>CM076944.1:17032500-19702500 GCA_039566865.1 Aurelia coerulea
CCTTCTTGAACTTGGAATATTCCTTCTCTCCATACACAGCCATGTTTTAAAGGAATTGAGTCCATATAAATAGCTGAGCGTTAACGCTATGCTGACAAACTGCTGACGGCCCTTCTTTAGCACAATACACGTTTTTTTTTATATAAGAAACTGGTTTATAAGAAACTAGTACTACGATGACCAAAAATTGAAGAAACTCTAGTACTACGCTCACGAACAGTTAAGAAACTCGAAAACTTTCTTTCTGTATGTCTCTCTTATTTTATGTCTCTCTAACAAAGGTACATTCGTGTTTTCTTGACTTTTAACTGGAAAATTCGTAAATCTTTGCCTTGATGTGCATGGCTTCTTCTTGATAACAATGTCAATGCAAAATGGAAGCCCTTTCTCGAGAAGAAGGCTCAACTTCGAACAATACCGCAATTTTAGGCCCAAAAAATAAGAAACTAATTAAGAAACTTTTACTACTAAAACACCAAAATTTTCATGCAAAATTAAGAAACTTTTAGTACTAAGTGCTGATCCAAGTTTCTTATAAAAAAAAAACGTGTAGACCATTTGCCAATTTAAAAAAATTCCGACAGCCCTAGTAACAGTCGGAAACCCGGGGAGTTAGTCCTCTCCATTACAGTATAATCGGCAAGCCGACCCGGCCCGATTTTCTGACCCGAAGCTGCATTTGGAGCCGATGCTCGATGGTTACTCAGCTAATTTCAAAGCAGAAAAATGTACAAGAGATAATTCGTTTGTGAGTCTTATCACGAATTTGGGGTTCAATATTGCCCCCAGGGGCGGAGCGTGGGGGCCGCGAAAATTGGGAAATATTTTGGCATACCCCATTTTGTGCCGTAACTCCGTTTTGCGAGGGGTAAACGGCCTCGACATGTCAAAAATCGACGAGAAACCGTATTCTTTCACTAAAACACTCTTAATCTCGAATTTATCTCTAAAATTCGCAGAATAACGAGCCTTTCTCTTTTCAAAGCTGTGGGGAAAATCCCGAAAATTTCTACTTAGGCCCTTTATCCGCCCAAATGGATCGTGCTCGTTTTCCTACTAAATGCACTTACTAACTCCAGATTAATGATTAAATACCTTAAAAAGGGTTGAAATTAGGTCCTCCAAAAGTTTGTTTTCAGTTTCTCGAATTATCCACTTCAGATTCAGCCCAAGACGATCGGCCAGTTTTCGTTGATTTTTCAAAATTTTCTCCCCAGTTTTGGACTTATTACATTTGAAGTAAGGGGTCAAATCAGCTGGTCGTTTGTTTATGTCCCCTACTCTACAAATCGATCGTGGGAAATACATCGAATAAGATATTCTGAAGTGGAGAGGATTCCCCGATGTTACTAGGGCTGTCGGAATTGGCCGTGCTCGCCTCAATCCCTTTTTCCTAATTGGCAAATGGTCTATTGTGCGATAACAAAGGGCCGTCAGCAGTTTGTCAGCATAGCGTTAACGCTCAGCTACTTATATGGACTCAATTCCTTTAAATTTGCTTTACAGCGGCACACTATGTTGCAAGTGAACAGGTTACAGGAGTCAGCAAAGAAACAAATATGTGAGCTCCAGTTTCACAAATTTTAGCAGCCAAGGATCGTCCATAAAGTACATTTAACACTTGTTTGCGTCCATATAAGATGATGATCCCTTAAAGCTGCCTTTGAAGGATATTTTTTCTTTCCTTGCGGCTCTTCTTCGGCTCTGTTTATAAAGATTTTGTAAAACTTTACAGTAAAATTGTGTAAACATTCATCGGCCTCTCGCTGCAGGGTCGACACGAAATGCAACCCACCAGGATGCGATGACGTCATCGGGAAACGAAAATTACAGTACGACTATCATCGGCATTCGGGAGATAACGAAAATAAGACAGGGCGAGCACAGCAACGGAACACTCGTCTGTTTGTAAGTCCCGCCAAATTGCATGTGTCGCTGCAGCCTTGTGCGAATGTGACAACCGACAAAAACATGGCCGCCAACTAAATTCCTACTGCGGCTGCCCAGTATCGACAACTTTTGCCGAACCAGGCCACTTGCTAAGCACGGTCAAGATTCTGGTCGACAGATCTCCCCAACAAGTTTGTGATATGGTAAAATGCGAGTTGCGAGTTGCAGTTGCGAGTTGCGAGTTACACTTATTTTGCGAGTTGCGAGTTGCACTTATTATGCGAGTTACGAGTTGCGAGTTGCACTTAATTTGCGAGTTGCGAGTTGAACGAAAGTTGCGAGTTGCGAGTTGCGAGTTGAACGAAAGTTGCGAGTTGGAAACTCAAAAGTGCGAGTTGGAAACTCAAAAGTGCGAGTTGAAACAAAAATGACGAGTTGCCTGTTTTCTTTTGAATGAATGAATTTTTCGCCAAATAAAAGAGTTTTTTGAAGTTGCAATTGAATTTAGAACTGTTTCATGGATTTAGCGTTTTAGGCCGTTGTAATTTTCTTTATAATAAATCAATTATAAGAAGCTGCAGGCCTATTACAATTTGTGGCTTTCATTCCTCCAAGTCGTTCACGAAGCTAAAAGTTTCTTACTTTCAAGTGAAAATTTCAGCTTTTTAGTTCTTAAGCTTCTTCGTGTGTTTCTTATTATTTCAATCAGTTCAGCTTTCTCAATTTTTGGTGATATGAGTTGCAGTGGTTAAAACAAAATGTGCATTGCCAACCCAGATAATTACTGTATGATATTTGTTTATGATTTACCGATCTGAGAATGTTCATGTGAGGGGGAGGCAAATTAGCATACACAGCCAAACTTCAAACGGATCTGAAACTTAGGTCTGTCTGAGTTTCTCAAATGTGAGGTAGTCTTAGATCCAGCTAGCTGACTTTGAATGAAATAGATTTTATCATTGTTTCACTTCAAAACAGTTAGACCAAGCTGGCTGACTTTGAATGAAATCTTGATTGTTTTGATTGCCAAAGGAACACAAGGACTCTCACTCCTATTTGTTTTGAAAATTCATTGCGCCCAGGAAAGGTCGACCTGAAAACTCAGACCAGCCTGAGAAAACGAAATGAGTTTTAGGTTGACCTGAGCTTCATTTTGCCTGCATCGTGTGCGCACTACAAAGGGCTTCATTTGCAAACGGAAAGAGTTTCAAACCGATCTGAAACTCAGACCGGTCTGAGTTTGCTCATATGAGGGTAGTCTTAAGAATCCTAGATTTGTTGGATATATTGTCATCTATCAGTGAATTTATGACTCCGAGACCTCTAAAAATATTGGTGTGATAAGTGGTCTGTGCGCTTAACTGAGGAAATATGGTGCTACTGAACAAAACTCTATTCCAAACAAAACGAATGCTGTTTAGATTGAAGACAACGAATTCAGTCAATTGCATTTAGCATCTTCCAAAGTCTGGACCATCAAAGATATCATCAGAAAAGTTTGCAATAAATTCTTTTGGTGATCCAGTGTATCTTTTGGTAGTGGGAACTGTTAGGGTAGCTGCACATGTATTTGCAACTATCCTGGCCCCTGAAGATTCATCAGCACTGTGGTCAAATTCAATATAACCTCGGGTACCAACAGCTGGTTTGTGATAAGATCCTGTAATGAACTGTAAGACATCATTGAGGAAAAGAACCCTTGTATCTCCTGGAGTTGTGTTTGATCCAACGGTTGCTATGATTTCCTGGTCATCAACTTCTACTCGGCTCTCGATGCTTTGCAGAGAAATAACATTTCTGGAAATTTTACCCTTTTTGCAACTCTTAAGAATAGAGAACCAATTGAAAAGCACAGTCTCCTCCTTTGCTCGTTCATTGGAACCAGGGAGTCCTAGTTTTGCAGTGAAAATTTCTTCCATCTCCTTGACAGACAATTCTTGCTCAGTGAAAACTAGAAGCGCTTCCTTCTTGTATGCTTTTAGAATAGGGAGAACACCAAAGGTCATCAAACCAGCCTTGAAACTTTCAATTTCCTCAAAACAGGAGCTTACAATGAAGTGTTTTCCTGCTGCTTCAAACAATGCTACCTTGCCAAGACTCATTGCTGCATACCCAAAATTAAATCTTTCTTTGAGATCATCAAACATTTTATTGCATGCAGATTGATCCTTGCTCTTACTCAATGCCTCAAGCTTTTCTTTCAATGTTACTGCTTGTTCAGTATATACAGGCAATTCTTTACTAATAGCATCACAATCTTCCAGTAACTCATGCTCTAAGATGTGTTGTGCCAGCACTTCAGCTAAGTAATTAGGGCCCGGCAAACCATTTAGGATTCCAATGGCAACCAATTTCCCAAACAGCTCATACATTCTCTTATTAAGTGCTGTTTGGTCATGTGTAAAGGTCAAATATGGAGTCTGACCTCTCATGAGTGGGCCTTGTACACTTTTATACAGCAGTGAATAAAATTCACACATTAACCCTCCTTTTTCCACACCAGCTTCACCTACAAAGACCACTCTGATTTTTGGCTTCCAGTCTTCCGCATCCATATCCTCAATTTGGGCACAGAGGGTCTGGCCAGAAATGTGTTCCTCTTACCTGCATATTAATGCACACATGGAAGCCTGTGGGATCTGGGAACAAGTTCTATGACAACTAGTTTCCAGGCCCAGGGACCGGGAGGCATGTGTAAGTAAACAAGATGGTGGACTTTAGCAGTGCAGCACTGTAGTGATATCAATCGTAGTTTATCATCTTAGGGATCTTACAATGGCGCTGCGAGCAGGATCGAGTTAGGCCTAACAACTGATTCAAGATGTCAACAACATTGACAAACCTGAGGTCAATATGTGGAGAGTTCAAAACGGATGAGTATGGATCCAGTAATACCGACAGAAAATGGAAGGCCTACATTGAGAATTTTGAGAGCTGTCTTGAATTTGAAGATGTAACTGATGCAAAGAAAAAGAGGTCAGCTCTGCTGGCAATTGGGGGTTCAGAACTCCGGGAAATCTTGAAGACTCTGGAGGAAGACACTCCAAACACATATGCAACAGCAAAGGCTGCTCTTGATGCGTATTTTAAGGAAAAAAAGAATTTAACAGCAGAGCGGTACAGATTTTTCTGTATGAAACCTGAAAGCTCAACAGAGACTCATGATCACTGGATAACAAGACTGAAAACAGCAGGGAATGATTGTGAGTTTGACAAAATGGATTTGAAGGAAGCCATTAAATTAGCAGTAACAATGCACACTAGTTCCAGCAAGCTACAAGCTGAGATTATAGCACAGGACATGTCATATGAAAAGATGGTAGAAAAAGCTAGGGCCATAGAATTGACAAAAAAAGAAGTGGAATATATGAAACAAACAGAAGAAGCATTCAAAATGGAGGCCTCCGCAGTAGATGCAGTTAGGAGAGAGAGTAAATCTCAGTACAAGGGAGATATACAACCAGGATCAAAGGCTGTTCGTTTCCGTGATCGACCAAGCTACAGGTCTCAAGTGAATCGACAGAACAAGAATTGTCAGCGCTGTGGAGAATATTTCACAGGACAACATGAATGCAGGGCAAGGAACGTCACCTGTTACAAATGTCAAAGGCCTGGTCATTTTGCAAGAATGTGTAACACAAAGAACACAATCGATTACGTGCAAGCAGAACCAGAGCAGGAGGAATATGATTTTGATTCAGTAGAGTTTGAGCTTGATCCAATTGAAACAGCAATCAAAGCGGAGAGCACAATCTTCAGTTCCAAACAATATCCTTCTACAAATGTAAATCTTAAAATAAATGGAGTCAAAATACAGATGAAAATAGATTCTGGGTCAGAAGTGAATGTAATAGGGCAAGATGTGTATCAACAGATATTGAATAACAGTCAAAAGAAAATAACACTGCAAAAATCCAAGGCCAAATTGAAGCCATATAATTCCCCACCTTTGCAGATAAGGGGGAAATTTAGAGCCAAGATTGAAAGTAGAAAACAAGCAACATCAGCAGATATCTATGTAGCAGCAAGCAGTGATGTAAAATCTATTCTCAGCAAATACACTGCTTTTGATATGAATATATTGCAAATTTCTGTGGAGGAATTAACAAAAACCCTTGACAAAAAGGAGGTTCCAGAAATACAACACTTGTCTTACACAGAAATGTCTAAACATCTGACAACAGAAAAGGAAATAAATCAGAAATTACTAAAATTGAAAGAGCCAATTCAGTCTGAAGCACAAGTTAATGAAATGATAGGGCAGTATCCTAAGGTCTTCCAAGGAATAGGATGTCACAAGTACAGACAAATAAAGCTGGACATTGATTCAACAGTAACTCCCAAGATCCAAGCACAAAGGAAAATTCCATTTGCCAAAAGAGAGCCACTAGAAGACATTTTAAGTGAATTAGAGAAAGAAGATATCATAGAAGAAGTTCAAGGGCCAACAGAATGGATATCTAATCTTGTCTTGACTCCTAAATCAGATGGGAAATTGAGGATGAATATAGACATGACAACAGCTAATTCTGCAATCAAAAGAACAAGACATGTGATACCAACACTAGAAGAGCTTAGATACAAGTTGAATGGAGCTACAGTTTTCTCCAAACTAGATATGAAACAAGGATACATGCAGTATCAGTTACACCCTGAGAGCAGACACATGACTGTTTTCTACACACATCAAGGCCTACGCAGAATGAAGAGATTGAATTTTGGCACCAATTCTGCCCCAGGGGGGGGGGTACTCATTGACTTTCAGTACGGGGGGGTCCGTGCCAATATTTGGGGTCCGAAATTTTACATCAAATCAATATTTGGGGTCTGTGAATTACAACATGGACAACAATTGAATATTTGGGGTCAACAAATCTGAGGAAAGGAAGAATCCTGCAATTTGGCCCTGAAGTTGCGAATCACGAAATAAATGCTTTGGTATTATTCAAAAACTGAGAAAAATCAAGAGGCTCAAATTGAAATCATTCAAAAACATGTAAGGGGCCCCAGAAATAGATAACAATATTTGGGGTCTCCAAAACATTAGACTCAATATTTGGGGTCCCCAAATCATTAGGCTTAATATTTAGGGGTCAGCAAAGAAAAAGTGGCACGGACCCCCCCCCCCCCCGTATTGAAAGTTAGGGAGTACCCCCCCCCCCCCTGGGAATTCTGAAGCAGAACTATTCCATGAAGAGGTTAGGAAAACACTATCAGATATCAACAACTGTGAAAACATTTATGATGATATTATAGTGTATGGGAGAGACCAGAAAGAACATAACCAAGCCTTGATTAGGGTGCTACAAAGATTAGAAGATTGTGGATTAACATTAAAGAAAGAAAAATGTGAATTCAACAAAAGAGAGATCAAGTTTTGTGGCTGTATCTTCTCACAACAAGGAATGAAAACAGATCCAGAAAAAATTACAGCTGTCATGGAAGCCAAAGAACCTTCTTCTATTGCAGAACTGAGATCATTTTTAGGCTTATGCAACTTCAGCTCAAATTTTGTTCGTAACTATTCCATGATCACATCACCACTAAGAGAGATGACAAAGAAAGGTGCACACTTTGAATGGACAACAGAGGGAAGGGCTGCTTTTAAGAAATTAAAGGAGAGTATTTGCAGAGAACAAACACTCAGGTACTTTGATCCTAACAAGAAAACTAGAGTATACGTAGATGGATCAAAAAAGGATGGTATCGGTAGCATACTGGCACAATATGATAACAAAACAGATAGTTATCAGCCAGTCCGATATAACAGCAGACCCCTCAAAGATGCAGAAACGAGATACTCACAGATAGAAGTGGAAAGTCTGGCAGTGCATTTTGGCATAACAAAAAATCATATCTATCTCTATGGTTTGCAGAACTTTGAAGTGATAACAGATCATCTTCCACTCTTGCCACTTTACAACAAGTACAAACAAGAGGTACCCCCAAGGATCAAGCATCATCGAGTAATGACGCAAGGCTACAATTTTAAGCTTTTGTACGAAAAGGGTTCAACTAATCCAAGTGACTATCTATCGCGATACCCTGTAAAGGCTGAGAAAGGAGTCTTAGAGGAGGAGAATGAGTTAGATCTAGATGTCAACCTTTTGATAAAGTGGGCACTGCCAAATGCAATCACTGTAGAGATCATGCAACAAAACACATCTGCATCAGAAGAAATGAACAATCTTAGAAAAGCAATAGATATTGGCTATATTCCAATAGCACACACAAAGCAGTTGCATTCATACAAGAAGCTTTTAAGTGAGCTTTCAGTTGAAGAGGGATTGATTATGAGAGGGGAAAGAATTATAGTTCCCCCAGAAATTCGTAGTAAAGTTGTCAAAGTTGCACATGAAAGCCATTTAGGTGCTGTTAAAACTAAACAGTTGATAAAAGAAACGATGTGGTTTCCAAAAATTGATGAATATGTAAAGTTAGAGATCCAAGCCGATCCAAGACTGTCTTCCCTGTCAAGCAGTGAACAGTACTCCTCAACAAGAGCCAATTAAACCCAGCGTGTTGCCAGAAGAGCCGTGGAGCAGTCTAGTGTCAGATTTGTATGGACCTCTTCCATCTGGAGAATACCTGCTTGTTGTCCAAGACATGTATTCAAGGTTTCCAGCAGTTGAAATTCTACACTCTACCAAAGCCCCAAGTGTAATATCGGCACTAGATCGTATCATGTCAAATTTTGGAATTCCAGACACATTTGGTAGTGACAATGGGCCACCTTATAACTCTGACGACATGGACAAGTTTGCAGCATATATGGGTTATTCCCATCACAAAAAAACGCCCTATGCTCCATGGGCCAATGGTATGGCAGAGACATTCATGAGATTCTTAAAGAAACTCATGCAGACCTGTAAGATAGAACAATCAAACTGGAGGCAGCAACTGCAGCGATTTCTTAGGGCATACCGAGCGGCACCGCACAAAAGTACTGGATTTGCCCCTTCTACAATAATGTTCAATGGCCGACGATACAAAACAAGACTTCCTACAAAGAAGATTCACGAGAATGTGTTCAAGAAAGAAATTAAAGAAGCAGACAACAAATCAAAACAGAGAATGAAAAGGTATGCAGATCACAAGAGCTATGTTAAAAAGAGTGATATAAAAGTAGGGGATTGGGTGCTAGTAAAGCAGCTAAAGAAAAACAAACTCACTCCAGCGTACAATCCAGAGCCATATGAAGTTGTTCGAAGAAACGGTAGTCAAATAATAGCCAATAGGTATGACAAGGTTATAAAGAGACATGTAAATCATTTCAAGAAAGTTCACAGAAATCTCACAGGGGCCACGCCGCCAAGGTTCCAAAGGACGATGGAGGAGGACTTCTTTGAGCCACTCTTTCGAGAAGATGAAACAGTAACAGATGTCGGATCAGGGGGAGAAGATAGAACGGACAGGGAAGGGAATCAGGAAGGAGCAGAGATACCGGGTGACGCAGCAGAAACAGAAGCAGACAGAACATTAGAACAAACTGAAACAAGAGTAGCGCGTCCACAGAGAATTCGAAGGAAACCAGCAAGGTACAGGGATGAGAACTTTGAGTAAAAAGAAGAAACCTGCGGAAGGAACTTTTTGAGTTAAAACAGTTATATATTGGACAACATGCCATGATTTGAGTTTAAGACTCTTAAGAGACTCTGTGGAGTATAAAAGTTGGTTAGAACATTTAATTGAACAAACTATGGACCGTTCAGAAATATTGTTTTGGGGAGGAATGTGGGATCTGGGAACAAGTTCTATGACAACTAGTTTCCAGGCCCAGGGACCGGGAGGCATGTGTAAGTAAACAAGATGGTGGACTTTAGCAGTGCAGCACTGTAGTGATATCAATCGTAGTTTATCATCTTAGGGATCTTATAGCCCAAACTATGAAGGCAAATAGCACAGCCCTCCGCATCATTCTGGTCTTCAACCTTGCCCTAGAACATAACAATGCATACTATAAATTCTAAATAACTAAAACTGGAATTACATTTCATGAAATTTTTTTGCCATATCTGTAACTGAGGAAACAAATAGGTTTGTGGGCGTTTCTTCAGCCTATTTATAGTGGCTACGAGTTATAGCTATGTCTATTCCCTTTCAGTTTATTTTATCTAACATTGATTTATAGATCAGGAAGAGCATTTGGCTTCACTGCTTCCTTCCTTTCAGATAACCATGAGATTGCAGCAGATATTTCAACAGTTTAGGCTAACTCTTGTCTCTGGAAAGTTAACATTGGCAAAAAGCGTCTATAATTTGAAACAATCATCAAGGGAATACTGCTTTGGAAATAAGACAGGAACTTGATAACATAATGGCAAGATTATCACAACATTTCGCTGATTATCACTTTTAATAGGCCTAAAATCAAATCAAATCCATCTTTGGTCACCAAATTCAGAATAAAAAATAACATTGTGCTTATTTGACCATATTTTGCAATTTGGCTGCATTTCTTCATATTTCATTTTGCTCTATTTCGCAGTAGTTTGTTTCAGCGATTAGAAAAAGCCTAACATTTTTAAACTTACGGTTACGAGCTTCTTAAAAATACAGTAAACTGTTGTGCAGAGATGTTTTAATTTTTAGATTTTGATGTACGATTTGGTCTTTGTTGAAGATCAGTTAGTCTCCATGTTGAAGATTTCTACAAATTTCAAAAAGAAAGCAATGTTTTAAGAGCTTTATGCAGCTCTGGCTTTTTTCCTCCTGGTAAGGCCTGGCATCTTCATAAGGATATACAACAAATGAGAACTGACATTCACCATTTTTGTTATAGTTGCCTAAACATTTTAGGGGCAAGGAGGGTGCAAGGGGATCCCTTCTCCACCCCACTTTTGCATGGCGCATGGCCCAGCAGACTCCCAATGGTAAATGCAGTTACTGTTTCTTATGAAAAAATAGATACCTTCATGTCTTTGCACTTCTTCATGTGCATTTCCATTTCTGCACTTGGAACGCTCTTGAGGCACTCCAAACATGTAAGGTCTGGGCCTGGAACACTCTTTGTGATCTAAAATGTAGGAGTTAGGCTGCATTACAAGGAAACCCCAACTATTGGGTGCAGTAAACAGACCTTGAAAATGCAGCATTACTCTCAAATATTGAGACATGAAATATTATTTTCTTTCTGTTGTGAACATTTCCTTCCTTCAAGTGAGACCTTTTTAACTGGGTATGTTTTTAGATTATATAGTTTTAACTTTTGTATCTCTTATATTATATTGTACACCCTGTAATTAGATCTATGCTTTCCCCAATTCATGCTACACCTAACTTTTCATTTCTTCGTTAAATGTTACATGCATACTAACATACATAGATTCCTGTAATAGAGCAAATAAAGAGCAAATAAAGTCCTGTATTTCAACTGCATCCATCCATTAAAATCACCATCAGGGAGGTACAAGGTATGGTTGAAACCAAAAAAAAATTTGCCCATAAAGTTTTCCAGTGTGAATTCTCGAATCTGACATTGCTCTTTTTGAGGGAAATATTTTATAACCGGGTGCGCGATCAATCGCTCCCAAACGTTCGTCTGGGCACGCGCCCCCCAGCTTTGTCATTCAAAAATAATCTACGTACTTGTGAAATTCAAAAAAATCTTTTTACAATTTTCCAAGAAGACCTGATCAATTGTATTCTCTAGAAATGGGGTGTTTCCAGCGATCTAAAGGGAGTGCGGTCATGAAAATTTCCTGGGGGCAAGTCCAAATGATTCTTTTGTCTTTTTTGCATGCCACCTGTACGAAAATACAAGGCCATGTAATAGCCATGTACAGGCCTTGTAGTTATGGCCTTGTAACCTTGTGATAGCCTGGAATAGCCTTGCTGTAACCTTGTAAATGGCTTGAAAAATGCTAATTAGCCTTGCAGAAGCCTTGTGGAAACCTTGTGTTAGACTGGTTGCAGCTTGGAATCTTACTGATAGCCTTGTAATTTTCTTCCAAGGTTAGTACAAGGTCATAACAAGGTCATAATCCCCTCTACAAGGCTAAAACTTGGCCTCTACAAGGCCAAGTTTAGCCTTGTATTTTTGTACAGGCACCTATAATAAAAGAATTGACCCTTCCATTACTAATGTGGCATAGGTGGCTTTTTTATTGGAGTTTTATTACGTAGACTATGAAAGTTTAAAAACTAAGGGGGTTATTTTTTTTTTTTTGAATGAAGACTCAATATCATTAAGATACATGGTCTAACTACGAACTACAAATTACAGCTACTAACAAAAATATCAAATGTATGCTACTAACAGTATATGCTACTAACAATATGTGAAAACAATTTTAAGTTATACATCATTAATCAAGTTGAATTTTTCTAGATTTCGTTTTTGGATTTCTGTATGTATATTGTGTTGAGATATTTTGTAAAAGCTTCTAAAAAGTGACAATTTTCATTAGTTTGTAGAAATACGAGCTTTTGTTCACTAGTTGGGATTGATTCAAAATTTGGATAAGACTCTTTTGTGTAATTTAAAAAGGTTTCTCGTGCTGCCTTGAATGCTTCACATTCAAGGATAAAATGCGTCTCGTCCTCAATTTTGTTTTTGCAAGTTGAGCAGAATCTTTTATCTCTTTCTATTGGAGGTTTATATTGGCGTCCTTTTTCTATTGCAAGGCAGTGATCGCTAAGTCGCAGTTTTGTCATTATGCGTCTCTCAGTTCTGTTAGTTATGAGTGATAGGTAAGCTTCAAAATTAATCCTATCTTTATAGCTACGATATGTTAACGCTTTGGAACAGTTTTCTATTTTTGATTTCCAGGACATTTGGTAATTTGCTTTCAGGATTTTTTTAATCTCAAAGTTTGATTTTTGAGTTAGCAATGTTTTGCTGACTTCGTTGTCGTTTAGTTTATCTGAGAGTTCTTTGATATAAGATATGATGGTTTTTCGGTTTGAGATGCTCTGTTCGTATTCTAAGGAGTGAAGAACGAGTGCGCTGGGTTTGCACTCCTCAGAAATGTGTTTTGTGAAGTTTATAATTTTTGAGTCAGTTTGAATGCGTAGAGGGTATCGCCCAAGTTCTCCTCTTACCATGATATTTGTCGAAGATCGGTTGACTCCTAAAATGCGTTTTAGAAATTGGGTATGAATCTTTATTGATTGATATAGTTACAGTACATCATCTTTAATAATTACCTGTTTCCTCATTTCCAGGTCCAGATTTCTTTGAATTGGCCTAATGTAAATACATGCTGTTCCCACAATGCACTTTTTGATATCCTCAATATTGAACCAATTAACTTCCAATTTCTCCAAAGGCCTGCATGTTCCACCACCCCTTCCTTTGAGCAGTGTGTAGCCTCCACATGTTGACAACGCAGGGAAGACTTCTTCAATTTTCTGACAAAATTCTGCATGCTTTGCTTTTTTATTTGGGAAACAAACTTTGGTTTTGCCAAGACCTGAAGCTTTGAGAAGGCTCATCACATTTGAGCTTGGTGTTTCACGTGAAAATGTGTATGGTATGCAACAAAATTCGTGTGTCCAGCTTTCTTTTACTTCATATGGAAAAAATGCTTTCTTCTGATGAGGATTTTTGGTGATAGATGTTCTGAGCTCTTTGTGCTTAACGGAAGTCGAAGATAACCCAGGAAATGATGATCTACAAAACAGCAAACAGGAGCATTACCCTAGAGTTCAGTCACTTCTTATTGAAAAGCCTAATACTTTTTCATCAGCAAAGAAGTTGTCAATAGTTTCCTTTTAGCTGATCGATGACAGTGAATTCCCAGGGGGTACTTCATTGTTAAGTGGTCATGCCGTTCATATACAGTAGGTGAGTTTTTTCACATGAAATTCCCTAAAAATGGGTATATGTATTTGTAACCTTAATTCTGGTAGATGGGTGATTTTTTTCCAGAATTTCTTCTCAATGGGCCCCATAATGATTATCCACACCAAACAACTGAAAATGTCCTCGTATTTTGCTTGAAAAATGATGAATTCCAGAAAAGACAACATTTTGCGCAGCAACAATGACAACAACAGCATCTAGCTAGTCAAAACTGAAGAAATATGGAGTGGATAGACCTTGCATCTTCAAATCAACCAAATTTGAACACATGTGTTAGAAATTTCCTCATATTCATGCAAATGGGTTAACAATTCTTCAATATTCTGTCATACATATATATATATGGGTTCTTTCTCCAAAGTCCAGAAGCAGGTCTAATGAAGTACCCCCCTGCCCCCTAGCCTGGGAGTGGAAGAAACCCTTCTGATCAATATTCATAACTCAGTCAGTAGCCATTTTGACTTTTGCAGGACCCTAATGATAACAATATTGTAAATATTGATAAGTTATCCTGTTGAAATATTCGTAAAGTATTATTATTATTATCTACTGTCCATCTCCTTTCTCTCCTAACTGTTTGTAGCATTGGTAATTAAAGCCTTTACATGGTTCGTGATTGAAAGTGTGCTGAATTTATGTATTTGACTCTGGAATCTTGTGATAAACTGGAATCTCCTTTGTTGGGGGCAAGTCATTAAGTTGTTGTAAAATGTGTTGTTATTATAAATATAATCCCTGCCCACAACAAGAGCACATTTTGTAATAGACCAACCAGCGGGTTTGTTGACATAAAATCATTGGCCAATCAGCTGCCTCCATTTCCAGCTTGAATTTTCAAGGTTGCATCCCAAAACACAGTTGCTGTGGAGAAAAACCTTCCCCCCAACTTTTGCCCGGGAAAAAAATTTACGTTTTGGTACAAAGTAGATCTTTCAAGATTAGTTTCTCGAGTATTTTTTTGATACAAATCTCCGAGCCCTAAGCAGAGAGGCTTACCGTTTGTAAAATATCTGCTATAAAACATCGCCTATTTCCACTTCCGCCATGCCTCCAAGGATGCCTAGGCCCATTCTGCACGCCCCCCAAAACTTTGCCCACCATTAAAATGTCCTTTCTCAGACAGGAAAACCTTTTTAGATTTAAGTTCCTAGATATCTTGCTCAAACAAACCATCGGCCCATAGATTGAGAAGATTGTATTTTCTAAAGAAATCGAGCCTTATTGATCGCCTATCCCCACCCCACCCTACCGCACGGGATGCCTAGGCCCTTCCCTGAACCTCCACTGATTTTGCCTGCGACGAGAATTTCCTTTGCCGTAAGAGGACGATGATTTTACCCACCCCCCCCCCCTCCCACCCGCCATACAGTCTGCGCTGCACTGAAGGCCTAGGCCCATTTTAGACCTACCCTAATTTTGCCGGTGGCAGGAATTTCCTTCTTCGCACGGGGAAGCCTTGACAGATTTAAGCTTACCGAGATTTTTCTGAACTACAGCTATGCGCCCTAAATTGGGGGGAATGTGTCGTCTCTAAAATCGGGGATGGAAAATCACCCTCTCCCCTTCCACCCAAAAAATTTTGTGCGGAACGTCTAGGCCCCGTTTTGTTGATGGAAGGAAAGAAATGTTCTTTGCGTTGTTCCAGGAGAATTATTTGTTATGAGAAGTTGATTAAATCTTTGCATGATCTTTGTTGATCCCTTTTCGGAGCATTTGACGGTCCATCAAGTTTAAATTTCCCGCTGTTGTTGAGGGAGAAACGAAAGAAGGACAACGACTTTTCAGGAACAACAACTTTCAAAATCAGAACGAGATTCAACAGCACGGATTCATTTCATTGGGACGTTTGGGCGCTGCCAGCTCCAGATTTGCTGAATTAGTGCTTCAACACGCCCAGATTCAGCCACAACAATATTTTGTTCGTCTTCAAACAAGTCTTCTTCCTCTAACTCTGTGCCTCTAACTTCGTCGTCGAACTCATGGCTCTGATCAAGCTGAAACACAGCCTCAGTTGCTTTTGTTGCCAACGTCTTCATCTCAATCGACACAACATGAAGGCACTTTGGGCAACTACTGATGTTGGGAATCAAACAGACAGTGTGATACGAGTGACCACAGCCACGAAAGACTCTCCACATTGGGCTTTCTTTGCTCTTGCACTCTTCTTTCATGTCACATTTCCTGAAGGTATTAGCAGTATTAGGGTGAAAAGAAAGCATTGAAAGATCAAAGAGGAAAAAGATTGCAGAGGTGCCAGTGCCAGGTAACTTAACAATCTAATAATGTTCATACAAACTTTGATTTTCTCAAAATCTTAGATAGAGATTCATCAATCAACCAACCAGTCTTTGTTATTCAAGCAAGCATGGAAAAAGCACGCACTTACCATGCAAAAAAACACAGACATTATTTGCGTACACCCCTCCCCCTTCTCTCCTCTGTGAATATCAATTTTGTATGCATTCATCTCATGTTGTGGTTTATGAATTTTTAGTATATCTAGCAAGAATTGCTGCAAGGCTATGAAAACTGTAACTTGTAAGCTGAATTTTGGTAGACTTGACTTGACTTAAAGTGCCTATCAGGTCGGATAAAATATTTTCTGCAAATCGTTTCAAATTGAAGCTAAGGATATATGTGACGAACTCTCAACACTCTCGCAACGTTACAGCTACGAAAAACCCTTGAAATAAGGGTTCGAAGGTACCCCACTCTGCAGGATGTTGCGCAACACGGGAGTCTGGGCCAAGCGAATGTGTGACGTGTACTCCGGAAGAACGTTTTGCTTTCGTACACAAAAGCCGTATGATCTATCGAAACGACAAACGCAAGTCGAAGCCGGTGCCTCCTAACCTATGCTGTTTATTGCATCAAGATGAGCTCAGACTCGGAACTAGAGCAAAGCAATTCTGGAAACGAAGGTCTGGCGAACTTTGAGGGAGAAATTGAAGGGCTTGCAGGTGCAGTTGGTGCGGCAGTCCCATATGACGACGCTCAGATCGATAGGCTAGGCCTAGGCCGTACATGTGTGGGAGAGCCTCTCGCCGATGATGAAGGCCGTTCATGTGTGGGAGAGCCTCTCGCCGATGATGAACATTGCATACGATAACGGGAGAGAGGAGGGACAGCGAAACGAAATTCTTGTTGGAGAGTTAGACAACTAAATCGTACTTTCCCAGTTGAATCTTGGTGAGTGACATTTTGAATGAAATTAATTCTCAGCAGCTTAGAAGTAACTACAAATCTAAGCTGTTTACACACTCCTCTTAGGCCACTACCAACCAAAACAAAAGCATCTTTTCAGCAGTTTCGTGTTGACTAATTTTGATAGGGCTGAAAAGTTTTCTGTCATCGAATGCATGTTTGGAAAATGCTTCTATGGAATCTGTAAACAAAGAATTTGTCATTACTACTTTACTGGATAAAAGAAGCCCATCATCCTCTTCATATGATAATGACCAAAACATTGCAAGCATCACTCAGCATCCTGGATCTTCAGAAATCTGTCTTGGTAACTGCTCATTGCCTCACTTCGCAGATAAATATGAAACTAATGACAATGTTCGCAACTGCCCAGAAATATATTGCTAATTCATATCTTTACATGCCAGATGATTTCAAGTCAATAGGGATATCACCATCAAACTACCCTTTGTAGGGAAATAAGTAAACAAGTTTTGTGCGTGGTTGTGAGCATTCAATGCCTTGATTTTAGATTTTATTTCGTGTACCAAGTCAGCTTTTCTTTGAAACCATATGGTGGACAGTTTTTGATCTCAACCTGTAACGTTTCTTTGCAGGTTCTTTATAGCAGTGGCATACAAGGAGTTTACTATCCTTGGATGGATGGCTATCCATGGATGGCTTGAAAACAACAAAAATGTCCCATTGCAAGCATATGCATAACACATGATAACAACCAGGTTTCCAGGTACAGAGCTGCAGGGTTTTGAAGAGGAAGATTGATTGCTAATACAGGTATAAACAACTAAATGGGGTAGAAAATAGGCACTTTCATATGAATTAAGCAGAACGTTTCAACCATAGCCCACTATCAAACAAGGCTCCAAATGGTGTTCTTAATTCATTTCATGTCAAAGTGCTCATATTTTACTTTTGGTTAGTTGTTTATCTTTGTACTTGCACTACACGCAACAAGAAGAATTTTTGATGATATGATTCATTTGATGTAGATCTAGATACAACAAGATTCAATGAAATTAAAAAAGTTTCAACACAATCAGGCTTTCTTTCCTAGAGCAGCCTCTGCTGATAAAATAACGATCTGAAAATTCTAAAAAGTGTGCTAGTTTCCATGTCCGTTGAATCTTGTAGTATCTACTTAATAAATAGTATCTTTTTATGTTGTACTTGATATCAAAAACTTTTGTACAAGCAATATACATATTGCTAGTATCGATGACCACAAAGTTGAAACGATCAAGAACAGTAGAAGAGACGTAAAGAATCAAAGCTGTCTTTTTAGTGCGTACACCTTTATAATATTGATAGTAAATATTTCAAAGGCTCTACATCATACAGTAAAGGCCTTTTCATATTTGCACTGCTTTCTTGCTTAAAAAGTATCAAAAATCTTTCAGACAATGTTTAATGTCTTTAGAATTCTTGTTTTTCTTTGCTACAAACTGTTCACAGCTTCTGCAGCCAAGTGACAATCAGGCAGCATCTTTATGCTACAAGGAATAAGGAGGAAATATTAACAACTTCTGTCAAAACCTCATCAATGTTCAGATTGGGCACATTTGATAAACACTTTTCAACATTAGATCAAGTTTCAACAGCACAAGGACCAGATACAGTATAGCTGCAAAGCTACATTTTCTGTGAATTGGGCTAAGGGCCCAGGGGGTGGATAGGAGTACTCAGGTTACTTTCTTGGGTCTAACATTTGTGCAAGAATTCTCTTTCTGGGTCCTTCATTTTGACATGCTCTTTTTTTGGTTGCTAAAATTCTGGATTACTTTTTGGGTCTCAATTATGGGGAAAAGTAGCAAATAATACATGTATATTTTTCATAAGAAACTAAGAATTTGGGCCAGTACTGATAAGTTTCTTGAAATTATCAGGTCTGTGCCCTCCTGAACATTTCAAAACAAGGTGTTCTTTGAAGCCTTCCTGTTTAGACATATCTCAAGTACTTTTTGAGTAATATGATACAAGAAAAAGTCAGAATAATGAAAAATATGCTTGAGTTTCTTAATTTTTGGTGATCTGAGAGTCTGAGTAACTTATAAGTCATTTCTTATAAAAAATGTGCGTCGTGAAAAACTTTATTTGCAAACAAAATTAAAATCAAGCAACATTTGTTAAAATAAAAATACTCAAATATATAACTATAATAGAAAATGAAATCTAAAAGTTAGGGCACATATAGCATATAATAAGAAAAATGTCATGCACCCCTATCCTAAACATCCTGGAGTACCCCCTGGGCTAAGAGATTTACAAGACTATCGAAATATACTATTCCATGGCTGGACAATTTAATGCTACCAGCCTATGGACCACATATTTATGCCTTTCATCGAAGCCGAGGGGGGGGGGGGAGGTGTGGTTATTGAATAAACATGAGTTTACATTTTTGGCAACATCATACTCATCAACTATTTCCTATACTCCTCTATTTTTATTGATTCAGGTTGGTTGAAGTTGTTCAGGTTTCAGGGCAGATCTGAAGGCCTTTAAATAAAAAGAGAGAAACAGGCAAAGTAAAAGTCGTTTCTGTTGCTGGAAAGTAAATAAAATCATCTTTCTAAGATAATGATCTCAGAGTTGAGCAAAACTAAGGACAACTCACCGTTCTGTGGGCCAGGTAAAACCATTCTGTGTTTCCATGATCTTCATTTGTTCCTTTTCTCTGATTCCACTTGAAGTAAGGCCCAACTCTTAGCAGCGCTGGCTATAATAAAACTCGAAAACACGACTTCGCAGGATCAACTTTCCTGAAGATCCAGGCAGTGTCGAGAGACAGGTCTTTCGAAATCCTCAGCCATAAAATGCTTGTACAGACAGCGGAATATTTTGAAGGCTGCAGCTGGAAGTAGGCCCGTTTCATGTACACAAAGTCAACCCATTGCTTCTTTCGCCGCTTGGCAATCGGGTTATCATCATTTTCATCATTGAATTATAAAAGTAAAACTTCTTTCCCTCTGCAATCCTTGTTATGAGCTACAACCAAACACGACACATCTGTCTAGCATCTTTGAAGTTGGGTTTCACTCGCAAAATCCCTTTACATTCAACTAAATGGCCTTATCAAAACAAACTTTCCTTCCGGAGTACACGTCACAAGCCGCTATCCCCATGCCTTTTTCAGGGTACGCGACATTTCGTTCATTTGGTGCTGCAGGGGCAGACAAAAACACTCGCCTTGGGGCTATTTCAAACGAAAGAACACTTTTTTGAAGAAAAAACGCAATAACAAACATATCTCTAACGTTTTAAAGTTTAAACTCAAATTTTTTGAAGTGACCTGATAGGCACTTTAAGTTTGTGCTAAAAAGAGGAGAATTTAATTGTGAAATTAAGAAAATTTTAGTCCTATTGGCTAGTCCAAGTTTCTTTCAATGGAAAAAGGACATTAGGAAGCATGGAAGCTGTAATAATCATCAGCATAGCATTGCTGATAAATGAATAAAAACACTTCAGAAAATCTTAGCAAGGTGATCGCTTCTTCAGTCATAAGGTATCAAGTCTGTGTCTCATTTACAGTATCTCCTTTCTTAAATGCTTGCAGGTCTGGTTTTGATCAAAGTGCAAATTTTAAATTTTCTTTGCAACCATAGTTGCAAGAATGCTGGAAATGTATCACAATTTACTACTTTCGTTACCAGGTTCAGATTACTATTTATTTAGATTAAGATTTTGATAAAGATCAAGTTTGACAAATGAGTTTTGCAGATTGCATTTCACATTTTTCTATCTGCTGATCTTTTGGCATCCACTTCAACAAAATATATCTTACCTTAAAGGATCTGGTGCATACTTGTGAGAGAGAAAGCCTAAAGGGAGAACATCATTTGTGACTGTGGTGTCCTTTCCAAAGACAGTTGGTAAAATCCACTTGGTGATCCGTTGATCAGGCTTTGGGACTCGCACCAATTTTGCTTGATTTGGGGATTCAATTATCTGTTCAAATTTGTGAATCAAAAATTCAGCTGATTTCAGTTTCAGAATGTTGACACTCTTACTGCTAAAATTGGTCTTGCATGGTGGCACAAATGAAGACTGAAAGTTATGCAATTCATGTTTCCTTGCATCTATCTCCCTGGCAGCCTGTTTGATCATTTCTTCATTGTCTGTTATTCTGGTGTTGGCACGAAGGACAGAATGGAAGTTCTCCACTGGATACTCGTCAAAAGCATTGAGGGATTGACAGATTACATTGGCAAGAGGATGTTCAATGCTCTTCCAATATTCCATATTGGAGAGAGCGATCAAAAGAGCCTTATCATAATGCCTCCTTCTGAACATCATGAACATGATCCAACAGCGAAACATGGAATCATAAAAAAGATCTGCCTTATTAGCTTTAAAGATAACTGAGTAGATGCTCAAGGTGAGTGGGACATAGATGTCAAGAAGATTCAACAATGTGAGGAACTGAACATCCTTGGAACCTGCAAACGCAGACAATATCGCATCTCTGACAAGCAACCACCCACCATACAAAACCTCCAAAAGCAAAGAGATCCTCCAAGGCTGTGGTTTCTTTGCAAGTACCCTCTTGCTGCCAAATACAAAGGCATACAAATCCATGAAGAAAGGATGAAACTTCAGCACAACATTCTCACGAGCATTTAGAGATATGTGTAAGGGGCCAATGAATGGAATGAGGTTGTAAATACTCTGATCATAGACAACTTGGCGAACAAAGAACTGACATGGCCAATCTCCAATGAGTGGTACAAGAAATTTATTAATATAGATAGACAAACCATTCTCAAGCAGAAATTCAATTGCAGAGCGGAAGCTATCAACAGATTTCAAAGGAAGCTTGATGCAGTCTGCAAGTTTACAGTCCTCCATTGACCTCATAGTTTGCAGTTCTTGGATCTCCTGCTTTTGATAATCATGTATCAGCAATCTATTTCTTTGGGATTCAGGGTCAAAAAATTTTGCTTGGAGCCAATCTGGCATGACATCAACATACGTTTTGGAAAGGAGTGGTGCATTTTCTTTCAAAAGAGGCTCAAGCAATGTGACATTTGCAGGTGCTATATCCTGATCAGCAAAATGATGTGGTTTAATGGCAGGGACTGTTGGAAATTTCTTCAAAAGTAGTGTTGCCATATGACATACTTGGGTTTGGGTGGAGGTAGATGGGCGGTGATGACTGTGAATGTTATGGTAATCGTCTATGAAAACTGTTATCATGTATTCATTGTCAACAGCATCCTTAAAAAACTGATGTACTGTTTCAAGGTGTTCAGAGGAAACTTTCTTTGTTGCACTTAAAACTGTATTAGGGTGAGCTGCAAGTCCCATATTTCTTAAGGTTTCCACTCCTCTACTTGAAATCCCTAGACCCTTCAGTGTCCTTGCCGTAGCAATTTGAAACCAATTGGCTTGCTGGGACTGACCGTACATTAAGGTGTAGATAATTGAAACAGTTCTTCTTTCATTCAACAACTTTCTTTTCTCTGATTGCCTGTCAGTTGTCATGACATCCATTACAACGTTAAAAATCTGAGTTGCTCCTGCTTCCTCACACAATTCTCTAAATTCTGCGGGCTCAGATATTGGGTTGCCACCTTTACCAAATCTTTCTTTGCATCTCTCCCTTACCTTACTTATCTCATCGTGTAAATTGCAGTGGTTTTTTGCCCTCTCTATCAAACTTCCGAATACTAATCTATTTATCACCACATTATCATCTTCATCTAAAACCACCTCTCCAACTTCTTCGTAATTTTTTTTTGAATTTTTTTCTGTTTTTTTATTTTCATCCATTTGTGACTCTTCATTGCAATTTTTTTGGGTCTTTTCTTTATTTTTCTTGCCACTGTTTTCACTATTTTCATCAAATTTTTTTGGCTTTTTTCCGATTTTTTTCTTTTCACTGTTTTCACTATTTTTGTCAATTTTTTGGGGGTTTCCTTCTGTGTTTTTCTTTCCACTGGTTTCACTTTTTTCATCATGTTTTTTTGAGTTGTTTTCTTTTATTTTTTCATCATTATAATCTGATTCTTGAGAACTAAGCCACAGTTTCTGGCTTGGGCAGCTTAAAGTTTCAGTTCTTTCTGAATCAATCTCCAGCATGTCGTCTTCCACTTCCATTGTCTCCTCGTCACCTTCATCTTCGTATCCGTGCACTGGAGCTGCATTCTTTTCTTCCATGTTCTTTGATTCCTCTTCATCAATTTTTGGCTCCTCATCCATAGATTGTTGCTGTAAAACATGTGCTTAATTGTTAACCAAAGCTAAACTTAAACTTATTTCCTAATGTTAATATTAAAAGCACTCAAGGATGTCATGATAACTTCAGCAATCAGATAGGAAAGGTGTTGAATATATGCCACAAGGCTTTGTCTTTTATTGTAGTTTTTATTTCCTTTCCAGTAAGCAGCATGTGTAGATGTACTTTGTATTATAAAACAGCTCTTGGAACAGTACTCAACAGTGACAATTTGTAGCACTTATCAGTTTTGCATAACCTGTCAAGTTTATTTATTTTGATACTTTTTTCTTTGCTTTGAGTAATCATGCAGTTCCTATGTAATGAAGCTGACTTTAGCAGAAAACTATCTTGAAAGGTAGAGATAAATTGTAGCAAAGGAACAGATGGTTTAGGCTAAGATGACTATAGTGCTGACTATAGATAATATATGTGCTGGCAAAGAAATTTGAAGTTGTTGAAGTGTGAAGTGAAATTTGTAAAACAACAAAAAGAGAGCAGTTAACCTCAGAAAGTTTTCTGAGTCCTTGGAAAGTCTATCAACTTGAGCTACAAGGAAATGTTTCCATAATCAATACTCAGACATCGCATACCTGTGGGAAGTTTCTTTTTCTTTCATTTTGTAAGAACCTAGTCAAGTCTCGTTTCAGGGGTGCCAGTTCGATACATTTTGTGCAAACACGGACAACTTTGTGGGCTTTATCACCTCTCAACTTCCTGAATGCTTGCAAATAACGATACGGTGGAATCTTAGAATCAATTACATCACTTTTCTTGGTCCTGCACCACCTAAAGTGGTCAGAATTTGAACAGAACTTTCGTATCTTGCCCATATCACTCTCTCATTATCTTGTTATTTTAGGCTACCGCGCCAAAACTGGCTAAGTTTCCCGCTAAAATGCTCCCCAGACCCCAGACAAGAGTGCCCTGCTATGGTTAAAATAGACACTTACCTTGGACAAGCTTTCATCATGAAATGAAATGAGAAAAAGTAATGTTCAAGAGTAAAAGTATAAAGTAATATACAAACCACCTTTCTGGGCCTACCCGTTGGCTTGCCCTAAATACAACCTGACTTGTTGGATCTCGAAATACTTCAATATATTCAGCTGATTGATACATTTCGCTTCAAAAATCCATCTTCCAGCCACCAAGATTATTGATCACATTGAATCACAGAATCTTTTGATCCAGGAAAACTAAAGTTGCTCTTGAAAAAATGCTCGCACCTTCTTCTCAGCCCACAAAGGTAAACAAAGAGCCATTTCGAAAGAACTTCGTTTTGATTCCGACAAATTTTGGATTGCGCAATGCTGTTGTTGTCTTCATTCATTGTCAAGGTTTCTCTCAACATGCTCCCAAACAAGCGGGAAATTTAAACTTGAAGCAGTCAACAACAGAAACAAACCAGAAGAAGGAAGGTTTCTCACGGATGCTTCAGGAAAAACCAGAAAGAACTCATCTCTGGCGTTCTTGTCCATTACCAAATCTAATCTTGGGAGCATCAACAACAAGACGTTCCGCACAAAAAATTTTGGGGAGGGGAGAGAGGTTGATTTACCATCCTTTATTTTTAGAGACGACACCTTCCCCCCAATTTAGGGCGCATAGCTGTAGTTCAGAAAAATCTCGGTAAGCTTAAATCTGTCAAGGCTTCCCCGTGCGAAGAAGGAAATTTCTGCCACCGGCAAAATTAGGGTAGGTCTAAAATGGGCCTAGGCCTTCAGTGCAGCGCAGACTGTATGGCGGGTGGGAGGGGGGGGGGGGGTGGGTAAAATCATCGTTTCAGCAAAAACTTAAATCTTCCCAGCTTAGGGCGTGGAGCTGTATTTCAGAAAAGTATCGGAAAGCTTAAGTCTGAAAAATATTCCTCTTACGGCAAAGGAAATTCTCGTCGCAGGCAAAATCAGTGGAGGTTCAGGGAAGGGCCTAGGCATCCCGTGCGGTAGGGTGGGGTGGGGATAGGCGATCAATAAGGCTCGATTTCTTTAGAAAATACAATCTTCTCAATCTATGGGCCGATGGTTTGTTTGAGCAAGATATCTAGGAACTTAAATCTAAAAAGGTTTTCCTGTCTGAGAAAGGACATTTTAATGGTGGGCAAAGTTTTGGGGGGCGTGCAGAATGGGCCTAGGCATCCTTGGAGGCATGGCGGAAGTGGAAATAGGCGATGTTTTATAGCAGATATTTTACAAACGGTAAGCCTCTCTGCTTAGGGCTCGGAGATTTGTATCAAAAAAATACTCGAGAAACTAATCTTGAAAGATCTACTTTGTAACAAAACGTAAATTTTTTTCCCGGGCAAAAGTTGGGGGGAAGGTTTTTCTCCACAGCAACTGTGTTTTGGGATGCAACCTTGAAAATTCAAGCTGGAAATGGAGGCAGCTGATTGGCCAATGATTTTATGTCAACAAACCCGCTGGTTGGTCTATTACAAAATGTGCTCTTGTTGCTAGCCAGAATATAGACAACCAGAATATAGGCAACAGCCAGAGTATACACAAAAGTGCTTACCTCTCCTTTGTGAAAAACCAAATTCAAAAACTGACGCCACGGCGTTGTAGAACACACTCAGAGCTTTAATTTGAGCCCAACTTCATTAATTTACCTTCAACACAAGTTGATTTACAAACGAAATTAAATTCAGCGATTTGACATACGGGCCTAAGCGGTAAAAGTTGCTGCGAGCACTCCCTCGCAATCCCCAGAATATCGGCAAAAAGTGTCTCTTCAGAGATAACCGCTCCTCCGCAGTGCCCAGAAAATAGACAAAACAATGAGAAGTTGCTGCCCCGCAGCAGAGAGCCAGAAAATCGGCAAATTCTTGGAAGAGCACCACTCCTGCGCAGCTCCCAGAAAATAGACAAAACAATGAGAAGTTGCTGCCCCGCAACAGAGCGCCAGAAAATCGGCAAATTCTTGGAAGAGCATCACTCCTCCGCAGTGCCCAGAAAATAGACAAAACAATGAGACATTGCTGCCCCGCAGCAGAGCGCCAGAAAATCGGCAAATTCTTGGAAGAGCAGCACTCCTGCGCAGCGCCCAGAAAATAGACAAAACAATGGGAAGTTGCTGCCCCGCAGAAGAGCGCCAGAAAATCGGCAAATTCTTGGAAGAGCACTGCTTATCCGCCTTCGCAGTTACCAGAAAACAGACAAAAACAATGAGAAGTTGCTGCCCCGCAACAGAGCGCCAGAAAATCGGCAAATTCTTGGAAGAGCAGCACGCCTGCGCAGCGCCCAGAAAATAGACAAAACAATGGGAAGTTGCTGCCCCGCAGAAGAGCGCCAGAAAATCTGCAAATTCTTGGAAGAGCACTAATCCTTCGCAGTGCCCAGAAAATAGACAAAACAATGAGAAGTTGCTGCCCCGCAAAAGAGCGCCAGAAAATCGGCAAATTCTTGGAAGAGCACCAATCCTCCGCAGTGCCCAGAAAATAGACAAAACAATGAGAAGTTGCTGCCCCGCAACAGAGCGCCAGAAAATCAGCAAATTCTCTGAAGATGTCTTCTCTTACATTTTTACCATTCACTATTGACCCTATCCCTATTTACTATTCACTATTGACCCTATCCCTATTCATTAATTTCGGATCATGACTTTATAATTCTTGATACTTTCCAGAAAGCAAAACTTTGTATTTGGTTTATTCCCAATCTATTTAGCGATATACTAAACGGAATAAAAGAATGAAGCCCCATTTAGACGACAAGCGATGTGGAAAAATGTGTGGATGCTGCCTGGTCATTGAACAATACAATCTTGTGTCGTATTATTTGCACCTTAAAATTAGATATGTTGCCATAGGTATGGTGATAAATGCAACTGTAGGCTCTGCAAAACATATATGCAAAGAGTTGGGTTTCTAACATGACAAGCATTTCATGGGCCTTCTCGCAAGGATGGGAGCGGTGCACTGCTTCTCATTGAGTTAGCGGATGTGCTGTGCGGGATGTGAGGTCCCCTTCACGATGCAGGCACTGGGCTGCGGTTGAACTGGGAAATTGTGCCCCAGCGGCGACCGCAGTTTAGGATATGCGTGTGGGGGTTCCCTCGCGCGGTGTGTCCGCTGTCTCTCTAGGAGGTGGGCGTCGCTCCATACCTTGTATTAGGGATGCATGATTATGTGTATCTTGTAAATAATCCACTACATGCTTTTACTTGATTAACTTTACGAATTTGTAAATTTTGTGAAGTAGGTAGGCCTAAATTAGCTGTAATTTAGCTACTCTTCTTATGTTATGTTATGCTACGTTAAATAAATTAATGATGATGATGATGATGATGATGATTGCCGATTATTTGCACCTTAAAATTAGATATGTTGCTTGGCCTTTGAAGAACACAATTTTGTGTCGTATCATTTGCACTTTAATCAGATAATAATGATGGATTTCGTTGATAAATACAGATATTTGACAGAAAATATTAATAACAAAGACTGAATTTCTATTTGTCTACACTCTACACGGATATTTGAGAGACAGAATAAGCTGGTAACAATGTAAGAGAAGACATCTTCAGAGAATTTGCCGATTTTCTGGCGCTCTGTTGGGGTGTTTGGAAAACTAAGACCCAGAAAACGAAGACCTAAGACCTAAGACCTAAGACCGCGAAAACGAAGACCCAGAAAACGAAGACCGCGAAAACGAAGACCACGGAAACGAAGACCCAGAAAACGAAGACCCCAGCATATGTGGTTTAAATGATAGCAGAACGATGATGTGCATACATTATCTACAAAAACCAAAGGTTTCTGAAAGCGAGCTGCATATATTTTCTATTTTCTCTCCTTTCTATTTATTTCCTAGTTTCTTTTATCTTATTACTCGGAAGGTAATACTTGAGAAATGTCCAGACATTGGGCAAGCATCAAAAACCTTTTTTTGAAATGGTTATGAGGGCATGGCATTTGTTTAAGAAACTCGTAAGAAACTCTGAGTGCTCAAGATCTGATACACTCATTTCTTTTTATAAGAAACTAAGGTCCAGTGCTGGCAGCAGTTTCTTAGATTTTTGGGCCATTTTGCTACCAAAAGTTTCTTGTGTGTTTCTTATATTTTTAATGCCAGAAGTATAGAGTTAATTTGTTTTGTTTGAAGGGCTCCCAAATTACTTGGTAAGATCTCGAAAACAAGTAAATAACATAATTCGCACTCAAAATATTGTCCAAACAGTTGCTATAACAGTACACTGTCAAATATTTTTGAGTGCGATAGGAAAATTAAAATTGTAAATTACAAAAGTTTCTTAGCTTTTTCAATTCAGGTAGGGTTGTTTCTTAACTTTCGAAAAATTGAGCCTACCGTTTCTTATAAGCGGTTTCTTATAACAAAATGAGTGTAATTAAAGTAAATCAACTTAGCTAGGGGGACAGGGTCCATCTAAATATAAGCTATTGAGACCTAAATTATTCGCTTTCGTGGTCTTTGTTTTCGGGGTCTTCGTTTTCGTGGTCTTCGTTTTCGTGGTCTTCGTTTTCGGGGCCTTTTTCCAGAAACGGACATGTCCTAAATTACCTGCTATTTTTTCTTGAAACCACCGACCCTAAATCGCCGCAAAAAGTGGTTATCCTGGAGTGCTACACTGCAAAGCAAGCTATCAGTACTTAGATGAATGTTTCTTCAAGCTAATAAAGCAAAAAACTCCTACCTATAGGTGATATTTTGGTTGTTTAGGGACGCAAAAGATCTCGTAAATTCGCTCGTTACTTTGAGATTTTGATCGTTGCAGCAGTTCAGTCGAACGCGTTGTTCGAAAGCTTTTGTTTGCCTTTGGCGGGAAGTTTTAATTGAAGAAGAATCAGCCAATCCCATCAAGTTATTTCAAGTCTTGCATCCTGATTGGTCCAGGAACAAATTTGTTCCTGGCGAGAATATTTTTGCCGTTTTGAGAAGAGTTAGTCCATAAGGCCCTCAACTGGAGCGACAACAACAACATTAATTCACTTCAATTAGATGAGCGTAAGTTGAGGGTCCTTATGTAGTGAGGCTAGGCTAAAGCTACCACGACAAGGTTAAGCAACCACGACATGCTGAAGTTACCCCAACGCAGGGGCGGACTGGCAGTAATATTAGGGCCCGGGCAATTTAGCCACAAAGGGGTCCGATACGAAAGGCGAGCGAAGCGAGCCGAAAAATTTTTGGGGAGCTAGAGAACTCCCCAAAAAAGATTTTGTGGACACGCTCCTGTGGCAATTTCTTATACCATATCTGAAAAGTATCATTGGAAATATAGGGCCTTTAAATCGCTGTATATCGAATGTAAATGTAGGGAAAAATATCGTTTAAAATGAACAGGCTGGCAAGGGCCAGATCTGAAGTAAGAAGGGCCCCTGTTTACTACACATGTTCCTCGAACCTCGACCATGTCTCTATTGGGTCCCTTAGGCTTGAGGCATTCCAGTTTCTACATTTGCAGATTTCCCATAACTTTTCCCCTGCCAGTCGGAAGTCATTCAGTTCATAGGGGCTCAGTTGCACTCTTTGGACATTTTTTTAATGCCAGATAAACAAAATTTCACCCAGAAAGAATTATTACATGGCCCTTCATAACCACCTTCCTTGCCTTCATTTGGTTGCTTTGCAACTTGAAAAAAGTTAGGCCAAAAACAGCCATCTGAAAGTATTTCTTTGAAACGTAGAAAAGGGGCCCAAAAGGGCCCTTGCTGATGGGGGGCCCTTCGGGCCCATGCCCGGTAGCCCGACTGGCCAGTCCGCCCCTGCCCCAACGAGACAAAGGTGATTACGATTACGGTCAACAAGGATCACCATGACTCGTAGACTGGCTACACAATCTCTGTATGCTCCTTAGAACTGATTTGTCGCTAATACAGAGACTTGTTGCCAAACAGTGTCTGAAATCGGAATAGCTTGATAGCCTCGTTTTCATAAGCGCTACATGCGTAAAACGCGGACCACGGAATTAGTATTTTGGTTGTTGTTGCTGCTGTGATCAGTAATCATCAAAATATGACTCAAGAAAACAACACATTGATACCAAGTTTCATTCATGTGAATTTGAAAGAATTTTAGACAGTTTATGACTCTGACAAAATGGAGCATGGACAGTGAACATAAATTTGAAATTTCAGAGGAGTTTCAGTTTCAAATATATATAAATTCACCACGGAGAGAATTATTTAAAGGAGGAGCTCTCTCAATAGGTAAACTAATCGAGGAGAGAGCCCCCCCCCCCCCCCTTATCAAAGTGACCAAAGATAAAGTGACCAAAGTTCAGAGTGACCAAAGATAAAGGAAGGAACCAAAGACTTGACAAGATTAGACATTTCATCATCATTATACATTATCATTAGCAATCAGAAGTGGTATCTGAAGGACTGAAGTACAAGGAATTTTCAAGGGAACTGTTCTTTATATTTGCTCCAAGTGATTTGCTGCATCAGATAGACAAACTCTCTCCAAGAAAAGTGCCACCTAAATGCATACTGATGCGAGGTCTGATAATAATGAAGCAGATATCTTGCGTTAAACAAACCCCTATGAATTAAGAACATCAACATCAATGTGATAAAGTAACAAGTACTTGTTAAATCACAAGCAAAAAATTATATCACCCTTTCCTTTTCGTATGTGATCCAAACACGGGGGGGGGGGTTGGATCACATATGGAACTTATAAAGATTCTAAACTTCTAAAATATCTAAGGTTGTTTTATTTGGCAGATCAAATGCATTCAAACCAAAACAACTGTTAAGGTGATAAAGTACAACAGCCCAACATTGCCAAGTAACATGCTTGCAGTTAGATAATATTAGAAATTCAAGGCCCCCGACGAGATCAGAAAAGTGGGGGGGGGGGGGCAGGCCAAACTTGATACAAAAAATTACCACAACACAATAACATGATGATGAGCTGCCTTTCAAAACGGCATGATTTGCAAACATGTGGGGGGGCGTGGCCTCCCGGCCCCCCGGTCCCCAAGTCATCGGAGGCCCTGAAATTGAAATACACGAGCCAAATTTAAACGAAAAAATCACTAACCTGAACTTACAGTAGGCCTACACTACACTGCAGTGTACTTACAGACTGACACTCACTGCTGTCTTGAAAATGCCTCTCAAGTATCACAACAGCATTACATTTTGCCATTTCCTGTTAGAGCACAAACAAATATCTCTTCCCAGTGCCCACTTCATCATGCCAAATGGCTAGCTAAATTCCTTCAGCTTCATTTGCTTCTGCTCTGCAGGTCGATCAAGCTGCGACGACAGCGCCGGTCGCCATTCTTGAAAAACTCAGACCAAACAGGCCTCTACTTCAAAGGGAGGTTTTCCAGTAAAAATAAGTAAAGAGAGGAAAAGTTGATTGGCTACAAAAAAATTTTCTATTGTTTAAGCCGAAATGCTCCAATCAGATTACAATCAGGTTTTTCGTTCTGAAAATTCCGATTTGAGACACTCTCTGGCAACTAGTCCCTCATTGAGCTGGCCATCAGCAACAACAACAACAGCGAAATCAAGGGACTAGTGTAGCTAGTCTACATGACTCGTCGCAGTTAATGGCACATGAACTACCGACAATGATCACTGGGAGTAACCACGACAAACAACAATTACGCCAATCAACGAGTGTTACCACGACCTGTACAATTCACCATCACGAGAACTAACCATCATGACTTGTATGTGACACCACGGACACCTAAAATCACGATCAATCATTTTTGAACCCAATACCGCGTCATAATACTCATTCGTGTTCCATTGAATAATCCTTGTTGGGGAGATGAACCTCAGCCAGCATTGTTCAAAACAATCGCAGATCGCGTAAGTCCTAACCAATGAAAACTTCCGTCATTGGAACATGCGCAGAACGTAGTATTTCATAGATTGATTACTTGATTCTAAGTTTCGTCCTTGCGCAGTAAATGACAAAGGTCGTACTAGCCGGTTTGAAAGAGCGATGCCGTTGACTCATAGTAATCAGTCTATATTTTCCCAACAAAAGCAGCGCGTTCTTAAGGCTGATTTCCAGTCAGTGGAATTTTGCGAGCGGGCGGAATTTCCTTTGTTTGCGTGAGAAAATGTCACCCTGGAATTGAATAGAAAGTTACAGCTGAGCGACCTTTTATTGTCTAAAATTCCGCCCGCTCGGAAAATTCCACTGACTGGAAATTCGCCTTTAGGCCAATGTTCAGTCGTGTTGATGTTTCGTCTATCTGGTTTGATCAACAAACCATTGATAGCGGCCCGGGGGGGGGGGGGTACTTCCATTATGGCCTAACAGGGGGGTCCAGTCGGTTTGAGGGTCTTGCGAAATGGCTACCAAATGGCCCTATCTGTCAAACATATACTACCAATTGGGGGTATTCCAAGATTCTTGGTCAGTTATAAGATTTCAACTCAGTAGGCTCCTCCGCACGGCAATCTGATCGTTGCAGCAGTAATTATCATTGAATTCTGAAGTTTTTTTGCTTTGTTCAATCAGTTTTTCAATAGAAAATTTTGAAAAACTGCAGAAAATTTTTGCTACCAGACGCTACCCTATGGCTCAATTTTTGATCCACGAACTACCATTTGGGGGTTTCAATAAAAAGATACTACCATTTGAGGGTATTTTTCAAGATTTTTGCTTTGGCCCTCTTTAACCCTGACTGGACCCCCCTGTCAGGCCACAATTGGAGTACCCCCCCCCCCTGGGGATAGCGGTAGGCCTAGGAGGTTGGTTTTGTGGTGGTTATTGGCTAAATGTACTCATCATGTCGGGGTTTAGGGTGCAGGACTACTACAAATCCTGCTGTACAAGCACAAGGAAAGGCAGACATTGTGAGTACACGAATTTTTTATAAGAACGCCCACCTCCAGTACTGGGAAAATATATAGCTTAAGAAAATATTTCTTTTGACAAAGGGAATCCTTCACATATTTTTACATCATGTTCACTCGTTTCCTGTTCATATTACTCCGAAGGTACTTGAGTAAAGTCTAAACACCAGAAACGCTTGGAAAACTTCAATTTGTCAAACTTTCAGGCCTGAGGCTCAGGGGGAGTACCTTCATCATCATCATAAAGTTAAAATGCACTACCTATATTACAAAGTATGGCAGCTTAAAGAACATAACAAGAAACAGGTGAACTGAACTAACCAACGAAAGGAAGAAACAAACAAACAAATAATAAAAAAGTGCCCTGGGAGTAATCAAAATTTGCTAATTTTAAGAAACTTTCAGTACTGGGTGTAATTCTTAGTTTCTTATAAAAATACGTGTACTCAGAATGCAAACATATTTTTTCCCAATAACCATATGAGAGGTTTAATGACAGCCAGAATGGAGAAACACACAAAATAGAAGCATGCCAATCAGCTTTGAAGGTTTTGGAACAGTTGAGGCTGGCTCTCCATATGTTAGCACTAGTTAGCACTCCACTCTTGACTGTCTGGCCACAATCAATAACACCACTTGCAAGTTGTGAATCTGTACCAACAGGCAGTGTGGCATCATCATCATCATCATCATCATCATCATTTATTTAGCTATTTCATAAAATAGGCTAAACAAAAACAAATAGCTAGAATTACAGCTAATTAAGGCCTGCACTTATTTACATAATTTACCAATCTAATCTAAAAATATTACAACAGAAGATATTCCATCAAAGACATCAGTAACAGTCAATTCTGGTGGTAGTCCTTCCCCGTAATGTATTTTTCTTCAGTACTTAGCCCCAGAAAAAGTAATTGTTGTGAAGAAAAGCAATGTGTCAACTCCCATGCCTTCTAAGGTAGGAGATGTTGTCTTCTCTTCACGAGGCATTTCACCTTTACAGCATAAAACTGCCGTCTCTTCCCATGCTGATCACAACAAAGCAGTATCAAATAACAGAGCAAGTATAAGTGTTAAATTCAAGGCTCCCATTGAGTGTATAATTCCTCACTGCCAAAGTAAAGCAAGGCTGAAATCATTCCTTTGGAAAAAGCTCATTAGTGGAGGGAGTAATATTGACTGAAACAGTACTTTGATAATCATCATCATGCACTACCTAATGTACAGGCATGGCAGACTAAATTTAAGTACTATGCTTCAGATTACCTACTTCAGATTAGTAGACATTGATGATCCCTCAAATTTCTCACTTTGTCCTCAGCATTGGAAATAAGTGGTACCATTATGATTACAATTTATAAAAATAATTTGAGTCAAAACATGCAGGAAGAAAATAGATTTTATGGTCTGATGAATTCAGCATCACAACACAAAGCTTCATCACGAAATGTACTATGCTCAATATTAAATGGCTCAATGTCTTTGAGGAATCTGATTTATTAGCAAGACTTCTAAACTAATTCCTCTTTTCAACATTTGAGTAGAACTTGCTCATTTCCTCTGAAGTAATGAAACATCATCTGGGTAATGATCTTAGACTTCTATTGCAGAATTATTTCACTGACAAGAATTTACATGGAAAATGTCCTTCTAAGACATTACAAATCATTAATTCATACTGTTTGGAAACAGCAAACATCACTGAACATCCTTCTGAATTTGATAAAATTTCAGTCCAAGAAACCCTTTCCAAGAGTTGACTGCAGCAATGGCAGATGAAAGTGATTTAAGAAAATTGATCAGAAATTTTTGAGAAACCTAATATCAGCAAATTTTGCATGGCACTTTGCCTCAAAATTTCTTTGTGGCCTGGGGCTTTGTAGAGCATCAAACAGCAAAAATGCTAATAGCAGGCTTCCAGAATGTGACAACATCATTGCAACAAAAATTGTTCTAAGTGTTGTTGACAAACTCAAAGACCATCAAAATGGGCTTTTTTCAGCAATAAAATCAGTTGAATTGACATGAATACAATGTTGTAACTGGCACACATATGAATATCAACATATAGACATTGTCATTCTTTCTATCATATTTGCTGAACTCCAGAGAAAGCAAGTTTGCTTAATAACAGCAGTTTCTTTGTGATGTAGGAAAGCTGTATTGCATATTTTCAATTTATTTTCACTTTTTACAAGATGTATATTATCACTCACAAGGCATCCAAGGATATGTTCCGACAATGGCGGAGCTTCATAAAACTTTGCTATGAAATGCTGTTCACAAGGATACATGATCAGGGAACTAGGAAGCATCTCAAACTTGTGGGGCCACAACATTACAAGGGCACTTTTTCGTTAAACTGAAGGGGCACTTTCTGAAAATAAAAAGGGCACTTCTTTGTTTACGGCAAAATCAGGGGGGTATGTGCCATCATTGCCCCACCCCCTGATTCCTCTGTATATGATATGTAAACAGAAGGGTGTTAATAAAGTCCTATAAAAGACCCATGGGTTGTATTTTACTTGTCAAATCATTTAATTGCGGGTGTTTTAGGCTTAGTCTTACCAGCCATCCATTTCGTTTCAGCCTCTTTCTCATGCGGTCATTTCCCATAGTCTTTGTAGCTTTATCATGGTTCATTGCCACTCCTTAATTCTATATTCTTCATTCGTGCGGTTGTCGGTCATTTTCAAGATCAATGTTTTCAAGCTCAGTTTCCCACAGATATTCCGTCAACACAACCGTATAACATTAACGTCAAAGAATTATTAGCAATTTTTGTCGCTTTACGTTTGTGGGGTCGTCGTATGCAAGGTTCTCGGATCCTTTTGCGTTCTGACAATATGGACGCAGTGCTCGCCATTAATAATCGACGATCTCGATCCCCACTGATCCAGCAGTGTCTACGAGTTATTTGGTATATTTGCGCTTCCTACGATTTTGATTTACATGCGGAGCACATTCCTGGGTACATTAATGTGGCTGCGGACTTGCTCAGTCGTTGGAGTTCCGATCCTATGGCTTCTGCAAATTTTTTTGGATTACCAAATTTTGCTGATTATACATTCGTTGATTGCTCATCTCAGTTATTTGATTTATCGTATAATCTCACGCATATTTACTGACATTATCGGGCGTGAATTTGGCGTTATTAATTCGCGTTCTTTCTTATTAACAGATAAAAGTTTGCATCCGGTCTGGTACACCAAGTTGCAGGATGACACTTTGCTTTCGCAACGTTCTGCTTACGCACCAGGCTCCTTGGCTAACCTCCGTTCACATTTGCGATCATACTTTATGTTTTGTATAGCCTCTGGTCATTCACATTTGGAGTGTTCCATCGATCACATTTGCAATTTCTTGGTTTTTTTATCGCGGACATTATCTTTCGTCACTATACGGAACTACTTGTCGTCGTTGCGAATCTTCTTCGAGCTGCATGGTATCAATGTTGATCTACCGAAAGATTTTTACATAGCCCTTACCTTGCGTGGCATCAAGCGCTTACATGGTAGCCAAATTGTTTCCAGGCTGCCTATCACCCCGGACATCCTTATCCAGATGCACCGCACTATCAATTTTGCGTCCATCACTGACCGTATTTTCTGGACAGCTGCTCTATTCGCCTTTTTCACCTTTTTTCGGAAATCGAATCTCTTTCCGTCTTCAGCCAAGTCATTTGATCCACTACGGAATCTTACAACGCAGGACATCAGCATTTTTCCATCCTTTGCTTTGGTCACTGTTCACTGGTCCAAGACATTGCAGTTTCAAGAACGTAAACTCTCTGTTCCTATTCCGCGTGTTCCTGGCTCCATACTATGCCCTGTCGCAGCCTTAGAGGATTATTTCACGCTTTGCCCAGCTCCTTCAGTGCACCTTTATCCGTTGTTTTGCACTTTCTCTGGATCCGCTGCCATTCCGTTCTTGTATCCTTCATTTCTCCGCGTGTTGAAGAGCAAGCTAGTTGCCATCGGCATTGATCCTACTAATTATTCCGGACACAGTTTTCGCCGCGGTGGTGCTTCATTCGCCTTTGCATTACGAATTCCAAGTGAGCTCATTCAGCAACAAGGTGACTGGCATTCGGACGCTTATTTACGCTATTTGGACAATACTTTATCGCAACGTTTAAAAGTAGCTTTTGCATTTAAGCACGCTCTACAGCGTTAGCATCATATTACCGCTTCACTACCCCTCTTCCATATTCCACTTCCCAATTTTACACCTTGCATCACCATAACTTATTTGGCATTTCTTTTGAGTTTCTCTTATTGTATTCGTAGTTTTGTTGTTACTTAAATGTTCTAGTTAGCTGCGAATACAATATTCATTTATGCCAAATACTTTATGTTTTCTTTCGGTGTTTTCCTTTCACACTTAATTAGAAAGTTTTGGTACACAAATAATCAGGGGCTGGGTATCATGTTCTTAATTTCAAATTTGTAAGATCCTATTACATGTGCTTTATGTGCACAACATTTGTTGTAAACTATTCTAGTACTTGGCAAGGCTACCCTCTCCATTCCTGTTTTTGTTAATAATAAGTACTTCATCTGTTCGCACAGCTTAAAGTTAGCAGCAAATACTCATTGTGAGCAAGCTCGGCCGAAGTAGGCCTAAGGCCTAGCCAAAGTTGGGTTGTACTGTACTTCCAGGCTTGATGGCCTAATAACTGATTCCTTTCCCTGCCTTACAGTATCTTTTCGTTGTATTCGGATATAAAACACAGCTTGCTAATAAATCAAGGTATAAACACATAGTTAGCTTTCATACCATCTCTCTACCATTTGTGTGCTGTAACCACACCACACCGCAGCTCTATTGCTGTTGCCGCCATTACTCCAACTTTCACTTCTGAAAAACTTTCACTTTTGAATTCCCGCGCTTAATAAAACCCTACTGCGCATGTTCTAATAACTCAAAAACGACGTCACACCAAATTCACCGGACTTGCTGAGGTTCATCTCCCCAACAAATCCAGCAATGACTCAGTTTGTGCATCCGCCGATGCCATTCATCACGCCGTCGTGTCACCAGCCGATACAGAACTTTGTACCACAGCAGTTCGTTTTTCAAAGACCGATTTACATTTAACTATGTTATCATTTGTTTTAATAATAAATAATAAATAATAATAAATAGTTGATTTTATAGTGCGCCCCTATATTGCACAATATTCTGCGGCGCATACAGTTTATAGGTCAAAGTCCCTAAAGTTACATCAAATCAAAAACTATTAAAATTACAATAAAGATGCTAAAAATTACAGTATTTTACAATAAAAAAGAAACTTAAAGATCAAATGCTTGTTCAAAAAATATGTTTTTATTGCCTTCTTGAAACTAGTTATGTCCTTGGAATGTCTTATATTGAGAGGCAAAGAGTTCCAGGTATGAGGTGCAGCATATTCAAATGCTCTCTTGCCAAAAGTCTCAGTTCTCACTCTTGGGATTTCCAGTAGGGAAAGCTTTGCTGATCGAAGTGATCTAGGAGCTTTTTTACTGATCAATAATTCCCTTAAATAGGCCGGTCCAATATTAAACACCAGTAACGAGAGTTTATACAAGATCCTATACCTGATGGGTAACCAGTGTAATTCTTTCAACATTTCTGTGGCACTATCTCTCCAATTCCTGTTCAAAATCAGTCTAGCTGCTGCATGTTGGAGTCTCTGCAGCTTTTTAATGGTGACATCAGGCAGTCCAAATAACATGGCATTACCATAGTCAATATGTGATGTCACAAAGGCGTGAACAAAACATTCAAAGGTGTTACGGTTGAAATATTTCCTGACTTGCCGTAGTCTATACAGTTGGTAGAATCCTTTTTTACAGACATTGCTGACATGATCTTTCATTGATAAGTTTCATCAAAGATGACACCTAGGTTTCTTACTTTCTGCACTGGAGAAACAGTACATTCACCCACTTGTATGCTGTCTACAGAAACTTTTGGCAACTGTTTACTACCACCAATGATAATGAGCTCAGTTTTGTCATCATTGATTCTTAGTTTATGCTGTAGCATCCATTTTCTTACAGCACCAATACAATTAGTGATTTCATTTAATGCCTCAGCCTCACTATCACTGTTAGGCTTGAAAGATATGTAGAACTGATTATCATCTGCAAAGCCACCTACATCAACATCATACTGAGCAATAAGATCATATAACGATGACAGATAAGATAGAAATATCACTGGCCCTGCACAGCTTCCCTGTGGCACACCGTACTTTACATCGAATTCATTTGACAGCACATCTTTAATCAAAATCCATTGTTTGCGGTTTGTAAAATATGACTGAAACCACTGACTTGCCTGACCACTGATCTTGAATTTATGTTGAAAGATTTGCTGCAAGGTGTTCACATCCAAGGTGTCAAAAGCAGCACTTAAATCAAGCAGCACTAACAAGGACACCCTCTGGTTATCCATATTTTTCAAAATATCTGAATGCACTCTAGTTAAGATAGTCTCAGTACTATGGTATTCTGTGTATGCAGCATTTCTTTTTGGCATTTGGTCATTTGTTTTTAAATATTCCCTATACTGTTTGACTGCAGCAGACTCCACCACCTTTGAAATGAATGGCAAATTACTAACTGGTCTGTAACTTTTAAAAATGAGATCAAGACCAATTTTTTTCATGAGTGGAATTACAAGAGAACATTTCCAATTTGAGGGAAAATTTCCAGTCTGTAGCGACAAGTTTATAATTTTTGTGATACATGGCAGCAGAATATCCAAGCAATCCTTTATAATTGATGTGGGTGCCGGATCCAACTGACAATATTTTGAAGAGCATTTTGAAATTAACTTCTTTACTTGTTCACTCTCAAGCTCAGCAAACTCTCTGAATTCATTGTGGCTAAAAGTCTTTTGCATATATTTCATTGCAGCAAAGAAAAAACATTTATGCAAATGCTCTCTACTTAACTTACTATGAAAGAATTTCATGGAAGTTTACCAAAATAGCGATTTCTATTTAAGAAACTGACACTGGCCAACAGTTGAGTTTTGTTACATATTTAGTAGTGGATTACAGCTGCAGTGTAATCATGTAACAATTGCTGTTGTGATAGAGAGAACTTTTAATCAAACATTGTCTTTAGGATTGTTAAAGTCAGACGTGGCGTCACAGACCAGACTTGAATTTGATTCGTTTCCGAAAGTTCACAGTTCAGTGAAGAACATTTTGTCAGTTTGCTAGGAGTCAATCTCCTTTTCAGTTGAAGAACTACAGAGTTTTGATTTGTTATTGTGGAAGACCGAAGGAGATGCTTAACAAAACTTTGTACAAGACGAAGATCTTGAAGGAACCGTTTTATGTTTCTTTTATGTCAGGGACGACTTTCTTTTTAGTAGGGGAGAGTGTAAGGACGTGACCTCTTACCTTTGTATTAAGATCTTAAATTGAATAACCTGAGTTAAAAGATGAGATCTCATAGATTTATAAATAGCCTATTGTATTTGATAATCCGGCTTGTGGCGAATGAAAGCAATGCTGAAGAAAACAATAGAGGGATTAGGAGTTTCTTTGTTCTATTTATAGACAAGCGCTACATATCTCAGGTCATTCACTTTAATGATGCCAACAGAGAACACTAGTAGGAAGTATTGCACTATTGTCCTTTGTGTTCTAAGTTTAGGGTTGCACAACACAGATTTTCAGATTTCAGATTTCAGATTTTCATTAACTCAAAATAGCCTAATACATTTGAAGAAATAGTATATTTTACCAGCTACTTTAAGACTGTAAAACGAACATAACATTGCGAACTAAAGATAACTAAAATAGAACTAAAGAGATTTAAAATGTTGACAATACTATGGATCATGGATTGCTAGCACTATCATTCTGTTCATAGGATGATGTTAAACATGTATTGATATATTCATATATAACATCTGATAGGTTTGGATCACGTGCTGTCATTAAATATAAGAATTTTGACGAAGCATCCATGTGACTGAAAGTAGGTTTAAACTTTGAAATGGTATTGAACGTTGTTTCCCTCGTTTTTTCGTTAATGCGACAACTTAAAAGACAGTGTTTTTCGTCTTCAAGAATACCACATGTTTGGCACTTTCTGTCTTCCGGTTTTTTTCTAGGCCTATGATATCTTCCACTTTCTATCTGCAAGCGATGATCAGAAAGTCGAAATTTACTTATCATCACTCGCGAAGGCAATGAGTTTACTTCAGATAAGTACGGTTCCATGATAAAGTCGTTTTTAAATTGGCGATAAGTGCGCATCTTAGGTTGTTTATGCAGTTCTGTGAATGTACTTTGTTGCTCGCAATCCATGATTCGTTGATGGATTTTACTAACTAAACTATTGTTGATGGTGTCCTTGATTGACGGTGATGGTTTTCCTTTATAACTTACTTATGATCCTATTTCTGTTTCCACCAGCTATGCGTAACCAATTTTTGATTGTTGATTTGAATCCTATTGCATTAAGATTGTGTCTACCTAGTTGACATCGACATCCTATGTTGGAGGTATTCCTCTTTACTCCCAATAGATTTTTGCACAATCTAATATTCAGATTCTCAATAGGATTTGTGTTTTTAGAACTCGCTTTGAAACAGCCCCAAACATCAACCCCATAGAGCAAAATCGGCCGCACCAGGGCGTCAAAAAGTTTAATGGTTAGCTGAATATCCTTTCTAAACACTGGGCCAAGAATGTTCTTAAGTTTATAATACGCCTTGAGAGCTCGTTTGTAAAGGTCATTGAGTAGTTCTTTTATGCTGAAAGATGGGGAAAGCAAGAAACCCAAATAACTAAAACGTACAACTTCTATTTCTTTATCATCAAAGAAAAATTTATTTGTTTTTAAAAGTCGACCTCCCTTGCTAAAAATCATACACTTTGTTTTATTAATATTGACTTTCAATTTATTTTCTGTGCAAAACGTGTTCAGACCATCTAAAGATTTTTGCAATCCGTCTTTTGTTTCTGAAAGAATGACAATATCGTCAGCCCAGAATAAGGATCCTATGTTTATATTTTCATACTGTGCAGGAGTGCTTACATTTTTGTTGAAGACGTGTGGTAAGTCCGATAAAACAATGTTGAATAAGATAGGGCTTAATATGCAACCTTGCTTAACTCCACTGTTAACTGGGAAAAAGTCTGTTCTTTTATTTCCAATTTGAACACAGGATTGGTCATTTTTGTACATAGATTCAATCACATTAAATAGTTTTCCTTTTATACCAAAACTATAAAACTTTTTCAGTAAACTTTCTCTTGATATTTTGTCATACGCTTTTTCGAAATCGATGAATGCAGTATATAATTTCTTTCCTTTGACGTTGCAGTACTGATTGAATAATGAATGTAACATTAAAAAATATTTAAAATATATATATAAATATAAAAATATATAAAAATAAAAATATTACAGGGAGACTTGGCGGCATGGCGGACGGTCATGCATTGAGCCGTCCTTAAAGAAACGACTTGCTGGCGCTTTGATATGTTTTAAAGTGTAAAATTTAACTGCAAGCAGTACTTAGCTACCTTTAGGAATTAAATTTTGGAGTAAATCATTGTCTAATGCTGAATGAACCTGCCGGTTTGAAAGTTTCACGACTCGCGTTTGTTTGTCTTTGGTTGGGCCTAACATGCTGTAGCTGACAAGAGCCAATGTCAGTCGCACCATGGATCCCGAAACCATCATTAGAGTTGTCCATGATGCAGTACAAGATGCCATTAAATCTGCTACTTCTACCCTTGTAAATGTCTCGTTTATGGAAGACCTCATTAATAAATTGAAAGCTGAAATTCAAGACTCTTTTAGCTCGAAATTGGATGAAGCGACGAAACCACTGGAGTGTAAAATCGCAGCTTTGGAAGCCAAAGCAGAAGTACACGATGCCCATATGAAAAACCTTGAGGAGCAACTTGGTCGTTATAATGAGAGTGGTATGAAGGATAAATTCAAGGAATACGATGAAATTTTTATAGCTCAAGGTATTCAACTTGATGATATGGAGCAATATAGCAGGAGGACATGCCTCCGTATTTTTGGAATACCTGTGGAAACCTCTGCCTCTGCTCGAGAGAATTGTAAATCAAAAGTGAAGGAAGTTTTTCATGAAATGGAAGTTGACATCAAAGACGAAGACATAGACAGGGCACATCGTATTGGTAAAAAGTACAAGGAACAAGGAGTTGACCATCAAGCAATTATCGTGAAATTTTACTCTTGGGATAAACGCACAGCGGTCTACCGAGGAAGAAAAAAGTTAGCCAACAAATCAGTTCGTTTGGATCTCACTCAGAGAAGAGCCAAGTTGCTGAGTCAATCTAAACTCCATGTTTCCGAAAACCCCGGTGTTGAAGCTGTTTTTGTCGACGTAAATTGTAGGTTGGGTCTAAAGACTGTGGCAGGAGACCTGAAATTTTTCAATACAAAGATTGAGTTCCTTGAGCTTCTTGACGAACTTGCATAACTGATATATTTTGAGCATTAAGTGAATTGGTACTGCCGGTTGGTTGGGGTCCTGTTTCCTCCATGCATGTAACCTCAATACAGAGCTTCAACCAAAACTAGAATGTCTCTATACATCCTTTATACTTTTGTAAGTTCTTGCTCGAGTTTTTGAAGCCTTGGGATTGATTTTACATGGGTGGTGGGCGTGGTCTGGCGGGCGTTTCACTCCGGAAAATCTCGTACACAATTGGAAATTTTTGTTTTTCAATTAAAATGAATCCTACAGAAATCCTCAAAATGATTTTATCCTAAAAACGCTATGTACGCTTTTTGGGGGAGTGGGGTTCTCGTCGGCCGTGGGTTCCCTAGTCACCTGGCCAGTTTTTGTTGTTGTTGTTGTTTTTGCTTCGGTATCAATAACAGGTGGTATTTGAATCTGTCTCACCGAATGGCAGGCAAAATTTGTGATAGCGCAGGATTACACATGTGAAATCTTAAATGATTCTAATCGCGGCATATTGTGTTTCTTTTTTCCTGGCATTTGGTGTGATAGAGACACAGTATTGGTCGATTGACTTGCATTTGCGACATTTGCCGCTGGTATTGTGAAAATAGGCATTACAGTGGATTTGCCAAACACTGTCTACGAAAAATCCCTTTTGTTATTATTTCCCGAAAACCTATCAAACGATTGCAGCCATGTTTTTTTGCCCATCGTTTTGCTAAACATTTGTTTGGCGTAATTCTCATTCCCAGTGGGTAAAACCTTTCGGAGCGTACTGCGGATGAAAAAGATTTTCTATTCTGCTGGGTAATCGTAGATTGTTATAACTTTGCTCTCTCGGGGGCTCCTCTCACAAGACATCACCTTTTTGACGCCTGGCATTCTTCTTGTCTTTACATTACGCGCTCTGTTTTTCATCAAATTGACAACGTGTTACTTGATGGCCACGGAAAAAAAATAGTGCCTTTGTAGTTTTTCTGAAGCGTTCTTATAAAGCGCCAAGCAAGGCTTTGTCAACTATTCGTTTCTTTGAATGCTTTGCATCCTCCAAGGCATAGATTTAGATTATTTTGTTTTTAGAGTTCTTTGTTTTGATTTCTTTTGTTTAAGTATCTTTAAGTTTTCATTTTGTTTTCAATTTTTGTTATGTACCATAGAATCTGTAAGGCGTGGTTGCAGTGTGGCTGATTTTCCCTTAGGACCAGCGGAAAGATATCTTCACGACGATGCCGGTTGAAATCAATCAATGGCGGGCAACAATAGGGTGTTTTTGTGCTTCCACTCAACAACGATTACCCCTGAGTAAAAATGTTAAGCCACTTTCAATTCTCTTTCAACTCTTAAAACTTTGTTGGTTTTGTTGTTGTTTTATTGCAATCTCAATCGCTGCTCTACCCTTAGCACTAATAATACAATTTTTTGCAGTGCATTCTTTGGCATTACAGTTATGTTTCCTGCCTTTGTTCGCCCGTATGCATCATTTTGCGAAGATAGTAATTTACACGACGTTTGAGCTCCTTAAGCGAATCCCGCTCGGTATCATTTGTCTTGTTCGATATAAGCATTTAGCTATCAAGCACTTTCTTTTCCTGTATACCTATTTTTATATTGGGTGTATAACATGCAACACATTTCATATGCAGTGGCTGGTTTTCAGGACAATTCTGCTCAGTGGTGATGTAGAGACAAACCCTGGCCCCGAGACACTAGATTTTTGTACTTGGAATTTAAATAGCATTGCTGCGTATGACTTTTTAAGAGTTTCCCTTATAGAGGCATACAACTCGGTGTATAATTATGACTTAATTGGGATTGTAGAAACTCACCTTGATAGCACCGTTGACGAAGATAAACTGGCACTAAATGGCTACACGTTTGTCAAAAACAACCATCCGCAAAATGTGAAAAGAGGCGGTGTTGGGTTATACATCAAGGATTCCCTTCCCTCAAAAAGACGTTCTGACCTGGTGACCCTCCCCGAGTGTATTGTGTATGAGATCCAATTAAATAGGAAAAAGTACTTTTTTGCTGTAATATATAGAAGTCCAAGTCAGGACCAGAGTGAATTTGATAACTTCACGATCAATTTTGAGCTGATGCTATCCAAAATGCATGCTGAAAATCCGTTTTCCGTTATAATTACTGGTGATTTCAACTGTAGATCAACCCAATGGTGGGAAAATGATATTGAAAATAACGAGGGAAGAGTATTTGAGCCAATAACAGCAGACATTGGTCTTTATCAGCTGATTTCCGAACCAACGCACTTAATAGGAAATTCCAAATCTTGCATTGACCTCATTTTTACTGATCAACCAAACCTCTTTATCGAGTCTGGTGTTCATACGTCATTACATGAGCAGTGTCATCATCAAATTATTTATGGAAAACTTTCTGTTTCAAATGTAGCACTACCTCCTTATACCCGCAGGATTTGGCATTATGATAAAGCAGACTTCGTTTCTATTATGAAAAGCATCGAAATGTTTAACTGGTGCGAGCATCTTGACAAAGTTACATGCCCTAATGAACAGGTGAAATTACTAAACGAAGTCCTTTTGAACATTTATTCTAACTTCATTCCCAACCAAGTTAAAACGATTAAACCTCGCCAAGCACCCTGGATAACACAAGCTGTCAAAAAATTCCTAAGGAAAAAGAATCATGCTTATAAAAACTTCGTGAGGAACGGCCAGCCAGATGACAAGCTTGAGGGAATCAAAAGTATGATATCGGAAGGTGCAAAAATGATCGAGAATGCCAAACAAAATTACCTTCTTAAAACAGGGCAAACTTTAGCAAATCCTGGGACCACTAGCAAAACGTACTGGTCTTTAATCAATACAGTTCTTAATAAGGCGAAGATTCCTATAATACCACCCCTGTTAGAGAATGGGTTATTCATAACTGATTTTACTGAAAAAGCTCAGCTATTTAATGACTATTTCATTCTCCAATGCATGACAATAGACACAGGTAGTGAAATTCCTCTTGAAACCCCAGGAAATTCTACTTCGATAAGTGATTTTTGCATCTCTGAGGAAAAAATACTGGAAATCATAAGATCACTTAATCCTAACAAAGCACATGGCTGGGATGAAATTTCTATAAGAATGATAAAACTAAGCGATGTTTCATTAGTTACTCCTCTTAAGATCATATTCACAAACTGTCTGAACCGTGGCGTATTTCCCGAAACTTGGAAGTGTGCAAATGTAGTCCCGGTTCACAAGAAAAATGAAAAAAATGTAAAGAGTAACTACCGTCCTATTTCTCTGCTACCAATTTTTGGGAAGATGCTTGAAAAACTTATGTATAATTCCCTTTACTCGCATCTTGTTTCGTGTGACTTACTTAATCCCAATCAATCTGGTTTTCGTCCGGGTGACTCAACAGTCAACCAATTAATTTCAATAACGCATACAATATTCACAGCATTTGACTGTAATCCTCCTCTTGATGTTCGTTCCGTGTATCTTGATATTTCTAAAGCATTTGACAGGGTATGGCATGATGGTCTTATTTATAAATTAAAACGATGTGGTGTCTCAGGACAACTTCTTGCGCTTATCCAGAGTTTTCTTAAGGATCGAAAGCAGCGAACAGTTTTGAACGGACAATGTTCTAATTGGGGAGATATTTTAGCAGGAGTGCCTCAGGGTTCTATATTAGGACCATTGTTTCTCCTTGTATACATCAACGACCTCACCTCTGACTTGAAATGTAACGTCAAGCTTTTTGCCGACGATACATCCTTGTTTACGGTTGTTCAAGAACCTAATGCAGCTGCCGAGGATATGAACCATGACCTGGCGTTGATAAATCAGTGGGCCCATGATTGGAGGATGTCATTTAATCCCGATCCGCAAAAACAAGCTGTCGAACTACTACTTTCAAAGAGAAGAAATGAAATAGATCATCCGATGATCTTCTTCAATAATATACCTGTAAAAAAAGTGAATGAGCATAAACATTTAGGTATAATCCTCGACTCAAAGCTCTCCTTCTCAGCACATGTTAAATCAGCTATCTCTAAAACGAGAAAAGGCATTGGTCTGCTAAAGTATCTCTCCAAATATCTGCCAAGGCATACCCTGAACGAATTATATAAACTTTATGTGCGACCGCACCTGGACTACGGGGATGTTATCTATCACATTCCAGCAAAAGTTTGTGAATTCAGTCAAAACATCATTTTACCACATCTAATGGAAAAACTAGAGTCTGTTCAGTATTCTGCTGCTCTTGCTGTAACAGGAACATGGAGGGGAACATCGCGCGAGAAGCTGTACACAGAGCTTGGCTGGGAATCATTAAGTTCCCGCAGGTGGAGTAGACGCCTGACTTTGTTCTATAAGATTCTGAATAATATTACCCCCTTGTACACAAAGGAGCCAATCCCACCACTTCATCAGTCGAACTACTCCCTTCGCAACCAGGATGCTATTGGGCGAATAAGGGCAAGAACAGAAAAATTTAAATCTAGCTTCTATCCAGACTGTATGTCTGAATGGAATAAACTTGACCCTGAAATCAGGCTAGCACCGTCCGTTGCTGTTTTTAAGACAAAGCTTCTATCAATAATTCGCCCCCCTGCAAAATCCTTCTTTGGTATTCATAACCCGATAGGCCTATCACATCTTTCCCAAATAAGGGTCGGTCTCAGCAAACTAAATTTCCACAAATTCAAGCACAATTTCAGGGACACCGTAAACCCAATGTGCCCGACGAATGACGGTATTGAGGACACGGAGCACTTTCTGTTGCTTTGCCCTTCATTTGATATTCAACGACGATATCTTCTCGCTGGAGTTTCTGTTGCATTACGACCATTTGTTGAAATCAACAGCCTTTCTAACAACGTTCTTGTACAACTTTTGTTATATGGTGATAAAGACCTTTCAAGTGACGTTAATAAAGGTATACTCGAACTGACTTTAGAGTTCATCTACAAAACAGGTCGGTTTGTATAAGATAGACTAAGCCTTTGTTTTCACGCCATACAGCCACAAGGTCCTTTTATTTTTGTTTTCATTTTTTGTTTGTTTGTAATTGTCATTATACATCGCCTATATGTAACTTTTGTAATTGTATATTTAGATGTAATTTAGTTTAATGTTCTATGTAATGACCCTGGGATAGTCATGGGTTCTTGCTTCCCGGGTTATCATCTTTGTTATGTAGTTAAGTAATTTGTAAGTATGGTCTTAAGTACCTCGTTTTTGTAAATTTTCATATTGAATATAAAAAAAAAAAAAAAAAAAAAAATATTAAAAATTGTCTGATGTTCTATTTCCTCTTATGAAACCAATTTGTTCTGGTTTAAAGATGTTTTTTGATGAAGCAAATTCTGTTAATCTCTCATTGATGATTCAGTTAAAGAATTTTCCAAGACATGAGGTCAGAGCTATACCTCTGTAATTTTTTTCATCAGTTTTACAGCCTTTTTTGTGAAGAGGTATAATAATGCTTTCTGTCCATAAGTTGGGGAAAATACCGTTGTCAAGTAAACTATTAAAAAGATTTAAGAAAATCTCTGGATACATATTTACAGTGCATAATATCATTTCATTCAAGGCTTGATCTAAACCTGAAGCTTTGGTCTTTTTTATTTTCTTTGTTGCTATCAACAGTTCTTCCTTTGTAATCTCCTTGTTCATGATTACATGCTCCTCATCATTCTTCTTAATTTCGAAATCTGTTAATTCCGGGTTGAACAGTAATTTTTCAAACATATTTGTCCATTTGGACGGTGTTATTGTTGGAACATAGTCAGTTTTTGTTTTTTTCTCGAGCAACTCTAGCAGTTGCCAAAATCTTAGTAGATAATCCACTACACTGGTACCATTCCATTGAAAACATGCTGATTTACCAAAAGTATCCCTTAGTTTCCTCCCGTTTACTATGAACATGTCTTGTGAAATGCAAAAATCAATGAGGTCCCTTCCTCTACATGTTTCAACATCATCTTCAGATTTTCTCAAGGGCACAACGTGTGAATTGGTATTGCAATCAGTTGTGTCATTTGCCCTATCAAAGTACTTACTATAGTTAACTATATCTTGTAGATTACCTGTTCTGGCATTGAAATCACCTACAAGTAGTACATCCCCTTTGAGTTTATAACGATTTACATCTTCCTCAAGTTCACTGATATAATCCTTATCCTTTTTATTTTCATACCTTTCAGGGCTAAAATAGGCAGTGCCTAAAGATATATCATTAGTTAACCTGAAATATTCCTTTTTTATTTTCACTCAAACTATATCCCTGTTACTATCAACTGCTGCTATTGACTTTTTTAGGTACTGTTTTATAAATACTGCAATACCCCCTGATGATTTATTCTTGACCTTTTGACTTTTAATAGATAACACTTTTTGGAATCCTAGAATGTTTAAATCTGATGTTTCATTTTCATGGGTTTCTGTGAGACAAATAATATCATGTGCTTGTACCTCTGCCATGAATTCATTGTCATCTAATTTGTTCCCCAAGTTTTGCTGTTTAATCCATGAATATTCCAAGCAATAAATTTAAGTGATTTATTCATTTGGGAAAGGGGAAAAAACCGCATACAATGATGATATAATAACCGGGCAGACCCAACTAAACAGGTGTTAAAACTAAAACAAAAGATGTACCAAGAAAAAGTATGTCAAAGAATTAAAGATACGGACTTACAAAATGTCTTCAGCAGCAAAGTACGCAAAAGTTAGTACCTCGACCAGGCTTGCCGCTCGTCGCCTGCGGCGCCGAGCTGGCCCGCCGTCGTACCGATTGATAGCGTGGGAAAGAATGCGTTGACTATTGGCGTTATTTTCTCTTTATAACTTTCTGTGATCAAAGTATTGGATGTTACTTGAATTAATTTAGTTTGTAAATTATATTTTCCTCAATGTTTTAGCTTTCTGCATATTGGAGACCCAAAAGAGTAAGCCAGAATTTCAGGAACTAAAAAACTACAATCATGGACATAAATTATGAGACAAATTAACTTTTTCTGATATTTTGAACTGTTCAGCATCCTCTCCCTCCCCCCGTTCCCCATAATCAATGTTGAAAAGTCCAAGAACCTCCCTCGACACGTCACCAACATTGAATAAGGGGGAGGGGGATCTTCAATAGTCAGATCTTAAATTTTGAATTTGTCTCAAACTATTTTGTCCATGATTGTAACTGCCCTAATCATAGAACCAAAAAATAACTATTGCCCAAATTTTTGACACAAAAAAATAACTTGAGAATCCCTATCCTAAATATACCAGAGTACCCCCCCCCCCCCCCTGCCAGGACATTGGAGCCATTTAAATAACAATTCAATTCAAAGGAGTTAAACTTAGATGAATGCAATCAGTCTAGGCAAATGTAGCCCTCATAATAGAATGATGTTATTACCAGGGTTGCCAGGTGCATGCGCGAGTATCAAGCCAAACGGAGGGCAGAAAAAAGCCAAAATAAGCTGTGGTGAAACTAATCTGTTGTTGTTTATGCTTCTAGCGTTGTTTTGCATTCTATGAATTTGACACGTTCTTTAGAAACCATTGAATTGATTGAGTTAGCGTAAACAAAGGACCTATTATGTTTTGCGTTTAGGCGCATTAGCGCACTGGAGCGTCGCTCGATTTTAGTATCTAGCGAGGATGTTTTGATTAAAGCCTTATTTAGGTTAAACTGCATTTATCTTTTGCAAACTGCAACATTATGACAATTTAATCAAAAACATCAAAAACATCATATTGACGATGAGCAAGGCGTTGAAGCCATTACGACTGGATCTTGATCCTAACTCTCCAAATGCTGCCAAACAATGGAAACACTGGAAAAGAACTTTTGACAACTTTATCGAGGAGTGTGGAGACACAGCTCCTGATCGTTTTCGTTCCATTGTTAACTTCATTTCTGCAGAAGTCTTTGATTATGTCGAGGAATGCACAACCTATGATGCTGTTATTGAGACACTTGAAAGACTCTATGTGAAAACACCAAACAAAATTTTTGCTCGCCACGATCTTGCTACGCGAAAACAACAGCCAGGTGAATCCCTTGACGAATTTTTGGAAGAGCTAAAGAAATTAAGCAAGCATTGTGGTTTCGCTGCAGTTACCGCTGATACTTACCGATCTGAGATGATAAGGGATTCTTTCATCAATGGGCTTACATCTAATTATATTCGGCAAAGGCTTCTGGAAAATTCTGAGTTATCGTTGGACAGGGCTTACGAAATAGCACGCACTCTTCATACAGCTCAGAAGAACTCGGAATTATATATTCAACAAAGCCCTCAACTAGTACCCAGTAATGTTGCTGCTGCTTCTACCAATGATCAGTCTAGTTCACATATTAATCCAGATCAAGAATCATTGGCTGCTGTGAGAAAACAAACCCCTGTAAAAAAGGCCTGCTACTTTTGTGGGGGCTTCCTTCATGCCAACCGTGCTTCTTGCCCTGCCCATGACGCTGTTTGCCATAACTGTTCAAAGAAAGGACATTTTGCCAAAGTATGCCAATCTACAAAGAAAGCTGCCACTGTTAATGCCATTTATAAGCCTTCACTCTGTACTATTACAGCCGCTTGCCCCTCTGATCTTAAGCATGCTTCGATTTCGGTCAAAATAAATGATAAAGTCAGCATGACCGCCTTAATTGATTCTTGCAGCTCTGATAACTTTATCAGTGAAGATGCTTTCAAAAAGTTGCAAATTCCAGCCCATCCGTCAAGCAGGAAGGTAACAATGGCACAGACATCCATGGAGTCTCCAATAATTGGAAAGTGTAATGTAACAATAGAGTTGAAAGGAAAGAGATATGACGATGTCAGACTAGATATTCTACACAACCTTTGCAGTGATGTTATCCTCGGATATGATTTTCAGAAACAGCACAAGAATCTTACTTTTCATTATGGAGGGAATAAAGAGGACTTAGTCGTCACAAGCAGTGCCCCCAAAGTAGTATCTACTGTCAATACAAAGCAACCTCTCCCTCAACGGAAAACTGACGCCAATGTAGCCGCTCTTGACCCACCCACTTTGTTTAAGAACGTTCCAAATGATGTAAAACCTATTGCTACGAAATCAAGATTCTTCAATAAGGATGATCGAGCTTTTATTCGAGATCAGATCTCATCATTACTAGCAAAAGGCTTGATAAAGAGAAGTGATTCACCATGGCGAGCACAGGTCATGATTGCACGTGACGAGCTTCAACGCCATAAGAAGAGAATGTGCATTGACTATTCTCAGACGATAAATCTATTTACAGAGTTGGACGCATATCCACTGCCACGTATTGAAGATATGGTCAATAAGCTATCCCAATACGAAGTGTTTTCCACTTTTGATCTAAAGAGTGCATACCATCAAATACCTCTTCGAGAGTCCGAGACAAAGTTCACTGCATTTGAAGCACTTGGTGACTTGTATGAGTTTGTTGTATTGCCGTTCGGAGTCACAAATGGAGTACCGTCTTTTCAGAGAATCATAGACAATGTAGTTACTCAAGAAGGTCTAAAGAATACTTTCCCTTACTTGGACAATGTCACAGTAGCTGGCGTCGACCAAGCTGACCATGACAGGAATGTCGCTGCCTTCCTCGAAATGATCAAACGAAGGAACATAACCCTCAACGAATTGAAAAGCGTTCATTCAGTTCCCGTTATCGATATACTTGGGTACCGACTTAGCCACCAGAGCATCAAACCAGACCCTGAGAGATTGCAACCTCTGCAGGAATACCCGCCTCCTTCAAATGTTCCTTCATTACGTAGAGCTTTAGGGATGTTTGCATACTATGCCAAGTGGATTCCACAATTCTCAGACAAGATTCGCCCATTGGCAGACACGACATCTTTCCCTCTCGACAAAGAAGCTCTTGCGTCATTCAATGATTTGAAGGACGAACTTGCAAGTGTCGCCTTGTCTCTAATTGATGAGGATATACCTTTTGTTGTTGAATGCGATGCATCTGATGTTGCAATTTCTGCTTCTCTGAACCAGAATGGGAGACCTGTCGCATTTATGTCTAAAACGCTATCCGCTACCGAACGTCGTTACCCAGCCGTAGAGAAAGAAGCTCTAGCCATCATTGAAGCTGTTAGAAAGTGGAATCATTTACTATCTCGTCAGCAATTCATCCTGATAACAGATCAAAAATCTGTTTCCTTCATGTTTGACAACAGAAAACGTTCAAAGATCAAGAATAGCAAAATTCAGTCTTGGCGTCTCGAACTTGCAGAATTCAGTTATGCTATCCAGTACCGGGAAGGAAAGGATAATGTCGTTCCAGATTCATTCACTCGTGCTCATTGTGCTGCAGTTTCGACAAGTCTGGAGGAAATCCATGCTCAGCTATGTCATCCGGGTGTCACCCGTCTTCTTCATTTTGTGAAAGCCAAGAACCTTCCATTTTCAACTCAGGATGTGCGAGATGTATGCTCTAATTGTCGGATTTGTGCTGAGCTCAAGCCTAAGTTTTATCAGAGCCAGAACAGTAAGTTAGTAAAAGCAACGCGTCCCATGGAGCGATTGAGTATAGACTTCAAGGGACCCCTACCATCTTCATCAAGGAACAAGTACTTTCTCACAGTAGTTGATGAATACTCTCGGTTCCCTTTTGCTATTCCCTGCCCTAATGTTGCCACTGAAACAGTTATAAAATGCTTGGAAGTGTTATTTTCCCTTTGTGGGATGCCTGAATTCATTCACTCTGATCGCGGATCTTCTTTCATGTCTGAAGAACTCATCAACTATTTAAGAAGCAGAGGTATTGCCAGCAGCCGTAGCACTCCCTATCATCCCACCGGCAACTCACAAGTAGAAAGATACAATGGTATTGTGTGGAAATCAGTGAGGCTTGCTTTGGCCTCTGTTAAGCTACCTGTTGAGCAATGGGAGAGGGTTTTACCTGATGCACTTCATTCAATTCGATCTTTACTTTCAACGGCCACAAATACAACCCCACATGACAGATTCTTCAACTTTCCAAGGAAATCCAGTCAAGGAGTATCCCTACCCTCATGGTTATCACCAGGTCCAGTCCTTCTGAGAAAGTTTGTGCGTTCCAGTAAACAGGATGATCTAGTGGAAGAAGTTGAGCTGACTCATGCTAATCCAACGTATGCTCATATTCGCTATAAAGATGGCCGAGAATCATCAGTTTCCCTCACAGACCTTGCACCCTGCCCGAGAGGTACTTTGAATGCAGAGAATGCAACAGTTGGAGATAATACAAAACTGCTTCATGAAAACAATGTAGCTGAGCTCGAGCAATCAGATACTGATCAAATTCCCACCCCAATCTTTGAGAATGCTGATGGCAATATGGAACCTGTTCAGCAACTTCGCCGTTCTACTCGATTGCGCAAGAAGCCTGATAGATACGGGATTCAAGATGATGAGTGACTTTCTCCATCGGGGGAGAATGTGGTGAAACTAATCTGTTGTTGTTTATGCTTCTAGCGTTGTTTTGCATTCTATGAATTTGACACGTTCTTTAGAAACCATTGAATTGATTGAGTTAGCGTAAACAAAGGACCTATTATGTTTTGCGTTTAGGCGCATTAGCGCACTGGAGCGTCGCTCGATTTTAGTATCTAGCGAGGATGTTTTGATTAAAGCCTTATTTAGGTTAAACTGCATTTATCTTTTGCAAACTGCAACATTATGACATAAGCCAAATTATTTCCTGCTGAAAAACGCCAATAAAAAGCAAAAAATATCAATGAAAATTCGAAAAAGCCAGTTATTTACAATTATCTTCCTTTAAAATTCACATTTTTGAGGCCTGTCTCTCTCAACACACAATTCTTTGTAAGATGTAGAGATGACAGAAAACAGTTGTCCTTTTCAGTGCGTCATGGGGCATCATAGAAATTGTATGAAATGTGACATGACCATGGAAATGACATGCTTGCTTCCAAAATATTAGAAGATGAGGTGACCCAGCACATATATTCAGGCCTTCTACGAACTGTCTGAAGAATTTTCCCTGGAGATAATTGAATTCAAAGCTTAAACATAAAAATATTTGACTCCAAGCTAAAAAAGCCAAAATTATGCCAAAAAGCCAACTGGTTTTTCCAAAGCCAAACACTGTTTAAAAAAGCCAAAGTTGGCAACCCTGGTTATTACTTTAATGTTATAATTACCAAGGTAATAGCCCATAGAAATGTAATAGCATGTGTTAGTAACGGCAGTTTGAGCTGGCATACTGGAAAAACCGGACCCTATGATCCAGGGACCCCTCTGACCCCTATGATCTTCAAGTACTGAATTTTGAAAGGAGCCTGAACATAGAAGGGTTATCCCCCCCTGCATAAAGGCTATATGCTAATAAATTTGGTGCCATTACTGTTGATTGCAGCCTGGGGGTGAATGCCTATCAAGCAGGGGCGGATCCAGACGCTGGCATTGTTCTTCTGCAAGCATGGTAACTTGCCGCTGATTGTGTAACTCTCACCTTAAAGGGTCTGTTTCATCCAGCATGCCTTGCACGTGCCATCTCTTGGTTGGCCTTTGTTGCCGTCATTTTCATGGCCCATGAAAATGGCGGACAACAAAGGAACATCAACAGACGGCACGTGCAAGGAATGCTGGATGAAACAGACCCTTTAACCATAGTGACTATGCCTTCACTTAGCTGAATGAAAGAATCCGCTAAATCATTAACATCTTCATCCATCGTAACTTTCAGAGAAAGTCCCTGCCCTACCCTTGTTTGTTTTATTAGTGCACATTGCATCCTCCATACCAATTTAAACTGGGGTGGAACTCAAAAATGCTGAAAAGTTGAAAACACAAAATAGAATTTCATGGAAATTTAAAACAAAGAGCAATAATATTAATGCACCGTAAATAATATTTGTATTCTTCAGTATGAGCACTGATAAAGGGTGGAAATGCTTCCATTTCTGGGGGATCAAACACACCTTGTCGACTATTTAAAGAATGACATGCATATGTTATTTGTACTGATGCTATGTCTGTCGAATTGTATTAACCCAGAATCTAAGAATCTAATAGAATCTAAATTGGAAGAATCTTAGTAGAGTCTAAGTTGGAAGGTAAAGTAGCAAGTGGTTTGTCTGCATTGAAAAAACTTAAAAACGTTCTTCCGCAATCTAAGCTATGTGAGGTTTACCATGCGCTGGTTGAAAGTCACCTCCGATATGGGAATGTTATCTGGGGTAGCCTGCCCAACTCGAAGCTGCAAACTCTTCAGCGTCTACAGAACAGGGCCTTCTCAATTATTCAAAATGCTAGAATAAAGGACCCCTGGATCAATAATGGGCTGAACGTTGATCAAATCATCTATTTTGACAGATCTATCATGACACACAAAATAGTCCACAAGCAGTGCCCTGAGAGCCCGGGGGGGGGGGGGGTACATGACTTGAGGATGGACGGGGGTCTGCCGCCCGGTTTTCAGAAAGCTACCCTCTTCTAATTACCGAAACTTGCCTTTGATACCCACCTTTATGATTAATTTTGGCGGAAAACTGCCAATTTTAACCATTTTTTGCGAATTTCAGCGAAACTACACCCATGTTTATGGAAAATCTGCCGAAAAAGGACCCTTGTTTAGAGAATTTTGGGCTCAAAAACCCACCCATATGGGCGGCACATACCCGTACCCGAAATATGTTATGTACCCCCCCGGGCCTGAGAGCCTCTGGAACAAGTATAGTCAGAGGAATGAAATTTCTAGGTATAACACAAGAAACAATAGAAATCTCGACATCCCAAAGTTTAAACTTGAGTGTACAAAAGAAAGTTTCCACCTTTCCGGGCTTAAAGCTTGGAATGAAATACCAATCGAAATAAGGGAAATCCCCTCGCTCTATCAGTTTAAAAGAAAATTGAAAACGCATTTAAAGAGCTCAGTAAACCCTAACTAAAGCACGACTCCCAGGAAGATCAGATCTCAGCCTGGATCCAATCCTAGCTGATACCAAATTTTAAATTTTGTTTTTCATTATTTATTTATTTATAACAAACTTGTAACTTTTGTAGTTTAATTTTGTACTGATGGGATATCGTGTAAAAATATGAATTAATAAAAATAAAAAAAACCCCCCTCCCCAGGCTGCAATAAGCAGTATTGGCACTAAATTTGAAAAATTTTGGTAGAAGTACACTCATTTTTTTTTATAAGAAACTAAGGTCCGGGGCTGGTAGGCAGTTTCTTAAATTTTTGGGCCATTTTTCTACCAAAAGTTTCTTAGGCGTTTCTTATATTTGTAATGCCAGTAATGTAAAGTTAATCTTGTTTTGTCTAAAGGGCTCTCAAATTAGTCACTAAGATCTCAAAACAATTAAATAACATAATTCGCACTCAAAATAATGTCCAAACAGTTGCAATAACTGTACAGTGTCAAAACATTTCTGACTGCCATAGGAAAATCAAACTGTAAGTTACAAAAGTTTCTTAGCTTTTTAATTCCAGGTAGGGTTGTTTCTTAACTTTCGAAAAATTGAGCCTACCGTTTCTTATAAGCGGTTTCTTATAAAAAAAAATGAGTGTAACCTGATTAGCATTTAGCATCCTCATTATCATATGGCCTTTATGCAGAGGGGACGACCCCTCTTAAGTGTCCTTTCAAAACTCAGTACTTTCTAGGGTCCTATATGGGTCCTAGGGGTCATAGGGGTCTCAAGGTCATACGGTCTGGTTTTTCCAGTATGCCGTCTCAGCAGAGAAAATCCTAAGGGCGGAAGTATCAAATTATCTTTGTGTGTGAGCATTTCGTTATCATAGGAATTGTTATGATTTCGAAGGGAATTCCAACGATACAAACATGTAAATGCCCAGTAGGAGCCGTTTGGCTTATGTTTTCGAACTGAAATTTCAGAAGCATGTAGAGGAATGATACGGCTAAAGATTTTGTATTTATTTACGGATTTTAAGCAAATTTAAACGGTTAAAAACGCATAATGTAAACAGTTATGAGCACAGTTTCATTCGTTGAAGAGCTTGACCAGCGCGCACGATCGCTTCTAGTTTCTCGACAAATGCGCGAAAATGAATTCTGTTTTCACATGCCTGTAGGTTAATCATCTATCTAGAATAATGTTCTCTTATCTAAAACGATAAATGTTCATGAACTAAAAAAACCGAGTTCTCAGCAGAAGTATCACTGGTAAAAGCCGTTTGCGTACGATTGGGTTTCCACAGGGTGAGAGATCTTATAGATTCTGTCCACAGGGTTTTGCCTGAAAATCCCCAAATCAGACTTATTCCGCTCCTGGCGGCCGAGCCTGGCGTTTTTTGGCGAAAAGAAGGCGATTCGTGGAACTTACATATTTTTTTGGATTTTTTGGCACCTAATTGCAAGGGGTTCAAGGGAGGGAAGGGGGAGATCTCAGTGACGTCCAAAACGCGTATGGATCCTTTGATCTCACCGTCTCAACGCTTAGTTATAGTAGATGAATAGTTTCCTGGCATCTGGAAACTGCTCATAAATAATGATCTCAAAGCATCCATGTGTTCTTGAATTTTCATGTGTGGACTTACACTTGTGACATAGCGGTCACTCTTTGTATGTTCATTTGGATGCATTCTTGGTATCTTTCTTTCATTTTCTCAACCATTCCAGTTCTGTGGATTCCCTGAATTGTATTTTGTATTTTGGTCTTGCTGTACATGATATGATTGGTTAATGTTTTTTGGCTGGATTCCAAAAGCCTTTCTTATCCCAAATTTTAGATTTCCAGCTAGCTTCTGAACCCAATTTGTGTTGGTTACATGTTTTTTATCATTGTAAAATTCTTGATTTCTGAGCGAATGATGTTTTACGATTATGACTTGTTCCTCATCTTGTAACACCTCATGTATCATCCTATTTGTAGCTATAACATCTCTATCTAACCCATCCATTCTTGGAATGATTTCAGATAAAATTAGCTGCGAGTTTGGGAGATTTTGCTTGAACGATAACACAAGAGATCTTATCGTTTCAATAACGTCCTCAGGTTTAGAATGTTCGATGTCATTTACTCCTGCATGAACGAGTACTGCTTGTGGATGTGTTGTCAAAGATGAACACATCACCTAATCCCCTACTGTGTTTTATAATAAACAAATAAACATAACCATTGTCGACAGAAGTAGTCGTATATCGTTGTGAGAACACGCGATCGTGTAGTTTGTGAATTGAAGTGAAAGAAAGATGGAGCTTTGCATAAAGTTTTGAGTATTCCATGACTTCTATCGGACCTGCGTATGGAGTATAATTACCATAAATACCGAGGGCTACACTTGAAGCAGAAGCGTCGTGGCTGGGGGCAGGGGGGGCAAGTGCCCCCCCCCTAGCGCCTGAAATTCGGATATTTGTCGGAAATTCGGATTTTTGTCGGAAATTCGGATTTTTGTCGGAAATTCGGAAATTTTACGGAAATACGGAAATTTTTCCGAAATTTCTCATCTGTATGAATTGAAGCTTAGCTACTATCACCACCCTATTTACTATTGCATTTTTCACCAGAGGGGCATTTTCCGACAGTTTGAGGGAGGTCATATAAAAAATTTCCTGGGTGCCAGAGCCTTTGTTTGTCGAAATATGGTCCCCGAAGAGAAAATAGCTGGGTATAGGTTGGGTAAGAGTTTCCGAGAAAGGTTAAATCTTCTATTTTAGCACTGGTAAATATGGAATCAAGGGATGTATTAGCCAAAGTAAATGATGTTTCTTCAAAAATGTTCCTCGTGATCCGATTTATACGAGAACTGTCACGAAGCTATCAAAGTTTCCTTGTCGCTAATGGCAGGCATGATATTGGGAGATGCATTCTAAGCCAAAATAAAGGATGTTTCTTCAAACATTTTCCCCATGCTCTGATTCATAGGATAACTGTTACAAAACGATCAATGTTTCCTTGTCGCTACAGGCAAGAATAATATTGGGAGGTGAATTCCAAGCCAAAGTAAAGGATCTTTCTTCAAAAAATTTCCTTGTGTTCTGATTAATAGGATAACTGTCACAAAACCATCAAGGTTTCCTTGTCGCTAAAGGCAAGAATAATATTGGGAGATGCATTCGAAGCCAAAGTAAAGGATCTTTCTTCAAAAATGTTCCTTGTGTTCTGATTCATAGGATAACTGTCACAAAACCATCAAGGTTTCCTTGTCGCTAAAGGCAAGAATAGTATTGGGAGATGCATTCTAAGCCAAAGTAAAGGATCTTTCTGCAAAAATTTTCCTCGCGCTCCGATTTATAGGAGAACTGTCACGAAGCTATCAAGGTTTCCTTGTCGCTAATGACAAGCATGATATTGGGAGATGCATTCTAAACCAAAGTAAAGGACGTGGCCCCAAAAAATTTCCTTTTCAATGCTCCAACCTACTTAATTTACCCTGGCCACGCCACTGATTGTGGCACGCGCTATTCCCATACAGTTATAGCAAACTAATCTGTACTATTGCTTCGATTGAATACCAGATCAGAGTCTTGCTATCTCTGTCTGAAAATCATGTTTGCAACCAAACTGCGCATGCGCATGATGACGTCATTGGTTTTGACGTCATCATTCGTCGGAAAATCAGCAAGTTGTGCCCCCCCTGTTAATTGGTACCCACGACGCCCCTGACTTGAAGGTCACGTGATGACTTTATCACACTTTGGTATCATTGTGGTTTTTGTCCAAAACGTTTGGTTGCGATGCTTATCCTTTGCTATGATAATTATGACCTAATTTACAAAAATTATACCTAACAATAACAATATCCTCTAAAGCCTAGTTCTCATATGTCGTAAGAATCGCAAAAATCTGGGATTTTTCTGATCCCTGATTCTTATGATGTGTGAGAACGTCCAGAAACAAGCATCCCAGTCTGTCCCCGACGATCCCAGTCGCGTGCCGTCAGAATCGCAAGAATTGGAAGCATTACTATTTTACTGCTGCATCCCCGATCATCCCCGACCATCCCCGACCATCCCCGATCGGCTGGGATTTTTACGACGAATGAGAACGTGTTTTAACCGGACTGGGACATGTTTTGGGACTTCGTTACGTCATAGCTTCCAGGAGTTTAATTTCAAGATGGCTAATAACATTTATGTTTGTATCAATACCCATCAATATTCCATAATTCCTTGTTTTTTGGTGATGAAATGTATCCCTAAAATAATGGCACATCTCCTGTGGCCGGAGGACTAAGAATAGGTAACAAACAATTTGGCTTGACAACTGGAAATATTCTAAAGAAGGTAAACACTTCATAAACTATATCTAAATGAATAAAATGCAGTTCTTTATTGGTGAAAAATATATTTATCTGGAAACGGTATTCACCGGAAAAAATGTTCCCTGTCATGAAAACGTAATTCCTGCACAAGTGTATCATCTGAAGTGTAAGCGCTTTTCTTTTCTTTTGCGGTTCAGTCTCCAGGCCCTAATTATACCTGAAAGTAATATAGTGCCCCTGAATTAGGAGACGATCGTTCACAGCTGCCATTTCTGATTCCTTGAAAATGGCGTTGAAACGAAATTTGGGGCCAAAAATATTACGATATTCATGATCCTTCCGACATATGTGAACCAACCCATCGCAGAGATCGCAATGATCGTAAGAATCGGGGATTGGAAAAATCCCCGATTATTGTGGCTCTAAGGACATATGAGAACTATCATGATATTTTGCATCTAGTGGCATCGTCTTGTAGTGTAGTAAAGTATTTTGTAAGTAGTGTAACTAGTAAATTTGTATTGTAAATTTTTAATGGAATGTAGAAAAAAAAAAAGAACTAGGGTTAAGACTCTTCTCATACACTGGATAGCCTGTGCTCTTATCTGTCTACCCAAAAGATCTTTTTATTCTTCCTATCCGGGGGTCTAGCTAAAGATCTTTACACTCGGTGTCATGCTGGGTTCCGGGTAGTCTACTTGCTGCTCTCCAACATCTTTCTGTTTTTCTAATGTCTTGTTGACTTTTCTCTCTTCATTCTCCCTAGTGATGTTCTTAACAACTCTTGTTTGATAGTCATTGATAAGAGCAATAGCAGGAACTGTGGTATGATTTTGTTAGCGGAAATTGAACAATGACCAATGTTATACAGCAGAGCTTTAGTAAATCTGTGGGATCTTTTTGAAGGAGAGCTTCGTTTTGCTGGACTACCCAGGAACCTAAACGCGGTCTGAGATGGCTGAAGATCTAGTGGATATAAATCAAAAATGATATCTGTATTTTGCTTTCATACCAAAATGCTTAGCTTTAACAACATTGTTTGCGTTTGCTGATAATTTGGCAAATTGATAACTGAAAATGAACCCACCATTGAAGATGACATGTGGATTTTAAATCAAATAGAAGTTGAAATGGACAGCCATGGCACATAAGCTCCATAAGATCTTTATATGTAGCTTATGAAACCCTGTTTGTAAACGTTACAGTACTTGCAGTTCCCAGGTAAAGAACTATTTTAACCTTTCCTTTGACTGATACTCCTTGTAAGCCCTCTATATTAGCAATTTTTGCAAGCTTTATGATTTTTCTCTCCAAGTATTTTTTCTCTCCATTATTCCTCTGCAGAGTTTCAGTTAGTTTCTTGCATAGAAAACAGTTTTTGAATCATAGGATGATGAAATTCTTATTCTTGGATCTATGACTAGGAACCCATCCTCCATTCCTTCTGGTCAGCTGGCCATGAACTTTGTTTAGGATGCAAGAGTTATGCATTGATGCCAGGGATTCTGTTAAGGGATCTTATTTTTGATTTCCAGATTTTTGGTAGATATCCACTATAACCAGTTGAGAGAAAGGGATCTTTTATACTTTATTTGCTTATCTTTAAAATTTGATGAAGTACCATGAAAACTTTATTCATTTTATATCATTATTAATTCTTTATGGTTTATTATCATTTCATATTTACTAACTATCATTAATATCGTTACCATATAATATACTTGTTGCTTTCTTTGCCATTGTCATTATTATCATCATTGTTATTCATTATCAACATTACTGAATATCCTCAGTATTATTATTATGAAAATACAACGCTCATCCATTGATGGAATTAATGTCTTGAACATCCAGTGACAACAAGTCTCCGTAAATTTTTCAGAAACTTCTCATCGTATTTTAGCAGTGTTTAATGTTAGTGATACATTGGTTTGCATTTGGTTGATGGTAAGTGTTTGTTTAAATCTGTTTTAGTTGTATCATCTTTAATCATTAATGTTCATTATTATTATTATTATTATTTTTTATTGTTTTCATTATTATTGTCATTATATATTATACCGGGTGCGCCAAAATAAACTATGCACGTTTGGCAGGCCACAATATATCGTACACTGGACCGAATTTGAAGATTCATGACCAAATCTTTAGCAAAAAGCCTGAATTAGATATGCCAGCTAAAGCCACACTTTAGCAGGGGTTAAGCAGAATCCCTCGAACTTCCCCCTTGGTTTTCAACGATCCTCGTATCAGACTTTTTTGTTTTCAAATCGTGCAGCTCTGCACGTAACGAAACCCTTCCACGAATTATTGGCAAGTCTAAAGTCCAACCATACAATTTTAAAAGGAATATTGCGATCGAACGACGAATTCGGAAAATTTAGCATTTCACAAAACTTTTACGATCGAATTCTACTTTCACACTTTTAATCTATAAATCATACGGCAGAAGAAGGGTTTCAACAGATGACCTCGAGATAGTGGGTCAATAGTCAGGTGACGAATACACCGTTTTTCTTGACCAATGAAGTGAAAGACATTCAAAGCCTCGTGACCAATTGTAGCCAATCAAATGCATTTCCGTTACAAACAACCAATCAAAAGCCACTAAGTGTAACCGTTGGCATCGAGCATACAACCACGAGCTCTAGGTTTCGAGAACATTCTCGACACGGCACAAGCCTGCATAACACTTCAAAGCGACTTCTGCCAGAAAATACACTTGCGAATTCGCGATTTTCTAAGTCTGATAAAGATGCCTCCGATAAGACGGAGAAGTAATAGACAAGGAACTGTAGCAAGCACAAGAAGCACTGAAACTGCATCCAGCTCGACTACAATATTTTCTAATGTCGGCAACAGCACGCTACTATCAATACCAGAAAGTCAAAGCAGTGGAAGCAGCTCGCAAAACAAAGAAACCGAGCTTCGCACGTTCGTTCAACAAGTTTTGAAAGAAAGTTTGAGCGAAATGACCACAGAAATCGCGGAAAAAGCGGCAAGAGCAGCAACTCAAATTGTCCAACAGCAACGAACAAGTTTGGCCCAAAGTCCAGTTTGCCCCACGCCAACACAATCAGCTATGTTGTATGAACAAAGTTTGCACCATGGCAGCTTTCCTTCCCCTGCAGCAGCAGCGATTCCTCAAGACCCGCCAAGAAAAGATGACTTTTCTTTTGCCGCAACTGTACCTGTAAGCTACCGAAAGAGTATACAGAATGGTGAGTTTTTTTATCTTAATAAACTTTTACCAGAAAATCTACAAGGTTTGAATCAAGTAGACTCACAGTCACTTCAGCTTGTGATAGGAGATAATTCATCAATCAAAATAGCGAACTCTGGAGCCCAGAAGAAGAAGATCAGCTCAATCGATGAATGGACGACTGCGTTCACTTCATACACACAAATTGTATTGGAAAAGTTCCCAGCAAGAGCAAATGAACTTTTATCGTACTTAGAATTAGTTAGATACGCCGCAAAGTATCACCAATCACTCGGCTGGCTAGTATATGATAACAAGTTTCGTTTAAAGGCGGCCAATGATAAATCGATTAGTTGGGGTCAGATAGATCAGCCACTATGGCTTCGTACTTTCACAGTTAATCAATCAGTTCTTTTACAGGAACATGCATCACTTTTTAACAATGGACCCTATAACAATAAGTCAGAAGCTGTTGCCAAAAGGGACGGAATTTGCAACAACTTCAACCGTGACAGACCCTGTTTGTCCAACCCCTGCCCCTACCGCCACATATGTAACCAAACAGGCTGTTTTGGTAGCCACGCCCGCACGATTTGCCCCCAAGACTCCATGCGACGTAGCGGAGCAACAGGGCCCCCTCCATTCAGTCGTAGTTAGTTCTGTTTTTGATGATAGTGTAGTTACTCCTATTGACGTAGTAAGGTTAGAATATGAGCTTCGCAGCCACCCGACACCAGAATTTGTCAAAAAACTCTGCAAAGAGTTACAAGAAGGTGCTCATATCGGGTACGAAGGGCCTAGGTTTCCAAGAGAAGCAAAAAATTTGCCAAGCGCCAATTGTAACCCAGCTAAGGTAACAGAAAATATTGCAAAGGAGGTGAGTATGGGTCGCACAGCAGGTCCTTTCAGAGACCCACCTTTCGAAAACTTTCAAGTTTCGCCACTCGGCCTCGTACCAAAGAAAAACTCTGAAAAATTCAGAACGATTTTCCATCTCTCCTACCCCAAAACAGGGGATTCGATAAATTCTGCAATTGAGGGAGAAAAGTATTCCCTTTCTTATGTCACTATTGACGATGCAATCAGGGCTATCCAAGTATTGGGACCACACACGTACATGGCGAAAACCGATATTGAGTCCGCGTTCAGGCTATTTCCGGTCCACCCGGACGACTGGGAGCTTCTAGGAATGAAGTGGCAGGGCCTTTACTACTTTGATAAGGTCCTCCCTTTTGGTCTTCGAAGCGCGCCGTTTCTTTTTAACCAACTTTCCGAGGGAGTAGAGTGGATCTTAAAGGAAAAATGCGCGATATCATATGTCTGCCATTTACTAGACGATTTTCTAATCTTAGAGCCAAAATCTGCACAGGGTGATGAGAGCTCCGCCTGCCAGGTAAGTCTTACAAGCATGCTATCCACATTCCAGAACCTGGGAATACCGCTTTCTCCAGGCAAAACGCAGGGACCTTCTACGGAGCTCGAATCTCTAGGAATAGTTCTGGACTCAGACAGTATGGTTGCACGCCTCCCCGAAGACAAGGTAACTCGTCTCTCGGAAGAGCTGGCCAAGTGGTCTTTCAAAAAGCACGCAACATTGGTTGAAATTCAGTCCCTTGCTTTTGCCTGCAAAGTTATTCCTCCAGGGCGGGTTTTTCTACAGCGCATTATTAATCTCATGTGTGGACTGAAAAAGCAACACCATCGCATTAAACTAACAAGGGCATTCTTTGCAGATTTGGAAATGTGGAAGCAGTTCCTAGTTGGGTGGAATGGTAAGGCGTTTTTTCTGAACCCGTACTGGGAAAATTCAGTAGATCTGCAACTCCACACAGATGCATCAGGTACACTAGGCTATGGTGGAATCTGTGGTTCTCAGTGGTTCCAGGGTAGGTGGCAACTGCACCAAATGCTTGGTGCCCGCGGCATTAGTATTAATTGGCAAGAACTATTTGCTATAGTTGCTGCATGCACTATTTGGGGCCGCAATTGGTCACGCAAGCAGATACTGCTTAACTGCGACAACCTAGCTGTTGTTCAGGTCATAAATTCCAAAAAATCTAAGTGCGAGAGTATCATGAAGCTCCTTCGACATCTAACTCTCATTGCAATGTCAGGTAATTTCCACATTAAGGCAAAGCATGTCCCGGGAGTACAAAACGAACTCGCTGACTCTCTATCTCGGTTTCAGGTGACTCGCTTCCGGACATTGGCCCCCTCCGCGGACATCACACCACAGCAGATTCCTTCCAGCATCTTGTAGCTCTGAATGCACATTTTCAGCAATTTGCAGAATTTTTGTTAGCCGAGACAACCAAAAAGACCTACCTAACAGGTGAAAAACAGTTTCTGTTATTCTGTCATCATTTCAAACTGCACAATTTCGGACCACTGCTACCAACCAACGAGACTGTACTGTGCTACTTCGTGACTTATTTGGCCAAAACTCTAAAACACAGCACAATAAAATGCTACTTGTCCGCTGTAAAACACCTTCACCTCAAGAATAATTTTGCACTTAAACTCGAATCGTTCGAACGCTTACAATATATCATGAGAGGTATCAGAAGATCTCAAGGTGATTCCGAAAAAATAAGAAAACCTATCACTCCAGCTCACCTCCAGCTTTTCTACCAGCTTTTACAACCCGGTTTCTCGAACAACGTGGACAACAAGATGGTCTGGGCGGCGATCTGCCTTGCTTTCTTCGGCTTCATGAGGGTCAGCGAGTTCACTTCAAGCCCCAACTCAGAGGATAAGAAATCATTAACCCCTGAAGATTGCTCAATTAGTACTGTTAACAACCAAGAGATGATGCACATCAGGTTAAAATCGTCAAAAACAGACCCCTTCCAAAGAGGCACAACTTTAACGATCGGAGGAACTGGTCATGAAATCTGCCCCGTTACCGCACTCAAACAATACCTAGCTATAAGGGGATCTACAAGGGGACCTCTCTTTACCTACAAGTCTGGAAAACCACTATCAAAACAATTGTTCACCCGTGAAGTCAGGTATTTGCTAAGTAGAGGAGATCTGGAGGAGCACGAATTCGCAGGACACAGCTTTCGCATAGGGGCAGCAACCGCAGCCGCAGCCGCCAATATTCCTACATGGCTTATCAAAGCTCTAGGGCGCTGGTCTTCAGATTGCTTTGAGAGATATGTTCGCACTCCGGTCTCTACCTTTGCACAAGCTTCAAAGAGCATTTTACAGTTACCAGGCTAAAAACTGGGTCATCAATTCGAAATCTTCTGTCATGGAAATTCACATAAAGGACGGTGCGGGAATTTTTCTATTGCATGTCAAGGTGCAAAATTCAACAGGGCCACTAATTTTGTTGTTTGCTTTGAGCATGGACAGAACGGGATCTACCCTTTCAGTTGAGAAAGTACCTAAGGGGCAGTAGCTCAAGATGGCATTTGAGAATTCTGATATAAAACCAAAAAATAAGAAACAAACAAACAAACAAACAAAAACAAAACAAAACAATGCGCAAATAGTACATGAGGGCTATTGAAAAATGCTCAAAGAAATGTTTAATATGCAAAACAAAAAAAAAAAAAAGATTGGTTCAAAGCGACATTAATATTTTAGATATATAAAACGTAAAGAGCATATTTCACCATTCTATCTTTTTGAGATCAAACATTTTAGACACGGGGCAGTCATATAGGGCTGACAGGGCATTTGGTTTGGAGTAAATTCTTTGTTTGTTTTTTTAGATTTTCAGGACGAGCTAATCTCCCACTAGATTTTGTTTCCCCACCGGCCGTGCAATGGGAAACATTTCGCACCGTCCCTAACAATGGAAACTAGAGAACTAAGAATTACATTTAGAAATTTATTACGCCTCTGGATAGCAAATCGAAAGAATTAAAAATCCCCCCCCCCCACCTCTCTAAAAGTCCTAGAAACGAACATCTTTCCCTTCGTCTTTTGGGGAACCGCGCAAGCGCGTTCTGTGGCAGCAAAAACCTCCAAAAGGACGTTTTCTCCCCCCTAAAAGACTTCGGATCGAATATTTCCTTACAAAAATATGTTTCCTTACATCGCCAGATAACAGGAATAATATTCCATCTCTAATTTCATAAAAAAGGACATCCTCGTTTGCTGAGGGTGGGGTTATTCCCCTTGCCTGCAGAGATATTCCTGTGCATGCAAACTTGTAGAGCTATTCCTATGCAAGTCACCCTCAGCAAACCGAAGTTTTCATTCCCAAAGTCTCGTTTCATTTGTTAAAACATTTCATTTCTTTCCATCTCTGATTTCATAAAAAAGGACATCCTCGTTTGCTGAGGGTGGGGTTATTCCCCTTGCCTGCAGAGATATTCCTGTGCATGCAAACTTGTAGAGCTATTCCTATGCAAGTCACCCTCAGCAAACCGAAGTTTTCATTCCCAAAGTCTCGTTTCATTTGTTAAAACATTTCATTTCTTTCCATCTCTGATTTCATAAAAAAGGACATCCTCGTTTGCTGAGGGTGGGGTTATTCCCCTTGCCTGCAGAGATATTCCTGTGCATGCAAACTTGTAGAGCTATTCCTATGCAAGTCACCCTCAGCAAACCGAAGTTTTCATTCCCAAAGTCTCGTTTCATTTGTTAAAACATTTCATTTCTTTCCATCTCTGATTTCATAAAAAAGGACATCCTCGTTTGCTGAGGGTGGGGTTATTCTCCTTGCCTGCAGAGATATTCCTGTGCATGCAAATTTGTAGAGCTATTCCTATGCAAGTCACCCTCAGCAAACCGTAGTTTTCATTCCAAAAGTCTCGTTTCATTCGTTAAAACATTTCATTTCATTCATGCGGGTAAGCCTGTGCAGCTATTCCTGTGAGGTTGCTCCCGATGAATAATTTTCCAAAAAATCAAGGGTGATATGTATTTTGCGCTCATCTGATAAATCTGTGCAGCTATACCTGTGAGGTAGCTTCCGATGAGCGAAAAATCTAGTACCCTTAGGCTTTGCTGCCGCACAATCGCTTCCGTTCCCCACAAAGAAAAGGATAGTTAGATATGTAATTTAGTTGTTAGATTACAAGTTTTGTTTCAACGATACGTGAATATGGATTACAAGATATCTATTGCTTTCCTCTGCCGGGCTATGAGAGGGGCATTTCACTCATTCGAGAATCGTACGAGACTTTCAGAACAAAAGGTTTTTACGGATTTTCGATGGATTTCTTGAGAGCAAAAAGGACTTTGCCTAGATGCACGATATTTCTCTTTGGAGTGAAATCCCCCTTGGGGCTATGGTTCACGGGCCGAACTGTCACCTTTTCGAGGGGTTTGGTTAAATGCCAGCTAAAGCCACACTTTAGCAGGGGTTAAGCAGAATCCCTCGAACTTCCCACTTGGTTTTCAACGATCCTCGTATCAGACTTTTTTGTTTTCAAATCGTGCAGCTCTGCACGTAACGAAACCCTTCCACGAATTATTGGCAAGTCTAAAGTCCAACCATACAATTTTAAAAGGAATATTGCGATCGAACGACGAATTCGAAAAATTTAGCATTTCACAAAACTTTTACGATCGAATTCTACTTTCACACTTTTAATCTATAAATCATACGGCAGAAGAAGGGTTTCAACAGATGACCTCGAGATAGTGGGTCAATAGTCAGGTGACGAATACACCGTTTTCTTGACCAATGAAGTGAAAGACATTCAAGCCTCGTGACCAATTGTAGCCAATCAAATGCATTTCCGTTACAAACAACCAATCAAAAGCCACTAAGTGTAACCGTTGGCATCGAGCATACAACCACGAGCTCTAGGTTTCGAGAACATTCTCGACACGGCACAAGCCGGTAAGGCCGAAAAGTCGGAGATGTCGGAGATGTCGGAGATGTTGGAGCAATTTCTCAAACTTTTTCATCTCTGACTTTTCGTTTTTCCCCTATATGCTATAAACGAAAAGTCGGAGATGTCGGAGCAGGGATTTTTCTCCCTTAATTCAGTAAATTCTGATTGTAAAATGCCCTTCTTCTAAGGCAGTTTCCCACGCTTTGTAGCAGTGCTGTTAGAAAATAGCCTCGGAGATTTTCCTCCGACTTTTCGTTTTTCCCCTATATGCAAAAAACGAAAAGTCGGAGATGTCGGAGCAGGGATTTTTCTCCCTTAATTCAGTAAATTCTGATTGTAAAATGCCCTTCTTCTAAGGTAGTTTCCCACGCTTTGTAGCAGTGTTGTTCAAAAACAGCCTCGGAGATTTTCCTCCGACTTTTCGTTTTTCCCCTATATGCAAAAAACGAAAAGTCGGAGATGTTGGAGCAGGGATTTTTCTCCCTTTATATCTGTAAATTCTGATTGTAAAATGCCCTTCTTCTACGGCAGTTTCCCACGGTTTGTAGCAGTGTTGTTAGAAAATAGCCTCGGAGATTTTCCTCCGACTTTTCGTTTTTCCCCTATATGCAAAAAACGAAAAGTCGGAGATGTTGGAGCAGCGATTTTTCTCCCTTTAAATCTGTAAATTCTGATTGTAAAATGCCCTTCTTCTAAGGTAGTTTCCCACGCTTTGTAGCAGTGTTGTTAGAAAACAGCCTCGGAGATTTTCTTCCGATTTTTCGTTTTTCCCCTATATGCAATAAACGAAAAGTCGGAGATGTCGGAGCAGGGATTTTTTTCCCTTTAAATCTGTAAATTCTGATTGTAAAATGCCCTTCTTCTACGGCAGTTTCCCACGGTTTGTAGCAGTGTTGTTAGAAAATAGCCTCGGAGATTTTCCTCCGACTTTTCGTTTTTCCCCTATATGCAATAAACGAAAAGTCGGAGATGTCGGAGCAGGGATCTTTCTCCCTTTAAATCAGTGAATTCTGATTGTATAATGCTTTTCTTCTGAGGCAGTTTCCCGGCAGTTTCCCAGTGTCCTTCTGTATATTTATATACGATGTACAGAGTGTCCGTTAAAACGAAAATGTATGATATAATCATCGAAGATTACAGTAAGATTACTGACGAAAATCGGAACTTTTTGTTCAGAAGTGGTGTTCCGGGTTTTGAAATTTTTCCTCCCGGGTTTTTTTCTAATTTTTGTCCGGGTTTGCGGGTTCTAGCACCCCTCTCCCGAAGCCCCCTTCCTTCCTTCCTTCCTTCCTTCCTTCCAACCTTTAGGGACAGTGCAAAGTTTATTTTATAACATGGCCGGTGCAAAACGTAACGGGGTAACTACTTTTTTTTAGCTTGTACAGAACTGGGTCAAAACTTTTTACAAAGCAAATATGAACGGGGCAGTACCTTTTTATAAGCTCAAGATGAAGTTTGAAATATGAAATGGCTAATTTTGAGGCCAAAATTGTGGATCATGCAAGTTGAGAAATGCTTGGAAGGATGTGCATAAAAATGACGAAAAATGTCCTTGTCAGTTACTTGCAAGAACGATTCATTAGTCATTTCTCTTCATCTTCAAAGTCGATTTCTTCGTTTACAAAGTCTCGTAAAGGCAAGAATTGATTATGTTATGGTCTTTGGCTAATTCATCGGTCGTACGATACAACATTTGTTGTTCATGAATACAGGGCAGATACATTTTTTAAGGAAAGGGTGACGGGGCAGTTGGTTTTTTGGCAATAATTTCATACAGGACGAGCAGTTTTTTTTGGAAGAATTTTTGTTCTCCACCGGCCATGTAATGTAATAAATTTTGCCCTGTCCCTTAGAGCTTAAATGCAATCGAGGATAAAAAACTGCCTTAGAAGAAGGGCATTTTACAGTCAGAATCCCTTCTCCGACATCTCTGACTTTTCGTTTTTTGCATATAGGGGAAAAACGAAAAGTCGGAGGAAAATCTCCGAGGCTATTTTCTAACAACACTGCTACAAAGCGTGGGAAACTACCTTAGAAGAAGGGCATTTTACAATCAGAATTTACTGATTTTAAGGGAGAAAAATCCCTGCCCCGACATCTCCGACTTTTTGTTTTTTTGCATATAGGGGAAAAACGAAAAGTCGGAGGAAAAATTGCTCCAACATCTCCGACATCTCCGACTTTTCGGCCTTACCGGCACAAGCCTGCATAACACTTCAAAGCGGCCCAACCCACCCAACCCAGTTCTTAAAACTGAAGCGGTAAGGCATTTAAAACAAACAAAACAAAACCAAATCCCCGAAGATTTCGAATGGGCAGAGTTAGGGCCTGTTCATATGGAGAAAGTTTCCCCGGCATTTCCCCGGTGAAGCGGGATTCCCGTTCAACCGAGATCTCGCCTCATATAGCTTTACCACATAAAATAGAACGAGCGTTCACATTAGAAAACATTTCCCCGGCTAGCCGAGATCTCGCTTGAGCTCTACCGGGATCCCGCCTAGCCGAGGAAATATTTTCCCATATGAACACATTTTCCCGGCTAGGCGGGGAAACTTCTTTTGTTTATCGTTAATCCTTTCGAATTCTTTGGCGTCAGAGACAAAGCGCTATTGTTTTATTTCCCCGGCTTGCCGGGGAAATTTCTCTCATATGAAAGGTCGATGAATATTTCCCGGCTAGCCGGGAATCCCGTTTCACCGGGGAAATGCCGGGGAAACTTTCTCCATATGAACAGGCCCTTAGTTCAGTATTAGTTTCGTTAAAACACGTTGTTTAATCAGTTTGTTGGACATTACGAACAGTTTATTGATATTCACTGCTTATCGACCTTATACATGATAGATCTAGTTGAAGCGTATCCTTCATTATTGTTGATTTAATTATTTTATTCATCATTAACGTACATTTTTCAGCTGCGTCTCATCGCAATGAAGCGCTCTTGTGCTGCAGCAAAAAACCTCCAAAAGGACGTTTTCTCCCCCCTAAAAGACTTCGGATCGAATATTTCCTTACAAAAATATGTTTCTTTACATCGCCAGATAACAGGAATAATATTCTATCTCTAATTTCATAAAAAAGGACATCCTCGTTTGCTGAGGGTGGGGTTATTCCCCTTGCCTGCAGAGATATTCCTGTGCATGCAAACTTGTAGAGCTATTCCTATGCAAGTCACCCTCAGCAAACCGAAGTTTTCATTCCCAAAGTCTCGTTTCATTTGTTAAAACATTTCATTTCTTTCCATCTCTAATTTCATAAAAAAGGACATCCTCGTTTGCTGAGGGTGGGGTTATTCCCCTTGCCTGCAGAAATATTCCTGTGCATGCAAACTTGTAGAGCTATTCCTATGCAAGTCACCTTCAGCAAACCGAAGTTTTCATTCCCAAAGTCTCGTTTCATTTGTTAAAACATTTCATTTCATTCATGCGGGTAAGCCTGTGCAGCTATTCCTGTGAGATTGCTCCCGATGAATAATTTTCCAAAAAATCAAGGGCGATATGTATTTTGCGCTCATCTGATAAATCTGTGCAGCTATACCTGTGAGGTCGCTTCCGATGAGCGAAAAATCTAGTACCCTTAGGTTTTGCTGCCGCAAAATCACTTCCGTCCCCCACAAAGAAAAGGATAGCTAGATATGTAATTTAGTTATTAGATTACAAGCTTTGTTTCAACGATACGTGAATATGGATTACAAGATATCTATTGCTTTCCTCTGCCGGGCTATGAGAGGGGCATTTCACTCATTCGAGAATCGTACGAGACTTTCAGAACAAAAGGTTTTTACGGATTTTCGATGGATTTCTTGAAAGCAAAAAGGACTTTGCCTAGATGCACGATATTTCTCTTTGGAGTGAAATCCCCCTTGGGGCTATGGTTCACGGGCCGAACTGTCACCTTTTCGAGGGGTTTGGTTAATCTAAGATTTTTTGCAAAATTCTTGTTTTCAGTTTTCAGAGCTAGACGCGAGTTTCTTCAAATTTTCGTTCTCGTAAAAACTGAAAACGATCAAGAAACGTCGATCAAATTTTCTAAAGAATCGCCATGGATGGACAAAGAGAAAACTTGTTCGTGGTGATTTGGGATTTAGAATCAACTGACTAAAACTGAAAAAAAAGCGAAAACAAAGAATTTTGCAAAAAATCCTAGAATCTTATTCAGCCTTTTTGCTAAAGATTGAGTCATTAATCTTCAAAATCAGTACAGTGTACCATTTATTATGGCCTGCCAAACGTGCATAGTTTATTTTGGCGCACACGATATATTATTATCATCAGTATCATTTTCAAAATTTGCTCTTGATGGTAGCTCCAAGAAAAGCAGATATCTGCAGGCAAGCAATTTTGTTAAATAATTCAGTTCATTCAAGGGCGCCTACCTTGTAGGAACTGTATTTATTCCCAGTGCTGCAGAATAATTGGTGTCCTGTGACCCAGTACACAGAGTATCCCAGTACTGTACCGTGACCCAGTAAACAGAGTCAGTCCTGTCAAGGTGAAGATGACGTATGAATAACTTTGTGGTTTCAAATTCCGGTGTTGATGTAATGCGAGATTAACTGTTATAAGAGCTGGACAAAGGGAACCAGACAGCGTGATTTTTGATTGGTCAACACTAACAGACGTTAGAATTTGAAAATCCTTGTAACTAAAAAACTAAGGGGTATGAAACTTCTTCTAACTCCATTGTTCACTTTTCTCACAAGTGCGTTACACGTCGCTGTGGTCAGAGCCCATTGCTATGGCCAGTAAACAAACGTTACGGTAAATTGAACTGGGGGCTAGAACTGCTAAGAACTTTTTCAGATACTGGTTGTTCGCTCATTATCACGCAGTGTCCATGGTCGTCCGAGTTGTTGTGTTGATTTGAACTGAAGACAAGTGTTCGAATTGTAAACGCGCATGAAACAGAACATCAAAGTTGTTTAAATTAACCGTTTTGTTGTTGAAATATTGATTTTGCAAGTACTTTCCTTCATTCAAAGTATCATAACATAAAGGAAGAATTGGTTAAATAGCATGCAAGCGTCTAATAAGATTAAATTCTCAATAAGGCTAAGGATTTGAACGAAGTTTGTCTTTTTATTCTCATTAAAAAAAACGCGATAAGTCCATCCTGCAGCAGCAACCCATAACAACCCGCCATCTTGGTTAAATAAGGATTTGAAAGTATTCCTTCATATTTTGATAACAGCTTACTGACACAGCCACACTATAGTAGATAATAAATTTGTTTAAAAATACCCAGTTGCCTTTCTTAACATCATCATCCAGAGACTGACATCCCATAACAACCCATAACAACCCGCCATCTCGGTTAAATATGGATTTGAATGTTTTCCCTTTATACTTTGACAACAGCCTACTGACACAGCCACACTACAGTAGAGAATAAATTGCTTAAAATTACCCAGTTGCTTACAAGTTCTTTCTTAACATCATCATCCAGAGACTGACAAATGTTTCTGCGTAACTAAGTCTTCAAGCGCAACAGGAAATCCATTGGTTCTTTTACCCTGAAAAGTAAGATGCAGTAATGATATGACGCCAGAATGAAGAGTATCGGCATGTGTAACCCATCCAAGGGCACCTTTGCACACCTTTTTGCAGGAAGCTCCGTACTAAATAAGAATATCATATGGAGAGGACCCAGGGGGGGGGGGGGTACTTGACTTAAATTTGTACGGGGGTATGCTCACGAAAATATTTTTTACCCTGCTCCAGAATTTTTGGGCTCAAAATGATAACCCATTCCAGAAAAAATTGGTGAAAAGTATACTCCAAGGCATGGAAATTTGACCGAAAAACGACCCGATCTAATAAAATATCCCCTTTTGACATGTTTTGACAACCTGCTCTAGAAAAATTGCCTTATTTTGATACCCTGTGCTAGAAAAAATTGGTGAAAACGATACCCTTAAAAATGGCATATCCCCGTCCGACAAATATACTAAATAACCCCACCCCTCCCGGGGGAGGGGATACCATCAGTACAGTGAAGAGTGTTGAACTAATGCGATTAAGAATTGAACGCCATCCAACGTCCTGATGCCAGTGATTATGGTATCTCTCCACAGCAATGAAACCCATAGACATTCTCTGGGGTAAGACTTACCAGACGAGTAGAGAAGGTTTGGCGTTTCCAAAATGGGGAAATCATAAATGGCTATGAAATCTGGCTCGACGTCTCAATCTCCCGAATTATCCAGCGGTAAAGTGGTTGGTAGTCCAGTTCTTATTTCTTCATGGCAAAACTATTCTTGGTGCAAGAGCTTCAATGGAGTTGAGTTTTACCTTCTGAGATGTTGATGTTTTTATGTGGCTTGCTACGGAGCTTGCACCAAGCACAGGTGGCGGACAAAGCTAAATTTTGCACTGTACAAAGTTTATTGATCAATGTAAAAAGTTTCTTTTCGTTGTAAAAAGTTTATTTTCGTTGTAAAAAGTTATTTTGCAATGTACAAAGTTTATATTCTATGCTAAATTGAAAAGAAGAATGGGGAAATACGAATGTGCCAAGAAGAAGACGCAAAAACAACAACAGTTTCCTCCAAGATTGTGACGTTCAAGATGTTCTAAATGCCATTAAAAGTTTATTTTGCAATACAGGGTGTCCCAAAAAAATTGTGCCCCGTTTGTCTGAAGATTGTGACAAAACAGCAAAAGATTTTCTCCAAACTTTTGCATGGTTGTGCTCTTCAGATGTTCAATTAAAGTTTGCCACCATCCCCATGAAAATCCGTTGAAAAATGATGGAGCTATGACCTTCAGGAGACCAAATTTGCCCGATCACTGAAACCAGCGGTCGGCCATTTTGTCTTACTATTTTGCAGTGATAAATAGCTTCATGGATTGAAAATGAAAAAGTAGCCTCAAATGTCATAGCTCTCGTGAAAATTCCGATAATCCTCGGAGAGTTCCACTATTTCTGACCTAACAGAGATTATTTCTTACCTCACGTGAAGATACTTATCACTGCAAAATAGTAAGACGGCCGCTGGTTTCAGTCACCGGGCAAATTTGATCTTCTGAAGGTCATAGCTCCATCATTTTTCAACGGATTTTTACGGGGATGGTGGCAAACTTTAATTGAACATCTAAAGAGCACCATCATGCAAAAGTTTGGCGATAATCTTTTGCCGTTTTGTCGCAATCTTGAGACAAACGGGGCACAATTTGTTTGGGACACCCTGTATAAATGGTTTATTTTTCGGTGAACAAAATTAATCTGGTGGGATGTACAAAGTTAATTTTCTCGTGTACGAAGCTAACTTTGTGGTGTATAAAGTTATTTTATGGGACGTGCAAAGTTTAGTTTAAGGGCCGTACAAAGTTTGTTTTATGGGCCGTAGAAATTATATTATATGCGCCATACAAGTTTATTTTATGGGCAGTACAAACTTAATTTTAATATTTAAAGTCTATTTTCCGTATGCGGTGGGCAAAGTTTGTTGGGAATGAAAACGAGCTAAATAATATTTGAATGCAAGGCCCAATCTTTCACACACAAAGACAAAATGGAGAAACAAAATGGAGGAGCTCAACGAAGAAGAAAAGAGAAGAAAGAGAAAACCCGCTATATTTCCATAGGGGCTATGAGCATAAAATAATGCTTTTGTTTTAAAGAGTTATCACGGTATTGATTTCAGTTTCAAAACGCCGAAAGGAAGGTTAGGTCGATATGAATTAAAGAGATAGGAGATGTTGACATCAAGGAGCTTGTGCGCCATTTGATTGGCTTTAAAATGGAATGCCCTAGGGAGCTAAAAGGCTACCCTGCATACGTGTAGAGAGAAGGGGGTATAATTTCAAAATGTTACTCTGGACATCTTCAATTATTCAATCTTAAAATCTGATTTCATTTCATTATATCTCATTTTAGGAGGCAGCGCGTATAGAGATTTTGTGACTGAAAATTTCCAGAGCAAAATATTGAAATTACACCCCTTTCTCTCACTGGGTATGCAGAGTAGCCTCTTAGCTCTCTGAGACCTCCCATTTTAAAGCCAATTAAATGGCGGTGGCGCACAAGCTCCTTCAGGGTGTAGAAGGGGCTTTGACTGGCTGGCTAGCAGGCTGCTTTGCCTTTTTTTATAATCATTTAAAATATTACAATACATGTTACATCTACATCCTACCATACTTTCTAATTACTTTACAGACTATACAATACTACAGGGACGGGACCACAAGGAGAAAAAGACAATGACTACCCCGTGGACATTAACATAAAGACATGCAAAAAATAGCAACTAAATAAACAACTACAAAAAGCTACAAATACGATAAATTACTGATAAATACTAGAATCCGTTTCACATTGGATGTCACGCCAGCATAGTAGTATGATGCTGAGCAATAGGAACTCCGGACGAGAGAACAACAACGACAGCAGTTGCTATCGCTACTGATCCCCCTCCAGAGTCCCCAACGCTCAACACATTGCGCATATGCTGTCAGCTCTGGGTTTCTGATTCGCAATATCAATGGTCCGAAATACTGTCGCTTTTGTGTGGATGAATTTTCATTCACCCTTGATGTGCCTAACATCAAATGCGAAACAGACTTACAAAATATACGGGGGAAAAGTGTACAAAGTGGTTGTGTGGTGTAAAACGATTGTTTGAAGTTATCCAAGCCGACCTGTTTTTTTGGATGAAACTTAGAGTCATCATCATCATCATCAATAATTTATTTAATGTAGGCTAAGTAAAATAAAAAGAATAGCTAAATTACAGCTACTTTAGGCCTACTTTACAAAAATTTACAAAATTTACGAATTAATTCCTAAAGCTAATCAATAAAAACATTTAGTGGATTATATACAAGATAAAAAAAAGCATGCCTTCCCTACGAGGTACGGAGTGACGCCCATCTCCCAGAGAGACGGCGGACACACCGCGCGAGGGAACCCCCACACGCATATCCTTAGCTGCGGTCGCCGCTAGGGAGCAATTCCCCAGTTCAACCGCAGCCCAGTGCCTGCATCGTGAAGGGGACCTCACATCCCGCACAGCACATCCCCCATCCCAACGGGAAGCAGCGCACCGCCCCCATCCTCGCGAGAAGGCCCATGAAATGTTTATCATGTTAGAAACCCAACTCTTGGAATGTATGTTTTGCAGAGCCTACAGTTGCATTCATATTTCATATTATTTCATATTTTAAACATATTTATACAGGGTACAAAATTCAATAAATATTGTTTTACAATTTGGCCCTGTCAAAAGTAAAGTTCCTAATATAATACATATAAGCAAATTAGATAAAAATTTACACCTGAATACAAAAAATATCTGTACAAAATTAAAGATGTTCGTACCCCAACTGTCTCAACCTTGATTTAAAAGAGTAGACCGAGGGAGCCTCTTTGATATTGTCGTTAAGCATGTTCCACACTTTTGTACCACGGTAAGAGAATGCCTTTTGGCCACTTACTGTTCTCATTAACGGTACCGCAAGATCATTTTTAGTGTTTCTTAGCTCACGAGTGTGGAAATCTGATAGTCTTACGAAAAGATCACTGATGTACTGTGGTGCTAGATCGTTTAAAGATTTGTACATCATAGTAGATGTTTCTTTCAAAATCATTTCTTTGATGGACAACCAGCCTAGTTCTTTGCGTAACGGCACAGATGGTGCATCATAAGGACTACCCGTAACGATTCGGGCAGCCCTGTTTTGCAGTTTTTGTAGAGACTCTATTCTAGTAATACCACTACAGCCCCAAACGGAGCAGCAATAGTTTAGATGTGGTTCTACAATACTACGATAAATGTCCTTCAATGTCTCCATAGATACGAAGTTTTTACAGTATTTCAAAAGGCCAATTGCTCGAGAAACTTTCCCTTTTATACTCTCAATTTGGCACCTCCACGTTAGACTGTTGTCTATTTGGAGACCAAGGTATTTTACTTTGCTCACTAAATCAATGTCAGTGCCACCAACGTTAAACACAGGTAACAAAGCAGGCTGCACTGCCACTTTATTTACATTTTGCATTGACCCAACTATCATAGCCTGTGTTTTGACGACGTTCAAGGATAGCTTATTACCTTGAAGCCATTTCTCGATATCAACAAGTTCGGCATTTAACACTATGTGCATTTCTTCCAAGTTTTTGGAGGAATAGGAAATCATGGTATCATCAGCATACATGTTTGCCTCGGCCTTCTTCAGTGCAAAGGGAAGATCATTTATATAAAGCAGAAAAAGAAGTGGTCCCAAACAGGAACCTTGCGGCACTCCGACATCAATATCTTTGATGTCAGAAGAGACGCCATTTACTTTGCAAAACTGCTTTCTGTTATTCAAATACGACCGGAACCAATCATGTTCCAAGCCATTGATACCATAGAAATTCAACTTATCGAGAAGAATACCATGATCAACGGTATCAAACGCCTTCTTAAGGTCAATGAAGATCATAGCTGTAAATTTCCCTTTATCAATGTTGACGAACCAGTCATTCGTGCATTTTAGAAGGCAAGTGACAACAGAGTGTAAAGAGCGAAAGCCGGACTGTTGTAAGCATATGAGCTTGTTATCGTCTAGATATCTATATAATTGGTCGTACACGAGTTTTTCAAATAATCTAGAAACAGCTGGTAGAACAGATATTGGCCTGTAGTTTGATCTTTCATCAGATGGGCCCTCCTTAAATATGGGAGCTACTCTAGCAACTTTCCAGCTGTCAGGGAAAACTCCAGAAGATAAGGAAAGGTTCAAAATATCACAGAGTGAATCTGAAATAACAGGAAAGGCTACTTTTAAGAAATAGCTAGAAATGTTATCCACACCAGACCCATGGGAGGTCTTGATTTTATTTAAGGCCTTTTCGATGGTCCTCTTTTCGATGGCTGCAAATCTGAATGGTTCTCTACCATTCGAGGGATTTGATATTTCATATTGATGAGACAGAAGGGGATTAGCCTGAGCAGGTATCTTGTCACTGAGATTCTTTCCCACACTGCAGAAATAATTGTTCATCGAGTTAGCGATATCATCATCTGTTTTTATCTCCTGTTCGTTCACTTTTAGGGAATCAATATTGGTAGTCTTAGATCTTTTATTCAACAGGAGGTTTATTGTTTTCCATGACTGCTTTAAGTCACCTTTACAGGCAGCTAACTTCTTGGAAAAATATTCTCGCTTGAGAGTTTTGTTGAGAATGTTAGCTTTATTTCGCAATTGCCTGTACGCATCCATCAGTATAGCTGACTTGCGTTTAACGGCAGCAGTTTTTATTCTGTCCCTCTGACGAGAAAGCTTTTTAAAATCGCTATTAAGCCATGGGGAGTATTTGTTAGATACTCTCATTTCCTGCAAAGGGGCATGCATCTCAATGACAAGAGACAGAGTTGTAGACCATTGTTGAACGGCATCATGGACGTTATCGCAATTACGTATAATACCATCCCAGTCAATTTGGCTAAGATCAGATAAAAAACTTTCATGGTCAAAGTTTTTCATTCTCCTACTTCTGATAAGTTTGGGTTGACGCTGTATGAAGCCCTGAAATTTTCTAATACAAAATACTAAATAATGATCGCTAAGAGAAATTTTTAGGACACCGGATTCGACAATATTTGCAGGCGTGTTTGTTGCAACATGATCAATTAATGTAGATGTGTCCAACGTCTCTCTGGTTGGTTCTTTAATCAATTGCTTGAATCCAAACAGGTTATAAATATTGCTCATGTGCAATGAATTTCCTGCAAGATTAGAAACTATCTCTTCCGAAAACTCCTTCAAAAGGTCACAGTTTGTGTCACCTAATAATAGGATTTCTTTGTTCTCTCGATCGAAAAAGTCCATATTCTTTTCAAGTTTTGTAAATGTTTCGACAGGCTCAGTCGGAGGGCGATACCAAGCTACTACCAAAAATGGTCTAGCCCCCTTTGGCTCAACCTCAATGCTTATCATCTCTAAAGCTTTCTCAGGAAAATCATTTCTACGCGAATGCTTTAAAGAGTCACTAATGTAGACTGCAACCCCTCCCCCGTTTCTTGTTCGATCCTCCCTGTAGAGGGTGTAGCCGTCGATTCGCAACAAGTCACTGGCAATTTTGTTTGGCAAGCCTATTGGGTCATGAATACCGAAAACAGACTTTGCACGGGGACGAATTATTGACAGAAGCTTTGTCTTAAAGACAGCGACAGAAGGTGCAAGTCTGATTGCTGGATCAAATTTATTACATTCAGAGATGTAATTGGGATAGAAACTTGATAGAAATTTCTCTGTTCTTGCCCTTATTCGCCCAATAACATCCTGGTTGCAAAGAGAGTAGTTTGGCTGTTGAAGAAGTGGGATTGGCTCCTTTGTATACAATGGAGTGAGGTTATTTATGATCTTATAGAATAAAGTAAGACGTCTACTCCATCTACGGGAACTTATTGACTCCCAGTCAAGCTCTGCATACAGTTTTTCTCGTGATGATCCTCTCCATGTTCCTGTTACAACAAGTGCAGCAGAACATTGGACAGATTCTAATTTTTCCATTAAATTTGGTAAAATAATGTTTTGACTGAATTCACATACCTTAGCTGGAATATGATAAATAACATCCCCGTAGTCCAGGTGGAGTCGTACATAAAGTTTATACAATTCGTTTAGGGTATTCCTGGGCAAATATTTGGAGAGATACTTTAGCAAACCAATGCCCTTTCTCGTTTTAGAGATAGCAGCTTTAATATGAGCTGAGAAAGAAAGTTTTGAGTCCAAGATCATACCTAGGTGTTTATGTTCATCTACTTTTTTACGGGTATGTTGTTGAAGAGGATCACTGGATGATCTATTTCATTTCTTTTCCTTGAAAATAGTACTTCAACAGCTTGCTTTTGCGGATCGGGATTGAAAGACATCCTCCAATCGTGGGCCCACTGGCTTATCAGTTGTAGGTCATGGTTCATGTGTTGTGCAGCTTCGTTAGCTTCTCGGGCGACCGTAAACAAGGACGTATCATCGGCAAAAAGTTTAACATTACATTTTAAATCTGCAGTGAGATCATTTATGTACACAAGAACAAATAATGGTCCTAAGATAGAACCCTGGGGCACTCCTGCCAAAATACCCCCCCCCCCCAATTAGAACACTGCCCATTCAGAACAGTTCGCTGCTGTTTTCGGTCCTTAAGGAAACTTTGGATAAGAGAGAGAAGTTGTCCCGAGACACCACATCGTTTCAGTTTATGAATAAGACCATCGTGCCATACTCTGTCAAATGCTTTCGAAATGTCGAGGTACACAGACATCGAGTGGGGGATTACAGTCAAATGCCTCAAAAATTGTATGCGCTATGGAAATCAATTGGTTGATTGTCGAGTCATCGAGACGAAAGCCTGACTGATTGGGGTTAAGTAAAACACACGAAACAAGATGTGTGTATAAAGAATCGTACACAAGTTTTTCAAGCAACTTCCCAAAAATTGGTAGAAGAGAAATAGGACGGTAGTTACTCTTTAAATTTGTTTCGTTTTTCTTATGAACCGGGACTACATTTGCACACTTCCATATTTCAGGAAATACACCATGTTTCAAACAGTTCGTGAATAGTATTTTAAGAGGAGTAACTAATGAAGCATCACTTAGTTTTATCATTCTTATAAAAATACCATTCCAGCCATGTGCTTTGTTAGGATTAAGTGATCTTATGATTTTCAGTATTTTTTCCTCTGAGATGTCAAAATCCCCAATCAGGGTTGAAATTCCTTGGATACCTTGTGGAATCTCACTGCCAGTGTCGATGGTCGTGCATTGGAGGATGAAATAGTCATTAAATACTATTTAATCTTTTGACAGCTGGTGTTATCTAGGGCAATTGGCGAGGCTGAATAGTTTTAGTTTGATTTGGAATGAAATTTGAATAAATATTTAACAGCACTTCGTTTAGCAATTTGACCTGCTCATTGGGGCATTCGATTTTGTAGAGATGCTCGTGCCAATCAAACATCTCTATACTTTTCATAATGGCGACAAAATCAGCCTTATCATAGTACCAAATCCTGCGGGTATAAGGAGGTCGTGCTATGTTCGAGACAGATAAATTACCATAAACAATTTGATGATGACAATGCTCGTGTAGAGACGGATGGACACCAGATTCTATGACGAGGTTAGGCTGATCAGTTAGAATTAAATCAATGCAGGATTTAGAATCTCCCATCAAGTGCTATGGTTCTGAAATCAGCTGATGAAGACCAAGGTCAGACGTTAACGGCTCAAACAGCTTTCCTTCGTTATTCTCAATATCATGTTCCCACTATTGGGTCGAGCGGCAGTTGAAGTCACCGTTGATAACAACGCAAAAAGGATTCTCAGCATGCAGTTTTGACAGCAACATCTCAAAATTAATCGTGAAATGATCAAATTCATCCTGATTTTGACTTGGACTTCTATAAATGATAACAAAAAAGTACTTTTTCTTGTTTAATTGGATCTCACAAACAACGCATTCTGGGAGAGTAACCAGGTCAGGACTGTTTTTGAAGGGAGAGAATCTCTTACGTAAAGCCCAACACCCCCTCTTTTCACATTTTGTGGATGGTTTTCTTTATGAAATGTATAGCCGTCAAGTGCAAGCCTATCTTCGCCAACGGTGCTGTCAATGTGAGTTTCTACAATACCGATAGTTACACACCGAGTTATATGCCTCAATAAGGGAAATTCTTAAAAAATCATGTGCAGCAATGCTATTCAAATTCCAACAGCAAAAACTAAATGTTTCAGGACCAGGATTAGTTTCAACATCCCCACAGAGCAGGATGGTCGCAAAAACCAGGGAGCTATACACGGGAGAGGAAACGCGCGCTGGCGCTGTCTGCGATGTGATATGCGACCTCGTTTGTGTGTTGACGTAGCAACGGAGCAGCGATAATTTGGCTTGCCTAGCAACGAAATTTTTGCTGTGGAGAACGACCGGGAAGAAAGCGAGAAGGTGGATTGAAATGGGTTTGTCTTATTAAACAAAGGTTGCACAGCATTTCCACTTGCCTCACTATTTTATAAACCGTCCGACCCTCATTCGATTGATTGAAATAACTAAAAACTGCGTAAGTTTCGAGTCGATTGGAATCTCAGAATGTTGCTGAGGCCGAGAATAGGACAAAAGCACAATCGATGCAAGTACCCCGAAAGAAAATTAAAATATCTTGCGAGTCTCATTCTATCTCAGAAATATTTTTCACTAGTTTTATTGCCAATGGCTATCCACAAGTAACTTAAATTGCTCAGAGTTGGGCGGGGTTGGGCAGGGTGAAATTTTAAGAAATGCGTGCTCGGAGCGTGATCCAAAAGACGAGCTGGCCTAAGCACCGCTGAAAAAACTTAGCCGCTACAGCCAATTCCTGATACCAAATGGCTAAATTAGTCTCACTATGCAAAGATAAAACATTAGAGGGTCAAAAGAATGTCTAACATAGCCTAAAATGCCTACCATTGTTGTTCAAATTCAATCCAAAAATGAGATGCACTTTCCGTCCAAACATCAGCTTCCATCTTGTTTTCTCTACAAAGTGCGCGATGCGCTGCGAAGGAGGCGCATATCACATCGCAGAATGCAACTCAATGCGCGTTTCCTCTCCCGTGTATAGCTCCCTGGCAAAAACCAACCATTGTGTATGAAGTGTGCAGCATGTCATACACGCAATGTCAAAATAGGTATACTGGAAAAGACATTGCTTGACAACAAAATGCTTATGACGAATGAGACCAGTGACACCGACTGGTATTCGTTGAGAAGTTCAGCAGTCGTGTAAATTACTCCCCTCACAAAGCGATGCATGCGAGCGTACAAAGGCAAAAAACAGGACTGTGTTTCCACCGAGTTCACTGCAAGAAACTGTGTCATCAGAACAAGGGGTAGAACGAGGATTGAGATTGCAATGAAACAACAACAAAACCAATAAAGTTTAACGATTTGGAAAAGAATTGAAAATGGACTGATAGTTTTGCTTAGGGGACACAATCTTTGAATGGATAAACGGAGACACCCTATTGTTGCTCGCCATTGATTGACCTCAACCGGCAGCGTCATGGAGAAGTCTTCTCGCTGGTCCTAAGAGGATGCAATACACACCACAACCACCATTTGGTACTTTCTAAAGAAATCAACAAAAACGTACCAAACTAAAAAACCCACGATTGAAAGGAATTTGACGATAATTACAATAAACACAGAGAGTAACACAAAGTTCATTTGATAATCGATTTGAAAGCATTCTGTTGAATGCAGTACAAGTGCACTGGGTGCTTTCTTGCAGCTGGGTGCCTTCTTGCTGCTGCACGTTTTGGCTGACTATCAAGTATTTTTTCTGACAATTCAAAAAAGTATCTTTTACAATAATTTACTATTTCAAAAGCAGAGAAGTTTTGCATTCTCTTAACCCTATTACTACGGGGGGGGGGGGGGGGCACAAAGGGCAAAGTTTATTTGATGTAGTGTCGTCAGTTCGAAAGGTAGACAGCTGAAACTTTGCGACTTTTCCTAAAATTCAATGGACTAATTAAAAATTGTAATTTTTTTCAAAATGGTAGATACCGATCACGTGACCAACCTCTTTTCAACACGTGGTCAGCCAGATAATTAAAGAAGCGAGTCTAGTTTTAACACGGATTGTCGTAGAGCATCGAGAATACCACCATTCGATAGCTCTCAGCGAGAGCTTTCAGATGATGTATAGTTTTATCCATTTTTGATGACTTCAGTACATTTAACGTTCATGACGTCTTATATATAATAACAAATGTATTAGATAACTTTAAATAGTCAAAATCGGTTCTATTGATTGTTATGAACAATATAAAGGCATTTTAGAATATTTTCAGCAGTAATTAGGGGGTTTAAATGAAACAATGACAAACTGATGCAAATAAATGATGAATATATTATATAAATAATAAGCTTGAATTGACATTACATTGCCGATTTTTATTCAGTGATGCTTTGGGATACATTCTAGTAACAGTATGAAAAAAATTATCAACCAAGAACTTAAATATTACCAATAATGCTAATAGTAAGCAAATAGTGCAATTTTCCTCATTTATGACGTCATAGTGATGTCACAGATGTAATGAAAATTATAAAAGTAGCCTATTGTGTAGATTTTGTTCCTTTACACCTTTGTACTAAGTTTCATCCTTATATCTGCAATATTGGCGAAGTTACGGAGGGGGTGCCCCCCCCCCCGTACTACAATGGTCGAAAAAGCCCGGTAGTAATAGGGTTAAACAAGGTATTATTCCTCAACCTCCTTCCCAGGGTGTTCTGACGTCATACGCTGGTCACGAAGCCGAAAGAACACCCTGGTACACTTGGCATCAATCTTGCCAATATATGGCAAGATGCGCCCCATTATGGATTTGCAGTTTGCTAGGCAACGATAATCGACGAAAAATGGTCGTTGCTCTAGCCCTAATTCTGAAGTATATAAATTGAGAAATTAAAAACAAACACTTTGAGGACCCTATTTTAGCCCTTTTTAAGGTATTTAATCATTAATCCGGGGTTAGCAAGTGCATTTAGTAGGAAAACGAGCACGATCCATTTGGGTGGAAAAAGGGCCTAAGTTGAAATTTTCGAGAATTTCCCCCACAGCTTTGAAAATAGAATGGCTCGTTATTCGGCGAATTTTAGAGATAAATTGGAGATTAAAAGTGTTTTAGTGAAAGAATACAGTTTTCCGTTGATTTTTGACATGCTGCGGCCGTTTACTCCTCGCAAAACAGAGTTACGGTGTAAAATGGGGTAGGCCGAAATTATTCCCCATTTTTGGGGGGCGCGCGCTCCGCTTCTGGGGGCAATATTGAGCCCCAAATTACGTTATTAGACTTGCAGACGAATGGCCTCTTGAAAACTGTTTTCTGTTTTGAAATCGGGCTTGTAACCATGGAGCATCGACTCCAAACGTAACCTCAGGTCGGAAAATCGCAACATTTATTTTTCAACCCCCTGTTATGACGTCATAATGAGCCCAACATTTCCTGAAACTCCGAAATTCGGATGCGCCGTGGTCCATTACCCCTCTTAAACTCCTCACTTGCCCCATACACCCCATTGATTTTGTGAAATTACCGATTCAATAAAGGCCATTTTTGAATGGGAGCCAGTTATAATCTGATTTTGCTATTGTTTCCGAATAGCCAATCAAATTGCCGAACGGCCTCTTGTATCCCAGAGTAGAGGTAGAGCAACGAACTCACTCTGGGGACGAGATTGATTATTCCTAGGAGGACGATCCAAGTTGTTTGGAAACTCTGAGAATAATTATTACTAGGCTTGCCGCGCGTCGCCTGCGGCGCCGCGCTGGCCCGCCGTCGTAATTGGCATTCAAGTGTATGGAAAGTTAAGTTTACGTGCGCCAGTTACTAAGGGAGAGATGTGTATATATATATATATTCTATCTATTTTCCCAAGTTGCGGGGGGGGGGGGGCTCTGTTCTGTTCCTCAAATTTCTAGATTACCTTTTTGGGTCTCAAATATGGGAGACAGCAAAACAACGGGTAAAATATTTTTTACAAACCAAAATAAGATCAAGTAACATTACTAAAATCAAAATATTGAAATTTCCAAATAAATTATGAGCAATCTAATCAGTTGGGGCACTTTATTAAGATGCTGACTTCATGAATTTTAGTAGTGTTGGGTCAGAGAAAATATTTTCGGCATCTATTTTCATGCTAGGAATTATCATGTTGGGTTGATGCTTGGTACCCCAGCCTAAGCACAAATATCCTGAATATACCTGAGGATGGGGTCTATTTGGTACTCTCTATCCCTCTGTTAACTGTTTATATCTTCTCCATGCTGAATACTTTCAATAATTCTGCAGACCCTTAAGATCTCCTCGATCTATCCAGTTTACTCGTTGGCCTACATCTTCTCTCCTTGCTCTCATTGTCGTATTTTTTCTCACTCCTTCACTATCTCTCGTTTGCCTGCTTTGCTCTTACTGCCCTCCGTGCGCTCTCTGCTTGTTTTCTTTTTCTCTTAGTTTTAACTATACTCTAAATGGAAAGTTAAAAGTTAATGCCCACATTGCGCTCTCGTGCCTTCGCTACTCTCGTTGACTTAGTTCCCCATTTTTTGCTTTGTTGTTCTTTGCTCACCAGGGATAGGGAGACGCATTTGTATCAAATGTCCAATTGTTATCATAGTTGCCCATGGTTAATGTTTAGTTGGGGCATGTTGCAGCTACGAATCTTATTTTCATTCAGGTACGTAGGAAGCATCTCAAATGGGGGGGGGGGGGTGCACAACACTTCAAGGGCATTTTTCATTAAGCTAAATGAACACTTCCTAAAAATAAAATGGGAACGTCTTTGTTTATTGCAAAATCTTGGGAGCATGTGCCCCCAGTGCCCCCGGTTTATACGTCTCTGTTTTCAGTTTGCTGGGAAAGTCTTCCACTGTCGCTTAGAATTGATCCCATATTGACTTTTCAAAACAACCGATGCCAGGGCCTATACTCAACCTTTAGCTAAGAGTTCATAACAATGGTATCAATTTGCCACAATGAATATTTAGATGTTTTATAACAAAAATAGATACATTGCAAAATTAAATGTCCAAAACGTAAAGATAAACACTGCTATTTACAGTGGCAAGGATAGCATTAAAAGGCAAAGCTGACCTTATTTCCATAACTGTCCCCTTAGAGGATGCTGTATAACGGAAATACGTAGGAGAACAGGAAATACAGAGTTCCATGTGTGTTTTCAATATGGTCCTTAGTAGAAGACATAAATGTCATTTTCCTCTTTCTGTATATTTTAGAAAAAGTTCTCTTTGGCCCAATATCAGTCTTACCTGTCATCTCAAAGCTCTTTGAAAAACTTGTTTTTGAACAACTGTACCAGCATATGAAAGGAAATGGCCTTTTCACAGCTGACCAATCTGGGTTTTTACGCCTTCACTCCACGTTGACTTGTTTGCTTAAAATGAACGATGATTGGTACAATGGGCTTGATCTCGGTAAATTGGTGGGATTAGTGTTTATTGACCTGAAAAAAGCATTTGATACGGTCGACCACGACATTCTTTGTAAAAAGCTCGAACTTTATGGCGTGCAGCAGCGAGAGCTATCTTGGTTTAGGTCCTACCTATCCAACCGCAAACAATTCTGTAGGGTTAACGGTGTTGATTCAGATATCCAGGAAATAGAAGTGGGAGTCCCACAGGGGTCATGCCTTGGCCCCCTTCTCTTCCTCATCTATATCAACGATCTTCCCCAGGCTGTCCAAGATTCCTCTGTGACTATGTATGCTGATGATACCAGTCTGTGCCAACAGTCGAACAATTTGCCTCAGTTGAATGAGGCTATAAACAGTGATCTTAGAAAACTGGACACTTGGCTGCAAGGCAATAAGCTGTCCTTGAATGTAGCAAAAACTCATTCAATGCTTATATCTACAAAGCAGAAACACAACTCTCTCAAAAGTCGAAACGAAGTCTTGGAACTGAAAATACGTGACAATGAGCTCGAAGTAGTTCAAAAGACAAAGTACCTTGGAGTTCAAATCGATAGCTCTTTGGACTGGAAGGAGCAAATTAAGGCAGTTTCTACCAAGGTCTCCAGGGCAATCGGCTTTTTAAGACATGCTAAGTCTTTTCTACCTAAGGAGAGTTTGAAAACTCTTTACACAGGCATTGTTGAGACCCATTTTCGATATTGTTGTTCTGTTTGGGGTTGTGCTGGTTCTACAGACATAAACCAGTTGCAAAAGCTTCAAAATCGTGCTGCTAGAATAATTACAAATAGCAGCTTTGAAACCCCAAGCAGACAACTCATCGAGGAGTTGGGCTGGAAGACTATCGTAGAACTCATTGATGTTGAGTCTAAAATGATGGTCTTCAAGTCGCTCAATGATTTGGCTCCACAATACCTGTGTAACCTTTTTATCAAAAACTCAACAAGTTCCTCCCGCAGTCTCAGGAATACTGAAACTGATTTATGGTTGCCAAAGAAAAAGTCAACAAATGGGCAAAAATGCTTTTCTTTCCGGGGAGCTAAACTATGGAATAGCCTCCCAGCTGAATCTAAGACGGCATCCTCCCTGAATGGTTTTAAAAAGTCAATAAAGGGTTAATTTTTCTTTCAATTGTAAATATTGCATAATTGTAAATAGGGTTTTAAAGTTATGGTTTTTTAGTGATAGGTTATTTTAGCTGTATATTGTAATTAAGTTTTTATTGGAGGGCCCCTTGAAAAACAGCTTCTGCTGAAGGGCAACCCTCCTTAAAAGAATGAAATATGGAAAATATATAAAAGAATGAAAATATATGTTTGAATGCATTGATATTGTTTGTTGATTTCAACTCAGATGGAAGACTATTCTATGTTTTGGCCCCAGATAAGACAGGCATTTGTTTCCAGTTTAATTTTGCGGAATGGAAATTCTAACTTGAACTTGGACCTTCACGTTGTTAAGCCTTGGTTGACTGGAAGGAATATCTCAGCACTGTATACCGGGGCAGTTTCTTTCAGAAAATTACAGCTCTCTAAATGGTAGCATATGACATTATATAATGTTCATTATTTTCTTTCCAAGAGCATGTTAGAATTTCTAATAAAAATTTACTTCAACCTGCTTGCAAATCAATCGATATCTCCTCCGCATTACTAAACAATACTTCATCCGCAGATACATATTATCCAGCGCTCCTTCATAGAAGCACACCAGCAGTGTCTAACTACCCATGGTTGCAAATGGGGAAATTCCAAAGTAGAAAAAATACACTTCCATCTAAGTGGCGTATGCTGAGATCCATTGCAGTCTCTCTTACATGTCTCATGTTCAAACGGATATGTCTCTGGTGTAATTTCTCCCTTTTCAAAACCCAGTAGAATCCTGTTTTATCAGCTCTGGTCAGCTCTTTGCACCAGCCTTGCACCAAATTCAATTCCACTCCGTCTCGCCTGTCTACTCCGAGACCTTTTTGCACTGTTAGTTGATTTACCTGCATTTGATATATTGTTTCTCGCAGCCGTCTCTATTCTTGTTGTCCTTCCTTCTGCATAGCTACTCATTTTTTGAAATATGAAGTCTTATCACATATAGGCACGCGGTTTAATCGGTGTTCATTTCCGTCGATGCTTGCCAACGTTCTTTATAATTCCAAAGATAGAGGCAAGATGAACCTGTTCGTTGTTGTTCCTCTATTTCTCCCCATTGCTTCCTCCACGGGGGGGGGGGGGGGGGTTCTTCCATAGTAAAGGTACCTGGGGATGTGCCGCGATCAAGGGTATACTTTTTCGGACTTTTAGTCTAGCCAAGGGTATACTTTTTTGCAATTTTCGCCAGCAACAGTCTAGCCAAGGGTATCATTTTTGACAATATTGGTCTAGCGAACGGTCATGACATCATATTTGGCACAAATTTGACAATATTGGTCGAGAAAATGGTCAAAATTGGTCTAGCCAAGGGTACCATTTTCGTAAAAATTGGTTCAAACAATGATGGTGAAATTGGTCTAGGCAAGGGTACCCTTTTGAAGATGCTCGCGGCAGACCCCTACCCAAAATTTGGCCGAGAACCCCCCCCCCCCCCCCCGTGGCTTCCTCTTTTCACTGCTTATGTATCCTTTCTTTGCTAAATGTTCATGCAATTTAAAGTCCCTCAAGATTTTTTCAATCTATCCTGCTAAGTTGCGCTCCCTAATTTCCCAAATTTCCCACAGTTGCAGTCATTGCTCTTGTTCGGTTAGGGAGCAGTCATTTTTTATCCTGGGTTACCAAGGCGGAGGATTTTTGACAGGGGTATGAGAATCTTTCCCATTACTGTGTGGGGGTATCCAAATATCAAGGGAAATTGGTATGAGGTACAAAACTATTTTGCTTGAAAACTATTTATGTGAAGTCATCAGTTAACATTTAAAAGTAAAATTGAAAGACAACTGGAAATGATGAATCACTGGACCTGTATGCAAATTGCCTGGAATAAATTGGCATGCATGTGTATAAATTTTATACATCACGTCCTCGAAGACTTCTGGATGGGGTACAAAACCATTTCGCTGCAAGGTGGTGGGGTATAAGACTTTTTTCCAAATTCAAGATGGGGTATAAAAATGAAATTTTGTCTAATTCTGTTAAAGTATTTTCCGCGCTGGTACCCAGGATTAAAATAACCGCTCCCTTACTTTCCATCGTTTACCTTCTTTAATCTTTGCTCTTCTGAAATTTACATACTAATGCTCCTCCGTTGTACCCAAATTAACAACATATATCAACCGTGTAAGTGAGGAAATAATTGGATAATCTGTGATTTGGATAAGCCTGGGCCCCCGTCGTTACCTACAAATATGACATTGAATAAGAAACTGCTAGCAATACCCCAGGGGGACGGTTACTTATTACATTTGTTTTCAGGGTATCGTTTTCTCCAATTTTTTCTAGCACGGGGTATCAAGATAAAGCAATTTTTCTAGAGCAGGTTGTCAAAACACCAACATGCCAAAAAGGGATATTTTGCTAGACCTCCCTCCTCCCGGAGAAAACGTAAACTTCATTCAAAAGAATAGCTTCTGACTGATTAACGAACGAACGAAACAGTCAATCGTTATCGCACCCCTTGACCCTTTCAGCAAATTCCTCGCTCAATTCACTAACTGTTTAGAATAGACTTCTCAACTCTCCTTTCCCTGAAGGGCTCCTTTGCAGCGAGCATATTTATATCCTCTCCTCTAGAATGTGCGAAAGTAAGAGGAACTCTGAGTAAGACATCTACTTTTAGCATCTCATTGCCCATTTATATCCCGTACTCTCTTTTTAGCTCTATGCCCCTCAGAATAAATCTCCCTTTCATTCGACCCCCCCCCCCCTACTTCTCTGAAGTCTTCCTTTGTATGGATGCAATCATGATCTTATTTATGACATGATTCTTCTTTCCTTGACAACACCAAAATCACACAAACAGGAAATAGTTGACAGCATTTTCTGCTTTGTATCATCCGATGTAGGTGTATAATCCGGAGCAGTGGAACCAGAGCATAGAACGATAGGAGCCTTGGATCTCCGGTCCCGTGCTGCTAAGGATCCAGGGGGGAGGGCACTCAGCACATGCACATACGGGGATGTCAGTTGATATTTTTGGGTCAGAATATTGCTGAAAGTGATATTCTTGGGTCCAAATAAACTAAAATTATGTGTTCGCTATTTTTGGTCATGAAATATTTGACAATCCTGGTCTCAATTTGCACTGTTTCCAGATCTTTTATGTCCCTTTTATGCTCGTTTACAGATGTCAAGGTACAAAATGAGCTGCATTTTTAAAGCTAAATGAAGCTAAACTGATATTTTTTGGGTTTCCTGAAAATTCCTCGGCGTATATGAAGACCCATCTGCGTATATGAAGAGTTTCCCCCCTGGGCTAAGAATGGTCTCTCTTTCTCATTCAAACCCCTCCTTTACTCTCCTCTCGGGCCAACAAAATTTATGCTGGAAAAATAAGTCGATCTGTATAACTCTGCCCTCTCCTCCTTTCAAAAAGAGAGTCTGAGTAAAATAAAGCTCCAATCATTTCTATGGCTCCAATCTATCATGATTGGCCCGGCAATTGTGATATGTCTAAAGATCATTCCCTTGTACACAGAAAACTGAGAGGGATTCCGCCAATCCTTTGATGTCACCGAATTCGCCCTTTACCCTGATTTGGGGGCGAATTTGAGAAAACAAAATCTCTATTGCACCCCGTAGAGAGAAGACGAAGATATTTGGAAAGTTTCGCGAGGATCAGCGCAACGGTGCTCGAGTTTTACGCCACACAAAATTCGCTTCACGTTTTAATAATATAGATTGTAAAACTTTTCATTATAAATTTCAGGACAAACAATTGGCTGCTTTGCTCAATGACTAATGACTAATTTGGTTCAAAAACCTAAACCAATGACTAACTATGTTCTGTAGTCGACAAGATAACTGTCATAACATGCACTTTGAGGTTATTTCAAGGAAAGAAACTACCAATTAGAGACCATCAAATAACTAGCATACAACGGATGATACAACGAATGACTAATATGTACAAACAATAAGCTTTGTAATTAGCGACTTCGCTCCACATGGAGTCCATCTTGTAAACTATCTACAAGGATTTGACATCACTTCCCCTGTTTTTTAGAATGTTCAGGGAATAAGTCGAGACGGTAGGGTAAGACGGGGTAAAGTGAACTATTTTGGAGGTTTTTCAAAGATAGCCTAAATAGATTGTAGCTGAGGGCAAACCTTTTTACGTTGTTTTGACATTATGTCTTTGGGTCAGTTTATCCAGCAAAAATATTTTCTAAATCTTTTCCATTGTCTCACAAAAAGAGCTTTCTTTGGCGACCGCTCTGCCCAGTTCACTTTACCCTAGGCCGGGGTAAAGTGACATACTTAGCAATTGTTCGATAAAACCAAAATGATGCTGGTAATACCCCAAAACATGATTTACTTTGCAACTCTAAGGTGTCCTTCGCATGCCAAAATGAAACAATCCAACAAATTCCACAAGAGTGATATCTAAAAAATCAAATGGTGACCTATGTTGAGAACGGTCTTTGCAGATAAAATATTAACCAACAACTATTGTGAAAGTCACGAATTCGAGTCAGATTGCGAGACCTGAATACAATTCGATGAAAAATAATGGGAATATACTTGGAAAATACTATATACAGCATATAAATACCAAACCACAACAAACAGAAACACTATTTTCAAAGTAGCTCATTTTGCCCTGAAACCTCCGCCCAGAAATAAAACCTAAAATAGTCCTAAATCTACGACAATTATCAATATTCTATTTTCACACGATGGCCATTTATCCTTTCGCTGTCGATAGATATACTTGCTTCATCAAATCACAATAAAATTCTTGGAACAGTAACCGCATTTTTGGAGGATTTTTAGGGCGAAAAATTGTCCTGCAAATTATGATTTTCTGAAGGCAGAATGATGAAGGAAATGAGATTGAAAAGGTCTTCTTCACCTGACTTCGTGTTCACATGAGAAAATAAAAAATCATGGGCAGTTCACTTTACTCCGGTCGAAGCAAAATATCAACTGAACGGTAGATCTTTTAAAATATTATTTTGGCTGACAAAAAAAGTCTTTCTTGGCCCTTTCCTTTTGGAAAAAGTAAACACATGGTATGTGCTTCAAATCGATCAAAACAATTATAGAAATGAATTTCGCCTTGGGGTCAAGAATTAAGGCCACAGATAGGAGCCCAAAAACCTAACAACCATAATTTCTCGAGGTTGTTTTTACTGCCTCGGGTAAAGGGATTTTTGCAAAAACAGGAAGGACTATTTTGCAAAAATGTTATGATTTTCTGTGAGCACATGTAACAAAAGCATTGGGCATAAATCATGTTTTAACATTGCATGTTTACTTTTGGAGAGAAGCGCTAATGTTCTGAGCAGTTCACTTTACCCCGTAGTTCACTGTACCCCGTCTTACCCCATCGGATCACCATATCTCACGGGTTTAATCCTTGCTCTCATGAGTGACGGCATGCATTGTTTCCGTGTTCGTCAACGATATTTTCTTAGTAACAATGGACGTGAGCTCTCTTTATCCTAATATCGACTATGAAGAGGGCGCTAAAGCATGTTTCGAAGCGCTAGAAAAACGCAACAATAAGTCAATTCCGTCCAAGGTGATTTTTTACCTCATATTGTTTATCCTCTAGTGGAACACGTTATCTTTCATGGGATAGTATTTTCATCAAATCAAAGGAACTGCCATGGGAACACAAATGACCGTAAATTTCGCAAACCTATTTATGTCTCAATTCGACACGAAATTATTGGAAGATCATGCAACACTATATGGCAAGAGTCCAATCTCATGGGTCGGATTCATAGATGACATTTTTTTTCGTATGGAAAGATGAGCTGAAAAGTCTTAACCATTTTCTTTCATTTTGTAATTCATACGCTGCCAAAAACAAGTACAATTCGAATATCAAGTTTACATCGGAATACTCGAGCTCAAACGTTGTATTTCTTGATACGAGGGTAAAGATCCAGGATGGCAAAATCATAACCAAATTAAACAGTAAACTAACAGCAACACACACCTCTTTACAAACTTCATCTGATCATCCTCCGCATACCATACGCTCCAACCCACTTTCACAATTCCTTAGAATCCGAAGAATTTGCACTCTTATCAACGACTATCGAAAGCATGCATCAGAGTTTGTTAAGTTTTATGTTCAGCGAGGATATTCAAGAGGCAAGATGATACGAATTGCTGAGGTTGTTGAGCAGAAAGATCGTCAAGAATTACTGCAGCCAAAAGCGAAAATACCGAGCATTTCAAATCAGAGAATACCCCTAGTGGTGAACTGGCATCAGAAATTCAAAGGAATTTCTAAACTATTACACGGGAACTATCGGACCATGATTGATCAAAACCCAAAGCCTAAAATCGTTTCCTTCTGAAAAAATACTAATACTCGCGCCACACTAATAAAATCTGAGCAAAGGATCAGACGAAATGGTTACAGCGTCTGATGCACGCAGAAAGGCACAAAGAAGCGGGGCCGGCCCTGCAAACTGTGCAGTCACATGGGTCAAGTGGACAAATTGCACAACATAAATTCAGGCAAATCATGCCTAATTGAAGGAGGGAATTGTTCCACAAAAAATGTTATTTATGCCGCCGAGTGCAGAAAACACAATCAGTTATACGTCCGCTACACATCAACAACCTTGAGTCAAAAATTTAACAAGCATAGAAGCGATGCAAAGCATGATCCGGACAAAGCCCAGACTGTGATTTTTGATAGAGACTTAAATGTACATACCTTGCAGAATGTAGAGGGTGATCAAGACACTCTGGAATTTTATGAAAATGTATGGATGACTAGACTCGACACGAGAGAATCTCGTGGTCTTAATAGTACCATGAAATGAATTCGAAAGGAAAGATCATAAACTTTTTCCTAAACCTTGATTATCATTTCTATTCATTTTAACTGTTTCGCCACATTGATGGAGCTTTACATTTTAGCGAACTCTTAATTCAATAGTTCATAGAACGCAACATTCTCTAATAATAACAATAATAATAATAATAATGATAATTTTAATAATAATAATAATAATAATAATAATGATGATAATAATAAATAAACTAAAAACACATTCAGAATAAACAGAAAATAAAATAGAAAAACACAACTGTTTGATAAAAACGTTTCGATTATAAAATCTTCGTCAGTTACTACAACTGAGACAGCCAAATAATAATAATAATGGAAACTTTCATTCATAACAATTTAAAATACAATAAAAGCTAAAACTTAGTCTATCCAGCTAACTCTCCAAAACTAGGCATTGGTTGCATACTCACATAGTTCAATAAGTCAATAAGTATGATCAATGATGTCCATCAATACTACCATTAAAAGCTTAAAAGTTCGGGGGATGTCCATTCTTTATTTCTACGACAAAATAAATAGTACGATGATCTTATACAGATATTTGTTATTTGCTTAGTAAGGAACAGAATTTCATTCTCTGGTACCCTTATATCTCGTAAAAGTTCAAATAAATTTCTGCTGTCTTTCTCTATAAATTCGCAAGCACCCATAGATAAATTAACATAGCGAACGTCATCATACTTCGGCAATAAGTTTGACTTTAACGATTTGTATATGTCGTACTTTCAGTTGTTGTTTCCCTCCATATTTGTTTCAAAACCGATGGTAAGTTCCACGATGGTGATGACTTTCTGCTGAAAAAGAACAATGTCAGGCCTTTCATGGTCACCTGTTACGATACACGGGGATGCAAAGGATGGTAGATCCGCGTATACAATCTTGCAGAATCTTGACAGTGTATTCGCAATGTAAATGAGGACGGAGGCATATCGCCATGTGTATCTCCCTTGGTCAAGAGAAATCTTGCATCCTGCAACCACATGGCCCAGAGTTTGGTTGTGGTGGCAGAGCGGACATGCCTTAAGCCTGGTTTCCATTAAATCGCAAAGTGTCGCAAGTGTCGCAGAGTGTCGCAGAATTTTGCTTTGCTGAACTCTGCGACTCTCTGCAACAGGACGTTTCCATTGGTCGCAGAGTGTTGCAGAATTTCGGTGCCATGTTTCAAAGACAACAAGGCGGGAATTTTGGAAACAGATCAACATCACGAGACTCTTTTGTGCTGGGATCGCAATTGGTCGCAGAACTTTAGGACAGGTGTTTCAATTAATCGCAGAGTGTCGCAGAGATAGAAAATTTTCTATCTCTGCGACACCGATCGCAGAGTGTCGCAGACGGTTGCAGCATTTTAGTACAGCAGTTTCCATTCGTCGCAATGTGTTGCAGAACCAAAATTCTGCGACACATGCGACACTTGCGACATTTTGTGATTTAATGGAAACCAGGCTTTATTCTCTGAGTGATCCCACGTAAACATGTTACTCATGTTTGGTATTGTATTGTTCAAGTATCTGATGGTAAAATTATATATGTTTTTCGGCAAGCTCTATTGTACTGAGGTCCAAGCGGTTTTTGTACTTGCCAAGATGGGGTCCCAAACATGACCAATCACGAGTCCTTGCGTTGTGAGATTTTCTTTGATCAATTTCATTTTTTTTTTCATTTTAAATTATTTATACACAATATCCCTTCAGCATAATAAAACTACAAAAAACATACAATGCAATTAATCAATATATTTATATAAACAAAAAGAAAAACATTGAGGGCTAAAGATTATATTGCTGTTCTCCCAGGGAGTTGTGTTTCAAATTGCTGTCAGCTCATCAAATGTATTTTTAGTTGTTTTTTGAATCGGCACAAGGTAGGTAGTTCACTGATATTTAAAGGGATTTCATTCCAGACCTTAAGAGCTGAATAGGAAAATCCTTTTTTGGCATACTCCAGATTGTACCTTGGAATCTGAAGATCTCTACAGAACCGCGTGTTATAACTGGAGTATTGGGATCTTTGTTGAAATTTGTTCCAGAGATTTTCCGGGCTGAGTCTGTTCATGATCTTATAGGCCATAACTGCACGATCAAACGTGACAAGTTGTCCAACCTGAAGGAAATTATTCGACCATTCATCTTTAATTCTGGACGTATCGATCATGGAAATGGCTCTGTTTTGAAGACGTTGAAGGGACTCCTTTCTTGAATTAGAGAGGCTGCCCCAGATTTTATCTGCATATCGCATGTGACTTTCTACAAGAGCACGATATACATTGCTTAACTGAGATTGTGGGAGGATGTTCTTCAATTTTTTTAAAGATGCGAGACCTCCGCGAACTTTCCCTTTGACAGTTTTGAATTGTTCTTCCCAGTTAAGCCCTTCGTCTACAATGACTCCAAGTGATTTGGTTTTTTTCACTCGTTTTATATCTGAACCATTCAGTCTCAATGTATCGTGCATCTCCACTTTATTAATTTTACGAGGGTGCCCAATTACCATATACTCTGTTTTTTGTGGATTGGCACTTAATTTATTTATCCGCATCCATCAGAAATATGGGTCAACTCCTCTTGAGCCTTATGAACAAGTTCTTCGACATTCTTTGATGTTAAGGTCACGTGAGTATCATCAGCATACATACCGGCCTTTGAGACTTTCAAACATTTTTCAAAGTCATTGAGGTAGATTTAGACTTATTACAGTTCGTCCCTAGTTTTCGCTCGCTATTGAGTAGAATTACTGATTGAATTGAATGGAATTGCTCGCTCAAACAGGCACTCATAATCAAACTATCTCAAAATCAGGACAAAAACTCGTTTTCACGTCAAGTTCTTGACGTTACAATCAGATTGCAGCATTCGGAGCTGCTCGGCTGTGATTGGCTCATTTAAATTTCCCGCGTAAATTTTTGAGTTTTCGGTAACATTTTCGGTAGTTTTCGTAATTTTCGGTGCCCACAGAGTTGGTCGCCCAGTCAGGAGGACAGCGCTTCGCGTTGCTTTTGCCAAAATGGAGGTTGTTATCATCGCAGCTACGGACAGAATAAAGACAAGGAATCTTACTGGCACTGTGCGAAAGAGTCAAAAGGCACTCAAAAGGATCTCAAAAGGCACTGAACGAAAGAGTTTTGAAGGGAAAGGATGCATTTGTTTGTTTACCAACTTGCTGTGGGAAGACTTACTGTTTGGCGAATTTAAATCGTGAAACACAGTCACAGGATTCCTTTTTGGCCTGAGCAAAACAAAAAAGGAGCTTGAGGTAAGCACTTCGACCCGGCAAAAAGTTACGAGAAAACTCACACATTCGATGTGGAAAAGATACCCAAAATTTCTTGAAACATTCCTCTATAAACAGCAGAAGTATTCGTGTTTGAAATTCTATGCAAATTATAGTAAATTTGTCAAAGAGACTTGAACCTTGAAAAAGTTTCTTCGTTCTTGCAAAGTGCCGATCAATTTATCTTTCCTCCTGAAGTTTAAAATCACAAAAGCTGCTTCAACAGAAACTATTTTCAATTTTACGAAACAAATGTGTCATAAGAGTTTTGTGGATAACTGCATATTTTTAGGAGAATTATTTATAGTTTTGAGAAGCCTTTGTGGGTGTTTTTCTTTGCGAGAATAATTCGTGTTCGTTTCTTGAGCTTCCCCGACCGAAGAACACTCTAGAAAAATTGCAAAGTTCCCCTGAAGATAACGCCAGAAAACTCGCGCATTTTAAGATAAAGAATAACCGAAACTTGATGAAACGTTTATGCTTTGTTAACTATAGTATTAACAGCAGAAATATTAGTGATTGAAATTATTACAAAATAGCTAGTGCAGGTTTTTTGCGTAAAACAGTCTCACAAAATCAATCGACCGACCAAGTTTCGGTCGAATTCTCGTACATTAGTTTTGTCCTCGTTTTCACATATCTTTTTTATGAGTCGTAGATTGAGCGAAAAGGTTAAAGTCAAAAATATAAAAAACGAGCGAAATTTACGACGAATTGTAATCAGTCTAAGGTAGATTATGAAGAGAAGGGGGCCAAGACAGGAACCTTGGGGAATGCCACATGTAACTGTCCTAGGCCTTGATTCATAACCGTTGGCGGCACAGTACTGCTTTCTGTTTTCAATGTATGATTTAAACCAGTCTCCGGAAAGTTCTCGAATACCGTATTTCCTCAATTTTTCTAACAAAATCTTAAGGCTTGGCCAAACTGGGCAACATTGTCGGGCAACACGGATAAAACGCAAATGTTGCTCAAATGTTGCCCAGTTTGGCCACTTTGTCGGCCGACAAATTCATCAGAAAATTTGTTGCCGAAATGTTCAAACATGCTGAAACATTTTTTGGCAACATTTGTCGTTCAGTTCGATGTTTCCCAGTTTGGCCACAATGTTGGGCAACAATTCAACTTAATTTCCCAAATGGAAGAAGTCATCATGCGCAGTGTTATAGTGCGCAAGCGCAACAGGGCACAATTCAAACAAAATGGCCGCTTCAAGTTTTGAAGTTGAAGTTGAAGTTGATGGTACTTGTAAAGAAGGGGAAGAGAATGATGGAGATGACAGAGGGACAATAGTTCTTCAAGAATTAGTTAGGAAATACAGAAAGAACAAAAAGTTGTCAGAAAGAAGGACAAGTTCAAATGGGCAGAGTACATCCAAAACAGGCCAAACAAATGCTACTACTAGTGGGCCTAGCACTAGTGCTGATGCTAGACCCAAGAGTGCTAAAAGCGAGACTGGTGGTAACAGTGCTGCAATGTCAAAACCATTTAAGCCTCTGTGGTGGACAGATGACAGCATTTATAGGCTAATAGAGCTGTGCGAAGTGAGAAGCTGCATCTGGGATATAGACAATGCTGATTACCACAATCGCGATATGAAGTCTCGAGCATTCCAAGAAATTGCTGATGAGCTAGGAATGGAAAAAAAATTATTGCCAGGGGAAATGGAAAAATCTTTGCAGTCAGTATGGCCGAGAAAGAAACAACCTGCGAAAAACAAAGTCGAGACAAGGGACTGATGAGTTGTATAAGTGCACTTGGAGGTATTTTGATGCGCTTTCATTTCTCTCTGCAAATTTTCAAGTGGGGAAAAGTACTGATACTATAAATGATGGTGGTGAGAATTATACGAATGGATCTCAGGAAAGTAGTTGTGATGTTCCTTGTCAATCAACAAGTCAAAAACGTAAAAGAACATCAAAGCAAGAGGAACAAAATCTGAAGACAGAAATTTTGAAGAGAGCAGTGAACGTTTTATCATCTTCAGCTGATGAAAAACAGACAAAAACCGCAGGAGAGCACTTTGGTAGCCATTAATGGATTTTCAGCTCGCAAGAGGGCATTGGCTGAAAAGAAAATTTCAGATGTATTATTTGAAGTAGAAATGCTCGAAGATCAAATATCAAGACCTTCCAATTTTCAATTTGGCAATACAAGGGCAAACTGTCCCAACACTGCAAATGACTCGGGTGCATACAAAACTGGTGGAGATTACTATCAAAACTTAATGCATAACTATCCTGATAGCTTTTAATTTTTGGGCATGTGACATATTTGATTAGCACTATTTGGGACTTTCAAAAACTTCTTTTCTACTATGTTAAAGTTGGAGCTGTGGTTATAAAACAATTTGGTTAATGGGATGAAATTTTTCACCTTTCGAACGATGGAATCTTATAGTGGCCCATTGTCTTGCCTTTGTGTTGATATATTTATTATTAACAGTGCAAAAGTGCACTTGTACTTTTGCCCACTGAATTCATATTTGCTGCCGATGACGCTTAGAAGCAAAGTATCTGTACATGTATTTTCTTTATAAGAAACTGCCCATAAGAAACTCAACTCTCAGATCGCCAAAAAAAGAAACTCCAGTACTGGGAGAATATAGGGTAAGAAACTATTTACTTTGATTAAGGCAATCCTTGGCATATTGTTACTTTACTTTCATTTGCTTCCTGTATCATATTACTCCTAAGGTACTTGTTTAATGTCTAAACATTGGACAGGCTTAAAAAATTCTTTTTTGAAATGTTCACAAGAGCACAGGTAGTGAACATGAAGATTGCTATGGAACCTCTAAGAAACTCATGAGAAACTCTGAGTACTCAAAATCTGATAATTTTAAGAAACTTTCAGTACTGGCCCAAATTCTTAGTTTCTCATAAAAAAATGTGTATTTGTAGCAAGGTATTTATCAATACCAACACTAATAGGTATGCAAAAAATTGATACTAATACTTTATTTCTATATCTACACAAGGAAGTTAATTTTTGACAATTTATCAAGGTACTGCACTGTTTATACAACATCCATGTACGAGTTCCACTGTCAAGGTACAGCTCCTTCATTAAAAAAGTATTCTTTAAATGTTTCTCTTATTTCTTTTGCCTCCAGAGATGCATTATTTCCGGACCTTGTCACATTGAAGTTTCTCAGATAATCTGATTGTCTTTCATCGCGCCAATCTCCTGGTACAATAGTTCCATCTGGGGCAATTTGGTCCACGAGTCCAACAGGACAGTATGCTGTTATTGACTGACTCTTTCTCAAATAGTTATGCAAGCTCAATGTTGCAAGGACTATTAATTTTGCTGCAGTAGGCCCCACCTGCATTGCTGAGTAATAAACCCTCCACCGATTTGCCAAAATACCAAATGTGTTATCGGAAATTCGCCTTGCTCTGGAGAGCCTGTAGTTGAATACTCTTTGGTCAATATTTAGACCTCGTTGGGGATATGGTTTCATTAGAAATGGCTTAAGGGCAAATGCATCATCAGCAACAAATACGTAAGGTACTGGTATGATGCCCTGCATAAGACAGGTTGGTTCTGGCAAGCATATGGATCCATCAGCCATTCCTGAAAGGAGTGAACATTTGCTCCAAACTCCACCATCAGAAACACGCCCATTTGCTCCAACATCTGCATATATGATTTCGTAATCTGGGCCACAAACTGCAAGCAAGACAATAGAGTGTGTCTTTTGTAATTGTAAAACCGTGAGCCTGCATTGTTTGGGCATTTCATGCTTGCCATCTATGGCACCAATACAATTAGGGAAATTCCACTTCTCTCCGAAGTCAGTCGCCACTGAACGCCAATCAGACTCTGACTGGGGAAGATTTAAAAAATCGGGAGCAAGGACTTGGTGCATAGCGTTGCAAACATCCTTAATTATATAAGAAATTGCAGCTCTGCTAATTCTGAACTGAAAATGTAGTGATCGAAAAGTATCACCTGTGGCAAGATATCTTATTGTAAGTGCAAGGCGTTCTACTGGGCTAATAGGCTTTCCAAAGTTGTTAGTTTGTTTGGAAATATGCGGCTCGATCATTTGAGGTATCTCTCCGAATTGCTCTTTTTTCATTCTCATCATTTCCCTGTATCCACGTGTATCTTCAATCCCTAGCTCTTGAACAAGGTTGAATATCCCTAGGCTTCCCCGTCTTCGAATCCATGCCCTGGTTTTGCTCCCCTTTTTCCAACTTTCATCTTCATCTAAAGCATCTAAAGCATCTAATAACAGCAAGCAAGCTGCAGCTCTTTTTCGTTCGGCCATATTTTAGCTAAATTTTGCGTTGAAAGACAATATGGCGCGGTATACCACCTTCAAATAAAATTTGGCGCGCTTTTTTACAACAACAGCAACGATATGCTGCACGACCATGTTGCCCAGTTTGGCCACAATGTTTCGACTACATGAAAATGAAAAAAAATTCAAGCAACATTGTCGGGCAACAATGTTGCCCAGTTTGGCCCAAGCTTTATGGTCAACAGTATCGAAAGCCTTTTTGAGATCTAGGAATATTGCTAAATTAAAGTGCTTGAGGTCAATATTCTCATACCAATAGTCAGTACTATCAATCAATGATGTTATTGTTGAACAAAGTTTTTTAAAAGCTGATTGACTCATTGTCATAACCTTGCTTTACGCGGGTGAGTGGCCGAGTGGCTTAAACAGTTTCCGTCAGGTGACTGAAGTTAAGCTCGGTCGAGTGAGGTCAAACTCCGGATGGGTGACCTCTGAGGCCTGACCTCGCAACTCACCTCGCGCCGTCCTTCGGAAGGGACGTTAAACTAGGGGTCCCATGCCTGGATGCGGCATGCATAGTGGGCCTAAATTAGCTTTAAATAGCTAGAAACCCTATCAGCCCACTTAAAAAAAAAAGAAATAAAAAATAAATTACTACTGCTTGCTTTGAGATATTCGTAAACTTGATCATGTACAATCCCTTCAAGGATTCTCGAGAACACAGAGATCACCGAGATAGGCCTATAGTTGTTAGCCTCACTTTTAGAACCTGATTTGAAAATGGGGGTGACCTTCGCCAGTTTCCAGATGTCAGGGAAAATACCCTTCCGTAAAGAAGAATTGAAAACCATTAAATGAATGGATCTTGTTAGTGATGTCGTTTCTGATGGATTTAACGACATTCTTTGTACTATTAAAGGTGTCATACTGCTTACTCTTATCACTGGAAACTTGCGCCAAGTGATTTATGTCGTGATTGCAAGAATTTTTCAAGCACTGTCTCATGACTACTTGGCACTGTTTGAATTTAGTGCTAATGTCCACAATATTAAGACCAAACTGACTATTTGTCAACATGACGATGGACAATGTCCCAGATGCAGGGATTTCTAACCATCTACGAAGGTAGTTGTGAGCAAGAGCGTCCAAATTGTTGATGATCCATGTTTGGTCGATATCAGCTTGACAATTTGCTCATTAGATATTGAGAATAGAGCCATACCTTATTTTTTGGATGAAGAGGTAGACTATTGATCCTGTCCATGATTTGTGTCGTAAAATAATAATAATAATAATAATAATAATAATAATAATAATAATAATAATAATAATAATAATAATACTGAAGAAGATTTTATATCGAAACGTTTTTGCGACATCCAACAGTTTTTGTTTTTATAATAATAATGATAATAATAATAATAATAATAATAATAATAATAATAATAATAATAATAATAATAATAATAATACTGAAGAAGATTTTATATCGAAACGTTTTTGCGACATCCAACAATTTTTGTTTTTATAATAATAATAATAATAATAATAATAATAATAATAATAATAATAATAATAATAATAATAATAATAATAATAATAATAATAAAAACAACTGTTAGAATCTTGAACGTTTCGATTAAAAATCTTCGTCAGCACTACTTTCTAAAGGACAACCGAGAATTTATACTACGTGATAAACAAGGCAAGGTAAAACTAAAGATAAAGATAAAGTAAAATTGCATTTTTACTAAAAAAAGAACCCTATTCCCAGGAAACATGACTACCCCCGAAATTAAAACCAAGTGGGAATGAAAATCACGTTTTGTTCCAAACTGTTTTTAGCGTAAACAAGAAAATGAAATGGTTGGCACATATTAGCAAATGTTCACCCTGGAGGATCAAAATAGTCACAGACCAAACCTCCAAGGGATCCAGCCGGCAACCCCACGACCTTCCCATCTAACCTTTCAATGATTCGCAAATTGCTGAATCCTGAATGGCTTGATAGGGGATTCCACCCTAACACCACATGCAAAAAAACATGAAGCCAAATAGGAAGACCATAGAGCACCGCCAGCAAAACCCCCAGAGACATCAGATACAATGGCAGGAATTAGGCCACGCCACACGCAAACATATCGAGTTCTACATCTGCAGCCCGTTCATTCAAACCCTTAGGTAAAAAAGTTCCCAGTCTGTATTGCCAAAAAAGTTCCTTACGTCGCAATGAAAAGACATCATCAGCCCCATCGATCATTTTAACCCTAACCGTGAATTTACCATTGTGGCTACCCTCAAAGAAATGACTGAAAAGTTTGCTTGTGGGATTAATTTACCCCTGCCGAGTGATCCCTCGTTATGTTTGCGTGCGTAAGATCTGAAATATGATTTGTAAACATTGAATCTTTGCCTAAATTTTGTTTTGATGCTACCTACATACTTTTTGTTGCAAACCTCACATTGTAGCAAATACACTACATTCTCTGAGTTGCAGTTATACCTCCCCGAAAAATTTTTGAAAGATCGATTTTCGTCCGAGTTTTCAAAATTATCCCCATCAGTTATGACATTGCAGATCTGGCAACTCTTCCTGCCATTGCACCTGTAGGTACCCTTAACCAACGGAGTCTCACCAACAACTGGCAATTTTGCTCTAACAAGTTCATCTTTAAGACTTTTGGCCTTCCGAAAGGACAAAATTACCTTGTTTTGGAACAACGCTTTGTGTTCATTATCTACCAAAAGGAGTTTTGAATTTTCTTTTAAAATGCCATAAACTTTGTTGAGAGCTGGATGGTACGTAAGAACCAGAGGTATTCTCTTGTCGTCCTTATTTTTAGGTTGCCTATCCAAAAGACTTAAGCGATCGCGGCCGCGAACTGTGCTGATTTTCTCCAGAACCTCATTTTCATCATAGCCCCTTTTAAACAGCCACCCCTTAAGTTCCCCTACCCTCTCATTAAAAAAGCGATCCTCAGAACAAATCCGCCTAATTTGCAGGGCCTGGCTATACGGTATACGCTTTTTAGTATGACCAGGATGACATGAGGTACGATGAAGGAGTTGGTGAGTATCCGTTGGCTTAGTAAACAAATCTGTGATTAATCGATCACCCTCCCTTATCACCAGAACATCGAGAAAATTTATCTTTTCCCTTGACCAATCCGCTGTGAATTTTATCGAAGGGTGGGCTTGGCAAAGGAAGTCTATAAATCGATGCAATTTCTCTTCACCATGCTGCCAGATTAAGAAAATCTCATCGATATACCACCACCATAACCAAGGTCTATCCGGGGCTTGAGATAATAATTTTTCTTCCAATACCGCCATAAAAAGAATCGCATAAGATGGAGCGCATTTTGTACATATAGCTGTACCCCTCAACTGATGATAAAATTCACCAATAATAATAATAATAATAATAATAATAATAATAATAATAATAATAATAATAATAATAATAATAATAATAATAATAATAATAATAATAAAAAACACAACTGTTTCAGGGCAGACGTTTCGATATAAAATCTTCTTCAGTGTATTTACAATCCTAGACAGCCAAGTATTTATACTAAAATTTACATAAAAATAGTTTCAATACCCTAGACAAATAAAAGAAAAGAAAAGAATATTATTTTAGAATACTATCAACAAGATAAACATAAAAGAATGTTTTTATATTACATATAGACAAAGCCGCAAAAAAACAAGGCATGAATTTCTTTCCACAAAACTCCCCAATGACCTTACTCGAAGATGTTTTGCCCCTTTTTTTTGGATTTGAATAGAAAGAAACGATCTCTAAATCTTATAGACAAGGGACTGAAAGCTCTTCGCGACAACAACTTTTACAACCCGAGACAACAGGCAAGGGATATCGGCCATTGACCCTCCAAAGATTTGCTTAAATTGCTAAATCCAGGATAGCTCGATAGGGAATTCCACCCCACCACTACGTGTAATTATACACGAAGTCAACAAGCCGACATCCCTGCCATTGTGTTGCCCAAGGTTTTAAATGCAATGGTATGAGAACTAGGCAGTACCACAAGCAAACATATCCAGCTCAACATCAGCCGCCCTCTCGTTTAGGCCATTTGGTGCAAACAAACCCAATTTGTATTGCCAAAAGAGCTCTTTCCTACGAAGCGAGTACACATCCTGTGCTCCGTCGATGATACGAATAATGACGGAGAAGTCACCCTGATGGCCTTCCTCGAAAAAATGAGCGAAAAAACTTGCCTGTGGGACTGCCTTTCCCGTATCAAGAGCACCAGTATTGCGTTTCTGCTTGTACGTCCGAAAATATGATTTGTAGACATTAAATCTTTGACGAAATTTTGTTTTTGTGCTGCCAACATACTTTTTGTTACAACATGTACATTGCAACATATAAACTACGTTTATCGAATTGCAATCGTACGCCCCCGAAAAATTCTTAAAAGATCGCGAATCATTCGCATTAGAAAAACTGGAGCCCTCTCTGATGATAGGGCAGATTAGACATCTCCTACCATTGCATTTAAAAGTTCCCTTTGGCATCAGCTCCTGATCTTGAGTTTGCAATTTAGCGCGAACCAAAGTATCTTTAAGGTTTTTTGCCCTTCTGAATGAAACGAAAATTTTTCCGGCAAATAGTTTGCGATGTTCGTCATCGATAAGAAGAATATTTGCGCAATTTTGCAAAATATTGCTGACCCCCTGAAGTGCCGGATGGTAAGTTAGAACCAACGGTATCCTCGTGTCATCCTTCTGCTTGGAATTTCTATTTAACAGGTTTTCTCTATCCAAGCTTCTAACTTTGTCTAGTTGACTGTCGATTTCCCCTTCTTGATACCCCCGCCCAATAAGCCATGACTTTAAATTTCCCATCCGTTCGTTAAAAAATGAGTCCTCAGAACAAATGCGCCTAATGCGAAGGGCCTGACCATATGGAATGCCCTTTTTGGTGTGGTAAGGATGACAAGAGGAACGATGCAGGAGCTGATGCGTATCAGTCGGTTTCGTGTAAAGATCTGTAACCAACTTACTACCTTCTCTGATGACCTTAGTGTCGAGAAAGTTGATGCTCTCCTTAGACCATTCAGCTGTAAATTTAATGGAATGGTGTGCAGTGTTGAGGTATTCTACAAATTCCGAAAGTTTCTCTTCCCCATGGGTCCAAATTAAGAAAACGTCGTCAATGTACCGCCACCACAGCCAAGGTTTGCAGCTGGAGCCACTCAAAAGTTTTTCCTCCAGGTCTGCTAAGAACAAAATCGCATATGATGGCGCACATTTGGTGCCTATTGCTGTACCCCTCAGCTGATGATAAAACGCCCCATTAAACTCAAAAAAGTTATTCTTAAGTACTACCTCTGCAAGCTCTACAAGGGATTCCGTAGAAACAGACTGATTATTTCTAGAGTTTAAAATATCACGTAGAGCCTTCAATCCCTCGTCATGCGGTATACTTGGGTAAAGCCCAACAACATCAATGGTACAAAGAATAGCGTCCTCTGGAAGCCCGTCTAATGACGCAATTTTTTGCAAAAAGTGGTTCGTGTCTTTAATGTATGAACGGACACTTTTTGCAAGGGGTTGTAAATGGTAATCCAAAAATTCCGAAACGTTCTCTGTGTAAAAACCAGAGTTAGAAATGACAGGCCTTCCAGGAACACTATTTAGCCTTTTGTGGATCTTTGGCAGCAAGTAAAATCTTCCAAGCTTGGGATTATTGACCATCAAATATTCCAATGTTTTGTCGTCAATTTCCCCTCGCTCTCTAACCCTACCAACTGCCTGATTGACGATAGCGTGAAGATGGTCCGAAGGATCCCTATCAAGTTTGCAATACACTGCAGGGTCCCCCAGTTGGCCATCTGCCTCTTTGACGTAGTCCTCCCGATCCCATACGACCACCCCAGAACCCTTGTCCGCCTCCTTGATAACGATCGATCGGTCCGATTTAAGACTATTTAAAGCTGATAGTTCCTCCTTCGTAAGGTTACTAAAATTTCTACCATCTACCGATATTTTCATGAGCTCGTCTTCTAATTTAGACAGGTAGACCTCTATAGCTACATCTTTATGTCTAGGATTGAATTTACTACGAGGCCTAAAAGCAGGAATCTCTGAAAAATCTTCACTATCCCTAAAGAACCACTTAAGTCTTAATCTTCTACCAAAATTTTCCAGATCTATTTTGATTTGTGAAAAGTCTACCTCTTTTGGAGTACTAACAAACTTAAGACCTTTGGATAAAACTGATATTTCCGCCTCGCTTAGTGCACGTTTGGAAAGATTAACGACTTTGTCATTTACAAAACGACCTACCATACGACCATCATTATCTACATTAGCTAAAAACACATCAGTAACATCACCACTCTCTTCCACTTGGTTGCTTGCTGCACCTCGCGTTCTTGATCTCTCTAATAAGTTTGGGGGTGGATTCTCAAAATTATCTTCCAGTAATTGCATTCTCACTGCATCAAGATTAAGACTGTCGTTACGAATGACAACACCTTGATCTGCACCCTCCGAATCTTCTTCACCCCTGTCCAAAAATGCTGCTACGTCCTTGAAAAATGAAATGGTCTCCCATAGATTACTCTCTTTACCTTTGTAGTTTCTATTGCCAATTAACCTTGATAGTTTTTTGTCTCTTCGATCCCTGAGGTCTTGATTAATTCTTTCTAAGTTTTTACAAAGGTAAAGAGAGTAATCTATGGGAGACCATTTCATTTTTCAAGGACGTAGCATCATTTTTGGACAGGGGTGAAGAAGATTCGGAGGGTGCAGATCAAGGTGTTGTCATTCGTAACGACAGTCTTAATCTTGATGCAGTGAGAATGCAATTACTGGAAGATAATTTTGAGAATCCACCCCCAAACTTATTAGAGAGATCAAGAACGCGAGGTGCAGCAAGCAACCAAGTGGAAGAGAGTGGTGATGTTACTGATGTGTTTTTAGCTAATGTAGATAATGATGGTCGTATGGTAGGTCGTTTTGTAAATGACAAAGTCGTTAATCTTTCCAAACGTGCACTAAGCGAGGCGGAAATATCAGTTTTATCCAAAGGTCTTAAGTTTGTTAGTACTCCAAAAGAGGTAGACTTTTCACAAATCAAAATAGATCTGGAAAATTTTGGTAGAAGATTAAGACTTAAGTGGTTCTTTAGGGATAGTGAAGATTTTTCAGAGATTCCTGCTTTTAGGCCTCGTAGTAAATTCAATCCTAGACATAAAGATGTAGCTATAGAGGTCTACCTGTCTAAATTAGAAGACGAGCTCATGAAAATATCGGTAGATGGTAGAAATTTTAGTAACCTTACGAAGGAGGAACTATCAGCTTTAAATAGTCTTAAATCGGACCGATCGATCGTTATCAAGGAGGCGGACAAGGGTTCTGGGGTGGTCGTGTGGGATCGGGAGGACTACGTCAAAGAGGCAGATGGCCAACTGGGGGACCCTGCAGTGTATTGCAAACTTGATAGGGATCCTTCGGACCATCTTCACGCTATTGTCAATCAGGCAGTTGGTAGGGTTAGAGAGCGAGGGGAAATTGACGACAAAACATTGGAATATTTGATGGTCAATAATCCCAAGCTTGGAAGATTTTACTTGCTGCCAAAGATCCACAAAAGGCTAAATAGTGTTCCTGGAAGGCCTGTCATTTCTAACTCTGGTTTTTACACAGAGAACGTTTCGGAATTTTTGGATTACCATTTACAACCCCTTGCAAAAAGTGTCCGTTCATACATTAAAGACACGAACCACTTTTTGCAAAAAATTGCGTCATTAGACGGGCTTCCAGAGGACGCTATTCTTTGTACCATTGATGTTGTTGGGCTTTACCCAAGTATACCGCATGACGAGGGATTGAAGGCTCTACGTGATATTTTAAACTCTAGAAATAATCAGTCTGTTTCTACGGAATCCCTTGTAGAGCTTGCAGAGGTAGTACTTAAGAATAACTTTTTTGAGTTTAATGGGGCGTTTTATCATCAGCTGAGGGGTACAGCAATAGGCACCAAATGTGCGCCATCATATGCGATTTTGTTCTTAGCAGACCTGGAGGAAAAACTTCTGAGTGGCTCCAGCTGCAAACCTTGGCTGTGGTGGCGGTACATTGACGACGTTTTCTTAATTTGGACCCATGGGGAAGAGAAACTTTCGGAAATTGTAGAATACCTCAACACTGCACACCATTCCATTAAATTTACAGCTGAATGGTCTAAGGAGAGCATCAACTTTCTCGACACTAAGGTCATCAGAGAAGGTAGTAAGTTGGTTACAGATCTTTACACGAAACCGACTGATACGCATCAGCTCCTGCATCGTTCCTCTTGTCATCCTTACCACACCAAAAAGGGCATTCCATATGGTCAGGCCCTTCGCATTAGGCGCATTTGTTCTGAGGACTCATTTTTTAACGAACGGATGGGAAATTTAAAGTCATGGCTTATTGGGCGGGGGTATCAAGAAGGGGAAATCGACAGTCAACTAGACAAAGTTAGAAGCTTGGATAGAGAAAACCTGTTAAATAGAAATTCCAAGCAGAAGGATGACACGAGGATACCGTTGGTTCTAACTTACCATCCGGCACTTCAGGGGGTCAGCAATATTTTGCAAAATTGCGCAAATATTCTTCTTATCGATGACGAACATCGCAAACTATTTGCCGGAAAAATTTTCGTTTCATTCAGAAGGGCAAAAAACCTTAAAGATACTTTGGTTCGCGCTAAATTGCAAACTCAAGATCAGGAGCTGATGCCAAAGGGAACTTTTAAATGCAATGGTAGGAGATGTCTAATCTGCCCTATCATCAGAGAGGGCTCCAGTTTTTCTAATGCGAATGATTCGCGATCTTTTAAGAATTTTTCGGGGGCGTACGATTGCAATTCGATAAACGTAGTTTATATGTTGCAATGTACATGTTGTAACAAAAAGTATGTTGGCAGCACAAAAACAAAATTTCGTCAAAGATTTAATGTCTACAAATCATATTTTCGGACGTACAAGCAGAAACGCAATACTGGTGCTCTTGATACGGGAAAGGCAGTCCCACAGGCAAGTTTTTTCGCTCATTTTTTCGAGGAAGGCCATCAGGGTGACTTCTCCGTCATTATTCGTATCATCGACGGAGCACAGGATGTGTACTCGCTTCGTAGGAAAGAGCTCTTTTGGCAATACAAATTGGGTTTGTTTGCACCAAATGGCCTAAACGAGAGGGCGGCTGATGTTGAGCTGGATATGTTTGCTTGTGGTACTGCCTAGTTCTCATACCATTGCATTTAAAACCTTGGGCAACACAATGGCAGGGATGTCGGCTTGTTGACTTCGTGTATAATTACACGTAGTGGTGGGGTGGAATTCCCTATCGAGCTATCCTGGATTTAGCAATTTAAGCAAATCTTTGGAGGGTCAATGGCCGATATCCCTTGCCTGTTGTCTCGGGTTGTAAAAGTTGTTGTCGCGAAGAGCTTTCAGTCCCTTGTCTATAAGATTTAGAGATCGTTTCTTTCTATTCAAATCCAAAAAAAAGGGGCAAAACATCTTCGAGTAAGGTCATTGGGGAGTTTTGTGGAAAGAAATTCATGCCTTGTTTTTTGCGGCTTTGTCTATATGTAATATAAAAACATTCTTTTATGTTTATCTTGTTGATAGTATTCTAAAATAATATTCTTTTCTTTTCTTTTATTTGTCTAGGGTATAGAAACTATTTTTATGTAAATTTTAGTATAAATACTTGGCTGTCTAGGATTGTAAATACACTGAAGAAGATTTTATATCGAAACGTCTGCCCTGAAACAGTTGTGTTTTTTATCATTTTAATTTCTGTTTTACTTTGAAAGTGGTTTAGTTTATAATAATAATAATAATAATAGTAATAACTACTACTTGACCAAGATGCTAAGCAGAAAAACTGCTCAAAAACTGGTGTGTTGCCGTATTCCCAGGAATGTATCTGCTAAAGTCCGTTTACTACTAACAACTACTGTCCCAGTGTCTTTTTCACTCTGTTCCTCCAGATATAGTTTCCTCCAATTAAACACGATATCGAACACCATTTCATCACATTCTTTATATTTTCTTTACTTTGGGAGAATTTTCTCAATCCTTTCCATACATCACTTTTTACACACCCAAGCGAACCGAAACAAAGAACAACCAGCTGCACTGAGAATCCATTTCTCTCCAGATAATCACATAACTCCTTATATCTTGTAACTTTCTCTTGATAAGCATTTGCCAAATATAAATCATAACACACAGTTATTTCCACTATTGTACACTGCCTCTGGATACGATCAAGAATGACAATGTCTGGTTTACGATGAATAATCTGCTTAATTCCTTCTTTAAATTCAGGGAATATGGTTTCTGCTAACAAGTTGGATGAAATTCTTGCCCGTGGCTTATTTTCCTTTATGAATTCTGCAATCTTATTCACAATTCGATCATGGCGACGTGAATAGAAATTCTTAAACTCGTTGCAACCGTTTAATAGGTGAGCTACGGACTCAGTATGACTGTGACAGAATGGGCATTCTGGATTGGGATCTCTATTCCACAGGTGAAGAGTAAAGTTAGTGGGAAGAATACTAAGTCTCGCTTTGATTGTAAATATCACAAGAGCATCATCAACTTTCCAATTATAATAGATCGAGTGTGACGATTTTATATGAACATTCTCAAGATTGAAGTAACGTCCTTGCACAGTTAATTCCTTAGAAGCCTCGACATCTCTTTCAACACACAGCTGATACAGCTTCTTTTGAAGCTCACACTGATTGTCATACCATGTTCCTTTAATAAGAGCCATCGCCTTGTTCAAGCTTCTTGCATATCTTACCATGTCTGGCCAGTCGGACTGACAACCGAAATTTGTGTTACAAGCCCAGAAACCATCATCAGTTAATTCATATCCAAGGAAAATATTCGCACCATCTGTTGGCCTGACTCCTCTTTTTGTCATGTCTAACTAAAGAGACGACCTTGTGACATGCCTAAAATGCATGACGTCATGATTTAGCATTTTAATAAGAAAGGCTAAACGTGTTGATCTATAGACATCAGAAATTCGCTTAATGCCAAGACCACCATTTTCTCGGGGGAGGAATATCACAATTCGTGTTGTGGATTTGTAGAGGGAAAATAATTCTCGAACTGCTTCAGTTATTATATTGTCCAGCTGGTCCAACTGCTTCACACTCAGTCTTGAATTATAGAAATGGTGTAATATTTTTGCAAGAGCAAGATTGTTCATGGCACTTCCTTTTAGAGCTAAGGGTAAATCAGAACCTTTGTAATAATAGTAATAATAATAACAAAACGTTAATAATAATAACAATAACAATAACAATTACAATAAATTCTGATATGATTTGACAAACGAGAGCTAACTAAGATGTCTCAACGTCAAATGTTTGTCCAGCATACTCATAAAATCAAATTTCAATCTGTCCGTGAATCCCTTTGCATCTGTTTCGCCATATTATGTTTCCACATATCATATTAGACACACTGCACCATTTCATCGTAGACTTTGCCTCCTCACTCGAAAGTCCTAATCCTCTTAAGTTCTTTCTCACATCTTCATGAACAGTTCCAAGCGATCCAAAGCACGCTATTCTTATATTTGTCTTTATCCCATTCCGATTCAATATGTTTTTGAGTTGTTGGTACTTACTATCTTTACTTTGATATGACTCTGACATGGACAAATCTAAGCAAACAGTTACTTCTATAACCTCGCATTCTTTTTTGTTCAACTTTATCTCTTGCAAATCAGGCTTCCGGTTATTGATTTGCTGCAGTTCAGTTCGTAAATGTGGAAATGCTGTTTCTGCCATCTTGTTAACAAAAATGGTTGACGCTTCATTGCACCGACGAATCTTTTGATAAATGGCTTCTACTATCCTATCGTGTCGTTTTGAGTAAAGATCTTTAAATTGTTTACAAGAGTTCATTAAAATGGGCTACTGATTCTGTGTGATGATTACCCAATGAGCATTTCTTCTCATGATCTTTATTCCAAAAATTTACCAGCTGGTTGCAGGGTATTTGGTTCATTCTTGCTCGAAGCACAAATTTTACTAAGCTATCTGAAAGCTTCCATCCGTACACTCACAGAAAACAGGTGGTCTTTAAAGTACCTTTTAGGGTACTTGAGAAAAATAAATATTTGGGACCCCTAAAGGTACTTTGGAGTACCTCTACCGAGGGGTACTTTGAAGTACCCCAAGGTATGGTACTTCAGAATACCCCTAAAGGTACTTCAGAATACCCCTGGTAATATTCCTAATGGTACTTCAAAGAACCCCTGAATGTATTTCAAAGTTCCTCCTAAAGGTACTTGAGAGTACTACTAAAGGTACTTGAAAATTATTCTAATGGTACTTCAGAATATCCCTAAAGGTACTTGAGAGTGCGCTTAAAGGTACTTCAGATTTCTTCTAAAGGTAATTCGGAGAGCCCCTAGAGGTACTTCAGAGTACTACTAAAGGTACTTCAGAGAACCCCTAAAGGTACTTCAGAGAACTCCCAAAAGGTACTTCATAGTATTCTTAAAGGTACTTCAAAGAACCCCTGAAGGTATTTCAGAATACTGCTAAAGGTACTTCAAAGAACCCCTGAAGGTACTTCAGAGTACTACTAAAGGTATTTCACAGCAACTCTAAAGGTACTTTAGTGAACCCCTAAAGGTACTTCAAAATACCTCCAAAGGTACTTCAGAGTACTACTAAAGGTATTTCACAGCAACTCTAAAGGTACTTTAGTGAACCCCTAAAGGTACTTCAAAATACCTCCAAAGGTACTTCAGAGTACTACTAAAGGTATTTCACAGCAACTCTAAAGGTACTTTAGTGAACCCCTAAAGGTACTTCAAAATACCTCCAAAGGTACTTCAGAGTACTGGCAACTCTAAAGGTACTTGAGATGAGAGTACCAGTTGTGTTCCAGTTGGGGTCCCACCAACAAAAATTTATCTAAAAATTGAAATTTCGTCAAATTGGTTTAAAATTGGTACACAGCCTATTTCAAACATGCTGATTACGAATATGAATAAAGATGTTGAAAATGTTGTCATCAAAGTGGTCCAAATGGTACACAAAGTGGCATAAATGATTGAAATTTTAAATTGCGTAGAATTAACTCAAAATTAGTAAAGAGCCTATTTCAAACATGCTGATTAAGAATATGAACAAAGATTTTGAAAATGTTGTCCCCAGAGTGGTCCAAATGGCACACAAAGTGGCACAAATGACCCAAAATTTAAATTGCATAGAATTATCTCAAGATTAGGAAAGAGTCTATTCCAAACATGCTGATTATGAGAATATGAACAAAGATTTTGAAAATATTGTCCCCAAAATGGTCCAAATGGCACAAAAAGTGGCACAAATGACCAAAAATTTAAATGGCATGGAATTATCTTAAAATTAGTAACGAGCCTATTTCAAAAATGCTGATTACGAATATGAACAAAGATTTTGAAGATATTGTCACCAAAATGGTCCAAATGGCACACAAAGTGGCACAAATGACCAAAACTTTAAATTGCGTAGAATTAACTCAAAATTAGTAAAGAGCCTATTTCAAAAATGCTGATTACGAATATGAACAAAGATTTTGAAGATATTGTCACCAAAATGGTCCAAATGGCACACAAAGTGGCACAAATGATTGAAATTTTAAATTGCGTAGAATTAACTCAAAATTAGTAAAGAGCCTATTTCAAACATGCTCATTACGAATATGAACAAGGTTTTTCAAAATATTGTCACCAAAGTTGTCCAACTGGCATCGAAAGTGACACAAATAACCATAACTGAACTTGCTTCCAAATGGATAAATTTAAAGGCAGAAACACCGCAACACGACAAAAAACAACAGCAAATACGATTAATTTAATTTTTGCCAATATTTCGTCCTGCCATGCAGGACTTCTTCAGGGCTGTAATGTGACAGTTATAATAAAAATTTGAATATGTACAGCGATTTGAAAAGGAGAAGTAACACGTGATTGGTTAGATATGATGGCTACGCAGAGGTTATATGGGTTAGGTTTATAACGGCTATGTAATGTATGTAGTAAAATGATGATGATGCTAATCAAAATAATAATGATAATAATAATGCTGATGGTGATAATAATAATAATATGATGATGATAATAATAATAATAATAATAATAATAATAATGATAATAATAATAATAATAATAATAATAATAATGATGATAATGATTATGTAAATGCAATGTTAGAAACTAACTGCGATATAATGATAATAATAATGATGGGGATAGTGAGGAGAATAGGTAAGGTAAGAGAGTGAGTAGATTAGGTTACTTACAACTGTGTTTGTTAGCGGTCTGTGGTTCTGTTCAGTCCGTTGGGGGAGAGAGTGTTCGCTAAGTCAATGAAGTAATTTTCCTTGGCTCGTCTAACACTCTCTCTGGTGTCATGTATCTTAAGTAGCGGTAGTAATTGCAAGTCTTGTACGGAGTGATTGGGTTTACAAAAGTGTTCTGCAACCCCGGATGTGTCGGAACGTTTGTTTATAATGTCTCGTCGGTGTTCGTTGAGTCTGTCTCTTATGCGTCGTCCTGTTTGTCCTATGTATTGGCAGTCAGTCTTTTTGTCGCGTAAGCATCGTTTGCATTGTAGTAAGTATATGACGTTAGTGGAGTTGCAGTCGAGGCTTTGTCTTATGTTGAAGGTTTCGTTGGTGTTTGTGAAAGTAATTGTGTGTGTTCCGTCTTGTATGTGTTGGCATGTGTAGCAGTCGCGTCGTGATGGACATTTAGATATTCCTCTGGGAGTGGTGGTAGCGTCATTTTTCATTTTGGCGCGCACCAGGTATTCCCTGAGGTTTTTTGGTCTGCGGTTACTAAGTATCGGTGGGTCTGGGAAGACTTCCTTACAGTTTGTCGAGTTTTGTAATATGTGGAAGTTGCTGTTAAGTATGGACGTTAATTGTGGTACACTAGGGTGGTAGGTAACCACAAATGGTGTTCTGTTGTTAGGTTTTTTCTGTTTCGTTTGTAAGCTGGATTGTCGCGTTATTTTGGAAGCCTTCCGTATTTCGTTACGTACGTGTTTGCGTTTGTATCCTCTGTTTGTAAGGTATGTAAGCAGTTGATTTGTGCGTTTCTTAAGAGTGTCATTGTTGGAGCAAATGCGTCGTAATCGTAGTGCAAGGCTGTATGGTATGGACTTTTTCGTATGTTTGGGGTGGGCGGATGTGCTGAGGAGGTATTGGTGTGTGTCTGTGGGTTTGACGTAGAGGTCTGTCGAGATGCTGTTGTCTTCGTTAAGTATAACTGTGGCGTCTAGGAAATGTGTGCTGGTGGAAGATATGTCACTGGTAAATTTGATGTTGGGATGGATGTTGTTGAGTGTGCGTATAAATTCTGTGAGTTTTTCCTCTCCGTGAGTCCAAATTAAAAAAATGTCGTCGATGTAACGCCACCAAACAAGGGGCTTGTGAGGTGCGTTTTTTAGGGCATTTTCTTCAAAGACCCCCATAAAAAGATTTGCATATGGGGGTGCCATGCGAGTGCCCATAGCTGTGCCGTGTTTCTGTAAGTAGAACTGTCCGTTAAACTCAAAATTGTTGTTGCGTAAAATGATGTCTATAAGGTCACAGATGGTTTGGGTGGGAGGATTTTGTGTGGTGCGTTTGTCAAGGTACTCCCTGGCAGCCTGAACGCCTTCGAAGTGGGGTATGTTAGTATAGAGTGAAGATACATCTAAAGTAACGAGAAGCGAATTAGAGGGAAGGGTGCCGATATTAGAGAGCTTATTTAGAAAGTGAGTTGTGTCTTTGAGGAAGGATGGAAGTTTAAAGACGAGAGGGTTAAGGGTGTCACTGACGAATTCGGAGATGCGTTCTGTAGGGTGGCCATTGGCAGAGACGATAGGTCTGCCAGGGGGTTTGTCTCTGTTTTTGTGTAGCTTGGGTAGTATGTAGAACCTGGAGCATTTTGGGTCACGTGGGGTCAAGTAACTGTATGTATCGCTGTCTATGTGTTCGTCCTGTTTTATTTTTTGTAAGTATTGTTTTACTGTAATTGTAACTTTGTTTGTGATGTCTTTGTTGTGTTTTTCGTAAAAGTTAGTGTCGTCCAGTTGTCTGTTGCATTCGTCTATGTACATTTGCTTCCAATTGCTTCCAAATGCCTGAATATTGGTACGCCTGCATATTTTGATTGCAAGTATTTTTATAAGAAACCGCTTTTAAGAAACTCGACACTCAGATCGCCAAAAAATAAGAAACTCCAGCACCGAGAAAATGTTTATTTACCGGGTGTGCTATTCAACTCGATAGGTTACGATAAAGTTTTTGGAGAGTTATGACTTAAAACGTTTGCAAAAAGCTTTTACTTTGCCTCTGGATTTTTTACACATTCGTGTCATTCCTGTGTTCAGAGCAAAATGCGAGTTTCTTGATATTTTGTCAACGAGTTTTTCGTACTGACTTGGGATTTAGAAATCGATTGGATGTATTCTGCTGCACGAGCGTTGGCTCTATCCAGGGATGGCGCCTGGGGGGGCACGGGGGCAGAAGCCCCCACGACTTCATCAATCCCCCCATTGGCACTTAAAATTTTGAAAATAGTGCCATCTCAGTGGACTTGAATGGAACTTGAAAGGCGTGGTTTCATAAATATTTTCTCGCTTCGCTCACTGTCGGCACTCTGACAGTATTTGCCCCCTAGCATTTCTTCCGTGGCGCCATCTCTGGTGCTATCTTGGCAGAAATTTAACATTACTACAGTCATAAAAACAATGTTTCCCTTGTGATTTTGAAAATAGGGTCCCTTTTTGCTGGAAAAGGCCCCTTTTGCAAAATAAGAGAGTTTGTTTATCTGATTTTAATTTTCGAATGATGGAGATCCCTACAATTGAATCCTTTCGTGTTTGTAAACTTAGTAAAAGAAATAATTACGATCGAGAGTGAATACTGATGGTGAACAAGCATGGTACCGCCTTCGCAGTACACACATGCGTCTACCGTGGTCCATCTATAGGAAATCCTATTCAAAATAGCCGTGGTCCAAAACCAGAATTTCACTCGTATCTTACCTCCAGGGAACAAGGGGCAGCCTTGCAGCAATAGTAAAGGCTGCTTGCAAATACTGTTCAGCGTGTGCTTTGAGGCTTTTATCAAAATATCTACTCAACGATAGGACCTATGACAACCTACACTTTGCATAAATCTTGTATAATTTTAAAGGAAATCTATGCATATACAAGCCTTTGACAAAAATAAAATTACCAAAACAACAGGCCGTTACATGTGCCGTGCCATATTTGGGTAATTTACGTCAACATGAAATTTTAATACCTGATTGGCTAGACTTTGACCGCAAAGTGGCTTGAGCCACGTTTTTGCTTACATTCCCTCTGAAGTTTCAAATTTTGTCTGGTAGATATGGGATGAAGAGAGGCATTCTGAGCCAAGAAAAGGAATTCACTCGAAAATTTCCTTGGGATGCTAGTTCATAAATTTATTATTACCGAGGGGTGTATTATTCTTCCGAAAAGGATTTTAAGGGATTTTTTATGGATTTATGTGGGAAAAAGGATTTTGACCGGCATTTTAGCAAAGCTGTACGATATTTTGACAGAGTGATTCGCCCCTTAGCTTTAAATGGTCAAGATTCTATTTTTAGTACATAAACGATCATGGGATCGGGGCAAAACTTGAAATTGCATTAAAAATGAAAAAAAAGGAAAACTTTCTTTATCCTGTTCTTTTATTTTTTTCAATCTTGTTTCACTTTTGAATTTATTGGCTCAGTACACTCTTCTCTTTTTATAAGAATAATGTTTATAAGAATAGTCAGGCTCAGAATCATCCAATTTTTAAGAATATTATAAGAATATCTAGAGAATCGCACGACTGACATACTGTATCTCATTTTTCAAAAGCTAAGTTTCTATTCGGGGCGGTTATTTCCTTTGGAAGCTTTGAAAAAAATAAGAATACTTTCAGGCTTAAAAAGAAAATTTCTTAAGAATATCGAGGCTGGACAAAGTATAGGGTATTCTTATAAAAAAGAGTGTACCCAGCGTAGATTCAGGCGTCATTTCCCTTTCAGCAAAGAATGCTATTTCCTCCTTTGCAGTTTAAATCTACCTAAAGTGAAGATGTAAACTCAGTGTTAAAAGCGAGAACCTATCATTGATATTAGCCAGAACAAAGTTCTTGAATGAAGAACAAAATATTTTAACTTTCAACCAGAAGAAATTTGGAACAATGAATTGTTTTTCGCGCCTTTTTTAATGTAATCAAAGTTTCTTGACGGTTTCTTATTGGTTTCATTAAATTCTTTCACAATGAAGTTTTATGACCTGGACACTTCTTAAGTACTCCTTGCCCAGGTACCATCTAAGTAATACAATACAGTAAAGTAAAGTAAAGTAAAGTACGGCCATCAAGAAAATTATTTTTATCTCCTATTGTTCTCCCAGAATGACCCCATTCTCCAGTAAAATGGTTTCTTAACGGCGGCACTTTACTGTACAAGAGAAAAGAGAATATGATTTTAATGAAGACAAAACTGTTGCTGTTTGAGCTCCTTTAAAAAATTGTTTCTCTTATCCATTCTTCTCGATCATTCATTTTCCACTTTCCATTGAACACTCCATTCATCATTCAGTTTCGTCATTCTGTCTTACAGTTTCATCCCTTCATTTCACCCTATCATTACATTCTACAATTTCATATCATCAGTCCAGCCTTTCATACCTCTCTGACCACAACTCCTACGTTTTTAATATATCGACAATACTCAGAGTTCTGTTGAGAAAATCTAACAGTCTTGTCTTCACTTTAAGTTTCGTGAAAAGCTAGCTTATCCTTAGGAGTGCAATTGCTTTGTTCCAATTTTCAAAACACAGAACGATATTTTGCTATTTTCATGTGATTGTCATGTGCCATCTTTCTGCTTGTCATGAGGTGCTTTTGATTTCTGCCTCACCAACTCTAGATAGTCTGTCACTGTCAGTTTCTTGAAAACAGCAAGATAAATTCAATATCCATAACATCACCACAGGTGCAAAACCTAGCAAGAAAATTGAGGAAAATAGCATTCTCAGAAATACATTTGCTACAAAGTCCTTGGAAGATTCTTGGATCCAATAGACATCATTACCAAAACATGAATTAGATGTGAATAGAAGATACTAAAAAATTTTCGAAAAATGCAGAAAAACTTGCTTCTCAGAACTAAATTTGGATCTAGTCTACAACTCAGGGGAAAATATAAAAGTTTGTCAACCTTTCAGCCCATCTATCATATCTGCAGATCTGCAAAATCTCTTCTTCGAAACAGTTTCTTGCCAAAACATTGCTTGTAGGAAAAGCTAGGCAGGCTCGCCTAATGTTGATTCAAGAAATTAAAAACTAGGAAAGGCAAGATTGCAGTGTCATCATTGAATATCTTTGACAATGCAAAGAAGCAGGTCGAGAATACTATTTCCAAGACAAAAAACGCACGAATTAGAAGTGTTTCTTGCTGCCTTAGGTCTATGTTATGTACCCGAGATCCTGGCAATAGCATTCGGTCAACTGTCGATGTCTCTTCAGCCAGATAATGTTTTGAAAGAGACAGGACATAAACCAAAACCCAAGGTAAACATTTCACAAAGATGAATTTTGCCCACTAGTCTCGAAAGACCCGTAGCTAACCTTCCCGGGACTTTCTCCCTATTTCAGATAAAGTTAATAAAACAATTCCGCGTTAAAATAGACTTCATCATCATACTCCTTAATCATATTTTGTTATTCGGTTGACATAAATTCATTAAATCTTACCTTTTCCACAATACTGCAACTGCTTCTTTCTTTTCTTTCCTCCAAACCTTCGCCGCAGCAACAAAAACTTCAAAATTCAACCGTCGCAAAGAGAAGAAAAGAACGCGAATTGATTCCATTTTCGAGCGCTTTGCGTAAGTCACGTGATATTTGCAGTCGCAAGGGTGCTTTGAAGTACCTTTTTGACCTGAAGTACCCTAAGGTTTTCTGGAATACCCTCAAAGTACCCTATAGGGTACTTTAGAATACACTAGAATACCTCTTGGCCTTCAAATACCCTAGGGTACAATAAAGTACTTCTCAAAACCAGCTTATTTCTGTGAGTGTAGTATATCTGATGTGATATTTTCCGATCAACTATTCCTATGAATTTCCCTTGAAACCTGAGTTCTAAGCATTTTGCTATGTCCAGTTTTTCAAATTCTCCCTCGATCTCTTGCTTCAGATTTGTAAGATTGAGTTCCTTCCAATTGACAACAACTTTTGCCAAATGTGCCTCGTATACGACACGACCTTGCAATTTTATTCACTTGGAAAAGAAGATCCGGGCCAATCTGAATTTCCACCGTATGTTTTATTTTTGACCAATCTGTCATTGTCATCTAATTCATAGCCCAAAACGTTCTTTCACAATTTGTTGCTCTTACACCCCGTGATCTCATATCCAAACTTAACGATTCTCTTGCTATATACCTTAGATTTTCTTCTTCGTGGTTTAGCATGTTGACTAGATTTGAAATTCGTGTAGCTCTATAAATGTTGGATGGCTTCTTTATACCAAGACCCCCTAGTAGCCTTCCAATGAAAAACACTTTATCTGTTGTCTTAGGATACAATCCAAACATAATTTTTACGACACAGCTAACTTTACTGTCCATCTCTCCTACTTGGGGGAGCCGCAAAGTTACCAGTGTGAGTTTAAGAGCTCCCAATCTCTCTTCTAAGTCACAAAGGACACTAAAAAATAGCTAAATTGGTGCAAAGCAGGAAAAATTCTATTGTTTGTCAGTTGTAAAGGTATTAGGTTTTTTAGATAGGTTCATTGTAAATATAGCATTATCGTCATGTAAATAATTTTAGGTGTAAACAACGTAATGTCTGTAAATTCTCGGCTGCCTTGTAAATTTTTTATACTGAAGAAGATTTTATATCGAAACGTTATTGCGACATCCAACAGTTTTTGTTTTTATATGTATATATTCTGTTTGATTTGAAGGATGGTTTAGTTTTTTATAATAATAATAATAATAATAATGATAAAGGAGGAAGGGGGCTAATTAGTTGCGAGGGGTGTATAAAGGGTGAAGAGAATAGCTTGGGTTGGTACGTAAAGCAAAGCAATGAACCAATGTTGAAAGTAGCAAGCATAAAAATGACCATCAAAACAGACGAAACAGTAAGACCTGAAGAATTCAAAAGAAAGCAGATCAACGCAAGAGAACAAGCGTGGAAAGAGAAAAGAATGCACGGACAATACATCAGAGAAATGGATGAAAACATTGATAAAGATAAGACCTGGGAATGGCTCAAAAATTGGTGACTTGACAGCTTGTACAGAAGCATTAATATGTGCTACACAAGACCAGGCATTGAGAACAAACTATGTGAAACATCATATTGATAACACCCTGGAGTCACCCCTGTGCAGGTTATGTGGCGAAAAAGGAGAGACGATCAACCATATTGTGAGTGAATGTAAAATGCTAGCCCAGCGAGAATACAAGAGAAGGCATGATAACATTGCAAGAAATATACACTGGGAGTTGTGTGGAGAGCTTGACATCGAAAGGGCAAATAAGTGGTACGAACATGAACCAGAGGGTGTTTCAAGAAAGGGAAATATCAAGGTATTGTGGGATTTCAATATCCAGTGTGACCATGAGATTGAAGCACGAAGACCAGACATTGTGGTGGTAAAGGAAGATGTAAAGGAATGCAAGATCATTGACGTAGCAGTGCCGTGGGATTCCCGAGTAAGAGCGAAAGAGCGAGAAAAGATGGAAAAGTATGGAGACTTGAAAAGAGAAGTAGCCACTATGTGGGGCATGAAGAAAGTGATTGTCATACCTGTAGTTATTGGAGCACTGGGAGCTGTATCGAAAGAATTTGATAAATGGATAGAGAAAATTGGGATTAATTTGAGAGTAGGACAGGTGCAAAAAATAGCATTGTTAGGAACAGGAAGAATACTGAGGAAGGTGCTTGAAACCTGAAGAAGATGGACATTGACTTTGACACCTTTAGTTGCCTGTTGCAACTTGCTTTCAAGGCACAAACCGGAAAACATCTAACCCGAGCATGTACAATTGAACAATAATAATGATAATAATAATAATAATAATAATAATTCCTATTATTATTATTATTTACAGGGCAGCCAAGTATTTATAGTTAACAATTATTTACATCACAATACATACACTTTAAAATAAAATATAATTTACAATTGAATACATGATACATAAACAAGTTCTAAAAAAACACATAAGTCAGCCTAAAATCAATACCCAAAAGACCATTGTCGTTGTATTCTTAAGAAATGTTGCCATTTAAGAGCTATGCATTGAGGATAGCCCGATAGGGGATTCCACCCTACCACCACGTGCAGAAAGGCACGAAGTTACAGAGGGAACCACAAAAATTGGCGTTAGCGCAGCCTCCCTTGACACCCTTCAGATGTAATGGTAAAACAATAATAATAACCATTTTCATAAATACTAGCAGCACAGGAGCAGGCATTACGGGTAAACTGGATCAAGAAAATGATAGATAAACAAGATTGTTCAGCCAAATGCAGAATGTGCGATGAACGAGACGAGACTGTAGCACATATTGTATCTGAATGCTCAAAGTTAGCTCAAAATGATTACAAGAAGTGCAGACATGATAAGATTGCCGCAATAATCCATTGGAACTATTGCGAGAAATTTGGTTTTGCATGCACGGAGAAATACTATGAGCATTTTGTGGAAACAACGATGAAAGTTCTTGAAGACGATGAAGTTAAGCTGTTATGGGATTTTTCTATACAAACTGAAAAGAGAATAGAGCATAACAAGCCAGATATTGTGGTCCTAGATAAGAAACAGAAGTTGTGCCTCGTAATTGATGTTGCATGCCCGTTTGACACCAGAATAAAGAAAAAGAGCAAGAAAAGATAGAATACTACAACGACTTGAAATACGAAATTTTGAAATGTTGGAACAAAGAAGTAGATAAAGTCATGATCTTACCAATCGTTATAGGGGCTTTGGGAACTGTGACAAATAATTTAAGAAAAAACCTTGACAAGGTAGGCCTGCACCTGGGGGTTGACGCTCTTCAAAAAACATGTCTTCTTGGAACAGCGCGCATTATCCGGAAGGTCCTCGATACAAAGTAAAGAACAAAGGAGTACTGCACAGAAGGACAGTAATAAGAAGAAGGACAGAAATGCTTCCCATCCTAGACCACGGGGAGTGGTTCGATGAGAGACATATTCAGACAATTGGCCGGTTGTTAGATCAATACCGTGTAAAAGCAGCATAATAATAATAATAATAAAGAGAAGAGGATAACTGGAAGGGATAAAGAGAAGAGTATTAAATGAAGAAATACAAGGGATAATAGAGAGGCAAGATACAAATACTGAAAACAACGAGACTGGTAATTCAGAGGAGCCATGTGTAAATGAAAATGGTCCTACGGAACAAGGTGAAGAATATGCGGAATTAAAAAAATGAAGAGAAAGGAATATTGAACAGAATAAAGGAAATAATGTCAAAAGGAGAGTACAAAGAAATAACGTCTCGAAAGGTAGACCGATGGCAACTGGGTTCTATCACTCAAAAAGTGAACAAAGATATTGGGTGCATTAAAACAAGCAAAATCACCCAAACTAACAATTTAGTGAGAGCAATTAGTACATTTGTTGCCGAAAACTAGACTGAAAAAAGGAAGAAGGGGAAATCAACAGAAAGAATCCTGGTGGAAAAGAAGGACTGAATGAGCTATCAATGAGTATGAAAACATATCAACATAATGGATCGAGAAAGAAAAAGGGAATTGAGATCCAGAAGGAAATACCTGGAACTAAAGAAAAAGTACAGTTTTGACAGACAAGGACTTCCTGTAGCAATAGAGGAACTGAAGCAACGATTGACGGCTAAAGCAGCAAAGTTAAAAAGGTATGAACAGAGAATAAACCAGTATAGGCAGAATCGCCTATTTAGTACAGATCAAAAAGAGGTTTTACCAGGAGCTTGATGGAAGCATAAGGCATGATAGAACAGTGCCAGATGCAGGGGAAAGTTTAAGATTTTGGAGTGATATTTTGGATAATGGTAGCCAACATCATGAAAATGAAGCTGAATGGTTAAAAAATCTGAAAGAAGAAAAGAATAAAACTGGTCACAAGCAAGAGGATGAGGGTATAACAATAGAGCAAGTAATGAAATATTGTAGAAAAATGCCAAATTGGAAGGCGCCTGGCCCTGATGGGGTCCAGGGGTTCTGGTTAAAAAAGATAACATCATGCCATGAAAGGATAGCAATACAATTACATAGTCTGCTTAACGAAGGAGCTCCGTTGCCAGTATGGATGACACTTGGTAAGACTATATTGTGCCAGAAAGACCCAGCAAAAGGAGTTGAAGTCAGCAATTTCCGACCAATATCCTGCCTCCCACTTATGTGGAAGTTAATGACAAGTATTTTGGCAGACAGAATGTACACATATCTTGATGATAACAGCTTGCTCCCATCTGAGCAAAAAGTATGCAGAAAGAAATCTAGAGGAACGAAAGATCAGCTTTTGATAGATCAAATGGTCCTAAAAGATTGCAGAGGTAGGCATACAAATTTGGCCATGGCCTGGGTAGATTACCGTAAAGCATATGATATGGTTCCCCATTCATGGATTGTTGAATGTATGGAAATGTTTGGTATTGCAGAAAATATAAAGACATTTTTGACAGGTAGCATGAATAATTGGAAGACCAGACTGATGTCATCTGGCAAATATTTAGGAACAGTCAATGTTAAAAGAGGGATTTTTCAGGGTGATAGCCTCTCCCCTCTGCTCTTTGTTCTTTGCATGATCCCAATGTCTTTGGTACTGAGGAAAGTTACAGCCGGGTATAAATTTAAAGGAAAAAATACTAAAATCAATCATTTATTGTTCATGGATGATCTAAAATTATTTGGTAAAACGCAAGACCAAATCGATTCATTAATGAAAACAGTGCATTTATTCAGTAGCGATATCGGAATGGTATTTGGCATAGATAAATGTGGCGTAGTGATACTGAAAAGAGGGAAGCTAGTTGAATGCAATGGAATTGAATTGCCGAATGGAGAACGTGTCAGACAAGTGGAGAAAGATGGATATAAATATCTTGGGATGCTCGAGCTAGATAGAGTGATGGAGAATGATATGAAAGAACGGTTTAATAGAGAATATTGCAGAAGAGTTAAGCTAGTCCTGAAGTCAGGGCTCAATGACAAGAATAAGATCCTAGCTGCAAATACTTGGGCTGTTTCGCTATTGAGGTATAGTGGAGGAATCATACGGTGGACCAAAGATGAACTAAAGCGAATGGATAGGAAAACGCGAAAGCTCATGACTATTCATGGAACATTGCACCCTAAACGCGATGTAGACAGGATCTATGTCCCACGTGGAAAAGGTGGCAGAAGATTAATCAGCTGTGAAGGTTGCATCCGAGCTGAAGAAAATAGCCTAGGATGGTATATCAACCATAGCTCAGAGACACTACTTAAACTGATGAAAGAGTCGAAAGTTCACGTGACAGAATCCTGCATAGAGCCAGATGAGTTTAAGAAGGCAGCTAGGGAAGAGCTAAAGAATACGTGGAGAGAGAAGAAAATGTATGGCCAATTTATTCGAGAGATCAATGAGGATGTAGATGAGACTAAATCTTGGAATTGGGTGAGAAAGTCATATCTTAAACCTGGGGCAGTGTCATTGATTTTCTCCGCCCAAGAAAAAGCTCTAAGAACCAATTATTCCAAATTCCATATCGATAAAACATCTGAATCTCCGCTCTGTAGGTTGCGTGGTGCCAAAGGGGAAAGCATTTCCCACCTCGTTAGCGAATGCAGTAAACTTGCTCAAAAACAATACAACGCAAGGCATGACAGTGTTGCGCAAATCATTCATTGGGAACTATGTGGTATGTATGGTTTTGAAAGAGAAAAGAAATGATACGAGCATGAGCCACAAAGTGTGCTAGAAAATGAAGAGACCAAGATATTATGGGAATTTACCATTCAATGTGATCATTTTATCCAGAGCCGAAGACCAGATATTGCCGTTGTTGAGAAGTTAAAAAAGGAGTGTAAAATCATTGACATAGCTGTTCCGAATGATGCGAGAGTAGGAAATAAGGAGCAAGAAAAGGTAGAAAAATACCAAGATCTAAGGCGAGAGATTGCATCCCTTTGGGGAATGAAGAAGACTGAAGTCATCCCGATTGTTGTTGGTGCACTAGGCATGATATCGAAAAAGTTAGAAACATGGATAAAGAAAATTGGTGTTAACATCAGAGCAGAGGCATTGCAAAAAAGTACGCTGCTTGGAACTGCAAGAATATTACGAAGAACATTGGAAATGTAGACTTTCTCTTGGATTTTTAAGGAGGATAAAGATCAGTGCATAAAACCCTTAGACCTGAGGTTACTAGTTGTAACCAGATCGAAAGGACAAAACTACCAGTGTAATACTGAGCAAAAAACTGCTTAAAAACTGGTTTGTTGCCGTATTCCCAAGAATGTATCTGCTAAAGACCGTTTACTACTAATAACTACTGTCCAAGTGACTTTTTCACTCTGTTCCTCCAGATATAGTTTCCTCCAATCAAACACGATATCAAACACCATTTCATCACATTCTTTATATTTTCTTTACTTTGGGAGAATTTTCTCAATCCTTTCCATACAACACTTTTTACACACCCAAGCGAACCGAAACAAAGAACAACCAGCTGCACTGAGAATCCATTTCTCTCCAGATAATCACATAACTCCTTATATCTTGTAACTTTCTCTTGATAAGCATTTTCCAAATATAAATCATAACAAACAGTTATTTCCACTATTGTACACTGCCTCTGGATACGATCAAGAATGACAATGTCTGGTTTACGATGAATAATCTGCTTAATTCCTTCTTTAAATTCAGGGAATATGGTTTCTGCTAACAAGTTGGATGAAATTCTTGCCCATGGCTTATTTTCCTTTATGAATTCTGCAATCTTATTCACAATTCGATCATGGCAACGTGAATAGAAATTCTTAAACTCGTTGCAACCGTTTAATAGGTGAGCTACGGACTCAGTATGACTGTGACAGAATGGGCATTCTGGATTGTGATCTCTATTCCACAGGTGAAGAGTAAAGTTAGTGGGAAGAATACTAAGTCTCGCTTTGATTGTAAATATCACAAGAGCATCATCAACTTTCCAATTATAATAGATCGAGTGTGACGATTTTATATGAACATTCTCAAGATTGAAATAACGTCCTTGCACAGTTAATTCCTTAGAAGCCTCGACATCTCTTTCAACACACAGCTGATACAGCTTCTTTTGAAGCTCACACTGATTGTCATCCCATGTTCCTTTAATAAGAGCCATCGCCTTGTCATTCACATACTTAATATCAACGTTCAAGCTTCTTGCATATCTTACCATGTCTGGCCAGTCGGACTGACAACCGAAATTTGTGTTACAAGCCAAGAAACCATCATCAGTTAATTCATATCCAAGGAAATTATTCGCACCATCTGTTGGCCTGACTCCTCTTTTTGTCATGTCTAACTAAAGAGACGACCTTGCAACGTGCCTAAAATGCATGACGTCATGATTTAGCATTTTAATAAGAAAGGCTAAACGTGTTGATCTATAGACATCAGAAATTCGCTTAATGCCAAGACCACCATTTTCTCGGGGGAGGAATATCACAATTCGTGTTGTGGATTTGTGGAGCGAAAATAATTCTCGAACTGCTTCAGTTATTATATTGTCAAGCTGGTCCAACTGCTTCACACTCAGTCTTGAATTATAGAAATGGTGTAATATTTTTACAAGAGCAAGATTGTTCATGGCACTTCCTTTTAGAGCTAAGGGTAAATCAGAACCCTTGATTTTCGTTACGAGATCTTTATACGTGTCAACAATGTCTGATATTTGTTTTGCATTTTCTCCAACAATTGAAATAGATTTACCGAGATATTTATATGGCTTATCACGTTGATACACAGGTAGTTTATCAGACTTAATTTCTACCTCAGGTGTAGCATTTTCTTTGCCCTTGTACCAATTGTTTCCCAAACGACGGCCATAGAATACAGCACACTTCTCATGCTTAGCCTGCAGGCCAGCTTCGTCCATTTTTGATTCAGCTGCCCCAATCATACTCTTTATCACATTTAAATTATTTGCAGCTAATACAATATCATCAGCAAACGCTTGAACTGGCATTGGATTCAAATATATCTCATCCTTTATATTCCTTTCTACGATTGCAGCAGCTATCATAGGCTTACAGACACGATCAATAACCATGATGAATAGTAGAGCGCTCAGGGGGTCACCTGTTTTGGTATCCCTTACGATGTGAAACCTTTTTGACATCTTATGGCCACAAATTACTTCAAATGATGAATTCTTGTAAAGATTTTCAATTATGCAGCAGTACATCAGTGGAACTCTAAACTCTTTTAGGGTTTAAAATATGAAGTCATGTCTAACACTGCCAAATGCATCCGCAAAATCGATGAAAACCAAATATAGTCTTGTTCTCTGGTGTCTAAAGTCGTCAATTGATGTCTTTAAGGTATAAACTAATTCTTGGCGATCGCGTTTGCATAAATATGCACGTTGCCAAAATGCCACTTCCGTAGCAATATACGGCAATAATCCACCACACAAAGACTTAGAGAAAATCTTGTATGAAACTGGCAACAGAGAGATGTCCCGCAAGGTTGACAAATCATTTGCATCAAAATTCTTTTTTGGTATGTGTTGAATAGCAGAATGTTTCAAGTGATCTGATAACTTCAGACTTTTTAATGATATGTTGAATACATCAAGTAAAGTGTCCCCATGATTATCCCAGACTGCCTTGATGTCTTCGTAAGAAACACCATCAATCCCACACGTCTTTCCATTCGGACAAGACTTCACTACTGTTTCTATTTCCTCATGCTGAAAAAGCTCCTCATCAGCTACCATACGCTAGATCGATCAAAATAATCCTCATTGTTTACCACAAAATCTTCAGCTTTCACATATTTGTCCAATGAATCGTAATATTGTTCATTCTGAACAGGTGTCAAATGAAAAGTATCCCTTGAGGGCCAATAACCATCATTTTTCATTACAGATGTCGCTTTTTTTCGTCTATTCAACCAAAGTTGTGTCAACTTCTCTCTTGGGATCTTTACATCTTGATTGTTTGTTGACTGTTTTAATGAAAAGAAAGGTCTGATTGTATTTTTGATATAAAAAAGTTGATGTTCAAGATACTCAATTCCATTCAGTTCGTCCCCGTTCAAATTTAAATTATCTCGGGGAAACGTATTGACAATCCGCGTGCAAAACTTTACGAAGGCTTCGCTCCACCTTTGTTCACCGGGCTTGGATCGAAGAAATTTACCATCTTTGTAAAAAACACCAACTAAAACTTTAATCAACCTCAACCATTGTTCAATGTCACCTTTACAATGAAAATCTCCATAGTTAACTTTTGTCGAGGCAATGTGTTTGCGAAAAAGAAATTCCCTCTCCTCGAATTGTTTCCATTCAATAGGAGCCAATTGTTTTCGGAACAAAGTAAAATCCTCGTCTTGTCGAAACTTGTGCTTTGGGCCTAAGTAAACAATCATACCAGAGCGAACAGCGGCTTTGTATAAGGCTTTTAACTCTCCAACCAAAGTCATCAGTAATCACCAGCAGCTACAGGAACACTCAACGACACATCCCTGGGAACTTGACTTGCATTTACGACGGCAACTACGACGGATTATTGATTCAAATCACCCTTCGGCAGGAGCCCCGAGGGGCACGTCTACCTCGTCGAATTCATCGAACAATAATAATAATAATAATAATAATAATAATAATAATAATAATAATAATAATAATAATAATAATAATAATAAGGCATACGACATGGTTCCCCATAGCTGGATTATAGAGTGCCTGGAAACATTCGGGATAGCAGAGAATGTTAGAACATTCATGAGTGACAGTATGCGATCATGGAAGCTAGAATTAACATCGGCTGGTGAAAGGTTGGGAGATGTGCATATTCAGAGAGGAATTTTCCAGGGGGACAGCCTATCTCCACTACTGTTTGTGTTATGTCTAATTCCACTGACATTGATCTTGAGGAAAGTAGCAGCTTTTTATGAATGGGGTGACAAGGAATTCAGAGTCAATCATCTATTATTCATGGATGATCTCAAATTGTTTGCCAAGAATCAGGACCAAATAGATTCACTAGTACAAACTGTACATCTCTTCAGCGAAGACATCGGGATGCAATTCGGTTTAAAAAAGTGTGGAGTGCTGGTAATGAAGAGAGGAAAAGTTGTGAACCAAAATGGTATTGCGCTTCCGAATGGGCAAATTATGAAAGAAATCGATGAAAATGGATACAAGTATCTGGGTATTGTGGAAATGGATAAGATCAAAGAAACGGACATGAAAGACAAGTTTGCAAGCGAATATAAAAGGAGGTTGAAATTGGTTTTAAAATCGAAATTGAATGGCAGGAATAAGATCTTGGCAATTAACACGTGGGCTGTATCAGTATTGAGATATGGAGCAGGTATCCTGAAATGGACAAAGGATGAATTAAAGAAAATGGATAGGAAATCGAGGAAGATCATGACAATACATGGTGCATTTCACCCTAAGAGTGATACAGACAGGTTATATTTGACTAGAGAGAAAGGGGGACGTGGACTGATTAGCTGCGAGGATTGCGTTAGAAGTGAGGAGAATAATTTGGGGTGGTATGTCAGGAATTCTGTTGAGTCATTGATTCGAGGTGTTAGGCTTGCTAAAGTGATAGACACTGAATATGTTGTCAGTAAGGATGAGTTCAAAAGGATATGGATGAATGAGAAAGAACAAGGATGGAAGGAAAAAAGAATGTATGGTCAGTTTGTTAGAGAGATGCCGGAATCAATCGATGCAAAGGAGACATGGAAGTGGCTGAGAAAAGCTGATCTAAAGATACAAACGGAGTCACTTTTGTGTGCAGCACAAGAACAGGCCCTCCGAACAAATTATGTTAAACACCATATTGACAAATCAGCAGAGTCACCACTTTGTAGGATGTGCGAAGAGAAAGGCGAAACTGTACATCACATTGTCAGTGAGTGCAAGAAGTTGGCACAGAAAGAATATAAACGAAGACACGACAATGTTGCGAGAATGGTGCATTGGCATTTATGCAAGAAATATGATCTAGAAAGGGCAGACAAATGGTATGAGCATTCCCCTGACGGTGTAGTTGAAACTGACGAGGTAAAGCTACTATGGGATGTGAACATTCAATGTGATCATGTAATCGAGGCAAGGAGACCGGACATAGTTGTTGTGAATAAAGGTGAAAGAAAATGCACTATAATTGACATTGCTGTGCCAGGTGATAGTAGGACTAGTGACAAGGAAAAAGAGAAAGTGGATAAATATCAAGATTTGAAAAGGGAAATCAAGAGGATTTGGAACATGAGAAGTGTGATAGTAGTACCTGTGATTGTCGGTGCACTTGGAAGTGTAACCAAGAAACTGGATGAATGGCTGGAAAAACTGGACATCACAATAAATACAGCAATCCTACAGAAGACGACGCTATTAGGAACAGCCAAGATATTGAGAAAAGTACTTGAGTACTAAAAGAGAATGACCCCAAGGGACCCTTGGTCATGGGTTGTGACCCGCTCCCTTGGGATGTAAATTCGGCGATGAGAACTGCCAGTGCTTAAAGCAGAAAATATAATAATAATAATAATAATAATAATAACAATGCTGAAGAGAGTAGGAAGTTTTGGGCTGACATCTGGAGCGTTGAAAAAGAACATAATAGAGATGCTGGATGGTTAAAAGATCTAAAGAAGGAGAGTAACGTCGAACACCTTCAGGAAATGGTGAGGATTAGTGTTGAAAATGAAAAGAAACAGTGTTGAAAGATCCCAAATTGGAAAGCACCAGGGAAGGATGGTGTCCAAGGATATTGGATTAAAAACCTCAATAGCCTTAATATTAGAATTGCTTGCCAACTGAATAAGATATTGGAGGGTGAAGATCATTTACCTGCATGGATGACATATGGTCGTACAGTGCTGTGCCAAAAGGACCATGCGAAAGGTAATGCAGTGGAAAACTATCGCCCTATTACGTGCCTCCCTTTGATGTGGAAGCTCTTGACAGGAATGATAGCAGAAGAGATGTACACCTATTTAGAAAGAGAGAATCTTCTGCCAGAAGAACAAAAAGGATGTAGGCGTGGGAGTCGTGGCACAAAAGATCAATTGTTAATTGACAAGACTGTATTGAGAGACTGCAGGAAAAGACATACTAACCTGGCTATGGCATGGATAGATTATAAGAAAGCTTATGACTTTGTCCCCCATAGTTGGATTAGTGAGTGTATGGAAATTTTCGGGATTGCAGAGAATGTAAGAAACTTTCTACAAAGATGTATGGGTCAGTGGAAGCTTTTGTTAACATCTAATGGAGAAGAACTTGGTAATGTTGATGTAAAGAGGGGAATATTTCAGGGTGACAGTTTATCGCCTTTGCTGTTTGTCTTGAGTATGATTCCACTGTCGTTAGTGCTCAGAAAGGTCAATGCATGTTATGAATGGGGAAAGAGAGAGTACAAATTAAATCATCTTCTGTTCATGGATGATCTAAAGCTGTTTGGTAAGAATGAAGAACAGATAGATTCACTTGTGAACACGGTTCACGTCTTCAGTACAGATATTGGGATGGAGTTTGGTCTTAGAAAGTGTGGTGTTCTTACCTTGAAGAGAGGAAAAATAGCTAGATGTGAGGGGATAGAACTTCCGAATGGCGAAGTAATTAAGGAGGTGGAAAAGGAAGGGTACACATATCTGGGGATAGTCGAGCTGGATATCAAAGAAAATGAAATGAAAGAGAAAATCATAAGGGAATACAAGAGAAGGCTCAGGTTGATTCTTAAATCAAAGTTGCATGGTAGAAACAAAATTACAGCGATGAACACATGGGCAGTAGCTATCTTCAGATATGGGACTGGAATACTGGACTGGAAAGGAAGTGAACTGCAAAGTTTAGAGAGAACAACAAGAAAGACGATGACAATGTATGGTGCGTTTCATCCTAAGAGTGATGTGGACAGACTGTACTTGAAGAGGCATGAAGGAGGCAGAGGTTTGATAGGCATAGAACATTGTGTTAGAGGAGAGGAAAATAGCTTAGGCTTGTACGTATTGAATTCTGCAGAAAAGTTAATTCAGGGGGTTTGTACATCAGGGACGATTGAGACAGAAAGTGCCATCAGTAAGAGTGAATTCAAACGAAAGTAGGCTCAGGAGCTTAAAGACAAGTGGAAGGGGAAAAGGATGTATGGACAGTTCATCAGGGAAATGCCGGAGAAGGTAGACAAGGACAAAACCTGGAATTGGTTAGTCAGAAGTGATTTAAAAATTGAAACGGAGGCGTTGTGCGATCAGAACAAATTATGTAAAACACCACATTGATAAGAGTATTGACAATCCTCTTTGTAGGATGTGTGGAAAGAAAGCAGAAAGTGTGCAACACATAATAAGTGAATGTGAAAAATTAGCTCAGAAAGAAACAGCGAACCCCCCGTCGCACTCTCCATGTCTTAGGTACCGCGGTAGGAGGAGTGGCATATCCAGTTCAACCCTGACAAATCCTACGATCATCTGACCAATACTTTCCGAAATATAGTGGACAAACACGCTCCCATCAAGACAAAGTTTCTGAGGGGAAATAATGCACCCTTTATGAATCCAGAGCTGAAAAAAGCTATGTATACTCGTTCTAGGTTTAAAAGAAGATTAAATAAACACCCTTCAAACCAAAATGAAGTGGCTTTCAAGAAGCAACGAAATCGCTGCGTTGCCCTACGTAAAAAAGCCATTAAGAATCATTTCAAGAGAGTCACCAGCAATGGTCCCATGTCCAATAAAGCTTTCTGGGATCTGGTGAAACCTTTTCTCTCAAATAAGGGTGTGCTAGCTGGTACTGACATCTCACTGGTTAAAGATGACAAAATAGTTACCAATGATCATGATTTATGTGAGATCTTTAACGATTATTACATAAATATCGTCGAAAATACGTCTGGTAAGAAACCTTCCAGCATTGCAGATACGAATTCGATTGAGGACGATCGAGAAATCGTCAAGTTAATTCTCGATAAATATAAGGACCATCCGAGTATTCTAGCCATACTTCAAGACCCTGAACATACTTTTGAATCCTTTTCTTTCAATGAGGTTACTGCTAGAGATGTATGGCTCCAACTGAGAATGCTCGATGGCAGTAAATCAACAGGTGTTGATCAAATTCCACCAAAACTTGTTTCTTTGGCTAGCGATTATTTAGCTATCCCTCTTACTAACGCCATCAATTGCAGCATTCGCAATTTCATATTTCCCCAGAATGCAAAAACTGCAGCAGTCTGCCCTTTAGACAAAGGTGAACCCGTTCGTACTGTGGAGAGAAATTATCGTCCAGTCAGTATACTTAACACTTTTTCCAAAATCTTTGAAAAAATTCTAAAGGAACAGCTCAGCCCCTTCCTTGATAAGACCCTTTCGATTTTCATTGCAGCTTATCGAAGAGCCTATAGTACACAGCATGTTTTGATTAAACTCGTAGAAGAGTGGAAATCTAAGCTTGATAATAACTTCATGGTAGGGTCCGTCTTGATGGATCTGTCAAAGGCTTTTGATTGCATCCCGCACGATTTGATAATAGCCAAACTTCATGCATATGGCTTTGATGAAAATGCATTGGTTCTTGTCTATTCCTATCTGAAAGGACGGAAACAGAGTGTCCGGATAAATAATGTCTGCAGTTCTTTTCAAGAAATAGTATCAGGAGTACCCCAAGGATCAGTTTTAGGTCCTATTCTTTTCAATTTCTATATAAATGATCTTTTCTCTTTCATAAAGCAAGCAACCATGTACAATTATGCTGATGATAATACGCTTGCTTTCTTTTCCAAATCCTTGCCGGATCTTGTCAAGGTTCTTGAAAGTGAAGCAAACAGCGCTCTCTCTTGGCTCGAACAAAATGAAATGATTGCTAACCCTAACAAATTCCATGCACTTTTTGTTAAAAAAGACCAGACAAACACTTGTGGAATAAATCTTGATTTCCAAGGACATTCTATCAAGTCTGAGGAGACTGTTAAACTCTTAGGTGTAACACTAGATTACAAATTGAACTTTGACCCACACATATCAAACCTTTGCAAAAAAGCCGCGGCACAATTAAACGTTCTTAAACGACTTAAGTCATTTATTGGTTTTGCTGAAAAAGAAGTTTTGGTTCAGAGTTTCGTTTACTCGAATTTTAACTACTGTCCTTTAGTTTGGTATTTTTCATCTTCAAAATCAGTCCAGAAAATTGAAAGAATACAGGAACGCGCGCTTAGATTTCTGTACAATGATCACAAAAGCTCCTATAATGATCTTCTTATTAGGTCAAAAAGATGCACAATGCAAGTTGCTCGGCAAAGAACCCTCTGTGTCGAAATCTTTAAGACAATAAACAATTTGAATCCATCTTTTATGCATAACATTTTTAGTTCAAGAAGTTCAAAGCATCCATCTCGGAATCCCAACAATTTAAATCATTTTCGACCAAATCAGGTAACTTTCGGTTCCAAGAGCCTTAAAGCTATGGGACCTCAGATCTGGAACTGTTTGCCAAATGAACTAAAATCATCTGAAAATCTTAACAGTTTCAAGAGTATGATAAAACAATGGAATGGCCCTACCTGTAAATGCAATGCTTGTAAATTTAATAATATCCTGTAGATTTGTCCATTTATGTCCACATAGTTCTGATATTTTAGCTTATGTATTTACGTATTAATTTCCTTAGTTATTTCCTTTTTCATTTTACTGTTAGATTCGATTTAGATTAGTTGTATGTATGTATATTAGCTGATGCCGAATGATTATATATACGTATGCATGGCTCTGATGAAGGCTTAATGCCGAAACACGAAAAAACAAAAAAATGGCTTCTGTCGTGGTGTAAGACCCGGGAATCTGAATGACTTCAGATTTCTCCAACATTTCATTGCGCTTGAGTGGCGCAGTGGAATGTTGGAGAAACTTTTGACACGAAGACCCCGGGTTCGATCCCAGGCAGGGGCACATTTTAATTCTCGAATTGTGGTAGCCCACTCATGAAAAATATATATATATATGTATGTATAGCTAGATATGAAAAGATCGAATTAAAATAAGGTTACAAACAAACAAACAAACAGTGAAATAGGATACTATCGTGACACAAACCAATAAAAAAAAACTAAAAATCCGAAGAAAAAGAAAAAGCCCTATAAGCCCCCCTCGCAAGCAAAACGAAACAAAATATCAAAGTTTTGAAAATCGCCGATTTCGGCTACTCATTTCGAAGCATCAATAAGCAAAAACTGAGTGAAAACACTGTTTTTGTTTTGATTGCGAAGGGGTGAAGCTAGTTCGAAAACATTAGCAGAGACGTTTATGAAAACTGCCTAAAACACAACAAGACAAAATAGTTTGAAATCATTCCTCACTAGCACTGACTACTTCAGCTTCCCCCTCAGGTTGTTCTTCGGCCTCAGGCTCTCCATTTTCACTTTCACTGTCCACATCTTCAATATCTATATTCAGTTTTGCAAGGAGAGCTTTGAAATCTTCTTCATCTGAGAAATAGTGGAACTTATCACCAATCTTCGCACAAAGTCTACAGTTGACATCGGCAAAAGAAAAACCAAGATTCTTAGCCTGGAGAACATCATTTGTCGCAATAACAGTGCTTAGCCGTTTTTTCGTCAGATCCAGTCGGATTTTGTACGGAGATTCTGGTTTCTTTCTTATTAATGTTGGTTGGGTGGTCGTAGTGGTTTTTCCAGGATTAGGGGGCCGAAGACCTAAAAGCTACGCGGACACTAATGACTAATATAGACTGGGGAAATGCCATTGAGTTGGTATGTCATGGGAGCATCTGGTTCTATGTGTAGATTAAGGTTACTGTAACTGTTCAGACGACAAATTTTCGATTTTTCGTTTTTGTCATAATCTGATGGTATAAGTATTTGAGGACTGTTTAAACCAACTCACTTCCAGAAACAGTCACAATTACTTGGAAATTTGAGCATTTTAAAAGGAGCAATCCTGTTTCTCAAAAATTGCGGGAATATACATAAGCGGATTAAACTAAACTCACTTGACCTTGCAGCTATGTTCATGACATCCCGTGCTGCTGTGTTATTGACATAATGCTTTACCAATACCGCGCTTAAGCCTAATTGCTTGACCTTTCATGCATAATCGTATTTCCCGCAATTTTTGCTTCATTTTGATAAAAGCCTGATTTCTCGAAACAGGATTCCCGAGTACTGGTGGGTAATAAAAATCTTTGTGTACCCAACAGGCCAATCGAATCGCTTGAAACTTGGCACACAGAGTCAAAATGCATATAACTACGAAACCGTGTCAGCGATTTGTGATAGATCCACTGGTCCGATTTTTACAAGGGTCTGAAAGTTAAAAAAGACATTTAAGACATTTACATTTATTTAAAATGATATCATTTCAAGGCAACACCTTTTATCAAAAATTCGTGACACGGTTTTGCAGTTCAGGGCCTTAAGTCTTTGGTAAATAGAAAGTCGTGGTCCAACGATTATCATTGGGGTACACAAAGATTTTTTCCCAAGGGTGGTCGATTTTGTCTAAAATCTCGAACAAATCATTCGCGATTTTATTGAATCAACTGAATATATTTTCATGATATTCTACGTTTAATTCTGCGTCGAATGATACATAAGTTTGTTTGGTATATTTTGACGAACGGCCGTAGTTAACGGAGTTTCTTAATCGCCGCCTGAACGGTTACAGTAACCTTAAGAATCTAAACCTTGATTAGGAGGTTAGGAGGCTTTTCCGAGATACAGGGGGGGGGGGCGAAGGCCTAAAAATTCCTCAGGCACTAAACATTTAGACTACAGGGTGTCCCAAAAAAATTGTGCCCCGTTTGCTTGAAGATTGCGACAAAACGGCAATAAATTCTTGCCAAACTTTTGCATGATGGTGCTCTTCAGAGGTTCAATTAAATTTTGCTACCATCCCCGTAAAAATCCATTGAAAAATTATGGAGCTATGACCTGCAGAAGACCAAATTTGCCTGATGACTGACCCCAGCGGTCGGCCATTTTGTCTTACTATTTTGAAGTGAAAAGTATCTTCACGTGAGGTAAGAAATAACTTCTGTGAGGTCAGAAATAGTGGAACTCTCCGATGATTATCGGAATTTTCATGAGAGCTATGAAATGGAGGCTGTTGTTTCATTTTCAATCTATGAAGCTATTTATCGCTGCAAAATAGTAAGACAAAATGGCCGACCGCTGGTTTCAGTGATGGGGCAAATTTGGTCTCCTGAAGGTCATAGCTCCATCATTTTTCAATGGATTCTCATGGGGATGGTAGCAAAATTTAATTGAACCTCTGAAGAGCACCATCATGCAAAAGTTTGGCGAGAATCTATTGCCGTTTCGTCACAATCTTCAGACAAACGGGGCACAATTTTTTTAGGACACCCTGTATGAAAATGCAAGAGTTGGTTTTTTTTTTCAAAAAGAGCATCCAATTTACGCATATTGTTCGCATAGATTACGAAACTTACGAAGCTCGCGTAGATTAATCGAGAGGTCAGGGGGACTTTTCTGAGATACAGGGAGGTGAAGTCTAAGGTTTTTCCAAGGAAGTGACTCTCCTCTAAGTTAGTTTGAGGTCCAGTTTGGGGAAAATGGCCTTAAAGATAACTCTTTATCCTGCAAGAATTAGTATATGTAAGTCAAACCCTGTCTTTGGTTGTAAAAACTTTGCTTTGATTATGCTATTCGATGCATGAAGTGCTGCTGAAGTGGTAATATTAAATATATACAAATTTGATCTATAATACACTTACAGCTTATTGTCCAAATGATCAGTCCAATTCACGTACTCTGGGTCTGAAATTTCATTGCCACTTGCATTGTTCCCTCTATCGATCAAGAGCTCTGCAGCTCTTTCTGAATAAGCTTCAGTAACCCAGTCGACAGGGCAATCTTCATTCCATCCATGATTGTTTGGATCCTCGATTTCCACGGTTGGGTTTTGTGCTTGTCGCCAAATTCTTGCAACGTAGTTTGCGCGAAGAAGGTGCTTTTCAAGACTACTCTTGCATAGAGACAAATTAGTGACCTTTCCATCACGCTAGAAGTTTTTGTAGATCATTCTCTTTCGTGCTTCATTTACAAATTTGAGGTGATTCTCTCTATATAAGCGGCAAATAAGTCCTTCAATACAGAATCAACTAATTACTGAGACAGACGGTTTTCCGTCCCCACATTGCCGAGTAAAGTTAAGAATTCTTCATCATCATTCATTCATTCATTCATTTTTATTTATTTCAACAGGGTTATACATTCAGTAGAATTAAATACACTGATTTTCAATGTGTCCTGCTTAAAAACCTAACTAATCTAATTACATGAATAAATTACAAAGCAACCTGTATTACAAAGAAAAATAAAAATATATATATGATATGTTCTGGTTAGAAAAGAAAAAGTTTGATGCTGTACGAGAACTTTCACACCCTTTGATTCTTCAAAGCTTGTTTCAGCAAATTTTTGAAAGTGGCCAGTGAAGGGGCACTTTTTATTTCTGTGTTAAGTGTATTCCACACAGTTACACCTCGATATGAGAAACTACGTTGCCCGTAAGAGGTTGTAAAGCGAGGTATTCTGAGATCCGTGTCGGTATTACGGAGAGACCGTAAATTGTTTTCCGACAGTTTTGTAAACATTAGCTGCATATATTCAGGAACTAAACCATGGAGAGACTTGTAAACCATAGTTGCAGTTTCAAATTCTATCATTTCCTTTATAGTTAACCACCCTAGCCTTCCAATCAAAAGAAGAGATGACGCATCATATGAGCTGTTAGTAACAATTCGTGCGGCACGGTTTTGTAGCTTCTGCAGCTTATCGAGCAGGGTTTCTCCACAACAACCCCACACCGAGCAGCAGTTTCAAAAATGTGGTTCAACTATACTTGTATACATGTTTTTTACTATTTCCAATGGGAGATATTTTTTAGCATATTTAAGCATGCCCATTGCTCTGGCAATCTTACCTACAGCAAAAGATATGTGTTCTCTCCACTTAAGCTCGGAATCAATGTGAACGCCAAGATACTTATTTGATCCAATTATATCTAGGTTGTCCTCATTTATATGGAGATTGATCTCAGGATCTCCATTGTCCAGATGATGTTTCCTCAAATTACTCGAGGAACCGAGGATCATACTTTGCGTTTTGGCTACATTAAGGGAAAGTTTGTTACCTTCCAACCAAAGCTGAAGCCTCTTAAGGTCTGAATTAACTGCTTCATTTATCTCGGCTATAGATTTTGATGAGTACGAAATGCTTGTGTCGTCAGCATACATGGTCACTTTTGTGCTTTGCAACGCACAGGGCAAATCATTTATGTATATCAAAAACAGTAGTGGACCGAGACACGAACCTTGCGGTACGCCACAGTTCACGTTCTCTATTTTTGATGTATGTCCATTTACTTTACAGCATTGCTTACGATCCTGTAAATATGATTTAAACCAATCCAGCTCCCTTCCCCGCACTCCATAATGACAAAGCTTTTGAATGAGAATTGCATGATCTACAGTGTCAAAGGCTTTTTTCAAGTCAATAAATACTACAGATGAAAGGAGTCCTTTGTCAAAATCATGGTACCAGATTCGAAACAGACTATGTGCCCTAGAGGTTTTTAAATGCTTGAGCAGTATAGCACCAAAAGCGTTTGAAAATTATTTTACAAGGAACAGCCACAAAAAGAATACCCGCAAAAACAACAAAAGCGTGGTCATTCCAAAAGTTAGGACAGAAACTGGACGTAAAACCTTCGCGTTTCAAGGAGCAAAAATATTCAACAATCTACCTGATAACTTACAAACTGAAACATCATTGTTGAAATTTAAAGCATCCAGCAAGGACACAAACCTAGACTTTTAGCCATTTATCAGTTGTAATTTTAATCTTGTAATATAGAACTTTTATTCTTGTAAATTTTTAACTTTATTCTTGTAGATATCAACTTTTATTTTGTAAAATACAGGTCTTTGATTGATAACAGTAATCTTATTTACTGAACAAATTAACCTGTATAAATATGAAAGATTATTAATTGTCAGTTTCTTCATTGTATCGTGTTACTCTTCGCCATTTACTGTCGCATTGGTTCGTGCTTCATCAGCAGGGTTTCGTAGAGGGGGAAACTTCCAAGGGTCAGCAAAGAATGCAGGACGGGGCTTAAGGGTGCATGATTGATCAGCAGGGTTCTGTTGTGGGGGGAACTTCCAAAGGGGGCAAAGGGATTCAAAGGAAGTTGCAACCAACTTGGACCAACAACGAGAACGTCCGCATTACGGTTTTAACTTGCGCAACGAAAGTCCTGAAAGTGTCGCATATAAGATCGTGGATTTGGCAATGCAGGCAAAGAAGCGCACGCAGCATGTTGCTGTATCCAGTTTAATCACGAGAACGGATTCACAAGAACTGGATGAAAAGAGAACAAAGGTGAACATTTTACTTGAGAGGTATTTAGGTGAGCAACCAGTAGATTTCGTTATGCATAGCAACATTCTTAGTAAACATTTAGATAATTGGGGCCTTCATTTGAACTTTCAAGGGACAAACATTATGACAGAAAATTTTTTATCTTATTTAAATTATGAATGACCATCACTAGACTACTCGAGTAATGCGTTAACTGGTTCATTAGGCAGTTCGGTTGCGGAAACTCCAATTTTAGAGACTTCCATTAAATCTGTTAGCTCTTCGTCTTTGGCAAGTATCGAAAATGAGACTTTTGACATTAGGGAAATGTTCGAGCTGAGAACAAAAAATTCAAACAACCCTTTCATTGGATTTTTAAACATAAATAGTCTTCGAAACAAAATAATTGATCTGAGATTGATCATGGAAAGGTGCTTGCCTGATATTTTGGTCATAGAGGAAACAAAACTAAACTCAGATTTCAAAACAGAGACTTTTCTAATTAACAACTATCAAAAACCAATTCGACGTGATAGGAATGAATTTGGTGGGGGGATCATGCAATTTGTTAGGAAAGGGGTTATTTGCAATAGAGTCCCTACTTTTGAAAGCCCTTCTCTCGAAGTCATATGCTCTGAACTGACAGTTTGTAAAAAGAAGTGGATTATATTTAGCATCTATCGACCTCCAGATGCTGCCAACCTAGAGCTATTTTTTAGAGAGCTATCTCTTTCCTTGAACTCTGCTTTGGACAAATACGACAACGTATTGATTATGGGTGATATAAACATTGACACTCATGATATGCAGCACCCTGGATATATAAAGTTTATTTCCTTCTGTGATGTTTTTGGATTGTCAAATTTGGTGAAGGATAAAACATGTTTTACAAGAGATCATAGTTCGTCAATTGACGTTATGCTAACGAATAAACCCAGATGTTTTCAAAATACCTCTGTTTTTGAAATTGGTTTGAGTGACTTTCATGGTCTTGTCTTAACTTTGATGAAAATACATATACCTCGCCTGAAACCAAAGATTGTTAAATACCGCAGCTACAAGAAATTTGACTCTGAAAAATTTTTGCAAGATGTAAAAAATACGAACTTTAAAGCTGATGTTAACGATGTGAATTTGTCCTATAGAAATCTCTCATCAGCTTTCCGAAAACTTGTAGATAAACATGCTCCTTTGAAGACTAAGGTTCAGAGAGGAAATACAGCCCCTTTCATGAATCAACAATTACAAAAGGCAATTTATACTAGATCAAGGCTCAAAAAAAGACTTAATAAAAACCCTACCACAGAAAATAGAAATAAGTTCAAAAAGCAGCGTAATAAATGTGTTTCTCTAAGAAAGAAAGCTATGAAAAACCATTTTAAAGAGGCAACAAGTAATGGTACACTGTCTAATAAAGAATTTTGGGATCTTGTTAAACCCTTTCTTTCAAATAAAGGGGGACTTATGAGTAGCGATATTTCTCTTGTGAAAGATGATACCGTTATAACAGATGACCGGGAATTGACAGAGATTTTCAATGATCATTATGTAAATATAGTAGAGAAATCTAGCGGCAAGAAGCCTAGTAGCCTTGCTAAAGATACAGGAATCATTGATGACCGCCAAATTGTTCGATTAATTCTCGACAAATATAAGAACCACCCCAGCGTCCTAGCTATCATTCAAAACCCAGAACAATCGTTAAACACCTTCACTTTTCATGAAATAAGCAACCAAGAGGTTAAGAAATTTTTAAAATCCCTAGATGGGAGAAAATCTACTGGTGAGGATCAAATACCCCCGAAGCTTGTATCTCTTGCTTCTAACGAACTCACAGTCGCACTAACCATGGCAATAAACTATAGCATTCGCAACTCTTGTTTCCCAGATGATGCAAAAAAGGCGGCGGTCTGTCATTTAGATAAGGGTGAGCCAAATCGCACAGTAGAAAGGAATTTCCGCCCAGTTAGTGTTCTTAATACCTTTTCAAATATATTCGAAAAAGTCCTAAAGCAACAGTTGATTCAACATCTAGACAACACGCTTTCTGTTTTCATTGCGGCCTATAGACGAGCATACGGCACCCAACATGTCTTAATACGTCTGATAGAAGATTGGAGGTCTAACCTCGACAACGACTATCTTGTAGGTGCTATCCTAATGGATCTTTCAAAAGCCTTTGGCTGCATTCCACATGATTTGCTTATTGCAAAATTACATGCATATGGATTCGAAGAAGAAGCGCTTGTTCTCACCTACTCTTATCTCAAACGACGGAAACAAAGTGTACGGATAAATAATACGTACAGTTCTTTTCAAGAGGTTATATCTGGTGTACCCCAAGGATCTGTCCTGGGCCCAATCCTTTTTAATTTTTATATAAATGATTTATTTCTGTTCATAAAACAGGCAACTCTCTACAATTATGCTGACGACGATACGCTTACTTATTTTTCGAAAAGCATGCCTGATCTTGTAAATATTTTGGAAAAGGAAACAGGAATTGCTTTATCCTGGCTAGAGCAAAATGAAATGATTGCCAATCCTGAAAAATTCCATGCTTTATTGCTCAGAAAAAATCAAACAAACACTAGTGGAGAGCAAATTAACATTAACGGTATTGTGATCAAATCTGAGGAGACTGTCAAACTTTTGGGAGTCACTTTGGATTATAAACTGCATTTCGACCCGCATATTTCTAATCTTTGCAAAAAAGCTGCATCACAATTGAATGTTCTTAAAAGGTTAAAGATGTTTATTGGCTTTAAAGAGAAAAAGATCCTAGTTCAGAGTTTTGTATGTTCAAATTTCGATTATTGCCCCTTGGTGTGGTATTTCTCATCTTCCAAGTCATTACAGAAAATTGAAAAGTTACAAGAACGTGCCCTAAGGTTTCTCTATAACGATCATACAAGTTCATATAATGATTTGCTTTCAAAATCTAGTAAATGCACGATGCAGGTTGCGCGCCAAAGACTCCTTTGCATTGAAATATTCAAAACTCTGAATCATTTGAATCCACCATTTATGCAGAGAATTTTTGAATTACGCTCTTCAAATTATTCGTTAAGAAATCCAAATAATTTAGCCCATTTCAGACCTAATCAAACAACATTTGGGTTTAAAAGTCTCAAGTCTATCGGGCCACAGGTTTGGAATGGCTTACCAAACGAAATAAAATCAGCAGAAAATTTCAAAAGTTTTAAGGCTTTAATAAAACAATGGGATGGTCCGAATTGCAAATGTAGTGCCTGCAAGTGCCAACCAGTTTAGAGTTTTAGTTATAAACGTAAGAAAAAAAAGTTTGTTTTTATTTTATTATTAGTTATGTAAATTCGATTTAGATTAGTTAACTTGTATATATTATTAAATAGTGTATATATTGTTAGCTACGTGTATATAATCGAATTAAAATAATGCTAACGGTTTACAGCTTTCTATCCAAACAGTCTAATCCAAACAGAATTCAAAACCAAAACAAGCAACAGATTATGCCTACAAATCGTACATGTGAAAGGCAGAAAGAACGACTTCCAAAACCTAAGAAAATGCAAGATAAATAATTGCAGAATAAACTCTGAAATAAACTAATAAAGTAAACAAATAAATACAAGTGATGAATGAAACTTACAATCTATTCGTCCTCGTAGTACCTCGTACAAGACTTTGATATGCATGTTTCATATGTGTGGGCCTACGGGCCTAACCAAAGCATCGATACTAGGCCATGAGCAGCATCTCTTCCTCTTCTGTTCTCCAACTTGGAGCATTAATGAACTGATCTGAACTGTCCTGCCCCAAGAAGCACGCCTAACACTCTTATAGCTACGAGTCGCAAGGGTACACAAAACGCACAATGTGAAGTGAAGGTGAAGTGAAGGTGAAGTGAAGGTGAAGTTGCGGCTTTTAGCGCCAAGCGCTGGGATCACAGAAGTAGCTAAGCGCTAATCGAGTCCGCGACCCCTTGTCATGACGCTCAAGTGGCGAGGCTCTACATGGTATCGAGTCCTGTCCACCTGACTTTTCTGGCTACTGAGCAAGGTCAAAGTCCAAAAGGTCAAATCGTTACATAGCTGCACAGAGTCCAAAGTCCAATTTGACCAACACCAACACCAACACCAGAAACACAACCAACACCAACTGACCAACACCAACAACAACAGAAACACATAACAAACAGAAACATATTCAACACTTCGCCTGATCAAAAGCTGATCTTATTTTTAGGAAAATTTCTACAATCATGTCTATTTCTACCTACGAATTCGAGCCATATCAAAGTTTGCTCACAAGACTTCGCTACATAAACCAAGAGCCTCTGGCATGTGTGACAATGTGTCATTTTGAAAGGAAGCGAATTGTGGTAAGATACGAACAACGATGGATGAACACTATCGCAAATTCAGCAGCCTTTAGCTCATCGCTTCATCAGAAAGAGCTGTTAGAATCCAGGTAGGGTTGATAGACTTCCATCGCTTTATGTGCCACTACTAAGCATAGGAATCAAATTTTTCCACCGATTTTTGTTCGTCATCCATGGCCGAAAACCTCAAAAGCCTCAATTTCACGGACCAATTAGACGGCGAATAAGCGAAAACGACAAAAACCCCTTGAAGGTTTTTCTAAATTTTACCTACCTTCATAAAACGCAACCAGGGCAAAAAATTGCTTGAAATTTCCCGAATTTCTTGAAGAAATCTCCTCTCGAGATGCTTGGGTTTACAATTTGGATGCCGGTTAAAATATCTCCAGGTTTCGAGGAGTTATGGCCTTAAACCAAGGTTTCATCGAAAGTCTCGGAGTTCATTGAAGTGAAAGGAATTTCAACGCAAAAGCAACTGGTCTCTTGAGAAAGTCTGGCAAAACCCTTTTTAACGAATTGCTATTTAAAAATGGCTTGGATGAAATCCTGAAATTTCGATAATTAAAAGCAAAAACAAAATGTCTGGAAAAGTATAACAAGCAAAATAAAGGTAAAAACATACTTGTAATTGATTATAGATTCTGTGATCCACTCATAGTTTACTGCTTGAATGCTTGCTTCTAAGAGTTGACCTAGTGCAAGGAAGTGATAAAAAATAAAGAATGCATGTTTCACAACATTGATACCCCAGCACGGGAGGTCTAGGGGCATACACTGGATTGTCCTTTGCTAGTAACATCAAATCTGAAATTTCCGAATCCAGGAAAGCAATAATACTTGAGAAACTCAGCTTGGAGACGCTTAGTTGCAGACGAGGGTACCGCATATTGTATTTACATTTACATCCTTATTTCTTATTTCTTACTTTACAATATTTATACAGGGTAAAACATTCAGTTATACTGTTTTACAATGTACCCTGTTAAAAAATTACAAACGAAAAGAAACTATCTAAATTTACACGTAAATCTAAAATAAAACTACAATCAATTTGATCTATACAGCTATTAGCAAAGTGTATAAAAATTGTAGATATGATCATGCATATGCTAGATATGATATGAGAGAGAATTAGCTAAATGCAACGTTTGCTATGCTTTTTTGAAAGTTTTCAATGTCGGGGACAATTTTGATTCTAGGCTGAGACAATTCCACATTGTCGCGCCTTTATGTGAGAAGCATTTTTGGCCATTTGCAGATTTTCGCATGGGAATTTCTAAATCAGATCTAGTATTGCGTAATTCTCTCTTACATGTATCCGAGAGTCTCGAGAACATTTCTGTAAGGTAAGTGGGAGCCAGATCATTGATAGATTTGTATACCATACTCAAGGTCTCCATTTGAATAATTTCACTAACAGTGTGCCATAAAAGTTTCTTGATGATAGGCTTTGCAGAAGCATCATATCTACTGTTAGTAACTATTTTTGCAGCCCAAATTTGAAGTTTTTGTAGTTCGTTTATTGCTGTGGAGCCACAGCTTCCCCCATACAGGGCAGCAATATCTAAAATATGGTTCTACAAGACTTTTATACATGCTTTGTATTGTGAGAAGAGGGAGATACTTTTTGGAGTATTTCAACATCCCTATTCCTCTAGAAACTTTAGAAATCCGACCTTTATATTTACATTTACAAGATTGTTAAAGCCAATGTGTCCATGTAAATACAGCCGCGTATACACTCTTGTCAAAATATGCTGACAGGATGCTGACGGAGAGCCTCGAAGAGCGCGCAGTGATTGGCAGAATATAACTGATCACATGCAAACTAGAATTTCAGCTCCTGCATTTGTACAGATAAAACACAGGAGAAAATGCCATACATTAAGATTCTCCAAAATCTTTTCCCATTCTGCATTGAAGTATGGAATGACCGTGCCCTAGCATTGGAAATGCTCCAAAAATATCGTCATTCAAATCTATTCAAACAAGTTACTAACCTACAATTAAGCGATTTCCCAGAGTGTTCGTTGCGGAACAGTATTGGTTTTGTCAATAAATAATTAACTCATTTATAAGTGTTACTGTGCATGCTTCTTGTGCTGATTATTGAATTGGAAAACGTAAAACAAACATAAATTAAAAACAAAATCGAAAAAAGCACTAGAGCGGCGTCGCCCCAATTGAGCACCCTTTGAAGAAAATGCTATGTATTTTCCCAAGCAAGTCATTTCAGAAAAGTAACTTACAACGAAAATATTCCTTCATCTTTTTTGACAGATTGCTCATTAAGGAAAGTATCATCTGACCTTAATTTTTCTTAGCCAGCGACTTAAACACGAAGCAGTCTAAATGGCATAATTTTCAAAAATTCGCCCTTTTGAGCACCCCCGCTTCTACCGCATTACTCCAAAAAATATCCATCGAAAATAATGCCATTTTTTCTTTGAAATATTTTCTCACAGTATTCAGCCTATTCTCGGTGAATTTAAAACAGTTCCCCATCAATGACATCAAAAATGTATCTGTAACGCAGCCGATTACCATTCCCTCCTCATCTAACTTTCTGTCATTAACCAAGGGAGGGGTGTAATATTTCGTGAATATAATATGATTTCTAATGACAGGCGTACGAGACTTTCATAGAGTAACATAATTGCTTCGCAGAGAATCTTAGTACTACAGGGTGTTCAAAAAGGGCGACAACTGACAATCTAACTACTTCCTAGTCACAACCCCCGGGCTAAAAATTTGCTTTGTGCACGCGCAGTTTGAGTATAGTTTCGCACCAAAACGGAATAACACGAAGATTTTCAAAGATTGGGTGGCATGTATGTATTCATGTATGTAAGCATTTGCCACGTAAAATAAAAAAATTACAAGAAATAAATAAAATTTACAAGTCTTCAAAGCTAAAAATAGATAACATACAATGACAATGCACATTGAATAAATACCGTTAAAAACACCCCTAATTGTAGTGGCAGGGATAGCATTAAAAGGTCATATTGACCTTATTTCCACAGTGGTCCCCTATAGAGGTGGTTGCAAAGAAAAATAATAATAATAAACAACAGATGTTAAAGTGATTTTGGATGAAGAATAATTTAGTAAGGCCGAATCATGAATGCGAGAGAGGACGCGTGGTTTTAGTAGAACACATATACGTTGTTTTCTGTTAGGCAGACGAAAGCAAAGAACAGTTTCAGTGGAAACCTATTGATTTTAAAGCCAGTTTTAAGTTTTAAACCCCAAACGATTGTGGCGCCATTTTAGTAGTTAATTTCAGGCTGGGCTGGCATCTGTAATATCATCGCACGCCACTTTCACCTCGGTTGACAGGGCTGAAAACTCTCATACAATCGGCCCCTAAATCTCGCAATTTCAATTCATTCTAGTTAAGGTAATTCTGCTTTCCGCTCCAGTGAACAGCGAGATGCCGTTTCGCAAAACCACTCTCCTCAAAAAACAGTTAATTTCTCCCATATTAATCGGCCTATCGAAACAAGGTAAAAAAGGATGTTTTCAGTATAGTCTGGGCAATTGAAGGATGTATAAATCGCTATGTTTCCATTATTGCTGACTTCGCAAATCCTAGTTCAAATATCTTTGTTGATTTTAGAAAAGTGGATTTATCTCCAAAACTACTCAATAAATTTTCGGTGAAGTTGCTGGTCACAGTCCGTAACTTTTAATCAATAGATGCAAATGATACTTTTACGAGCGCACTAAGGATGCCTATTGAGACTTGGGTATGGTATTCCCAATAGATGACGTTCAGTTGTTTGCCAATCCAATGGAAACATTTCTGAAAGTTATTTCAAGCCTGAGCTTTTGCAAGCGTGTTTCATAGCGTGCTTAATCTGTTGACCAAGGTTTCTCTCTTTCGCTGTCGAAAAGCAACTTACAGTTTGGCATATCGTGGGAAATTAGTAATCTGGAAATGAAGTCATAAGCGAAAACACTTCATGATTGTGTTGAAGGCAAAATCGGGAGATTCGTACGTCTTCCAGCATCATCGCGGGGAAGGGGGAATCTCCGGATGTGGAACACAAAACTGGGTTGACGCAGCCGTTCATTACGTTGACGACAAGCAAGATTTCTGCTCATTGAGAATATTTGAAATGAGGTCTGAAAAATCGAATTGAATAGGTCTTTGCCACTCAGTTCGAGCGATCTAGTGTAATAGACCACACCAATGGAACACCAATGAACACCGATGAACACCAATGGAACACCAATGAACACCAATGAACACCAATGGAACACCAATGAACACCAATGGAACACAGATGAACACAAATGAACACCAATGGAACACCGATGGAACACCAATGGAACACAGATGAACACAAATGAACACCAATGAACACCAATGAACACCGATGGACCACCAATGAAAACAGCACGACACCAATGAAAACAGAACAACACCAATGAGGGCAGTCGAAAATATTGAGTAGCAGTTTTCTCCGCCATGGTGAAGGGAAGGCTGTAGCATTTCTTGCATTTAACCATCATTTGATCTATATTCCTTCCATGTAGGCTGGATGCGTTCAAAGCTTTTTAAATAAAGCCTGGTGCATACGTATTTTTTATAAGAAACTGCTTATAAAAAATTATTTCTCAGATTGCTAAAAAGTAAAAACCTCTGGTACTGGGAAAACATACCTTAAACAGCAACTTATTTTGATTTAGGAAATCCTTTGCATAATTTTCTTCATTTCACTTGTTTCACGTATCATTACTCCGAAAGTACTTTATAAATGCTTGAAGATAGAAAAGATTTCAAAAACTCTCTTTTGAAATGTTCACAAGGGCACCAAGGGTGGCGCCCCGTGGGAGAGTAAATTTGGCAAAATGATGTAAGAAAATTGCATATTTTAGTCAGTTTAGCCTCCCTCTGGAATGCTGTCAGATACATTTACTGCATCATCGTCTCAACGCTTTTTTCTTCCAGCTAAAATATTCTGCTTTTTCGGAATAATATAATATCCGATCTCTGTTAGCAGCGAAGTGCCCTTTTCGCACAGGCCAAGACCAATAATCATCGAAGTTGTGAAAGAGACACGCAGCCGAGCGCAGCCTGTGGCCGAAACCAACCAGAAATGTTCTGAATATCAAGGCCCCATTGGCCTGAGCCTGCGTGCAGACTTCAGTGGAGAGTAAAGTTTGCACGCAGGCTATGCCCCATCAGTCGTCTGCATTTTTTATGAGATTTGTTATCTGGGGTACACTTATTCTTCATCAGAAAGTAATAGATGGATCTCGTGCCAAAATTTCCTTAAAATTGCCACGTTTATCAATTTCTACCATCCATCCATTCATTTAACTTTGTCTGTGTAAACAATTACTGTTCAAGTAATACCGAGTACTAAAGCACAAAAATAAGTTGAAAATGTTTCAGACTACAAGACAAAATGAATAAGTTTAACATTTTTCCATTTAGAGATTCAAGATTTTTTGTGATGTGACAGTAGAGTTTTTCGTGATGAGTTCCTTTTGAAAGAAAAAGTGCAAGAAATTGGATATACCTCTATTTTTTAGCAATTTCCCAGCTCAGTTTTCCTTCATTGGGTTCCCTTCTGCGAGGTCACCACACCCCGATTTAACTTCGTACAGTCAGAATGGGGACAACGGTCACTCCTCAAAGGGCGAGACGCCTCTAGCTTTGATGAAAGTTGATTGCAACTTGAAAGCGATGCAGTTTTTTGGTATAATTTGTATTGTATAACGCATTCAACATTGTAATAATACGTCGTTGTACAGATCCCTTTGCTTTAACTAATAATGCGTAACACATTCAATCAGAGAATTTCTTATCTTGGCAAACTTTTATTTGTCATGGATACAAGTGAGATTACGAAACTTGAATCATTTCTCATTGAAGAGAAATTTCTCAAAAATTTCATTGGTGTTCATTGGTGTTCATTGGTGTTCCATTGGTGTTCATCGGTATTCATTGGTGTTCCATTGGTGTTCATCGGTGTTCCACTGGTGTTCATTGGTGTTCATCGGTGTTCCATTGGTGTGGTGTTTTAGACTAGACCCAGTTCGAGCTGCACAAACAAAGAAAAATGCACAATTGCATAATATGACAGGGCAAGCAATTGAAAACAATTATTAGTTGAAGAAAAGACAGTTTGTTTCCGTGCAGCAATAAAATTCCCATTTGAGATTCCCAGTTGGTAATATGCAACAATAAAAGCAGCAAACCGTTTTTCCCGAGCCGTTTTTGATTCAATTCTTCGCACGTTAGACTAATTTCCAGTCTGCAGAATTTTCCCAGCAGGCGAAATTTTACACAATCAAAAATCATTCAAACCTAAATTGTTTTCAACTACAAAGCGACATTTTCTCGTGTAAATAAAAGAATTTCCACCGGCTAGCAAAAATTCCATCGACCGTAAATTTGTGCATGACAATTGTGTTGACAACAAGCTGCCCAAGGGAATCGCCAGGATTCGAATTGAATAAGACATTACCCATAAAAACCCTACTGTAATACAAATTTGGTAGATGCAATATTGCACACTCTAGATATCAAAGTTTGAAATTTTCAAAGAGCTGATATTTTTTAGGAATATCCTTGCCTGTCTGCAATTCAACGAAAATGTATAAAGACCGACAGAAGAAAAGCAAAACGAAAGAAGGACAGCAGCATATCCACATCAATTTCCCAAAGATCAGCCTAGGCAGTGAGGTTGTGCGAGAATTGGCTGTTGATACAATCATGGTAAATAATATTAACCCGTTTTTGAAATACATACAAAGTGATTTAAACTAATGTGTGTGACTACTTTAATTCTCTTTTATGCATCTAAACTTTAAAACTTGATACTAAATGTGGTTACTGAAAATTTTACACTACAGTGGGCGCAACAAAACAGGCAGATTTCTGGCACACTAAGGCCTTTTGAACCTACGTTCTCGTCAGAATGTAACTTTAAAGACAGACATTTAATACTTGTCTCAAATGCAAAATAACAGTCTTTGTTAGAATTCTGAGAATGACAGTTTTAAACATATAATTATCACAGTGTTTTTGCAAACTGTCAGTAATATTGACAGGTCCTATCCTTGCCTGTCAATAAATGCTTTCTTGTGTTAATATCCTGTTTCATCATTTTGGTTATTTGAAGTTAATTTCTCCTTCCTCGTCCGTTAGTAAGTGGAAGGGGAGTGAAGCAAAGAAATCGAGTTTGTGACAACGTCAACAGAACTGAAAATGACAAAAAATTGCTTTTAATTTAATGATGTAACTGTGTCCTGTGACCCGTGGTATTGCGTAACTTGTTTGTACTGTGTTGATCGTTTCCTGTATTGTATAATCTTTTGTGCTACGTCCGTCTTTTCAAAGAGCCTTTTGTGTATTCTTGTATTCATTTATATTCTTTTGTAGAATTAGCCGCGGCGAAGCGAAGCGTGGTCGAGGAGACTTGAGCTTGTTTATTTTGATGGTTGTTTATGGACATCGCGTAAGGAAGGCTATTTTTGAACGCTGATCTAATGGACACTAATGTATTCCAGTAAGTAGTATTATCGGGTTATTTTCATCGCTTTACAAAGCTTCGTTTATAGTATTAGTTTTGTTCTGTTTTGTCTGTTTTGTTACATGTCTGTTTGTTTGGGTTTAATTTGTTTTGGTTTTATTTTAGCAAATCGTAGCTTCAAAGAATAATAAAAATGCTGATTTTACAAACTTTGGAATTTGCTTATTTCGGCTGCTACATTTAGTGGAATACAAGTCACTTCAGCGTATTCAGTTTAATTATGGAGGACAATTCCTTGGATAAATTTGTTGAGCCCTTTGAAGAATTGGTAAGAAACAGTTCGGAATTGAGCACAAACAGAGATTTGGATAGAGATACGGTCACGGATAATTCGCGATGAATTTCATAGCAATATGGAGGCTCCGAATTTGTTTGGTATTGGGGGTGACAGACCCAAACGCGTTGTATCATTAACGGAGAAAGGGAAGTCGTATGCCCGTGACCTTCAATTTGGAAATCGAAAATTTTTATATCGTAACTTACAGAAGCAGATGAAATTGATTACGTCATCATTAAATTCGAGTGTCGGGATAGAGGTGAATTCTAAATTCGATTAAATTCGATGTGAATTGTCAAAATTAGATGAGATATTTTGCAATTTGATGGCTGTTCAAGAAAATTATATTGGGTTAGTGGACAACTGCGATCAACATGATATTGATACCCGATGGTTTGAAAAAGTTGATAAGGAGGTCGTTGATTTTAAAACAGATATTCATAATTATTTTTTTCAAGCTAAGAATTTAGAAGATAATAACAGCGTTATGTCATCAAGTTCAAAGAGCTCAAAAGGGTCGTCGCGAAAGTCTGGTTCGTCAGCTCGAGAACGTGCAACTGAAGAAAAGGCACGTTTAGCAGAGTTACTGGCAGAATCAGAATTTCTGGAAGAAAGGAGAGCTGCAGAAATTGCCTCTGAAAAGTTTCGCATTAAGTAAGAAATAGCAAAAGCAGAAGCAGAAGCTAGAGTGAAGGTTTTTGAGGAGTTTGAGGATTCTGTCAGCTGTAAGAAATCGGTTACAGAAGATTTGAAAGATCAAAATATTATATTTCAGCAAAAGGAAAAGGTTCCGCATTCATATGTCGAAGACTGGATTACCCAAAAGAGAGATGGCACCAATTATCCTCGTCTTCTGCAGAGAGAAAGAATCGAGCCCCCTCGAGTGCACCTTGGAAATTTGTCTCAACAACAACAACCACAACATGCAGTTTCTCTTGATATTGGACGACCTGATCAACGTTCAGAACCTTCTATTCCCAAGATGCGTAAAGAAGAGATTTCTCAACAAGCTAGAGCACGATTGCCTCAACAACCAAATGTAAGGGTAAAATCTATCAATGGGCCAAGAGAAGACACAGTGAGCACTGATGAAAGCACTCTACATGCTGCACTTCATGCGTTATTCAACCAGCAAAATGATCCAATGGGAAGACTGACCAGATTAATCAAGTATACGTCAGGTGAAGCGAAATAACTAATCAGACATTGTATTCAGTTGCCGCCAAGTATTTGTTACAAGGAAGCAAAAGCATTATTAACAAAGGAATATGGGGATTCGTATATAATTTCTGCTGCGTACATGCAAGAGCTACGGAGATGGCCACAAATCAAATATGCTGATGCATTGGCATTTAGAACTTTCTATAGATTTCTGGTTAAATGCCAAAGCAGTATGAAATCTGGCCCCAATTTACAAGTATTAAACACACCAGAAATTCTGCAAGTTCTCCAGTCAAAACTTCCTGGTAATCTACAAGAAAGAAGGAATCGAGAAGCTTTTGGTATCAAAAGAGACGAATTGAGAGCAGCTGTATTCTCAGACTTTGTTAGCCTAATTGAAGAAGAAATGAGGCTGGTCAATGACCAATTGTATTCAAGAGAAGCTTTGTCCGAAGTACCCTTCAAAGACAGATTTAGAAGAGAAATGCCAAAAGATACGAAGATGAGTGTTTACAGTACAGAGATGTCCTCAGTAAAGACGAATAGAGTTTATGAATCTAAATCAAGTTGCCCATCATGTGAAGGATTACATGATTTGGACAGATGTTCAGATTATCTAAAGCTTGATGTGAAAGAAAGAAGCAAGTTTCTTTATGTGAAAAGATTATGCTATGCACGCTACAAGCCTACATCCCCAACCCATGTGTCGAAGAGTTGCAATCAACGAAGAACGTGTAATATTTGTGCTGGATCTCATCCAACTGGTTTACATGGATTTAAATTTGCAAAGAGATCGGAGAATGATGAAACAAAACGAGATGACGTGGTCTGTAATCTGACTTTTCTTGATGCTCAAGTCATAAGTTTATCGGTGATCCCAGTGAAACTTGGTGTCAAAGGTGGGAACCAAGAATTGGTAGTATATGCTATGCTTGACAATTGCAGTCAGGGAACTTTCATACACGAGGATATATTAGATGCATTGAAGATGAAAGGCGTGGAGACCACAGTAACTGTGAAGACCATGACTGGTGAAGATACAGAAGGATCAGTTTGTCTCGATAATTTGACTGTGTCTGGTTTGGGCCCTGCAGAAAGAGAGACGATCTCATTGCCAAAAACCTACAGCAGAAGAGGACTTCCGATTCAAAGAGATGATATACCAACACCTGATAAATCACGTCATTGGCCCCACCTGAGAGAAATCATGAAAGATGTGCACAAAGAAGCTTCTGAAATTCCTATTGGTTTGTTGATTGGTGCAAATTGCCCATTAGCGTTAGAACCACATGAAATAATTCCTAGTCAAGATGGTGGCCCTTACGCTTTCAGATCCTGCCTTGGCTGGTGCATTTCAGGCCCAATTATTAAATGCGTAGAGAATGGAAAAGCAGTTAGATGCAATCGAATCACAGTCACTGATGCTGGTTCCGCAAAGATCGCTGACCATCATTTTGTCGTAGAAGATACAGTAAAGGATGTCACAACCAATGAAATGTTAAAAAAGATGAATCATACGGATTTCAGTGAAACCAAGCTCGATGATGGCAAATTAGACCTTCCACAAGAAGACAAGAAATTCTTAAAAATGATGAAAGAACAGAGTATCAAAGCAGATGGTCATTATGTGCTACCATTGCCATCTCGTAACCCAAATGTTTACATGCCAAATAACAAAGATCAAGCAATGAAAAGAGCAGTGTGGACAAAAAGAAGGTTACAGAAAGATCCCAAGTTTTACAGTGATCACGTCAAGTTTATGAATGATATCATTAGTAAAGGATATGCAAAGAAAGTAGAAGAGAATTGTGATATTCCTGGAAAGCAGTGGTACATTCCTCATCACGGAGTATATCACCCAAAGAAACCAGAGAAGATTAGAGTCGTATTCGATTGCAGCACGCAATACAAAGGAAGTTGTTTGAATAAAGAGCTCCTACAAGGTCCGGATCTGACGAATCAGTTGGTGGGAGTGCTTCTTCGCTTCAGGAAAGAGTTGATTGCCTTTACTGGTGACATTGGAGCTATGTTTTATCAAGTTCGCGTTCCTGAAGATCAGCGGTCATATTTGCGATTTCTTTGGTGGCCAGAAAGAAACCTGGAAGCGGAGCCTATCGATTATGAAATGTGCGTACATCTCTTTGGCGGAATTTCGTCACCAAGTTGCTCGAATTTCGCACTCAGGAGAACAGCGGATGATTCAGAGGAAGAATTTGGAAGTGAAGCTGCAATGACTTTGAAAAGAAATTTCTATGTTGATGAAATGTTGAAATCGAAGGAATGCAGCTCATCTTCAATTGCACTGATATCAAATATATGTAAGATGTGTGCTTCGGGTGGTTTTAATCTCATAAAGTTGCCTCTAACGATAAAGAAGTGTTGGAATCTATTCCACAAGAAGAAAGATCAAAAGAAGTAAAGAAATGTGATTTAGCTGTGGACAATTTACCTGCTGAGCGAGCACTGGGTGTATATTGGTGTGTAGAGAATGATAAACTTGGATTTCGCATTGAGCTAAGAGATAAACCGTTGACAAGAAGAGGTGTATTGTCATCTATAAGCTCCATTTATGATCCACTTGGTTTGGCTGCCCCGTTTTTGTTACAAGGGAGGAAAATACTACAAGAACTTTGCAGTGACAAAAAGGGGTGGGATGATGACTTATCAGAAGAGCAGAAAAACATGTGGTTAAAATGGAGGCAGGAGCTTCCTCTCCTTGAAGAAATAGTGGTGGAACGCTGCTACAAGCCAAAGCATTTCGGTGGGGTCGTCTCAGCAACACTTCATAATTTTTCAGATGCATCGGAAGAAGATTATGGTCAGGCAAGCTATTTACGTCTTATTGATGTCAAAGGAAATATCAACTGTTCTTTGGTCATGGGTAAATCTCGTGTTCCACCATTGAAGCAAACGACGATTCCAAGACTGGAACTTACAGCCGCATCAGTATCCGTAAAAGTTGGTGCTATGCTGAGAAGAGAACTTGACATGGAAGATCTGAAACAGACATTTTGGACAGATAGCCAGATTGTACTTGGTTACATTGCAAATGAAACAAGGAGATTCAGGACATTTGTCGCAAACCGTGTTCAAATAATCAGAGATCATTCACAAATAGAAGAATGGAGGTATGTTGTAACGAAGCAAAATCCAGCTGATGATGCATCCCATGGCATTCGTGCAAGTAACAATGCAAAGAATTCACGTTGGTTCAGAGGACCAGAATTTTTGTGGAAATCAGAGAACGAATGGCCAAGAGAAAAGGCAATACCTTTGCCAAAGGAAGACGATCCAGAGTTAAGGAAGATTGTCAAAGTAAATAGCACTGCAGTTGCCAAGAATGACAGTCTCCTAATTGAACTAGAGAATCGATATTCTGATTGGGTACGCATGAAGCGAGTTGTTGCACTTCTGCTTAGATTCATTTCAAATTGTAAAAGAAAGATAAAGAATAGAGAAGAGAAGGCTGTTTTAACAAAGTCCAATAATGCAGACGCACTGCTCACTGTCCAGGATGTACAGACAGCAGAAAATAAGATCATCAGATTAGCACAAGAGGCAACATTTAAAGTCGAGCTGAAAGAATTAAAGAAAGTTTCAATGAATGGCGAAATCTCACGTGTTAAAAGAAGAAATCTCAAGAAATCGAGCTCTTTGTTCAAATTGGATCCTTTTCCTGATGAAAATGGAATTGTCAGAGTAGGTAGAAGAATGAAGAAGTCTTCTTTTGACGAAGAATGCAAGCACCCTATCTTGCTGCCAAAGAAAGGGAGAGTTATTGAATTAGTAATTGACTGATGTCATCGAGCAACACAGCATGCAGGAAGAGGGATGACGCCGAATGAAATTCTGTCAAGTGGATATCAATGTGAACTCTAGGGTTCGACAGTTCATTTCAAGATGTGTTAGATGCCGCTATCTCCGAGGAAAGTCAGGTGAGCAGAAGATGGCAGATCTTCCCGAGGAGCGAGTAAAGGAAGCACCACCTTTCACATACTGTGGAGTTGATTTGTTTGGTCCATTTGTCATCAAAGAAAGAAGAAAGGAATTGAAACGATATGGAGTTTTGTTCACATGTTTTGGAAGTCGAGCGATTCATATTGAAACAACAAACTCGTTGGATACTGACTCTTTTATTCAAGCTTTACGCAGATTTATGGCAAGAAGAGGCAGTGTACGTCAAATCTACTCCGACAATGACACAAGACATCGTACACTTGATAGACCTGTGAACAAAATAGTGCTGCTGCTTGAATCAGAAGAAATTGACTGAAGAAGAATCAAGATATTATATATCTTGAAGGGAGGAAGGTGAAAATGACAAAAAATTGCTTTTAATTTAATGATGTAACTGTGTCCTGTGACCCGTGGTATTGCGTAACTTGTTTGTACTGTGTTGATCGTTTCCTGTATTGTATAATCTTTTGTGCTACGTCCGTCTTTTCAAAGAGCCTTTTGTGTATTCATGTATTCATTTATATTCTTTTGTAGAATTAGGCGCGGCGAAGCGAAGCGTGGTCGAGGAGACTTGAGCTTGTTTATTTTGATGGTTGTTTATGGACATCGCGTAAGGAAGGCTATTTTTGAACGCTGATCTAATGGACACTAATGTATTCCAGTAAGTAGTATTATCGGGTTATTTTCATCGCTTTACAAAGCTTCGTTTATAGTATTAGTTTTGTTCTGTTTTGTCTGTTTTGTTACATGTCTGTTTGTTTGGGTTTAATTTGTTTTCGTTTTATTTTAGCAAATCGTATCATCAAAGAATAATAAAAATGCTGATTTTACAAACTTTGGAATTTGCTTATTTCGGCTGCTACAAGAACTATAAATATCAAAAACTTGATGAAAATAGATTACAATGCGCCTACAATCTAACTATCACGTTCCTACAGTCATCTGAAAAGGAAAGATAGATTGGTTTAAGTTGGGGTTAGGAAGTGCAACTGCAGCAGTCCGAGAGATCTTGCTCGACGCACCTTTGTTAGAAATTTGGTACTTTCCTCGCCAGGGTAATCATAGATCTGCTACTTCACAACGTAATCACAAACAGTCTACTACTTCCCCTTTTGAGGTAATCCCAACGCCTCGCTCTCTGAGGTGAGGGTAGTCATAAGCCACAAGCTGGTACATTCCTCGTCGGGTAATCCCTGCGACCTACTATTTCCCCTCTCGAGGTATTATATTTTTGTTAAAGTGCCACGAAACTACTTTTGGAAGAAATCAAACTTTCGCCAGCTAGGACGGTACTTGATGGAAAAATCATCGTAGAATCGATTGCCATAAATATTTTTTCTTTTTGGCGACGACAAATGCCATTTTTTTGGGGTGTTTTTACCCCATGGTCTTGCGAAAAGAGCCTGGGGCGAGTGACGCAATGTGATTCGTGCAGCGTTCAATTCCATTCATCCCTTTGAAAAACACACAGTAAACGACTGGAAGGAAGCTTACAGGCCGAGGCTGACAAGGTGGCGTGTGGAAAAGTGAATAGTACACTCATTTTTTTTATAAGAAACTAAGGTCCGGGGCTGGTAGGCAGTTTCTTAAATTTTTGGGCCATTTTGCTACCAAAAGTTTCTTACGTGTTTCTTACATTTTTATTGCCGGAAGTTTAGAGTTGATTTTGTCTTGTATAAAGGGCTCCCAAGTTACTTAGTAAGATCTTAAAACGAATAAATAACATGATTCGCACTCAAAATAATGTCCAAACAGTTGCTTTAACTGTACAATGTCAAAATATTTTTGACTGTGATAGGAAAATTAAAACTGAAAATGACAGAAGTTTCCTAGCTTTTTTCAATTCAGGTAGGGTTGTTTCTTAGCTTTCGAAAAATTGAGCCTACCGTTTCTTATAAGCGGTTTCTTATAAAAAAATGAGTGTATTGCATGTTTTGTCGCAATTTCGGAGATAGATTAAATTGCAATTGCCTCAGTAGCAACAAGAGACCACGAGATGACGAAAAATGAATGCAATGGAGTGTTGTAGCCGATTTAAAAGCCGCCGTGGTGTTGACGATGATTTAGGCCCTCTCACCCGTTGGCAAGAGGCGATGATGGCGGGATTGAAGCATCAATTACGGCTTGTTGGGAGATGAGATATTCAACTTAAAGGACACCTGGGAGAGCTTCTACAATCACATGGTGAGAATTGGTGCTATCGTATCCTGGACTAAAGGATTTATCTCAATGAGAACACTCCGTTCAGCGTGATCATAAAGCAATTGTGTATCCAGTGACTTCATCAGTTCCATAATAAATCAGTAATGTATTACTCCTTAGGGGGTCTACATTTGTCATACATTGGGACTCATAAATTATACTAATTTATCACAACATTACACCTCCCCTTTACTTAAATCAATGTTCTCCTCTGTTGATATTATTTGTCTTGAATCTACTTGTGCTCAGGGTTTAATAAATGTTCAAGCAAAAAATAAGTAAAATAAAATCATAAAATCATATGTGAATATTTTGTCCATATCTTTGCACTTGTCTTCTCTCTCTAATTGGATATCGTGGGAGAATAGCATCTTCTTGAAAATCATCAAGATCAATATCATCGTCAATGTCTGACATAGCATCATCCTTCAAATCAGTTGGCAATTTCTTGAAATGTGATACGTTGCGAGTGATTGTATGATCATTTCTTTCAGCTGTTATCATAGTTCCTTTCTTTTTGGTAACTGTATACGGGCGTGCATCAAATTTTGTCGAGAATTTATTGCTCTTTACTTGCTTCACTAAAACTGTATCTCCAACATCAATTTCAGACGATTTTGCACGATTGGCTTTATCACGATAATTCTTCATTTTCTCCTTTTCGTTGGCGTCGCGTTTCTTCAGTGCTCGGTGTGTTTTCGATTTGCTTTCCGTTGTCAGCTGAGGAAGTTTCGTGTTTATCTTTCTGTTAAACAATAATTCAGCTGGTGAATATCCTGTTGTGCTGCGAGGGGTTGCTCGATAATTTAGCAAAAATTTGTTCAGTTCTTTTATCCATGACCTTTTCGATGTAAGTGCTGCTCGAATTGCTTTTGTTAACGGCTTCATGAAACTTTCGGCTTGTCCATTTGCTTGAGGCCATAATGGTGTAATTCTCTTGTGTACAGGACCATTTTCATCCATAAATAATCTTATTTCACCACTCGAGAATGGTGGTCCATTGTCACTCTTTAAAACTTTCGGGATTCCATGCGTTGCAAAGATTCTTTCGAGTTTCGGAATCGTAGTTTTCGCGGAAGTCGATGTGACGATTTCAACTTCGGGGAATCTACTGTATGCATCGATAACGACAAGTAAATATTCTCCTGTGGGAAACGGTCCACAAAAGTCAACATTTACTGTGTGCCACGGTTCTGGTGGTAACACGGTCATTTGCACGGGTTCCGGGTGACTTTCCGGTCCGTTAGCTTGGCAAGGAATACAATTATCAACAATGCGTTTGGTTAACTCATCAATTCCTGGAAACCAAATCTTTTCGCGTATTAGTTTCTTTGTTTTTACCAATCCTTGGTGTCCCTCATGGGCAAGATTTACAGCGCGTTCACGTAGTAATTCTGGAATAACGATGCGTGTTCCTCGTAGTATAATATTTCCATCAGTGTGGCTTGTGACTGTCAGTTCCTCGCGAATTTTATGAAAATGTGTCAAATCTGATTGATTTACATTGTCTGGAAACGGCTGTCTTGGTTTGTAGACACTTTGCCAATTCCGATTTCGAATGATTTCGATAAGAGCTTGTAATGTAGCATCATCTTTCGTTGCAGTTTGAATTTCACTTAGCGTCATTGCTTTGGGAACTGCATTTTCAGTCAGGAAATTGATATATTCTTCTGTATACGTTGTTGTTGGCTGGAATATTCCTGTGACAGGATGACGTGACAAGAAATCAGAAGGGTTTTCACTTCCTTTTGTGTGTACAACTTTAAAATTGTATTTCTGCAAACGTAAATTCCATCGTTCTATACGAGCAGGCGGTTTTGACTTGGGATTATTCAAAATCATCTCGATAGGCTTGCAATCTGTGTACAATGTGAATTCTCCTCCATACAGATAAAGGTGCAATCGTTCAATAGCCCATACGATTCCAAGGGCTTCGCGTTCAGTCTGTGAATAACGGCGTTCAACAGGCGTCAATGTTCTACTGACGTACGCAACAACTTTTCTTTCTTTGGTTTCTTGGTCGGTTTGTGTAAGTATACCAGATAAACCATAAGGTGAAGCATCAGTAACCACTTCAGTTTCCTTCGTCTGATCGAAATATGACATAACACTGTGGCTTGTAAGGGCTTTCTTGACTTCAACGAAGGCCTTTTCGTGTTTACTTGTCCATGTGAATGGGACGTTTTTCTTTGTCAGCTCTCGCAGTGGAAATGTCAAATCACTGAAGTTTGGAATAAACTTTGCGCAGTAGGTTGCCATACCCAAAAAACTGCGGACTGCGCTGGCTGATTTCGGCGAAGGAGCATCATGTATTGCTTGTACTTTTGCAGGGTCTGGAGATATCCCTTTGTCAGAAAATACAAATCCAAAAAATGTCAAGGACGTTTGATTAAAAAGACATTTCTCTCGATTCAACGTAAGTCCAACTTGGGCAAATTTCTCACAGACAGCATGCAGTGCTTTGTTGTGTTCTTCGACCGTTGTTCCATAAATGATGACATCATCACTGATGTTGAGCGCTCCAGGGATGTCGCGTATTTGCTCGTGAATAACATGCTGAAATATCTCTCCTGCTGAGGAAGTGCCAAAATTTAATCTTCGGTAACGTCTGAGACCCTTGTGCGTTGCGAAAGTGGTGATGTATCTGCATTCGGGGGCAAGTGTTAACTGATGATAACCAGATCGCAGATCGAGTTTGGAAAACATCTTTGCTCCGTTTAATGAATGAATCAGATCATCCACTGTTGGACTAGGGTGTCGTTCTCTTTGTATGGCCTTATTTGGCAGTCTCATATCCACACAGAGTCGCACTGATCCATCCTTTTTCGGTATTACGACAATAGGTGAGACGTAGGGTGTTGGTCCTTCAACACGTTCGATAATATTCTGTTTTTCCAACTCATCCAATGCATCGGAAACTTTCTTACGCATGTGAAAGGGAATTCGTCGTGCAGCCTGTGCGACTGGCGGGACTGATTCATCAATATGAAGTTTGACTTCAAAGTCTTGGAGTTGACCTATTCCGGTAAAAATTTCAGGATAGCGTTGCTGTAGCTGTTCACTGGTCAAGGGCTTGTCTGTGGTGACAGTGTTCAAATTTAAGGCAATGAGAGACAATTCACGTGCAGTGTTGTAACTAAGTAAACATCCAGAATTTCCTTCGATAACATGAATCGTTGCAACTGTGATGGCTTTCTTCGATTCTATGGCTGTTTCGAATTTGCCATAGGTTTTTAAAGGCATATCAGATCCGTAGGCAAATATCTGGGCAGTAGACTTCTGTAACTTTATCTTGCGTGAAGCTGAAATTTTGTCAAAAGTAGCTTTATCAATGATGTCCGTTGAAGCGCCAGTGTCAATGATCATCTGGACATTTTGCTCATTTATTTTCACATTCGTTTTGGGAGTCGCTGAATTATTGTTTTCCCAGGGTGAATAAATATTCATCATCCCTGCTAGAATCCTTGTCATTCGTAGCTTGCGTTTCCTGTGCAGAGGCGGTATCTGTTACTCTGTTTACACGGCCTTTTGATTTTTGTGTAGTTCCTTTACTTCTACAGACACTTGAAAAATGATTATCCTTTCCACAAGTATTGCATTTCTGTCCTTTTGCGGGACACGGACTTTTAGTGTGCGGCCACGTATAACCACAATGTTTACATTTTCCAGGTGAAGGGCGTGCGTGAAAGAATTTCTTCGGGTTGGAGCTTCGGTTTCCTTTGACAAAATTTGCTTGTTCCACCGTTTTCTCTGAATGGCTGAGCGTTTGTTCCATTCCTGTCGCTTGACTTTCACTAGCTTCTAATGCTCTCGCTTTGGTCAGGAGAAGTTCGAGAGTCAGTTTCTCCTCTCGGAGGGCATAGCGTCGAAGGCGTTTCGATGAACAGTTTTGAATAACGGTAGACTTTATCTCGTTGTCAACCTTCTCAAATTCACAATTAGCGGCAAGTTTTCGTAGGCGGGTAGCATACTGGTCCACGGTTTCGCCACTTTGTTGAATTGCCTGGCGGAATTGAAAAATCTCATAATCGATATTCTTTTTCGGCAAAAAATATGCATCTAGCTTGTCTATAGCTGTCTTGCAATCATTATCAGCACCATTGTTGGGAATAGTGTCGAATATTTCTTGTGTTGCTTGACCAACTTGGTATAAAAGCAGGGCACGTTGCTGGGTTGTATCCGTGACCTTGATAGCGGATATGTAAGTCTGAAATCTTCGTCTCCAAGATTTCCATCTTTGTCCTACAGAGCTGGGATCTGTGTATGGATCGAAAGGTTGCAGTGGACGGAGATCAAAATGCGTTGCCATGTGTATTTATCCTCGTCGCCATTTATCGTATCCTGGACTAAAGGATTTATCTCAATGAGAACACTCCGTTCAGCGTGATCATAAAGCAATTGTGTATCCAGTGACTTCATCAGTTCCATAATAAATCAGTAATGTATTACTCCTTAGGGGGTTTACATTTGTCATACATTGGGACTCATAAATTATACTAATTTATCACAACATTACAGGTGCTTGAATGTATTATTTGTTCTTCTTTTGCGTTTTGTGTTGTCATTTAATTTTATGTTATTGGTGGGAGTGAATAGGAACACAGTGAATAGCAGGAGCAGATTTTAAAAATTTTTAAACAGTTTAAATTCATCTACAATTGACTGCATAAATCGCAGTCATGAGAAATTAATATCAGACTTGAATGAAGGAAATGCATTTATTTATCAACGAGAAAGCTGTCTTACTGTGAAGAAAATTTTCGACCATCTCATGAAACCAGCCCATCTCACGAAGGACATTTTGAACGGCCTAAGTAAGTTGAAGAACCACAGGGTTGTGCAAAATGAATCTCCAACAGCAAGCATCGAAACCTGCTGGTCGAAACAGCAAACCGGGATGGTACACACAGCATGAAAAGTTTGTTCAAAGATCACAGATAGAAGGTACCGATATTCTTTTAATTGGGGACTCGATTATGAATGGTTTGACAAGATATAAGCGCGTTTGGTCCAAATATTTTGGACTATCATCAAAAGCCAGAGCCATCAACTATAGAATCGTGGGAGATCGCACCCAGCAAGTCCTTTGGAGAGTCATGAACGGAGAAATTCCTAGAAACATGCGCATGTGTGTGATCCTACGTGGAACAAACAACATTGACAAAGATACACCCATCGAAATTGCAAACGGAATTATTTAAATTGCCCAGGCTGTTCACAATGCCAAGCCAGATTCTACGATTCTTTTAACTGGCCTTCTACCCTGTGGCCCAGAACCAGGAAACAGAAGAAACAGCATCCTTACCATAAATGACCAACTAAAACGATGGTGCCAGGATTCTACACTTAATACTTTAACTACATAGAACCAGACAATGATTGGATTATGCCAAATGGAGACCTGGACTATAGTCGGTATTACAAAGATAACTTAAACCTGGTAGAAAAGGGCAATGAGAAGCTGGCAAGTTCTATCTACAAAAATTTTTTTAATTTAATGGATTTTATCAAACAAATGCAACAGGTTAGGCCTACGAATCTTACACGTGAAAGGCAAAAAGAACAACTTCCAAAACCTAAGAAAATGCAAGATAAATAATTGCAGAATAAGCTCTGAAATAAACGAAGAAAGTAAACAGATAAATACAATTAATGAATGAAACTTATTATCTACTTGTGCTTGTAGCTACAAGACTGTTGTATGCATGTATTTTGATGTGTGAGCCTACGGGCCTACCAAAGCTTCAATAACTAGGTCAGGAGCAGCTTCTCTTATTCTTTTCTTCTCCGACTTGAAGCTTTGATGATCTGATCTGAACTGTGCTGCCCCAAGAAGCATGCTTAACGCTCTTATGGCTACGAATCCCAAGGGTACACAAAAACACACAATGTTTCTCGTCAAGATCAAAATCCAAAAAGGTCAAATCATCATATCATACATACAGAGTCCAAAGTCCAGTTTCTAACAACAACAACACATTCAACATACCCGCCCCCAAACAGGCGATTTATAGGAGACTGTATTCTTTCTACTAACTTTCTATGTTGAATCTTCTTCCATAGCTGCTTCCAACAAACATAGCTTTGTTACAGGTCTTTGATATTCAGAATTCATCGTCTTCACCTTTGCTGACTGGACAAGGCCATCTCTACCTGGGTACACTTCTACCACTCTCCCCAAAGGCCACTGATTCCTGTGCTGCGTTTGTTCGACACCGAATACCAAGTCATTCGCTCGATCGATTGAATGCCACTTTCGCCTGATTTGTAGAGTTCGGAGGTACTCTTTGTGACGTTTTTATAGTATGTTGTTGTTGCTGTTATTTACATATAATTGTTGTTCCTGTTGTTATGTTTCATTCGTATAATCATGGCGGACTAGGCCACGCGATTAGTTGCTCTTCTTGTATCTGGCACAGTCTTACACTCTTTGGTCCACCTTTTCCAGAATATGTCTGCCATATTAAACCTGCTTTCATCTTCTCTTGCTGTACGGACCTTTACTCTTTTTTTTCTCTATTCATGATAAATTAAAACTAAATTAAATACATTACTACTGTACCGATCTTGGTTTAAGAAGACACAAGGTCATCTGGCCTACACCCAGAACGGTACTTACAATTTGCAAATAAAACTTCAAGATATAAATATAAAACAAAAAGAAAAAAATACAGCAATACGAGGGACAAAACAAAACAAGAAAACAACACACAAATAAGGAGACTGGCAGTTCCACACCAAACCATGCTATGGGTCTAACCTTTTATATTGTAGACTTCCATCATCGTTGTACCATCACATAGCTATTGGACGGTACAATGACGAGGGAAGTCAAGCACTATGGGAAAATTTGGGTGGTTTGGTGCTGAACTGTCTGGAAGATAGGAGGGAGAGCTGCTAGATCATTGCGTTATTTCAAATTGATTTCATATTGATCCACGGATACTAACGTGCCCCCCAAGGGAAAGGACGAGAAAAACCTCACCCCCTCGCCCAGGCAGCATTCCAGAACCCACGGTCAATTCAACCTGTTTGTTTTTCAATGTATTCAATTGTTGCTTCAATAATTATCCTGTTGTCAATAATATTCATATTAGAACTGCCGTAAAGAAACAAGTTGCACAAGGTTTTTGAATCCAGGTTTGCGATATCAATACCCGACACTTCTGTGACAGTGTCAAAGAGATCCACTCGCAGTTGATTAAAGCGGGGGCAGTGCAGGAGATAATGCTCGTTGTCCTCGTTAGCTGCACCACAATTACATATAGGCCTAAGACACTCAAAATTATGATGAAATTTGTGTGCATTCAGATCGCTGAATTGTACGCGAAGCTTGGTTATATTTCTGATACCCTTTAAGTCGAATACTCCATAAATAGTCTTTTTGACCGGTCTAATTAACGCAATCAGTTTCCGCTTAAATTCAGCAAGTAGCAAGGGATTTAGAAGCGCGGATTTCAGTTGGTAATTTGTTCCATTCGTGCAACGTGTTATAAAAATGGGAATTGGAGAAACGATCAGTTCTGGCTCTACTTTGTGCATAGGCTTGAGGGTTTCGCAGATCATATGATACCTTTACTCTTGAAAACAGCGGGTGGGAAGTTCTGGCCAGATCTGAGAAGCAGCAAATAATTTGGTGTTATTGCATTCAAATCTTGAGGATCGTCTGACACCTTGGTGAGCCGTCTAGCATTGAGAATTGCTTCAACTTCAAACAAAAGGGTTTCCAAACCTTCATCATCAATCGTCGGATTTCTCAAAATTGCATTCAGAACTCGCCTTACAGATCTTATCGCACGCCCCCATGCACAACCCATATGTGAAGCTGTCGGAGGGTTGAATATCCATTTGATGTCTCTTTGCAGAAGAAATTCATGCACTTGATCCTGATTCCATTGCTGCATTGCAGTTCGGAGTTCTCTCTCGTCACTTCTAAAATTCGAGCCATTGTCACATCTTATTTCATCTGGATTTCCACGTCTTGATATGAATCTTCTTAGGGCATTTATAAAAGAATCTGTATCCATACTGTGAAGAATCTCCAGATGAATTGCTCTAATTGTTAGACAAGTAAATATGATGCGATACCTCTTCACAATACATCTTCCTCTGTTGGCCAAGAAGCGACCAAAACAGTCGATTCCAACGAAGGAAAATGGTGGTTTGTCTGCTGTCACTCTATCATCGGGCAAGTCTGCCAATTTTTGCTTCCCAGGCTCTCCACATCGACGCTTGCAATCGACACAACTTCTGATAACTCGGCGAACTGACGGCCTTGTCTGTAAGATCCAAAACCTTTCTCGAATGCGTGCCAGAACGTACTCTTGTCCAAAATGTGCAGATCGCTTGTGAAAATATCGAATTATGAGGGCACTTACATGATGCTTCTGAGGTGATTGTAGTAGTTTCAACTCTTCACCAAAACATTCGTTTTGTACACATTTCACAATTGCACGTTCGGCTTCATGCATCTCTTCTGCTGTCAATCTGCCACTCTTGATTTCTTGCGCCTCGTTGCTATTTCTGATGTTTCTCAGCAACCAACTTCTATATCTCAACAACCAAGCAACAGATTTCTTTAGAACGGTCCAATCTGAGAACTTTGAGAATATTTGATTCGTCATACCATTTAATGAGTTCATTTGTACTGAATGTGTTTGCACAATCTTCTTGACTACGACATCATCTGCGGACAAATCTTCAATGAATACACTCTTTGGGCCAATCATGCTCCTCTTTCCGTAGAAATTCTGGGTCATGTAACCATCTATCACTGTTTATCAAGCTGTCTGCAACATCTGCTGCATTTGAACTTGTATCAACATATCGCCATTGAGATTGACTGGATCCGTCGTGTATCACTGCGATTCTGTTCCCAAATGTATGATATCTCCTGAGTTAATTCCTTATGTAACGTAGTACATCAGTACTATCTGTCCAAAAGACTGACTCACCAAGTTTCATGTCCAATTCTCTCTTCATCATGGAATCCAACTTGACAGCAAGAGTCGCAGCAGCCAGCTCCAGTCTTGGGATTGTCACTCGTTTTAGGGGGGCTAGTCTCGACTTTGCAAGAACGAATGAGCATGACAAGTCGCAATTGTTGTTGACTTATCGAAGGTAAGTTATAGAACCATATCCCATTTCGGATGCGTCACTAAAATGATGCAGCTGGTTTGTTACTGCGCTGCCAATTCCTGTTTCCGTATAGCATCTTTTGACTTCAATTTGCTTCAATTTTGTAAGATCATCCAACCAGTTTTCCCATTCCTTGAGATTTAGACCAGTTTCTTGCTCATCCCAGCCTACGTTGTCCTTGCACAATCGCTGGTGGATAATCTTGGCTTTCAAAATGTATAGTGAAATGAATCCAAGCGGATCATAAACGGATGAAATTGTACTCAAAATTCCTCTTCTGGTTGATGGTTTATCTTTCATACTGATATTGAAGGTGAATCTGTCAGTTTCCACATCCCATTGCAATCCAAGAGCTCTTTCAGTCAGGAGTTTGTCGTCTTCAAGATCAACACTCTTCAGCTCCTTCGACCGTTCCTCTTCTGGAATTGCATCTAAAACATATCGAGAATTGCTTACCCACTTGGTCAGATGGAAGCCACCTCGAGCCAACAAATCAGCGAGTTGTTTCTTTGATTGCTTCGTCTGCATCCTTCACAGCTTTCAGAAGATCGTCCACATAGAAGTTTCGTCGCACGGCTTGAATCACTTCATCGTCAAACAAACTGGCATTGTCTTCTGCAACTCTTCGCAAGGCAAATGTTGCACAGCTCGGAGATTATATACCTCCAAATAGGGCTATGTGCTCAGTTCTAAATCGGCATAATACACCAATGAGCAAATTTGTCAAGTCAGGACCTTGAAGAACCTTTTCATTGAGGGAGACATTCTTGTACTTTGCAGCACAGTCGAACAAAATCCTGACCTACAATCCTGGCCAAAAGAAGCTGGGACGCAGGCAAATTTCAGTGTCTTCACGATGTTTCCTAAAATATCGAGGAGAAAACATACGTTTACAGTCTCCTAATCCCCCCTTCCCCTTACTTCCATGTTGAGAAGGTCGAAAGGCGTTTGATTCAAGCAACTTTGAGAAGGGGGGAGCGGGGGGCACGTAATCAAAGACCGAAGTAGTGCAATTTTATGATTTGTCCCAAGTATTTTGGCCAAGATTGTCTGAAAAATTGCTTTCACTACCTATCATATATGTTTCTATGAATCCAAATCTACTTGTATAAGACAATTTCTTTCACTATGAATGGATAGCCACTAACTGTGGGCTTAACTCCAGAGTACTTCAGATGTTAATGTTTTCATTGTTACTGGTTCATCCATCAGAACTATGACGTCATCAAATTATGCCAAATTTTCCCATGACGTTCAGCGAAACTCCTCTTGTGCACGAAACCTGCCAATGATTTTCGCCTGAAAACATCATAGTTATCAAAGAGAACTGAAAACAAAGTTCCTTTTGAATCAGTGCAAATTCTGCGCCTCCGCAGTGCAATTGTCTTATTTTCAAATGTACCGTTAGCCAATTCTCTAACTATTCATTCATTTTCAATGAGATTAAATTCGCTCCACCAAACTTGCATTCACCCTGGACGGCATTGAATGGTCTATTGTGCCCGATGAATTGTAATCCACAACTTTTTGTTGAAGAAGAACATACCTGTTGCATAGCAGCAAGGCGGATTTGCACAGTCTGGAAAATTGAGAAAGGGATCAAATTTATCAACGCCGCTCCCTACTTTAAACATTAATAACGTCGGCAACGTTTGCCCCATTCTAACAAATTTTGTCTCATTTTAATGAGAAAAATGAGCTTTATTAGCCTATAGCAGTATTTGCATCGATATTTTCGTGAAATATGATTTCTGACGGTTCTCAATAGAGTTCAAAAAAAAAATATCCGGAACTGTTTATTTTAAGTTTTCTAATTTTGGAGCGCCGTGACATGTCCACCTTCCAGGCAATTTTTACTTGGTTTTTTTGCATGAATAGGAAGACTTTGATATTATAATGTGGAATCAGACGAATTTGCCAAAAAAACGTGACTTATCCCAAAATTATGGGGCATTTTTCTGTGGAGCGCCGTTGTGAGAACCGAAGAATTCACAAGAAACCGGACCTCAAACAATGAGCCCAAAAGCAATGATAAGTCATTTTCAAAGAGCAGCGGAGTACACAATCTTACGATAGCGGAAGAAAGCTCAGAATCCTAATGTATGTGACTTTTTATAAGGGAATCTTTATGTGAGTGAAAATTGCAGCAATTTTGCCACGCCCGTTTTTAAGAAGGTGCTCAGCGAATTTAACGAACAACGCCTATTTCGGCATAGATAGCTGAGAACTCACTTCTTGTGTTGGGGATGACGGTGTTAAAATTTCACACAGAAATCTCTATGGGTTCTCAAGCTATGAGGTATTATTTGTTAACAATCATTTTCAGACAATCCTGGCCAAAAGAAGCTGGGACGCAGGCAAATTTCAGTGTCTTCATGATGTTTCCTAAAATATCGAGGAGAAAACATACGTTTACAGTCTCCTAATCCCCCCTTCCCCTTACTTCAATGTTGAGAAGGTCGAAAGGCGTTTGATTCAAGCAACTTTTAGAAGGGGGGAGCGGGGGGCACGTAATCAAAGACCGAAGTAGTGCAATTTTATGATTTGTCCCAAGTATTTTGGCCAAGATTGTAGTCTGGCTTTTTCGTGTGTGTCACGCTATGATGTGGCAGGTACCATAATTTGCCATTCTCCATTTCAATTTCTTCTTCTGGAACCTATATAGTAATAATGATAATAATAATACAATTTGTTTACAGTTGGCTAGAGAAATAGCTGATGCTAACAAAGGCCAACTCTATCCTATTTACAATGTTCGAAAAGAAACTATATGATACAAATACGGCAGTTACATCCGGATCCCTTCCAACTTCTGATTTTCATCTTGATTTCATCATCGCTTTTTGCAGCTTTAAATTGGTCTGGAAGCCGATTCCAAACCATGTTACCCCTATACGAAAGAGACTCGTTTCCATATTTATTAGTCCTGGTTTTAGGAAGTTGGAGGAGATCGTTTATTCTTAAGTTATATGGAAGCACTTTTCTATCGAAGAACTCCCACAGAAAGGAGGGGTTTCCAGAAGTAATACATTTGTATACCTCTGGCATAAGTTTTTAAGTTTTTGCAAATTTTTTACATGTATTGTTATTTCCTCGTTCCTGTGTAAAAGTTCTTCAAAACTGGAGTCAAAATAATTTAGCAGCACTCTCAGGGCACGCTTATGAACCCGATCGACTTAATCGTTGGCTGTTTTTCCACAGAACTTCCAGATGAGTGGGCAATAGTTAAAATTTGTTAGTATAAATGAGTTATATAGCAGGCTAGCTTTTTGAGAGTCAAGACTTCTTGCAACCCTTGAAAAAGCTACAACCTTATTTTTGGTCTTTTGGCAGATAGTTTGATGTGTCCATTAAAGTTAACCCTATCCAGACTAGGCTTTTTGAAACTTTGGGGAGACTAGGGGGGGGGCACAAAGTGCCCCCCTGGTTTTTCTCAGAATCATAAGTACTAGAGACTTGAAACTTGGCACAAGTAACAAACATGATAAGGCAAACAAGATGGTGTGATTTGTTTTTGTTTATGTCACGTGATTAAGTGGTGACGTCAGCAAATGTTGCTAATTTGGGTGTAAAACCAGATGTACTTTGTCGCGTTGTATCTCCAAATTGATAAAATATATCGATGTGATATTTGAAACATAGAAGGATTATATCCTGCTAATCCTTATTTTGGAATTTTGGCTTTGTAAGTCTAATATTTTTGCTAATGTCAGCATTTATTTATTTTGTACGAGAAAAATAGCGAATTTTGTCTAAAATTGATTATAAATTACTTCTAAAAATAGCAAAAAAAGCTAAATATACATAAAAATACCTGCTGCATCATATTATATCACTCATTTGTCTAAAAATGAAGCATAACATGGTTTTTCGTCAGTACGCATGCGCAACAACCAATTGTTGATGACGTCATCAAAAATCCATAAATTATATATCCAATGAAAGCTTGTTTCAAGACGACTTCAAAAATGTTTGTCTCATTGCCATAGAGCCAGTGGTTCCAAATCTATAACTTAAAAGGTATCTATTTGGCGGAGCACTCAATTTAAAGTCATGTGTTGACCCCCGGAATCAGTTTCAAAATTTTTGAAATTGACATAGAAAGATGTCTCATAGATAGAAACAAAAAGTCACGAAAAAAATAGACTATTCTAGAGATACTCGATGAGCTGTGTGGAAACGTTTACTAGGAGGGCGGGGGGGGCACCCCCCCTAGTCTGGATAGGGTTAAGTTTTGAGTCAATGGTGACACCCAAGAGTTTCACCATCTCGGACATCTTTATGATATCGCCATGAATATCAATGCACAGCTCGTGGTCTTCTTTAAGCCCAAAGAAAATTAACTGAAATTTGTCCGGATTTGCAACCATTTCGTTAATCTTATACCAGTTCATTGCTTCTCTTATATCATTTTCAATGCATGTGGCTACTTCGTCTGAGGTTTCATCACATGCAAAGATCGTGTTATGATCAGCAAAGTTGCAAACCTTAGAGTGCTCTATAGCATAAAAGAAGTCATTTATGAATATGTTAATAAGAGGGGCCAAGTACGGACCCCTGTGGAACTCCTTTTGACAATGTTTTCCAGCTACTAAAGCTACTGCCTACCTGTCTAGCGTAGCCTTTTTCTAGCAAGTCGTCAATGAATGTGCTATATCGCTGTTTCAAGTTTGAATCCTTTTGCACCCGGCATTTCAAGTATTCCAGCCTTTTCTGTGCCATGTGTTGATTGTTCGGCAAATCGGGTGGGTTGCACTTCCACGGAATTGAAACGTGGTAATGGCTTGTTGTAGCTTTATGGACTCTTGAAACACAGCAAGTGCTCTACCATCATCTACTGACATCATTTTCTGGCTATCAACAGTTGACTCTTTAAATTCGTGGTTGAAGTACTTCTTCGATTGATCATAAAGTTGGTCATCAGATGAAACAGGATTAGAAAAGAAGCAATGATTACCTTGATTGAAGGAAACACCAATGGGGCCATTAAGGGTCCAGCCAAACATTGTCTTTACAGCATATGGACCACCATCTTTACTTTTTCGCACCTCTTCCGGTTGCAAGGTCTTCGGTACATCCATACCGATCAACAAACTGACTTCACCGTCACGGATTGTGTCTGTTAACATGATTCCATCCAAATGTGGCCATCTTCTCACGTCCTCTTGACGGGACAATGCTGATGTTGAGATGTTCATCGTTTTTGTAGAAAACACATTGGGCATTTGAAGGTACATCGTCTCTTCTAGGACCATTACTGCTAAGCTGACAACTTACGTCTGACAATTTGTATTAACACCAATAATTGTAGCAACTGACATTTGACATTTTCTTCCAATCACACCAAGTTTGTCCAGGAGGGCTTCACTGCAAAAGAGAGGCAGTAGATCCACTGTCGAGAAGAGCGTAAGTATTAAATACCTTGTCACTACCGGTCCCTTTCACCTTCAGCGGCACTACTGGCAGTCCATTGTGGACTCCTCCTCGATCATCACATCTTGTTACTCCAACAAACTTTGCATTCTGCTGAGTCGAATCAGTTTGCATAAACTTCCTCCACTCTTCCTTGCGTCTCCTCTCATGGGCCACAGAATTATGTATTGCTGTGAGGATTTTGCGACGAAGATCACAATCTGTAACTGTACAAGCCTTCCTTTGTTTGCATCCAGAGGAAAAATGAAAAGAAGACAGACAATTGTCGCAGAGCTTCTTTGAACGAATGAAATTAAACTTTTCCTCACCAGTTTCTTCTTGAATTCTTCGCAGTTTGTCAACTTGTGATTTTTTTCACAGAAATAACATTTGACGTCTGTTGAAGTGAGATTTTACTTCAAATCATTGTTCTGGATACTGAAATTCTAGTTTAGCTGTGTAATCAATGTATTCGGCCTTCTGATCCTGTCATTTCGTGACGATTGTTCTCTGTTCACATTGTCCATGATAGCGCCAAACACAGGGTCGTTCTTCTCTTTGGATATCATCCTGATTAAACGCCGCACCTCTTCGACATTGGGTTCCCTTTGGCGTGATCTAATTTCCTGCACGCGAGACTGCCAACGCGAGATCACGAAGCTTCGGCATCGCTCTAGAATTTTTACCAGTAGGTCTTCGTTGTTCAGTTGTGTCATTCTGCCAGAAACCTTCAACATCATCTCACAATTCTCGAGGTCATCGGCCAACTCTTGCAAACCTTCTCCGTCACCAGGCTTTATCATAGGGCCACAAGATACTTTCTGCAACCATGAGTTTGATACAGTGTATGCATCACCAAGACGTTCAGCCAAGATTTTTTTTTTGCCTTGACTGTACAAAACTGTACCAGAAGTGGCTAACGCCTACTGAAATCGCGAGTGTCTTTTTCAACATTATTCTCAATGGGGCGAATGAAAAGAAAATAATTTAATGGGTTACCATCAAACACACTCAATTCTGACTTTGGCAGTAGTGCAGCAATTGTCAGTTTCTTCATAGTACAGAGGTACTCTTCGCCATTTACTGTCGCACTGGTACGTGCTTCATCAGCAGGGTTTTGTTGTGGGGGGAACTTCTAAGGGTTAGCAAAGGATGCAGGATGGGGCTTTGGGGTGCATGATTCATCAGCAGGGTTTTGTTGTTGGGGAAACTTCCAAGGGAGAGCAAAGGGATTCAAAGGACGTTGCTGTGGGGAGGCATTAACAAATTCTGAAGATGACTGAATTAATTGCTCACCATTGGTCATTTTTGGCTTCTTTCGTGTCTGTTGACTGAATACGCTCCAACTGTTGTCTACACGCCGACTTGATGCAAATGGTACTGGTGGCTGGTGTGAGTCATGCACTTTTCCTTCATCCTGGGAGCTGTGGAGTATTCTGGAATGTGTAGTCTTCCGCTGAAATGTAGTCGCAAAGGTTGGTGTTCTCAGTGGTGCATCACACATATCACCTCGTGATCCTTTTGTCATGGCAAATTCAGCGCAGACTCTTTCTTCAGCTTCAAGCTTTGCAAGTTTGGTGTCCAGAGTCAGCCTCTTCCTCCTTGACTCAATCACAACTCTTCATGGGCAATATCCTGACACTCCTCTAGTATTCTTCAACATCATGTCCTGAAGTGCAGATCTCCCAGACTTCTTTGAGTTCCTGGAGCTCCTTGAAGAAACAAGAGAGTTGGAAGAGCGTGATTTGGTTTAACTTACCGAATCTTCAGGTCCAATATCATCCCACTGCAGCGGTGATTTTGTTTCAAGGGAATAAATCAACAGAGACACTCTTTCTTTGATATCGAGAAATCTTGTCTCAGCGTCGTGCATGTATGCAAGGCATTCTTCAATGTCGACTTCATCTGCGATCACAGCCTGGTACCTTTCGCATGCCAATTTAAAATCTTTGAATGTATCAACGAGCCTGCCTTCTACAGCTCTCACATCATCGAGGGTTTGACCAACAACGAGAACGTCCGCAACACGGTTTAAAGCTTTGGTTAACTCTCGCATTGCATTTGCAATGACTTGCTTCAAACATCGAATATGCTCAATATCAATATCATCATTTCCACACAACACGATTCTTGATTAATCTATTATTATCTGACAAGATACGAACTGATGTAGCTTTACAGCAATTATCCACTACAGAGGGGAACGAACGAATCCAAACTTGGAATTAAGCAGACACAAAGCAAGAACACAATGCTGGCATTCACAATGGCTGTTCGCTAAAATTAACAGAAACGAAAATAAATTAAATAAATCAAAATACCGCAACAGCTCTAGAACATTGTCCATGAATAATATATCAGTAAGAAATAATCAAAATTCTAATCTAATAATCCAAACAGAATTCAAACCAAAACAAATGCAACAGCTTAAGCCTACGAATCTTACACGTGAAAGGCAAAAAGAACAACTTCCAAAACCTAAGAAAATGCAAGATAAATAATTGCAGAATAAACGCTGAAATAAACGAAGAAATTAAACAGATAAATACAATTAATGAATGAAACTTATTATCTATTTGTCCTCGTAGCTACAAGACTGTTGCATGCATGTATTTTGATGTGTGGGCCTACGGGCCTACCAAAGCTTCGATAACTAGACCATGGGCAGCTTCTCTTATTCTTTTCTTCTCCGACTTGGAGCTTTGATGATCAGATCTGAACTGTGCTGCCCCAAGAAGCATGCCTAACGCTCTTATAGCTACGAGTCGAAAGGGTACACAAACACGCACTATGTTACTCAGCAAGGTCAAAGTTCAAAAAGGTCAATCGTCATATCATACATACAGAGTCCAAAGTCCAGTTTCTAACAACAACAACAACAACAACAACAACACATTCAACATACCCGCCCCCAAACAGGCAATTTAAAGGAGACTGTTTTCTTTCTAATAACTTTCTATGTTGAATTTTCTTCCACAGCAGTTTCTAACAACAACAGCAACAGCAACACAACAACAACAACAACAACAACAGCAACAGAAACAGAAACACATTCAAAAGTCTGGAAGCCAAATCTTGCTAATTTACCAAATGTAAGCATCTCAATTCAGTCAAAAGAAAGTGTACAACATATGGAATAAAAATCGTGGAAAATTTTGACAGCCACTTTGACAGTTTGCAGCACTTGCCATTTATTGTGACGGTTGTACTACAGGGTGTCCCAAAAAACATGTGCGCTGTTTGAGTGGCTGCTGCGGAGCAGCTATAAATCCAATTTCTCCATACTTAAGACTTTTAATAGAAGAGATTTCAACTTAAAGTTTGACACCGAGTTTGAATAAATCTGATAAGTAGCTGCTGATTTATGGAGCAAGAAAATCAAAATTATTGGCTGCCTCAAAACCAGAGGATTCCTTATTCTCCATTATGTTAAAATCAAAAAAATCGATTGAAACAAACAAACCTAGCCCGGTTTTCTAATTTTCACAAGTGAAACAGATATTCATGAATTGGATTTTGCGATAACCAAGAATATTGAACATAGCTAGGGTTGCAAAAAATGGTGATGTGGAACACAAGTGCTGCAGGCCATGACATGCGTCCATCAGTTATTTTGCTTCGCAAAAGTGATAAAGTCGTTTTAAACCAAGAATATTGCGTTCAGCAAGCTGCCTGGTCAATATCCTTGAGTTACGTGGTCATTGATTACTGCCAAATGTGTTTCCTGACGTATCTTCAAATTTTAAGTCCATTTGATGCTAAAATTCAAGTTATAAGGTTAAGTACGGAAATAAAATCTCGTAATGTGTATTGTAAAATTTTATTTGGAATATATATTGGATTTCATCCTCTCTGATTTTAAAACAACCTTTGATTTTGACTTCCTTTCTCAATAAATCAGCAACCACTTATCAGATTTCTCAAACTTGGTGTCAAACTCTAAGTTGAAATCTCGTCTATTCAAAATTTGAAAAATGGGTCAAGTTGGATTGATGGTTCCCAATAGTGCCACACATAGTGATTCAAACAGCGTACATGTTTTTTGGGACACCCTGTAGGTACTGACCAGATGACAAGAACATAGTCAAACTGAGTTGAAAGAAACTGCTAATACACACAAATGAAATGCAGGGAAATGATAGTAATTGCAGAAAACACAGCATTTCAGTTTATCATTGAAAAGTCAGTAATCTGGGCAATACTCATACAATTTTAAATAAAAGAACATGCTTTATCATCAGCTGTTATATCACAAACGCACAGCGTATTGAAAGTTGACAAACAAACACTTCTAAATAGAACACCCCAACAAACACAACAAAAATACTGCTGCAGATGAAAGGAATACTTAAATGACTACACAAGAAACTAGCAAAATTTAACCAGAAGGGTCAGTGCTCCACAGTGATGTAACTCTTGTCTTCCTCGGCTTCTTGAACTTATTACGTATCAGTGACAATTGAGTGTTTGCGTCATCACCTTGTCTCGAGTTGCGAATGGTGTAAACCCCAGATTCTGATTTATAATGCAACTAACTTAATGAACGTACACATCCGAAACAGGGCACAAAAACTATGAATGGCAAAAATATCGGAATCTTGCTGATTTAATAATGGAAATCCAAATATATGCAAGATTGATCTATGCAAATTACTGCCCCAGCATTGTGATCATTTAAAAGATAAAACATTTGAAGCATTAAACAACAACATACCCAAATTATTACCAATAATGATGTATCACATGCCTTGTTGGGCAAGTAGGCAGGACATAAAACAAACAGAAAAGCAATTGATTTGAATGGCAAAAATATTGGAACATTGTTGATTTGATAGGGGAGATCAAATATATTACCAGATTGATGGATGCAAAATTTTGTCCAAGCGCTATGACCATTTGAAAAATAAAATATTCGAAGCATTAGATAACAACATACAACAAATTATTGCCAGATTGATATATCACATGCCTTGTTGACAACAAACAGATTTAATAGCGCCATTCAAATATATGCAATATTGATAGATGCAACTTATTGCTCAAGCCTATGATCACGTAAAAGATCCAACATTTTGAAGCATTAGACAACAACATACTAAAGTTATTACCAGTATTGACATATGATATGCCTTGTTGGCCAAACAGGCAGGACACAAACGAACAAAAAAGAAATACATTTAAATAACAAAAATATTGGAATCAGAAGTTTTGTTGCCAAAATTGAACCCAGTTTAGCAGGGTCAAACCAATCGAAAACGGATGCCTAGTTAGCACTATCAACAAGCCTTTGGCAAGATCTTACCCAATTTGTTCAATTTATCTGACAATATTCATGACCACATACTTCAAAATACATGCAACACTGGCATCATTTTCCAGCTGGAACAGCAAGGACAGCGTCTACAATTAACCCCAGCTTGACTGACTTGTCTTGGTTGATGAAATAGTAACTGTTACAAGAAATGCATAAGCATACAACTTGAGACAATTGAAAATGGCCCAAAGAGTATGGCAAGGACCAACTCTATATAGATAAGTGATTATTATTCAACCTATTTACTGTCTAGTAGGCTTGAGATGTCCTAGATTGGGAGACATACCCCACGTAATATGAAAGGGAAATATTACCCAATGTTTTACAAAAGAGGAAATAAACCGCAGGTGATATGATGAGGGAAAGGGATCCCATGTGATCCCATGTTTTACAAAGGGAAAATAAACCCCAGGTGATGAGATGAGGGGAAATATTACCCCATGTTTGACAAAGGGGAAATAAACCACAGGTGATGTGATGAGGGGAAATATTATCCTATGTTTTACGAAGAGGAAATAAACCCCAGGTGATAGCATTAAGCCCTCAAGGAAACAGGAACTATCCTAACGTTGTGTGGTGGCTTGGGACGAATTTTTGGCGGTTAGGCCGCTGAACAGCGGCACTTTACAATAGTAGTGAGCAAATATTAGGGACCTTTTTTCATCTGCAGCCAATTCACTGTCTGATAGACTTGAGATGTTTTAGATAGGGAAAAATACCCTACTTAATATGAAAGGAAAACATCACGCCATGTTTTACAAAGGGGAAATAAACCCCAAATGATGTGATGAGGGGAAACATTACTCCACGTTTAAAGGGGGAAATAAACCCCACGTGATATAATGGAGGCAACACTTTACTCAAAGGGAAAGATTACCCAAGTTAGGGAAAGAGCACCCTATTGCAGTTAGTCATTTCGTTTAAAGATTCATTCTGAATTTCGATACGATCCCAAAAGCTCCCACACAACGAGTCTTTTGTGATTACAATTCTGCCTATCATGTGTTAAGGAGATCAGTAACTTGTGGTCCGTCCAGCAATAGAGTCGTAGGGCGTTAAGAAAGACAATTTACGCCCATAAATGTATGTGAACGCCCAAGACTCACTCAGATTTTCTATTCCCCCGCAGTTACATCCTAGTACCCAGTTCCCTGACTTCACCGCAGTTCGAAAGCATGGTTTGCGATGGAGAGAAATCTCCAGGTTTCATCCCTCTCTCCCACCCACCCTTCTTTTTTCTAGGTTATATCGTATTATGCCCCACCCCCCTTTATTCTAGGTCGGATTGTATCCTGTTGTTAGGCCGCTGAACAGCGGCATTTTACATTAGTAGTGAGTGAGCAAATATTTGGTAACTTTTTCCATCTACAGCCAACCCATTTACTGCCTGGTGGCTTAAGATGTTTTAGATAGGGAAATATACCCCACGTAATATGAAAGGAAAATATCACCCCATGTTTTACAAAGGGAAAATAAACCCTAGGTGATGTGATGAGGGGAAGCATTACCCCGTGTTTAAAGGGGGAAATAAACCCCAGGTGATATAATAAAGGCAACACTTTACTCAAAGGGAAATATTACCTAAGTTGCGTTAGGGAAAGAGCACAGGGGCGGATCTAGGAAAAATTCTGAGGGGTGCCTAACAGGGGGTCCGGGGGCGCCACGGAAAATTTTTGGTGACCACACCCTTTATTCTCTCGGAAGTGATGACCACGCCCATAGATAGCCAGAAAATGTCTTATTTACCATAGTATTTACCAATCCTAGGATTGGGAAATTTGTCGCTTAAGCTTGAAATTTCGACAGCAGCAGCGGCATGAAATCAAGACTTTTCCTCAAACGACGCAAATTTTTCATACCAAGTTGGGATGAACAGTTTAAGCACACCAACGGCAAGCTGAGTGGAGGTCTTGCAGCTTTAAAAAAATTGAAAAATGTCGTTTCACAACCCAATTGCCTAATGTATATTATGCGTTAATCGAGAGTCACCTGCGTTATGCCGATGTTATCTGGAGTAGTCTTTCAGAAATAAAACTAGCTGCTCTCCAACGCTTTCAAGACCGGGCTTATTCACTAATTGCAAACGCAAGAATAAAAGATGGCTGGTCGGCATCCTGGTTAAACGTAGACAATCTTCTCCGTTGCAATGAGAATGTCATGGCTTACAAGGTCTTTTCACTCGACCTACAGATCCCTAGATATAGGACTGAATTTGCAAAAAAAAGGATTTCCTTATGCAGCTCTCAAGTCATGGAATCATACACCTGCTGAGATTCGTGAATTACGGACACTTGATCGTTTTAAAAAACAACTTAAAACGCATCTATAGAGCTGGACTCTCAAGCCAAACACAACTCCCTGGAAGAACTGCAATGATTAAGCTTTATAGGGCTGTAGGTTTTTATTCATAAGACTTTTATCATTGTAAATAGATGTTATATATTTTAATTTGCTGAAGGGTAAATTTGTGTACTATACAAATAATGTTAAATGAGGGCTTCGCCGCAAGAAAAATAGCATCCATAAAATTTACGTTCCTCACACAAGGTTCATTTTTGTCGTAAAATAATAGTAAATGCGCGATGTTGAGTGTGGAGGCAACTCGATAACGTTACGATTTAGCCCCCATCTCAACAGAAATTAGGTTTGAGTTTTGTTTTTGTATATTTTCAGTTTCCTTGATTTAAAAAAGGAGACTCTTCTGTTGGTTAGTGAAAATTTCTTTGTGCTGCTTGGTGAATGAAGGTCATCTTAGCTCAGTTGTGTTTCTCGGCATCTAATTTTCTGTATAACTGGTGCATGGTGCATTCAAATATATGAACTTAGATAAATGTAGTATCAGCATAAGCAACATGCCAGACACAATCAACTTACTTTGCAGTCGAGCATCAAGAGCTTCTTGGTCTGCTATCAGCAGATAATTCTACGGGAGAATTGAGATGATACATATCAAGAAAGTACAAGGCATGGCATTGTCATAAGAAAATCTCATGGCATTGTCATAAGAAAATAGTTGGTCTTCACTAAGGTCCAAAGTATCGTCAAAAGGTAACAGAATACTACAGGACTCTTAACCCTATTTTAACCGGGGGGGGGGGAGTTTTTCGCCCCCTGTCGGATTTTTTTTAATAGCTCCCAAACGATGCTACCTACAATGCTAAAACTTCTTGACTTTTCCTGAAATTTAGTTGGCAGTCAGAAAATAGAACTTTCAATACCTATTGTTTGACCACGTGACCATCACATGCCCATATTTGGAGAGTGGTCACAAAGAAATTCTTTAAAACGGCTCTAATTTCTTCCTTTGTTACTAAATCTCAACAATATATATACCATTCGATTCGTCTCGATGAGTACTTTCATTTGATATATAATTTATTCATATTTGCTGACATCAGCAGTTTATTATTTCTATGACGTCATCAATCTTTATGACGTCATATTCCTAATGAATGAGTAATTTTTTCATGCAAAACTGATGGAATTACCTCAAAGATCGATGAAGGTACTTATTTAGTTAATTACTTAATTTCACCAATAATATGCGAAATTAATGGTTTTAAATCATAATTATTGAGCTAACAGTTTTGCATTGAATCAAATTTTCATTATTTAATTGGTTAATTTATTAGAAACCACAAATATCCGTATGAAACCATATAAAACTACAAATTAATGCTGTCAAGCAGGTATTTGGATGGTTTTTTGCCAATTTTATCTCGCTATTTGCTAATAATGGGCACTTTTCTGCAAATAGCTCGATTTTCTCAAAATTTGCATTGTTTAAGGTTGCCTAGCAACTAATCACGTGACTATTGATTGATTGGTGCTATTTTTAGATTCTCCTTTGTTCAATTATGACACAGTGCAAGTTTCATGGTCATAGCTGTTATACTTGTTATAGCTGTTATAGCTGTTATAGCTGTCATAGCTGTTTCTAACATGATAGATTCTAACTCTGATTTGTCCTGTAATACATATTAATAGTTTTATTGTAAATTATGTATATTGTAAATAGTAGGCCTTAGTTAGCTGTAATTTAGCTATTCATTATTTTAGCCTACTTTAAATAGATGTTTAATAATAATAATAATAATAATAATACTTGCGGAGAAAAACAGGGGGGGCAAAAAAGGCTCCCCCGGTAGAAAATCACTTTTTTTACCCGGTGAAAATAGGGTTAAAGAAGTGAGACCTCACGGTGAGCAGAGAGGGCGAGAGTTTCAAAGACAAGGAGCATTCCGTTTGATAAAGAAACAAATTACTAATTCTACCGGGTGTCCCAAAAAAATGTATACGGATTTGATGGACTACAGCGATGGGAGTCTAGCTTCAATCAATGTCTAATCACTCTAAAATATTCCTCGATAGTTAACTTGAACATAGGTACAATCCTTGCCAAAATTCTTGAAAAAAATCATATACTTTACTCAGCTCTCCCCCCTTCCCCCTTACAACGTTGGTCCCTTGTGCGATTACGCATTTCTCACGGGCACAACAACGCAGCCAAAGCCATTTTCTTCATATTTGGTGATCAGTGCTTCAGACCAACATTGTTCAGGGGGGCAGGGGGTAGGGAAAAAGAGTAACAATAAGTTTCCTGCGATGTATTTTGGATGCTTCGTCAGACAAGAAAGCAGAGAAATGACATGTTTTTTCGTTAACATTTACGCCAAAAGGAGTAAATGTATTTTAACGACAAGGCAATCAGGTCACCATCTTTGTTGTCATTGCCTTTTAAGGCACGGTATCGTCTCAGTCCCCCAATCAAGGCGCGTCCAAACTTCTTCCTGCCTCGTGGAAATTCGATCTCTCAGGTTCGGTCGTCTAAACAATTTCTGTCGTCAATTTACGAAGATGCTAAGTATTTTGGTGAACTTATGTCGTTTATTTGGTGTCATTTATCAAGTTTGAGTTGTCTGTTCTAAGATTCAAGGAGTAAAGATTGGCTTTATTGTCGAAGTATCGGATTTTGTGGAAGAGGGTCACTCAATCAAGACACTTATAAGAGGCCTAGATAGGCCCACCCTCGGTTGTCTGTCACCGCCGGAAGAACTCAGGGGCCTTGGCTGTAAACGTATCTACACAGAAGGTACGACGATAAAGGTAGCCCCTGCCCAAGCTCTGTCGTATGTACATGGCTCAGTACTGGTTAATTGAGAGATCTTCCTATCCAAACACGCCTTCAATTTGCGACTTCAAAAGTCAGAATCACCCGCGAGTTGAACATTCATTCATTCATTCATTTTTACTTATTTAGGCACGGTAGCCCCGTCAATCCATATGAACTGCTTTTCAGGGGGCCGTGGCAGACCATTTACTAATCCATTTACTAATTTAAAAGATCACTATATAATAGTTAACAAAAAAAAGAATTCCCGTTAAGGCTAGTTTTTGATTCTTCTCTTAAAGGTGGCAAGGGAGGGTGCCTGTTTAGCATCAGGTTCAAGTTGATTCCAAAGCTTAGGTCCACGAAAAGATATAGCCCTCTGCCCATTGTTAGTTTTTCGTAATGGTAACGAGAGATCAGTATCGGTGTTTCTCAGTTTTCTGACATTTCGAGTAGAATATTTTTCGAACAAATCTGAAAGGTACTCCGGGACCAGACCATTTAGCGATTTGTACATTGTGGTAGCTGTTTCGCTTCTAATAATGTCATTTACAGTAGGCCAACTTAAACTGCGAATTAATGCCATAGCAGGCGTATCAAATCGACTTTTAGTTACAATAAAAGCTGCTCGATTTTGCAGCTTCTGCAGGGCTTGCAGTTTAGTCGCCCCACAGCACCCCCACACCGAACAACAGAACCGAAAATTGCGCTCGACGATACCCCTATACATAGCACTCAACGTGTTTTGAGGTAAAAATTTCCTGGAATATTTCAAAAATCCAATTGCACGAGAAACCTTAGTACGGAGATTGTAAACGTGTTCTTCCCAATCCAAATTCCTATCAATTATCACACCCAGATACTTTGTTCGGTCTACATTTTCAACCTGAGAGTCACCAATAAAAAATAGTGGATGATCAACAGCCTTATCGGTAATTTTCTTAATTTTGGGCTGGGAACCTACAATCAAAGCTTGAGTTTTTAAAACATTTAAAGAAAGTTTATTACCCTGCAACCATCGCTTCAAATCATTCAGTTCACTATACAGAGTTTGGTTTATATCTACTAAGCTCGAAGAAGAGTAAGAAATACTGGTATCGTCAGCGTAAATGGTCACTTTACCTTTCTTCAGAGAAAACGGAATATCATTGATATAAATCAGAAACAAAAGAGGGCCAAGAGAAGAGCCCTGCGGTACACCACAGCGAATATCTTCTGTTTTGGAACATACCCCATTTACTTTGCAGAATTGCTTTCTATTGGTTAGATATGACGTAAACCAAGTAAGTTCAAGACTATCGATACCATACTTCCTCAATTTAGCAAGTAAAATGTCATGATCTACGGTGTCGAATGCTTTTTTGAGATCAATGAAAATATTTGTAGTGTATCTGCCATTGTCCATGTTCACATACCAGTCATCTGTGTTGTTAAGAAGGCAAGTGACAACAGAGTGTAGAGCTCTGAAGCCAGATTGGTTAGAAAATAGATGTTTGTTTTTGTTCAAATAATCGTACAGTTGGTTATAAATAAGCTTTTCAAAGACCCTGGCTAAAACAGGAAAGACTGATATAGGTCGGTAGTTAGATCGGTCATCAGGTTGACCACTTTTGAAAATTGGGGCTACTCTGGCTATTTTCCAGCTATCTGGAAAACAACCAGTAGCAATTGAAAATATCACAAAAAGATTCTGAAATAACTGGAAGTGCAAATTTTAGAAAATAACTAGCAATGCCATCAGTACCACATCCCTTTGAGGTTTTGAATTTGCCAAAAACTTTACGTAACTGGAGAATATCAATAACATGAAAATTAAACTTAGTTTTTTGTGGATTGACCTCGTAATCATTCTCGAGGAGAGGGTTTTTTGCTTCCGGAATTTTGTTACTGAGTGCCTCTCCTATGGTACAGAAGAAATTATTCATCGATTCTGCAATGCCGGCACTGGTAGAGATATGTTTCTCATCGATGCTTAATGATGAAATATTGGTGGTTTTAGATTTCTTATTCAAGACATTATTGATAGTCGTCCATGTGTTCTTGAGGTCTCCTTCGTAGGAAGCAATCTTGTGAGTGAAATACTCGCGCTTTAGTTCGCTATTTAATTTATTAACTTGATTACGTGCATGTCTATAGGACTGCATCAATAGTTCGGATTTTGAGCGAATAGCTTGTTTTTTTAACTTATCTCTTGCCTTGCACATAAGTTTGAAGTCATTGGTCAACCAAGGACAGAATTTGTCAGAAAGACGCCTGTTACGGGTTGGGGCATGTTTTTCAAGAATAAGTGAGAAAATGTTTGTCCATTTGTTAACTACAACATTCACATGTATGAACCACTCGACACTGTTCACAGGACCGATTGCTCATTTTGCAACAAACTGTTGTGGCAATGGATTGCTCCTTTTGCGCCTGCTTAACAGTCGGAAAAAAGCACGAAAGCCACCTCAAAAAGTTGACATCATGTTCACTCTCTGGCTAAAGATACCTAAGAAACGAGGTCGTATCATCTTGACCAACACAATAACTACCAAACTGCTGGTTTGTCTGTCTTTCGTCACCCAACAAGTTTGTCAGGACAGCTCCTTTCTAGCAAGATCTTGGTCATACAGCCACTCAGCAAACGCAGATGTGCCCTTCCCATCAGCACAGCAAAGCAATATTGATGAACAAGCCGTAGGTAGAAATAATTTTAGCAGGGTAATATATTGTTCAATGTTAAAAAAGACAAGGAAATAGAAGCAAGGTGTGTACAGGTACCACAAGGTACTTGTCTGGGTGAGGCGAAAAAGGATAATGCCCACCCCCTACCCCTTTTTCTTTATTTTCCAAGCATAATCACATTTCACTCTCGCTTGTCACCTGGTCCAACAAGGTCTTGCTCCTTTAATGCTTACACTTTAGGTGTCACTTAGCATCCACTAACATCCCTACGACTTTTCTACTAGCTGGTATGACATTGAGTTAGCCTATCACCTGGGCATAGCAAGAAGCGATTACCTACTGATTGGGCATAAACACTCCATAATTGTGCCTTTCCAGCTTCAGAAGTTTAGCTCCTGCTATGCAATCCAAGACAACCGACAAACAAGCTTAACAAGCCCCAACCTGGACCCATGTATAAAACACAAAACAAAGAAACAACAACAATAAATTAGAACAACTTAACCTTTTGCAGAACACGTCTATAATACCAGTAAATGTAGTTTCATCATGAAGCATTAGGAGGATACCCACTGTTAAACTGGCAATAAAAGTAGTTGCTGTTGCTGTGTAATGGGTTTACTGGCAAAACTGTTGTCAAAGGTTTTTGTGGTTGAGTTAGTATCAAATCATGCAGGTAGTCGCCTGGCATCAGACTCAGTTACCGTGTATAGTAATGAAATTTTTAAACTCCAAAAGGTTGCATGTAGTTTGGTTGACCAACCTTCCTTCCCACACCTTCAATGAGTCAATTCGCCTTGCATGTTTTGTTATTTCCCTGTGTGGCGATAAGATGGTCAGTCGTTACCTCTTTCAAACTTTCTTTGTATGAGCTAGATGTATAACATCATTTGAAACCCCTTCTGCCTGGTAAAATCGTGGTAAATCCTTAAACAACAAGAATCTGCTGCAACGGAGCATAAATTTATGGCAGTAGTGCAGGAATATAGCTCCATGGTTTTACTCACGGTTTGATCATATGCTTCCAAGGCCCAGAACTTTCAAGCACTACTAACAACCTGACATAAGCAGAGTCTCATCGGGACCAATTAACTTTTAACATTCTTGTTAAAGTAGTTGTAGCTCGTCCACTGGTCCATTTACATCTCTGCCAGTCAACAACCTTTAAGCTTCACAATCTGGGTAAAATAACTGCCATAATTACAACAACAACAACAACAACAACAACAACAACAACAACAACAACAACAACAACAAAGTAGAGGAATACTAAACTAAATACTAAACAGGTCTTACTTGTAGAAAGGTAGAAGATACCATGTATCTTTCAAACATGTGTCTTAAATAAATACTGCCTGGGTTTGAAAGTTGATAATGGTAATCTTTGCTGGCTAGGAATGAATGACAAGTTACTACAGTACTTGCACCAATACCACCACTGCTAGATTCATTGCCTAGTCTCAGGAAGTTACAACTTATTACTCCCCAGGTAGGGAAATTTTCTCTGGGTGGGTCAGAGTTACCACCACTACTGTTACTTCAAACTGAGTCCACCACAACTGACTCATAGGCTTTTATTAGGCTGAGTAAGATAAGTAGCGCCTGAACTTACAGATGTGTACACCAGTAATGTCACAAAAGCATATGGTCACACAAACTATTATCATAATTCTTTCCAAGACTAAGCAATCATTCAAATTGAGAAACGACTTCCCAGCATATCAGTCCTACAAGGCCTACAAGTCACAGCTTTCACATTGGTGCAGCAACAACAGCAGTTGCTGCTAAAGTTCCAGATTACCTCCAAAAAACTTTTCGCTGGTTGAGCAGCTGTTATGGACAGAATATTTGTACCCCTGATGGCATCATTAGAAGTATCCCAAATGTTATTATTGGTACTTTAGTTTGTAGCTCGGAATCCTGGCAACCATTACAGGCTTTGGCAATCTTGGGGTCGTATTTTGGCAGTGAATTTTGGCGGCTGGACCACCCTTACGGTGGTCAATATTTCGTTCAAACCTCATAATATACATTTTGGCTCAATTACTACTATCCCTGCGGGTGGTCTGTCCGACCTCACTACTGGTTGTGACTTCCCGAGTAGGGAAGTGAGTCCGGTGGTGAGTGAATTACTACTACTACTTCCCGGGTAGGGAAGAAGGGAATTTCTCTCCGGGTAGGAGAGAGTTTTTTTTTTTATATTCAGTATAAAAATTTACAAAAACGGGATTACTTATAACAACACTTACGAGCTACTTTACTACACTACTAGGACGAGATACCATGGGGAGCAAAATACCCTGACTACCCCATGGCTTTGACATAAAGACGAGCAACTAAATTAAGCCTACATACAATTAAATACATTTACTACTATAATTACGCGCAAACAATCTCTACTGATAAACACTTGAGTCAGTTTCACATTGGATGTCAGGCAACCATTTGAAGGCTTATAATTTAAGTGTGAGTTACACGTCAATCACAAAAATTTTATATACACTGAAATTACCAAACATCCAATGCAAAACAGACGTAAAGGAGTGAAAAAAAGGAAAGAACAAAAAGGACTTTGTGGCTGAGTGGCGTAAAACAAGGATTCAAATCTAATTATACCGACCTGTTTTTTGTATGAAATCAAGAGTTAATTCGAGGATGCTCTTATTAATGCTATCAGAAAGGTCTTTATCACCATACAACAAAATGTGTACAAGATCGTTGTTAGAAAGGCTGTTGATTTCAACAAATGGTCGTAATACTACCGAAACTCCAGCGAGAAGATCTCGTCGTTGAACGACAAACGAAGGGCAAAGCAACAAAAAGTACTCCGTATTCTCAATACCGGCATTCGTTGGGCACATTGGGATTACAGGTGTCTCTAAAATATGTGCTTGAATTTGTGGAAGTTTAGCCTGCTGAGACCGACCCTTATTTGGGAAAGGTAAGATAGGCCTATTGGGTCATGAATACCAAAGACAGGTTTTGCAGGGAGGCGAATTTTTGATAGAAGCTTTGTCTTAAAAAAAAACAACAGACGATGCAAGCCTGATTTCGGGATCAAGTTTATTCCATTCAGATATGCAGTTTGGATAGAAGCTAGATTGAAATTTTTCTGTTCTTGCCTTTATTCGCCCAACAGCATCCTGATTGCAAAGGCAGTAATTCGACTCAAGAGGTTTTCAGATTGGCTCCTTTGTATACGAGGGGGTGAGATTATTCATAATCTTATAGAACAAAGTGAGGCACCTACTCCACCTTCGGGAACTAAGTGACTCCCAGCCAAGCTCTGCATACAGTTTTTCCCGGGAAGATCCCCTCCATGTTCCTGTTACAGCAAGAGCAGCCGAGTACTGGACAGACTCTAGTTTTTCCATCAAATTTGGTAGAATGATGTTTTGACTGAATTCACAAACTTTAGCTGGAATATGGTAGATAACATCCCCGTAGTCCAGGTGTGGTCGCACATAAAGCTTATATAACTCGTTCAGGGTATGCCTGGGCAGATATTTGGAGAGATATTTTAACAGACCAATGCTTTTTCTCGTTTTAGAGATAGCAGATTTAATATGAGCTGAGAAAGAAAGCTTTGAGTCCAGGATAATACCTAGATGTTTATGTTCATTTACTTTTTTTACGGGTATGTTATTAAAGAGGATAACGAGAATATCTATTTCATGTCCTTTCTTAGAAAGTACTAATTCGACAGCTTGTTTTTGAGGATCGGGATTAAATGACATTCTCCAATCATGGGCCCATTGACTTATCAACTCCAGGTCATGATTCATGTCCTCGGCAGCTGCATCAGGCTCTTGAACAACCGTAAACAAGGATGCATCATCGGCAAAAAGCTTAACATTACATTTCAAGTCAGCGGTGAGATCGCTGATATACACAAGAAAAAGCAATGGTCCTAATATAGAGCCCTGGGGCACTCCTGCCAAATATCTCCCCAATTTGAGCACTGTCCGTTTAAAACAGGCCGCTGCCTTCGATCCTTGAGAAAACTTTGGATAAGAGAAAGAAGTTGTCCTGAAACACCACATCGTTTTAGTTTATAGATGAGACCATCGTGCCATAGGGTAGGGTGGGGGTAATGTGGGTCAAAAATGAGCAAAATCTCAAAATGGATAGCTGGTAAAACGAGACTAAAATGCAAAACATCTCAAACGTTTCGTGTAATTGACATTCAGTGCTTCTTCTTTCTTGGGAAAAAATCTCAGCTCTGACAAAGGCAGTGAAATATTTTCAAAAAATTTTCTCTTTTGGCAACTTGTACAAAATCGGAATATGACAGGCTAAATGATTAAAAAAATTAAGGAACTTACATTTCCCAACTATTCTCTATTCAAGAAAATCACAGTCTTTGCCTTTTATCGCAAGAAATCCCGTTCCCGCGACGCAAAATAAAACTACGGTCATTATGCTGTGATCCACCATCGTTGCGACTTGCAAGTCAGTGATCGAATTTGATAATAACAGTCAAATAAAGATGTTTGCAGTATGTTTACTCCAATTTACTGGTTACAAGACAGCAACTGCGGTAATAGGAAACCCGTTTTCGCATTTTAGACAGAAAACAACGTGGCAAGATGAATAGAAGTGCGAAAATTTTAAGCAATTCAAGGCTTCGCTGAATTTGAATTATGGCTGAATTCTCAGAAGGCCCACATTACCCCATCTGGTAAAAAAATAAAAATAAAAAGAAGAATCGCGTCAATGACTTCGAACTAAACGTCATTTCATTTGTAAAAGACCAAACTCTCACATCATGGTCATTAAATGGACCAGAAAAGCAAAACAACAGTGGCAGGAGAAAGTTTTCATGGGCTTTGAAATTCTTGCACAATAGGCCGTTCAGTAAAGTTATTTTATAAAACGAGTGGAGATACATTTAAGATGAATATTTTATGTAAAAAGGCAGTTTATTATGCATACAGACATTAAAAGAAAAATTGCCAGCCTTTCTTACATTTAACAAGAAAGGATATTTCTAGCGAAAAGCTCAGTAGACCCACTTTACCCCGTAGACCCACATTACCCCACCCTACCCTACCCTGTCAAATGCCTTGGAAATATCGAGATACACGGAGCTAACATCCATAGGAGGATTGCAGTCAAATGCTTTGAAGATTGTATGCGTAATTGAAATTAATTGGTTGACTGTTGAGTCACCCGGGCGAAAAGCAGATTGATTGGGGTTAAGTACGTCAAGATGAGGGAATTTTGTATTTGCCATGCGTGAATCAGGAGAGGGAGTCAAGAATATGAGAACTATGCGCCATCTTCACTCTTTCTTCTAGAATAATACGTTCATGCAGAGACAATTGGCGCAACCAGAAGTGTTGCTTTACGCCATTTTCATTCAAACATAGATAAAAGAAATCTCTTGAAAAGTTTTGTGATAAACAATGTTCTTTTGTGATCAAAACACAACTCAAACAAAAGGGGAACACAAAAACAGTGCAATGTCCATGGGGACTTCAGGAATTGTTATGACAGGGAGCTCTCCTGCAGAGGGCATTCAGTGATTGCAGATACATTTATTGTTAAATCTGAAATTATTAGCTACTGGCGGATTTTACGGAAAGCAAGCTTAGTTATGCTTTAAAGCTCCCTGAAAATCTCATACTGTTGTATGGTGTAGTTTTTTTTGTAGAATTATTTTTAATCAAGGTGTTTTTGGTAGGAATCGCGGCCTTGTTGCGGATGTTTCCCTCGCAGAATGCAAAACAGAATACAGGGTGTCTCAAAAAACATGTGCGCCTACTACTACCACCACCACTACTACCACCACCACCACCACCACTACCACCACCACCACCACCACTACTACCACCACCACCACCACCACTACCACCACCACCACCACCACCACCACCACCACCACCACCACCACCACCACCACCACCACCACCACCACCACCACCACTACTACTACTACTACTACTACTACTACTAACTACGACTACGTCCAAACTTCTTCCTGCCTCATGGAAATTCGATCTCTCAGGTTCGGTCGTCTAAAAAATTTCCCCTCCCTCCATCCCTGTCATCTGCCCCAATTGGAGTCAATGGTTGTTTCTTTCTGCTTTCTGGTGCTTCATCTAGCCGGCTCGCACTCAACACAGTATTATTTATGGTTAGCCATTAGTCTATTTTTAATTTGTTTACTCGTAGGCTGCACAATAATAATATAATAATAATAACAATGCACTTATAGAGCGCTAAAATCTATATACATATATTCTAAAGCGCTGAACAACTTAGTGTTAAAAACCTTAATTGACAGAAAGTAAAGCTAGAAATTTCATTCACATGTTAAAATGATTATGAAATAAATACGTTTTTAATCCTGTTTTGAAAGTTTGCACGCTCTGAGATCTTCTAATTTCAACGGGCAGTTTGTTCCAGAGCCTAGGGGCTGCAGTACAAAATGCTTTGTCCCCACGAGATGTAAATTTTGTCTTTGGAACTATTAATGCCACAGATTTCTCTGACCTCAGGCCTAGGTTAAACGTCGCTCTTCTCATGCGCCGAACCTAATACAATTAGGAGCGACTGTAGAGCGACGGTAGAGCGACACTGAATTATACGTCGCTCCTAATGTGTCGCTCCTAATATAAGACAATTAAATTTCTGATATCCTTTGTAGCCTAGCAACAAAATCATTAGAACAGGTCCTTCAGCTTTTGTTCTCAAAGCAACAACGAACAAAAGCATGTTGCAAAAACTGACGCAACCAATTTTGAGAAAGCAAAACACAACGAACTCTGGGCAAGCAAAATAATGTTTAAACTTTGTCATGGACATAACTGTCCAGTGTTTTATCGTGTAAAACGAAGAATAATCAACAACATCTCAGTCATAAGTTATACCTGGTAGCTAGCCGGGGACGTGCCACTTTTGCAATGTCACACGTCTGCGTTCAGAGTTGAGTTAGTGTCCATCATGCGGAAATCAAGCTATACTATTAACTGCAAGTTTTGTTTTTGTTTCGCTCGAATGAAAATTAGAATACAATCCCCAATATTCTGTCTCAGTCACAACAGAATCAAGAGCATCATTGCCCTTTTAGTCACTTCCGGCAAATTCCCGTTATTCGAAGATATACGCATGCTCCGCCTATTTTCGAAATTTCAAGTCATTTAGGTACATGATAAAAAGGGAGGTCCTTACAAGAACCTTGAGGAGATAAACCACATACTACCCAACTTGTCTTTGAACGCTGTACATTTACAAAAAATTGCTTTATGTGATCAAGGTCAGACTGAAACCACTTCCCAGGACCTGCGCACATTTTTTAGTACAAATTTGATATGGAGGTGAACATAACTGGTTTAATATTGTTTGTTAAACCTTGTACCATGTTTTTGCAAGGATTTTCTAGGTAAAGAGTGGTCAGGCTCAAATTTCTGCAGTCAATATTTTATGTGAGAATGATTTCAAACAATTTAGCTGGAATGAACGTTCACCTTGGGTGGTATGTCTGGCAATGCGTATAGAACTTTAGCTCCACCAATTGTCAACATCTTCACTAACTGATCTGCAAAACAAACGTGGAAGGTTATTGAAAAGCTGAAGAGCTAACACTGAGAAACTTAGACCAACCTATTATTTTCACAACATAACTGCTTGTAAAATCAGACCGTACACGCCTGCGATAATTCTAAATAGAAACAAAATATGCAAATACTTCATTTTTCATTTTTTTCTTCATTTAATCCATAATTAAAGTTGGTATTTACAATAGTAACTAAGAACATACTAATTCAAACCAACTATTTACAAAAAAATATACTTTATACAAAAATTAGCGGCATATTTTGCAGGTGCATTTATCGCCAGCCCAGTCTTTAATCCTCTTTTTAAAAGCAGAAAGTGTTGGCTCATTTCTAACACTATCATCTAGGTTGTTCCAGAGGAAACTCCCTCTAAAGGACGGTGATTCTTGTCCACAGCCCTGTGTCTTTATTTGTGGCAGTTTGCAAAGATTTTGTATCCTTAGATCATAAGCTACATGCTTCTTTTCACGAAACTCCCATACAAGCGATGGGTTGAGATGATTCATAGACTTGTAGATTTCTGTCATCAACTTCTGCAAGTTTCTAACATGTATACAAAAGCTGCCACTTCGAGTGAGCAATGTTTCAAAGGGACATTCGTATTCTTTATAGAGGATCCGAAGAGCACGTTTGTGTGTCACTTTCCAAATTGGTAACAATTTACTGTAGGTCTCGCCCACATGAGTATATGGTGTTATCATCTGCGAAATTACAGATCTCAGAGTCTAGTCTCATGAGACATAGATCATTGATGAATATGTTAAAGAGCAAAGGACCCAGGACAGATCCTTGTGGTACACCAATTTTTATTCTTCTTGCGGTACTTCCATGTGAACCAATCTTTACCCTTTGATGGCGGCAATCCAGATAGCTATGCATTAAGCAAAGGCTATTGAAATCGAAATTATAAGCCCTCAGTTTTGCGACAAGGAGGTTACGAGGTAGAAAGTCGTTAGCCTTGGATAAATCCATTAGAATTGTTCCTACTATACCTGATGCGTCCAGACATTTCCTCCATTTTTCTATCAACCTTATCAAAGCATGTTGCATACTATACCCCTCTCTGAAACCACATAAGATTTTTGAGAGTCTGTCTTGAAAGTATGGGCATATTGGTCTTTTAGAATTCTTTCATAGACTGTAGAGGCTGCAGGTAAGAAACTTATTGGCCTAAAATTTCCCCTGTAATTGGAATCATAATTTTTGAAGAGAGGGCTGAGATCAGCTTCCTTCAGTTCGTTTGGAAACTTGCAATCATAGATTGCCTAGTTGATACAGTCTGTTAGGTAGGGGCAAACTATTTCCATTTTACATGGGAATAAGGGTCAGAAAACATGTTTTGGGTTCTTCGGGACATTTTTAGGGGGTTTTATCCGAAAAAAAAATATTTTTTTCAAAAATTTTGAAAATCGATTTTAGGAAACGAAACAAGAGTTTCAACTACGAACAAAACACGCAAGACAAAAGTCAAAGCAAGAAATGGAATTATCAGAGTCAAAAAGAAATACCTACGAAAAGAGAATCAAGACAATTGACGATAAAATTGATAACCTAATCGAGATGAAGTATGGTGAGTATCCTCTCAAGTTAAATCTATTCAAATTTGGCAAGTGAATGAAACAAAAATGAAGTCGAAAATGCGTACATTCAAAATACCCCCTGATTTAGTGATAGAGAAGCTAGATAAAGAGAACCGCATGGTTACAGAAACAGCGTCAAAAAAGATGGCTGTCACAGAGCACCCATGTAAAGAAAAGAAATACGATATTTGCTCTAATGATACCACAAGCAACATTAGAGAGCTTGAATCCAAATACATACAAGAATTTGAAAAAATGATGCACGCTGAAGAAAATGGCGAATTTTTTTATAAATCTGCACTTGAAAGAATTGGCGCAGAAATAGACCGACTTGAGAAAGTCCTTGGAGCTACTACCAATAACTATAACTGTAACAGAAATGATAATAACACAGTATCCAGGTTTAAGGAAACGGACATTAAAGCAAACCCTAGAACTAAAATTCCTATGCCCATAAAGTTAACTAAATTAACTAAAGCCAGACGGAAATTGAATCTTACGTCAGATAAATATAATTAGAAATCTTACACCATATGAATAAGAACCATAAACATAAACTCTGTTGCCAGTGTAAATTAATCATTTTAGCCTGAAGAGTCTGCATGAACAGACGAAACTAGTCGCCAAAGAAACGAGTGTTGTTTTTGTTAATGCCTTCTATAAGTTTCGATATATATATATATATATATATATTCTCATAAGCTCCTACTCAATATGTAATAAAATAGATATATAGACTCAAGAAAAAACACATTCGTTAAACGTTTCGGCGCAAGCCTTCATCAGTAATGACTTTTCAAAATCAGACAGAGCATACATATACATCTCGAAATTCAAAAACAATATAAAACAATAGCCTAAGCGGGATCCCGCTAAATACAATAAATCGCAAAAGGTGTTAAAATAGGGATGTTACCAGAAGCGGCAAGAGGAAGATCAAAGAAAGCGCAGAGTATAGAGCCGCTAAAGTCGGCGGCGGTGTCTGTCTCGCGGGAGCTGAAAAAACGTGTGTAATAACAAAACAAGCAATAGAAAGATCCAAAAGCGGATTGGCAGAAAAGAGATCCTTAAAAAACAGCGTGTGACCCTAACGAAAAGCTGAGCGCAAACATACCAATATATATATAGGTCGAAACACAGAAATGACAACAAACTCGTTGAGACGTAACGCTAATATGATATGCTACTAGTTTCGTCTGTTCACGCAGACTCTTCAGGCTTATTTACTCGTACATCAACTTTACTTTAAATTTAAACAAATGAATTTTACATAATCTGACGTATCATCAATACATCACATCAACCTCGTACTGATTGTTAGGGAGGCTAGATAAAGATGGCAGTTTTGCCAATCTTATCGATTTAATGCCGGTTTGTATTTAATTATGAAGTAGTTTTCTTTCTCTTTTCGGAGTGCGTTGTCTTGATTGTGTAATTTAAAGAATGGACAAATGGTAAACATGGGTGATTTTGATTTTGCACATTCCGAAATATGTTTGCTAACAAAAAGTTTCCGATATTGTGGAAGGGAGATTTGGTTTCTGTGGAGTGCTGCTCTATGTCTCAAAGTATCACCTGATTCTCCGATGTACTTATCCCCGCAGCCGTTACAGGATATTATGTAAATGCAATCTCTTACACTGCAATCCATTTCGTTTTTAATGTTAAATAGTTGTTTACTTTGCTTGTTTATTTCAATTTGACTGCAGACAACAATCTGTTTACAGGTTTCACATCGTTTGTCTTTGCATTTCGTGACTTTTGGTGTGCTAAGGATAGTGTCTTGTGAGGTAAATTTTGCTCGTGTTAGAATTCTTTTCAGGTTCTGCGGTTGGCGTTTGCTTGGAATTAGTTTAGTTCTGTTTAGTTCACGTTTCATTTTTGGACTTGCATTTAAGATTGAGATTGATTCTTTTATGATTGGGTAGAATTTTGGGTTTTTTGGGTTATTGGTTGAAACGAAAGTTAATGTTATTCCTTCTGGAGGTTTTTCTTTTGGTGTGCGAAGTTGTTCTTGTGGGATTTCCCTGGCTTTTTTGAACCCATTGTCAATCAAGGTTTCTGGGTACCCAAGGGGTCTTAAAGTGCCTTTTAAATCCTTTAATCTCGTATTCAGAGTTGTTTTTTCGTCGATAATGGTGCATAGTCTTCTCGCTAGGTTATAAGGAATGTTTATTGGGGTATGTCTAGGGTGAGCTGATTTGAATGGGACATAATTATGAGTGTCTGTTGGCTTAAAATAAATGTCTGTAATAATTTCATCATTTTTTGCTGTCATTTGTATGTCTAAAAAATTCATTTTTTCATAGTTCGTTTCTACAGTGAATTTGATCCTTTCATGCAGGTCATTGAGAATATTATGAAGTTCTGTAATTGGACCCATTTTGGTGTCCCAATAAATGAAGCAATCATCTAGATATCTCATCCATTCACTTTGGAATTTGTTCCGTGCTTCTAATCCATAGCACTCTTGAAATCTATTGTAGAGTTTAATTTCTAAAAAGGCCATTACTAGTGTGGCATAGACAGGAGCGCATTTTGTTCCCATTGCTGTACCTCTGATTTGCAGGAATGTTTTATTGTCAAAATTGAATGTATTGTTTTCAAGGACAATTTTTAGAGCTTCTAATATAAAGTCGTTCGGAATATTTCTTGTTTTACTCTCTGGGTATTTTTCGAGCCAAAATTTTATTGCTTCTTGTCCTAAATTGTTGTCTATGTTTGTGTACATGCTTGAAATATCGAAAGTTGCGAGCACCTTGCTTTTGTTTGCGTCACGGGGCATTTTAGTAAGAAAGTCGATATCGTCTCTAACATAACTATCAACCCGTTTTAATAATGGTCGCAGTATTTTGTCAATGAAGTCACTTAGTCTGCTCGTCACACATTTTGGACCAGCAATGATGGGTCGCATTGTTAAACTTTGAGGGCAATTAATCATAACACATTTGTTTGGGGATATTAGCGTTACGTCTCAACGAGTTTGTTGTCATTTCTGTGTTTCGACCTATATCTTACAGTACCTGGATCACTTCGTGTTTCGCTCTATATATATATATATATATATATTCTCACAAGCTACTACTCAATATGTAATAAAATAGATATATAGACTCAAGAAAAAACACATTCGTTAAACGTTTCGGCGCAAGCCTTCATCAGTAATGACTTTTCAAAATCAGGCAGAGCATACATATCGATCTCGAAATTCAAAAACAATATAAAACAATAGCCTAAGAGGGATCACGCTAAATACAATAAATAGCAAAAGGTGTTAAAATAGGGATGTTACCAGAAGCAGCAAGAGGAAGATCAAAGAGTACAGAGCCGCTAAAGTCGGCGGCGGTGTCTGTCTCGCGGGAGCTGAAAAAAAGTGTGTAATAACAAAACAAGCAATAGAAAGATCCAAGAGCGGATTGGCAGAAAAGAGATCCTTAAAAAACAGCGTGTGACCCTAACGAAAAGCTGAGCGCAAACATCAAAACAACCAAACAACCGAAATGTAAACAAAAATCAAATCTATGTATCAACCTGCCTAGTGTTTAATCCCTTAGGGGCAAAGCAATCCAGCCGATATTGCCAGAAGCTTTCCCGCATCCTATTTCCCCCCGTTAGCCTATCGATTATCTTTATACTAATATCCTTCAGAAACCCGTGGTGGCCTTCTCCAGTAAAATGCCTGAAGAATTCCGCCTGGGGTACTGAGGCCCCCGAATTAAACTTATTACTGCACGCCTTGTAATTGTTAAACCTAAGCCTAAAAGGCGTGCAGGTGCTGCCAACATATTGTACACCACAAACAGTACATTCCAACAAATACACAACATTTGACGAGTCACAATTAAACGAATAGTTTATCCTATATTCCCGGCTATCTATGTTTGAATGAAAATGTTCACTATTACTCATGACATTACACACTTGACAACGAGATTTACCACAACGAGAACATCCCTTCTTATCAGTCCCCCCATTTCCCTCACTGAGCCTAGCCCTAACAAGTATATCCTTAAGGTTCTTACATCTCCTAAATGCTATTAAAGGTGGCTCAGGAAATACCACTCTATGCTCCTCCGAGTTTGTGAGCATAGAATGGAGTCTCCTGCACCCTTCCCCAAACTATAGAGTGCTGGATGGTATGTGGCAACAAGTGGAACCCTTTCCCCCCTCCCTTGGTTATTGGTCCTATTTCCCGCATTTGCTAGAAGAGTTGCCCTATCCAACCTACGTACCCTATCTATTTGTTCATCAACTAAAGACTCTTCGTAGCCCCTGTCCTTAAGCCATCCAGCTAACTCGCCTACCCTCTCCTGAAATTGGCGATCTTCCGAACATATCCTACGAAACCTAAGAGCCTGACCATAGGGGATCGCCTTCTTCGTGTGCCAGGGGTGACAAGACTTCTTATGCAAGTACTGATGTATATCAGTTGGCTTGCAAAACAAGTCTGTCGAAAGGAATCCCCCCTCCCCCACGCTAACCTGAACATCTAAAAAACTAATACTCTCTCGTGATTGCTCGCTAGTAAACTTAATGGTTTCGTGGCTACTGTTGAGATGATTGATGAACGACTTCAGCTTTTCCTCCCCGTGCATCCAGATAAAGAAAACATCATCGATGAATCTCATCCAGATGAGGGGCTTGTCAGGTGAAGCCTCCAACAACCTCTCTTCCAACCGGGTCATGAAGAGATTGGCATAGGCCGGAGCGAACTTCGTGCCTATAGCCGTGCCCAATTTCTGCCTATAAATCCTATCATTAAATTCAAAATAATTATTCTCCAAGACCAAGGACACCAACCCAACTAGGGTATCAGTAGCCACGCCCGGGTTTTCCCTTCTATCCAGCGCCTCCCTGATGGCCTCTAAACCCTCCCCATGTGGAATGCTTGGATAGAGTCCCACAACATCAACCGTACACAACAAAGACCCCTCTGGTATTTTACCTAACTTACTTAGCCTAGACAAAAAGTGGTTAGTGTCCTTAACATATGACCTACTTTGGCTAACCAACGGGTTAAGGTGGTGGTCTAGATACTCTGAAATATGCTCTGTTATAGTACCACAATTGGAAATGACTGGTCGCCCCTTAACGCTACTAAGACCCTTGTGGATCTTAGGTAGCAAATGAAATCTACCTAACTTAGAATCTTTAACTTCCAAATAGTCAGTCACTTCCCCTAATCCTGGGTCCTCCTCCCTCAGTTCTTTCAACTTAGAATTAATGGTCTTACCCAAATCTACCGTGGGGTCCACCTCTATTTCTTCATAAACCTGCCTATTGTCTCATTGTCGGTTAGCCTCACTTATGTAATCCCCCCCGATCCCAAACTACAACTGCTGATCCCTTATCCGCTTCCTTGATGACTATGTTCCTATCAGATTTAAGATTTTTCAAAGAAAGTTGTTCAGAAGAAGAAAGATTACTAAAATACTTACCCTCCGGCGAGACAGACATTACCTCCTTCTCCAGCAGTGAAAGATAGTTTTCTAGAACTGGGTCATCCTTGGGAGGCTGCCATGTAGATTTAGTTTTAAAATTATTGTCCTTGTCTGGTACATAATCGTCCTCGTTATTTCTGAAATGCCATCTCAGTCTCATCCGCCTGTTGTATGCTTCTATATCTGCTCTTAACTTTGCTTTATCGATGTCAGTAGGAGTGGGTGAGAACTTCAGGCCTTTCGAAAGAAGACTTATATCTTCCTCCGAAAGTTCCCTCCGAGATAAGTTCACCACACTCCCACTGACAAATCGTCCCCTCAGCCTTCCATTCTCCAAAACCTCTTCCTCCTCTTCATCGTCCTCTCCTCTCGGTATTTCTGCTGCCATCATTTCCTCTCGATTGATGTTTCTTTCACGCGGTAGATCTTTTCCGTCAAATATTTCCCTTTGAGGTGGACCCCACGGTAGATTTGGGTAAGACCATTAATTCTAAGTTGAAAGAACTGATGGAGGAGGACCCAGGATTAGGGGAACTGACTGACTATTTGGAAGTTAAAGATTCTAAGTTAGGTAGATTTTATTTGCTACCTAAGACCCACAAGGGTCTTAGTAGCGTTAAGGGGCGACCAGTCATTTCCAATTGTGGGGGAGGGGGGATTCCTTTCGACAGACTTGTTTTGCAAGCCAACTGATACACATCAGTACTTGCATAAGAAGTCTTGTCACCCCTGGCACACGAAGAAGGCGATCCCCTATGGTCAGGCTCTTAGGTTTCGTAGGATATGTTCGGAAGATCACCAATTTCAGGAGAGGGTAGGCGAGTTAGCTGGATGGCTTAAGGACAGGGGCTACGAAGAGTCTTTAGTTAATGAAAAAATAGATAGGGTACGTAGGTTGGCTAGGACAACTCTTCTAGCAAATGCGGGAAATAGGACCAATAACCAAGGGAGGGGGGAAAGGGTTCCACTTGTTGCCACATACCATCCAGCACTCAATAGTTTGGGGAAGGTTGCCAGGAGACTCCATTCTATGCTCACAAACTCGGAGGAGCATAGAGTGGTATTTCCTGAGCCACCTTTAATAGCATTTAGGAGATTTAAGAACCTTAAGGATATACTTGTTAGGGCTAGGCTCAGTGAGGGAAATGGGGGGACAGATAAGAAGGGATGTTCTCGTTGTGGTAAATCTCGTTGTCAAGTGTGTAATGTCATGAGCAATAGTGAACATTTTCATTCAAACATAGATAGCCGGGAATATAGGATAAACTATTCGTTTAATTGTGACTCGTCAAATGTTGTGTATTTGTTGGAATGTACTGTTTGTGGTGTACAATAAGTTGGCAGCACCTGCACGCCTTTTAGGCTTAGGTTTAACAATTACAAGGCGTGCAGTAATAAGTTTAATTTGGGGGCCTCAGTACCCCAGGCGGAATTCTTCAGGAATTTTACTGGAGAAGGCCACCACGGGTTTCTGAAGGATATTAGTATAAAGATAATCGATAGGCTAACGGGGGAAATAGGATGCGGGAAAGCTTCTGGCAATATCGGCTGGATTGCTTTGCCCCTAAGGGATTAAACACTAGGCAGGTTGATAAATAGATTTGATTTTTGTTTACATTTCGGCTGTTTGGTTGTTTTGATGTTTGCGCTCAGCTTTTCGTTAGGGTCACACGCTGTTTTTTAAGGATCTCTTTTCTGCCAATCCGCTCTTGGATCTTTCTATTGCTTGTTTTGTTATTACACACATTTTTTCAGTTCCCGCGAGACAGACACCGCCGCCGACTTTAGCGGCTCTATACTCTGCGCTTTTTTGATCTTCCTCTTGCCGCTTCTGGTAACATCCCTATTTTAACACCTTTTGCGATTTATTGTATTTAGCGGGATCCCGCTTAGGCTATTGTTTTATATTGTTTTTGAATTTCGAGATGTATATGTATGTTCTGTCTGATTTTGAAAAGTCATTACTGATGAAGGCTTGCGCCGAAAAGTTTAACGAATGTGTTTTTTCTTGAGTTTATATATCTATTTTATTACATATTGAGTAGGAGCTTGTGAGAATATATATAAATTTTTTGCTTAGAATAGGAATTGAAGGGTAATCAGATGGAGCGTACTATATCAATCATAAATACATTTATCAATTTAATTAAGCTAGAGCACCACCGCAACTTCCTGGAATTTTGTAATGCTGAGAATGTAATTCCACATGGTCTCCGATTAAAGAAGGTTCCATCCTTACTTGGGAAATTGTCAGAAGGCTTCAACCAGTCATGGAGAAATGTCCTGGACACAGCACAAGGACAGTTGATAACACTGTTGATAATCCGATACAGAGAACAGCTAGAAGATTCAAAGAACAATGCGTATGAGTTGCTGAGAAGAGTTCGCCCAAATCTCAATAGAGAGGAGCTGGAACACATCACTGGACGGGTCAAGGAATGCAAAGAATCACTTGAAAAGAAAAGAATCAGCAAGGCTACTAAACTCTGCAAGGATGCTGGCATTGATGTTTCTATTGGCAATTTGCATGCCCTTCGGTCCATGGACCATCACACCAACGAATTATTTGACGGAAAAGATCTACCGCGAGAAAGAAACATCAATCGAGAGGAAATGATGGCAGCAGAAATACCGAGAGGAGAGGACGATGAAGAGGAGGAAGAGGTTTTGGAGAATGGTAGGCTGAGGGGACGATTTGTCAGTGGGAGTGTGGTGAACTTATCTCGGAGGGAACTTTCGGAGGAAGATATAAGTCTTCTTTCGAAAGGCCTGAAGTTCTCACCCACTCCTACTGACATCGATAAAGCAAAGTTAAGAGCAGATATAGAAGCATACAACAGGCGGATGAGACTGAGATGGCATTTCAGAAATAACGAGGACGATTATGTACCAGACAAGGACAATAATTTTAAAACTAAATCTACATGGCAGCCTCCCAAGGATGACCCAGTTCTAGAAAACTATCTTTCACTGCTGGAGAAGGAGGTAATGTCTGTCTCGCCGGAGGGTAAGTATTTTAGTAATCTTTCTTCTTCTGAACAACTTTCTTTGAAAAATCTTAAATCTGATAGGAACATAGTCATCAAGGAAGCGGATAAGGGATCAGCAGTTGTAGTTTGGGATGGGGGGGGTTACATAAGTGAGGCTAACCGACAATTAGACAATAGGCAGGTTTATGAAGAAATAGAGGTGGACCCCACGGTAGATTTGGGTAAGACCATTAATTCTAAGTTGAAAGAACTGATGGAGGAGGACCCAGGATTAGGGGAAGTGACTGACTATTTGGAAGTTAAAGATTCTAAGTTAGGTAGATTTCATTTGCTACCTAAGATCCACAAGGGTCTTAATAGCGTTAAGGGGCGACCAGTCATTTCCAATTGTGGTACTATAACAGAGCATATTTCAGAGTATCTAGACCACCACCTTAACCCGTTGGTTAGCCAAAGTAGGTCATATGTTAAGGACACTAACCACTTTTTGTCTAGGCTAAGTAAGTTAGGTAAAATACCGGAGGGGTCTTTGTTGTGTACGGTTGATGTTGTGGGACTCTATCCAAGCATTCCACATGGGGAGGGTTTAGAGGCCATCAGGGAGGCGCTGGATAGAAGGGAAAACCCGGGCGTGGCTACTGATACCCTAGTTGGGTTGGCGTCCTTGGTCTTGGAGAATAATTATTTTGAATTTAATGATAGGATTTATAGGCAGAAATTGGGCACGGCTATAGGCACGAAGTTCGCTCCGGCCTATGCCAATCTCTTCATGACCTGGTTGGAAGAGAGGTTGTTGGAGGCTTCACCTGACAAGCCCCTCATCTGGATGAGATTCATCGATGATGCTTTCTTTATCTGGATGTACGGGGAGGAAAAGCTGAAGTCTTTCATCAATCATCTCAACAGTAGCCACAAAACCATTAAGTTTACTAGCGAGCAATCACGAGAGAGTATTAGTTTTATAGATGTTCAGGTTAGCGTGGGGGAGGGGGGATTCCTTTCGACAGACTTGTTTTGCAAGCCAACTGATACACATCAGTACTTGCATAAGAAGTCTTGTCACCCCTGGCACACGAAGAAGGCGATCCTCTATGGTCAGGCTCTTAGGTTTCGTAGGATATGCTCGGAAGATCGCCAATTTCAGGAGAGGGTAGGCGAGTTAGCTGGATGGCTTAAGGACAGGGGCTACGAAGAGTCTTTAGTTAAAGGCACACTGTCTTGGCTGTAATTGGCTGGTTGTGATGTTAAAATCCCTAACAAAAGACCTGGCCACTGGATCATTATAAAGCCTTCATTCTCTTAGATCATACTTTGTTTCGAGAAAAAAGGGAGTTTGATCGTTATCATCTTCGTGAATTTCAGTGTACAGCGAAATTGGCCGAAATTACTGAAGCTTGCCTAATTCTATTCTTTCATATTGTCTTTTTCATCCAATCAGTGCCACGACAGTGTGCCTTTAATGAACAAATAGATAGGGTACGTAGGTTGGATAGGACAACTCTTCTAGCAAATGCGGGAAATAGGACCAATCACCAAGGGAGGGGGGAAAGGGTTCCACTTGTTGCCACATACCATCCAGCACTCAATAGTTTGGGGAAGGTTGCCAGGAGACTCCATTCAATGCTCACAAACTCGGAGGAGCATAGGGCGGTGTTTCCTGAGCCACCTTTAATAGCATTTAGGAGATGTAAGAACCTTAGGCTCAGTAGTGAGGGAAATGGGGGGACTGTTAAGAAGGGATCTTCTCGTTGTGGTAAATCTCGTTGTCAAGTGTGTAATGTCATGAGTAATAGTGGACATTTTCATTCAAACATAGATAGCCGGGAATATAGGATAAACTATTCGTTTGATTGTGACTCGTCAAATTTTGTGTATTTGTTGGAATGTACTGTTTGTGGTGTACAATATGTTGGTAGCACCTGCACGCCTTTTAGGCTTAGGCTTAACAATTACAAGGCGTGCAGTAATACGTTTAATTCTGGGGCCTCAGTACCCCCAGGCGGAATTCTTCAGGCATTTTACTGGAGAAGGCCAACACGGGTTTCTGAAGGATATTAGTATTAAGATAATCGATAGGCTAACGGGGGGAAATAGGATGCGGGAAAGCTTCTGGCAATATCGGCTGGATTGCTTTGCCCCTAAGGGATTAAACACTAGGCAGGTTGATACATAGATTTGATTTTTGTTTACATTTTGGTTGTTTGGTTGTTTTAATTTTTGCGCGCAGCTTTTCATTAGGGACTCACGCTGTTATTTTAGGGATCTCTTTTCTGCCAATCCGCTCTTGGATCTTTCTATTGCTTGTTTTGTTAGTTCACACGTTTTTTTCTTTCTAGCTTCCGCGAGACAGACACCGCTGCCGACTTTAGCAGCTCTTTACTATGCGCTTTCTTTGATCTTCCCATTGCTGCCTTTGGCTAAACCCCTATTTGCACCTTTTATGACTTATTGCAATAATCAGAATCCCGCTCAGGCTATTGTTTTTATATTGTATTGTTATTTCAAGATTTACCGGATGAGTCAGAAAAAACGTGGGGTGTTTGGCGGATTGTGACATAGCGTTCAGCCACCCGATCATAGCGAACTAAATTTTTTCTTGCAGCCAGAGGTCTAACTTAGATCATAAGCCTTTCCCCATCGAAATCGGTCACTTGATGTATTAGTCAGAAAATGTTTTCTTCGTAAGACGTTGTATGGGAGTTTTGCAAACTTATGAAATCTTTGATTGAGCCCCTTCAGCATTTTGCCCTTGCCAAAGCTGCAGGTACACGTGGTATTATCAGGGGAGAATGAAATAGTTTTGTCATGAAACATCGCATTGATCTTGTTGACATAAATCTCTTTACAACACAAAGAAGCATGTGATTTTACTGTTTCTCAAACATATTCTCTTTGCAGGACAAGTTATGACGTGACAAGGCATCCCAGGGGATAAAACACTATTTCCGAACTGTTTCATGCTCCCCAGATAATACCACGTGTACCTGCAGCTTTGGCAAGGCTAAAACCCTGAAGGGGCATGGTTAAAGGTTTCCTCAGCTTGCAAGACTCCCATACAAAGTTTTAGGAAGAAAATCTTTTTTGAATAATGAATCACATGACCGATTTTGATGGGGAAAAGTTTATGATCTAAGTCAGATTTATGGCTGCACGGAATAATTTAGTTTACAACGGTCGGGTGGCGAAACGCGACGTCACAGTCTGCCAAACACCCCACGTTTTTTCTGACTCACCCGGTATATGTATGCTCCATCTAATTTGGAAAGCTATTACTGATGAAGGCTTACGCCGAAAAGTTTAACGAATGTTTTTTTAAATCTTAATGAGTCTATATATCTATTTATTACATATTGAGTAGGAGCTTATGAGAATATATATATATTCCCATAAGCTCCTACTCAATATGTAATAAATAGATACATAGACTCAGAAAAAACACATTCGTTAAACGTTTCGGCGTAAGCCTTCATCAGTAATATATATATAAATGAGGAGAGAAAACCCCGAGAGTGGTCACTGAAGGGGTACAGTAACCCTATGATAAGCGATGAAGGCATTAATATCTTGGAGTTCATGTGGACAGGGAACTGAAATGGTCTACTCAATTATAAAACGCGATCAGTAAAATATCCAGAGGATTGGCATACTACGGTATTCAAAGCACCACTTGCCAGTTTCAACCATAACATCGAAGAACATAGGTCTTGTCAACCCATACTTCAGGTACAGTTATTCCGTCTGGGGCAATTTTGGAGTAACTGCACTTGATAAGTTACAGAAACTGCAAAAACGAGCTGCAAGACTAGTTACCATTAGTCCATATAACACATCCGACTTACTAGTTATTCATGTGCTTGGATGGCCCACTTTTAACGAGCTTATTGACACCGAGACCCAAGAAAATTGTTTTCAAATCTCTAAATTGTGATGTGCCATCTTATATGAACAATATGTTTACGAGAGTTAATTGGTCCACTTTTCGCTCTCTCAGGAACGCTAAGTCCATTAAGAGTCCCTTTCTTAAAGACGACGTTAGGCCAAAGGAGCTTTTCATATCGCGGGGCGAAGCATTGGAATCACCTAAAAAAAGAAGCTAACTCATCTACTTCTCTGAAAACGTTTACTGCTGAGCTAAAGAAATTTTCGTTGAACAAAGCCTGACCTTTACTTTTATCTTATTTAGCCTCTTCGTTTGTAGTAAATATTTCATATTACGATATTAGATAGATAGATAGATAGATAGATAGATAGATAGATAGATAGATAGATAGATAGATAGATAGATAGATAGATAGATAGATAGATAGATAGATAGATAGATAGATAGATAAACTTTATTTAAAGAGGATAAACCAGGTTAGCCTAACAACTAATCTTCCCCTGGGTCCTCTCTACTAACTACGAAATAAGAATATAATACACAAAAAGGTGTCCTTTAAGTTTTAAGAAGCTTAGTAACATTTTTCATTTAAAGTAAAGTAAATCTGACAGTCAAGATAGTACTGATATACTTTTCTCTTGAAAATTTCAAATGATGTTGACTGTCTAATGTTAAGTGGAAGTTCATTCCATATTTTACTTCCTTTTATCGATACTGACTGATCAGCCTTTTTCAGTTTTGATCTGGGCACATACAAGTTGTTGTGTGATGAACTTCTCGTCAATCGTTGTTTAATCTGATTTTGGTGAGTGAACAAATCAGTCATCGGGTGTCCCAAAAAAAAGTATACAGATTTAGTTGACTCCAGCGCTGTTAATTTAGCTTTAATCAATGGCTAATAACTCTCAAAATGTTCCTCGATAGCTAACTTGAACATAGATACCTCGTTTGTTGATATTGATGCTTTGAGAGCAGAAATATCGATCTTGAAAGCTCAAATTTGCGTCCACCTGCAAACCAGAGCTTTGGCATTTGGCCTAAGCAAGTTCCTGAAGCACATCAAAATTAAGAACTGAAGTCAATGAAAAATTAAGAAATTGCTCAATGGGTCACTGGAGGGTGACTTCTGGAAAACAGAATAACACAAGATCTAATATTTTTCAAATTTTATCAAGGCTATCGTCGATTTATACGCTGTGCCTTAAGAATTTGCTTAGGCCAAAAGGCTAAAGCTCTGGTTTGCAGGAGGAGGCAAATTTGAGCTTTCAAGATAAACATATCTGCTCTCAAAGCACCAATACCAACAAACGAGGTACCAATGTTCAAGTTAACTATCGAGGAGTATTTTTAGAGTGAATAGACATTGATTGAAGCTAAATTCACATCGCTGGAGTAAACCAAATCCGTATACATTTTTTTGGGACACCCGGTATATTTTGGAGCTAGTCCATTTAGAGCCTTGTAGACTACTATAGCTGTTTTGAAGTTTATTCTTTGTTAAATATTGTAATTAGGCCTTGTCTCATAGTTTTATATTTAATTGTATGTTTGTATGCATGGTCCCCGGTAAAGCAGTTATCAAAACTGAGGGGCACAATGCCTAAAAAAGCTAAAATGAAATGAAAACAATGAAGAAATGTACAGGTTACTTTAAATATGAAAAATAAATTGGCCATTTCGACAAAATAACATTTGAAATACTACTGTCAAGGCTCCTTCATATCAATTTCACATTTTGTGCGGATATCATAGCAAAAATATCTGTCTTTGGGATACTTGCATGAGAGGTGATCCATTAGAAAATCGCCCCCTCGGTCAAACACGACAGCAGCATCGAAAAGCTGAACATTTGTTATGGCACTTTGAGCGCCTGCCCTTTCTGTTGACTATGTTGTTGCAAGATAATGATAATGATAATGATAATAATCTTATTTAAAGTTGGTCTATTTACAATAGTAATATAATCACTAATTTATACCAACTATTTACAAAAAACAACTTTAATAGAAAATATACAAATTTACAATTCTGGCTATTTACAAATCCGGCAATTACACTTATCGCCAAGCCAGTGCTTGATCGCTCTTTTGAAAGCTGCAACTTTTGGAAGTGCTTTTATCTGGTCACTAAGGGTGTTCCAAAGGAGGCTTCCTCTAAAGGATAATGACTCTATTCCAAATTTTGTTGTTCGTGTTTTTGGCAATCGACATAAATTTTTTGTTCGTAGGTTGTATTTCACAACCTTTTCTTCATGAAATTCCCAAATATATGAGGGGTTCAAGTTGTTCATTGTTTTGTAAATTTCGATCATCAGTTTCTGGAGATTTTGAACATGTATTTTCACGCTTTCGCTTTTCTCCAGTAACTCATCAAAGGAAGAGTCATAGTCCTTGAAGAGGATCCTTAGTGCACGTTTGTGTGTGCGGTTTATTTCGTTATTAGCAGCTTTCGTAGAAAAAAGCCAGATCAACGGGCAATAGTTGAAATTGGACAGTATTACGGCATTACATATTAACATGGCCTGTGGTCTTGAGATATAAGTATTTAGCCTTGAGAAGGCATTTATCTTTCTATTTACCTTGGAGCACAAATTTTGTATATGGGCAGTGAAAGTCAACGCGTTGTCAATCTCTATGCCCAACAATTTAACCTTATTCGTAGTTAGTATTTTGTTATCATTGATATTGAGACGCAAGGTATTTTTTTCTTTCAATCCAAGAAACATCACTTGAAATTTGCCAGGGTTTGCTACCATTCCGTTTTCAAAAAACCATTCTATAAGTGCGCTAAGGTCATTTTCCAGCCTTGGGACAATTTCGTCCAGACTACAGCCACACGCATAGAGTGTGGTATCATCTGCAAAATTGCACAAGTCTGAGTCTAATTTTAATTTGTATTTGAAAATAATGGTTTCACAGTTTTCCAAAATTTTTTGTCATTTTCTATCGTCTTCGATTGAATGGATTTAAAATACTCTCGTTTTGTTTTTTTGTTCAAATTTACAACATGGTTCCTCTGGTCTTTGTAATTTCTAATGTCAGCTTCTCGCTTACTTTCATTTGCAATGTTTTTCAGGTTTGTTCTTTTCATTATAGCTTTTCGTAATTCCTTGTTCACATGGGGTTTGTTATTTCCCCTTATAAACTTTGTTTTCTTGGGAGCATTTGCTTCCAGTGCATTTTCAAAAGCTGTTTCGAAATTTGTGTAACTGACCGTTGGCATAGACTGGAGATTTCGCATTAAGTCTAACACAAAGCGCTCTTCTGACCATTTTTTGTAGTTTCGATAAACCAATTTTTTTGGAGGAACCTTGCTGTAAGTTGTTTTAAGGATTGTGTATATAAGATGGTGGTGATCACTAAATCCTGTTTCAAACGACTGAGTCTTCATAAGCGAGTGCCGCTTATTCGTCAATATTAAATCAATGCATCGGCCCTTGGACGACTTGAAACATGTAGGCCCTTTGATAATATTTTTGAGATCATGCTTCTCCGATAGGGAGCACAGATGTTGGTTGTTTGGTTCCATGTTGAAGTCTCCAAGGACCAATACATTTTCAAATCCAGACAGTCTGTCTAGCAGCTGAGATAGTTGTTCTATAAAGTAAGCCTGATTTTGATGTGGAGGCCTATAAATTGGCAGCAGCAACCATTTCTGTTTCCTTACATTAATGTCAAATGGGATCACTTGGATATCATCTGGAACATTAACGTTCGGAATTTTCCGTGATATGAGGTTGTCTCTAACGTAAACTAATATCCCACCACTGTTTTCTGTCACATCTAGCCTAAGTGGTTTCTTAAAGCCAAGTATCTGGAACTGGCTGTCAGGGAAAGTTGAATCTATCTTCGTTTCAGAGATTATTAACACATCTAAATTATCTTTCACCATCATCGAGAAAGATTCAAATTTGTTCCTTATTGAATTGATGTTGATGTAACCTATAATTATATTTTTTGGATATTTTAGACGGAGGGATTTTAGCTGTACGAAAGATTCAGCCTCATTTTCAAGTGAACACTGCGACACATAGGTGTCAGCATTTAAAATCTGGATACTACTGTCATTTTGCGTTATTGTCTGATCTGGATTCGATAGCACAGAGTTTGATGTTCAATAAGTTTTAAAAAACCTAATAAAGTTTCCTGCTAAGAGAGAGTCTCCTCGCTGATTTAGATGCAGTTTCTTTTTACCAAGACATGACATGTCAATATTTGTGTTTTCAATTACCTTCAAATTTAGTTGAGTGGCAAGGTTCTTAATTTCATTGTTGGCTTTGTTGATATCAACTTTCATATCTAGTGCTTGCTTATCCTTGCGTATGGTAATGGTTGATAGGGCAAAATCTGTATTGGGTGACTCTTTCTTTGCCTCTTCCATCGCCAATTTCAAATTTTGTATTGTATCAACTCCATTGGTCAAGTCGTTGGTCCCCGCGTGAATGATAATGCAGTCGGGTTGTTTTCTGGCAGCAGGTTTGATGTGGTCAACGATATCTCGACTGGTAGCCCCAGGATGAGCCCTTATACGTACATTATGATTTCTCTGCAATCCAAGCTCGTCTAAACCGTTGAGAATGGAATCGCCAATAATGATGATTTTCTTTCGCTTCTTGTCAGCCTTACTTGGCTCGGCTTTACTTTGTTGTTGGCTGTCTTTAGATTCTTTAGTAGTCTTTTGTGGGGCACTCCCAGTACTGCTGTTGGTTGATTCATTATTCTTGTTCTTTTGTTTCTTTTCGTTCGATCTTGGTTCATTTGATTCTTTCTTTTGCGGAGACTCTTTGTTCTCAGGCAAGAGGAAAATGTGAACGATTTGTTGGTGAAACTTGCAGTAGATTCCGGTCGAAAAAATTGACTTTTGCTATATTCATTTGTGCTGCTCCATGTTTGTGCTCCTCTTTTTGCAGGATAGCAATGTAAGTAGCCGTTAATTCACCTCTTATATATATTGACGGTGCGATGTTTTGTTATATCCGCATACTGCACTTTTCCGGTTGTTCATCCTACCCGTCAGCATTGATTTTTGAATATATCCGGAAGTATTGAGATGCAACTCAGATCTCAATACTATAATTAACCGATTAGAAATAGACAGTTCAGTACTTGCAAAATGGTTTTCAGAGAATTACATGAAACTTAACGAAGACAAATGTCACCTTTTGATATTTGGTAACAAATGTAAAGACTCAGTAGTTACCATTGGTAACTCCACCATTAAAGAAAGTGATTATGAAAAGCTTTTGGGAGTTACTTTTGATAAAAGATTAAGTTTCACGAAACATGTTGAAGATTTATGCAAAAAGGCAAACCAAAAATTGCATGCACTTGCTCGCCTCTCTAAATATATGGACCCTGTTAAATTAAAATTGCTGATGGATGCATTCATCAAATCGCAATTCAACTATTGTCCGCTTGTATGGATGTTTCATGACAGGACGATCAATTCAAAGGTAAACAAAATTCGTGAAAGAGCATTGCGAATTGTATGCAAAGATAGTGGAAATGATTTTGTAAATAATGTGAATAATTCTGTAACCATGCATAAACGCAATCTGCAGTTGCTTATGATAGAGATTTTTAAAACAAAGAACGATCTCAACCCAACATTTATGAAAGATATTTTTGCAGAAAAAGACAGCTATTATAGTCTGCGTAATGTAAATCACTTGCAGCTGCCGAAAATAAGGCCCGGGGGAGGTACTTGACTTTCAATTGTACGGGGGTGTGCACTCCAAGAAAAAATGTTTTCATCTGGCTTTAGAATTTTTACCTCGAAATGATAGCCGGCTTTAGAAAAAATCGGCGAAAAGTATACTCCAAAACGTAAAACTTCGTCAAAAAACAATGAAATAACAATTTTGACAACCGGCTTTAGAAAAAGGGCCTTCTTTTCATACCCGGCGTTAGAAAAAAGAGGCGAAAACGATACCCGGAAAGGAGTGCACATCCCGTCAGCAAATTATACTAAGTAGCCCCCCCGGGAAATAAGGACAACAATATATGGTACAGAAAATATTCAGTATAGAGGCTGCTTTTTATGGTCCTCACTTCCCAGCTTTTTGAAAGACTGTAGCACAATTCAAGAATTTAAAATGAAAGTAAAACAATGGAATGGTGATTCATGCACCTGCAGATTGTGTAAAGTTTTTATTAAAGATTTGGAATTTTTAGATTAATTTACTTTCTAGGTTATACTTCTTTTAGTTTTGTTGGCCTTAAATAGCTTTTAGCTATTCTAATTAGAAAAGCCAACTTTAAATAAATTGATAATAATAATAATAATAATAATAATAATAATAATTTGTGTTAGCCTTCAACATGAAAAAAGATCCAGGTAATGCTGACGAGAAAGGATTAAGAAATTCAGGTAAACAAACGTAAACTAGGGTAGATTAAAAACGTTTTTATTCCTCCAACTCATCAGCGCTCTCTATTAGATCTGTACCCAAGTATTACAAACAAGTCAGTGAAAAATATTGTGCATTACCTTTAGTATTCACGCGTACATTCATCTTATTACTCATAAAGCAGGCATAAGCCATCTGGTAGAGCACGAATAGCGAAATTAATGTTACTTATGTCATAGTACTATTATATAGTAGGGGAGACCGGGGTCAATTGTAATACATTTTGGAAAATCAGCCATATCGTCTAAATAATTATTAATTGCGCTCTCGAAGGAAAATGATATTGTAGTTGCATCCCTTGGGATAGAATAGACATTAGTTTCCATCACATGGAACCAATTTTTGTGACGCTGCGATAGTTTTAAAATCAGTGGTCAAGAGTTACAATTGCCTCGGTAACACGGGGCAATTGTAACAGATGGTTGAAGCAATTGTTACATATCTTTAAAATCATCACAGATGATTACTGCACGACGCTGCCTTTTCCTTACACAAAATGTAGCACCAGGTGGCACTCATTCAAGGCTTTAAAAAGAAATTAAAAACAAGACGTGGTTTTTATTTCTTTGTAAATTGGGATGGATCAGTTCAAAAAATTGAATCGATTGAGAAAAATAAGGTCTTTTTTAACAAATTTCAACTTCTAACTCTTTAATACTGCATGGATGCAAATTGTTCGACCAGATTAGAAAATGAATCAAAACCAAACCATCGGCCAGCTGACACCGGGGTAATTGTAACAGCGTGCTGCAATTGCCCCTGACCCGTTCACATCTCATAGGCCGTGGAGCTTAAAATTTTTAACGTAGTTTTGATCCTAAATAGATACCATGTCTATGATGTGAAAATGAAATTTTTTACTCAAGAGCAAAATCTTTCAGACACAAATTTACAGTGAAAGCACGTATTTACTTTCGTATTCAAAAACATGTTTTCCCCGAAAATGTTGCAAACTTGGCTGAACATTCCTGTACCTTAAGTCGTATGTAGAGAGTCGGAACGAGCATGTTCTGTGAAAAAATCAGATTTTTGCACTTTTCTGCAAGGCGTGAGAGTCAGTGTTACAATTACCCCGTGTTACAACTGTCCCCGGTCTCCCCTACTGTATTAGTTACTTCACATCAAACTCTCGCATTCGAACAATTACGCAGTTACAGAATTTCATAAAGGAGATATGACAAAGCCGTAGAGAGGTGCAACAAAGAAGACAAGAAGGTATTACAAGAAACTATTTGAAATTTCTAACTTATTTTCATTCGGTTAACTGCCTAGGTCTCCTGTGGTGTGGACGCGGATTTTTTTATACGGATAAAAAAAATGATGCGTTTTCAAAAATATACGAATACATGTGGACGTGGCCTCAATTAATGATTCGCGTTCGAATTAAGAAATTATAGTTGCAAATGTTTGGACTATGGTCAGCATCTCATGCTGTCCTTTTGTAGTTAAATATGAGTAATAATAGTAATAACATTGCTTTTTTATGCGCAGTGGGCTAATTTTACTGCCCTCAGTTTTAAATTTGAGGCCCTCCGGTTGCTTTTTGCACCCTCCGCTTCCCGTCGGACGCAAATAGCGACGCTCGGGCCGCAAATTAGCCTAATACCCCCAAAACAGCGTTATTGCTACATGTACAAAGGAATGGGTAAGGCCGTCTAAAAACGACTGAAAATTTGGCTTTCCTTGGCTTCCCTCTTCTTTTGTTTTGTCCTATTGTTTCGTAAGTCATCAAGGGATTGTTTTAATGGAAAGTGGACACAGGCCCTATTCTGGTAATGACTACAAAATATTTTCAATCTGAAAATGGTTGAAAACAATAACAATAATAATTAAGGATTTAGTGCCTATCTTTACAACATCTCCTTTCTATTTTTGAATGACATTTAAATTCCGAAAGCTCTTGCTCAAAAGTTAGTACCAGGTTGCATTTAACGAATTCCTCCTTAAAAGAGGGTGTTTATTCCACAATGCTAATTTAGAAATGATACACCAGAAAGAAGCTTTTCGTTACCTTTGGTCATTTGGCTAGTTCTGAACTTGCCAATTAATGTTATTGTCAGACCAGCGAAAAGTGGAGATTCCTAAAACAGAAGAAACAACCATCAGCGTGAATAGCAAGTTAAAGTTAAAAGGTTTGCCAAGTTAAAGAACAATTATGGTCCTTGGACGGTAGAAAATCAACGGGCGAAGATCAAGTACCACCAAACTTGTTCTTTAAGCAGCAAACGAGCTTGCAGTCCCTTTGACTGATGCTATTAACAGCAGCATACGCAACTATAGTTTTCCGAATAATGGAAAATGCACCGCCGTATGTCATTTAGATAAAGGGGAGGTAATTCGTACAGTTGAAAAAAATTTTCGTCCACTTAGTATGCTAAATATCTTCTCTAAAATCTATGAAAAGATTTTGAAAAATCAACTTATTCCATACCAAGATGAAACCCTTTCGCTTTTCATTGCTGCTTATAGAAAATCATATGGCACACAACATGCCTTGATAAGAATGCTCGAAGAATGGAGGGTTAAACTCGATAATAACAATATTGTAGGGGCTGTCCTAATGGACTTGTGGAAAGCTTTTGATTGCATTCCACATGATTTACTTATAGCCAAACTACATGCATATGGCTTCGAAGAAAATGCTCTTGCCTTTATTTACTCCTACCTGAAACGGCAGAAACAGTCTGCGAGAATCAATAATACGTATTCAAACTATTTTATCAGGAGTACCTCAAGGCTCTGTTTTGGGCCCTATTTTATTCAATGTTTACATGAATGATCTCTTTTTGTTCATCAAACAAGCAACATTACATAATTATGCCGACGATAACACTCTGGCTTATTTTTCCCAGACTTTATCAAAGTTGATTGAGGTACTGGAGGAGGAAGCCAGAGTTGCTTTGAGTTGGCTGAAACAAAATGAAATGATAGCAAATCCAGAAAAGTTCTACGCACTCCTTATCAGAAAGGATCAAACAAATACCAGTGGACAAGGTTTCAATATCCAAGGAAAACTGATAAAGTCTGAAGAAACTGTCAAATTACTAGGTATTAAACTAGCTTATAAAGTAAACTTTGAACCGCATATCTCTGAACTTTGCAGAAAAGCTGCGTCGCAGCTCAATGTTTTGAAACGACTCAAAAATGTATTGCATTTAAAGAAAGGAAAACTCTCGTCCAAAGCTTTGTATACTCTAATTTTGATTATTGCCCTCTGGTATGGTACTTTTCATCAGCTAAATCTTTGCAAAAAATTGAAAAGATTCAAGAACGTGCCCTCAGATTTTTATACAATGATCACCATGCATCTTACAGCGACTTACTAGTGAAGTCAGAAAGGTGTACAATGCATGTTTCCCGTTTGAGAGTTCTCTGCATTGAGATTTTTAAGACTTTAAAAAATCTAAATCCATCTTTCATGCATGATATTTTCAAAATTAGATCCTCTACATACTCATTACGAAAACCAAGTGATTTACAACATTATAGACCAAATCAAGTCACCTTTGGTTCTAACAGCCTGCAATCATAGGGACCTCAAATCTGGAATGGACTGCCGAATGAACTAAAAACCGCCGAAATTTAAGTAGTTTCAAACGTATCATAAAAATGTGGAATGGCTCAAACTGTAAATGCAATGCTTGCCAATATGCCTCCGAAAGTTAGTTTTCGTGTATTCCTATTAATTAAGTAAAATATTTTAAAAATATTCATTCATGTACATTTGTCTCAAAATACAATTGATTTATCTATTTAGTCATTTTTTTATCGATTTGGATTAGTTTGCGTGTACATATGAAATTGTATATAGTAAGCTAGATGTAAATAATCGATATAAAATAAGTGGACAACCAAAAGCACATGAATCGGGCTTGAATACTCAGTTGCTGAGAAATATCGCAATTGAATATCTTTTGTAGCGGATTAAAGTCATAGCTACGTGATCAAACCGAACTGGACAAGACATCGTCATTTTCGAATGTTTCGGTTTGCTGTCACAATAGCTGAGGACAGTAAGCTCGTTCTGTACCTCCCCACGAAAATAACCGACATAATAACACTTCTATATTACATTGAAAAAATAGCATTCTTATAGAGTTTCCTTCCGCTGCGCTGTAGCTGTTGTCTTCATTTGTCTAGAACATTCTCATGATTCGTCTAAAAAGCAACGTTTCGGCAGCTCTCAGTCCATTCTGTGATTATATCGTCCAGCATTCACTGCCATAGAAGAGAAAGGCAGGTTTAACATGGCCATTTAATATTCGTTTCTTTATCTCTTAAGGTGACTGTGCTTTCACCTCTGATGAGCACGGAAAGCCGATTTCAGAAATCCTTCTCTCCAGAAACTTATTGATTGCTCGGGAACCAACCGATCTATCGAAATTCGGTAAAAGATATGGTATTATCCATATTCTTGGCAATCGAAAGATATATCAAAGGAAGTTGTTTGTTTTGGACAAAAATCCCGCCATCAGGTTCAATTTCTTTTGAAATGGATGAATCTCCTCCTGTCTCCCTGGCATTTCTAGCAATCCTTTGGAATGATACAGCATCACTGGCCGCGTAAGCAGAAGGGACCTGAATTTTGGGTACCAAACTTGAATTGGTCAATCTGGTACTATGACAATCCCCGTTGCTTCTTCTTTTATGATCTTCTGCATCACTTTGTTTATCAGACTAAAGGAGGAAAGGCATAGAAATCTAATAAACTCCAGTCTAATGAGAAAGCATCTATTGCAAAGGCTGCTGGATCTGGTTTATATGATACACATTTTGAAATTTGATAAATCAGCCTTGAGGCAAATAAATTAATTTTTGGGTCAGATTTTTGGTGTTTTGTAACTTGCAAATAGTTTGTCATCCACTATCCATATGAAACCTTCTTTCTGGATTCAGCATGTATGTATGTATGTATGTATGTATGTATGTATGTATGTATGTATGTATGTATGTATGTATGTATGTATGTATGTATGTATGTATGTATGTATGTATGTATGTATGTATGTATGTATGTATGTATGTATGTATGTATGTATGTATGTATGTCCGTTTCGAACCCGTTCAGGGCGGGTTGCCAAGCCGACTAGGAGATTTCCTTACACAAAAGCGTGAAATCACAGAATTTCAAAGAGTCTTTCATTGAACATTGTTCACTGGAAGCACAACACAATGGCGTTATTGTTTAGAGCTGTTTACAGCTAACTGATAATTGGATTCATTGATGCGTGGACGCAAACAGTTTTGTTTTTTATTCGCTGGTTGCAAGAGACAGTTTTGCAGAAAACAGTCGAAATGATTGTTTTATCGGGCCGAAGCCCAAGAAAAGAAGGATTTTAGTGCCGATGCACACTCAACACAGGAATTTTAGTGCCGATGCACAACGTATAAATTAAAAAATCGTAAGGGACTGACAGCGCCTTTGTTTAGCCGCTGGCTGCGCTACCGGAATTGAAGAGGACTGACAGCGCCTTTGTTTAGCCGCTGGCTGCGCTACCGGAATTGAAGATAAAATAAATCAGTATTTTGTAGGTATATTGTCTTCATTGCTTTCTGGCTTTCGACAAGGCTATAGCACACAGCATGCTCTGTTTCGAGTCGTTGAGACTTGGAAAAAGTGTCTCGATATGTCGGGTATAGTAGGAACAATCCTGATGGATTTGTCAAAAGCATATGATTGTATACCCCACGACCTACTGATTGCAAAGTTAGAGGCATATGGATTCAAGCAAAATGCTCTAAAACTAGTTTGTAGTTACCTGACAAACCGAACACAAAGGGTCAAAATAGGCTCCACATATAGCTCACCACAACGTGTATCGATTGGTGTACCACAGGGGTCTGTTCTTGGACCCTTACTTTTCAACATCTTTATAAACGACCTGTTTTATATGGAACTGGAATCGGAGATATGTAACTTTGCTGATGACACGACAATTTACGCGTGCGATACATCTGTGGAGGCAGTCATGATTCGATTAGAGGGTGACCTTCAGGAATTAATGCCGTGGTTTACTGAAAACGGCATGAATGCAAATCCTTCAAAATTCCAAATAATGTTTTTGGGGCTCAAGGGAGCAACTAATAAACTATGCCTTAACATGAAGACCAATTAATTCCATCAAGCGAACATGTAAAACTTCTGGGGGTAAACATTGACAACTCACTCAAGTTTGAAACGCATGTGAAAGAACTATGTAGGAAGGTCAACCAAAAGGTGCATGCATTTGGAAGGTTAAGACCATATTTAGGAGAGCAAAAATCAAAGTTACTTTTAAACTCTGTGGTTATGTCGAATTTTTCCTATTGCCCTCTGATCTGGCTATTTTGTAGCAAAGTTGCAAATAATCAAATTAATAGCACCCACAAGCGTGCACTGAGAACTTTATATAGAGACTATCAATCCACATTTGAGGAACTTCTAGATAGGGTTGAGACAAAAACAATACATAAAAAGAACTTACAAAACCTCATGGTTGAAATTTACAAGTCAATGAACCATCTCAATCCAGAGTACATGTGGAATTTCTTTGTTAAAAAAGATGTTCCCTACAACCTGCGGACAAAGGAACTATGCAAGCTCCCCTCAGTGAGTTCTCAGCGCTACGGAATAAATTCCTTATCCTTTAGAGGGAGTCTATTGTGGAACAATCTTAGTGATGACCTAAAATTGACAACTTCTCTCATGAAATTCAAGAAAGAAATACGTTGCTGGGATGGCAATAACTGTACGTGCTACATTTGCACTTAATTTAGGATAATTCATTAGGGTTTTTTATCTTTTTGTTATATTGTATATTGTATATTATAGATAGTTGGTGTTAATTAGTTGTTGTTAACTAGATCAAAACCAACTGTAAATAAGTTTATGATTATGATTATGATTATGATTAGGACTGACAGCGCCTATGTTTAGCCGCTGGCTGCGCTACCGGAATTGAAGAGGACTGACAGCGCCTTTATTTAGCCGCTGGCTGCGCTACGTGGCTCATTGGTTATTGGACGCAAGAATTGGAAATTATCTAATATTACTAATATCGTTTTCATCGTTTTATAAATATTTGTTAGCTGGTTTACATGCAGAATTTCGTTACTTCAAACAGTCTTGGTTTGCTCCTCCGCATTAAATGACAGTCGATAGACCCCGCAGAGGCTCCGAAAAGAACGTAAATTAAATTGGTCAAAATATCAAATGGTCCATCCACTTTTAACATGGTCCACCGAGCCGGATAGATAGAGACACGGACGTCGGATACCCAACGGACACTTTATTTACCGGACACATTTTCATGGATGTACCCATTTGATTATCGTTTGACATTGGTCTGCCTAGCATGGATTCAGAGATACCCAGCAGTTTTGAAGTGGTCAGGATTGATCAGATATCTCTTGAAGATATTCGAGACGAGCTACAGAGAAGGGGACTTTCCTCCAAAGGAAATAGGAGAACTGTAGCTAAGCGCCTGAAAGATCATTTGAACCAAATCAAACATGAAGCTGTATTTGCTAGAGATAATCTTAATACTTCATCATCATCCAGTACAAAAAGTCCTGAAAAAACAGAGCTTAGCAATAAAAGAAGGAGAGAAAAATGTTTGAAGGTGAATATAAATGGTATCATGGATGATATGGTCGACTTTATGCAGTCATCAGATAATATTCTTGAAGTACAAAGCAGCTTGCAAGAATTAAACAAGCAAAGGCAAATTCACGAGAATCTTAATGATGAAATCATGGGTTTGATTGGAGACGAAGAGGTAGACGATGAGTGTCAACAGTTATCTGAATATCATCGTAAGATCCGAAATGTTATGAACAAAGCTCAAAGGTTCATTACCGAACTATCCGTTGCTGCTGATACAGAGAGTGTGAATTCGTCCGAAATACATCATAAAGAGATAAAGCTGCCTAGATTTGATCTGCCTGTATTTAGTGGAGATATTCTCAAGTTCACAGCTTATTGGGATCAGTTCAAATGTGTTGTTCATGACAACAGAGATTTATCAGCTGCACAGAAATTTTCATATTTAAAAGCAAGTCTTAGAGGCACTGCACTGCAAGCAATCGACGGCTTTGAAACAACATCCGCAAATTATGAGCCAGCAGTTGCAACCATTTTTCACAGATTTGGCAGGAAAAGAATAATTGTTGCTTCATTGGTAAAGTCAATCGTTAAGTTTGAAATCAAAGACAATGCGAAAGCAGCAACAACATTACGTCAACTACACGATACCCTCCAGAACAAGATAAGAGCACTAGAAGGCTTAGGGTTCAAATCAGAAGACAATCCAGATGTTCAAATGGTTCTTATACCCCTCTTAGAAATGAAGTTGCCTCAGAATTTAGCAGAAAGATGGGAGCTTGAAGTGTCAGATCTCGAGGACACTGAAATCACAATTGATTTATTTTTCAAGTTTTTGAATGGACATGTATTGTCAAGAGAAGCAGGAGAGAGAAGCCAATTAGAGAGCAGCAGCTCAAATGGTCATAATAGCAGTAAAATCCTGAACAGAACTCAAGCTAATCATTTCAACAAGAAAGGAATCTCTTCAGCATCAGGATTGGTAGGAAATGTAAGCCTGTCAAGAAGCAGCAAATGTGGTTTTTGTAATAAACAAGGCCATGAAGCTGTACAATGTTATTCGGCAAAGAAGATGAGCACTCAGAAAAGATGGGAAGTTGCTAAAGAGAATAAGCTATGCTTCAATTGTCTAAAGCCATCAAATGGGGGTCATAACTCAGGAAACTGTAGACATCCAAGCTGCACGATAGAAGGTTGCGGAAGAAAGCACAATCGTTTACTTCATCCTGATAGTCAAGAAAGCAATCAAAATCCGCAAGTTGGAGCAATCAGTGGATTAACAGCAGCCTCAAACACATCAAAACAAGTGCTTCTACAAACAGCATCAGCATTTCTGACAAGTGATGGTCCTCAGGAAGTTCAAGTTCGAATTCTCTTTGATACAGGAAGTCAAAGATCGTACATAAGGAAGAAAATTGCTGAATGTTTAGATTTAAAGGGTCCAGTTGAAACTTTGAGTATTTCTACCCTTGGAGAAGAGGTGATCAAATCAAAGAAAATGCAAAGAGTTAAGTTTAGAATTAAGGGATCACAGAGTAGTATGAATGAAAGTCCAATTGAAATTGAAGCATTGGCAATCGATAAAATTTGTGCTCCATTGCAAAATGTCAACATTGATCTGTCAAAGTATCAATACCTACAAGGAATAAAGCTAGCGGACACTTACCAAAGTGGAAAGGAACAAGTAGACATATTAATTGGAGCAGACCACTATTATAGAATCATCGAGGATGAAATTAAGAAAGGAAGATGTAATGATGAACCAACAGCCGTCAGTTCAAAGTTAGGTTGGATTTTATGTGGTTCATTTGAAAGTCAGAAGCAAGTTACAACCACTGCGATGTTCTCAACGGTTGATGTAGAAGAAGCTACCACGAGTCTCAAGCACTTTTGGGATTTAGAATCAATCGGTATAGTTGAAGATAAAGCTCCGAAGTCAATGGAGGAAATTGATGCAATAGCACAATTCAAAGAAGGTCTTAGCTTTGATGGCAAGAGATATCAAGCTTCAATTCCTTGGAAACGCGATCACCCAGAGTTGGAAGATAATTACCATCAAGCTGTCCAAAGGCTTAAAGGTATAGAGAACAATTTGAAGCGTGATGAAATCAAACAGCAAGATTATTCAGAAGCTATTACACAGTATGCCAGAGAAGGATTTGCAGAGGAAGTAAAGCCAGAGAGCATTCATCAATCAGAAAATAAAGTGAGATATTTGCCACATCATGCAGTTTACAGAAGAGACAAGACAACTACGAAAACTAGGATAGTTTTTGATGCTTCAGCAAAAGTTGGACATGAACCATCCTTGAACGATTGCATCCTACAAGGTCCTGCTTTGCAACCGACTTTAGTGTCAGTTCTCATTCGTTTCAGAAGTCATCCAATAGCACTTATGGCAGATATCAAGAAGATGTTTTTACAGATTCAACTTGCAGAGAAAGATCGAGATGTTCATCGGTATCTATGGCGAGACATGAAGACAAAGGAAGAGCCTAAAGTTTACAGGATGCAGAGAATTACATTTGGAGTAAACTGTAGTCCTTTATTGGCTATAAGTACTGTACAAAGTCATGCCAAAGGAAGCAAAGAACAATTCCCAGACGCTGCAAAGGAAATTCTGGAAAATATGTATGTCGACGATTGCCTGACAGGTGCAAAGGATGCTGACGAGGCTATAGAATTACAAAGCTCCCTTTCTTCAATGATGAAATCAGGTGGTTTCCATTTAACGAAATGGGCCAGTAATTCAGAAAAGGTAATTCAAGAAATCAAGCCAGAGGAGAGAGCACCTTCACTGACAGTGTGTTTCCATGAAAGAGAGAGTATAAAAGCATTGGGAATGAGCTGGGATACGAGAAATGATTGTTTCTTTTTCAACGTTGCAAAGAATATTCTTGAAAGCAAAGATTGTGAAACCAAGAGAAGTCTGCTGAGCCTTGCATCGAAAATATTTGATCCCATGGGGTTGCTGTCACCCTATGTCTTAAGAGCAAAGATGATGTTCCAGGAACTATGGAGCAGAGGGCTGCAATGGGATGATAAGTTGCCTTCAGACATTCTCAGTCAATGGAGATCATGGAAAGTAGAGCTTTCAGATGTCAATGATATCAAAATTCCAAGATGTTTTACAGCTAATACAGGCACAACAGAAAGAGTAGAGATCCATGGATTTGGAGATGCCTCTCCAAAAGCATATGGAGCTGCAGTATATGTACGCACAGTCGATATGAGTGGACACATCAACAGTAAGCTTGTAATTTCAAAGTCGAGAGTGGCACCATTAAAGAGAGTAACACTTCCACGGCTTGAGCTTTTAGCGTCAGTAATCAATACAAGATTAGTTTCGTTCGTTGCTGAATCGATGAAAAGAGAAATCAGTCAAGTTGTTTTGTGGGCAGATAGTTCAATTGCATTGTATTGGATCAAAGGACCAAGCTCTAAATGGAAACCATTTGTAGCTAACAGAGTAGAAGAGATTCAGTCGAAATTTAGTCCAGATAATTGGCGATATTGCCCAGGAAAAGAAAACCCTGCAGATTGTCTAACACGTGGCCTAACCTGCAAAGATCTGCATCAAACAGAGAAATGGTGGACAGGTCCATCTTGGTTAAGCTTACCATCGAAGGAATGGCCATGTGACATTACAGCAAATGAGACAGTCACAAACATGGCAAACCAAGAATCAAGGAAAACTGTGCAGATGCTTGCAACAATCGAATTGAAAGAAATCATAGATCCAGAAAGACACAGTTCATGGTTGAAACTTGTAAGAGTCACAGCCATTGTGTTTCGAGCTGTTCAGCTATTCAAGAAAATTAAGCAACAACCCAAGCAAGAACGACCCTGGCAAGGCCCATCTGCAGAAGAACTACGAGAAGCGGAGATGTATTTGTATCGCAGAGTAACAAGGGGGAATTTCGTTTTCGACCAATCAGCGCATTTGTTGACATTTGGGGCCTCGACCAATCAGAATGCACCATGACGTCACGTCAATGGCGGAAGCTGTGGGAAGCTGCGAGGAAAACATCTCCCCCAATATCGCTCGAGCTGACAACGGTTATCCAACTTTTGACCGATTTTATTGGTTTACATCAAAGTTTGGTAAATTTTGGAACTTTCTGCCACTGCAATTTTCGATAGATCGTTTTCTTCAAGAGAAATCGTTTTTTAAATAACACTAAAATTCGAGGCTTTGATGAGAATACCATCCCCTTAGGCCCTTTTTCAAACCTGCGATCTTTCATCTTCTTTTCCAAGAAAAGTCGAAGATTTCCTTAACTTTTCGTAGCCACGTCCCACAAATGAAAATTTTTCACAAAAATAATAGTCACCCGAGTCCCCTGGGATGGCGCGATTCTTTGTTTTGGCCAAAGTAAATCTCATTCATCAGTTTCCTCGGCAGCGTTCTTTTGATTCTCTTACTTGATTGGCTCTTTTGAGAGATTTGGCGGGAAAAAAGCTCGGTTACTGGAAGAAGGAAATGTCAGGTGCTAAGTTTATTCAGTAAAAAAATATGCCGAAGTTTAAGAAAACTTGTGGAAATCCCTTCCGCACAGAGTGGGTCAAACAATACAGAACATTCTATGCTTGTGAAATTGAAAGCTGAGGGATTGATTGTTGGTTTGTTTCCTTGTTTTAATTCGATCTTTGATTGAGGAGGGAGGAAGGAAAAAGTGGAGATAAGTTGTACAGAGAAGTAGAGAATGTTTGCACATCATGCCCGAAGGAAGTTTCAAACCCGACTGGCTCGATATATACGTGCATCGCATAGATTGAGAATAATAAAACAGGTAGATATAATCTAAGAAACCTTCTTACGGAATGGAGTTCATGTATTTATCTTTTAATAGGAAACTGCCTATAAGAAACTCAGCTATCGGATCACGAAAAGATAAAGGAACTTCAGTACTGGGAAAATATAACTTGAGAAACCATTCATTTTAATAAAGGAAATCCTCGTCACATTTTTAGTTCATTCTCACTTGTTTCCTGTTCTACTCGCGAAGTACTTCGGTAATATGTAAACACTGGAAAAGCTTCAAGAAACGTTCTGACTTCTGAAAAATTCACGAAGGCACAGGTAGTGAACGTGAAGATTGTTATGGAATAATTCTGAGAACTAAAAATGTGATAATTTCTAGAAATTCAGTATTGGCCAAAATTCTTAGTTTCTTATGAAAAATACGTGTAAAGAGATTTCAATGCAGGCTGTTTTCTCAATTTCTTATAGCAAGGAGATTTCAACTCTTTGCTTTTGCATTTATCGAACCATTACTCTGGGATATATTTTAAATTCAGTAAATTTAAATTTCATAATACTTCAACATCTAGTTGACTTTTCCACCTTGATATTTGTTTCTCATCTTTCCATAAGCAAGATTTCTTCAGATCCTATTTATGAATAGAATAAAAGGTTTTGGGCTTCTTTACTCTCTCCATATATCTTAATAATGTTTAAACTTTAAGAAAATGCATCTTTTGGATTTTTTGTACCTAAGTTTCTTGTAAAAATGAATGTGTGAATTATGAAATTTACTGAATTTAAAATATATCCCAGAGTAATGCTTCGATAAATGCAAAAGCAAAGAGTTGAAATCTCCTTGCTATAAGAAATTGAGAAAACAGCCTGCATTGAAATCTCTTTACACGTATTTTTCATAAGAAACTAAGAATTTTGGCCAATACTGAATTTCTAGAAATTATCACATTTTTAGTTCTCAGAATTGTTCCATAACAATCTTCACGTTCACTACCTGTGCCTTCGTGAATTTTTCAGAAGTCAGAACGTTTCTTGAAGCTTTTCCAATGTTTACATATTACCGAAGTACTTCGCGAGTAGAACAGGAAACAAGTGAGAATGAACTAAAAATGTGACGAGGATTTCCTTTATTAAAATGAATGGTTTCTCAAGTTATATTTTCCCAGTACTGAAGTTCCTTTATCTTTTCGTGATCCGATAGCTGAGTTTCTTATAGGCAGTTTCTTATTAAAAGATAAATACATGAACTCCATTCCGTAAGAAGGTTTCTTAGATTATATCTACCTGTTTTATTATTCTCAATCTATGCGATGCACGTATATATCGAGCCAGTCGGGTTTGAAACTTTCTTCGGGCATGATGTGCAAACATTCTCTACTTCTCTGTACAACTTATCTCCACTTTTTCCTTCCTCCCTCCTCAATCAAAGATCGAATTAAAACAAGGAAACAAACCAACAATCAATCCCTCAGCTTTCAATTTCACAAGCATAGAATGTTCTGTATTGTTTGACCCACTCTGTGCGGAAGGGATTTCCACAAGTTTTCTTAAACTTCGGCATATTTGTTTACTGAATAAACTTAGCAACTGACATTTCCTTCTTCCAGTCACCGAGCTTTTTTCCCGCCAAATCTCTCAAAAAGAGCCAATCAAGTAAGAGAATCAAAAGAACGCTGCCGAGGAAACTGATGAATGAGATTTACTTTGGCCAAAAAAAAGAATCGCGCCATCCCAGGGGACTCGGGTGACTATTATTTTTGTGAAAAATTTTCATTTGTGGGACGTGGCTACGAAAAGTTAAGGAAATCTTCGACTTTTCTTGGAAAAGAAGATGAAAGATCGCAGGTTTGAAAAAGGGCCTAAGGGGATGGTATTCTCATCAAAGCCTCGAATTTTAGTGTTATTTAAAAAACGATTTCTCTTGAAGAAAACGATCTATCGAAAATTGCAGTGGCAGAAAGTTCCAAAATTTACCAAACTTTGATGTAAACCAATAAAATCGGTCAAAAGTTGGATAACCGTTGTCAGCTCGAGCGATATTGGGGGAGATGTTTTCCTCGCAGCTTCCCACAGCTTCCGCCATTGACGTGACGTCATGGTGCATTCTGATTGGTCGAGGCCCCAAATGTCAACAAATGCGCTGATTGGTCGAAAACGAAATTCCCCCTTGTTTCGCAGAGTACAATCAGAAACATACAAGGAAGAGTTACAAGCATTGAGCGATGGCAAGCAAGTTTCAAGGTCAAGCAGAATTTTGATGTTAGATCCGTTTTACGACAGCAGAGACAAAGTATTGCGAGTTGGTGGAAGGCTCCAAAATTCAGACCTACCTGAAGAAGCAAAGCACCAAGTAATCCTTCCTCACGGACATTCAATTGTAGAGAAGAAGATCATGCAAGTACATCAACAGTCAATTTGTGCAGGTCCATCAACAACTCTAGCTGTTCTACGTCAAAAGATATGGATAACTCAAGGCCTACGTGATGTAAAAAGAGTTATTCAAAATTGCAGAAGTTGCAGACGACAGCATGCAGCAGCTTGCTCCCAAAAAATGGGAAACTTGCCAAAAGACAGAGTTCAGTCTTCACTTGCATTTACACATGTTGGTGTGGACTTCGCCGGTCCATTATACACTCGTACAAAGAATGATGTCCAGAAAGCCTATATTTGCCTTTTCACGTGTGCATCATCACGCATGACACATTTAGAGTTAACAGATAGCCTGAATACAGATGATTTCCTGCAAGCATTTCGTAGGATGATAAATCGCAGAGGATTGTGTCAATCATTGCAGTCTGATAATGCTAAAGCATTCAAAGCTGCTGATCGCACTCTACAACAGCTTTTTGCGTCATCAAAGATCAGAAGATTGAAGCAAATAGATCAAAATCGAGTAGCAAGAGAATTAGCTTCGTTGGGAATTAAATGGAAGTTTATAACAGAGAGATCTCCATGGAGAGGTGGCTGGTGGGAAAGAATAGTCAAATCAGTAAAGGTTCCATTGAAGAAAGTTCTTGGTAATGCTCTTCTTTCGAGCACAGAGTTGTACACCATCCTGACGGACATCGAAGCAATGATCAATTCCCGTCCACTAACGTATATGGGAGATGATATAAGAGATCCAGAGCCAATCACCCCTGCTCACCTTGCAATCGGAAGATCATTACGCAGCATACCAAATGGATCAATTAAGAAAGAAGACAGAGGACAAGTTGTTCAACGATTTCTATACCATCAACGACTTCTTAACCATTTTTGGAAAAGATGGAGGCTAGAATATCTCCAAAAGTTGTCGATCAGAAACAAATGGAAGATAGAGAAACCATCCATAGAAATCGGAGATGTTGTTCTTATCTCAGACGACAATGTTCAGAGAGGGAAGTGGCCAATGGGACGCATCAGTCAAGTTCATCCTGGAAAAGATGGTCTTATTCGTACTGCTACTTTGCAGACACAGAAGGGGGAATTAAGACGTCCAATTCAACGGCTACATCATTTAGAGGTACAGCAAAGTCAAGTTGATAGAGAATTAGAGACGGTACATCAAACGACGACACCAAACGTTGTTGTACCACCTGAAACACTACAGAAGAACAATGAAGAAGTTGATCTCATGCCAAGAGATCAAGGGGGGGGGGGGAGAATGTTCCGTTTCGAACCCGTTCGGGGCGGGTTGCCAAGCCGACTAGGAGATTTCCTTACACAAAATAGTCAGGGCTGTTAGAACCAAAATATTGCTGAATTGTGCAAATTGTGATAGAAGCATGAAACTTGGATAGGGTACACAGTTCGATACGCTGAAAAAGATAGGATGCAGACCCCTTCGAAAAAATGCCCCCTAAAGCTATTTTTAGACTGGGGTACTAGGTTCCAGGCCTTCACAGTTGTTGTTATAATAACATTGCTGCAAATTGTGATATTAGCATGAAACTTGGCAAGGATACACAGTTTGAAACGCTGAAAAAGATAGGAGACAGACCCCTCAAAAATTTGCCCCCTAAAGCTATTTTTAGACTGGGCTACTAGTTTCCAGGCCTTCACAGTGGTTGTTATAATAACATTGCTGTAAATTGTGATATTAACATGAAACTTGGTAAAGATACACAGTTTGATACGCTGAAAAAGGTGGGATACAGACCCTTTCGAAAAATTGCCCCATTATGCTATTTTTAGACTGGGGTACTAGGTTCCAGGCCTCCACAGTGGTTATGATGATAAAATTGCTGCAAATTGAAATATTATCATAGAACATGGTAAGAATACACAGTTTGATACGCTGAAAAAGGTGGGATACAGACCCTTTCGAAAAATTGCCCCCTTATGCTATTTTTAGACTGGGGTTCTAGGTTCCAGGCCTCCACAGTGGATATGATGATAAATTGCTGCAAATTGAAATATTACCATAGAACTTGGTAAGAATACACAGTTTGATACGCTGAAAAAGGTGGGATACAGACCCTTTCGAAAAATTGCCCCCTTATGCTATTTTTACACTGGGGTACTAGGTTCCAGGCCTCCACAGTGGTTATGATGATAAAATTGCTGCAAATTGAAATATTATCATAGAACTTGGTAAGAGTACACAGTTTGATACGCTGTAAAAGGTGGGATACAGACCCTTTCGAAAAATTGCCCCCTTATGCTATTTTTAGACTGGGGTACTAGGTTCCAGGCCTCCACAGTGGTTATGATGATAACATTGTTGCAAATTGAAATATTATCATAGAACTTGGCAAGGACACAACGTAAAATACACTGATAAAGAAAGGATGCAGACCACTATGATCGAAGCCCCTTGAATTCTATTTTTAGACTGGGGTAATAAGTTCTAGGCCTGGTTATTATAACAATGCTGCAAGTTGTGATTGAAACAGTTTGATAATCTAAAAATGGTGAGGTGTGGACCCCTACTTTTAGTATGGGGTACAAGATTCGGTGCATCTACAATATTTATTAGGATAACTTTAATGGACACGTCTCTTATGCCATACTCAAAGGTTCCAGACCTGATAATTGCTGATGTCGCTGATTGCTGAACACTTGAGCGTCATGAAAAGGGGTCGCTTATTCGAATAGCGCTTAGCTACTTCTGTGATCCCAGCGCCTGTCGCTAAAAACCGCAACTTCACCCTCACCTTCAAACATGAGCTGTGCAGTTGTTGGATACTTTCCATTAATGCACCGTAAGGTTGATCGTTGGCAATTTAGCTTGAATAATGAAATCCCGGGAATGGAATCGTCTCCTCTGCTTGATGATAATCTCTAGAGTATTCAAGGATTTCACCCAGAAGCATCCCTGCAACAATACCTAGAGCTTCCTCGAAGACAACGGTATAGTGCGCTACGCAGAAAAGATAAATGGCAAAAGAGCCTCAAGCCTCAGTAGCAGCCAGATTTCCTTCGTTCAATCTTGCCAGCAATCTTTGACCCATAAATGCAATTCTAGAGTTTGCACTTTTGTAAGACTATCATCTGCGTCTTCTTTTTCACAAAAAAGAAAATCTTCAACTGCAAGTTGATTGCATTATATCTTGCACGTCTACTTGGTGGAGCTGAAGAGTCTCGGCCCTTGGCAAGTGGCTGTTTTTGTTGTTCCTGACAGTGGTAACGATCATATATATTGTTATCCACTTGTGAAATTTCACTTCTGAAACTGATTAGAAAGATTGCTGCAGTTAGTATCGCCTATTCTACTTTCATTATTCGCATCAAATTCTCCAACTGCCTGACATTTCTTCAATTGATCTGCCACATTTCTGTATCCTGGTCTTTGTCGACAAGCGTACTTATTTGCTTGGCATTCATTCGATGCTTCTTGACAAATGGAGCAGAACGATTTAGTTTGGCCCCTTCCTTTTCCATTTGCACATGTTTCAAAGCCTTCCTCCACTTCTTGCAAATATGCTTTTTTCGTATCGTATAATGGATTCTGTCTACAAACAATTGTTGAAAAATGATAGGAGAGGAGTGTTTGGGCTTTCTTTTGTTTTGAAGTGAAACCTCTCAATTTTGACCCCTTACTGAAAAGGCACTACAGTAAAACCCCGCACACAAGAGCCTTCATCCATTAAGAGCCTACAGCCTGAAAGCAAATATTTTTGGACCCAATGGATAAGAACTATTTCAGCCTGATATCATTAGGTTCTTAATAAAGGGTTTCATTCATTCATTGGGAAATAAATGCAATCTGTTTGCCAATCAACCACTTTCGTGAACTCCAAAACATAACTTACAGAACTGTTATAGGCGGACCTGCAGGGTAAGCTTTAGTTTAAATGGATAGGGCAAAGAGCGTACATAAGTTTGGCTAAGATTTAGATTCAAATATGTCCCTCTGTTAAGAACCAACCACCTGATTACTGGATGTGCCTCGTTGCATAAGAATCTAAACAGGCTGAGTTCAAAATCTTAGGCTCTTATGTGCGGGTTTTTACTGTATTTGACACTCCCTTGCAAGAAATCAAGAGTACCAGAGCATATATCATTAGGTGGCAAGCTTCAACCAAAGTCTCTATCCTGTTATTTTCCTCGTATCAAATTGTGTCTTCTCACTAAGTATTTGTGCGAAATCACAATTTACACACTACTGTTATTATAATAACTACTGTAGAGGCCTGGAACCTCGTACCCAAGTCTAAAAATAGCATTAGAGGGCAATTCTTAGCCTGCATGCAGATTCAACTCCTCGTTGAGTCTGCACGCAGGCTAGCAATTCTTCAACGGGGTCTGTACCCTTTCTTCTCAGCGTATCAAACTGTGTATCCTTACCAAGTTTAATGCAAATATCACACTTTGCAGTAATGTTATTACAGTAGCCACTGTTGAGGGCTTGAACCTAGTACCCCAGTCTAAAAATAGCATTAGGGGGCAAATTTTTGAAGGGGTCTGTATCCTATCTTTTTCAGCGTATCAAACTGTGTATCCTTACCAAATTTCATGCAAATATCACAAGTTGCAGTAATGTTATTATAGTAACGACTGTTGAGGACTGGAACCTAGTACCTCAGTCTAAAAATAGCTTTAGGGGGCAAATTTTTGAAGGGGTCTGTATCCTATCTTTTTCAGCGTATCAAACTGTGTATCCTTACCAAATTTCATGCAAATATCACAAGGTGCAGTAATGTTATTATAGTAGCCACTGTTGAGGACTGGAACCTAATACCCCAGTCTAAAAATAGCTTTAGGGGGCAAATTGCAAGGGGTATGTATCCTATCTTTTTCAGCGTATCAAACTGTGTATCCTTACCAAGTTTCATGCTAATATCACAATTTTCAGCAATATTATCATAACAACCACTGTGAAGGCCTGGAAACGAGGACCCCATTCTAAAAATAGCATTAGGGGACATTTTTTCGAAGGGGTCTGCATCCTATCTTTTTCAGTGCATCAAACTGTGTACCCTTTCCAAGTTTCATGCTTCTATCACAATGTGCACGATTTTTTCACTAACAGCCCTGACTATAAGAAAAGAAGGATATTAATGCCGATGCACAACAAATACAACAGATTGGTTTATCGGGCCGAAGCCCAAGAAAAGAAGGATTTTAGTGCCGATGCACACTCAACACAGGAATTTTAGTGCCGATGCACAACGTATAAATTAAAAAATCGTAAGGGACTGACAGCGCCTTTGTTTAGCCGCTGGCTGCGCTACCGGAATTGAAGAGGACTGACAGCGCCTTTGTTTAGCCGCTGGCTGCGCTACCGGAATTGAAGAGGACTGACAGCGCCTATGTTTAGCCGCTGGCTGCGCTACCGGAAGTGAAGAGGACTGACAGCGCCTTTGTTTAGCCGCTGGCTGCGCTACGTGGCTCATTGGTTATTGGACGCAAGAATTGGAAATTATCTAATATTACTAATATCGTTTTCATCGTTTTATAAATATTTGTTAGTTGGTTTACATGCAGAGTTTCGTTACTTCAAACAGTCTTGGTTTGCTCCTCCGCATTAACTGACAGTCGATAATGTATGTATGTATGTATGTATGTATGTATGTATGTATGTATGTATGTATGTATGTATGTATGTATGTATGTATGTATGTATGTATGTATGTATGTATGTATGTATGTATGTATGTATGTATGTATGTATGTATGTATGTATGTATGTATCATTTCCAACGTCAATTAAAAATATTTAAAAGTTTTATAATATAAAAATAGATATACTACAATATATAAGGTTAACAACGTAAAGGAAAAACACCACTAATTACAGTGGCAGGGATAGCATTAAAAGGTCAAGATGACCTCATTTCCATAATGGTCCCCTTAGAGGAGCTGGAACAATGAAAAACGTGAGAAAAAAAACTGTAGTTGTTTTCCGTATAAAAGATGGTTTATAAGACCATACCATAATTGGATAAGACCATACCATAATTGGCATCAGCTATTATATTCGGTTTACCAGGTATATGGGCAGCTGATAACCAAATTCCTTTATTAATTGCCCAGTTCCAAATATCTTTCACTAAATCATTGCAAATCTGTGATGTAATGGTGCCCATGTTGTTAATATAATGGACTACAGAGGTGTTGTCAATCATGAGCCTGGCATGCATATATTTGCATTTTTCACAAAGGGCATTTAATCCAAAATAAATTGCTTTTAGTTCCATATAGTTTATATGAAGCTCTTTTTCAATTTCATCCCAACCTCCAAAGGTTTCTCTGTCATCTAACACAGCTCTCCAACCTGTTTTGGAAGCATCTGTATACAGTTCAACCTTATTGCAAGAAATATTACTAGATGAAAAGGTGACATTTTTCATCCACCATTATTTTATATCAGCAACGAGTAAGTCTGATAAAATCATAGAAGTTTCATAGTTTCCTTCGGAATTTTTGAGAGCCAATATCTTATCATATTCTAGAGATCTATAAAATAGTGGTCCATACTGCATTCCTGGAAAGCTCGATACCATCATGCCAAGTACTCTGGCAACCTCCCTTATCTTTGGGGTTTTCCTTGTCAATAGATCTCTACATGCCTGTAAAAGTTTCAATGCTTGTTCATTTGTTAGTTTAACCGTCATATTTTTCTAGTTCAGATGAAAACCAAGAAAAACAATTTCTTGATTTGGTAGCAACTGTGACTTATCAGGATGTGTAACAAATCCTAATTTGTCCATCATCTTCACTGTCTCAAGGACATTTTGGAAACATCCATCTAAACTGGAGCCTTGCAAATATATGTCATAAATATATATAGAGTTCACAAAATCTCCCCTTCTCAATTCTGCTAAGGGAGGCTTCAAAAATTTTGTGAATATTCTGGGCGCTCTTGATAAACCATTAGCAACAGCAAAAAGTAAATAATTGGTTATTCTTTTTGAATTTCAAAAATTTTGATATTGCTTTTAAACACTGACAGAGTGATATTCATCTTTTAAATCAATAAATGCCATATAACAATCCTGTTCCATGAGGTTCATAACTGTAGCTAGTGTATCCATTTTAAAATGATGGTAACTAACATACTGATTCAGATTTTTCAGATTAAGAATCAACCTAAATGAGCCGTCACTTTTTGGCTTGGTGAAAATTCTAGAAATATATTCTGGTTCACGTTTTGCACATTTTTTGATTATACCTTACCAAGCATTAATTCAATTTGTTCATCAATCTGCTTACTTCGAGTTTCATTAAAAATTGCTTCCGTGAAACTTGAGCCCGAATGAGGCATTTCTATAAAATCCACTTGAACTCCTGACACATATGAAAGAATTTCTGCATCTGAGGTAATTGTTTCCCAATTTCTAATATTATACCTAAAAGAACTACCCTCAAATTGTTTGACTCTATCTTTAAGGTGCAATTTTATATCAGTAATGATTTGAGATTCGTTTCTCACCTTATTCCTTGGATCAGCAGTCAACATTGTCACTGCTTCCTCCCTTTGTTGTAGAATCTGTAATGTGTTTTCTTTTTGAAGTTGGTGTTCCTGCCTCTGGACAAAAAAGGCTGTTTTTGGTTGTGATAGTTGTTGTGATGATTTCTATTGTAATTTCAGTAGCTTCATTTGTATTCATCGTTTCTACCTCTGTTTGGATATCTACTGTCAATACTTCTCATGGGGTTGTTAGTGATACTACTAGATTTTTTCAAATCTGCTATTTGCTGATTAAATTCATCTCCAAATATTAGCTTTGCTATCTGAGTTTCCCCAGAACAAGTATCCTTGTATTCCTGCTTACGATAGGGCTTTATCATGGCCCGTCTTCTTTCACTTAACTCTCTGTTTACATGTCCAAGCAATGCTGAAATGTGTACCAATTTCTTGGCTATTGACTCTTCCTTGATCTTTGAATCTCTTTCTGCTTTCAAGAGCAGATCTGTTCGCTACACATCTAGCTGCAATTAAATTTCCTTAAGTGTGTGCTATTCTCCTCTTGCCATCTTTCTATTCTTTTCTCATTCTCATCAAAACTGGCCTATTCATCCTGGGTACTATGCGTAGAGAGGAGCTTGATGGTCTCTTCTATGAGGAATGCTATGTCTTCAATTTTTCACCTGGACTAAATTTTTTCCAGCGTTGATCTACAATATTTGCTAACTTCTCAGACACTGGGTCATCCACTTCTTCATCTTTTTCATTAAGTTCCTCGTTTGAATCATCGAGAAATTCACCTCCATCTTTGTTTGCAACTGTCCCTGCATCCTCGCCTTCTAGCACTTTCAGGTTCTCCTGGTCACTTTTCTGTGACAGATGCGAGGAAGATGAAGTTTTCTGACGTCTCTTCCTGTGCGAGCGCTTACTTCCATCATCAGAAGAGGAAGATGACTCGCTCCCTACCCAGCTTGCGTCACGTCGTCAACGAGAGCGGTCATGCTTACAGTCGATCTCTAAAGAACAAGCTATCTTGCTTGTTCTGGGTTAATTTATGAATAAAAGATATAGGAAAACGTTATAAATAAGGACAAAATGCATGTTTAACAAGTTTCAGAAAGTTTATGCTGTCAAAATATTGTATTAAACCAGTTAAATTATCCAGCACGTGGCAATCTAGGCCCGCAGCATGTCTATCTTGAAATACTGATGCCGCCCAAACGAGCAACTCAAACTCCTAACATGGATGAGTGGAAGTCACCGTTCCTGACGATGGACTCGACAGAATTCACCGTATTGGCAAAAAGGAAAAGAATGCAGCTGGAATTGTGGAGCAAGCTCTAATTATGAAGTTCACATCGTGGAAGTACCGCACTGATGTATATAGAGGTAGGAAAAAATGTAAAGAATGAGAAAATTCTATTGGATCTGACTCCAAGAAGAGCAAAGCTTCTCTCAAAGGCCCGATTGATGGTGAAAGACAACGCCAGCGTCGATTATTCGTTCGCAGATGTTAACTGTCGTTTGGGCCTCAAAACAATCAGTGGAGACTTGAAATTTTTTAATTGCGAAGAAGAACTCTTGGATATCCTTTCCGAAATTGGAACAAATTGAGACTTACCGTACTTTTCCATTTTTTTCCAGGTATTTTTCCGTTTTCCGCGTCGGTTTCCTTGTGTTGTTTTTTAGCTTGTGCAAACTTTGTCAACAGGGTACTTTTTCCTTGAGTCTCAACAGAAATCGTCAAAATGATAGATTGCATAATTTCTGCGCCCTCTTTTTTCGCTATTGAAATATCCCCAAAAACAACACAAAGAGCATTTCAAAAGTTCGTGCCGCATTTTGCAAAGACCATTGTCATCATGATTGTATGGATGATTGTTTCAATGCTATTTTCCCTTCTAAACAGAAACACTACTTTTCGTCAAACCCCAAGAGTTTCATAAATTTATTTGATATCATGTTCAAATTTTTCGGCTGTTGTGAATCCCAGAGCGTGGGATGGTGGGGTGGGGGTGGTGCCATGGTGGACTTCCCATTCTTTCAATGGGTTTTCTGGTGTTTCGTTCCATCATTCCGTCGTCTCATGCTCCGTGCTTTGACATAGCCAAATCTTTCCGCAATATTATCTTCTATAACCCCCGAGCGAGCGCCTTGTTGACAAAATATGACGAGCGACGTCTTTCTTTTTGTAATTGTTACTTTGTTTTTAATTGTGAGTTGTATTTGTGAAAGTCTGTTTACCCTTTGTTTGTATGTGAGAGGAAAACCAAACAAACCCAATGGCCAGATCAAATCATGGATTTGCGAAATCGCTTTTCGTTTGTTGAGAAGATTAATGTTTCGCGATGCCGGTTGATACAAATCATTGACGAGCTGCAATAGCATCGTTCCGTTTATCCCTAAATGCATCTGCAAGTCAAACCTTTATCAATGCTTCTTTCCATCTCCAAATTATACATGTTTTGCTGTATTCTGGTTTTAATTTCAATTCCTGTCTTGCCACTCACGATAGTTGTCCAGATCGCAGCCAATTGTTCGTTTTATCCAACCACTCATTTTATGCACGTATTTGCCTGGTTGTACTCGTCTTTCAAGGCGATAGCCTTAAAAAAAGTGGTGATGTGAGGTAACAGGCTTGCCATTGCATCTCGTTTGTTTATAATAACCATCTATTAATAAGTATGAGTGAATTAACTACTGCCACCATCAAGAAACTAAAGGTTGCTGAATTGAAAGAAGAACTTTCGAAGCGAAGTTCATCGATAACGGGAAAGAAAAATGAGCTTACCTCGAGGCTCCTGGATTTTGTCCACCATGGCCTCGACCGATCGGTGACTAATGAAGACAGTGATGCCGGAGGTGATTCAGATGCAACTGATACACAGGAAAATGGAGAAGGAGAGCCAAAAGACGTTAAAATGTACTGGAGAAAGAAATATCAATGAAAATCGCTTTGATGATTCATTTTTCCAATTTCTGGATGGACTTTCAACACCCAAAAAACTTCCATCCAACCCAGGTTCATCACAAGAGCAAGCTTCCCGACCAGTCCGCGGGGCTACTATCGGAAACGATGGTGGCATATTAGCCTCATTTAGCAAGATGGCTGAGAATATCACTGAGCTACACAAGCTTCTTCTTGATGAAAGGGTTAAAAATGAAAAATTATTTCAAGAAAATTTTGGCCTAAAAATGGAAATCGAAAATCTACGCACCATTGAACGTGGGGCGAATTCCAAAGCCATTGTATCTGAAACCATCGTGGACAATAGCACCATTGAAAAAGCTGAATACCCATCTAACAAAGATGTATTGTCTCCTGTTGACCAGCAACAGAGCGCGCATCAATCATTTGCCAATTAGGAATAGACCATTTGCCAATTAGGAAAAAGGGATTGAGGCGAGCGCGGCCAATTCCGACAGCCCTAGTAACATCGGGGAATCCTCTCCACTTCAGAATATCTTATTCGATGTATTCCCACGATCGATTTGTAGAGTAGGGCACATAAACAAACGATCAGCTGATTTGACCCCTTACTTCAAATGTAATAAGTCCAAAACTTGGGAGAAAATTTTGAAAAATCAACGAGAACTGGCCGATCGTCTTGGGCTGATTCTGAAGTGGATAAATCGAGAAACTGAAAACAAACTTTTGGAGGACCTTATTTCAACCCTTTTAAGGTATTTAATCATTAATCTGGAGTAAGTAAGTGCATTTAGTAGGAAAACGAGCACGATCCATTTGGGAGGGGAAAGGGCCTAAGTAGAAATTTTCGGGATTTTCCTCACAGCTTTGAAAAAAGAAAGGCTCGTTATTCTGCGAATTTTAGAGATAAATTCGAGATTAATAGTGTTTTAGTGAAAGAATACGGTTTCTCGTCGATTTTTGACATGCCGAGGCCATTTACCCCTCGCAAAACAGAGTTACGGCCGAAAATGGGGTATGCCAAAATATTTCCCAATTTTCGCGGCCCCCTCGTTCCACCCCTGGAGGCAATATTGAACCCCAAATTCGTGATAAGACTCACAAACGAAATATCTCTTGTACATTTTTTCTGTTTTGAAATTAGTTGAGTAACCATCGAGCATCGGCTCCAAATGCAGCTTCGGGTCAGAAAATCGGGCCGGGTCGGCTTGCCGATTATACTGTAATGGAGAGGAGTAGATGACTCCCCGGGTTTCCGACTGTTACTAGGGCTGTCGGAATTTTTTCTTAATTGGCAAATGGTCTATTCACAAATTAAGAAAAAGAAAAAGAAGAAAAACAAGCGTAGTGTAAACAAACCAACTCGCGGTAATGTTACTGATGGGGAAACTGTTCATCAGCCTGCTGACCGAAGAGTTTGTCTGTCTGATCCCAACTCGAGCTTTGCTCCTGCGATGTCTTCAACCACGCAGAATAAAAGTAATAACAACCACAGCGATGCTAATAAAGTCGGTACAGCCCTTCACTACTCAGTGCAGTCAAGCTCTGCTTCAGCTTTGCCCCCACCCCCCCCCCCCCCCCCGCTGTTAATAATAACATCAACAACAATAGCGACGACAAAAACATTCGAAATAGGTGCCACAACCTGAAAGACCTGAATGTTAGAAAAAGAACACTGTATTGATCGTTGGGGACAGTATGCTGAAGAACATCAACGAGTGGACCCTCAGTAAGAGATACACGACAAAAGTTCGCTGTTTTCGCGGCTCAACTGTAGGCTATCTCCATGATTATATTAAGCCACTCCTACGGAAAAGGCCGGATAAGATCATTCTGATAATTGGAACCAACGATATTAAAAATAAAGCAGTTGCAGATGTCCTGAAAGGAATTAAATCTCTTCTTGACATGATTCTGGAGAAACTGCCAAATTTGTACGTAGTGGTTTCAGAGATCATAAAGAGGGCTGGGAAATGCAAAGCAAACACCAATGGTAAGATCAACGCATTTAATAGTGAACTGAAAAAGATGAACATTGATATCTTAAGACAGCAAAATATTTTACCAGAACACATCAACTATTTTGTTCTCGATATTGGAAATGTATCTGTTGATATTGTCAGTAGTGTTAGATTATTGGGGATTACCATAGACTCGAGACTAAAATTCGACCAACATGTGGCAAAATTATGTCAAAAAGCAAACAACAAGATCAGTGCCTTCTCTAGAGTCTCAAATTATTTAGATGAGAAACAATCTCTTTTACTGTACAACTCATTCATAATGTCTCAGTTTAATTATTGTCCGTTGATATGGATGTTTTGCGGAAAGGTTGCGAATAATGATCTCAATCGCACCCATAAGAGAGCGCTTCGAATTCTCTTCAACGATTTTATATCTTCTTTTGATGAGTTGTTACAGAGAGGAAAGGAGTGCACTATTCATCAAAAGAACTTGCAAAAGTTAATGCTCGAGGTTTATAGCAGTTTAACACAACAAAACCCTTCTTTTTTGTGGGATATGTTCCATGAAAAGGACAATAATTACAATCTACGATCAAAGAATCTGTTGATGTTGCCTCAAACTAAAACAACTACTTATGGCAACGATAGTTTATCTTTTCGTGGTAGCATATTATGGAATTCCCTGCCCAATGATACAAAAATTGCCACCTCCGTCTGTTCTTTTAAGTCATGCATAAAAAAATGGATTGGAGAGACTTGCCGTTGCAAAATTTGTAAATAGGGTATTTTAGGGTATTTTCGTTTCTTATCATGAACTGTAATTTATTTTTGTTTTTGTAAATAGTTGGTCTTTATTAGTTCTTGAAGTAGAGCTATTTTTAATAACCAACTTTAAAGAATGTTATAATAATAATAATAAAAAACTAGAGTGGCCTTCACCTCAATCAACATGGAGATGGCCAATTAGCAAGAAACATCATCAGTAAAATAAGATCGTTCTCTTCTTTATGAGAGAAAGAGACTGGACAGGAGGCTAAAACTGTTAACAACCCTAGAACAGAGAGTATAGATATAACAGATAGAGATACAATTCCCGGTCTTCCTAGTGGGGCCAGGCCCTTGGTCGCCGAGAAGGCATGGCAATTGGTTCCATCAATGTGAATAGCCCGCTACTTCATATTGATGAAGTCAGGCTGTTGATCAAAGATGAAGGGTTTCATATACTTGCAATCAATGGAACCAAACTAGATGGAACAATTGCCGATAGCCTTCTTTGCGTCGAGGGGTATGCACTACACAGGGAGGATAGGGATAAACATGGGGGTGGGGTTGCTGTCTATGTCCGAAACTCTGTTAAGCATCATAGAAGGACCGATATTCCCGAAGGGGCTCTAGAATTTGTTGGTATAGAGGTTGAGCATATCAAAGCTAGGCCATTCTTCGTAGCGGCTTGGTATAGGCCCCCTTCGGATCCTGTTGATTCATTTACAAAGCTCGAAAGAAATCTGGAATTTTTTGATCGTGAAAACAAAGAAATAATTTTTCTTGGTGATACAAATTGTGATATATCTTTATTGGAAAGTTCTCCAGACAGTGCTACAAACAATGTTAACGCTGCCGTACATATGGCTGCGATCTATGATACGTTTGGTTTGGCTCAACTTATTCAGGAGCCAACCAGGGTAACTTTGGACACTGCCACGTTGATAGATCACATAGCAACTAGCCATCCTGAAAACATTCCTGAATCTGGGGTCCTAAAAATTGCACTAAGTGACCACTATGCTGTTTACTGCATACGAAAATTTATGGGCTCCGTTAAGCATCAACATAAAACTATCACCACTAGAAAAATGAAAAACTTTGATCAAGAAAGTTTCCTGTCAGACCTTTGTCAGGTGGACTGGGACCAAATAATTGATTCTAGTAGAGATGTAAATGAGGCAGTGAAAAATTGGTCTGCTCTTTTATCATTAATAATAGAAAAACATGCTCCTATGCGAAAGATGAAAGTCTCAGATAAGTTGACCCCGTGGTTGATCACTGAGTTCAAAAAACTTGCCAGAACATGAGATAAGCTTAAGATTGCAGCTGTAAAAAGTAAGTCTACCATTATTATGGAATCATATAAGCAAGTTCGCAACAGAGTTAATAATCTTAATAAGAAACTCAAGAAAGAATATTTCTCCAAGAAAATTGCTCACAATAAGGGCAATTTGAAAGACACTTGGAAAACAATCAACTTGTTGTTGAATAAAAGATCAAAGACCACAAATGTAGACAGTCTTAAGGTAGATGGTCAGGATGTCGTAGATAATGCTGAAATAGCCCAGTCTATGAATAAGTTCTTCTGTAGTGTGGGTGAAAAACTTAGTGATGACATTCCACAGCAGCCTAACCCCCTATTATCTAATGACTATCTTGTAAATCGACTTAGTTCGCAATTCAGGTTTGAGACCGTCAATCCCGTTGGTGCAGAGAGAGCTCTGAAGAAAATGAAAACTTCTTTTGGCTTTGGATCGGACGGTATCGCTAGCCATTTTCTCAAAGTCGCATTTCCGGTCATCTCCAGTTCTCTATGTAGGATTTATAATATTTCCATAGAGACTGGGGTATTTCCGGACAGTTGGAAGGAAGCACGTGTAGCTCCTATCTTCAAAAGTGGCAAGGCCGATGATCGTTCGAACTATAGGCCAATATCTGTCTTACCTGTTGTCTCCAGGTTGTTTGAAAAACTCATATATGATCAACTTTACAAGTACCTCGATTCTAATAAACATCTGTACTCAGATCAGTATGGATTTCGACATTTACATTCGGTTGTTCCCTGTTTGCTTAAAGACCCTTTATTGACCAGCATCCTTTGCGGCCTTCGATTGCCGTTCCCCACAGCTTCGACCCGTTCGTTAGAGTTTCTGACATCCAGAAACTATCGCATTTGTAATCCATCTTAATCTTCAACTGAAATCGCGTAATTGGTCAACTACTTATATCAATAGTCTCTTTAGTTCATAAACAATGTATTTAAGCATGTATTTTCGTACTGCATAATCGGAGTTGTGGGAATTAGACGAAATAATTTGGGTCACAATGACTGAGAGAATGTTGAGAAAGTGGAGAGAAAATTATCTTATTTACGGGAAAGATTGCATCTGAGATCAAATATATTTCAATTGTTTCTTATGATCAAGCAATAAACTCATCAAATAAATGCATTCGAAACGCAAGGATTAAAACAGAGAAATGTAATGAACTGTACAGACCCCATTGGATTGGACTCCTTCTTGTGCAAGCAACAACGGAAAAATAGGCCAGAATGAGAACAGGTGGGTGAGAGTTTATCGATTCAATTTGGTCTTCTTCCTCTTAGGAAACATATCTGCAGTTATTTTTCCATTATCCACTTAGCCTTGTGCCGAAATCTGGAAGTAATCCTTCATCAGTACTGACTTGCCGCCATAATTTGTGTGCGATCGAGTGAACACTAGATTTATTACATCATCGTATCCATCACTATTGACAAAATGGCAGCAGTCTCGTTATGACGAACGATAGCTTGGACTCGTTGTAATCAGTCTGTATGTAGCCACCTTAACTTTTGTAAACAATAATAAAGGCGTGCAAAGGGTGCCGGTCAGTAAAGGGTCTTTAAATGTACCAATGATTGGTACTTCAATATAGACCGGGGTAAATATACTGCGATGATTTTCATTGATTTAAAGAAATCTCTACTCTGATTGGTGAATTTGTCATCTCTGAGGAAAAGATACTGAATATCATAAGACCACTTAATCCTAACAAAGCACATGGCTGGGATGGTATATCTATAAGAATGATAAAACTAAGCGATATTTTATTAGTAACTCCTCTTAGGATAATATTCACCAACTGTTTGAGACATTATATATTTCCTAAAATATGGATGTGTGCAAATGTGGTTCCGGTTCACAAGGAAAACGAGGAAAATTTAAAGAGTAACTACCGTCCCTCCTACCAATTTTTGGGAAGATCCTTGAAAAGCTTGTGTGCGATTCTTTATACTCACATCTTGTCTCCTGTGATTTACTCGACCCCAATCAGTTGGGTTTTCGTCCCGGTGACTCAACAGTCCACCAATTACTTTCTATAACGCATACAATTTTTCAGGCATTTGACTGCAATCCCTCGCTGGATGTTCGTTCCGTGTATCTCGATATTTCAAAAGCATTTGCTAGGGTATGGCACGAGGGTCTTATTTACAAACTGAAGCGATGTGGTGTTTCGGGGCAACTTCTTTCTCTTATCCAAAATTTTCTTGAGGATCGAAAACAGCGAACGGTTCTGAATGGATGTCCTTTAATTCTGACCCCCAAAAGCAAGCGGTTGAATTATTATTTTCGAGGAAAAGAAATGAAATAGATCATCCAGTGATCATCTTTAACAGCATACCCGTTAAAACAGTAGACGAACATAAACACCTAGGTATTATCTTGGACTCAAAGCTTTCCTTTTCATCTCATATTAAAGCTGCTATCTCTGAAACGAGAAAGGGCATTGGTTTGCTAAAGTATCTCTCCAAATATTTACCAAGGCATACCTTTAAATGAAATATACAAGCTTTATGTGCGACCCCATCTGGACTACGGAGATGTTATTTACCATATTCCAGCTAAAGTGTGTGATTTCTGTCAAAACATTATTTTGTTAAATCTAATGGAAAAATTGGAGTCTGTGCAGTATTCAGCTGCTCTTGCTATAACAGGAACATGGGGGGGGGGGGAACATCCAGAGAAAAACTGTACACTGAGCTTGGCTGGGAGTCACTAAATTCCAGGAGGTGGAGTAGACGCCTTACCTTGTCCTATAAGATAATGAATAATCTCACCCCTTTGTACACAAAGAAGCCTATCCCATCACTTCATAAGTCGAACAACTATTCTTTTCGCATTCCAGGATGTTATTGGTCGAATAAGGGCAAGAACAGAAAAATGTCAATCTACTTTCTATCCAAACTGCCTATCTGAATGGAATGAACTTGATCCTGAAATAAGGCTTGCCCCGTCTGTTGCTGTTTTTAAGAAAAAGCTTCTATCAATAATTCGCCCCCCTGCAAAATCTGTTTTTGGCATTCACGACCCAATAGGCCTAGCTTATCTTTTCCAAATGAGGGTTGGTGTGAGTAAATTGAACTTTCATAAATTCAAGCATAATTTCAGAGATACGGTGAACCCAATGTGTCCAACGAACGATGGGATTGAAGATACAGAACACTTTTCGTTGCTTTGCCCTTCATTCGGCATCCACACCGACGAGATCTTCTCGCTGGAGTTTTGGAATTATTTCAACCATTTGTTCACATCAACAGCCTTCCAAACAACGTTCTAGTACAATATTTATTGTATGGTGATAAAGACCTTTCTGATGACGTAAATAAGAATATACTAGAAATGACCTTAAATTTTATCAACAAAACTGGTCGGTTTGGCTGAACTCAAATTTTTATTATACGTCACACAGCCACAAAGTGTTTTATTTGCTCCCCGTTTGTTAAGTCTGTTTCACACTTGATGTTCGGTAAACGATGTATGAACCAAAGTTCATCCACACAAAATCGGAGTATTTCAAAAGGATTACATTGAAAACCAGTAGCCCTGTTCTGTTGTCCGGGGTTCCTATCATTCTGTATCGTGCGCCTCAACTGGCCTTACATCAAATGTGAAACAGTTCCCAGTATTTGTCAGTAATTAATTGTATTGTATGCGTAGATTTTTGTAGTTGTTTTACTTGATCTCATTTATTTTCATGACTTTATGTTAACGGCCACGGGCGTAGTCATTGTCTTTTGCTGCACGTGGTATCGTACCTGTAGTGTTGTATTGTAGTATAGTAATTAGAAAGGATAGTAGGTAACATGTAATGTAACATTTTATGAATATATAAGAAAAACAAAGTTTGAAGATTTCACCATAAACTTTGAGTTGCTGGTTTCCAAAATGCACAATGAAAATCCCTTCTGCGTTATTATTACTGGTGATTTCAACTGCAGATCAACTCAACGGTGGGAATATGATATCGAAAATAACGAGGGAAGAATATTTGAGCCGTTTGTTTCTGAACTTGGCCTTCATCAATTAATTTCAGAACCAACTGACTTCATGGGTGATTTTGAATCTTGCATTTATTTAATTTTTACTGATCAGCCCAACCTTGTTATCGATTCTGGTGTTCATCCATCACTACATGAGCTTTGTCATCATCAATTTTTTCATGGAAAATTGTCTGTATCGAATATAGCACTTCCTCTTCACACTCGAAAGGTTTGGTATTATGACAAGGTAGACATTTTCGCAATCATAAAAAGTATTGAAATGTTCCATTGGCAGCATTTTGACAAAATTACATGCCCTAATGAACAGGTCGAATTTCTCAATGAAGTTCTTCTAAATATTCATTCCAAGTTCATACCGAACAAGGTAAAAACGATCAGACCACGCAAAGCTCCCTGGATAACTGAAACTGTTAAAAACTTTATGAGGAAAAAGAATCATGCTTACAAAAGCTTCGTTGGGAGTGGTCAGCCAGACGATAAGCTTGAAGGAATACAAAAAATTATAACTAAAGGTTCGAGGCTGATTGAAGATGCTAAGCAAAATTACTTTCTTAAAGCAGGGAACGCCTTAGCAAATCCGGGAACTTCGAACAGAACCTATTGGTATTTAATCAACACCGTTCTAAACAAGGCTAAGATCCCTATAATACCACCCCTTCTAGAGAAGGGGCCAATTTTAACTGATTTCAATGAAAAGGCACAATTATTCAATGACTATTTTATACTTCAGTGTACAACGATTGACACCGGTAGTGAAGTCCCGCAATATATTCCTCCAGTAGCTACTATTCTTATAAATGACTTCGTTATTTCTGATCAAAAGATACTGAATATCATAAGATCACTTAATTCTAATAAGGCACATAGCTGGGTTGAAATATCTGTGAGAATGATAAAATTAAGTGATGCTGCATTAGTTGTTCCGCTTCAGATAATATTCACAAATTGTTTGAGGTGTGGTCTTTTCCCCCAAATATGGACATGTGCAAATGTTGTGCCTGTACACAAAAAGAATGAGAAAATGTGAAAGGTAACTACCGTCCAATTTCTCTTCTCCCTATTTTTGGGAAAATTCTTGAAAAGCTAATTTCTGATTCTTTATACTCGCACCTTGTCTCATGTGAGCTATTGAATCCAAATCAATCAGGTTTTCGTCCAGGTGACTCGACGATCAATCAACTAATCTCGATAATGCACACAATCTTTAAAGCATTGGACTGTAATCCCAAGCTTGAAGTTCGTTCTGTTTATCTTGATATTTCCAAGGCCCTTGACAGGGTATGGCATGATGGTCTTGTATATAAACTTAAACGATGTGGTGTTTCAAGGCAACTCCTTTCTCTTATTCAAAGCTTTCTTAAGGATCGAAAACAGCGAACTGGTCTGAATGGCAAATGTTCTGTCTGGGGAGATATTTCGGCAGGGGTACCACAGGGTTCCTTTCTGGGCCCATTGTTATTTCTTGTGTACATAAATGATCTAACGGAAAACTTGAAGTGTACTGTCAGACTTTTCGCAGATGGTACGTCGTTATTTACGGTCGTCAAAAACCCCAATACAGCTGCAAATAATATGGGCCATGACTTGAAGTTGATAAAGAATTGAGCTCATGACTGGAGGATGTCTTTTAATCCTGATCTACAAAAGCAAGCTGTTGAATTATTATTTTCGATGAAAAGAAATAAAACTGACCATCCAGTGATACTTTTTAACAACGCACCTGTGAAGCAAGTAGATGAGCATAAACACTTAGGGCTTTTTCTTGATTCAAAATTGTCCTTTTCTGCTCATATCAGAGCAGCCATCACCAAATCACGTCTCCAGGTATCTCCCAAGACATACGCTGAACGAATGAAATGAGCTCTATGTTCGACCCCACCTGGATTACGGGGACGTTATTTACCCTATCCCTGCTACAGTATGTGAATTTAGTGGCAATGTAACTTTGCCAAGTCTCATGGAAAAGCTAGAGTCCGTTCAGTATTCTGCTGCTTTAGCTGTATCACGAACATAGAAGGGTACGTCGGGAGAAAAGCTGTATGCCGAGCTTGGCTGGGAATCGCTAAGCTCCCGCAGGTGGAGCAGACGTTTTGTTTTATTCTACGAGTTCATGAATAATCTGACTCCTGAATATACCACAGATCCAATACCACCACTGCGGCAGTCTAGATATGCTCTTCGCAATCGGGATGCCATTGGGCGGATAAGGACAAGGACTGACAAATTCAAATCCAGCTCCTATCCTCACTGCCTGTCTGAATGGAATGAGCTTGATCCAGAAATTAGACTTGCACCTTCTTTAGCTGCTTTTAAAACAAAGCTGCAATCCAAAATTCATCCCCTCCCAAAATTTGTCTTTCGGATACACAATCCGACAGGACTATCATATCTTAGCCAACTTAGGGTTGGTCTCAGTAAATTAAATTTTCACAAATTCAAACACAATTTCAAGGATATTTTCAACCCAATGTGCCCTACCAACCATGGCATTGAGGATACGGAACACTTTTTGTTGCTCTGCCCTTCTTTTGAAGTACCACGTAGAGATCTTCTTGCTGGAGTTTCTGCTTTATTGCGACCACTTGGACACACCAATCTTTCGAAAGAATTTCTAATGCAGGTTTTATTGTATGGTGATAAAGATTTTCCCGATGGCATCAATAAAGATATAATTTTGCTTTATCCATAAAACTGGTCGGTTTTATCAGAAATCTAAAACTCGGTAACAAGTCATATAACCACCTCGTCCCTTTTAAGTAAATGTTCGCTCTCCTTTTTGTAGTTACGTGTAGATTTATGTATTTTGTTCCATTTTTTCTTTATCTAAAAAGCCACGTGGGTATACATAGTTTTTGCTCCCTGTGGTCTTGTCTTTGTAGTAGAGTAGAGTAGATAAGCTTGTCAGTATAGTAATTAAGTAATTACGTATTGTAAATTTTAGCAGAATGTATAAAAAAAGAAGAAAAAAAGAATGCAGAACAGAACTGGTAACTTTTCTGCCCTTAGGAGTATTTTTAGGAACTAATGAAGTACAACAGAAGATGGCATGATCTTTCCTTGAAAGATTCAGAGAAATGGTACTGTTACATGGTGTAGTTCTTTTTGTAGAATCAATTCTAATCAAGGTGTTCTTTGATAGGGAGTTGTTTGTTGCTGGTGCGGGATGCAGATTGATAACAGATAACTTGGAAATATAATTGGAATATAATTAAATCAAGCTTTCTATTGAAACTGACTTCTTTATATCTCTGTTTGCTTCTTAAATATGAATTGGGCGATAGAAGAAAATTGTACGTAAAATAATTTGGTTGACTAATGGACTGAACGATCTTCAAACATTCACCGTGAAGCACTTTGGTCGGCGATATACAAAATACCCTTATCTTCCGTAACCATGGCAACCAGTGTTTTACTGTGTAGTCAACAAAACTTCTATACCTTGTTTTAATTGCTACAGATATCAATCTCAAATATCTGCCAAATTAACCTTACACACGTATTTAATGATATCCACCTCAATTTCAAACAAAAAACTCAATTTAGTGCCTCATTTTATTGTTACAATCATGATGGCAATGATCTTGATAATCATATCTTAACATCCTCTTATTTTCATCGCAACAAGAACAATAGAAATAATTTGATTTAGTTACGTGATTTTTATTTTTTGCATCCATGCCCATCTATTTACCAAGTTTAAATATTATAACTACTATAACAGCGAAGAAAATGGGGCGGGGGGGGGGGTGACTCCCAGGTGAGATAGGGTTAAACAACCCCGTGTGCAAAACAAAATCCCAAGAATACGACGGACAGGAATTTTATGGCTATCCCATCGACTCCGTGAGTCAAAAATGAGCAGAGGCTGGGATTTTTTGGGTTTTAATCTATGCACCCGGTCCCCCGCTGACCAAGTAGGATCAAGTTTTATTTGTAATCATGTAACTTATTTAGACTGATTACGATGAGTCCCAGTAATCGCTATCCAAAACGAGACTATTACGCCAGACCGAGACCGCTCTTACTGGGACTCATAATATCACGGCAATATTTTGGACTGACTTTTTTCACTTTTGAACGCCCTTGGGAACGAGGCTGCTATACACATTCATGTACAAAGTATACAACCAAATACAACGCCATTAGAATCTCTGCAAATTCGATTGATTGATGTTGACCAACGAAAACTCGAAGCTCAAAGCAGAGTTTCAAGGAGCTTGGCCGGACTGAACAAAGTCTTATGAACAAGAATACCATGAAAACAGTTGGCGACAATATCAATGCGTTGTAAAAACCGCTGATTCATTATGAACTAGGCAGGTCAAGCAGGATCGTTTCATTTGTAATCAGAAGGTTATTGTTTCTTAAACGTCGTCTTTCATTGCATATCTACTTGTCATTTCTGTTGAGTCTACTACTCAACACAGGTAGGCCGTCTGATTCCAGCACAGGTGATGTCATTACTCCTTTTACTTACTGTGCAAAAATTATGTTATTCTGCGAGAAAATCACAATCAAAGGGTACAACGCATGATACGGAACGCAAAGACAATGAAACCTAACCAAACAAACCTCCTTTTGTCTTGAAATCCGAGCCACGCTTGGAACCAACTCCTGATTTGAGGATGGGTCTCCTTTTACTTCGAATGAATTCTGGGAACAGAAAGGTGAAATTATAAAACAAAAGAATACTTGGCCATTGTTAAACTCTACTTACTCTAAAGAACTGTATTGGACAAGATCTACCAAATTTTTCAATGAAAACATAAACTTGTAAACAAATTAAGTAAAGTTGGGAAATTCATAAAAGTGACTGTGTCGGAGGGTACGTTTTGTACCAAAAGTCTGAAGAGGTTCAGTTGTTATAAAAGTAAACAGATTCTCAGATTCCTAAATCAAGATTCTTAGTCATGTTTTAAGCTGCTGTAGAAATTTTTGGTTTTCAAGATTCGTAAGCTTGTATCCTTCTTTTTCCATGTCATGCATATGGTATGTCCCCATCAACTGAAGCTCCGAAAAACATTAAAAGTTGAAATGGTGCTGACTCCACATGCAAATTATATAGAACGTACATAGCACAGCTCAGATTGTCAGAAAACTATGTTTTATGTCATGTTCATAACAAAGCTCGGCTCTGACTTACATCATAGCTCGGATCAGTGCTTTTGATTAATGTTTGGAAAATTTACGATATGTACCGGGCCGTACCGGGGTGTCCCAAAAATGTCACGAGCTAGACTGCACATAGCGTCATGAAAGCAAATATTATGAACACAAACAAGGTATCGCCATGCAGCTGAAGAGCTCAGCTATCTTTTAAGATGCTGCTTGGTCTATTTACGTTTTGCCTACCATCTGCAACAACCGTTTCAAAAATATTGTAATTAATTCCTCTTTAAGGATTATTCTTGCTTTTGAAAAGAGATGAATTCCAAATTTGCCCAGGAGCATGAAATTTGAATAATTGACAAAGGTCAATCATTTTGCAAACAAAGAATTTCCCCAGACAACTTTGAATCCATCTCTACGTCTAGTTTTCACAAATTGTTGACTGGAGCATGATGTCGATTATTTCATTTTAAATGTGAAATCTGGAATTCGAACTTTTCCTTAAAGCTGGTCTTTCGGATGGTAATAATAGCTACAATTTACAATTTACAATCTGCAATGTTATTCTCCAAAAAGGCTCAGCCCATGACGGAAGTAAACGTTACTTACATTACATTACATTGCATTACATTACATTACATTGCATTACATTGCATTGCATTGCATTGCATTGCATTGCATTGCATTACATTGACATTACATTACATTACATTACCTAACCTACATTCAATTACATACGATATGTTAAAAAGATTAGTAACTTTGGTGTAAAAAAGGGCAATAGGTCAATGTAGTTACTTTTGCTGCATAACAATGCATACATCCTAATTTTGCAATTTCAGATATCAAGGAAAGTATCTCAAGAACTTTACATTGACCAAAAGACCAAATGACCAAATGACCAAATGACCAAATGACCAAAAGAAAGAAAAAAGATTGAAATAAATTTTTTTCAAGTAACCATGCAGCTCAAAGTCAAAATGCAGCATCTCAAAAGATAGCCAAGCCTTTTAAGTAAACGGTGATACAGAGCATCTGTCAGTAGCTTTTGAATTCATAATACGATCCTAAATTATTCTGCACGCAAGCAAATGGCAAAACCTACAGCATAGTTAATATATAGAATGGTTGCTGGTTTTACAGTTACCGTTAATAAACGTTAACGCCCTATGGCGAATTCTTTACCCTTGAGGTGTACTACTGACCTAGCAACCGAGCCAACCTGTATCAACAGAAATAAAATAATAATACACGAGAAGTGTGGCAGCTTTTTGTGGGTTGTATGTCATTAAAACCAGGTCAAAAAACTTCTAGAACTACTTTTAACATGCAAAACACTTGCACACTGGATCAAAGGATGGGTTTCCCCTTAAGCCTTGGTCAAACGTGCCGAAATTTTCACCGAACATTGAAAAAAGACAAAAACCAAAACTGTTCAATGTTCGATTGAAGGGTGGTCAAATGCACCGAACATTTCACCGAACATTTTCCGAACATTGAGATATGCCCAATTGCGCCATCGCAAGGGTACAGTAGACAGAACGAGGCAACACCAAAAGCGCGCCAAAATTCATAACATGTTGTCGTGAGGAAAATGATGGATTGTGAGACCGCAACAAGAAAAAGAAAAGCAGTTGCAGCAATTTTAATTCTAGAGTCATTGGAAGATGACGAAGGACGAACGTGGAAGCGAGGAAAAACAAGGAATTGGATTAAACGCAGGGACGAGCTTCAACACAATTATACCAGAACTACGGAAGGAAGACATGCCTGCATACAAAGAAATGATGAGAATGGAACATGCCCAGGTTTTAGAAACTCTTTCTCTCATCGAAAAAGACATTACTTCTCAGAAAATTTTTGGTGGAAATAAAATCATTTGCCCATTGGCGAAATTAACTCTTGCTCTCAGGTTTCTTGCAACTGGTGAAACGTACAGATCGCTTTCTTTTCAGTTTCGCATTTCGAAGGCTGCAGTTTCATACATCGTGAAAGAAGTATGCACAGCAATCATCAAATACATGGCGCCCTTGTACCTCAAGACGCCAAAAAGCCAAGAAGAATGGGAGGGCATTCCACAAAATTGTGAAAACAAGTGGCAGTTTCCAAATTGCATTGGAGCCATAGATGGGAAGCACCTTGTTATGCAGCCACCACCAGAAGCAGCTTCCAATTACTACAACTACAAGCACACACATTCTATAATTCTTTTAGCAGTTGTTGGCCCTAACTACGAATGTATTTATGCAGATGTCGGAACCAATGGTAGGGTATCAGATGGAGGGGTGTGGATTAAATGTAATCTTGCTAGAAAAATTGAAAACGATCCAAATTTCCTGCCACCGGGTGTCCCAAAATGATGTATTATCGTTTGATTGCTTATATGTCCATAACCGATGGACCGATTTTCAAAAACTGGCAAAACCACAACCAACATCTTAAACTACAATTTAGCCTTTAGGCAATCAAATAAAACAAAGTTTTTGAAAATCGGTTCATTCGTTATAAACATGTAAGCAATCAAACGATAATACATCATTTTGGGACACCCGGTAGATGCTTGCCTTCTGGTTCTGACGAAGTAAGTTTTGTCTTTGTGGCGGATGATGCATTTGCCTTGAAAGAAAACTTGATGAAGCCATACCCACAAGCTGGACTTAAGATATGCAAAGGGTGTACAACTACCGGCACAGCAGGGCTAGGAGGATTTCTGAAAATCTGTTTGGCATACTTGCAAACTGTTGGCGTGTTTTTCGCTCAACAATTCTCTTACCACCACAAACTATTGAAATCCTGACACTGGCAACATTGGCTCTTCATAACTTCCTCAGGCAGAGTGCTTCAAAAAATATTGATTGCCCAAGTAATCTTGCCGATACAATAAGCAGCACAGGGGAGATCTGATGCTTTGTACCCCAACCTAAGCACCAATATCCTGAATATACCTGAGGATGGAGTCTATTTGGTACTTCTTTACCGTACTTTTATGATACATCGTTCTTAGAAAAAGACCAACGAAGAGGGACATGGGCAGATTGCGGGAGTATCAATCAACAGAAAGGCCACAGGCGGATACTTTGTTAAAAAGAGCTATTTAGCGTTACAAATCAACACAATTATTGTTTTTCGCGTATTCCACTCTCCCAGAATGTATGCTGTTTTTCTTTGAAAATTGAGAGTTAGGGGGAGACCTCCGAGACGGGAAAGAGCAACACCCGTTTTACTTACAATCATGTCCCAGCGATGCTTTCTCCGTTTTCGAAACTCGTTACACAACCTCACCTCTTTCTTCTCTTTCTCCCTCTTCATTTTGCATTGCTCTTTCCATTCTTTATAAACTATTGCCCGCAAAAATTCTCCTGCATAGATACTCTATATACTTTGTCGCACCTCCCAGAATCGCCATTATTTCCGTCAGAAGTCACAAAAATAAATTTGCTAGCATATGACATTACCACAATAGTCATCATTTTCTTTCAAAACGTTGGTAGGTTTTCAGTGACGAATGTATTCCAATCCGCTTTGCTACTTAACTTTCAGAAAGGCACTATTCAGCTATAGATCTCCAGAAATACACAGTGTTCATCGTAGTAGCACATTATAAAGAAGGGTCCATTGCAGTCTCTCTTTATTTTCTCCTGTTAAATGGAACTCCCTGTGATGCATTTTTCATAATTCGAAACTTATTATAAACCCTTCATACCAACTCTGTCCGATTACTTCACTTCAGGTCTTTTCTACTATTCAAGATCTTATTTCACTGTGAAACTTTCTTCTGTCTTACGCACAATGTAATGCCCTTACTGGATAAAGTTCTATTTTATATGTGCTCTGAATATCCTTGTATTCCGCTTCTTTCCACTGTTCTTTTCTCCTTTGATTATGGTCTTTTAAACTCCTCCTCTTTATCCCTCTGTTCACTGTTTACATCTTCTTCATGTTGAATAGTTTCTATGTTGACAAATTCTACAGACCCTTAAGATCTCCTCGATCTATCCAGTTTACTCGTTTGCCAACATATTCTCTCCTTGCCCTCATTGTCGTCTTTCTTTTCACTCCTTCACTATCCCTTGTTTGCCTGCTTTGCTCTTGCTGCCTTCAGTGCGCTCCATATTTGCTTTCCTCTTTCTCTTAGTTTTAACAATACTCTAACAGATTTAGATGCCCATGTTCCGATCTCGCGCCTTCGCTGCTCTTGTTTATTTAGTTCCCCTTTTGTGATTCGTTGTTCTTTGCTTACCAGGGATAGGGAGACGCGTTTGTAGCTAAAAGATTCCCTTGTTATCATAGTTGCCCTCTTGACCATGGTTAAGGTTTAATTGGCTTTGTTGCAGCTATGAATCTTGTTTTCAGTTTGCCGGGAAAGTCTTCTACTTGACGCTAAGAATTGATCCCATATCGACTTGTCAAAACAACCGATGCCAGGGCTGCAAGTTCACTTTAATCTTATTTTCAAACTTACCATCTCCGACTTTGAAGAAGGGTTTGAATAATAAAACTCAAGCAAGTTTCTTATGTATAACTTTTCATTGGTTGACTGGACGGAATATCTCAGCACTATATACCGGGGCAGTTTCTTTGAAAAAAATTGCAGCTCCCTCGCTATATGGTAGCATATGACATTATATAATGTTAATTATTTTCTTTCCAAAAGCTTGCTAGAAGTTCTAAAAAGAATTTACCTGCTTGCAAATTAACAGCCGAAAATGGGGAAATTCGACAACAGAGAAAATACACTTCCATCTAAGTGGCGTGTGCTGAGATCAACTGCAGTCTCTCACATGTCTCATGTTCACACGGATGTCTCTGGTGTAATTTCTCCTTTTTCAAAACCCAGTAGAATCCTGTTTTGTCAACTCTGATCAGTTCTCTTCCCTGATTTGATTTCTACTGTCTTTACATTTCACATTTCACATTCAGCTTTATGTTAGACCTCATTTAGATTATGGTGACATTGTCTACCACAGGCATGACCCTTATTATTATTATTATTAAACATCTATTTAAAGTAGGCTAAAATAATGAATAGCTAAATTACAGCTAATTAAGGCCTACTATTTACAATATACATAATTTACAATAAAACTATTAATATATATTACAGGACAAATCAGAGTTAAAATCTATCATGTTAGAAACCCAACTTGCGGGATATATACTTTGCAAAGCCTACAGTTGCATTTTCCACCATTCCAGCATCTAATTCGTTTCACCCTGAGATGCTCCAAAGCTTCACGCGTAAGATAGAACGAACTTAATATTTGGCTGCCTTGGCGGTGACCGGTGCATGGAGAGGTACAAATAGGCAAAGGCTGTATGAGGAACTGGGGTGGGAAGAGGGTGGGAAAGTCTCTATCAGAGGAGATAGACGCTTGTGCCATTTTTTTTTTTTTAATTAAAGAACTCACACCATCCAGAGTATTTGTATGCAGAAATTCCTCCTGAGCGTCAAGTCATGTACAACCTCAGAAGTGCACGTCTGTATGAACAAAACATAGGTAGGACTGTCCGGTTTTCAAACACCTACTTCCAGAATACCTTTTCTGAATGGAACTCGCTCACTCTTGATATTAGAAATTCTACATCAATTGCTGAGTTCAAGCGTAAATTGCTGGGAATCATAAGGCCTGCTCAAAAGCCTACTTATAATATACATGATATAGCAGGTATTAGACTTCTGACCAAGCTTCGTTTGAATTTTAGTGCCTTAAATGAACACAAATTTAGGAATAATTTTGAATGTCTCGACGCTATCTGTGCTTGTGGCACAGGCAAATAGATAACGAGCACTTTCTCCTGCATTGCCCTCTCTTTGAATTGCAGCGTAGAGATCTCCTTGGTCAGCTCGGGGACCTTCCTTGCATTGACATTGAGAGTTTGGATAGTAAGACTATTTGCGAACTACTACTATTTGGTAGCCCAAACGTAAATGTGATTGTGAACAGATTAAATTCTGGAAGCAACCATTTCCTTCATCAAATCAACACAGCGATTAGGCTAGAAATAAAACCATCATATCACAGCGCACCGTAACAGGTGAGTCAGAGATATATTTCTTTGACGCACCTGGGACACCTAAATTTTTGTAATGTTGTTTTTTTTTGTTAGACTAGATACTATCGTTGTATCGAACTGTTGTAAGTGTCGTTCGTAGTGAGAACTCGATGACTTTGTGTCCTTTCTCGCTACGAACGACACATTTTTTTCTTTTCTCATTTCTAGTTTAACTGTTGTCGTTGCTTTGTATATTTCAATATTTTATGATGATATATAAAAAAAACATTTCACATGTAGCTACTTGTCCTTCTCTATGCAAGCATGATATTCGCACAGTGATTCTCTTCACTCCATCTAAGTAATAGTTTTGATTTTTTCCCAAGTTACTTCTATTCTGTCTTTAATGCTGGCAGTGCCGTATCATTTGATATCTTTTTAATGTAGCCACTCTTTGCACCAGCCTATCTCTAAATTCCATTCTACTCCGTCTCTCCTGTCTACTCCGAGCATTGGGGGGGGGGGGGGGGGGGTTGGGTTCTTCCATAGAAAAGGCACCTTTGGATGTGCCGCGACGAAGGGTATACTTTTTCGAACTTCTAGTCTAGCCAAGGGTATACTTTTTTGCAATTTTGGCCTAGCAACGGTCTAGCCAACGGTATCATTTTTGAGAATATTGGTCTATTGAACGGTCAAGACATCATATTTGGCACAAATTTTACAATATTGACCCAGAAGCGTTCACAATTGGTCTAGGCAAGGGTACCATTTTCGTAAAAATTGGTCTAGAGAATGGAAAAATTGGTCTAGTCCAGGGTACAATTTTCGTAAAAATTAGTCAGCCAATGGTACCATTTTGAATATGCTCGCGGCAGACCCTTAACCTAAAATATGGCCAACACCTCCCCACCCCGTGACTCCGAGACCAGTTCGCATTGTTAGTTGATTTACCTGCATTTGATATATGCATCATGTATCTTAAAACTATCTCCGTTTTGTTTCTCGCAGCGGTCGCTATCCTTGTCCTTCCTTCTGCATAGCCATTCCCTTTTTGAAATACGAACTCTTGTCACATATAGGCACGGTTTAATCGGTATTCATTTCCCTCGATGCTTGCCAACGTTCTTTATAATTCCAAAGATAGAGGCAAGATGAATCTTTTCTTTCCTGTTCATCTATTTCTTGTTCTCCCCGTTGCTTCCTCTGTTCACTGTATATAGAGCCTTTCTGTGCTAAATGTTCGCGCAATTTAGGGTATTTTCGTTTCTTATCATGAACTGTAATTTATTTTGTTTTTGTAAATAGTTGGTCTTTATCAGTTCTTGAAGTAGAGCTATTTTTAACAACCAACTTTAAAGAATGTTATAATAAAAAAAATAATAATAATTTAAAGTCCCTCAAAATTCACTCAATCTATCATGTTAGCTCGCGCTGCCTAATTTCCCACAGTTCCCACAGTTGCAGTCATTGCTCTTGTTCCGTTAGGGAGCAGTCATTTTCGACCCTGGGTACCAAGGTGGAGGACTTGTTATAGGGGTATGAGAATTTTTCCCATTACTTTGTGGGGGCATCCAAATATCAAAGGAAATTGGTATGAGGTGCAAATATATTTTGCTTGAAAAATACTTATATGAAATCATCAGTTAACATTTAAAAGTAAAATTGAAAGACAACTGGACATGACGAATCACTGGACTTGTATGAAAATTGCCTTGGACAAATTGGCATGTGTGCATGTATATTTTATTCACGTTCTCGAAGACTTCTGGATGGGGTAGCAAACCATTTCGCTGAAAGGTGGTGGGGTATAAAACTATTTTCTATATTCAAAATGGGGGTACGAAATGTTGTCTAATTGTGTTAAAGTATCCTCCGCCCTGGTACCCAGGAATAAAATTACAGCTCCCTTACTTCCTATCGTTTGCCTTCCTTGATCTTCTGGAATGTACATACTAATGCTACTCCGTAGTACTTAAATTAACTACGTGTATCATCCGTGTAAGTGAGGAATTATTTGGATAATCTGTGATTTGGATCAACCTAGGCCCCCGTCGTTATGTGCAAGTACGACATTGAATAAGAAACCCCTAGCAAAACCCAAGGGGGAGGGTTATTTATACAGGGGGTATGAAAATAAGGCAATTTTTCTACAGCAGGTTGTGAAAACATAAACATGCCAAAAGGGGACATTTGCTAGCCCCCCCCCCCACTCCCCGGGGAGCAAAATGAACGAAACAGCCAATCGTTATCGCACCCCTCGACCCTTTCAGCCGATTCCTTGTTCAATTCACTAACTGTTCAGCATTCTATTCGAACTCCCCTTCCCCCTAAGGGCTCCTTTGCAGTGAGCATATTTATATCCTCTCCTCCAGAACCAGAACGTTCGAAAGTAAGAGGAACTCTGAGTAAGACATCTACTAAGCATCTCATTGCCCATTCATCTCCCACACTCTCTTTCTAGCTCTTTGCCCTTCAGAATGAATCACACCTTTTATTCGACCCCCCTAATTACCTGAAGCATTCTTTTGTAAGGATGAACTCGTGATCTTATTCATGACGTGATTCTTTGCATATTTGTAATCTGACTTGTTTCAAGTGATAACCTACCCTGGGTACCAGACTCTCTTAAAGAGTCTGGTACCCAGGGTAGCGATAACATTTCACTTCAATGAGTGATACTGAGGCCTATGTAATGAATCTATGCTTTCGTCTTTTAAATTTCGTGACAACGTCAAATTCACACAAACAGGAGATCGACGACAGTTCTTGTCTGCTTTCTATCTGTATACTCCGTTGTATTATCCGATGTATGTGTATAATCCGGAGCAGTGGAACCGGAGTGTGGAGCTAGTTTTAAGCTAGTCACTTTGATGCTTCTTTCAGGGTCTCTATTTGTCAAAATTTCTTGTTCCCTATCGAACTAGAGTGTTGGCCTTGATGACACTTCATAGGTCCCGTGCTGCTAATAGGCCTAAATCTTGCCTTTATTTGAATTCAAAAACTCCACAAGCTCCGTGAGATCTAATTGCAAACTCGTTTTCTTTTGTCATCTTTATTATACGCAAGTCTTTATGTCTCGAGTAAGCACCTACCGACCAACCAGAACTATCTTATTTCTGTTAGGATGATCAACCAGTTCTTAATGTTACTGTTATAATTTATGAAACTATTTAATTTGTTTACCTTATTTATATTCGATTTTGATTTGACTTTGTATATATGTGTATATGTGTAAAAATTGTTACCTATAATATTATATCGAATGAAAATAAATTTACAACAAAAGCGTATATAGCATGCTGAGCGTCAAGAGTTGATTATGAAATTCAATAATACCTGAAAAAATTAGCTGACAATGAAAGTCTTTCTTGGTAATTTTCCTCTTGGAAAAAGTGAACATATTACATGGTATGTGCTTCAAATCAATCGAAAAAATTACAGGAATGAATTTTGGCTTGCAGTCGAAAATTAAGACCAAAGATACTAGGCCAAACATAGGAACTGCAATTTATAATAGAAATTTAGAATAGGAACAAAAAATGGTATCTGAAGGTTCGAAATTGGTCGAGGATGCTAAACGAAATTACTTTCTAAAAGTAGGGAAAGATTTGGCTAATCCTGAGACTTGCAGCAAAACATATTGTATTGGTCTTTGATCAATACTGTTTTGAACAAGGCAAAAATTCCCAATACCACCTATTTTAGAGAATGGAATATTTATAACGGATTTTACTGAAAAGGCACATTATTTTATACTTCAGTGTACCACAATTGGCACAGACAGTGAAAATCCAGGAGATAGCCCAGTAATTGCAACTCTGATAAATGATGTTATCATCTCTGAGGATAGGATACTAAATATCATAAGATCACTTAATCCCAAAAGGCACATGGCTGGGATGATATATCTGTAAGAATGATAAAATTAAGTGATGCTGCATTAGTCATTCCATCAAAGATAATACTCACAAACTGTTTGAGGAGTGGTTCATTTCCACAAATATGGAAATATGCTAATGTAGTCCCAGTTCATAAGAAAAATGAGAAAAATGTGAAAGGTAACTACCGTCCTATTTCTCTTCTTCCAATCTTTGGGAAAATATTTGAGAAAATCATTTATGATTCGTTATACTCACATCTTGTGTGGTGTGACCTACTAAATCCGAATCAATCAGGTTTTCGTCTCGGTGACTCAACAATCAATCAGCTAATTTCAATAACACATACGATTTATAAGTCCTTCGACTGTAATCCTCCTCTTGATGTTCGTTCTGTATATCTTGATATCTCTAAAGCATTTGAAAGGGTATGGCATGATGGTCTAATCTATAAATTAAATAGCTGTGGTGTGTCAGGAAAACTTCTCTCTCTTGTCCAAAGTTTCCTAAAAGATCGAAAACAGCGTACCGTTCTGCATGGGCAGTGTTCTACCTGGGGAGATATTTCTGCTGGTGTGCCCCAGGGCTCTATTTTGGGTCCTTTATTCTTTCTTGTGTATATAAATGATCTAACTAGAAATCTAAAGTGCAATGTGAAGCTATTTGCTGATGATACGTCGTTGTTCACAGTAGTTGAAGATCCCAATACAGCTGTGAATGACATGAACCATGATCTGGAGTTGATAAGACAGTGGGCTCACGACTGGAAAATGTCACATAATCCTAACCCTCAAAGCAAGCTGTTGAATTGACATTTTCAAGGAAAAAAATCGAAATTGATCATCCAGACATTTTTTTTAATAACACACCGGTGAAGAAAGTAGATGAACAGAAACATTTAGGAATTGTCTTTGACGCACAATTGTCTTTTTCTGCTCATATTAAAGAAGCTATCTCTAAAACAAGAAAGGGTATAGGTATGTTGAAATATCCATCCAGTTATCTGCCCATGCATACCTTAAATGAACTATACAAACTCTATGTGCGACCCCATCTAGACTATGGGGATGTGATTTACCACATTCCTGCAAAAATATGTGCATTCAGTCAGAATATCATCTTGTCAAATATGATGGAAAAATTAGAATCCGTTCAGTACTCTGCTGCACTAGCTGTGACAAGAACATGGAGAGGGACATCACGAGAGAAGCTATACACGGAGTTGGGCTGGGAATCACTAAATCTTCGAAGGTGGAGTAGACGCCTCAGCTTGTTTTACAAGTTTATGAATGATTTAACACTTGCATATACCATGAATCCAATTCCACCGTTTCAACCGTCCCAATACTCTCTTCGCAATCAGGATGTCGTTGGGCGAATAGGGGCAAGGACAGAAAAAATTCAGTCTGCCTTCTATCCTCACTGCTTATCTGAATGGAACAAACTTGATCCAGAAATTAGAACTGCACCAACTGTTGCTGTTTTTAAGTCAAAGCTGCTATTCATAATACACCCTCCTGCAAAATCCGTTTTTGGTATTCATGACCCTAAAGGATTATCCTATATTACTCAACTAAGGGTTGGCCTAAGCACACTGAACTTTCACAAATTCAAGCACAATTTAAGGATACAATAAATCCTATGTGCCCCACAAATGACGGTGTTGAGGATACTGAACAATTTTTGTTGCATTGCCCTTCTTTTGATGAGGAACGACGTGATCTTTTCGCTGCAGTCCTTACGCTACTGAGACCATTTGGGTATATTAATCCTTCAAATAAGGTTCTTATTGAGCTTTTACTGTATGGTGATAAGGAGCTTTCCAATGAAGTTAATAGAAATATATTACAATTAACTTTGCAGTATATCCATAAAACTGGTCGATTTGATTAAGATAATTCCAAACTTCATTACATGCCACCACCTTTCCCCGTTTAATAGTAACTTACGAGTAGATTTTATGTAGTTATTCTTTTTGCCCATGTCATTTATTTTTCTTGCCTTATATTTTGACTAGTTTCTTCCTTTCCTTATATCATATATCTATATGTTTATGGCCTCAGGGTAGACATTGCTTTTTTGCTCCTTGGGGTATCGCTGTAGTAGTATTGTAGGGTAATTATGTAAGTAGCGTAGGGTAGCTCATATTGTAGAGTAGTTCTGTAAGTAATGTAGTGTAGCTTGTAAAATATATTGTAACTTTTTATTGGAATATATATATATATATATTATATATATATATATATAGGTCGAAACACAGAAATGACAACAAACTCGTTGAGACGTAACGCTAATATGATATGCTACTAGTTTCGTCTGTTCACGCAGACTCTTCAGGCTTATTTACTTGTACATCAACTTTACTTTAAATTTAAGCAAATGAATTTTACATAATCTGACGTATCATCAATACATCACATCAACCTCGTACTGATTGTTAGAGAGGCTAGATAAAGATGGCAGTTTTGCCAATCTTATCGATTTAATGCCGGTTTGTATTTAATTATGAAGTAGTTTTCTTTCTCTTTTCGGAGTGCGTTGTCTTGATTGTGTAATTTAAAGAATGGACAAATGGTAAACATGGGTGATTTTGATTTTGCACATTCCGAAATATGTTTGCTAACAAAAAGTTTCCGATATTGTGGAAGGGAGATTTGGTTTCTGTGGAGTGCTGCTCTATGTCTCAAAGTATCACCTGATTCTCCGATGTACTTATCCCCGCAGCCGTTACAGGATATTATGTAAATGCAATCTCTTACACTGCAATCCATTTCGTTTTTAATGTTAAATAGTTGTTTACTTTGCTTGTTTATTTCAATTTGACTGCAGACAACAATCTGTTTACAGGTTTCACATCGTTTGTCTTTGCATTTCGTGACTTTTGGTGTGCTAAGGATAGTGTCTTGTGAGGTAAATTTTGCTCGTGTTAGAATTCTTTTCAGGTTCTGCGGTTGGCGTTTGCTTGGAATTAGTTTAGTTCTGTTTAGTTCACGTTTCATTTTTGGACTTGCATTTAAGATTGAGATTGATTCTTTTATGATTGGGTAGAATTTTGGGTTTTTTGGGTTATTCGTTGAAACGAAAGTTAATGTTATTCCTTCTGGAGGTTTTTCTTTTGGTGTGCGAAGTTGTTCTTGTGGGATTTCCCTGGCTTTTTTGAACCCATTGTCAATCAAGGTTTCTGGGTACCCAAGGTGTCTTAAAGTGCCTTTTAAATCCTTTAATCTCGTATTCAGAGTTGTTTTTTCGTCGATAATGGTGCATAGTCTTCTCGCTAGGTTATAAGGAATGTTTATTAGGGTATGTCTAGGGTGAGCTGATTTGAATGGGACATAATTATGAGTGTCTGTTGGCTTAAAATAAATGTCTGTAATAATTTTATCATTTTTTGCTGTCATTTGTATGTCTAAAAAATTCATTTTTTCATAGTTCAGGTGATACTTTGAGACATAGAGCAGCACTCCACAGAAACCAAATCTCCCTTCCACAATATCGGAAACTTTTTGTTAGCAAACATATTTCGGAATGTGCAAAATCAAAATCACCCATGTTTACCATTTGTCCATTCTTTAAATTACACAATCAAGACAACGCACTCCGAAAAGAGAAAGAAAACTACTTCATAATTAAATACAAACCGGCATTAAATCGATAAGATTGGCAAAACTGCCATCTTTATCTAGCCTCTCTAACAATCAGTACGAGGTTGATGTGATGTATTGATGATACGTCAGATTATGTAAAATTCATTTGCTTAAATTTAAAGTAAAGTTGATGTACGAGTAAATAAGCCTGAAGAGTCTGCGTGAACAGACGAAACTAGTAGCATATCATATTAGCGTTACGTCTCAACGAGTTTGTTGTCATTTCTGTGTTTCGACCTATATCTTACAGTACCTGGATCACTTCGTGTTTCGCTCTATATATATATATATATATGTCGAAACGAAGAAAGTACAATACGCAAGTAAAATATATATCGAAACTTATAGAAGGCGTTAACAAAAACAACACTCGTTTCTTTGGCGACTAGTTTCGTCTGTTCATGCAGACTCTTCAGGCTAAAATGATTAATTTACACTGGCAACAGAGTTTATGTTTATAGTTCTTATTCATATGGTGTAAGATTTCTAATTATATTTATCTGACGTAAGATTCAATTTCCGTCTGGCTTTAATTAATTTAGTTAACTTTATAGGCATAGGAATTTTAGTTCTAGGGTTTGCTTTAATGTCTGTTTCCTCAAATCTGGATACTGTGTTATTATCATTTCTGTTACAGTTATAGTTATTGGTAGTAGCTCCAAGGACTTTTTCAAGTCGGTCTATTTCTGCGCCAATTCCTTCAAGTGCAGATTTATCAAAAAATTCGCCATTTTCTTCAGCGTGCATCATTTTTTCAAATTCTTGTATGTATTTGGATTCAAGCTCTCTAATGTTGCTTATGGTATCATTAGGGTAATTATCGTATTTCTTTTCTTTACATGGGTGTTCTGTGACAGCCATCTTTTTTGACGCTGTTTCTGTAACCATGCGGTTCTCTTTATCTAGCTTCTCTATCACTAAATCAGGAGGTATTTTGAATGTACGCATTTTCGACTTCATTTTTGTTTCATTCACTTGCCAAATTTGAATAGATTTAACTTCTTCCTTTTCACATTCTGTTTTCCATTTGTTTTTAATCGACTGCATTTTGAGAGGATACTCACCATACTTCATCTCGATTAGGTTATCAATTTTATCGTCAATTGTCTTGATTCTCTTTTCGTAGGTATTTCTTTTTGACTCTGATAATTCCATTTCTTGCTTTAACTTTTGTCTCGCGTGTTTTGTTCGTAGTTGAAGCTCTTGTTTCGTTTCTTCTGGATGATGCCTCGGAACTAGGTGCTTTGGTACTTTTATTTCATTTTTGTTTTTATTATAACTTTCCTTGTAAATCTCGGTCATTCTCTTGTTCTTAAAAAAGTGGTAATAGGCTAGCTTTCTCTTCTTCTTCATCTTTCGTATGATCTTTGAATAGTCTAATGGTTTCTGTTCTTTGGTCGTAGCTCTTGTTTGGCCACACTGGACGTAATCTTCAAGGATTCTAGACATTTTCACTATGTTTCCTGCCAAATCAATTTCTTCTGTTATGTTGCTTTCTGATAAGACAGTTGCTGTCTCTCTGATTTGTCTTATAACGACGAGAATAAAGGATGCTTGACCTGACTGAAATCTTGTTTCATCTTCTTGGTCTTCAAAACCTTTCTGTTGTTTGCTTTCTGCCATCTCTTATGCGTAAGGAGAGGTATATGTCGAAACGAAAGAAGTACAATACGCAAGTAAAATATATATCGAAACTTATAGACGGCATTAACAAAAACAACACTCGTTTCTTTGGCGACTAGTTTCGTCTGTTCATGCAGACTCTTCAGGCTAAAATGATTAATTTACACTGGCAACAGAGTTTATGTTTATGGTTCTTATTCATATGGTGTAAGATTTCTAATTATATTTATCTGACGTAAGATTCAATTTCCGTCTGGCTTTAGTTAATTTAGTTAACTTTATAGGCATAGGAATTTTAGTTCTAGGGTTTGCTTTACACGCGAGACAAAAGTTAAAGCAAGAAATGGAATTATCAGAGTCAAAAAGAAATACCTACGAAAAGAGAATCAAGACAATTGACGATAAAATTGATAACCTAATCGAGATGAAGTATGGCGAGTAAAGCTAGATAAAGAGAACCGCATGGTTACAGAAACAGCGTCAAAAAAGATGGCTGTCACAGAACACCCATGTAAAGAAAAGAAATACGATAATTACCCTAATGATACCATAAGCAACATTAGAGAGCTTGAATCCAAATACATACAAGAATTTGAAAAAATGATGCACGCTGAAGAAAATGGCGAATTTTTTGATAAATCTGCACTTGAAAGAATTGGCGCAGAAATAGACCGACTTGAAAAAGTCCTTGGAGCTACTACCAATAACTATAACTTTAACAGAAATGATAATAACACAGTATCCAGATTTAAGGAGGCGGACATTAAAGCAAACCCTAGAACTAAAATTCCTATGCCTATCAAGTTAACTAAATTAACTAAAGCCAGACGGAAATTGAATCTTACGTCAGATGAATATAGTTCGAAATCTTACACCATATGAATAAGATCCATAAACATAAACTCTGTTGCCACTGTAAATTAATCATTTTAGCCTGAAGAGTCTGCATGAACAGACGAAACTAGTCGCCAAAGAAACGACAGTTGTTTTTGTTAATGCCTTCTATAAGTTTCGATATAAATATTTATATATTTATATAAAGTGAACGATGAGAAGAAGAGGGACAACATCCATAGAGAGCAGGCATCAAGTTGATCTTTTGCGCTTTTTTATTCAGTTATCTGCTAACTAGTTTCGCCCACTAGGGCATCTTCAGAGCAACTGATTTATTAAGAGTATCAACCTCTATTTATAGTATTTTGTATTTCCATATAAGGTTAATTAATTTACTAGTATAATTTTGTCCTTATAAGGTAAAAAGTTCTTGTCATATGTTGTTGTTGTTGTTGTTAGCCTCGTTCTCGTTGTTATCAGTTGAGTCGTTGTTCTTGTAGGGGACGGTTCTCGTTTTATGGTGTTGTAGTTTTGTGCTTTGTCCTTTGACGTCAGATTGTCTTTCATCTCTCGTTTTGCGAGCTTCGCTTTTCCAATTCTTCGGTGCTTCTTGGCAAGTAGCCGATTCCTTGAATCTAAGCCACCCCGGGTGTACCTTTACCCTGTTCGCTCTATTCGGTTCAATTCTTTTCATTGGCGTTGTTCGCAATGCAATGTTTTCGTTTTGATGTGCTGTAGTTATAAAGTTTCTTGTTCTATGACGTCTGTTGTATGTCCTATTGTTGTTGCGTCCTGCATTGCTTGTTGCGTAGACTGATGTTGTTGTTGTTGTTGTTGCTATAGTTGTTTGACGTATGTCGTTTGATTTCACGTCAGATTGACTTCGTTGTTTTCTTGAGTTTTGCAGTGTTGTTGTTGTTGTTGTTGTTGTTGTTGTTGTTGGTGTTGTTGTTGTTGATGTTGTTCTTGTTTCCATTGTTGCTTGACGTGCGTCGTTTGGTTTCACGTCAGATTGTTGAGTTGCTGTCCGCGATCGCGGGTTTATGTCTGTGTTCTTGTCTTCATTTGTTGTTGGTTCCTTGGTCTTTCTCGGCGCTTCCTGCTTCTTGATGACTCTTCGATGGTCTGCGTCCAGACCGCAATATAATATAAAGTGAACGATGAGAAGAAGAGGGACAACATCCACAGAGAGCAGGCATCGAGTTGATCTTTTTGCGCTTTTTTATTCAGTTATCTGCTAACTAGTTTCGCCCACTAGGGCATCTTCAGAGCAACTGATTTATTAGGAGTATCAACCTCTATTTATAGTATTTTGTATTTCCATATAAGGTTAATTAATTTACTAGTATTATTTTGTCCTTATAAGGTAAAAAGTTCTCGTCATATGTTGTTGTTGTTGTTAGCCTCGTTCTCGTTGTTATCAGTTGAGTCGTTGTTCTTGTAGGGGACGGTTCTCGTTTTATGGTGTTGTAGTTTTGTGCTTTGTCCTTTGACGTCAGATTGTCTTTCATCTCTCGTTTTGCGAGCTTCGCTTTTCCAATTCTTCGGTGCTTCTTGGCAAGTAGCCGATTCCTTGAATCTAAGCCACCCCGGGTGTACCTTTACCCTGTTCGCTCTATTCGGTTCAATTCTTTTCATTGGCGTTGTTCGCAATGCAATGTTTTCGTTTTGATGTGCTGTAGTTATAAAGTTTCTTGTTCTATGACGTCTGTTGTATGTCCTATTGTTGTTGCGTCCTGCATTGCTTGTTGCGTAGACTGATGTTGTTGTTGTTGTTGTTGCTATAGTTGTTTGACGTATGTCGTTTGATTTCACGTCAGATTGACTTCGTTGTTTTCTTGAGTTTTGCAGTGTTGTTGTTGTTGTTGTTGTTGTTGTTGTTGTTGTTGTTGTTGGTGTTGTTGTTGTTGATGTTGTTCTTGTTTCCATTGTTGCTTGACGTGCGTCGTTTGGTTTCACGTCAGATTGTTGAGTTGCTGTCCGCGATCGCGGGTTTATGTCTGTGTTCTTGTCTTCATTTGTTGTTGGTTCCTTGGTCTTTCTCGGCGCTTCCTGCTTCTTGATGACTCTTCGATGGTCTGCGTCCAGACCGCAATATAATATAAAGTGAACGATGAGAAGAAGAGGGACAACATCCACAGAGAGCAGGCATCGAGTTGATCTTTTTGCGCTTTTTTATTCAGTTATCTGCTAACTAGTTTCGCCCACTAGGGCATCTTCAGAGCAACTGATTTATTAGGAGTATCAACCTCTATTTATAGTATTTTGTATTTCCATATATATATATATATATATATAAAAGGTACTAGGAGAAAAACGGACGCAAAAAACAGACAGATTTTTCAGCACACTGAGGCCTTTCAAACTTACGTTATCATCAGAATGTGACTAACTGTAGAGCTAGAGCGTTTTTACGATTTATAAACTAAATAGAGGATTACCGACAGGAAATATAAGATTATTGGTTCATTATAGCGTGTCCTCTGTTGAAAAGTTTGCTTTCGTATTCTAAGAGTAATTTATTGTCCTTAAGTTTCACAAATGCGTAAATTTTGAAGAAAGGTTCTTTAAGGTTTTTATTAGATTTTCCGCAGTTATGTACATGTTTTGGAAAATTGCAAGAAGACACTCCGTTTCTTGATTCAGATATGTGATTGTTCATTCTTTGACGTAAATTCGTTGTTTGGCCGATGTAGTTCATTTGACCATCACATAAATTACACGAGAGAAAATATATGATGTTTTTGCTATTGCAGGTAATTTCTGATTTGATATCCCATGTGGTTCCATTTACCAGTGAAGAATTTCAAAACTGCAAATGGAACCACATGGGATATCAAATCAGAAATTACCTGCAATAGCAAAAACATCATATATTTTCTCTCGTGTAATTTATGTGATGGTCAAATGAACTACATCGGCCAAACAACGAATTTACGTCAAAGAATGAACAATCACATATCTGAATCAAGAAACGGAGTGTCTTCTTGCAATTTTCCAAAACATGTACATAACTGCGGAAAATCTAATAAAAACCTTAAAGAACCTTTCTTCAAAATTTACGCATTTGTGAAACTTAAGGACAATAAATCACTCTTAGAATACGAAAGCAAACTTTTCAACAGAGGACACGCTATAATGAACCAATAATCTTATATTTCCTGTCGGTAATCCTCTATTTAGTTTATAAATCGTAAAAACGCTCTAGCTCTACAGTTAGTCACATTCTGATGATAACGTAAGTTTGAAAGGCCTCAGTGTGCTGAAAAATCTGTCTGTTTTTTGCGTCCGTTTTTCTCCCAAGTACCTTTTATTCAGTTTATACTACAGTACCAAGTTTTTATATATATATATATAAAGATGAACACAAAAATAAGACGACTTGGAGTTCTTCTACAATTTTCTTCTTCAATTCTCTACGCGTTTCGACTCTATGGTCATCGTCAGGAGAATGAATATTTATGTGATGGTATGCCCTTTTTATAGCCTGTTAGCGGTCACGTGATTAAAAAGGGGTCACGTGATGCTTAGTTGGGGTCACGTGATGCAAAATATGGCGTCACATGAATCCTTGATTGGATTTTAAAGTTACGTTTTATGTGTAGAAAATGATAGGCCACAGGGAAACAAAGTATTGAATAAATGGGCGAACGGAAACAAAATGGCCTATCCATTGGTTTTTTGAGGAATTTTTTGCTAATATTTGTCTGGGTGGTTAAGTTTGTTATTTAGACCTTTTGGTGTAAGAGTCTGCAGTCGCATAATCCAGTTATCTTCGTGAGTTTCCAATAATTTTGTTATATTGTCGGCGTCTTCTTTCTCAATTCGTTCGATTATTGTAAACCTTGCGTCCCTTGCAAAGATATGGTGTTGTTGTTTAAAGTGTCTCTCTACGGGAAGGAGCTTGTCGTATTGAGTTGATTTTATTCTAGAACGATAGTTGTTCAATCTGTAGTTAAAAGGCCATTCAGATTTACCGACATATTGTATGTTACAGCGAACGCATTCAAGGAGGTAAATGACATTCATGCTCCTACAGTTTGATTTATGAAAGATCTTGTATGTTTTTTTGGTGGTTGCACTTATAAAAGAATTAGTTTTGATGACATGATTGCAGCAAAGGCTTCTACTGGTGTTACAAGGTGAGCAATATTTAGCTATTTGGTTTCTCGCTTTCTTTCTGAAAACTTTGTTATTAGTTATGGTGTTGCTACCAATAATCTCTCGGAGGTTTTTGCATCGACGGAATGCGATAATTGGGGGTTCTGGGAAGAGTGCCTTTAATTTTGGTTTTATATTTAAGATATCCCATCTTTCTCTTAGGATCTTACCAATTTGGGGAAGTGTAGAGTTGAAAGTAGTTACTAGGGGGATTCTTTTTGTTCTTTCTTTCAAGGTTTTTTGTAGCGTAGTTTCTCTTGGGGTTGTGATGGCTTTGTGGATCTGCTCGTGGAGTATTTCTTTGTGATATCCACGGCGTATAAAATTTGCTTCCATTTGTTTGCAGTGACTCTTTAATTCACTATCTTTAGTGCATATTCTTCGGAGTCTAAGTGCTTGAGAATATGGTAGACTGTTCTTTAAGTGCCTGGGATGAGCTGATTTGTAGTGGAGGTAGTTGTGTGTATCGGTTGGTTTGGTGAAAAGGGTTGTTTGTAGTTGTCTATTTTCGTCGATGTATATGCGGGTGTCAAGAAAAGGAATTGATGTCTTTGATATTTCGTAGTCAAATTTTATAGATGGGTGCTTGGTGTTCAGCCTTTCGGCAAAGGTCTTGAATCTTTGTTCATCGCCTTTGTAGATCATCAAAATGTCGTCTATATATCTGCCGTAGTACAGGCAATCGTTAGTTACTTCAGGGTAGATGTATTTTTCTTCGAATTCACCCATGTAAATTACTGCGTATGAAGGTGCTGCAACCGTGCCCATGGCACATCCTCTTGTTTGGAGATAGCTGTTTCCGTTAAACGTAAAGCAATTAAGCGTGAGCACATGTCTCATGAGGGTCAATAGGACCTCAGTTGCTGGCTCTTTTTCGGGTCTTGCGTTAAGTGCATTTTTAAGGGATAATAGTCCTTCTTCGTGGGATATGTTTGTGTAAAGGGACCTTACGTCCATGGTTACGAGTAATGCATCATTCGGTATTTTACCTATATTCTTTATTTTGTGAAGTAAATCTGTGGTATCACGGATGTATGATCGAACTTTTTTCGCTAGCGGTTGTATAAAATGATCTACGTATTTTGATATTTTTGTTGTGTGACAGTTTGTAGATGCCACAACAGGGCGGCCAGGATTATTCTTTTTGTGAATTTTTGGTAGGAGGTAGAATCTTGCCGGTTTTACATTTTTAGGAGCTTTTAAAATATCTATTGCTTCTGCGTCTACTTTGCCTTGAGAGCGCATTTCGTCTAGTGAGTTGTTGATTATTCGAATGTAGCCTTGAAACGGGTCAAATGTTAATTTCCTATAAAACGACGTATTTCCTAGTTGGCTATTGGCTTCCGATACACCGATACCCCAAATGACGGTGGCCCCACCTTTGTCGGCTCGTGTTATTACAATGTCATCTCTTTTTGACAAGTCCTTTAGTGCCTTGCGTTCTCCTTTCGTAAGATTATGTGCGCGCATTGCCTGTTTGTTGTGGTTTTTTATGTCTTCAATGACTGCAGACTCAAAGGTCGTAATAGTGGTGTCTACGTTATACGGTGTAAATGAACTGTTCCGGTCCTTTAATCTTTGTAATATGGTAGGATTGTGGTAGGATATATATATACAGCGAAACACGAAGTGATCCAGGTACCGTAAGATATAAGTCGAAACACAGAAATGACAACAAACTCGTTGAGATGTAACACTAATATGATATATTTTCACGCGACTAGTTTAGTCTGCTCACGCAGACTCTTCAGGCTCCATTTCTTACACATTAACTTTACTGTGAATAAATACAAAATACATTTTACATAATCGGACGTAATATCAATAGATCGCATCAATCTCGTACTGGTTGCAAGTGAGGCTAGATAAAGATTGCAGTTCTACCAATCTTACCGATTTAGTGCAGGTATATATTTCATTATGAAATAGTTCTCTTTCTCTTTTCGATAAGTCTCGTCTTGGTTATGCAGTTTAAAGAACGGACAAAAAGTAAACATAGGCGATTTTGTTTTTGCGCATTCCGAAATGTGTTTACTAATGAAAAGCATCCGATTCTGTGGAAGAGAGATGTGATTTCTGTGGAGTGCTGTCCTATGTCTCAAAGTATCACCCGATTCTCCAATGTATTTTTCACCGCAACCGTTACACGATATTATATATATGAAATCTCTAACACTATAATCCATTTCATTTTTTATATTAAATAATAGTCTACTTTGCTTGTTTATTTCAATTTGACTACAGACAACAATCTGTTTACAGGATTCACATCGTTTGTTTTTGCATTTTGTAACTTTTGGTCTGTCATTGATAGTAACTTGTGAAGTGAATTTTGCCCTTGTCAAAATTCTTTTTAGATTTTGCGGTTGACGTTTGCTTGGGATTAGCTTAGTTCTATTTAGTTCACGTTTCATTTTAGGACTTGCATTTGGAATTGAAATTGATTCTTTGACGATTGGATAGACGTTTGGGTTTCTTGGGTTATTGTCTTGCTTTTTCAAAACCATTATCAATCAACGTTTTTGGGCATCCAAGGTGCCTTAAAGTTTCTTTTAACTCCTTTAATCTTATATTCAGAGTTGCTTTTTCATCGACAATGGTGCATAGTCTTTTCGCTAGGTTGTAAGAAATGTTTATTAGGGTATGTCTGGGGTGAGCTGATTTGAATGGGACATAAGTTTGAGTGTCTGTTGGCTTAAAATAAATGTCCGTAATAATTTTATCGTTTTGTGCTATCATTTGTATGTCTAAAAAATTCATTTTCTCATAGTTTGTTTCTACAGTGAATTTGATACTGTCATGCAAACTATTAAGAATATTATGAAGTTCTGTAATTGGACCTATTCTAGTGTCCCAATAAATGAAGCAATCATCTAAATATCTCATCCACTCGCTTTGGAACTTATTACGTGCTTCTAATCCATAGCACTCCTGAAATTTATCGTAAAGCTTAACTCATAAAAAGGCTATCACCAATGTGGCATAAACAGGGGCGCATTTTGTCCCCATTGCTGTACCTCTGATTTGCAGAAATGTTTTCCTTTCAACATTGTCATACGGCAAATACAAGAAGCAACAAACTTATTATCAGACGAGAAAACACCAAATGACAACAAGATGATAGAAGTTATCCTGAAATTAACGAAAATCCTAGAAGAAAGGGTACAGTTAGAAGAAACAAAAGCAGCATCAAAACAACACCAACGATCAAGATATTCATACAACCTACGTAAGATGAAGAGAAGACGAAAAATAGCTCACTATTACTACTTAAAAAGCAAAAACACTGGCAAGATTTACAATGAATGCTACAATGAAAATGACATTATCCTACCAAGATGCCTAATTCCTAAACATCGTCCAGATGAAACGAAACAAGAATATGAACTCCGTTTGAAACATGCTAAACAAAAATTACAGCAAGAAGCAGAATTGTTGCTGTCAAGAAGAAATTACTATGAGAAGAGATTTGTCAATATTGACAATGACATAGAAAATTTGATCGAGACAAAACATGGTAAAGTTTCGCTTAAGACGCTGTCCTTAAAAGATCAATGGAAAATGGAAAGCCAAAATGAAGAGATCAAATCCAAGGAAATGTGGCAGCATACTGAAGCACTAATGAGATCACAGTTACGCACCTTTAAAAGGACAAGCAATCATAGAAAACCAAAACAAAATGAAGAAACGTGTAAAAATGTCAGCAGAGCACCAAACCCATCAGCAATTGCAGACAATTTTAAGACAGAACAGAAACCTGGCTCCAAGTGCACCCAATTATTAAACAATATCAAACAGCACGAATATGAATACATAAAAGAATTAGAAAAGAAGATCAACGCAGAAGAAAATGACGAGGATTTTGACAACTCTGCACTAGAAAAAATCGGGGCAGAATTAGACGCACTGGAGATAGCCCTTAAAGAATCCCAAAAGGCAGCAAAGACCCAAGATGATGATAACTTTAATTGTAATTTAAACAATAATACAACTACACGTGAAATTAAAGGAGTAGGCATTAAAACAAAATTCAAATCTTGCATTCCTATACCGATTAGTAAAATAGTCAAAGTTAGACGCAAACTGAGCTTGGAAACTACTTAAGATTTGACGTCATATTAATAAATTAGCATTATACATATAAATTTCTATTATCGCTGTAAATTTATCATTTAAGCCTGAAGAGTCTGCATGAACAGACGAAACTAGTCGCAAAATAAACGAGTTGTTTTTGTTAATGCCTTCTGTTGTGTTTCGATTTATATTCTTACTTGCGCATTGTAATATATTTTCGGTTCGACATGTATCTATCCTTGCGCATAAGAGATGGCAGAAAACAAAAACAAGAAAGGTTTAGAAGACCAATAAGATGAAACAAGGCTATCATCAGGTCCAGCATCCTTTTACCTCCGGGTCATACGGCAAATACAAGAAGCAACAAACTTATTATCAAACGAGAAAACACCAAATGACAACAAGATGATAGAAGTTATCCTGAAATTGACGAAAATCCTAGAAGAAAGAGTACAGTTAGAAGAAACAAGAGCTGCACCAAAACAACACCAACCATCACGGTATGCATACAACCTACGTCAGATGAAGAGAAAACGAAAATAGCTTACTATTACTATTTAAAGAGCAAAAACACCGGCATGATTTACAATGAATGCTACAATGAAAATGACATTATCCCACCAAGATGCCTAATTCCTAAACATCGTCCAGATGAAACGAAACAAGAATATGAACTCCGTTTGAAACATGCTAAACAAAAATTACAGCAAGAAGCAGAATTGTTGCTGTCAAGAAGAAATTACTATGAGAAAAGATTTGTCAATATTGACAATGACATAGAAAATTTGATCGAGACAAAACATGGAGCTTACTCCTGAAGCTTAGGGACGATATAAGGACAGCTATGAAATCTGGCGACTTGTCAATCATCGTGCTTATCGATTTCTCAAAGGCATTCGACACAATATCACATGAGATGCTGATACAAACCTTGCATAAATATGATTTTTCTAAAGACTTTCTCCGGTGGACTCTGAGCTACCTAACTAACAGAAAGCAGTTCGTGCAGATTGACGAAAAAACATCCAAGAAAATGACAAATCTTTTTGGTGTCCCTCAAGGCTCCATTCTGGGTCCCTTATTTTTCAATCTATATGTGAATGGCCTTCAAGATAAACTTCCATCTAAAACCATTCAGTATGCTGATGACACAACGGTTTATGCATCTTGCAAGCCTACCAAATTACACGAAGCAGAAAGAAACTTGAATTCATCACTTGAAAGTCTTGAAAAATGGGCCAATGATCATTCTCTGGCAATAAATGCAGTAAAATCAAAGCATATGATATGTGCATCAAAACATCTATATCACAGAAACAAGCTGAACGAAAAATCCGTTTCATTGTTATTAGGGAATGACAATCTTGTTTTGGATGAAAACCCGCGACTCGTTGGAGTTCATTTAGACAAGAATCTAGATTGGACGAGCCATTACAAAAATTACTATCAAGTTGCTATGGAAAAATAGCTGTCTTAAGAAAACTGAAAAACTTTACAACATTAAGGCTTCGGAAACAGCTAATAGAGTCCCTTATATTTTCGAAAATAGACTTCAACTATTTTCTAATCGAAAATAGACTTCAAGAAGATACAAGAAGAAAATAGTAAGAGAAAATAGACTTCAAGCTTCGTACTTGGTAGATATTGTTCAAGAGATGATATTGTAAAACTGAGCTGGCTACCAATTAAAGAAAGGAGAGAATTCAATTATCTGAAGCTGGCCAGATATAAATAAACTGGAGATCAAAAAAACGGGTAGAGCATTACGAAACAGCAATGAAATAAAACTTCAGACATCATTAATCAACGGAACTTTCCAAGATGAAGCAAGTAAATACTTTAATCAGCTTCCAACAGAAATAAGAAAGGCTAAGAATCTTTCCGCATTCTGTTCAGCCTTGCAGAATCATTTTTTTGCGAGGATCAATGAACAATGAAAAGACGCCATTAAGTAATTTTTTAAGTAATTTTCATCAATCTTTTAACATTTTAATATTTTTAACCAATTTTCTTTCGCAACATTATGTGTAACACAATTTAGTTATTTTTGATTAAAAACAAAAAAATTTGTTATTTTAAAGAGATGTAGAGCCACAACTATTGTGGATAAGCTCAATATTACCATGTATGTATGTATGTATGTATGTATGTATGTATATGTATGTATGTATGTATGTATGTATGTATGTATGTATGTATGTATGTATGGTAAAGATTCGCTTAAGACGCTGTCCTTAAAAGATCAATGGAAAATGGAAAGCCAAAATGAAGAGATCAAATCCAAGGAAATGTGGCAGCATACTGAAGCACTAATAAGATCACAGTTATGCACCTTTAAAAGGACAAGCAATCATAGAAAACCAAAACAAAATGAAGAAAAGTGTAAAAATGTCAGCAGAGCACCAAACCCATCAGCAATTGCAGACAATTTTAAGACAGAACAAAAACCTGGCTCCAAGTGCATCCAATTATTAAACAATATCAAACAGCGCGAATATGAATACATAAAAGAATTTGAAAAGAAGATCAACGCAGAAGAAAATGACGAGGATTTTAATAACTCTGCACTAGAAAAAATCGGGGCAGAATTAGACGCACTGGAGATAGCCCTTAAAGTATCCCAAAAGACAGCAAAGACCCAAGATGATGATAACTTTAATTGTAATTTAAGCAATAATACAACTACACGTGAAATTAAAGGAGTAGGCATTAAAACAAAATTCAAATCTTGCATTCCTATACCGATTAGTAAAATAGTCAAAGTTAGACGCAAACTGACCTTGGAAACTATTTAAGATTTGACGTCATATTAATAAGCTCTAACTAATGTATAAGCGTCTATATAGTTTCTTAGAAATTCATAAAATCCTATATAATCTTCAGTTTGGCTTTCATGCTTCTAATTCAGTAAATCATGCTTTAATTAGTTTAACAGAATCTATCAAAAACACCTTGGATAACAAACACTTTGGATGTGGAATCTTTATTGACCTCCAGAAAGCCTTTGATACTGTTCATCATCAAATCCTTCTAAACAAACTTGAACACTATGGTATTCGAGGCACAGCTCTAGCCTGGTTCAACTCATACCTTAGCAATAGAAAACAATATGTATCTGTAAATGGTCACAATTCAAGTCATCGTAGTATTACATGTGGTGTACCGCAAGGCTCTATCCTGGGTCCACTCCTTTTCCTCATTTACATAGATGATCTTCCAAACTCATCTAACAAACTATCTTTCTATCTCTTTGCTGATGACACAAACATCTACTTTGAATCTGATAGTCTGAAAAAACTACAAAAGGTTGTCAACAAAGAACTTAATAAGGTCAAGAGGTGGCTTGATGTTAACAAACTTGCATTAAATGTGGATAAAACTAACTGTATAATTTTTCACTCTTGCAAAAATTCTTTGGATGAAACTATAAACATAAAGATTGGTAAGGAGCCTGTCAGACAGGTTAAATATGTAAAGTTTCTTGGACTTCTTTTGGACGAAAATCTTAGCTGGAAGTATCACTTAAGTGAACTTTCAAAAAAACTAGCAAGAACATGTGGTATATTTTTTAAAATAAGGCATCTTTTGCCTACAAATGTTTTAGTTTCACTGTATTACTTACTCTTTATTCTCTTCCTTTCTACAATATGGAATCATTGTTTGGGGTTTTACCTTTGACATCCACACTAAACCAATATATCTTCTGCAAAAGAAAGTTTTTAGAACTATTGCTTTCCAGAACTTTACATCTCCATCTTCTCCAATCTTCTCTGACTTGAAAATTCTTAAACTGTATGATTTACTTGATTTACAGCTGCTTTCATTTGATGTGCAACCCAGCAGCCAGTCATCTTCAAGTTTGAATTTGCCAGAGCGACCCACCAGCAAAATTTGTGTGGCTATAGATGGCATGAGACGGGCAATGGAAAAACTCAGCTGCAAACTGCGTGGTGGTCATGTATACAGGAAAGTGCCCCAAGGGAAGTACACCTTCGTGAAATTATGCAGCGTTCATCAGTTCCTGCATTCGTTGCTCCAAAACAGCCAATTAGCAGAGCTCATTGCACCAAATATGGCTGCTATTTCTGGGATTCTTTCCTACCGAGGTTAGTGTGCGAATTTGTTCAGGTTTTTACCACAAGTGTCCATTACATAAGGTTTCATAAAGGAGAGTTAAGAGGTGATTTCAGTTCTATTGCGGACATTTGATTTGTTAAATTGATGAATTTTTTGCTGTTGTTGGTTCAGTTATGTTTTTTCCTAGTAGACATTCAATTAACAAGGATGAATAAGCGTGAAAAACAATGAACAAAGAGTGCACAAGAGGGTAGAAGAGGGCACAAAGGTAGCCCCATTTTCGTGCAACCCCATTCAAAAGCGAGTGCATCCTTCTTTGCTCTTATTCATGCTTTGTTTACCGTTGCTCCCATTCGTTACTCTAATCTATAAACTCCAGTAGGAGAACATATCATCAAGTTAATACACTTCCATTTTAGACTGCCAGATTATCAAGCCAATAGCCATCGATTACGATCTCGTTGAGGTAAATCCGTTTGGAACGTGCTTCAGCTTCACAGAAAAAAGGTTCATGCAGGGTGCAATCGATGACGAAAAGATCGGAGAAGTGACACCACGAACATTTGTGAGCTACACGCCGAAAGAAGACGACATTCTTCAGCCACGACTGTTTATCGACAGCCTCGAGAACAGCATGCCTGACGAAGAGACACTGATGAGATTTTTTTACAGAAATGGTATCAGCTGGCTCTGAAAGATTTGTTCCCACAGAAAACGAAGAAGCTTTGTTGTGTCGGGGAGGCCAATTCTGGAAAGACGAGCTGGTTTGCCCCATACGAAGGCATTATCTCGCATGATAACCTGGCGTCGGTTACTCGGGATCGGCACTTCTCGGCCAGCATGCTACGTGCAGAAACTGAATGCTTGTTTGTGGATGAGTGGCCTCCAGATTCAATGACTGCAGATGATGTCAAACGAGTGCTGCAAGGAGGGTACATCACCATTCCCCAGAAACATAAAGAAGCTGTGCAATTTGTATACAAATCAGGTATCTACATCACCTGCAACGAGATACCAAAGTTTACAGCTGTCGACGACGCAGCCATCGAAGCAAGACTGGAGATCTTTAAGGCAAAATCCTTGAAAGAAAAAAACCCAACGGCAACCAACTGGCTCCGGCAGAATTGCATGCAGTGCTTTCATTGGGCAGCGGAAAAGCTGCGCAATGTTCCTTTGTGGACTGAGGAAGACATGAGCCTTTCAAACAACCATTGACCTTAAAAAGGCATTCGATACCGTCGATCATAACATTCTCTGCAAAAAGCTTGAGCTTTACGGTGTACAGCAACGTGAGCTCTCTTGGTTTAAATCCTACCTAATGAACCGGAAGCAATTATGTAGGGTTGATGGGGTAGATTCCGAAATTGGGGACATCGAAGTTGGTGTTCCACAAGGTTCATGTCTTGGCCCTCTTCTCTTCCTCGTCTACATCAACGATCTCCCACAAGCAGTTCAAGATTCCAACGTGTCCATGTATGCTGATGATACCAGTTTGTGCTACCAGTCTCACGATCTGACTCGGCTGAATGAGGCTATTAACAGCGATCTTAGAAAGCTGGATGCTTGGCTACAAGGCAACAAGCTTTCCCTGAATGTTGCAAAAACTCATTCAATGCTTGTTTCCACCAAGCAGAAACACAACATTCTCAAGGGTCAAAATGAAGACTTGAAATTGAAAATACGGGATAATGAGCTTGAAGTAGTCAAAAAGACAAAATATCTCGGCTTGCAAATGGACTGCTCTTTGGATTGGAAAGAACAGATCAAGGCAGTATCTGCCAAGGTCTCCAGGGCAGTTGGATTTCTAAAACATGCCAAGTCTTTTCTTCCGAAAGAAACTTTGCAAACTCTCTATACAGGTATTGTGGAGCCCCATTTTCGATACTGCTGTTCTGTCTGGGGCTGCGCCGGTTTAACTGAAATTAATCAGTTACAAAAACTTCAAAAGCGTGCTGCTAGGATAATAACGAATAGCAGATTCGATGCCCCAAGCAGACCTCTTATCGAAGAGCTGGGATGGAAGACCGTTGACGAACTGATTACCAGTGAATCTAAGACAATGGTCTTCAAGTCCCTGAATGAGCTGGCCCCACAATACCTGTGTGACCTCTTCAACCGAAATTCGCTGTGTTCGTAATACAGTCTTCGTAACTCGGGGACCGACTTGAGGTTACCGATGAAAAGGTCAACTAATGGCCAGAAATATTTCTCTTATAGAGGCGCTAAACTATGGAATAGCCTGTCAGCCGAGTCAAAGCAGGCAACCTCTCTGCATAGTTTCAAAAAAAACCATCTAAAAACAGGCACTTTTCCTTTTGCTTTTATTGTAAATTTTGAACATTATTGTACATCTGTTTTAGATATTGCAAATAAGGTTTTATAGTTTGATTTAATTAATAGCTTTTTCCCTTTTTTATTATATTGTAATTAACGTTTTTATCGGAGGGCCCCTTGAAAATCAACTTGTTGAAGGGCAACCCTCCTTAAAAGAATTAAATATGAAATATAAAATAATATGAAAATATGAAACCCCGATGGAGATGAAGGAGCGATATTCAACGACTTCACTGAGCAACGAGCAGCCCAGCTGATAGACATGAAAGAAATTGAGACAATGCAATTCTCTCAAGACTTCCGAGAAGCGATCGCAGCAGCGAAGAACGACGCTTACGCAATTGACAAGGTGGTGCCAAAAGAAGTTACCGACCGAGCAATAACTGAGTTTGAGGAGAGCGACGAAGGATGGAAAAGAGCAGAAAGTGACTATTTCATTGCTCGTGAGAAAATAAACGAGTTTCGGTACCACAAAGCAGTCTACTTGCTTACCATAAGTGAGGGAAAATGGCAGGCGCTGGAACCTTCAGATGAGGACCTGGCTAGATTCCAAAGACGCCGAAGAGTCAGATGGGATGGAGCTGACTCCATGTATGATGCATGGTTGCTAATAGAAGACACACCGCGAGATTTGTTTGACCTTGACGAGTTCCGGGAAACTTTCCCACATTGGGACAAACAAATGGCAAACAAATACAGCAACAACAGGAAGTCAGGGGTGATCGACAATGCTGACAGGAATGACGACAGTAATGAAAATGAGGAGGAGATACCGTCAGGGCAAAGACCACGACGACGACCTCCCACAATGATACTGCGGAGGAGAAAACGCGCAAGAGTTTTGATCAGTGACGGCGAGGATGAAGACCAATGAGACTAAACTGAATGAACAATAGTTAGTATAAGTAGGATTGTGTTTGTACTGCATGACAAAAATGTTGTTATTTCTGCGTTTCATTTCTCCTATTAGAACACTGCGACATGACATCATGATTGGCAGCCTTACCAATTGGAATAGAAGCACGACAGACAGAACTTTCAATGATTTCAAGGACTTTATTTCACCTTTTGTCAACACAAACACGCTCACTAAAATTCAATGAATTTCATTTCATTTCATCTTTATTTATTTAGGCACGGTAGCCCCGTCAGTCCATAAGAACTGCTTTTCAGGGGGCCGTGGCAAAACATTTACTAATTAAAAGATCACTACATAATAATTAACAAAATGAGAATTCTCGTCATGGCTAGTTTTTTATTCTTATCTTAAAGGTGGCAAGGGAGGGTGCCTGTTTAGCATCAGGTTCGAGTTGATTCCAAAGCTTAGGTCCACGAAAAGATATAGCCCTCTGCCCATTGTTAGTTTTTCGTAATGGTAATGAGAGATCAGTTTCGGTGTTTCTCAGTTTTCTGACATTTCGAGAAGAATTTTTTTGAACAAATCTGAAAGGTACTCCGGAACCAGACCATTTAGTGACTTGTACATTGTGGTAGCTGTTTCGCTTCTAATAATATCATTTACAGTAGGCCAATTTAAACTGCGAATTAATGCCATAGCAGGGGTATCAAATCGACTTTTAGTTACTATCCTAGCTGCTCGATTTCGCAGCTTCTGCAGGGTTTGCAGTTTAGTCACCCAATAGCACCCCCACACAAAACAACAGAACCGAAAATGGGGCTCGACGATACCCCTATACATTGCACTCAACGTGTTTTGAGGTAAAAATTTCCTGGAATATTTCAAAAATCCAATTGCACGAGAAACCTTGGTACGGAGATTATAAACGTGTTCTTCCCAATCCAAATTTCTATCGATTATCACACCCAGATACTTTGTTCGGTCTACATTTTCAACCTGAGAGTCACCAATAAAAAATAGTGGACGATCAACAGCCTTATCGGTAATTTTCTTGATTTTGGGCTGGGAACCTACAATCAAAGCTTGAGTTTTTAAAACATTCAAAGAAAGTTTATTACCCTGCAACCATCGCTTCAAATCATTCAGTTCACTATTTAGAGTTTGGTTTATATCTACTAATCTCGAAGAAGAGTAAGAAATACTGGTATCGTCAGCGTACATGGTCACATTACCTTTCTTCAGAGAAAACGGAAGATCATTGATATAAATCAGAAACAAAAGAGGGCCAAGACAAGAACCCTGCGGCACACCACAGCGAATATCTTCTGTTTTGGAACCTACCCCATTTACTTTGCAGAATTGCTTTCTACTGGTTAATTAGGACGTAAACCAAGTAAGTTCAAGATTATCAATACCATACTTCCTCAATTTAGCAAGTAAAATGTCATGATCTACGGTGTCAAATGCTTTTTTGAGATCAATGAAAATATTTGCAGTGTATCTGCCATTGTCCATGCTCACATACCAGTCATCTGTGTTGTTATGGAGGCAAGTGACAACAGAGTGTAGAGCTCTGAAGCCAGATTGGTTAGAAAATAGATGTTTGTTTTTGTTCAAATAATCGTAAAGTTGGTTATAAATAAGCTTTTCAAAGACCCTGGCTAAAACAGGCAAGACTGATATAGGTCGGTAGTTAGATCGGTCATCAGGTTGACCACTTTTGAAAATTGGGGCTACTCTGGCTATTTTCCAGCTATCTGGAAAACAACCAGTAGCAACTGAAAGATTGAAAATATCACAAAGAGATTCTGAAATAACTGGAAGCGCAAATTTTAGAAAACAACTAGCAATGCCATCAGTACCACATCCCTTTGAGGTTTTGAATTTGCCAAAAACTTTACGTAACTGGAGAATATCAATAACATGAAAATTAAACTTAGTTTTTTGTGGATTGACCTCGTAATCATTCTCGAGGAGAGGGTTTTTTGCTTCGGGAATTTTGCCACTAAGTGTCTCTCCTATGGTACAGAAGAAGTTATTCATCGATTCTGCAATGGCGGCACTGGTAGAGATATGTTTCCCATCGATGCTTAATGATGAAAATTGGTGGTTTTAGATTTCCTATTCAAGACATTATTGATAGTCTTCCATGTGTTCTTGAGGTCTCCTTCGCAGGAAGCAATCTTGTGAGTGAAATACTCGCGCTTTAGTTCGCTATTTAATTTATTAACTTGATTACGTGCATGTCTATAGGACTGCGTCAGTAGTTCGGATTTTGAGCGAATAGCTTGTTTTTTTAACTTATCTCTTGCCTTGCACATAAGTTTGAAATCATTGGTCAACCAAGGACAGAATTTGTCAGAAACACGCCTGTTACGGGTTGGGGCATGTTTTTCAAGAATAAGCGAGAAAATATTTGTCCATTTGTTAACTACAACATTCACATCGTCTGTATTCCACACGATGCCTCTCCAGTCTACCCCTTCAAGATCTTTGACAAACTCGGCTTGATCAAAGTTCTTCATTTGCCTTGTAGAAATATTTTTGTGTTGTTTTTTGCAAGCACCACGAAATTTCCTGACACAAAAGACCAAATAATGATCAATGAGGCAAGATTTATGTATTCCCGAGGTTACTATATTACTTTTGTTCGTCGTAGCTATATGATCTATTAGAGTAGTAGTGGTCAGTGTCTCACGAGAAGGGCTTTCAATTAATTGATGAAATCCAAATAGATTATATATTTCTAGCAGACGTAGGGAATGAGCTGGAAGGTCATTTGAAATCCCGGCTTTCGTATATTTAGGCAGAAAATCACAGTTTGTATCGCCTAGAATGATAGTTTCCTTGTCTTCCCTATCAAGAAATTTCAGACATTCTTCTAACTGATCAAAGGTATCAACACTTACGTTAGGAGGCCTGTACCAAGCCACAACGAAGAAAGGAGCAGCACGAGCAGGTTTAATCTCAACGCATAAGAGCTCAAGAAAAGATTTGGGAACGTCTTCCCGCACTTTAGATTTGTCTAGCAGAGTAACTTTAAGATAAACTGCAACACCACCCCTATTACGGTCACGATCACACCTTTTGATAGTATACCCATCGATATGGACTAAGCTATCATCGATAGTATCATCAAGCTTGGTCTAATTTATTGCAAGAACGTGAATCCCCAATTCGTTTACAAGCATTCGTATCTCATCGATATGTAGGAGTAGGCTATTCACATTTAGAGATGCAATCGTCATACCCTTCCTATGCCCAAGTTTAGTTACCCTTTTAATAGCTGGCTCAATGTGGGGAGCTGTAGAGGAAGTATCCTGCAGTGGGGGAGAGGCCCGCCCCTTGCCACAGTTTTCTTTGAAACCAACCGGAATTTCTTTGGGAGTCTTATTGCATTTAAGTGAAGGATTTTGAGCAGGTAGTACATTGGCGGTAAGAATATCTGAATCCCCTAGCCCTAGTCAAATTTCATTTAAAAAATTAATCAAGTTATTAGCTAAAACGTTACCTCCACGAAAGTTCAAGTGCAGTCCCCAGTCATCTAAATGTGTTTCGTCAATGTTATCGTGCGTGATGAATTCAATTCCAGTGCCACTTAGCCCAACTTCTACTAGTCGATTGACTTGACGTCTTTTCATTTCCAGTTCTTCTGAGTCTCCCCTGTGTAAAATACTTGAGACAGCCACCTGTCTAACCCTTCGCTTCGTAGATACCGCGAGGTCGATCAACTTGTTCGCAGTTACATCAGGAGCTTCCCTCTTTAAATTATTTTATTCCACATAGGATTATCACACCATCCGGGCTCATACTGATTGTTGGTTCAAGGTACGAATGAATATGATCGATTGTGGCTCCAGGAAATGTTTTAATGAATGTTTTGATGTGGGACGCTTCTCTGTTTATGTCTTGTTTGCGTAGTCTGCGTAGCATTGAGTCGCCAACGATAGATACAGTTGGTTTCCGATTTGTTTGATTGTCTCGTCGATTTATTTGGCTGTCTCGCAACCTGCCATCCCGTTATTGCAATGGGGCCTTACTTGCACCTGATCCCTCGGCATGCTGCACCTCTCTCTGGCTCACTTGAGCATAAGTGCGCTCTCCCGGGACCAAATTTTGTTGATATTTTGTTGATTTTTTATTTTCAAAATTTTTAGATTTAGTAAAAGATTCAGAGTCTGCAAAAGGTTGAGACATGTTGAAATTTCTTCCAAAGGAATCAGTAGGGATCACATTTTCCACCTCAGTTGCCAACACATTAAAACGATTCTGTGTAACAACGGATGTTGATATGGGTTGTTGTCTAGGTCTAGCCCCCGACCTTTGAACTTTCCAACCATCTGATTCCCTTGCGGTATTGCGAGGTAGTGTACTCTCTGGTGCGCGTTGGGGATTCAAAATTTGAGCCTGTGAAGCGGGAACATCAAAACTTGGCTTTTTTTGGTTATTTTCAATGACTTTATTTAGTTCCATTAACTTAAGCTTCAAACAATAATTTTCATCTTTCAAACTTTGATTTTCTTTTTTGAGTTTAATTTCCCTGGCCACAAGATCCTCGTACAGCATATGTCTCTCCATATCATTAGTATTTTTGTTATTTTCTTTTTTATCAAGTCTAGCCTCTAATTACGGGTAATAAGTGTGAAAAACAATACACAACGCGTAAATAAAGCTAAACAAGGCTATGAGATTTCGGATTGACACACTGGACCGAAATGAGACTTCCTGGTGCACAGCTGTACACTCCTTATTCACCGTTATTCTCGCTTGTTCCTTCTTATTCACCAAAGGGCCAACAGGACAAAGAATCTCTGAAGCAACAGCAACAACAATATCAATTCCCCTTGAAACTGCTAAGTTAAATTTTCGTCAAATAGAAGAGGATCATGAAGCGTCACACCCAGTTACTGTTGTTGTCATCTTAAAAACTTTCTCTACTCAAACCTCAATGAACTACGGGTAACAGATGTGAACAACCGTAAACACAGCATGAATAAGGCTTAACAAGGCCAAGAGATTTCGGATTGAGGCTGGATCGAAATGAGGCTTCCTTGTGCACAGTTGTACACTCCTTATTCACCGTTGTTCTCGTTTATTCCTTCTTATTCACCAAAGGTCAAACAAGACAAAATATCTCTGAAGCAATAGCAACAACTAAGACAACAAATCTAATTAAGACAGTTAGACAATCTAATAGACAATCTAATTAAGACATCATTGAAAATTTGAAGTGCTACAAAAGTTAATGAAGTTTCATTTTCTTGTTAAAATTTCTGCGCGTTTCTTGAGAGAGTCTGGCGTTCTTTTCTCGTGAAACTTGAATCGCGGGTAACGCAGCATGTACGTCCATTTACCGAACCCATAAATTCGTAAACATTTTCTTAAAAAATAGTCCTCATCAGAGGTGAAAGGCACCCTTGCACTGACGATTGGTTTCATTTGTTTCTTGCTTGCTTTTCTCACGGGTGGTTGGTAAGATGTGATCGTCTGACTATCAATTGTATCACTATCAAGTGTATCCTTTCCCAGATCCATCTGCTTTGTCGAACAAGGATCTCCCTGAGTAGCACAGTCAACCACTTCATAGGAGTATTTGCCACTTTTTGTAGCATCTTCGCAGTCCGATGAACTATTGCTTGCAAACGCTAATTTCTTCAACTATTTGTCAACTTCTCCGTTTTGTGGTTTTTTCATCGCCCGTTTTGCACTCGTTGCAATTTCACGGGAACTTCGTTTTTGATAGTATGTTCTCGCTAGACTTATTACAGTTCGTCCCTAGTTTTCGCTCGCTATTGAGTTGAATTACTAATTGAATTGAATGGAATCGCTCTCTCAAACAGGGACTCACAATCAAACTAACTCAAAATCAGGACAAAAACTCGTTTTCACGTCAAGTTCCTGACGTTACAATCAGATTGCAGCATTCGGGGCTGCTCGGCTGTGATTGGCTCATTTAAATTTCCCGCGTAAATTTTTGAGTTTTCGGTAAAATTTTCGGTAGTTTTTGGAATTGTCGGTGCCCTTGGTCGCCCCGTCAATAAGACAGCGCTTCGCGTTGCTTTTTGCCAAAATGGAGATTGTTATCATCGCAGCTACGGACAGAATAAAGGTGATCTCAAAAGCCACTGTACGAAAGAGTTTTGAAGGGAAAGGATGCATTTGTTTGTTTGCCAACTTGCTGTAGGAAGACCCCGGAAGACTTACTGTTTGGCGAATTTAAATCGTGAAACACAGGATTCCTTTTTGGCCTGAGCAAAACAAAAAAGGAGCTTGAGGTAAGCACTTCGACCCGGCAAAAAGTTAAGAGAAAACTCACATTCGATGTGGAAAAGATACCCGAAATTTCTTGAAACATTCCTCTACAAACAGCAGAAGTATTCGTATTTGAAATTCTGTGCAAATTATAGTAAATTTGTCAAAGAGGCTTGAACCTTGAAAACGTTTCTTCGTTCTTGCAAAGTGCCGATCAATTTATCTTTCCTCCTGAAGTTTAAAATCACAGACTACAGTACAAAGCTGCTTAAACAGAAACTATTTTCAATCTTACGAAACAAATGTGTCATAAGAGTTTTGTGGATAACTATACATTTTTTAGTAGAATTATTTATAGTTTTGAGAAGCTTTTTGGGTGTTTTTCTTTGCGAGAATAATTTGTGTTCGTTTCTTGAGCTTCCCCGACCGAAGAACATTCTAGAAAACATTGCAAAGTTCCCCTGAAGATAAAGAATAACCGAAACTTGATGAAACGTTTATGCTTTGTTAACCATAGTATTGACAGCAGAAATATTAGTGATTGAAATTATTACAAAATAGCTAGTGCAGGTTTTTTGCGTAAAACAGTCTCACAATAGGTTGCAGAAGGCTTCAGCAAAAAGTTTCTGAAATATACCTTGGGTTCCTTTAGCAATCGAAACAATCATGATTGTATTGTTTTAGATTTATCATTGTTTCATTTGAAAGAAATTAGATCCCACTGGCTGGCTGAATTTGACGAAATCTTTATTGTTTTGATTGTCAAAGGAACGCAAGTTTGTCTGGTTCACTCATTCCGAAAAAGTTTGAAGGCGTGGAAAAGTCACATGACCTCCTTCACAGCTAGGAAGTCTCCCAGCGGCACGAACAATCAATCGAATCCATCAATCAATCAATCGACCGACCAAGTCTCGGTCAAATTCTCGTACATTAGTTTTGTCCTCGTTTTCACATAGCTTTTTTATGAGTCGTAGATTGAGCGAAAGGGTTAAAATCAAAATATAAAAAACGAGCGAAATTTACGACGAATTGTAATCAGTCTATGTTCTCGCCACTTGCGAATTGTGTTTCTGATCCCGGCTAACCATGTCTTGCTCCTCCGCACTGAGTTTTCGTGAGCTCTCTGTTTCCAATATTTGTCGATATCTTGTCGGGTGAAGATATTTCCCAATGGCCGCGAAGACAATCTTTGACATAAGAATACTGAAGTTCTTTATTTGCGTACCACTCCTCGTTACGAGAACATAGTCACATTGTGGGTTCAATAACGGTCTGATGTGCATGATGTAGTCGTCGATAATCCGAGTGCTCGTCTCGTCGAAAATCAATGAATCAAAGGCATACTTTTGAGCAGTTTTAAATTCTGTCTGATCAACGAAGCCCTCATTTTCCTTTGCTTTCTCCATCATGCCTATTGTCAAGTATTGATATGTCATCGGCCGAGATCCCTTCCCTCTCGTAAACAGGTACACAGCCACAAAGCGAGTAGCGAATGCCAAGTCGGCGGCAGTGACACTCGTCAATGGATATCCCTTGCAGTTTGATAGAGCCACCTTGTATTGTGGCAGATGATACGGGATAACTGTCTCCATTTCGTCCATCGTCGCCCACTGATTCGTTGCAGCGAGAACCTCAACGGAAAGGTTCTTTGACCACTCAGTTAATTTTCGTCGTGCTAAAGCCCTTTTCCCTCTATTGATGTACACCTCGGATACTGCTAAATTCCCGAGCAATGTTGCCTACAATCCACTGGATTTGCGAAAATCAATTAGGTCTGTAATTGTTTGTAGGTATCCAAATTGGGCCGAGCTACCTAGGCCCCATTCTTTTCCAATATGTTCGATAAACTTGCAAATGTCTTGAGCAGAACCATTACAGTAGTCTATGTGCTCTTCAGTAAGCTCCTCCTCGTCATCCTCACGGCAATGTTTCAGAAACTTCATCACTCGTATTCCGTTTTGTGTCGCCTGTGATTCTAACATTCCCCCTCCGCAAACAGCACAAAGCCACTCAATGTACTTCTTTCCAATTCCACTGGATATTGGGTAATAAGGCCTTTTTGTTGTATCTGCACGCTTTTTCAGCCCATCTCCATATTTTCAAGCCCCCGAGCTGCTTTGTTGTTCCTTGATGCCCTTTTCGATCAATTTCTCGCTTGGTTTCTCATCAAAGTAATAATACCATCTGTGCTTAGTATCCACATGTTTTCTGCAGCCCCTCTTGCTGAAAAAAGGTCGATTCTCACAACATTTCACTGGGCAAATGTAAGTTTTGTCTTTCGATTCTCTGAGAATTAACGTTCTTTTTTGCTGCCTCGCTCCATCCACCTTTGACCAGTTCATGTCTGCCTTTCTGTTGACTTGTTTACAAACAGAGCTCATTTTATGCAAAACGCATGCATTCCTTCGCAAAAGCGCCCCTATTTAGCAACATCCAGGCTACTGATTGGCAAAATTTGAATTTGAAATTGAATAAAATGTAACTAAAACCTAGAAGGAATGTTACAGGAAGTGCACTTTTACAAATGTCAAGGGAACTCTATGGCGATGGAGCATCTAGACGGATCCTGTCGGACATTGTGTGATGAACGCAGCATTCCATGTGATCAAAGTGATCAACGTGATCCCAGAGGACCTTCTCGACCAATCACATGATGAACGCAGCATTCCATGTGATCAGAGTGATCAACGTGATCCCAGAGGACCATCTCGACCAATAACATGATGAACGCAGCATTCCATGTGATCAGAGTGATCCCAGAGGATCTTCTCGACCAATCACAGTGATCAGAGAACAAGAAATTCCCTGCATTTTAGTTCCTTACGGGGAGGAAAACTAAGTTCCACTTCCAATTAAAGGCCACTAGGGTCATCTGAACTCATTGGGGTCAGAGTCCAAACTTTTGTTCCCTTTCCACTGAGAATTGGGGGCAGTGGAAAAAGCATGGGAGGCTGATCTATTATGTTCAGAAGTATAAATATGTATATAGAATCCCCATGAATACATCTATTGAATATTTTATATAAAAGAGCAAGCGTAAACAAGGCACTCCCTCAGTGAACAGTATAATGAGGTAGATATCTCTATCTCATTATATATATAAGTACTCAATAGCTAGCGAGCAACCAGGATTTCTCCTTTTTTCGGTGCAAACAGAAACATTTTTGAATTATCAGAAAAATCGAGAAAATAAAAAATTACCACTGCCGGGACTCGAACCACGGGTCTCCTGCTTGCCGGGCAAGCGTCTTAACCACTAGACCACAGTGGCATGTTTTAATTCGCTCGATTTTAGCACCTTATAGGTTGCTTTCGGCTTTCGCCTTTTTCAAGCAGCGTATCTATAAGTACTCAATAGCTAGCGAGCAACCAGGATTTCTCCTTTTTTCGGTGCAAACAGAAACATTTTTGAATTATCAGAAAAATCGAGAAAATTAAAAATTACCACTGCCGGGATTCGAACCACGGGTCTCCTGCTTTCCGGGCAAGCGTCTTAACCACTAGACCACAGTGGCATGTTTTAATTCGCTCGATTTTAGCACCTTATAGGTTGCTTTCGGCTTTCGCCTTTTTCAAGCAGCGTATCTATAAGTACTCAATAGCTAGCGAGCAACCAGGATTTCTCCTTTTTTCGGTGCAAACAGAAACATTTTTGAATTATCAGAAAAATCGAGAAAATTAAAAATTACCACTGCCGGGATTCGAACCACGGGTCTCCTGCTTTCCGGGCAAGCGTCTTAACCACTAGACCACAGTGGCATGTTTTAATTCGCTCGATTTTAGCACCTTATAGGTTGCTTTCGGCTTTCGCCTTTTTCAAGCAGCGTATCTATAAGTACTCAATAGCTAGCGAGCAACCAGGATTTCTCCTTTTTTCGGTGCAAACAGAAACATTTTTGAATTATCAGAAAAATCGAGAAAATTAAAAATTACCACTGCCGGGATTCGAACCACGGGTCTCCTGCTTTCCGGGCAAGCGTCTTAACCACTAGACCACAGTGGCATGTTTTAATTCGCTCGATTTTAGCACCTTATAGGTTGCTTTCGGCTTTCGCCTTTTTCAAGCAGCGTATCTATAAGTACTCAATAGCTAGCGAGCAACCATTTTCTGATAATTCAAAAATGTTTCTGTTTGCACCGAAAAAAGGAGAAATCCTGGTTGCTCGCTAGCTATTGAGTACTTATAGATACGCTGCTTGAAAAAGGCGAAAGCCGAAAGCAACCTATAAGGTGCTAAAATCGAGCGAATTAAAACATGCCACTGTGGTCTCGATTCATTATATATATATATATATATATATATATATTCTCACAAGCTCCTACTCAATATGTAATAAAATAGATATATAGACTCAAGAAAAAACACATTCGTTAAACGTTTCGGCGCAAGCCTTCATCAGTAATGACTTTTCAAAATCAGACAGAGCATACATATACATCTCGAAATTCAAAAACAATATAAAACAATAGCCTGAGCGGGATCCCGCTAAATACAATAAATCGCAAAAGGTGTTAAAATAGGGATGTTACCAGAAGCGGCAAGAGGAAGATCAAAGAAAGCGCAGAGTATAGAGCCGCTAAAGTCGGCGGCAGGGGTCTGTCTCGCGGGAGCTAAACAAATGTGTGTAATAACAAAACAAGCAATAGAAAGATCCAAAAGCGGATTGTTACTGTTTGGAAGCAACAACCTAACCGTTGTTGCAAATCGTATAATTTTAGAAGCGTCGATGGCATATTTGAAAGCAACAAAAAGATTCAGTTAGGGTGGCTCTGCTCTCTGCTCTGGTTGGGATGGGGGCAGAGTTACCTTAAATTTTTGAGTAAATCGCAGCGCCCATTCGTTTACGTCTTCGTCATGTAGTGTTTTTTGTGGTAATGTTGTGTTGATAAACTATACTATTTATTAATTATTTATTGTAAGTGCTATTCACAGTGGGAACTCGATGACCATGTGTCCATTTTCACTGTGAGTGGCACACTCTATCTTATGTTTAGTTTATCTGTTAAATGTAGTTGATTTTAAGGAGTATATAAAAAAAAAAAAAAAAAAAAAAAAAGCGGATTGGCAGAAAAGAGATCCTTAAAAAACAGCGTGTGACCTTAACGAAAAGCTGAGCGCAAACATCAAAACAACCATACAACCGAAATGTAAATAAAAATCAAATCTATGTATCAACCTGCCTAGTGTTTAATCCCTTAGGGGCAAAGCAATCCAGCCGATATTGCCAGAAGCTTTCCCGCATCCTATTTCCCCCCGTTAGCCTATCGATTATCTTTATACTAATATCCTTCAGAAACCTGTGGTGGCCTTCTCCAGTAAAATGCCTGAAGAATTCCGCCTGGGGTACTGAGGCCCCAGAATTAAACTTATTACTGCACGCTTTGTAATTGTTAAACCTAAGCCTAAAAGGCGTGCAGGTGCTGCCAACATATTGTACACCACAAACAGTACATTCCAACAAATACACAACATTTGACGAGTCACAATTAAACGAATAGTTTATCCTATATTCCCGGCTATCTATGTTTGAATGAAAATGTTCACTATTACTCATGACATTACACACTTGACAAAGAGATTTACCACAACGAGAACATCCCTTCTTAAGAAGGGATGTTCTCGTTGTGGTAAATCTCGTTGTCAAGTGTGTAATGTCATGAGTAATAGTGAACATTTTCATTCAAACATAGAGATGTAAGAACCTTAAGGATATACTTGTTAGGGCTAGGCTCAGTGAGGGAAATGGGGGGACTGATAAGAAGGGATGTTCTCGTTGTGGTAAATCTCGTTGTCAAGTGTGTAATGTCATGAGTAATAGTGAACATTTTCATTCAAACATAGATAGCCGGGAATATAGGATAAACTATTCGTTTAATTGTGACTCGTCAAATGTTGTGTATTTGTTGGAATGTACTGTTTGTGGTGTACAATATGTTGGCAGCACCTGCACGCCTTTTAGGCTTAGGTTTAACAATTACAAGGCGTGCAGTAATAAGTTTAATTCGGGGGCCTCAGTACCCCAGGCGGAATTCTTCAGGCATTTTACTGGAGAAGGCCACCACGGGTTTCTGAAGGATATTAGTATAAAGATAATCGATAGGCTAACGGGGGGAAATAGGATGCGGGAAAGCTTCTGGCAATATCGGCTGGATTGCTTTGCCCCTAAGGGATTAAACACTAGGCAGGTTGATACATAGATTTGATTTTTATTTACATTTCGGTTGTTTGGTTGTTTTGATGTTTGCGCTCAGCTTTTCGTTAAGGTCACACGCTGTTTTTTAAGGATCTCTTTTCTGCCAATCCGCTTTTGGATCTTTCTATTGCTTGTTTTGTTATTACACACATTTGTTTAGCTCCCGCGAGACAGACCCCTGCCGCCGACTTTAGCGGCTCTATACTCTGCGCTTTCTTTGATCTTCCTCTTGCCGCTTCTGGTAACATCCCTATTTTAACACCTTTTGCGATTTATTGTATTTAGCGGGATCCCGCTCAGGCTATTGTTTTATATTGTTTTTGAATTTCGAGATGTATATGTATGCTCTGTCTGATTTTGAAAAGTCATTACTGATGAAGGCTTGCGCCGAAACGTTTAACGAATGTGTTTTTTCTTGAGTCTATATATATATATATATATATTCTCACAAGCTCCTACTCAATATGTAATAAAATAGATATATAGACTCAAGAAAAAACACATTCGTTAAACGTTTCGGCGCAAGCCTTCATCAGTAATGACTTTTCAAAATCAGACAGAGCATACATATACATCTCGAAATTCAAAAACAATATAAAACAATAGCCTAAGCGGGATCCCGCTAAATACAATAAATCGCAAAAGGTGTTAAAATAGGGATGTTACCAGAAGCGGCAAGAGGAAGATCAAAAAAAGCGCAGAGTATAGAGCCGCTAAAGTCGGCGGCGGTGTCTGTCTCGCGGGAGCTGAAAAAATGTGTGTAATAACAAAACAAGCAATAGAAAGATCCAAAAGCGGATTGGCAGAAAAGAGATCCTTAAAAAACAGCATGTGACCCTAACGAAAAGCTGAGCGCAAACATCAAAACAACTAAACAACCGAAATGTAAACAAAAATCAAATCTATGTATCAACCTGCCTAGTGTTTAATCCCTTAGGGGCAAAGCAATCCAGCCGATATTGCCAGAAGCTTTCCCGCATCCTATTTCCCCCCGTTAGCCTATCGATTATCTTTATACTAATATCCTTCAGAAACCCGTGGTGGCCTTCTCCAGTAAAATGTCTGAAGAATTCCGCCTGGGGTACTGAGGCCCCCGAATTAAACTTATTACTGCATGCCTTGTAATTGTTAAACCTAAGCCTAAAAGGCGTGCAGGTGCTGCCAACATATTGTACACCACAAACAGTACATTCCAACAAATACACAACATTTGACGAGTCACAATTAAACGAATAGTTTATCCTATATTCCCGGCTATCTATGTTTGAATGAAAATGTCCACTATTACTCATGACATTACACACTTGACAACGAGATTTACCACAACGAGAACATCCCTTCTTATCAGTCCCCCCATTTCCCTCACTATTAAGCCTAGCCCTAACAAGTATATCCTTAAGGTTCTTACATCTCCTAAATGCTATTAAAGGTGGCTCAGGAAACACCCCCCTATATATATATATATAAAATGGATACTATAAGTGCGGATGGAGAACGAACGAGAAATAGACAAAAATTCTATTTCTCGCAACATAACCAAGCAATGTAGATTTATTGAGTTAGTAGGCGGGTGCAGAGATTTTTCTTCGCCATTTTATTTCTGCAAAGTGCATCTTGTTATGAAACTCCCGTGGTAGATTGGGGCCTTGTTGTGACGAGATAAGAACGAAGGAATAGCAACGCTATCAAACTTTACTGGCAATCCCGTGGAAGAGAAACAACACACAGTGAGTAAGAAAAAAATACTGATCATACCATGGGCAATATTGCACCGTTGAAGTGGTCTATATTATGATAAAAATTGTGTTTTTACTCACTGTGTTGTTTCTCTTCCACGAGATTGCGAGTAAAGCTTGATAAGGTTGCTATTCTTTCGTTCTTCTCTCGTCACAGCAAGGAATCCAATGCCCGGGGGGAGGGTACTCCAATTGTGGGCTGACAGGGGGTCCAGTCAGGGTTGAAGAGGGCCAAAGCAAAAATTTTGAAAAATACCCTCAAATGGTAGTATCTTTTTACAGTAACCCTCAAATGGTAGTTCCTGGATCTAAAGTTGGGCCATTTGGTAGCATCTAGTAGTGAAAATTTTCTGCCGTTTTTCAAAATTTTCTATTGTAAAAACTGATTGAACAAAGCAAGAAAACATCAAAATGAATTGATAATTATTGCTGCAACGACCATATTGCCATGCGGAGGAGCCTATTGAGTTGAAATCTTGTAACTGGCCAGGATTCTTGGAATTACCCCAATTGGTAGTAGGAGTTTGACAAATAGGGCCATTTGGTAGCCATTTCGTAAGACCCCCAAACCGACTGGACCCACCTGTTAGGCCATAATCGGAGTACCACCACCCCCCGGGATCCAATGCCACCATTATTAAAATACGGTTGGAGCGATTTGAGCTCCTACGCAGCGATACGTTGAATTTCAAACTTCCCTTCGGTTATATGGCGAGGTTGTTTGTAAACAATTAGTTTCATATTTCTGATATACATGTCAAAGTTTAGAATGAGAACGGAGTTACTATTTAAACACCTAACTTCCGTTGTAGATTTTTGTGCTGTGATTCAAAAATATGTTCGATCTAATTTGGCTTGATTTAATGGATATTTGATTCGAAGGAAGCATGTTGAACATACGATATTCGTGTGTTTCTGCCGATTATTCATTTAATCAATCTCCTTCTTTCATGATGGAAAGCTTTGAACATTTCTTGCTCAACTCCCCCTGGAGATAGCGCCGTTGCATCTCTTTGCAAGGCTGTTGGCTTTGGAGTTGTGACGTTTGGCATGGCAGATTCCAAACATGGTATGCAAAATTGGTCGAGCTGTCGACGAAGGCCTGCTTAGGGAGCCCTCTTTCGTTTGCCTACCCGGTTGAATATATAAAGGGAAGTTTGAAATGAGACGTATCGCTGCGTAGGAACTCCAACCGCTTCAACAGAATTAGAATAATGGCGACATTCGATTCCTAGCTGTGACGCGAGAAGAACGAAGGAATAGCAACATTACCAAGCTTTACTCGCAATCCCGTGGAAGAGAAACAACATAGTGAGTAAAAAGGCCATATCAACGGTGCATTATTGCCCGTGGTGTGAATAGGGTATAAGATATGACTCAATTTACCTCTGGAACTGGTCGACCAGCTTGAAAGCAAGCAAGTACCCCTGGCAAAGGAAAGAAAATATGTTAACATAATACCGGGTGAGCAAAGAAAGTTAACAACTCATGAGACAGTCATTATTACTATTTATGACATATATTCAAAATGGTGACAATTGCATAGCTGACAGTTCAATTTGTACAATAATATTTCATTGTTGAATACTTCGGAACAGGCCTAAAATCCATGATCAAATTTGTTAAAAATTCATCCTTTCATCTATGAAACAAAACTAAATTCCATTTAGATCGATAAATCTTAAGCAACGTATCGTGAGGTGAAGGGTTTGGGTTAGGGCTACAGTTCAGTAACATTATACCGGGTGCGCCAAAATAAACTATGCACGTTTGTCAGGCCATAATAAATCGTACACTGGACCGATTTGGAAGATTTATGACTTAATCTTTAGCAGAAAGCCTGAATTAGATTCTAGGACTTTTTGCAATTTTTTCCGTTCTCTGTCTTTAGAGCTAGAAGCAAGTTTCTTAAAATGGTCGTTTTCGAAAACATCGAAAACGATGCAAAAACGTCGATCAAATTTGAAAAGATTCAACATGAATGAACAAAGAGCAAACGTTTCAGGGGGATTTGGGGGTTTAGTACGAACTCTCGTATAGCAGATTACAATTGGTTGATTTCTGAATCGCAAATCACCACGTACAAGTTCTCTCTTTGTCCATTCATGTCGATCATTCAGAAAACTTGATCGATGTTTTTCGATCGTTTTCAGTGTTTCCGAAAACTAAAATTTTAGGAAACTCGCTTCTAGCTCTAAAAATTGAAAATGATAAAATTTGCAAAAATCCCAGTATCTAATTCAGGCTTTCTGCTAACGATTAAGTCATAAATCATCAAAATCGATCGAGTGTACGATTTATTGTGGCCTGCCAAACGTGCATAGTTTATTTTGGCGCACCCGGTACATATAGCACTTCTTACATCCGTTTTTCACTTAGTTTTTTAGCATCGCTAGGCATCGTTAGCATCGCTAGATTCGGAGAAGAATTGTTCTTGCAAAAAGAACAATTAATTCCAACCAAAAAAATCTAAGCTTACATTTAAGCAACATAAAGTACATCGGCTTCCTAAGGGGAATTTCGTTTTCGACCAATCAGCGCATTTGTTGACATTTGTGGCCTTGACCAATCAGAATGCAATAAACCCCATTTCAAAGAGGTCTCGGACGGCGCACTAATTTTCTGGAAGATGATGGATACGAGGGAATCTTCTCCGCGATGCTCAACTGGAGGTTACAGCAGGAGAAGTTGTGGACAAAATATAGAATTTAACTCCAGTTACATGGTTTATAAAAGACCAAAAAAACTTCAGCATGAAAACAAATACTTGCCCGAAACACTGACGCAATGTTTAGCACTTTTTACGAGGAGGAGATGCAGAGCTGCAAAAAGTATCGGAACCTGGAAACTAGGTTCCCAGAAAATTTTCAGCCTTGGCAGAAAATTTTTCAAGAAAAGTTTGCTCAAACAAGGAGAAAATGATTGTTCTTTACAATTTCTTTCAAAAAGAGAAAACTTATTTGATTTTCTATACTATTGATCATAATCCCCAGTAACAAAGCAGGGTTACAGCCTTGCACACATCAGTACGGCAAGAATTCTCAAGAAGTCATAAGAATTCCTAAGAATTTTCAAGAATTTTTCACTTAATTGATGAAAATTCTTTAGAGGTACATAAAAGACTGAAATCTCAACCAAGAATTCTTGAGGGAAAAGCAGTGTCAATGTATGCAAGGTCTGTACTGAAAATACTTTCTAACTTTTGTAGACATTTGGAACCCTCTAAAATTGTTCCAAGGACTTTGAAAAGCCCTTACATTACAGTGCATACCCTGCATAGGATTATTATTTTAACTTTAGATTCAGAAAATATTATTGCCTGAACTTCTTGTGCTGCAGCCATACAGGTCTCAGTATAAATCATGGTCTCTTGGCCAAAAAGTTTTAAATTTTGTAGAATTCTTGTTTAATACAGTCACAGTCTTTCATACCTCTGGGGAATATTGAATATTCTTTTAAAAGCCTTAATTATGTACACGAGGCTGCACTGTACAAATCATACTTCTAGAAACCTAAATTACAACAAATTTGTTTTCATTCCCAAGTACAGCACAAAAATTTTGAAATACTTCACAATTTTCTTCTCTTCTCATGTGCCGTCTACTCGTTGTAGGTAGGCTGCTATGAATTGTTTCCACTTTCCTCTATCCTGGGCTTTTCTTACAAGCCATCCATAATGTTTTCTTCCCACCCAATCTCCGATGTTGTCCATCCACATAGCTCTTGGTCTTCCTCTGGGGCGTCTTGATGGTATTCGACCTTCCAGTATGACACGATGTAAGTTGTCCCTCCTTATCATGTGACCGAAGAATGTTAGTTTCCTTGTCATTATTATTTGCATGATGTTTCTTTTCTCTCCTATTCTTTCTAATACTGTCTCATTTTTAGTATGACTTTGCCATGAAATCCTCTGTATTTTGCGCCAAACCCACATCTCAAAGGCTCCAATCCTGTCCATCATATTTTTAGATATAGTCAATGTTTCTGCACTGTATAAGAGTGTAGACCATATGTAACAGTTAACTAGTCTTTTCCTTATTTTGATTGACAGATCTTTGGAGGTTAGTGTGTTTGACATACTTCCGAAAGCGCCTCGTGCTATTTCTATTCTTCTCTTGATTTCATCATCCGATTTCCCATTAGGTACAAGGAGTTGCCCTAGATATGTAAATCTATTTACTTGATCAATTGATTCCCCATTTAACTTTAAATTCATTTGTCTATTCTCCTCATTTCTGCTCAGAATCATTGATTTTGTCTTTCTTATGTTCATTTTCATCCCGTATTTCTCTCCTTCCCTGTTAACTGTTTCTAATATGTCTTGGAGGTCTTCCATTGATGTTGCTAGAAGTACCGTATCGTCGGCATATCCGAGATTGTTGATGACATGTCCCCCGATGTCTATCCCAGGTTTTTCTTTCAGTTTTCTAAATATTCTCTCGGTATACCAATTGAACAATATTGGTGATAAGACACAACCTTGTCTCACTCCTCTCGTTATACTTATTGGTTTTGTTGAGTTGCCATTGCCTGTTTCCACAAATGCCTTTTGGCTCCAGTATATGTTTCTTATTAATCTATCTCTTTTGCGCATATGTCAGTTTCAGTCAGACTTTCTATGAGGTTTACGTGATCAACTCGATCAAATGCCTTTTCATAATCAATGAAGCATACGTATAAATCCCTAGGTCTAGGCATCTTTCCGTAATGAGTCGTATGATTCGCACAATTTTAGTAAATACAAAATGCTGTTCCTTCATAAAAAGTTGAGCATTTTCAGTTCAGACCATTATATTGACATGTATTTGAGTGTTCTCCCATTCTTGCTTTCGGCAATTTTAACCACATTTGGACCAAGGTTGAATAGATAAACAGATTATGTAATTTTGCATTTTGATTCGATAATATTTTTTTATGACTGAGTCCACAAACTTGTGAAACTGTCCAAAACATTTTCTTCTACAGGGTGTCTCAAAAAAATTGTGCCCCGTTTGTCTGAAGATTGCGACAAAACGGCAAATGATTCTCGTCAAACTTTTGCATGATGGTGCTCTTCAGATGTTCAATTAAAGCTTGCCACCATTCCCATGAAAATCCATTGAAAAATGATGGAGCTACGACCTTCAACAGACCAAATTTGCCTGATAGATATAAAAAGTACACTTCTATATGTAAAAAATCTACTAGCAGTGGCGCTGCCACTGGGTATAGGTTGGGTAAGAATGTTCTGAGAAATGTCATATCTCCCATTATAGCACTGGCAAATACTTTGGCAAATATGGAATCAGGGGATGCATTCTAAGCCACAGTAAAGGATGTTTCTTCAAAAAAATTTCCCTGTGCTCTGATTTATAGGATAACTGTCACAAAACTTTGAACATTTCCTTGTCGCTAATGCCAAGGATGATATTGGGAGATGCATTCTAAGCCAAAGTAAGGGGTGTGGCCCCAAAATTTTTCCTGGGGGCGAGTGCCTCCCCACTTAAATTACTCTGGCCGCGCCGATGTCTACTGGCTTGGTCAGAATATCCTTTGGACCATTTCAGCACATCGTGGCCAGTAGAAACATCAAGTATTTTGCACAAAATGATTTGACTTCGCGGAAAATTTTTCCCCTGCTTACCAGGTTCCCAGAAAGGAAAATATTTTTTGCACCTCAGAGGAGACGTCTACTTCTTTTATTTCTTGAGTTGTTTCAGCGAGGACTGGACTTCATGATATTGTTGGGGAGATGAAGTGCTGACCCTATTGTTTTGATACATTGTGTTTCAGCTTTGTTGTAAGCGAATCGACGTTGGGGCTCACGTTGTCATGCGCATCGCTGCTTTTGTTCCTTCCCTTGTTCTCAACGATAAAGCTAATTTGCATATTACATAAATGAAGTAAATTAGTACTGCGCATGCGATCTGGAGCCCTTTTTGGGTGATTCCCCGAGGCTCACAACTTAGCCTGTTCGTATCCCCAACAAGATAATTGATGATGAAGGCCTCAGATTTCGTTAGAGGTTAGATAAAGTTTGGGTTTCTGTTTATGAATGACTGGAGCGTATTTCCCGTTCATTTCAGGAATACTATCAGTCGTGCATGTCAGTTTCAGTTTCATATGATTTAGATTCCACTACATGCAATTTATAATCCTAACTTTAAAAAAAAATAACTCAACTACAAAGATATAAAATATTACAGAAAATCAATACAATGTTACTCAGATAATTAATACAATATACAAATAAAAGAGTGGGAAAGAGATAAGTTGTATGCAAGGAATTACTTAAAGAAGGAACTCTCTCAATAGGTAAACTAATCGAGGAGAGAACCCCCCTCCCTGTTCTAAGATATTATCAGATTAATTTCAATAAATTTCCGCAATTGATTTATATAAAATATAGCAGAAAAACTGTGCAATGCCAAGCAAAACAATATACTTTAGCAAATCTTTGACTTGGTATTTCTGCCACATTTTACAATAGAAAAACCAACACTTTTTCTGTTTTCTTTCTAACATTTATTAATGATCTGTCGCAAGCCAGATTTCTTGTTCTTTGATCACGAGAAGCAGAGAACGAAATGACGAATACACTTTTGATCATGAATATTTTACCGCCAAAGTCTCTCCTTTGTTACGAGGCTCAAGGGGCATAGGAGACTTTGCCTCTATACATTTGTGCCAAACGTGCCTTGGTATTCCTTTAGCTAAAAGGGCAACAAATAAGCTCCATTTATTACATTACGTAAACAATGTTAAATGTCACTTAAAGGCAATGTGTCCATGTAAGTACAAGGGTGTTAGGACACGAATATTTTAATTATGTAATTATTTACCTTGTTTTGATCTTTGTCTTGTTTTCTTGCCTTGTTCTCTTCTCTGTTTCGTCTTCAACTGATGTGTGCAACTGAACGGTTTATTAGGCCCAAATGCCTCGTGTTATTTGAATACTTCTTCCTTGAATTCCTGTGTCTTAGCACGCCTTCGCAGAAGAAAAGTTTCAAACCGCAATGCCATACTAAATATTTATGGGACAGCCATCACCGCAAATTTCCATTGTTTTCCATCGTCGAATGCGCAACACATTTTGGCTTCGCAACGTTGCTTGACCGGAGGAGAAAAGACAATAGCAAGACCACTTCCGCTCTTCCGCTCATTACATTTCAGGGGGCTGCATCTTGCAAAACCACAGCTGTGCAACAAGTAAAAACAAAGTGGCTACTTTGACTTGAAACCACGCCTCTGTTTATACAATACTCAAGTGCTGAGCAAAAAATTAAAATACAGAGCGGATGTGTCTTCCAGATTCCTTGAACTAATTCTTACAGTTCCTTCTCGAATTTTCTATTTCATATCAAGGACCCGCGCAGATTCTTATGAAAATACACGTAACGCTGCTCATACTCTGGTCATCTTATTTTGGTCTTTGCCGTGATATCATAAAAAAGCGCAACTTGCATTTTCTGCCAGAGTTTGGTCTCCATTTTCACACTTCGACCGGAGACAAGACAAATGCTCTCATTTCCTTGAACTCAAAGTATCAAACCAGCTAGGCCATACCACTTCGTAGTTTGGCTATATGATCATGAATGATATTGCTCTCGCAGCTCCTTGCATGCTATCAAACTCATATTTGGTCAAATTCTCCATATTTACCGTTACCTGATCATCATTGCCGAAACCTCATAGCACACCTGTTGTGGCTCCTATCATGCGTTGGATACAATTAAAAATTTCCCATACACTGAAACCCTCCAGTTGAAACCTCCTGAAATCTAAGCTCGAAAGCCAAAACCTATCACATGAATGATGACGTCTGCCCGGGCGCATTGGACGAAAAGGCTTTATGAGAGTTTGCGGTGATGGCTGTCTTATAAGTATTTAGTATGGCATTGCGGTTTGAAACCTTTCTTCTGCGAAGGCGTGCTAAGACACAGGAATTCAAGGAAGAAATATTCAAATAACAGGAGGCATTAAGGTAAATATTTACATAATTAAGACATTCGTGTCCTAACACCCTTGGTAAGTACAGTCTTGTCGAAATATGCTGACACGATGCTGACGAATAGCCCCTGAGAGCGCACTGTGATTGGTAGAATTTAACTTACCATATGCAAAACTAGAATTTAAATTTCACAACGAGGCCGCCTTCTGTGAGACTTCAGTTTCAGCTCTGGAAGCGCAACCGCAAGTAAATCATCAGCCTGCTTATGTTTGAGCTGGCTACCTTTTCATTTCCATAGCAAAGTGATCACATGAAATATCACGTGATAACAGCAAGGTCACTGTACTTATATGGATACATTACCCTTAAATGTGATAAGTAACTATTTATTTTAAGTTACAAGCCTTTGTAGGCCTTTATGTTCCACTAAGCGCACATAAATCGGAGTTAAATTTGCCTTTTCTTGCAATTACTTCGCTCATTGCAACTGCATTTTACGTCTGCAGTCAGAAAGGGATTCCTCTTCACAGATTATCCGCCATCTTCCAGAAAAGTAGCGCGCCGTCTTAAGACCTCCCTAAAGGCTGATTTCCAGTCAGTGGAATTTTCCGCGCGGGCGGAATTCCTATTGTATTTGAGAGAAAATGTCGCTCTGGCATTGAATAGAAAGTTACGGCAGAGCGACCTTTTATTGTCTAAAATTCCGCCCGCTCGGAAAATTCCACTGACTGGAAATTCACCTTAAAGGCTGATTTCCAGTCAGTGGAATTTTCCGCGGGCGGAATTTCCTTTGTTTGCGTGAGAAAATTCGCCCTGGAATTGAATAGAAAGTTACGGCTGAGCGACCTTTTATTGTCTAAAATTCCGCCCGCTCGGAAAATTCCACTGACTGGAAATTCGCCTTTAGACGGGGCGCTACTTTTCTGGAAGAAGGCGGATAATCTTTGAAAAGGTCTATAGGGGAAGCTGTGGGGAAATATCTCCCCCCATATCGCTCGAGCTGACAGTGGTTATCGAACTTTTCACCGATTTCATTAGTTTCGATCAAAGTTTAGTAAATTTTGAAACTTTCTGCCGATGCAATTTTCGATAGCTTGTTTTCTTCAAGAGAAATCGTTTTTTTTCAAATAACACTAAAATTCGAGGCTTCGATAGGAATGCCACCCCCTTAGGACCTATTTGAAACTGCAATCCTTCGCCTTCTCTGCCAAGAAAATTCGAAGATTTCTTGAAGTTTCTGCAACTGTGGCCCACAAATCGAAATTGTTTCGACACAAAATAAAGCTAGTTGCGAGTCCCCTGGGATGGCGTGATTGTTTGTTTTGACAATAAGAAGGAGAGGCTCACTCTTCTCTCGCCTATAAGAGTCAACATCAACATATAAACAAACTCAATGACACTGCTAGCAGCCGATGACCATTTTATTACACACAGGCAGCACAATTCTTTCAAGGCGTAAATCAGGCAACGACTATAATACGATCACTAAAAGAAAAAAAGTAAAATATGCCTGAATTCAATCACGTTAGAAGGTAGGGGAGACCGGGGTCAATTGTAACACATTTTGGAAAATAAGCCATATCATCTAAATAATGATTAATTGTGCTCTTGAGGGTAAAATATATTGTAGTTGCATCCCTTGGAATAAAATAGACATTAGTTTAAATCACATGGAACAAATTTTTGTGACACTGTCATAGTTTCAAAATCAGTGGTCAAGTGTTACAATTGCCCCGGTAACACGGGGCAATTGTAACAGATGGTTGGAGCAATTGTTACATATCTTTAAAATCATCACAGATGATTATTGTACAACTCTGCATTTTCTTTACACAAAATGTAGCACCAGGTGGCAGACTATTCATGGCTCTAGAAAAGAACAACTTAAAAAATAAGACAAGGTTTTTATTTCTTCTTAAATTTGGGTGAATCAGTTGAAAAAATTGAATCGATTGAGAAAAAATTTTCATTTTTTACAAATTTCACCTTTTAACTCGTGGATGCGTCATGGATGCAAAATTTTCGACCAGATTAGAAAATGAATCAAAACCAAACCATCGGACAGCTTACACCGGGGCAATTGCAACAGCATGTTACAATTTCCTCTGACCTTTTTCAGCTATCGTTATTTTCCATTTTCACATGTCATAAGCAGTGGAGCTTAAAAATTGTGATGTAGTTTTGATCCTAAATAGATGCCATGTTTGTGATGTGAAAATTAAATTTTTTAGTCAAGAGCAAAATCTTTCAGACACAAATTTACAGTGAAAGCACGTACTTACTTTCGTACTCAAAACCATGTTTTCCCCCCGAAAATTTTGCAACCTTGGCTGAACATTCGTGTATCTCAAGTCGTATGTAGAGGGTAAGACTGAGCATGTTCTCCGCAAAGATCAGATTTTTTGCACTTTTCTGCAAGGCGTGAGAGTGAGTGTTACAATTGCCCCGTGTTACAATTGTCCCCGGTCTCCCCTACTGCTTGAAGGGCGCATTGCACGCTGCCAGCTAGAGATTTTTTCCACAAAGAGGAAAATGAGAACCCTTATTTCAGAATTGTCGTCTCCAAGAAGAACGTTGTTCCCCTTCGTCTGTCATTGTTTCATCATCCCTTTCCCCCATAATCTTCATTGTTGTAGTTTGCTTTGAAGAGTTGTTTGCTTTGAAGATTGCCTGATTTGCAGTACTCACAAGGGCATTCATTTTAGTCGGCAGAGTTTCCGAGCAAACAGGGAAAACACTTGGAGGGGGTATTGGAGGGGCGTTTGGCTCCTTAAAAAATCTTGTACGCATTTGGAAAATTCTGTTAGTCATCAAGAAAAATCTGCAAGAAATCTTCCAAATCCTTTTGTTTTCAAAACGATCGTGCACTTTCACGTAAGAGTAAAATGCACATAAGAAACTGCCCACCAGCCCTGGAGTGTAGATCATATAATTTACTGAATTTATACACCCAAGAGTAATGATTCAACAATGCAACATCAAAGAGTTGCAACCGTTGTTACTGGAAAGCAGGAAAAATCTTGCATTGAAATCTCTTTACTAAATAAGAGATTTCTTACATTTTTTCTACAAGTTTTATTTTCTTTCTCTATGAGATGGATTTTGAAAGTTTCTTGAAACATGACATGCAGACAACTTGATCATGCCCTCAGCTTTCAAACTCGCCAGCATGTATTCTTCGGTATTGCCTGAACGATCTTCGTGAAAGAGGGTTTCCACACGTTTCTAGAACTTTTTTCCATCTAAAGACTTACAATACGTATTGCTTATTACACTACTTACAAAATACTATACCCTACTACTAGAACAATACCATTTGGAGCGAAAAACTACGTCTACCTCATGCAACATAAAACAGGAAATACGAACATAACACTACACGTAACTACTGCACTATTAGAGAGAAAAAGATAGTTCATAAAGCTACAAGTAACTGCTACAAATAAAGAGAGAAACATTTACTATAAAGGGGACATATAAAATATCATAAAACAGTTTACATTTTACTATACTTTCTAATTACAAATAAGTACGTTAGGCACAAGATTTAGGGATATCTAATGAGAAGGCCCATGATATCATACGAAACGTTCCGTTCTTGAAATATACAAGATAGTACATTTTAGGATGAAATATTTACTTCATATGGCAACTTCTTGTCGACGTATAACAGAATCTGTAAAAGGACAGGATTTGGAACGTAAATAAATTCAAATGAGCGCAGCACCGCAAGGACACCAGCGAGGAGGTCACGCCTTTGTTCTTCAAAAGAATGGCAAAACAATACACCACTTCAATATACAGCCTCGTTTTGGAAAATATTCAAAATTCTTTGATACGAAATTTTTGAGGCCGAATTCGGATTTAGCACCCAAACTTTAGTCTAACTGCAAGTTTTTATGTTGCTATCGGTAGTAATTTTGATTTTATGGCGATGCAAAGTTTGAAAACCTGTAAGGGATTTGACCGTGAAAATGACTCAGAGTGTAAAGTTTCACCCTGAACGACTTTTCACGGTCCAATCCCTTATAAGTCTTTAAACTTTATATCGTCAGAAAATCAACATCACAATCGCCAGCAGTTCAAAAACACGAAACTAGACTAAAGTTTGGGTGCTAAATTCGAATCTGGGCTTGACATTTTCATATGAACAATAGAAAGAAATCTTGATACATTTCCAAAACGAGGCTGCTATATTGAAGAGGTGCATAGGTAGTGTTCCGTATCCTCAGAACCGTCGTTGATTGGACACATCGGGTTGATTGTGTCACTAAAATTATATCTGAAGTTGCGAAAATTCAGTTTGCTCAACCCTACCCTAAGTTGAGTTAATAAAGAAAGCCCTTGTGGATCATAAATACCCAAAACAGGGTTAGAAGGTGGTCTAATAAGCGAAAGCAATCTGTTCTTGAATATACTGATGGAAGAGGATTCTCTGATTTCAGGGTCGAATTCAGTTCAGTTCAGTTCATATATTTCAAATTCACAACATACAATTTATAAATTACTCTACTAACAGATAACTACACTGCAAGGAAATAAGATATTACAGAAATTAATATATTGATACGGAAAATTAATACAATATACAAATACAGAGAAATGAGATAAATTGTATGGAGTGAACTACTTAAAGGAGGAGCTCTCTCAATAGGTAAACTAATCGAGGAGAGAGGATTTAAATGATTCAAGAAATATACGCATTTGGTTTTCACGCAAATATGGTTCAGAATTATTGATTGGCCTTGTTCAGTAAGTAAATTTTCAGTTGCTTTTTGAATGATATTTTCGATGGAGCATTTCGGAGTTCCAAGGTAATGCATTCCTGAATTTAGCACCAAGATATCGAATTGACTTTAGACCATATTGAAGACTGTTCATTCGAGATAAGTATAGATCACTGTGATTGGCCTGTCTAGTGGCATATTGATGAACAGATGAGTTGAGTAGAAAGAAGTTGTGAAAGCAACTAGGTGAAGTTTTATTAACAGAGTCAAAGACATAGGTTAAAAGACGAAGTTCAAATATCTCAGAAAGTTTGAGAAGTTTAAGATCTTTGAAGATTGGAAGAGAGGGTGACAAGCGAGGCTGAAATGATATAGCTCTGGCTGCTTTTTTCTGTAATTTAAAAATTGGATCAACGTATGATGCATATGTTTGACCCCAAACAATAAGGCCATATTGTAAAAAGGACAGGAACAAAGCATTGTGCAAGCAGAGCAAGACATCTAGTGGAAGTAAGTTCCTAATTTTGAAAAAGATTCCACAAGTTCTGGATAATTTTTTGGAAAGTTCATTAAGATGGTATTTCCAGCTTAGATGTTCATCTAAGAGGAGTCCTAAGAATTTAACAAATTTGACCCTCTTAATATATTTTTTCCCTATTTTAATGGCAGATCAGAAGGAACATTCCTAGAAGAGGAATGAAAGATAATATAATTTGTTTTATCAATATTTAATTATAATTTATTAGCATCGAGCCATTTCTTTATTGATCTAAGTTCTTTGTTAACAATTTTAATCAAGTTAGGTAAATCTTTGGATTCACAGTAGATGTTTGTATCGTCAGCAAAGAGATAGAAATTAAGTTTCATAGAAGCATTTGGTAAATCATTGATGTAGATAAGGAAAAGTAATGGGCCCAGAACAGAACCTTGCGGTACACCACAAGTGATTAAAAGTAAATTAGAATTATTCAATTAACAGAAACATATTGCTTTCTGTCAGAAAGATAAGAACTAAACCATTCAAGGGCACAGCCACGCACACCATAGTGTTCCAATTTTGATAACAAGATTTTATGATTAACAGTATCAAAAGCCTTTTGTAAATCAATGAAAATACCACAACCAAATCTTTTATTATCAAGTGTGTTTCTCACAGCTTCTGTCAAACTCACTAGGGCATGATCAATAGAGTGGTTTTCTTGAAATCCAAATTGTAAAGAATATTATGAACTTCAAGGAATCTATACAGTCGCCTGTACATTAACTTCTCAAATATCTTACTGAAAATAGGAAGAAGAGAAATTGGCCTGTAGTTAGATGGCAGCTCAGGATTCCCTTTCTTGAACAGGATTCCCTCACTCCATTCATGCAAACTGTTTGGGAAAAAGCTTGACATATAGTTTCTAGTTCTTGTCCTAATTTGTCCAACAAAGGGTTGATTGCGAAAAGCATAATTAGGCTGATTCAGTTGTGGAATGGGATCTCTTGTATAATCTGGCATCAGGTTGCTAATGATTTTGTAGATCATAAAAAGTCGTCTGCTCCATCTTCTAGAGTACAGGGATTCCCATCCTAGCTCTTGACACGGCTATTTAGACTGATCTCGTTGCATGGAATGCGGTTTCTAGAACTTTGGCATGTTTGTTGAATTCAACCTTACCATGCACAACGAAAGAGATAACTGAATAAACTAAGCATTCGAGATTTCTTTCTACCAGTCACTGCGGTATTTTGCCAACAAATCTCCAAAAAAATCCAATCAATTAAGAGAATCAGGAGAACACTGCCGAGGAAACTGATGAATAAAATTCACTTTAGTCAAAATAAACAATCGCGCCATGTGTGTGTGTGATCTTATTTTATTTCGAAAACTTTAATACAAATAAATAGCTTCTAAATATATGAAATAAGAGAAGCTAATCAATTTGAAAATATTTAAAACATAAAATATAACTAATTTAATGATAATTAAAATTCCACACTATTTTAATAATACTATTTCATGGATTTCTACTTCTTGTTGATTTTAATATCTTATACCGGGTGTCCCAAAAAAAAGGTAACAGATTTGATTGGGGCTAGCGATAAGAATTTAAGTTGATTCGACCCCTGGTAAGTTTGAAGTACTCTTAGATAGTTAACTTGAAGATTAATACCTCGTTTGTTGATATTGGTGCATCAAGAGTTGGAATATTAATCTTGAGAGTCCAAATTTGCCTCCTACTCCAAACCAGAGCTTTTGGAGTTTGACCTAAGCTGTCAACTCTTAGTGCTGTGGAATCTCCTCAATCATAGCCAAATACAAACAAGAAATATCATGCTTAGGAACACATTTTAGTGGAAATCTGACTCTGAACTTTACAATCAGATTCAAGAATTTAGCCCCGAAGAGACCCCTTTCTTGATTCTACAAAAACTTTAAATTACACCTGCCTGAGAAAAGTTATTCATCAGCGAAATAAGTCCCGTAGGCTTTAACACATAGACTACCTTGCAACTTTCATTGCTAGAATGAAATGTTTTTTGCATCATCTCTCACGAAATTATTACGAAACAAGCAATCGTATATGCCCAAGGGAACATCAAAAATGCTCATTCGTGCTTGGCTTGGTTTACTTTTGTAAATGCATTTTGACTGAAGAAAAATATTCCTTAGTGACTATATTCATTAATTTGTTTGTTAGTTTCCAGTTTTTTACGTTCTTTTCAAACGAGTACCCAAAGGACCGATCCTTGTCCAAAAATGTCTTTAACTGAGGAGATTCCCCTAACCAGCCGTTAGCAGTTTAGGCCAAAACCCAAAAGCTCTGGTTTTTAGAGGGAAGCAAATTTTGGCTTTCGAGATTAATATTTCAGCTCTCCTTGCGCAAATATCAACAAACGAGGTATTAATCTTCAAGTTAACTATCGAAGAGTACTTCAAAACTTATTTGGGATCGATTCGACTTATACTCTCATCGCTAGTCCCCATCAAATCTGTTACCTTTTTTTTGGGACACCCGGTAATATAATATAATATAATATAATATGATATAATATAATATAATATAATATAATATAATATAATATAATATAATATAATATAATATAATATAATATTTACCTGACTGAAATCGTCTACTCCATTCTGAAATTATGAAGGATTTTCTCCAGAAAGCCTCTTCAAAAAACCTTCAAAACGTCCCAAAATCATGCACAGATTTCCCAAACATTTCTGCCTTACAATGCCTTACAGCAATGACTTGTGCACGCTTTAGCACGTGCTATCCTCTTGGGAGGATGAACAAGTCCTCCCCCTCGTATCGCACTGTGATCCAGACAGGGAATTAATCCCAAAAAATGAAAATACGAGTATACACTATTTGAGGGTTTCATCATGGCGAAGAGACATTGAGCTATTCGATAAAACAAAAATTTCTTAAATCCGATTCATAAATCCAGAGATATGATTTTTTAAAGTTTGACTAAATTGCGAACTGTTGTTTACATTGCAATTTCCGGCCTTTTGTTTGTGTTATCGTTGAAAACCCATACATTCAAGTTCTTGTAACTCTTCAACAAATGCACCAATTTTTTGAAACTTTTTTTATTTTACAGATAAACACCTAAGCTATCTAAAAATACAAAGCTATTTGCAAAATCTCAAGTTGGTATATCAATATTTGTCAAAATGGTGTATGACCTTTTTAAGCACAAAAACGAGGCAAATTATCAAAATTCCGTTTGTTATAGTGAAAACAAAAAATCTAACTAAATCTAACTCTTCAAAAAAAATATCACAATTGAATATGATGGCTTGAGAGAATTTTAACCAAAGGATTCGTACAGTTTCGTACAGGAAAAAAAGTTATCACACATTTGGCATGATAAGCCCTTTTGGTTTAACGTTGATTTTTTGGCAATGATTTTTGGCTTTGTACATGATTGAACTGTTCCGCATACGAACAGTGTTTATGCAATCTACTTTCAACTATCTTAGCTTTGCTTGAGTAAAGCTTGTATCTCTAAAGTATTTAGTTTTTGGTCGATAATCTTTGTACATGTCCTTGATAAGGGCCTCTTCTCGGTTTAGTGTATCGATCACCTCACTTTAATGATAATTGACTGCCTGCTCTTGGTCGGCTACGTTATTAACTCGTTCATCTAATTCATCACTGAACACTCTTTCTTTTACACGCCAGGCTTCATCCTTGACTTTAACTTGATACAATTTTTGGAGTACTAATTGAATTTTATATGCGTCTTCCTTCAGCCCCCCTTTCCTCTATCAGTTTATCAGCTAGATCCTTAAATTTCGCAGTATATTTGGTGCTCTACTTCGTACTTTTATCCTTTAAATCACCGTTTTCAACTATGAAATCATAAAGCTCGCCATTCGTTGTGATAAACATGATTGACTTTGTGACACATAGCTATTGGAATGGTTTAAAGACTACAGGCCAGCAGTTTTGTGTTTTAACAGTCATTGTTTTATTTTGTGGTAGGAACTGACTTGGAAATTAACATAGAAAAAATCTGCTTCTCAATGAGGCATGTGAAACATACAGGCTTGGCTTGGGTCGGTCATAGTTACGAGAAAAAATTGTTTTTATTGTTTTGCAGTTTCATATCAGTTTATGTAAAGTTGCGTCATCCTGTAATTTGAGCACTCCCGGTATCCCATATACAGTATGGTAGACACTCTCTATGCGTACTATCAATGTTTAAAGTTGAATATATATTTTGAAATAACGAGGTAAAGTTGCCTTGCCTTAAACAAAGAGGCATTTAAGGCGAATAAGTGAATGGAAAAGTAGTGATAGGGGAATGTAGGCAGTAGTTATGTTTCAATAAAAGTCGCCACAAGCATATCCGGACTATTGACGCCTCTTCCCTACCATATCGAAGCCCTTGAAGACAGTCAGTTAACATTTTCATTGACTATGGAATCAAGATAAAAACCGAGTCGACAGACAAGAAGCATGAAAATATTATACCAGAACAAGATCTTTATCAACAGTTGGTCGTCAAGGTTTCAGTGAGTACGACCATAACCAAACACAAAATGAAAAGGACCTACCATACCAAATGTGTGATAACTTTTTTTCCTGTACGAAGCTGTACGAATCCTTTGGCAGAAATTCTCTCAAGACATCATATTCAATTTTAATATTTTTTTCGAAGAGTTAGATTTAGTTAGATTTTTTGTTTTCACTATAACAGACGGAATGTTGATAATTTGCCTGGTTTTCGTGCTTAAAAAGGTCATACGCCATTTTGACAAATATTGATATACCAACTTGAGATTTTAAAAAAAGCTTTATATTTTTAGATAGCTTAGGTGTTTATCTGTAAGACAAAAAAAAGTTTCAAAAATCGGTGCATTTTTTGAAGAGATACAAGAACTTGAATTTCTGGGTTTTCAACGATACAACAAACAAAAGGCCGGAAATTGCAATGTAAACAACAGTTCGCAATTTAGTCAAACTTTAAAAAATCATATCTCTGGATTTATAAGACGGATTTAAGAAATTTTTGTTTTATTGAATAGTTCAATGTCTCTTCGCCATGATGAAACCCTTAAATAGTGTAGGGTAGGGTGGGGTAATGTGGGTCTACGGGGTAAAGTGGGTCTGCTGAGCTTTTCGCTAGAAATATCCTTCCTCATTAAATGGAAGAAAGGCTTGCTATTTTTCTTTTAATGTCTGCATAATAAACTTCCTTTTTACATAAAACATTCGTCTTAGATGTATCTCCACTCGTTTTATAAAATAACTTTACTGAACGGCCTATTGTGCAAGAATTTCATAGCCCAGGAAAACTTTCTCCTGTCACTGTTGTCTTGCTTTTCTGGTCAATTTAATGACCATGAGGTGAGAGTTTGGTCTTTTACAAATGAAATAACGTTTATTTCGAAGTCATTGACGTGATTGTTCTTTTGTTTTTATTTTTTTCCCAGGTGGGGTTATGTGGGCCTACTGAGAATTCAGCCATAATTCAAATTCAACGAAGCCTTGAATTGCCTAAAATTTTCGCACTTATGTTCAACTTGCCATGTTGTTTTCCGTCTAAAATGCGAAAACGGGTTTCCTATTACCGAGGTTGCTGTCTTGTAACCAGTAAATTGGAGTAAACATACTGCAAACATCTTTATTTGACTGTTATTATCAAATTCGATCACTGACTTGCAAGTCGCAACCATGGTGGATCACAGCATAATGACCGTAGTTTTATTTTCGTCGCGGGAACGGGATTGCTTGCGATAAAAGGTAAAGACTGTGATTTTATTGAATAGAGAATAGTTGGGAAATGTAAGTCCATTAATTTTTTTAATCATTTAGCCTTTCATATTCCGATTGTGTACAAGTTTTGAAAATAGACCCACTTTTCCCGCTCGTCGGAAAAAGTGGGCCTATTTTAGTTGCCAAAAGAGAAATTTTTTTTAAATATTTAACTGCCTTTGTCAGAGCTGAGATTTTTCCCAAGAAAAAAGAAGCACTGAATGTCAATTAAACGAAACTTTTGAAATGTTTTGCATTTTAGTCTCGTTTTACCAGCTATCCATTTTGAGATTTTGCTCATTTTCGAACCATATTACCCCACCCTACCCTATACTCGTATTTTCATTTTTTGGGATTAATTCCACGATTTCTAAAGAGCTTTTTTTTTTTTTTTTTTTATATCATTCATTTAAAAAGTTTACAATGAGTTCTACAATCTACAATACTTATCTAATTACTATACAACACTACGGGAACGATACCAGGGGGAGCGAAAGAACTCAAAAATTTTACGAGTGCGGCTCGTTTGAAGTTGAGATGCATAAGATGCATGACATCTAATATCAAACAGAACTTACAAGGAAAACAAAGAACATTCACGTAAAGGGACTTGGTGGTTGCTAAGAACATCGCTGAAATTTCAAAGGATCTCAAACAAACCGACCAGTTTCCTGGATGAAACGTAAAGTCAATTCGAGTATATTTTTGTTCAAGTCATCAGAAAAGTCTTGATCACCATATAGTAAAAGCTGCGTCAAAGCATCATTTGAAAGGCCAGCGATTTGTACATACGGTTGCAATAATTGTACAATTCCAGCGAGAAGATCTCTTCGTTGAACATCAAAAGAAGGGCAGAGCAACAAAAAATGCTCCGTATCCTCGATGCCATCGTTTGTTGGACACATTGGGTTTATGGTATCCCTGAAATTATGCTTGAACTTGTGAAAATTTAACTTACTGAGACCAACCCTAAGTTGAGTAAGATAGGACAATCCTATTGGATCGTGTATTCCAAAAACAGATTTTGCAGGGGGTCGGATTATTGATAAGATCTTTTTCTTAAAAACAGCAACTGAGGGTGCAAGTCTCAATTCAGGCTCGAGCTTATTCCATTCGGATAGGTAGCTGGGATAAAAACTAGACTTAAATTTTTCTGTCCGTGCCTTTAATCGCCCAAGGACATCCTGGTCGCGAAGACAGTACTGCGACTGATGAAGAGGAGGAATTGGATCTACTGTATACTCAGGGCTAAGATTATTTACAAACTTGTAGAACAAGGTAAGGCGTCTACTCCATCGTCGGGAACTTAATGACTCCCAGCCAAGCTCCTTGTACAGCTTCTCGCGAGATGTTCCCATCCATGTTCCTGTTACAGCCAAAGCAGCAGAATACTGAACGGACTCTAGCTTTTCCATGGCATTTGGTAAAATGATACTTTGACTGAATTCACATGCTTTGGCAGGAATATGGTAAATGACATCACCATAGTCCAGGTGTGGTCGAACGTAGAGCTTATATACTTCGTTAAGGGTATGCCTGGGCAGATATTTGGAGAGATATTTCAGCAAACCAATGCCCTTTCTTGTCTTAGAGATAGCTGATTTAATATGAGCTGAAAAAGATAGTTTTGAGTCAAGGGTAATTCCTAAATGTTTATGTTCGTTTACCCTCTTCACAGGTATGTGTAACTCTTTATATATAACTGGGTGTGTCAGAAGGAGCTGTCCTCTTCTGGCGGGCCATGGGGGTCGTGCGCCTGGGCGGTTTCGGGGGTCTGTTGCTTGGTCTTTGGCAGGGGTCCTGAGTTGGATGCCAGTTGGTGGTATCTGATTCGGGATCTTGGCTGGAGATTGGGTTGTGGGCCTTCGGGGCTGGTCTGGTGCGCGATTTGTCGTGGGCTGTCGGGGGTGGATGGTTCTTTTTGGTGCACCCAGTTCAGCATAATTTTAACAAATATTTTCTACAGATTGTATTTTAATTTGATTTTTTATACCTTTTCGTTGTGTCCCCAATTAGCTTGTAAGCTAAAGATTTTGACACATTAATAAAGATATTGATTGATTGATTGATTGATGTCATTAAAAAGGATTACTGGGTGTTCAATTTCAATTTTCTTTTTTGAAAATTTTAATTCAACAGCTTGTTTTAACGGATCAGGATTAAATGACATTCTCCAAGCGTGAGCCCACTGACTTATCAAGTCCAAGTCATGATTCATATTATTGGCAGCTGTATTGGAATCTTCTACCACTGTGAACAATGATGTATCATCAGCAAATAACTTAGCATTGCACTTCAAGCTTACGGCTAGATCATTTATATACACAAGGAAAAACAAAGGTCCAAGAATAGAGCCCTGGGGCACCCCTGCCGAAATATCTCCCCAATTAGAACTCTGTCCATTCAGTACAGTTCTCTGCTTTCGATCCTTGAGGAAACTTTGGATTAAAGAGAGAAGTTGTCCAGAGACACCACATCGTTTTAATTTATAAATTAGACCATCGTGCCATACCCTATCAAATGCCTTAGAGATGTCAAGATACACAGAACGAACATCTAGAGGAGGGTTACAGTCAAACGCTTTAAATATTGTATGTGTTATTGAGAGTAACTGATTGATTGTTGAATCCCCTGGGCGAAATCCTGATTGATTTTGGTTAAGGAGTTCATGTGATACAAGATGTGAATAAAGAGAATCGTATATGAGTTTTTCAAGTATTTTCCCAAAAATTGGTAAAAGAGAAATAGGACGGTAATTCCCTTTCACATTTTTCTCATTCTTCGTATGAACCGGCACTACATTTGCACATTTCCATATTTCGGGAAATAAACCACGCCTCAAACAATTTATGAAAATTATCTTGAGTGGCAGAACCAATGCAACATCGCTCAACTTTATCATCCTCACAGATATTTCGTCCCAGCCATGTGCTTTATTGGGATTAAGCGATCTAATGATATTAAGTATCTTTTCCTCAGAGATGACGATATCACTTATCAGAGTCGTAGCCATCGGAGTATCTTGGGGAATTTCACTACCTGTGTCAATGGTCGTGCATTGAAGGATGAAATAGTCATTAAATATCTGTGCCTTTTCGGTAAAATCCGTTACAAACAGCCCGTTTTCTAGAAGAGGTGGTATCATAGGAATCTTAACTTTGTTTAGAACAGTGTTTATTAAATTCCAATAGGTTTTTCTATTGGTCCCAGGATCAGCCAAAGATTTTCCAGTTTTACGGAAGTAATTTTGCTTAGCTTCCTCAATCATTTTGGCACCTTCAGAGCTTCTAAAGAGCTGCATCACAGTGTATCGATTACGTATTCAGGGGGATTCCATTCTCCCAAGAGGACAAAATACATGAATTTATGTGTGTCATCAATTTTAGGAAGGAAAATGTGCTCATTGTTTCCATTCGTTTTTGCAGGTTTTTTGAAGGGGCTTTCTGCAGAAAATCACCCATATCCACCGGAAGGAATGGCTGATTAAGGCCGGGTAAATTATTGAACCTAATTGAACATATTGGCAATAAAACAAGACATTTTTCAATATTATTGCTTTGATATTCACGGAGCATTGGCCTTCCAAGCGGGGATCCTCTTTTCTGACTCACCCGGTATAATATAATATAATATAATATAATATAATATAATATAATATAATATAATATAATATAATATAATATAATATAATATAATATAATATAATATAATATAATATTATATAATATAATATTATATAATATAATATAATATGTTATCTTCATATTTCAGAAACTGCTGCAGCAATCATCCCAGGGCGAGAGCTGCGAGGATAATTTCAACTGGGGAAGGTGTGTCTAAATGTCATGTGATTCAGTCCAGTCCAACAACGGTAACTTTTATCTATCTATATACATAACGCCGGGGCGATCGGTTAAGATTGTCCCATTGTCGTCGTAATTAATGTGTATGCTCAGCTATCATCTCCCACTTCCCACACTGCAATGCCACGTTTTTCCCTAAAGAGAAGACAGGAAGAGGCCACTATACAAAATGCTGCCGCCAAGGAAAAGTTCATCTACCACCCATCGCTCAGCCATCAGAAAACATTAAACAACTTTTTTCAGGTGACTCCCCACATTCTCCCCATTTCAAGACCCATATCAGGCAATACAATGCTTCATTGGGAATGGCTTCCTGGAATGCTCCAATTGTCCAACATCCAGCAGGAGGTCCTAGAGTCGTCACAATTCATGGGCAAGCTTACCACTTAACGAGCCCACCTGAACCACAGCCAGGTCAGCCACCAAAATTTGCACAATTGTACATCCTTGACACCAGGCAGGCCATCCAGGAAAGATTACAGCAGCCAGAAAATGCCCAACTTCACCCACATGTATTACAACAACTGCAGGATGAACTGATGACGGTCAATCCTTATGCCCACGTTTCAGATACATGGGTGACGTCATGCAGGAGCAACGAGAGCAAGCAGCAGCCCGCGGTAAACAACCAAAACCAGTCAGTATGATCATACCAGATAAAAGAGACAGAGACCGTCGCTACGACCAACCAAGTGCCACTGAAATCGCAGCAGTTTACATTGGAGAAGAAGGCGAACCCCCCAATCCAAGTGACAGAGACAGTGCCATCTATCCACGACAAGAAAGGCAAACAATTAAAATCAGTGCCATTCACCACACACTGATCCAATGACATACCCCATTATTTTCTTCCATGGCGAAAGTGAATGGCAGCCAGGCCTTTTCCAAACAGATGCAGATGGCCACCCAAACCCCCACGTGAGACTTACCCTTCTGCAATACTACGCCTTTCAAATTACATTCAGAGATGCTTTCTCCACAATACATCTCAGTGGCCAATTATATCATCAATATCTTGTGGATGCAGTCACAAAGATCGAAGGGAACGTCCTGCATTGGATTCGCACACATCAAGACCACCTCCGAATCGAATGCTACCAAGGACTCATGGACCATATCCGGAGACAAGCAGACCAACATGATCTCGGTGTTGGACGTCTTGTCATCCTACCATCCACATTTACTGAAAGCCCTCGCAATATGCACCAAAATTACCAAGATGCTATGTCGATCGTACGAAAAAAGGAAAGCCTGATTTATTCATCACAGTTACAGTCAATCCAAAATCACCCGACATCACAAACTACCTCTTGCCACACCAAACAGCCACAGACAGGCCAGATCTCGTATGCCGGGTATTCGAATTAAAAATCAAAGCAATCAAAGAGGATTTATTACAAAGGCATCTGTTTGGTCGAGCAGTTGCACATGTCAACACAATTGAGTTTCAGAAGAGAGGCCTACCACACATGCACCTCCTCCTCTTCCTTGAAGACCATGACAAACCAAGGACACCGGCAGATGTAGACCGATTAGTCGCTGCTGAAATACCAGATCCTGACCAACAGCCAGAGTTATACCAGAAGGTCACCCCATATGGTTCATGGCCCCTGTGGTGAACTCAATCCAAACTCACCCTGCATGGAAAATAACCAGTGTAAAAAAGGATACCCTAAACCACTGCATGTAAATGAAACACAATACAACGTTGACGGCTACCCATTATATCAACGCCGTGGCCGTTTCACTGCCCATGTTCGCGGTCATGAAGTAAATAACTCTTTTGTTGTACCATACAATCCATTCCTGTTACAGAAATATGACTGTCATATCAACGTTGAAGTCTTCACCAGCATCAAAAAAGTGTCAAATACATTTTCAAGTACATCCACAAAGGATATGACCATGCACATCTAGAGATCCGCCAAGGTCAACTACACCATGACGAGATCCTCGAATTTCTCAATGCACGCTATGTTGGCCCACATGAAGCTGTGTACAGAATATTCGAATACAAACTTCATGATATGAGGCACTCCATCCAGCGTCTCGCCATTCACCTACCCTTGCAGCAAATGGTTTATTTCCATAAAGGTCAGGAAGAGAGAGAGAGCAGTCCAGGTCAACCAAGACACAACTTTAACAGCCTGGTTTTCAACTCAACGAAACACATCCAGATGCACGACAATATCTATACCATGATATTCCAGACCACTACACGTATGATCGACGAACTAAGAAATGGAAAACAAGGCAACGAGCTACAAATATCATCGGCCGCATCTACCAAGTGCAGCCATGAGCCATCGACACCTGAAAGATTTTGTCTCCGCATGATGTGGCTTCATTGCCCAGGTGCAACTTCTTTCCAAGCATTGCGGACAGTTAACGGCCAAGAATATCCAAGCTTCAAAGATGCTGCCAGAGCATTAGGCCTCCTACAAGATGACAACGAGTTGCACCATTGCTTAGAAGAGGCCAATTTCATGCAAATGCCAAGCCAGATACGTGCACTTTTCGCTACTCTTCTGCTTTTCAACTCTCCATCAGATCCACGCCGATTGTTTTTTTTTTTTTTTTTTTATATATATACTCCTTAAAATCAACTACATTTAACAGATAAACTAAACATAAGATAGAGTGTGCCACTCACAGTGAAAATGGGCACATGGTCATCGAGTTCCCACTGTGAATAGCACTTACAATAGATAATTAATAAATAGTATAGTTTATCAACACAACATTACCACAAAAACACTACATTACGAAGACGTAAACGAATGGGCGCTGCAATTTACTCAAAAATTTAAGGTAACTCTGCCCCCATCCCAACCAGAGCAGAGAGCAGAGCCACCCTAACTGAATCTTTTTGTTGCTTTCAAATATGCCATCGACGCTTCTAAAATTATACGATTTGCAACAACGGTTAGGTTGTTGCTTCCAAACAGTAACAGTTGGCATAAGGATTTTGAATCCATTGATGTAATATCAATCCCGGGAATGTCAGAAAGTTGACCAAGGAGATCTCTTCGCATCGTGTCAAAACGAGGGCAGTGCAGGAGAAAGTGTTCATTATCCTCTACCGCTTCGCCACAGGCGCAGCAAGGGTTTATACAGTCAAATCTATGTCTGAATTTATGTTCATTAAGAGCACTAAATTTCAATCGAATTTTAGTCAGGTATCTAACACCATCTATATCAGAAATGTTGTACATGGAGTTTGTCACAGGTTTTATAATTTGAAGCAGTTTTTGTTTAAACTCAGAAATGGACCTTGAATTTTTGATCTCGTCGTCGAGTAAATTCCACTCATGGAGTGTGCTCTGGAAATACGTGTTTGAAAAGCGAACAGTTCGTACAATATTTTGATCGTAAACCCGCGGATTTCTAAGATTGTACAACATTTGACGCTCCGGAGGGATTTTAGAAAACAAATACTCGGGTGAATGGGACCCTACTAATTTAAAGAAATGACACAAACGTCTATACCATCGCCTATGGTAAAGGGTTTCCCAGCCTAGTTCATCATAGAGCCTGTTCCTACTTGTACCTCTCCATGCTCCAGTCACAGCTAATGCAGCCAAATACTGAGTCTGCTCAAGTCTCCGGGTAAAGTTCAGCTGCATCCCAGGATCATCTCTATGATAGATTATATCGCCATAGTCCAAATGGGGCCTCGCATATAACTTATAAATCTGATCCAGTACAGCTCTGGAAACATATCTAGAAAGATATCGTATCATACCAATACCTCGCCTAGCCTTGACAATAGCCTCTTTGATATGACTCTGAAAATCTAGCTTAGAATCGAGAATCATGCCTAGATGCTTATGCTCTGCTTTTACTGTGACCTCATCATTCCCTAAGAATAGAGGAGGGTGAGTGGGCTTGAGTCTTTTTGAAGAGAAAATAACTTCTTCCGTTTTATCTGCATTGAATTTCATCTTCCATTGCCATGCCCAAAGTCGAACCCTTTCAAGATCTCTATTTAAATCATCAGCAGTTTTGTTTTCATCCTTCACAACAGAAAAAAGAGATGTGTCATCGGCAAAAATTTTTACATCGCAATTTAAGTTCTCCACAATGTCGTTAATGTATACAAGGAAGAACAAAGGACCCAAGACCGAACCTTGTGGCACTCCAGCAGATAATTGTGCCCATTGAGAACTTTTTCCATTCAACACAACACGCTGCCTGCGATTTTCTAGAAAGTTACCAAGTAATGACAAGAGATGACCAGATATTCCGTTGCACTCAAGTTTGTAAAGTAACCCATCGTGCCAAACCCTATCAAAAGCTTTCGACAGATCGAGGAAGACGGCCCGTGTTTCTCTGCTGGGAATTTCTTCAAAAGCGGTTTAAATTTTATGAGTTATTGCTAGCAATTGGTTTATTTGTCGAGTCACCTGGGCGAAAGCCTGATTGATGTGGAGTTAAGAGTCCATTGTTGCAAAGGTGTTCATACATGACATCAAAAATCAATTTTTCAAATAGTTTTCCAAAAATTGGTAGAAGTGAAATTGGTCGATAATTATTTTTACACTGCCGGTACCCTTTTTGTGGATAGGAATTATATTTGCCTTCTTCCAGATTGAGGGATAAATTCCTACCTCAAGGCATTTTTCAAAGATTTGGCACAATGGCTCTACTACAGAAACATCACACATCTTTATAATAAAAATTGATATATTATCGCAGCCATGATCTTTGCTGGTATCGAGAGAACGAATTAATCTTAAAACTTTTGCTCTGTCTATAACAAGACTTTGCAAAAGCACATTGCATCGAGGTCGGAAGTTTGGAAGGGTGCTCCCAGTTGATACCGCACAACACTGTTCCACAAAATAATCATTTAAAACATTAGCTTTTTCTCGTACGTTGGTTAGGAATAAACTATTTTCTAACAATGGCGGTATGTTAAACGTCTTCTTGTTGTTTATTAATCTGTTTAGAATTGACCAATACTCTTTCAAGCCTTGTTTTGGATCGGACAATTTTCTACCTAATTTCAAAAAATAGCTTTCCTTGGCCTTGACAATGAGTTTTGAAGTAGCATTGCGAACATTTTTAACTCTTTCCCAATCTTCTTCCCTCCTCCCACGTTGAACAAAACTTCTGTAAGTTCTTTGCTTGCGTTTAATTGATTTTTTAAGTTCTGGGGTTATCCATGGGGGGTCCTTGTCATTGCATGTAACAATTTTGTTCGGAATATTTGAAAACAGGATAAAAGACATTGTTTGCTGATTGTTTGCTGATTTCCAAGAAGCCATGTCCGAAGACCTACTCCATGCTGAGCGACGTCGCCTCAATGACAACACAATTCAATTTGCGGACAGACACATGCATCTTTACCTATTCTACATTAATGTTGAATTACAAAGCCATGGCAAGTCAATCCAAGATGAAAAATTTGATTTACCGCAAATACCAGATAATTTCCGTCCCCCCAACCATGAGGCTCCATAAATCAACGTCGAAGAAGAGCAACGTCTTGGACAAGAAATGCTTCATCCCCTCAATCCAGACCAGCGTCATGTCGCAGATTCATTTCTCCGTGCGCTCAATAACCAAGCTGATAACAGGTGTTTCTTTGTCGATGGCTTGGGGGGCATAGGAAAAACATTCCTCTACAATACTTTGGTTCACATTCTCAGAGGCATGGAAATCAAAGTTAAATGTGTTGCCTACTCGGGCATTGCTGCTACCCTGTTGATTGATGGCGCAACTGCCCACTCCACATTTCAAATTCCAATACCGCTACATGAACATTCCACTTGCAACGTAAGCCGCCAGACCTACAGACCACGAGACATTGCATCTACAACCGTCTTCATATGGGACGAAGCCTCCAGGGTTCCAGCACTAGCACTTAAAGCCGTTGACCGTTTGCTCGGAGACATAACACGGATGGATACTCCGTTTGGAGGAAAGTTTATGTTCCTAGGAGGCGATTTCCGTCAGGTTCTACCAGTTATACCAAAGGCAAGCAGAGAGCATAATGTAAACAGCACCTTGAAGAACTCTCTACTTTGGCATCACTTTCAGCAGTTTCATTTGGTCACCAACATGAGAGACACTCGAGATATTCGCTACCGTGCTTTCGCTGATTGGCTTCTCAGAATTGGAGATGGACGAGAACCTTTCAATGAAAATGACCAGATCACACTCCCACCTGAAGTCCACCTACCATCAAACACTCTCCAAGAAATGGTCGATGCCACCTTCCCACAAGGCCCTAACGGTGACCCTGAGTACATGGCCAAACGCTGCTGTCTGACACCAAAAAACGTAGACTCCCATGTCATCAACGATCTTGTGCTGCATAAATTACCAGGCAACAAAAAACATATTTCAGTGTTGATAAAGTTGTTACTGACGACGAGCATGAAGCAGCTGTCTACACCATGGAGTTTCTCAACAGCATGACTCCAAGTGGAATGCCTCTACACAAACTAGAGTTGAAGGCAAGTTGCAATCTTAGAAACTATTTCATTCAGTAACCCTTTATGCATCAACTTTAAATCATGCACTCATGCTCCAATAAAAACAACACGACGAGTTACAAATTTTTACAACATAAAAGAGATCAATACAGAGGAACAATACAACATTGAGCATATCCACCATTCTCCCTTCCCTTTTCTACGAAACAACAAATTTCATCCTTGCCGACCTCAGCCTCCCCAGCAACAATAAACCAATCGTAATTCTCTCACAGCATGATCAACTTCTTCAAGTCACCTTCCTAAATTCTACCTTTTTCTTCATTGCAGATTGGAGCCACCGTCATTCTCCTTAGAAATCTCAATCCAAAGAAAGGACTCTGCAATGGAACTCGCCTTATCATTCGCGATCTCAAAGACCATGTAATAGCTGCTGAGATCATTGCAAACCAATACAGTGGACAGTATGTGTTAATACCAAGGATCACCCTAGCACCCCAAGATGAAAACATGCCATGTCAGTTGTCTAGAACCCAATTTCCAATTCGATTGGCCTACTGCTTGACCATCAACAAATCACAAGGTATGAATATCCACATCCCCATCTTTGCATCTCCCATTCGCAAGCTTCCCAGTTCCCCACCTTAAATTTATATCCCATCATTCTTAGCTGAACATTCAAGAAATACTACCAAGCTTTCTAACGATCATCTAACACCTCACAGATTGTTCACTATCACAAAATCTTGACATTGTTTGGTAGTAACGGGCTTCACATTGAACCAAACCAACTTTCCTTTCCAGGGCAATCTTTGCAGTGTGTTGGTGTACACCTACCAGAAGATGTATTCAGCCATGCTCAGCTATACATCGCCTTTTCGAGAGCAACCTCACTAGATGGCATCAAAGTTGTCACACAGGATGGATCACACGCCCGAAACATTGTCTACCCGGAGGTTCTCCTGTGATAACTTACCAGTTATTTCCCAGCTAAGTATAATACATACTTTAACACAAAGCAATCAAATTTATTGCTTAAAAACACCTACCTTCCACATTCTACCAAAATACTTTAAGATCAACTTCTACCAGCACTCAAAATTTGCATACAACACTCCAGCCACACAAAGGTAAATGCTTTATCATAAAGTCTTATATAATTGATTCATAGCAAACTTAAACTTATTTTTCTGGAAAATAGGCAATTTGTTCCAGGTAAGCCAGAACAATTGTGCAATTCCTGCAGTTTCTCCCACCAGAACTCCCTCATTGAGCTTCAAATGCCGCATGTTTTCAGGGACAGTACAAAATGATGCTCATCTGCATTACACAACAATGATCGCCGAGGAACACTCCCTATCATTTCAGATCAATTCCTTTGAGCCTGAAATAGACACACGTGTCTGTGCCTCACAGCACCTCAGCCTCGAACAGAATGCATCAATATTATCAACAGTAAATAGACACATACGTCTGTGCTTTACAGCACCTCAGCCTCGAACACAGAGCATCAATATTATCAACAGTAAATAGACACATATGTCTGTGTTTTACAGCACCTCAGCCTCGAACACAGTGCATCAATATTATCAACAGTAAATAGACACATATGTCTGTGCTTTACAGCACCTCAGCCTCAAACAGAGTGCATCAATATTAACAACAGTAAATAGACACATATGTCTGTGCTTTACAGCACCTCAGCCTCGAATACAGTGCATCAATATTATCAACAGTAAATAGACACATATGTCTGTGCTTTACAGTACCTCAGCCTCAAACAGAGTGCATCAATATTATCAACAGTAAATAGACACATATGTCTGTGCTTTACAGCACCTCAGCCTCAAACAGAGTGCATTAATATTATCAACAGTAAATAGACACATATGTCTGTGCTTTACAGCACCTCGCCCTCGAACACAGTGCATCAATATTATCTACAGTAAATAGACACACATGTCGGTGCTTTACAGCACCTTAGCCTCAAACAGGGTGCATCAATACTATCAACAGTAAATAGACACATGTATCTGTGCTTTACAGCACCTCAGCCTCAAACAGAGTGCACCCATATTATCAACAGTCAATAGACACTCGTGTCTGTGCCTCACAGCACTTCAGCCTCAAACAGAATCCAGTCTACCTATGCACTCCAATCAGGATTGTTCACCAGATCAATTTCAGAAAACTTGCAAATTGCCTTTTTCCCCAGGGATCCGACTTCACTTTGCTAAGACTCTCAAGGTTTCCCTTCCACAACACATTTACGCATTTTATATTACTACCTCTGAAACAAAATTTTTTATCATATCATTTTCAAAAACAAGGATCAATAAAACTTGCTAATTATGTCCTGCACCATCTACTGGAGCTCAAAGTGAAGTCGTAATTCCTTTATTTTTCTCCACAACTACTCGCCGATAAACGTGCCGCACAATATTTGGGTAACTGATCTACGCCATCAGGGAATCTTTATATCTGATGCGCTAGAATTTGACTGCAAGTCACTAGACCCACATTTTTATGCTTACATTGCCTTTAAACTGGAAGAGTTTCATATTTTACATAACCAAACATTATTCTTTCATTGAACTTTTTTTTACTTTTCCACTGCAATGTCTTCCTAACCTACGTATAGCAAAAACATCAAACAAACTATTAGAAATTGTCCATGAGTTAACTTTGTAATTCCAAGCCAAACTCCTCCTTTCACTATTCTTATTTCCTAGCTTCAAGCGCATACAATAATGACGAACATCGCTTCAAGTCGAAACTGAACAATGCCTTAAAAGGTAAAGATCATTTCTGTAACGATACATTTCCGAACTGTTCACTCTCACTGCCAATGAAGTATATTCAATCAACTGCATTGTACAAATATAACCACTCCCATGTCCTCTATCTCATACTATGATAAAACTCCAAGCGCAGCTACTTATTCACCATCTACGTTCGAATCATTATATAACACATTATATATCGAAATTTCTTATCAGCGTTTTCTTACCTTTCAGCCATCAACAAAATGAAACAAGATGTAATCAAGGAGCACAACAGCACAAACAACACTGCACATTTCTGTAACAATACTTGCAAGCTAAAACTGAAGTAAGCGTATTCTCTTCTCTATGTTGACGACATATTGATTTTTGAAGTTGAACAGAAGATGACCAGTCCTTTGCATTAGTTAAATCTATCTACAAATTCTAATCGTTCACTATAGTATTACTGATCTCCCATCGTTGATGTAACTGTGATCCCAACTATACTGAATAGACATCAAATATGTCACCTCCTCTCTTTATTCCCCTAATCCCCCTAAAGTACACACTTATCTTTGGAAGCTTCCCTTCCGTACCCTATTTCATCAATGCCTTCGCTTTATCAAAATCTTATCAACTTCCAACAGTCTCATGCAATAACATGTTTGCTTTAAATCTTTATTTGGAACTAACGGTACCTGGACTACCCTTTTGTTTACCTTCTGTGCATAGTTGTAGAAATTTAACATTGATAGAGAATTATCTGCAGCAAATTTCGGTTTGTTTACTACTTAACCATCTTATATATAACGCCGGGACGACCAAATAACATTGTTCCATTGTCGTCGTTTAAATTTGTCGCCTGTGTCGGGATCTCAATCTTCCAATGCCCCTTCGAGTTCCCTCTTCATCTCTGAAAATCACCCACCTGGGCTGGGGTAGAAGCGAGGATAACAAGAGCAAGGAAAGCAACCTGACGAACGACGAAACCAACGCACACCAAGACAGATGCCTGTTAAGATTAAAACCCAGTCTACCAAATACACTGGTATACCTGACAATATACCAAGGCTACGAGAGCCTGATCTGATACGTAGAATAATAACAATAACCCTATCAAAAATAGTGATAATGTGGCGCGCGAAGCGTGCCACTAGGCGCCCAAGCCCTCCGCAGGAGCTAGGAACTCCGAACCCGCGCGCAGCACTAAAGATGAAAGCCGACTGTTAATGGCTATTTTCAAATGACCTAACCGATCTAGCATATGCAGATTGTCATTGGCTAATTTCAATTGGTACAAACCTCTTAGTGAAGCTACTAAAGATGAAAGCCGAATTTTATTGGCTAATTTCAAATGACCTAACCCATCTAGCATAGGCAGATTGCCATTGGCTAATTTCAATTGCTACGAACTCCATACTGAACTTACTGAACATAATTGCCGACTCTTATTGGCTAATTTCAAAAGACCTAACAGATCTAACATATGCAGATTGCTATTGGCTAATTTCAATTGGTACAATCTCCATAGTGAAGTTACTAAAGATGAAAGGCGACTCTTATTGGCTAATTTCAAATGACCTAACCGATCTAGCATATGCAGATTGCTTTTGGCTAATTTCAATTTGTACAAACCCCATAGTGAAGCTACTAAAGATGAAAGCCGACTGTTATTGGCTAATTTTAAATGACCCAACCCATCTAGCATAGGCAGATTGCCATTGGCTAATTTCAATTGGTACGCACTCCATACTGAACTTACTGAACATAATAGCCGACTATTATTGCCTAATTTCAAATGACCTAACAGATCTAGCATATGCAGATTGCCATTGGCTAATTACAATTGGTACTATCCCAATAGTGAAGTTAATAAAGATGAAACGCCACTCTTATTGGCTAATTTCAAATGACCTAACCCATCTAGCATAGGCAGATTGCCATTGGATAATTTCAATTGGTACAAACTCCATACTGAACTTACTAAATATAATAGCCCACTCTTATTGGCTAATTTCAAATAACCTATCCCAAAAGGAGGCTACAGTGTGAGGGCAGTCACACTATCTCACTTTAGTTCGGGGCAGTCATGTGTCTGCCCCCATGTCACGTGACTTACTTGGCAAAGTTCCAAAATTGGTCATGTGACTTGGCACGGTGCCAAGTTCCGGCCATGCGACTTGGCACTTTGCCAAATTATATGACGTCATTTGGCAATGAGCCAACTTCCCCCCACAAATGCCCCTCCACATGAGCAGTACATTTCTTTCACTATTTCCATAAAACTTTCCTCCAAGGGCCGAGTATAACCCTTGCAGCCTTCCTACCTGATATTATTTTCCACAAGGGAGGCTGAGATCTGCGGAAACGTTCTAAAATAGCAACAACGTCAGCAAATGCAACTAAGGGAACTCAGCCAAGAAGAGCAACTACATTAATGGACGAAGTTGAAGCTACTGGGAGGAACTTCAACAACTAATGCAACCAGACCAGCGAGGTTTACCTTACACAGCTAACACTAATAACGCAAGGAAGGCAATTAAGGAAACAAAAGCTACTATGGCCACTATGGCAACATTTACGACTACATCATCATCATTATCATCATCATCATTTATTTATTTACAAAGTAGGCTGAAACAAAACCATAGCTAAAATTACAGCTAATTAAGGCCTACTTATTTACAAAATTTACAATCTAATCTAAAAATAATATGTATATGTATAATTACAATAATTTCACTAACTATTCTGTTATGAACCCAACCTGTTGTACATATGTTTTGCAAAGCCTACCGTTGCATTTATCACCATTCCAGCACCTGATTTGCTTTTTGAAAATTTGAAGGGTGCTGGAGTCTTTTATCTCGTGTGGTAGCAGCTGCCACATTCTATTTCCAAGGAAAGCTACAGACTCGATTCCAAAGGACGTAGTGCGTACTTTTGGAAGCAGCTTGTCGGTCCCATGCCTCAAGTCGTAGCCAGTGTTCCGCTGCGTGAAAATAGCCTTCATAAAAGTTGGACTTAGATCTAATTTTGTTTTAAAAATCTCAGTCATAAGCAACTGTAGGTTTCTTATATGGATGGGCACTGAATTTGTTTGCTCCAGGAGAAAACCAAAATCATGTTCGTAATCTTTCTGTGCAATGCGCAAAGCCCTTTCGTGAACGTGATTTATTCTTTGATTCAAGGTTCTATCGCAGAACATCCAAACAAGTGGACAATAGCTAAAATGGGATAATATGAAAGCACGCATTAGTTGCTGCAGTTTTTCTGTGTCCATGTAACAGGATATTCGGTTAAGAGCATGAAGTTTTTGGCTGGCTTTCTGACAAAGAGATTTGACATGTTGTTTGAAGGAAAGAGATCGATCAAATTCTATGCCAAGAAGATTCTCCTCTGTGGATTCTTTCAAACAAGCGCCTCCTATTTTGATGGATACATCATTGTCTTTTGCACCGAAAATCATTAAATGGCATTTATCCTCATTTAGCTTCATGAGATTGTTCGGAAACCACTCAGTTAACTGAAGGACATCATTTTCTAAATGCGCAATTACATTATCGATTTTTGGAAAATACGCATAAATCGTTGTATCGTCCGCATAGTTACATATTTCGGTCTCCTCTAGGAACAGGAACAAGTCATTCAGGTATATGTTGAACAAAAGGGGGCCTAGGACAGAACCTTGAGGTACACCTAGGGTGGTATTTGTCCACGTGCTGAATGAACCATTGAGCTTTACCCTTTGTTTCCTGTCGACAAGATAGCTATGGATGAACTGCAATGCAGATCTACTGAAACCGTATGCATTCAATTTTGCAATCAATAATTCGTGATTTAGACAATCAAAGGCTTTCGAAATGTCCGTCAGGACGGCCCCTGCGACGCCTCCGCTGTCCAACGACTTTTCGCAGGTTTCAACTAAACGTAGAAGTGCATGCTGTGTACCATAGGCCTCTCGAAATCCACAGAGGAGTGGAGACAAGAAACATTGGACAAAGGGCAGCATTTGATCTTGCATCAACCTTTCGTATATCTTTGATGCCGATGGCAAAACTGTAATTTAATGTTTGTATGGAAGTTAAAGTAAAATAAAACATCATCTCTACTAAACAAATAACGCACACACCAAAACGAAGTTAACAACTAATTTCTCCCACAACAAACACTACCAACGCCACATCAGAAAGAAAGACAACTAGGGCAACGAAGGAATCTACCGGGTGTCCCAAAAAAAAGGTAACAGATTTGATCAGATCTAGCGAGGAGAATTTAGCTTGAATCAATCCAAAATCATTTTCAAAACATTCCTCGAAGGTTAACTTAAACACAAATACCTTGTTTGTTGATATTGGTGCACTGAGAGTTGCAATATTAATCTTGAAAGTCCAAATTTGCATCCATCTCCAAACCAGAGGTTTTGGGTTTTGGCCTAAATTTCTAGCGCGCTGTTTTGGGGAATCACCCGAATTATTTCGCAAACCTCGTGAAGCATAAACTTGAATAGAAATTCAAAGACTGAAAAAAAAACAGTAACATTGACAAAGTTGGTCATCATGGGACATCGTTCCTCATCTACAAGAAACTCTACAACTCAATTCCTAACTTTGACATTCAACATAATAGTTCATTCATCGGCGAAATGATGCCCTTGGGCATTGATGCATTTGTTGCATGTTGCAAGCATTCCCTGAAATGCATTTAAGATAAAGTCTCTTGGGATGTCTCTACACTGGCGTCTGATCGCATTCTTCAGTTGATCAATTGTCGTAGGCTGCATATTTCTTTGCACATCCCAAATCTTGGTCTTGAGGTAACCCCAAAGGAAAAAATCTAAAATTGCCAGATCTGGTGATCTTGGAGGCCACAAGAAATCTCCACGCTTTGAGATCACTTTTCCGGGAAAGCGACCATGGAGATATTGCATTGTCTGGTTACTCGTATGAGCCGGGGCCCCATCTTGCTGCCACCACACATTCTCCTGATTTATGTCTAAGGCTGCGAATTCTCTCTGAATAACATTATACCGAATAATGCGTAGATACTCTCGTGAATCTAAATTTCCGTTAACAAAATGTGGGCCCAAAATTCTGCCATCGCCTGTCAAACCAATCCATACCAATACTTGCCCGGCCCCTTGCTGACGATGAATATAATGACCATCAGGATGACCTTGTCCATAAGGGCTATAGTTTATAACATTATGCGTGTTCACCTCAGAATTTAACGAAAATATGGCTTCATCGGATGTGATCAAGTTTGACAAAAATGTTTGATCTTCCTCGCATTTCTGAATAAACCAATGGCAAAACTCTAATCTAAGGGCAGGATCGCGGGGAAGTAATGCTTGCTGTTTAACGAGGACATAAGGATGAAAGTTGATGTCCTGACGCACAATCCTACTAAAGGAACTTTTTGATATGCCAAGACCATTTCTTCTCGCAGAAGCTTTCCCATTCCGCTGCAAAGACCGACGCACCCTATTGATGTTATCTGCCGATCGAACAGCCTTAGGTCTACCACTATTTTCTTTATTTCTGTTGAGGCTCGTACCATGCTCCTTGTATTTCTTATAATTAGCCAAAATATTCTTTACTGCTGGTGCTGGAATCCCAGGCCAGTGGTCCACCCAAGACCGCCTGACCTGGTGTGCGTTATTTATGCGAACCATCTCTGTACACACCCAATTAAGGTAACTCTGCTTTCCGCTCTAGTGCACAGCGAAATGCCGTTTCGCAAAACCACTCTCCTCAGAAAACAGTTAATTTCTCCAATATTATTCGGCCTATCGAAAAGCGGTAAAAAGGATGTTGTTCTGTATAATCTGGGCAATCGAAAGATGTATAAATCGCAATGTTTCCGTCAACCCTGGTTTCGCAAATCCTAGTTCAAATCTTTTTGCTAATTTCAGAAAAGTGGATTTATCTCCAAAACTACTCGAAAAATGTTCGATTTTTTTTCGTTTCATCTTTAGCTAGGTTGTTGATCTACAACTTTGCCAAGTCTGATTGAAAAAGCTAGGCTAGATTTCCTGCAATCGAATTTCGTATTTCTGTTTACTTTTCGACAGCGAAATGGAGAAACCTTGGTCAACAGATTACCATGCTATGAAGCACGCTTGCTAAAGCTCAGGCTTGAAATAACTTTCAGAAGTTTTTCCATTGGCAAACAAATGAACGTCATCTTTTGGGAATACCATACGCAGGTCTCAAAAGACATCCTTAGTGCGCTTGTAAAAGTATCATTTGCATCTATTGATTAAAAATTACTGATCTTTACCAGCAACTTCACGAAACCATGCTTTGGGTGTCTTTCGAGACTTTCGTAAGCATTCACAGATTATCAATTTCTTTTTAGAGTCCACAATGAGCATAGATCTCAGATCAAGAACTAATCTTTTTGCAAAAACATTCTACGGGCGTTCAAATAGTTCTGCATGGGCTAAACTGTTGACCAACGCTTTTCCCCTTCGATGTCGAAAAGTAAACAGAAATGTAAAATTCGATTGCAGGAAATCTAGCCTAGCTTTTTCAATCAGACTTGGCAAAGTTGTAGATCAACTACTTAGCTAATGATGGAGCGAAAAAAAATCGAAACTTTTTCGAGTAGTTTTGGAGGTAAATCCACTTTTCTGAAATCAGCAAAAAGATTTGAGCAAGGATTTGCGAAGCCAGGGTTGACGGAAACATTGCGATTTATACATCTTTCGATTGCCCAGATTATACAGAACAACATCCTTTTTACCGCTTTTCGATAGACCGAATAATATTGGAGAAATTAACTGTTTTCTGAGGAGAGTGGTTTTGCGAAACGGCATCTCGCTGTGCACTAGAGCGGAAAGCAGAGTTACCTTAAATTTCAAAAGGTGATTGCAACATTATTCAAATGTATCTACCCTAGGGGACATTTGCCTGTATTTAATGAACTAAACTCAAATGTCTACTCGCATTGGATATCTAGTACGTAGAAGCACTTTTCATTAATAAAATGTCCCATGGTGACTAACTTTGTCAATGTTATTGTATTTTTTTCAGTCTTTGAATTTCTATTCAAATGTATCCTTCGCGAGGTTTGCGAAATAATTCGGGTGATTCCCCAAAACAGCGCGCTAGCAGTTTAGGCCAAAACCCAAAACCTCTGGTTTGGAGATGGATGCAAATTTGGACTTTCAAGATTAATATTGCAACTCTCAGTGCACCAATATCAACAAACAAGGTATTTGTGTTTAAGTTAACCTTCGAGGAATGTTTTGAAAATGATTTTGGATTGATTCAAGCTAAATTCTCCTCGCTAGATCTGATCAAATCTGTTACCTTTTTTTTTGGGACACCCGGTACATCAACTCTACTGAAACGAATAAAGCTCTACGAGTAGGGAGACTGGAGATCTACTGAAGCGGTCATAATAATCACAACGGCATGAAATGCAACTCCAACTTACGGCAATGAGGCAAGAAGAGCAACTTCACTAAATCAAGGGGTGAGCGCAACAAACGCTACTTGGGCAACCAATGAACAACGCTACCACAACAACAATGGTACCGTTAAAAACAGCAAAAAAGCTACTATGGCCCCTAAGCCAAGAATTACGACTACATCAATTCTACCAAACAAATAACGCATACACTAAAACAAAGGCAACAACTAATTTCTCCAACAACGAAGACTACTAACGCCACAAAAGAAACAAACACCTAAGTGAACAAATACCAGGCAACTAAATCAACCCTACTGAAGCAAAACAAGCTGCCCGAGGAAGCCAAGGGGTCTATCTCTCTTCCCAAAAAGCCTCCGGGACGAATTTTGATGGATTTTTCATTTAAGAAATTCTGGATTAAATTAAATGCAAACTACCGCTCCCACACCCCACCCTTGGGCTACTAACGCCACTAAAGTCAAGAGGATAGCTAGAAAACTAAAACAAAAAATGTGATTTAATGAAAAAGAAGAGAATAAAGTTAACTGCAATAACTATAGACATTATTATATAGGCTAGAAAATAAATAGCTAAAATTACAGCTAATTAAGGCTACGAGAGCTAATTAACGCCTACTAAGAAGGCCTACTACTAATTAAGGCCTACTACTAACACACTTCAGGTACGTGAAAAACTGCGGCAACTATTCTCACTTCATCTACCAATGCAACTACATCAGCTAAGGTAACTAGAACAATGACGGATAACAAGAGCAAGTATAAAGCAACCACACCAATGAAGAAAATAACACTGAAAGTACTGATATTGTGGCGCACGAAGCGCGGCAATGGCCGCCCAGGCGGCCCGGGCGCCCAAGCCCTCCGCAGGAGCCAGGAACTCCGAACCCGCAAGCAGCGCGGGTTCGGATTCCTAGTCTATATTACTACTCGCTGAGACGGTGAGATCAAACGCTGAATTTGTCTGTCTGCCGCACTTATTCCAGACCTCCCCCGTGTCCTGGAAGCTCGCTCTTCGTCTCCAAAAATCGACGGGAAAATCTCTATGTGCATGAGCATGTCCATATTTTGGAGTGACCTCCTGCTGCTGGGGTATCAGAAGGGGAAATTTGTTGGCAGCCCCTTCCAGCAGGTTATTGTTTTTGAGTGACAGCCGATTGTCTACCCAACTAATGACACTTTATGGTGCTATCAAGGGCTATCAACGAACAATCCAGTCAGTGCTCGGTGGTAAACAACCTAAGACGTCACATCGCACGTCACCTTCGCAGCGGCTGGCAGCAGGCTTGTGCCAGCGGTATCCTCCTTCACAACGGCGCTTTCTAAGGGTTCATCTTGCAGTACAACGCGGTCGTAGGGTGGTGGGGTGCACGATTGGTGCCAGCGATTATTACCACCAATTGGGGGCAGTCACGTGACCACACCCATATCACGTGATATCTTCTCCTGCACAATGGAGCTCTTTCTAAGAATATACGGGGCTTCTTTATGACAATGCTTAATGCATGTGGGGTAATGATACTTTAAGTTGCTGGGGGCAGTCACGTGCCTGGCCCCCATGTCACGTGACTTCACCTGGCAAGTTGCCAATATAGGCCACATGACTTGGCACCATGCCAAGTTGCCAACATGTGTCTTGGCACCTTGCCAAGTTCGGTGACGTCACTTGGCACATTGCCAACTTACCCCAGATTCACTTCCTCATAACATGTAGCTTATTCCCCTTGTAATTATTTCAAAACCTACCTTACATAGAGAGATTCAACACTTACTGAGCTGCTAAAAGACAACCAAAGCAACTAAGAACAATGCAACTAAGAACAACGCAAATAATACAACTAAGAAATCGAGGAGGCAAGTTACCCAGCTACCTTAGCAAAGACAGCTTACGCAGCAAAGGCTACTGGCGCTTTTTTTAACTTAACATAGTGTTCCCCACCCCCACCCCCTCCACAAATAGCCGTAGACTAATGGCAAATCATTGAAACTTGGCAACGGCGTAGTACTAACCATTATTAGCCAATTTGACATCCTTATTGCAAATCACTTTAATTAAGCAGCCCTTCCATTACATAACCAATCATCCACCGGACATCTAAGCAAATAATCACCGTGCAAGGGCTACTACAGCTGCGAAGCCAACATTCTACCGCAGTGCACAAATCCTCTAAAACAAAGAAACTGCTCATCTTTCTGAATCAAATATTGAATTGGATATAGACGAAGAGCATTGAAGAATCATTCAAGATACGATCAGAGAAAAGATTTCCAGGTATCTGTCTTATTTTTTTTTCATTCAGCACAATAGCTTTTGAAGGGGGCTTATTCTGTGAATGGAACTTATTGAATAGTAACGTAACGTCTGATGGTAATCTCGATTTCAACTATAATTCTCAGGAAATAATGTGAGGGCTTTCATCTATAATTCTTTGTTAAATCATGCGCGATAGGACACCAAGTGTGTGAACGTTTTTTGTAGCGAGCCACCTTAACGTATTATTGTTAGCCACCTTAACCAATTGTTTTTTGTGTGTTTTTACCTATTTTCACTTGGTAATGAGCCACCCTATCGCTGTTTCGTCATTTTGACATTTTCGGTAGTGAGCCACCTTTAGTGCAGATTCACCTTAACCGTAAAACCTCCATAGGAAAAAGTTCTTATCTATCGCCCATAGTTAAATCTGACGCTTTTCATCTAGAATTCTGAAAATTGGCAAACGGAGAGCAAAAGCATAGGGGGACCAAAGAATGTCTTACTTTTGAGAAAAATTCCATGGACCAAATTTAGCATAAACATGTGAATGAATATCAACACGACGCCAGCGGGCGAAGAGCAAAATTTTTTCATTAATTTTCTGAACGTAAGACACGCAAAGCAAATTTGAGACATTTTTTGTTAGATTTGTGTTGAGAATGCGAAATTCTAATTGAGGTTCATATGAAACTAATCCGAGGGTACAGGGACATGATAGCATGATAGAAGGGGGACCGTTTTTACATATTTATGTTCGCTTCCGCATTTTCGGGAGTGTAATCCACAGTTTTTACATATTTGTATTTGTTTTCGCCTATAAATACTCCCCATTTAACCCTATTCGTACTGAAGGGGGGGGGGGCGAACTTTGCTGCACTACGCTAAAACGGTAAGAGATATAACCCAGTTTTTGTGACTTTTACTCAAATTTCCTAGGCAATATAATTTAACGTTTTATCGTTCTACAGCTGATCATGTGACGACAGTATTACCATATTTGGAGAGTAGTTTGCCATTTTTTTGCAATACCACTGTTGTTTGGAAGTCCGTCCGCGACTTTCGATCCTTTCAGCCCGAAGGCTAAAAACTAACTAACTAACTACGAATACGAACCTAATTTATACTGTTTTAACGACGAAAACAACTTCAAAATATTGTCACTAGTTTCATTGTCCATTACGCAAGGGATTAATAAATACTGTCCTCTAAAGACTCATTAACACTTTCTACTAACCAACCATTGTCCAATTCAACGCAAAACAACTTGCTTGGCAAAAACACCTTTTGTCCGATTTTGGGTAAACAACTTTAATTAAAAACAACTTTGCACAAACAACTATTGTGTCCAAACGCGTAAACAAGTTTTTCGAATAACAATTATTGTTCCAATCAACAATTGCAAAAATGAAAGTATCACATGTTTGTCTTCTGAACATCCTCCCCCTCCTTGACAGCTATGCATGTCAACTGAAAATCCTTCATCCTGTGATATATGCAACGTCACATCAAGAAAATACATCCATTATAACAAATGCCACCAGCAACCATTCAACAATGTTCCAAAAGGCATAATTTTGTCACTGCTCTCTTCAATAGCTTTTGTCCCAGTTGTACTTGTGCCACTCTCATTTTTCCATCTTTCCCAGGAAATACTTGGGTGACTTTCGCAAGGGGCCAATGAGCTCTGGGGCTATCAGGCGATATAACAATAACAATATCTCCTACCTTCAAATTTCTCTTCTCTTTGTGCCATTTTGTCGTTGGATTTAGTCCTGGCAGCCATTCTTTCAACCAACGTTGCCAGAAGTGCTTCACCAGTTCTTGAACACGTCGCCATCGTTTCCTTGGACTGAATGTTGTCTGGTCTACCGTTTCTGGTGCAAATCTGCCTCCCATTTGGCCATGGAGAAAGTGATTTGGGGTCAAAGGCAGATCATCATCCACATTTGCTGTCTGGTATGTCAGCGGTCTTGAATTCAGCAACGATTCTGCTCCTGTGATGGCAGTCATCAACTCTTCATCGGACACATTTGCATCTGTCAGGATTCCTTTCAATGCACGTTTTGCTGCCTTTATCATAATTTCATGAGCTTCTCCAAAATGTGGTGACAAAGGAGGATTGAAATGCCATTTGATACCACGATTTGCAGCACTCTGGATGATGTGATTCTGGTCCAATCTTTTAACGAGCTCCTGTAGCTCCTTGTCAGCTGCTACGAAATTGCCACCATTGTCAGAAACAACTTCTTCAGGCTTCCCACGATGACTCACCATTCGATAATGAATGAATCAGTATCCAGGGCAAATGCCATTTCCAAGTGTACTGCTCTGGTAGCTAGGCATGTGAAAAGACAAAGATATCGTTTTTCTCTTCGCTTATCTCTCCCTTGCATGGTGATGAATGGTCCTCCATAATCCACAGCTACTCTTTCAAAGGCTCGCAATGACATTGCCAATCTAATGCTTGGTAGGGGTGCCATGATCTGACTGCATGCTCTCGCCTTTCGTCTTTTGCACCAGTTGCATTCGTTTTCCCATTCTCTTATCTCTTCTCTTGCTGAAATTATCCAAAAAACGACTCGAAATAGCTGCCAATGTCTGATTTGTTCCACCTGCATGATGATCCTTTTCATGATAGAATTTCACGATCAGCTTTGTAACCCAGTTCTTCCTTGGTAGAATGATAGGATATCTTGCATCGTATGGCAGGAAGTCAGCATACCTCAATCTTCCATTACACCGTAGAAGTCCATCTTCATCGATTCGTGGCTGTAAAGCAATCAATTTGCTGTCACTCTTCATTTGCTTTCCTTTCAATAGTTGCTGGTATTCGGTTGCAAATGCATCTTGCTGCACGTCTCGAATGATGTGAATTTCTGCATCTTTGATTTCTTCATGTGTCAATTCTCCATGAATCCTTTCTTCTTTTGCTGTTTGACAGTTGTCCAAGAAACGGCAAACCCATGCTACAAGTCTTGTAAGTCGAAGCCAGCTTGAAAAATGAGAAGGATCCAAATACCAAGAATTCTCCTTGCCCGCCTTCATCAGTTTATTCTCCACTGGTTCACCAGTCGTAGATTTCTTTTTGCTTACTGCATCAGCAAACAATGATTGTTTCTCGTCATGATTTTCTGTTACGGACTTCATCTTTGAGCGACCAGACTTCTTCTGCTCCGTTACTGCTTCCTTTGACATCTCAAATTGATTATTAGGCCATTCATCTTCAGCCATTTGCAAGAATTCTGGTCCTTTCCACCATTGCTCACTGCTTGCCAACGCAGATGCTACCATCCCTCTTGTCAAATGATCAGCAGGATTATCCTTCGAGGGAACATATCTCCATTGCTCAGGGCTTGTCATGTTTTGAATCTCACCAACACGATTTGCAACAAATGGCTTGAAACATCTGCTATGTCCTCTGATCCACCAAAGTGTGTTCATGCTGTCGCACCAGAATTTGACTTGCTTCACTGACACTTGCAATGCATTCGCTACAGATACCACCAATCGAAGTCCTGTGACTACTCCCATTAGTTCCATCCTTGGAATGCTCATAGCTGCCAGTGGTGCAACACGTGACTTTGCTGCGACAATAGTGGTAGTAGCTGCATGATCAACGTAGATGCATCTCGCATATACAACAGCGCCATAACCTTCTTCTGATGCATCACTGAAAACGTGTAATTGCATTGATTGAACATCTTTATGCTTGCCAGTGTGAAGACATCTTGGCACTGAAAGATTTGACAACTCGTGAAGGTCACTGTACCAACTCTGAATCTTTGACTTGACTTCGCCATCGAGCTCATCATCCCAATTGAAACCTTGTCGCCAGATTTCCTGCATTACCACTTTTGCTCTAACGATGAATGGTGCCAAGAAACCAAGAGGGTCAAACAATGTTGCAATAGTTCTCAGAAACGATCTCTTCGTGATGATTTGATTTTCTTCAGGTGGGCTTGAGTGAAAACTGAAAATGTCCTCCTTTGCTCGCCAAAGAATTCCCAGGGTCTTTACAGTTGGAAGCTCTCCACTGTCCAAGTCAATTTCAGATGCTCTGTCTTCTACTGGGATTGCAGAGAGAACTTCTGGAGAATTAGAGAGCCACTTTCTTGCATGCATGCCTGCCTTGTTCCATAGAGCTGCAAGCTGATGATACAGTTGGATTCCCTTTTCGTCATATTGTACTGAATCCATGCTGTCATCCATGTAGGTTGACTTGAGTGCAGTTTCTGAAGCCATCGGATATTCTGATCTGTACAACTGAGCATGCTTTTGAATCACAAACTGTGCTTGAAACGGTGAACTTGTTATACCAAACACCACTCGGCTGAATTCATACTCCTCTGGATCTCTGTCCTGGTCACATCTTCTCCAAAGAAATCGATGATACACACGGTCAGCTTCTGGAATCTGAATCCTCAAATACATCTCAGCAATGTCACAGACAACAGCGACGGGATGACATCTGAAGCGTAGCAAAACATCAAACAATTCTCGTTGCAGTTTCGGGCCTGAATGTATCATGTCATTCAAGGATGTCCCTTCATACTTTGCTGAAGCATCAAAGACGATTCTGGTCTTGGTGGTCGCTTTGTTGGGCTTCAAGATAGCAAAATGAGGAAGATACCACTTGCTGTCAGGTTGCTTCTCAGAGACTGGAACCTTTCGTATGTATCCTTTGTCCAAATATTGATCAATGACTTCATCGTATGCCTTCATCACATCTGGGTTCTTGAGCAAATGTTTCTCGGTGTTCTGAAGTCTTTTCATTGCCATTTTGTGATTTTTCACCATTCTATGACTGGCTTCTTTCCATGGTACTCCAACTTCATATCGACCATCAACGAATCTGAAAGAATTATCAGCTTTTTCCAATGCAGCCTTCTCATCAGGACTCACCACTGTTGTCTGAGTGAACGTCCCAGCTGAATCGATATCCCAAAACTTCTTCATTGTTGAGTTGATTTCATCGACATCAGATCTGCTTGTAGTAAACAAAGTCGTCTTGCTGAAATTGGTATGAGCATCAGGGATGTTCTTGCCTTCTGGACATCCTACGCATGTCCACCCCAATGGCGTTCGTCTGGCAATGGGCTCTCCTTCTTGTCCCCTGGCTTCTTCATAAGAATAGTGCAAGTCAAGGTAGTCAATACCAATCAGCAAATCCACGATAGGTCTCAAACCTGTGTCTGGAAAATCAATGTGCTTCAAATAAGGCCATTTGTATGCATGCTGTGACCATTGGATGACTTTCATTTTTCCAGTTACTTTCTTCGCGGTAAGTGCTTTCACTCTGATGTCAACATCACCATGTACTCGCGGTAAGTGCTTTCACTCTGATGTCAACATCACCATGTACACTTTCAAGTCCAAATTCGACAGGCATGGTTTGAAAATACTTGCAATAACCATTCAAAACATTGACCTTTATTGTTTCAAAGGTACCATTGAGACCAAGTTCTGCTGCGACATCTTCATTTACATACGTTTGAGTGCTGGCATCATCCAGAAGTGCGTTCACTTTCAATCTTCTACGGCCATTCTTCAAAATCACCTGAATTGTTCTCAATGCTATTGCTCCTTTGACATCTGATTTTGAGCACACCATCGTTGTTTGTGTTGCAAAATTCCTCTGCAAATGCTCCCCCTCCGTGGCTGACGATGACAACTGTTGCTGACTGCTATTGCTGACTGATTGTTGATTGGAAGCTTCTGATTTCCTTGTTTCATCGCTGTTTTGCTTTCCAGTGATCCTGTTACCCATGCTATTCAGCAACTTGCTGTGTGTTTCCTGACATCCATGAATATCACACACTCTACCTCGAGTACATTGATTACCACTGTGGTCATCACCAAGACAACGAAAACACAATTTGAATTGCTTTGCCATATTCCATCGCTGTCGAATGTTCATGTTTTGAAAAGCGTCACATGCCCATACACCATGTCTACCATTGCACACTTTGCACAGTCGTTGCTTACCATACTTCCCACCAGTGACACCTGATTTACCCATTTGAAAACGATTCACTTGTTGTCTATTTTCAGTAGCACCAAAGAATGTGGTTTTCTTCTCTCCTGCAAAGTTTCTTGATCCACTGTTTCTTCTTTCGCTTGATACACCATGCACTGTCTCTCTTGTAACTGTGTAGAATTCAGACTCTTGAATCACCCACATCTTCAGTGTTTCAACGCATTCTCTTCTTCGATTCTCAAAGATCCATCGATTGTACTGGGTCAGCAGCGTTTCTGGAAGTTTCTTCAGTGGCTTGATGTAGAGAGATCCATTTCCCAATTCATCGTGACGTCCACTCTCCAATAGATTCACCACCAGAACATCAAGAAGATCTGCAAACTTCTCTATGTCTTTTGAACATCCATCTCTCACTGGTTTGAAATTATCCATGTCCTCCAAGTGAATTGCGATTTCCCTCCTCTTGCCACCAAATTTTCGCTCTAATCTGTCCTTTGCAGCTTCATATGCAGCTCCAGAAAAGCAAAGATTCTCGATCGCTTCCAGTGCAACGCCAGATAGATATTGCCTCAACTGCAGCAGCTTGTATTCAGGAGTCGCAGGAGCTCTGTCAATGCAGGCCAGAAATGCAGCTTTCCAGTTCTCATACTTTCGCTTATCACCAGAGAAAACGGGGATTGCAACACGCTGCAGCTGTCTCCACATGTCCTGACCAAGTGACTCTTCGTGTGTATATCGCTCAGATCGTCTGTGATCACCACCAAATCTGGTGATCTGGTGACTGACTGTTGCAGTTGCTGTGAATGTTCCTCCGGGGTCATTGGAAACTGACTTCTTTTCGCACCAACACCAGCATTGGTTGACTTGTGCTGAAGCTCTTCTTGTCGCTCAGAATTGTTGTGAAATTGAGAAGAATCAAATCTCGCTTCCTGAAATGGCAAATAAGTCTCTTGATTAAATCTAGGTGCTCCAAGGCTTACCTTTCGATGCTCTCGTGGGTTGTAAGATCCTGCGGTCTTACTTGATTCTGATTCTCTTCGTTCATCCAGATACTCCTGTGCTCTGTTGTGGGCCTCTTCGAATTCTTGCACCAATTGCTCCATTTCCTGAGTGACTTTCTGTCTTGCCCTTCCGTTCTTCTGCCATTGATAGTGCTCTGACAGTGCGATCATGATCTTCAGTGCCCTTTCTTGTGTGCTGTCCAATTTCGTTTGCCCATCTCGAACCTGACGTCTGCTCGGTAGATCCGTTTCTTCCACCAGTTCCAACAACTGCTTTCTTGCTCGTGTGAACGCCGATTTTGCTTTTGCTTTTTCCTGCTTCAAGCTTTCCAAACTTTCTTCCAAATCTTCCACATCTTCCCTTCTCCCGATTCCATCTTCTGTCCTTCCTTCTTCGCCCGTGTTTGAAGTCATGCTTCTCGTCAATTGGCCTTCCTCTGTCCAAGTTTGTCCACGGCAAAACTACCCTCTGCTACCAAATGTTTGGAAGACCGTCCGCGACTTTCGATCCTTTCAGCCCGAAGGCTAAAAACTAACTAACTAACTACGAATACGAACCTAATTTATACTGTTTTAACGACGTAAACAACTTCAAAATATTGTCACTAGTTTCATTGTCCATTACGCAAGGGATTAATAAATACTGTCCTCTAAAGACTCATTAACACTTTCTACTAACCAACCATTGTCCAATTTAACGCAAAACAACTTGCTTGGCAAAAACACCTTTTGTCCGATTTTGGGTAAACAACTTTAATTAAAAACAACTTTGCACAAACAACTATTGTGTCCAAACGCGTAAACAAGTTTTTCGAATAACAATTATTGTTCCAATCAACAATTGCAAAAATGAAAGTATCACATGTTTGTCTTCTGAACAACTGTCAGATATACAAAGAACGAGCTGTGTGGGAAAATTTACAAAATTTTAGAATTTAACGAAACAACACCCATGCTATGAAAATGAAAATGATGATCGTTAACTTCATTGTGAAAGATAACTTCATTGTGAACTTTTTTTTTTATTAATTCATATTTTTACACGATATCCCATCAGTACAAAATTAAACTACAAAAGTTACAAGTTTGTTTTAAATGAAAAATGAAAAACAAAATTTAAAATTTGGTATTAGCTAGGATTGGATCCAGGCTGAGATCTGATCTTCCTGGGAGTCGTGTTTTAGTTAGGGTTTACTGAGCTCTTTAAATGCGTTTTCAATTTTCTTTTAAACTGATAGAGCGAGGGGATTTCCCTTATTTCGATTGGTATTTCATTCCAAGCTTTAAGCCCAGAAAGGTGGAAACCTTCTTTGTACACTCAAGTTTAAACTTTGGGATGTCGAGATTTCTATTGTTTCTTGTGTTATACCTAGAAATTTCATTCCTCTGACTATACTTGTTCCAGAGGCTCTCAGGGCACTGCTTGTTGACTATTTTGTGTGTCATGATAGATCTGTCAAAATAGATGATTTGATCAACGTTCAGCCCATTATTGATCCAGGGGTCCTTTATTCTAGCATTTTGAATAATTGAGAAGGTCCTGTTCTGTAGACGCTGAAGCGTTCGCAGCTTCGTGTTGGGCAGGCTACCCCAGATAACATTCCCATATCGGAGGTGACTTTCAACCAGCGCATGGTAAACCTCACATAGCTTGGATTGCGGAAGAACGTTTTTAAGTTTTTTCAATGCAGATAAACCACTTGTTACTTTACCTTTCAAGGATTTGAAGTGTTCCTTCCAACTTAGATTCTTGTCGACAATAACCCCTAGTGACTTAGTTTTTGTCACTCGTTTCATTTCTGTGCCATTAAGTTTCAATGGAGCCAGAGGTTCAATTTTGTTAATTCTACGTGGATGGCCGATAAGCATAAACTCAGTCTTTTTTGGATTGGCACTTAATATATTGACCCTCATCCACTCAGAAATGTTCTGTAGCTCCTCCTGCATCATCTCGGCAAGTTCGTTAATATCTTCAGAGGCTATCGTTGTGTGCGTATCATCAGCATACATGCTCGCCGAAGGAAACAGTAAACATTCTTCAGAGTCGTTAAGGTATATGATGAAGAGAAGGGGGCCTAGGCAGGAACCCTGGGGAATGCCACAGGTTACCCCCTAAGACTTAGAACATTTACCATTGATTCTGCAAAACTGTTTTCGTTCAGTGAGGTAGGATCGAAACCAGCTAATCACCTTACCCTGCACGCCATTCCTAGAAAGTTTTTCGAGCAGCATTTTGTGATCCACCGTATCGAAGGCCTTTTTTAAATCCAAAAACATCGCCATATTGACCATTTGAGAATCAATGTTATTATGCCATTCATCAGTACTAAACAGTTCAACTACAAACAGTACAACTGGTCGTTGATAGCAGTTAATTTCATTCCTGGTGCACAGAACGATAATTGCATCGCCAAATGGCCTAAAAACGACATCTATTTAGTCATTTGAGCTTCCTGTGGTGCAACAAGGCTATCTAGATTAACTCCTTCAGTCCCAATTTCCGCTTCAATCAGCCTGAGTCAGCAAATTTTGCGATTTAACTCCACTACCCGTAAAATCCTTATCAAAAACTTATTAGTAAAATTCTTAGTTTTTTTATTCGAATAGTAATGAATTGAATTTAATATCAATCTCGTCTAAAGTGGATGCTACGCATGAGCTTCGCAGCAATTAATCTGTTGAGAATGCAAAACATTCATTGAAGTTTATATCAAACTTATCTGAGGGTACAGGGAGATTATCCAACTACTCCCAAATACTCCCCATTTAATGAAGAATCGAATGATGTACAGGGTGTCCCAAAAAATTGTGCCCCCTTTGCCTGAAGATTGCGACAAAACGGCAAAAGATTCTTGCAAAACTTTTGCACGATGTTGCTCCTCAGATTTTCAATAGACTCAGAGTTCCTCGCCACCATCTTTAGCGTAAACATCTATTCAAGTTTGCTACCATTCCCATAAAAATCCGTTGAAAAATGATGAGGCTATGACCTTCAGGAAACCAACTTTGCCCGATGACTGAGACCAGCGGTCGGCCATTTTGTCGTACTATTTTGCAGTGATAAATAGCTTCATGGATGGAAAATGAAACAGCAGCCTCCAAGTTCATAGCTCCCATGGAAATTCCAATCATCCTCAGAGAGTTCCACTATTTCTTACCTCACAGAAATTATTTCTTACCTCACGTGAAGCTACTTATCACTGCAAAATAGTAAGAAAAAATGGCCGACCGCTGGTTTAAGTTATCAGGCAAATTTGGTCTTCTGGAGGACATAGCTCCATCGTTTTCCACGGATTTTTACGGGAATGGCAGCAAACTTTATTTGAACATCTGAAGAGCAACATCATATAAAAGTTTTGCGAGAATCTTTTGCCGTTTTGTGGCAATCTTAGGTCAAACTAGCCTGATAGCCAGACCCGATTTTGGGTCTGGTTATCAGGCTAAGGCCAAACGGGCCACAAGTTTTTTGGGACACCCTGTATAGTTTCTCCGTCTGATGTCACGTGTGTGACAATAACATAATCAAGAGAGAAAATTCATGATGCTTTCCTAGAAATCCGTTTAGCACATTTTTCCCATTACTTTAACCCTATCTGGACAGGGGATTAAATCATCTCTCTCTCAGTTTTCCCCTGCTATTTCATTGGTCTTTAGTTTCCGTCACATTTCCTAATTACATTGTTTCGGATGAAAAATTTATTACTTGCTTTGCTGTATCAAATTATGACGTCATTGATAACCTCATTCTTTTCATGAATTTACGTCAGAAATATAAGTTTTAAACCTTCTTATAATTTGACCACAAAGTAATATAGATTGTTATGTAAATTTAGAGTTAGCATGTGACCCCCTTTTCCCGCCACTAGGTCCGCGTGACTGGTTCACGTGATCTATGGGCGAGAGAAGGGAGGCGTGTCTTTGATTGAGTTTGAGATTTTATGGTTCGAGATAGGAGCGTCTGAGATGATGCGTTTGAGATGCAGAGTTTGAGAGTTTGAGTTTGAGAAGGGAGTTATTACGAGTTCAGAGTTGAGTTAATTACGGACAGTTTGAGATTTAGAGAGAGAGAGAGACTTTATTAACTGGTTTTGATGCATTTTAGTTCCGATGTAAATATTTGTAAATAGACGCTGCTGACTTATCGTTTGACATAGCTGTTTAGAGACATTTGACGCGCGGACAAAATGGAAACAACGAGGCGGTCCTCAGGACTTTAAACATTCATTAAATCTCGATCCTGAAGGATGATTTAGCAATGTTTTCCGAACATAGATGAAATTTAGCCTTCCTTCTCCAAAATGATTCAAATAAGTATCTGATGTCTTTTAAAAAGAATTTGGCACAACATATACCAGTATCCCTTTTTGCTATTTTTCAGCCAAAAATTAAGAAAATGATGACTTCATTGAACTAAAACAATTAGAATAAAAAATACATCACATCTCCCAATTCTTTAGCTTTTATCTCTACGTACTTCTGATCACATCACCCAATTTTTTAGCTTTTATCTCTACGTACTTCTGATTTGTTGAAGGGGGCAGCATGAGCCCCCCCCCCCGGCCCTAGAGATGTCACAAATAGCCCAGTCCACATAGGCCTAAAGCGGTTAAACCGACTCGAAGCTACGCGTGTGCATGTCTGCTATTAGCCTATTGAATGCCCAAATAGATATCCATGAACTGATACTTATGAAGCAACCCTAATCCATATGAGCTTTTTTCAGCTACCATTTATGGGAAGGGGTGTGTGCTTTCCAACCCCCTCTGAAAACTGCCTTTGTAGAAATTCTGGTATCAAATTGAAGCCCTTTGTTTGCTGATTCATTTGCTATATAATACATCATAATTCAATCAAATATTTCCATTGAAATCATTGAAAACAGTGATCCATCCATCATGTCACTTTCCCATAGATTTAAGATACTGACTTCATAACCTTTGGGTAAGCTGGGTCAGAAACTATTTTTGGGTCTATTTTTATGCTAGAAATTACTTTTTTGGGTTGATGTTTTGTACCCCAGCCTAAGCACCCATATCCTAAATATACCTGAGTACCCCCCTGGGAGATTATTAGTCAAAGTCTGGCACGTTCGGGGACATAGCTAATGTCGTTTAAAAACGCAGCAAATAAAACCTCAAGCCATGTGGATTAGGGTAAGCAACAACATAGCTTCCCATTTGTGGCATGTTGTATGCCTAATACCACAACTTAATAACATCATGTTCATGGCGCATCATTATCAATTATTGCTGCAGTGACAAAAAGCTAAAATGCCCAGAAGACACACAACGGTCACTACTCGTAGACGACAACGACAGCGGCGACTGACAGATGAACTTAGAAGACAATTACCAGAAGAACAACACCAACCTCTACAGATACAGCCACTTTGGGAGCAACGAGTTGTTGGAGACGCAAGGTTTTATACTGCAGTAATTCAGCGTGGCATGAGTCAAAACACCAATGAAACAGAGCAAGAATACATGCAGAGACTTGAACTACTCAACCAAAGAGCACAGCAACTTGGAAGGGTTGGAACCATTCCAGAACAAGGATTACAAATGGCCGCACAAAATATTCCTGAGGCACGTAGAATTGCTACTGAAACTGCAGAAGAACATTTGCACAGGTTAATGGCTATAGCAGAGAGAGCAGTCAATATACGAGCCCCACAAATTCCAAACCTCCAGGATTATAGACTTTTTGTTCGACAGTTGCAGGAACAACATGAACCTGCAATTGCTGCAGAAGCCCATCCAAGCCAGCTGGAACATGAAATGACTCCTGCACACATCGCCCGACGACAAAGAATCCTACAGGAAACAGAGGAACATCGCAGGCACCAACCTGGTTCCTAGGGCCAGCTTCCTACGTCAGTACTGACCCTGGTACCGGGCAGGTCAATTTCGCAATTTGATTGGCTATTCGGTAACAAAGGCCTCATTAATTATTCCAAATTCCAAAGGCTTATTGCTTGGCAGAAAATCAGTCAACTTTGGGTCGCTGTCACCGGAAAACGGGACAAATAATTTGAAAACCGATTTTTAGTATACCTTAAAAGTCATAATGTTTCCTAGTTGATGGGGGTTTGAACCCCATCTGTCTGCGCTTGCGGGAGAAATTTGGCATATTTGGTCATTTTGGGGCCCATCCCTATTGATTCCCATTCAAAAATGGCCTCCATTTGATCACGATTTCAAAAACATTAGTAGCAATCATGGAGCAGAGAAGGGACTTACAAGGGGTAAAAGACATAGGCGTATCTGATTTTTTAAGTTTCAAGAAATTTGGGGGTCGTTATGACGTCATAAAAGGGGGTTGAAAAAAAATGTTCCGATTTTTTTACCCGAGGTTACGTTTGGAGTCAATGCTCCATGGTTACTTGACCAATTTCAAAACGGAAAAAATTTTACAAGAGCCAACTCATCTGCAAATCTTATAACGAAATTTGGAATTGGATACCGCCTTCAGGGGCTCCGCGCGGGTGCATTGAAAATGGGGGTAAATTTTTGCCTACCCCATTTTGCACGGTAACTCATATTTGCGCTCGGAAAAGGGCCTCAAAATGTCAAAATTCGACGGAAAACCACATTCTTTACCTATTTCGACTTTAATTTGCTATTTATCTCTGAAATTGGGAGAATAACGAGCCATTTCATTTTCGAAGCTGCGGTGAAATTTTCGAAAAATTTCGACTTAGGCCCATTTTCCACTAAAACAAATCGTGCTTATTTTCCTATTAAATGCACTTGCTAACCCCGGATTAATGTTTAAATACCTTTAACATGGTCGATAAGAGGACCTCAAAGTGTTTGTTTTTAGTTTTTCGAATCATCTACTGCATTATTAGCGTTAGAGCAACGGCTATTTTTCGTCACAATTTCATACTTTTTCCTCGATGTTTCCGACTTATTACATTGTATGTTATGGATCAAAATCAGCTGACATGCAGTCATATCTGTCGGACTCAGTTTCCATATGGAGACAAGAGAGTGTTTGTAATAAACTGTATCTGATAATTTATGCAAAACAAAATGGCGCCCAAATGGCCACTTTTGCGGCAACCGGTACCAGGGCCAACATCGATGACCTAAGGAAGACAATGGTGGGCCTGGGAACGAGGTTGCGCAGGCACAGATTGCAAATGGATGCCACAAGAACTGCTGAAAGAAGAGCACGCGAACAACCTCACGAACGCGAAATTCGACGAGCTGCAGATGCGCAACGAGTAGCCGCAAGAAGACGCCAAGAAACCAACGAAGAAAGAGCTCTTCAAGTTGCTGCTATGGCGCAAAATCAAGTACAGCAACGACAACGCAAGCAAAGAGAACAACGCCAGCGGAGGATTGATGCACGAGCACAAAGGCAACAGGAGCAAATGCAACAAAGAGAAGCACAACAAATAATTCAACGAAGACCTGCTCGTGTTGAGTACCAACAACGAAGAAGAGTGCCACGAAGAGTTATGCAAAGGCAACCCCCTGCAGAACAGCCACAGGCTATTCAGCTACCGCAGCAGCACTATTTAGGAGTAATGGATGGTAGGTGCCCACACTGCGGTGCAAGATTTTTCCATCAAGAAAAGACTACCAGAAATCAATACACCAAATGCTGTCACCAAGGAAAAGTCCGCTTGCCACCAATAGCTGAACCATCACTGGCAATCAGGCAGTTGCTTTCAGGAAACTCTCCAGATTCTACTCACTTCCATCACTGAAAGCCTCCCAGATTGTCATACTGTGATTTCTGAAATAATCAAACGCAAGATGAAGAATGAAGACGAAAACCAAGGCATTGCGAAGAAGATCGCCGAATTCAACAAGTCACTGAAGTCAATGAATGTGGATATCCTGCAGCAGCAGAACATTATAGTCGAACACCTAGGTATGAGAGGTTTACATTTAAATATTCAAGGAAATTTTCAGCTAACTAAAAACCTGGACGAGAAAATCCGGTGTATTTAGCACGATACCCGACAATTCAAATTTCAGTGAGGTTGCCTGTAGTTCGTCACCTGAAAATTTTAAAAATACTGGTGAGAGTGTGGCGTCGACCAGGTCTCATCAGCATCTGGGGTTTAAAAAGGGTATGGCAATTGCATCCCTGAATATTAACGGTCTTCGCAGTCATCTAGATGAGGTTCAGCTATTAATAAGGGACCTTGGGATTCAAATCCTTGCCTTAAATGAGACTAAGCTCGATCCTGGCTACCCAAAGGAGTTAACTAGTGTGGCTGGCTACCAGCAAGAACGTCTAGATAGGACATGCAATGGTGGTGGTGTTTCTATTTATATTAGGGACTCTGTCAAGTACAAACGTCGTCTTGATGTCCCTACTGATGACCTGGAACTCATTTGCATTGAGGTTAAACCACCTAAAAGCAAGTCCTTTCTTGTTCTCGTTTGGTACCGGCCACCCAGCGACCCTGGTAAGTAAGCGACCCTGATCTTGGTAAGCTTGTGGGTTTAGTGTTCATTGACCTCAAAAAGGCATTTGACATTGTAGATCATAATATCCTCTGCAAAAAGCTCGAGCTTTACGGTGTACAGCAACGTGAACTCTCGTGGTTTAAATCCTACCTTTCCAGCCGGAAACAATTTTGTAGGGTTAATGGGGTTGATTCAAAAGTTAGAGACATGTATGCTGATGACACCAGCTTATGCTACCAGTCTCATGATTTGACTCGGCTGAATGAGGCTATTAACAGTGACCTTAGGAGGAAGCTGGACACTTGGTTACAAGGCAACAAGCTTTCCCTGAATGTTGCGAAAACTCATTCCATGCTTATTTCTACTAAGCAGAAACACAACATTCTCAAAAGTCAAAATAAAGACTTGGAACTGAAAATTCGCGATAATGAGCTTGAAGTAGTCAAAGGGACAAAATACCTTGGTGTGCAAATTGACTGCTCCTTGGATTGGAAAGAACAAATCAAGGCAGTTTCTAGCAAGGTCTCCAGGGCAGTTGGTTTTTTGAGACATGCCAAGACTTTTCTCCCACAAGAAACTTTGCGAACTCTCTACACAGGTATTGTTGAGCCCCACTTTCGATACTGTTGTTCTGTTTGGGGCTGTGCTGGTTCAACTGAAATTAATCAGTTGCAAAAACTTCAAAGGCGTGCTGCTAGGATTGTAACGCATAGCAGCTTCGATGCCCCAAGCAGACCCCTTATCGAAGAGCTGGGATGGAAGACCATTGACGAACTTGTAGCCTATGAGTCTCAGACAATGGTCTTCAAGTCCTTAAATGAGCTGGCTCCGCAATACCTGTGTGACCTCTTCACACGAAATTCGCAGTGTTCATCCTACAGCCTTCGTAATACAGGAACCGACCTTAGGTTACCCAAGAAAAGGTCAAATAATGGCCAGAGATGTTTCTCCTACAGAGGTACAAAACTGTGGAATAGCCTCTCAGCCGAGTCTAAGCAGGCAGCCTCACTGAAGAGTTTCAAGACTATTTAGGTACAGGCATCTTTTCTTTCACTTGATTTTAAATTTCAAACATTATTGTACATAGATTTTGAATATTGTAAATAAGGTTTTATAGTTTGATTTAATTAATAGCTTTCTACTTTGTTTCTGTAGATTTTAATTATTGTTTTTATCGGAGGGCCCCTTGAAAACCAGCTTCTGCTGAAGGGCAACCCTCCTTAAAAGAATTAAATATGAAAATATGAAAATAAATATCAGCATATAAGGAATTCTAATGCTGCATCGTGGAACACCCAATTTTGCAACACCCTGGACAAGGACCCAAGGTTGTCACCATTCATGGACAAGCTTATCATCTAACGAGTCCCCCAGATCCACCACCAGGTCAGCCAAGGACATTAGCCCAACTCTACGTTCTCGACTCTCGAAAAGGAATTCGCGAGCGCTTTCGACTCCCAGAAAATGCGCAACTCCGTGCGAATGTTGTTGAATCCCTACACGATGAACTGATCAGAGTCAACCCGTATGTTCATGATTTTCAGTACATGGGTGAAAAAATAATGCGCCAACAGCGAGCACGAGCAGCTGCACGCAATGGATTACCTCAACCTGTCAGGATGATCATTCCAAACAGAAGAGAAACGGATCGTCGCTATGATGAACCAAGTGCAACGGAAATTGCAGTTGTTTTTGTAGGAGAAGAAGGTGGACCTCCCAATCCAACCCAAAGAGACATTCATATTTATCCAAGAGCTAACAGAGACACAATAACTATCAATGCTATTTCACCTCATGCAGATCCAATGACCTATCCTATTCTATTCCCTCATGGAGATAGTGGCTGGCATCCAGACATTCGCCAAATAGATGCAGATGGTAATCCAAATCAGAGTACGCGAGTTAGCATGGCACAATTTTATGCATATCGCTTTGCAGACAGAGACCCTTTTTCAACTATACTTCGTGGTGGTCTGCTGTTTCAGCAACTTCTGGTAGATGCAGCTGCAAAGATAGAAGGAGAGAAATGCCATTGGGTCCGAACTCATCAAGATCATCTCCGTGTTAATGCCTACCAAGGACTCATGGATCATGTGCGTAACAGAGCAGAGCTGCAAAATGTTGGCGTTGGACGTGTCGTCATCCTGCCAGCTACTTTTACTGGCAGCCAGCGCAATATGCACCAAAACTACCAAGATAGCATGGCCATTGTACAAAAAGAAGGAAAACCAGATATGTTTATTACTATAACAGTAAATCCCAAATCACCAGAAATCACCGAACATCTACTACCCCACCAAACAGCAAGTGATAGACCAGACATTGTATGCAGAGTTTTCCGTTTGAAAGTGCAAGCACTAAAGGAAGATTTGTTTCACAGAAATCTTTTTGGACGTGTAGCTGCATATGTGGATACAATTGAATTTCAGAAAAGAGGACTTCCCCATATGCATCTTCTCATTTTTCTCGCAGAACAGGACAAACAAAGGAGACCAGAAGATATCGATCGATTAGTTTCCGCGGAAATTCCTGATCCAGAAGAGCAACCTGAATTGTATCAAAAGGTAAGGAAACATATGATACATGGTCCATGTGGTGAAATGAATCCACACTTTATTTGTATGGTAGATGGTTACTGCAAGAAGAACTTTCCGAAGCCATTAAATGTTGGAGAAACACAATACAATATTGATGGTTTTCCACTCTGTCGGCGAAGAAACAGGTTCATCACTAATGTCCGTGGTCATGATGTCAACGATTCTTTTGTAGTACCCTATAACCCGACGCTGCTGCAAAAATATGACTGTCACATCAACGTCGAGATTTGCAGCAGCATCAAAAGTGTCAAATATATCTTCAAGTATATCTACAAAGGATACGATTGCGCACATCTGGAGATTCGAGAAGGTTTACTGCACCACGATGAAATTCTCGAGTATCTTAATGCACGATATCTTGGCCCACATGAAGCATAATTCAAGATAAATGGACACACATTACATCACATGAGCCACTCTGTTGAGCGACTTGCAGTTCACTTGCCCCTACAGCAAAATGTCTATTTCCGTGAAGGCCAAGAGGAACGAGCATTGGAGGTCAACCAAAACACTACCCTAACCGCTTGGTTTGAGCTCAATAACAGAGATCCCGAAGCAAGAGAACAGTTATATCACGACATCCCAGAGCACTACACATTCGACAACCGAGCCAAGAAATGGAAGAAAAGACAAAGACCTTCCAAAATCTACTCACGCATGTACCAGGTCCAACCATCCCAACCAGAAAAGTTCTCCTTGAGAATGCTACTACTTCATTGCCCAGGAGCATTATCCTTTGAAGATTTGAGAACTGTTGAGGACCACGAGTACCCATCATTCCAAGATGCTGCTAGAGCAATGGGTCTGCTTCAAGATGATACTGAGCTACAAAGGTGTTTAGAAGAGGCACATCTCATGCAAATGCCAACACAGATGCGCGCACTCTTTGCTACGATTCTCCTTTTCAACCCACCTTCAGACCCTCATCAGTTGTTCCTTGATTTCCAAGAAGCTGTGTCGGAAGACTTTGTCAACGCTGAGAGACGTCGCCTGCATGACGATGCAATTGTATTTGAAGAAAGACATATGCACCTTTGCCTGTTTCACATTGAGATAGAATTGAAAAGTCATGGAAAATCAATTGCAGATGAAGAATTTTCTGCACTTCCGCAATTGCCCGCTGGCTTCCAACAGCCAGATCAAGAAGGCCCCGTCATCGATGCTGCAAAGGAACAGCGAATTGGACAAGAAATGATGCAGCAACTAAGCCAAGACCAACGTCATATCGCGGACTCTTTTCTTTATGCATTGAACGCTCAGGCCGATAACAGATGCTTTTTTGTGGATGGTTCTGGAGGCACTGGTAAGAGTTTTCTTTACAACACGTTGGTACATATTTTAAGAGGCATGGAGATCAAGGTCAAATGTGTGGCATACTCGGGGATTGCAGGCACACTTTTGATTGATGGTTCTACTGCTCATTCTACGTTCCAAATCCCAATACCACTAACCCAAAATGCAACCTGTAACGTTAGCCGCCAAAGCTATAGAGCAAGAGACCTCAGTTCAACTACTGTATTCATCTGGGATGAAGCCTCAATGGTTCCTGCAATGGCTCTAAAAAAGGTTGATATGTTACTCAGAGATCTTACGCGGATAGATGCGCCCTTTGGCGGCAAATTCAAGTTCCTTGGTGGCGACTTCCGTCAAGTACTACCTGTAATACAACGAGCGAGCCGGGAACAAATAGTCAACAGCAGCTTGAAGAAATCTCCCCTCTGGAATCTTTTTCACCAATTTCGGTTGATGATAAACATGAGGGCCAACCAAGACGAGAATTACCGAGCATTTGCAGACTGGCTTTTGAGAATTGGTGATGCACGGGAACCGATGGATGAAGATGAAAATGTCACTCTACCCCACGAAGTCCTGTTGGAATCTAACACTCTGCCGAATCTAATTGATTTCACATACCCACAAGGTCCCAATGGTGATCCAGTATACATGGCTAAGCGCTGTTGTTTAACTCCAAAGAACATCAACTCCCATGTTATTAACGATCTTGTGCTTGATAAATTGCCTGGTAACAAGAGAACTTATCTCAGTGTGGACAGTGTCGTCACAGATGATCAACATATCAATGCAGTTGTTACTATAGAATTCCTCAACAGCATCACACCAAGCGGAATGCCCCTTCATAAGCTAGATTTAAAAGTTGGTGCAACTGTGACTTTGCTCAGAAATTTAAACCCAAAAAAGGTCTCTGCAATGGCACTCGATTAATCATACACAATATGCAGCGCCATGTTCTTGCTGCTGAAATAATTGCCAATCAATACCAAGGTCAATACGTCTTAATACCAAGAATAACTTTAGCACCGCAAGATGAAAACATGCCCTTCCAGCTGTCAAGAAGACAATTCCCCATTCGATTGGCTTACTGCCTAACAATCAACAAAGCGCAAGGTCAATCACTTGAATCTGTTGGAGTATATTTGCCAGAAGACGTCTTCAGCCATGGCCAACTATACGTTGCATTCTCAAGAGCAACTTCATTCGCGGGAATCAAAGCTGTCACCAAGGATGGCATACATGCCAAAAATATTGTATACCCTGAAGTACTCAATTGATAACATCGATCAACTCTGTCAATTTGCTACAATCACGCTCTGCTTGATCAGGCTTAATTCGCTACATCCTTTTGAGTCATTCGATCATCAGTCCAAGTTAATAGCACTTCTTTGTCGTCTTAGAAAACACAAAAACAACCTGTAATTTCTCCCATAATGTCACGTTCTTGCTGCTTGACATTCATAAAGAATAAAAAGAAACTACAAATTCTTCCCCACCAAATACACAAAATGACTCAACGAAGAACAAATGGGAAATATGATCAGAAACAATAACAAAAAAACATCCAACCACCGTTTGCGGTCTGGATAAACAAAACCGGAACCCGAGCAAAGAGCAACCCCTTGACGTGGGGCTCGGGCTTAATTTGATCTTGTATCAAAAACCAAGTTGCTCCCTGATATCAGAATAGAATTTATTTCCCTTATAATCATTTCAAATCTACCTTCCATAACAAGATTCTACACTTACTGTGACACCAACATGCATTCTCCACTTATAAACTGTCACTTAGATGAACTACAGCGAAGCTAAAAGGAACGCGGAGGCGCGGCGCAGCCGCGCCGAGCGGGCCTAGTTTCTTTCTAACATAGTGTTACCAGTTGAATTTCTTGGTCGATTTCTCTCAGTAAAGCCTTAGTCTAACTGAAGGAGCTAAACAAATTTTTTATTTTTCTACATTTTTCCAGCATCAGGCAGATTTATTGTGAGTAGACTAGTCGCCTTCGGGCTAATGCATTTTCCTATTGAAATGTATACAGGCCAAATCTTCCAAATCGCTGATTACAGCAATGCAATGGCGGCTTTCAATTTATTTTTAGATGACCTTGTGTCTTCCTACGCCAAGAGCGGTACAGTATATACGTATTTAGATTAGCTAGTTTTAATTGATCATGAACAGAAAAAAGCCCCTCTTTACTGACAAAACATCTGGGCACAACAAAATAGTTCTTGTAGAAAGCGATACCATCATAAATGATGACTTGTGAAACTTTCAATTCTTACTTTGTGAATATAACCAACACACTAACTATCACTGCACCGCTAGAACCCGACGTTGAATCGCTTCGATCATGTGCAGCATTCGATTAAAAAAGATGGGAACCATCCAAGTATTATAAGAATCAAGGAGGCTGTTGTTGTTGTTGACGAATTTGAATTTAATCTTGTTGCACCTATTGATGTCTGGAATGAAATCAACCAGCCAAGTAGTTCGAAAAAGATCCAGTGGGGAGATTCCTACGGATATCCTAAGATTACTCTCAGGTAAGTGCATTAATCAGATCATATGATATATTAATGAGATGTTCGAATATAGCCAATTTCCTTACAAACTAACACTGGCTAATGTATCACCTATCTTCAAAACTACATTGGAATTTAACATAAGTGTCTTTGAGGGCACAATGAACAAGCAAATGACACCGTTTGCAAATACAAGACTGTCCAGTTTACTGTGTGGCTTCCGTAATGGTTAAAGTACACAACACGCATTGTTCCGTCTTATTGAAGCATGTCGCAGTACACTGGATAAAAGGGGCTATTGTATGTGTGAATGCTACTGATGAATTTGTCAAAAGCTTACGACTGCCTTCCACGTGATTCTAATAGCTAAGATAGCTGCCTATGGTTTCGGTCTGAAAAGCCTGAAACTATTTTCAAGTTACCAAGAAGCAACGCGTAACATAAGGCAACTCATTTAGCGAATGGCAAAACATAGAATCAGGTGTCCCCTAAGGTTCAATGTAAGCTCAAGTTTTGTTTAACTTCTTTATGAATGATTTCACATATGCCATTTCTAAATCAGAGTTCTGTAACTTTGCAGATGACAATACTATGTATGCATGCAGTCAAAACCTAGAGCATGGTGTATCCTGTCTTAAGGATTATGCTCATAATGCGCTGTGTTGGTTTCGGGACAACAGAATGGTTGCAAACCCTTCCAAATTTCAAGTCATGTTTCTTGGGCTTAAATCAGACCAGGAATAAGTATTTGAAATTGATAAGAAACCTATTCCTGCAACTAGCACAGTCAAACTCTTAGAGGCCCTATAAATGAGAAAAGTCAACTCGGGTGGATTTTCACCCCGGGTTGAGTTTTGCTGAATGTTGCGAATTTGACTTCCGTTTACATGATATTTTTCAACCCGGGGCGCGTTTTCACTTTCGTTGTTGTTGTTGTTGCTCTTGTTTTGCGAGTTTGTTTTTAATTTGACTTGACAAGATGGCGCCAAATCAACACAAAATCGTTCTAACGTTTACTTTAAAGTTTATGCTCACAACTCTCAGTGTTTCATTGCAAATGAATTACATGCCGCTGCTTCAAATCATGCATCAGCATCAAGCTTTGAAGCAGGATGTTTCCTTTTAGCTGGATGTTGATTCATTTTCAATACTGATAGCTTATTCCTTCCACCGTTAAGTTCGAGTGACAAAAGATTTCTTTGGGGCCAAATCACGCAAAACCTTGATTTTCAATCCGACAGTTCTCTTCGAATTCATCAACTCGCCCTGGGTTGAGAGCAATTTGCGTTTACAAGCGATTTTCAAACCGGGGTGAAATTTTCACCTGGGTTGAGAAAGCGAGTTGAACTCGCCCCGGGTTGAAATTTTCTCATGCAAACGATTATACAAATGACACAGGTTTTTCCAGCGGCCGAGTTCAAACTCAACCCGGGGTGAAACTTCACAAGGGTTGACTTTTCTCATGTAAAGGGCCTCTTAGGTATATTACTGTCGACTTCCAGCTAAAACTTTCCGAACATGTAATTAAACTATGCACAACAGTCAATAATAAGACCAGCGCGTTCTCATGAGTAGCAGAAAATTTAAATCAGAGCAAGAGATGTATTCTCTATAATACATTTATTATGTCAAACTTCAATTATTGTCCTTTAATCTGGATGTTTTGTGGGAAATATGCCAATGTAGCAATAAACAGAGTCCACAAAAGGGCACCGAGAATTTTATGGGAGGATTTCGCAGCCCCCCTTTGCTGAACTCTGAACTAGAGGTAGCGAATGTACAATTCACACTCGAAATTTTCAAAAATTAATGCTGGAAATATATAAATGCCTCAATTCGGAAAATCCATCTTCTGTGTGGAATATCTTCCAGACAAAAAATGTAGCCTATAACCTAAGAACTAGAAATCTTCCACAGTTACCGAGTACTAACAGATTCTCACAGATTCTCTCTGTAAGAAGGCCAGTCAGAAACTTCATGCACTAGCACGGATATCAAAGTTTATGGATACAGATAAAATAGTTCTGATGATGAATACGTTTGTCATGTCACAGTTCAGCTACTGTCCCCTGATTTGGATGTTTCATGACAGACGTATCAATAATAAAGTAAATAAGATTCATGAACGAGCTCTACGGATCGCATACAAAGATAGTCACTCTTGTTTTGAATCCCTTTTAGAAAGGAATAATTCTGTGTCTGTTCATCAGAAAAATCTGCAGTTGTTGTTGGTCGAAATTTTTAAAACTAAGGAAAACCTGAATCCAAGCTCCATGAAAGATATCTTTGTTGAAAGAACGGAAAACTAAAATCTAAGAAGTGGGAATACTCTGCAGTCGCCAAAAGCCAGAACAACAACATACGGAATCGAATCTGTATCATTTCTAGGCTCACTGCTTTGGCATGCATTGCCAGAAAGTTTGAAAAAATCAGAAAATCTTGCAGTATTCAAACGAAAATTAAGGAGCTGGAAAGGACTGGACTGCAACTGTCGACTTTGTAAAATATACATCGCAGATTTGGGGTATTTATAGTTGATTTTTAAGATTTTGTATTTGTAGAAATTATCATGTAAATAGGTAAATAGTTGGCTTTAATTAGCTGCAGTTAACTATCATTTTTCTGTTACTTGCCACCTGTAAATAAATCATTTATTATTATTATTATTATTATTATTATTATTAATATTATTATTATTATTATTATTATTATTATTATTATTATTTGTTCTTTGCTTTTAATGCAGTACAGTTCTCGCCACTGTGCCGAGGTCAGTCCATGTCCCTAAGGCAACAGCAGTGTTCACTTGATGGACAACGTTCTTCTCAGGATGTGGGCGCTTCCGAGGAGAGCAATCTTCTGCAATTCTTCAATCCGTATGTGGCCAGGAATTTGACTGACGTACTTCTCAAGGCCTTTCTTGATGAGTCTCAGTGCTCCCACTACAATTGGAACTGTCGATGTCTTCATTTCCCACATTTTTGTTACTTCAATTTCAAGATCTTTATACTTGGACAGCTTCTCTACTTTTTTAATCGATAAATTTCTTTCAGATGGTATACTCATGTCAATCATAATGCATTTCTTTTCTTTCTTGTCTTTAATAATTATGTCAGGTCTATTAGCTTTTATGTCTTTGTCTGTGCTTACAGGCATGTCCCATAGTACGGTGGCAGCTTCATTTTCAGTCACTTTCTCAGGTTTGTGCTCATACCACTTATCTGCAGTTGGGAAATGGTAATTTTTGCATATTCTCCAATGTAGGTATCCTGCTGCCTTGTCATGTCGCTGTATATATTCCGTCTTTGCGAGTACTGGACAGCCGGCTACAATATGGTCAATAGTTTCCTCGAATTCATTGCACATCCTACACTTGGGGTCAGTGCCGTCTTTGATGATCTTATTGTGGTATGATCTTGTTGCTAAGCTTTGATCCTGTGCAGCAATTATCAATCCCTCAGTTTCTCCTTTAAGTCCAGCACTCTTAAGCCATTTGTGAGTCTGTTCTTTTTCAACATCTGGCTTATTCACCCTAGTTGGATACTGGCCATGCATCGGTTTTCCTTCCCATATCTGTCTCATCTTCTCATGTGCCTTCTTCTTTGTCTCCTTCTTTACTCTTTTAGCAAATAAAGTGATTTTGTCTTGTTGTATTCTAGCTGGTACTTCTAACTCTCCTTTAAATTTTCTGGCATCTTTTGCAAGAGAATAAAGCTTCTTGGTGTTTTCATGCCGGTACACAAGTTTGAGAAGGGGATCTTCTGTTTGTTCCAGGTACGAGTTTAGCCCCACTGTGGTTGTTTTGAACACGAGTTCGAGCTGAGTGAGGCCCCGTCCGCCACCTTCTCTCGGTAGGTACATTCTTTCCACATCAGCTGTTGGGTGGTTCATCCTCTCAATAGTTAACAGCTTCCTTGTCTTTATATCCAGCTTTCTTATTTCACTCATCTGCCAGTTTACAATGTTGACACTATAAGTAAATACGGGTACAGCAAGTGTATTGATTGCTTCTATCTTGTTTGATCCGTTGAGTTCACTTTTTGTTACCAGTCTCACTCTCCTGTAGTATTCTTTTCTAATTTGTTCTTTCATGGTGGCATGCTGTATACCATCACCTTCATTGATCCCTAGATATTTGTAAGCACCTTCCTGTTCTAGCTCCTTTATTGTGGTATTATTATTATTATTATTCGGGGAAATCGACAGTCAACTAGACAAAGTTAGAAGCTTGGATAGAGAAAACCTGTTAAATAGAAATTCCAAGCAGAAGGATGACACGAGGATACCGTTGGTTCTAACTTACCATCCGGCACTTCAGGGGGTCAGCAATATTTTGCAAAATTGCGCAAATATTTTTCTTATCGATGACGAACATCGCAAACTATTTGCCGGAAAAATTTTCGTTTCATTCAGAAGGGCAAAAAACCTTAAAGATACTTTGGTTCGCGCTAAATTGCAAACTCAAGATCAGGAGCTGATGCCAAAGGGAACTTTTAAATGCAATGGTAGGAGATGTCTAATCTGCCCTATCATCAGAGAGGGCTCCAGTTTTTCTAATGCGAATGATTCGCGATCTTTTAAGAATTTTTCGGGGGCGTACGATTGCAATTCGATAAACGTAGTTTATATGTTGCAATGTACATGTTGTAACAAAAAGTATGTTGGCAGCACAAAAACAAAATTTCGTCAAAGATTTAATGTCTACAAATCATATTTTCGGACGTACAAGCAGAAACGCAATACTGGTGCTCTTGATACGGGAAAGGCAGTCCCACAGGCAAGTTTTTTCGCTCATTTTTTCGAGGAAGGCCATCAGGGTGACTTCTCCGTCATTATTCGTATCATCGACGGAGCACAGGATGTGTACTCGCTTCGTAGGAAAGAGCTCTTTTGGCAATACAAATTGGGTTTGTTTGCACCAAATGGCCTAAACGAGAGGGCGGCTGATGTTGAGCTGGATATGTTTGCTTGTGGTACTGCCTAGTTCTCATACCATTGCATTTAAAACCTTGGGCAACACAATGGCAGGGATGTCGGCTTGTTGACTTCGTGTATAATTACACGTAGTGGTGGGGTGGAATTCCCTATCGAGCTATCCTGGATTTAGCAATTTAAGCAAATCTTTGGAGGGTCAATGGCCGATATCCCTTGCCTGTTGTCTCGGGTTGTAAAAGTTGTTGTCGCGAAGAGCTTTCAGTCCCTTGTCTATAAGATTTAGAGATCGTTTCTTTCTATTCAAATCCAAAAAAAAGGGGCAAAACATCTTCGAGTAAGGTCATTGGGGAGTTTTGTGGAAAGAAATTCATGCCTTGTTTTTTTGCGGCTTTGTCTATATGTAATATAAAAACATTCTTTTATGTTTATCTTGTTGATAGTATTCTAAAATAATATTCTTTTCTTTTCTTTTATTTGTCTAGGGTATAGAAACTATTTTTATGTAAATTTTAGTATAAATACTTGGCTGTCTAGGATTGTAAATACACTGAAGAAGATTTTATATCGAAACGTCTGCCCTGAAACAGTTGTGTTTTTTATCATTTTAATTTCTGTTTTACTTTGAAAGTGGTTTAGTTTATATTATTATTATTATTATTATTATTATTATTATTATTATTATTATTATTATTATTATTATTATATTATTACGCTGCACTAGACTAGTTGTGGCTTAACTTCACATGTTTGAAGATTAGTTGTACAGAGAATACTTAATTGGAATAAATGAAGATTATCTTAAAGGAGAATTCCGGGATAATTTCATGTCAATCTTAAAACGGGTAGTTGAAGGTGATAAAAATCATCGTAAAAATATTTTTTTTAAGTGATGTATAGTTTCCAAGTAATTGCGCTTTGAAATCGTCGTTTTGCTGCGGGACAATTCTCGGTTGTTCTCATTTCCGAGAATTAATCGCCTAGTGTGATGTCATTTGTGATCAGTGGTTTCCTGCACGCGATCAAAAGCCAACATAACTGCAGTGTGTGCGTTGTTGATAAAAGTTTTCACTACAGCCCTTGGCAAGAGATTTTCTTTGAGATGGTTCATTGTAGTGCCTGTAGTGCATATAACTGCTTAGAAGATAGCAGAAAGAGAAAAGCAGGTCGAAAAGAACAGGGTGATGCCGAAAATGCTCCTGCAACGAGAGATTCAGTGCCAGGGCCTCAGGGCGTAGCCGACCACCACCAAAGAAAGCATTCTTCCAGTTCTCATCGGATCCTGCTTCACAGAAAGCTTAGGAAGCAAAATTAAATCTTTTAATTTTAGAGTCAAAGCTTCATCTAAATTACGCCAACACCAATTTGAAGAAGACCCAAAACTGATAGAATCGCTGAGACTAAAAGGAGCCAAGCGCCCTTCCTTTAAACGCGGCGCAATCCCGACGACAAAACGCGATGAGTCCCGAGTTGCTGGATGTTCACCTCTTGTCGATCAAACAAGGAACATCAACAGAGGTACCTTGTCAGTCACCAAGGGGGGGGGGTACTCAGGTATATTTAGGATATGGGTGCTCATGCTGAGGTACAACGCATCAACCCAAAAAATAGTTTCTTCCATGAAAATAGACGCAAAAAGTAATTTTTCCGACCTTCAATACCCAAAAGCTATGAAGTCAGTATCTAAAATCTGCAGAAAAGTACCTACCCTGGGTACCAGAGCCAAAACAAAATTAAAGAAAGAAAACAAGGAAAATTATTTAAGAAAGGGAAGGAAGGGAAGGAAGAGGGAATGTTTTTTTCCTTATTTCATTTTTTCTCTTATTTCCTTTTTTATTTCTTTTATTTTTAATTTTTGGCCTTTTTTCTTATCTCCTTTTTTTAGTTCTTTTATTTCTAATTTTTGGCTCTGCCACCCATGGTAAAAAGTGCCACAACTGATTAGGTTTCTCATAATGTATTTAGATATTTAAGTTTTTTTGATTTTAGTAATGTTACTTGATTTCTCTCGTCTGTGCTTTCCAAGCCTGTGCCAAATCCATCTGACAAACTGCTTGTATCTAATGTATGATATGTACAACCTGCAACGAAAAGCAATGCACTTGGCTAAGCTAGGTTTTCTAATATTCCTCTTTATCAGTGGAAGTTGTAAAACATTACCCTTCTCCTTCTGTTTACAATGGGTTTGACCTGGGCATTATACACTCACTTTTTATAAGAAACCAAGGTCCGGGGCTGGTAGGCAGTTTCTTAAATTGTTGGGTGATTTTGCTGCCAAAAGTTTCTTATATGTTTCTTATACTTTTAATGCCCGAAGTGTAGAATTAATTTTGTTTTGTCTGAGGGGCTCCCAAATCACTTAGTATGATCTCAAAACAAGTAAATAACTTAATTTGCACTCTAATAATGTCCAAGCAGAACTTCAATGTATTGATACAATGCTGTCAGGACAACAGCTTGGTTCAAGCAGATTTCTTTGAAGTCACCATCGTCAGAAATGCAAACAGGATTATTTTCATCAGGTTTCAATCTGACTCTCAATATCTCTCGACAGCATAAAATTTCCCAACCTGTTGGCATTTGCGAACAGTTTCCACACTCGCTCCTGAAAATAGTTGTTGATAGGCCTAGGCAGCCTAGATAGCTAACTCTCCATTGCAGATGTTGCCTTTAAAATGCCTCCCGGTTTGCTATAAATGCTTCGTTACTCGCTCCTGTATCAGAAAAATAAATTCAGTTAATCGATAACATGTTTTCTTACCATGCTGTGTTACCAATTCGCTCCAGATTGAAATCTGGTTCTTCCTTTCGCTGCTGTCCTCGATGAAAAATTTAGCTGCTGTCCTCTCAGTTGACTGCTGTTTGCTTTCTCGGTCCGTGTATCTTCTCCACCAGGCTCAAAGATGACAGCTTGCAGTTGATAACAATAGATTGTAATTATTTCGTCCTCGAATAGTTCGTCTTCAGAACTGTGAGCCATTTTATCAGCAAGAATAAGACTGGAAAGGATTCAAACCAAACAACTTTATTGCACTCAGCCACAGTACTGACTGAGATGTTGCTCAATACCACTGATCACATTTGATGTCACAGTGTCCCGCGGGATAAAAGCGCAATCAAACCAGTGCTTTCTCGGAAATGGACTCGGGGTGGTGTTTTGGGGCCGATAACTCCAAATCTGTTAGGAATTTCGCAAAAATTTTTTCAGAAATGATTTCAGCGCCCCGAGATACATCTAAAATGCCGAAGTAAAACTTATCCCGGAATTCTCCTTTAATAGCCCACAGGCTAAAGTATTCTTTGCGATTTTTCTTTGGTTGCTTTGAGAGCTGAATTAAAGAAATAATTAAACTGCGCAATAGGTGACTTCTGGCAATATCAGATGATATAATTCTGCTCAAATTTTGTCGAGGCAATTGTTTATTTACTCGCTGTGCGTTTACTTGCTTAGGCTAAAACGCTAAAGTTCTGGATCGCGTTAGGAGGCAAACTTGAATTTTCAACACTTAAAAACTATCAAGAAACAAGGTATCTACGTTCAAATTTACTATCGAGGAGCGTTAATTTGCTCTAATTCATCGAGTATTCTCCGAAAAACAGCTTTTCAAACGTGTGACGTCCTTTTTGGTGCACCCGGTATTTCTTGTCAAAAATAGAGTATTGGCTTTTGCAAAACTTTATTTGCAACTTTTGCTTTCGGAAACTTATCAAATGAGTTAAGTGTGTCTTCAAATAAGCCATACTTACATTTTAGACTGACAATCCAGGAGCCCGTTATTAAAGCCATGAGATATTTGTAGGTGTAATATGATCTGTCAATAACCAGATCTTCACCTACAGAAATAGGAAATAAAATAAGCAAAAAGCCTTATACCCATGCTCTGTTGCTAGAGAGCATGGGCAATAGGCAAGGGCCCAGATCGCTGACAAAAACTACTGCAATGGAGGTCGGCCTCGATAGATCATGTTGCTACTAGAAACAAATCAAATATTATAGTATCAGGCGTTTACCATATAGGCCTGAGCGACCATTATTCGGTCTACTATGGTGTCAGAAAAATTCCGTAGTTCTCTAAAGAAGCAAAATAAAATGTTTCTACAAGGAATACGACAAGTTTTGATTAAACAGAGTTTTTGAATGACTTGCTATCTGTTGACAGGAAGGGTATTGCTTCCAATAGAAACGACAACGACTATTGAACATTGGTCTACTATATTTTCACTTTTGTTAGAAAGCACGCTCCAATGGACACTAAACAGGTATCCGCAAGATTTCAATAAAGATCCTCAATAAAGATTGACAAACATTCCACGTCTTTTTACCTACCTGGTAGTATTTTATAAGCTTTTTTTTCTTTATTCATTAAAAAAAACAACTATTTACAAAAACAACAAGGCTAATTAACTACGTGCCATCCATAGTGGGAAAGGACTTATAGTCAGCGAGCTCCCACTATGTATGGCACTTACAATTAAATTTAAATTGTACCAATAATAGTCGTAAGAGAGGGACAGCCCATGAGCACACGATTCGCCATTGTGATTGATTTTATAAGCTCGTGACTCGAGTCAGTGTAACCATGGCTATCTCCTCATAAGAGCAGCAACTAGGAAAGAGAACTACTTATATCACTTACCAGTACACATAACGAGATGAGTAGTTCCAGGAACGTAAGATGTTGAGAATTTGCTTCCCATTTTCTCAGCAAAATATTTGCAATAAGACTACGAAAAAAAGATCAAAGTCAGGCATATTGGTTACCACTCGCCAAGTTTATGCGTTTAACCCTATTTGTACTTGCTGCACAACGCTAAAACGACAAGAGATATACCACCAGTCTTTGTGACTATTACTCAAATTTCATAGACAATTAAATCTTTAACATTTCATTTATCTACCTCCGATCATGTGACCACAGTAATACCATATTTGGAGAGTAGTCAACAAAAAAAGCTTAAAATTTCCGATTCATCTCAAACATGCACCATTCGATTGCTTTTGACGAGTACGTTCATTTGATATATATATATATTTCCATATTTGCTTACATCAGCAAAATTCAATATATATGACGTCATTCACATTTATGACCTCATTGATCTAATAAAGAAATGCAAAATATAAAAATTGTTTGTCTAATTTGCTTCTTTTGAGTCTATATTTACCGCAACAAAAGACTAATTTTAAGCTAATTTTGCTGAAAATAGAACCTATAAAATCTTGAAAGGTATGTATTTTAGATGTATGACATGTTTCCTACTACTTGAAACAAATTTGGGAAAATCGGTTGAGCAGTTAATTAAATAGAGTTTTTCTTTTTAAGAAGGTATAAACTTAGCAGTTTTCCTTTGTTTTTCCGTTGCCTGGCAATGAAACACGTGACAAATTAATTTTCATTGTTATATTGGAATAGCTAATTGTATAAAGAACAATAGGGGTAGGCCTTATTGCTACATATTTTGCAGTTTTGGAAAAAAGGAGGGGGGCCAAAAACGCCCCCAGTACACAGTACATAAAAAATCACCCAGTACAGATAGGGTTTAGACCGGGGTCAATTGTAACCCCTTTTCACAAATCAGCTATATCGTCTAAATAATGATTAACTTCGCTCTTGGAGGTAGATGATATTGTAGTTGCATCTCTTGGAAGGAAACAGACCTTAGTTTCCATCACGTGGAACCAATTTTTGTGACGCTGTGCTTGCTTTAAAATCAGTGATCAAGTGTTAAAATTGCCCCTGAAACATGTGGTTGTTACACATCTTTAAAATTATAAGCACAATTTTTTTCACGGTTTGTCAAGGATGGTCTTAAAGTTATGGCAATAGCTGTGGACTGAAGGCACTCCACTACCTTTTTCCCTCAAGCAATATCCTTTGTAGATTTTCGATATTGTGCAAACAAATCATAGGAATGAATTGTGCATAGGTTGATGCAAAATCCAGCTGAGTAACACAATTTTTGGGCCACACCCTTTGTCGGCAGAGCCACTATAATTTCCGAGAATTTCGATAGATTTCATTGTGCCTTAATAAGCAAAATGGCGCAGAATTCAAAAAACAACATAAAAATTTGGAATTTACATGGAAAGTTGGGAGGGGGGATGTAACATATATGGAGCAATGGGTACATGCTGCCTATAAGGATGGCTTTGAACCTTGAACCCTAACCAAAACTATAATCCCTGAATCCCTAAATATGGGTTTCAAACCCTAACTGTTCCACTAGAAATATGTAGCTTTTTGAATTGTGACAAAAAGTTGCAGAAATTTTATCTTTATAATGGGTCTTTTTCGTTTCAGTTCTGAAACTTGGTTGGTGGTAATTTTGTCTTTTTAAATGTACGTTTAAAGAGAAATGGAACTTTTTTGGAAGTTCAATATGCTTTTCCCTGAAAATTTCTTAAAAATGGGTTGAAAATCATCCAAAAATCCCCAAACAAGAGTCTTCTCCCTGTGGCATGTCCCCATCATCCCAAGATTTGAGTTACCCCTGGGCTTCATACAGTATACCAAGTTCTTTGTTCCTGGCAGTTTTTCTCTTGAACTGATCATAAATTTTTGGCACAGTATTTATGTTAATTCAAGTTGTTATTATGATGTCTTTATATGGATGTGCAGATGCAATCATCAAGGAAGCAATATGAATTATATTCAGTTGTTTATGCTAATCATCAAAACCTATAATACTGTAGGTAATAAAATACAGCATGTGATACCATCATCAACAAGATGCAGCAGACATGACTATTTGTTATCAAACATAAAATTCAAGGAATAAATTCTTGATTCAAAGAAAGACAAGTTAGTTTAAATATCAGCAGACACTATATGTGTTTCCAGATGACTCAACCCTCTCAATTCATTTACCATTATAAATTCTTTTCACAAGAAACTTGGCTTAGCAGTCAGTACTAAAACTTTCTTAAATTCACATGAAAAATTTCTGCCCAATTCCTTGATTTTCCCATACTATTTGGATGCTAAGATGTAGTCTCTACAACTGCTATGGATCCACTTCTTGGCATATGCAAAGACAGTTCTTCTGTTACATTCGAAACATATTTGCAGTGAATACAGTAAGTACCCGCAAATAAGAAACCCCCTTGAATAAGAAACAGGCCTCATTTTCTTCAAAAAAGGCTCCTTTAATAAGAAACAATTTTAGGTCTGAAATTTAAATGTTTCTTATTTTCAGGATTGTTATAGTTTGTTCCTGAATGCCAAAAGATATTCCCATAAATGACTGTGATAGAATGTAGTATTCTCAAAACAGAATAAACATTTTCAAAATTAAAGATTCACACCACAACAACGTAACATGGTAAAATGTACCATCAAGGTTAAATACACATGCATGTATGGTACTGTCATATGCCTTCACTTGACTTAACTTGATTACCTATGTATAAGAAACTTTGACCCTGATCATGAAAAGGTCTCTTTAAATAAGAAACTCTCTGAGGCCTCAATTTAAAAAGTAGTTTCTTATTTGCGGGTACCCGCTGTATAACTCAAAAATAATTGTAGATGATTGACCTCTTGTCAAAGCAAGCTTTAAAATTCTGCTTTAAAAAGTTTCTTATTGCTTCTCAAATGTAGAACTAGAGTACACACATTTTTGGCCATCTCTTATCAATAAGTTTCTTATGAAAGAAAAAAATGTGTGAACAACATGCAAGTAATGTCATTTCAGCAGCTTGATCTTATGTTTAAATTCATAGAATCCATTTGTAAATGGCAATATAGTCAGTTACTATTTCCAAACAATTGAAGACCATTCCAACCATTTCAATGGAGTACATTATAGCAGCCTTTGAAATTATCTCTGTTATATATCGAGCCGACCAAGACACGAGAGAGCAGTCTCAAGTCACGCTAAAAACCAACTTCGTAAGTAATCTCTAAACGAGGCTAAGTCAACAGGACTTCAAACCTAAGAACGAGGCTAATACGTTACACTTTTCTCCCCTTAAATAAGAAAAGCGTCCAACAGTTATCAAGTTTCCACTTAAAACTCTTCACTGTAATTCAACCAATATTTCAAACTCAACTACAAGTGCTGGGTGGACTACCAACACTTGGAAACAGGTAGAAAAGCATTATTCTGGCTTTTGATTCTACCTGCTTTTCTACTCGAGTCCAAGTCTCTTTGGAGGTCTTCTAATCCTTGCTGGATAGCGTCTTTCAGGAGTCTTTGCTGATGATAAATTCACCTCAGGAGTCTTTTCTATTCTCACCTCAGTAGACTTCTGAACTTCTGGCTCAATCAGTAACTCTGCTTTCTCTGAAGTCTCTCTACTGGACAAATCTCTCTGCTCGATAACTCTTTCATAGTGTGTTTTCTCTAATTCAATTGGAGGTAACACATCTGGAATAACAGGTAATTCTTCTGCTATCTCTTTTGGTGGAATCTCACTACTTAAGAGGTACTCTATACGCACAAATCTTATCCTTTGTCCACATTTAACCAATTAAGTTAGAGGTCGCTTTTTCTTTACAATGATTCCTGGAATCCATCTCTCCTTGCTATCTCTGTGATTTCTAACAAGCACTGATTGATTTACTCTTAATTCACGACTTTTCACCCCTTTTTTGTCATGATACTTTATCTGTTGATGCTGCTTCTTTTCTACAGCACTAGCTAAATTTGGTTTTACCAAACTTAAACGAGTACGCAATATTCTCTTCATGAATAACTCTGATGGAGCTTGCTTTGTGACGGTGTGTGGCGTAGAACGGTAGGTCAATAGAAAATCAGCTAATCTTCTTGACCAGGTAATTGAAGTATCATTTCTCTTATGATCTAGCCACATCTTGTTAAAAGCTTGCTTTACAGTCTGAACTGCTTGTTCTGCAGCACCATTACTTGCAGGGTGGTAAGGTGGAATGGGAGTGTGTCTTATTCCATTCTTCTTTAAGAACATCTCAAATTCTTCGGACACAAATTGTGGACCATTATCGGAAACAAGTTCCTCTGGCAATCCATAGCTGGCAAAAATGTACCTTAGCTTATCTATTGTCGCACCACTGGTGGTACTTGACATTTCGCGCACCTCTATCCATTTGGAATAGCTATCGATAACAATCCAAAGCATCTTTTTGTCGAATGTTCCATAGTCAATATGGATTCTTTGCCAGGCTCTAGCTGGAAGCTTCCAAGGATGCAATGGCGCATGTACTGGCTTATTTCGAAACATCTGACAGCTTTCACAACTTTTGAGATATTCTTCTATCTGTGAATAAAGACTTGGCCACCAGATATAGCTTCTTGCATAAGCTTTGGTACGGCAGATACCTTGGTGTGTTTGATGCAGCTCTTCGAGCATTCTATTTCTATACCGGGTGACCCAGAAAAAAGTGACCCAACGCAATCTGTTACAGAAAATTAAGTAAGTGGCCGATTGAAATATTTCAAACGTCGTTGTGTAGCTAAAAGACTAGCCTATGCTATAAGTATTTTTCGCAAATTTTTTCGGCACGGTAAATTTCCAAAATTAAGGATTTCAAGGAAATGAGCATGCCTGAAATCCTCAAAAGTTGTCAAAAACAGGGGATTGATTTACAGCCATTTCAGATCTTCAAAACAACGACAAGCGTGTTTCATTTCAACCTGTGAATAGGCAACCCAGTCGGAAGTCTTCAGAGCAAGTTTATAGTCCCTAGGTACTTAAAGATATTCTCAGGCAAAATTAAACACGCTCCTCGTTGTTTTGAAGACCTGAAATGGCTTCAAATCGATCCCCTGTTTTTGAGGACTTTTTTAGGATTTCAAGCCTGCCCTTTTCCTCAAAATCCTTAATTTGGGAACTTTACCACGCCCAAAAAAAATTTCAACAAATACTTAAAATATAGTCTAGTTTTTTAGCCACAGAACAACGCTTGAAATATTTCAATCGGCCACTTCCTTTTTTTCTATAACAGATTGCGGTTGGGTCACTTTTTTCTGGGTCACCCGGTATTTTGGTGGAATAATCACCCTTGTACCCCACAACACACAACCCTGCTCTGCTGACAGTTCCAATTTGCGATTGAAATATGGCCTTAATTCTTCAGTGTCACAAACTTCTGGCAATCCATTCAAAACAAATGAAAGAACCCTTGACAAAAGTGGATCTTTCCCTGTTTCTTGCTGAACATCTTTGGCTGAGATCGGCAAAGAATCAGTATATTTAACTTGGCACACAGATGGCTTCTCCTTCCTTTGAATTTCCACTTGGTAATCTAGAAAGTGCATCAGCATTTGCATGATCACTAGATTTTCTGTACAACAATTTGTATTGATAGGCTGCAAGGATCAAAGCCCATCGTTGCAATCTAGCTGCTGCTAGTGTTGGAATACCAGACTGTGCACCAAGAATAGAAGTTAGCGGTTTATGATCTGTCACCAAAGTAAATGTTCTCCCATAGAGATACTTGTGAAATTTCGTTACCCCAAAAATCATTGCTAAGGCTTCTTTCTCTAACTGTGCATAATTTCTTTCACTTGAACTTAATGCTTTAGAAGCATATGCTATTGGTCTTTCTGAACCATCTTCCATCACATGTGATAGCACAGCTCCTACCCCATAACTAGATGCATCACAGTCCAGCTTTAGAGGTTTAGCTGTATCATAATGCACTAGTACCTTACTACTGCTTAGCTGTACTTTACAAGCATCAAATGCTTTCTGACATGCCTCTGACCATTTCCAAGCTACATCCTTCCTTAACAGCTCATGCAGAGGGCCTAAAATAGAGGCAAGACTTCTTTGGAACCTTCCATGATAATTAATTAATCCAAGCCAGGATCTTAATTCTGTAACATTTGTTGGAGCAGGGGCATCAATTATGGCCCTTACTTTCTCTTCAGTTGGATGCAGTCCTTCTTTATCTATCTTGTACCCAAGGTATTTGACAGTAGACTTGAAGAATTCACATTTACTGAGTTTAGCTTTAATGTTATGTCTTTCCAGCCTCAGCAGAACCTCTGTTAAGACTCTCTTATGCTCCTCAACAGACGTGGTTGTGATCAAAATATCATCTAAATAACACACAACATTCTTCACACCAGACAGCACCCTGTCCATAACTGACTGAAATATGGCAGGGGCACTGGAGACACCAAAATTTAACCTCTCTATTCTGAATAACCCCTTGTGAGTATTGATGGTTAAGACATTTTTAGCATCTTCTTCAAGCTCTAACTGTTGATATGCATTGGACAAATCCAATTTGCTGAAATAAACCCATCCAGAAAGTGTTGCAAATATATCTTCAATCTTAGGCAATGGGTACTGGTCAACATCCAACACTGGATTCACTGAAACTTTGTAGTCCCCACAAATTCTAACCCTACCATCAGTTTTTGGAACCACCACAATTGGAGAAGCCCATTCACTATGCATCACTGGTTTCATAATACCATCTTTGGTCAAACGATCAAGTTCCTTCTCCACAACTTCCTTCAAAGAAAATGAAACAGGACGGGCCTTCTTAAAAACAGGCTTAGCATCATTCTTTAGAAGTAAATCTGCTTTGAACCCCTTTATAACACCATGCTGACAATCAAACACAAACTTGTGCTTTTTCAAAATCTCCTCACCTATACCATAATTTACCACAAACAACTGATTCCAATCAAGCTTAATTTCCATCAACCAGTTTCTTCCTAACAAAGCTAGTTTGTCTCCATCAACAACAACCAATGGTAACTTAGCCCTTTGCCCTTTAAACTCAACATCAACCAAAATTTCTCCTTTAGTTGCAAGAACCTCACCAGAATAAGACTGAAGTTGCTTTGAAAATGAAGATAAGGGCACATGTGGCAGATATTTCTCATAAAAACTATTTCCAAAAACTGAAACTACTGCCCCAGTGTCAATTTCCATGGTCAAAGGAATACCATTGACAGAAACTGTTTCCTGCAAAGTAGCCTTGGCATCATCTCTACAAGTATAGATTGTATGTAAGTCTTCATCACTTACCAACATTACTTGATGACATACCAAGATAACTTGTTTTCTCAACTGGTACAGTTTTTCTCTTTTCACTTCTACACTTCTTTGCAGAATGACCTTGTTTTGAACAAGTAAAACATTTCAATGACTTGAATTTGCAATCATTTGCATTATGCTTATCTCCTCCACACCGCCAGCACTCTGTGCTTTGTTTGGATCCTGAAACACTTGCTTTTGCTCTCTCTTTGTGCTTATGCTCAACTTTGTTAACTCCTGTTCCACCACTTGAACTTGATGGGTGTAAATCAATTGCATTCCTTTGTGCTAATTTCATTGCATCAGTGATCTTCTCTGCCTTGTCAAAGGTAAGATCAATTTCTGTTAAAAGCTTCCTCTGAATGCTCTCCGAACGCAAACCACAAACAAGCCGGTCACGCAATGCAATTGACAGGAATTCTCCAAAGTCACAAGTACTTGCCAGTTTCTTTAGCTCAACAATATAATCTTAAATAGATTCATTTTCGTGTTGACTTCTCTTGTAGAATCGAAAACGCTCTGCTATCACCAACGTCTTTGGTTTAAAATGAGCAGATAATGTCGCCTTCAGCTCACCATACGTTTTACTTGAAGGAACATCTGGAGTCATCAAATTTCTCAAAACGAATATGTCGAGGGTCCAATTCCACTCAAAAATACAGCCCTTTTCTTCGGTGCATCAGTAATATCATTCGCAATGAAAAACTGCTCCAATCTTTCCACATAACAAGCCCAGTCCTCCTTCCCTTCACAGTAAGGACCTACCTGTCCTAGCACCTGTGCCATGCTAATGCAATGTCAGCATTAAGCAAAATAAAAATGGGCCTATAAGTAGGCTGAGTTTGTCTTCACCAGTCAACTCACTGAACTGGCCTAAACTTCGTGTTCTGTTTCAACAAACAACCACAATCTTTCATCAAATCCATGATTGTATCCACTAAAACACAGTGTGAGTATCTGAAACCATTTCTCGTCGCCAATATGTTATATATCGAGCCGACCAAGACACGAGAAAGCAGTCTCAAGTCACGCTAAAAACCAACTTCGTAAGTAATCTCTAAACGAGGCTAAGTCAACAGGACTTCAAACCTAAGAACGAGGCTAATACGTTACAATCTCCACAAATTATCAGACAAATGCAAAATGCCAACACCATTAACTTGGGTTTTGTACATCAGTCAGTGATAATTTGCATGCCATCACATGTATTCCTTGCTTGAAAAACAAAGCAGGAGGCAACTATTTGTCTTCAAGGCGATAAAACTGGAATCCATGGTTCTATTGGTTCTTGGACTGTCACATTTGCCTGGAAAAGAAATGCAGCTGACATTAATTTGAAATAGATGTATCTATCTTTGGTATATACTGTACTGTATCAATGTTTGGAAAATTTTGATGGAATACAATATGACCTGATGGCAGAATAAATGTTAAGTGTAAAGTCCTTAGAAAAGGTTCAAACAAACTGAATCAGACTGCAAGAAACTTTTACTTTGTAATGCTATTATCAAAGTTGAGCAGAGGAGGCAAGGCTTCAATTATCTTTCATCATCAAAGCAACAGTCTCATGGTCTTTAATCGAAATAAATTTCTCTAATCTAATAGAGTTTTTTTGGGCCACCCACAGTCCAGAGAGAGAGGAAACTTGACAGTCAAGAGGGCAAAGTTGATATTCATGCAGGCAGGCATTTCATTTTGTTAGGCCCTTTATCTCTACGATACTTGCTGATGGGGAAAACTCAATTTCCTCTGTCTGCCCTTTATAAATAGAATAATACCAAGCGTTGCATTACTTTGGAGAAGAAATGATCCTCGCAACCATTATAAATCTAGAAAATATCTTGAGATCCTTCTACGACCCAACAAATATCTATATTTCTACCCTGAAAATAGCTAAATAAATAAAACAATGCGAAGGAATACATAAGAACGTGCAAAATAAAGTGTACAAACCTCAAAAATCTTCAATCTATCATCAAATAAGGGGTACAGCAATTGGCACCAAATGTGCACCACCGTACTCTATTCTTTTTCTTGCGGATTTGGAAGAAAAACTTCTCCGTTCCTACGACTGGAAGCCTAGTGTATGGTGGCGTTACATTGATGACGTATTTATGATTTGGGCGCATGGTGAAGAAGAGCTTCAAAGGTTTATTGACTATTTGAATGCATCACACCATTCGATCAAATTTACCGCAGAACGATAAATGAGAGCACAGAAGAAAAGCTGCTGGGTGTGATTTTTGACAAAAAGCTCAGCTTCAAACAGCAAGTAAAATCTCTTTGTAAAAAGGCTGGTCAAAAGCTACATGCTCTTTCAAGAATTTCTCATTTCCTTGATACTGAGCAGCTGAAACGAATAATGAAGGCATTTATCTTGTCCCAATTCAACTACTGTCCTCTTGTATGGATGTTCTGTGACAGAACATTGAACAATAAAATTAACCATATTCACGAACGGGCATTGCGAATAACTTACAAAGATATGAGAACAGATTTTGATACGATGTTACTGAGAGACAATTCGGTCCCACTCCATATAAGGAATTTACAATTGCTAATGACTGAAGTCTTTAAGACAAAATTGAGCCTTAATCCCAGCTTTATGAAGGACATTTTTCGCTGAAAAACAAGCTTCTTATGGGTTAAGAGGCTGCCATAACCTATCCTTGCCACAAGCACGCACTACGTGCTATGGCTTAGAGACAATATCGTTCCTTCGGTGTAGATTATGGCAGGCACTTCCCAATGACCTAAAACAGTCAGATACTCTCTCCAGTTTCAAAAGGAAAATCAAAACCTGGAGGGGAGAGGAATGTAATTGTAGAATATGCAGACCTTTCGTGGCAAAGGTTGGGTTCTTGGGCTGATATTAAATTTCCTGCTGTATTTACCGAAAAAAAAGTAAGAAAACATTGTAAATATTAAAAGCATTGTAAAAATCTGCAAAATGTATCTGTATTTAATCATTCGGAATTCTATTTATTTTTTACTTTTTTCTTACAAATTTTACTTTTTTAGATAGTAGGCTTGAATTAGCTCTTAGTTATAGCTATTGTATCTATATGTATATATGTCTTGTATGTATATATATATGTAGGCCTACTTTAAATAAATTGATAATAATAATGATAATAATAATGGTCTAAGGAAAGCATCAATTTTTAGAGGAAGCACTCTTGTCACTGATTTATACACAAAACCAACAGACACCCATCAGCTCCTACATCGCTCTTCCTGCCATCCTTATCACACTAAAATGGGTATACCTTATGGCCAAGCCCTTCATATTCAACGAATTTGTTCGGAGGATTCTTCGTTTAACGAACACTTGGCTGATCTAAGATCTTGGCTTATTGATCGGGGATATAAGGGTGGGGAGATCGACACTCAGTTGGAGAGAGTCAAATTTTTACAAAGGGATACCCTTTTAAATAGGGAATCTAAATATATGGCACGAGGATACCCCTTGTCCTTACTTTTCATCCTGCACTTAATGGGGTTCATGAGATCTTGAGGAAATGTGAAAACATTCTTCTTGTTGATCGTGAGCAACGCAGGATTTTTTCGGGAAAACTTTTCGTCTCATTTAGAAGGGCCAAAAACTGGAAAGATACCTTGGTTCGGGCAAAATTGAAACCGGTAAACGAGGAGCTGGTGGAAAAGGGTACGCGTAAGTGCAATGGTAGAAGGTGTAAAATATGCCCTATGATGCGAGAGGGGTCCACGTTTTATAATGCAGATGATTCTCGGTTTTTTAGGAACTTTTCAGGGGCGTATGACTGCAACTCGGATTATGCAGTATACTTGCTGTAATGCGAATGTTGCAATAAAAAGTATGTCAGTGGTACGAAGACTAAATTTCGCCAGAGATTTAACGTCTAGAAATCGTATTTTCAGATCTACAAACAAAAGCGTCTCAGTAGTAATCTTCATACGGGTAAGCCGGTCCCACAGGCAAGCCTTTTCTCTCACATTTTTGAACAAAATCATCGGGGTGAGTTTTCGGTAAAAATAAGCATCATCGATGGTGCAGGTGACGTGTATTCGCTCCGTAGGAAGGAGCTTTTTTGGCAATATAAGTTGGGTTTATTTTCTCCACTGGGCCTAAATGAAAGGGTAGCGGATGTCGAGTTGAACTTGTTTGCCTGCGGGAGCGCTTAATCCTTCTACCGTTGCACTTAGATCTCAGGGGAAGGGGAGGAGATGCTGGCTGGTTAACTTCGTGCAATTTGCACGTGGTGTTGGGGTGGAATTCCCCATCGGGCCATTCAGGATTTAGCAACTTAAGCAAATCCTAGGAAAGTTACTGGCTGGCGTCTGTTTTCCTGTTTCCTTGTAAACATTTATATTTCGGCTGACACTCTCAATCCCATGTGGGTAAAAGGTTAAAAGATAGGCTGTGTGATTGTAATTTTATGGTTTGGAATGTGTCTAGGGTATTTTTGTTTTTATCTAAATAAGTTTATGTCAATTTTGCTTACGCTGTAAAACGTCTGTATTATTGTAAGTCTATAGTTTGGAATTTATCAAGGGTATCGTAATTTTGATTTTATGTAAATTTCATGTGAATCTAATTCTATTTACATTGTATATAAACCTGGCTGTCCAAAACTGTAAAGTAAACTGATGAAGATTTTAATCGAAACGTCTTGACCAATAACAGTGTGTTTTTATATTATTATTATGATTATTATTATTATCATTATTATTATTATTATTATTATTATTATTATTATTATTATTATGTCTGATGTTATCACAGCATATGATGTTATTGCTGGATGAATCTACTGATTACCAAGCCATATCCCACGGCCTTAGGTATCCAGAACCTTTCTGATGACTCTTGCTGATCCCAATAAACAAGCTTTCTGTAATGTGCTGAAATTCACCATGATGTCTAACTTTCTTAGCCAGTGTTCAAAGTTTTCGCTTACTGTGCCTAACGTTCCTATGATGATTGGACTTATGACTATTTCTTGACTTTGCCAAATTCTCTTCAATTCCCGTTATAAATCTTGGTATATTTCAACTTTTTCCCTCTCCTTATCTTGTACCCTCGTATCAAATGGGCAAGCGACGTCGACAATGTAACATTTCCTGCTTTTATTACATCGGATGACTATGTCAGGTCTACAGTGGTCAATCTCTTTGTCTATCTGCATTTTCATATCCCACATGACTGTGACTTCTTCGTTTTCCATGACAGTTTCAATGCGGTGATCATACCATTTCTCACTTGCTGGTAGCCCATACTTCTTACAAATTTCCCAATGTAGAGCCTGTGCCACTTTATCATGTCTCCAGTTCTTATACTGACACTGTGCCAACATCTTGCACTCTCCTAAAATATGAGCTACAGTTTCATACCGCTCACCACACATCCTGCACTTTGAATCAATCAATTATTATTATCATCATTATTATTATTGTCCTTTCTTCACGCCTTTTTGATGTTTGGCGGCTTTGTCTGGGCAGCAGATTGAATCCCTCAATCTTAGGTGTCCAGAGTCCTTCTAATTATCTTCGCTGTGCCAAGATTTTTCTCTTTATCGTGTATTACAATGTCAGATAGGTTGTGATTCAACTGCTGATCCGTTTGAATTCTAAAATCCCATAAGATCTTTGACTCTTCATTATTATTATTTAATTATTTATTATTATTATTTAATTATTTATTTTGTATTATTACTATCATTGTTATTATTATCTATATTAAACTAAACCACATTCTGCTCTGCTGCATTCCACGTCTGCTCTGAAACAGTTGTGTTTTTATTATTATCTATATTATTAATGTGTGAAGCAAATTTTGTGTGGCGTAAAACTCGAGCACTGTTGCACTGATCCTCGCGAAACTTTCCAAATATCTTCGTCTTCCCTGTACGGGGTGCAATAGAGATGTTGTTTTCTCAAATTCGCCCCCAAATCAGGGTAAGGGGTAACTTCGGTGACATCAAAGGATTGGCGGAATCCCTTTCAGTTTTCTGTGTACAAGGGAATGATCTTTAGACATATCACAATTGCCAGACCATTAGTCCATTGTCTTGGAGATTGGAGATAAAAGGGCAATGAGGTGCTTAATAGTCTTACTCAAGAGTTATTCATTTAATTTCGCACGTTCTAGAAGAGAAGATATAAATATGCTCTCTGCAAAGGAGCCCATCAGGGGGCGAGGGGACTTGAATAAGAGGAGAAGTTTATTTTGAACAGTTAGTGAATTGAACAAGGAATGTGCTGAATGGGTCGAGGGGTGCGATAACGACTGATTGTTCGTTTTTTCATTGATCAATCAAAAGCTATTATTGTAAAAAAAACTTCCATTTTGCTCCGGGGGGGGGGTACTTGACTTTAATCTGTATAGGGGCGTGCGCACGAAAAACTTTTTTTACACTGCCCAAGAATTTTTCACTCCAAATGATAACCTATTCCAGAAAAAAAATTGATGAAAGGTATACTCCAAAAATGCGAACCATTAATGCATTGGAGCTTTGTCTTTCTCCCAATTTATTTTTCAGAAGGGGCTAGGAGGAGAGGGCAAAGCTATATAGATCGACTTCTTTTTCTAGCAAAAATATTGTTGGCTCGGGAGGAAACAACAGGTGCGTTTTAATGGGGGTTTCGAATGAGACATGAGAATGAGACATGTCCACCCCAAGACTACCCCGGCAACGCAACTGTCCTTCGAAAGTAAGTTGATCTTATTCTTGAGAGCAGAAGGAATCGAACATTTATTTGTAATTGCAATGCATGGTTTAGTTTATACGGAAATGGCAGAAGCCAAATAACACAAGCCCCACTTGATGAAGCAGACAAGATTTCTTGAAATTCGTCTATTACATTAGAAAAGTTTCCACCTTTCCGGGCTTAAAGCTTGGAATGAAATACCAATCGAAATAAGGGAAATCCCCTCGCTCTATCAGTTTAAAAGAAAATTGAAAACGCATTTAAAGAGCTCAGTAAACCCTAACTAAAACACGACTCCCAGGAAGATCAGATCTCAGCCTGGATCCAATCCTAGCTAATACCAAATTTTAAATTTCGTTTTTCATTTTTCATTTAAAACAAACTTGTAACTTTTGTAGTTTAATTTTGTACTGATGGGATATCGTGTAAAAATATGAATTAATAAAAAAAAAAAATAAAATAAAAAAAAAGATGTGCGAAACCAGAGACGTATATACTGAGGGCACTGGGGGGGGACATGCCCCAGATCTTGCAAAAAACTAAAAAGTGCCCTTTTTGTGTCTGCTTGTGCCCCTTTCATAATCTATGCCGGCAGAAAGTAGTTTAATTTTGTTATTATTTACTTTCTAATTTATTTATGTTTATTTCTCTTGGTATTATATGGGTCGGTAGGTTCAGTTATCCATATCGAGGAACTCAAAGAGGTAAAATTTGAAAATTGCTTTTTAATGAGTTGGCATCTCAATTAATGAGTTCATCAACAGATAGAAATTGTTAGAAGCAAGTAGCAACTGGCCTTAATGCGGAAATGTCAATTGGCAATTACGCCAAACTTGATTGTTGGCCAAAATATATCGGAATTGTTTTGATTGTAAACATAACGATGCCTATGCCTATGCCTATGCCTATGCCTATGCCTATGCCTATGCCTATGCCTATGCCTATGCCTATGCCTATGGTGCCAGTGTTATCATCGATTGGAATTTATCATTCGTTGTCACGGAAATCAAAGACCAAGGATACACTCATCACATAGGCCTCAATATCACTCATTGAATTGGATAGTTATCGCTTGAACCCTAATATGCAATTAATCCACGTCATAAATCTAGACCAAGGCTGTTGGAAGCCCACAAAGAATTTAAGTAGGAAAGATCACGAGTTCTTCCTTACGAATGAAGGCTTCAGGGAGGTAGGGGGGCTGGAATGAAAGGGGAAAATTATTTCACGGGCATAGAGCTAAAAAAGAGAGGATTGGAGATAAAAGGGCAATGAGATGCTTAATAGCCTTACTTAGAGTTACTCATTTAATTTCGCACGTCCCAGAAGAGAGGATATAAATATGCTCGCTGCAAAGGAGCCCTTCGGGGGGAGGGGGTTTGAATACGAGGAGAAGTTTATTCTGAACGGTTAGTGAATTGAACAAAGAATGTGCTGAAAGGTTCGAGGGGTGCGACAACGACTGACCGTTTCGTTCTTTCGTTGATCCGCTATTCTTTTCAATAAAACTTACAATTTGCTCCGAGGGGGGGGGGGGGGGGTACTGGATGCGCCCACGAAAAATGTTTTCTCTTACCCTGCTCAAGAATTTTTTGTTCAACATGATAACCGATTCTAGAAAAAATTAATGAAAAGTATATTCCGAAAATGAAAATTTGACCGAAAAACGACCCGATCTAGCAAAATATCCTATTTTGGCATGTTTTGGCAACCTGCTCTAGAAGAATTGCCTTACTTTGATACCCCGTGCTAGAAAAATGGATGAAAACGACATCCTGAAAACCCTCCGGGGTTTTCCGATGGGTTTCTTATTCAATGTCGTCTTTACACGTAATGACGGGGGGGGGGGGGGCTAGACTTATCCGAATCACAGACGATCCAAATAAATTCTTCACCTACACAGATGATATTTGCAGTTAATTAGGGTACTACGAATGAGCATCGGCTTCTTTTTCCAGCTAAAATATCTTTGGCTTGAGAGGAGAGAGCAGGAGGATTTTAATGGGGGCTTCGAATGAGAAAGGGAGATAATCTTCAACTAGATGCGAGGGACTGACAATCAAAGGCTCCTATAGTTCCACTGCTCCGGATACGCCTTCAATTAAGAAACAGCAATCGTATCCTGTTGTTTGTGTTTTTTTCAAGACCATGTTGTCTTCAGGATATTGGTAGACTCATCACATAAACCTTAACATCGGATAAGGGCAGACTAATGCATGGGAAAAGACAAGTATAGGATTCGTAACATTTCCCTGAAAGCTAAGTGTGGCAACGTGCGCATGCTCTGTGTGTATATATTTGCTCTCATGTGACACGCGATCAAGTCCAAGGATGGAAGGGGTGGAGGAGGGGGGACTTTACTTAAATTTGTATGGGAGTGCCCACGAAAAATATTTTCCCCTGCTCAAGAAATTTGCTCCAAATGACAACCGATTCTAGAAAAAAAATTAATGAAAAGAATTGTGACAAAAATCACAATTTGGCATTGTGACACAAATCGCCCGGGCAGGAAACGGATTTTAATTGAGTTTCATGATTCACAATCCCACTACATATCATGTAAACTAAAACTACATTATACACACAGAAAGAAAATTACAGAAAAAAAACTACCAAATATAACTAAAAGTACAAGAAAAGCTAAACAAAACAGGAATTTTATGCAGGTTAATTTCTTAAGGAGGAGCTCTCTCAGTAGGTAACCTAATTGAGGAGAGAGCACCCATTTTTAGCAATAATGAGTAATGATCAGTTTGATTTATTCTTTCATGGCTGTTTACAGCTACAATCAGTTGATGTAATTTTTGTCAAATAAGTATCATTTCAAGTTTTTACGAAACCTGATGACAGATGGGGCTTTCTTTATTTCTATCGGAATGGCATTCCACATCTTTGCACTACAGAAACCCAGAGACGTAGGTACCGAGGGAGAATTTGGGGCACGTGCTCCCTCCCAAGATTTTGCAACAAACAAATAAGCGCCCCTTTCCCTTGAGTGTTGTGCCTCCCAAGTTTGAGATGCCTCCTACGTCCCTGCAGTAACGTAATGACCTAATTCCATATTGATTAGTGTATAGCAACAGGACAGGTACAGACTGTCAAGCGTGGGGGTGCGGAGTCATTACGAGTATGTGAAACAAAGGTACCAAAGAGAACAAAAAAGGATAAAATTGGAAACGAAAACGAAGAAAAATTTAGAAAAATTTAGAAAAATTAAGGCAAGGCTCGCAGAATGCAGAGCGGAGCTTCAGGATGCCGCCTCGCCCGAAGACGTCGGAAGAAGGGAAAAAGGTGAAGATAGACCGGTGAAAGATGGATTAGAGGAAGAAGTGTTTGAGATTAAAAGTAAAGATCAGCAAATAAATAAAACAGAAATTGAACAACGCTTTGCAGGGATAGAGCAACAAATTTCAAAGATTTTCCTTCGCCTCGACAGAGAAGGAGAACAGAAGGTCAGTGCTGAGACTGAAGCATTTTTGCTCCAAAGAGAAAATCTAAATTTGAAAGACGAAAATCTAGCTTTAAGGCTAGAAATTGATAAATTAAAAGATATATCAGAAAAAATTCGGAAAATAGGTCAGAAAAAAATGAGCCAAAAAAGATACCTTTGTACAACAAAACCAAGAAAAAGAAAATATTTTTGAAAGAATGTATTTGAAAAGCGACGTACAAAATATCTGGGGAGATGATTTGAGACCCATATCACGTTTCAGTACTCTCGATGCAGAAAAAGAGGACCCTTGGCAGTTCCCAAAGCGCACTACAAAGCCAAATCATTTGTCAGCAATTTCTTTTGAGACTGCAAATAGATTCAACACCCTTGAGAATTATGGAATTACAAACAACAAGCCTTTTGGTTCCTCGAAGACAAGTTCTACAAGGAAAACCATCGATAAAGAAATAACATCTCAGAAAACGGCACGAAATGTTGTCCCGGGGGAGCATAGCTACGCTGATGCACTAATTTTGAATCAACAAACAGCTTTCGACAAAATTAACCCTCAACATGCATCGCCAAAAGGAGCAAAAAGCAGCCCTTATGCGCATAAAGAGGCCTTTGAAATTCGTTCAGACAAGTCCTCGAGGAATATTCGAGATTCTTCTAGCCAAACACGACAGAATTCAGTGCAAAGAGATTTTCGACCGCATAGGGACGAAACTAGTGATGACAGTACAAGAACTGAAAAAGCTGTAAACAACCAGCCAAACACTCAGACAAACACTGCATCGTTTCGCCGTTTCAACAGGAAAAGACCAACAGTTAGCATAGTTGGAGATTCAATCATAAAAGGAATTCGCAAGCAGGAAATAAATCGAAGTGTGAGACAGATGAACACGTTTGTCAAAACGTTTCCAGGTGCAACTACAAATGATATGGAATCTTATATCGTCCCAACGCTGAATAGAGAGCCAGATTATGTGATTATACACTGTGGTACTAATGACTTAACGAAAGATGAACCCGATGTAATTGCAAAAAAGATCACCAAACTTGCTATAAATTCGAAGAAACAGTTCGCAATGTTGCTGTACCAAGTATTTTGGCACGAGGAGACTCGGACCTTATGGAAGGAAAAAGACTTCAGGTGAACTCACTTTTAGAAAAATCAATTGCAGGAAATCAGATTTCTTTTATTAGACATGAAACATTGGATAAAAACTGGCGGTACTTGTTATTCGAAGATGGCATTCACTTGAATAACGAAGGTACAAATGTTTTAGGGAGCAGCTTTGTCAATTTCCTCAACACTATCAGACTATGTAAACAAAATTATAATCCGAATAGCAGTATCCCCTATTCATCTTCTAGTGTACTTGAACCACGTCCAAGATCATTACCTCTTGGGACCGAATGTATATCAAATTCATCAAAGGACAGTAACAAAATTATCAGCGCAGATTACACTTTTCGTTCAGAATGCTCAAGCCCCAGCTTATCTGTTAGCTCTTTGTCTTCGGTAAACAATAACATACCCCTTATGGAACTATTGTCCCCTTTGCCTACTTCAACGGATATTTCTTTAGAATCTACTGAAACCCTCATTGATTCATCAACCCTATCGTTTTCTGCACCAGTTATCTCTTCGGAGTCAAATGATTCAAGCGATATAGACAAACTTTTTAGCCTCAGGACAGAGTACCATAACCATCCCCTCATAGGTTTCTTGAATATAAATAGTCTTAGACATAAGATTATTGACTTAAGGATGCTTATGGAAAGATGTTTACCTGATGTTTTAGTCATAGAGGAAACTAAAATTAATTCTGATTTCAAAACGGATATTTTTCTTATGAGCAATTACCAGAAACCTATGCGTCGTGACAGAAACGAATTTGGCGGAGGAATCATGTTGTATGCCAGGAAAGGAGTAGTTTGTAATCGAGTACCAGCTTTAGAGACTCCTTCTCTAGAACTATTGTGCTCCGAACTAATGGTAAACAAAAAGAAATGGATCGTCTATTGTATTTACCGGCCCCCTGATTGTGGCAACATAGATTCTTTCTTTAGCGATCTTTCAGCTACTTTAAACTCTGCTTTAGATAAATAAGACAACGTCATTTTAATGGGGGACATCAACATTGACTCCCTAAATCGGCAAGACGCTGGACACAGTAAGCTAATATCCTTTTGTGATGTCTTCGGGCTATCAAATTTAGTGAGTGCTAAAACATGTATTACCAAGAACAGTAGTTCTTCCATTGATGCCATCCTTACAAATCGGCCGAGATGCTTTCAAAAAACTTCTGTTTTTGAAACTGGCCTAAGTGACTATCACGGTCTAGTCGTGACAGTTATGAAGTCTCAGTTGCTGAAAACTTCTTGTCAGATGTAAAGCTGGCAAATTTTGGTGCTCCTGCGGATCCTGAACAAGCTTATGATAATCTTGTCTGTACTTTTCGAGAAATTGTTGACAAACAGGCCCCTCTAAAAACAAAAGTGCAACGAGGAAACAGTGCTCCTTTCATGACTCATGAACTAAAGAAGGGAATTTATACCAGAACAAGACTAAAGAAAAAATTCAACAAAAATCCTACGAAAGAAAATGAAAATAATTTTAAAAGACAAAGAAATAAATGCGTTTCCTTGAGAAAAAAGGCAATCAAACAGCACTTCAAAAAAGCAACAGAAAATGGTCTCGCGTCGAATCGTGCTTTCTGGAATCTTGTTAAACCATTTCTTTCTAACAAAGGAGGATTGGCTGGTAATGATATTTCCCTTGTTAAAAACAATGAAATTGTCACTGATGACCAAAAACTGACCGAGATCTTTAATGACCACTACATTAATATCGTGGAAAAATCTAGTGGTACAAAACCTTGCAACATAGCTGATACAGCCGCGATCGATAATGATCGGCAACTTATTAGACTGATTCTTGAAAAATACAAAAATCATCCTGGTGTTTTAGCCATCATTCAAAACCCTGACAACAAGTTTCACTCATTTTCCTTTAACGAAGTGCAAAATTCCGAAGTTAGGAAACAACTACGGTCTTTGGACAGTAGAAAATCTATTGGAGAAGATCAAATACCTCAAAAACTTGTTTTATTGGCAGCAGACGAGCTCACAGTTCCTCTTACAGATGCTATTAACAGCAGCATACGTACACATAGGTTTCCAGATAATGGAAAACGAGCCGCAGTATGCCCTTTAGATAAAGGGGAGCCTAATCGTACAGTCGAAAGAAACTTTCGTCCAGTCAGTATTTTAAATATCTTTTCCAAAATCTATGAAAAAAATTTGAAAAATCAACTCATCCCATACCTAGATGAGACCCTTTCAATCTTCATCGCTGCCTACAGAAAAGCATATGGCACGCAACATGTCTTGATAAGAATGATCGAAGAATGGAGAGCAAAACTTGATAATGATAATATTGTAGGGGCCATCAATATGGATCTATCGAAGGCCTTTGATTGTATTCCACACGACCTGCTAATAGCCAAACTACATGCCTATGGCTTGGATGAAAATGCTCTTGTCCTTATCTACTCTTATCTAAAACGGCGGAAACAGTCTGTGAGAATCAATAATACGTACAGTTCTTTCCAAACTATTTTATCAGGGGTACCTCAAGGCTCAGTTTTGGGCCCTATTCTGTTTAATGTTTACATAAACGATCTCTTTTTGTTTATCAAACAAGCAACATTGCATAATTATGCCGACGATAATACTCTGGCTTATTTTTCCAGGACCCTATCAGATTTGATTGGGGTACTGGAAGAAGAAGCTGGAGTTGCTTTGACTTGGCTGAAACAGAATCAAATGATTGCTAACCCAGAAAAATTCCATGCACTCCTTATTAGAAAGGATCAAAAAAATACCTGCGGAGAGAATATCAACATCCAAGGTAAAATTATCCAGTCGGAAGAAACAGTCAAATTGTTAGGTATTCAGCTAGATTATAAGCTAAATTTTGAACAGCATATCTCTGAACTTTGCAGAAAAGCAGCATCACAACTTAATGTGTTAAAAAGACTCAAACAATTCATTGGCTTTAATAAAAGGGAAATTCTTGTGCAAAGTTTTGTATATTCCAATTTCAACTATTGCCCGCTAGTATGGTACTTCTCATCAGCTAAGTCTTTGCAAAAAATTGAGAAGATTCGAGAACGTGCTCTTCGATTTTTGTACAATGATCACCGATCTTCTTACAGTGAATTACTCTTGAAATCAGAAAGATGTACTATGCATGTTTCCCGTCTGAGAGTTCTCCGTATAGAAGTTTTCAAGACCTTGAAACATCTCAACCCATCTTTCATACGTGATATTTTCAAAATAAGATCTTCCAGATATTCATCACGAAATCCGTACGACTTACAACATTATAGACCAAATCAAGTCACTTTTGGTTCAAACAGTCTTCGATCACTAGGACCTCAAATCTGGAATGCATTGCCAAATGAAACTAAATCTGCCGACAACTTAAATTCTTTTAAACGCATGATAAAACAATGGAATGGACCAAATTGTAAATGCAATGCTTGTCAACATTCACCCAAATTTTAGAAAATTATCTGGATTATGAAACAGTAGAAAATATTTGTATATTTGTTACGCCTGTCAATTCAATTATATCTAGTAAACCTTGCCCATATATGTCTTGAATATTTAACTTATTTAACTTATCTATTAATTTCTTCATTTCTTAATTTATATATTTGTATGTTCGATTTAGATTAGTTGTATATATTGTAAATATGTATAGCTAGATAAAGATAATCGAATCAAAATAAGTTGACAAAACAAAACACCATATATTTGAATTCCAATTACGACGGCGAGCCAGCGCGGCGCCGCAGGCGACGCGCGGCAAGCCTAGTTACTATTATTATTTGACTTTTGATTATTATTATTATTATTACTATTATAATAATATTATAATAGTATTATTATTATCATTATTAATATTATTATTATTATCAATTTCTTGATCGTTGGATTACATAAACAAAATAGCTAAAAGTAATCAGCTAATTAATTCCAACGTTAGTTAAAATTTTAAAATACAAATATTACATCAGAAAATAAGTGGATAAAATATTTACAATTCATCAAAAGTACCGGGTGACCCAGAAAAAAGTGACCCACCGTAATCTGTTATAGAAAAAAAAGCAAGTGGCCGATTGAAATATTTCAAGCGTTGTTCTGTCGCTAAAAGACTAGCCTACATTATGAGTATTTTTGCAATTTTTTTGGGCACGGTAAAGTTCCCAAATTAAGGATTTTGAGGAAAAGTCGTCAAAAACAGGGGATCGATTTCAAACCATTTCAGGTCAAAACAACGAGGAGCGTGTTTCATTTTGCCTGAGAATATCTTTCAGTACCTAGGGACTATAAACTTGCGCTGAAGAGTTCCGACTGGGTTGCCTATTCCCAGGTTGAAACGAAACACGCTTCTTGTCGTTTTGAAGATCTGAAATGGCTGTAAATCAATCCCCTGTTTTTCACGACTTTTTTTTGAAGATTTCAGGCATGCCCTTTTCCTCAAAATCCTTAATTTTGGAAATTTACCGTGCCAAAAATAATTGCGAAAAATACTCATGGCATAGGCTAGTCTTTTAGCGACACAACAACGTTTGAAATATTTCAATCGGCCACTTACTTAATTTTCTGTAACAGATTGCGTTGGGTCACTTTTTTCTGGGTCACCCGGTATACAGTACAAAAGCATAAAAGCGTATAAAAGCAGATATCCAAATATCATTATCATAAAAAAATCCAAGTTTGGAATGAAAACGCGGTACAATTTACATGGACAGTTTTCTCCGTTCCAATTTTCTATTTTTGCTTTAAACTGACAAAGGGATTCTGAATTTCGTATAGTTGGTGGTAACGTTGCCACAGCTGCGGACGTTTGAATCGGACGCGTTCTATCCCGTTGTTGACAGATCTCACCCTAGGTTGGAAGAATTCGTTATTGTTACGCAAATTGTAATGACTTTCATTTTCGCAGAAAATTTCCTGCATGAATGAAGGGCTCAGGTAATTTTTTGTTTTGTACATCTCAGTCATAAGTAACTGCAAGCTCTTTGTATGAATCGTAACGGCACAGTCCTCCTCTAATAGCTCACTATAAGTAGATTCGATATCCCTATAAGTAATTCTCAGAGCCCTTTCCTGTATTTTGTTAATTTTTTGGCTGAGCTGCCTGCTGTGAAACATCCAAATTAAAGGACAGTATTGAAAGTGAATGGTAATAAATGCCCTCATGAGCGTTCTTAGTTTGCTCTGATCCATGTAAGGGGATATGCGAGCAAGTGCATAACGTTTATTGCCAGCCTTTTGACACAATTTGGAAACATGATTACCGAAGGAAAGTTTGCTATCAATTTGAACTCCGAGTAGCTTCTCTTCGGAGCTATTTGCAACATCAAAATTTCCAATCCTAACAGTAACAGGATCATCACATCTCTGCCGAAGAACCAAAAGATGGCATTTATCTGCATTTAACTTCATAAAGTTGTCGGCAAACCATTCTAAAGCTACAGTACAGTAATTTTCAAGCATATGAGCTATATTGTCCAGGTTCTTATCGCAGGCATAGATAGTAGTATCATCTGCATAATTACATATATCCGAATTTTGAATGAAGAGTAGAAGATCATTAATGTATATGTTGAATAACAGAGGCCCTAAGACTGACCCCTGAGGAACAGCACGTGTGACGCTTTTCAAAATAACCCATTTACTTTGACTCTTTGTTGTCTATTTGTGAGGTAATCATTAATTAATGCTAATGCTTCGCGAGAGAAACCGTAGGCGTGCAATTTCGCAAGCAAAAGATCGTGTCTGATGCAATCAAATGCCTTGGACAGATCTATCAATACAGCCCCTGCTTTACCACCTTCATCAAGGCTAATTTCAATTATTACAGATACATTGCTGTTGAATCTGAAATTATTAGATACTGGTGGATTTTACGGGAAGCTAGCTTAGTTATGCTCCCTGAAAATCTCATACTGTTATATGGTGTAGCTTTTTTTCTAGAAATATTTCTAATCAAGGTGTTTTTAGTAGGGAATCACGGCCTTGTTGCTGGGTGTTTCCATTGCAGAGTGCAGAAAAGAACAGATTAATTTTCTACTTTTAAAAATATTTTTAGGAACTAATAAATTATACCATGAGATAGCATAATCATTCCTTGAATCATTCTGAAAAACTTGTACTACTACATCGTGTAGTTTTTTTGTAGAATTATTTTTCATCAAGGTGTTTTTGGTAGGGAATCGCGGCCTTGTTGCTGGGTGTTTCCCCTGCAGAATGCAGAACAGAACAGATAACATTTCTGCCCTTAAAAATATTTTCCAGAACTAAGGAAGAATACCAGGAGATAGCATAATCATTCCTTGAATCTTTTTGAAGATTTTGTACTGTTACATGGTGCAGTTTCCTTTTTTGTAGAATTATTTTCAATCAAGGTGTTTTTTGGTCGGAATTGTTCGTTGTTGGGTGTTTCCCCGTCGGAATGAAGATTGTATTAAGTGATAATAGATAACTTTTCTGCCCTTAGAAATATTTTCCGGAAGAAATGAAGTATACCAGGAGAGAGCATAATCATTCCTTGAATCATTCTGAAAATTTTGTGCTGTTACATGGTGTAGTTTATTTTATAAAATTATTTTAATCAAGGTGCTCTTTGGTCGGGAGTTGCTCGTTGTTTGGGTGTTTATCCTGCGGAATGCATATTAACAGATAGGTAACTAGGAAATATAGTAGCAAATATCATCAAAATCAAGTTTTTCTGACTTCTGCTTTCCATCTGTGCCTATTTCTTAAATATGAATTGGGCAATAGACTAAAATTGTACGTGACATGATTTGGTTGACTAAAGGACAGAACGAGCTTCGAACATTTCGCACAAAAAGCCCACCACTATATTTTCGCTGCGGAGCGCTTTGGTCAGCGGTATACAAAATGCCCTCATTCTATCTTAGCCCACGTTATGAGTATTTATCGCAATTTTTTTCGACACAGTAAATTTCCCAAGTTAAGGATTATGAGATAAAGGGAATGCTTGAAATCTTCAAAAAGTCGTCAAAAACAAGGGATCGATTTGCAGCTTTTTCAGATCTTCCGAACAATGAAAAGCGTGCTTCATTTCAGCCTGGGAATAGGCAACTCAGTCGAATGTTGTCAGAGCAAGTTCATAGTCCCTAGTTACCTGGAACATTCTTGTCTCAAGGAACAAGGATATGCTTGCTTTTCTGTAAGCAATTCTCGGACATTTCGATTTGCGTGGAAAATTGAATTCCTTTGAAATTCCACATGTTTACCAGGAACATTTATTTTCAGCTCCAAATTCTTAGGTACATAGGGACCATAAACTTGCTCTGGAAACTTTTAACTGAGTTGCCTATTCCCAGGCTGAAACTAAACACATTCTTCATTATTTCGAAGATCTGAAATGGTTTTAAATCGATCCCCGGTTTTTGATGACTTTTTGTGGATTTCAAGTTTGTCCGTTTTCTCAAAATCTTTAATTCGGGAAATTCACAGTGCCGAAAAAAATCCAAAAAATATTCATAATGTAGGCTAGTATTTTAGCGACAGAACAAATTTAGAAGCATTTCCATCAACCACGTACTTTTTTTTCTAAAGAAGATTGCATTGGGTCACTTTTTTCTGGGACAACCGACTTTTTTCTGTGACACCCGAATGACCCGATACATGGGTTCCTTGTGTAAATTTAAAAACAAGATTGTTGGACCTTGACAAAGGCTGCAATAAAATTATTAACCCTTAAATAGAAGTGGTTAGGTCTAACAAGAAAGAGTTAGTTCCATGTGAGTGAAATAAAATGGATTGGTACAGGAGGCTACAATCAACGCTTCTTGATATGAACTGAGCCCAATTTGGAAGATTCAAGCTTTAATTCAGCTTAGTTTTGTTTGCAGTTATGGATTTGCCATTTAGGATTTCCATCTTTTTTTCAAGGACTTGCATGGGTGGCGGGAATGGAAGATATGTAAAGCACTGGACATAAATAATGGGTCTACGCGTAGGCTAGACATAAATTTACTGATTCCGTCTCCTGAGATATGGTTATGCTAACAACCATTCTGTACTCACTTCAATACGGTTGGGTTGGGGTTATATAATTCCAGATCTTTATTGCCTCCCATTCCTAGTTGCCTGATCCAGCCTGATCAATGTTATGTTGCTTCTTTGGTAGTAAAAAAGTCAGATTACAAATGTTCCCTTTCTGTTTGTATTTCTCCTTTAGGATATTTCGAAGACAACAGACTTTTCGCATGTTTCACCACTGGTTATGCAGTTGAGTTGCCTTGTATTCAGTGATAACGAGAACCATGAAATAGAAAGCAACGGAAATCAAAATTTCTTAATTCCCTTTGTGATTGGTTTGTTGATAACAAAACTTAGCATTCACTTTGCATAATGGGGATTTCTTTGGATATTTCGTCAATATAAAAGGATTTCTTAAGAAGGCGTACGAGAATTTCATGAAGTGATAAAATTCGCAGAGAATTTTAGTTCTACAGGGTGCTCAAAAAGGGCGGCGACTGACAATCTAACTGCTTCCCAGTCACAAACCCCTGAAAACCAAAATAAAAGTAGGAACTTGTCGATTTCTTTCTAAATATAATCTGGAGAGGCAGATCAAGTTTTAGTGACATGTCTCTTTATTTGCGGAAAGACGAAGGGGAATTCAAAGGCACTTACAATTCCATTCCAAGAAGGCCAACTTACAAAATTCACCATAATTACGTTCATGCATGAACATCAAAGAAAAAGTCCATCCAATGGCACCAGCAAACTATTTCCTCAGGTTTTTAGTTGCAGCTAGGCCCAAGCCCTCTCTATTTTGAATTTACTTAAAGCAGTCAAAACAAAGCAAATTCTCAGGGTGTTCATTTTGGGCGAAGCCGCTCTAATTGAAACCTTTCGATATTCAACTAGGTATGTTTGAAATGTTTATTTATACCGGGTGTCCCAAAATGATATATTATCGTTTGATTGCTTATATGTCCATAACGAATCAACCGATTTTCAAAAACTTAATTTTATCCGATTGCCGAAAGGCTAAATTGTATTCGACGACGTTGGTTTTGGTTTTACGCGGATGCTTTCATGTCGAAAAGAAAATTGACAAGCCTGCTCAAATTCAAGCCATACATGGCATGAAAAAGAAACGGCCTACTTTTCCAGCCAATATTTTAGATATGAGACAAAAGGCTCAACTTATGTGTCGTTCAGCGAATACGAATTCAGTTAATACTGAATTCAGATGGGTGGGTGATTTAGAGAATACGAGTGCGAGTTCAGCTTTTTGTATCACATCTAAAATGTTGACTGGAAAAATAGGCCGTTTCTATCGCATGCCATCTAAGGCTTGAATTTGAGCAGGTTTATCAATCTTCTTTTCAACAAGAAAACATCGTCGTAAAGCCAGAACCAACATACATTTTCGAATACAATTTAGCCTTTAGGCAATCAAATAAAACAAAGTTTTTGAAAATTGGTTCATTAGTTATGGACATGTAAGCAATCAAACGATAATACATCATTTTGGGACACCCGGTACAAGCTGAGGATGTTTCATATGAAAATATCATATTTTTGATAACTTTATAGTATTCCCTATTTTTAATTACCCAATGTTGAAAACAAGGGATGCTCACATAATCCTCCCAATTTGATTCATAAGTTTCGATTGCAAACTTAGATATGTTTGATATTGTTGTTTGCACAAACTGAGCATTTTTAATATAATTGTTTTTAAATGAAATTCTAAAATACTAATGCAATAACAAAACTCTTTATTTAATTAAACAGAATCGCGAAAAAGATAAAAGATCTGTTTTGCACTTACTATTTCCTTTCTGCTTAGTCTCGAGGGTATGATGATTTTTGGAAGGACAATCCATTTCTCGCTATTGCTTGCATTCTCGGGAGTTCGCTCCGCGGTATTAGTTGTTCTCTTTTCAATCAGTCCCCTTTTCTCTGCTTTGATAATTGGCGTCGTTATAATTTCGCGTTTGACAGTTTCATCAGCAACTTCTGACTTTAAAAAATCATTTCTATGTTCCCTGTACTTATTTTTCTGGGCAGCTTCAGGTGCCCCTTCTACATGATCTGTTACGACATGTATTTTACACGATTGGTCACAGTCCTCTTTTCTGCGCGCAACCTCATTAACCATAACTACAGGCAGCTTTGCAGAGGCTTTCTGATGCTGCAATTTTGTCTGTTTGGCTTTGTCATGCAACGGTGCATTCCGAAGGACCTCATCATTGTAAAGTACTTTCTTTAATTCCTTCAGCGTTGCTTGGATCTCAGGTGTGGAAACTATTTTTCTCTGCACGTGTGGAGGAGGGGTTGGGGACGGTGGGCTACAGTCATCACGCTCATCAGCTGGGGAAAAGAAAGTGAAAAAGTTAATAGTCTCGGGAAAAAAATATTCTTTTGCAAACAGGCAACGAAAGATTTTTAGTTTTTGGAGGACTCTAAAGATAAGCTAGACTTACGACGTGATTCCTTGTATTCGTTCAGCATTTTTAATCTGATATTTTATTTTCTCTCATATAAGGACTCACTTCCAATCAGATTCTAAACAGGGACTAAATAATATTGAAGTCGAATGCCTCGTTCTGCATTCTTTTCAAATCGAATGCCTCGAAATCAAAATCCTATCGCAAACCGGGGGTAAAAACGTAAAAACCAAAGCCAAAAGCTGGTTGGCAACTTTCAACCGAGGCAGAAAATGGCGGATGGCAGCTATTCCGAAGCTTTCGAAGCAAGTTTCAATTCAGCCAGATAAACAAACAGATTGATTGATCCAGCTTGGAGACTGATTGATTGAATTTGTACAGCGGACAGCCATATTTTCTGAGGTAATGTTGTTGAATTTTTATGTTTCAATCTGCTTTTCTGCTGATCGTTCTTTCCGCACTTTTAAAGGCACTATTTCAAACCAGTAAAAACCACAATTCCAGAAGATGCTTTGATTGACTATATGCTTTGATATTAGCAAGTCATTCTTATGTCTTTGTCTTCTTTTCTGCAGGGCGAAAAAATGATGATGAACCTCCCAGCCCTACCACATTTTGACACCAACCATTGCAACTAGGATTCGATTTGAGCTGTCAACCATCTTCAGTGTTTTGCAAGAATGTTGTAACTGGTTAAGTCAAAGTAATGGTTTCGAAGGCTGCTGGTTTGGCTGGCAGATGTCTTTTTAAAGATTTTAAAGATTATGGATTCTGGATCCGTTGTGACTCTGGATTGAAGCAAATCTCTTGACAAAGACTTATTGTCCAAGAAGAAGTCAATACCGATAAAAACTGGTGAGGCCAAGCTATAATCTGTTGTTGATAACTTTGACATGGGCTGTATAATTGCGTAGCTAAAAATGATGAGGGGTGTGTCTGCATCTTTAGCGTAACTATTGGGTTTTGATTTGCTTGCAATACATGTATTTTTGTAAGAAACTAAGAATTTAGGCCAGTACTGAAAGTTTCTTAAAATTTCAGATTTTGTTTACTCAGAGTTTCTTATGAGTTTCTTAGAGGTTCCATAACAATCTTCATGTTCACCACCAGTGTGCCCTTGTGAACATTTCAAAACAAGGTTTTTGAAGCCTGTCCAATATCTAGACATTACACATAAGTACCTTACGAGTAATATGATACAGTAAACAAATGAAGTATAAGTAAAAATATGTCAAGGATTTCCTTTATCAAAATAAATAGTTTCTTAACTTATATTTTCCGAATACTGGAGTTCGTTAACTTTTTGGGGATCTGAAAGTTGAGTTTCTTATGACAGTTCCTTATGGAAAACATATGTCAGTGATGTATGTAAATGATAGTGTTGTTGATAACCAAAGCATCACTATACTGAGTTATTGCAGAGTATTTAATTGTTTGTAAGCCGTCGTGACACTGTAGTCAGCACCTCTCACCTGAAAGTATTAGCTTTATTTGTTTTTGCCAGACTTTTTCATTAGTAGTGCATTTCCTCTGGTTGCATTATTATTGTATCTTTTGTTAGAAACTGTTGCACATAATCTGTTTACAAGAAACTAAGAATCTGAGGCTGTGCCTGTCCCTTGATAAACATTTCAAAACAAAGTTTTTTGAAGCCTTTCGAATGTTTAGACATTCAGGGATGTTAGGAAGCATCTCAAACTTTGGGGGGACATGACACTTTAGGGCACTTTTTCATGAAGCTAAAGGGGCAATTCCTAAAAGTGAAAAGGAGAGCACTTTGTTTATTGCAAAATATGGGGGGCACGTGCCCCCAGCTCCTGTGCCTCTGTAGGCATTACTCAAGTACCTTCTGAGTAATATGATACAAGAGAAAGTTAAAATAAAGTAAGACTACTGTCTGCCAAGGTTTTACATCATTGAAATATATAGTTTCTCACATCATAAGAAATTATTTATTAGTTAAACTGTGTATCTGCCCAATACTGGAGTTTCTTAATTTTTGGCAATCCATGATGATGAGTTTCTTATGGGCCCTTATGAGGACTACAGTATGTGCAGGCAACACCTCATAACTCATGAAAACTCTTATTTTTAAAATGATTAAAATCTGCACTTGAACGCATTTGGCTTTCTCAGTGAGAGCTCAGATACAAAAGGATAATGACAGGCCTGTCTCAGATGCCTGCCTAAGTTTGATATTTGCTGTGAAATCAATGCCAAACGTAAAATCATATTAAGGCAGGCCTTGATCAAAAGGTTCAAAAGGGGCTTCATCTCTCATAAGGGGCGACGGCCCTTACTATACTGTACGACTGTCATCCCTAGTGTTAGAGTTTAATTTTTGAAGCAACACCAAAAAATATCAAAAACCTGGTAATGTTTCAAGAGTTAGTATCATATTTTCTACCATACCGGATGTCCAAAAACAAAAAAAATATGCAACAGCATTAGAAATTTCCAATACAAGCTGTGTGAAACTCATATTCAAATAATTATCTATTTAAATCTGAGATGATTATACTTAACGTTTGATATATTTTCCAGTACTCTTGATAACTTTAAATGTCTATAAATAAACAATGGGCTTGCACTATCAGAACGAGTTAGTACATATGACAGAAGAATACTTTACGTTTCCTTATCCGGGTTTCCACATTTAAGCATGCTGGAAAGTTTTCTACTTACAGTAAAATCATAGCTGCCAGCATTAGAATGCATGAAAATATCTGCAGTTTCACAGGATTACTGACAAACACGAAAATGTATGCAAGGCTCTGTAACAAAGAGATCTTTGCTGTGTGTGAGCTACCAGGTCTCAAAGTTCTTCATACATAATTGAGTCTCTAATCATTTAGAAAAAGTAATGAACCTTACAAACACTTGAGATGCATCACTCTGTTTTGCTAGAAACCTTTGTGAAAGTATCTGCACTGTTTAATGCAAAATCAACTTGTATTTGTGTGTTTGTAAGCAAATTTTCCCAAGATTGCCAAAATCAGAGAGTGATAGTTCAAAAAGTTGTAGTTCAAAGAGCACAGCACTCTACAAACTTTATGTATTTTCTGTAAACAAATTTGTCTACATTTCTTTTAACGTGACAGCTTGGTAAATTAAATTAATCGTATTTGCTGTTGTTTTTTGTCGTGTTGCGGTGTTTCTGCCTTTAAATTTACAGCTTGGTATACTGTATTCCACTTGTGGTGCATGCCCATGAATTTAACATTTGAAAGCTTTGCTAATGCCTAACCTGAAAAAATGTCCTGCCTGGCACCCAAGTAACAATGTGGTTTTTCAATCAATGTAAAATATAAAAATTTTGCTCAATTAAAAATGTTGTTGAAATAAAACATCAAAGAAGGCTCTGTTTCCACCATTTATAAGGGAACCATTTATTGACTTGTACCTCCAGATTTCTTGCTCATCTCAGGGAACTTGAAATGAACTTGAAAGGCATGGTTTCATAAAAATGTTCTCGCTTTGCTCACTGTTGGCACACTGATAGTAATTGCCCCCCTAGCATTTCTTCCATGGTACCATCTCTGTTGATACTCACAGAAGAAGCTAGCAAAATTAAGACACAGCAGATATAGCAGCTTTCTTTAGGAGATTCCAGTCTATATGTAGCATGATAAGCAATAGTTGATATCAATAGTAGGTAGCAGTTTGTTACTTGCAGAGATAAGATTTCATTTGCTGATAAAATCATGTTTCAAATTTCTAGTCATCACATTTCTGGTCATGTAGCATAATAAGTAACAGTCAATATCAATAGTAGGTAGCAGTTTGTAACTTGCAGAGATAAGATTTCATTTGCTGATAAAATCATGTTTCAAATTTCTAGCCATCACATTTCTGGTCATGTAGCATAATAAGTAACAGTCAATATCAATAGTAGGTAGCAGTTTGTAACTTGCAGAGATAAGGCAATGTTTCATGTGCTGATAAAATCATCGTAAACACATTTCTAGTCATCTATGAACTCCTGAACCTCTGTGAAACTGATCAAAAGTGTTCTAACATTGGTTGGCTTCCTCTTGGCATGGCAAGTTTGTAAGTTGCAGGTCATGGCATATACAACTCATCAGCCAGCCAACCTACAGTATCTATCTTTGCACACTCGCTTTATCCTTCGCACACTCGTCATTCGAACGAGGCTACGAGAAAGATGGACGCGTGATTCTGCTTCCAGCTTGCAGACCATGCGTTAACTTTATTGTCTGTCTATGTCTGTACTAAATCCAATGCCATCGAGGAGTTATCTTATCGTTGGACGTCGCCATACTATAATTTGTTGAAATAACGATGCTTCAAGCAAGATTTATTCGAAATCATCTCTGATCACCCTGACTTAGGCCCAACTGCTCCAACTGCTGAAAACGCACAGTGAAGATTCCTTGCTCGAGTCAAAAAGAATGGCAACCCTTGAAGAGATTAAAAAGCTGCTAGACAGTCACAAAGATGATATCATATCGCAAATTAACTCTAAATTTGATAAGATAATTGCTGATGTTGACCAAATTAGAGACATTTCTCATAGGGCAGAGGCCAAGGCTACAAGAAATATTACGGAAATTTAAGATCTAAAATCTGAAATATCATCACTGCGTGACTCGAATAAAGCTTTGGAAGAATCACATGAAGATCAAATTAACAGAGGTCTTCGCTCAACTCTTATTTTTAAAGGAATAAAAGAGGAACAAAATGAAACTTGGGAGCAGACCGAGGAGCATCTCATCAATGTCATTACTCGCCATACTAAACTTCATCGAGATGCTGTTGAGACCATGATCGAAAGAGCTCACAGGGGGAAACCATCAACAAATTCAAAAGGACCGTGTCATATATATGTAAAATTTCACTCGTGGAAGGATTCAGAACAAGTTAAATATGAATTTATTGAACTCCAAAAGAAGCATCCTAAGATTGGTGTACGTGTTGAGCAGATGTTTTCAACTAAACTGACATTGAGAAGGAATGCTGCCTTGTTGGAAAGAAAGACTTTATTAGAGAATAAATCCATTACTAATGGGTACATAAAGTACCCTGCAGTGCTGATGATAAAGAAAGACAAAGGCGACAAGAATTATACATTATTTAAATCCTTCTGACATTTTTTTTTCAGCATCATAATATATTCTGCAATGGTCATATGCTGGTAAGCAGCCAACCTTTGAGTGTCCCTGAACTATTAGTAGTCCTTTTGTTGTTTCTTTTTGATATTTACTTTTTTATATTTATTTACTTTATATAGCCAGAAAATTGATGTTGCCTTCAGCAAAAAAAGTCGATCAAATCATTGAAAAAATCAATCTTGAATTAGAGCCTAACTCGTTTGAAACCACTTGCCATAACGATAGCAAAATATGTACCATCTGCCAAAAACGTGTTCATAAAAATCAAAAAGCCACTACTTGCAGTCAATGCAAACACGAAATCCATATTAAATGCAATGACATCTCACCATCTTCATATGCATCTCTTGAGGAAAAAACTCTTGACTGCCTAGCCTGTACAGTTCTTACTAACTCACAAATGTTTCCATTCACCTTAGTAACTGATGAGATTCTGTTTGGAACAAATGTTACTGATCTACCTTCCATAGTTGATTCTCTTCCAACTCTAGAAATGCTCTCAAAGCTACAAAACCTTCCTAACCTTTCTGATTATGATATTGATGAGAATATTGAGCCTGACAGAAACTGTAATTACTACAATGTTTCAGAACTGCAATCTCTGGAAACCTCAGCAAATGATTTCTCAGTCCTGCATATGAATATAAGGAGCCTTTCACTCCATTTTGATGAACTTTTTGCTCTCTTGGGAAACATTGGTATTGACTTCCAACTCATTGGTCTTTCTGAAATCAAGGAGTCTGTTGAACTGCCCATCTCAACAAATATTGACCTTCCTGGGTACAAATTCCACTATACCTCCTCCCAGAGTGCTGCTGGAGGTGTTGGTATTTATGTTAAGTCAGTCCTTAAAGCTAACAAGAGACTAGACCTTAGTATTAGTTCATGTGAATATGAGACAGTCTGGATTGAAATTGAGAATGCTAAATCCAAGAACATTCTATGTTGCCGTGCTTACCGTCATCCAAGCTCTGACATCAATGCCTTTATTGACCACATGCAAGAAGTCTTGTCCAAGGTTGCCAATGAAAATAAAATTGCTGTCATTATGGGGGACTTCAACATAAATCTACTAAATTCTGAGAATCACACACTCACTAGTGAATTTATCAATGCTATGTTTTCCAACCACTTCCAGCCACTTATACTTCAACCAACCAGGGTAACTGATTCAACAGCAACGCTCATTGATAACATCTTTTCTAATGATTTATCTTGTAAGGTAACAAGTGGAAATGTCCTAGTACAAATTTCCGATCACTTCCCTCAGTTTTCTATTTTCAATAACTCTGCTCCTGACTATAATAACTCTTCTTACTGTGTTTATAATTACAAAAATTTTGATGAATCAAAATTCCTTGATGACTATCAAAAAATGGATTTTGCATTTCTAAATACTGATGATCATACTGTTGACCATAAATTTGATCAATTCCTAACTAACCTCAACCAGCTTGTTGAAAAACATTGTCCAAAAAAGAAATTAAACAAAAAATCGTTGAAACTAAGAAACAAACCATGGATCAACAACCAAATCCAACATATGATGAGGGTCAGAGACAGAATTTTCCAGCAGTTCAAACATACAGAATCCTCTGAAGTTTATGCCCATTATAAACTATTTCGTAATCGTGTTGTTAATGAGATAAAAGAAAGCAAAAAAAGTTACTTTCAACATTATTTTGCTGAAAACAAATCAAATATGAAGTTACTCTGGAAGGGGATCAGAAGTGTGATAAAAATGAAAAGTAATGGCGGTGAAACAAATTCGATCCCATTCATAACTAATGAGAATGGTAATAAGATAACCGATCCTAACTTAATTGCCATCAACTTTAATGACTATTTTATCAATGTTGCTAACAAAATTACAAGTAAAATCCCTAGGAACTCAAATTCTCCTCTAAGATATCTAGCTTCTTCTAATAACAGCTGCTTCTTTATATCTCCCACTGTTCCTGTTGAGGTTTCTTTGATAATCCAGTCACTTAAGAAGGGTAAATCTACTGGGCCTAATAGTATTCCAGTCAAACTATTGAAAGTTCTTGACCCACACATTTCCATACAGCTCTCTCAAATCATCAATGAATCATTTCTAAATGGTATCTTTCCTGATAAACTAAAGATTGCTAAAGTTATTCCTATTTTCAAAAAAGGTGATGCCTCCAAGAATTCAAATTACAGACCCATCTCTTTGCTGTCAGTATTTAGTAAGATCTTTGAAAAGCTCATGCATCAACGCTTGTACAATTTTCTAGAACTTCATGAAATCCTGTTTCAAATGCAATTTGGATTCCGCAATGGTCATTCCACTGATCATGCATTGATCAGTTTAAGTGAGAGAATTAAATCAACTTTGGACTCAAAAAGAATTGGCTGTGGGATCTTTATTGACCTGCAAAAAGCCTTTGATACTGTCAACCATAACATTCTACTACAAAAACTTAGTCACTATGGAATAAGAGGCTCAGCACTGCACTGGTTTGAGTCCTACCTTACGGAAAGACTTCAATATGTTTCAATCAACAATCATTCTTCTAGTCTTAGCAAAGTTACTTGTGGTGTTCCTCAGGGCTCTGTACTTGGTCCATTACTGTTTCTAATCTATATCAATGACCTGCCTAATGTATCCAAAGTGCTTTCTTTCTTCTTGTTTGCAGATGATACAAATATTTATTTTGAAACTGAAAATATTGCAAAGCTTCGGTATAAAATCAATAAAGAACTGATAAAAGTAAAGTCATGGCTTGAAGTTAATAAGTTAGCTCTGAACATTGAAAAGACAAACTTTGTTGTATTTCACTCTCCTAGAAAGAAATTGCCTGAGCATATTCTTATTAAATTTGGTAAGAAATTAGTGACCAGATCTAGATATGTTAAATTTTTGGGCGTGCTGATGGATGAGCATCTTTCCTGGAAATTCCATATTTCTGAGTTGACTAAAAAAACTCTCCAGGACATCTGGGATCTTCTTCAAAATTAGACACCTCCTTCCACAGGATATTCTGAAAAATCTTTACTTCTCTATTTTCTCTTCCTTTCTTAGCTATGGTTCATCAACTTGGGGTCTCTCCTATGATACTTTCCTTGAACCTCTCTTCTTGTTGCAGAGAAAAGTACTCAGGTCTATCTCCTTTCAGCCCCTTTTCTCTCCTTCAACACCAATCTTCTTTTCTCTAAAAATTCTTAAACTAAAAGACATGATACATCATGATATACTCAAATTTGTCTACAAGTCTCTCAATGGACTTTCTCCTTCTCATTTTCTCAACTACTTTACGCTCAGTAACACTGTTCACAGTCATGAAACTCGTCAGGCAGCTAGGGGTGACATTTTTCAATCCATAAGGAATACCTTTCTCTATGGTCTAAGGTCTATAAAGTATTTTGGTGCTAAACTATGGAATGACATACCTATTTTCATTAAAATGTCAGTTTCATTTAATATTTTCAAATCAAAATTGAAGGAATTCTTTGTCAATGGTTATGGTCTTTGATTTTACACCAACATTTAGTTCTTTGGGGGCATCTTCTGGTTTTGTGTTTATTCTTAAGAAAAGTTTTTCCTTGTTTTTTAGTTTTTAGATGGGGGGGGGGGCTCTCTCTCGATTAGTTTACCTATTAGAGAGCTCCTCCTTAGACAAATATATCTAAATACTTATGTTTCGTACTGTACCATGTCTCTTTTCATTTCTTTGTGTTGGGTGTAATTGTATCCTTGTAGTGTATCCTTGTGTACTAATATATTGTCATCTGTATATTGATTGTCTTATTTAATTTAGGTAAAAATTGTAATTTATTTGTAGTCTTTGATGTATTGATGTATTTAGATATATTTGTTGATAATGAAAACTAAACTAAAACTAATCCTCAATGCAGGGAAAGGGCTGCCACCATTTTTGGGTGCTGTCATGGGCTGAGAGCCCGGAGGATAGATTGCGCTGCTCAAATGCTGTCATGCAGTAGTATTTTCAGTTGCAGAGTTTTGTGTAGAAATCTGGCCTGACATCAAGAGGTTCACCATCTCTTCCCTCCTAAAAATTGATTAAAAAAGAACATTCACCACTTTGACACTCTTTGCCTTTTAAAAGTGGGCAACGTTTCCCATTTAGGAAACCATCGCCTGTTGGGAAACGGTTTCCCACTTTAGGAAACAAAATATAAAACTGTATCAGCGCAGCAAACGGTACGGTAGACAATATAACATTCTTTTTTAATATTTGGATTCAGCATGTGAAAATACACAAACTCACCACAAGAAATGTTGTTTTAGTTATGTTGCCCAATTGGGAATGGGCAACAACTTTCAGTTGAATTTGGATAGTGTTGCCCGATCGGGCAAACATTTCCCATTTGGGAAGGAGTGTCGAGCTCAGCTGTTCACAAAGATTGATTCTTTTAAGCACTCTTTATGACTTCTGAAGGGTTTTACTAAGGATTAGTGTAGCAACAGACAAGTACGATTTTGCATTTAGCGCTTGAAGAAAAGCGATTATGAACAAATAATGTCAACAAAGTCAACATTCATTCATATGTATGCGTTGCATATGCATTGTTGAATATAAAGCAGGCAACCGTTCATAATTATGCTAATGATAATACACTTTCAGATTTTTCCAAAACTATGCTCGAGCTCATCAGAGTTTTGGAGAACGAAAGCAATGTTGCTTTGACTTGGCTAGAACAGAATGAAATGATTGCTAACCCTGAGAAATTTCATACTTTGTATGAAAGATACTAGCGGACAAAATATAAGCTTTCAATGTCATGAATTCAAATCAGAAGAAACGGTAAAAGTTTTGGGAGTAACTCCGGATAACAAATTGAGCTTTGATAAGCACATATCAAATCTTTGTAAATAAGTTGCGACACAACTAAACGTTTTGAAAAGACTGAGATCATTTATTGGTTTTCAGCAGAAAAAGGTACTTGTACAAAGCTTTGTTTACTCTAACTTTAATTATTGTCCGTTAGTTTGGTATTTTTCTTCCATGAAGTCGCTTCATAAAATTGAAAAGTTACAAGAGCGTGCACTAAGATTTCTTTACAATGATCATAAGAGCTCATATGATGATTTGAGACAAAAGTCAGGAAGATGTACTATGCAAGTCTCGCGGCAAAGAACTCTTTGCATTGAAATTTACAAAACATTGAATAATCTAAATCCACCATTCATGAAAAATTTCTTCAAATTCAGATCTTCGCTATATTCTACCAGAAATCCTTATGACTTGAAACATATAAGACCAAATCAAGTAACTTTTGGTTCAAACAGTATCGAGTTCGTTGGCCCTCAAATATGGAATGACCTACCAATCAAAATGAAATCCGCAGAAAACTTGAAAAGCTTTAAACTTTTGATAAAAGCAATGGAATGGCCCAAAATGCAAATGTAGCGCCAGCAGTAGTTTTAATAATATTCAGCATTAAGTTTCTTTTACATTTTAATTTCATTCGATTTAGATTAGTTAACTTTGTATATATTGTATATATATTGTTTAGCTATGTAAATATCGAATTAAAATAAATGAACAACAGCAACAACAATTGTATGGGCCTACCTCAGAATAGTGTTGTCTTGTCATGGGATTCAAACTCCAAGCATCAGAGCTGTGTGTCAACCACTACCACTGTAAATGAACAAAAATCCTGCATGCTTCATTGTAATACCACGAACCGTAGTCTATGTTTTCCAGGACAGGATTCTAGCGTTGATAAGCATCGTACTTCGACTCCACAGCTTCGAGCATCTCCATGTTGGCTGGCCGTTTTCGTATCAATGAAATCAATGAAGTCAAACGGAAATACCTACGCGACCCCCAGGATACATTTGTTAAACATTAGGTTCAGGACATTAGACGGTGCATACATGCAGGAAAGACGCTAAGAAGGAGCATTTTTATCCAATTAGAATGCTGGATTCTGTGAGGATTCCGTGGGGATTCCGTAAGGATTGTGTCATGTGATTGATATCTAAGATATGATTGGGTCCGCGGGAAAAGCCGCGGTAATCCTGAAATTAGTCCCTATTTTTGATGCTTTTGGTCATAAGTCTCAGTATGAGCGATACCATCCAATTCAATATGAGCGATGCTGAGACTTATGTAATGAGTATAAAGATAAGCTGCGGTCGTGAGGTTTTAAAACTATTGAGATATTGCACAGTGATCCAGGGAGTGGAAGAAATACAAAAACATGAAATTTCAAAATTCAAATGTATTTCATGCCCATATCATGAAGCACACTCTGAATATTTATGAAACACAACAATTGTTTTTTAATTGGACAACCAATAGCCAAGAAAATGATTTTTGAAGGTGGGCCTAATTCATTGATTTGTTTGCATAAGTACTTCAGGAATATCGCTGCCTGGTTGAATTTTCAAAGCAATATTTCTCTGCTCAGAAAGGTCCGACAATTTTCGTTTTGATCTTATTTCAATCCTCCGGTTATGTACTTTTATGTAATTGCAACAATGATTGGAAATATTTATAGTTTGGTTCATTTTTATGTAATTCATAATGGCGGAAATTTGCAAAATTCATATCTTTAAAAATAACTTTAAAAATTCAACAGTTGAAATGTTAAAATTGGGGCAAAATGTATTTACCAAAAAATTATAAAATTAAAGCCACTATTTGTGCAAGTTTCTACTAAAGGGTTTGTTCAAAATCGTACTCAAAAAAGAATTATGGTCAGGCTTATTTTTGTGGTAAAACGGAGATTTTTGAGATTTTTTCAACTTTTTCTGCAATGAAAATAAATCAAGGCCTGCTAAAGCCTTCAAAACTGACTTAGGCCTAGAAATCAGTCTCTCATTTTGACCCGACGTGAACAACGGCGAATCCTACTGACAAATGTGTTGAAGCTTGAAAACCATATGGATGCAAGTTTTAGAGATAAACTGTAAGAATAAAAATGCTATCACTTAATAAAAAAGGATTGTAATCCCCGCTCGACGAAGGGCCTACGTAATTGTGAAACGAAATGTTTTTCTGTCCAGGATGCAGCTCTTTCTTAGAAACCCAGCGATTTTCGCAACCGAATGCTGCACAAGACAACAATGTTTAAGCTTTCCAAACTCTCTCTCTCAAATACGAGCTCGAATTTCGTGACACCTTTTCAAGAAATTAAGAAAGCCCACTGCCAAGCACTGTCAGCAATCCCGCGGTTTTTTGCCAACGCGGTGCCACCATTGTGAATCCCCTTGGTTATTATGCATCACGTGACCTACCACGCATTCTAGTCATAGAAATAGAAGGACTAGAATGCGTGGTAAGTCACGTGATGCGTAACAACTATGGGGAGCCAAAATGGTAGCAACATGTTGGCAAAAAGCCGCGGGAAATCACAGCTAACAGTGGATCGCACTCGCAGTGGACTCTCCGAAATTCCTCGATAAGTTAATGGGAATTTCTAGCTTTAATTTAGAGTTCATCTAACTAATTTGGAAAACAGTTGTCTTTTTTACTGAATTTGGCTGCAAAAAGCGTTGGATTCCGAAGAAAGAGCTGCATCCTGGCCAGAAAAACATTTCGTTTCACGAGTAAGTACTAGCTAGGCGCGTTTCGTGGAGCGGGAATAACAGTCATTTAATAAGAGATAAAATCTTCTCAAGGAAAAGGACATGAGTAGAATCACCCCGGGTAATGTATGTGCAGTACAGTGGGGGCTGTTCAGTACAGTGGAGGCTTTTCAGTAAAATGGAGTGTGGGGGCTAGCATCAGTACAGTGGAGGCTGTTGAGTACAGTGGAGGGCTTACATCAGTACGGTGGAGGGCTAGCATGATTTGTGTGTGGTACAACATTGAGTACAGTGGAGGCTATTCAGTACAGTGGGAGGAGGGGGGGGCTTACATGAGTACAGTGGAGGCTGTTGAGTACGGTGGAGGGCTTACATCAGTACAGTGGAGGGCTAGCATGATGAGTGTGGGTGGCTAGCATCAGTAAAGTGGAGGCTGTTGAGTACGGTGGAGGGCTAACATGAGTAAAGTGGATGGCTAGCATGATTTGTGTGGGGTGCAACATTGAGTACAGTGGAGGCTATTCAGTACAGTGGGGGGCTTACATGAGTACAGTAGAGGCTCTGCAGTACGGTGGAGGGCTTACATCAGTACAGTGGAGGGCTAGCATGATGAGTGTGGGGGGAAACTATGTGATCCTAATATTGGAATAAAAGCATATTGGGAATCTATCAATATAATATTGAAAACACAGTGACATTTCGTTTCACAAACCGCTGACCACTCAAAATCACCAGTCTCGCAGCTAGATTTCAAAACGAGCGAGACAACTGGCCTAGATAGGTCGTGCATCGGCTTCTGCATTCTAGCGTGAGCTCATCCGTTCGCAGTTAAATCCACTATTTGATTTTGATGGAAGAAAGGTTGGCGAACATCGGGAGACATCAATCGACGAAATTTTCGGATTAAAAAGCACTGTTCGAAGACTTCTTGTGGCCATGAAAAAATGGCCTAATTCGTACGCAGATTCCTGTTGATGAAAGAGGATATTTCTCCAAAACTACACCGTGCCACATCAAGAACTTTACAGGAGTCCTTGCCAAGGATGTCAGGAACATGACCTATCAGGTGGGTTATTCACTGTTTTTTGCGTTGCGACGTTATTCTAGGTTTTTTGGACACTACTCTAGAACCATGTTAGGTAAGTAGCAGAAGGAACCATTTCTTCCATATTTTGTTTGTATTGAAATACTCAAGCTGGAAGTCTGGCATTTGTTTATGTTGATAAAACTACCTATGGACAATTGATATCCAGAAGCTCACATTCGTGAGTGGTCGGAAAGGCAGGTAAAATGTTATTTATCAAACTGCAGTCTAAAATGGTTCTACGGTCGTCATCTGAAATTGCCAATTTTGAGGCATTTATTTCTCCAAATCGGCACCGTGCCACATCACCAAACTTTGCCAGTGCACTTGCAATGTCTTCAGTAACAGTATGCCAGTGTCGGTATATGCACTGTTTTTTGCGTTAAACGTCAATATTCATCTTTTTAGGGGAAGGTTTTGTTTACATCGTCAACGATTTGGGCAAGGAAAAGCTTTGTCCTTTAACAATCACATACGGGGAAAGTGCTGCATGTCATGTGTTATGAGAAGCAGCTACTTCAGTACCCGATACATCGTGTACAAGGGGATTTTTGTACTTAATGTCATAAGATTTACAATACAATCCAACTATTTACGTCTTTTTAGACAAAATGCAAGAAGTAACGAATCCTCAAATTAACAGTCAGAAATTTACCCACATTCCTATTTGATGCAAAAACATGTGCAAATTGCTTGATGCATTGCTGAGGGCAATGTGTCATTGTAGTTTTAATTCCACTTTATATGAAGGGGGTCAGGAATGCTGGAAAGGGGGCATAGGGGTGACTGCCCTTGCTGCCATCTGAGAAATGACCTGACTATGTTATTTTCTATTGTTTTGCCTTGTCCAACTAACTTTTGGCATCCCTGAATAGGTATTAATGTGAAAAGGGTGACAATTGTTTGCAAAATGGCTTATTCTTTTGTCTTGCAGATTCATGCACCTTCAATGCACAGAACATATGAAGTGATATTTTGCTTGCATATCCTTGACACATCCAACTTGGTTAGCTTTTATACATAGATGGCATAGAGATGTAAAACAGCACTGGACTATACAGCAGATGTTAACAGTTGCAGTTAAGATATTTCAGGGCTGTAGGATGCATCTTGAACTTGGGGGGCACAGCACATCAAGGGAGTTTTTCATCAAGCTAAAGAGACACTTCCTAAAGTGAAAAGGCACTCTTTTGTTTATTGCAAAATCTCAAGAAAGGGTGGCATGTGCCCCCAGTGCCTCCTGGTTTCTACATCACTGAGAGGTTTAAAAGAAAGAACATTTCATGAACATTTTTAGCATCATTTGCAGAAGTACACAGTATTATTGCAGGATATCTTTAGTTAGATAATTGTATTTTAATTCTGAGAGGTGTTTTCAAGTTGCTTTCACTGAATTTTTCTGTTTTTATTTGTGTGTGTATCTGTGCAGAATGATGGTTTTATTTTCAATAAAATTCTATTGGTAGAAAAAGATGTTTTGGAGTAGGTCAAGGGTCACCAGAAAAATTTTTGACCAACATGAGCAAATTTGACATATTTCATGATTTTTTGGACAGTAATTCTAGTATCCTCAAGAATGTACACCTAAAATTTCAGGGGCAATCAAAATCTGTTGAAAAATCAGTTCAAATTATTTCAAAACCAGTTTGTGAAGAGTGCATTCTTATTCTCATAAGAAACAAAGGCCCTTCCAAGAAATTAAGAAACTCTACTAGTAGCAGTTATCAGAGGCAATGTTGGAAGTTGAGGTACCTTTCAAGTTTTGTTATTCCTGGAAAATCATTCTAACAAAAAGTGTTAGATCGAACTGGATTAATTGACAGATTTCTTATTGCAAAACTAATCAACGAATTTCACTATTTTTCTAGAAAAGCATTGAAGGACTTGTGTAGTGAATCTAGTACTGCCCTTACAAGTATGACAATTTGCCTTTGCCTTGCCTCGATGTATCAGGCTCGCAAAAGATAAGATGCCTCTGCTTCAAACCGAGTGTGCGTGCGCATAAAAAACGAAAAAACCCCATGTTAATATTGAATAGGAAGAAAGTTGCATGTATTCCCCCACTGCTTGATAATGATATTTTTGTCTCCAATTTTGAACAAATAGCAAAGCTATTTAATGATCACTTTTTCAAGCAATGTTCACTTATTCAAACAGACAGTAGACTACCGGCCACTCACCCAATGAAAACCAACTGTCGGCTAGAGACTGTGCTCATCTCTGAGGATAAAATCGTCGAATTAATCAATCAACTAAATCCTACCAAAGCACATGGTTCTGATGATATATCCATACGTATGTTGAAATTATGTGCCTCGGAATGTAGTAAGCCCTTAAAATTGCTTTTTGTGAAATGCATCGAGGATGGTCAATACCCAGTAATTTGGAAAAGAGCAAAGGTGGTTCCGGTTCATAAGAAAGGTAATCGTCAAGTCATATTGAACTACAGGCCTATATCACTTCTACCCATTTGTGGAAAGCTTTTTCAAAAAATTCTTTTTGATGCCATTTACAAGCATCTATCTGATAATGAACTAATATCTCCCAACCAATCTGGCTTCCGCCCAGGTGATTCTACCATCAACCAATTATTGGCGATAACCCATGAGATATATACTGGCTTTGAGGATCGTATGGAAACGAGGGCTGTCTTTCTGGATATATCAAAAGCATTTGATAGGGTATGGCATGATGGTCTCTTGCTAAAATTGAATTCTAATAGCATCCACGGGCCACTATACTCATTGATACAAAATTTTCTTGCTGACAGATATCAACGTGTTGTCTTGAATGGCAAGATGTCTTCTTGGGAGCGAATCGAGGCTGGTGTTCCTCAAGGATCAGTCTTTGGACCATTGTTTTTCCTCGTTTATATAAACGATTTGGCAGACGGCGTGGCCTCGAAAGTAAAACTTTTTGCAGATTATACTTCTCTTTTTAAGCGGGTCAGTAATATAAACGAGACAGCTGAAGCCCTAAACAATGATTTGTCAGTTATTCAAAACTGGGCTTATAAATGGAAGATGAGCTTCAATCCAGATCCTTCTAAACAGGCAAAAGAAGTAATTTTCTCCACAAAAACTTCCAAAAAGCAACACCTCCCTCTGATTTTCAATGATTGCCAACTTGTACCTGACACAAGCATCTTGGTATGATAATGGACGAAAAACTTAGTTTTTCTGAACATGTAAGAGCAGCAATTATTAAGGCCAAGCGAGGGATAGGAATTATCCGATTCCTCTCGAAATACGTATCACGAGATGTTCTTGATCAAATGTATAAGCTGTATGTCAGGCCACATCTCGATTATGGCGATGTAATTTACCATGAGCAAAGCATGCCTTTTTCCCGCAAGCTAGAGTCCACGCAATATCAAGCAGCCTTAGCCGTCAGTGGGGCATGGAGTGGAACTAATACTGACAGATTACTTGAGGAACTCGGCTGGGAATCGCTCAGTAACAGAAGATGGTATCGAAGGTTGTGCCTTTTTTACAAGATTGTCAATTATCAAACTCCTCAATACTTGAGAGATTGTATCCAGCCAGAAGTGACACACAGTATAACTTGCGACACCAAAGAGCTTTTAGGGAGGACAAGGTAAATACCACGAGATACTCCAAGAGCTTCTTTCCTTCTTGTGTCAAAATATGGAATGGCTTAGATTCTGAAATAAGAACCTCTACGACAATATCTCAGTTCAAAAAATCATTGATTTCCATTATAAGGCCTCAAAAAAACCTCATGTATGGAATCACTAACAGCCATGACTCAGCACTCATAACTAGACTTCGCGTTAGGTTTAGTGACCTAAACGAACATAGATTTGAGCACAATTTTGGCCGCAACAACCCAATGTGTACATGCAATGCAGCAGTGGAATCAATTGCCCATTTCTTCCTGCACTGCCAATCATACTTACACCATAGGGAAATCCTGCTTGAAGAACTATCTAACATTGTAAATAATGATTTAACTCAATTACCTGATGATCATTTATGTGATTTATTACTTTTTGGTAGCAAAACCTACAACACAATAGCCAACAAAATGATTCTTCAATGTACTGTCAGGTACATCAAAAACACAAATCGATTTAGATAAGGAATCTAAAACTGTTTATTTTTTACCTTTAGACAGGGGATGTGCTCCAGCGGTCTGGAAATTCGCCTAATGTTTGTCTTTGTGGCATGGGGCATTGTGCGAATTCTCGGATGGTTGTACTATTCCCCTGTCTATTTTCCCTGAATACGTTGTCCCTTGACTTCATTCATTTTCTGTTTGTATAGTTTAACTTTCCTTTGCTTGAAAATACAAATATTGTAAATTGGGTTGTGGTGTGAGAGACAACACGATAACCTTGGTTTTTTGCCTCTCACCCCAACAGTTTGAATTGAAATTGTAGTGTTTTGTTTAATGTATTTTAAACCTTATTTGTTATAGAAAAAAAAAGTGTGGGGGGCTAGCATCAGTACAGTGGAGGCTGCTGAGTACGGTGAAGGGCTAACATGAGTACAGTTGAGGGCTAGCATCGTGAGTGTGGCGGTACAACATTGAGTACAAGAGAGCTGCCGTTAGCCACCAATTAAAAAAACAAAGTCAGATTATTTAGAAGACCAGCTCTTGCTAAGACATGTGTTGTCTTTTCGAACCATTGCCTAATGTTTGCTCATCTGATAACCCAGCCTCTTCAAATGATGACTCATTCTCATCCTGACCGAGGATTGATTCATCAAGGTCCCCAATGATATGAGCAAAATCATCTTCTGTCAACCGCTGATCGCATTTCTAATCACTTTCTTATAGTAGGTATTGAGATTTTGGCACCTTCGCTTGCCCAACTCTTCACATTGTCTCTGTCCGTCGGCTGGTTCCCAGACAACTGGAAAACTGCTAACGTAGCTCCAAGTTTTAAGCAAGGCTCAAAAGATGATAGGTCAAATTATAGGCCTATATCCGTGCTACCTGTTGTCTCTCGTCTATTTGAAAAGCTTGTCTATAACCAGCTGTACGATTACCTTGACAAAAACAAGCTGATTTTCTCTGATCAGTCAGGTTTTCGGGCCCTTCATTCGGTTTTCACGTCTCTGTTAAAGTGCACGAACGACTGGTACTTAAACATTGATAAAGGTAAATACACAGCTGGCGTTTACATAGGCCTCAAGAAAGCTTTTGACACAGTTGACCACGATATTCTATTAAGGAAGCTTAACTTCTGTGACTTGAAAGGAAAAGAACTTGGCTGGTGTCGCTCATATCTCACCAATAGACGACAATGCTGTAAGGTGAATGGGCGAATTTCCGCTACAGACAGTATAACTTGTGTACCACAAGGTTCATGTCTTGGACCACTTCTCTTTCTGGTCTATATTAACGATCTTCCTTGTTGTTTGAAAAATTCCCTTGTATGCAGATGACACAATCATTTACTATGCCTCTGAATCTGGTTCGGAAAATAATCAAGCAGTTAATGCTGACTTAGAAGCTTTGAAAGGATGGCTTGATGAAGGGAATAAGTTGTCTTTAAACGTTGCAAAGACTGAAGCAATGATTATAGGGAGTAATAGTAAGCTGCGAAAAATTGACTCTGTTGATTCAACTAAACCACACCTTAAGATTGGTTCCGAGGATATCAAGTTGGTAAAGGAGGTCAAATACCTTGGTGTTCAGGTTGACCATCAACATAAATGGACATCTCAATTGGCCCTGACAACTAATAAGATCTCTAGAGGTATTGGTGTGCTTCGTTTGCCAAGTAGTACCTTCCTATTTCAGCTGTCAAGACAATGTATAAGAGCTTAGTGGAGCCTTACTTTAGATATTGCTGTCCTGTCTGGGAAAATGCTAGGGTGACTGCCATTGAAAAATTGCAGAAACTTCAAAATCGGGCTGCAAAGCTCGTCACCAACAGTCCATTTGATGCTACTGCTTTACCAGCTATTCGAGCGCTTAAATGGCCCACTGCCAGGGAGGTTATTGATCTTGAAGCTCAGAAAATGGTCTTTAAATCCCTTAATGGGGACGTGCCTTTTTATATGAAAGACATGTTCACGAGAGTCAACAACTCTGCCATTCGTTCTCTTAGAAACGCTGAAGTCAATCTCAGGTTGCCATTATTAAAATCGGCAGGGGGGCAGAAATGTTTCGCGTACCGAGGCGCCAAACTTTGGAACGGTCTTGGCCCTGAGATCAGAAATCCTTCAACCCTGAGATTGTTTAAAAAGAAGGTGCAACCATGAATTTCACTCACCAATTCTTTTCTGCTTTCTTTCGTTTATTTATGACAAATTGTAATTAGTTTAGGTTTAGGTTTTGCAGCAAATTTCGTTTTTATTGTAAATTAGTAGTTATTTGTAAGTTTTTAGCATGGCCCCCCGTAAATCAATTACTATTATTGAGGGGCTACCATGGGTAAAAAAGATAAAATCAATCAATCAATCAATCAATCAATCAATCAATCAAATCAACCCGTCAACATCTTTAAGATCAAATTATATGTCGTGAAAACCAGAATAGTTGAAAGCAAATAAACTGCGTCGGCGTCTGGCATCTTTATCTTCATTAGTTTTCCCAAATTCTTAAAAGCTATCGTCATTTGCATCACGAGAACTTGTTTCACAGGCTCGATCGATAGACACTTTAGAAATTTCAAGATACTTGTCAAAGGAACTGGCCGGACTATTCGTTTTCCTCAAGAGCGCTTTCAATAAAAACGATTTAAATTGTTCATCCATTTATCTAACCAAGCTTCAACTTCACATTATTGGTGTAATCTAAGTGGAAGAACCTCAGTCGTGATAAATCGTAATAGTGGTCAAAAAGCATCATAACAACGCATAAACTTAGCCATCCACCGTACTGCAGAGCCTCCACTGTACTCATGTAAGCCCCCACTGTACTGAATAGCCTCCACTGTACTCAATGTTGTACCCCACACAAATCATGCTAGCCCTCCACTACTGTACTCATGTTAGCCCTCCACCGTACTCAACAGCCTCCACTGTACTGATGCTAGCCCCCCCCCCCTACAATCATCATGGTAGCCATCAACTGTACTGATGTACGCCCTCCACCGTACTCAACAGCCTCCACTGTACTCATGTAAGCCCCCCACTGTACTGAATAGCCTCCACTGTACTCAATGCTGTACCGCCACACTCATCATGCCAGCCCTCCACTGTACTAATGTTAGCCCTCCATCGTACTGAAGACACTCCCACTGTACTCAATGCTAGCTCTCCACTGTACTGATGTAAGACCTCCACTGTACTTAAAAACCTCAACTGTACTGATGCTAGCCCGCCACAGTACTGATGTTAGCCCTCCACTGTACTGAAAAGCCTCAAAAGTACTGAACAGGCCCCACTGAACTGCAGAGCCATTACCCGGGGTGAGAATAATGAAATTTACTTTTTGCTAACAACGCCTACTTCATAATTGAAATTAACAGACTTCCGATTCTCGTTAGACCTCTCTAAATCCCTCATATTGAGAACTCAATGTAGACAACCAGCACAATTTTTCCTATGGCGATGATTATTTGGGACCATATGGTTTCAGGTAGCTGAACAAGGCCTATATCCGCCATTTTTTATTTGGAGCCATTTGACAGGGCTCAATGTGTATCTTGTGAAAGAATAAAATTGATTCTTTCAACATGCAGACATACATTCATATGTGCAAATTATCAAGAAACGACTTCAGACACTTTCGCTTGAACGAAAATTTGGAAAATATTTTTTGATAGTCGACAAAATTCCCCCAAAACATGTGATCAGAGCAGTCTAATCAATATACATTTCTTTTTTACATATACCTTTAAAAATTTACAAAACATGCTATATCTAATCAATATGGCAACGGCCTTAAGGTAACTCTGCTTTCCGCTCTAGTGCACAGCGAGATGCAGTTTCGCAAAGCCACTCTCCTCAGAAAACAGTTAATTTCTCCATTATTATTCGGCCTATCGAAAAGCGGTAAAAAGGATGTTGTTCTGTATCTTCTGGACAATCGAAAGATGCATAAATCACAATGTTTCCGTCAACGTTGGTTTCGCAAATTCTAGTTCAAATCTTTTTGTTGATTTTAGAAAAATGGATTTATCTCCAAAACTACTCGAAAATTTTTCGATTCTTCTTCGCACCATCTTTAGCTAAGTAGTTGATCTACAACTTTGCAAAGTCTGATTGAAAAAGATATTTCCTGTAATCAAATGTTATGTCTCTGTTTACTTTTCGACAGCGAAAGGGAGAAACCTTGGTGAACAGATTACCATGCTATGAAGCACGCTTGCAAAAGCTCAGGCTTGACATAACTTTCAGAAATGTTTCCATTGACAAATAAATGAACGTCATTTTTTGGAAACAACATACCCAAGTCTCAAAAGACATCCTTAGTGCGCTCGTAAAAGTATCATTTGCATCCATTCATTAAAAGTAATTTACTGTTACCAGCAATTTCACAAAACCATGCTTTGGGTGTCTTTCGAGACTTTCATGAGCATTCATGAAATACAACTTTCTTTAAGAGTCCACAATGAGCATAGACCTAAAACTAAAGTGTTTTCTAAAGCGTTCAACTCCTTCTGCATGAATTAATCTGTTGACCAACGTTTCTTCCCTTCGATGTCGAAAAGTAAACAGACATATAAAATTCGATTGCAGGAAATCTAGCCTAGCTTTTCAATCAGACTATGCAAAGTTGTAGATCAACAACCTAGCTAAAGGTGGAACGAAAAAAATCGAACATTTTTCGAGTAGTTTTGGAGATAAATCCACTTTTCTGAAATCAACAAAAAGATTTGAACTAGGATCTGCAAAGCCAGCGTTGACGAAAACATTGCGATTTATGTATCTTTCGATTGCCCAGACTATACTGAACAACATCCTTTTTACCGCTTTTCGATAGGCCCAATGATAGTGGAGAAATTAATTGTTTTCTGAGGAGAGTGGTTTTGCGAAACTGCATCTCGCTGTTCACTGGAGCGGAAAGCAGAGTTACCTCAACAGGATACAGTACATTGATGTGCGAAACAATGTAGTTTCATTTCTATTCCATTCTTCATCGGGCACAGTTTCACGGCACTAGTTAGTACATTGCCAGCATTTATGTATTTAAAGACATAATTACCGAAAAACGTGGGTACATCATTTCTTTTACATCAAGAAATGACAGTTGTATGATTTTGAAGCAATTATACATCGAAACGATTTTAATAGTTCTGTGGAATTTGACTTTTTCGTGAAGCTATCAACAATGTAAAGCACCAGCAAAGTGGAACCAGTTCTAAAAAAAATGTTACTACAGTTTAATTGGGTCTCAAACATGCTGCCTCGTGAAAAGTGACACATTACTGACAAATTGGCCCAAAGTTCAATGAATTATTGCTCCACAACCAAACGAGATATCGAGCTGAAATTAAATATTTAGGAGCAACTCCTGATTAACTTCCTATAGAGAAATTTAGGAAGATTTCTCAAACATGATTTGACATCCATCAGACGAAGCTATATGGACCAAGACACTACTTCAATAAGCTTAGCTTCTCAGTGCCCTTACACTGCCTGCGGATGCTACTATCTTGGCCAAAATAATTGGGACAAATCATAAAATTGCACTACTTCGGTGTTTGATTACGTGCCCTCCGCTCCTCCCGTTTCAAAGTTGCTTGAATCAAACGCCTTTCGACCTTCTCAACATTGAAGAAGGGGGGGGAGGGGGATTTGGAGACTCTAAACGTATGTTTTCTCCTCGATATTTTAGGAAACATCATGAAGACACTGAAATTTGCCTGTGTCCCAGCTTCTTTTGGCCAGGATTGTCTGAAAATGATTGTTAACAAATAATAACTCATAGCTTGAGAACCCATAGAGATTTCTGCGTGAAATTTTAACACCGTCATCCCCAACACAAGAAGTGAGTTCTCAGCTATCTATGCCGACATAGGTGTTGTTCGCTAAATTCGCTGAGCACCTTCTTAAAAATGGGCGGGGCAAAATTGCTGCAATTTTCACTCACATGAAGATTCCCTTATAAAAAGTGACATACGTTAGGATTCTGAGCTTTCTTCCGCTATCGTAAGATTGTGTACTCCGCTGCTCTTTGAAAGTGACTTATCATTGCAAGAAAGCTTTTGGGGTTATTGTTTGAGGTTCGGTTTCTTGTGAATTCTTCGGTTCTCCCAACGGCGCTCCAAAGAAAAATGTCCCATAATTTTGGGAAAAGTCACGCTTTTTTGGTAAATTTGCTTGATTCCACATTTGAACATCAAAGTCTTCCTATTCATGCACAAAAACCAAGTAAAAATTGCCTGGAAGGGGGAAATCCCACGGCGCTCCAAAATTAGAAAACTTAAAATAAACAATTCCGGTAAAGTTCCTTTTGAACTCTATTGAGAACCGTCAGAAATCATATTTCACGAAAATATCGATGCAAATACTGACTCTAGGCTAATAAAGCTAATTTTTCTCATCAGAATGAGACAAAATTTGTTAGAATAGGGCAAACGTTGCCGACGTTATTAATGTTTAAAGTAGGGAGAAGCGCTGACAAATCTGATCCCTTTCTCAATGTTCCAGACGGTGCAAATCCGCCTTGCTGCTATGCAACAAGTATATTCTTCTTCAACAAAAAGTTCTGCACTACAATTCATCGGGAACAATAGACCATTCAATGCCATCCAGGGTGAATGCAAGTTTGGTGGAGCGAATTTAATCTCATTGAAAATGAATGAATAGTAAGAGAATTGGCTAACGGTACATTTGAAAATAAGACAATTGCACTGCGGAGGCGCAGAATTTGCACTGATTCAAAAGGAACTTTGTTTTCCAGTTCTCTTTGATAACTTTGATGTTCTCAAACGAGAATCATTGGTAGGTTTCGTGCACAAGAGAAGTTTCGCTGAACGTTATGGGAAATTTGCATAATTTGATGACGTCATAGTTCTGATGGATGAACCAGTAACAATGAAAACATTAACATCTGAAGTACTTTGGAGTTAAGCCAACAGTTAGTGGATCCATTCATAGTAAAAGAAATTGTCTGATATAGGTAGATTTGGATTCATAGAAACATATATGATAGGTAGTGATAGCAATTTTTCAGACAAAATACTTGGGACAAATCATAAAATTGCACTACTTCGGTGTTTGATTACGTGCCCTCCGCTCCCCCCGTTTCAAAGTTGCTTGAATTAAACGCCTTTCGACCTTCTCAACATTGAAGAAGGGGGAGGGGGATCTGGAGACTCTAAACGTATGTTTTCTCCTCGATATTTTTGGAAATATCATGAAGACACTGAAATTTGCCTGTGTCCCAGCTTCTTTTGGCCAGGATTGTAGGTAGAAATAAATAAAAAGCTACGTTACCTTTTTCCTTGTTCTGTCCAAGCCTGATTACATCCATGTTTGAAACATAAGCCCTCTTACTTTCCTTGCCTGTGTGGCCACATGGTTTTACAAATAAGTCATCATCATTATTCTCTACACTCTCCTGACTGGATGTATCTTGCGCTTTAGTGACTTCCTTGACCAAATTTTTGAAATCGGATTTACTGTTATCTTTCAGACCGGACGTTTCGTTCTTACTATTTGCTTCCTCTGGGGTTGTGAAGAAATCATCCGGGTTTGATTCACTGCATTCGACCAAGGCTGTCTCTTCCTCTTCTTGACATTTGTCATCATATGAACCAAACAGATCTCGTTCATTGTCGAAGATGAAGGTGGAATACACTTTGCTTTTAGGAGAATTCTGTAACTCAGTCTTCTTAACAGCGGCGCATTTATCTCTGCCAATATTAGGCAATTCGTTCACTTCATTTTTGACCGATTCCTTTTGTTCTCGTTCTGGGTAAAGTATTGCTGTGTCATCAGCATGACACCTAGAGCTCTTCTTTGCTACTGTCTTTTCGACATAAGAGAAACCAACTCCGCCATTTGCAAGAAGTTCATTCACTGCCTTCCCTGGATGCATTTGTTGCTCATCTGGGTAAAGTATTGTGGTGTTATCAGCATGGCGTGTAGCTTCTATAAACGTGTAAGGCATCAGTTTTTACAAATTGTACGCGTAAGGTAGCATTACAGAGATCGCAAAACCGACAAAGTATCGCCATGTACGACATTCTTAATGGAATCAGTCAGGATTCTATTGAGATTCTACCTAATACGACAAAGAGTTGTGAGAAAAGCCCGCACTGCGCGCGGCACTGCGATCTTTTCGTTATAGTCTAGGCTGCAATCTAATAGAAATGACACTAAATGGCCCAAAAGTAGCAAAATATCTCCTAGTTTTGACCAAAGTCTAACTTTCTGAAATATTGCTTATTTTCTATGAAAATGAATCTGGACTTGTTTCTCTTCATTTGACAAGCCACAATTGCTTCTGCTGTAGACAGTCCGTGAAAGAGGTTAAAACTTTAAAGGAAGAGACAAAGGTGGGTGGAGCCTACGCTAAAATATGTCCTGGCATTGTTCTTTGTCTAAATGTGATTAGTGTCACCTTACCGCTCCCAAAGCAGTTATCAACGGAATACAGTAAATTCCCGACAAACGGCAAACTTTTCATAATCTTTCTTTGATTTAGAAATTTTTTTTAAATGTATTCAATGTAAAAATATGCTAAGTGCTACCGAGTGCGTCAGAAAAAACTATCCATCTGTGGCGCACCAGGACAAATCGTACACTGGACCGATTTTGAAGATTTATGACTTAACCTTTAGTAAAAAGCCTGATATCGATAAATGTCGAGTCTTTTAAAAATTGATCGACATTTTTTTATCATTTGCAGTTTTTTCAAAACAAAAGTTCAAGAAACTCAATTATAGCTATAAAAACAGAAAATGGAAAAACTTGAAAAAATCCTAGAATCTAACTCTATGTCTAACGATGTGAGTGGGGAGGCACCCGGGGTACAGTGGGGGGGGGATACAATGATGTGAGCGTGGAGGCAACTCTGAGAACAGTAGGGGTGTTGAGTACAGCTGGGAGGCATCCCGAGTACGGTGGTGAGAGCGTTCAGTACCGTAGGGCAGCATCCGGAGTACAGTGCAGTGGCGAGATAGCATGATTTTTGTGTGTGTTTCTTTTGTGTGTTTGTTTGTTTCTTTATTTATTTGTTTATTTGTTTGTTTATATGTATGTATGTAGGTATGTGTGTATGTGTGTGTGTATGTATGTGTATATGTGTATCATACCTGGAAATATGTATCATATGTAGTGTACGGTTAGAAGAGGGCCTAACTACTCCAAGAAACAGGCATCTGTTTGGTCTTTTGCGCTTTTTCTTTTCCAGTGCTGACTAGTTTCGCCCACTAGGGCATCTTCAGAACAACTTTCAAGTCAGAGCAACAATCTTCAGAGCAACTTAGGGCATCTTTGAGTAGTAAGGCCCTCTTCTAACTGTACACTAAATATGGAAATATGTATCAAAGATGAGCAAAAAGAAAGACGAACGGGAATATATACAGGGTGTCCCAAAAATTTGTGCCCCGTTTGTCTGAAGATTGTGACAAAACGGCAAAAGATCCTCGCCAAACTTTTGCATGATGCTCGTCAGATGTTCAATTAAATTTTGCAACCATCCCCATAAAAATCCGTTGGAAAATGATAGAGCTATGACCTTCAGGAGACCAAATTTGCCTGATGACTGAAACCAGCGGTCGGTCATTTTGTCTTACTATTATTTTGCAGCAATAAATAGCTTCATGGATTCAAAATGAAACGGCAGCCTCTAATGTCATAGTTCTCGTGAAAATTCCGATAATCCTCAGAGAGTTCCACTATTTCTGACCTCACAGAAATTATTTCTTACATCACGTGAAGATACTTACCACTGCAAAATAGTAAGACAAAATGGCCGACCGCTGGTTTCAGTCATCAGGCAGATTTGATCTCCTGAAGGTCATAGCTCAATTATTTTTCAACAGATATTTAAGGGGATGGCAGCAAACTTTATTTGAACACCTGAAGAGCAGCATCATATAAAGATTTGGCGAGAATCTTTTGCCCTTTTGTCGCAATCTTTAAGCAATCGGGGGGGCACAATTTTTTGGGATACCCTGTATATACAAATTTTATCTCAATTCCCAACTAGTTGCGACCTTGTGGTCATCATCAGGAGAAAGAGTAATATTTTCTAATGCGATGGATTTTACAAATCCTTTTTACAAATATGACGCTAAATTCATTGTTTGAGATTGCGAAAGATGATTTAGAAATGACGAGCCACAGGGGAACAATGTAATAACAAAAAAATTAACATAATTGTGTGGCTTATCCATTTGTTTAAAGAATTGTAACCTAATGTTTTCTGGGTGGTTTAGTTTGCTGTTTAGGCCATTAGGGGATAGGGTTTTAAGGCGTAATATCCAGTTATCTTCATGTGATTCTAGAATTAACGTTATTTCGTCAGATACGTTCTTTTCAATCTTTTCTATGATGATAAATTTTGCGTCTTTGGAGAAGTCATGGCTCGCTAGGCGAAAGGGTTCTTCGACGGGGAGCAGTTTATCATAGTATGTTGAATTGATTCTATGTCTATAGTTATTGAGTCTGAAGTTGAAGGGCCATTCGGATTTTCCGACATCTTGTTTTCAGCAATGTGTGCATTCTAACGGATATATGAAGTTTCTGCTTCTGCAGTTGGATTCGTGGTAGATTTTATATGTGTTCTTAGTTACAAAGCTAGTGAACGAGTTAGCAGATTTACGCTGATTGCAGCATAAACTGTTTCTAGTATTACATGGTTTACAAAATTTAACAGTGTTTATTGTGGGTGTTTTGCGGATAATTTTATTATTTAAAATGTTGTTGCTTTCTACCATTTCTTTTGAGGCTCTTTGGCTAGCATACCAGGTTCCTTAAAAATGTCTTTTAAGTTTGCTTTTAGTTTCAGAATGTCCCAGCGGTTTGGATAATTTGAGCCATTGGTGGGAGGGTATTACTGAACGTTGTTACAAGGGGGATGCGATTAGACCTCTCTTTGGTCCTTAGCTTCTAGGTATCTTCTCTTGGGACAGAAGTAGCCTTTTTTTATCTGGTTTTAATCTAAAGCATCACTGACTCTCTATGACCCTGGTTTCTTAGGATAAAGCGAATTAACACCAACTTTTGGAATATACAATAGAGATCTTTATCGATTTTATTTTCATTCATCAAAGGGGACAGATTGCCTTTAATCTAAAGTTTCAGTGTAGCCACGTGCTATGAATTGCTGTTTCAAACACAACTTCAGGGATACGTTAAACCCAATGTGCCCTACAAATGATGGCATTGAGGATACTGAACACTTCTTGTTGCTCTGCCCTTCGTTTGGTGCGCAACCACGAGATCTTCTCGCTGGAGTTTTGGCAATATTACGACCAATCGGACACAGTAATCTTTCAAATAAGGTCCTGATGCAATATTCATTGTATGGCAATAAAGACCTGTCTATTGATCTCAACAGAAAAATTCTTGAGTTAACTCTAGATTTCATTCACAAAACCGGTCGATTTGATTGAAATCATTTTAAACTTGTTATAAGCCAAGAAACCACCAAGTCCCCCCTTTTTTACATATTTCTATTTTTATCATATTTCTTTATTTCTTTACTTGTTACTTCCCTTTTTCTCTCTTCTCTCTTTTGGAAAAGTTACGTGCAGTCAAAATTGTGTCTATAAACTTAATTTAAATAAACGATTGCGGTAAAGATAGTGGTATAACTTCTTCACAAAAAACCCTGGTCTTTGCATTAAATCCACCGATCAAATTGATTTAATTCGGTTGGGAGCAGGGAATCATTTCGTAACTCCTTTCCCGCAGTCCTTTCCTGCAGAAGAAAATCCTAAGATGTATAAAATTCCAACCATTTACTGCTCCATCTGCACCTTTGTTTCACACATTAAAGATAATCAAGCTTCAGGACATCTTCATTTAAATATATCAACATTTGCCTATAAAGCTATAAACAAACTCTCACCTGTCTGCTTTTATAACTACTTTACTCCAAATTCTTCTGTTCACAGGATTGGAACTCGTCAGTCTACCAGAGGTGATATGTTTCTTTCCCTAAAAAGGACCTCCCTTTATGGATTCCAAACAGTCCCAACCTCGTTCCCAGGGTGTTCTGACGTCATAAGCTGATCGCGAAGCCGAATGAACACCCTGGTACACTTGGCATCAATCTTGCCAAAATAAGGCAAGATTCGCCCCATTATGGATTTGCAGTTTGCTAGGCAACGATAATCGACGAAAAATGGTCGTTGCTCTAGCGCTAATTCTGAAGTCTATGAATTGGGAAATTAAAAACAAACACATTGAGGACCTTATTTCAACCCATTTTAAGGTATTCAATCATTAATCCGGGGTTAGCAAGTGCATTTAGTAGGAAAACGAGCACGATCCATTTGGGTGGAAAAAGGGCCTAAGTTGAAATTTTCGAGAATTGCCCCCACAGCTTTGAAAATAGAATGGCTCGTTATTCGGCGAATTTTAGAGATAAATTGGAGATTAAAAGTGTTCTGGTGAAAGAATACAGTTTTTCGTCGATTTTTGACATGCCGCGGCCGTTTACTCCTCGCAAAACGGAGTTACGGCGTAAAATGGGGTAGGCCGAAATTATTCCCCATTTTTGGGGGGCGCACGCTCCGCTTCTGGGGGCAATATTGAACCCCAAATTGCGTTATTAGACTCGCAGACGACTGGTCTCTTGAAAACTTTTTTCCGTTTTGAAATCGGGCTTGTAACCATGGAGCATCAACTCCAAACGTAACCTCGGGTCGGAAAATCGCAACATTTATTTTTCAACCCCTTGTTATGACGTCATAATGACCCCAACATTTCCTGAAACTCCGAAATTCGGTTGCGCCGTGGTCCATTACCCCTCTTAAACTCCTCACTTGCCCCATACACCCCATTGATTTTGTGAAATTACCGATTCAATAAAGGCCATTTTTGAATGGGAGCCAGTTATAATCTGATTTTGCTATCGTTTTCGAATAGCCAATCAAATTGCCGAACGGCCTCTTGTATCCCAGAGTAGAGGTAGAGCAACGAACTCACTCTGGGGACGAGATTGAAACAGTCCAATATTTTGGCTCTAAATTATGGAATACTCTTCCACTTTTCATACGCGTTGCTGGCTCTATTTCACTCTTTCGGTCTAAATTGAAAGCTTATTATATCGACTTCTCTGTCTAGTCTGTCTGTCTCTCTTCCTCCGCATTACCAAGGTTTGTCATTTCCTCGGGGTACATCTGGTTCATAGTCTTTAATCTTAATATTTTTAGTTTCTTTTTTATGGGGGGGGGGGGGGGGTTCTCTCTCGATTAGTTTACCTACTTAGAGAGCTCCTCCTTAATCAATCTATACTATATACAATCATGTAATATCCTTTCCTTTTGCTTAGATTGTAGTTTTGTATTTGATGTTATTAATTTAGTATTGTATTTATTTGTAATGTAATTGTGTAGAATTGTATGTAGTACAGATTGATGATCAATGAAACTGAAACTAACTGAAACTGAAGTCCTTATGTCGCAAACGTTTATTGTGGTTAGCATATGTAGCATTTAGCATTTAGCATTTAGCGTATAGTGATTAATTCCAAGTATTCTTTTTCTCGTTTTTCTCCTTGCGTATTGCCCTGTAGTCTTTATTGTTTTTGTTATATGTAGACCATGGGGTAGTCACGCCATTTTGCTCCTCGTGTTATCTTACCTGTAGTGTTGTATAGTTGTATCGTATCAATATGTAGAGTAAGTAGTAACATGCATTGTAAGAATTTTATCTGGATATAAAAAAGGTGTTGTTTTAATCTGTCGCTGTGTTTGGTCAACTCGTTATTATCAGAGCAGATCCTGCTTAGCCGTAGTGCTTGGGAGTAGGGAAAGCTTTCTTTACGATATTTAGGGAGGGAAGATTTAAAGTGTAGATAGCTATGGGTGTCGGTAGGTTTCGTATTATCTATAATACATATTTGCGGGAGACATTTTTCGATATTAATGAATGTGAATAAATATGATCAATTCAAGAATCAAATCTGTGCTACGAAATTCTTTCATTATCTGCATGGTTTAATGAAACGGTGTATGATTGTTCTTTCTATAAAAAGCTGTATACTAACCTTCCTCTGCTTCGACAGGTTCATTGATTCCATGCACAAGTTGATCTTCATTAGAAATAGAATCTCTTTCTTGGTAATTCCCCGAAGAGTCTGCCAACTTGCCAAGACTGCATTCTGAACTGTCAAATAAACCAGGTTCTATTTCAGAGAATAAATTTCTTGCACTATCATCATTTTTGCTTAGTTTCTCATTACCATTCTGCGCGTCTTCAACATCACAAGGGATAGCCTCACTCGCTACGTGTTCTCTTTCCCGTTCTATTACAGTTTGTGCGTCACATCTACCTTCCTTAAAGATATCACTCTTGTTTTCTTGCAGCCCCCCTTCTTCCTTCTGGTTGGTTGTCACATTTATTCTAAAACCTATGTGAAGCTCAGTTTGATCAATCTTGAATGTATCCTTCTTTGAGATCCCAGATTCGGGTTTAGGTGTATCAAGTAAAACGATAGTTTGACTATCATTTATGACGTCCCAATTTCGTTCAGTGATTTGAAATGATTGCTCTGCAAGTTGCAACTCCGAGTTACTTAAACCCGCCTTGATCTCTAGCTCTGCCTTGATTTCACCCCGAGACTCTTTTGGTGCATTCAATCTCCTACCAGTTCTTTGATCGGTTTCTTTGTTTATTTGAGAGCTTATATCCTCAAATGGATCTATGATTACACCGGAACTAATCTGGGAACTCTGTATTTGTGCCTTATAAGCCCGAGAGCTTCTGTTTGATCTGCTCTCATCATTTCCATTTTCAGAGTTGTCTATTTTAACTTTTTTGTCTATTTTAACTTTTTTGACAAGATTCTGACTACTCAAATCGTTTTTTGGTAAAATCTTCGCCTTCCGTTTCAAATTTAGCCAACTTGAGGATTCGTTTGAGCTTCTCTGGCTGATCACGTTTACATCTATTGGCAAGTCCTTGGATTTGGTATATAAAGAGTTAGCTGCTTGTTTCTTAGTCTCATTTCCAAGCAAGGGATCTCTGTTTGATTTCTGACCACCACGAACATGGCACTCACTTATTACGAAATCTTTTAACTTTCCTTCCATGCTGTTATTACCTTCCAGCTCCTCCAGATCTCCAGATCGCCCATAGACTTTCGTACTCTCCAAGCTTAGCTGGTTATCTATACCCCTTTGGGTTCCCATTTCATCCTTGTTCGGACTAGCAAATTTTGATGTTTTCATCACCAAAGAAGGAATAACTGGCGATTTTTTTAGGTTTAATTGTACAGGTGTTAAAGAGGTCGGTGGAATTACATCTTTGCTCTTTCCACTATCCGCGTCATATTTTGCACTTTCTGTTATTGTAGCCAAATCAACCTCTTCTGTCACGTCCTTTTCGCTCTCTCCTCGAGAACCAAGATTGTCGCACGAGCCCTGAAAAGCCAGATTGCCAAACAAGTTGGTTTCCATCTCCTCCACATCGATATTTTTATATGTTTCTACTTCCCCCTTGCTTTCTTCTGGTTTTGCTTTGATAATACAATCTGGTTGACTTGTATCCTTCAGCCGGCAAGTTCTTCTAAGACTAGGCTCTTGAACTGCATCCTCTACATACAAACCATCAATTTCTTCAGCAACAGACTGCTTCACACTTGTATGGAAACATTTTGAATTGCGTAAGGTATTTCTACTTTTTCTCTTCAGACCACTTCTGGTTATGCCGTAAGCTTCTGCCTCATCTTCAACATCAAGTTCTAAATTGCCATCCAACAGAGATTCAGGCCAGACTGGAATGAAACTTAGACGTGATAAGCTTATTCCAATATCATTGTCTTTCATTGCAACCGAACACTTGTCACGGGAAGCTAACCCTGGTGGTCCCGAAATTAATCCTGAAGCACTGAACTTTAGTGAATATTTACCTTCTTTCAGCGTGCTAAACAAGTTACTGGATCGATGCTGTTCTACTGCCTCTCTTACGTTCGTTTTTACTAATTCGAATATTTGAATAGGTGTATGATGCATAGTTCTTTGGCAACTAATACAAAGCTGGCAGTTACTATTCATTGAAAAAGAATTGACATCCACAGCTCCTGTTTGAAGCCCATCAGCTTGTAAACGAGCAAAATTTGGATTTCTTGTGGGGTCATGTTCTGTTTGGCATGCTTTACACACTCCACTACCTTCAATAGATACCATATCTGAGGATATGTTGGCTTGAGCAATGGTGTCACGTTTCAATGGTGTGACTGATAGGTCCTCTGCAAACGGCTTCAAATTATTCACCATTTCCTTACCTTGATTACTGGCGAGCTCCGATTGACTTAGCCTATTCAAAATACTTACAGAAACTTGTGTCAAATCTTCCTGTGTCGTGTATGTATGTTCTTTTTGCATGCTAACGACCCCTCTTTCTTCAGTCATTTCAGATCCTTCCTTGCATTCTGATTTATTGTTAATCGATTTTCTATTGGCACAATTCTCATTTAAATATGTTTCTTGTGAGGACAAATCATTTTCGCCAGATTGTGGGGTATCCTTCACAATAGGCCCAAAGTTTTCATTAGTTCCTTTAGCATCTATTATTGGCCTATCTTCTTTGGCAATATCCTCAAATGTGGACTTGCTATTGGGTTCTGCAAACTTTATCTTCTTAGGTGCAGTTTTGTTGCTCGCTTTGTCAGTACCGGAGCCTAACTTATCAGAATTCCCCTCTGCAATGCTTTGAACTAGCTCAACTCCTTTAGCTGTCGTCAAAGTATTTTTTTGTGATGATCTTTTCTCAGTTAGTGTTTCAACAACTGTTTCTCTGTCTCGTGCATTGGTAAATTTGCAGTTCCATTCGTTCTCTGCAAAAACTGTTCCTTTATCTGCCTGATTTATCGCAATGCCCTTGGAGCAAGAACCGGCTCTCAGCACTTCGTTTTCAATCCTCGATCTGTCGCTCTTTTCCCCCAAATCTTTATCCAGATCTAGAAGTTGCTCCACCACAGATTCCTTCCCAATGTGATTCTCTCGATGCAATTTTCCATCTATTTTTTCACTTTCTGCAGTTTCTACGGCAGAAATACAAGCACTGTTAACATATGCAACCCCCAACAAGCCACTGGGCTTAGCATGTTGCAGCTGCTGAATGATCTTGTCTATTTTTGTACATGGTTGCTCGTTACAATTCACTTTTCTAAAGCTTTGAATTTCTGAGATACCTTTACCAACAGCAACTACTTCCTCCTGAGGTACTTGTAGATCTCGGCCATATAGCTGGCACTCCATCGGGTTGATCAAAATGACGAGTGATGTATCTGGACTTGGGACACTTGGTGGAACAATGTCACTTTCATCACTGCCTTTATAATCAATCTCCTGGCTGACCGCATTCAATTCTCCTTTGCTCTGACTGCATATTGTCTCTCTATTTGCTGCTTCTGAAGCTGTCTTAACGGAGTTCTGATTTTCTAAACTGATTACAGGAGATTTGGCAGTTGGTGTTTCAAGATTCCTAGCGACATCCATTTCCTCCACATTTTTAAAACCTATTTCATCGGTTTCTGCTAGTTTCTGACACTCCATGTGATCACCAGTCTCAGAGGCCTCCATACAACCATCTGTGTGGCCACTCTCAATTACTTGGCTTCCGCCTCTGTTAGCATCCCAAGATTCTTCCATCAAGCACTTTGTTCTGAAACGGACACTCTTTATTCCACGTTTTGAAATACTTATTCCAGGTTTCGAATCAAGATTCTTGGAAATCGCTGTTCTTACTCTTCGTTTCTTACACTTACTATTAAGTTCAACACCCAAAGTCTTCATGACAATGCTGTCACCCTTGGCTGTTATTTTGCTATCCTTTGTCTTGTTCCCAACAAAGCTTGGTCGGTCAGGATTTGTTCCTTTTGATCTACGTTTCACACGTTCACAAATATCTGAGTTATGATCGTCAACAAAATCAAAAACATTTGGACTTCTGGTTTCAATAACTGCCTTTACGCAAGCACTTTCAGCAAAGGGGGAAACTTTCTTCACAGCAGGCCTGGCACCTGAATCGATATCGCTTGTTGCTTCGCAAGACGTATCTTCAGTTAACTTTGTTGGTATTGGAATAAGGGGCGTTTCAGCAAAGGGAGACACTTTCTTGGCTATAGGTCTCGTGTCTGAATCTACATGACTCCTTACTTCGGATGAAATGTGTTCATGTAACACTGTGTGGATTGGAAGTAAAGGAGTTTCAGCAATAATAAACTTCTGTTTTGTCGTAACTCCATTTTGAATATCAATCTTTGAAGGATCCTCCTGCATTTGCTCATTTCTACATATGTTGCAGTTAGCTCCGATGGAACTGCTTTCAGTCATTGGAAATCCGCAGGTATCAACATGGAGAGCGGAGTATCTCGTTGTCCCTTTGATAGGTGTCGTGTTCCTGCAAAAGGTGAAGACATTTCTGTGAATAAAAATAAGAAAATCAGTCATAGTTTGTGAAAAAGCACAGTCTACATCTTACCCCTTTTCTGAAAAAGTACTGATTTGGCCGTTACCAGTGGTAATGAAAATATTTGATAGATATTTTAAGCAATGCTCGGGTTCTACTTTAGGGAAGAAACTTTCGCCGGATGAAATGTTCGTGCTTTGGAAAAAAACGAAATTTTTGGAATTAACTATCGTGAATTGGTAAAAATGGGAAATGTCGCGAGAAAAAACTTCCGCAAATTAGTTTTCTTATTAAATTTTGTAATGTCTCAAATGTTGTTTGACTCTTCAATAACTCTTCCGAATCTAGCATACCTATGCTTGTTAGAAACAAAGATCGAAATGGTTATTGTTAAACAAGATCATATTGAATGATAAGAATATATGATATTTACTTATCCCATGAGATATACAAGCGGGTAGGTTCCCCTGAGATAGGTAAGAGGCAGTACTGCATAGAATAAGGCCCAAGGGAATACAAGGTATATAAGCAAAGAGTGAGGTCAACGTTGTCACACGTCGATAGTGATTCTGGTAATAAGACATGAAAAATGTCACGCTCTGGTAATGATAACAGGCCCGCTATTTATCATTATATATTATTATTATTATTATTATTATGTCTCTCATATTATTATTACTGTCCTTCTGTGCAGTACTCCTTTGTTCTTTACTTTGTATCGAGGACCTTCCGGATAATGCGCGCTGTTCCAAGAAGACATGTTTTTTGAAGAGCGTCAACCCCCAGGTGCAGGCCTACCTTGTCAAGGTTTTTTCTTAAATTATTTGTCACAGTTCCCAAAGCCCCTATGACGATTGGTAAGATCATGACTTTATCTACTTCTTTGTTCCAACATTTCAAAATTTCGTATTTCAAGTCGTTGTAGTATTCTATCTTTTCTTGCTCTTTTTTCTTGATTATTATTATTATTATTATTATTATTATTATTATTATTATTATTATTATTATTATTATTATTATTATTATTATTACTACTACTATTATCAGCGAAATAAATTAATCAGAATTGTTGATAGATCCCCCGCAGGTTGGTCGACTGTGCAAAAACACCTGTCCGACGAAATAGCCAGTGACTCAGATGACGAGAAAAAGGTGTGGGCAGCGGAGAAGCGTGCATTAGAAAAACAAAAAAACCAACAAAACAACGACCGACGGAACAAGGAATCAACTGGCGCTGCCTCCCCCACCTCCCATCCCAGTACATCGGCCATTGGAGAAAAGCAGCCAGCCATTCGGCCAGACAAATATAAAGTTTCCTAGAATGCAGAAGCCATCCACTATCTGTCTTGCTTCCGGACAGTCAGGCCGCTGGCGAAGAAATTGCCCCAACCGCGCCCCCAATTTGTTTGGAAAAACAGACCAACCGAGACAAAGATAAGTATTCCGTTTTTGAATTTAACTACTTTAATAATGATTGAATTATTGTGAAAGTAAAGATGAAGAAAAGTGTATCCTCCTGGCACACAATTGGAGCCAGCCAGAAAGTTATTGATACTAAAGTGTATGGTTATAAAATTCCATTCATTGACACTTCCAAGAGGCTGCATTTCTTTAACAGTAAAACTGCCACGGAAAATGTGGATTTTTTTAACAGTATAAATGATTTGCTGAAGACGGGATCACCAGTCGAAACGCGTGTTGCCCAGGAGGAAATAAGTCCGTTGTCAGTTGCAACGAGTTCGTCAGGAAAGAAATGTCTAATATTAGATTTACAATATGTAAACTCTCATATTTATAAGGAATATAGTCACTTTGAGGATTGGCGTTCATTTGAAAAATTCTTGGTTATAGACGGATTTGTTTACAAATTTGATATAAAAAGTGGCTATCATCACATTGATATTTTTCCCTCTCATCAAACATTTTTTGATACATTCTGCTAAAACTTTACAACACATATTTGCTTAATTACTATACTTACAAGCTACTCTACTCTGCTACAAGGAATACCACAGGGAGCAATAACTATGTCTTCCCACGTGGTCATTTAGATAAAGAAACAATCAGAAACAAAAAAGACATAAAACTACACGTAACTACAAAAAAAGAGAGAACATTTACTTAAAAAGGACGAGGTGGTTCTATGACTTGTTACCGAGTTTTAGATTTCTAATCAAACCGACCAGTTTTATGGATATAGCAGAGATTTAACAAAAGTACAAATTTATTGATACCATCGGGAAAATATTTATCACCATACAATAAAATGTGCATTAGAAATTCGTTCGAAAGATTGGTATGTCCAAGTGGTCGTAATAAAGCAGAAACTCCAACAAGAAGATCTCTACGTGGTACTTCAAAAGAAGGGCAGAGCAACAAAAAGTCTTCCGTATCTTCAATTCCATGGTTGGTAGGGCACATTGGGTTTAAAGTATCCCTGAAATTGTGTTTGAATTTGTGAAAATATAAGTAACTGAGACCAACCCTAAGTTGGGTAAGATATGATAATCCTGTCGGGTCATGTATCTGAAAGACAGATTTTGGGAGGGGACGAATTTTGGATAGCAGCTTTGTCTTGAATGCAGCAATGGAAGGTGCAAGTCTAATTTCTGGATCCAGCTTGTTCCATTCTGAAAGACAGCGAGGATAGAAGCTAGATTGGAATTTTTCTGTCCTTGCCCTTATTCGCCCAATAACATCTAGCTTGCAAAGAGAGTGTCGTGACTGCCATTGTGGTGGGATTGGATCTGTAGTATAGTCAGGAGCTAGATTATTTATAAACTTGTAGAACAGATTAAGGCGTCTGCTCCACCGCCGGGAACTTAGCGATTCCCAGTCAAGCTCGGCATACAGCTTTTCTCACGACGTACCCTTCCATGTTCCTGATACAGCTAAAGCAGCAGAATACTGAACAGACTCTAGCGTCTCCATGAGACTTGGCAAAGTTACATTGCTACTAAATTCACACACTTTAGCAGGGATATGGTAAATAACGTCCCCGTAATCCAGGTGGGGTCGAACATATAGAGCTTATATAATTCGTTCAGCGTATGTCTTGGGAGATACCTGGAGAGACATTTCAGCAGACCGATACTCTTACGTGATTTAGCGATCGCTGCTTTGATACGAGCAGAAAAGGACAATTTTGAATCAAGAAAAAGACCAAAGTGTTTATGCTCATCACTTTCTTCACAGGTGTGTTGTTAAAATGTATCACTGGATGGTCAATTTTATTTCTTTTCGTCGAAAATATTATTTCAACAGCTTGCTTTTGTAGATCAGGATTAAACGACATCCTCCAGTCATGAGCCCACTTCTTTACCAACTCTAAGTCATGGGTCATATCATTGGCAGCTGTATTGGAGTTTTTGACGACCGTAAATGACGACGTATCATCTGCGAAAAGTTTGAAAATACACTTCAAGTTTTAGTTAGATCATTTATGTACACAAGAAAAAACAATGGTCCTAAAATAGAGCCCTGTGATACTCCTGCTGAAATATCTACCCAAATAGAACATTTTCGGTTCAGAACAGTTCGCTGTTTTCGATTCTTAAGAGAAAGGAGTTGCCCTGAAACACCGCATCGTTTAAGTTCATATACAAGACCATCATGCCATACCCTGTCAAAGGCCTTGGAAATATCAAGATAAACAGAACGAACTTCAAGCGGGGGGTTACAGTCGAATGATTTAAAGATGGTGTGCATTATCGAAATTTGTTGATTGATTGTCGAGTCACCTGGACGAAAGCCTGATTGATGTGGATTCAATAGCTCACACGAGACAAGGTGCGAGTATAAAGAATCAGAAATTAGCTTTTCAAGAATTTTTCCCAAAAATAGGGAGAAGAGAAATTGGACGGACTTTCACATTTTTCTCATTCTTTTTCTGCATAGGCACAACATTTGCACATTTCCATATTTGGTGGAAAAGATCACACCTCAAACAATTTGTGAATATTATCTGAAGCGGAACAACTAATGCACCATCACTTAATTTTATCATTCTCACAGATACTTCATCCCAGCCATGTGCCTTATTCTTCATGTTCTTCAATACATTGTTAAAACGAAATTGTGGGTAATAAGTTGTAACCAAAGGCACGATATCTTTCGACGGGCATGGAGCAGGGCCTTGTAGTTTTATATCAAAACGGGCATGGAGCAGGTCCACATCAAAGCTTATATACACATCGTTCAAGTCCGAAAGGCCTCAGTGTGTTAAAACATAGCTTATAGTATTTTTTGTCGTCCAACCTCTCTACATCAAGTTTCTAGTTATATATTTTACCAAGTTTTTTTTTTGCCTAAAAGTATATATATGTTTTAAGATCTTTGTTTTTAATTGATACAGTTCCTTTCTCAAATGTTATTTTTTCAATACTGTTTCGTTCCTTGGTCAGGAGTTTTTTTCAGACTTCTTTGCTGCTAGCATTCTTTACATCTGTTGTTAAGCTGTTCCAAACAATAGTTCCTCTGTATTTCAGCGTGTTCCGTTCACTTTCTGTATTCAATCTGCTAACCTGTAACTGCAGACCTCTTCTTTTGTTTTCCTTCGTTTCATGCATGTCTCTAAGTCTGTGATCCTCTGTTCCTTTGACTATTTTATGCATTTCTGTGGCAACCTTTCTTTTATAAATATAATCGATTCTATTCCAGTTTACACTTTGTAGAACGTCAGTATCATTTACTTTAATGCCTAATTTCTTCACTATTCTCGTTGCTTTTACATGCTACGAGAATGTCAATCGTTATACACTGGAGTATAAAATAGTCATTAAATAATTGTGCCTTTTCAGGGAAATCAGTTACAAATAGCCTGTTCTCTGGAAGGGGTGGTATTATAGGGATCTTAGTCTTGTTTAGAACGGTGTTAATTAAAGACCAATAGGTACTGTTCCAAGTTCACGGATTTGCTAAGGTGTTCCCAGTTTTAAGAAAATAATTTCGATTGGCATCTTCAATCAGCCTCGAACCTTCAGTTATCATCTTTTGTATTGCTTCAAGCTTATCGTCTGGCCGACCACTCCTGACGAAGCTTTTGTAAGCATGATTATTTTCCTCAGAAAATTTTTAACAGTTTGAGTTATTCAGGGAGCTTTGCGTGGTCTGATCATTTCTACCTTGTTCGGTATGAAGTTAGAGTAAATATTTAGAAGAACTTCATTGAGAAATTCGACCTGTTCATTGGGGCATGTAATTTTGTCAAGATGCTGCCAATGGAACATTTCAATACTTTTTATGATTGCCAAAATGTCTACCTCTTGCCATAATACCAAACCTTTCAAGTGTGAGGAGGAAGTGCTATATTCGATACAGACAATTTTCCATAAAAAATTTGATGATGACAAAGCTCATGTGGTGATGGATGAACACCAGATTCGATAACAAGGTTGGGCTGATCAGTAAAAATTAAACAAATGCAAGATTCAAAATCACCCATGAAGTGAGTTGGTTCTGAAATTAATTTATGAAGGCCAAGTTCAGATACAAACGGCTCAAATATTCTTCCCTCGTTATTTTCGATATAATGTTCCCACCATTGAGCTGATCTGCAGTTGAAATCACCAGTGATAAAAACGCAGAAGGGATTTTCATTGTGCATTTTGGAAAGAAACAACTCAAACTTTATGGTGAAATCATCAAATACACTCTGGTCTTGACTTGGACTTCTGAAAATTACAACTAAAAAGTATTTTCTCCTGTTTAATTGGATCTCACATAAAAAACATTCAGGGAGAGTCACGAGGTCAGGACGACATTGTGAAGGAAAGGATTCTTTGATATAAAGGTCAACACCACCCTTTTTGACGTTTTGTGGATGGTTACTCTTGAAAAAAGTATAGCCGTCAAATGTCACTCTGTCTTCATCGATCGTGCTATCAAGGTGGGTCTCAACGATACTAATTAGGTCATGTTTATGAACTGAATTTAATGCTTCGATCAATGACACTCGTAAGAAATCATGCGCAGTAATACTATTTAGATTCCAAGCACAAATATCAAGTGTTTCAGGACCAGGGTTCATTTCCATATCACCACTGGGCAGAATTGTCCTAAAAACGAACCATGGGGAAATTTAGTCTATTGCACAGTATGCACCCTATGTAGAAATAGACATAAACGAAAGGAAATCGCTTCATAGTGAAATACTTATACGGAACCAGACAAATGACACCGAGAGGGATTCTTTTTAGGAGTACCACAGTCGCATAAATTATTGTCTTCGCAAAGTGATGCAAACGGGCGAACAGTGGCAAAAAAAACATAATTTTGAGACCATGGAGTGCTCTGCAAAAAACTGTATTGTTAATGTCAAGGGTAATGCAAAAACTGCGATTGCAATGAAGGAACAACACAACCAGTGAGAATGGCCTGACATTTTTGCTCACTGGGGACACATTGTGCGTGGATACACGGAAGCTCCCTATTGTTTTTCGCCATTGATTGATTTCAACCGGCATCATCACAAGGAAATCTTCTTGCTGGTCCTAAGGGGCAATAAGTCACAATGTAACACCATGGATGATTTTTGGGGTTCGATTCATCAAACGTTCTTGGGGATTTATTGGGGTACCAAATATTTTGTTTTTACAGTTCTCCCCTTTGGCTTGTCTTCAGCACCTTTTATCTTCACTAAAGTTCTCCGTCCTTTAGTATTGCACTGGCATTCCAAAGGAAAAAAATTTGTTTACCTAGACGATGGCGCAGGCATTGAGAAAACTTACGAAATTGCAAGACGGAATTCTGCTTTTGTAAAGGAAACTTTAGTTAGCGCGGGAATGACCTGCAATGACGAAAAATCCATGTGGGAGCCAACCAAAGTCCTTCCATGGGTAGGGATAAAGTTAGATCTTATTCAAAATATGCTGTATATTTCCGAAGAACGAGTAATTTCAACGCTTCATCATAATCTATTTCATTGAAATCAGCGTACACCACTGCACGGAAATTGTCTAAACTCACAGGTAAACTTTTGTCCATGAAATATGTTGTTGGAAATATAATACGTCTGAAGACAAGATATTTGTACAAATGTACTGATGGAAGGTCCTCTTGGGACGCACATTTCAACATTTTAAACCACGATGAAGCGTAAGGCGAGATTTTCTTTTGGAAAGATAACCTCGAAAAATTGAATAAGATATAGACTTATTACAGTTCGTCCCTAGTTTTCGCTCGCTATTGAGTAGAATTACTAATTGAATTGAATGGAATCGCTCTCTCAAACAGGGACTCATAATCAAACTAACTCAAAATCAGGACAAAAACTCGTTTTCACGTCAAGTTCCTGACGTTACAATCAGATTGCAGCATTCGGGGCTGCTCGGCTGTGATTGGCTCATTTAAATTTCCCGCGTAAATTTTTGAGTTTTCGGTAAAATTTTCGGTAGTTTTCGGAATTGTCGGTGCTTCGCGTTGCTTTTTGTCAAAATGGAGGTTGTTATCATCGCAGCTACGGACAGGATAAAGATGATCTCAAAAGGCACTGTACGAAAGAGTTTTGAAGGGAAAGAATGCATTTGTTTGTTTACCAACTTACTGTAGGAAGACCCCGGAAGACTTACTGTTTGGCGAATTTAAATCGTGAAACACAGGATTCCTTTTTGGCCTGAGCAAAACAAAAAAGGAGCTTGAGGTAAGCACTTCGACCCGGCAAAAAGTTAAGAGAAAACTCACATTCGATGTGAATAAGATACCCGAAATTTCTTGAAACATTCCTCTATAAACAGCAGAAGTATTCTTATTTGAAATTCTGTGCAAATTATAGTAAATTTGTCAAAGAGGCTTGAACCTTGAAAACGTTTCTTCGTTCTTGCGGGGTTCTTGCAAAGTGCCGATCAATTTATCTTTCCTCCTGAAGTTTAAAATCACAGACTACAGTACAAAGCTGCTTAAACAGAAACTATTTTCAATCTTACGAAACAAATGTGTCATAAGAGTTTTGTGGATAACTATATATTTTTTAGGAGAATTATTTATAGATTTGAGAAGCCTTTTTGGGTGTTTTTCTTTGCGAGAATAATTTCGGTTCGTTTCTTGAGCTTCCCCGACCGAAGAACATTCTAGAAAACATTGCAAAATTCCCCTGAAGATAACGCCAGAAAACTCGCGCATTTTAAGATAAAGAATAACCGAAACTTGTTGAAACGTTTATGCTTTGTTAACCATAGTATTAACAGCAGAAATATTAGTGATTGAAATTATTACAAAATGGCTCGTGCAGGTTTTTTGCGTAAAACAGTCTCACATAGGTTGCAGAAGGCTTCAGCAAAAAGTTTCTGGGTTCCTTTGGCAATCAAAACAATCATGATTGTATTGTTTTAGATTTATCATTGTTTCATATGAAAGAAATTAGATCCAGCTGGCTGGCTGAATTTGACGAAATCTTTATTGCTTTGATTGTCAAAGGAACGCAAGTTTGTCTGGTTCACTGGGTTCACTGGTTAACTCATTCCGAAAAAGTTTGAAGGCGTGGAAAAGTCACATGACCTCCATCACAGCTAGGAAGTCTCCCTGCGGCATGACCGATCAATCGAATCCATCAATCAATCAATCGACCGACCAAGTTTCGGTCGAATTCTCGTACATTAGTTTTGTCCTCGTTTTCACATAGCTTTTTTATGAGTCGTAGATTGAGCGAAAAGGTTAAAGTCAAAAATAAAAAAACGAGCGAAATTTACGACGAATTGGAATCAATCTAAATAAGATATACATTCACTCTAATTTTTATCCTGAAGAGTATGTGTATTATGATGCTAGCTCAACGGGTCTCGGTGCTGTTACATCTGGAGAAGTGGAATGTCACAAAAATTTTCCTCAGATGAACAAAGGAAGTCTTCAACTTGGCGTGAAGTCAGGGCCCTGTTTTATGCTTTGAAAACTTATCAAAAGTTATCATACCGCAAGCAGGCTGTATGTTGTGTTGATGGTTTTGCAACATCGAGAATTGTCGAAATCGGGAGCCCAAATAGCGAGTAATACAACAGTGCACTCAAGATATTTGACTTCGGTCAGGAAACTTCTGTCGAAATTAGGGAGGAGTGGATTCCAAGGGCTTTCAATTCAGAAGCAGATTTGCTTTCCAAACGTGCGGATCTTGATTATTGGGAAATTTCTTCTGAATTGTTCACTTATTTGGATGAACTGTAGGTCCATAGATAGGTTTGCTGACGAGAATAATCAAGTATCTGTCATGGGGGGCGGAGGCTTTTTGGGAGGGGTATGTGACAAAAATGTGATTTTTAGGGGGGGTTTCAAACAATTTAGACAAAAATAGGAGGGGTATGAAACAAAACTTATCTATTTTATAAAAAGTCATAAAGAATTCAACCAGCAAATGATTTTAATCGTCAGTCATCTTCTGATGATGATTCTGCTGCAGTACCAACATTTGCAGCACCTCTGTCCCCAGTATGAAAACAGTCAAACAGACTTTTTTGACAATTTTTGGAAGCCAATTTTCTTGTTCGCGCGTTTGTCAGTTCCTTTGCTTTTTGAAGCTGGGTGCAAAGATTCTTGGTCAGATTGTTTGCAAACTCTAGAGCATCTGAGGAAAAGTACCCATTCTCTATCATCAGTGACAAGCCCTTAGCCCTGAAGCCAGTCAAGAACTATCTAAGGACAACAACAGCAAAAACCGCCTAAACCACCTAATGGTGCAGCATATGCACGAAGACAGAGTTGATAAACTCAACCTTGTCATCATTGTAAACGAATTTGTTGGAGATTCCGATGCAAGAAAATTATACTTCGGAAAGTCAGCCCTTTTGACATCAGAGGCACTTCATCAAGTAAGACGAAAAATACCAAGACTTCAATATTCATATCTAAACTCAAGAGCAGTGGCGTGGCCACGGTGGGGTATGGGGGGGGGGGGGGTAATTGCCCCCTTTTTTTAAAGATGGTCCTTGAGATCCCTCGAAAACCGAAGAGGAAAAGCTAGGTATAGGTTGGGTAAGAATTTTCCGAGAAATGTCAAAGATTCCATTTTAGCACTGGCAAATATGGAATCAGGGGATGCATTCTAAGCCAAAGTAAAGGATGTTTCTTCAAAACTTTCCTCGTGCTCCAATCTATAAAATAACTGTCACAAAACTATCAAAGTTCCCTTGTCGCTAATGGCAAGTATGATATTGGGAGATGCATTGTAAACCAAAGTCAAGGATGTATCTTCAAAACTTTCCTCGTGCTCCAATCTATAGGATAGCTGTCACAAAACCATCCAAGTTTCCTTGTCGCTCATGGCAAGCATGATATTGGGATATGCATTCTAAGCCAAAGTAAAGGGCGTGGCCCAAAAAATGTTCCTGGGGGCTTTGCCTCCCAAACCCCCTCCTTTCAATGCCTCCAGCTAATTTACTCTGGCCACGCCATGACCTTTTTCGGACGCCATGAAAAGAATCACAACATTGACTGAGGGGGGAGGGGATATTACATTAGAAAGAAAAATAGCGGTTTTTCTGCAGAGAAGACATGGGAGTAATAAATTTTCGGGATTTTACGTGCTGGTCTCAATATATTTTGTGAATGATTCAATCCTTCACAACAATTGTGAGACTGCATCCCCTCCCCCCTCAGTCAATGTTGATTGGTGTGACAAAGGGGTTACTGGGTGTCAAATTTCATGGAAAACAAAGCTTAGAATCACAACATTGACTGAGGGGGGAGGGAATATTACATTGGTAAGAAAAATAGTGGTTTTTCTGCAGAGAAGACAAGGAAGTATTAAATTTTCAGGATTCTACCTGCTGGTCTCAATATGTTTTGTGCATGATTGTAGGTATTGTTCTGGACTCAAAGCTTCCTTTCTCAGCTCATATCAAATCTGCGATCTCTTGAACGAGAAAGGGCATTGGTCTACCAAAATATCTCTCCAAATATTTACCCAGGCATACCCCGAACCAGTTATATAAGCTCTATGTTTGATGAAAAATATGTTCTTATTGCAGGGGTAGCAAAGTCCATTTTGGATTGTCATTATTAATTTCATTTTTTCCCCAGTTGGCTGTTAGTTTGAATATCCTCCCCTGCTGTTTGTAAGCTTAGAATGGTGTATTGGGTACATAATTACTTTACCAAAACAAATAACAGGGCTGGACATCTTTGGTGAAGATCCTATAACGGCCTACACAAGGCACTCTTCAAATAAGAACCTTTATACCTTGAAATTGATCTTGGTACCTTTAAAATAAGAACCTATTTCAGCCTGGCTCTCAAAAAAGTAGGTTCTTATATGCGGGGATTTACTGTATTCCATCTAAAGAATGTGAATTCAGTCAAAACATCATTTTGCTAAATCTAATGGAGAAACTAGAGTCCGTCCAGTATTCTGCTGCTCTTGCTGTAACAGGGACGTGGAGGGGAACATCACGTGAAAAGCTTTACACAGAGCTTGGCTGGGAGTCACTAAATTCCCGAAGGTGGAGTACATACCTAACTTTGTTCTATAAGAATATAAATAATCTCACCCAATTGTATACAAAGGAGCCAATCCCACCACTTCATGTGTCGAATTACTCCCTTCGCAATCAGGATACTATTGGGCGAATATGGGCAAGTGCAGAAAAATTTCAATCTAGCTTCTATCCAAACTGCATCTCCGAATGCAACAAACTTGATCCTGAAGTCAGGTCTGCATCGTCCATTGCTGTTTTTAAGACAAAGCTTCTATCAATAATTCGGCCCCCTGCAAAATCTGTATTTGATATTCATGATCCGATAGGCCTATCACATTTTCCCAAATAAGAGTTGGTCTCAGCAAACTAAACTTCCACAAATTCAAGCACAATTCTAGGGACACCGTAAACCCAATGTGCAAACGCATGACGATATTGAGGATACGGAGCACTTTTTGTTGCTTTGCCCTCCATTTGACATTCAACGATGAGTTCTTCTCGCTGGAGTTTCGGGTTTATTACGAACAGTGGTTGAAATTACAAATCTTTCAAACGATTTTCTAATGCACCTCTTATCATATGGTGACGAAGATCTTCCTAATGACCTAAATAGAAATATACTCGAACTGAATAAACGATTCATCCACAATACTGGTCGGTTTGATTAAAATCATACAAAAAACATAGAATGCAATTAATCAATATATTTATATAAACAAAAAGAAAAACATCGAGGGCTAAAGATTATTTTGCTGTTCTCCCAGGGAGTTGTGTTTCAAATTGCTTTCAGCTCATCAAATGTATTTTTAGTTGTTTTTTGAATCGGCACAAGGTAGGTAGTTCCCTGATATTTAAAGGGATTTCATTCCAGACCTTAAGAGCTGAATAGGAAAATCCTTTTTTGGCATACTCCAGATTGTACCTTGGAATCTGAAGATCTCTACAGAGCCGCGTGTTATAACTGGAGTATTGGGATCTTTGATGAAATTTGTTCCAGAGATTTTCCGGGCTGAGTCTGTTCATGATCTTATAGGCCATAACTGCACGATCAAACGTGACAAGTTGTCCAACCTGAAGGAAATTATTTGACCATTCATCTTTTATCCTGGACGTATCGATCATGGAAATGGCTCTGTTTTGAAGACGTTGAAGGGACTCCTTTTTTGAATTAGAGAGGCTACCCCAGATTACATCTGCATATCGCATGTGACTTTCTACAAGAGCACGATATACATTGCTTAACTGAGATTGTGGGAGGATGTTCTTAAATTTTTTTAAAGATGCGAGACCTCCGCGAACTTTCCCTTTGACAATTTTGAATTGTTCTTCCCAGTTAAGCCCTTCGTCTACAATGACTCCAAGTGATTTGGTTTTTTTCATTCGTTTTATATCTGAACCATTCAGTCTCAATGTATCGTGTATCTCCACTTTATTAGTTTTACGAGGGTGCCCAATTACCATATACTCTGTTTTTTGTGGATTGGCACTTAATTTATTTATCCGCATCCATTCAGAAATATGGGTCAACTCCTCTTGAGCCTTATGAACAAGTTCTTCGACATTCTTTGATGTTAAGGTCACGTGAGTATCATCAGCATACATACCGGCCTTTGAGACTTTCAAACATTTTTCAAAGTCATTGAGGTACATTATGAAGAGAAGGGGGCCAAGACAGGAACCTTGGGGAATGCCACATGTAACTGTCCTAGGCCTTGATTCATAACCGTTGGCGGCACAAAGTTCTCGAATACCGTATTTCTTCACTTTTTCTAACAAAATCTTATGGTAAACAGTATCGAAAGCCTTTCTGAGATCTAGGAATGTTGCTAAATTAAAGTGCTTGTGGTCAATATTCTCATACCAATAGTCAGTACTATCAATCAATGATGTTATTGTTGAACAAAGTTTTTGAAAAGCTGATTGACTCATTGTCAGAACCTTGTTTGCTTTGAGATATTCGTAAACTTGGTCATGTACAATCCTTTCAAGGATTCTCGAGAACACAGAGATCACCGAGATAGGCCTATAGTTGTTAGCCTCACTTTTAGAACCTGATTTGAAAATGGGGGTGACCTTCGCCAGTTTCCAGATGTCAGGGAAAATACCCTTCCGTAAAGAAGATTTGAAAACCATTGTCAACGGTTTACATATGAGATCCGCAGCATCCTTTATCAGCATTGTCGGAATCTTATCAGGTCCTGGGGCCATGCCATTTTTAGTTGCTTAATGGCTCTATGCACGTAATCCTCATCAACAGGGGTGAGTCTCATTGTGTTCCGTTCATTATCGATATGTTTAAGAGGATCATCATTTGTATTTTGTTCAATTTTACTTGCTAGTTTTGGTCCAACTGAAACAAAATGATGATTCAATGCTTCTACTATATCTCCCTCCTTAGTTAGTATTTTGCCATCAATGTCCAAACTCGCAGGAATTGTTGACTTAGAGGATCGATCTAAGACTCTGTTTATAGTCTGCCACATTTTTTTGGGGTTGTCCTTATTTTCGTTAATTAACTCGTGATAGTGTGACTGTACAGCAACCTTTACTTCTTTCGTTACTTTATTTCTAAGTTGCTTATAGACACTCCATTTCTCAGGAGATTTTTCAGCAGCCCTCTTAGCCAAATCCCTCTCCCTCATTAGGGATCTTATGGATTGATTTAGCCAAGGTGCAAATTCACCTCGTACCCTTCGTTTCTTGAGAGGGGCATGCATATCTAAGATAAACTCAAAAATCTCCTGAAAGGCGGAGGCCATTACATTTGGATTTTCTGAGAGCGGATTAAGGATGGCTGACCAATCAATCTGACGTAGGTCATTCCGAAAAAGTTCCTTATCATACTTGCTAAGGCTGCGAGTCTCAATAATTTTTGGTTTTTTCTTATTGAGTCTCCAAGCATTTATTTTTCTTATACCATACACCATGTAGTGATCAACCATCCCAATCCGCAAAACATCTGCTCTTAAGATGTACCTGGGACTCGTTGTTGAGAAATGGTCTATTAGCGTTTTTGAAGTTTTCTGTTCATTTTGCTCATTTGTCGTAACAGCAACCCTTGTATACTTATTTTTTAGCTGTTCAAACTGAAACTCCGAATATATCTTTTTGAGTTTCCTAGCGTTTGCATTTTGATTGTTTTTAAAGTCGCAATTAGTGTCACCAATCAAAATCATCTCCTTTTCCTCTTTGTCTACTTCCTTCAGTATATCTCTTAGATTTTCAAAAGAGACATCGTCCATTGCTGAGGTTGGAGGACGGTACCAGCACATCACGAGAAAAGGTTTGGCATGATTCGGTGTGAATTCAAGTGCAACAAGTTCTAACTTGTCACTTTTGATCTTTACAGTTGGCTCGGGCAAGCTTTCTTTCACAAAAATTGCCACTCCTCCACCATTGGCATTACGGTCATTTCTATAGATATTATAACCATTAATGGTCACATCGGAGTCCCTAACTGATTCGTCTAATCAAGTTTCACTCAGGCCAATGATATCAATATCATTGTCATTGAGTACAATCTCAAGCTCGCTTCTGTGTTTTCTGAGAGATACTATATTCAAAAACGCTATTATGAGACCATTTCTCTTACAAGAGTACATATTGCTACTTGCTGCCTTTTTTTTGCTGAGCTGAGTGACCCCTAGCAATACTTCACATATCTACTTAAGTTACCTGATAGTTTTCTTATCCCCCCCTTCATTTACATGTAACCCATCTTTCCATAAATTGCTATACTGAATATTATCGTTATCAATAATGTCAAAACCGTTAATTGCTAGTTCTTCGTCAAGTAATCCATTTAGCTTTCTCACCTTTGCATTTATGGACTGATCATCTTTTCTTCTAATCACTGAGGAGAATGCGATTTGCGATTTTGGGTTATTTGTTTGGATTTGATTAAGTGTGTCGATAACATCTTTACAAAGCTGCTCTGGTGTGTTGGATTTCACATCGTTAGTAGCTGCATGGACTATGATAATTTCTTTATCGCTCTTTCCAACTTTGTTCACAGCTTGTTTGATTTTCATGCCTGGTTTGCAAGCAATCTCAATATCACGGTGGTCATTGGAAAGTTTCGAATCATCTATCCGTCGCAGCTGTGAGTCTCCTACAATCAAGACCTTGATCTTTTTCACTTTGTTTTGTTTTCCAGCACCTTTTGGCTTCCGCACCATCAGATCTCAATATCACGGTGCAATCTCAATATCACGGTGGTCATTGGAAAGTTTCGAATCAGGCCCATGAAACGCGCAGTCACTTGCGTTGAGCGATGTGTGATGCGCCTCCTCCGCAGCGCATCGCGCACTTTGCTGTGGAAACAAGATGGAAGTCGACATTTTTTTCGAAGAGAATATTTCATTTTGAATTGGAATTTCACAAGGTTAGTACCCCTTGGAAGTTATACAAATTGGTTTACAATAGACGATTACGGAAAAGATGGCGGACCTCATTTCACGCAATGCATGAAGGGAATATGCCCCCTAGCAACGCATAGCTACCAAAATTTGTGACTGCATCATAAAATCTTGACCGCAGCTGCGATAGATTTAGGCCGTCGCAACTTTATCGTGAGATCTACACTCTTTTCAGTCTTCACTCACAGATTAAGGAAAATTCGTCTTTTTACAGTACAGTTTCAGTTTAGTTTTCCTACAATATCAAGATGTAGTGACCAGCTGTTTTCGTCGCTTCGTCAAGAGTTGCAACAAGAGTTTTTGACTTTGTTTACCTTTACTGTCAAGGGTCGCGGAGTTGAACAGACCCTGACATTCGAAAATAGAATGAAATATTGTAAATTCTTTTCTCTTGGAATTTGCATAATTTGCATAACAAAAGTAAAATGTATTGCAATGGCTTCGATTCGCTCGGCCGAACACAACATTCGAACTCTCTTACTTTCAGAAATCAAAATGTGCATTCTTTCGGGATTTTTCTCTTTCAAGTCTGCCAGCTCTACCATTTTCTCAATGTGCCTTCTTTTGGCAACTTAGATTTTTCTCTGCGAAGCGTACAGTGCCATTTTCAGAAGACTTTGCAGACTTCAGGGCCCTTCAGATGCCCAAAAGAAGATGCCTTTGGAAGAGCGTAGATCTCACGATAAAGTTGAATCTATCGCAGCTGCGGTCAAGATTTTATGCTGCAGTCATAAATTTTGGTAGCTATGCGTTGCTAGGGGGCATATTCCCTTCATGCATTGCGTGAAATGAGGTCCGCCATCTTTTCCGTAATCGTCTATTACTAGGAGCTACATTTTGCCAATGTAACTAACTATAAACCATTTAGCATCATTGATTCGTCAGATATGAATGATCTACTTCGGCGGTAACTTAGGCCAATGCAAGTTTTTAATCACAAAAAAGCACGCACTTTCTTGATTTCTAGTACGCCCATGAATGCCCACGCAAGTGCTTATCATATTTCGTCGAGGAAATTCATAGACTTCCAGCCTGTGTAAAAAATTTTCTGAGCAAATTTGAGCAATTACAGAAATAAGGGTATTTCCAAAGGGTACTCAGTTTTCCTGTAAGTCAGCAAGTTAGGCATACATTAACTCTACATTGAAGAACAATCAACAACATAAGTTTCAAGGTTTTTGTCTGCCATTATGCTTATCCTTTTATAAGAAACTTGTGTGTGGAATTGGAAGGCAGTTTCTTTAATCTTAGTGACATTATGCTCCAAAATTTCTAATGAGTTTCTTCTTTTGTTAATGGCCTAAAAGTGAAGAGCAAGAGCTGAAGATACATTTTGTTGCAAGGGCTTCCAAATTACATCTTGAAGCACAGGGAGCCCACATAAAAAGTAGTAAGAAAGCAAACGAAATGCGGCTTCTGCGAGTGAGATACGGTAAAAGCAGCATCTGTGGAGGAGCAATGTGCGGTGCAGTGGTGTAATCCACTGACTTTCAACTCATAACCATCAGGCAGATGGGGTACTATCTGAAAATTTTAATGTAAAGGCCCCAAATTATACCGGGTGAGTCAGAAAAAACGTGGGGCGTTTGACGGACTGTGACGTCGCGTTTAGCCACCCTACCGTTGTGAACTAAATTATTCCGAGCAGCCATAAATCTGACTTAGATCGTAAACTTTTCCCCATCGAAATCGGTCATGCGATTCATTATTTAACAAAGCTTTTCTTCCTAAAATATTTGTATGGGAGTCTTGCAAACTGAGGAAACCTTTAACCAAGCCCCTTCAGCATTTTAGCCTTGCTAAAGCTGCAGGTACACGTGGTATTATCTTGGGAGCATGAAACAGTTCAGAAATAGTGTTTTCTCCCCTGGGATGCCTTGTCACGTCATAACTTGTCCTGCAAAGAGAATATATTTGAGAGACAGTAAAAACGCATGCTGCTTTGTGTTGTAAAGAGATTTATTTCAACAAGATCAAAACGATGTTTCATGAAAAAACTATTTCATTCTCCCCTGATAATACCACGTGTACCTGCAGCTTTGGCAAGGATAAAATGCTGAAGGGGCTCCATCAAAGATTTCATAAGTTTGCAAAACTCCCATACAACGTCTTACGAAGAAAATATTTTCTAATTAATACATGAAGTGACCGATTTCGATGGGGAAAGGCTTATGATCTAAGTTAGACCTCTGGCAGCAAGAAAAAATCTAGTTCGCTACGATCGGGTTGCTGAACGCGACGTCACAATGCGCCAAACACCCCACGTTTTTTCTGACTCACCCGGTAAAACTAGCTTCTTAAGTCTTAAAAAATTGAGCCTACCATTTCTTACAGGTATTTTTTAGTTTCTTATTTTAAAAAGTTAGTGTGCCAGGTACTTGTTTGAGTTCGGTCATTTAGAAAGTTTCTTCAAAATTCCTATTGCTTCTTTATCAAAACCAAATTGGATAAATTACTGACTGATGGACTTATCAGACTTTGGATATAAATCTTGTAAATGACATTATATAACCAAATATTTTTGAGACAAGCATCTTTTGTGACACCAAGTTTAAAATGATTTTTGTCTTTCAATCAACAGACAATGCATTGAGAAGAATCCAGATGTTAAAGTTGTATTGTTAAAATATTGCAGCATTTGGACCAAATTTTACATTCTAACAGATTGCTCTGGTGCAAAGTCTGTTGATTGCTGTTCCTCGATTGTTGCTCTCATCATCAACAAGCTGTTCATTGGTACTTTTTTCAAAGACTTTCTGTAACACTGTCACAAATTTACCATGATTGAAACAGTGCATTTGAACAATTCAACCATAAGAATTATGTAAAACAGGCTAAATTTAGCAAGTGCTTATACTGTACTTTATGAATATTTAAGTTGGAAATACTGCCTTAATAAAGTATCAAAGAAATTAGCCAGGGCATGTGGAATTTTCTTCAAAGAAAGATCTCTAATAAATAAAACTCCCTTCACTATTTCTCCAGCATGGAAATATTGTTTTGGGACTATGTGTGAAAATACACTGAGACAAAATATACTTCAGGAGAAAGCTTTTGAGCACGTCTGTTTTTTGTCCTTTAAAAATTCTTAAAATGCATGCATGATTTTACTACTGCTCAAAATTCAGCCAATAAATGTTTCCTCTTTCCTTTCACAATGTTTCTCCAACTGCAGCATCCTGTTCACCAGTGGTGTTTTTCTTGAGAAAATGCCTAGTAAATATCTGTACACTTGACTGTTGCCAATCCTGGAATAACATCTTGCAACAGCACAGTCTTCCTCCTTTGCAAGTCTTGTCAGTAAACTAAGATCCATTGTTTCTTTGTGCTCCTCCCTTGATTAGTTTACTTACCAAAGGTAGTTAAGAGTATTATATAACATATTTAGTTTCTTTTCATTTTGTGATTATATTTCTATAGTAGTGGAATTTTAGAATGACAATGGACTGAACTGAGCGATATCAGCAACATAATTTAGTTTTCATGCAATTTTCTCTTTTGAACCCTGCACTCTCTTCCTGTCCAGTGCTGTTTTATGTCTGGAAAGCTCTCAAAATTGTCAAAGAAACATCACAATCTTTGCGCCAAAAAATGAGACACAAATTAATGAACTCTTGGCATGTAAGTGTGGACATTTTCATCAAAAATTTAGAAACTTTTAGAAGTTGTAGGTCATCTGACTTTATTATCGAAAGTGTGTATTCCAGGGATTGCAAAGTTGCTAAGATGGTAGAAAGTTAAGAAAAACCAGGTCAAAATCATACAATTTTGGCTGAATAATATACTACAATTTTGTCTCCTACAAGTTGTCTTTCTTCATGTACTGCTAGCAGAAAATTTGTATGATGCCTCACATAGTTAGAATTAACTTCAAAATTTTCAGTGTGCTGGTTGTAAAGGGGTTGAAAATATTAAACATAATTTATAATCAAGGCTGACATAAATTTGTCAGGATTTCAAATGTTTTTAGCCTGACTCAGGAGAAAAAGGTTTGAGTGACTGTGGTGTACCAGTAACATGAAGTACGGATATAACTGTAAATATTTTCAGTCTTACAATTATTGTGTTTGAAATTTGTATCATCAAATTGGAGGCTATAGATAAATAAATCTGGTATAAATTAAAATTACTGAGCATCCTGATTAAGGTCAATACCAGATTTTTGTACATACCGTACTTACGATACACGTTTTTTCTTTTATAAGAAACTTGTTTATAAAATACTAGTACTAGGATGGCGAACAAATTAAGAAACTCTAGTACTATGCTTGAGAATCGCTAAGAAACTTTTAAAGCTAAACACAGGGAAATCATGGGAAAATTGTCGTTGAGCCTTTATATTTTAGTAATACTCATGATAGATTTATGTTTTGAATCAAATAGAACTCTCCTTCTCACTAAAAATTGTGCTGTCTGTCAAGAAACGAGTACTTGGCAGTGGTAGAAACTACATGCATTCTAAATGCATCCAAAAATAAGAAAAACATTAAGAAACTTTTAGTACTAAAAGACTGAAATTAAGAAACTTTTAGTACTATGGGCTTATCCAAGTTTCTTATAAAAGAAAAAACGTGTAGCAACTTCTGTCAGTACCAGTGCATGCAAAGTACTAAAACACCAACTGAAGCTACTTTAGTGCCAATTAGAAAAATAATGCTGATTGCAGGCATCACAGAAGTTGATTATGCCTGATGAAGTTTTTGACCCCCTGCTATGATGCTCAAATGGTATGGCTCAAACCATGCCAGACTGTCTTAGGCTGCGAAGTCACAAGATACAGCACTGTGCCAAACAACTATTTTGAAACACAGTCTGTCTCAAATCACGTGTCAGGTGAAAATATACACAAATAAAAACAATTGAAGTGTTTTGCATGGGTAATTTTGTGTTACCGCAAATCTCACCTGACTCCTAATTTGAGATAGACTTAGTGTTGGATAAGAATTAATAAAATGGAGTCATTCATGCTCTTTTCCATGTATTTAAAAGCAAAGAATTACAACATTTTCAAATCAAATTACAGTCCATCAGTGCTAATCTCAGCAGAATCTTTTACTGTGTCTTGTTTCTAATCTACCCTTTCCAAAGCCTGCAAAAAGACACAGTCAGTCAGTGTACTGTAGTGTACAGTCATGTTAAATGTAGGAACAATTCTTTGAACATTTCAACGAATCAACAATTGAATGGTCTAAAGAGAAAAAAATGCTCAGAAAAACTAGCAGTACAAACTTAATTCTTGGTTTTGCAGGCAGGCAGACTCGGTTTGGTTGTTCATGTTCAAGGAGACCGATCAAATACTGATAAAATCAAGTGTAGGCCTAGTGTAGCTAGTAATAGTAATGTAAAAAATTTGTAAAGATAGCAGATAGGGCCTAGTGGGCCTAATATGCCTACCCCCCCCTCCCCAACAGGAAAAAGTAAATATCTAAAAAGTATCATGATATATCATACGAATTTTTCCACAGATTTCTTGCTGATAGAAATTCACAGAAATGCAAAATCACTTCCAGCGTGGGCAGACTTGGGCACGATAAATTTTTCACAAGTGCGTGCTCGCTGCGTGATGAAAATATGAACTGGCCTAAGTTACCTACCGAATCAAATATGCCGTTGGAATCATTTTCCTGCCTCAAAATGGCTGAGCGAATCTCTCAAATCAAAGATAAAACATGAAAGAGATGAATGAATATCTAAAACAACCAAAATGCATACCACAGTTGTTAAAATCCAATCCAAAACTGCGATGTGCCTGTCTTTCCAAGCATCGGCTTCCGTCTCCTTTCCACAACAAAGTGCGCGGTGCACTGCGAAGGAGGTTGCATACCACATCGCTCGCGCGTTCAATGCGCGTTTCCTCTCCCTACTTAATCTCCCTGTTTCGAATCATCTATCCGTCGCAGCTGTGAGTCTCCTACAATCAAGACCTTGACCTTTTTCACTTTGTTTTGTTTTCCAGCACCTTTTGGCTTCCGCACCATCAGATCCGTACCATCAGATAATTTCTTTATCGCTCTTTCCAACTTTGTTCACAGCTTGTTTGATTTTCATGCCTGGTTTGCAAGCAATCTCAATATCACGGTGGTCATTGGAAAGTTTCGAATCATCTATCCGTCGCAGCTGTGAGTCTCCTACAATCAAGACCTTGACCTTTTTCACTTTGTTTTGTTTTCCAGCACCTTTTGGCCTCCGCACCATCAGATCACTGCATTTGCTCAGACCTTTTTGGCAGAGCACCAGGAAAAGAAACCATTTGCACTAATCATTTTTGATGTCATGTGATCAACGAAATTCTAGAAGAAACGGTGTGACGCAGCTGATGACGCAATTTACTAGAAAGTCTGTGGCACTGATCCATGCAAATGAACCATTTGATTTGATTACTTATGGGAAATTTGTAGTTGATCTTGAAACCGCCAGTTGCGTTTGTCAGTTCACAAATTTCAGTTAGTCGTATTCGATTGGTTATGTGATACACGAAGATTCTACGAGAACCGATGTATGAAAGATTTGCTGATCGCAGATGCAAGATTTTCGAACCGCTCTTTGACTCATAACACTAGACTGTTGACGTTAGGCCTCAACCAATAATTTGATGGGGTAAATGAATGGCTGGTTTGCAACTTTACTTTCTCGAGTAAATGTTAGAGTTGACTCAGTTCCGCTGTGCAACCATTAATCCACTGGAACATGTTTTCCACGAGGCAGAGAATGAAGGTCCGAAAACGGACGCGAGAACGAAGTCCCCATTCAAAAATAGCTCTTGTGTGCCTCCCTCAATAAAAATAAAAATATCAAACATGAAAAGTATCGGAATTGCCGCAGCTTTGAAGAAGCTCATTGCTCCCATTTTTATGTACGAAGTAAAACGAGTACATGTAGGGGTGAGGTCTTTGAGGTGCTGTAACGCAGTAATAAAGGAACCACTTATTGCTGTGCCTCCACACCGTCGCACAACTTCAGTTAAACAAGCATTTCACTAGCACTGGGCCACGCAAACAAACCGTTTAATTAATTGCAATGGTTATTTGGAAGCTTTCTCCCTGTTTTAAACTTTGTCACGTACCAGCGTTCTTCGTACATGGCTAATGGCTCCCTTTAATTATGTAAGAAGTAAAACGAGTACATATAGGAGTGAGGTGGTGTAACGCACTAACTAGCCCCGTAACTAACTCACGAACCAAGAACGCATTCCGCGAACCAGCTAAGAATGCCAAGAATGCAATCAGTTGCCAACTGCTGTGTTGTTGCTGCGCCTCCGCGCCATCAGATCACTGCATTTGCTGAGACTTTTTTGGCAGAGCACCAGGAAAACAAACCATTTGCACTAATTATTTTCGATGTCATGTGTAGGCATCGATGTATTCGACCACAAATGAGCCCATTAACCATATTGCATGTTGCTCTCTTTACAAAAGTGTTGGCAGATTTTCAATTCAACAATTTTGGATACTGGAAGTAAATATCTTCATTGGTACCCGGACTTCTGCTTCGAAGCCAAATCCCACAATGGCTACATTGCTTTTATGTGCCACCGCAGAGGTCACCTAGCCTCAAGTCCTCAAGTCTGCACTCAAGTCTGCAGGCAGGCTAAGGTCGCCGCGTTCGACCTCGAAGATATTTGCAGGCTGAGTTGGGTTAGAGCTTCACTATCGTACACATTCCAAAATTCTAGAAAATCTATAAAAATATTGTAGATTCAGATTGTTCTAGAATAGCAAAAAGGTCTATTGTAGATCGCAGATGCTGTAACTGCTTTTGAAACCTGACACGGGACTGTTGACGTCAGGCCTCAATCAATAACTTGATGGGGTAAATGAACGTCTGGTTTGAAATTTTACTTTCTTGGGGCAAATGTTACAGTTGACTCGAGTTGACTCTGTGCCGCTGTGCAAGCATCAATCCACGGGAACATGTTTTCCTTTTAGGTCGAACAAGGGATGCGAGAACCCCTTAAAAACTAGTTCTTGTGTGCTGAAGGACTGCCCCCTCCAGTAGAAAATAGAAATATGAAACAAGAAAAGTATCGGAATTGCCGCAGCTTCGAAGAAGCTCATTGCTCCCATCTGAAGGTCACCATGTGCTGTTTCCTGTCTGCAATGGTTATTTGGAAGCATTTACCCTAAGCTACTTTAAACTTTGTTCTTGTACCAGCGTTCTTCGTACATGGCTAATGGGCCCCTTTAATTACTTTGTATTTGTATTTGTAATTGTAAATTGTATGTAGTTTAGCTTTTTTTAAACAATGCCATGGGGTAGTCATAGTTTTTTGCTCCTCATGGTAACGTCCTTGTAGTATGGTAAAGTAGTTTGTAGGTAGAGTAATCCCTAGCATGTATTGAAAATTTTCAATGAAATGAATAAAAAGAAAATAAAAAATTAATTATAAATTAGAAACGTAAGAAACTTTTAGCCTAAAAAATGAAAATGATCATAGATATAAGAAAACTTTTAGGCTAATGTGTGAAAAAGTTGTTGCTAGCATTTCTTACTGTATTTTGGCCATAGGGAAGATAGATAGTTTCGACCAGTGCTAATTTTATGAAATGGGACGTTTATTTTAAACTTAGACCTTCGTATTATTTGACTTTGGTCGACTTGATGGAATATTTCACCAGCATAAGCTGGAGCAGTTCCTTTGAAAAATGTCAATATATTTACACAGATATTTTTATCCATTATGTGCTTTATGGGGAGCCAATTTTTGGCTTTGAATTCTATAGACCTAGCATGTGATGTGTTTTTGAATTAAGATAAAAACGAATGCATTTGTTTTGTGCCAATGGGATTTTTGGACAGCCTCTTATTCAACCCTGGGTACCAAGAGGTGCATGCGTAATCAAAACGAGGTTGAACGAAAGTATTTAAAATAAACCTGCGAAGGGAGTTATCCAAGAAGTTTGAATTTATAAATATAGTTCTTAGTTCATATACATAACAGAATTGAAATTGAATTTCATACCTACAATGCCTCATTCTGCCATTAATTGTTGAACCTTGATCAAGGGATACCACTTCCTTGTCTTGCCTCCGCGGCATGCGCGCATTTCTCGATGACTTTCTTGCTTTTCTTCCAAATTTCGAAAACTCCAGAGTTTGCAAAAGATCAATGTTAGCCGGGGCGCTCTGGTCATTGGTTTTCCTCACTGCCCAGGATAATTTTCTGGATCTACGTGTGTTTCCTTTATTGCCATTGTCTTTTACAACCTCTTCAATTTTCACTAAGGAACTAAAATAAAGAATTGAAATATTTTTTCAATGAAATTTGACGTGTAAAGCCGCAATCTAACAGATTCTCACTGGTTAGAGAGTGCTGCGTAGTGGTTTAACGCACAAACGTTGTCAAAATGCTCACGATTGGGATCAAAAGCAATTGTGAGGGCAACGGCCTCCTATGAGAATCCTCTAAAGTCCTGAATCATGAAACTGCCAAAATAGTTGTGCAGCGAATTAGTATAACGCATATTAATCACGCCAATTGATAAGGCATATCTCGCTGCTTTTCCTTCGCAATAACAAGATGTTAATATGACAACTTTCCATACTATATATCTATATACGCTGCTAATTTTTGTAAGGACCGCAGTGACATCATTTGACAGCCACAGTTAGGTCTGCCAAGAATTTTTGAAAGAAGTATTGAAAGTGTTGAAAGTATTGACAGCGTTGAAACTGTTCCAAGTTCAAATTAGAATTTCCGTTTTTCAAATGTAATACTGGACAAAACTGCCCATCTTATCTAGCGCCCAAAACAAGGAATAGTCTTTCATCTGAGTTGAAATCAACAACATTAATACGTTCAAACATAAGATCAAAAGAACTTTTTCTAAAATACACCGGATGTCCCAAAAAAAGGTAACAGATTTGATTGGGGCTAGCGATAAGAATTTAAGTTGAATCCACCCATGATAAGTTTTGAAGTACTCTTAGATAGTTAACTTGAAGATTGATACCTTATTTGTTGATATTGGTGCATCAAGGGTTGGAATATTAATCTTGAAAGTCCAAATTTGCCTCCTACTCCAAGCCAGAGCTTTTGGGGTTTGGCCTAAGCTGTTAACTCGCTGTGCTATGGAATCTCCTCAATCATAGCCAAGTACAAACAAGAAACCTCGTGCTTAGGAACACATTTTAGTGGAAATCTGACTCTGAACTTTACAGTCAGATTCAAGAATTTAGCCCCGAAGAGACCCCTTTCTTGATTCTACAAAAACTTTAAATTACACCTTCCTGAGAAAAGTTATTCGTCAGCGAAATAAGTCACATAGGCTATCTTAAACAAAGACTATCTTGACTATCCTTCACACAAAGACTATCTTGACACAAAGACTATCTTGTAATCTTCATTGCTTGAATAAAATGATTTTTGCATGATCTCTCACGAAATTATTACGAAACAAGCAATCGTATATGCCCAAGGGAACATAAAAAATGCTCATTCGTGCTTGGCTTGGTGTACTTTTGTAAATGCATTTTCACTGGAGAAAATATTCCTTGGTGACTATATGCATTAATTTGTTTGCTAGTTTTCAGTTTTTTACGTTCTTTTCAAACGGGTACCCAAAGGACCGATCCTTGTCCACAAATGTCTTTGACTGAGGAGATTCCCCTAACCAGCGCGTTAGAAGTTTAGGCCAGAACCCAAAAGCTCTTGTTTGTAGTTGGACGCAAATTTTGGCTTTCGAGATTAATATTTCAACTCTCGATGCGCCAATATCAACAAACGAGGTATTTAATCTTCAAGTTAACTATCGAAGAGTACTTCAAAACTTATTTGGGATCGATTCGACTTATACTCTCATGACTAGTCCCCATCAAATCTGTTACCTTTTTTGGGACACCCGGTACAGAAAGAGGCAGATGGCATGAGTCTTCTACTTATGACCGTTTTGGTATTGAAAACACACATGCAGTTCTGCATTTTCCTTTCTTCCTACATATTTCCGTTATACCAGGGATACATTATGGAAATAAGGTCAGCTCAGCATAGCCTCCAAATCTTTTCTTTTGTCCGAAGTTCCCCTGGGATGCTGACTCATCCTCTGATCAGATTGCGTTTTCTCCTAAAATTGACCAATCAGGTGCCGTCATTTCATTACTTCCGCGTTTCGCAGCTAGATTTAGGCCATTTTGGGTACCCCCCAAGAAAAAAATATTGCACGCTCGAATAAATCGAATTTTTTGAAAATTTCAACGGGAACAGGATGCTTATACATAGGACCACAAGTGTTCATGTAACCCCCTTGCCATCACCTAGGATTGAAAAATTATGGCGATTTGAATGTTTGTCTTTGGTATTTTTTCAAACAGGTAGCGGCATCCTGCTCACCCTCCCCCCAAAAATTAGTTTTTTAGCAAAATTATCAAAAATATACATATTTCCATGAATAATTCTTCCAAAATTTCCGAAATTTGCGCTTTACTTCGCCTTGACTTGCGAATTTGCGACACCTCCAAACTCTGTCCTTCTTTTCTGTATGGTGACTTATGCCTCTCTTTGGTCTGGACCCAACATAACAGGAAAAGGCGGGAAAAGAAATCTTTAACGGTGGCGGTGTCGTCATGCTGTTGTTGGTAAAATCATTTATCGCCTCAAATATTTGTTCACAAATCTTGTTGATTGTGAAGATTGAAGATTGTTGATTACCATTGAAGTTGAAGCAAAGTATCGAAATAACTGCCAATGCTTGGGATGGAGTGTGAGTGAAACCAAACTGACAGCATTGCAAACAATTCTCAAAGAAGACGACGGCATTGCATCAGGAGCGATCAAGATCACGAGGAAGTAACTTTTCCAGATCACGATGAAATAAGTTTTCCTTCTACTTCGTCTTGCAGTGAGGGTATTTCAAATTTTTACATTCTTATCAAAAGACGATTTTGACAACGATTTCCGCTCAATGTTTACAAGAAAGAAGCCGCCTGTGCTGTGTGAAATTGTAAAATTCAATTTTGTAAAATCTAGGAGAAACTTTTACCCCGGGAAGAACTGGGGTCAAGTTTGTTGTAAAAGTTAGTGCACGAGTTTATAAGAAAATAAAAATTTGGGCCAGTTGTGAAAGTAATAAATGTTCCTTAGATTATCAGATTTTGAGTAGCTACTCAAAGTTTACCTGTGCCCCCGTGAACATCAAAACAAAGATTTTTGAAGCCTTTCCAATGTTTAGACATATAACAATCTTCATGTTTATTACCTGCGCCCCGTGAACATTTCGAGACAATGTTTTTGAAGCCTTTCTAATGTTTAGACTTTTCTCAAGTACCTTCCGAGCCCCTTCCGAGCAACATGATACAATAACCAAGTGAAAATAAAGTAAAAATATCCCAAGGACTTCCTGTATCATAATAAATAGTTTCTTCCCAGAACACGTATTTTTTTATAAGAAAGGGTAAAAAACTCAACTCTCAGATCGTCAAAAAATTGCAAAACTCCAGCACTGGGAAAATATAACTTAAGAAACAATTTATTTTTATAAAGATCAAGGAAATCCTTGACATATCTTTATCTTATTTTCACTTGTTTCCTGTAATACTTAGCATTGGAAAGGCTTCAAAAACCTTGTTTTGAAATGTTCACGAGGGCACAAGTAAGGAACATGAAGATTGTTATGGAACCTCTAACAAACTCAGAGAACTGAAATTCTTTAAGGAGCTTTCAGCACTGACCCAATTCTTAGTTTCTTGTAAAAAAGTATGCGTACAGCAGTTTCTAATAATATTTGGCGATCTGAGGGTTGCGTTTCTTAAAAAGCAGTTTGGAAATTGCTGTCTGTGAAATTTGTGTTGTTTTTACAACTCCAACAAACCTTTTGATACAGGGGTAGACTTAATGATTTTAGTTGGCAAAATTCTTGTATATTCTCTCTTGTCGGACATATCGACATCAGGCAGTCGATGCAAACAATTTGTTCATGGCGTGTTCTTTGAAGAAGATGTTGCCGATGTTGCCAAGTCCAAGACGCGCTTTCAGATTTTAATAAAACTGTTGTCAAGCTCTTCCAGTCAGCAGACATTGCATTTAAGCGAGACTATTCTTTTCTTTTCCCCATTTTTAAAGAAACATTTGAGACGATGAATGATTTTACCAACAAAAACATGACACCGCCACACCGTTAAAGATTTCTTTTCCCGCCTTTTCCTGTTATGTTGGGTCCAGACCAGAGAGAGGCATAAGTTACCATACAGAAAAAGAAGGACAGAGTTTGGAGGTGTCGCAAATTCGCAATTCAAGGCGAAGTAAAGCGCAAATTTCGGAAATTTCGGAAGAATTATTCATGGAAATATGTATATTTTTGATAATTTTGCTAAAAAACTAATTTTTGGGGGGAGGGTGAGCAGGATGCCGCTACCTGTTTGAAAAAATACTAAAGACAAACATTCAAATCGCCATAATTTTTCAATCCTGGGTGATGGCAAGGGGGTTACATGAACACTTGTGGTCCTATGTATAAGCATCCTGTTCGCGTTGAAATTTTCAAAAAATTCGATTTATTCGAGCGTGCAATATTTTTTTCTTGGGGGTACCCAAAATCGCCTAAATCTAGCTGCGAAACGCGGAAGTAATGAAATGACGGCACCTGATTGGTCAATTTTAGGAGAAAACGCAATCTGATCAGAGGATGAGTCAGCGTCCCAGGAGAACTTCGGACAAAAGAAAAGATTTGGAGGCTATGCTGGTCAGCTCGGCCTTTTAATGCTATCCCTGCCACTGTATAGGGCTGTTTATCTTTATGTTTTTAACATTAAATATTGTATTGTATATATTTTTATATTATAAACTTGTAAATATTTTTAGATATTCTGGCAAATGATACATACATACGTACATAAATACACAGAAAGAGTTCAAATCGATGGAATTGAGTAAGAACATAGTGCTGCTGCAAAGCAATTCAATGCAAATAGATAGGTTTTGAAGCTAACAATCAAGTTCATCAGCAAAACAGAACGCTTCTGTTAGAGAGTATGTTGTTCCCGCTCGGAAACCTCCAGTCGAGTCCCTAATCTATGGTGGCCTATAAGTGCACACCGAATTCCCCAACCCTACATAAGATAGGCATTAAATCCTAACTGGCTAATTAGCTTGGCACGTGACAATCTCAAAAACCAATCAATGGAGAGGAAAACCGACCGGGAAATTTCAAAAGTCAAATTTAGGCATTTTTTGGACGATTTGACCACCCTCCACCAAAAAATGATTGTACGGAAGGAAAACTAAGATTTTCAAAACATTTCTTCACAAACCTGTTCCCAATACTTGAATACATACCTGTTCACGGGGGCTAAGAATTATCTCAAAATTTGAAGAAATGTCAAAGTTTTGAATTTTACCCCACTGACCCCACTGTTGAGTGTTACAGTAAAAACCTCAGTAAACACAGAAACGTATTCAAGTGCATCTGGAGACTAAATACTCTGCTTTGAAGGTCTTATTCTGTGTGTTTAAGAATCTTCAGAACATCTTTAAAGATGCCAAACTTAGAGCACTACAGTATCTGAATCATTTTTAGTTTGAAGCTAACATGAATACCACACGCGATTTTCAATATTTAATGCAGAGGGGTAGGTGCAAAACGGGAAGATTGCAATGCACTGGCCTAACAAAACATCACAATGTCGTTATAAATAAGGACGAATCAACAGATACTTACATTTCTATCTTGCAAAATGAGGACCCCAAACTGAAAATATGAAGTGCGCAAATGCCAAAAGTATTTCAACTGGCTTTGAAAGCAAAAATCTACTTTTTGACCGTAATCTGCAGCCAGTTTCTCCAACAAATCGTTCAGACTTTCCTCTTGCAACATCATTGACAATATAAAGGGAGCAGAAATTTCAGTGATCAGCTGCGTGAAATTTATCATCAAATAACATGCAATTCCAATAAACTTTGAACAATTAACAACTATCTCAAGAATGGCAAGAGCTGTAACATCCAACGTGGCCAGAACGAAAGATTTTGTGACGTCCTTTTCGATAACCATTGCTCCCATTCTGCCAACCTTTAACCTTTATCCAATTCTGCTCTCATCGTTGTGAGATGATAAGAGTGGGGATCAGCAATTACATGAGCCAAAACATCGTACAAATTCATAATTGTGTCCCTTGCTTTTTAACTGCTTTTTAGCACAGGAAATGGATATCGTCTCGTCTAGCAGGTACATGAAATGAATATGAAATGCTAAATCTAATTTTCCGTAAGAATACAATAACAACGAACGGAAGAAATGTACATCTTGTTTTTGATGTAAAAAAACAAATTAGCCATTTCTGAAAAATAACATTTGAAATACTATTTTTACAGCTCCTTCATATCAATTTCAAATTGTATGTGGATATCATAGAAAAATATCTATCTTTGGACTACCAGAGGTCATCCATTAGAAAATCACCCCTACACGTATTTTTATATGTAAGAAACTGCCCATAAGAAGCTCAACTCTCAGATCACCACAAAATTAAGAAACTGGGAACTCCAGTACTGGGAAAATATAAGTTAAGAAACTATTTATTTTGATAAATGAAATCCTTGACATATTTTCTTTACTTTCACTTGTTTCCTGTATCATATTACTCGTAAGGTACTTCAGCAATGTCTAAACATTGGAAAGGCTTAAAAAACCTTTTTTTTTAATGTTCACGAGGGCACAGGTAGTAAACATGAAGATTGTTATGGAACCTCCAAGAAACTCGTAACAAACTCTAAGTATTCAAAATCTGATAATTTTAAGAAACTTTCAGTACTGACCCAAATTCTTAGTTTCTTACAAAAAAATACGTGTATACGGTCAAATGTAAGAATTTTAAGAAACTTCAGTCTAAGGGGGGTGAAAGTTTATCATCTTACAGAAAATATGTGTTGAGTCTGCAAAGTGTCAAGTCCAGTTTTGCTCTATGCTGCTGTGTTGTTTGACAGTAAAGGAGTGATTTTCTAATGGATGACCTTTGGTATTCCAAGGATAGATATTTTTTATGATATCCGCATAAAATGTGAAATTGATATGAAGGAGCTGTAAAAATAGTATTTCAAATGTTATTTTGCAGAAATGGCTAATCTATTTTTTCACATTAAAAACAAGATGTACATTTCTTCCGTTCGCTGTTATTGTATTCTTACGCAAAATTAAATTTAGCATTTCATATTCATTTCATGTACCTGCTAGACGAGACGATAGCCATTTCCTGTGCTAAAAAGCAAGGGACACAATTCATGAATTTAGGCGATGTTTTGGGTCATGTAATTGCTGATCCCCACTCTTATCATCTCACAACGATGAGAGCAGAATTGGATAAAGGAATGGGAGCAATGGTTATCGAAAAGGACGTCACAAAATCTTTCGTTCTGGCCACGTTGGATGCTATAGCTCTTGTCATTCTTGAAATAATTTTTATTTGTTCAAAGTTTATTGGAATTGTATGTTATGTGATGATAACTAGCATACAGCTGATCACTGAAATTTCTGCGCCCTCTATATTGGCAACGATGAGGAAAGTCTGAACGATTTGTTGGAGAAACTGGCTGCAGATTACGGTCAAAAAAGTGGATTTTTGCTATCAAAACCAGTTGAAATACTTTTGGCATTTGTGCTGCTTTATTTTTCAGTTTGTGGTCCTCATTTTGCAAGATAGAAATGTAAGTATCTGTTAATTCGTCTTTATTTAGATCGACAGTGTGATGTTTTGTTAGGCCAGTGCATTGCAATCTTCCCGTTTTGCACCTGCCCCTCAGCATTAAATATTGAAAATCGCGTGTGGTATTCATGTTAGCTTCAAACTAAAAAAGATTTAGACACTGTAGTGCTCTAAGTTTGGCATCTTTAAAGAAGTTCTGAAGATTCTTAAACACACAGAATAAGACCTTCGAAGCAAAGTTTAGTCTCCAGATGCATGTGAATACGTTTCTGTGTTTACTGAGGTTTTTAATGTGACACACTACAGTGAGATCAGTGAGGTCAAATTCAAAACTTTGGCATTTCATGAAATTTTGAGATAATTCTTAGCCCCCGTGAACAGTTATGTATTCAAGTATTGGGAACAGGTGTGTGAAGAAATGTTTTGAAAATATTAATTTTCCTTCCGTAAAATCATTTTCTGGTGAAGGGTGGTAAAATCGTCCAAAAACTGCCTAAATTTGACCTTTTCAAATTTTCCTGTCGGTTTTCCGCACAATTGATTGGTTTAGAGATTGTAACGTGCCAAGCTCGTTAGCCAGTTAGGATTTAGTGCCTATCTTGCCCTACATCGAATTCCCAAATCCTACACGAAATACCAAACCTCACATCAAATTCTCTAATCTTACGCTAAATTTCCAAACCCCACACCAAATTCCCTAACCAAACACCGAATTCCCAAGCCTCTCATACGGAATTCCCAAAATTCACACTCAATTGCAAACTTCACATGGAATTCTCAAACTTCACACCGAATTCTCAACCTGCATACAGAATTCCCAAACTTCACACCTAATTCGCTAAGGTCATACAATCGAGATTGCAAGGTTTGCAACCTGAACATGCCATATGGTTTAGTTTTGGCCTACATTGACTCCATACTGCAATGCTACCATTAATACATTACCTTCCAAAGCACCAATTTCAGCAAATGAGGTATCTTTGTTCAAGTGAACTATCGAAGAACATCTTGACATTGATTAGCCAATGATTAAAGCTAAATTCTCATCACGGGACACAACCAAATCTGATTAATTTATCTGTGATACCCGGGTAGTCTTACTAAAAACCACACTGATAGATCCGGAAGGAGTTAAAAACTGGTAAAGATCGACCCACTCATGAATCCACATCCAGATTCTATCGTAAAAGAGGTATACCCGGACAAAATGGCACAACCCCCTTGGCATGGAGTACAAAAGTACCTCTGAGTACCAACTTGAGCAATTGATTAAGGGTTTTACGCGGGTTGCCATGACCACCACTGAATCTGGTGAGCAAAAAGTAAGTAAGACGCTTATTGACCATTTCTCTTCCACCAATCCAAAATATATCATAGAAGCAGATGTAATAAGAACTGGAATGGTTGACCATTATCTGGTGTATGGTATTCGGAAAAAAAATGCTTGGCGACGTAAAGGAAATAAACAAAAAATCGTTGAGTCTCGCAACATGAAAAAATATGATAAAATGCTCTTCCGTCAAGACTTACAACAGATTGACGGGGAAACATCCTTAGTCCATTCAATAATGACCCTGTAAGTATGGCAGCCAGATTTCAGGAGATTTTCGAATTGATCTTAAATCTTCATGCTCCAGTAAGAAAGAAAAGGGTTCGTAGCCAGTTTGCTCCTTGGCTCACTGCTTCTCTTAAAAATCTTATGATGGAAAGGGACATGCTGAAACAAGAAGCTGAGAAATATCCTGAAAAGTGGCCTGCTTACAAACGATTACGTAATCAAGTAACAAGAGAGATACGTAATGCAATTAGGGACTATTATCATGGACTCATCGATGAAAATATAGGAAATCAAAAAAAAATGTGGAAAACCATAAACAAAGTATTAGACAAAAATGAAAATTCAGTGAAACTTTCGAGCGTGGAAGTAGACGGTAATGTCTCACTCGAGAGCGTGACATTCTGAAGGCTTTAAACCAGCATTTCGTCTCAGTTGGTCCAAAACTTGGCAAAGAAAATTGTCTCTAAGCCAGGTGATGACTGTCTCCAAAACATCAAGCCAGAGCTAAAGGAAATGGAATTTAAAACAGTTGACGATGTTTTCATATTGAATGCAATTAAACAGCTAAAAAGCGGAAAGGCAGCTGGTCCCGATAAAGTACCCACAGCCATTGTCAAAGATGTGGGAGACCTCGTGTCAAAGCCTTTGATGATGATATTCAATTCATCATTAAAAAACGGTATATTCCCAGACATTTGGAAACTTGCAAGAGTAACTCCTATATTTAAATCAGGTGCAAAAAAGGATGTAGACAATTATAGGCCCATTTCAGTTATTTCAATTTTTTCTAGGATCCTGGAGCGGATAGTACACGATCAGATGTTTGATTTCATTCTTGAAAATAATGTAATCACCAAGAATCAGTCAGCTTTTCGTAAACTATACTCCACAATAACATCCTTGATATGCAGTACCGATTTTTGGTAAGAAAATATTGACAGTAAAAAATTGAACTTGACCATATTTCTTGACCAAAAGAAAGCATTTGATACGGTCGATCACAAAATAATGGTCAAAAAATTGTGCAGATACGGTATAAGGGGCAACGCTGGGAACTGGTTTCAGTCCTATTTAGATCATAGGAAGCAATTTTGCTCTGTAAATGGACAGAGATCAATGACAAGTGAGGTAACGTGTGGCATACCTCAAGGTTCCTGCTTAGGTCCTCTCCTTTTTATCATATATCTAAACGACTTCGAGAAGTGTTTGAAATTTTCCCAAGCAAGTATCTATGCCGATGATACAAATGTAACAATCGCATCGGATGATGTTGGGAAACTGGTCTTAGAGGCGCCACAGGAATTGCTCAACCTCTCGGAGTGGATGAGAATAAATAAGTTAAGTCCTAACCCCGCAAAGACAGAATATATGATAATAGGCCATTCTCGTAAAGTAAATGCGCTGAATATCTCGAATGCACTCACGTTAAATGGCTCAGATATTAAGCGTGTTACAAAGACGAAATCGCTAGATGTAACTGTCGACGAGAACCTAAAGTGGGACGAGCAATACAAAACTGTGAAGGGTAAAGTTTTTGGAGGACTTGCGTCACTAAAGAAATTAAGAAATATAATTCCCCAAACAAAGCTGTGTAGTGTCTACTACGCTATTGTCGAGAGCCATCTACGTTATGCTAATGAAATATGGGGCAGCCTTCCAAAAACAAAACTTGATACCCTCCAACGTCTGCAGGACAGGGCCCGGTCAATAATCGAAAGCGCCAGATTCAAGGATAACTGGTCATGTGACTGGCTGAGCGTTGAAAATATTATTCGATTTGATAGATCGGTCATGACATATAAGATTACGAACAAATTAAGCCCTGAAAGCCTCTGGGATAAAATTCAGCAAAGATCGTCGCAGTCAAACTATGCAACAAGGTACTGTAGAGATCTACAAATTCCTAGACTAAATACAGAATATGCGAAAAAGAGTTATTACTATTCTGCTATGAAAGTTTGGAACAATATCCCAGTTGATATTAGAGAACTCCCGACTATTAGTCGCTTTAAAAAAGAACTAAAGGAGTATTTGAAGAGCTGACTGAAAATATCAGTTTAAAACACGACCCCCTGGAAGAACAGCATCTTAGGTATTTTATTTTTTTTTTATTTGCTCTTTTGTTAATAACCAATTTATATATTGTATTTAAGCTGAAGGGTAGTTTCGTGTATAAAAAATTATATCATATCATATCATATCATATCATATCATATCATATCATATCATATCATATCATATCATATCATATCATATCATATCATATCATATCATATCATATCATATCATATCATATCATATCATATCATATCATTGACCAAGATACCCGACAGTCAGCGCCTCCGTTACATAGCGTGGGATGTATACATACCCTGGCGTACCCTGGTTCGAGATAATAAGCCCCAGAACATGGAAATAATCAACCAGCCAACCACCAAACCGTGCTAGCAAATAGGCAAAATGATTTTCTGCAAACCAGAAGTATATCAGCTTTGACCGGAGCAAAAATTTGCTATCCCTTCACAACGACGGTGGAAAATCAAGGCCTAGCTAATTTTAAAATGCGCCTCCAGGAGGGAAAGCGCAAGGAGGACAAGAGAAAGAAGGAGAAAACTCTCTCTCCTAGGCCTAACGAAACGAGTTGTGGAGTGTTGCTGGATCGCTTGCAGCGTGGCTTGACAGTTTCGATTATACGAGAGCAGATGAACACAGAAGAAGAACAAACATGGTGCTTTTAATATTCAATTGATGCCAAGCATGCTATAGTCAGCAAAGGACTGAAGGTATGTTTCGAAGGCTTTTGATTCTTGGGCATGAGGCCATAACGGACAAAAACTAAGATAGGCCTAAGTTAATCTTCCCGTTGCCCGTGCTGTCATCGTTGCAAACAAGGTTTCGAAGTTTCTTAGCCTTTAGGAATTCCATGTGATCTTTGGGAATTCGGTGTGAAGTTTGCGAATTCCGTGTGCAGTTTGGGAATTCAGTGTGAAGTTTGTGGATTTGATGGAAGGTTTGGGAATTCGTTGTGCACTTGATCCGTTTGCTCGTGGCCCATGGTCGAAACCGCCAAACCTTATTTTCACGGACCAATCAGACGGCTAAAACGCGAAGGAGACAAACGAAATTTACCTACCTTCATAAAACGCAACCAGGACAAAAAAAAAACTGCTTGAGATTTCCCGAATTGTTTTAGATTACTACAAGACGAATCAAATAGAGCTCTGGACTGGCTTCGGCAGAATGAAATGATTGCTAATCCTGAAAAATTCCACGCTTTATTAGTACGGAAAGATAGGGAAAGACACTTCTGGAGAAAAATCTTAATTCAGGGCAGAGAAATAACGTCCGAAAAGTCAGTTCGCCTTCTCGGGGTTGAATTGACAACAAATTGAAATTTGACATTCATATTTCGAATCTTTGCAGAAAGGCGGCGACACAATTAAACGTCCTGAAGAGGCTGAAGTCCTTTATTGGTTTCAAAGAAAAACAGATTCTGGTTGAAAGCTTTGTGTTTTCAAATTTCAATTATTGCCCCCTCGTTTGGCACTTTTCCTCGGCAAAATCGTTAGCAAAAATTGAAAAACTGCACAAAAGAGCATTGCAATTCCTGCACAATGATCGTATAAGTTCTTATACGGATTTGCTATCAAAGTCCAAGAAATTTTCAATGAACATCAATCGCCTGAGAACGCTTTGTATCGAGATTTATAAAAAATGAATGATCTGAACCCTCAATTCATAAAAGATATATTTCAATTTAAATCTGTGGGCAGGTCCTCCAGGAACCAATTTGACTTACTACATTACAGATCAAATCAAGTCACTTTTGGATCAAATAGTTATAGATCACTTGGACCAAAAATTTGGAATGCATTATCCAATGATTTCAAAACAGCCGCAAATTTGACAATATTTAAACGTTTGATAAAAAGCTAGGATGGACCTGAGTGTCAGTGTAATGCTTGCCGATTTGAAAATGGCTAAACAATGCCCTGTATCTAATATATCTAATGTTCTAAGTCGAACTGAAATAAGGCCACCGTATCAAATGTATCATATATGTGTATATTGATATGTAGATATGTACAAAATAGAATAACATGCAAAAAAACTATTCAATGTTTACTTTTATTATAGTGTTTAGTTTATTTATGTATATATTCGATTTAGATTAGTTATTTCATTGTATGTAATAGCTATAGAAAATATCGAATTAACATAAGTTGAAACAAACATCGAGATCACTGTGCTCTGCACAGTTTATTACTTTCTGATATGAGATTACTTCCGATCACATGTTCCAACCCGCTATTTAAAGAAACAAATAACAATGGTCCTACGACGGTATATAAGCGCCGACGCCCATGTTCCCCGTCAATAATTTACAGAGATGGAGGTGTTTTTCGTCCGGTCCCCCTTCAGGGGAGGGCATGGGTGGGAGCACAGTGATCTCGATGCTACGAGGAGAGGAGGCTCGAAGAACTTGTTCACGAATCTCAAAGGAAATCTGTAAGGAAGTCATCGAGACTCAGGAGACCCCCATAACGTTTCGTCCCAGGTGACGTTTAGCTGGCGTTTCAGTTTTCTGCATGCAATTTCCTCGTGTGTTGGCGGTGTGCGCCGATTCGTTTTCCCAGGCGCTATGCAAAACTTTTCCTATGAGAGAGTTAGAAAACAGGAGAGAGTTGTTGTTTGCAAGAGCACAAGACGGACGAGAAGAGAGCAACGAGAGAGAGCGCGCATTCCAAGAAAGTGACGTACGATAGGCCTAGTCCCAAGTCTGCGACCCAAGCCCAATCGATGACGGCATGATGTTGGTGAGCGTATTTAATCCTTGTTTGTTGGGATTCAAGTTGAAAAAGGACTAAACAACTGATTGACATGAATTTCGTTGTGTTTTGATGCATTTAATCAATTGAAATATTTTAGGAAACTTGAAAGATACATCTTAGTTTTTGTGTTTATGGGCCGCACGTCAATTCCACTACAGAACTCTAATCGGAGTTCGCCGAGGCTCCTCCAATTTTTAGTTCTTCCTCGCCTCCTCTTCGCATCTTTTAATCCACTAAATTCATTTCATTTCATTTCATCTTTTTTACCCATGGTAGCCCCTCAATAATAATAATTGATTTATTTTATTTTATTAATTCACATTTTTACACGATATCCCATCAGTACAAAATTAAACTACAAAAGTTACAAGTTTGTTTTAAATGAAAAATGAAAAACAAAATTTAAAATTTGGTATTAGCTAGGATTGGATCCAGGCTGAGATCTGATCTTCCTGGGAGTCGTGTTTTAGTTAGGGTTTACTGAGCTCTTTAAATGCGTTTTCAATTTTCTTTTAAACTGATAGAGCGAGGGGATTTCCCTTATTTCGATTGGTATTTCATTCCAAGCTTTAAGCCCAGAAAGGTGGAAACTTTTTTTTGTACACTCAAGTTTAAACTTTGGGATGTCGAGATCTCTATTGTTTCTTGTGTTATACCTAAAAATTTCATTCCTCTGACTATACTTGTTCCAGAGGCTCTCAGGGCACTGCTTGTGGACTATTTTGTGTGTCATGATAGATCTGTCAAAATAGATGATTTGATCAACGTTCAGCCCATTATTGATCCAGGGGTCCTTTATTCTAGCATTTTGAATAACTGAGAAGGCCCTGTTCTGTAGACGCTGAAGCGTTTGCAGCTTCGTGTTGGGCAGGCTACCCCAGATAACATTCCCATATCGGAGGTGACTTTCAACCAGCGCATGGTAAACCTCACATAGCTTAGATTGCGGAAGAACGTTTTTAAGTATTTTCAGTGCAGACAAACCACTTGCTACTTTACCTTTCAAGGATTTGAAGTGTTCCTTCCAACTTAGATTCTCGTCCACAATAACCCCTAGTGATTTAGTTTTTGTCACTCGTTTTATTTCTGTGCCATTAAGTTTCAATGGAGCCAGAGGTTCTATTTTGTTAATTCTACGTGGATGGCCGATAAGCATAAACTCAGTCTTTTTTGGATTGGCACTTAATTTATTGACCCTCATTCACTCAGAAATGTTCTGTAGCTCCTCCTGCATCATCTCGGCAAGTTCGTTAATATCTTCAGAGGCTATCGTTGTGTGCGTATCATCAGCATACATGCTCGCCGAAGAAAACTGTAAAGAGGGCCATGCTAAAAACTTTCAAATAACTACTAATTTACAATAAAAACGAAATCTGCTATAAAACCTAAACCTAAACCTAAACCTAAACCTAAACCTAAACTAATTACAATTTGTCATAAATAAATGAAAGGAAACAGAAAAGAATTGGTGAGAAATTCATGGTTGCACCTTCTTTTTAAACGATTTCGGGGTTGAAGTATTTCTGATCTCATGGCCAAGACTGTTCCAAAGCATGGCGCCTCGGTACGCGAACATTTCTGCCCCCCCCCCCCCTGCCGATTTTAATAATGGCAACCTGAGATTGACTTCAGCGTTCTAAGAGAACGAATGGCAGAGTTGTTGACTCTCGTGAACATGTCTTTCATATAAGAAGGCACGTCCCCATTAAGGGATTTAAAGACCATTTTTGAGCTTCAAAATTAATAAGCTCCCTGAGAGTGGGCCATTTAAGCGCCCGAATAACTGGTAAAGCAGTAGCATCAAATGGACTGTTGGTGACGAGCTTTGCAGCCCGATTTTGAAGTTTCTGCAATTGATCAATGGCAGTCACCCCATCATTTCCCCAGACAGGACAGCAATATCTAAAGTAAACGTTTTTATTGATTAGCTTTAGGAATTAATTTGTAAATTTTGTAAATTTCGTAAATTAGGCCTAAATTAGCTGTAATTTAGCTATTCTTGTTATCTTATTTGGCCTACGTTGAATAAATTAATGATGATGATGATGATGATGGTGATGATGATGATGATGATGATGATGATGATGATGATGATGATGATGATGATGATGATGATGATGAAGGCTCACTGTGCTCTGCACAGTTTATTACTTTCTGATATGAGACTTCAAAGGTAAGGCCAGAGAAAAACAAGTAGGTATTGGAACCCCACACAATATACGCAAAGGCGTGTTAAACTGCAGTTAATTAGGTATACAAGAATTATGGCATATCACGAGGTAATGAAAATGTAATAAACGCTGCCGCGTGGGACGGCGGCGGTATATAATTAATCATTGTCAGTGACGCATGAAGTCAATATTCGAGCAACTTGAGAATGTGGCAGGAAAGCGTTCGATCGACAATAATTTCGGTTAAATGTTCGTGCAGATGACCAATCACCGGCTGACAAAATAGCGTCCAGGGGTGCGTTCAAATTATGGGCTGCCGAGGCTGCCGCGCCCCTCATACTGTGCGCCCCAAATACAGTTGTGTCGATGCCAGCCTTTTTGAGTACACCTCGAATCAATCTGGCGAGAGTGTCTGTGGCTACAGGCCGATACGGTTTGACATGGCTGATAAATAAACGATCCGGGAAACCTTCCTGCGTATTAGAACGACAAAATGTTGCTGTGGTGTCCAAATAGATGCGGAGCAGCTTAGAAGTCCCGAGATGGTCATTTTCGTGTAAAGATTTCGAGGTTATTTTCATTTTCGTGGTCATTTTCAGAGTAATAACGAACTTTGATCGGTTACGTTGCACTTTCAAGTCTTCAAATATATACAAATATGTTGCATCGGTATCAAACTGGAATCGGTATGTTCCTTGAATCAATCAAAGAGATGGTATGAACACGCTGCACTGCTAAGCAGGTAAGCAAAGTTGCCAATTTTGTGTGTCCCGTAACGGAGAGGATTCGGTAACTTTCCAATTATTTAAGAAAAGTCAAAAGATTTTTAGCATTCCAAGTAACTGGATATTTTGAAAAAGGGGGTCTTAAATTTCTTAACCCCTGCATGAAGCGACATATCAAGGGATGGTCGCCAATTTTGTTGTCGTTAATTGATAATGTCACAGGAAGGGCACTTCGTGCTTTGTTTATGTGCGAAAAGCTTAGGCCCTTACCAAAAATTTCGGTGAGAAATGCTAAGACTGCATAGACAGATGGTGGAGAGATATCATAATTCCTTGTTGAACAAAATGTAATCCATTGCTTAAGGATGGATTCGTAACTTTTCCGTGTGTGTGGTTTCCAGCTTGCTTTGACGACGTCGATAGTTTGCTGAGAAACTCTGTCTGAAGGTAACTGTCGGTTGATAATTTGCAAGCCATCAAAGTCATCTGTGGCAGCAGTGGGTGACAAATGTCTGGTTGACCCGGACAGCTAAGAAAGGATGGAAAAGAGGGAAGTTCGACAGGGAAATCGACAAACAGCTCAGCAAGGTATGGAAACCAAGGTTGACTTAGCCAGCAAGGGCAAACAAGCAATACAATGCATTTTTCTCTAGAAATCTTTTTGAGAACTCTACTTATCATGTTAAATGGCGGCAAAGCATAACCGTAAAGGTTATGCCAAGACTGAGAAAACGCGTTTATAGCTTCACTGTATGGATCAGGCCTCCAAGAAAAGAAGCGAGGCAATTTGTTGTTTAGCCTTGAAGCGAACAAGTCAACCTTAGGTTGTCCAAATTTATGGCAAAGTGACGTAAATGTATATTGGTCTAAGCTCCACTCGATATTATCAACAAATTTGCGTAATAGAGTGTCAGCAGAAATGTTATCAATCCCAGGGACATGAGCAGCGGTTATATGGATGTTTCGTTCTATGCACCAAAACCAAATTTCTTTGCTCAAATTATTGAGGCATGGGCTGTGACAGCCGCCATATTTATGTAGGACATGGCAGTTGTATTGTCTGTGTTGATCTTAACTATTTCCTGAGAAAGCCGGGCCTCAAAAGCCAACAAAGCGAATTTAACCGTTTTCAGTTCGAGGAAATTGATATGCATTTTTGCTTCACTGTCGGACCAGCGGCCCCCTGTTTCGGAAATCGTGCGCCCGTGGGCACAGAGCACTGCCCCCCAGCCCAAGTTACTAGCGTCTGTAAAAATTTCGAGTTGCCATTCTGAAATACCGATAAGGTATTTCAAACCTTGTTCGCAAACCTTGGAAGTCTTGGGAGTCAACAACATCCCCTAGAGAATGCACAAGAAACTTGCACGTTGAGTCCCCAGGAGAATTCACCAGAGACATGCAGTCACCAACCAGCTCCTGAGCCCCCTGAGACTCAAGAAACTCAAATAACACCAAGTTTTGAATCTCAATTGCAAGCCTACGTCAAAGCGAAAAGAGAAAAATATGAAGAACACCTTGTAAAAAGTAAGGCTGAAGCAATGCATTCTCTGAAAAAACCGCAAGAAAAAGAACAAGGAAAAAATCAAAATCGAAAGAAAGGAAACAAACAAAACAAAGGAAACCTGGGGAAAGCAAATAGCCAATCAGTAAACCAGTCTGCCCACCTGGATGACAAACAACCGTACAGTCAACGTGTGCAACCTCAACAGCAACAGAACCAACAGCAGCAGCAACAACAGGTACAAAATAGTCAAAGCACCTCTGACAAGTCTCAGCAACCACAGCAAAAAGATAACTTGCCTCCTTCACAGAAAGGGCAGTCACAGCAACAGGGTCTCTGGAGGCCTGGAACTATTCTCATTGTTGGGGACAGTATGCTAAATGGAGTGGAGGAACGCAAAATGCCATCTAATGTCAAGGTGAGGAATTTCCCTGGCTCAACTGTTAAAGACATGCATGATTATGTGAAGCCCCTGTTGAGAAAAAAGCGGTCTCATGTAATTTTGCATGTCGGTACAAATGATGCTGTTAATTCTGATTCAAATGCCATTGTCAACCAACTCATTGGCCTGAAAGAATACATTGAGAATGAGTTGCCTAATAGCACGGTCACCTTGTCACTGCCGATGATGAGAGTTGATAATGCTATAGCAAATAAAATTCTGGTTGCAGTCAAGAATGCAATAAAGAAGATGTCCGTTGACATAATCAACAATGACAACATCAAGAGAGACCATCTTGGTCGTTTAGGCCTGCACCTAAACTTTTATGGGAACACAAAATTTTCAGCTAACCTATTAAGTAAAATAAAGTTAATTTAACAACAGTGACAGAAATAACAATGTATGCAATGAAAGTCTTGAGTTGAATTGTTGCAATGTGGGTGATAAGGATAGCACATCAACAGAAAGTCTAGGATTTCGTAAGGGGATGGTAGTTGCATCCCTCAATATCAATAGTTTGCTTAGACACCATGATGAGATAAGTAACTTTCTTTTTGAGAAAGGTATCCATATACTTGCCCTCAACGAAACTAAGCTGGACAGCAAGATCTGTAAAGATCTCTTAAAAATTGAAAATTATAAAATTGAGAGATGTGACAGAAATCGAGAAGGGGGTGGAATTGCTCTCTATATCAAAGATAGCATAAAGTACCATGTACGCAAAGATTTGCCCGAGAAATCGCTTGAATTATTGTGCATTGAGGTCGAGCCTTTAAAAGCCAAACCATTTTTCGTTATTTCATGGTACCGACCCCCTAGTGACACTGTAGAAACTTTTGATAAACTTGATCGAATCTTGCAGTTTCTTGAGACCGAGGGTAAAGAGCTTATACTCCTTGGTGATACAAATTGTGACTTCCTTAAGTTTTCAAGCACGTCAGATGTGTCCTGTCAGAATAATCCAAGCAAGCACATGCTACAAATCTACAGTTCGTATGAGCTTAAACAACTCATAAACAAACCTACAAGAGAAACTTCTCAACAGTCTACCCTTATCGACCACATTGCAACAAGTCACATCAACAATATTACATCTTCCGGAGTTCTCGAAATCGGTCTTAGCGATCACTACTTGGTCTACTGTGTTAGAAAGTTCCGGGGAGCCCTCAAGACTAAACATAAAGTAGTAACAACTCGCCAGATGAAAAAAATTCAACGAGAGTGCATTTTTGCAGGACCTTGCCTTAATTGACTGGTCTTTGATTTTACAAAATAGTACTGATCTCAATGAGCAGGTAAGGAACTGGTGTGAAGTGCTTTCGATGATAATTGAAAGCATCTGTCGATCTGTCGAAAGCTTTTGATAGGGTTTGGCACGAAGGGTTACTTTACAAACTTGAATGCAACGGAATTTCTGGTCATCTCTTGTCATTACTTGGTAACTTTCTAGAAAATCGCAGGCAGCGTGTTGTGTTGAATGGAAAAAGTTCTCAATGGGCACAATTATCTGCTGGAGTGCCACAAGGTTCGGTCTTGGGTCCTTTGTTCTTCCTTGTATACATTAACGACATTGTGGAGAACTTAAATTGCGATGTAAAAATTTTTGCCGATGAAACATCTCTTTTTTCTGTTGTGAAGGATGAAAACAAAACTGCTGATGATTTAAATAGAGATCTTGAAAGGGTTCGACTTTGGGCATGGCAATGGAAGATGAAATTCAATGCAGATAAAACGGAAGAAGTTATTTTCTCTTCAAAAAGACTCAAGCCCACTCACCCTCCTCTATTCTTAGGGAATGATGAGGTCACAGTAAAAGCAGAGCATAAGCATCTAGGCATGATTCTCGATTCTAAGCTAGATTTTCAGAGTCATATCAAAGAGGCTATTGTCAAGGCTAGGCGAGGTATTGGTATGATACGATATCTTTCTAAATATGTTTCCAGAGCTGTACTGGATCAGATTTATAAGTTATATGTGAGGCCCCATTTGGACTATGGCGATATAATCTATCATAGAGATGATCCTGGGATGCAGCTGAACTTTACCCGGAGACTTGAGCAGACTCAGTATTTGGCTGCATTAGCTGTGACTGGAGCATGGAGAGGTACAAGTAGGAACAGGCTCTATGATGAACTAGGCTGGGAAACCCTTTACCATAGGCGATGGTATAGACGTTTGTGTCATTTCTTTAAATTAGTAGGGTCCCATTCACCCGAGTATTTGTTTTCTGAAATCCCTCCGGAGCGTCAAATATTGTACAATCTTAGAAATCCGCGGGTTTACGATCAAAATATTGTACGAACTGTTCGCTTTTCAAACACGTATTTCCAGAGCACACTCCATGAGTGGAATTTACTCGACGACGAGATCAAAAATTCAAGGTCCATTTCTGAGTTTAAACAAAAACTGCTTCAAATTATAAAACCTGTGACAAACTCCATGTACAACATTTCTGATATAGATGGTGTTAGATACCTGACTAAAATTCGATTGAAATTTAGTGCTCTTAATGAACATAAATTCAGACATAGATTTGACTGTATAAACCCTTGCTGCGCCTGTGGCGAAGCGGTAGAGGATAATGAACACTTTCTCCTGCACTGCCCTCGTTTTGACACGATGCGAAGAGATCTCCTTGGTCAACTTTCTGACATTCCCGGGATTGATATTACATCAATGGATTCAAAATCCTTATGCCAACTGTTACTGTTTGGAAGCAACAACTTAACCGTTGTTGCAAATCGTATAATTTTAGAAGCGTCGATGGCATATTTGAAAGCAACAAAAAGATTCAGTTAGGGTGGCTCTGCTCTCTGCTCTGGTTGGGATGGGGGCAGAGTTACCTTAAATTTTTGAGTAAATCGCAGCGCCCATTCGTTTACGTCTTCGTAATGTAGTGTTTTTTGTGGTAATGTTGTGTTGATAAACTATACTATTTATTAATTATCTATTGTAAGTGCTATTCACAGTGGGAACTCGATGACCATGTGTCCATTTTCACTGTGAGTGGCACACTCTATCTTATGTTTAGTTTATCTGTTAAATGTAGTTGATTTTAAGGAGTATATAAAAAAAAAAAAAAAAATGATAATTGAAAAACATGCTTTTTTAAGAAAACGGAGGGTTGCCGAACGATACACTCCTTGGTACACTTCAGAGCTAAGTAAGCTCTCGCAAGTAAGAGACAGAATAAAGAAAGCTGCAGTTAAAAACCAATCTGATTTGTTATTTGCTGCATATAAACAAATCAGAAATAAAGTTACTAATATGAACCAAAAGCTAAAAAGGGATTTTTTCTCTGATAAAATAAATACCTTTGAGGGTAACATGAAAGAAACTTGGAAAACCATCAACCAGATGATAAATAAGAGATCCAAAACTACTCATATTTCTTCTCTCGAGGATGGTGACAAAGATATTACTGACTCTCAACAAATTGCCGACGCTATGAACCAGTATTTTTGTAACATAGGAGAAAATCTCAGCAGCAAAATTACAACAAGGAGAAATCCCCTTTTATCTGGGGATGTTAAGATAAATCAGCATTCTAAAATCTTTAGGTTCAAGAACGTTGATGAAGTGCAGATATGCAGGGCAATTAAACGCCTTAAAAAATCAAATGGATTTGGTTTAGACGGTATTTCAAGCTATTTTTTGAAAGTCGGCATGCCTGTCCTAGCTAGCTCATTGAGTACCATTTTTAATAATTCTTTGAGGCGGGGTGTATTTCCTGATTGTTGGAAAACAGCTAGGATTGCACCTATCTTCAAAGACGGCCCTGAAAATATCAAATCTAACTACCGTCCAATTTCGGTCCTACCAACGGTTTCACGTTTATTTGAGAAAGCTTTGTATGGCCAACTTTACCAATACCTGGATGAAAATAAGTTGCTTTACTTGCACCAATCTGGGTTCCGATCATTACACTCTTGTGTCACATGTCTACTCAAGAGCACGAATGATTGGTACACAGACATCGACAGAGGCAATGTCAATGCGGTCGTTTTCATCGACCTTAAAAAGGCTTTCGACACAGTAGACCATAGTATCCTATTAGAAAAGTTGTCACTTTATGGCATAAGGGGTATTGAGCTTGAGTGGTTCAGATCCTATCTTAGTGGGAGACAACAGTGCTGTAAGGTGAATGGGCACATATCGAACATTGAAAGTATTCGATATGGAGTTCCCCAAGGGTCTTGCTTGGGACCACTCCTCTTTTTAATATATATTAATGACCTACCACTTGCACTTGATAATGCCAAGGTTACTATGTATGCAGATGATACCAGCATCTCTTATTCCTCTAAATCAGTTGATGAAATCAATTCAGCAATCAATGATGATTTGTCCAATCTCAAATTATGGTTAGAAGGAAATAAGTTGTCTCTAAATGTTACGAAAACTCAAGCTATGCTTATCGGTAGCAGGGCAAAACTCCAGAACATTTCTAACAGTGATGTCATTAGCCCTAAGTTTGTTATTGACGACGAAGTTGTCCCGATGATAAACGAAGCTAAGTATCTTGGAATACAAATTGACAAAACATTAGGTTGGAAGGAACATATCAACATTATTGCTGCGAAGATTTCGCGAGGGATAGGGATGCTGAGATATGCAAAGAGGTACGTCCCACTCAGTACGGTAAAAACCATGTACAGAAGTATAGTCGAACCCTATCTACGATACTGTTGCACGGTATGGGGATGTTGCACTGAGGCAAACTTAAAAAGATTGCAAATTCTCCAAAATCGCGCTGCCCGTATTGTGACAAATAGTGCTTATGATGCACACTCCTTGCCCCTTATTAAAGGTCTGGGCTGGTTAACAGTTAAAGAGCTGATCAGGTTTGAAACGGCAACTACTGTTTTCAAAAACAAGGGCAGATTTTGTAACAATAGGATCTTTGGTTTGTTTACATATGACGTCATCTTGGTTGACTAGCCAATCAGAAAGCTCTATTTCTATCACGTGATCTGATGATAATGGCGGAAGGAGGGGTTTGCTGTGGGGAAAACCACACCCTCGTCTTTTCCTCGCGACGAAATTATACTTTCGCAAAAACTCAAACTTTTTTGCACACGTATAGAACGATAAATTTCACATATGTTTTTATTGGCACTAAGCTCTGCGTTTTCTGCTCTTCGCGCGATCGTTCGCTCTTGACTCCCATTTTTGCACGTCTTCCACACCCCTCCGACGGCAATGTCCAACCCAACAAATCACACTTCTCGATCAAAAACAACAATGTGAATTCAATTGCGAAGCCAGCAGAAGAAAAAAATATTGTAAGAGAGAGCTTTAAAATGTCATAAAATCAATTTTCAACATCAATCTTCCGAATCGGTGGACAAGCCGGAGTCGAGAGAAGAACCTCAGAAATTTAATCCTGTTACGACGATGAGTGCCCCAGCAGGAAAGAAGAATTATTGACAGAGATCCGGAGTTGACCAAGTAAATCGTAGCAGTAAATAAGTTTTCTTTCAGTTGCAGCTAAACGGGGTGAAATCATCTTCAAATATATACACCCAATTTTGTAAGAAATAGCGAGCAAGTGGTATGCTCTTAAGAAACTTAAGAAACTATATGTACCTTGCATGAATTAAAAAAGCAAAGAAGCTTTTGTAATTTACAGTTTCCATTTCCACAGTAACATAAACGTAATTATTTAATAAGAAACTAAGAATTTGGGGCAAAGTTTCTCAAAATTATTTCTTATGCGTTTCTTATATTAAAGGTTTCATAACAAACTTCAAGGTCACTACTTTTGCCATCGTGAACATTTCAAAAGTACATTTTTTGAAACCTTTCCAATGTTTAGACATTGCTCAAGTATCTTTTGAGTAATATGATACCGGAAACAAGTGAACAATTATGATCAAGATTTCCATCAGAACTTATTAGAATGAATGGTTTCTCAATTTTATAGTTTCTCAGTACTCGAGCTTCTTTTTTTTTGACGATCTGAGACTTGAGTTCTTATCAAAAATGCGTGTAAACAGTTTTGACATTGAAACCATTGGGTTCTGCCACTCTTCGGCCACTCTTCACTTGACATGCAGATTGCAGTCACTTTCAGTAAACCGCACGCTCAAAATGTTTCCATTTAAAAAGGTTTGTTTTGACTCCAACTTCAGAAAGGAGAATCATTTCTGGATTTTGATAGTGGTGGGTGGAGTTTACATTAGTATATTTCCGAGTGTGATTTCTGTAATTTGTTAATCAAGCATTGCAAACTTTCCAGATTGGATAATGTCAAACAGTAGTCAAACAGAAGAGAGATCGGGCCTGAGAAGAAGTCCTCCATGCTCAACTAACTTATCTTACCAAGTAGCATGAGATCAGGCTCACCGTAAAAAAAATGAGAAAGGAAGGAAACCGAAAGATGATTCGTGACAATTAATGACGATACTTGACGGTTGGAGCAGGAAGTCACCTACTTTTGGAGGATTAATACTTTGCATATAACATGGAAGGTTGGTATTTTACCATTTTCAAAGATTTTTGGTCTGTAATTTACATTTATTCAGAACATGAACCGTCTCGTCCTCGGCTCGTCTCGCTCTCTCGCCCTGAAACGATTGGTGGTTGCGGGGGTGGGGAGAAGGGGGCTGCAATGTCCACCGATTCGGAAAGTTGATGATGAAAATTGATTTTCAAACATTTGAAAACCCTTTTCTGAAATTTTCCTTCATCTAATGGCAGGACAAATTAAAGTCACACTGTTGTTTTTGATCGAGAAGTGTGATTTGTTGGGTTTGGACATAGCCGTCGGAGGGGTGTGGAAGACGTGCAAAAATGGGAGTCAAGAGCGAACGATCGCGCGAAGAGCAGAAAACGCAGAGCTTAGTGCCAATAAAAACATATGTGAAATTTATCGTTCTATACGTGTGCAAAAAAGTTTGAGTTTTTGCGAAAGTATAATTTCGTCGCGAGGAAAAAACGAGGGTGTGGTTTTCCCCACAGCAAACCCCTCCTTCCGCCATTATCATCAGATCACGTGATAGAACTAGAGCTCTCTGATTGGCTAGTCAACCAAGATGACGTCATATGTAAACAAACCAAAGATCCTATTGTTACAAAATCTGCCCTTGTTGTTTTCAAATCTGTTAACCAACTTTGCCCATACTATATGGCCCAAATGTTTCAAAGACAGCGTGAACAGGCAATGAGGACGCTAAGAAACACCGAAACCGACTTGAAACTTCCTTTGTTTAGAACAAACAATGGACAAAAGTCATTTGCATATCGAGGGGCAACCGTTTGGAATAGTCTAGATCACCAAATCAAACTGTCTCCCTCGCTATCAAACTTCAAATTAAAACTAAAGGAAGGATTATAAAACAAACTTTACGTCAAGAACATAGTCAATCGATTTTCCTTTCTGTTGCAATTTAATTTCCTTTTTTCGTTTGGATAGGAATAATTAAAATTAGGTTTTTTTTAGGGAATTTATCTGACAGTGTATTAAGTAGAATTTGGAGTTTATTGAGTAATTAATTTTTTTTTCTTTTTCAAAGCAACTCTTGCCGGGACGGGGGGTCAAGGGTTACCCAAGCGTCGAAAGAACCTGTGTTTTGGAGAAACCGAGTTTTTGTGTATTTCAAAGCTCCGGTAATGGAGCTGGCCTTATTTTATAGCCATGAAAGACGAAACAATACGGCCAATGGTCTGTGCCAACTGTCGTATAGTTATACAGTTGGCAGTTAAGAGTTAAGAGCTGCAAGCTTCACAGTATAGACTTGCCCAGTTCTTCCAAAGCTGACCTTAACATTGGTAATGAGGTGATCACCATGGTCAACAATACCAAGTATCTTGGTTTGCAGGTTGACGATCAACTTAAATGGTCCGCTCACTTGTCCTCTACAATCAAGAAAGACTCTAGAGGTATCGGTATGTTGAAGTATTCTAAACGATACCTACCTAAGGAAAACCTCATTATGCTGTACAGAAGTCTCGTTGAGCCCTATTTTAGGTATTGTTGCCCTGTCTGGGGATCTTGCGGTGCATCAGCCCTCGATAAGTTGCAAAAACTTCAAAATCGAGCCGCCAGGATAGTCACAAACAGCCCCAATGACACTTCAGCTCTGCCTTTAATTAGGAATCTCGGTTGGCTTACTATTAGAGAACTGATCGATTTTGAGACTAGCAAGATGGTCTATAAATCTCTTAACGCCCTTGCCCCTGATTACTTGAGTAACATATTTCAAAGTGTATCCGAAGCTACTAACCGTCAGCTGAGGAACTCTAAAACGGGCCTTAGATTACCATTACTAAGAACATCAACTGGTCAGAAATCGTTTGCTTACAGAGGGGCAAAGGTCTGGAGAGACCTAGATAGTGGTGTCAAGGCGTCCTCGTCGCTCCACACTTTTCGAAAAAAATATAAAGCCAAACTATGACTCTTCTCGTTTTTCTTTCTTTTTTTTGTCAACGATTTATTGTAAATAGGAGTGTATTATATATTTATTTATCATCTAATTTTTAATATTACTTTAGCATGGCTCCCTGTAAAGCAGTATGTAAATATTGAGTGGATTACCATGGATAAAAAAATTAAAATGAAAAAAAAAAATGAAAATTGTGAGCAATGTATCAACTTCTTTATCAACAAATAGCATTTCCTCAGGTGAAAAATTAAACGGCCGAGGGTGCGAGGGCGGCCGTGGCGAGACGAACCTTAGTTCAATGCCTTTAGTCATACCAATTATGAGAGAAACATTTTGTGCGCCCTGTTACCTTATTTATTGGTTCTTTTTCTCCTCCTGCAGTGGTTGCTGAGGATGTCTTTGGTAGCCGCTGAATCGGCCCCTCTGGTATTGGTTGGAGGGGCCCTGCCAGTTTAAAGCCTTGTGCTGGTAGGAAAAACCACGCCCACGGCTCTTACCTTGCCAAGAAGTGTTGTTGTAGCCCCGACCACGACATTGGCCTTGGCGAGGGTAATTTTTGAGCATCATCCGTGAGAATCTGGCCCCTTCCGTCATTTCCTTCACAGAATCAGCGACTTTCCCTCCAAAGACCTGGCCATTTAAAGGACCTGGCTGGACAATGTTCTAGTAGCCGACCGAAATGCGTGATTTTACTTCATGACGGCGGGAACTATGGATGTCCAGAAAAGCATTCCCCAGTATCGGAATAGAAGTCATGATATGCTGGTTGATGGAGCTTTAAAACTCCGGTAAAGGCATTGGTGTGGACTTCTGAGCAGCAACAGCCTCTTTTACCCGACGCACAACTGTATAGCTTTGGCAACTTTGGATTGGGCTGCCTGAAGAGAAATGTCCCCATGACGTTGGTCACGCGACATTACTCTCCAAACTTCCTTGTTCATCAAAGGGGCTTTGAGGGAAGGACAGTTGCCAGGTGCGGCAAAACGGTTAAAATGTGCTTCCATATCGTTCTTTTTCATCTTTTTGGTGACGCAGCCTTCGACTTACGTCGCAAGAGATGTGGAGACATCTGAGCCCTTCTCCTCGTCACCCTCATACTCGAGCTGAGGAATGTCATCCTCGGTAGCGGCCTCGAGAACTGGTGCTCCTGGTGCAGTTGGCGACTGCAGTCCCAAATTAACCACGGAAAAATCCGGGTCAGAGTAAACGGGATTGAAACCCGTGTCCATGGCTTCTGCTGACAGAAGACTTTCGTGGCCAGGAGAGGGACAAGGCATAAAATGTGAAGCCTCTTCATTTGGGTGCGACTGAAGCGCAAATGAAGGCACGAAGTTGTCAAAAGCAGAGCCAGACTGAGCTGGAGCAAAATTCGGTTTATCCCCTAAAAAGGTAGCAGCGTGAGCCGCTGAAGAAAAGGCGTGACCTGAATAGGGTGCAGACTGAGCTGCTGAAAGTTCGTCATCGTCGCAGGGTTTTTTCCCGCTAGTGAACGATTTTAGGATCTTACCAAAGTTATTAATTTTTTTTTTCATTTTAAATTATTTATGTACCAAAACCCTTCAGCTAACAAACGCAATACTTAAATAAGAAAATAAATATCCTAATTACATTAATATAGTCTATATACAGTTAAAGTAAAATTATGTACAGTAATCTATGTAGTAGCAGCTGCTCTTCCAGGGCGTCGTGTTTTAGTTTGTGTTCAGCTCATATAATAACTTTTCAATTGTTTTTTGAATCTACTAAGTGTAGGGAGCTCTCTGATATTTATGGGTATATTGTTCCAAGTTTTCAGAGCCGAATAGTGAAAGCCTTTCTTGACATATTCAAAATTATTTCTTGGGATTTGTAGGTCCCTGCAATTCCTTGTTCTGTAGTTGGAATGCTGGGTCCTATGATGGTATTTACCCCAAAGGCTTTCGGGACATTGCCTGTTGATTATTTTATATGTCATAACTGATCGATCAAAGTTTATTAGTTGTTCAACGGTCAACCAATTATGAGACCAATTGTCTTTTAGTCTGGCCTTATCAATAATCGAACGGGCTCTGTCCTGCAGACGTTGGAGGGTATTCAATTTTGATTTAGGAAGACTCCCCCAAATAACATTGGCGTATCGCAGATGGCTTTCTACAAGTGCACGGTACACATGCTCCAGCTCTTCCCTTTCACTTTGTTGAATTGTTCATCCCAGTTTAGCCCTTCATCCACAATAACCCCCAGTGGTTTAGTCTTCACCACACGCTTAATTTCTGAATTGTTAAGATTCAGTGGTTCTGAGATTTCAACCTTATTTGTCCTCCGTCGATGGCCAATGATCATGTATTCAGTTTTTTTCGGGTTGGCACTTAACTTGTTTATCCGCATCCATCCCGAGATGTTTCTTAATTCTTTGTGGGCATTTGTAAATAGATCATCGACGTTACTAGATGTTAATGTAACATGTGTGTCATCTGCATACATACTAGCCCTAGAGAATTCTAAGCATTTTTCAAAGTCATTAAGGTAGATTATATATAGGAGTGGTCCCAAGCAGGATCCTTGAGGTACACCACATGTTACCAATCTAGCCCCCGACTGTTGTCCATTAACTGAGCAGAATTGTTTTCTACCACTTAAGAAGGACGTGAACCATTCTCCTGAACTTGCCCTGATACCGAGTGCACCTAACTTTTTTATCAGTATTGTATGATCTACGGTCTCAAACGCCTTTTTTTAAATCAAGAAATATGGCCAAATTAGCATATGAGTCAAATCTTTCCACAGGGCACAGGGAAACCCGCAAATCTTCCAATTTCACGCTTGTAAGCCAATGATATCGTCGTATTCCGATCACATGACTGAAAATAAAGCTTTCGAGATAACTCTTCGAGTACCTTACGAAAATAAAAATGGATATTCGAGTAATGAAGATACAGAGCTGGTTTTACCACGAATCGATTCGAGAGGCCTCATTCCACATTTGTTTTTCTGCATTTGGTTCAAATCTCGTCAGGGATCGGCGTTACATCGACTTTCATTCCTTTGAAAATCGGCCTATGTTCAAGAATTCTTCAGGAATGCTACAAATAAGATATAGCTTTCAAAATTTCACATGTTACGTGAATTATGTCCAGGAATAACATGAAAATATTTGTTTGTGTGATTTTCGAAAATCCTAGACGAATTAAAGCTATTTGCTGCGAAGAAAGCTAATGGGCCTACCTTCACCCGCAGCAAAATCCCAGTAATCGGCATTAAATCACTCTTTTTCGCAATAATAACCAGCGGCTACATTAACGAATAACTTCACCACAAATCCAATTTCTTTCCACAATTTTATCATCGATAATTTCGATAAAATGTTACAAGACTTTACAGCCTCTGCAGTAAACCGTCCAACTACCGTCGATTCAAAGTTTTCTTGTTGCAAACACCAGGAAAGCTTGCATAAAACAAAAGGTTGTGCAAGGCTCAGGTCTCCCATATGACACAGCAAATTGTTACCTTTGATAATAGATTGTACACCTTTGAGAATAGATTGCAGGGGAAATTTCTTTACACAAATTATGTACTTTTCCGATGTGACAAAGAAATTTGCAATCTTTGAGAAATGTTTTAATTTCTCTTTATTTTGCAACGATAGAATGCCCCCAGGAGTGTGCAATCTATTCTCAAAGGTGTCATTTTCCTGTGTCATATGGGAGACCTAAGTCCTGCAAAACCTATTGTTTTATGCAAGTCTTGCAAGACTTCCAACGTGTTTGCAACAGGAAAACTTTGAATCGACGGTAGTTGGAAGGTTTGCTGCAGAGGCTGTAAAGTCTTGTCACATTTTATCGAAATTATCGATGATAAAATGGTGGAAAGAAATTGGATTTGTGATGAAGTTATTCGTTAATGCAACCGCTGGTTATCATTGCGAAAAAGAGTGATTTAATGCCGATTACTGGGATTTTGCTGCGGGTGAAGGTAGGCCCATTAGCTTTCTTCGCAGCAAATAGCTTTAATTCATCTAGGATTTTCGAAAATCACACAAACAAATATTTTCATGTTATTCCTGGACATAATTCACGTAACATGTGAAATTTTGAAAGCTATATCTTATTTGTAGCGTTCCTGAAGAATTCCTGAACATAGGCCAATTTTCGAAGGAATGAAAGTCGATGTAACGCCGATCCCTGACGAGATTTGAACCAAATGCAGAAAAACAAATGTGGAATGGGGCCTCTCGAATCGATTCGTGGTAAAGCCAGCTCTGTATCTTTATTACTCGAATATCCATTTTTATTTTCGTGAAGGTACTCGAAAATTTATCTCGAAAGCCTTATATTCAGTCATGTGATCGGAATATGACGATATCATTGGCTTATAAGCGTGAAAATGGAAGATTTGCGGGTTTCCCTGTGCCCTATTGAAAGATTTGACTCATATGCTGGCCAAATTGAGCTGTTTTTTATCCATATTGTCATACCAGCAATCAGTAACGTTTATCAGGGAGGTTACAGTGGAATACAGTTTTCGAAAAGCAGATTGATTTGTTGTCAATACTTTGTTAGTTATGAGATAATCAATGAGCTGATCGTGAACTATTCTTTCCAACATCCTAGAAAAAACTGAGATGACCGAGATCGGCCTATAATTGTTTCCATCCCTTCTTGAACCTGCTTTAAAAATTGGTGTGACTCTTGCTAATTTCCAGATATCTGGGAAGACACCATACTTCAATGACGAGTTGAAAACCATGGTTAGTGGCTTCCAAATGAAGTCTGCTGCATCTTTAATTAGCATAGTGGAGATCTTGTCTGGGCCTGGTGCTTTGCCATTTTTCAGTTGCTTTATGATGTTCAGCACATATGTTTAATCAATGGGTACAAATGTCATTTTGTTCTGTTGAATTTTGATATGCTTGACAGAATCATCATCAGGCCTAGACTCTAACTTGCTAGCAAGTTTCGGTCCTATGGTGGTAAAATGATGATTAAGTGCTTCAGCTATATCCTTTTCTTTAGTAATTGTTTTCCCCTCAACATCTAAGCTCGAAATTTCTGTTGAAGGAGCTGCTTTGTCTAGTACCTTATTAATAACCTGCCACATTCTTTTTGGATCTCCCTTGTTTTCTTCAATTAACCCAAGATAATGCGATTGTACTGCATCTCGAATTTTTTGTGTTACTTTGTTACGGAGATGCTTATATGTGTTCCACTTTTCAGGAGATGTTTTCGTCGCTTTCTTAGCTGCATCCCTCTCTTTCATTAGTTTCCTAATGTCTGGGGTTATCCAAGGAGTAGAAGTGTTACCTACTCTCCTCTTTTTCAGGGGTGCATGGATATCTAAAACCGACTCAAAGATCTCCTGAAAAGTGGTAGCCATTTCATCAGGATTATCAGCATAAGAGCTTAGGATGGTTTCCCAATCTATCTGCTGCAAGTCGTTGCGAAACGATGTCCTGTCATAATTGCTCAGAGTTCGAGTCTCCAAAATTTTTGGTTTCTTATTTTTGACTTGCCAGGCATTCACTTTCCGGCTGCGGTGACTGAGCTCACCTGGACTTGCAGGCAGTCAAAGTCAGTGCGAGTTACCTCTTTCCTTTTCCTGGTACTAGGCCCAGGCACGTCGTCTGGTTTTAGCGTCGTAGATTCGTCGTCCTCTTCTTCTTCCACTGTGTCCAAAAAGCGTTGTTCTTCGTCGGCGTTCATCATCATGGTAGGAATAGTGTAGCGGATGGAAACATGCGCTCAGAAATACTGAGGGGGAACATTGGCGTCGGCACTTATATACCGTCGTATGACCATTGTTATTTGTTTCTTTATATAGCAGGCTGGATCATGTGATCGGAAGCAATCTCATATCAGGAAGTAATGAACTGTGCAGAGCACAGTGAGCCTCGATGCGCAGAGGAGGCGAGGAAGAAACTGCTAGCTCCCTGGCTGTTTTTAAAAACCGAACAAAGTCATGGAAAGGGGAGCAATGCAACTGTAGGCTTTGTTGAATCTTTGTTCCAAATGTAGGTTTCTTAGTTTGAACATGTAAATAGTACTTAGTAAATAGTAATCTTGTTAAGAAGAAGGGAATAAATGTTGTGATAGAAGAGTTAAAACAAAGAATGAAGGCCATCCAACACAAAATAAAGAGATACGAGAATAGAACTGAACAGTATAAGCAGAATAGAATGTTCGAAAAAGGTTCTACATGGCCAGCACGAGAAGCTGACTGCAGGCATAAGAAGTTCTGATTCATGGGAATGGCTGAGAAAAGGTACGCTGAAGAAGGAGACGGAGGGGATGTTAGTGGCAGCCCGAGATCAGGCGTTGAGGACGAATGCTATTAACCCTATTCCACCTGGGGGGTTCATTATGGCCCCCCTCCCCAACCAAACATTGATATACAGCTCTATGACGATATGAGACAGAATGCTGGTACCAACTGACTTTTCCTAACATTTAATGCTCTACACGATTCTACAAAATTCGTTCTAATTATATGAGTCAGGGGACCACTGAATGCCCTTATATGGAGAGATGTCACAAAAGAAAACACTGAATTGCTTATATTTTAGCAAATCCTTGTTCGATTTTGTGTTGATTAGTGTCATTGAGAATAGTGTTATATTCTCACAGACCTTATGCTCTCCTTACCAAATATTTAGATATGGGGAGTGCGAAGGAGACTTCGCTGTTGTGGTAAGGAGAGTGGTTTTAAACGTGCGCTGCCACTGAGGGAGGAGGGTGGGTCGATTTCGAGTTCACCGATGTTCGTTGTTTCTTGAAGAGGGCTGAAACTGACTGCTACAAAGGTTTAAATATGACCCTTGGACTGTGGGGGACTAGAACTAGTCCCAAGAGAGGCGATTTTGCAAAAGTTAGGCCCGTGGGACTAAAATATTAAAATTTCCGAGCATTCGGTCCTGTGAGAATAGTGTTATATTCTCACAGACCTTATGCTCTCCTTACCAAATATTTAGATATGGGGAGTGCTTCGGAGACTACTTGTAGTTAACATGAAGCAAGAATTCCCAAAAGGAAACATAATGCTCATAGAAGGAAGAAATATGCTAGGAAATACCCTCTCCAACACTCAGAAACTAGGAAATAAGTGGTATTAAGCAGGTCTTGTCTAAATCTTTGTCGTTTTTGAAAATACACTGTTGTTAAAGTTTGATTCAGAAAACGAGCAGCAAACAGATAGCAAATACAAAAAATAGATAAATACAACGGTTGAAAAATTGACAATGAATCATTCAAAGTACAAATTTACAAAACGACACTCCTAGAATGTCCCGCAATTTCCAGGTGCTAATACAGAAAAACCTTACTTACAATGATAATATCTGCAACTAAAATTTCAAAAAAGAAAATAGTCTTCCGTGAACACCTAATAGAATTCCATAAAGATTTTTTTAGATTTTTCCATACCTTGTAGAGACATGATGCAAATTCATTCTTTGTGCCCACGCCAACTGTAACCTATTTAACTGTAATGGCGCGAACTTAACAGCCATATGATCTATTAGATGATATCTCATAAAATTCCGTGAGAATAGTCGCTTTTTCTGAGCGACAGGCATGCAGATCAACCCACTTTTGCAATAATTCGGGCTGCTTAGTTTCATCAGACCCACAAAAGCAAAGTTGCGAAATTCACATTTGATACATAATAAATCTTAAAGCGGTATCCCTTTTAGGTTTGTATAGCACGGGACAATGATATTTTATCGTATACTCCGTAGTGGTGTATTGAAAATTGCAATTCATGAGAGGAGCAATAATGCGCTCCTGATATATAGTACATAGTTACACTGTATATAAGTATAATATTTGCTGAGAATGTAGAAATAAAACCTTATACACTTTCCCACAAAAAATTGTCGATAGATTGTAAAAATAATACCATCGAGCCATGCTCCAATACTTTTGAACGCTGAATTCCGAAGAGTCGAGCTAGGGGGCTCTCCGTCGAAATGTCTATGGCAATAATCGCTGTTATTATACTTTGCTTGATCCCACAGTATGTATATAAACCTTAAAAAGTCTCATGGTTATCTAAGTTTACTACCTAAAGATGTCATATTACTTGAAAAATAAATAGCAAATGAACGAATTAAAGAAATTAATAGGGTCAAAACAAAAGACCGGGATGCCCCCTAGCTTCGACCATTCGGAACCCAGCAGCATTAGCCGAGTGTAAAGGTTCTTAGTTGAGCCCCCGGCAGGTCGAAGCAAGGAGAGAAACTTAGCACCTAAATATCACTTGGATACAAGAATTTCTGTATTTCTTCACAGTATGATTTGTTTAGTTCCATTTAGAGGTTTAACTAATTCAGTAGTGAAGTCAATGGACAATAAAACATGGGACAGAGAAAATTACCTATGAAAACCTTTCTAAAAAATTCCCCAACCAACATATTAAACTGTAAAAAACCATATCACCACAAAAATCTGACGGCTGAACAGGTTTATGAAATGACGCACAACTCACAGCGAAGTAATAAGCTGAACAGGCTTTAAAATTTACAACGTCCCGCAGCAAATAGACCAGCTAAATAGGTCTTAAAATTTTCAAAATACTTTACAGCAAAATTAGCAATTGATGAACAAATCTTAAATCTGACAAAGGTCTCAATCAAATAAACAAAGCTGCTGGAAAGGCCTTAATATATCACAATGTCCCGTAGCAAAATACAAAACTATTGGATGGGTTTGACTTATCAAAAAAATCCCACAGCAAAAGACAAATCTGCTGGACAAGTCTAAGGCCATCACAACACCCCACTGCAAAGGTTACAGCTGCTGAATATTCAAAACTGTCCCTTAAGTATTCCTCAGCAAAAATATGCTAACTGCTGTACGGATAAATGATAACAAAATTCTCGCAGCAAAAGTAAAACTGCTGGACGAGCTAAACATTCAAGGCTATTCCCTAAAAACTTTGCATCAAAAATGCTAATCCTTCTGCGGATTTACAAGAAATGAGAATTCTCCCAGCAAAAAGAAAGCTGCTGGACAAGCTACAAAATCATATACTTTTCCTAAAAAACTTCCACAACAAAAAATGCTAGCTGCTGTACGGATTTGCAACAATGAGATTCTCGCAGCAAAATAATTCTGATGGACGAACTGCAAAATTCAAGGGTATCTCGTAAAATTCCGCAGCAAAAATGCTAAAAGCTGTACGGATTTACAACAACAAATGATCGCAGCAAGAAAACCGTTGGACGAGTTCTAAAAATTCGGCAGCAAAAGGCAAACTGATGTATGGATTCACAACAAAATTCTCAAGGCTATTTCCAAAAAATTTCCGCAGCATAAATGTTAACTGCTATACGGATTTACAACGACAACATTCTCGCAGCAAACAATCACTGGACAGTTAAAAAGATCAAGGCTATTTCATAAAATTCCGCAGCAAAAATACAAACTGCTGTACGGATTTACAAAACGCTCGCAGCAAAAAACCGCTGGACGAGATAAAAAGATCAAGGCTATTTCCTAAAACTCCACAGCAAAAGTGCTAAACTGCTGTACGGATTTATCATTATCATCATCATTATCATTTATTTATTTACAAAGTAGGATGAAGCGAAACCATAGCTAAAATTACAGCTAATTAAGGCCTACTTATTTACAAAATTTACAAGTCTAATCTAAAAATAAATTCAAATAAATGAATTCTAAAATAAATTACAAAATTAACAAAATACTCACAGCAAAAACCGCTGGACGAGATAAAAAGATCAAGGCAAAAAATAAAAAATAAAGTAAAAAATTAAAATAATGTAAAAAAGTAAAAAATTCCGCAGCAAAAATATAAACTGCTGTACGAATTCTCGCCGCAAAAAATAAAACTGCTGCACGAGCTATAGAATTCAAGGCTATTTCCTAAAACTCCACAGCAAAAGTGCTAAACTGTTGTATCGATTTACGAAATACTCGCAGCAAAAACCGCTGGACGAGATAAAAAGATCAAGGCTATTTCGTAAAAAATTCCGCAGCAAAAATACAAACTGCTGTACGGATTTTCGCCGCAAAAAATAAAACTGCTGGACGAGCTATCGAATTCAAGCTATTTCTTAAAACTCCACAGCAAAAATCCTAAACTGCTGTACGGATTTACAAAATACTCGCAACAAAAAACCGCTGGAAAAAGATAAAAAGATCAAGGCTATTTCGTAAAAACTCCGCAGCAAAAATATAACTGCTGTACGAATTCTCGCAGCAAAAAATAAAACTGCTGGACGAGCTAAAGAATTCAAAGCTATTTCCTAAAACTCCGCAGCAAAAAGTGCTAAACTGACTGTACGGATTTATCATCGTCATAATCATCATCATCATCATCATCATTTATTTATTTACAAAGTAGGATGAAGCGAAACCATAGCTAAAATTACAGCTAATTAAGGCCTACTTATTTACAAAATTTACAAGTCTAATCTAAAATTAAATTCAAATAAATAAAGTCTAAAATAAATTACAAAAATTTACAAAATACTAGCAGCAAAAACCGCTGGAAAAAGATAAAAAGATCAAGGATATTTCGTAAAAACTCCGCAGCAAAAATATAAACTGCTGTATGAATTCTCGCAGCAAAAAATAAAACTGCTGGACGAGCTAAAGAATTCACGGCTATTTCCTTAAACTCCGCAGCAAAAGTGTTAAACTGCTGTACGGATTTACAAAATACTCGCAGCAAAAACCACTGTACGAGATAAAAAGATCAAGGCTATTTCGTAAAAATTCCGCAGCAAAAATACAAACTGCTGTGCGAGCTAGGCTATTTCGAAAAAATTCCGCAGCAAAAATACAAACTGTAGAATTCAAAGCTATTTCCTAAAACTCCGCAGCAAAAGTGTTAAACTGCTGTACGGATTTACAAAATACTCGCAGCAAAAACCGCTGTACGAGATAAAAAGATCAAGGCTATTTCGAAAAAGTTCCGCAGCAAAAATACAAACTGCTGTACGGATTCTCGCAGCAAAAATAAGAACTGCTGGACGAGCTGTAGAATTCAAAGCTATTTCCTAAAACTCCGCAGCAAAAGTGTTAAACTGCTGTACGGATTTACAAATACTCGCAGCAAAAACCGCTGTACGAGATAAAAAGCTCAAGGCTATTTCGTAAAAATTCCGCAGCAAAAATATAAACTGCTGTACGGATTCTCGCAGCAAAAAATAAAACTGCTGAACGAGCTATAAAATTCAAAGGCTATTTCCTAAAACTCCGCAGCAAAAGTGTTAAACTGCTGTACGGATTTACAAAATACTCGCAGCAAAAACCGCTGTACGAGATAAAAAGATCAAGGCTATTTCGTAAAAATTCCGCAGCAAAAATATAAACTGCTGTACGGATTCTCGCAGCAAAAAATAAAACTGCTGAACGAGCTATAAAATTCAAAGGCTATTTCCTAAAACTCCGCAGCAAAAGTGTTAAACTGCTGTACGGATTTACAAAATACTCGCAGCAAAACCCGCTGTACGAGATAAAAAGATCAAGGCTATTGCGTAAAAATTCCGCAGCAAAAATATAAACTGCTGTACGGATTCTCGCAGCAAAAAATAAAACTGCTAAACGAGCTATGAATTCAAAGGCTATTTCCTAAAACTCCGCAGCAAAAGTGTTAAACTGCTGTACGGATTTACAAAATACTCGCAGCAAAACCCGCTGTACGAGATAAAAAGATCAAGGCTATTGCGTAAAAATTCCGCAGCAAAAATATAAACTGCTGTACGGATTCTCGCAGCAAAAAATAAACTGCTGGACGAGCTAAGAAATATCTCGAAAACATATGCACGAAACATTACAAAGTACCCTATGTAGAATCGCACAAATCAAAGGTCCTTCGTGCAACTGCAAACTATTATTACGAGAAAACTGAGCCTGGCATGGCAGTCCATGAACAGTATGGGGATAATCGGAAATAGGTTTTGGATACCTAAGAATAGAAAACAAAGCAAATCATGATATAAACTTCCTATTACTATCTTTCGCTCGATAAAAGTATGTATCATAAGGAGCAAATAATTCCAAATAAATAAAAAACAATAGAACTATATGTTTTGACGTTATATAGAATATGAAAACATCGCAAACATTGCAAATGACGAGCAGGCGGGACTTTTATATTTTACAAACAAAATATAAAAAACTTCGACGAAGAAACAATTTTCCACGAGCGGTGATGAGAATCTATTAATTTATTTTATATGGCCTAAAAGACGAAATTGAAGTAGATATCTCAAGGCAATATGCAATATCACCGGAAGACCTTAGTCACGAGGTACGAACTGTGTGAGGATAAACATATTTAGGAAAGCATGGCAAAGCAAATATATCCAGGAGAAAAGTTTAGTCCTACAGTAAAGCTACATCAAAACGCAGGAAGAAATCTGCACGAGGTGCAACGGCAATTGCCGAAGCATTTGCAAACGACACAAACTTACTTTCTTTCCCCTCGAAGTTTTATCCGTCGAGTGTTTGCACTGTCTGCTACATCATGGGAGCAAAAAACCTTCAATTGTAACTGTCTTGCATAATACCACTTAGTAATCTGCTTAGGCCTAATTTGGCTCAGTCAGTGCCAGCGCACGTTTCAGAAAAAGATTTCAAGAGTTCACGGATTGAGTTGTTTCTTGAAGAGGGCTGAAACTGACTGCTACAAAGGTTTAAATATGACCCTTGGACTGTGGGGGACTAGAACTAGTCCCAAGAGAGGCGATTTTGCAAAAGTTAGGCCCGTGGGACTAAAATATTAAAATTTCCGAGCATTCGGTCCTGTGAGAATAGAACCGATCTGACATTGTAATACACGATAAAGAGAAAAAGGAATGCAAAATCATTGATGTTTCATTCCCGTTTGATGGAAGGGTGATCGAAAGAGAAGAGGAGAAGAGGGAAAAGTACCAAGAGCTTAGAAGAGAAGTGGCAAAACTATGGAGTGCCAGGAAAGTAGTGATAATACCAATCATCATCGGAGCTTTTGGGACACTGAGCAAAAACTTTAAGAGATATGTTGAGCAATTTGAAATGGGACGGATGACATCTCTATTACAAAAGACTTGTGTACTTGGCACAGCGAAGATAATTAGAAGGACTCTGGACTCCTAAGATTGAGGGATTCAATCCGCTGCGCTGCCCAGACAAAGCCGCCAAACATAAAAAAGGGGTGAAGAAAGGACAACAATAGCAATAATAAAAATAATAATAATAACAATAGAATAATAGTAGTGGTCAGTAATGGAATAGACTTACCTTCGGGAGAGACAATTAAGGCATTAGAGAGCAATGATGGGTACAAATATTTAGGTATAATTCAATGCGATGCAACAAAGAATACGGAAATGAAAGAAATGTTGTCAAAGGAATATTTTAGACGCATCAGGAAGATTTTAAAATCGAGTCTTAACGCAAGGAATACTATCCAGGCCATAAATTCCAGGGCATTCTCTATAATTAGATATGGGGCGGAATTGTAGACAGGCGAAAAGCAGAATTACAGCAAATGGAAAGAAAAACCCGTAAATTGCTAACAATATATAGAAGCATGCATCCCCAAAGGAGATGTAGACAGGACCTATTTGAAACGAAAAAAAAGGCGGACGAGGATAAATAAGTGTTGAAGAGTGTGTGGTGCTTGAGAAGACGAGCCTGGGTTTCTACATAAACGGAAAGGAAGAGATGCTATTACAAGAATTGGTGAAAGAAGACATTATGTCTGAAAATGAGAATCCTAAAACTCTAAAAGAAAGACGAGGACAACAGTTGGCAATGGGTTAAGAAAGGGTATTTGAAGAAGGAAACAGAAGGGCTGATCATGGCTGCACAAGATCAAGCAATAAAGACGAATTGGATAAGGCATAATATTGACAAAGAAGACATTTCGCGGTTGTGTACCGGGTGTCCCAAAAAAAGTAACAGATTTGATGGAGACTAGCGATGAGAGTATAAGTCGAATCGTTCCCAAATAGGTTTGGGAGTACTCTTCGATAGTTAACTTGAAGATTAATACCTCGTTTGTTGATATTGGCGCATCAAGAGTTGAAATATTAATCTCGAAAACCAAAATTTGCGTCGATCTACAAACCAGAGCTTTTGGGTTTTGGCCTAAGCTGCTAATGCGCTGGTTAGGGGAATCTCCTCAGTCAAAGACATTTTTGGACAAGGATCGGTCCTTTGGGTACCCATTTGAAAAGAACGTAAAAAACTGAAAACTAACAAACAAATTAATGAATATAGTCACCAAGGAATATTTTTCTCCAGTCAAAATGCATTTACAAAAGTACACCAAGCCAAGCACGAATGAGCATTTTTTATGTTCCCTTGGGCATATACGATTGCTTGTTTCGTAATAATTTCGTGAGAGATGATGCAAAAAACATTTCATTCAAGCAATGAAGATTTCAAGATTGTCTTTGTGTTAAAGCCTACGGGACATATTTCGCTGATGAATAACTTTTCTCAGGCAGGTGTAATTCAAAGTGTTTGTAGAATCAAGAAAGGGGTCTATTCGTGGCTAAATTCTTGAATCTGATTGTGAAGGTCAAACACTAAAATGTGTTCCTAAGCACGAGGTTTCTTGTTCGTACTTGGCTATGATTGAGGAGATTCCACAGCACAGCGAGTTAACAGCTTAGGCCAAACCCCAAAAGCTCTGGTTTGGAGTAGGAGGCAAATTTGGACTTTCAAGATTAATATTCCAACTCTTGGTGCACCAATATCAACAAATAAGGTATCAATCTTCAAGTTAACTATCTATGAGTACTCCAAAACTTATTTGGGATCGATTCGACTTAAATTGTTATCGCTAGCGCCAATCAAATCTGTTACCTTTTTTTTGGGACACCCGGTAGGTTATGTGGCGAGAGAGATGAAACTGTCAGTCATGTAGTATCAGAATGTAAAGAGTTGGCTCAAAACGATTACAAAAAGGCATGGCACGATAAAGTTGTTGCTATCCTTCACTGGCAGATGTGTCAAAAAATATGGATTTTCTACGACTGCAAAGAGCTACGAACATTTTGTAGATAAGGAAATGGCTGTCTTAGAAAATGAAAATCTCAAACTATTATGTGACTTTTCCATCCAAACAGAAATAAGAATAGATCATAACAAACCTGACCTAGTCCTGCTGGATAAGAAAGGAAAAACCTGCTACATTATTGGTGTGGCATGACCCTTTGATACAAGAGTTGAAAATAAGGAGAAATAAAAGTTTGAACATTATGCAGATCTGAAATATGAGCTTCTCAAGGTTTGGAAGACGAAAGTGACAAAAGTATATATAATACCAATTGTGATTGGCGCTTTGGGAATAGTCACGAAGAATGTTGAAAAATATCTTGAAAAGACTGACTTCAAACCAGGACTAGATCCTCTGCAGAAAGCTTGTTTGTTGGGTACTGCCAGAATAATCCGAAAATTTTTTGACTACAGCAAATAGGGCAAAATGGAACACTAGAAGACAAGGAAAGACGGTTTATCAAGAAAGACTTAAGATCTATTATCTCAAGCCACGAGAGGTGACCTGATAACAGACAAGATACTGGTATAACATCAAGACCATGAGAAGAATTGCATAATAATAGATTAACCAAACCAAAATGAAAAATTAACGGAACTGAAATGAATAATAAAAAACACAACTGTTAAAATCCGGAACGTTTGGATTAAAAATCTTCGTCAGCACTTTCTAAAAGGACAACCGAGAATTTATACTGCGTGATAAACAGCCAAGGTAAAGAGCAAAGACCAGAAATGTTTCTTATGCGCGCGCAGGAGGGTCATGCATGGCTCCTGGAAACGAGGCGAAGTGATCACGTGACAATCACAACGGTGGAAAGCAGAAATTGAATCAGCTGATGCTATAGCTAGCAGCGACGATCGAAATGAAGAACTGACTTAAGAATGACTATTTGTAGCTTATTTCACAACGTCCAGCAAAAGATTGTTATCAATCAATTTTAGTTTCAATACTAGGCTCCTTTCAAATTCAACCAGAAACATCCAGACCAGTGATGGATGCAGACCAAACTCGAAGAGGCGAAAATTGAATGATAGCGTGGCAATGGAGCACGAACATTTTTTACTGGATTTCCTCGATATAACAAAATAATTAGGTGATCATTGTACTGCATACTCCCTTTCATTTTGTGTGAAGCAGATAAAAAGAGGAGATGGAGGCTAAGGCTACTATTACAGTTCTGGGTGTATTTCTTGCCAAAATTTGGGCAACAAGCAGAAAGCAGAGTTCTCTTCTTGAAGGGGGGGGGGGATCCTATCCCCTTAAATTCTAGCAACTGATTTAGACTGAGTGTTGGTAATGAATGTGCGCTGGTGAATGACCCCTAAAAGCAAAATGACATCCTGTTGTGGTAAACTCTGTCACAATGTGCTTCTGAGGTACGAAATGGTGCCAGTTTTACAACAATAGGATACAATTGTTTTTAGGAGCCAATGTGCTGCAATACAGTACTCCTTCAAACCAGAGCCGTAGGAAGCATGTCAAACTTGGGGGCATAACACTACAAGGACAGATACTTCCCGAAACAAAAAGGACACTTTTTCATCATAATTGCACAATTTGGGGGCATGTGCTCCCAGTCCCCCTATGGTTCCTACACCTCTGCTTCAAACTCATCACCTTTTTCATCAGGCACTGACTACTTCAAAGATGGCAGTGAGGAATTGTTACCATTTAATACATGGCATCCTGATTGAATCCTTACAAAATCATTAAAATTCTTAATTGGAATACAATGCATCTTGATAAAAAGTTCCGCCCCTTCTCCCCTCCATCTTGAGCATAACTTTCTATTCTGGATCTTTCAATCTAATGCCAAATGGTAAAATACAGTTTCAACAAAATTCCAAATTTACAAGATCCTACTATTTATGGCTAGCTAAGGATTTCAAACAAGAAAATACAACAATTATCAGGTGTAGTCACAGAAAAATGCCTTAAGACATTACAGCTGCATTCCACATCACCAACTTATTTAGAATCATTCAGACCTTAGGAGCAGGAAAGGAATCAAGCTGAAATTCCTTGGAAATTTTTTAAATACTTGGAAATCTTTACACAAGCTGAAATGGAGATATTTCAATGCCTAAAGATTTGCTAAAAGTCACGCTATTCAAACAGTGTCCGTTCTTCTTTTGAGAATCCTGTCTTGAACATCTTGCAGGGTCCAGCAAAAATTTGCAAATTGGAGGTGTTGTATCAGGAGCAAGCATAATTGATGTTGCAGTATCTGAGAAAAAATAAAGGAGAATTAGAGATTTCTCATCAAACTGTTCTTCCCACCAAGTGCCCAATTGTAAAAATTAGAGATAAAAAAAATGGCGATGGGTAATAACTGTAATAACTGACACAACATTGCGGAATTATTGCTAAATTTGTAAAAGAACTGCATATGCTTTTATGCTAAGCAGCAACCAAATGTGGGTCATTTGAAGGTGAATCGATCACAAATAAATTCTGGTATTTTGATATGAAAATAGGAACTCAAAGCAAATAAGTAATAAGTTGACAATCTAAATTTTAATTTTATTGTGCATTAGTGAGGCAAATAGTCCTTGTAAAACATGATGAAACAAGGTAATAGAGCATCAGAGCACGAGGAGACTCTGTCTGAGTACAAAAAGGCAGGACTGAAAAACAAAAGGCCATCCAGCGACAACAACAGCAAGAATGCTAAGACAATAGAATGGCCTAGGCATGGATGCCGTATTTTGTTCAAGTGTTTACAAACTAAAACACGAAAATTAACAATGTTAGCCAATTTTTCGACAAGAACTGGTTTGAGAAATTTGAAGCTGAACATCTCGCCAACACAGTGATGATAGTCTCGTTTTGCGGCAGCCACTAGATTTTGCGCAAATTTCAGTTTTCTGGGGCAGCATAGGTTCCAAATCTTTAAAAAGCCTGGTGTAAAATTCAGTTACTTATTTCTTTGAACTGAATGATTTCAAAGAAACTTCAGCTATTTCTCTGTAATTCTACCGTTGGACTTTTGTGAAATATTCGATATTTTCAGAATTAGAGTGTTTTTCTTCTTTTTCAAGAATTCAAGAAAAAATTTCAAAAAAACTTAAAACCATCGTAGTTTCTAAACTGTTTGAAGCAACATGAAGAAATTTCAAAGAAAACCATAGTTGATGAATGTCTACAATATGGTATCAAGCAAAGGTCTGTCACTTTTCTGGTTTATGATTTAGAAATTTGATGACGTCACACCCTCAAATGAGTTAAAATGTAACGTACGCTGAAATTTCAAAAAAATATTGAAAATTTCTAAAAAGTCCAACGGTAGAATTAAAGATAAGTAACTAAAATTTGTTTCAAGCCACTCAGTCAGAAGAAATAAATCACAGAATTTTACACCCACCTTTTTAAGTCGAATTAAAGATTTGGAGGCTATGCTTTCCTGGGCTGCTAAATTTTCCCTCTTTCCCATTAGAAAATGACCTGTGTTAAGAAATTAAATATTTTTGTGGACAAAAAAAGCCAGGATAAATGATCGAAATACGATTCATGAAATTATACATCCTAACGAAGCTGGGATAAAAATTTCCATGGCATATTCATTGTTTAGACTTTCCTACAAGCTGCCTGTTTACATGTAAACAAACAAGAGACATTTTTCGTCATCGAAAACAGCCCTAACTTTATGGCAAAAAAAGAAACACTTAGCCAATTTCTCAAGAATACTGACCTGCCCAAAATGATGCTCATATCCTGCAGATAAAATCCACAAACGTTCAGCTTGCGGCAGCCACTAGTTTTTCCACAAAATCCATATCTCTTTTTTGATTTTTCCTTGCTAAATATCGCCTTCAGCCCAAGAAAAGTAAAGCCAAATAATCCATTTTTATCGAAGCTTTCCAGGGTTGATGATTTTTTCAGCCATATTTGATCCCCTTCTCGACACATTCGGCGTGTTCTCAAACTCAAGCCGCGTCTCAAGAGGCCTGGATCACAATTCCTTCGCAACTGCGTGCAGTCCCCAGAAATTCACCCCTCTCCCTAGACTGGCTACACAATCTCTGTATGCTCCTTAGAACTGATTTGTCGCTAATACAGAGACTTGTTGCCAAACAGTGTCTGAAATCGGACTAACTTGATAGCCTCGTTTTCATAAGCGCTACATGTGTAAAACGCGGACCACGGAATTAATATTTGGTTGTTGTTGCTGCTGTGATCAGTAATCATCAAAATGACTCCAGAAAACAACACATTGATACCAAGTTTTATTCATGTGAATTTGAAAGAATTTTAGACAGTTTATGACTCTGACAAAATTGAGCATGGACAGTGAACATAAATTTGAAATTTCAGAGGAGTTCAGAGTGACCAAAGATAAGGAATCAAAGATTTGACCAGATTAGGCATTACATCATCATTATACATTATCATTAGCAATCAGTTAAGTGGTATCTGAAGTGCAGGGAATTTTCAAAGGAACTGTCCTTTATATTTGCTCCAAGTGATTTGCTGCATCAGATAGACAATCTCTCTCCAGGAAAAGTGCCATCTAAATGCATCCTGGTACAAGGTCTGATAATAATGAAGCAGGTATCTTGCTTTAAACAAACCCCTATAGATTAAAGATATCAACATCAATGTGATGAAGTAACAAATACTTGTTAAATCACAAGCAAAAAATTATATCACCCTTTCCTTTCCCTATGTGATCCAAACACGGGGGGGGGGGGGGTTGGATCACATAAGGAACTTCCATAGTAAAAGTACCTGGGGATTTTTGGTCATGTTCACAAAAAACCATAAAATTGTTTTACTAAAATATCTAAAGATTGTTTCATTTGGCAAATCAAGTGCATTCAAACCAAAACAACTGTTAAGGTGATAAAGTACAACAGCCCAACATTGCGAAGTAACATGCTTGCAGTTAGATAATATTAGAAATTGAAATACACGAGCCAAATGTAAACGAAAAAATCACTACTAACCTGAACTTAGAGTAGGCCTACACCTACACTACACTGCAGTTTTGTACTGACAAATGACACTCACTGCTGTCTTGAAAATGCCTCTCAAGTATTGCAACAGCATTACATTTTGCCATTTCCTGTTAGAGCACAAACAAATATCTCTTCCCAGTGCCCACTTTATCATGCCAAATGGCTGGCTAAATTCCTTCAGCTTCATTTGCTTCTGGTCGATCAAGCTGCGACGACAGCGCCGGTCGCCATTGCATTGCTTCTTCTTGAAAAACTCAGACCAAACAGGCCTCTACTTCAAAGGGAGGTTTTCCAGTAAAAATAAGTAAAGAGAGGAAAAGTTGATTGGCTACAAAAAAATTTACTATTGTTTTAGCCGAAATGCTCCAATCAGATTTACAATTCGGTTTTTCGTTCTGAAAATTCCGATTTGAGACACTCTCTGGCAACTAGTCTACCCTCTCCCACCGTTCTGTTTTTGGCGGCTTGTGCAGACGCAAAAAGCACTTTGCACAGCGGTCGAAACATTTCTGGTCTTTGCTAAGGTAAAGTAGAAATACAGTAAAATTACATTTCACTACAAAGAACCATATCCCTAGTAAACATGACTAACCACGAAATCAAAACCAAGTGGGAATAAAAATCACGTTTTGTTCCAAACTGTTTTTAGCGTAAACAAGAAAATGAAATGGTTGGCACATTAGCAAATGTTAACCCTGGAGGATCAAAATAGTCACAGACCAGACCTCAAAGGGATCCAGCTGGCACCCCCACGACCCTCCCATCTGACCTTTGAATGATTCGCAACTACTTTCTAGAAGGACAACTGGGAATTTATACTACGTGATAAACAGCCAAGGTAAAACTAAAGATAAAGGCAAATTGCATTTCACTAGAAAGAACCCTAAAGATGACTGCCCCCGAAATTAAAACCAAGTGGGAATGAAAATCACGTTTTGTTCCAAACTGTTTTTAGCGTAAACAAGAAAATAAAATGGTTGGCACATTAGCAAATGTTCACCCTGGAGGATCAAAATAGTCACAGACCAAACCTCCAAGGGATTCAGCCGGCAACCCCACGACCCCCCATCTAACCTTTCAATGATTCGCAAATTGCTGAATCCTGAATGGCTTGATAGGGGATTCCACCCTAACGCCACATGCAAAAAAACATGAAGCCAAATAGGAAGACCATAGCACTGTGATCCAGTAGGCCCTTTTTATCGAAATTAATGTTAAAAATGAAATCTCATTTTGAGTCAACTGATTAGTGTAGCCTTGTTTTCAGATACCTGAGGGTCAAAACGAAACAAAAATTTTCAAAATCGGTCAACTGGTTGCTGATTATGGTACCTTAAACTTAGGCCTTTTCAGAAATGTATGTTTACGTCCTAACTTTTGAAAAAATCACACCCCTTTTCTTTGAACTCGAGGATTATAAAATTTCGTAACTCCACCATCTTCTGTCCGATTTTGAAGCTTTTTGCGTTGTTTGAAAGGCAATTTATTGGCAATCAACACAAATGGCATGATTGATGCAATACCTATTCAAAATATTCCTATATTTAAAGATTTCACCAAGGTATCTTTTCCAAGAAAATGAAAGCCGAATGTCGGTGAAAGCCCAACTTAAAGTTGAAAACAAAAAATATATGTTTTGCTATGTCCTTATAAGTCATTTAAATTCAATGTATAGGTCTTTACAAAGCAGCCTGCCAAATGGCTCGTGCCAGATCGTGACTTGGAGCGTTTTTTCGACATTTTAGTACCAGATACCAAAATGGCCTAATCTGAACAACTACTTCGCTTAACCGGCTGGGTCCTTTTAATCCAAGCCTCCAGCCCACTTTTGGACCAGAGGTCTATTGAATGACCTTCTAGCATTTGAAATAGCATTTGATGAACTGACTGTGTGATTTTCACCAAAGGAAAATGAAGAGAAAGGTGATTTTGTCGAAGCAAAATTCCTTGAACTTCTCAGTGTTCACAATCTTTGTTTTGTCAACCTGTTCTGACACTGTCAGGCAAGCATTCAGTTGGGGTGAAGAATGCGATAATTCTGTCAATCGACAGGATCTTGAGTCAAAGAACAGATTTTTACTCTGCTGCTTGGATGGAAAAATCGGATTGCAGCAAGCACAGTATTCGCGTTACCGCCAACAAATGTTGGGAAATCTACAAGAAGACCCTTGCATACATACATACATACCTACATACATACATACATACATACATACATACATACATACATACATACATACATACATACATACATACATACATACATACATACATACATACATTATCTATTTAATAAAGCAGGTTAAATTAACGTGGCAGCTGAAGCTGATGTGGACCTGCTACTACTCTAAATGTCCATAGGAATATAAAATGAAAAATGAAAAATTTAACTCTAAAAGTTCAACTTCCAGTCCCGGGGGGGGGGTGTACTTGACTTAAATTTGGACGGGGATGTGCCCACGAAAAAAAATTTGTTTACCCTGCTCCAGAATTTTTCGCTCAAGATGGTAACCTGTTCTAGAAAAAATTGGTGAAAAGTATACTCAAAAACATGAAATGTGACCGAAAAACGACCCGATCTAGCAGAATATTCCCCCTTTGACATGTTTTGACAACCTGCTCTAGAAAAATTGCCTCATTTTGATACCCTGTGCTAGAAAAAATTGGTGAAAACGATACCCTTAAAAACGGCACATCCCCGTCGGACAAATATACTAAGTACCCCCCCCCGGGCTTCCAGTCCTGTCTAAAATTTAAGAAGCTCATTAGGTAACTAATAGTTAAAACAATGCCCTAAAAGTAGTGAAAATCATCCTTTTTGTTCTTAATTAAGCACGCCTCTCTTCCAAAACTTAGTGATGTAACTAATTTTTTATCTCATTGTATTTTATTCTTAAATTGTTGCTTCATCATAATGTTATGATTTACAGAGTCAAAAGCTTTCTTGAAATCAATTAGTAAGACCCCTACTACTTTTCCTTGATCTAAGGCATATTTCCATATTTCTGTCATGTGTAATAATAATAGCTCAGTTGACTTTCCTTCAGCAAATCCCAATTGATTAGGTGTTTTTGCTCCATTCACTTTCATGTGGTTATCCAGATGATAAGAAATTTGTCCCTCATGTATCTTGCTTGGGATTGAAAGCAAGGATAATGGCCTGTAATTTTCTTTCTCAACTTTATGGCCCTTCTTAACCCTATTTTAACCGGGGGGGGGGGGCGTTTTTCGCCCCCCCTATGGGTTTTTTTTTAATAGCTCCCAAAAGATGCCACCTACAATGCTGAAACTCCTTGACTTTTCCTAAAATTTAGTTGGCAATCAGAAAATAGAAATTTCAATACCTATTGTTTGACCACGTGACCACCACATGCCCATATTTGGAGGGTGGTCACAAAGAAATTCTTTAAAACAGCTCTAATTTCTTCCTTTGTAATTAAATCTCAACAATATATATATACCATTCGATTCGTCTCGATGAGTACTTTCATTTGATATATAATTTATTCATATTTGCTGACATCAGCAGTTTATTATTTCTATGACGTCATCAATCTTTATGACGTCATATTCCTAATGAATGAGTAATTTTTCATGCAAAACTGATGGAATTACCTCAAATATCGATGAAGGTACTTGATTTCACCAATAATATGCGAAATTAATGGTTTTATATCATAATTATGGAGCTTACAATTTTGCATTGAATCAAATTTTCATTATTTAATTAGTTAATTTATTAGAAACCACAAATATCCATACGAAACCATATGAAACTACAAATTAATGATATCAAGCAGGTATTTGGATGGTTTTTTGCCAATTTTATCTAGCTATTTGCTAATAATGGGCCCTTTTCTGCAAATAGCTCGATTTTCTCAAAATTTGCATTGTTTTTGGTTGCCTATCAACCAATCACGTGACTATTGATTGGTTGGATGGATAGGATGGATTCACCAGCAGTTTTCAGGTCCTTGGGTAGAATGTCATCATGACCTGCAGCCATATTTATCTTTAAAACAGATACTTGATGACTCAAGAGTGACTGGTTCATGTATATGTCAGTACTAATTGGTGTTACTCATGCAATTAGGCTATTATCTCCATCATTTGTATTGTCTTCAAATTTCTCTGCTAATTTTTCTCCTACTTCAACAAAGAAATCATTCAAGAGATCAGCTTTCTCTAGGTCAGCTGTTATGACCTTTCCATCCTGGTTCTTTAGTGCTGTTACTCCTCCTTTATTGATGTTCTGCCCTTTTAGCCGCTTGACTGTATCCCAAAACTCTTTTGATGATGAAGACTTTGTGAATTGTTCATTCCAATAATTAGCCTCAGCAGTTTTCAGACTTCTGTTCACAAGGTTCCTTAACCTCTTGTATTCTGCTCTGAAATCATTATTATCTCTGTTCTTCTGCCAGAGTTGCAAGGCCTTACATCTCTTGTTCATTAATTTCTTTATCTCTCTGTTTATCCAAGGCAAGGAATGACTTTTCACCTTGGCTTTCCTTGTATGGATGAATTCATTTAAAATGTCTTTAAACATATTTTCCCATGTGAATACCATGTCATCAATATCATCAAATACCTCCATTATCCACCAAGGGGCTTCATTCAACTGATTTTTAAACTTTTCCTCATCAAATGCTCTCTTTATTCTGATCTGTTTGATAATAGTCTTAGAGCTGACATTTTTTATCTTGCATGTGAGCTTCACATGATTAACCACGACGATCTTTCCCTCTGCAATGTTAGCTTTCGCATCTTAGGCCTCACCCCAGACCCTTAATTCAGCAACGAGATGGTACAGGATTTTCAGGGCAAAGTAAAAAAAATACACCCAAGAAATTTACGGAGCTTCCCAACATGGCATCACATTGAAAGTCACCAGAAAGTTGCTGACGTTTGCCATGGGATCCGGACCCATCTAAACCTGCCATTACTGAAGATGTTACTTTTGCTTCAGCTGGGATGCCTTTCAACTGCTCTTCAGCTGTTGAATCATTGGTGATTATTACATGGAGAGTAGAGTGGAAGAGACTCTTTACACTAACAGATGCTGAGTAGTCGGTAATTGTTACCGTATGATAAAGGTTTGTCTTGAATGCATCGACTTCAGATCGTGGCACTAATGCCTGTATGCCTTACTTCAAATTTTACATCAGACTTCACTTCATTTCATTCTCTGAAGAAGGCGAACAGTTGAAAAACATAAAAATACTAGGAAATGGGGCTTTTCTCTTGAGACAACAAAATATTTCAAGAAAATCTTCCGTCCTGTAAAATTAACAGAAGAGATTCAATGGGTTTACACCATTTAGGGCCTGTTTGGGCTGACAGGCGAGATACCTCCTTCCTATAGAATCCCATTGTTTTTTCACTTCGCATTTATATGACAAATGCGACCCCACCAGTAGTATGGTGAGATATCGCCTCACCAGAGGCGGAATCTCACCTGGGCGAGGTGAAATTTTCCATATAAACGAAACACTACCGGTATACCGGTATGGTGAGGTGTATTGGCTGATTTTAAGGATGAGAGACTTTACTGCACCTCACCTCTCAGCCCCGGGGCTGACAGGCGAGGTAAAAATCTCTTATAAACAGTGGCTGAAATTTACCTCGCCTGTCAGCCCCGGGTCTGGCAGGTGAGATGTTTTTCCTCATATAAACAGGCCCTTAGTATGCAGCGCAAAAATGGATCAGAGTAAACAACATCCCCAAGTGAAAAGAAAAGGCTTCAAAACAATGAACCAAAAGAAAAATGTATTATTTGATCTCATAGGATCAAATCAACAACACAGGTTTGCCAAAGCAGTTTAGGCCAGTTAAGGCCATTTTGGTATCTGGTACTAAAATGTCGAAAAAACGCTCCAAATCACGATCTGGCACGAGCCATTTGGCAGGCTGCTTTGTAAAGACCTATACATTGAATTTAAATGACTTATACGGACATAGCAAAACATATATTTTTTGTTTTCAACTTTAAGTTGGGTTTTCACTGACATTCGGCCTTCATTTTCTTGAAAAAGATACCTTGGTGAAATCTTTAAATATAGGAATATTTTGAATAGGTATTGCATCAAGCATGCCATTTGTGTTGATTGCCAATAAATTGCCTTTCAAACAACGCAAAAAGCTTCCAAATCGAGCAGAAGATGGTGGAGTTACGCAATTTTAAAATCATCGAGTTCAAAGAAAAGGGGTGTGATTTTTCCAAAAGTTAGGACGTAAACATACATTTCTGAAAAGGCCTCCATAAATCAGCAACCAGTGGACCGATTTTAAATTTTTTTTGTTTCTTTATGACCCTCAGGTATTCGAGAACAAAGCTACACTAATCAGTTGACTCAAAATGAGATTTCATTTTTAGCCTTAAGGTAACTCTGCTTCCCGCTCTAGTGCACAGCGAAATGTCGTTTCGCAAAACCACTCTCCTCAGAAAACAGTTAATTTCTCCAATATTATTCGGCCTATCGAAAAGCGGTAAAAAGGATTTTGTTCTGTATGATCTGGGCAATCGAAAGATGCATAAATCGCATTGTTTCCGTCAACCCTGGTTTCGCAAATCCTAGTTCAAATCTTTTTGCTAATTTCAGAAAAGTGGATTTATCTCCAAAACTACTCGAAAAAGTTTCGATTTTTTTTCGTTCCATCTTTAGATAGGTTATTGATCTACAACTTTGATAAGTCTGATTGAAAAAGCTAGGCTAGATTTCCTGCAGTCGAATTTTGTATTTCTGTTAACTTTTCGACAGCGAGATGGAGAAACCTTGGTCAACAGAATACCATGCTATGAAGCATGCTTGCAAAAGCTCAGGCTTGAAATAACTTTCAGAAGTTTTTCCATTAGCAAACAAATGAACGTCATATTTTGGGAATACCTTACGAAGGTCTCAAAAGACATCCTTAGTGCGCTTGTAAAAGTATCATTTGCATCTGTTGATTAAAAATTACTGATTTTTACCAGCAACTTCACGAAACCATGCTTTGGGTGTCTTTCGAGACTTACGAAAGCATTCACAGATTATCAATTTCTTTTAGAGTCCACAATGAGCATAGATCTTAGATCAAGAACTAATTTTTTTGCAAAAACATTCTACGGGCGTTCAAATCGTTCTGCATGGGCTAAACTGTTGACCAACGCTTTTCCCCTTTGATGTCGAAAAGTAAACAGAAATGTAAAATTCGATTGCAGGAAATCTAGCCTAGCTTTTTCTATCAGACTTGGGAAAGTTGTAGATCAACTACTTAGCTAAAGATGGAACGAAAAAAAATCGAAACTTTTTCGAGTAGTTTTAGAGGTAAATCCACTTTTCTGAAATCAGCAAAAAGATTTGAGCAAGGATTTGCGAAGCCAGGGTTGACGGAAACATTGCGATTTATACATCTTTCGATTGCCCAGATTATATAGAACAACATCCTTTTTACCGCTTTTCAATAGACCGAATAATATTGGAGAAATTAACTGTTTTCTGAGGAGAGTGGTTTTGCGAAACATCATCTCGCTGTGCACTAGAGCGGAAAGCAGAGTTACCTTAAATTAGATGCCCTGGATCACAGTGCATAGAGCATGGTCTTATTCCTGAGCGTGGATTAAGAGCGTGGTCTAATTCCTGCCATTGTATCTGATGTCTCTGGGGGTTTTGCTGGCGGTGCTCTATGGTCTTCCAGGGCTAACAATTGCTAATGTACCAACCATTTCATTTTCTTGTTTACGCTAAAAACAGTTTAGAACAAAACGTGATTTTTATTCCCACTTGGTTTTGATTTCGTGGTTAGTCATGTTTACTAAGGATAGGGTTCTTTGTAGTGAAATGTAATTTTACTGTATTTCTACTTTACCTTGGCTGTTTATCACGTGGTATAAATTCTCGGTTGCCCTTTTAGAAAGTAGTGCTGACGAAGATTTTTAATCGAAACGTTCCGGATTTTAACAGTTGTGTTTATTATCAATAATAATAATACTAATAATGTGAAACTGATGAAGATTTTAATCGAAACGTCTTGACAAATAACAGTGTGTTTTTATATATTTTATTTTCTGTTGTTTTTTGATGGTGCTTTTAGTTTAATTTAATACTAATAATAATAATAATAATAATAATAATATAATAATAATAATAATAATAATAATAATAATAATAATAATAATATGAAAAACAAAACTGTTAAAAGCAATTTTTGCTTTTAACAGTTTTGTTTTTCATATACTTTTTTCTGTTATTTTTGATGGTGGTTTTGTTTTAATAATAATAATAATAATAATAATAATAACAATAATAATAATAATAATAATAATAATATAATAATAATAAAACTGTCAGCCATGTAGCATCAGAATGTAAAGAGTTGGCTCAAAACGATTACAAAAAGGCAAGGGATGATAAAGTTGTTGCTATCCTTCACTGGCAGATGTGTCAAAAAATATGGATTTTCTACGACTGCAAAGAGCTACGAACATTTTGTAGATAAGGAAATGGCTGTCTTAGAAAATGAAAATCTCAAACTATTATGGGACTTTTCCATCCAAACAGAAATAAAAATAGACCATAACAAACCTGACCTAGTCCTGCTGGAAAAGAATGGAGAAACCTGCTGATGTGGCATGCTCTTTCGATACAAGAGTTGAAAAGAAAGAGAAAGAAAAGTTTGAGCATTATACAGATCTGAAGTATGAGCTTCTCAAGGTTTGGAAGACGAAAGTGACCAAAGTATACATTATACCAATTGTGATTGGCGCTTTGGGAATAGTCACGAAGAATGTTGAAAAATATCTTGAAAAGAATGACTTCAAACCAGGACTAGATCCTCTGCAGAAAGCTTGTTTGTTGGGTACTGCCAGAATAATTAGAAAAGTTTTGGACTACAGTAAATAAGGGCAAAATAGAACACTAGAAGACAAGGAAAGACGTTTTATCAAGAAAGACTCAAGATCTATTATCTCAAGCCACGGGAGGTGACCTGATAATAGACAATACACTGGTATAATATGAAGACCATGAGAAGAATTGCATAATAATAATAATAATAATAATAATAATAATAATAATAATAATAATAATAATAATAATAATATTAAAACAAAACCACCATCAAAAATAACAGAAAAAAAGCATATGAAAAACAAAACTGTTAAAAGCAAACAATGGATGTTTGCTTTTAACAGTTTTGTTTTTCATATAATAATAATAATAATAATAATAATAATAATAATAATAATAATAATAATAATAATGATAATAATAATAATAATAAGAGACTGGAGGACATTGGCATCGAAACGAAGATAGTGGAACTGCAGAAGAGTGCCATCTTGTATTCTGCAAGGATCCTCAGGAAAGTTCTTGAGATTTGAGGAGACTTGTTGTCACCGAACCTCAAGAAAAAGAACTCTACTGACATTTAGACAGTATGCGCTATGACAATAATAATAATAATAATAATAATAATAATAATAATAATAATAATAATAATAATAATAATAATAGTCAAAGCATATTTGATAGTGGAAATGCTGAAGTATTTTATATCCTTGTTCTGTTTCGCTAAGTATCGGAAACTTAGAAAAAAATTTAGTTAACAAACAATCTGTAACTTTGCAATGCGCGAAAAGGGGCATAAAACAATCGATCAAAATTAAAAACAATCCCATCAGTGAAACACATTTCGTTCCTCTCAAGAGTTCAGAGTTTCATGCGTTTGGATGCAAACGTACTTTCGTAAATCCAATTCTAGCTTTATTCCACAATGATCAGAAAAATAGAAGAAAAATCTCAAACGATAGTTCAGACTTTCGGCTACCAATCAAGCTTTGATTCATTCCGATACTTCAAGTATTCTTCGAATTACGAATTTTCAAACAGTTGAGGTTCTTTTGATTTAGCCGATATGGATCTTAATAAAAATATCATATGTCTTAAGTGTGTGGTAACAAAGCCAATTTTCACTGAATTCATCTACCGGGTGAGCAGAAAAGGCAATGCCCTTTTGAAAGGGCGCTGCTCTCTGGATATCAAGGCAATAATATTGGCAAGTATTTCATGCAATATTGGATATGTTCAAATATATCTTGAAATTTCTTTGCCTATGTCGGCCTCTCCGTTATGAACTTATGAGAAATTTTCCAAAGAAATCACATTCAAGAAGCCCTCAAAATAGACCTAAAATCACGACAAGCTTTCTGCCTTACAGCGCTAACTTTTAAATGTTCTATCGGGTGAGTCAAAAAAAAGAACCCCCGTGTGGAAGGTCATTGCTCCATGGATAGCAAAGCAATAATATTGAAAACTGTCTTGTTTCATTGGTTTAATCGGCCATTCCTTCCACAGGTGGAAAAATAGCAGACCATAGCACCAACGGTCCCAGACATTTTTGCGGGTCTCCAGAAAGAATGAAAAGAAAAAAAGAAAAGGACTAAAGACAGAAAATCGAAAAATGGATGGTTTATTTTATGTAAAAAACCTACAGTTTCTATTTATTGATTGCCGTTATAATATAAATTTAGGCTGTTATAAGACCAAGGAATTTCATACGAAAGATGTTGTTTATAAGACTGGAATTGGTCAGCTTGAAAAAAAAAAAACAAAATTTGTCCAACAAGTATCATTTACGATTGTGATTAAAGATTGATAATCAGTCTTCACATTCTGTCCAATTCAATACATATTGTGAGCTGTCAAAAGGTGGATACTTTTTTGGAGCGATTCTCCCAGAAATTTTTCCAAAATTGTTTTGGTCCCAGAAATTATACTATTTTTTCCACCCCTGATTCCTTCCCGTAGATATGGGAGATTTTCTGCAGAAAGCCCAACCTCGTCCCCAGGGCCTTTTGTCATATTGGGACGTGGAAGAAAAGGCCCTGGGATCGGCAATCTGATAGGCTATTGCTTTTCATATAAATTATGTTCAATTCAATTCAACGTGTAACCACTTTCATGTTGTTATAATTTTTTTTGTTCCCTTTGAAGAATGGAAATATACTCGATAAAGACCTCCATTGTATATTCCAGAGGTTTGCGCTTATTTCATTTATCCTGAGAGGCCCTTTACATGAGAAATTTCAACAAGGGTTGAGTTGAACACGGGATGAGTTTCAACTCGGTTGACGGTGTAAGCCTTTATCGCGTTTACATGAAGGAGGCAGAGTTGAAACTCAACTCGGGTTCAACTCAACTCGGCAACTCAACCAGTGTTGAAATTTCAGCACGGGTTGAAATTCTCGTGTAAACGCAAAATATTTTCAACTCGGGGCGAGATTAGAATGCAAACAAACGAGATCGAATCCATTTCTGCAATCATTCAAATATTTGAGTAGGCTCGGCTCACAGTCCTTCTTCTATTGTTTGCAACCATGTTTGCAACCATGTGACCTAATCTCAACCCGTATTGAGATTTCATGTAAACGCAAGGCAAAATAAGCAATGCCGTTAAACTCAACCCGTGTTGAAACTCAACACGGGTTGAAATTTATCATGTAAAGGGCCTCTGAGAAGTCAGGGCCATAGAGGCTCCCTGATGCATGAATTTCATGGCTACATAACTAAGCAGTAACTGAGCTCAGAGCAATAGGGGCCTATCCCAGTTTAGAATAACATGCTGAATACCTTCGGGAAAGCGGAATTGGGCGAAACAACTGGTGGGCGGAACTGAATAACCTCAGAAATAATCGTAGACATTCTCGAATTTGAAGCTGGTTTAGATTGGTACTTTCATTGGATTTTGTTCATGCAGTCCGTGAATGTAAAGTCACTCCTACCAAAGTTTATAAGTGATATAATAAAAATTTAATTCGTTTTGTAGACTATGTAAAAGTGTGACCACACCAAAGCGAATGAAAAATATATGTAGTCAAATTGAAAGAGAAAAGTTCCAGGAAACAAATACAACAACAACTTGCAGAATAACCGGTTGGCAAACTGGCGAATGCTGGGCGAATCACATTGGAGCCATTCGATCGATAAGACATTGATAATTCGCAAAAAACTTGATAATTCGATGAAAACCAGTTGCAAATCTCTGAAAGAATGACAGAGGCCTGAGCCCTCAGCTTGTTTGGTTTTGGTCACTCAACTCCACTGCAACTGCAACACGTACGTGGCAGCCATAGCCTGACGTAAAATTGCTGCATAAATTATGATTTCTATAATTTATGACACCTACGGAGAGAGGGTGTTTTCATGGTCATGTGACCAGCCGATCCCAGGGCCTTTTCGTCTCCGTCCCAATATGACAAAAGGCCCAAGGGACGAAGTTGCAGAAAGCCCCTTCCAAAAACCTGCAAAAACTCGTGAAAACAGTGGGCAAATTTTCCTTGGTTTTCCTTCCTAGGACTGATGACACTCACATGTATTAATGTATTTTGTCCTCTTGGGAGAATGGAATCTCCCTGGATAGGATATTGATTCCAGGGGGAAGACTTTTTCATCCTCACAAGAGGATGGCCCGTGCTAAAGCGTGCAGAAGTCATTGCGTTAAGACCTATGTAAGGCAGAAATGTAGGGGAAATTTGTTCGTGATTTTGGGCACGTTTTGAAGGTTTCTTGAAGAGGCTTTCTCGAGAAAATCCCTCATCATGTCAGAACGGAGTGGCCGATTTCAGTCAGGTAAATTTCAAAATGGATTTGAACCTGTCTACCATTAAACCGTATATTTGCAGATATCATCGTGTTTATATCCAAGGAGCCGTGATCTTTCAAACGGGAATTCTTTTTATTGACTCACCCTGTAGCATCTCTTATCCGTTCGGGGGATGAGCGTGTCAAAGAATAATAAGAATTACTTTGTTTAAGGTTGGCGTAGTGTATAGCACTAGGCTAATTAATGCCAACCATTATCAATAAATACCAAAATGTGACCTAAATGTAACCTAAATTTACAATAAAATCTATACATAATCTACAGTTGCATAATTACCTGGGAGCATAACAACATTATTGCGAGCGATTTCATAATCCCAAGAGGACAATAGGATAATACATGCTAAAACTTGTTGAAATCATTGCTGAAAGGCAGAAATATCACGAAAATTCGTTCGTGACTTTTGGCCTATTATGGTATTTTTGAGGTTCTTGAAAGGGCTTCCTGGACAAGATTCTCCATAATTTCGGAACAGATGGACTGATTTCAGTCAAGTAAAATTTAAAATGGATTTGAACAAGTCTGCAAGAAGATAGTCGCTAAATCCCGACTGGCTAACATAATTGACACGTGACACGCTCTAAACCAATCAAATGGAACCGATAACCAACAGGGAAATTTGAAATCTCAGATTTAGGCCCTTTTTGGACGATTTACCACCCTTCACAACAATATAAATCGACAGAAGGGGAATGAAGATTTTCAAAAAAATTTCTGCACAGACCTGTTCCCAATAATCTAATGCAGAGTTGATCATGGGCGCTATTATTATTATTATTATTAAATATCTATTTAAAGTAGGCTAAAAAATGAATAGCTAAATTGCAGCTAATTAAGGCATACTATTTACAATATACATAATATAAAACTAATAAAACTAAAATTAATATATATTACAGGACAAATCAGAGTTAAAATCTATCATGTTAGAAACCCAACTTGCGGGATATATACTTTGCAAAGCCTACAGTTGCATGTTCCACTATTCCAACATCTAATTCGTTTTTTGAACATAGGAAGGCTGTTTAATTGTTTTAGTTCTTGCGGTAAATGCTGCCACAGTTTATTTCCAAGGTAAGTAATGGACTCAACTCCAAAGGCCGTAGTTCGTACTTTTGGCAGTTGAGCGTCATTACCATGCCTTAGGCACTACCTAATATTTCGTTGCATGAAAATATCCTTCATGAATGGTGGATTCAGACCGCATATTGTTTTTATAAATTTCAGTCATGAGCAACTGTAGGTTTCTTACATGGATTGGCACCGATTTAGATTGCTCCAGGAGAAAACCGAAATCATTCTCGTAATCTTTATATGCAATGCGTAATGCCCTTTCTTGAATATGATTTATTCTATGATTCAAAGCTCTATCATAGAACATCCAAACTAGAGGACAGTAGCTGAAATGGGGCAAAACGAACGCCCTCATTAACTGCTGCAGTTTTTCAGTGTCCATGTATCGTGAAATTCGAGCAAGAGCGTGGAGTTTTTGGCTGGCCTTTTTGCAAACAGTCTTGACGTGTTGCTTGAAAGAAAGTGATTTATCAAAGGTTATACCGTATGCCAAGCCTATTTGCAAAGGCTATGAATTATTTCAAAAATTTGGAGAAATGCCAAAACTTTGAATTCAACGTCATTCGCACTGTAGTTTGTCATAGTAAACGGCTCATCAATGACTGAAATGTATATATGGAGACTAAATATCTTGATTCGAAGATCTCCTTCCTTGTGTTTAAGTATCTTCAAAAATTCTTCAGAAGATGCCAAATTCAGAGCACTATCTGGATCTTTTTTCAGTTTGAAGTTGCCATAAATACCTCCGGAGATATTCAAGATTTCATGTTGAGGGTAGAATGAACAACGGTAAAAGTTGCACTTGTACTGGTCTAAAAAACAGTGCACCGTCGTTATAAATAAGAGGCGAATTAACAGGTACTTACCTTTCTATCTTGCAAAAAAGGACCACAAATTAAAATCGTGAAGCAGCATATATAACAAACGTACTCTGACCGGTTTTGATAGCCAAAAACCACTTTTTCAACTGCAATCTACTGCCAGTTTTTCCAACAAATCGTTCACATTTCTTCTTGCAGCAATATTGTCAACGAAAGGAACGCAAAAACGTCAATGATCAACTACATGCAAGCTATCGTCAAATAACATACGATTCTAATGAACTTTGAATAAATAACAAATATATGTACTTGCCACATTCCAAAATGGGAAGAACTGTAGCATCGAACGTGGCCAGAACGAACGATTTCGTGATGTCCTCCTCGATAACACTTGCCCCATAACACTTTATCCGATTCTGCTGTCATCGTTGCGAGAATGAATGGGAATCGGCAATTACTTAAGCCCAAACCTCCTATAAGTTAATGAATCGCGTCCCATACTTTCAGCAGCGCAACAAATGGCTATTGTTTCGTCTTGAACATGAAATAAGTATGAAATGCTAATAAGTATGAAATGCTAATGTACGTAAGAATGTTATAGCAACAAACGGAAGAAATGTACATTTTGTTTTAAGTTTAAAAAAATAGTTTGACCATTTCGACAAAATAACATTTCAAATACTATTTTAAAGCTCTGTCATATCAATTTCACATTTTGTGGGGATGTTATAGAAAAATATCTATCTTTGGGTTACTTACACCAGATTTCATCCATAAGAAAATCACCCTTTCATGGTCAAGCAACACAGCAGCAGCGAGCAAAGCTGGACATTTATACGGCATTTGTAGACTCATGGATTTATAAGAAACAGCTTATAAGAAACAGCAGACTCAATCTTTCGATAGTTATAAGAAACAGTCACATTACAGCCCTGAAGAAGTCTTGCATGGCAGGACGAAATATCAGCATCAAATAAATTCAACCATTTGCTGTCGTTTTTGTTGTATTGCGGTGTTTCTGCCATTAAACTTACTCATTCACTTGTCACCGCAAGCATCTTCGGATCCGACAATCGACGCTGGTATCGTGGCCTTTCCTTTTTCAAACTAAGAAACAACCCTACTTGAATCTTTAAAAGCTAAGAAACTTTTATAGTTTGCAGTTTCAATTTTCCAATGGCACTCAAAAATGTTTTGACACTGTACAGTTATAGCAACTGTTTGGAAAATATTTTGAGTGCGAATCATGTTATTTACTTGTTTTGAGATCTTACTAAGAAATCTGGGAGCCCTCTTGACAAAACTAAATTAATTCTACACCCCCTGCACCAAAAATATAAGAAACACGCAAGAAACTTTTGTTTGCAAAATGGCCCAAAAAGTTGAGAAACTGCCTACCAGCCCCGGACCTTATTTTCGTATCAAAAATATGTGTATTGAAAGTTTCTCAAAATTTTCACTATCTGAGTACACACAAGTTCTGAAATTGAACCGTCAGATCATCAAACATTACTAATTGAATACTGGAATTTTTTCCACTTGGTCTGCTTTTGGTCAAGATTCCTTGCATGATCTTAATGATGGCACGAATGCATAAAATTTGCTTTAAAATTGTTACAATGACACAGGAGATCACAGAGATCTCCCAAACTCCTACGGAACTTTTTGCATTCGGTGTATACTCAGATAGTGAGAATTTTGAGGAACTTTCAATACTGGGTTAAAGTTTTGCTATCAAACAGAAAATACGTGAATGCCTCTTCAAAGTACCACACAAATGTCAAGCTTTGCTCGCTGCTGCTGTTTAGCCGTGAAGGTTTGATTTTCTAATGGATGAGCTCCAATGACGTCTATAATGCAAGTAGCCCAAAGATAGATATTTTTCTATGACATCATCGCAAAATGTGACATCGATAGGAGCCTTACAAATAGCATTTCAAATGCTATTTTGCCGAAATGGTCACATTAATGGTATCATCTTTTCACATTAAAAACAAAATGTACATTTCTTCCGTTTGTTGCTATAACATTCTTAAATACATTAGCATTTCATACTTATTAGCATTTCGTACTTATTTCATGTTCAAGACGAAACAATAGCCATTTGTTGCGCTGCTGAAAGTATGGGACGCGATTCATTAACTTATACGAGTAGGAGGTTTGGGCTTAAGTAATTGCCGATTCCCACTCATTCTCGCAACGATGACAGCAGAATCGGATAAAGTGTTATGGGGCAAGTGTTATCGAGGAGGACATCACGAAATCGTTCGTTCTGGCCACGTTCGATGCTACAGCTCTTCCCATTTTGGACTGTGGCAAGTTTGTTATTTATTCAAAGTTCATTGGAATCGTATGTTATTTGACGATGACTGGCAAGTAGCTGATCATTGATGTTCATGCGCTCCTTTTGTTGACAAAACTGTTGAAAGAGGAAATGTGCACGATTTGCTATGCAAGTATATGTTAATTCGCCTCATATTTATAACGACGGTGCAGTGTTTTTAGAGCAGCTTTACCGTTGTTCATTAAATCTTGAATATCTCCGGAGGTATCTATGGCAGCTTCAAACTGAAAAATGATCCAGATAATGCTCTAAAAATGGCATCTTTTGAAGAAGTTTTGAAGATACTTAGGCACAAGGAGGAAGTCCTTCGAATAAAATATTTAGTCTCCATGTACATTTCAGTCACCGATGAGCAGTTTACTATGACAAACTACAGTGAGAATGAGGTCGAATTCAAAGTTTTGGCATTTCTCCAAATTTTGAAATAATTCATAGCGCACATGACTAACTTTGCATTAGAGTATTGGGAACAGGTCTGTGAAGAAATTTTTTGAAAATCTTCATTCACCTTCTGTCGATTTATATTGTTGTGAAGGGTGGTAAATCGTCCAAAAAGGGCCTAAATCTGAGATTTTAAATTTCCCGGTTGGTTATCGGTTCCATTTGATTGGTTTAGAGCGTGTCACGTGTCAATTTTGTAAGCCAGTTAGGATTTAGTGCCTATCTTGTCTGCCTTTAAACAACATATTTGCTAACATTATCATGATGATATCCAGGGAGCAATAGCCTTTCAAACGGGATTGTATATTGAACTACCCAGCAGTGCCCAAATAACAACAATCTGCACAAGATCTCTACCCATCACTAACTTGATATTACGGTATCTGTAAGAAAAAGATTCAGACGATCTGTCCTGCTCACATATTGTTGAACACAGCTTTGACTGTTTTCAAACTCCTCGTCAAAGTTATGTTCATGAGCACAAATGCATAATGTATAAAGATGTGCACTTTTGCTTCAATGAAGGCCTGGGTTTCCACTGTGCTATTCTTTAAAAATCAAAATGATAATAAACCATTGAAGAAAATTTCTAAGAATATCTGTCACGTGCATTGAACCGCAAGGACGACAGAAGTACTTATTGCAACATCCAGCAGGCAATTACCAAAGAAAACTGCTGACTCCGAATGGGACCAGGCTAAAGCATATAAAGTAGTTAACACCAGTAGGGGCAAGAAAATTGAAAAGATTCAACTACCTGGGTGTGATTTCGTTCTTATCTGACAGAATACAACGATCCAGTATCTGAGAAAGAAAGGAAAATTACTAAGGAGATTTGGGAATCAAATCAATTTCTATCATAAACCAGGTGTTTCCAAAAAGTAAACATAGTTGGTAGGGCCTGGTGCCCTGGCGGATTTGCAAATTTCCTAAAAACGCGGCAAAAATTGTGGTGAAATGTGCGCTTGCACGTTATAAAACGCGGCAATCATCATCTTCGTCAATCTACCGCGTACAAACAGGATTGCTCTTGACATAAATTTGATTTAAGGAATGTTATGGAATTGCAAATTGTTTCTTCATCAAGGAGATGAACTTAACTCTATTCTACAATACTTTTTGAACTTGCATTGTTGATATACCAAACTGCTTTTCAACGTTTACCCAGCTGTTCCTGGCATACTTTCTCCGATCCTGCGAAAGAGTAGTTTCCTCTGGATGTGGTCATTTGGCAACCTGGTAACATGTGCTAAGTATTTCAAGTGTTGCACATAGTTGGATATGCAACCTGCCTTGGTAATGTTCTCAGATCCTCATTGGAGTATATGAAAAAATAGCCAGCATCCACTTCATTCACTATGTTCCCGGCCCTACTGTTTGGAGCATTTTTTCTCTTGTAGCCATTTCTAACCATTTTTCTTAGGAGACTAAACCAGACCGATTCTAGTTTTTTCTTGTCAATTGCTTTCATTGACTATGCTTGGCTGCTGTACATCAGACGACTGCGTGCAAAGGCTGTAAAAAACTGAACACAAATGTTCATTTTGATACAGTGGCCAGTAAAGACACGTTTCAATTCATGCCATTTAGAAGAAGATGAAGCAATAATATGCAGCACAAGGTACTGCTCCCTTTTCAACTTTGGTTGATATTTGATGATAGAAATATTTGAATTCTCTCAAATTTTTCAAAAGGGTGTCATTTATCGAGATAAGAGCCGGTGCTTCCATCATCTCTTCGCTTACATGCCATCGTTTCTGTCATCTTGAAAACTCTCACTTAATCTTTTGGCCTAATACCAATGGTTTCAAGATCCTATAATTTTGCGATTTCATTGTCTGCATTACCTTCCTTGATTTCAGCTCTGATGGTATTCATTGTGGCAGCACCATGGGGCGTATCATTGAACTTATGCTTGAGAAGTCCTGACAGTACCCATCTCAAAGATGTTTATACAGAAACTGGCCTATCGGGTTTACCACGAATAACACAGCCCCCCCCCCCTTGGTACTGCCATAAATAATCTGCCACAATCAAAACAGTAACTTCCAATTCAGACTTATCTTGATCTGCATCTGAAAACCATACACCTTGAAGATGGGAGTAATTGCATTTAAAAGAATCAACAGACACTGCGGAAACGATGCGGGCATGCGCACTAATGTTTCGAAACTCGAAGGATGGAAGGCAACAACTCATGCCGTCGAAGTTCTGATCGAGCAATGAACATTAAATTTTTTCGATGGTAAAATGCTTCTTTGCGGCAACTTGTCGAGGGAAGATATTGATTAAATGGTACACATCTTGTTCATTTTTCTTTCGTCTTTCTGTTAAAGGTAAAAACATTTATGTAAGCGAAATATTTTTCTGTCAAAATAGCTCAATGAAATTGCAAGTGAAAGCTTAGAGCGGCAATCTCTAAAGTGTCGACCCTATAAAAGTCCCAAACATAAGGCCGTTTTGTAACACAAAAGGGATTTTATGCTTTGAATCTAAGCTTTGGGGATGCCTCCACCATATATCAAGAGTTCTCGCGAATCCAAGGTTTTTCTTGCTCGCAACACTGAGAGAAAATCGAGGTTTGATTAATTTCGAAAATTGTCAACGTCATCGTAATTTCACAACAGGGTTGATTCACGGCAGGGACCTCAGTTCGTAGAAATTGCTTGAAATCACTTACCAATATTTGAAATAAATCCATTGCCTAAAATTGGTTCCTTCGATGTTTCTAGTCGCCGGAGATGCTTCAAGTCGTCACTGAAACTCGACTGACGTGTAAAGCACTTGAAAGTGATGTAAAAGATATACGCTGAGTATGTTAAAAATCAAAGGCATACCTTTTCTAGAAAAGAATAAGCTTCTCCGCAACTTCTTCTGGCCAAAACAATCCCAAAAAAGTTATAAGAATTTCGCAAGGAGAACACGCTATTTCTCTGACGCAACACTGTATTCGAATTTCGAATAACAGAGGGGGCAAATATCAAGTTTCACAAAGGTTTCATCATGATTTTGAAAAATGTTTTTGAAAGGAGCGAAATAAACAAATATTTTCGAAATGCAAGATCAGGAGGGAATTGATTTTCATTCATACACGTATTTTTTCTTAAGAATTTTATTTTTATTTTATATATAATCAGCTGAAACGTTTACATACAGAAGGTACCTAAGACATTACATATGAGCTACTGTACAACACTACGAGGACGATGCCAGGGAGAGCAAAAGACCATGACAACTCCCTGGCCATTCCATAAAAAGAAAAAACATCATAAAACTAAACACTATCAAATATACATTTACAAAGAGCTACACATAAAGTATTAAATACGGATACATACTAGGATCTGTTTCACACTGGAGGTCATGGCTAGCACAGGCGATAATGCTGAACAGCAGGAACCCCGACCGAGAAAACACCACCGACAACAACTGCCGCCGCTGCTGTTTCCCCTCCAGGGTCTCCACCGCTCAAAAACATTGCGCATGTGCTGTCGGTTTGAGGTTCATAGTTCGCAATATTATGGATTTGAAAATTTGGGTTTGTGTGGATGAGTTGTCATTCACACTATAGACACCTCACGTCCAATGTGAATCAAGGAGAATAGGACTTAGTATCTATGTGGTGTGTACCAGGTCTGAAATTATCTTAATTGAACCGACCAGTTCTATGGATGAAACTCATAAGAAATTGCCCATAGTATAAGAAACTCAACTCTCAGAGCGCCAAAAAATTAAGAAACTCCAGTACTGGGAAAATATAAATTAAGAAACTATCTATTTTGATAAAGGTAATCCTTGACATATTTTTACTTCACTTTCATTTGTTTCCTATATCATATTACTCGTATCAAGAAATGCTTAAAAAGCCTTGTTTTGAAATGCTCACGAGGGCACATGTAGTGAACACGAAGATCGTTATGGCTCATGTTATGAAGCCTCTAAAAAGTCGTAAGAAATGTTGAGTACTCAAAATCTGATAATTTTAAGAATTTTTTTTTTTTTTATTAATCTAAAACTTAAAAACAACAAGTTAATGCAAGTTACTGTGGCATTTGCAGCGATGAAAGACGCATGGTCACCGGGTCCTCACTACAAATGCCACTTACAATTTTCTAAGTAATATCAACAATAAATTAATAATAGAACACAAAAAACAAAAACAAAAAAAATAAGATACATATGCACACTAAATCGGGACAAAGTAAAGGCCAAGGCAAAACTGAAGTACCCCCAAAACCCGCACAAACAGCCCACCACCCACCAAACCACAACCACGAGCGCACCGGCAGGGAGAATGAAACAATGGTTCAGGGATCCAACCCCGAGGGGAAAAAGACTTTCCAATTTATCATAGACTCCCCCCAACCGATGCACCCGCGGCAGCAGTGCGATGAGTAGAGACAGCCCACGCAAATTTCGGGAGCACTTCAGTCAAAAAGAAAAAAAAGGGTTAGGCTGCTGTTTTTCCAGAAAGTTTAATTAAACCGTCCAGAAGCAATTTTCAGTATTGGCCCAAATTCTTCGTTTCTTATAAACAAGTACGTGTAATGTGCTTTTAGATTACACTTTACTATGAATTTAGAATAGCTTTTAGGAAAATGGAGAAAAGGCCGCCAAACTGATAAACTGACATATCAAATTTCCCCAAAAAGTATTTGAAATCTACCAAGCTGCAGTTTTGGAATGAGTAAAAGAAATCTGGCATGCTTGAATTTTACGTTTTCCTTATGTTAAACTAATTGAAGATTGTTCAGCAGATCATCACATCCTAACTCTTTAGAAGCTGACTCCTCTTATACTCCTTGAACCATATCCAGCAGTGGGCATCAGGGACAACCGCCTTTGGGTTGAGACCAGATAAAAAGAGAGCATTTTGAAGGGGCGGGCTGGTAATAAAAACCGTCACAAAGCCACTAATGGCGATGAAATGCATTAAAAGAGGCCAAAAATTCAGGATTTTTCTTAGGCCTATTGGTTTTCTACTTACATAGTTCTGGAATTTGTGAAAAATTGATGGAAATAATTGTCAATCGAATGGTACCTTCAGAGCCAAAGAACTGAGGGACACAAGCGACGGAAATACGAGGAGGAAAGGAGAGATAGGAAAAGAGAAATAGGCTCTGGGACAATCCATACAATGCCTCGTTCCTGTGAGGTGATCATAAACAAACACGACAGAAAGTTGTCTGTGACATCTTTTCATCCTGCTCCTAAAACAGGGATATTGATTTTTATTTGTTCAGATTATGTTAAGAGTTTTTATCCCAATTTTCACCTCTATCCTTCGTTGATCGGATTTCTGTTCCTTTTCTTTGCCTCTCAATTCTTTTGGTTCTGGTACCCAGGGAAATAAAATTCGAAATTCGAATACAGTGTCGCGTCAGAGAAATAGCGTGTTCTCCTTGCGAAAGCCTTATAACTTTTTTGGGATTGTTTTGGCCAGAAGAAGTTGTGGAGAAGCATATTCTTTTCTAGAAAAGGCATGCCTTTGATTTTTAAAATACTGAGAGCATATCTTTTACATCATTCTCAAGTGCTTTACACGTCAGTCGAGTTTCAGTGACGACTTGAAGCATCTCCGGCGACTAGAAACATCGAAAAAGCCAATTTTAGGCAATGGATATATTTGAAATATTGCCGGTATTCATTCAAACAATGGTCAATTTGTGACTAAAACTCTTATATATGGAGGATACACCAATTTTGCAACTGGTTCGAACAAGAATTCATTCATTGGTAAGTGATTTCAAGCAATTTCCACCAACTGAGGTCCCTGCCGTGAATCAACACTGTTGTGAAATTTCGAGGACGTTGAAAATTTTCGAAATTTATCAAACCTCGACTTTCTCTCAGTGTTGCGAGCAAGAACAACCTTGGATTCATGAGAACTCTTGATATATGGTGGAGGCATCCCCAAAGCTTAGATTCAAAGCATAAAATCCCTTATGTGTTACAAAACGGCCTTATGTTTGGGACTTTCATGGGGGCAACACATTAGAAATTGCCGCTCTTAGCTTTCACTTGCAATTTCGTTGAGCTATTTTGACAGAAAAATATTTCGCTTACATGAATGTTTTTACCTTTAACAGAAAGACGAAAGAAAAATGAACAAGATGTGTACCATTTAATCACTATCTTCCCTCTATAAATTGCTGCAAAGAAGCATTTTACGATCGAAAATATTTAACGTTCATTGCTCGATCAGAATTTCGACGGCATAAGTTGTTGCCTTCCATCCTTCGAATTTCGAAACATTAGTGCGCATGCCCGCATCTTTTCCGTTCTGTCGAATCAACATGAACATTTTTAATTTTAGAAATGATAGGCACTACATACCCTATTCCCTCACATATAAGCGCATGCGCCTATACGCGGATTTTTTAAATTTTCGAGAAATTTGAGGCCAGATTTTTGTTGTGTTATAGGCGCATGCGCCTATAATTTTTTCTGTATTCATTGATTTTAGGCATTTAATTGTGTCAGAGTGTTGAAGATAGAACTGAGTGAAAAACTTAACACAATTTGTAAGATGAAACAATTGTTTCAAATTTTTCTATTAACAAAAAATTTCATCAAAATCGTTCTCTTTGTTTAATACTCTCCCCTAAACCACCCCTAGGGTAACCCCCTTTCATGAAGTGGCCATTGTTACGTCAACCCGACTGCCTGAAAAATGTCACATCTTAAGGTCGGTGATTGGACAGGAAAACCATTTTCGGCAACGGACCAACGCACCTGTCCCACAGAGAATTCTGTGGAAAATGAGATTGGAAATAGGCAGAATGAAACAAGCAAGGCAGAGTATAAAAAACAGAAGAAAAAGAAAAACTAGGAGGGAATGGGAGAATGGGGAAAATAAACAAAATTCGAAAAGCGATAGCGAAATTTCCAACTTGCTACGTAGGATCACAATAACGGTATGAGGAAATGCTGCCTACACAGCATGAATAATACGCCCTTTGGCACCCTGCGATCCCATGCTAACCAAAAAAGGTCGCAGATTAAACTGCTAGAAAATAACGACCACGCTACTCCGGGGAGGTATTAACTCCAGTTAAACTAGCATCTAACTGCCATTAAATTCATCAGGGTCACTTTCGTCATCAATTTCGCTCCAAATAGCACTTTCGGGCTCTGCGTCGTCAGATAAGAGAAGGTGAGACTGTTGGGCATATACCCAAAAGACTTGCCAAATTCTGTTCGTATATTTTGACTTCTGGCGGAAAAACTGACACCTTCAGAATCGTTGCAACAACGGATGATAAACAAAAACCATAAACCATAAACCATAAACCATAAACCATAAACCACAACCTTGCGAGAATTCTGTTAAGGCTACTGTAACCGTTCAGACGGTGATTAAGAAACTCTGTTTACCACGGCCGTTCGTCAAAATATACCAAATTCGATGCAGAATTAAACGCAGAACATCATAAAAAATATGCGCAGTCGATTTAATGAAAGCACAAATGATTTATTTCAAATTGTAGGCGAAATACACTATCCTTGCGAAAAAATCTTTGTGTACCCCAGTGAACATTGTTGGACCACAACTACCCATTTACCAAAGACTCAAGGTCCTGAAATGCACAACTGTGTCACGAAATTTGATCAAACGTACTGTCTAGTAAGAATGCCACTTTAAATTTGTGTTAATTTCTGAAATGTCGTTTTCAACTTTCAAACCTCTGTGAAACTCGAACAAGTGGATCTATCGAAAATCGCCGATACAGTTTCATAGTTGATGATAATGATTCATGAAATAACATATCAATTAAAACTAACTACATATGATTTCATGCGCCCAAGAAGAAGCAGAGCTTATCGAGTCTGTGGAGCTTACGAATTTGATATAATTATATGCTTTGTGACAATGTATGCGAAGTTTCAAGCAATTGGATTGGTTCGTTGGGTACACAAAGATTTTTAGTACCCACCAGTATTCCAGAATCCTTTTTCGAGAAATTAGGCTTTATCAAATTCAGGCAAAAAGTGCGGGAAAAACGATTATGCTGATAACTGCAAACATGAAACCACGGGTCAAGCAATAAGGCTTAAAGGCGGTCTTGCTAAATATTTTTGTCAATAAAACAGCAAGGAGAGATTTGCGAATATGGCTGTCACGAAAATCCATCAAAACTTGTCCTTACAGAGAATGCGCTACTATCCTCCCAATCAAGTCCTTCCTTAAACTCCTTCAATTCATTAAATATTTCTCACAATATTTTAGCAAAACATCTTCCGCTTTTTCACAGATAGATTTTATGTGATCATGCCGATATTTTCGATTTATTGGTTCAGGCAAGCCGAGAACACTGCATAATTTCCTTGCTTCTGAATAGCCCCTCCCATGCGCAATAAGAAACATATAATGACACACCAAAAAATAAGTTCAGTCGGTGAGTAGGGGAGACTGGGGACAATTGTAACACCGGGCAATTGCAACACTGACTCTCATGCCTTGCAGAAAAGTGCAAAAATCTGATTTTTGCACAGAACATGCTCATTCTAACCCTCTACATAAGACTTGAGATACATGAATATTCAGCCAAGTTTGCAAGATTTTCGGGGGAAAACATGTTTTTGAGTACGAAAGTAAATACGTGCTTTCACAGTAAATTTGTGTCTGAAAGATTTTGCTCTTGAGTAAAAAATTTCATTTTCACATCACAGACATGGCATCTATTTAGGATCAAAACTACGTTAAAACCTATAAGCTCCACAGCTTATGACATGTGAAAATGGAAAATAACGATAGCTGACCAGGTCACGGGCAATTGTAGCACCCTGTTACAATTGCCCCGGTGTAAGCAGCCCGATGCTTTGGTTTTGATTCATTTTCTAATCTGGTCGAACAATGTGCATCAATGCAGTATTAAAGAGTTTTGATTTGAAACTTTTCTCAATCGATTCAATTTTTTCAACTGATGCACCCAAACTTACAAAGAAATAAAAACTACATCTTATTTTTAATTTTTTCTTTTGAAAGCCATGAATAATCTGCCACCTGGTGCTACATTTTGTGTAAGGAAAAAGCAGAGTCGTGCAATAATCATCTGTAATGATTTTAAAGATATGCAACAATTCCTCCAACCATCTGTTACAATTGCCCCGTGAAGGTATCCCCACATCTTGATTTCGTTTTTGCAGACATAAATTGCAACCTGGTGGCAAAAACAGTGGACGAAAAATTCCTTTTCTTCAACTCTTTATATCAGTTGCATAAGAAAGTTATTCCCGAATGAACGTTTTAAACTGTCACCTATCCAGGTAATGTTGTTGTTTTGACAGGCGTTTTTTTTTGTTAGGGGTAGATCTCTGATCCCAGGCTATTTTCCTGCAATGTTAAAGTCCACAGTAGACAGTGATCTACCCCTAAATCTAAATCTAAATCGAAATTTTATTTATTTAAGCTGATGAGCATAAATATCTCGAACCGTATAAGTTGATTTTTGCTGGGCTGGGTTTCCGCCAGGTACAAAAAGCCCCACGCGTTTTATTCGTCATCAATCATATTTTTGACATCCTCTGCTTTTTTTTTATTCATTTGCTGTTTATTTATCTATCTATTTACTTATTCATTCTCTTTTTCAAAACAATGAAGATTTGGCGTGGGGCGTGGCACTACCTAGTGGAAATCCAATTTTAGCTTTATACAGTATAGCACTCAAGCTGAGCTCGCATTTGAGGCGCTGCTGCCCCGTTGTTGCAGTATGTTGTGGCGCGTGTGGAAAAGTTTTGAATATTCAAACATTGTTGGATTGCCGCACACATTATTTTTGTTTGCTGAAATATGCGGGGAGATGGCGCTTCGAGTGTTAACTCGGCTTTTGTCTCGGTTTTTTGGATTTTTTTTTCCTTCTAATTTTGGAGCGTAAAAACCCGTAGAAACCGCGCGGAAAATTTACTCAAGCTCCATCAGTTTGCTTTTCTTTACATCGTGCGTGATAAAGAAAATGTTTCCTCTTTTTAGAAGTGACCCAGAAAAAGTAACGTTGTTGTTTGTTTTGCTTTTACTCGCATGAAAAATCCAGTTGCCAATGGCAGATATATAGGTTCCTTACTCAAAAATACGAAGTAGCACGAAATGTCCAAGTAAAATTTGTTGTCTGTAAACAAAAGGATGTGTTTGTGTTACATGCTTTGATAGCAGAATACACGTGCACAACAATTTTAATGAATTTGATCAAATCCCCTAGACCCAAAGAGCGTACCCTCGTAAATCCCAAGAGCTTTTACCATCTTGCATGCATTCGACTCAAATATGATTCTGAGTCGATTATCTTATGAATGTTGTGTTAAAGTTTCTACTTATTGTCATGACCTTTTTACTTTTGAGAGTATTTGTTTGGTATGTATTTTGTTTACGTCTTTTGGACTTGTTATTGGTGGTTGCACTGGCATTTGTTGCCCCTTAGGACTAGCGAGAGGATTTCTCTACGATGATGCCGGTTGAAATCAATCAATGGCGAGCAACAATAGGGTGTTTCCGTGTATCCATGCAAAAGTCGTCCCCATTGAGGAAAAATGTAAGGTCATTTTCAATTCTTTCTCAAATTCTAAAGATATATTGGTTTTGTTATTGTTTCATCGCAATCTCAATCCTTGCATTGCCCTTTACACTAACGATACAGTTTCTTGCAGTACACTTTGTGTCAACACAGTCATTTTTCTTGCCTTTGTTCGCCCGCGTGCATCGCTTTGTAAGGACAGTAGTTTATGCGACTGTAGAACTTTTCAAGCGAATCCCTCTCGGTATCATTAGTCTTGTTCGATACAAGCATGTAGCTGTGAAGCAATTTCTTTTCCTTTATATATATTTTTTCATAGGGTGTATGACATGCAGCACTCTACATACGCAATGGTTAGTTTCCAGGACAATTTTGCTTAGTGGGGATGTAGAGACAAACCCCGGCCCCGAGACACTTGATTTTTGTACTTGGAATTTAAATAGCATTATCGCGTATGACTTTTTAAGAGTTTCCCTTGTTGAGGCATACAACTCGGTGTATAACTATGACTTGATTGGGATAGTAGAAACTCACCTTGATAGCAGCGTAGATAAGGAGAGACTGGCATTGAATGGTTATACGTTTATGAAAAACAACCACCCACAAAATGTGAAAAGAGGTGGTGTTGGGTTATACGTCAAGGATTCCCTTCCTTCAAAAGAACGTTTTGACCTGGTGACTCTCCCAGAGTGCGTTGTGTGTGAGATCCAACTGAAGAGGAAAAACTACTTTTTCGTTGTCATTTATAGAAGTCCAAGTCAGGCCCAGAGTGAATTTGATAACTTTGCGATAAACTTCGAATTGATGCTATCCAAAATGCATGCTGAAAATCCATTCTGCGTTATCATAACAGGTGATTTCAACTGTAGATCAACTCAGTGGTGGATTAATGATATTGAAAATAATGAGGGAAAACTATTTGAGCCAATAACGTCTGACATCGGTCTTCATCAGCTGATATCTGAACCAACCCACTTAATGGGTGATTCCAAATCTTGCATAGATCTAATTTTTACTGACCAGCCTAACCTCATTACTGAGTCTGGTGTTCATCCGTCATTACATGAGCAGTGTCACCATCAAATAGTTTATGGAAAACTATCTGTTTCGAATGTAGCACTACCTCCTTATAAGCGAAGGATTTGGCATTATGATAAAGCAGATTTCGTTGCCATTATGAAAAGTATCGAAATGTTTAGCTGGCGCGAGCATCTTGACAAAATCGTGTGCCCGAATGAACAGGTCAAATTACTCAATGAAGTCCTTTTAAACATCTATTCTAATTTCATTCCCAACCAAGTTACAATAATCAAACCTCGCCAAGCACCCTGGATAACACAAGCTGTCAAAAAATTTCTAAGGAAAAAGAATCATGCTTATAAAAACTTCGTGAGAAACGGCCGGCCAGACGACAAGCTTGAGGGAATCAAAAGTATGATATCTGAAGGTGCAAAAATGATCGAGAATGCCAAACAAAATTACCTCCGTAAAACAGGGCAAACTTTAGCAAATCCTGGGACCACTAGCAAAACATACTGGTCTTTAATTAATACTGTTCTTAATAAGGCAAAGATTCCTATAATACCACCCCTGTTAGAAAACGGGTTGTTCGTAACTGATTTTACTGAAAAGGCTCAGCTATTTAATGACTATTTCATACTCCAATGCACGACAATTGACACAGGTAGTGAAATTCCTCTCGAAACCCCAGGACATCCTATATCAATAAGTGATTTTGTCATCTCTGAGGAAAAGATACTGGAAATTATAAGATCACTTAATCCTAACAAAGCACATGGTTGGGATGAAATTTCTATAAGAATGATAAAACTAAGCGATGTCTCATTAGTTACTCCTCTTAAGATCATATTCACAAACTGTTTGAAACGTGGCGTATTCCCCGATACTTGGAAACGTGCAAATGTAGTCCCTGTTCATAAGAAAAATGAAAAAAATGTAAAGAACAACTACCGTCCTATTTCTCTTCTGCCAATTTTTGGAAAGATGCTTGAAAAACTTATGTATAATTCCCTATACTCGCATCTTGTTTCGTGTGACCTACTTAATCCCAATCAATCTGGTTTTCGCCCGGGTGACTCAACAGTCAACCAATTAATTTCAATAACGCATACTATTTTTGAGGCTTTTGACTGTAACCCTCCTCTGGATGTTCGTTCCGTGTATCTTGATATTTCCAAAGCATTTGACAGAGTATGGCATGACGGTCTTATTTATAAACTAAAACGATGTGGCGTCTCAGGACAATTTCTTTCTCTTATCCAAAGTTTCCTTAAGGATCGGAAGCAGCGAACAGTTTTGAACGGAAAATGTTCTAATTGGGGAGATATTTTAGCAGGAGTGCCTCAAGGTTCTATATTAGGACCATTGTTTTTCCTTGTGTACATCAACGATCTCACCTTAGACTTGAAATGTAGCGTCAAACTTTTTGCCGACGACACATCCTTGTTTACGGTTGTTCAAGAACCTAATGCAGCTGCCGAGGATATGAACCATGACCTGGAGTTGATAAGTCAGTGGGCCTATGATTGGAGGATGTCATTTAATCCCGATCCACAAAAACAAGCTGTCGAATTGCTACTTTCAAAGAAAAGAAATGAAATAGATCACCCCGTTATCCTTTTTAATAACATGCCCGTTAAGAAAGTAAATGAACATAAACATCTAGGTATTATCCTGGACTCAAAGCTTTCTTTCTCAGCTCATGTTAAATCTGCTATCTCTAAAACAAGAAAGGGCATTGGTCTACTAAAATATCTCTCCAAATATCTGCCCAGACATACCCTGAACGAATTATATAAGACAAATTTTACTTTTTTAGATAGTAGGCTTGAATTAGCTCTTAGTTATAGCTATTGTATCTATATGTATATATGTCTTGTATGTATATATATATATATATAGGTCGAAACGAAAAGTGTCCAGGTACCGTAAGATATAGGTCGAAACACATATATATATATGTAGGCCTACTTTAAATAAATTGATAATAATAATAATAACAATAATAATAATAATAATAATAATAATAATAATAATAATAATAATAATAATAATAATATAAGCTATATGTACGACCCCACCTGGACTACGGAGACATTATCTATCATATTCCATCTAAAGTATGTGAATTCAGTCAAAACATCATACTACCAAATCTAATGGAAAAACTAGAGTCTGTTCAATATTCTGCTGCTCTTGCTGTAACAGGGACATGGAGGGGAACATCACGTGAAAAGCTTTACACAGAGCTTGGCTAAGTTCCCGAAGGTGGAGTAGACGCCTGACTTTGTTTTATAAGATTATGAATAATCTCACCCCGTTGTATACAAAGGAGCCAATCCCACGACTTCATGTGTCGAATTACTCCCTTCGCAATCAGGATGCTATTTGGCGAATAAAGGCAAGAACAGAAAAATTTCAATCTAGCTTCTATCCAAACTGCATCTCCGAATGGAATAAACTTGATCCTGAAGTCAGGCTTGCACCGTCCGTTGCTGTTTTTAAGACAAAGCTTCTATCAATAATTCGCCCCCCTCCAAAACCTGTATTTGGTATTCATGACCCGAGAGGCCTATCATATCTTTCCCAAATAAGGGTCGGTCTCAGCAAACTAAACTTCCACAAATTCAAGCATAATTTTAGAGACACCGTAAACCCAATGTGCCCTTCGAATGATGGCATTGAAGATGCGGAACACTTCTTGTTGCTTTGCCCTTCTTTTGATGCTCAACGACGAGATCTTCTCGCTGGAGTCTTTGATGTATTACGACCGTTTGGACATAGTAATCTTTCAAATAAGGTCCTAACTCAGCTTTTACTGTACGGCGATGAAAAGTTCTCTTACGACCTCAATAGAACTATTCTCAACTTGACTATACAGTTCATCCGCGAAACTGGACGGTTTGAGTAAGGTCGCTTCTAACGAAAGATATACACCACGTAACCACTAAATCCCTGTCTGTTTCTTTTTTGTCTCTTGTAAGTTTGTGGAAGTCTGGTTGCTTAAAGTGTTGGACGGCAGGTGCATGGTGGCTAATTTACCCAGACTCCTTCCGCGCGGGGCTTTTTTCATTCTTAAAGAAACTTCAAGATAAGTTTTTCTCCACCAGTTACTTTTCCTCGCCATCACCTGGATCTGACGTCTAATATGCAGCAGACTTAGGTATCAATCGTTCTTATTATCCGTATGTGTTGTTTTAGTAGTGTTCTTTAAGATTAAGTAGTTTTTCTTTCTCTTATCTATGTTAATTCCCTTGGGGTAGACACAGCCTTTTGCTCCCCGGGGGTATTTGTCCCAGTAGTATTGTAAAGTAATTCTTGTAAGTAGTGTAGACCGTAATATGTATTGTAAAATTTTATTGAATTATAAAAAAAAAAAATTGCCCCGTGTTACCGGGCAATTGTAACACTTAACCACTGATTTTGAAACTATCACAGCGTCACAAAAATTGGTTCTATGTAATGGAAACTAATGTCTATTTTATTCCAAGGGATGCAACTACAACATCATCTATCTTCAAGAGCGTAATAAATGATTAATTAGAAGATATGGCTGATTTTCCAAAAAGTGTTACAATTGATCCCAGTCTCCCCTACAATATATTTTTCTCATTGCGCATGCCCTTTCCTATTAGACTAAACGCTATGACAGCTTTTCTATTAACAGCAAACGATCGACCATCCCTAGGACTTCTTGGGAATGACTTTTTTGTGCTTTTTGGTGGACAGTCATCATTAATGCAGTGAATTTCCCACCTGGCAACGAGACCCTGACGCTTCTCTTTATCGTCAAAAATTTTCGAATTGATTTGGCTTTCCAAGCAAAACTGAGGTCGCGTTCAGTTGGGCTTTTAGTAATGATAAACTAATTATGTAACCGATTCTGATCCCTCCTCAGCATACAAACTTTCCTGATCAAACCACGACCTTTTATCTGATGACGCAAGATTCGTTGTATTTTCCTTTCTCAAAAGGCTTTTTAATTCTTCTCCTGAACTTTGTTCTCTTTTTCTGCGCCCAGTAAGCTTTTCGAAAACGGCCCATTGCGAATGAATCAGTTCCGAAAGCAAAGGAGGTTTTCTAACAAAGAGCAAACATTACACCCGTGCGGATTAGAATTATGGCCTTCTAAACCACACAAGTATCTGAATCATTCGCAAGGTCAAGTAGCTCAAAACTAACAGGGTCATAACTAACAAAGTACTGACACCAAATCAATCTGCTTTTCGAAAACTGTATTCCACTGTAACATCCCTGATAAACGGTACTGATTATTGGTATGACAATATGGATAAAAAACAGCTCAACTTGGCCATATTTCTTGATTTGAAGAAGGCATTTGATACCGTAGATCATACAATACTGATAAAAAGTTAGGTGCATTCGGTATCAGGGGAATCTCAGGAGAATGGTTCACATCCTTCTTAAGTAGTAGAAAACAATTCTCCTCAGTTAATGGAAAACAGTCGGGGGCTAGATTGGTAACATGTGGTGTACCGCACGGGTCATGCTTGGGACCATTCCTATTCATAATCTACCTAAATGACTTTGAAAGTGCTTAGAATTCTCTAGGGCTAGTATGTATGCAGATGACACACATGTTACATTAACATCTAGTAACGTTGATGATCTAATTACAAATGCCCACGAAGAATCAAGAAACATCTCGGAATGGATGCGGATAAACAAGTTAATTGCAAACCCGAAAACACTGAATACATGATCATTGGCCATCCACGGAGGACAAATAAGGTTGAAATCTCAGAACCACTGAATCTGAATGATTCAGAAAATTAAGCGTGTCGCGAAGACCGAATCACTAGAGGTTATTGTGGATGAAGGGCTAAACTGGGATGAACAATTCAGCAAAGTGAAAGGGAAGATCAGTGGCGGTCTTAAGTCACTAAAAAAACTGAAAAATCTTATTTCCCAATCCCAGCTTGACCATGTATACCGTGCACTTGTCGAAAGCCATCTGCGATACGCTAATGATATTTTGGGGAGTCTTCCTAAATCAAAATTGAATACCCTCCAACGTCTGCAGGACAGAGCCCGTTCGATTATTGATAAGGCCAGACTAAAAGACAATTGGTCTCATAATTGGTTGACCGTTGAACAACTAATAAACTTTGATCGATCAGTTATGACATACAAAATAATCAACAGGCAATGTCCCGAAAGCCTTTGGTATAAATACCATAAAGGACCCAGCATTCCAACTACAGAACAAGGAATTGCAGGGACCTACAAAATTCCAAGAAATAATCTTGAATATTCAAGAAAGGCTTTCACTATTCGGCTCTGAAAGCTTGGAACAATATACCCATCAATATAAGAGAGCTCCCTACACTTAGTAGATTCAAAAAGCAATTGAAAAGTTATTATACGAGCAGAACACATCCTAAAACACGACGCCCTGGAAGAGCAGCTGCTATTAGATAGGTTACTGTGCATAATTTAGCTTTAACTTTATACAGATTGTATTAATGTAATTATGATATTTATTTTCTTATTTAGGTATTGTGTTCGAATGGCTAGGGTCAAACGTCGCCTTTTGGTCGCGCCGAATTAAATTGATTTGGATTCGACACGAGAGCGACGCTGGAGCGGCTTTAGGTCAGACGTCGAATTGAATTGACATCGCTGGAGGCAAACAAATTCAATCTGAAAATGCAGTAAGACTTCTGGGGGTAAAAATCGATCACAGACTAACCTTTGACGACCACATTTCCGACCTATGTAGAAAAGCCGCTACGCAGCCAAAGAGATAGTCTATTGGTCCAAAGCTTCATTTTTTCAAATTTTAATTACTGCCCTCTGGTCTGGCATTTTTCCTCTGAAAAGTCAGTGAAAAAAATTGAGAAGATCCACGAGCCAGCCCTTAGATTTCTTTACAATGACTCTACAAGCTCTTATGACGACTTACTTTCCAAAGCTGGGAAATGCATGATGAGAATCAGCCGTCTCAGAACTCTTTGTATTGAAATCTATAAAACTGTCTCAAAACTAATTATGCAGGATATTTTCAAACTAAAACAACCAACAAGGTCAGCAAGGAACCAAAACGAATTAATCCATCATAGACCAAACCAAGTTACTTTTGGTTCAAACAGTCTCTTATCGTTAGGACCACAAATTTGGAATGCTTTGCCCAAAAATATTAAATTAGCCGAAAACATTCAAACATTTAAGAGACTAATAGAACAATGGGATGGGCCAACTTGCAGATGTATTATTTGTTGCTAATGAACTAAATATGTATTATCAATTATTGCCAGTAGTATATTTAGATATTCGATTTAGATTAGTTTCTATTTAGAAGCTAAAATGAGATTGAATCAAAATAAGATGACAAACAAACAAGCAAACATCAGACGCTCTCGCGTCGCATTGTACGACTGAACCAGTCGAATCTTATAATTTAGGTCGACTCAAATTAAATTGCCGTACAGTCAAACGTTGCATTTTGGTCGCGCCGAATACAACTATTTAATACGGCGTGGCCAAAATGCGACGTATGACCCGGGACTCGCCATTTTTGAGAAACAAGAGTGCATCTTTTAAAATGCTCAAATTTGCAAGTAATTTGGTTTGTTTCATGAAGCGAGGTGGCTAAAACGGTACTCATATGCATGGAGCATGAGAATACGACGAAAAGGAAAAATCGAAAAATTCTTGTTTGAACCTTAAAGGAACAATGAACTTACGAACAATCGAGCTTGTAATCAATGAATATTTGCAAAGAAGTGAACAGCTTGACATAAATATTTCGTAATATTTCTTACGCACCTCTTTTGAATTTCGTCGTCATATAGGCGCACGTGAGCATTTATCCGGATCAGGGAGCGCTGAAGGCGCGGGAGGGGAAACGGCTAATGTTTTGAAAATTGACGTTCGATGCGCAGATTGAAAACAAGGTCAAGCACTCTCAAAGCAAAATGCCGGAAAGATGGAAAGCTGTGGGGAAAAGCGAAAATGGTTAGGCAAGAGGATTCAACATTTCCTCCAAGGACCCGCAGACAAACTACAGAAACTACAAAACCGTGCCGTGAGGATAGCTACAAACAGCCCTTACGATGCGTCCTCACAACCACTTCTGAAGGAACGAGGATGGCAAACGGTCGGAGAACTTATTGACATGGAAACCGCCAGGATGGTGTACAGGTCAATTAATGAGGAAGCTCCCAATTACCTTGCAACTTTGTTCGAGAGGTTGTCGGATAATAGTGTCTACTTTTTGTGCCACAATTACACCCAGTAATTCACACTTTATTATATGTGTCTTTCTGCACCAGTTTCAAATAACATCTAGAAAAGTCAATTTTCTTTGTGTTCCCTCTCCTCCTTAAGAAATCCCCTAATCTCATTATGGCTCTTCATACTTACCTATTTAGTCTGTTTACATTTAGCCCTAAGTACCATCCTGTGTTTTTTTTTCAATGTTATATGTTGTATTTTATTTTAAATTCATCTTTGTTAATTAGATAGGTAGGTATGTAGAGTTATAAAATGTATTAGATGGATTTTTAAAATGAAATGAAATGAACTGAACTGAACTGAACTGAACTGAACTGAACTGAAGTGTTAGAGAGCTTCGAAATACAAATACAGACCTGAAGCTGCCTTCCCTAAAAACGTCCAGTGGTCAACGGTGCTTTGCTTATATTACGATTATGGAATAGCCTTAACGCTGATGTCAAGACAGCGTCGACCTTAAATCGATTCAAAGCTGCATATAAAACCAGCCAGTAATCTTTTCGGTTGAACTCCTTATTTACATACCAGTTTTATTTTTATCTTTATCGTTACATTTAAATTTTGATTAGAGATATTTATTTTGTTATTATTTTACAGGGCAATTTGGAAATCAGTATTTAACTGTATATTTAACCCTGTTTAAAGAATTTAAAATGAAATTAAAAATGAAAATGAAATGACGTTGCTGGCCAGGGATCTTCAAATTGATATTCAAAAATACACGTCTGGTATAGATGAAACGAGATAAGCAGATGACACCATCTTCATTTTTGAAAGACAGCGAAATTGTTTCATCTTTTCAGCAAAGCTATCTTCATGCAAGAGATTCAGAAGGGCCTATTATTGGCCTTGAGCTTTTTTGCACTTGGACTCGCACTCAAGAACCATACACAAACGACTGTGTTGCTCAGCGTGTAGGCTGCTGCTTGGACGCTATGCAAGCCATCGCGTAGCTTCTAATGAATTAATGGACACTATTATGGTGGATGTTATGCTGGCAAGCTCTCTTCTAAATGCTAAGCAGCGAAGTTCAATAACTGCACTGCAAAATGATTGAAACGAAATCCTAGTGCAGTAGATCAGGCTCACGTGTCGATGCCATTGACCTTTGTAGTTGTAAAAAGGTTGTAATCAAGATGAGATACCAATACCAGTTTTATGCATTTACATTATTCCTGCCTGTCAAAACTGCAAATCAGTCAGCCAAAAATAGTAGAACAAGTTTTAACAATATGAACACACAATAAGAGCAAGTTCAGAATGGGAAATTACTGCAGGAGTGATGAGTTTCAATTTGCAACTATAATTTGAAACAAGCAAGAGTGTTTTAACTGTTTAGACTGCATGAAAGAAGTTTCCAAAAAAATGTTTCAAGAAGCTTTTTGTAGTTGCCTATTTATCCGAGAGTTTAGTTTCTTATGAGGGGTTTCCTTCAAGGAAGCTTTAAAGGAATAATCCCAGGGGGTACTCCCATTGAGGCCAAACAGGGGGCTCCAATCGGTTTTACCAAATGTCAAACACATACTGCCGATTTGAAGATCCCTGGCCAGTTATAAGATTTCAACTCAATACAGTTCTCCACATGGCAATATGGTCATTGCAGCAATACTCATCAATGAGTTTTTTTACTTTCTTCCATCAGTCTTTATAATAATTATAAAAAACTGCAGAAAACTTTTATTAATAGATGCTACCAAATGACCTAATTTTAGGTCCATTTTAGTACAGTTCCTGCAAAAAGATACTACCATTTAAGGGTATTTTTCAAAATTGTTGAAATCGGGGAATGATTATTTGGTACTCAAGAGTACTGTACCCACTTTATGACTTATCTGTCATAAAGTCTGTCTTAAATTACAGTAGTTGTCACCTGAGATTTGCAATAGCGCAAAATTGGTTTGCAAAGTATTTCTATTGTTGTTATTCGTGAGCATTCGCAGGCAACATTTAATTTGAGACGGATTATAGATTCTCTGTTTCTATACATTATATGCCTTGCACATATTAACAAGTTTTACTGCCTAAGAATTCTCAATAAATCTAAAGAAAACTAATTAGTTTCTTTGAATTCTTGTTTGAAAAAATTTAGAGTGTTTCATAATCACTCAGGAATTTGTTTCATAATGTTACCTGAGGTCTTGAAAATTCTTAAGGATTCTTGTCATGTATATGTGCAAAGGGACTGCATTGTAAAATGGACTTCACCCAAATTTTTATTGGAAGAAGCAACCCTTTAAAATAAACTGTAGTACCATCATCACTCACGAACCATGAAGTTTTTGAAATGAAAATTGCATTGCCAGCCCAAATGATACCAAAACAAGATTCGTATTTATATATAATGATTTGATATTCTGGTAATTCTTCAGACAATCTAAGCAGGTGAACAGAAAAGGAAACATCCAGTGTGCATATTTTCAATCTGATTTTGACATTGTAGCACACAAACAGTTAAGTTAAAATAAAGTAACAATATGTTAAGGATTTCCTTTTTCAAAATAAATATTCTTTAATCATATTTGCCCAGTATTAGAGTTTCTTCATTTTTTGACAATCTGAGAGTCGAGTTCTTACAAGCAGTTTCTTTTCAACAAAATATGTGTATGCCACCAATTCTTGCAAGCATGAGACAGGTAGCTGTAAAAGGAAAGAAAAGATGCAATACTGATAAGATGCAATAAGAAAAGATGCAATATAATAACTGTGTAATGGCTGCGTTTCTAAGTTGCACAAGTGACTGTTTGAGCAATACAGGCCTCATTGATGTGCAAGCACACAAACATAATGCAGTAAGAACCCGCAAAATAGAAACCAGTTTTTTCAAAACAGCCTGTTTAGTTTCCTATTAAAAGGTCACTAATATTGAAACAGGCTGAAAGGTTTCTTATCACATGGTTAAGAAACCTTCAGTTATTTCAACTTAAAGCTTTAAAGGAAACCCAGAGCAAAACACTATCGAAAAGTATTCTCTTGTTACCTAGCTTCCGCTCGAAATTTACTCCACCTTAGAATACATGTTAGGTATATACGTAGATTGAGAGGCTTTTGATGAAGTCTTTAAAATTGTTTGGCACCTGATTTTAATAAAGATTTTTAGATATGAGTTTACTTGGGATCCTCTTAAGAAACTTTCCTAAATCAGGCTGAGAAGTTTCCTATACGAGGGCACCATTTCTCAAAAAAAAGCCTGAGGTTTCTTCTAAAGTGGTTTCTATTTTGCGGGTTCTTACTGTATCACCACATATTAGTTGCTGGCATTTTTACTGGACTCAGATTGAATTAAATGCAGGCACAGTTTTTCCAACCACTTGCTCACTGAAACAGAATATTCTTAAGAATGCCTGGGGCTATATACACATGCTAAAACTGTTCTGAAATATTTCGATCAGAAATGCGAAAACAAGTTTTACTTTGTTGTTATGTGAATTTGAGATCAGTAACGGATCCTGCCTGTTACGTTAGACAAGGGAACTGGATCAGCACAAGAAAAAAATCATCCTCCTCGAAGCCAAAACAACCTGTTATTGTTTTACTACTAGGCCTAACTTCTAAATCGAGCTATGCCATAGTCTCCCAGCTGATAAAATAGGATGAAATAGGATGATATTTCTTTGTTTTTGAACTTCTTTTTCTGAGCTCTTCCTTCCAGTCAACAAAATAATGGACAACAGCACTCAGTTCATGTAAACGTGGAATTTCAACGTCTTTCAATGGGCAAACTGCCCGTCACGGACACACACACCAGTCGAGATCCTATCGAATTGGAATCGAATATCAACGAATTTCACAATTTTTTTTTTCAACCCCTCTCTCCATATCGAGCCATATCTCCAATGTGGTATAATATGTTACTTAGATTTTTACAGAAGTACTTCCTTGATGGTTGTACTCACTGAAAATCGTAAAAGCGGCAACTTGGTTGATTTTTATTTTGATAAAATTCGATGCCGCCGCGGTGAAGTTCTGATCACCCGATGGACTAAGCCCATTGTCACAGCAAACAAATGCATCCCTTTTGGGTGAAGTGTATTCTGATCTCGCTGATATTACATAAAAACTGGGAAGAGTTATAAAGATAAAGTAAAAAACTGCACTTACCAAGTACCTATCTCCAGATTTTGGCTCCCCTTTTCAGTTCAGCTCTTGGAATTCAACCACCTCGTTCGATTCGGAAACATTTGAAACTCAAGCGCGGCCTCGATCGTATGCGCATCATACATCATTCGCGCAAGTCACTGTGCGTTTCTCCTCCCGCGCCTTCAGCGCTCCCTGATCCGGATGCGTCAATTTTTTCAGTTCAGTTCTGTTCAGTTTATATTTTAAATTGCACTACTACATACAATTTATCTTAACTACAAAGGATTAAACTACAAGAATATCAACCAACTCTACAGAAAATTAATTATAATACAATACAGGAAATTAATACAATAATATCTAACAAATAGAAAACTAATAAGATAAATTGTATGGAGGGAATTACTTAAAGGAGGGAACTCTCTCAATAGCTATACTAATCGAGGAGAGAGCACCCCCTGTGTAAAGGTGTCTCATGTAAATTTGACTTCTTTCTTAAGATTATCACTGAGAAACTTATCAATGATCAGTTTTAGTAATTTAAATCAAAGAGGAAGGCTTTGAGCTTTCGGCGAAACATAACGCGAGATGGTGACTTTTTTATATCCACAGGAATGTCATTCTAGAATTTAGCTGCACAGTAACGCACTGATCTAAGACCATATTGCAGTGTATTTTTCTGTGTCAGGAAAATATCAGTTTTCGTGACTTGCCGTGTACCATATTGATGCACAGATTCCACTATTCAAAGAAGGAGTGAAAACAAGAAGGAGATATCTTATTTATGCAGTCATATACAAAACTAAGAAATTTCAGCTGAAAAAGATCACGCAGCTTTAAGATTTTTAAGTCTGAGAAGAGAGGTGTAGAAGGTGCAGTAAAATTTTTGAATGAAATTGCTCTCATAACCTTTTTTTGTAACAAGAACACTGGGTTGATATAAATGTCGTAGGTGAGACTCCAAACTAAAATTCCATATTGAATGAAAGGTGAAAATAAAACGTTGTAAAGACAGATTAGCACATTGACAGGTAACATTGACTCATAACGCCCCGAAACGTCGTGCAGGTCGAGAGGCTGATGATCAATGAACTGCAAACAAAACAAACAAACAAACAAACAAACAAAAAAAACAAAAAACAAAAAACAAAAAAAACAAAACAAAAAATCTTTAGTCATAAATCTTCTTGCATACTTCCTAGCGCGTATAACTTACTAATATACATTTTTTTCAGCTTTTAACAATATTCTTTTTAGCCACAGAACATGGACACGTAGGCCGTAAATTCAAACCCTCCCTCCAATACCCCAATGGCTCGTTGCATCTTAGAAGGGTCCTTCAGGTACCTAGAAAACTCAACAATCACAAAAAGCCAAATTCTAAACGCAAGAAATGGTACAAAAAGTTTCATAAAATGCAGCCCACAGTCAACAACATTGTCAACTTAACGAAACACAAACTTACAACTCCACAAATAAAACTCTTAAACAAGGGTCTCTCATTTGTCTTCACGCCAAAAAGTGTCTCCCTCAACACAGTCAGAACTTCTTTCTCACAGTTTCGGAGAAAGATGTATCTGCACTATCACTTCAGAGGTAAACAAACGAAAAAACCCCCATTTTATACAAAATCCAGCTGGGAACCACCCATTCCAGACTCTAAACCACTTAAAAAATACTTAAAAGACACCCTTTCTGCCATCGAAAGACTGTTTGCCAACCCCCTCCCTCCAAAACAAAACCTAAGCGAAAACGAAAAGCTAGCCCTCACTCAATTAAAGAACAACAAGGACATCATAATAAAGAAAGCAGACAAAGGTAACAAAATCGTTTTGTGGCCCCGTGACCTCTACCTCGCAGAGGCATACAAGCAACTAAACGATCAAAACTATTATCTCAAAATAGACAACGATCCCACCACAGAACTAGCCATCCAAATTGAGTCCTTTATCTGCAGCCTTAAGAAGCATGGCAAACTTGATAATAATACGGCAGACTTCCTACACTTAAGCAACAACGTACGCACACCAGTATTTTACCTCTTACCGAAGATACACAAAAGTGAAATCCCCCCCGGCCGACCAATCGTTTCTGGCTGCAACTCCCCCACGGAAGGCCTCTCGCAATATTTAGACTTTTACCTCAAGCCAATAGTAGAATCTCTCCCATCTTATATAAGAGATACAACACACTTCCTCCAAACAATACTCCTTTCCAACCCCAACATCCCAGACAACCCAATACTAGTTACCTTCGATGTAAAATCACTATACACAAACATCCCTCACAACGAGGGCATCCGATACAATTTGAATCAACTTATCAACTTCTATGGTGAAAACCTGCCTCTCTCCGCAGAGGACTTGAAACAAATGTTCGAATTCATCCTAAAACAGAACTACTTCACATTCAACAATGAATACTATCTCCAAACACATGGTACTAGTATGGGGAGTCCTTTCGCCCCTAGCTATGCTAACATTTTCATGGGAGAGATCGAAAAATCTATCCTTGACGTCACAACCCACAGAGAACAACCAACATTGTGGTTAAGATTTATCGACGACATTTTCATGATTTGGGGCCATGGAGAAAATTCCTTAAGAGATTTCCATCAGTTCATCAACTCCATTCACGCGACCATCAAATTCGAAATGTCGTATTCCAGAACAAACATTCCTTTCCTAGACACAAAAATACACATAAACGAGAACAAAGAATTAAAAAGCTCACTTTACATTAAACCAACAGATAACTGTGGGCTATTACATGAAACGTCATTCCATCCTGCCTCCACAAAAAGAGGTATCATTTACAGCCAAGCCCTTAGGTACAGACGAGTCATTACAGATGATGTAAAACTGAAATCATGCTTAACGGACCTCGGTACAGACCTACTTAAAAGAGGATACAACAAAACTCAAATTTATACACAATTTAATAAGGTCACAACAATGACTCAAAAACACGTTCTCTCTAATAACCTCCCAGAAAATGCCCTCCCCAAGCCCCTTCCATTCATCGTACCATACGACCCAACTACTTCCCAAATCGGTAAAATTATCAAAGAGCACTGGCACTATATTCGTGAAGACCCCACCCTATCAGCCATTTGGCCTAATGAACCGTTCCTTGCTTTGAAAAGACACAAAAATATCAAAGATATCCTTGTCACAACCAAATTTAACAAATAAGCCAAGAAAAATTAAGACCCCTTCTGTAAGTGATGCTTCGCCATTAACCTGCCACTTCAGACTTAAATAACACCATTGACACCGCAACGAGGTTACGAGAACAGACCTGGAGAAACAACAGGTTGGTAATACCCCTTATTTCTTTTCGTTCATCTTATTATCATTTCTTACAACAAATAAGGTCACAACAATGACTCAAAAACACGTTCTCTCTAATAACCTCCCAGAAAATGCCCTCCCCAAGCCCCTTCCATTCATCGTACCATACGACCCAACTACTTCCCAAATCGGTAAAATTATCAAAGAGCACTGGCACTATATTCGTGAAGACCCCACCCTATCAGCCATTTGGCCTAATGAACCGTTCCTTGCTTTGAAAAGACACAAAAATATCAAAGATATCCTTGTCACAACCAAATTTAACAAATAAGCCAAGAAAAATTAAGACCCCTTCTGTAAGTGATGCTTCGCCATTAACCTGCCACTTCAGACTTAAATAACACCATTGACACCGCAACGAGGTTACGAGAACAGACCTGGAGAAACAACAGGTTGGTAATACCCCTTATTTCTTTTCGTTCATCTTATTATCATTTCTTACAACAAGTGTCTGTCAGGGGGAGGCCGAGCATTCCACAGTTGGTTGGTGTTGCCTTCCCAGGAATCGCTTGCTGTGCTCCTGCTGTGTTTCGTACCAGTTCCGTTGTCCGCTCATCCAATCAAACTCACGCAGAAATTAAATGCCGGAGGGTACACGTGCTTCCACACTTACTACTATATAATGAGACTTTTTTCACACCTGCATAATACTCACTCTACTACATCAGCAAGCCTGCAGACATTTCCACACCTTAAAGCAAGAAGCAATTTAGACGAGACATATCGTAAAAACGTATCGTGCAGAATGGACACCAAACAAAAAAAGAAAACACACAAAAGCAAACAGAGCCTGCAGCCACTGATTTTACCGATGGTATGCCACTAATTTTAATTTAACACCTGCCTTATATTTTTTTGAATCACCCTTCATTCTCATGTGGTCCCTAGAACATTAAGCCTCCTTCATGCATATTCGAATTATACTCAAATGCCACCTCCCTCTCCCTAGGCATACCCTCTTCAATTGCAAGCTGCATCGTTACCCTCGTTACGGCGGTCAGCAGCATCGTTTGCACCAATACTTCCACCGATCACGTTTCCATCGGACTAGATGATTCTTTGGACTTCATCATGGACAGTCAAGACAGCCTAGATAAAGAACAAGAAGCACCCCTTTCCCCAAGCCTATTTGAATCTTCGCGCCCAAAACTTCCCTCCCTCCTCTCCTTGAGACCCACAGTTAGCCATAAAATGAATAAATCTCGTCTGTCCAACAAAAACAACAGGAAAAATACACTCAAAACCAACATAAGTAAACCAACAACACCGCTCCCTTACAGTCGCCCGTCAAACTATATGCTCACCCCAACAGCCAGCACCTCTACCCCCCGCCTTACTAAATCAAGCACTAGAAGCACGTTCACAATTACAAAACCAACCCCATCTACCCTCCCCAAAACCCCCATGCTTCAAATAGCTGCCAAAACACAAACCCCCATTTCACATAGCCCCAACCCTTTTGCTACCGCCGCCTCACTCTTCTCCCAACAAAATTACAACCAACGACAAGAACAAACCAAGCTGCAAATCATACAAAAACTAGCATCCCTCACGTGGTCGGCAAGATACCACGAAAACAGGATTTCTGAGCTGAGTGAAAATATCGCCAGCTGTAGATACCCTGGATTCACCCTCCCAAACAACAACATCAAAAACATAACCAACATGTCCGAACCAACAAAGGAAAAAATAAACAAAGCTACAAAAGAATACCGTCACTCCCTTTGTGAGGCACTCCAGAACCACCATAGAGAATGCTTGGAAGTTGAGCGAAACAATACAAATGCCCTTCTCAGAACAATAACTAAAAACTATCATGACCCAGCCATGGTAGAAGACATAAAACAAAAGGCAGACGAGCTCTCCCTGTCCTACCAATTTAAAGGAAGACATTGACATTTAAAAAAATATTTTATAACTTTCATGTTGTCATTATCCTATTCGTATATTCGCCGCATATTCGCTTACCCTGTTCACTACCGTATATCGTTACCTCAGTTACCTGAGTATATAAACTTATTGATTAGCTACTATTTCATTCTTCATCAATCGTTACTGTTCACGTTGATTAACTGCGTATCTCATTTTCAACTACTGCCAAGCGCGCACGGTTCCGTTCGCCCTAATTCCACTGCACCATGCCCCCTAAGTCCACTTTCCACCTCCTTCACACAAGTACTTGTGCATTCGTGATATCACTACACCCCAAAACTTATCCATAAAACTGCCAGAACGAAACAAAAAACATCATTAGCGGTCATTGACGGTGTTCCTCAACTGGGGTTCACCGGGGGCTCCTGCACTAAAAAGACGTCCCGCTCATAACGCCCCGAAACGTCGTGCAGGTCGAGAGGCTGATGATCAATGAACTGCAAACAAAACAAACAAACAAACAAACAAACAAACAAAAAAACAAAAAACAAAAAAAACAAAACAAAAAATATTTAGTCATAAATCTCCTTGCATACTTCCTAGCGCGTATAACTTACTAATATACATTTTTTTCAGCTTTTAACAATATTCTTTTTAGCCACAGAACATGGACACGTAGGCCGTAAATTCAAACCCTCCCTCCAACAACCCAATGGCTCGTTGCATCTTAGAAGGGTCCTTCAGGTACCTAGAAAACTCAACAATCACAAAAAGCCAAATTCTAAACGCAAGAAATGGTACAAAAAGCTTCATAAAATGCAGCCCACAGTCAACAACATTGTCAACTTAACGAAACACAAACTTACAACTCCACAAATAAAACTCTTAAACAAGGGTCTCTCATTTGTCTTCACGCCAAAAAGTGTCTCCCTGAACACAGTCAGAACTTCTTTCTCACAGTTTCGGAGAAAGATGTATCTGCACTATCACTTCAGAGGTAAACAAACGAAAAAACCCCCATTTTATACAAAATCCAGCTGGGAACCACCCATTCCAGACTCTAAACCACTTAAAAAATACTTAAAAGACACCCTTTCTGCCATCGAAAGACTGTTTGCCAACCCCCTCCCTCCAAAACAAAACCTAAGCGAAAACGAAAAGCTAGCCCTCACTCAATTAAAGAACAACAAGGACATCATAATAAAGAGAGCAGACAAAGGTAACAAAATCGTTTTGTGGCCCCGTGACCTCTACCTCGCAGAGGCATACAAGCAACTAAACGATCAAAACTATTATCTCAAAATAGACAACGATCCCACCACAGAACTAGCCATCCAAATTGAGTCCTTTATCTGCAGCCTTAAGAAGCATGGCAAACTTGATAATAATACGGCAGACTTCCTACACTTAAGCAACAACGTACGCACACCAGTATTTTACCTCTTACCGAAGATACACAAAAGTGAAATCCCCCCCGGCCGACCAATCGTTTCTGGCTGCAACTCCCCCACGGAAGGCCTCTCGCAATATTTAGACTTTTACCTCAAGCCAATAGTAGAATCTCTCCCATCTTATATAAAAGATACAACACACTTCCTCCAAACAATACTCCTTTCCAACCCCAACATCCCAGACAACCCAATACTAGTTACCTTCGATGTAAAATCACTATACACAAACATCCCTCACAACGAGGGCATCCGATACAATTTGAATCAACTTATCAACTTCTATGGTGAAAACCTGCCTCTCTCCGCAGAGGACTTGAAACAAATGTTCGAATTCATCCTAAAACAGAACTACTTCACATTCAACAATGAATACTATCTCCAAACACATGGTACTAGTATGGGGAGTCCTTTCGCCCCTAGCTATGCTAACATTTTCATGGGAGAGATCGAAAAATCTATCCTTGACGTCACAACCCACAGAGAACAACCAACATTGTGGTTAAGATTTATCGACGACATTTTCATGATTTGGGGCCATGGAGAAAATTCCTTAAGAGATTTCCATCAGTTCATCAACTCCATTCACGCGACCATCAAATTCGAAATGTCGTATTCCAGAACAAACATTCCTTTCCTAGACACAAAAATACACATAAACGAGAACAAAGAATTAAAAAGCTCACTTTACATTAAACCAACAGATAACTGTGGGCTATTACATGAAACGTCATTCCATCCTGCCTCCACAAAAAGAGGTATCATTTACAGCCAAGCCCTTAGGTACAGACGAGTCATTACAGATGATGTAAAACTGAAATCATGCTTAACGGACCTCGGTACAGACCTACTTAAAAGAGGATACAACAAAACTCAAATTTATACACAATTTAATAAGGTCACAACAATGACTCAAAAACACGTTCTCTCTAATAACCTCCCAGAAAATGCCCTCCCCAAGCCCCTTCCATTCATCGTACCATACGACCCAACTACTTCCCAAATCGGTAAAATTATCAAAGAGCACTGGCACTATATTCGTGAAGACCCCACCCTATCAGCCATTTGGCCTAATGAACCGTTCCTTGCTTTGAAAAGACACAAAAATACCAAAGATATCCTTGTCACAACCAAATTTAACAAATAAGCCAAGAAAAATTAAGACCCCTTCTGTAAGTGATGCTTCGCCATTAACCTGCCACTTCAGACTTAAATAACACCATTGACACCGCAACGAAGTTACGAGAACAGACCTGGAGAAACAACAGGTTGGTAATACCCCTTATTTCTTTTCGTTCATCTTATTATCATTTCTTACAACAACAGACCTACTTAAAAGAGGATACAACAAAACTCAAATTTATACACAATTTAATAAGGTCACAACAATGACTCAAAAACACGTTCTCTCTAATAACCTCCCAGAAAATGCCCTCCCCAAGCCCCTTCCATTCATCGTACCATACGACCCAACTACTTCCCAAATCGGTAAAATTATCAAAGAGCACTGGCACTATATTCGTGAAGACCCCACCCTATCAGCCATTTGGCCTAATGAACCGTTCCTTGCTTTGAAAAGACACAAAAATATCAAAGATATCCTTGTCACAACCAAATTTAACAAATAAGCCAAGAAAAATTAAGACCCCTTCTGTAAGTGATGCTTCGCCATTAACCTGCCACTTCAGACTTAAATAACACCATTGACACCGCAACGAGGTTACGAGAACAGACCTGGAGAAACAACAGGTTGGTAATACCCCTTATTTCTTTTCGTTCATCTTATTATCATTTCTTACAAGAAGATTCTTAGACAGTTCTGTTGTGTGATACTTCCATGAAAGATTTTCATCTAAGAGAACACCAAGAAATTTGACATAACAAGTCTGTTTGATAGGAAGATTACCAATTTTGATGTTGACAGTCTCAGGAGAAGAATGCTGAGGAGACTTGAAAATTATGAAATTGGTTTTATCAATATTGAGTGACAGTTTGTTAACATCTAGCCACATCTTCACTTTTTATAGTTCCTTATTAACCACACTCTGCAGCTGGCCAAGACTGTCAGCTTCATAATAGATGTTAGTATCATCAGCAAATAAGTAGGAGGCTAGTTTTGAGGAAGAGAGAGGTAAATCATTGATGCAAATTAAGAAAAGGAGGGGACCAAGGACAGAACCCTGTGGAACCCCGCAGGTAACACTGAGGTGACTAGAGTTAGAACCATTCACTGAGACATATTACTTTGTATCTGAGATATAGGATTCAAACCAATTTAAAGCTGTTCTTCTAATTCCATAATTTTCTAGCTTCATTGAAAGAATGTTATGATTTCACAATAAAATTTTCTATTGTCTAATGATGATTTAATGGCTTCAGTTAAACTAACTAGGGCATGGTCAATGGAATGGCTTGCACGAAAAGCAAATTGTAGAGTATATAAAACCTCATGCTTTTCAAGGAATTTATAAAGACGTGAATACATTACTTTTTCTGTGATCTTACTGAAAACAGAGAGAAGAGAAATAGGTCTGTAATTAGATGCTGTAAGTTGACAGCTTTTCTTAAAAAGTGGAATTACTTTGGCTAATTTCACCTTATCTGGGAAAACCCCAGACTGAAATGATTCATTTATTATCTGGGAAATTGGAGAAGAGATCAGCGGAGAAAGAGATTTTAAGATCTTCATAGGAATGCTGTTAGGCCCAAGAGACTTTCCAGATTTTAGGGCAGAAATTTGATCAGATATCTCAAAGGGAGCAGCAGGTGCCATGAAAAATGAATTTACAATTCTATCACCCATGAAGCTCACAGGTGATCTATTTGATCTAGGTATACTTTTGGTGATATCATGGGAAACATTTACAAAGAACTTATTAAAAATGTTTGAAATAACTGTTGGATCTGATGTAATCTTACCTTTTTGAGTCCTTAAGTTTGTTTATAACATTTACATTACTTGATTTTCTAATGCTTATAACTGATTTAATAACTGACCATAGTTGTTTCATGTTGCCGCTGTTTTTTTTAATAGCTGGAGAAATAGCTAGCTTTGCTCTCCCTTAAAGAGACTGAAACCCGATTTCTAAACTTTTTATAAAGATCATAAAGAGATGGATTGTTTTTATTTTTCAGTTTTCTAAGAAGTTGGTCTCTGATGTTCATCATTTTAAGTATTTTGCGATTTACCCATGGTTTATTCCTGAGCTTAATGTCTTCCTTTGTAAGTTTCTTCAAGGGAGCATGAGTTTTAACTAATTCATCAAGGCTGGATAGGAGTCTGTTGAACTTAGCATTTACATCTAAAGTGCTGTCATTCAAGTAAGTAAGGTCAAAGTTTGCAAAAATCATTTTGAAGATTTTCATCATTGAAGTTAGAGAAATTATGTTGGAAATATGACAAAATCTTATAAGAGATGCCTGCGTGCTTTACAATAAGAAATGGTCAGTTACTTGTGTCAGAATATTACCACTTAAAGTTTCGTTATCAGTGATATTTGAAAAAATATTGTCAATGAGGATGGAAGAATATTCAGATACATGAGATGGGTGAATAACATATGGCAGAAACTGTTTTGAGAAAAGGAAGTCAACATAGTTTGTGACAGGTGGATTATGGTCGTAATTGAGAAGATTGATATTGAAATCTCCAAGGATGAAAACTTGCTTATTAAATGAAGCTGGAGTGGACAGGACTTCTTGCAAATACTCATTAAATGTATCAATAGCTGAGTTTGGATGACGATAGGCGCAACAAAACAGATAGGCGTGTCAATCTTCGGTGCATGCGTCTTTAAACAGGGTGCGCCTATATGTGAGGGAATAGGGTAAATTTCAATCTTGCTTACACTTCCACCTGTAAGAGAACACAATTCAAGTTCTGCCATAACTCTAAGACTAGACTGTCCAGAGCTATTACCAAATGTTACTTCCAGAATCAAATAACACACGAACCCTACATTCACTCTGTCCCCGAACAAGCGTCTGCGCAGCTTGCATAACCACATGACTCCCAGACTCCCCAACATGCATTGAGCTAGCTACGGAACCAACAATCCACCCAGAGCCCATCCCTCCCTCACAAAGAGCAGGGTTATGGCTCCGACCACACTTCATAACAAACATTGATTGCACAAATATTAGCTCTGTGATCCTTTGCTAAACATTTAAAACATCTAGAATATTATGTAAGAATTCTTACGATCCTTTGTGGTCTTCAATTTTTGACAGTACTTTGGTGCATGCTTTCCCAGGAAAAATTCAGTTCCTTTAATTCTAAAATTCCACCCCATACAAATTAATAATTCAAACTATATTTTACTCAAAATTAAATAACAAAAAACAAAGATAAAAGAAAAACTAAACACAGCAGGAATTGTATGTAGGGGAATTTCTTAATGAGGAGCTCTCTCAGTAGGTAACCTAATCGAGGAGAGAGCACCCCCTTTTAGCAATAATGAGTAAAGATCAGTTTGATCTATTCTTTCATGGCTATTTACAGCTACAATCAGTTGATGCAATTTTTGTCAAATAAGTATGATTTCAAGCTTTTACGAAAACTGATCACAGGTAGGGATTTCTTTATTTCTACTGGGATGGCATTCCACATCTTTGCACCACAGTAACGTACTGACCTAATTCCATATTGATTAGTGTTTTTCCGAGTTAAGAAAATATCATTTTTGGTAACTTGCCGAGTACCATATTGATGAACAGATTCGACTAAATCAAAGAAAGAGTGAAAATAAGCAGGAGAGATCTTATTTACACATTCATACACAAGATGCGCAATTTGAGATTAAAAAGATCATGCAGCTTTAAAATGTTTAAGTTACTGAATACAGGAGTAGAAGGAGAAGTAACGTGCTCAAATGAAATTGCCCTCAAAAATCCTCTTCTGTAACAAAAACACAGGGCCAATGTGAGTTTCATAAGTAAGACCCCAAACTAATATTCCATATTGTAGAAAAGGTGAAATAATGATGTGCAAAGACAGATCAAAACATCAATCGGTAAGAAATGTCTCACTTTAAAATGCATACCACAAGTTCTAGCTAGCTTCTCAGAAAGTTCAGTCAAGTGATACTTCCTTGAAAGACTTTCATCAAACAGAATGCGAAGAAATTTTACATAGCTAGTCTGTTTAACTGGAAGATTTCCAGTTTTGATATTGACAATTTCAGAGGAAGAATGCTGGGGAGATCTAAAGATCATGAAATTAGTCTTGCCAATATTGAATGACATCAAGCCACATTTTCATTTTTTTCAGTTCGTTATTAACAGTCCTTTGAAGCAGATTAAGATTTTCAGCTTCACGATAAAGGTTAGTATCGTCAGCAACTAAACAGAATGCCAGTTTGGATAATGAATGAGGTAAATCATTGATGTAAATTAGGAAAAGGAGAGGGCCAAGGACAGAACTTTCTGGGACAGAACTTTGTGGGACACCACAGTTAACATTGAGGGAGCTAGAATTAGATCCATTCACTGATACAATTTTGATATTGACAATTTCAGAGGAAGAATGCTGGGGAGACCTAAAGATAATGAAATTAGTCTTGCCAATATTCAATGACCATTTGTTAACATCAAGCCATTTTCACTTTTTTCAGTTCGTTATTAACAGTCCTTTGAAGCAGATTAAGATTTTCAGCTTCACAATAAAGGTTAGTATCGTCAGCAAATAAACAGAATGCCAGTTTGGATGATGAATGAGGTAAATAATTAATGTAAATTAGGAAAAGGAGGGGGCCAAGGACAGAACCTTGTGGGACACCACAGGTAACATTGAGGGAGCTAGAATTAGATCCATTCACTGATACAATTTGCTTTCTATCTGAGAGGTAGGATTTAAACCAACTTAAGACAGTTCCTCTAATTCCATAATGTCCAAGCTTCATCAAAAGAATGTTGTGATTCACAGTGTCAAATGCCTTTTGTAAATCAATGAAAATTCCACAACCAAGTTTTCTGTTGTCCAAAGAGTGCTTGATAGCTTCTGTTAAACTAACCAGGGCATGGTTAATGGAAGGTTAGCACGAAAATCAAATTGCAAAGCATACAAGATTTCATGCTTTTGTAAAAAATTATCGAGACGTTCATACATGACTTTTTCTGTGATTTTGCTGAAGACAGAGAGAAGAGAGATAGGTCAGTAGTTAGAAGCTGTAAGATGACAACCTTTCTTGAAAATTCCTTAGCTAACTTCATCTTATCTGGAAACATCCCAAATTGAAGTGATTCATTTATGATTTGAGACAGTGGAGATGATATCAACGGAGAAAGAAGTTTCAAAATTTTCATAGGAATACTATTAGGTCCTGGAGATTTTCCAGATTGTAGAAGAGAGACTATATCAGAAATTTCAAAAGGAACTGAAGGCGTAACAAAAAAGAATTCCCAATTCTATTGCCCATGAAATCCAAAGGTGACTTATTAGGTCTTGGAATATTCTTTGTGATACCATGAGAAACATTCACAAAAACTTAATAAAAATGTTTGCAATAACAGTTGGATCTGATGTTGTTACCATTTGAATCTTTAAGTTTATTTATCACATTGACACTACTTGATTTCTTAATACTTATAGCGGAATTAATTCCTGACCAGAGCTATTTCATGTTGTTACTATTTTTTGAAAATAGCTGCAAAATAACTTGCTTTACTCTCTTTCAAGGAAACTGCAACTCGATTTCTAAAGTTTTTATAAAGATCCATAACAGATGGATTATTCTTCTTCTTAAGCTTTCTAAACATTCTTTCTCTGATGCACATCATCTGTTGAATTTTACGATTAATCCATGGCTTATTTCTAAACTTGATATCTCTCTTTGTAAGATTCTTTAAAAGTGCACGAGTTTTGACTAAATCATCAAGGCTGGACAGTAGTCTATTGAATTTAGCATTTTTATCCAAAGAATGGTCATGTAAGTAGGTAAGGTCAAGGTTAGCAAAATCATCCGAAAAAGTCTCTTCGTTGAGCTTAGAGAAATCATGTTGATAATATGATAAATTCTTATAAGATATACCTCCTTGTTTAACAATCAGAAACTGGGGAAGATGATCTGTTATTTGAGTCAGAATATTACCACTGACAGTTTCATTATCGGCGATATTAGAAAAAATAGTGTCAATAAGGGTAGAAGAATTTCTAGATACCCGTGATGGATGAATGATGTATGGGAGAAATTGCTTGGAGAAAAAGAAATTAACATAATTTGTAGCTGGAGTGTGTGAATTATAACTAATGACGTCAGTGTTGAAGTCTCCAAGGATAAAAACCTGTTTATTGAAAACAGCTGAATTTGATAAAGTTTCTTGTAGATACTCACTAAAAGCATCAATGGGGGAGCACGGATGACGGTACATGCAATAAACAAGATAGTTTTTACCATTGTCATTTTCAACCTCAACCCAAACTGACTCAAAATCAGTACTATCTTTGCCAAGATCTGGCCTAGGAATTGGAGTTAGTCCTGACTTCACATAAAGTGCTACACCACCATTTTGACTATGTGACTCACATAGAAAATAACTATAACCAGGAATGTCTACATTAGTTTTTACAGGATTTTCAAAAGAATTCCAAGTTTCCGATACACCAATAACATCATAGTTTACTTTCAGAATTGCAAGAGTTGAAACATATCTCGAACAAAAGTCGAAGAAAAGATTTTGATCCGTAAGTGTGTTTTTTGTTTATTTGCCATTTATTTTCAACACTCACACTTACATTGTTTATATTGTCGAAGCTTTCGTCTCACTTCTGAGGCCTCATCAGCAACTCATCAGTTTAGGCCTTGATGAGGCCTCAGAATTGAGGCGAAAGCTTCGACAATATAAACAATGTTAATGGTTCCTTTGATTATAATGACATAAAAGGACAAACCCCTCAAGGTTTACAATGTCCAGAATGACTAACATAACATAGCCACGATAAACATCTTCTATCACAGGGGTTTGTCCGCGCGGTTCCGAAACTGATGAAAAACGCGACAAAACATCTTTTAGAGCAAATATGGATGATTTAGCGAAATAGGCCAAAAACAAATAATTGCTAGAAAATTGGGCAGTAGTGCAGTTGCCCGGAATTTGCTAGCACGAATATACAACAACAAATTTTACGGTCGGTGATTGGACTGAAAACTTTACTATTTCCGGACCAATGCACCTGTCACACGACCGACGGCCGAAAAGAGGTAGAAACAATAGATGGAGGGTGGGTGGGAAAAAATAATCTGCGCTCCTCTGGTGCAAACCAGCGTGCTGTTTTGATTATAGACGACTGATAAAAATGCCAGTATTAATTTTTATATTCCTTTGAAGAACAGACATTCCACGTGCAGCCGACATGCACCAACACAAGACGTTACTTTCAACGATATTGTCACAAAGATAAAGTTGTAAACATGGTCACAAGGGACACAGCCCTATTGACTAAGAAACTAACACAACGTTCCATTAATTGCGATTAAATTGCATTCAATCGCCATTTAATGGTTCCTTTGATTATAATGACACAAAAGGACAAACTCCTCAAGGTTTACAATGTCCAGAATGACTAACATAACGTAGCCACGATAAACATCTTCTATCACAGGGGTTTGTCCGCGCTGTTCCGAAACTGATGAAAAACGTGACAAAACATCTTTTAGCGTAAATTTGGATGATTTAGCGAAATAGGACAAAAACAAATAATTGCTAGAAAATTTCTTTTTTTTTCTTTTTTTTTTATTTATACAAGAACGAACTACTTAAGACACTACGTACAAGCTACTTTACTAAACTACGAGGATGATACCACGGAGTGCAAGAGACCGTGACAACTCCGCAGCCCTTTACATAGAGAACATGTAACTAAACTAGAATTAAATATACGGCTACGAAAAATACACATAATCGATTTTTACTGATAATTACTAAGGTTCGTTTCACTTTGCATGTCGGGCTAACTTTGAGCAAGCAGGTCTTATTTACAAAATGGGTGAAATTGGAGATTCGATATCAGATTTGGATGGATTTGTGCCCAATGAGCCTAACATCCAATGTGAAACAAACTTACAAGCAAAAGAAATAGAGGTAAGGGGACTTGGTGATTATTAAGTGTAAAACAAAGGTTTAGAATTTCCTTAGTCAAACCGACCAGTTTGGTGAATGAAATTTAGAGTCAGTTCGAGAACATGTTTATTTACGTCACTAGAAAGGTCTTTATCACCATACAATAAAAGTTGTACCAGAACGTTGTTCGAGAGGGTGTTGATTTGAACAAATGGTTGTAATACTACTGAAAGGCCAGCGAGAAGATCTCGTCGTTGGATGCTAAATGAAGGACAAAGCAGCAAAAAGTGCTCCGTATCCTCAATACCGTCATTTGTAGGGCACATTGGGTTTATGGTGTCCTTAAAGTTGTGCTTAAATTTGTGAAAATTTAATTTTCTGAGACCGACTCTTATTTGGGAAAGGTACGATAAACCTAATGGGTCATGAATCCCAAAGACAGGTTTTGCGGGGGGACGAATTATTGATAAAAGCTTTGACTTAAAGGCAGCAATGGACGGTGTAATCCTAATCTCAGGATCGAGTTTATTCCATTCAGTTATGCAGTTAGGATAGAAACTAGATTGATATTTTTCTGTTCTTGCCCTTAATCGCCCAATAACATCCTGATTGCGAAGAGAGTATTGCGACTGATGAGGTGGTGGAATCGGCTCCTTTGTATACAAGGGAGTGAGATTATTCATTATCTTGTAGAACAAAGTCATGCGTCTACTCCACCTACGGGAACTTAGTGACTCCCAACCAAGCTCTGCATAGAGTTTTTCACGCGATGTTCCCCTCCATGTTCCTGTTACAGCTAGAGCAGCAGAATACTGGACAGCCTCAAGCTTTTCCATTAAACTTGGCAAAATGATGTTTTGGCTGAATTCACATACCTTTGCTGGGGTATGATAAATAACATCCCCATAGTCTAAGTGGGGTCGCACATAAAGCTTGTACATTTCGTTTAGGGTATGTCTAGGCAAATATTTGGAGAGATATTTTAGCAAGCCAATGCCCTTTCTCGTTTTAGAGATAGCAGTTTTAATATGAGCTGAAAATGAAAGCTTCGAGTCCAAGATAATACCTAGGTGTTTATGTTCATCTACTTTCTTCACGGGTATGTTATTAAAGAGTATAACAGGGTGATCTACTTCATGTTTTTTCTTAGAAAGCAGTAATTCGACGGCTTGTTTTTGCGGATCTGGATTAAAAGACATCCTCCAATCATGGGCCCACAGGGTAATCAACTCAAGATCATGGTTCAGGTCCTCGGCAGCTGCATTAGGTTCTTGAACGACTGTAAACAAGGATGTATCATCGGCAAAAAGCTTGACATTACATTTCAAGTCAACAGCGAGATCGTTGATATATACAAGAAAAAACAATGGTCCTAGTATAGAGCCCTGGGGCACTCCTGCCAAAATATCTCCCCAATTAGAACACTGCCCGTTCAAAACACTTCGCTGTTTTCGATCCTTAAGAAAACTTTGTATGAGAGAAAGAAGCTGTCCTGAAACGCCACATCTTTTAAGCTTATAAATGAGAGCATCATGCCATACCTTGTAAATGCTTTAGAAATATCAAGATACACTGAGCGAACGTCGAGAGGGGGATTACAATCAAACGCTTTAAAGATTGTGTGCGTTATGGAAATGAGTTGGTTGACTGTTGAGTCAGCGGGACGAAAACCTGATTGATTTGGGTTCAGTAGTTCATGAGAAACAAGATGTGAATATATAGAATCGTACATAAGTTTTTCGAGTATTTTCCCAAAAATTGGGAGAAGTGAAATCGGACGATAGTTTCCTTTCACATTTTTCTCATTTTTCTTATGAACTGGTACTACATTTGCATGTTTCCATATTGCGGGAAATATACCACGCCTCAGACAGTTCGTGAATATTATCTTTAGTGGAATAATTAATGCAGCATCGCTTAACTTTATCATTCGTACAGATATTTCATCCCAGCCATGAGCTTTATTAGGATTTAGCGATCTTACGATATTCAGAATTTTTTCCTCGGAGATGGCAAAATCACTGATCAAAGTAGAACTTCCCGCAGTATCATGTGGTATTTCACTGCCTGTGTCGATCGTCGTACATTGGAGAATGAAATAGTCATTGAATAACTGTGCTTTTTCAGTAAAATCCGTTATGAATAACCCATTTTCTGAAAGTGGCGGTATAATGGGAATCTTCGCCTTATTCAGGACAGTATTGATTAAAGACCAGTAGGTTTTACTAGATGTTTCTGGATTTGCTAAAGTTTGCCCAGTCTTTCGGAGGTAATTTTGTTTTGCATCCTCAATCATTTTTGCACCTTCAGATATCATCTTTTGTATTCCTTCAAGCTTGTTATCTGGCCGACCGTTCCTCACAAAGTTTTTATAAGCATGATTCTTTTTCCTCAGAAATTTTCTGACAGCTTGTGTTATCCAGGGTGCTTGGCGAGGTTTAATCGTTTTGATCTGGTTTGGAATGAAGTTAGAATAAATATTCAAAAGGACTTCATTGAGTAGTTTAACCTGCTCATTAGGGCACGTGATTTTGTCGAGATGCTCACGCCATCTAAACATTTCGATACTTTTCCTGATGGCAACAAAATCTGCTTTATCATAATGCCAGATCCTGCGGGTATAAGGAGGTACTGATATATTTGAAACAGAAAGTTTTCCATAAATGATTTGATGATGACACTGCTCATGTAATGACGGATGAACACCAAACTCTGTAATGAGGTTAGGCTGGTCAGTAAAAATGAGATCAATGCAAGATTTTGAATCACTCATTAAGTGAGTTGGTTGTGAAATTAATTGATGAAGACCAATGTCAGCTGTTATTGGCTCAAACAGTTTCCCTTCGTTATTTTCGATATCATTTTCCCACCACTGCGTTGATCGACAGTTGAAATCACCAGTAATAATAACGCAGAATGGATTTTCTGCATGCATCTTTGAGAGCATCAGCTCAAAATTTATTGTGAAGTTATCAAATTCACACTGGTCCTGACTTGGACTCCTATAGATTACCACAAAAAAGTATTTTTTCCTATTTAATTGGATCTCGCACACAACGCACTCAGGGAGAGTCACCAAATCCGAACGAATTTTGGAGGGAAGGGAATCCTTAATGTACAGCCCAACACCACCTCTTTTCACATTTTGAGGATGGTTATCTTTATGAAAAGAATAGCCATCTAGTGATAGCCTTTCTTCCTCAACGGTGCTGTCAAGGTGAGTTTCTACGATCCCAATTAAATCATATTTGTAAACAGAATTATATGCTTCCAACAGGGAAACCCTTAAAAAATCATGCGCAGTAATGCTATTCAAATTCCAACAACAGAAGTCAAGTATTTCTGGACCAGGATTTGTTTCAATATCACCGCTGAGCAAAATAGTCCTGAGGACAAACCATTGTATATGTAGTGTGTAACATGCAACGCATGCAAGGTAAAAATAGGAATACTGCGAGTGAAAATACTTGTATCGAACAAGAATAATGACACCTAAAGGGATTCGCTTAAGAAGTTCTACAGTCACATACATCACTGTTTTCGCAATCTGATGCACGCGGGCGAAAAGGGGCAAAAAACATAACTGCATTGATACGGAATGCACTGCAAGAAACTGTATTATTAGTGAAATGGGCAAAGCCAGGGTTGAAATTGCGATGAAACAATAACAAAACCAAAACAGTTTGGAAGCTTGAAGTAAAACTGAAAAAGGCCTGAAATCTTTGATCAAAGGAGAAAACCTTTTCACAGATACGAGGAAGCACCCTATTGCCGCTCGCCACTGATCTATTTCAACCGGCATCGTCAAAAGGAAACCTTCTCGCTGGTCCTAAGGGGCAGTAAAATACAATGTAACCACAATCACTTAGTCCCAAAGTAAACAATAAGAAATGAACTTGACAAACAGATTGACAAATGTAAAGGAAACGTAAACAGGAGCACGATGACGAACAATATGTAAACCTAAATAAAAGAATTCTATAGACTACACATGGGATTTGGCATTTTACACCCATGGGGTCCGTAGGTTTTCAGACAAATGGCTTTTTTGGCAAAAAGATGGGTTCTCTGGTTAGACCTACAATTTGCTTGTGTTCCATAGAGGGTTCAGAATGAATGTTTGGGTGATTTGAGAAAATGTAAAGCTTTCTAAAGCCTGATTCACACTAGGTCGCACGGGCCGCCAAGGCCGCGCAGAAAGACCCAAAAGACAAAGGACCCAAACTGTGAGTCTTTGTCTCTTGGGTCCCTCCGCACGACCCAAACGACCCAAACGACCCAGTGCGAATCTGCATTGCATACTAAAATAATGCTCTATGGTCTGTTTACTCGTTTACTCCATAAATTGTGCAGGCGTGCAAACGCATTGAAAATAGTGATTCCTGTTGGTTATTGAAATTTACAAAACGCAAATAAGACAATTGGTAAATTTGTTTGCTACGCCTTTGCTACGACATCCGAGACCCGCCCGCCAAGCAAAATGCCCGCCGTCTGGCCACGCCGCAAAGCACTGTCCGATAAAAGCACCTGCCCAGAAAATGCTCCGCGACACGGCCCGACGGGAAGACACCGCTCGACAAGCAAATCCCCGACGTCTGGCGAACAACGCCCGCCCGCCTGGAGATATCTAACTAATGGGGTATTTACCTATTCGTTGTAATGATGAAGAGTAATGGGTAATGTCATTACCAACAAGGAACACCGTACGGATCATGGAGTTATTTTGCAAGCCTCACAAGGAAGGATATATTTGAGGCATTAAAATTCAGTCATTTTAGGTTGGAGTCAGGTTGGAGTAAACAGACCACTAATTTTACCTTCCCATTAAGAACGTCTCGAAAGCTGGCGAACGTAACAAATAACAACAACAAGGTAAGGGGCTATAGGCCCAAACTATTTGAGTCTCACAAACAAGTTAATCCACTCTTTACTCATCGTCACAGCTGTTATCTTCTACAACTGTGCTTGCATCATCATCTGTAGTATCTTCGTCCTTGGAGGCAGTTTCTTCTTGGATAATTTCCATTAATTCATCTTCATTTTCAAAGTAATGAAATTTTTCATTGATTCTTGCACACAACCTGCAATTGACGTCGGCAAACACAAACCCAAGCTTTCTCGATTCCAGCAACTGGGATAACCTTGTAACAGCGTCAAGCCTTTTCTTCGTGAGGTCAAGCCTAATTTTGTAAGATGAGCAATTCTTCCTTGCACGATAGACTGCCGTACGGTGTCGCCAGGTGGTGAATCTTACTATCATTGTGTGCACTTTTTTGCCTTTTACGACTTTTGGGCTCCCAATTCGATGGGCCCTGTCGATAACATTATCTGGCACATCCACATCTAACTTGGCAAAAACAGCTTTAACTTTGGCTAGACACTTCTCACCAGATTCTCTCTCTTCCGTTGCAATGCCATCGATACGCAGACATAGGCGGCGGTTGTACTGTTCTTGGTCGTCTACGCCTTTTTCGAGATATGTTATATATTTCTCCATCAATGACATCTTTGACTCAAGGATTTCTATCCTTTCATTCTGGCTCTTAATTGTATCATGCAAAGTTTGGATACATTCTTTCGTCGCCATAGCTCTTTGAAGTTCGGCAAACTTGGCATCGAAGTATTCTTGCTGCTGCTTCGTCATGGCGGCGGCCTAACACTTGCACACGTGCCAAACAAATTCTTTCGTTTATCTTGCGAGTTCAAGTTCTGGGTATCAATCATTCACTATTAACCACTACTATCTGTTCACACCAAACTATTTCAAGCTACATCACTTTGTTTTTCATGCTAAAACCATTAAATTTCCCACTTTTTGCCGGAGCAATGTTTTCACATGACCGTTCTCTACGACGCCACGCCTTAGCCCATGCTAGAAAATTGGGCAGTAGTGCAGTTGCCCGGAATTTGCTAGCACGAATATACAACAAATATCTTGGGGTACAAATTGATCCATTACTAAATTGGAAAGAGCAAATCAACGTTGCTATCGGTAAGATTTCACGAGGAATAGGAATGCTGAAGTATTCCAAGAAATATCTCTCGTTGGAAACCATCCAAAGGATGTATTTTAGCATAGTAGACTCGCATTTTAGATATTGTTGCTCTGTTTGGGGATGTGCAGGTGATACCACACTAAGAAAATTGCAAATGCTGCAAAATCGAGCAGCGCGTGTCGTTACAAACAGTCCCTTCGATCAATCATCGCTGCCATTAATATCACAACTAGGGTGGTTAACAGTCAAAGAAATGATCGACTTCGAGACAGCTTGTATAGTATATAAAGCCTTGAATGGGCTTGCACCCCCTTACATGCAGTCAATGTTTCACAAATTGTCCGATTCTTGCAATCGGACCTTACGTAATACCAGTACTGACCTCAGGATTCCACTCTGTAAGACCTCAAATGGGCAGCGGAGCTTTTCGTATCGAGGAGTTACTGTTTGGAACCAGCTGAGCAATGAAATAAAAACTGCTCCTTCGCTAGCCACTTTCAAAACGAGGCTAAAAGCATTTTTGAAAGATCAAAGAGGCTGATAATCTAATTCAACATTCAGCACATACGTTTGACTTCCGAGTCCCTTTATTTTTACATATATTTCTTTCTTTTATGTAGGATCTTCAAGTTTATTTGTAATATCATGTATTTAGGTTAGTTATGTTTTTAAGCAGGGCACATTGTAAATCAGTTAATTTATATTTACTGAATGTATTTAACCCTGTTAAAATAAATCAAAATGAAATGAATGAATGAACTTTTACGGTCGGTGATTGGACTGAAAGCTTTACTTTTTCCGCCCAACACACAGTGCCCCACCCAATCACCACCTGAGAGAGAAAGGCAGAAAGCAGAGAAAGCTGCAGGATTGTGCTCTACGACCGAGCACTTGGCCACCCCTACATTAGGGGATTTGTTTTACTTTTTTACTTTTTTACTTTTTCCTTTCTTCTGTCACTTCTTCTTCTGCACTTCTCCTTGATTTTTTTTTTCATTCTTCATAAATAAATTTTCATATTTACAAGTTTGTTTTATTTCTTGCTTTTACGAACTTTACACCACAATTGCAGAACAACACAACGATACACATACTTATCCAGCCTGGGCCTGCCAACTATTGATTTTAGCCGTTTTGACTTAAAGAGACTAAAATGACGAGGATTGACTGGTTGTTAAAAGAACTAGGAAATACAAAACTTCAAAACTGCAAAATCGCATGCCAGAGAGAGTGTTTTAGTAGTTGATTTTTGTTTAAATGACGCATCTCTCGAAAAAGAAAAGCCCCGTTTGCAAGTTTCATCTGCAAAACGTAAAACAGAGGCTCTAAGTATTAACAAGTATTGCTAAAAATGGATTTCCCTTTCAAGCCCTACCACCCAAAAAGAAGGCGGCAAGTTGATTGAAAGCAATTAATTATTTGCAGTTAGTGCAACTAGTACCAAAACTAGATGTATAGGCCTTTACATAAAGTAACTTTCAATTCAAAGGGAAACTATACTCCCAAAAGGAAGTCGATTTGGATGCTGCAAACAAGAAACTCCGTTATCCAATCTAAAGATAACTAGCAAATCGCGTGGGTTGCCGTTGTAGGATTGTAGAATTTTTGCGTCAAAGCCCATTCTGTAAGTCCCGAAATAGATGGTTTGCCTTTAAAACGGAAATTTTTATATGATGCTCTTTCCAATCTTTTCTTATCTTCTTCTTTCTGTCTTTAAACTACACAATTTTGTATTGAATTGTAGGATTTTGAATAAAGGCCCATTCTGTAAGTCCCAAAATAGTAACCTATTCTCATCCAATTAGTCACTCTCCCTCTCAAATCAACTAAGATACCCGAGTGCTTCGGAAGTCACAATTTCGGTAATGTATCCATGCAGAAAATACAAAGCTTAAAGAGGCTCAAGCAAGGAAACATTAGTACGCAAAATATAGCCAACTATATTCCATAAAACTCTCCCTCCTCAACAAAGCTATCTACTCAGAGAATACAAAGAAAGATGAAACATTGGTAGCAAAATATAGCTATACCATAAAACCTCAAAGCTATCTACTCCATAACTCAGAAAAAACCAACCCCTGCAAAAACAGAATTAAGGTACCACATATGTATTACTTTTGATCAGCTCTAACTCCGTCAAAAATGAAGTTTCATCCTTGATACATTCCTGTTTGAATGCCACATGCATAATGTTTAGATTTTTCTAAATTCTTAGAAATTATTTGCAAATGATACAAAGCTGAAATTTTATGGATATGATGTCACTGGGTATATGCTTTCACCCAACCAAAATTTTTGCAATATTCCTAACCATTCAGAAAATACAAGCATATCTTTGAATAATTGGTGGCCGCAGCCACCATCTTTTGTACAGAGGTCTATTTATAGATTCACAGTTCAAAATTGTTTTGGTTCGGTAGATGCAGCATAGGTTGACGAAGCCACACACCAAATTTGAGTCTAAAATCTTCTATTGATTATTGTTATATAATTTCCCAAAAATGCAAAAAGTGCAATCTTGTAAAAACTGAATTGAAAGATCAGTATTTCTTTGAGAATAGGGCCTGTGGTCAAGGACTTGATGTTTGAATGTCTCCCTTTTCTTACTCTTTTCCCTTGGTCTTCATAACCTTTTTAGTTGATCTTAGTTTGTTTCTCCATGATTTCCTTTCTTTGCTTCTGTGGAAAAGGGCAAGCAGTAGTGCACAATTTTAGTTTCTTTGCACTTGCAGAAGGAATGCCATTTTCAACTTCATTTTGTGCACCTAACTAGGCAGATTTTGAGAGGGTTGAAAGGTGCTTTTTTCTTGCTCCAGTGGCGATCGTTCACGGCCTCTGACAAGTCGATTTTCATGATAAAGTTGCTTGTGAGTTTTTCCCCCTATATCAATATCTTTATTTCCCATTCTTGGCTGATATTACGATTGTTGCCGGTGAATATCGTAACTCAACTTTTCTTCTTGTCCGCTACAAATATTTTGATAAATATTGAGGCTCGATAACGGGCAATGCTCGAAATGTCGTTCTTATTTCAATTTGCATCAAAGTGCTTATAAATATATTTTACTCCAATTACTTGTTTATACAAATATTTTGAACTCTCAACCACTTAACCATTAAAGTAGAGCCTCCTATTCACTTTGAAAATGGAATGGTGGAATAGAGGGCAGAGAATTACAGACCTCAAGCCCAAAATTCGAAATTCAGCCTCCAGAAAGTTAAAAAAATAGCCATTGCTAGGGCGTTGTCAGGAAATGACTTGTTGACCAACTGTTAGAATGTTGGTCCATAATTCAGAAATTAGTGGCCCAGGGAGATTTTCGTTTACAGAGCTGGAATCTACAATATATTTTATCCAAGAAAGTGTAAAGTTGAAATTTTGAACTTTTGATCGAAAATTGCATATGTAGTGCATTAAGATAAACAATGTAATGAAGCCTTTAAAGAGCTTTTGTGATGGAAAAACTGGCCAAGACTGCTGGCTGCACATGCACCAAAATGAATATATTCCGTCTATCCACGATGCATTGTTCATCTACCTCAACAAGTTGTAGGTTGAATGTTAGCGTGAGGAGGACCTTACTGACTGTGGACCTTACAGAAGTGGAAACCAGAATTATTCTGTCAACAGCATCGCCTGTAGCTAACGGCCGACTCCCGCATTCTAGCAATTGTAGGTGCGGCCTGCAACAGTTAAAAGAACAGTCTGAATGCAAGCAAATCCCATTGCAAAAGGTTTTTTATGCCATCCAAGTATTTTGCTAGGAGGATATAAAGGATATCACCTTATGATTTTGTTTTTCTACTGAGACAAAAACAAGGCTATAAACTGCTAAGAAGGATACCACTGGGCGAAATATGTCCTGGGGGGATATCGGAGATAACAAGGGTAACTTGTAGATCATAAGCAAGCAATGGTCCAAAAAGAAGACGGCAGGAAAAAAACATAGCAGTTTCGAATCTCCAAATCGTTGTGCAAAAAAATTAAAAGAAAGTTGCACTTAAAGATAGATACTAGAAAAAATCAGATGCGAAAAACGGAAACATTTTTGGCAAACAAAGGCCTTTGAAACTTGTGTTATCATCAGAATGGGACTGACTAAAGCTCACAGGAGTCTATGAGACAGGGGCACATTTCGTGTCTCCCGTGTGTAGTGCGGTAGTTTTATCTATTTATTTTCCAATTTTGCATTGTCTGTAATTGTACTTGGGTTGCATAGAAAAAAAACTGCAACAGATAAAATCCTTAGAACAATCAAGGGCCACCATAAGCTACCGATTTCATACGTCAAGAGGGGGCCTTATCGAGCATGGCATTTCGTCTTATAAGTCATAACTTTAGGAATGTTTGAGCCAAGCTGGAGTCGATATGAAGCACTGCAACTATGTGAAACCACCATCGACGAACAATGTCATACGTCATAAGACATACGAAATTAAAGCTCAAATGCAAGCATTGATTCGAGTGAATTTCATCATTGCACGAAACAGCGTAAACTGGAGCTTTTGGGTCAAAAGTGACAAAAAAGGGGTGTAACAATAGGTTTAGCAAATCTCTTGTGGACAAAGTCTGCATGAAATTTAAATTAACGCTAAACAGTGCTTTTTAAAATCCATAAATCTTGTTCTTTTTGGCTACCGAAACGAAGACTTACGCTAGATGGCGCTCTTTCAAATTCATAAATCAAATTCCCTTTGGCTACCGTAACGAAGATATACGCTATACGGTGCTCTTTCAAATTCATAAATCAAATTCCCTTTGGCTACCGTAACGAAGACTTACGCTAGACGGTGCTCTTTCAAATTCATAAATCAAATTCCCTTTGGCTACCGTAACGAAGATATACGCTATACGGTGCTCTTTCAAATTCATAAATCAAATTCTCTTTGGCTACCGTAACGAAGATGTACGCTAAAACGGTCCTCTTTCAAATTCATAAATCAAATTCTCTTTGGCTACCGGAACGAAGATATACGCTATGCGGTGCTCTTTCAAATTCATAAATCAAATTCTCTTTCGCTACCGTAACGAAGATGTAAGCTAAAACGGTGCTCTTTCACATTCATAAATCAAATTCCCTTTGGCTACCGTAACGAAGATATACGCTAGACGGTGCTCTTTCAAATTCATAAATCAAATTCTCTTTCGCTACCGTAACGAAGATATACGCTAGACGGTGCTCTTTCAAATTCATAAATCAAATTCTCTTTGGCTACCGTAACGAAGATATACGCTAGACGGTGCTCTTTCAAATTCATAAATCAAATTCTCTTTGGCTACCGTAACGAAGATGTACGCTAAAATGGTGCTCTTTCAAATTCATAAATCAAATTCTCTTTGGCTACCGTAACGAAGATATACGCTAAACGGTGCTCTTTCAAATTCATAAATCAAATTCTCTTTGGCTACCGTAACGAAGATGTACGCTAAAATGGTGCTCTTTCAAATTCATAAATCAAATTCTCTTTGGCTACCGTAGCGAAGATATCCGCTAGACGGTGCTCTTTCAAATCCATAAATCAAATTCTCTTTGGCTACCGTAACGAAGATATACGTTAAACGGTACTCTTTCAAATTCATAAATCAGATTCCCTTTGGCTACCGTAACGAAGATATACGCTATACGGTGCTCTTTCAAATTCATAAATCAAATTCCCTTTGGCTACCGTAACGAAGACTTACGCTAGACGGTGCTCTTTCAAATTCATAAATCAAATTCCCTTTGGCTACCGTAACGAAGATATACGCTATACGGTGCTTTTTCAAATTCATCAATCAAATTCTCTTTGGCTACCGTAACGAAGATGTACGCTAAAACGGTGCTCTTTCAAATTCATAAATCAAACTCTCTTTGGCTACCGTAACGAAGATATACGCTAGACGGTGCTCTTTCAAATTCATAAATCAAATTCTCTTTGGCTACCGTAACGAAGATGTACGCTAAAACGGTGCTCTTTCAAATTCATAAATCAAATTCTCTTTGGCTACCGTAACGAAGATATACGCTAGACGGTGCTCTTTCAAATTCATAAATCAAATTCTCTTTGGCTACCGTAACGAAGATATACGCTAGACGGTGCTCTTTCAAATTCATAAATCAAATTCTCTTTGGCTACCGTAACGAAGATATACGCTAAAACGGTGCTCTTTCAAATTCATAAATCAAATTCTCTTTGGCTACCGTAACGAAGATGTACGCTAAAACGGTGCTCTTTCAAATTCATAAATCAAATTCTCTTTGGCTACCGTAACGAAGATGTACGCTAAAACGGTGCTCTTTCAAATTCATAAATCAAATTCTCTTTGGCTACCGTAACGAAGATATACGCTATACGGTGCTCTTTCAAATTCATAAATCAAATTCTCTTTGGCTACCGTAACGAAGATGTACGCTAAAACGGTGCTCTTTCAAATTCATAAATCAAATTCTCTTTGGCTACCGTAACGAAGATATACGCTAGACGGTGCTCTTTCAAATTCATAAATCAAATTCTTTTTGGCTACCGTAACGAAGATATACGCTAGACGGTGCTCTTTCAAATTCATAAATCAAATTCTCTTTGGCTACCGTAACGAAGATGTACGCTAAACGGTGCTCTTGCAAATTCATAAATCAAATTCTCTTTGGCTACCGTAACGAAGATATACGCTAGACGGTGCTCTTTCAAATTCATAAATCAAATTCTCTTTGGCTACCGTAACGAAGATGTACGCTAAACGGTGCTCTTTCAAAATTACAAAGAAATTGGCGGAGGACATTCAATATGTGAAAGGTTTGCAAAAGGTCAGTGAGTCCCCACAAGGGTCGTTTGATATTTGCGTTGCTGATGTTCCTTGAGACTGGGCTGAGCGCCCTCCTACTGCTTAATGTTGATAAAGAATGACATCTTGCAATATTAAATAACAATATTTAATAAATTTAATTTCATAAATAGGTTTTATTAACTTAGCAATAGGGTAGGGGGTCACGCAGCCCAGCCACAAGGAACCCAGCCACAGACCGAGTGTAAGGTTTTTAGATAAACCCCCAAGTGGCTAGGAGCGACTTATTAACTAAGGAGAAAAATTAATCAAAATTAACAACTAGGTTTTAGGGAGTTACACAGAGATTACTTAAGGGACGAGAAATGTTTACCAAAAATTCCATCAGACACTGGCCACATAAAATTATATAACAACCAAATCACACACACACATTATGGCTACCGTAACGAAGATATACGCTAGACGGTGCTCTTTCAAATCCATAAATCAAAATCTTTTTGGCTACCGTAACGAAGATTTACCCAAGACAGTGCTCTTTCAAATCCATAAATAAAATTCTAATTGGCTACCGTAACGAAGATGTACGCTAGACGATGCTCTTTCAAATTGACAAATAAAATTCTCTTTGGTTGTAAACAGTAAGGAAGATTTATGCTAATAAGCGGTGCCCTTAACTTATAAATGAAATTTTGGCAAAAAGATGAAACTTTGAAAAAATATGTACGTAAGACAAAGCTCTCTTCATAATCAAAAAGTCCTTTTTACAACTGTTACGAAAATATCGCTAAATGATGTCTCTGTAAAATTATACAAGAAATATTTTTGCAGTTGGGACCTACTGGCACATTGAAAAAACAGCACGTGGTGTTGTGTTTTTTATGCAAAAATACCGAGAGAGCTTTCCATTGCAAATAAATGGAGCAACCCGCACAAAGAAACGCATATAAAGCCCAGGCAAGCATAGTAAAACCTATAGTAAGGTAAAGAGTGGGATATCCTACGATGTTCGAGACAACGAACGAGACGCAGATTATTGATTAAAAAATGGGCCTAAATGATAGCGCACTTGCTACTGGCTCGGTCTGCTGGCTTTCCACTGCTTGCTGAACTCGTTGTTAAGAAACTTCAGCTACCTGGGTAGCTGGCTGTTGTATTTCATCTTCATAAATGCCTAGTATATTTCGACTTCGATATCAGGTACCTGCTCCAAAGGGCTTGGGCTATGTCGGCGACGGTTCTTTCACGACATAAACTGAAGCGAGAGCTTTTACACGTGTGACTGCTTGTTGCGTAGAAAGAGACGGAATAAACCAATTCTAAGCTTTTAATACCTTGCTTGAGCCTCAAGGGGCTACACACATAGCTAAGCAGATCCCGTGGGGGTAAAGAATGGAGTTTTCATGCGTTATTTTGAGATTTCAGAGTGACCCCTTGGGTGAGAATAGTAGGTTTATTGCCCTCAAAATGGAGATTTTTAAATGATGTTGCTTCGATCTTCTTATCTTTACCTTTTTTTTTCTTTTATTTGTTTTTGTTTTAAACTACACAATAGGCCGAAAACCAGATTCAATATTGGTACCCATTGATTGCGATGGATTCAATGCATTATATTGCACACATATCCTCTTCCCCATATTCTACAGACAGTAACGATACTTGTGAATATTTGCATTTCATCTTTTTCATTCGCTTCAATATTTTTGTTTTGATGAAGTTGTTGCATCTACTTCTTCTCTTCTCTTTATTAGCAGCTTGATATACTTTCAGCCCCTTCTGGGATTCTCCAACTAGTTTCAAGGGAGGACTATCATTCATGCAAACAAAGAGCAGTCCAAAGAGCTAAACCTGGTTTGCGTAAACACTAGATTAATAGAATATTGAAACCCATTCACCTGAGCACATGCTTTGAATTGAATCACTGTCTTTCGATCTTTATGGGCAGTCAGCAGGCAAATAAATTTCAAGAAATTGTAAATATGTCGACAAGTAAGCAGCCGAAAAATCAACAAAAAATAGCCAAGAATACCATAGGATATTGACAAAGGATTATATCAAAATATTTGAAATTATTCCAGTGTATGATTTATGGTGGCCGGTCAAAAATGGGAACTTTTTTCTGGTTCACCCGGTATACTAAAACACAAATACACAACCTAATTACAAAAATTAAACATACTAGACATAAAACATTATCAAACAAAATATCTTAACATTTAAACCATTGTTAAAGTCCGACCAGCAGAAATATCAAAAATCGCTGACACCATTTCGTAGTTATATGCTTTGTGACCGTGTGTCCCAAGTTTCAAGCGATTTGATTAGGTTGTTGGGTAAACAGAGATGTTTTAGTACCCACCAGTACTTCGGAATCCTCTTTCGAGAAATCAGGCTTTCGTGGAAAAAGAAGCAAAAAGCGCAGCAGAAATTATTATACATGAAAGTGCCAACAGGAATAAGGATAGGCAAGCAATTACGCTTTAGATCGGTCTTGGTAAAGCATTATGTCAATAAAATAATAGCCTACGGTGCAGACTCTTGGACAGACTCTTCTCAATTGTTCGCAGAGTCTGCACGCAGGCTATAAAGTAGCAGCACGGGATGTTATGAATGTAGCTGCAAGGTCAAGTGAGTTTACTTTGATCTCTTAATGTCTATTCCCGCGATTTTTGAGAAACAGGATTGCTCCTTTTTAAATACTCAAATTTTGAAGTAATTGTGGGTATTTCTGGCAGTGAGTTGGTTTAACCGGTGCTCACATACTGAATGCATCCGACTATGACGAAAACGAAAAATCGAGAATTTTTTGTCGGAATGGTTACAGTAACATTACGTCTCTTTGGCTTCAGCAACATCCCGTTGCAGGAGCTTCGAGCAGAAGATACACTAAAAAATCTGTGTGCTGAATTGATTATCAGTGAATTGTTTAAAAAGGGTTTTGGATTGATTGAAGCTGAATTATAATCGCTAGGCCTGACCAAATCTGTTTCCTTTTGTAAGACACAAGTACTGAATTATTTGAATCAGTGATTACCCACGGGATGCTTCATGTGAATCTATTTCAAGAATTTCCCATATGAAGATTGCACTGCCTGAGACAGCATCAGGGGAACAAACCTTAGCATTTCGTTATACCGGGTGTCTCAGAAAGAAGTACCCCCTTTTGACTGGTAATAGGAACCAAGTAATAAGTTATCATTGCTCCCCGACTTCACAGCTAAATTTATCAATGTTCAACTTAGATGCACGTACCTTACATTTAGAAATCGTCCACCAAATACCGGAGATACAGGTTCGCAAAGTCGAAATTTACAGTGCACCCAAAACCAGAGGTTTTGAAAAAGGGCCTAGTCATGATTTGTATCGTGGACATTTTCCAAAGTACCTGTAGACTTTAAGTTTCCGTGTTTTGCTTTTGAAAAGAATAAAAGATGCATGGACATGGCGCTGATTAAACAAATATAGTAAAAATGTCGTAAGAGTGATAAAGTCGTGCCACATCTCCGAAATAAGCGTGCATGTGCTCCTTTTCCTCTTCTTTAATACAAAACACTTGAGATTGAATGCAATGCAAAGTCCGTTTCCTCAAAAGAAAAGTCACTTCAAGAACAATTGAAGTAATTCAAGGTATAAATCTTTTCAAAAATAAAAAGTAAAGGTCGAAGTCGAAGTCGAAAATTCGCTTGCAAAATGCCTTTTTGTAGTCAAATTATGGTTAGGCAATTTCTCAAAACCTCTGGTTTCAGGTGCACTCCAAATTTTGACCTTGTGAACTCATATCTCCGGTGTTTGGTGATCGATTTCCAAATGCAAGATATGTGCATCTAAGTTGAAGACCAACAAATGTAGCCATGAATTCAAAAAGTCCCCAAATAATATCGTTTTTTTTTTTGCCTTGTTGCGTCAAAAGGGGGTACTTTTTTTTTAGACACCCGGTAAAAGGCAAGAATTGCACAAAAGCACCAATATCAAAGCATAACTATGATCAAAGGCAGCTTAAATACCTGACTGGATGTCTCTTCACGCAAATCATGCTTCTTCTCATTTCGATTGGCTGCAATTGTTGGAGATGTTATCCCTGGATCAAAGCAAAGATGTATGTAGATGTAGTTTTTTTAATGGTGGACAATTTGCGGTCCTTTTTCATCAAAATTTAAGCTATTTCAAAACTCTATTTCACCAAGGGTACCTTTTTATATTTTGGTATGGGGGCATTTCGCTCTTTCTTTATCTCTGGAACTAAAAGATATAATAATGGGACTAGCCTCAAATGTTCTTTGGACAATTACCTTTTGATTATAATAAACGTAATTCATTTCTCGAGTGATTCGCTGCTAGGCGACTAAAATCAAAGAGAACTTGGAAAGTGTATGTCTTCTTAAAAAGCATTCGAATTTAATTATTACAACACCAGTTTTAATGAAAATGATATTACAGAATATAAAACACAATGTAAAATCAAAATATGTACTTCAAAGCAATCTTAACTATCCTCTCTTAGAATAATCAGCATCTAATTCTCTTTATTTTCAGAACAGATTTTTTCAAAGCATTCTTCCTTTTTCAATTCATATATCTACTTAAAATGCATGAACGAAGGAAATTAAAGCTCGTGGGCCTCTCCAAGGGCTCTGCACACTTCCTTTGGCAAACATTTATTTCAACATTTTTGTTTCTGCAGAGGCAGTTTGAACAGTTTCCCTCATTTGAATCATTCACATTGTGGAAGAGCAAAGCCCAGGGGGGGTACTCCTTAACTTTCAATACGGGGGGGGGGGGGGGTCCATGCCACTATTTCTTTGCTGACCCCTAAATATTAAAGGAGAATTCCGGGATAATTTCATGTCGTGCTATATAGGGGTAGCTGAAAGTGATAAAAATCATCGTAAAAATATTTTTTCTAAATGATGTGTAGTTTCGAAGTAATTGCGCTTTGAAATCGTCGTTTTGCTGCGGGACAATTCTCGGTTGTTCTCGTTTCCGAGAATTAATCGCCTATTGTGATGTCATATGTGATCACTGGTTTCCTGCACGCGATCGAAAGCCTAAATAAGTGCGATGCGTGCGTTGTTGATAAAAGCTTTCACTGCAGCTCTTAGCCAGATATTTCCTTTGAGATGGTTCATTGTAGTGCATATAACTGCTTAGAAGATAGCAGGAGAAGAAAGGCAGGTCGAAAAGAACAGGGTGATACCGAAAATGCTGCTGCGACGAGAGATTCAGTGCCAGGGCCTAGCCGACCACCACCAACAAAGAAAACATTCTTCCAGTTCCCATCGGATCCTGCTTTACAGAAAGTTTGGGTAGCAAAATTAAACCTCGTTAATTTTAGAGTCAAAGCCCATTCTAGATTATGCCAAGACCACTTTGAGGAGAATCAGTTCGAAGTAGGCCCAAAACTGATAGCATCGCTAGGACTTGAAGGAACCAAGCGCCCTTCCTTGAAACGCGATGCAGTCCCGACGATATTCGATAAGGGTTCACCGAAAGCTAGTGGCCAAGTAAAAGGCAAGAAAGTTTTCAAAAGGAACCCTGCGAAAAAGATGGAGTCAAAGTTCTTGTCAAAATTTTCTCCGAGTTCAGCAAGCCCCAAAAAGTTAAGCCCAAGGAAACGTTATGGAGCTTTTGCCAAACGTCGCAGGCTTGAGGTTGGTAAAAATTTATCGTTAATTTTTATAGAATCGGATGTAACTATACACTTCTTTTTCATTAGAAACCATCCATTTTTATTAGAAACTAAGTTTCTGATGAGTTTCTTATATTTATTTTGCCGGGTAGAGTTATACAGTTTTGTTGAAGGGGGTCTAAATTATTTGGTAGGGCCTCAAACAACATAAATCACACTCAAAACAATGTCAAAACAGTTGCTATTACTGCACAGTGTATAAATACTGTTGAGTGCAAATTACAAATGTTTCTTAGCTTTTTTCGTTCAGGTACAGTAAGCCTGCCATTTCTTATAAGCTGTTTCCAGTGGTGGACACTTGGGGGGGGCAATGGGGTGCGATCCCCCCCCAATTTTGTCTAGAAAAAAAGGTGTTTTGTTCAAAAACAATAGAAATAAACAATGCTTTTCAACTGAAACAACTTCCCCGCCCCCAATATTTGGCAAAGTGTCAGCCACTGGCTGTTTCTTGTGAAAAACTATGCATATTATTGATCGGTTTAAAAAAATTGTCTTATTTCTATACATAAAATGGTAATTATTGTTTGTCCATGGTTCTTTTGCAGCTAATTTCCGACTTACTCACGGATGACGGAAAGCAAGGAGTTGCTGGAGGTTCACCTCTTATCGACCAAACAAGCAATCCAGTTACGTCAACAGAGGCACCTTGTCAGTCATTACAAGTGGAAGACCATGAATCTCATAAAGATCAGACAACACAGCTGACATCATGTGCCAATGAATTGTATCCTGCTTGCACTGCTTGGACACAGACTCCTATCACCTGGCATATCAAGGGAACACAAACAGTTCCAAGAAAGTTTACAAGAGGTACAGACTCTTCAAACTAAATTTCTCCTTTCAGCTTATCAAACAGGAACACAATAAAATGTAATTACAGAGAAATGTAAGCATGTCAGAGTGGCTCAAGCCAAATATGGTGTTGCAGGTGTCTTGGTCTTTGTAAGGTCATTTTCATCAAAGGGTCTTGAATGGAAAACATGTAAAAAGTTTGCAAAAAGATTAAGTTGCCAAAGCCACAGAAAGTAACATGGTGTTTTTCATAAGAAAACACATCAAAGAGACTGAACTGTCATAGCTCCAAAAAATAAAGAAATTCCACAACTGGGAAAATTTACTCACTTAAGAAACTATTTATTTAAGAAAGGGAAATCCTTGGCATATGTATATGATTGCTTTAATTGCACTTGTTTCCTAGATCACATTACTTGGAAGGTGCTTGAGTAAAGTCTGTGCAACAGATTGTGCAACATAAAACCATAAAGATTGTGCAACATAAAACCATGCCATGGAACCTTGAAGATATTGAGAAACTTGGGACATTCAAATCTAATAATTCTAAAAAACTTTCAGTGGTGGCTCAAATTCTTAATTTTGTATAAAGTAACTGTACATTTGCCACTCTTAGTGTCTTTATCATACAGTATTTCAAACTCTATTTAAGTGTCGTCATTTAAAATAATTTTGTCACAATCACACTTCACACTGGTTTGAACAGAGACAGATTTCTGTTTAGCTGAACTTTCCTTCTTGAAGGCTCTCAGATCAAAATGAAATGAACCTGACAACTCAGCCAAGGTATATCATGCAACTGTATGCCCCTATCAGCCAAAACATTGTTTTACCTCAAATTTACCTAAGACTGAATTTTCATTTTCAGGAACTCAGACAGAAATAGGAACAAATATGGTGGAAACTGGGACACAAGTGGAAACGTTGTTTAGACAGAGACCACCAACACAGACTCCAACAACACACCTATTGGAACAGAGCTTTGAAGCACAAGACTTATCATTTCAAAGTGAAGACAGTGATTGGTCACCAAATACAGAAGAATCTGATTCTGATGATTCAGAAGAGCATGAAATGGATCTTCAATCCATTCGTGATGAGAAGACATATCTCATTTTTGAATCCTGCTTGATGTCTCTGTTTACATTTTGCAGCATCTGCTTGTCACCAATCATTGATATAAGAAAGAGTCTATGTGGATCTATGTTGCGAGTGGAAACAGAGTGTATTGGTGGCCACAAGAAAGTTTGGTTCTCCCAGCCCACAAGTAACAGAATGCCCTGGGGTAACTTTAGAATAGCTGCTGCGTGTCTCTTTTCTGGTTGTCAGCCCTCAAAGGTTACAGCATTCCTAAGGCATATGAATATGGCAAGGATTTCAAAAACTGTGTACCATGCCATACAGCGTGCATATCTGATACCTTCAGTCTTTTCAGTATGGGAAGAGTCACAAAGAAAGCTGTTTCAAACATCAGAAGGGAAGAGACTAGTATTAGGTGGCGATGCTCGCATGGATTCCCCAGGCCATTCAGCCAAGTATGGGTCTTACACACTGATGGACCTGGAAAGCAATAAAATTGTTGACACACAACTTATCCAGGTAATATTTTAACTAAGAAACAAAATGTGATGGTTTAGATTGATCCCAAAATTAAAGTATAATGAGAGTGATTTACAGTGCACTGTGAATTGTCAAGTGATAGTTTGAGTTGATAATTTGTATCTTCACATGAAATGCATGTGAATCTTTTGTTTTTAATTCATGCCGAAATGTAAATTTTGATTTTTGATGGTAAATGAATAAAACAATACTTAATACTTATGAGATATTTTGATGAAAAGCCATATATGCTCTAGATAGCTATTTTTGAAAACCTAAAACGCGGACCACAGACCATTGCCTTGGAGGTCTGCATGGTCCGCGTTATAGACCTGGCCCTCAGAAATTAATCAATTTGAGTATTGGAAAAATTACTAAAGAGATCTTTATTGAAAGGTTAGCTTCTATCACTATTGAGCACATTTGAAAATTCTGCAACAAATAAAAAATATTGTTCAATTCGGATTCTGTTGTAGAATAGCCAAAAGATCTATTCATTAAAGAAATTGCTATAATTGGTTGGATGCTGACGCATAACTGTTTGTGTGTGTATTTAACATTGCTTTTCACAAAAGAGAAGCTAAACAAGGAATTGTATGAAACACTCATCCTTGGGGAGCAGAATTTGAGGTAAAAAACATGAACTGAAATTACTGGGGGAGCGTCCTATCATTAAATGAATGATCCTACTAGATATTTGAGAGGGAAATACATTTTTTTCATGTTTCTAAATATCTATTTCAGAGCAATGAAGTTGGTGGAGCCAATCACATGGAGCTTGAAGGTCTAAAACGAGCCTTTGCCAAGATAGAAGACAATGTGTTATACAAGATTCTGGTAACTGATCGGCATGGGCCAGTTAGGAAGTATATGAGAACAGAAAAAAAGGGCAAAAAGCACTATTTTGATGTATTTCATGTTGCGAAGTGTAAGTATATTATACAATCTCCACTCCTTATGAATGGAAAAGTAAGGATCTGGCTGCATGTCGTTTCACTTCTACCTGACATTGTTTGTGAATGCCACGAAAATTCAACAATTTTTATAGAAAACTTTCAGTTTCAAAAAGTAGTTTCATATATTTGAATAAATGTCAGCTACCAAACAACTCTGTGCCCATATTTTCAATTTTTCTAGTTTTTCTAGTTGGTCTGACGTGAGAAATGAAATAGATGACTAGCGACTAGCATTGAAGTTTTGTGATGCATGACAATTATAAATCTTAAAAAAATCATGAATCACAAGAGCCCTTAACAACACCAACATTCTGAAGCATGAAAGAAAAAAAAACGTCCTTTCATGTTGCATTGATTCCAACCTTCATATCTAAACTATAATTCCACATTATTCTTGAAAGCTATTGGGAAAAAGGTAGAAAAAATTGGAAAGAAGAAAGGCAATGGTGCAATATTAGATTGGGTCCAGAGCATTAAAAACCATGTCTATTGGTGTGCAGCAACGTCAGAAGGAAATGTTCCAGAAGCAAAAGAGAAGTGGATGTCGCTCTTTAATCACCTAATCGATGTTCATGACGGCCATGGTGAAATATACAAGGAATGTGGACATGGCAACATTGTTCGTGAATGGTTGAAAAAGGGTAAATTGAAGTTTTGAGCAGCAATAAACAGGCATGATTTTACATTGTACAGTATTTCCTACCAAGAAATATCAGCAGCATAAAATGGAATGGCCAATGCATTCTAAAAACATCAAGTTGAACTGACTGATGATCAACTGTTGCCAAACAGCAAACATTGTTTTTGTATTGTTTCCACAATGGTAAAGGAAGATGTGTTATTCTTTATTTTGAAATTGCGTGAGAAACCTTTTCCATTTTAGGAGACAAGAATTTTTGCAATGCAGGTCAGTACAGGTACAGTAAAAGCATGTCTTCCTATCAAAACATAGTGAATAACTGCAAATTAATGAACATCATTTTCATATTTCAGGTGACAAAGGTTACAAAGAGCTGAAAGCTGTCCTAACTAGAACACAACTTGTCAATGACATTGCAAAGTTGTCACCACTAGAGCAGACAAGTGCATTGGAATCATTTCATAATGTTGTCATCCGCTTTGCTCCAAAAAACAGCCACTTTTTCTACTTGTGTATGAAAGCTCGGTAAGCCTATAAAATTCATACCAATGTTATTGCTACTAAATCCTGGAAGGCTTGGTTCACTTTTATATGACAGTAGCATTGAGGCATAATAGTGAAATCCAACACCCGTCCATAATTTTCGATGAATTCACCTAACACTGGATTCAAAATCTGTTTGTATGTCTTTGTATTAAAAGTTTGATCCTAAATTCAATGGTACGATAAAACAGTCTTGGAAAACATTGCAAAATTCCAATCCAAATGAAAATATAATGATCAGCTCAATGTTTGGGGGCAGGATCTCCCATTGAACACAGCATAAAAAGAATGTAAAATGTTACTTTCTATTGTCTTATAGAATTCTCCTTGCTGCCCTTCATTTTAATGAAAATGCTGATAGGAGCCAAGCGACAAGCAAGACCACTGGAGAAAAACTGTGGAAAGTATCCTATCGAAAATTCAAGGATGGAGAAGGCACAGTTCAAGCAGTCAAAGGAAAAATTACCTATGGTAGGTGTAAATAAATGATCCGTTGTTGACATCTGACAATGAGTACGAAGCTTGTATTTTAAGGAAATTTGTTTTACTTGCAAAATTTATCTCATAATTGCTGTTATAGTGACATATACTATATAAAACTTGCGAAATAATTTTGAGAGATGGTTACTAACAGATTTAGTGGTGTAAAATCCTTTTCAACTAGGTCTTTTTTGGAACTGTTCCCAAACAAACTGACAGTACTTGATTAGAGTTGACATGACAGTCAATTCCATATGGATACTCTGCAGACAAATCAAACATTTTTTAAACAAGGTTATTTGTTAAAGGTATATACATTATATGTCCATTAAACTATTTAAGTTTTGACAATTTTTGTAATTACAGAATATGTCACAATGTTGCATGAAAAAGCAATTGAGTTGAGGCAAAGAAACCCAAGGGTTCTTGATGCAACAAATGAAGTGGCAAGATCTTATGAAACAGCTGTTCCAGCATTCCTATCAGCAAAAGCGAAGAAGATGCCAAAGGCAGAAATCATTGCAAAGCACCATGCAAGATTTGCAAAGACATTACGAAAAACTGTAGAGAATTAGTTTTCTAGTGTACTATGATTATCTACAGTCTTTCTAGTCATCCAATGCAAGAGCCGCGAGGGGGGGGGGGGGTACTTCAATGTGAACATGATTCAACCTGCATCTGCACTTTTAGAAAAGGACAGAATGTTCAAGAATTCCAAGCCCATTTGCATGAATATCATCAAATTTCTGACCATGTGTATGAATTTGTCTTTTTGACACAAAGGAAAATCTTTGTTGTTTGGTGCCGATTATTATCATGGGACTCATTGATAAGAGAATTCTCAAAAAACTACCCATGTACCAGAATTATGGTTAAAAACAGACCCATATGTAGAGAATTTTTAATGAAAAAACCACCAATATGAGCGGCACATCCAGTACTATTTAACAATGAAGTACCCCCCCCCTGGGTGCAAGACAAGCTTTTTAGTACTACTGGGTAAAACATCATCTTAATGTGTGTACCATTAAGCAAAATTCTTTCTCCTTGTTAAGTTCTAAAAGTCTATTTTAGGGTACTTGAAACCAGTATATTCATCAGATGGGAATTTCCTCCTTATTGATGAAACAACACAGGCTGGCAATATCTCTCGTTTGTGCTTTCCAAGCCTGTGCCAAATCCACCTGACAAACTGCCTGTAGCTGATGTATCTGTATAGCCTGCAATGAAAAGCAATGCACTTGGTTAAGCTAGGTTTTCTAATATTCCTCTTTACCAGTAGAAGTTGTAACACATTACCCTTCTGTTTACAATGGGTTTGACCTGGGCATTATAAATTTATTATAACTGTCCTCCTGTCTTTTCATAGCTTTTCAGCCAGTCGCATTGAGAAATTTTTACTAGAAAAATATGTTCTAAAATTTTAAGATACTTGTGACAATCCCTAATACAAGTCTTTTATGAAAAGCCCATCAATGCTATAATAATTTGTTACTGCCAATTTTCCAGTCAAATAAAGTTTTGTGTTTTAATAGACCAAATATTCCCTGTGAATATTGTTCTATATATGAAACTAATCATGAAATCATATAATATTACTATAAGAACTTACTCAAAAGTTTCTGTATCATCCAGGTATGTTTCATCTTCAATGTATTGATATAATGCTGTCAGGACAACAGCTTGGTTTAAACAGATTACTTTGAAGTCGTCATTGTCAGCAATGCAAACGAGATTATTTTCATCAGCTTTCAATCTGACTCTCAATATCTCTCGACAGCATAGACTTTCCCGACCAGTTGGCATTTGTGTACAGTTTCCACACTCACACCTGAAAATAGTTGAAAATAGTAAACATCCGTTTCAATATGTTTTGCTTAGAGCAACAGCCAAGACATGGCTGTCCTAGCAATGCCCCAGCCAACATCGAACTCAATACTTTTGCAGGGCTATCGAAAAAGAAATAGTTTGCTAGTTTGATGTTAGTGATAGGCCTCTGTATCAGAAAAATAAATTGATTTAATCGAGAACATGTTTTCTTACCATGTTGTGTTGCCAATTCGCTCCAGATTGAAATCTGGTTCTTCCTCTTCGCTGCTGTCCTCCGTTGACTGCTGTTCGCTTTCTCGGTCCGTGTTGTCTTCTCCACCAGGCTCAAACATGAAAGGTTGCACTTGATAGCGATGGATTGTGATTATTTCGTCCTCGAATAGTTCTTCTTCAGAACTGTGAGCCATTTTATCAGCAAGAATAAGACGAGAGACGGGAACTGATTCAAACCAAACAACCTATCGCACTCGGATACAGTACTGACTTAGATGTTGCTCAATACCACTGATCATATTTGACGTCACAGTGTCCCGCGGGATAAAAGCGCAATCAAACCCGTGCTTTCTCGGAAAGGGACTCGGGGTGGTGTTTGGGGGCCGATAACTCCAAATCTGTTAGGAATTTCGCAAAAATTTTTTTAGAAATGAATTCAGCGCCCTGAAATGCATTTAAAGAGTCCAAGTTGAAATTATCCCGGAATTCTCCTTTAAGCCTGGTGTTTTGGGGACCCCAAATATTGAGTCTAACGTTTTGGAGACCCCAAATATTGTTATCTATTTCTGGGGTCTCTGAAATGTTTTTGAACGATTTCAATTTGAGCTTCTTGACTTTTCTCAGTTTTTGAATAATACTTAAACATTTATTTCATGATTCGCAACGTCAGGGCCAAATTGCACGATTCTTCCTTTCTTCAAATTTGTGGACCCCAAATATAGAATTTTTGTCCATGTCGTAATTCACAGACCCCAAATATTGATTGAAAATAAAATTTCGGACCCCAAATATTGGCATGGAAGTCAATGAGTACCCCCCCCCCTGGGGAACAAAGCTGCTAGTTTTACAGTTACTCGTGTTAGCTGATTTCCATTTTCAACGAATATTCTTAGCAATGGTCTTTTTAACCACTATGGAGTATGCAAAAGTTATAGGCGGTGTGCTGTAGAACGAGAAACCCTTCAAAACACATTTCCATTGTCCAAATCGGGAAACAAGCAAGTTTCTTCACTTTTCCATCCATGAACATATACTTGTTATGAATCTAGTTGGTCACAAGCTGAAAACTTGCTCAACAGCAAGAAATTGATGTCAAAAGTTTCTACCTCAACCGCTGTGGCTTAGGTCTTCTCTTTTTCGGGCCACGCCCTTCAGATCCTCGGAAAACGCCCTATTTTCCAATGTGATCTCTAAATCATAGATAGTTTCCTTGCCGGTAAAAGCTACTTCAGGGCCTCAATCTTAATGCCATCTGAATAATTTTCACTCATGTTGGACAATTTATCCACATTACAAGAGACAGAATCACTGAACATGGTCTTAAGAGGTTTCCTAATTTGCCAAAAGATTGAGGAAATGGGGATGAGATGCATAAAAATCAGAGTGAAAATATAACTCTGCTCATGTAAGTGCTCTCAACAGATGATACATTTCTTCTTCACCAGTAATTGCTAGGGAACAGGCATTGTATAAGCTGTTTCTGTTGGATGCAACCCTGTATAAATGTGAAATGAAAATCTATTGCAAATAGTGTTGATATTTGATGGAACTTGGGATGGACAGTTAACAACCAATTACAGAAATTACAGGAACCAAATAAAAGTAATCAGGCTACTAAGAAGCTGAACAGACATGCATTCATGCCCTCATTGCTGTGCAAGTATCATTATCATCATTAACAAAAATAAAAACTAAACTAAATAGAGAACTAATATTAATAGAAACTACAATTTTAAATTCTTGTGATCCAAAATTGATTTGTAAATGAAAGAAATCTTAAGAGAAGACCAAAAAACAGTTTTAGCTTCCTCCTAAAGTTTTTCAGCTAGCAATATTAAAAATCACAGCTTAAATCAGATTATCAAAATAATGATACCAAGTTGGTGAAAAGTTTTGAATATTCTATGAATAATTTTGCTATTCAATACAGCACATTAAAAATCAGTCATAACTAACAAATACTAAAGAAATGTTATTATTTTATTATTTTATTGCTATTATTATTTTATTTTATTATTTTATTATTATTATATTATTTTATTATTATGCTATTATTACACTACCCTGACCCTGCCCCCAGATGAACTTCTTGCGCACATCCATCAAGAATCTTCTTTTTTGGTTTTATAGAATATTGATAATGGATGGAATGGATGTTAAAGGAGCATATCCATCCACAGAGGAATGTGGGTTAGTTTTGATATAAATTTTTGCCAAAATATTCTGGAAATGGGTCTACTTCTGTGAATTTTTGGAGTTAGGGTGTAGTTTTAGCAAGAATTTCTAGCAATGTTTTTTTTTTTTTTTTTTTTTTTATCAATCTAAAACTTAAAAACAACAAGTTAATGCAAATTACTGTGGCATTTGCAGCGAGGAAAGACGCATGGTCACCGGGTCCTCACTACAAATGCAATGTTATGCTTTTGCTTAATGTTAGGTAGCAAAGGAAATTCTGGTAATGTTCTGTTAATAGGATAAGCAATAATTGTCCAGTCAGTTGTCAAAGCACATATATGCATGATCTATTACTGAATTCCCCCCCCCCCCCCTAGGGTCCCTTCCAATAAAATATAAATAATTTTTTTCATAACAATCTGAAAGAAAACTCAAACTGTACATCTACTGGTACTTCCCATAAATGTATATGTAACCGTATCTTTCCAAACAATGTTTTAAATCCCAGCCTGAGATACATGACACCTAACCTACTCCTATGGCTACCAAACCTTGTAGCCGTGATCCCTAATAATTCTGGAGCCCAGAACCAACCCTTCAAACTAATCCCTTAACCGTAAGTGAACCCTAACCCTCATACCAATTACCCTAAAAATCAGCCCCTCTTATATAATACCCCTTTCCATAATTGTCATATCTCTCCGGTTGCTGTTGTTAAAAAGGGCTGATTGAACTCTGCCTTGCTACACCCTCAGCCAGCCCGAATCGATCAAACTCGATAAAGGTCATTCAAAATGATCAAGATTATTCAAATGAATAAATACCTTGCTAGGAAATGCTTCAGCCTGTTTGAAGGCTGAATCGATCATGTTGAATGTGAGGTAAGAGTGAGACAGCCAGCAGCTTCGTTTTGGCTACAATCACTTACAAAATTGTTGAGCCACCCTCAGATTTTCAGTTTTTCGCCTCTGCTTCCCCCCCTCCCCCCTAGTCAATGTTGAAAAACCACTAAAAAGTTGCCAAACCACGTCTGTCAGCATGACCAAGTACTTTTTTCCAAACAACATTGACATGGGGGAAAGGGGGGCCAAAAAACTCATTTTTTTCATGGTGGCTCAACAATTTTGTAAGTGATTGTCTGAAAATGTTGTACCTTTAAGGCGTCATAACTTTAAGGTCTTTCCTTCAAATTCTTTCAAATTAACAGGGCTAGCAATAATTGCATAAAGGCAGTCCTCTAATTTTTTTTGAATTTTTGAACGCTAGTGCGGCCTCGCAGCGTCCCTTAGAAAATATGCTCATTTTGGCTATTTTTACACCATTGGCCTAGTTGGTTACATCTCTTAATAAGCAGCTGAGGCGTTGACACATGACAAGATATTTACTGTTATTGCATTAGTAGAATTTGAATCAACGTTTTGAATTACTAACTTATATTTTTTAAATGAAAATGGCGAAGCAGCACAACTTCCCATTTTCTGCGTGCTTTTCAAAAAAATTGGGTAATTTATCGGAATCTGCCTGTTTTTTTCATAAAGACTGTTGCATGGGGAAACGATAATTCGAAGTTGGAAAATTTATTTTGTTAAACATGGCAATATACACGTTTAAATACAGACTCTTTTAAACAGATAACGTGTCTACCATTACTTCCCTCTGCCTGAAGACTTGTAGGCCTGCAGCCGTCCTAAATTTACCATTGCTACGCCTTGCATTTAAAGAAGGAATTTAATTTCCAAACGACTTTACAACATCTATAGTCTCTGTTAGTTGTATCTTCGAGTTAGAAAACATATTGTTCTACAATTACCTCCATAATCGACAAAATATATCCCATATTGTTGTATTTAGAAGGGAATTTATGCACTTGAGTGAGCGCGGGAAATTTGAAAATTCGACAGTTCGACTTCAAAATGGCAGCAAGTTCACCACAGCGCACCATCTTTCTCCTCACGTACAGTAAAGGTGACTTAGACAAGTTTCCAAGTCGTCAAAGTTTTCCAGATGTTGTGGTTGAGTGTTTTGCAGTAAGGATTATCCGCATTTCAATGTGGGAAACTTCGCTTGAACGGCATAAGAATGGGGGTTTTCATTACCATCGGTATTACTTTCATACGATGACAACTCGCTGCCCTGTTGAAACACAGGAGAAACACAGGCCTTTGTCTAAATTCTTTCATTGCCGTCATGATCGAGAAATTTCACCTTAAAACATATGACAACTGAGAAAATTGTTTAACCTTGTTTGTTCGGTTTGCAAAGTAATGTTGCTAGCAGTATTTGTCATGCTGCTTGAGGGAGTGACAATAACGGCTCCATGCTTTATTGGCCAATATTCCTCTATTCTTTAAATGCCAAATGAATGAAAAGGGTATATGTTTCCCCTTTGAAACCAGCATTAGTTCTTTTGGAACCGCTTATAAAGGATAACAAACAATTTATCATCGGACCACTGAACTGCAATTGTTCAAGAGGTCAAATCATTAAATGATAGACTGAGTGAGTGATCTTGAACATTGCTCGCCAACAATTCTCACTTTTTAAAGTTTCTTGTGTGTCCAAGAAAGTTGACGAACAAATAAACGAAGCCACCCAAGATGTAGCAAAAGCCCGTGTGTACACATAGGCTAGCTTTTTACTCAAAAATTCTACACTGATTAGATGCAAAATGACTAAAACTTCAACAATTCCCACTTTTATAGCTACTAAAAAGGATTTCAAAAATATTTTAAAGGTACTAAAAACGAGCAATGTTGGTAAATTGGTTCAATTTCAACTCACCGCGGAGATTTTTTATTTTCATTGGTCTGCAATGAGAGTGTCTGCTCATACTCACAAGATAATATGCGTTTTGCGCAAAGTTTGTTCGTTTTTCTTCGTTAGAAACAAGGAATACAAACGAACAATGTTGGTGAGCATTGTAGTGAGCCTTGTGGCGAGCACTGATGACGTAATTCACCATGAACACACACGAACCAGATGGCAATGCTACAGTCGTATATCGATTATAATTGTAAATAGAACATTTTATTCAATTGTATCACTCAAACATATAGAATATCATCACTATAAAATTCTGTTGTAAAAGTGACGTTTATGAACAGCGTTTAAGAACAATATAGCCAGTCAAAGGGAGAATTCCATACAAATAGGCCAAACGAAAATACCCTCTCCCACCCTAGTTGCATCGCAGTTGCCAGAGTATGATTGAAGGCAAATGAAAATAAGAATCATATCAATATCTTACAAGATTGAAGCTAAAGGGAAAGTACGTCAAAAAAATGAAAATTTTGAGAAAACTATGCAATTATGCCATTTTCTTGCAAAATGGCGAAAAAGTGCCTTTTTCAAAAATCTCGTAAATTAATTACAGTTGGTAAAAAATTAAAAAAACAACACATTTTGAAACTATGTGTCAATAACATGCCAAGTACAAAATTTCATGCAGTTGGCCTCGGTACTCTTCGCGTAAACTGAAGTCGAAGTTGCAAGCATTTCAGACAATCACTTACAAAATTGTTGAGCCACCCTCAGATTTTCAGTTTTTCGCCTCTGCTTCCCCCCCTCCCCCCTAGTCAATGTTGAAAAACCACTAAAAAGTTGCCAAACCACGTCTGTCAGCATGACCAAGTACTTTTTTCCAAACAACATTGACATGGGGGAAAGGGGGGCCAAAAAACTCATTTTTTTCAGGGTGGCTCAACAATTTTGTAAGTGATTGTCTGAAAATGTTGTACCTTTAAGGCGTCATAACTTTAAGGTCTTTCCTTCAAATTCTTTCAAATTAACAGGGCTAGCAATAATTGCATAAAGGCAGTCCTCTAATTTTTTTTGAATTTTTGAACGCTAGTGCGGCCTCGCAGCGTCCCTTAGAAAATATGCTCATTTTGGCTATTTTTACACCATTGGCCTAGTTGGTTACATCTCTTAATAAGCAGCTGAGGCGTTGACACATGACAAGATATTTACTGTTATTGCATTAGTAGAATTTGAATCAACGTTTTGAATTACTAACTTATATTTTTTAAATGAAAATGGCGAAGCAGCACAACTTCCCATTTTCTGCGTGCTTTTCAAAAAAAATTGGGTAATTCATCGGAATCTGCCTGTTTTTTTCATAAAGACTGTTGCATGGGGAAACGATAATTCGAAGTTGGAAAATTTATTTTGTTAAACATGGCAATATACACGTTTAAATACAGACTCTTTTAAACAGATAACGTGTCTACCATTACTTCCCTCTGCCTGAAGACTTGTAGGCCTGCAGCCGTCCTAAATTTACCATTGCTACGCCTTGCATTTAAAGAAGGAATTTAATTTCCAAACGACTTTACAACATCTATAGTCTCTGTTAGTTGTATCTTCGAGTTAGAAAACATATTGTCCTACAATTACCTCCATAATCGACAAAATATATCCCATATTGTTGTATTTAGAAGGGAATTTATGCACTTGAGTGAGCGCGGGAAATTTGAAAATTCGACAGTTCGACTTCAAAATGGCAGCAAGTTCACCACAGCGCACCATCTTTCTCCTCACGTACAGTAAAGGTGACTTAGACAAGTTTCCAAGTCGTCAAAGTTTTCCAGATGTTGTGGTTGAGTGTTTTGCAGTAAGGATTATCCGCATTTCAATGTGGGAAACTTCGCTTGAACGGCATAAGAATGGGGGTTTTCATTACCATCGGTATTACTTTCATACGATGACAACTCGCTGCCCTGTTGAAACACAGGAGAAACACAGGCCTTTGTCTAAATTCTTTCATTGCCGTCATGATCGAGAAATTTCACCTTAAAACATATGACAACTGAGAAAATTGTTTAACCTTGTTTGTTCGGTTCGCAAAGTAATGTTGCTAGCAGTATTTGTCATGCTGCTTGAGGGAGTGACAATAACGGCTCCATGCTTTATTGGCCAATATTCCTCTATTCTTTAAATGCCAAATGAATGAAAAGGGTATATGTTTCCCCTTTGAAACCAGCATTAGTTCTTTTGGAACCGCTTATAAAGGATAACAAACAATTTATCATCGGACCACTGAACTGCAATTGTTCAAGAGGTCAAATCATTAAATGATAGACTGAGTGAGTGATCTTGAACATTGCTCGCCAACAATTCTCACTTTTTAAAGTTTCTTGTGTGTCCAAGAAAGTTGACGAACAAATAAACGAAGCCACCCAAGATGTAGCAAAAGCCCGTGTGTACACATAGGCTAGCTTTTTACTCAAAAATTCTACACTGATTAGATGCAAAATGACTAAAACTTCAACAATTCCCACTTTTATAGCTACTAAAAAGGATTTCAAAAATATTTTAAAGGTACTAAAAACGAGCAATGTTGGTAAATTGGTTCAATTTCAACTCACCGCGGAGATTTTTTATTTTCATTGGTCTGCAATGAGAGTGTCTGCTCATACTCACAAGATAATATGCGTTTTGCGCAAAGTTTGTTCGTTTTTCTTCGTTAGAAACAAGGAATACAAACGAGCAATGTTGGTGAGCATTGTAGTGAGCCTTGTGGCGAGCACTGATGACGTAATTCACCATGAACACACACGAACCAGATGGCAATGCTACAGTCGTATATCGATTATAATTGTAAATAGAACATTTTATTCAATTGTATCACTCAAACATATAGAATATCATCACTATAAAATTCTGTTGTAAAAGTGACGTTTATGAACAGCGTTTAAGAACAATATAGCCAGTCAAAGGGAGAATTCCATACAAATAGGCCAAACGAAAATACCCTCTCCCACCCTAGTTGCATCGCAGTTGCCAGAGTATGATTGAAGGCAAATGAAAATAAGAATCATATCAATATCTTACAAGATTGAAGCTAAAGGGAAAGTACGTCAAAAAAATGAAAATTTTGAGAAAACTATGCAATTATGCCATTTTCTTGCAAAATGGCGAAAAAGTGCCTTTTTCAAAAATCTCGTAAATTAATTACAGTTGGTAAAAAATTAAAAAAACAACACATTTTGAAACTATGTGTCAAGAACATGCCAAGTACAAAATTTCATGCAGTTGGCCTCGGTACTCTTCGCGTAAACTGAAGTCGAAGTTGCAAGCATTTCAGACAATCACTTACAAAATTGTTGAGCCACCCTCAGATTTTCAGTTTTTTGCCTCTGCTTCCCCCCCTCCCCCCTAGTCAATGTTGAAAAACCACTAAAAAGTTGCCAAACCACGTCTGTCAGCATGACCAAGTACTTTTTTCCAAACAACATTGACATGGGGGAAAGGGGGGCCAAAAAACTCATTTTTTTCAGGGTGGCTCAACAATTTTGTAAGTGATTGTCTGAAAATGTTGTACCTTTAAGGCGTCATAACTTTAAGGTCTTTCCTTCAAATTCTTTCAAATTAACAGGGCTAGCAATAATTGCATAAAGGCAGTCCTCTAATTTTTTTTGAATTTTTGAACGCTAGTGCGGCCTCGCAGCGTCCCTTAGAAAATATGCTCATTTTGGCTATTTTTACACCATTGGCCTAGTTGGTTACATCTCTTAATAAGCAGCTGAGGCGTTGACACATGACAAGATATTTACTGTTATTGCATTAGTAGAATTTGAATCAACGTTTTGAATTACTAACTTATATTTTTTAAATGAAAATGGCGAAGCAGCACAACTTCCCATTTTCTGCGTGCTTTTCAAAAAAAATTGGGTAATTCATCGGAATCTGCCTGTTTTTTTCATAAAGACTGTTGCATGGGGAAACGATAATTCGAAGTTGGAAAATTTATTTTGTTAAACATGGCAATATACACGTTTAAATACAGACTCTTTTAAACAGATAACGTGTCTACCATTATTTCCCTCTGCCTGAAGACTTGTAGGCCTGCAGCCGTCCTAAATTTACCATTGCTACGCCTTGCATTTAAAGAAGGAATTTAATTTCCAAACGACTTTACAACATCTATAGTCTCTGTTAGTTGTATCTTCGAGTTAGAAAACATATTGTCCTACAATTACCTCCATAATCGACAAAATATATCCCATATTGTTGTATTTAGAAGGGAATTTATGCACTTGAGTGAGCGCGGGAAATTTGAAAATTCGACAGTTCGACTTCAAAATGGCAGCAAGTTCACCACAGCGCACCATCTTTCTCCTCACGTACAGTAAAGGTGACTTAGACAAGTTTCCAAGTCGTCAAAGTTTTCCAGATGTTGTGGTTGAGTGTTTTGCAGTAAGGATTATCCGCATTTCAATGTGGGAAACTTCGCTTGAACGGCATAAGAATGGGGGTTTTCATTACCATCGGTATTACTTTCATACGATGACAACTCGCTGCCCTGTTGAAACACAGGAGAAACACAGGCCTTTGTCTAAATTCTTTCATTGCCGTCATGATCGAGAAATTTCACCTTAAAACATATGACAACTGAGAAAATTGTTTAACCTTGTTTGTTCGGTTCGCAAAGTAATGTTGCTAGCAGTATTTGTCATGCTGCTTGAGGGAGTGACAATAACGGCTCCATGCTTTATTGGCCAATATTCCTCTATTCTTTAAATGCCAAATGAATGAAAAGGGTATATGTTTCCCCTTTGAAACCAGCATTAGTTCTTTTGGAACCGCTTATAAAGGATAACAAACAATTTATCATCGGACCACTGAACTGCAATTGTTCAAGAGGTCAAATCATTAAATGATAGACTGAGTGAGTGATCTTGAACATTGCTCGCCAACAATTCTCACTTTTTAAAGTTTCTTGTGTGTCCAAGAAAGTTGGCGAACAAATAAACGAAGCCACCCAAGATGTAGCAAAAGCCCGTGTGTACACATAGGCTAGCTTTTTACTCAAAAATTCTACACTGATTAGATGCAAAATGACTAAAACTTCAACAATTCCCACTTTTATAGCTACTAAAAAGGATTTCAAAAATATTTTAAAGGTACTAAAAACGAGCAATGTTGGTAAATTGGTTCAATTTCAACTCACCGCGGAGATTTTTTATTTTCATTGGTCTGCAATGAGAGTGTCTGCTCATACTCACAAGATAATATGCGTTTTGCGCAAAGTTTGTTCGTTTTTCTTCGTTAGAAACAAGGAATACAAACGAGCAATGTTGGTGAGCATTGTAGTGAGCCTTGTGGCGAGCACTGATGACGTAATTCACCATGAACACACACGAACCAGATGGCAATGCTACAGTCGTATATCGATTATAATTGTAAATAGAACATTTTATTCAATTGTATCACTCAAACATATAGAATATCATCACTATAAAATTCTGTTGTAAAAGTGACGTCTATGAACAGCGTTTAAGAACAATATAGCCAGTCAAAGGGAGAATTCCATACAAATAGGCCAAACGAAAATACCCTCTCCCACCCTAGTTGCATCGCAGTTGCCAGAGTATGATTGAAGGCAAATGAAAATAAGAATCATATCAATATCTTACAAGATTGAAGCTAAAGGGAAAGTACGTCAAAAAAATGAAAATTTTGAGAAAACTATGCAATTATGCCATTTTCTTGCAAAATGGCGAAAAAGTGCCTTTTTCAAAAATCTTGTAAATTAATTACAGTTGGTAAAAAATTAAAAAAACAACACATTATGAAACTCTGTGTCAATAACATGCCAAGTACAAAATTTCATGCAGTTGGCCTCGGTACTCTTCGCGTAAACTGAAGTCGAAGTTGCAAGCATTTCAGACAATCACTTACAAAATTGTTGAGCCACCCTCAGATTTTCAGTTTTTTGCCTCTGCTTCCCCCCCTCCCCCCTAGTCAATGTTGAAAAACCACTAAAAAGTTGCCCAACCACGTCTGTCAGCATGACCAAGTACTTTTTTCCAAACAACATTGACATGGGGGAAAGGGGGGCCAAAAAACTCATTTTTTTCATGGTGGCTCAACAATTTTGTAAGTGATTGTCTGAAAATGTTGTACCTTTAAGGCGTCATAACTTTAAGGTCTTTCCTTCAAATACTTTCAAATTAACAGGGCTAGCAATAATTGCATAAAGGCAGTCCTCTAATTTTTTTTGAATTTTTGAACGCTAGTGCGGCCTCGCAGCGTCCCTTAGAAAATATGCTCATTTTGGCTATTTTTACACCATTGGCCTAGTTGGTTACATCTCTTAATAAGCAGCTGAGGCGTTGACACATGACAAGATATTTACTGTTATTGCATTAGTAGAATTTGAATCAACGTTTTGAATTACTAACTTATATTTTTTAAATGAAAATGGCGAAGCAGCACAACTTCCCATTTTCTGCGTGCTTTTCAAAAAAAATTGGGTAATTCATCGGAATCTGCCTGTTTTTTTCATAAAGACTGTTGCATGGGGAAACGATAATTCGAAGTTGGAAAATTTATTTTGTTAAGCATGGCAATATACACGTTTAAATACAGACTCTTTTAAACAGATAACGTGTCTACCATTACTTCCCTCTGCCTGAAGACTTGTAGGCCTGCAGCCGTCCTAAATTTACCATTGCTACGCCTCGCACTTAAAGAAGGAATTTAATTTCCAAACGACTTTACAACATCTATAGTCTCTGTTAGTTGTATCTTCGAGTTAGAAAACATATTGTTCTACAATTACCTCCATAATCGACAAAATATATCCCATATTGTTGTATTTAGAAGGGAATTTATGCACTTGAGTGAGCGCGGGAAATTTGAAAATTCGACAGTTCGACTTCAAAATGGCAGCAAGTTCACCACATCGCACCATCTTTCTCCTCACGTACAGTAAAGGTGACTTAGACAAGCTTCCAAGTCGTCAAAGTTTTCCAGATGTTGTGGTTGAGTGTTTTGCAGTAAGGATTATCCGCATTTCAATGTGGGAAACTTCGCTTGAACGGCATAAGAATGGGGGTTTTCATTACCATCGGTATTACTTTCATACGATGACAACTCGCTGCCCTGTTGAAACACAGGAGAAACACAGGCCTTTGTCTAAATTCTTTCATTGCCGTCATGATCGAGAAATTTCACCTTAAAACATATGACAACTGAGAAAATTGTTTAACCTTGTTTGTTCGGTTCGCAAAGTAATGTTGCTAGCAGTATTTGTCATGCTGCTTGAGGGAGTGACAATAACGGCTCCATGCTTTATTGGCCAATATTCCTCTATTCTTTAAATGCCAAATGAATGAAAAGGGTATATGTTTCCCCTTTGAAACCAGCATTAGTTCTTTTGGAACCGCTTATAAAGGATAACAAACAATTTATCATCGGACCACTGAACTGCAATTGTTCAAGAGGTCAAATCATTAAATGATAGACTGAGTGAGTGATCTTGAACATTGCTCGCCAACAATTCTCACTTTTTAAAGTTTCTTGTGTGTCCAAGAAAGTTGACGAACAAATAAACGAAGCCACCCAAGATGTAGCAAAAGCCCGTGTGTACACATAGGCTAGCTTTTTACTCAAAAATTCTACACTGATTAGATGCAAAATGACTAAAACTTCAACAATTCCCACTTTTATAGCTACTAAAAAGGATTTCAAAAATATTTTAAAGGTACTAAAAACGAGCAATGTTGGTAAATTGGTTCAATTTCAACTCACCGCGGAGATTTTTTATTTTCATTGGTCTGCAATGAGAGTGTCTGCTCATACTCACAAGATAATATGCGTTTTGCGCAAAGTTTTTTCGTTTTTCTTCGTTAGAAACAAGGAATACAAACGAGCAATGTTGGTGAGCATTGTAGTGAGCCTTGTGGCGAGCACTGATGACGTAATTCACCATGAACACACACGAACCAGATGGCAATGCTACAGTCGTATATCGATTATAATTGTAAATAGAACATTTTATTCAATTGTATCACTCAAACATATAGAATATCATCACTATAAAATTCTGTTGTAAAAGTGACGTTTATGAACAGCGTTTAAGAACAATATAGCCAGTCAAAGGGAGAATTCCATACAAATAGGCCAAACGAAAATACCCTCTCCCACCCTAGTTGCATCGCAGTTGCCAGAGTATGATTGAAGGCAAATGAAAATAAGAATCATATCAATATCTTACAAGATTGAAGCTAAAGGGAAAGTACGTCAAAAAAATGAAAATTTTGAGAAAACTATGCAATTATGCCATTTTCTTGCAAAATGGCGAAAAAGTGCCTTTTTCAAAAATCTCGTAAATTAATTACAGTTGGTAAAAAATTTAAAAAACAACACATTATGAAACTATGTGTCAATAACATGCCAAGTACAAAATTTCATGCAGTTGGCCTCGGTACTCTTCGCGTAAACTGAAGTCGAAGTTGCAAGCATTTCAGACAATCACTTACAAAATTGTTGAGCCACCCTCAGATTTTCAGTTTTTTGCCTCTGCTTCCCCCCCTCCCCCCTAGTCAATGTTGAAAAACCACTAAAAAGTTGCCCAACCACGTCTGTCAGCATGACCAAGTACTTTTTTCCAAACAACATTGACATGGGGGAAAGGGGGGCCAAAAAACTCATTTTTTTCATGGTGGCTCAACAATTTTGTAAGTGATTGTAGGCCCTCCACAACAGCACGGCTGATAGGAACATTTCTTCCTAATTTGATGAGCTGCTATGTTGAAAAGCTTTGAATGCCAAGATCGTCACCAGATCAGATTAGATCTTCTTTCCAAGCAAATCCACCTCTAAATCGTCAAATAAATTGTTTTCAATCCTTGGCGCGAAATGTTTCGAGCAGTCGGTGAAAGGCCAAAGGTGAAAGGGACTCGCAGAGGTACACCAAGAAAGCATATGGCGAGGCGCAACCAAAAGCTCGTAAGACGGTGTTAAAGAGCCTACCATCGCCTCGACCATCGACCAAACATTTTCCCATACGTTTTCACTGTAATTTTGCCAAGGTACCTAACATACATCTTATCTACCGTCTTACGAGAACAATACCCTCACGTGACGGTTTCAATTTTTCAGAGTGTCCGCGCAGGTTTTAATTTATTACTACCGTCTTACCAATCATCTTTGGCCTTTTGGTCGTTCGTTTTTGTTCACTAATTTATGCAGTGTGTGCAAAAGAATAGGCGTGTGTTGGAATGGCGTGGCGTTGATTTGCATAGCAACGAAAGAAGGAAAGCGAGGCTGTTTCAAAATGGGGAATGCGTTGACAAAAATTTTAGTGAAATGTTCATTCCCTGTCTCGAGTATGACAGTTTGAGGGGGCAGGGAGGGCAAGGAGAAAATTCATGTTTTTATCTTATTTGGTTAACTGTGCGATAGCTACTCGTACAAATAAAACAAATTATGAATCAGCATTGTAAATCGCTGTTTCTATGGAAAGTTCAATTTCGGAATTTGACCGTCTTCCGTAAGTACCGTAAGACGGTCTGGATCCGCCCCTGCAAACTACCATTGGTAACAATACATTATCCCAATCTTCAATTTAGTCATATGATGAAAACAATCCATTCGTTGCTCAATCATCTATCTTCAACAACAAAAGAAAAATTCAAAAACACACAACCCGTTTTAGCACTCAAACAACCCCGATACATTTCATCATTGTTAACAAATGCTAGATACTTGTCTTCGGCTAACACACCAACGACAACAGCAACAATTTCCTCTAATGGTATCACTCTTTGCAATGATAAGCGATGTAAACTTTGCAAATTGTATTTACAGCCCGTTGATTTGTTTTTAACAGCAAAAAACGTTATTTGGAACATAAAATGCGATATATCGTGCAAGAGCAAAAACGTTGCTTACTTTTTATTATGCAATTTGTGTCATGAAAAAGTCAGTTATATTGGTCAAACGATAAACTTTCGCCTCCGCATGAACAACCACATTTCAGAGTCACGGTCTGGAGTCGCGTCGTGCATCTTTCCAAGACATGTTTGTCAATGTGGAAATAAACATAATAACTTGAAAGAACCGTTTTTCAAAGTCTTTGCGTTCATGTCATTAACCCTATTTGTACTGGGCGATTTTTTAGGTATTTTGTACTTGGAGGGGGGCGTTTTTCGCCCCCCCCTCTTTTTCCCTAAAACTACAAAATATATAACAATAAGACTTACCCCTATTGTTCTTTAGACAATTGGCTATTCAAATATAACAATGACAATTAATAGGTCACGTGATTCGTTGCTAGGCAACCGAAAAACTCACGAAAATTGGCAAATTTATACCTTCTTCACCAGAAAAATTCTATTTAATCAACCACTCAACCGAATTTCTCCAAAATTGTTTCAAATAGTAGGAAACATGTCATAGTTCTAAAATATATACTTTTCAAAACTTTTTAGTTTCTATTTTTAGCACAATTAACCTTAAATTAGCCTTTTGTTGCATGCATTGACATTCATCGCAGGTTTTTGCCAGTCCTGTCCTTTTATCTGGTAAATATAGACTCAAAATGAATCAAATAAATAAGATGAAGCAATTTAGACTAAAAAAATTTATATCTTACACTTCTTTATTAGAGAAATGACGTCATAAATGTGAATGATGTCATAGATATTAAATTTTGCTGACATAAGCAAATATGAAAAAATATATATCAAATGAAATTACTCATCAAATGCGATCGAATGGTGCATGTTTGAGATCGATCAGGCAAACGATACGAAAACTGCAGACATTTTAAACTTTTTCTTTGTTGACTACTCTCCAAATATGGTATTACTGTGGTCACATGAACAGAGGTAGAACAATGAAATGTTTAGAATTTAATTGCCTATGAAATTTGAGTAAAAGTCACCAAAACTGGTGGTTATCTCTCTTGTCGTTTTAGCGTAACGCAGCAAAAACTGGTAGGGGGGGGCCAAAACGCCCCCCCCCCCCCAGTACGAATAGGGTTAAGTTCCTGGAAATTACTGACCACCTATGAAGAAAAACTATTCAAAGCAGGACACGCAATCCTCAATTGACACATTAACTTAACACTATTCTCACTCGTCTGTTATTAAGTAAACATATTATTCTCAGTATTATTATAAGAATTTCAATTCAATTTGTCAGTCACACTCTGATGATGGTAATGACTTGAAAGGACTTAGTGTGCTAAAAAACATCAAATTTTTGTCTATTTCTCGTTCGTTCTTCATCCGCACTTATAGTGTCCATTTTATTGTTTCTTTATTGCCAATATACATACATATAGTTTTACTTATTAAACTTTGATAGCTCTATAATGTGCTGTTCGTTTAATGTTTCCAAATGGAACAAAGCCTTTCAAATAAAAACTAACAAGTCTTTTCTGTTCTGCTCTACCAAATCAGAGATTTATCTGTTCAACTGTTCAGTTTCATTTTCAAGTTTCCTTTACCAGTTTGCACCTGATGTTCCAAATTTGCCGTGATCCGATAATACATGATGTCGAGCTCCACTTTAATAGTCCTTTCGCTTTTGTTCTAGACATTCCAGTGTCCATTAACACTTTCAGTGCATTTGTATGCACTTTCCCAAGAGATCCGATAACTATAGCATCAACTTTGCATGGTATAAATTTATCTGTTATGTGTCTTTGTAACTCTTTGTATTTATTCAATTTCAGTTCATAAAGTTCTCCCAGATAAAGATCATATGGACAAGTCACATCCAGAATAACCATACTATTTTCCTCTTTTATTATAATGTCTGGCTTCATATTCAATAATACTTCATCGTTATCTTCAAATTCTATTCCTGACTCTTGTAGCGCTGCTCTAACTGTTTTGTTGACAATGACTGTGTTCTCGTTCGATTTGATATCATTTCCTATTTTATTTACAATGCGGTCGTGCCGTTTTGAATAATTGTTCTTCAATTTCTGGCACCCATTTAAAACGTGTGCAGTGCTTTCAATATGGTACCCATCAAGCACGCAAGTAGCTGGCTGATTTGTATACCATAAGGATAAGGTGTAGTAACATGGAAGGACATTATGTCTTGCCTTGTACCAAAAGTGAATCAATTCATCCGCAAGCTTGTAATTTCGAAAAACATTCTGTGACATCAAATAATCTGCACTTTTGTTATCTACTAGTCGACCTTGCATTGGAAGTTCTTTTAGATTCTTTAAATCCTTGCTGAGTTGGTCTCCAATTATTTCTTTCTGTATTCTATTGTTCTGTGAGATTCTGGCTTCATTATGATCTGATTTCAATATCAACTGAGCTTTTCATGCCAAATGTAAATCCTCGGTATTTGTTTCCCATTTCAGATCAGCACTTATCTTCTTGACCAAGTGGAAAAGATGTGGCCAATCTGATTGTACACCAAAACCTCCCTTTATGTGTGTTTCTAACATTCCATATTCTTTTACTGCATAACCAAGAAAGTTGTCAGTTGCTTCTGATCTCGGAATCCCCCGCTTCTTGAAGTCAAGGATAAGTGAATTACGTGCAATGAATTGAAAATTATCATCAGGGTGGTTAAGCATTTTGATCAGAAAGTTTATCCTTGTTGCTCTGTAGATAGTAGATGGTTTCCTAATCCCTAGTCCTCCATGCTGTTTCTTTATAAACATTGTTCTTGTAGTAGTATTGTTATTCAGGTTGAAAATCTTTCTCAGACATGAAATAAGCACTTTATCAAACTCTTGAAGCTGTTCCTCAGTAATAGATGTATTACTGAAATGGTGTTCTATCTCTGATAAACCCATTGTTCCTAGTGCTTCAATCTTTAGGGCAAGTGGTAGTGAACAAGCAGTGATATTTTCACGGATTTCTGAGTAATCTCTCAGCATGTTTGGGACCTGATTTTCATCTTCTCCAGCTACTGTTAGTGGTTTCCCAAGATATGTAAAGGGCTCATGTCGGCCGTTTACCTTTATTGTTTCCCCATTAATTTCAATATCTGGTGGTTTATCTCCTTTGGCTTAATACCACCTGTTTCCACATCGACGTTCATAGAGGATTGCACATTTATCTGGCCTAATGCAAAGTTTACTGTCCCGGGTTTTCTCAATTAATACATCTAACATCTCTTTTAATACGTTTTCAAAAAGGCTAACAAGTGCTATGTCATCAGCATATCCTGCGAATGGTAATGGTGAGATCCGTTGTTCATCCTGAATGTTTAAACTATTAATCGCTCTATTATGTACTTCTTTTAATGATTTGTCAAGGGTGATTATGAATAGAATTGCGCTAAGAGGGTCTCCAGTTTTTGTTCCGATTGTAAGTAAGAATTCTTTCGATAGTTCTTTCCCGCATATAACTTCAAAATATGAATCTTGGTATATATCCGCAATCAATAAACAATATGTTTTCTCCAGTCCACAGTCTAGTAAACTTCAGATTAGGAATTCCTGATCAATGCTACCAAATGCATCTCTGAAGTCAACAAAAATAGCGTAGAAACGTGAACTTGTGTGTTTAAAATCGTCTATGGCTGTTTTCATCAAAAATATTAGCTCTTGCCAATATACATACATACATACATACATACATGCTTTATTGCCAATATACATACACACATACATACATACATACATACATACATACATACATACATACATACATACATACATACATACATACATACATACATACATACATACATACATACATACATACATACATACATACATACATACATACATACATACATACATAGATGAACAAAAGAAAAGACGAACAGGAATATATACATAAATTTTATCTCAATTCCCAACTACAATCCTGGCCAAAAGAAGCTGGGACGCAGACAAATTTCAGTGTCTTCATGATGTTTCCTAAAATATCGAGGAGAAAACATACGTTTAGAGTCTCCAAATCCCCCCTTCCCCCTACTTCAATGTTGAGAAGGTCGAAAGGCGTTTGATTCAAGCAACTTTGAGAAGGGGGGAGCGGGGGGCACGTAACCAAAGACCGAAGTAGTGCAATTTTATGATTTGTCCCAAGTATTTTGGCCAAGATTGTCTGAAGAATTGCTTTCACTACCTATCATATATGTTTCTATGAATCCAAATCTACTTGTATCAGACAATTTCTTTCACTATGAATGGATAGCCACTAACTGTCGGCTTAACTCCAGAGTACTTCAGATGTTAATGTTTTCATTGTTACTGGTTCATCCATCAGAACTATGACGTCGTCAAATTATGCAAAATTTTCCCATGACGTTCAGCGAAACTTCTCTTGTGCACGAAACCTGCCAGTAATTTTCGCCTGAAAACATCACAGTTATCAAAGAGAACTGAAAACAAAGTTCCTTTTGAATCAGTGCAAATTCTGCGCCTCCGCAGTGCAATTGTCTTATTTTCAAATGTACCGTTAGCCAATTCTCTAACTATTCATTCATTTTCAATGAGATTAAATTCGCTCCACAAAACTTGCATTCACCCTGGACGGCATTGAATGGTCTATTGTGCCCGATGAATTGTAATCCACAACTTTTTGTTGAAGAAGAATATACCTGTTGCATAGCAGCAAGGCGGATTTGCCCTGTCTGGAAAATTGAGAAAGGGATCAAATTTGTCAACGCCGCTCCCTACTTTAAACATTAATAACGTCGGCAACGTTTGCCCTATTCTGACAAATTTTGTCTCATTTTAATGAGAAAAATGAGCTTTATTAGCCTATAGCAGTATTTGCATCGATATTTTCGTGAAATATGATTTCTGACGGTTCTCAATAGAGTTCAAAAGAAACTTATCCGGAACTGTTTATTTTAAGTTTTTTAATTTTGGAGCGCCGTGACATTTCCACCTTCCAGGCAAATTTTACTTGTTTTTTTTGCATGAATAGGAAGACTTTGATGTTAAAATGTGGAATCAGACGAATTTGCCAAAAAAGCGTGACTTATCCCAAAATTATGGGGCATTTTTCTGTGGAGCGCCGTTGTGAGAACCGAAGAATTCACAAGAAACCGGACCTCAAACAATGAGCCCAAAAGCAATGATAAGTCATTTTCAAAGAGCAGCGGAGTACACAATCTTACGATAGCGGAAGAAAGCTCAGAATCCTAATGTATGTGACTTTTTATAAGGGAATCTTTATGTGAGTGAAAATTGCAGCAATTTTGCCACGCCCGTTTTTAAGAAGGTGCTCAGCGAATTTAACGAACAACGCCTATTTCGGCATAGATAGCTGAGAACTCACTTCTTGTGTTGGGGATAGTTTCGACCTTGTGGTCATCATTAGGAGAATGAGTGATATTTTCTAATGTGATGGATTTTACAAATTCTTTCTACAAATATGACGCTAAATTGATTGCTTGAGATTGCGTATGATGATTAAGAAATGACGAGCCACAGGGGAACAATGTAATAACAAAAAAATGAACATAATTTTGTGACTTATCCATTTGTTTAAAGAACTATAATCTAATGTTTTCTGGGTGTTTAGTCTACTGTTTAGGCAATTAGGGGATAGGGTTTTAAAGACAAATGACGGATATATAGCGCCTAGTTTAAAAATAGAACAAAAGATGGCTTAGTGCTTTCATTTGTCCAATTGATTTGCTAATCTCTCAATATCATCAAATACAATGGAATAAAATAGGCTATATTTAGATTGCCCATGCCCCTGATTTAAACCACATTATATCTCCGTCATTTGTCTTTAAGGCGTAACATCCAGTTATCTTCATGTGCTTCTAGAATTGACGTTATTCCGTCAGATACGTTCTTTTCGATCTTTTCTATGATTGTAAATTTTGCATCTTTGGAGAAGTCATGCTTCGCTAGGCGAAAGTGTTGTTCGACGGGGAGTAGTTTATCATAGTCTGTTGATTTGATTCTATGTCTATAGTTATTGAGTCTGAAGTTGAAGGGCCATTCTGATTTTCCGACATATTGATACAGGGCCGTAGGAAGAAGCCTCGGATTGGGGGGGCAATTGTTCTCAAAACAATAGGGAACAATACATCTAATTAAGTCATGTGACGTAGCACCATTGTTTTAGAAAATTATTGGGGGGGGCTTGAGCCCCCCCTGCCCCCCCCCCACTTCCTACGGGCCTGAAGAGATATATGACATTTCTGCTTCTGCAGTTGGATTCATGGTAGATTTTATATGTGTTCTTAGTTACAAAGCTAGTGAACGAGTTAGCAGATACAGACATACATACATATATTCTCAAAAACTCTTTCGCCAAATTGTATTCAGACCTAAATAGAGACTCAAAAATACATTCATTCATTCATTCATTTTTACTTTTTTAACCACGGTAGCCCCGTCAGTCTGCAGAGACTGCTTTACAGGGGGCCGTGCAAAATACTATTAAAACAAATTTAAAATCTTATTTACAGTTAAGCCTTATTTACAATTAATATAATATAAATAAATAAATAATAAATACAAATAGAAATGTTCCTAAATTTATCAAAAGAAAAGTAAAAAGAAAAACCAAAAACCCTCTACAATTTCTTTTTTAGCCTCTTTTTGAAAGTTGAAAGGGAGGGTGCATGTTTGACATCTGAACTTAATTGGTTGCAAACCTTAGGCCCTCGAAATGAAATGGACTTCTGCCCATTTGACGTTTTGAAGAAAGGAACACGCAAGTCAGCTTCGGTATTTCTTAGTCTCATTGTGTTGAGAGCTGAATTTTTTACAAATAACTCAGACAGATATTCGGGCACAAGACTATTTGTTGACTTGTACATTATAGTCGCTGTTTCACTTTGAATAATGTCTAAGATAGTTGGCCATTTCAGCCTTTTGATCAGACCAGCTGCTGAAACATCATAGCTGCTATTTGTAACAATTCTGGCAGCTCGATTTTGTAATTTTTGGAGAGTGTCAATTTGGGTTTTACCACAGCATCCCCAAACTGAGCAACAATACCTGAAGTGGGGTTCGACAATTCCTCTGTACATCTTACTGAGCGTTTCCTCAGGGAGAAATTTCTTTGCATACTTAAGAAAACCTAAGGCTCGAGATACTTTAGTTCTCATACACTTTATATGCTCATCCCAGACAAGATGACTGTCCAACTGGACACCAAGGAATTTAGTCCTCTCCACAGTCTCTATCTGTGTGCCATTTACAGAAAAGGAAGGCTGGTCAACGACTTCATCACAAATCTTTTTCAGCTTTGGACGGGATCCAAATGAGTTTTGAGGATGTTTAAGGAAAGTTTGTTTCCCTGCAGCCAATCTTTTAAACAATCTAGATCTTCGTTCATACATTGGTTAAGCTCTTCTATGTTTTTGATGCATATGAAAGACTGGTGTCGTCTGCATACATAGTCACGTTGCAATTTCGCAGAGCAAGAGCCCTGTGGAACACCACAAGTGACATCCTTAGTCTGCGAAAGTGCACCATTGACTTTGCAGTATTGCTGTCTGTTGTTCAGATATGAAACAAACCAAGAATGTTCCAGACCAGTTATACCATACCTAATTAGCTTTTTAAGGAGAATGTCATGATCTACGGTATCAAATGCTTTCTTTAGGTCGATGAATACATTTGCTGTGTATTTTCCGTTATCCATATTTACATACCATTCGTTTATACTCGCAAGCAGACAGGTAACAACAGAATGTAACAATCGGAAAGCAGACTGATTTGAGAACAGAAGCTTGTTTTTGATTAGAAAATCATAAACTTGATTATAGACCAACTTCTCGAACAGTCTGGCTAGAAATGGCAAGACAGATATAGGCCTGTAATTTGAACTGTCATCTTGTTGACCGCTCTTGAAGACAGGGGCAACTCGCGCATTTTTCCAGCTGTCTGGAAAAACTCCGGTAGCAAGAGAGAGGTTGAAAATGTCGCATAGGGACTCAGCTATCACAGGCAGTCCCATTTTTAAGAAAAAATTGGCTATACCATTGGGGCCAGAACCCTTTGAAGTGTCAAATTTTCCGAAAACCCCTTCAATTTGAGGTACACTGATAGGCTCGAAATTGAATTGCACGCTTTTTTGGTTAATCTCGTACTCATTCGTTAAGAGAGGATTAGATGTCTCAGGTATTTTATAACTGAGGTTCTTGCCAATTTCACAGAAAAAGTTCTTCATTTGTTCTGCAATAGCTATATCACCCGATACCGTTTTTCCTTCAACCTCCAGGGATGAGATGTGAGGTGTAATTAGAACTTGATTAATTGTTTTCCACGTGTTTTTTAGGTCGCCATCACATGAGGCGATCTTGTCTGTGAAAAATTCGCGCTTCAAATTCTCATTTAGTTTATTCACTCGATTTCGCAGCTGCCGATAAGCCTGCATTAAAAGATCGGATTTAGAACTAACAGCGAGTTTCTTAAGCCTATCTCGAGATTTACACATGAGTTTGAAATTTTTCGTCAACCAGGGAGAGAACTTTTCAGAAACTCGCCTGTTGCGCATCGGGGCATGCTTTTCATCTGCCTGGTGGAGATAATTTTGTGTTGCTTTTTAGAAGCACCTCGGAATTTTCTGACACAGTAGACCATATAGTGATCGCTGAGACTAATTTCCTTTACATCGGAAACAACAATGTTAGACTTGTTCGTCGTAGCAATATGATCTATCAAGGTCTTAGATGTTAGAGTTTCTCTCGTTGCTTTGTTAATTAACTGTTGAAATCCAAAGAGATCATAGATTTCCATGAGACGCTTTGAATGCGCGGCTAGGCTATTTGCTGAATTCGGTTCCTCGCTTGAGTAATAAGCCAAAAGGTCACAACTTGTATCGCCTAAAAGGATGAGTTCCTTGTTTTCGTTATCCAAAAACTGCAGAGATTCCTCTAGTTGACGAAATATATCAACAGACTCATCAGGGGGTCGATATCAAGCAAATACTAAAAATGGAGCGGACTGAACCGGTTTGCATTCAATGCACACAGCTTCAAGAGAGGAAACAGGGACGTCCTCCCGAACACTGCATTTTTTAAACAAATTATCCTTTATGTAAATTGCCACACCACCACCATTTCGATTACGGTCACATCTTTTAATGGAATAGCCGTCAATGTTAACGAGTTCATCAGCAATGTTTCCATCTAGCTTGGTTTCATTTATAGCCAGGATATGTATACCCAGCTCCTTGATAATCGAGCGAATCTCGTCGATATGTCGGAGAAGGCTATTTACATTCAAGGTTGCGACCACTACCCCCTTTCTATAACCCAACGCCGTGTTACCCCTTTCCGGAGAGCGGTTTAGGAGGGTATGAGATTGGACCCTAGGTGGAGATGTCATACATGCATCCTCGATGTTAGTCACATCAGAATTTGTTGTTAGTCAATGCTGTAAGTTACCTTAATGACTTCAAACAAATTGTTAGCAAAAATCTCTACACCTGATTTATTTAAATGCAGATTACTACGGTTTAGATTCTTGGAAGGATTTATATTTGCATGATCTGTGTAAGAGATCTTATTCTCCTCACAAAGATCACGCAGAACAAAATTTACCTTCACACGTTTAGGCTCAAGAAAATCGTATCTAGGAACTATTGCAGAAACGACAGGTTTAATGCCGCTTTTCGCAATGTTCTTAGCAAGATTTACAATGCTTTCTGCTATCTCTACTTCAGATTTCGACTTCTTTCCAAGATCGTTCGTTCCTACGTGGAGAACTATGCAATCCGGTTTCCTGTCGATCATCGGCTTAATGTAGCTTTCCATATCAGACACCATACTGCCGCTAAATGCCTTGACGTACACATTTTCTTCAGAACCACACCTTTCATTTAGTTCCCAGCCTCTAACATCTTTCAACAATGAATCTCCAACGATGAAAGTGGTTTTCTTCCCCCTCTTCCGGACCTCAGTTTGATTTTCGTTTTGAATCTCTTCCGGTCGCGGGTTTTTCCGGATCTCAGTTTTACGTTTGTTTTCAGTGTCTTCCGGTGGCAGGTTTTTCTGGATCTCAGTTTCATAGGTATTTTCCTGGGGTTTCTGCAATTTTGACCTGCGGTTTCTATTTCGGTGGCTCTTATTTGGTTGTTGTTTTTGTTTTTGTTTTGTCTCTTATAAAGAAGAAAAAGAAAACTTGTGTGGTTGGGAAACTAAATGAAAATATTGGCAAGCCAAAAGAACTATGGAAAAGCCTGAAATCACTAGGACTTCCTTCTAAACAAGACAAACCCTCCAAAATATGCCTAAAAAATGATGGCGAGCATTGCTTTGATGATAAAATTAATTCAAACATTTTCAAAAATTTCTTTTCAAATTTGGCTAAAGAACTTGTAAATAAGCTACCAAATCCACCCAAAATATTTGGGTCAGAAAGTGTCAAACAATACTACCAACACCTCAACCCAGGGAAGAACAAATTCACACTACATCATACAACTGATGAACATGTTCTCAAATTCTTAGAGAAAATAAATCCCGCAAAAGCAGCCGGGCCTGATAATCTCGCAGGAAAATTCCTTAAGGACGGTGCACCAATACTGGCAAAACCAGTCAAGGAGCTATGCAATCTCTCCATCTCTCTAGCTCGTTTCCCAGACGATTGCAAGCAAGCTAAATTGAAACCACTTTTTAAAAAGGGCAAGAAAGATGAACCAAAAAATTACAGGCCAATCTCACTCTTGCCTCAGATCTCCAAAGTTATTGAAAAAATTGTCCACGAGCAGATACAACAATACTTGGATACAAATAAGATTCTCTATCAATACCAGTCTGGTTTTCGTCCTTTCCACTCAACAGACACATGCCTATCATATCTAAGTGATAAAATCATACAAGGGTTTGAAAACGGGAAGTTTACCGGCATGATATTAATTGACTTACAAAAAGCGTTTGACACAATCGACCACGAAATTTTCCTTGAAAAAATGAAACACATAGGCTTTGCCGATTCAGTTATTTTTTGGTTTAGATCATATCTAAAAAACCGAACTTTTTTCGTAAATATAGGGAAGGAGATCTCGTCACCTGGGGAACTATCATGTGGAGTCCCGCAAGGTTCTATTCTTGGCCCACTAATTTTCCTCTTGTATGTCAATGATATGCCTCAGGCAGTTGACTGTGACCTTCTTTTATATGCAGATGACTCCTGCCTTGTATTCAGTGACAATAGCGTCAATGAAATAGAAAAGCAACTAAATAAGAATTTTAATTCCCTCTGTGATTGGTTCGTTGATAACAAACTAAGCATTCATTTTGGAGAGGACAAAACAAAGTCTATACTTTTTGGCAGAGCAAAAATGAGAACCGACAATCAAAATCTGGACATCAGAAGGGGTGACATCAGGATTAAACAGCACACCTCAGTGACCTATCTGGGCTGTATTCTTGATGGAGACCTGTCTGGTGAATCAATGGCTACCAGGACCCTGGGCAAAATAAATGGCAGGCTAAGGTTCCTCTATAGAAAGCAAAATTTTCTTGACTTCTCTCTTCGTAGGTTACTAGCAAATGCTCTAATCCAGCCCCACTTTGACTATGCATGCAGTGCTTGGTTTCCATTGATTAATAAAAGGCTAACCAAAAAAATTCAAACAGCTCAAAATAAATGTATCAGGTTTTGCTTAAGTATGAATAACAGAGCACACATAGGAATCAAATAATTTAAAAATATAAATTGGCTCCCTACTAAAGAGAGGTTTAAACAATGTACTGCTACAAACGTTTACAAATTTTTCGATAATTCAGCCCCATCCTATATGTCGGAGATGTTCTTACCAACTGGCCAGAGTCGGATTACTCGAAGGTCTAAAAACAAATTAAATCAACCATTCCGAAAGAGCAACATAGGGCAAAGTGGTCTATCTTACCTAGGACCTAAGATCTGGAACAATCTACACTCTGACCTAAAGTCTGCTAAAAACGTTAACAGTTTCAAACATAAGATAAAGGACAATTTCTTTAAAGACCTCCAAAATCAAGAAAACAGTCCCTATATATATTATTAAATTTCTAAAAACTGCATAAATAACAAGCCCAACAGGCTGTTACACTTTCTTATGAACGTCTCTTTTTTTTTCATGAAAACTTTTCTTTTCTATAATACCCCTGGAGGGACCATTATGGAAACAAGGTTGCACTGACCTTTTAATGCTATCCCTGCCATTTTAAACTAGGGGTATTTTTATACTAGATCTTTAGTTTTTATTACCATTTTATACATGTAAATAGCCTTTCTTTCCTTTATTACATTTTCAATTTTTACTTTGTATGGCAAAATTTTACATACATACATACGTTGTTCTTTATTAGCCTTTGTGTTATTTTCTATTTCAATTGATTCAAGAACAATGTTTGGATTGCTCAGGCCATGTTTCGTCATTTGATCAGCATTTGTAACGTTTCCAGGGGCAACTGGTGTTGCTTTTTCATCAACCCGTCCTCTTGAGACATCGTGTACAGTACCCTTCATAGTCTCCCTGGACTTGTTTGCTTTATTTGGTGTTCCATTTGCATGCCTCTTTCGTTTTTCGGGCTCACCAAGGAGTAGGGTAGGGTGGGGTAATGTGGGTCTACGGGGTAAAATGGGTCTACTGAGCTTTTCGCTAGAAATATCCTTCCTCGTTAAATGGAAGAAAGGCTAGATATTTTTCTTTTAATGTCTGCATAATAAACTTCCTTTTTACATAAAACATTCGTCTTAGATGTATCTCCACTCGTTTTATAAAATAACTTTACTGAACGGCCTATTGTGCAAGAATTTCATAGCCCATGAAAACTTTCTCCTGCCACTGTTGTCTTGCTTTTCTGGTCAATTTAATGACCATGAGGTGAGAGTTTGGTCTTTTACAAATGAAATAACGTTTATTTCGAAGTCATTGACGCGATTGTTCTTTTTATTTTTATTTTTTCACCAGGTGGGGTAATGTGGGCCTACTAAGAATTCAGCCATAATTCAAATTCAACGAAGCCTTGAATTGCTTAAAATTTACGCAATTATATTCATCTTGCCACTTATATTCATCTTGCCACGTTGTTTTCCGTCTAAAATACGAAAACGGGTTTCCTATTACCGCAGTTGCTGTCTTGTAACCAGTAAATTGGAGTAAACATGCTGCAAACATCTTTATTTGACTGTTATTATCAAATTCGATCACTGACTTGCAAGTCGCAACGATGGTGGATCACAGCATAATGACCGTAGTTTATTTTCGTCGCGGGAACGGGATTGCTTGCAATAAAAGGCAAAGACTGTGATTTTATTGAATAGAGAATAGTTGGGAAATGTAAGTCGATTAATTTTTTTAATCATTTAGCCTTTCATATTCCGATTTTGTACAAGTTTTGAAAATAGACCCTCTTTTCCCGCTTGTCGGAAAAAGTGGGCCAATTTTAGTTGCCAAAAGAGCAAATTTTTTTAAAAATATTTAACTGCCTTTGTCAGAGCTGAGATTTTTTCCCAAGAAAGAAGAAGCACTGAATGTCAATTAAACGAAACTTTTGAAATGTTTTGCATTATAGTCTCGTTTTACCAGCTATCCATTTTAAAATTTTGCTCATTTTAGACCCACATTACCCCACCCTACCCTAACTCAATGATGTGTTGTTTTTGATTTAGTTGCCGTTCTAAAGAGTCGATCCTGTCTTGAAGGCATTGAATTAATTGTGCTTGCATCGTATTTTGCAGTGGCGGTGGCGGTGGCGGCTTCGAGGCAGAGGAGGAGCTCTCTTGGCTTGTATTATTTGAGAGTAGTGACTGCATTTTCGAAAATTCGTTGTTTACAGTTTTTCGTGGTCTAACTACCCCATTTGAAAAAATTAAAAATTTGTCGTTTCCCAGCTCTTTTATTTGAAGCTTGAGAGAGGCATTCTCATCACTGAGTTTGCTTGTAAATTCCAGCTGCTCATTTAAAATTTTTATATGATCAATATGCAAGGCATCAGAACCGTCCACCTGAGCAACTCCAGTACCCTCCAGTTCAGCATCATGCTGGAAAGATAAATCTGAATCGCTTTCAGAAGAATCATCAAGCAGAGTTGGGATTCGAAATGATTTCTTACCTCGGTATGTTATGTCATTGATTTTGCCCTCTGCTATCATGTCACTTAAATGAATTGAGATGACGTGAGGATCTAGGCCATGTCTCTTGGCAATGATAGCAGGAATCGTATCCGAGTTTGCAAGTTTATTTGAACTCTGTGTTCTTCGAATTTCATCTAAAATGACTCTTTCCAGCTCTAGCGATGTTTTGCTAGCTGATTCTAGGCTGATTTGCTGTTTTGAGACTAGCATACTGCTGTCTTGATCAGAGAGCGTTAAATTTGCTGCCGCCATTAATCACGTTTGAGCAATTTCGTGTAAACGTTTCGGCGCAACGTTTCGGCGTTTCGGTCCTCGATGCCTTCAAAATGTAAGAAGCACGAAATAATCTTGAGCTTAGAAGGATCATTCCCTTATTCATCTTCGTCTTCATCCGCCATTTTTCAACAACAAACGCATTGCTGTGGGATTTGGTCGTTGCTATGCCTCGGCGATGATTCTCAGACCACCGAATACAGTATCAAAGATCAATTGTTCGGTGGTCCGTAAAATTAGCAGAGGCAAGGAAGCTCTCGCAAAATGGCGCTGTCGGCCTAAGTTACAGCGGTCGATGAAGAACCTTTAATTGTTCGGTTCAAACAATTGTTCGAAGAACCTTTACCCGTCAATTTCTTGCTATTGAGCAATTTTTCAGCTTGGGGCCACCTAGATTCATGACAAGTTTATGTTCATAGATGGAACAGTGAAGAAACTGGCTAGTTTCCCGATTTGGACAACGGAAAGTAAAGCTACAGCTTACAGCCCACATGCTGTGTTCACAGTCAAACCACAGGGACCCCAGGAAATTTAATAACGCCCCCTCCCCTATGATAAAGCCCTGTAGCCTCCTTTGCGATTGCGAAGCTGTGACGTAATGCCTTTCATCAGAAATCGAAAGCGAGGCGCGTGAACAAAAGGAGAGGAAGAGAAAAGAGAAGAAAAGACAAGGGAGGAAACCGCGAGCGGTGGTCCTTACAAAAACCGTTGTATCTCTTTCGTTCCGGCTCGAATACCCTTACAAAGGTAACGAAAGGACAGTAGAACAATTGCTTATTGTTCTCGATACAAACAAGGAAGGTTTACATAAGCAACTGGTTCTTTATATCGGTTTTAAAACGATGGGAACGCTGTTCTGCACTTACCTTGGACTTTTGAAAGACCGACAGTAATTGTCGTTGTTTGTTTTTGTTCCAGACCAGTATGACCCTTTGGACCAATATGACCCTGGAATGACCCCCGACCAGTATGACCACTGCTAGACCAGTATGGCCCTTAGAAACCAGCCTCGCTCTCATATTTTTTCACAATGGTGACTGCATTGACTGGAGGAGCCACAATATCATTTTTTTTTTATATATATCATCATAAAATATTGAAATATACAAAGCAACGAAAACAGTTAAACTAGAATTGAGAAAAGAAAAAAATTATGTCGTCATGTCGAGGAGAGGAGGATATTTTTTCTACGACGTTACATTTCACTTGGCAAGTAGATAAGAAACTGTTCAGCTTTGAATTTTTCCAATGTCATCCTTCAGTAAATTATCTCCAGGCCCATGCGAAACATCCTAAACTTAGGGGGGGGGGGGGCGGTGCGCTAGACTTATGACGATGAGTCCCTTATATCCCTGCGGTAAACCTTGCTCAACGGGAACTCATAATGAAACAATGAAAAAGATGACCCTATTTTGTGAAGTCTCACTCTCAGATTGCCTGCCAGAGAGCCCAAACATGTTGCAAAATATTTTTATGAAACCTCCAAGGACTTGTCTTTGTGTTGTAATGCATTGAATTGAAAAACAAAACTCTCCCTTATTTCAGGACCATGGATTGGATTCCCTAGCGACATTCTAAAGTCTAAAGTCCACACCAAGACTTCGCTCGTTCTTTTCAAGTAGGGCGGACCACAGGTAGCAGCGTATGATTGTAAAATTAGTTTAGATATTAATGATATACAACCTTATCATATTCCATATCGTCTTTCTCTGTTTTGATGATGTTCCTCGCGTCTCTCCACCAAAACATTAGGCCTATTAGTCGGCCCAGTCTCCAAAGCACATGGAGACTGGGTCGACTAATAGGCCTAATGTTTTGGTGGAGAAACGCGAGGAACATCATCAAAATAGAGAAAGACGATATGGAATATGATAAGGTTGTATATCATTAATATCTAAACTAATTTTACAATCATACGCTGCTACCTGTGGGAGGACGCGGACATTAAAGCAAAGCAATAAGTTCTAAAAATAAGTTTTCCCTGCTCCTGTAGGCGGACACACGAAGAAATCTTCACTCTTCAACATGTTTAAATTGGTATTCTTGGAAGCTCAGAGTTTGGGCCTAAATAGGGTCAGCTTTTTCAGAGTAACAATATGAGCCCAATATGAGTCTCGGTTGACCGAAGGCCGAATCTTTAAGGTTACAGTATCCCTTCAGGTATGCGGATTATGACGTTGTAGACCATTTCGTTTCAACCTCGTACTGAAGTAGAGGTAAGGACACGTTTTAGTTCGGTTGTTGTTGTGTTATCGTGAGACTTTTTAGGCCTGTTTGGCTACCGTGAGTTGGGAGTTCTGTATGCTATACAATTCGGCATATATGTGGCGATCCTCGCAAAGAACCTGTTGGTAAGATTTACAACAATTACATACATTTATTTGTGAGATTTTGTGAGCAATTTCCGCCTTACTTAGGTGACATATGCTTAGGTAAAGGGAAATTAATATTAACATACAACAGATATAAGCAAACAGTTTAGGGGGGCCCACCCAGCAGGCTAGTTAGGATTATGCATTCTGATAACAATGCTCAAGGAGAGGCTGAGGACCCCAGGGAAGTAGTAGAGGTACTCAAGAATGATGAAAAACAGAAGTGTGAGAGAGAAATTGAGAAAGAGATAGCAAAAATGCAATTTTATTCTGAGCAAATAGATGAATTAATTCATGACAATGACATGCAGGAGATAAAGCTGGTCTCTGAGAGAATAGATCAACTACAAAATAAGATATTAGCTTTAAGTTCACAGATACAGGAACTTAAGATTAGTGAAGGAGAAACAAGCAGAGATGTAAGACAATGGAAAAAGAATTTAAAGGATAGGTACATGCCATGGGTTGACCAGAAGGGAAAGCTAACAAAGGTTTTGATAGAACAACAAAACAGAGTAGCACAAGATAAGGAGAGGGAGATTTTGAGAGAGTCACAGCTCAAACGTCAAGTTGAGCAGCAAAGATTGGCAGAGGTTCAAGAGCAGCAAGCACAGTTTGAAGAAGAATCTAGAAAACAAAGATACCAACTAGAGAAAGATTTATGGGAGCAAAAAATGAGAGCAGAGCTAGAAATGGTAGAGAAGAAAATGGAAGCAGAGAAAAACCATCAAATTGATCAAGCAAAATTACCAAAGTTGAAAATAACAGCCTTTAATGGTACAGCATGTGATTGGGTGAGATTTGAGAACATGTTTATCACTCAAGTGCATAACAAAAAGGTAACAGATGAAATAAAATTTGGCTATCTTCTAGAAATGGTGTGCCCAAAAGTTAGAGACAAAATTTCTAACCTGAGACCTGGTACAATTGGGTACAAAACAGCATGGGAAAGGTTAGCAAAAGAGTATGGGCAAACACAAATGGTAGTAAATGCACATGTCAGTGAAATTATCAATTTATCTACAATAAAGGGAACAAATTATGGAAAAGTTTCAACCTTTTATGAGAAGCTCAGCAAAAGTTATGATGCCTTGCAAACATTAGAAAAAGGAGACACACTTGGAGGTCTGGTGATGACAACAATCAATAAACTGCCTCATGTGAAACCTGATATTGTCCGCATTGATGATGAGTGGGAGCAGTGGGGTATGGGAGATCTCATTGATAACCTGGGAAAATGGCTCAAGAGAAATAAGCCAGAGGAAACACATACTGCAGCAGAAATCCCAAAGAAAGAGAAACATTGGTTTTCCAAGGGAGAGGGGGGAGCTTCTGCTGCAATTCCAATTAGACAAGGACCCCTTTGTATTTTCTGTAAAGAAAGCCATTGGGGAGATACATGCCCAACATATGAAACTCTGGACAAAAGGAAGAAATTCTTTGTTGATAGAAGACTATGCTTCAACTGTGGAAGACATGGGCACAGAGAAAACAAATGCCACAGCAGAGGATGCTTTAAGTGTAAAGCAAGACATCACACAAGTCTTTGTGACAATAAAGAGCAAGCTAGTCTGACAGGGTACACAAAACAACCCCAGCCAATTGAAGAGAAAACATTGCCAGCCATTATTCCATTGAAAGTGCAGGGTGAAACATTCTGGGCACATTTAGACACAGGTGCTGGAAGAGATTTCATATCCAAAGATGCTGCAAAGAAGCTGGAATTAAAACCAATTAGATATGAATCAAGACATCTTGTGACAGTGACTGGAACAAAGAAACAGTCATTACCAATTTACCAGATAACAATCAATTCATTGGATGGAATATCTAGAGAGAGAATTGAAGTGACAGGGGTGAATTTATCAGATTTTACAACAGTTGAAAGACCAAAAATCAGAGAGTTGAAAGACAAGTTTGATCATACAAAAGACAAAAGATTTTACACACAATCAGACAATAGATACACCATCCATTTGATCTTGGGAGACAATACATATTGTAAAATCAAAACAGAAGAAGTTTACAAGGGTAGGAGTGGAGAGCCCATAGTAGAGGGTACAACATTTGGATATATCATTCATGGTGGAGACAAAACTAGTAGTACATGCATGTATACAAAAGATAGCACAGATTATGAGAGACTTTACAGTATTGACATTCTTGGTGTGGAAGACAGGGGGGAGAATGACCTGTCTGATATTCATAGAGAATTCAATGAGAATGTGACACAAGACAAGGATGGGAGGTACGAAGTCAAAGTACCTTGGATTCCAGGAAACAAAATAACAGAAAGTAATGAAGTACAAAGTAGATCTCGCCTAAAGAATGTGGAGAGCAAGTTAGAAAGGAACCCTGAACTGAAACACGCATATCAAGACATAGTGGAAACACCGTTGAAAGAGAGGATAGTGGAAAGAGTGCCAGAAGGAGAAATCAGGGGGGAGAGAGTATTTTATCTGCCCCACAAGCCTGTAGTAAGAGAAGAGGCATCAACAACAAAGGTACGAATGGTCTTTGACGCAAGTGCTCGGCCAAGCCCATTGGGAAATAGCCTTAATGAATGCATGTACACCGGCCCAGCTTTGCAACCACAGTTATGGGATATCATGGTGAGAGCCAGGATGTCTGCAAATCTGCTGATAGGAGATCTGCAGAAAGCCTTTTTGCAGATAGGTATAGCTCAAGAGGATAGAGATGCATTCAGATTTCTATTCAACATCAACGGCAGAGAGGAACACCTACGCTTTGCTAGGGTTCTGTTTGGAGCAGAAGCCAGCCCATTCATTTCAGGAGCGACCCTGAGGTATCATTTTGATAAATATACAGACATCTATGACGAAACAACCAAAGAGCTGCGAGAGAACACGTACGTAGATAATCTCATGACCACAGGAAATAGCAAAGAACAGTTGGAGAGATTCAAACTGGAAGCAACAGATATCCTACAAAAGGGAAAGTTCCCAGTTCACAAATGGGAATCTAATATCAAAGAATTAGAGAGTGAAGGGATGCAAAACCCAAGCAAAATCTTAGGCCATATATGGGATAAAGAGAATGATACGTTTGAAGTACAGATTCCAAAACAGGCAAAAGACCAGACAGTAACAAAGAGATCAATTTTAAGTAAGTTGGGGAGTATCTATGATCCATTAGGCTTAATGTCACCCACGCTAGTTGAAGGAAAACGCATATACAGAGAGGCATGTGAAGAAAATAATCAATGGAACAAAGAAGTATCTGCAGATGTAAAAAGAGAGTGGCTGAAGTGGACAAATCAGCTTAGAAATGTAAAAGTTCCAAGAAGTTTGATTAAAGCAGAGAAGAGAGTTAAAGCAGTTCACATACATCAGTTTGCAGATGCAAGCGAAATCGCTTGTTCCACAGTCACAATAGCTATAGTTGAGGATGAAACTGACAGAGTTATGGGGCTTTTAACATCAAAGTCAAGAATTGCAAAGAAGAACACATCTATAGCAAGATTAGAGTTAATCAGTGGTCTCATGGCTGCTAACATGGTGAGAAATCTATGTAAAGCATTACAGGGACTGCCCATTCAGTCAGTTACTGTCTGGATGGACAGCATGGTTGCGTTATATTGGATAACGAATCCAGGCAAAACGTGGAAGACCTTTGTATCCAATAGAGTACGGAAGATGTCAGAGATCACAGAAGAGAATAAAGTTAAGTGGAAACATTGTCCAACTGACAAGAACATTGCCGATCTAGGAAGTAGAGGGGCGTCTATAGAGAAAACAGAAAAGGGGGATTGGTTTGATGGACCAAGTTGGTTGTTGAATGAGGAAGACTGGCCCACACAACCAGTTTTAAAGAGTTCAAAGAAATCAAACGATGAAGCTAAACCTATCAAAGAAATCGTAGCTTATTCCAGGGAGACAGAAGTTATACCAGATGAGTGGGATAGTTTATTAGAGCGTAAATCCTACTGGACCACCCTGAGAGTGACAGCTTGGACCCTGAGATTTATAAACAACTGCAAAGCCAAAGTCAACAAGACAAAGAAATCGAGTGGACCATTGACAACGGAAGAAATCCAAAAAGCCAGGGAGTATTGGATTTTGAGAGCACAGAGAGACATACCAGAGAAATTAGAAAGACCTGGATGGAAGCTGGAACAGGATCCAAAGACAGGGATCCTTAGGTGTGTTGGCAGAATACAAGAATACCAGCCAATTTACCTTGACAATGGAGTATTTACACGGAAGTTAATACAACACGAACACGAGAAAGTAAAGCATCTTGGGTTGGTAAGCACAATGACAGCAATTAGAGAGAACTGGCACATTCTACATCTGAGAACGCTTGCCAAGAGACATATACGCAATTGCAACATATGCAAGGTATTTTCAACGAAACCGTATGGAGCAAATTTAACAGCACCATTGCCGAAATTCCGCACCGAAGTAAGTCGACCATTCGAATTTACTGGAGTAGATTTCGCAGGACCCATACTTTACAAAGTTGGAAAGAGAGAAGAGGGAAAAGCTTATATCATTATTTTCACGTGTGCTACCATAAGAGCCGTACATTTGGAAGTGACCAAATCACAGACAGCAGAAGAATTCATAAGGAAGCTGAACGCATTTATTGCAAGGAAAACAAGACCATCAGTCATCGTTTCAGACAATGGGGGAGCATTTAAAGCCACAGCTGAGTGGATCAAGAAGTTGCGGAGGAGTGAATCATTGCATGATTATCTTGCGAGACAGGAAATCAAGTGGAACTTCAATTTGAGTAGATCTCCTTGGTGGGGGTCTATATACGAACGGCTTATCAAGGACATCAAGGGTACTCTTTACAAAACCTTGGGTCGTTCTCACCTCTCCTTTGAGCAACTAGAATCCGTAATTATAGATATTGAGCGCCACTTAAATAATCGCCCTTTAACATACATAGAAAGTGAGGTTGGGGAGGGTAAAGTTCTCACCCCTAATAGTATAATGTGGGGTCAAAATGCTCACACTTTGGAAGACCTGGAAGTAGATATGGACAATGTGACAAAGTTTCAAAGAAGACTCGAGAATGCAAGAGCACATTCTTGGTCAAGATGGTCACGAGAGTATGTGAGAAGTTTGATGGACTATCATCGAATCAACAGAACAGAAGCAGTTGTACCAGAAGTTGGTGAAGTAGTTCTGATCGTCGGAGAGGAGAAGAATCGCGGATTGTGGATGAAGGGTAGAGTTTTACAACATGTCAAAGGGAAGGACGGCGTTATTCGAGGAGCAATTGTTTTGCACAAAGGAAATCGTCTGGGGAGACCTTTACAGTTGTTATGTCCGCTGGAAATCAGAAGTGAGATGTCTGCAGAAGCACCAGTGATGGAGAACAAGGAAAGAGTTCATTCAAGAGAGCGCAGAACAGCCGCAAAGAATGCAGATGCTAAAACACAGCTGATGTTGGACGATGAGTGAGTTGTGAAAACTGTAGGTAAAACTTTAGCATTCACTAAACTTTTAGGGGAGTGTATGCGGATTATGACGTTGTAGACCATTTCGTTTCAACCTCGTACTGAAGTAGAGGTAAGGACACGTTTTAGTTCGGTTGTTGTTGTGTTATCGTGAGACTTTTTAGGCCTGTTTGGCTACCGTGAGTTGGGAGTTCTGTATGCTATACAATTCGGCATACAGGACGATAAAAAGTTTTTTCCGATCAATTTTTGGATTTTTAGATCATGGGATAGCACCCACATCTATCTACAATTTCAAATAATTTCAAGGAATTTTACTGTATTTTTCAGCGAATTATAAGTAATTTAATGTAAGGTATTTTCTGCTAGGAAAATACTGTTTACATGACGAGGATTATTTGAGAACTAAAGGTTAAAGGTTTCAAGTGCCTTTGATTTCCTGTTGAATGGATTTTGCAGTTATAATACCAATTATGTCATTGTAAACTCTGCACTAAATACATACAAGACTACTCTGTTTACTCTTGTGGCCAGATTGAAGTTAATCATTTTCAACAGTGGAACTGTACGCTAAGAAACTGTTTCAGCGCTTTTCTCAAAATCAATTTTTCAGCAACCAATGGGTATTCGTACAGCTCCCTGTACCCAACGGCTTGATAAAATTGGCTGAAATTTGGCAGACAGAGAGAAAAGGCATAGGGGGGCCAAACTGTGTCTCACTTTTGAGAAAAATTGCATGGTCCAAATTTAACATTTGAACGAATCTCAAAACGAGGCCAGGGAGTGAGGGGCAAAATTGTTTTATCAATTATTCTGAAGCTAAGGCATGCAAAGGAAATTTGAGACACCCTTTGCTAGATTAATGTGTTGAGAATGCAAAAATCTCATTGAGATTTAAATGAAACATATCTGGGGGACAGGGAGGTTCTAGAAGGGGGAAGGTCCGATTTTCACGTTTTCGGATGTATAACACCCAATTTTCGGATATTTATATTCTTTTAGGCTCGTAAATACTCCCTATTTAATGACGAATCGAATGATGTATAGTTCATACGTGTTATGTTGCGGGCGTGATAATCAAGAGAGAAAACACCGTGAGTGGTCACTGAAGGGATACAGTAACCTTAAGTCAAAGAGCACAGGGAAACAAGAAACACATCGTCATAAGTCTATCATATTCTTCCATATCTAATAGTGAGTTCCCAGTTTTCAAGCTTTGCTGATGGTGTTGTTTCTGTAAGTCTCTGTCCGCAATCCTGCTTCATGACTGTTATTTCATTTTGGCGCCGAAATGAAACACGCATGCACACATGCTTTACGTTTCCATCATCGCGAATGCTCACATCAATTAGTTTCCAGGCCCTGTTGTCATGTGCTCGATAGCCTCGTATTCGGCATTTCTGATTGGACCAATATGACTCTCTATGGACCAATATAACCCAAATTTTGTCGAGGGCTATATTGGTCCGGACCAATACGACTCCAGGGTCATATTGGTCCAATAGGTCATAATGGTCTGGAACATTTTCATTGTTTCCGCTCGCTGCAAGCGTGTTGTTGTTAGAATGGCCTAACGAAAGTTGATGTCACAAACAAGATGTTGAACGCTCGACAAAAAGATTTCTTAAACATTGATGTTCAAGGTCACAATGTAGCCCTACTTGTAAAGGAAAGTAAGGCAGGTACTGGGAAAACAATTGCTTTGAAAGCGGTTGTGGATATCCTGCGATCTACGGAAGTGTTCAAATCACATCTTCGACTTGCATGTCACGTCTCCTGTTTGAAAATGCTAATAAAACCATTCACTCTTTTGCTGAAATTGGAACTTGTCGTGAGGGGAAAGACCCTCTTACTGAAACGATCAGAGGAAAACAATACCAAAAAGGACGTGTATGGGGATCGCTTAACGTTTTGGTAATCGATGAGGGTGCCCAAATTAAATTAAGGTCCTTCCTTCGTTCCCCTTCCCTTGCCTGAAGAATTTATTATACATTCTTCTAAACCATCGACCGCATTGCCTAACCTTTGTTTTCTCGGCTAATTATAAAATTATATGGTATAACGAATAATTTAAGCCCTTACAACATTTTCAAAAATGTTCTGAAGTCACGTGACCGATTACGTCAAGAAAGTTACGTTTTCACGACTAAAAATCATTCTAACTCCTCAAGTATATGTCTGATTTCAATATAGGAACCAGATTCGAGCTCGCCTGGATGAGAGCTTTCGAATGATGTACACATATATGCATTTTGATGATGTCAGCAATTTTGCAACGATGACGTCATCATTTTCAAAATGGCGGTCAACCGGGTAAGTAGATTTTGACTTGCGGGGCAAAATTTGGCAAAAATAATCATGCATATTTTTGCTTGACACTTTCTAAGAACGAAGGAGACGATGTTCCTTGGCCATCCACCGTCTCATTATTATTCTTTTAATTTTCATTAATTTAAGCCAATAATAAATGTTCCCGAAGGCAAAATCAGTAAATGTTAACCTAAAGCCGTTGTTACAGAACCAATCTTTGTGCAAAAGCTGACGGTTAATATTTTCGGCATTACCCGGAGAAAGCAGTTATATTAAATGGTTTAGGGCTAGATAATTCCTCGTTTTAAAATATCGATAGAAGCATGAAAAGATTGCTTCAAGGAACGAAAATGATCGAACTTCTAGCACGAAGCCATTAAAAATGAAGGCCTATGGCCTTTCGAAGACCTATGACTGCCTACCTCACGACCTTCTGATAGCTAAACTTGCAGCTAAAGGATTCGGCCAACATAGCTTACTGTTAATCCATAGCTACCTTTCGAATAGAAAACAGCGCGTGACAGTTGGATCAGAGTTTAGTGAACGGCTAGGGATCAAATCAGGTGTTCCACAACGGTCAGTACTTGGACCAATTTTTTTCAATATCTTCATTAATGATCTGCTTCTCGCAGTTAAAAAATCTGAAGTTTGTAACTTTGCAGATGACACTACGATATATACGTTTGGGAAGGATATTGAAAGTGTGATATTGAGCCTTGAGGAAGACCTGTCTAACACCCTTAACTGGTTCAGAGATAATCATATGGCAGCCAACCCTGCAAAATTTCAGGTTATGTTTTTAGGGCTGAGAGAGGAACCAAAATTCATCCTCGATATTAATGACAAAATCATCCCCCTTACAGACAAAGTTAAATTGCTAGGAGTCACTGTTGACTCTCAGCTGAAATTTGATGACCATACAAAAACCCTCTGTCAGAAAGCGAACAGGAAAGTGAGTGCTTTTTCGCGCGTGGCTCCCTCTCTGAACCACGAAAAGGGTAAGATCCTCTATAATACATTCATTAAGTCCAATTCAAAGTCTACACTGGAGAATGTGATGGCCATGCAGTCATTCAAAGATATGGTTGCTTCGTTTTTGGAAGTTGTAGAGTGTACAGAAAAGCGTCTTACAATCGCTTACCTGAAGGACGTGTCTACTTTGTTGAGTATGGTAGCAGCTGTGCGGGAAAGCAATATTGTTGAGGTACACTTGCAAGCAGAACGAAATATGATTCCGCTTATACATTCGCATTCAATCACATCAACTATGCCCGCTACAATACATACCAACAAGTGCTTCTACGATCATGGCAGGATGAGCAATCTCCAGAATTTAAAGATTTGAACGAATTAGGATTTGGAGGCAGCATCACTGGAGACAAATTCTCTGCAATTCATGGCGATTTACATACAGACCTATTCAATCGAGAAGCTAAAAGGACTGCAGGTCCATACAATCTGGCTTCAGCACAAACGTCAATGCGGTTAACACCTGGATTGCTATATCTCACATTCATAGCAAGTTAAGGGTCGCTCTGAAGCAACAATTGTTCTTAAAGACATCATCAGTTCACAAGGATAACACTCCTGGTGGGAAAAAACTCCATCAGAAGCATGTCGATAGCCTTAAGAGAACCCTTTGAAACTATGGCACCAATCCATTTTCTGACGCTCCCGCAAAATCAATTTCAACTGGCGAAGAATTGTATCCAGAAATTGCTAATTGTCTCCTTGCAGCGCCGATCATAGGAGAAGAGAAATGCTTCGGTTCATAGATGATCGCCTGCTTACTGGCAGCGTCGACTTCTTCACGCCGATCAAGAAAACAAAGCTGAAGACAGGTTTGGAAAAGGTTAAGCGGACACCTGCTGCAGTTACCGTAGTCAAGGAAGACAGACAGGCCTTTGGACTACTCGTTTCAAAAGCAAGAAGTCTGGAAGAGGCATTTATCCATCCCATTACAACTGTTCCTCTTTCAATCACTACAGCTGATTCAAATCTGCGTCAGTCAGACAAAGCGACTTTGCAACGGTTCTTACTCGAAGAGTCACAATGCATCAAAAACGTGCCTCCGAAGTCTGCCGTTTGGATAGTAGATGGGATGGCAGCAGTTCGTTCCCTTAAGCCGAAGCCAACGTACCGAGCGTGGACGAACAGCCTAATCAAATTTGTTACTCCGAAAGCTGAGATAAATGCGAGTGAAGTACACATTGTGAATGACACATATCTTGACAAAAGTGTGAAGAACGCCACCAGAAAGAAACGTGGTGAACCTGGGCCAAGAGTTCATTTGGAAGTATATGACCAAAACATGTTGCAAGGTTCTAAATGGCACGAGTTCCTGTACCGAAATGAGAACAAAACCGATTTGATTAGATTGATTGCACGATTTCCGAAGGAAGACGGATGCTATACTGGTGCTATACCACTTCTTTTCACAACAGGTAATGCAACATTTCAAGTATGTGATGGAAGAGAGCAAATGGAGAAATGTAATCACGAAGAAGCCGACACGAGGCTAATTTTGCATGCCGCAGAGTCTAAACAGGATGTTGTCATTGTAGCGAAAGATACGGATGTGCTCGTATTGATGGTTTGGGCTTTCGCTTTTCTCGATGTAGAGCATAAATGGTTCTTCAGAAAAGAGGATGGACAATTTTCAGATGTGGGAGAAATTTGTTCACATTTTGGAAGAGATATTTGCCTTCATCTACCGGCCTTACATGCTTTATCTGGGTGTGATACTACATCCTATTTCTACAACGTAGGAAAGGTAAAGTTGCTGAAGACAGTCATCAAGAGCCCACGATACCTTGCACTGCTTGACAGCCTTGGAAAAGGAAAAAGTGGACAGTGATAGCGATATAGAGGATGCTCAAAAGTTTGTTCAAAGGGTGATGTATTCTGGCAAAGACAAGGAAAGCTATGTGGAAACAAGAGTAAGACTGTATCACAAAATGAAAGTAAAGTCTTCCTTAAGCATCCCTCCTGATCCGCACTCACTGAAGCAAGCCATTCTGAGAGCGCACTGGCAAACCTACTACTGGCTGCGTTGCACAGAAGCATCTGTCGAAAATCTTCCATTCAAAGGTTGTGGCTGGAAATGGTCTTCTGAAGAGTCTTCCCTGAAACCTGTTTGGTTCACTTGCCCCCAACTGCCTCCTTCTTTTGCGGTCAAGACGGAGAAACAAGAGCCGACTTTCAGAAAGCGATGGGGCAGATGTCGAAAGTGACAGTGAAGCCCCCCTGCTCCAAAGAAACGCAAGAGATGTACAAAGGTACCAAAGCGGACTCGTCGTGTCAATGAAGATAGTTTTAGTAACGAAGACAAGGAAATAACAAAACCAGTCGGACTTCGACCTAAATAGCACTGGACTTTCCAGGGCCACCGATGACGGGGGGCCGGGGGGCCATGCCCCCCCCACTTTTTTGCAAATCATACCGTTCTGAAAGGCAGCTCATCATGTTCTGCTGTGGTAATTTTGTTGTATTAAGTTTGGCCCCCCCCCCACTTTTCTGATCTCGTCGGGGGCCTTGCTTTCAGACGAACAGGAGAGTGAATGGGAAGTTGCTGACTTTAGTTCCTCGGAGGATTCTGGCGATGAATGGATTCCTTGCGACGAATTTTTATGTTCTTTTTGAGCGCTAAGTTGAGTACTGACGAACAATTAGATAGTAAAACATTACCACAAAACGATTCTGAATTGCTTTTAATTATATCAGAGCTCTTATCTAAAAACGTACTGGTGGACCGCCATTTTGAAAATGATGACGTCATCGTTGAAAATTGCTGACATCATCAAAATGCATATATGTATACATCATTCGAAAGCTCTCATCCAGGCGAGCTCGAATCTGGCTTCTATATTGAAATCAAACATATACTTGAGGAGTTAGAATGACTTTTAGTCGTGAAAACGTAACTTTCTTGACGTCATCGGTCACGTGACTTCGGAATATTTTTGAAAATGTTGTAAGGGCTTAAATTATTAGTTATACCATATAATTCCATAATCAGCCGAGAAAACAAAGGTTAGGCAATGCGGTCGATGGTTTAGAAGAATTCCCTGCCTAGAAAGAAGTTTGTGAAGGATCTTACCAATTTGATGTCACAAAATTTTCCCGGGGTTTCGATACTACTTCATAATTTTGCAGTGGTTGCAGTGGTGACCGATTTGCAACAGCCATATTTTCTTCACTCTTGCATCGTGATCGCCTCTTCGGAAAGCGCGCCGAAAATTGTGTCCAGAGTAAGTGCGGAACACCTCGTCCGTGGTGCTCGCGGTTTCCTCCCTTTTCTTCTCTTTTCTCTTCCTCTCCTTTTGTTCCCGCGCCTCGCTTTCGATTTCTGATGAAAGGCATTACGTCATAGCTTCGCAATCGCAAAGGAGGCTACAGGGCTTTATCATTGGGGGGGGTGTTATTCAATTTCCTGGGGTCCCTGTGGTCAAACAAAGCCGAACAACTTGGTGTAAAATTTGGCCATAGCTTTTGCTTGATCAAAAGATTAGAGATACATAAAAAGTGTTATCTAGGGAACATCAGACACAACTTCACTGATTTAATAAAAGCTATAGTTTCTGAACAAGGTTCTTAATTCAGTGATAAGTTAAATAAATAAATGACACCAATTTCTACCATGCAAAAATTGACCAAATTTTTGCAAGGAATGAGATTGTAATTGTCAGTCATTGGCAACTCTTAACAATCGTTCTGTCGTCCATATCTGTGAGATTTGTCTCCATGAAATAAAAAGGAAAATTGTTGGTCGCTGAAATGGCAGGCTAAAGTTCCTCTATAGAAAGCAAAAAGATAGCAGTAGAGATGTACAAGATCATAAAAGGAGAAGGGGGACATCCATTGAAAGCTCACTACACGATGTCTACATACAAACAAGATCGACTCCAAGTCTAAGATCTAAGAAAAGACTAAGATCAGAGTTTGAGAGAAATACATTGAGTTTTAGAGGGCCAGTGATCTGGAATGCCCTGCCTGAACCTGTGAAAGATGCAAAAGAAAATACAAAATTTCAAATATTAACTAAAGCATAAAGCCATAACTGAACTGAAAACAACAACTTTTATCAAAGGAACCACTGTTACAAGAACGAAGGATTTAAAAAATTATGTGTATTATTAGCAATTTAAATTTAAAAAAAAGATGTATAGGATAAATAGTTAATTTTAATAGAAGCAAATGTATGGACAGTTTTAACTTTTAGTTTTGCAGGTCCACATCAGCCATCTTGAGGCTGCCACTTTTTAACCTGCGTTAACAAATAAATTATGAATGAATGAATGAACGAATGAATGAGTGAATGAATGAATGAATGAATGAATGAATGAATGAATGAATCTTGACTTTTCTCTTTGTAGGTTACTAGCAAATATAATAATCCAGCCCCATTTTGACTATGCATACAGTGCTTGGTTTCCATTGCTTAACAACAGATTAACCAAAAAAATCATCAGGTTCTGTTTGAATCTGAATGACAGAGCACATATAGGAATCAAAGAATTTAAATATATAAATTGGCTCCCCACAAAAGAGATTTTAACAATGCACTGCTCCAAACATTTTCAATTTTTTGATAACTCAGCCCCACAGTGATCCAGGATGCAAAAAATAAAGGAAGAAAATACAACATACCGCAAACATTGAATTAAATTAAACCATCGTAATGATAAATGGTCTTAAAGAGGATATGTTAAAGGGTTTATGCAAGGTTAAAAGCTTGCATTTGCAGAGAGCAGAAAATCTAAAAAATACCCCATTCTAATCGAAGTTGCACACAATGTCTACAAGGGTAGCATTAGAATTAGATTTTTATCTTGCTAAGAAACAATGCTGTGTCTGAGTTATTTATTTGTTCTATTTATAGAGGAGCCTATTTACCATTGCACACTTGCTTTAAGGATCAAAGCTACCTGTTAACGCAGTTAAGTAAGTGCTGCTCATAGCGTTGTTTTTAATACCATTCTCCAGGTTATAGGTGGAGTTTTTGGCGCTAAAATCAAGTTGAATTGCAGCTTTTTGAGGCAGAAACAATTTTTAAAGAACTTTGAGAACTATTGTGAGATTAACGCCCCAAGCCCGAATCTCAGGGTAGATCCCAGTCCCCTGGTTTGATAAAGGAATCTCACTCATACGTCAAACTGTTTCCGCTATCCCGTCAGTTGTTCTCGTATATGGTTCAAGACAGTCATCAAAGTTTCTTGTGGTACTGAAGATTTTTGCTGTATACTGGCTTCTAGTAACGAGATGTCGACTACTGTTTAACCGAACCATCGCACAGATAAAAGATTTGCCCGTTCAATTCGTGCACAGACACTAGAAGGATCTATCAAGATCAGAATTACTTGGCAAATCAACAAGCCAGCCAATCAATGTGTGTATGACAATTAGCAAACGAAAGAGTAAACATCGGAATGGTGCATTTATAGCCCATTTGATATGCTTGCTGCCGATAATGAATCAATAAATTCTGAAACTGAACCACAAGCAGCAAAGCTGGACAATCGCCCGAGTTGGCAACAACATTCTTGATGCCCACCTACCCTTACTGCAGGCGTCAAACAAAAGGAATTCGCCAGTCAAATTGAGCCTAGAAGTCGTGCAAAATCGAATGACAGAAGTTTTTCTCTCCAAAGCGAAGGAACACGTGAACCCAACCCGCCCCAAGCAGATCCAGTTGCCACCCCCCTCACACAGAGCCTGAAACAGCCATGTAAGCCACAACAGCCACTGCAGTTCCATTTGTCCTTTAACCAAGGTAACATTCCTTCTTTATTTCAGTTGCCTCGTCGCCCATTGCCTCGTTGCTCATTATTGCACTTTCCCGACGTTACGCCTAAAAGATTTATATCGAATTGATCACCTCTCTGTATTCATCAGCCAAAAAAAAAAAAAAAAAAAAAAACAATGTATAAAAGCCTGAACAATTTTTATATGGCGAGCAAGGAGACATAGATATGAGTTCTTGTATGGTGCATTCTTTAACCCTTTCTCGGCCCCCCCCCTTTCTTGGCTCCTCGATTTTTTGCACACCTAGAATACCCTTGCTTGGCTAAGCCACATCAACAAATTTCAGGCGTGACATGCTGTGTCAGCACTGTGAGGGTCCCAATAGCTTAGGCCTCCCGAGTAGGCCTGCAACTCAAATGTCATGTATCTGATCACTTTGTGGCACACAGCGTAAATCAAAGCTACAAGACGGGAACACCATCCCTCCCAGGGCACCATTTTTTTTTCAAGGCAATTAATTCACCAGCAAACCCCCCCCTTCTCTATTGCCAGTAACCCCCCTCTTATTTTTCAGGTAAAAAACGCCTACCCCATTATTGCGTCAATATTTAGTCGCCTGTTCTTTATCAATCACCAGATTCGTGTTTATCTGTGTTTTTATGAGGGTCATTGAAGCCCGGAATCTTTTCAAATATTGCAGATAATTGTCCGTCTTCGTCCATGCGGAGTGGTGCCACATTATTAAAAAACACATCATTAAATTTACTCCCATGGTGACCGAACTGTCTTCACCAAAGGGTTTAGATGCGCTCTCTCTCTGCAGTTTCCGTGTATTTCAAAACCTGGAATTTTCGGTTTTCAATTGCGTCTAGCTTCACTTACGGCTAAATTAAACCATGACTATGATTTACGTAAGAGCAAATCCGGCGATACATAATATGGTTTCATACCTCTCCAGCAAATACAAAATAGTTTAATACATTTATTTATTATTCATTTAGTTATAATTATCATATTATCATTCGATATTCCTATTTATTACCTAAATGTTTCGATTTTATTACCATTTAATTTTGTTATTTAATTGTGTTGTTGGTCAGGGACCCACCGTTGTTCTTCTGCGCCTTCCGCGAGGTTCTTATTGAGCGTTTTACACAGTCATCCGGATACATACACCCCTATGGTTATGAAACACAACTGCAAGGTCATGGTCTGTACCATGGGTCTACGCCCACCCCTGTCTCCCCTCCAGTCTCGTTTTGTAATGCAAATAAGAAATCCTTGAAAGATCACCCTGATAGGCAGAATACTTTCATACCTGGAAGGAAAGTTATCAGATCGTTGAGCCTTTAACTATCCCACCAACTGCTCATTTTCACTGCTGTTTCAAGGGATGTCGGCTTTGGTTCCCACAACAACAATCAATGGGTGTGTGCACCTGTATGTGAACGAACTGAAATCGATCCACTGGAAGGAAATTTCCTTGTCTGAGTCCGTGTTGCTTGTGGAAAAATGATTTTAAATAAATTATAGGGCAAACGTTCAAGCCTATAACCGCAACAAACACACGTAACCTGTGAAACGATAAATGCAACTCAAGGAGCAACAACCAAAATGAACTCCTGACTAGTGAAAAGCTGTTATACATTCTGCAAGAGAAAACGACTTACTCAACAACCCTGAAGAAAAACAAAATAATAACTTGTAGCTACAGTAAAGAGCAACGTGTAATAACCAAAACGCGTTTCGTCGCACATTCGCCGGTTCGGTTTGTGCGAAGAACAATCTTTTACCCCTTCTCAGCGGTAACCTCAGCTTGGACATTTGGTCAGCCCAATCTTGAAAATCATCAGAAATCATGGCCGTCCTGCGAAGATCACTCTCCATTCCTGACAATCACAGATTCAAAATCACAAGCATATACCGGGAGTCGTCAATGTCATAGCTGATTGCAAGATAAAATAAGACAATTTCTTCAGCACATTCTTCAAACTGAAGCCTGTGGCCAGTTAGGATCTAATAGAAGTTTCAAACGAGACGTGGAAACTTTAGAGCTGACCAAGTCGCGTCCAGGATGTTTGTTTTGTTTTGATAACTTAACTTGTTTTTTGTTTTTATAACAATAAATTGAGCTCGACCTACATTAGCCACCCCCCACCAGCACCAGGTTCCGTTGAGCTTTGGGGCGTATCTTGGCGTATCTTGGCGGTTAGGCCACCAAATATGGTGGCGAAAATTTACAATTTATCAGTCCTTAGGCCCGATATATAACATTATCATCTAGTTTAGGCCTAAGTCTATATTATTTGTAGTGTAGTTCTTGTGGCTCATTATGAGTCGCCATCTTCAAAGCTTATGTTTACGAAAAGAGGCATGTCTGGTACCCTCGCTGTTGGGACAGAGGACCTGAGGGCAGGAAAAATCCCTGCAGCTGGCCTCACAAGTACCCACTACGGGGGACCAAGAAAGATGCAAAGAAAAAATTCAAAGGAAAAAGAAAAAGAAAAATAACACAATCAGCTGGGGCAACTGATACCTCAGGTACTTCATGGCAGGACAAAATGTACCTCCTATGCTGACCTAGGGGATCTTAAAGTTTCTTAATTGTTTACATATCGAATGCCAGATGCGACCCCAAAAGCTGCCAAACTGTGTCTCTTTTCTTAGTCCTATCTTCAGGTTCGGTGCAAAGGGGGTTCCGAAATGGTCTCAGGGCGATAGGGGAGTTAATCTGCCGTTTACGGAGTAAATTGCAAATTTCAAAACTGCATTACGCGACTATAATATTCATAAAAACTCAAAATGATATTAGACTTAACTGAAGTGCAATTTTAAGAACAGTTAATTAATGTCAATTCGTTTTGTACTTTCTTGGACTACAAGGCTTTCTTTTCCCCAGATGGTACTTCACATGGTATGGTTTTATGATTTTTCGATAGATCAACATTGGCATTTTGAAGTAAAAATAGTTGGATGTTTTAATAGCACCAGCTTTGATCAATTCTTTGTAATTAGCCCTGACTGTCAATTATCTGCTTCTATCTGCATTAATCAGCATCTTCAATAACAGTCTAACAACTTGATCCCCGAGGGGGGGGGGGTTAACTTAAGTTCTCCATGGTATGGGGTTGTGCCATTTTTAGGGTACCTTTTTTATCATGGAGTCAAGATTCATGGGTAAGGTTTTCAACGATTTTTTACATTATCTGAATTTATGGGTATGATTTTTCGTAAAGCTTCAAGTATGGGTCAACTTTCCTTGCTTTTCCGGATTTATGGGTATACTTTTCAAAGATTTAAAATAAGAGGTTTTGTACTTTGCCTTGAATGGGAACCAGTCTTGAGAGTACAACATGATGCACAACAGTTAGCCACAAAAGTTCTTCAAAGGTTCATCTGGTAACAGTTTGTATCAAAGCTAAAAGTTCACAAGGTATGAAGAATTCCCAGAAGCAATGCTGATGCTATGCTTTTTGGTATTTGGAAGAATGAGCATCCTCAAGCAGTTATCTTATGCTGTGTTGGTCTTGGGCGTCAATGGTGAAAGAAGCAAATACTGATCCAATGCTGCGCAAACTGTTACAAGAATGTCAACAGTTAATTTGCAAATAATGATCCAATGCTGTATTGATACAAAACCAGTTTAACTCTTCACATGGCTGTCGCAAATTAATAACTTGCCTTTCATTCCTGCAACCAAATACATGAGATAAGCATAAATGTATGAGATCTATCTATGCAGGGTCGTGTGTGGCAACATTAAAGGTGCCTTTGCAACCAGCATGATCTGTGAATACGCACAATTTTGATTAACTTCTCAGATTTGCCACACATGAATTTGTCATACTTATTACCTTGGATTTGTCTTGGAATGAAATATTATTAGCAATGAATGATTATCGTTGCAATTCTTCCTCTTCGCACCTTTTCCTGCCAATACAACGATTTAATACACCCTTGGTAGGCTTTGTGATCTCTTGGCTATGGCCATGTTTACGGTCCACAAAAAAGACCACCAATAAAAAAGCTGGCACACGCATGGCTGGTTGCAAAGGCCAATTTAAGTACACATTGCATTGTGACTACCAAGTAGACAACAAAAATATACCACAAGAAAAATTTGGGCAACAAATGCGAATCAAAGATGCGATGCGTAATCAAGATGCGAATCAAAATTCTGTCAGATGCATAAAATCATAGTTAAAAGATCCTTTCAATGGTCATGGGGTAAATTCAAAATGCTCCTGCGAAACCAAGGCTCCCCAAGAGCAAAAGCAAACAAGGAAATACTTGTAACACTATATGCAGGTATCATTAGGCCTAATAATAAATACCACAGCTCCTTCCAATTCGCCTTCTTAACTTTGAACGATGGTTCCTTATCCACCTCCTGTCGGTGGCAAGCAATGCTTCCTGCTGTTTATTCGTAAAAGCGTGAGCAACGCCTAGGCCCTCCTCGTCGAAGACATCTTCCTGCCACTTCTGAAACCTGTCCGCTGCAGAACGGTAAATGGTGAAAGCAACAGAGAGGATAAAAAGAAATCCCCTCATATTTGCTATGAAATGAGGTGTAAAAAACGATTCAATACTTACCAGAATCAGTGAAATTTTCCTTCTTCTTCTTACGAAACGTGTGCCAGCTCCTCTCCCAAAATCGCATTCTTCGCAGTTCTAACTCGACACTACGCCAGTCGCAGTCACTAAAGCACGATGCTACACAGCCTGTTGTTGTAGTTGTTTGAGAAATACTCCACTGTCCACCCTAAATCGAACCCGTCTAAATGACTGCTTGCGCATGCGCGCTTCGCAGCAAAAAAGCAAAAAGTAGACTTTTGTGACTTCTGAGTCCGGAGATATTCGCTTCCAAAGTTGGATGCAATTGACGTTGCTTACTTGTCATGTAATTTTTTGTAGATTTCTACAGAATGCTGATTACTACAACAAATTCATTTACTAATATCTCTGCCCAGGGTTATCCGATTTTAGCTCTGATTTTTTAATTGATATAACTACATGTCAGCTTACAGGGGAGTTGCTCATTGCTTCTCCTGGTACCCAATTTTCTGTTTTCTTGCTATTTTTCCTAAATGGACTTATCTTCCTGAAATGCACAACAAAAATGCATAATTTGAGATCAACAGCACAAAATAGACAAATTAAAGCAAAATATATCTACCAAACCTAGATTTCATTACAGCAGCACATTTCAGCAGATAGTCTGGCAAAGCAATCACCCAGGATCGTGCAGGGAGAAAAATAATGTAAGTTTGAAGGTGGCCACTTCAACTTTTTCGCTGTTTTGAATCCCCCATTATTTTCATGTGCACCTTCAGACAAACGCAAATCCTGTAACTCATGCTTAAGATATACCATTCTGAATGGTTTTATCCTTTTTAACAAGTGTTCTGACATAAGTGAAAGTGAAACTAAATTAAAAGGCTCCTGCGTAAAGGCATCTTGTGGCTTTTTAGATGAACTGTCTTGAGCCCTGGGACAGCATGGTCTGAACTGCAATTTCAGCCTTTAAAAGTGCACAAATAACGCTTTGTAGCCAACCATCTTCAAGACAAGGCAATATTGTATGGACAACGATATTTGTGATGTTTTTGTGCGCATACTCATCATTTCTGCCGTTTGTTGTCAAAGAAGAATCCTACCGATATTCTATCGCATCGAAAACTGTGGAATATGATAGATTCCAGTGTAAAGGAAATTACAACTTATGGGTACAAGTGATTAGATTAATTTCATCACAATTTATCGATGCTGATGGAAGTTTTAACCCTATCTGGACCGGGGGGGGGGGCTAAAATAGCCCCCCCTACCAGTTTTTTCTGGGTATCTTTTTTATGATAATTTCTAGGCTAATTATTTTTCGTGACTTTTCCTAACTATCCCTTTCGCATCTTTCACAAAAATTTCTGCAAGATATGTCATGTATTTTTGGAAATATAACAATTTTTTCAGAGAGTAGTTTTAATATCTTGTTTGTTTTACGGTCAAACCCTTTATAACTCCAAACTAGGATCATTCTTGACAGAAGTGAGATAAATGGATGAAAATTTCAGAGCAACCATAAATCAATAAGACAATATGGAAATAACTTATTTTTTTGGTTTTTCTTTTGTATTACGTCATTCATGACGTCATATATCTAATGAATTTAGGTAATAAATATAAGTTTATAAATTTCATAATTTTTTCAAAAAATTATGTTTTTCAGAAAATTAGATTTTTCATCTGTTATTTAAAGTTATAAGAAGCATGATATTTCTCGTAAGAAAGTTTTTACTGTTAAATCTGTAAGAGTACTGTTTTTGGCCTAAACAAAGAAAATTGATGACATCATCAAAAATACAACAATTAGAGTAAAATAAAATAGATATTCGGTCGTTTCACATTAAGTTACATATTATGACCAAATTTCATCTTTCTAGCCCTTGTCAATTCTGAGTTCTGAGGGGGGGCTAATTTAGCCCCCCCTCGGCCTGAGGATGCTCAAAAAAGCCCGGTCCAGATAGGGTTAAATCATTGCAAAAACCAGGGAAGCCATGGAAAATTCAGTTCGTGAAATTCTGTAATCATGTCGTACATAGTCTTCCATGGGAACATGATACATTTGAAAAGAGCTGGTCAAACCTAGAACTTTTAGAGAGACAATTATCCTACATTAAAAAGACCATTCAACCATATTTTTCATCGAAACAATTCAGCACAAGCAATAACAATAATAAGGTAACCAGGGAGAAGCTTATACAATTATGGTTTGATGAAAGAAAGAAAGCAATTAATATCATCAATAACAAAGGGTTCTGGCCTGAAACTGTTCATGCGAAAATAGATAAAAAGAAAACAGAGGTATACTACGAAAACAAATACAGTGGGCGTCGATCAAATTTGAAACAAATCGTTGAAGACTTTCCAGGAGGAGATGATAATATTCCAGATTTTACACCAGAGGAAACAGGAAATATCATCAGAGGTTTGCCATCTGGAAAATAGTGGGGTTATGATAGGTTCTGTTTTGAAGATTTTAAGAACGATTTTATCTAATACCTCAGTGGAAGTTTCAGATATCTTAAATGTAATAAAACACTACAAGAAATCCCCGCGTACATGGAAGGGTGCATTAATTAGGAGAAACCCAAAGAAAAATTATGATCCAGATGATTTAACAACACTTAGAGATATATCACTTCTACCTACAATATACAAAATCTTTGCAAAATAACTGGTCAAGCGTATCTTGCCAAAAATTATTGGAACAGCAGTTCACTTTTGGCAAAGAGCCTATACAAAGAATCGTGACCGACAAGAGCTAATATTTTTGATGAAAACAGCCATAGACGATTTTAAACACACAAGTTCACGTTTCTACGCTATTTTTGTTGACTTCAGAGATGCATTTGGTAGCATTAATCAGGAATACCTAATCCGAAGCTTACTAGACTCTGGACTGGAGAAAACATATTGTTTATTGATTGCGGATATATACCAAGACTCATATTTTGAAGTTATATGCGGGAAAGAACTAACGAAAGAATTCTTACTTACAATCGGAACAAAAACTGGAGACCCTTTAAGCGCAATTCTATTCATCATCACCCTTGACAAATCATTAAAAGAAGTACATAATAGAGCGATTAATAGCTTAAACATTCAGGATGAACAACGAATCTCAGCATTACCATTCGCAGGATATGCTGATGACATAGCACTTGTTAGCCGTTTTGAAAACGTATTAAAAGAGATGTTAGATGTATTAATCGAGAAAACCCGGGACAGTAAACTTTGCATTAGGCCAGATAAATGTGCAATCCTCTATGAACGTCGTTCTGGAAACAGGTGGTATAGAGCCAAAGGACATAAACCACCAGATATTAAAATTAATGGGGAAACAATAAAGGTAAACGGCCGACATGAGCCCTTTACATATCTTGGGAAACCACTAACAATAGCTGGAGAAGATGAAAATCAGGTCCCAAATATGCTGAGAGATTACTCAGAAATCCTTGAAAATATCACTGCATGCTTGTTCACTACCACTTGCCCTAAAGATTGAAGCACTAGGAACAATGGGTTTATCAAAGATAGAACATCATTTCAGTTATACATCTATTACTGAGGAACAGCTTCAAAAGTTTGATCAAGATCTTATTTCATGTCTGAGAAAGATTTTCAACCTGAATAACAATACTACTACAAGAACAATGTTTATAAAGAAACAGCATGGAGGACAAGGGATTAGGAAACCATCTACTATTTACAGAGCAACAAGGATAAACTTTCTGATCAAAATGCTTAACCACCCTGATAATAATTTTCAATTCATTGCACGTAATTCACTTATCCTTGACTTCAAGAAGCGGGGGATTCCCAGATCAGAAGCAACTGACAACTTTCTTGGTTATGCAGTAAAAGAAAATGGAATGTTAGAAACACACATAAAGGGAGGGTTTGGTGTACAATCAGATTGGCCACATCTTTTCCACTTGGTCAAGAAGATAAGTGCTGATCTGAAATGGGAAACAAATACCGAGGATTTACATTCGGCAGGAAAAGCTCAGTTGATATTGAAATCAGATGATAATGCAGGGGCGGATCCAGCCCGAAGTTGAAGGGGGGGGCAACTTGCACAGAGGGCGCCAAAAATACTATGGAAAATAGCGCGCCCAAGGCGCGCGAAAATTTTTTGGCACTCTTTAAAGAAAATTCTTTGATTTACTACTAAATAAAGCCTTGATTTATGCGCTTCGCTTGTATTTAAGTCAAAACAGGTAGACAATTGTTTGTTAGAGTCAGGATGAGGGGCACTTTTCTCGCTAAAAAGGGGCGCCAAGCTGAGTTTTCATCGTGAAGGGGGAGCAGTTGCCCCCACTTGCCCCCCCTCTAAATCCGCCACTGTGATAATGAAACCATAATCTCACAGAACAATAGAATACAGAAAGAAATAATTGGAGACCAACTCAGCAAGGATTTAAAGAATCTAAAAGAACTTCCAATGCAAGGTCGACTAGTAGATAACAAAAGTGCAGATTATCTGATGTCACAGAATGTTTTCCGAAATTACAAGCTTGCAGATGAATTGATTCACTTTTGGTACAAGGCAAGACATAATGTCCTTCCATGTTACTACACCTTATCCTTATGGTATACAAATCAGCCAGCTACTTGCGTGCTTGATGGGTACCATATTGAAAGCACTGCACATGTTTTAAATGGGTGCCAGAAATTGAAGAACAATTATTCAAAACGGCACGACCGCATTGTAAATAAAATAGGAAATGATATCAAATCGAACAAGAACACAGTCATTGTCAACAAAACAGTTAGAACAGCGCTACAAGAATCAGGAATAGAATTTGAAGATAACGATGAAGTATTATTGAATATGAAGCCAGATATTATAATAAAAGAGGAAAATAGGATGGTTATTCTGGATGTGGATTGTCCATATGATCTTTATCTGGCAGAACTTTATGAACTGAAATTGAATAAATACAGAGAGTTACAAAGACACATCACAGATAAATTTATACCATGCAAAGTTGATGCAATGGTTATCGGATGTCTTGGGACAGTGCATACAAATGCACTGAAAGTGCTAATGTTCACTGGAATGTCTAGAACAAAAGCGAAAGGACTATTAAAGTGGAGCTCGACATCATGTATTATCGGATCACGGCAAATTTGGAACATCAGGTGCAAACTGGTAAAGGAAACTTGAAAATGAAACTGAACAGTTGAACAGATAAATCTCTGATTTGGTAGAGCAGAACAGAAAAGACTTGTTAGTTTTTATTTGAAAGGCTTTGTTCCATTTGGAAACATTAAACGAACAGCACATTATAGAGCTATCAAAGTTTAATAAGTAAAACTATATGTATATATGTATGTATGTATGTATGTATGTATGTATGTATGTATGTATGTATGTATGTATGTATGTATGTATGTATGTATGTATGTATGTATGTATGTATGTATGTATGTATGTATGTATGTTAAAATTTGCCACAAAAGTAACGATTTACAAAGTTTAAAATATAAAAAATAGATACAATACAATTTACATAATACAGCGTTAATAAATACAAGTTAAAATCACCCCTAATTATAGTGCACAGTGATCCAGGCCATGTAATTAATGCGAAAAATGAAAGTGTCCGAATTTTTCAAAACTGATTTTTCTATTGTCAACCGTAGCCTGAGGTATGTCAAAACCCAAAAAATTTTCAAATCGGACAATTTAGTGCTGAGAAAACATTATTTCCAGTCAGGCCTAAAAAGTGTACTTCAGGCTTCTTTCGTAGCAAAGTAAGGTCATAAAAAACACCAATTTTCAAATTCAAATTTCTTGGCTTACAGTCACTCAATTTTCATGATCTTTGTTTTGTTTGACAGATTAAACCTAGCAGAGAATATAGTGAAAAGGTTGATTGAAAATCTTATCTTGGGATGTACAAATTTTGCGAATTCATAATGGTTACCAAACGATAAAAAACTAAAACTGAATCAAGAAACGTTTCTTCAACATTAAAAGCAAAAAATCTATTTTTCAGAATTCTTGTAAAGTCTATTGCAGAATCAAGTTTAACCTATTGGCAACACTTTTGCAAAAGGGCTAAGTAGACTATGCTCTGAACTAATTTTGGCGAATTTTTCACGAATTTTTCACCTTTTCAGAGTTAAATGGCATTATTCTGCTTAAATAACCAAAAACTATTGACAGAGGCAAAATTTCATCATATCTCCACAATTTCAAATACATGCTTTTTAACAAGCTAGTCGTAATTCAACTAATTTCTAAGGTTTTTCGCAACATGCAGCCAACTCTATAATGATTCCTTATATCTCAAGGCGAACAATGCGCCTAGAAACATCGAAAAATACAACAAACACCAAAATGAAACACCTTATATGATTAGCGATTTGATCTCTAACCTCTCTTTGACTAGAAGAGGGAAATATTTGTTTCATTGAACATCTCTTTCAGTCTATAGTACAGTGGCAAATATAGACGGGATTTGCTAAAAAAGACTTCTTCTTCACTGGCCTACGTAAAAAATTTGCCAAAATTGTTTGAGAGCTTAGTCTACTTAGCCCTTTTACATAAGCGTTGCCAATAGGTTAAACTTGATCCTGCAATAGGCTTTACAAGAATTCCAAAACATAGATTTTTTGTTCTTAATGTTGAAGAAGCGTTTCGTGATTCAGTTTTAGTGTTTTTAATGTTTGGTTACCATTATGAATTTGCAAAATTTGCACATCCAAAGATTAAATTTTCAATCAACCATTTCATTTACATACTCTGCAAGGTTTAATCTGTCAAACAAAACAAAGATCATGCAAATCGAGCGAGTGCAAGCCAAGTAATTTGAATTTGAAAGTTAGTGCTATTTTGTGGCCTTGCTGTGCTAAGAAAGAAGCCTGAAGTATACTATTTAGGCTTAACTTCGAATCATAACTTTCTTAGCACTAAATTGTCCAATTTTAAAAATCTTTGTGTTTTGATATACGTCAGGCTACGGTTAACAGTAGCAAAGTCAGTTTTGTACAATTCTGATATTTTCATTTTTGGCATTAATTACACTAAAACGGAAATCTGGATCACAGTGTAGTAGCAGGGATAGCATTAAAAAGTCGAGTTGACCTTATTTCCATAATGGTCCCTTAAGAGCTGGTTGCAAAAAAAATATAAAAATAATCAATAGATGTCAGTGTGCTTTGGATAAAGCATAATTGTCAGGCCATAATAAATCGTACACTGGACCGATTTTGAAGATTTAGGACTTAATCTTTAGCAGAAGGCCTGAATTAGATTCTAGAACTTTTTGCAATTTTTTCCGTTTTCTGTTTTTAGAGCTAGAAGCGAGTTTCTTAAAATGTTCGTTTTCGAAAACATTGAAAACGATACAAAAACGTCGATCAAATTTTAAAAGATTCAACATGAATGAACAAAGAGAAAACGTTTCAGGGGGATTTGGGGATTTTGTACGAACTCTCGTATAGCAGATTACAATTGGTCGACTTCTGAATCGCAAATCACCACGTACAAGTTCTCTCTTTGTCCATTCATGTCGATCATTCAGAAAACTTGATCGATGTTTTTCGATCGTTTTCAGTGTTTCCGAAAACTAAAATTTTAGGAAACTCGCTCGTAGCTCTAAAAATTAAAAATGATAAAATTTGCAAAAAATCCCAGTATCTAATTCAGGTTTTCTGCTAACGATTAAGTCATAAATCATCAAAATCAATCGAGTGTACGATTTATTGTGGCCTGCCAAACGTGCATAGTTTATTTTGGCGCACCCGGTAGTAGAGGAAAATACAAGAAACTCACGACCAACTCCAGCATACCTTGTTTGCAAGGTGCCTTCCAGATCAGAAAAACGCGCCGAAAAAAATTGACCCGGGGGACCCTCCCAAAAACCCGAGCGCCTTTGGCCAGGGGCAACGCCCGAAACGGGACAAATCCTCTTATTACAAATAAAAACAACTAAAGTACAATTACATATAAATATCCTATGGCTGCCATAGCTGGAAAGGACATGATGTCATCGAGTTCCAACTGAGGCACAATCCTTGCAAAACTCTTGAAAAAAATCAACTATTTTTGCTCAGCTCTCCCTCCTTCTCCTTCCCCCTTACAATGTTGGTTCCTTGTGCGATTACGCATTTCTCACGGGCACAACAATGTAGCTAAAGCGATTTTCTTCATATTTGGTGATCAGTGCTTCGAACCAACATTGTTTAGGGGGGCAGAGGGGCAGGGAAAAAGAGTAACGATACGTTTCCTGCAATGTATTTTGGATGCTTCGACAGACAAGAAAGGAGAGAAATTATATATTTTTTTCAAGTTGTTTTGGCAAGGATTTTGTCTGAAGGGGTGAATTTTAAAGAGTGAGATGTTCGGCCTGAATTTTGAGCTGCATGGTAATTCGATAGCGTAGATCACGAATCTGAGGAGTTAAACTCCTTTTTGGTGGTTCTGGATTTGTGACGTCATATTGTTCCCATCCGAGCCTATTCCTGTATAGCAGGGGTGACATCTACGTCACAATAAAATTTTATTAGAACATCGAACTTTCCTATTAGTTACGAGATTGAATTTCAGAATTCTAGACAAGCAGAAGAAATAGAATTATGTTTGTAGTTGTTATCTGCCCCCTAATGACCAATTATAGGCACAATGAAATTGCTCGATTATTACTGTATTGATACATGAATCGGAAAGCTTCATCAGTGACGCATTGTTAGACGCTATGTGGATTGACGAGATCAAAATTGAAGAGATGAGGTCACAGTATAGAATTATATTATGTCCATGCAATTGTAAGAAATTTCATTAATTGTCAATAATGTGCATTAATATGGAAATACTCCGGAATAAAATGAGTAACAAAATTCCTAAACAAGTGAATGAGAAGACAGTTTGAAGCAAGTTATTAGGAAAATGGCGTCCAATGCTTTTCAAGAGTCGACAGGGGTGGAAACAAATGAAGGAGGAGATGAATGTGAACGAGGGGATGACGAACAGGAGAATGAATTTGACGCGGTGTTCCAACCTACTTGTCCAAGAACAGTATATTTAGTGGTAACGAGGTTGCTGAAGGATGTTTTTCTTTCGATGTCATCATATGTCATGGCACTTCAAGTTTCTTTGCAAGTGTTTGCCACCTTATGATGTTTTTCGATACAATTTTTGATGATTTCTCTTACAAGATTTTTGGGATTATTCTGGGATTTTAAAGATTCTTAAAGAGTTCGTACGATTTTTTTAGATTTTCCTAATATTTCTAAGGATTTTTGGAGATTTTCAAAAAATTTTGAATATTTTTAAGTGTTTTGACATTGTTGAGATTCTTTGGGATTTTTGAAGATGTATTGAGATTTTTTCCGAAGGTGTACAAGATTTTGGGAGTGATTTGCCCCTCGGCTTCTCCCATTTCTGGCTGGACGGTCATCTGACTTCAACTGCACAGGCGCATCAAAACGCTCCATAAAATTGAGGCAACGAGTACCACAACGAGTGACACAACGAGTGACAGTAGAAGGAATCTTCCTTTAATTCGATGTTAAATTGTGCAAGTTAGCTTCTTTTCAGCTTCTCAGCTGTTCAAAGACGTAAAAAGTGTACCGGGTGTCCCAAAAAAAAGTTCCGACGTTTGACAGAGCACATAGAAAAATCTTTTTCATCTGGCAATTTCTTTTCATTCTAGATACATGCTAGATATTTCAACTTACAGCTTGGCATATCGTAGGAAGAAATTAGTAATCGGAAATTGGAGTTATGAGCTCTAACATTTAACTTTCATGTTCAAGGCAAAACCAGAGAGATTATTACGCTTTCCTGCTTCGTGATGGTGGGGACTCCCTCGATGAGCAGCACAAAAATTGAGTTGACAATTCGTTCATTACCTTGACGTCCCGAGCGGGCAGACATTTTATTCACAAGAGAAAACGTTGCTTTGTTATTGAATAGAATTTAGATTCAAATCATTTTTGATTGTGTGAATTAGCCTAAGGTGTGAAGAATTGAACAAATAGATCTCGGGAAAACTGTTTGCTGCTGTTATTGTTGCCTTGTGCCAACTGGGACTTCCAAATGGGAATTTTACTGTTTCACGGTTTCACGGCACGGAATAGAATAAACTGTCTTTTGTTAACTAAAGAATAGTTTCAATTGCTTTTTCGACCTGCCATATTATGCAATAATGCATTTTTCTGTGTACGTTCAGTTCGAATTGAGTGGCAAAGTATGAACTTAGTATTTTCCCCCGAGACCTATTAGATTCGATTTTCAGACCTTAGGCTACTTCAAATATGCCCAATGAGCGGAACTCTTCTACGTGTCGTCAAGGCAATGAAAAAAAGTGTAAACCTAGTTTTTGTGTTGCTCATCCGGAGATTCCCCCTCCACGACGATGATGCAGGAAGGCGTACAAATCTCTCTGGTTTTGCCTTCAACAGGAAAATGCGATGTTAGGACTAATAGCTCCATCTTCAGATAACGGATTTCTTCCTACGATATGCCAAACTGTAAGTTGAAATGTCGAGCATGTACCTAGAATGAAAATAAATTGCTAGATAACGAACTTTTTCGTCTGCGTTCAATCAAAGGCCGGAACTTTTTTTTGGGACACCCGGTATTAACATCCTCAAATAGTTTAGAATTTGGTGTACGCCAGAGTTACAGGGCCCATAACAAGTGTCAACCTATTTTCTTGAAAAAAAGCTTCAGCATCAAATATCTTTTTAGCAGTGCTTTGTCAATCGTTACAGGCCGCTTTTCTGCACTACTCATCATTAAGAGGGGTTCACCAATGAACCCAGCAAATAGGTTACATTAATGAACACCCCTCTGCAAAAAAGATTTTTATAAAAGGCAGTCTCCGGGGGGCGAAGGGGCTGAAACGTACGGCTGTTACTCGATGTGTCACTAGTGAAACCTTACACTAGAAGGCTCATCACGTGTACAATGAGAAGTTACGACATTAATCGCAGCATTTATCACTAACGATTGTTCAGAAACAAAAGATTACTTTACATGAAGAGGACTTAATGATATGTAAATATCTCGTCTTGCAAACTGTTCATTGAAAATTCAATATTTTGTTCTATAGCCTTTGTTTTAAACTATGGCCTTCAATCGAGTGTCCATGCTCTCAATTGTTCTGCCAATTACTTGACGACTGAAGTTATGAAGGGTCGCAACCACCCGTTTCTCAAATGCTGCAAAATTTGCATGGAAAACTTTCCGCTCCAGGGCCTGTTTCCGTAACTCATGGCGAACATTGTAGAAAACAGTTTCGATTTGGTTGAATTCAGGGGAGTGTGGGGGAATTTCTACGACGTTTTCACTAATTTCTTTTATTGCAGACTAGGCAGCACCACTTTTCTCACAGGCATCGATGTCCATTGCAAAATAATTCATGCCCCAAGCGTTTCTGTCTGTCACTTTGCCTCTCTTCAGAGCCTTTCCAAGGTCATTCTTTACAAACTCTGTAAAGTCTCTCTACTTTTACCTACATCTTTAACCTATTCCCTATGAATTGCACGAGACCTACTATTTCACGGCAGTTTTACACGCCGTAAGACCTATTTTTAAGGTGTACTTTGGCACTTTCCATGATAACACGTGTAAAACTCTTTTTCCCATGCCTTGCAAGTATTTCCGGTCATGTGACAAGTTTCCTGCAGTAATAACTGCGCATTTCTGCAAGAGCCCTGAAATTCCTTCATTTCTCATATCGATGACGTCATAATTTCATCATTAACGTGTTGAGATAATTGTTTACACCTGCATGTTGATAAGTACACAAAACTGTATACTTGTGCCAATTTTGGCTCACATTGATACACATTTACAAAACTTGCCCTCTCGGACAATCTTTCCCAAAAACTCTTGAAAAAAATCAACTATTTTTGCTCAGCTCTACCCCCCCCCCCACCCTCCCCCTTACAATGTTGGTTCCTTGTGCGATTATGCATTTCTCACGGGCACAACAACGTAGCCAAAGCGATTTTCTTCATATTTGGTGATTAGTGCTTCGAACCAACATTGTTTAGGGGCAGGGGGGCGAGGACAAAGAGTAACGATAAGTTTCCTGCAATGTATTTTGGATGCTTCGTCAAACAAAAAAGCAGAGAAATGACATATTTCTCTCAAGTTGTTTTGGCAAGGACTGCAGTACCATAAAGATCTATGGTATGCCAGTGTGGCGCTATTCAATTGGCTAAGATTCTACAAGTCTGCATGTAACAAATAATGTAAAACTTACCACAAAGTTTGGCATCTTCAATTATTGCCTGGAGTACATTTTTCACTGCACCAACAACACTAACAAGGATTTTGTTCTGTGTAAGACCCCTGTGTGTAAGATAAGTATCTCATAATATCACATTGTACAAAAATCTATTATCTTTTACTATAGTATATATCTACAGCTATTTCACCCCGTCAGCCAGTGGCAGACACCTTGCCAAATATTGGACGCCAAAACTCATATTTCAGTAAAAATTGTTTACTTTTTGTGTTTTCAAAGAAAATCATTTCATTATCATTTTATTTTATTTAGGCACGGTAGCACCGTCACTTCATCAGAACTGCCTTTCATGGGGCCGAGAATCAATGTTTAAAATTAAAAGGTCAATGTTCTCAACTGACATTTGAGGGGGGTGACTGCTCCCTTTTATCTTCCTCATTGTCTGTCACTTATGTCAACTTGTGCAAAATGATTCAGTGCATTGATCTGACAAAGGCTTCACGCTGAAACACAAAGCACAAATATTTGTTCCTGCACTTGTTAATAGGCGAGAAATCTGTTGGACCTCACATCTCTCCGACAATTCTGTCACTAAATCACCGTGTCAGCTTATGCTACTCCATTTCTAAGATCTATGGAAGGCAGATACATAAAGAATGAAAGGCTGGTTTCTGTATGTAGTGAGGGATCTCACGTGATGGATCTCAAATTTCTCTGGAATTTTTATAGAGAATCTATGGGAATCAAAAAGATTGCCTGTGATCAGTACATCAAAAAGGAGTGGAAGAAAATGTATGCTAAACCCTACTCCGTATAGGCCATTTTCAAGCTAGCATATATGAGGCAGGGAGCGCTTTGTAACATTATATTAGTGTTTTTTCATACAAATATAAAATTTTACAATATATTTTACATCCTACTATACCTAATTCTAATTACTATACGACACTACAGGTTCGATACCATGGGGAGCGAAAAACAATGACTATCCCATGGCCAATTTATAAAAACACGAAACGTTAAACTGTATACATTCATACTATGAGCATTTAAAGATTACTGGATACTATACCAGATTCTGTCTCACACCAGATGTCAGGTCAGGGTTGCGATTAATTTATTGCTGCTACGAGCGCAACACATTTGTTGTTGATTAAGGTAAGTAAAATGCCTGGCCTCTGATGTGAAACAGAATTTACAAAGAAAAGAAACATTGACGATAAGGGACTTGGTGATTGCTTAGTACATAGCTTAAGTCTCAAAAGATCTTAATCAAACCGACAAGTTTCGTGGATGAAGCGTACAGTTAATTCGAGTACATTTCTGTTCAACTCATAAGAAAGGTCTTGATCACCATACAATAAAAGCTGCGTCAAAGAATCATTCGAAAGATTAGTGAATTGTACAAATGGTCGTAATAATTCAACAATTCCAACGAGGAGATTTTGGGAGTCAACAGTAATACCTAAAAGTTTGCTTGTGCTAGTTGCAGGAATAGGTTTCTTATCGACTTCAAACACGTATTCCTGGTGTGGTTTCAGCCCAAGAAACAGGATTTGAAATTTGGAAGAATTAGCAACCATTCCATTGTCCCGAAACCAACACAGCGCATTGTGGTTTTGGAAAGCGAAGCAGACAACGCTTTGTCTTGGCTCGACCAAAATGAAATGATTGCTAACCCTAACAAATTCCGTGCACTTTTTGTTAAAAAAGACCAGACAAACACTTGTGGCATAAATCTAGATTTCCAAGGACATTCCATCAAATCTGAGGAGACTGTTAAACTCTTAGGTGTAACACTAGATTACAAATTGAACTTTGACCCACACATATCAAACCTTTGCAAAAAAGCCGCAGCACAACTAAACGTTCTTAAGCGACTCAAGTCATTTATTGGTTTTGCAGAAAAAGAAGTTTTGGTTCAAAGCCTTGTATATTCTAATTTTAACTTTAGTTTGGTACTTTTCATCTTCAAAATCTGTTCAGAAAATTGAAAGAACACAGGAACGTGCGTGTTCATATGGAGAAAGTTTCCCCGGCATTTCCCCGGTGAAGCGGGATTCCCGTTCAACCGAGATCTCGCCTCATATAGCGTTACCACATAAAATAGAACGAGCGTTCACATGAGAAAACATTTCCCCGGCTAGCCGAGATCTCGCTTGAGCTCTACCGGGATCCCGCCTAGCCGAGGAAATATTTTCCCATATGAACATATTTTCCCGGCTAGGCGGGGAAACTTCTTTTGTTTATCGTTAATCCTTTCGAATTCTTTGGCGTCAGAGACAAAGCGCTATTGTTTTATTTCCCCGGCTTGCCGGGGAAACTTCTCTCATATGAAAGGTCGATGAATATTTCCCCGGCTAGCCGGGAATCCCGCTTCACCGGGGAAATGCCGGGGAAACTTTCTCCATATGAACAGGCCCTTAGGTCAAAAAAATGCACAATGCAAGTTGCTCGTCAGAGAACCCTCTGTGTTGAAATATTTAAGACAATAAAAAACTTGAATCCAGCTCTTATGCATAACATTTTTAGTTCAAGAACTTCAAAGCATCCATCTCGGAATCCCAACAATTTAAATCACTTTCGACCAAATCAGGTAACTTTTGGTTCCAAGAGCCTTAAAGCCATGGGACCTCAGATCTGGAACTGTTTGCCAAATGAACTAAAATCAGCTGACAATCTAAACAGTTTCAAAAGCATGATAAAACAATGGAATGGCCCCACCTGTAAATGCAACGCTTGTAAATATAATGATATCATGTAAAAAAAGTGTACCGTTGAAGAGGGCCTAACTTGACTTTAATGTGACTTTAATGATATCATGTAGATTTTTTCCATTTATGTCCACGTAGTTTTGATATTTATCTTCTGTATTTACGTATTAATTTCCTTAGTTATTTTTCCTTTTGTTAGTAGATTCGATTTAGATTAGTTGTATGTGTATATATTTGTGTATATATATACTCATAAGCTCCTTGTCAATGCGTAATAAGATAGATATATAAACAAGAAAAACACATTCGTTAAACGTTTCGGCGTAAGCCTTCATCAGTAATGACTTTTCAAAATCAGAACGAGCATACATATAGATCTGTAAATTCAAAAAAGACCAGGTTAATTTTGAGGTAGGTGCCACCTTTATGCGCAGAAATTGCGGTAGCTATTTTCAAGTACTCACATATGTGGGGGTTCAGAATAGTGATGGTGAACGGGGATCTGCTGGGACCTAAGGGGTAAAAACGGGGGTGAAACAGTGAGCACTCAGACGTAAGCGGGATCCTAAGCGGGATCCTGCTTAATACAATATAAGTCGCAAAAGGTGTAAAATAGGGGTGTAGCCAAAGGCGGCAACAGGAAGACCAAAGAGGACCAAAGAAAGCGCAGAGTATAGAGCCGCTAAAGTCGGCGGCGGTGTCTGTCTCGCAGGAGCTGAAAAAAACGTGTGTAAAAACAAAACAAGCAATAGAAAGATCCAAGAGCGGATTGGCAGAAAAGAGATCCCTAAAAAAACAGCATAGGTTCCAAATCTTTAAAAAGGCTGGTGTAAAATTTAGTGACCTATTTCTTTGAACTAAATGATTTCAAAGAAACTTTAGCTAATTCTCTATAATTCTACCGTTGGAATTTTCTGAAATCTTCAATATTTTCAGAATTAGAGCGTTTTTCTTCTTTTTCAAGAATTCAAGAAAAATTTTCAAAAATACTTAAAACCATCGTACTTTCTAAACCGTTTGACGTAACATGAAATAATTTCGAAGAAAACCATAGTTTATGAATGCCTACAATATGGTATCAAGCAAAAGTCTGTCACTCATCTGGTTTATGATTTAGAAATTTGATGACGTCACATCCTCAAATGAGTTGAAATGTAAGATACGCTGTAATTTCCAAAAATATTCAAAATTTCTGAAAAGCCCAACGGTAGAATTATAGATAAGTATCTAAAGTTTCTTTCAAGCCATTCAATCAGAAGAAATAGGTCATTGAATTTTACACCCACCTTTTTACGCAAAGTTAAAGATTTGGAACCTATGCTTAAAAAAACAGCGTGTGTCCGTAACGAAAAGCTGAGCGCAAAAATCAAAACAACCAAACAACCAAAATGTAGACAAAAATCAAATCTATGTATCAACCTGTCGAGTGTTTAATCCCTTAGGGGCAAAGCAATCCAGCCGATACTGCCAGAAGCTTTCCCGCATCCTATTTCCCCCAGTTGGCCTACACGTTTTTTTTTATAAGAAACTTGGATCAGCACTTAGTACTAAAAGTTTCTTAATTTCGCATGAAAATTTCGGTGTTTTAGTAGTAAAAGTTTCTTAATTAGTTTCTTATTTTTTGGGCCTAAAATTTTGGTATTGTTCGAAGTTGAGCCTTCTTCTCGAGAAAGGGCTTCCATTTTGCATTGACAATGCGTTCAAGAAGAAGCCATGCACATCAAGGCAAAAATTTACCAATTTTGCAGTTTAAAGTCAAGAAAAGATGAATGTACCTTTGTTAGAGAGACATAGAATAAGAGAGACATACAGAAATAGAGTTTTAGAGTTTCTTAACTGTTCTTGAGCGTAGTACTAGAGTTTCTTAAATTTTTGGTCATCGTAGTACTAGTTTCTTATAAACCAGTTTCTTATAAAAAAAAACGTGTATCGATTATCTTTATACTAATATCCTTCAGAAACCCATGGTGGCCTTCTCCAGTAAAATGCCTGAAGAATTCCGCCTGGGGTACTGAGGCCCCCGAATTAAACTTATTACTGCACGCCTTGTAATTGTTAAACCTAAGCCTAAAAGGCGTGCAGGTGCTACCAACATATTGTACACCACAAACAGTACATTCCAACAAATACACAACATTTGACGAGTCACAATTAAACGAATAGTTTACCTATATTCCCGGCTATCTATGTTTGAATGAAAATGTTCACTATTACTCATGACATTACACGTTTTTTCTTTTATAAGAAACTGGTTTATAAGAAACTAGTACTAGAATGGCGAAAAAAGTAAGAAACTCTAGTACTATGCTTGAGAATTGCTAAGAAACTTTTAAAGCCAAACAGAAGGAAATCATGGGAAAATTGTCGTTCAGACTTTATGTTTTAGTAATATTCAAGAAAGATTTATGTTTTGAATCAAATAGAACTCTCCTTCTCGCTAAAAGTTGTGCTGTCTGTCTAGAATCAAATACGTGGCAGTAGTTCTAAATGCATCCAAAAAATGAGAAACACATTAAGAAACTTTTAGTGCTAAAAAGCTGAAATTTCCCCCTGAAATTAAGAAACTTTTAGTATTATGGGCTTATCCAAGTTTCTTATAAAAGAAAAAACGTGTACACACTTGACAACGAGATTTACCACAACAAGAAAATCTCTTCTTATCAGTCCCCCCATTTCCCTCACTGAGCCTAGCCCGAACAAGTATATCCTTAAGGTTCTTACATCTCCTAAATGCTATTAAAGGTGGCTCAGGAAACACCGCCCTATGCTCCTCCGAGTTTGTGACCATAGAATATACTGATGTGTATCAGTTGGCTTGCAAAACAAGTCTGTCGAAAGGACTCCCCCCTCCCCCACGCTAACCAGAACATCTAAAAAACTAATACTATCCCGTGACTGCTCGCTAGTAAACTTAATTTTCTCGTGGCTCCTGTTGAGATGATTGATGAAAGACTTCAGATTTTCCTCCCCGTGCATCCAGATAAAGAAAACATCATCGATGAATCTCATCCAGATGAGGGGCTTGTCAGGTGAAGCCTCCAACAGCCTCTCTTGCAACCGGGTCATGAAGAGATTGGCATAGGCCGGAGCGAACTTCGTGCCTATAGCCGTGCCCAATTTCTGCCTATAAATCCTATCATTAAATTCAAAATAATCATTCTCCAAGACCAAGGACGCCAACCCCACTAGGGTATCAGTAACCACGCCCGGGTTTTCCCTTCTATCCAGCGCCTCCCTGATGGCCTCTAAGCCCTCCCCGTGTGGAATGCTTGGATAAAGTCCCACAACATCAACTGTACATAACAAAGCCCCCTCTGGTATCCTACCTAACTTACTTAGCCTAGACAAAAAGTGGTTAGTGTCCTTAACATATGATCTACTTTGGCTAACCAACGGGTTAAGGTGGTGGTCTAGATACTCTGAAATATGTTCTGTAATAGTACCACAATTGGAAATGACTGGTCGCCCCTTAATACTAATAAGACCCTTATGGATCTTAGGCAACAAATAAAATCTACCTAACCTAGAATCTTTAATTTCCAAATACTCAGTCACTTCCTCTAGTCCGGGGTCCCCTCCCTCAGTTCTTTCAACCTAGAATTTATGGTCTTACCCAAATCTACCGTGGGATCCACCTCTATTTCTTCATACACCGGCCTATCGTCTAATTGTCGGTTAGCCTCACTTATGTAATCCACCCGATCCCAAACTACAACCGCTGATCCCTTATCCGCTTCCTTGATGACTATGTTCCTATCACATTTAAGCTGTTTGAAAGGAGAAGAAAGATTACTAATATTCTTACCCTCCGGCGAGACAGACATTACCTCCTTCTCCAACAGCGAAAAATAGTTCTCAAGAAGTGGGTCATCTTTGGGGGGCTGCCATGTAGACTTAACTCTAAATTTATTTTGATAATTGTCTGGTGTAAAATTGTCCTCGTTGTTTCTAAAGTGCCACCTCAGCCTCATTCTTCGTTTGTAAGCCTCAAGGTCTTCTTTTAGCTTGCTTTATCGATGTCAGTGGGAGTGGGGGAAAACTTCAGGCCTTTCGAAAGAAGACTCACGTAGAAGACTCTACATATATATTCTCATAAGCTCCTACTCAATATGTAATAAGATAGATATATAAACTCAGAAAAAACACATTCGCTAAACGTTTCGGCGTAAGCCTTCATCAGTAATGACTATTCCAATAATCAGACAGAGCATACATACAAACCTTCAAATCCAGAAACAATACAAAAACAATAGCCTAAGTGGGATTCTGCCCACCACAATGCGTCACAAAAGGTGTTAAGACAGGGATGTTACCAGAGGCGGCAAGAGGAAGATCAAAGAAAGCGTTTAACGAATGTGTTTTTTATGAGTTTATATATCTATTTTATTACGCATTGACAAGGAGCTTATGAGTATATATATATTACTGATGAAGGTTTACGCCGAAACGTTTAGCGAATGTGTTTTTTCTGAGTTTATATATGTAACTAGTAATAACTGATGCTAAAATGCCCGCGCTTTTGAAAAAGATTAGTAAAATTCATCCGATTGAAAACCCCAGAAAAAAGTCTCACATCACAAAGAAACACAAGCAACAAATAGAAATTAAAAACAGCTTGGGTTTCAGTTTCAGACAGGCCTAAACGCCTCGTTTTCTCTTCAGAAAAAATTACGATCTCTCACCCAATGTAGCCTATCTAACAGAAGCCACTCCGCAGTTTCCACGACTTCTTTGTGTTTACAAGAAACATGCAGAAAACTTTGGCCCATTCAAGGATCAAAATATGTCACTACTGATCAATGAAAGGGCCCTGGTCAACATCGATGCATGCAGCCCTCGGCTATTATCAAGATAAGTACGATTGCAGCACTATTATGACCTAATGGTAGCCGGAGTTCGAATCCTCATGGTGACTGATTTCTTTATCATATTACTAGAAATAAAATTAGTCAGTGAGTGCGGCGTTTCGCGTTTGGGTATTGAAAACAAACTAAGCTACCATCCCAGGGGAGGAACTCTCTATTGTATATGACGAAGGGGTCAGACACAGCATATTTTTGAAAGAACAAAAAAATATACTCATTGCTTCATAATGAATAAAAACTGAGGGATTTACAGATTTTTCAACTGTGCTAAGATATTTTTAGTGAAAAACTCAGCTTTTTTTTATATATATATATTCAATTAAAAATTTACAATACATGTTACAGACTACTTTACCTACAAACTACTTTACAATACTACAAGGACGATGCCACGAGGAGCAAAAGTCTTTGTCTACCCCATGGCATTGTTAAAAAAAAAATTCTAAACTGCATACAATTTTACATAGATGCTACAAACAATGCTGCAAACAATAATAAAGAAAAAAGAAAAACGATGACTGTGGCCTGTCTAACATTAGATGTCTGGTCGGGGCTGTAATTTGCCCAAAAAATGTAAATTTTTATTTTGGACCTGACATCTAATGTGAGACAGAAATTACAAACAAAAAGAAAATTTACTTCAGGCAATTGGTGGGCACTTGGTGGTTGCATGACATGTGACTGAAACTTGATATGATCTTAGTCAAACCGACCAGTATTGTGGATGAATCGATAGTAAGTTCGAGTATATTTCTATTCAGGTCATTAGACAGGTCTTGGTCACCATATAATAAAAGATGCATTAGAAAATCGTTTGAAAGACTGGTGATATCAGCAAATGGTCGTAGTAGATCCGAAACTCCAGCGAGAAGATCTCGTCGTTGAATGTCAAATGTAGGGCAAAGCAACAAAATTGCTCCGTATCATCAATACCGTCATGCGTTGGGCACATTGGTTGGGTTTACGGTGTCTCTAAAATTGTGCTTGAATTTGCGGAAGTTTAGTTTACTGAGACCGACCCTTCATTGGGAAAGATGTGATAGACCTATCGAGTCATGAATACCAAATACAGGTTTTGGAGGAGGGCGAATTATTGATAGAAGCTTTGTCTTAAAAACAGGAACGGACGGTGCAAGCCTGACTTCAGGATCAAGTTTATTCCATTCGGAGATGCAGTTTGGATAGAAGCTAGATTGAAATTTTTCTGTTCTTGCCTTTATTCGCCCAATAGCATCATGATTGCGAAGGGAGTAATTCGACACATGGCGTGGCGGGATTGGTTCCTTCGTATACAATGGAGTGAGATTATTCATAATCTTATAGAACAAAGTCAGGCGTCTGCTCCACCTTCGGGAATTCAGTGACTCCCAGCCAAGCTCTGTGTAAAGCTTTTCACGTGATGATCCCCTCCATGTACCTGTTACAGCTAGAGCAGCAGAATACTGAACAGATTCTAGTTTTTCCATTAGATTTGGTAAAATTATGTTTTGACTGAATTCAGATACTTTAGATGGAATATGATAGATAAAGTCTCCATAGTCCAGGTGGGGTCGTACATAGAGCTTATATAATTCGTTCAGGGTATGTCTGGGCATCCCCACTAAGCAAAATTGTCCTGGAAACTAACCATTGCGTATGCAGTGTGCTGCATGTCATACACCCTATGAAAAAATACATATAAAGGAAAAGAAATTGCTTCACAGCTACATGTTTGTATCGAACAAGACCAATGATACCGAGAGGGATTCGCTGAAAAGTTCTACAGTCGCATAAACTACTGAGCTTACAAAGTGATGCACGCGGGCGAACAAAGGCAAGAAGAATGACTGTGTTGACACAAAGTGTCCTGCAAGAAACTGTATCGTTAGTGTAAAGGGCAATGCAAGGATTGAGATTGCGATGAAACAATAACAAAACCAATATATCTTTAGAATTTGAGAAAGAATTGAAAATGACCTTACACTTTTCCTCAGTGGGGACGTCTTTCGCATGGATACACGGAAACACCCTATTGTTGCTCGCCATTGATTGATTTCAACCGCCATCATCGTAGAGAAATCCTCTCGCTAGTCCTAAGGGGCAATAAATGCCAGTGCAACCACCAATAACAAGTCCAAAAGACGTAAATAAAATACATACCAAACAAACACTCTCAAAAGTAAAAAGGTCATGACAATAAGTAGAAACTTTAAAACAACATTCATAAGATAATCGACTCAGAATCATATTTGAGTCGAATGCATGCAAGATGGTACAAGCTCTTGGGATTTACGAGGGTACGCTCTTTGGGTCTAGGGATTTGATCAAATTCATTAAAATTGTTGTGCACGTGTATTCTGCTATCAAACCATGTAACACATACACATCCTTCTGTTTATATACAACAGATTTTACTTGGACATTTTGTGATTTTTGAGTAAGGAACCTAAATATCTGCCATTGGCAACTGGATTATTTTCCATACTAGAACCCAGACCTCTGTCTGGTATTTATATGAGCGACGCGGCGACCTTCGGCCTTGACAGTGGTACTTTCACCTGGTTAAGATGTAAGTGGAGCAGCAGTCGAGGTATTCGTGATATTTCGTCTTTCTTTCCATCCTTTGGGTAAGTTTTCTTATATTTGTTTTATTTTCTTTCAAGATCCTTTGGAGATGGAAGATAAATCTCTTTCCGATGATTACGATAATGATTTGATTGAAGGTAGCAGTTGGCCTAGGCCTGCCCTGTCTCAGCAGTTTGTTGACACAGGTCATCCACGTGGGGAAAATTTAGCTCACTCTGTATTAGGTAGTTCGAGCCAGCCTACAACAGATTCAATCTAACCATGACAACACTCTGTTTGATATAAAGGAGGGTCTTAGAGCCCTTACTGGCTGTTTTCAAAGATTTGTAAATGCAAACACGTGCAGTAGTGTTGAACAGGAGAACGAACAACCGTTCACTATTGTTAAGCCAGACATGAGTCGTGTTACAAATCCCCATAAACGTTCTCGAGAGTATTCTGAGGAGACTGTGTCAATATGTCCTTCCCACAACTCATTTGTTGGGAATGAAGAGGAGCCTTTGTCTGCTATTGTCTCAGAGAACCCTAATAAAGGTGCACGTGCAAGGAGCTGCACATCTGATTCTGGAGGCATTGATTTGTCCTCCCTCTTCTCAGAGAAAAGGAAAGCAAATGCACCCGAGGATAATACTGTGCCTCAACTGAATATGGAAGAAAAAATTTTTGATTCCATCAATGATGACTTGCTTTCAGAGTATGACTCTGCTGAGCTAGGTGATCCTCTCAAGTCAGATAAGGTTGCAACTAGGGTGGCTAAGATCTGGTCTAACCCAAACATAAAGGGCCTAAATAAGATATTTAAGAAGCAGAAATAGCCAGCCAATATAAAGCCCCTTTCTACACCTTCAATGCCAAAAATTAATTAGAAAAATGCCTAGTTTTAAGGATCCTTTTAACAGCAATGAGAAGAAGCTCTACACTATGCACCAATCTGTGTGTAAGGCTGCTCAAATAGCTTCTAAAATAGCAGACTCAGTCTTGTGTGCGGAAAAAGAGAGTGTCTCTGTTGACTCCAAATCTGTTGTTTTACATGCTTTTGATATAGTTAATTAATCTACTTGCGAATGCCAATCTTTCCATCGTAAACAAACGTAAGTCAAATGTTAGGCCTATCCTTGATCAAGATTGTCAAGGAATATGTGATGCTTCCAACATTGTTAATGAGCACCTTTTTGGTGATGATTTGGTAAATTTTTCGACAAATGGAAAAATGGAAAAAGAGTGGCGAGAGCGAGACCCGAACTCGCGACCTTCTGCATTCTAGGCAGACGCTCTACCAACTGAGCTATCTCGGCCACACTTATACAGCAAGTGGGCTTCATTGATATCCAGATTAGTGTGGTGACGTAACCTGTATAATGTCTAGCCCACGCGACTCAATGTCCCAAACGCAGACCGGCTCTATGCCCTCGACGCAACCCTGACAGAATTACGTCACCTTAACGTCACCCTTTTCCCTTCCATTGTCTTACGGTATTTGGTAGAAGTTATAACATATAATTTGGTAAATTTTTCGACAAATGGAAAAATGGAAAAAGAGTGGCGAGAGCGAGACCCGAACTCGCGACCTTCTGCATTCTAGGCAGACGCTCTACCAACTGAGCTATCTCGGCCACACTTATACAGCAAGTGGGCTTCATTGATATCCAGATTAGTGTGGTGACGTAACCTGTATAATGTCTAGCCCACGCGACTCAATGTCCCAAACGCAGACCGGCTCTATGCCCTCGACGCAACCCTGACAGAATTACGTCACCTTAACGTCACCCTTTTCCCTTCCATTGTCTTACGGTATTTGGTAGAAGTTATAACATATAATTTGGTAAATCTTTCGACAAATGGAAAAATGGAAAAAGAGTGGCGAGAGCGAGACCCGAACTCGCGACCTTCTGCATTCTAGGCAGACGCTCTACCAACTGAGCTATCTCGGCCACACTTATACAGCAAGTGGGCTTCATTGATATCCAGATTAGTGTGGTGACGTAACCTGTATAATGTCTAGCCCACGCGACTCAATGTCCCAAACGCAGACCGGCTCTATGCCCTCGACGCAACCCTGACAGAATTACGTCACCTTAACGTCACCCTTTTCCCTTCCATTGTCTTACGGTATTTGGTAGAAGTTATAACATATAATTTGGTAAATTTTTCGACAAATGGAAAAATGGAAAAAGAGTGGCGAGAGCGAGACCCGAACTCGCGACCTTCTGCATTCTAGGCAGACGCTCTACCAACTGAGCTATCTCGGCCACACTTATACAGCAAGTGGGCTTCATTGATATCCAGATTAGTGTGGTGACGTAACCTGTATAATGTCTAGCCCACGCGACTCAATGTCCCAAACGCAGACCGGCTCTATGCCCTCGACGCAACCCTGACAGAATTACGTCACCTTAACGTCACCCTTTTCCCTTCCATTGTCTTACGGTATTTGGTAGAAGTTATAACATATAATTTGGTAAATTTTTCGACAAATGGAAAAATGGAAAAAGAGTGGCGAGAGCGAGACCCGAACTCGCGACCTTCTGCATTCTAGGCAGACGCTCTACCAACTGAGCTATCTCGGCCACACTTATACAGCAAGTGGGCTTCATTGATATCCAGATTAGTGTGGTGACGTAACCTGTATAATGTCTAGCCCACGCGACTCAATGTCCCAAACGCAGACCGGCTCTATGCCCTCGACGCAACCCTGACAGAATTACGTCACCTTAACGTCACCCTTTTCCCTTCCATTGTCTTACGGTATTTGGTAGAAGTTATAACATACAATTTGGTAAATTTTTCGACAAATGGAAAAATGGAAAAAGAGTGGCGAGAGCGAGACCCGAACTCGCGACCTTCTGCATTCTAGGCAGACGCTCTACCAACTGAGCTATCTCGGCCACACTTATACAGCAAGTGGGCTTCATTGATATCCAGATTAGTGTGGTGACGTAACCTGTATAATGTCTAGCCCACGCGACTCAATGTCCCAAACGCAGACCGGCAATTCAATTCAATATTCAATATAGAGAAAGTAATTAAGCAAGAGAAAGAAGCTAAACGTATTGCAAGGAATGCAGTAAGAAATCCAAATTCCTATAATCAGAGCAACCAGTTTAACAGCAATTTTTCACGGAACTAGGGACAGCAGGGAAGAAATCAACGAGGTTCTTTTTTGTCCAGAGGTAGGAGCAGACCATTCAGGAGTCGGCGTCCATACAGGAGATAAATGTAAATAATTTTTCTGTTTATTTACCCGAAGTCATTCATTATTTTCATTATAAAGCAGAAACCTTTTCAGGTGGTGCGCTTAAATGTAGACTACCTGCTTGGCAACAAATAACTTCAGACATGGAGGTTTTGACAACTGTCTCTGGGCTTCAATTAGATTTTATAGATGATATGACTTCTGTCAGTCCTGTTAGTATTTTCAAGATTTTTCTCCAAAGGAGGAAGCCTTTGTATCAACTGAAATTGAGAAACTTCTTGATAAGAGTGTTATTAGTCTTAGCAAACATGAGATAAATGAATTTATCTCTCCTATATTTTTGGTTCCCAAGGATAAGGACTCATTTAGGATGATTCTCAATTTACGTGTATTAAATGAAAATATGCCTTACATTTATTGTAAGATGGACACATTTTCAATCGTTGTTAATTTATTGAGACCTGGATGTTTCATGTGCACAGTTGACATTAAAGATGCTTATTATACGGTCCCTATAAAACAAGACCATAAGAAATTCTTAAAATTCAAATTCAAAGGTAGTTTATACAATTTTAATTGTCTCCCAAATGGGTTGTCTTCTGGGCCAAGAAAATTTACAAAATTGCTAAAACCAGCATTGGCATGTCTCCGCAACAGAGGTTTTATCATTGTTGCTTATATTGATGATATTATGATAATTGACGAATCTTATCAGAGATGCCTTTTGGCACTCATTGAAACAATCAAATTGTTTGACGATTTAGGTTTTGTTATCAATGCCCAAGAATCTTCATTTATTCCATGCAAGTGTTTAAAATATCTAGGTTTTTGCATAGATACAGAACAAATGATTGCATATCTCCCTGAGTCTAAGAAGACTAAAATCAAAGATGCTTGTAATAGTTTACTACAGCATGAATCTCCAACTATTTGTGAGGTAGCAAAAGTAATTGGTTCTGTTGTCAGCACTTTTCCTGCAGTTAAGTTTGGGCCACTATATTATAGAGCACTAGAAAATGATAAAAGTTCAGCTCTAAAATATTCATCTGGAAATTTTGATGCTGTGATGCACTTGTCTTTGGAATCCAAAGAGGAATTATCATGGTGGATAGATAATGTGGATCAATCTCAAAATGACATTTCTTTGTCTAACCCAGATGTTTTGCTAACAACAGATGCATCAGGTCAGGGTTGGGGTGCAGTATTTTATGAAAGAAAGACCCATGGATTTTGGTCCAAGGCAGAAAAAGAGTTTTCCATTAACGTATTAGAGCTTAAAGCCATTTTATTTGGTTTGAGATCTCTTATTGATAGGAGAGACTGTCATATCAAGGTTCTTACTGATAATATGACAGCAGTATTTTCAATCAACAAAATGGGCACCTCACATTCATTTTACTGCAACAAAGTGATTCATGAAATTTGGGAATGGGCAATAGGCAAAAACAATTGGATAACTGCATGTCATATTCCAGGAATAGAAAATATAGAGGCTGATGCCGAATCTAGGATTCATCAATTTACAACTGAATGGAGATTGAATCCAAAGGTGTTTAAATTTATTCAAACTTTTCTTGGGTCTAAACCAAGAATAGATCTATTTGCATCATGCCTTAATTACCAATTGAGACCATTTGTTTCTTTATGGCTAGACCCAGAAGCTTTATTTGTTGACTCATTCACTATAGATTGGGGAAATATGGAATTTTATGCTTTTCCGCCCTTCTCTATAATACCTAGGGTATTGAACAAGATTTTCACAGATAAAGCTACAGGTCTTTTGGTGGTCCCTGACTGGCCATATAGCTGCTGGTATCCACAATTTATGAGAATGCTAGTGTCTGAATCGGTTGTCATTCCTCCCAGCAGACAACTGCTCTTGCTGACAAACGAACCAGATGCACTGCACCCACTTTGGAGGTCCCTCAGGCTTCGTGCTGGTTTGATCTCTTGCAGGAAACATACTTGAAAGGTTTGTCTGGAGATGCTATCTCTATCATTAAGGAGTGTTGGAATCCTGCTACATTTAGGCAATATTCTACTTTTATTAGACAATGGCTCACTTGTTGTCAGGAGGAGAATATTTCTCCAGTAGAATGGTCCATAGGAGATGGAATCAATTTTCTTACAAAGCTTTTCACTGAAAAGAGTCTTGGCTACTCTGCCATGAACACAGCAAGATCTGCATTGTCAGTCATTATGCATAATCCTGATGGATCAACTTTTGGCAATAATCATCTTGTTAAGAAGCTGTTGAGAGGGATGTTCAAGCTTAGACCAGCACTTCCTAAATATACATGTACTTTTGATGTTCAGATTGTACTACAATATTTAAGTAGCCTAGGAGATTCTTTCAGCATTCCTTTCAAATTTTTGTCTTACAGACTAGCAACATTGTTTTGTTTGCTCTCAGGTCAACGTGATCAGACTCTTTCAGCAATTGATGTTCGCTTTATTTCTATAACTGACGAGAGAGTTATTTGTTACATTAGCCAGATACTAAAGACCACTAGGCCAACTTTTCACCAATCTCCAATAGACTTTTGATCATATCCATTATGTGACAGTCTGTGTCCTGTTAAGAACACCCAGGCATACCTTTCCCGTTCATTTAGGCTCCGTGGTCCATTTGTTAAGTTATTTATCAGTCACAAGGAGCCACACCACCCAGTAGTAGTATCCACAATATCTCGGTGGGTAAAGGAAACATTAAAATTGGCTGGTATAAATACTGAAATTTTTACTTCACATTCCACAAGGTCTGCTGCAGTATCAAAGGCAAAGAGCTTGGGTTTATCTATGTCAGAGATCAACAGAGCTGCTGGTTGGTCGAATTCAAGGAATTTTGGACTTCATTATAATAAGCCTATTGTAGAGGCCAACTTGAGTAAAACAGTACTGTCAGATAAATAGATTGAGTTTTGATTGAAAAATCTTTGATGTATTGCTAAACCTGTATTATCCCTCGACATATTCTGCCAGTCTTCTTTGAACTCTCATATAAATACCAGACAGAGGTCTGGGTTCTAGTATGGAAAATAATTATAAAATTAAACAAACACTTACGTGTGCAGTTTGATTGGGATTATTTTCCATACCTAGAACCAGAGCGATGTGGGATTTATGTGCCCAACCCTCCCAAACAACGTATTTAACCCCCTTTTCTCGTAGGAAACCTCATTTTACTTAGCTTTTAGGACTGGCAGCTGCTCCTGGTATGTATTTTAATCAGGCCGAAGGTCGCCGCGTCGCTCACATAAATCCCACATCGCTCTGGTTCTAGGTATGGAAAATAATCCCAATCAAACTGCACACGTAAGTGTTTTTTTAATTTTATAATTTTTCATGCGAGTAAAAGCAAAACAAACAACAACGTTACTTTTTCTGGGTCACTTCTAAAAAGAGGAAACATTTTCTTTATCACGCACGATGTAAAGAAAAACAAACTGATGGGGCTTGAGTAAATTTTCCGCGCGGTTTCTACGGGTTTTCACGCTCCAAAATTAGAAGAAGAAAAAAAAATCCAAAAAACCGAGACAAAAGCCAAGTTAACACTCGAAGCGCCATCTCCCCGCATATTTCAGCAAACAAAAATAATGTGTGCGGCAATCCAAAAATGTTTGAATATTCAAAACTTTTCCACACAACATACCGCAACAACGGGGCAGCAGCGCCTCAAATGTGAACTCAGCTTAAGTGCTATACTGTATGAAGCTAAAATTGGATTTCCACTAGGTAGTGCCACGCCCTACGGCAAATCTTCGTTGTTTTGAAAAAAAGAATGAATAAGTAAATAGATAGATAAATAAACAGCATATGAATTAAAAAAAAGCAGAGGATATCAAAATGATTGATGGCGAATATAACGCGTGGGGTATATTGTATCTAGCGGAAACCCAGCCCAACAAAATCAACTTATACGGTTCGAGATATTTATGCTCATCAGCTTAAATAATAAAATTTCGATTTCGATTTCGATTTAAATTTAGATTTAGATTTAGGGGTAGATCACTGTCTACTGTAGACGTTAACATCGCAGGAAAATATCCTGGGATCAGAGATCTACCCCTAACAAAAAAAACGCCTGTCAAACAACAACATTACCTGGATAGGTGACATTTTAAAACGTTTATGCAGGAATTACTTTCTTATGCAACTGATATATAGAGTTGAAGAAAAGGAATTTTTCGTCCACTGTTTTTGCCACCAGGTTGCAATTTATGTCTGCAAAAACGAAATCAAGACGTGGGGATACCTTTGCAAACTCCCTTGCCTGTGTCAATATGTCCAGGTTTTTTGCAGTCAAATCAATGCTTATCTTGACGGTATCTAACTTTTTCCTATTTCTGTAGACCAATGTTCTTTCTCTGAAACATCGAAATTTTACAATCATCTGCTGACGACGCTTCCCCTCTGCCGTGGTGATCCTTCCAATTCGATGTGCGCGATCGATATCATTTGCACCAACTCCACAACCTAACTCTTCAATTATTTTTCCTACTTTTTCCAAACAATCTTCTTTTTCTCCATTCTCTGGCAGGTCTATATTCATGAAACGCAAACAAACACGTCGTCCATATTGTTCGCTGTCATTAATTCTTTTCTTTAGATGCTCGATGAGTACTCAGCTTGGTACTCACCTTGTCAAATTTTCTCATCAGCAAACCCCAACGATATACTGATTATACACCAAATAGCGCACCCAACTGTATACTAGAGAACGTTTCCCAAATCCAAAAAATGTCTAACCCCCTCCCGTTACCAATCAATAGGAAGTTCACCCTGGGACTACCATCTGCACAATTTTGATAATACCCTCTCTTTTATCCTTTTATCAGAATACAGTACCATCAGTTTTGTCCAGCCCGGGGTCCAGCCTCGATATTCTTAAGAAACTTCGTTTTCAGCCTGAATATACTCTTTAAAGTGGCTGAGTCGCGTAAAGTAAACAAACTTCTTTCGAAACGACGATTTTGCAGTTTTTCTGACACACAGATTTTCCACTATTTTACTCAAAATGAAAGTGCTATTTTGAAGAGGAACTCTTGAACTTCAGAGAGATGCAAACGAAACAACCATATGCTGTAAGATTGCAAAGATATTGATGGATTTTTAGAAGTAACTTTATCATGGATTCACCCCATCCACCAAAATCTGTGCAGAACACAATGGGTGCGTGCCGGCGCGTGCGGGCGGCATGGGCAGTGAACTCGGTTCGTTCAAGTTCGTTGGACCCAACCTGGAGACTACTTTCTGACAACAGAAAACTAAAGAACATACCTTTCTGATTACTTTTCCACTTGTTCGCGGTTGCACAGACCCGCAGTTTGTTAAAAAACAAGCATTTTGTCTCCGTATTTTGCCACTTGAAAATCCTCTGCCGAGCGCCATTTTGTGATTCGATTTTAGTGCACAATAAAATGCGGACCAACTTCCAAAAGAGGCTATGTATATTTTCTGTACTTATGTGAAAAAGAGGCTGTTGCGTTCCAGGACCTCAAGAGCTTGGTGAAATCTTTTAGAATATTTTCACTTTCTTTATCACATGAAATCGACCAAACACCAGGGGGGACACTCAGCTAATACGTATATATGGGGGGGCAGTCCGAGAAATGTCTGGCAATTCAAGAATAGCAGTTCAGCTTCAATGCAATCCAAAAATATCAGCTCATTTTATACTTCAAAACCTGAGAACGAGCTGAAAAATCTGGAATACAAATAGGGGCCACAAATGCCTCTTACTAGCCAAGAAATATCAGTTTGACAATATTTCATGCCAAAAAATATAAAAAAATAATTTCCGCTCTTTTGGATCCAAAAATATCACTTTTGGTAATATTCTAACCCAGAAATATCAGAATTACCTCGCTGTGTGTACCAAGTGCCCCCTGGGGCCAAATGTATTCACTTTCTAACTAATGGGAAATATAACAAAAAATTTCGCTACAGGGTGTCCCAAAAAAATTGTTCGATGAATCTTAGGAGCAGGGTCATCTAGCCAGGAGCCTGGTACAGTATATCGTTTTTTTCAATATTGAATGATATGTCCAATAATTTTTCTGAGACACCCTGTATTTTGCGGGTCATGTTCTAAAATCAGTAATCTAAATCCCTTCAACTTCACTGTCTGCGTCATCTACTGCATTTTCATCATACTCGTCATCTTCATCATCTTCTTCATCATCACCTCCATTATCCCCGCCCGCATTTTCACAATTTTTACATTGACAGAGATTCGTGCATTTCATAGAATTCTTCTGGCATGAACACCGGTTCGACGAACATTTCCCCTTGCAACTGCAGTAAATAAACTCCAACAAAGATGCTGGCGCAGGCTCTTGGTCCATCCAATCGATCTGCAGCGACGAATCATCCTCCTCTTTCCAACCATTTCCCACAGGACTCGGGGCATCAATAATTGGATGAAGGCAATTCTTCCAGATGTAAGCTTGGTAATTGGAACGAAGAATGTGCTTATTTAGGCAGTCTGAATTCGGTGGAAGCTTTTCATCGCTAAATTTTCCTTGCCGGAACAACTGAAATCTGGCTTCATCCACTTTATTGCATACTGCCTTCTTGTAAAGCTTGCAAATGTAGACCTCCAACATAGCTACGACATTCTCTGCTACTTCGATAGTACTACCAAGCTCCATAAATGCATGGAGAGAAGCTTCATCATCAATGAGCGTATTCCACGCTTGCTTCTTGCCTCTGCCCCTGAAAGCGCTCGTGCTATCACACCCTACAAGTAAAACAAAAACGACAAGTTGTAAACTTCGTTTCAACGGCAATAGAGATACATTGGATGTCACAAAATTTGAAAAACCTTTCTATTCTAAAAACATCGACAGCCATTAACTTTCGAAAAAACAATGTTTTCTAAAAACAATGGTACAAATATAATGGCTTTCTTCAAAAGTAAACATATTTCACGTCAACCATAAACAGCAATATAAGATACAAAAACTTTCGATCACACAATGTCATGCATTTATCAAACAACTAAATTCAGAATTTTAGAAATGAATAGTCTTAATAATGAATTTAACATTAATTATACCAGTAAATGCATGAAAACCAGGAAGTGCACGGCACACACCATCTCCCAACTGAGATGCAATTGTATTGATGTCTAAGATGCGCCTGTGACTTTGCGTTCCTGTGTCGAAATAGAGATGACATGTGATTTCGCTCTTCACTGAAATGGCAAGGGCAAACACATCTGTATCAGGGCTCTTCACAACAACGGATTCGTTTGACATTGATGCATGTTTTGCATGTAAGAGCATTCGTGTGTCTGCTTCTTCTTGATCAGATTTAAGCTCAGGAACATCACAGCTGGTAACGATTGAATCTTCCGTGGAATAAAGTGCGAAGCAGTGCTCTTCAGATGTGACGTAAATTTTCTTGTCACGGAACCACCCAGAAGGATACTTTTTCCATGCACTGACCAAGTAAGCTATCAATGACTCCTTGTTTTCTCCGCTGCTCAGAACTTTCTTCCACTGCTTTGGACATCTCTGGTTGTCATTATAGATGGTGATAAGCTGGGCACCAGTAGAATTTCCACGCTTTGCTCTTTCACTGCCTTTTATGCTTTGCTTGAAATACCTGTCTGCAACAAAATCAATTCGCTTTGCTTCATAGAAGGTGCCCAAAGCAATCAGTTGATCGAACATAATTTTCGCATAGTCACCAAAATTTTCTGCTGTGTTCTTTGTAGCTTGTATGATTGCCATTGCATCAAGAATTAGACAGCCACCTTTAGGAATTTCTTGACACTCAGCTGATTCTACATTGGCCGTCAACAGATGTAGCAACTGCGACTTGACTGTCTTTGCCATGCCACCATCCGCTGATGCAATACTTAGATGAAAGTTTCCCAGAGAATATGACAGAACTTCCCTCATATCAATCTCCCTGCTGTTAGCAAGGAGAATCAAACGAGCAAAGAAATTTGATGGTGATTATACTGACACATGGTGTAGTTTCTTTGAGTTTTTGGGCTTCTGAATTAGGGATCAAAATGTCTGAAGGCTGTTTCTCTTTATTGTAGAGAAAATGTCACCTTCTGCACTGAAAAGCTTCTCCTCGGCAAATTTTTGAAAGAGGCCATCTCCCAGCTCTTCGGCTCTCATCATGTCGGTTTCGATGTCTTTACTAGCCATCACTCCACTCGCTATGTTTGTTAATGACACAGATGTACCACCAAATGGATTGATCATATTTCCAATGATGGAAATGACGTTTTGTACGTCAGTTTCGTGTCTCTTGCGGAATGTCTGGTCAAGATTTTTGCGTCGCCTGCAGATAAAATATGAGACCATAATTAGATCATTCCCATATGATAATACAAGGTTGGTCGGATGGCATTATATTGCAGCTGATAACACCAATTGTAAAAACCAGAGAAAATTTGGAAAGGAAACAGTGCTCAAACGGAAAAAAATTTTGTTAGTTCACATCTTTCTCAAATGCTTTAACTTTCGTTGCCACTATAGTTTCTCCCGGGGGCAGAAGACTAGTGAATGGACGGATGTCTGCCACCCGGTTTTAAGAAGCTACCCACTTCTAATTGCTGAAATGCTCTTTGGTACCCACTTCTATGTTGAAATTTGGAGGAAAACTACCCATTTCAAACTATATTTTGCCAATTTTAGCCCCCAACCCACCCATGTTTGGAGGTTTTTTTTAACAACTGTCATCTCGTACCTGCTTTCATGAGACGATCCAGCCATGACTTGACATTGCCTTGCAATTGCAGTTCGTTCACTTTGAGATAGAAGCCACCTGTGCACAGCTCCACGGTTCAATGTATTACCAATGATGCCTCCGGCAGTCTTTGCATCACGATTTGCCGTCTGCTCTATTACCTGATCACAAGCAATCGATGAAAATCCATATGATGTTTGCCGCTGGACAGTCCAGTTCTCTTCGAGCTGTTCCGCGCTACCTACAAAGAAAGTTTCAATGTCATGAGCGACCATCCTATTTCATATTCCATGAATACTCTTCTTTAACGCCAGAAAAACAGAAAGAGTTTTGTCAGTAAGTTTATGTTGTCCCTTGATCGCTAGTTCATCACTTTGCCATTTTCATAGCTCTAACATATTTGACGTTACTCATAGTCTCTATTCTAAGCTCTTCAAAAGTAGAATAAATCTTTACAAATAAATTCCACGTCAGTCCGTCAATGGTGGAGAACTGAATTATCGTAAGTAAAACTTTTGTTTCTTTGATTTTCAACCAAGCAGTTCAGAGGGCTCTGTAAAGTTCTGGTAGTACAAAAATTTATTCATATTGCAAAGGGACGTATATCTACCTGGATGTGTTTGTTCCAATGTTGACATTTCCACCCAGTAGGTACTCAGATAACGTGAATAGTTGACTCGGTCGTAAGCAAACATCCAGGGCAACATTGATCTCACAGATGCTAAGTGTAATTTCCAGTCACTGACTCTGGTGGCTTTAATGTAGCTCATTAGAAGTCCTAGAAAGAAAAACATGCAATCAGAGATGAAAATCTTCGGAATTTCTATTTCCCCTGAAAGAGAAACTATAAAAACTTTATTTCCAACAAAGACTTTGAAAGTGTGGAGCAGGGACTAAATACGGTACCTTTAAATGAAATGAACAGTGCAGTCATAGGAAGTTAATGAATAAATAATCATTACGTTTACTGGCTCTTGTTAGCACGGAATACCTGCTATAAATTCGTTAAGTTAAAAAATGTAACTTCAACCAAAAAATGAGTGGAAAGCAAACATCCCGACTTACGAGCATTCTCCTGTTTAGATTACCTTCATATATAGCAATTTAAGATCAATACAGCATACCTGTCATACTGATGTACGAACTCCACAAGGAAAAGGTAGGGTCTTTGGCATTCCAGGTATCAACAAATTGCTCATAGCGCTTGAAGAGGTCCAGGAGTGTCTCTGATGACATACCAGTGGCAAAATCTGCATCTGGAAACCTTTCTCGCATACCTGTTATCAACAACATGATCTCATCTTGTTCACTTGGTGTCACTGATTCATAAAATGCTTGAAATCGCAGTCGTTCAAGAGCTTCAAACATGATCTTGTGACAGTAAATAGATCTGTTGTAATGCTTGCCCGTCATGACAGAATTTACTGTTCCTGGTCGAACAACTTCTGCTTCCACTAGTATATCCTGGGGGTACGAACAAATATACAATCAACGAACTTAGTAGTGTGATGGAGGGGAGAGTCTGCCCATCAAAGTAAATCGTTCGCTTATGGGAAAAGTAGGGGAGAAGTTCAGGGCAGACAACGAAGATTCTACAAGCATAAATCTTATTCTAAGTAAAGTGCCATGAAATGATTCAAACAGACTAGTCTTTTGTTGTAAGTGTTTTGTCTTCTTTTTGAGCCTGTGTAAGGAAAATTTGTCGAAAACTTAAGTCTTGTTTAGAGAATTTTGGGCTAAAAACCTATCCACAAATTATAAGCACCATGTACATCCCCTCCCCCGGAAGTTTCACTGAACTAAAGCTCGTTATCTGTAGAAATTCAAATCATTTGAGCCTGATATAAGAAATGTGACTTACCTTCAGACCTGCATCTTTGAATCTCTTTGAAATTGTTGCCATAAATGACAGAGATACATGGAAGTCTCCAAGACGCACAATGACTTTCTCCATGAAGTCAGGACTCTTCCACCGTACTTGTTGAACTTTAGCGTAGACTGCCTCGTCACAGACAAGAACAATTTGGCTCAGTTGAAGCTCCAAAGCTATCTGGCAACAGCTTTCCAAAATCTTTTTAATTGTAGCATATTCCGTTGGTGATGCATCTATGATGGGCAAATAGCTTATATTAGAGCACACAGTTGGCTTTGGATATAGGAGGGTATTAAAACCTGTCCAGTCCGGGAGTAGATTTTGTCCAACTGGTCCTTGTTGCTTCATAACAGCATACACTTGATCATCTCTTTTTGAATTTTGAACATGCAAAACGTGGCTCGCTTTAGGCAGACTAATATGAGTCGATACATCTCTGAAACTAGGTGATTTTTTTTTCCCAAGACTATAATTTCCTATGTCAGAAGGGGGAGCTTTAATTGATTTCCTTCCGCTTCTCTTAGTGTTTATTTCTGGGATTTCATTTTCTTTCTGTGCATCGTCCTTCTGGATCATGATCATATTGGTGATATGTGTCTGCATCTTAGCTTCTTCTCCGAAATCTGCATTATCTGCCACTATCGTTGTCCAAACACCTGGCATGGCATCTCTTGGCACAATAGATGATGCACCCAAAGCAATTTCAGCTAAGGCTGTATCATGCCTGAGTGTCGATGAATGCGATGAACAATGACCGAATCTGTTCAATATGTCAATTACTTTTCCACTCCCTGTCATTTGCCTTACTGTCATGCTCAGTGCCATACTTTTTGGTGTTTGCTTTTTGCCCCCATGTGTGCTGTATATCATATCTTGGGCAATTGATAGCAGCTTGACATGATCAGAATCTTCAACGAATACATACTGTTCCAGGGATGGCACATCAGATTTGCAAAGAGCCCATGCAAGAAAATTGAACAGTGGTATTGGAACGAACTCTGTGGCCTTGTCGGGGGAGAAATGTATACTTGTGGGGGGCCAATTTGTCACAAAGTCAGGACATTCCTTTATCACCTGTCTGAGCTGAAGTGCTGAAAGATACAGATCTTTGAGAGCACTGTCGTTGTGACGTTGTTGGTTCTGCTCCACTCCAATTTCAAAATCTGAGTCATCGTCCTCATCAGGCTCGACAAGGTCAGATAATGATTCTTTGAACTTACTTCCAGTGATGAATTTTTCACAAAACACGACTTCGCCATGGTTTCGCCTCGGTAGATTCACGAATACTAGTTGTGGATATGCATTCTGCAGTCGTGTCTTAAGTCGAAAGGCCTTATAATTTGATGCATCGAGCCCTTCCTTTTCATGTACAATCTCCACAAACTTGGCAAAAATTAGCCTACGTGTAGACCCCTTATCCAACTGGAGAAAGGGTCTACGAATTAATGAGCGAAAGCTTGCTACTACAGTTCCAGATTTCTAGAACTTAATTTATGCAGCCTTTGTTTATACGCGTTTCATATATTATTTGAATAGAGAATTAAAATAATTAATTGCGCAGGCGTAGCAAGCTTTATCTCTTTATTTCGTAGACCCTTTATTCTTTAGGATAATGGGTCTACTCGTAGGCTAGCAAAAATTTGCTGCATGTGATAGATCTTGTCCTGTTTTATTATCTTCTCCTCGATGAGTCCTTTGCACAACTTTTGAAAGGAAACTGTGTACATCTGAGTAGCTTGCTCTCTTTCTCTTTTATGTAGAAAGCGGACATAGGAGTTATAACATTGGCGATGGTACTTTACCTCAATGGCCACACAGTCCTGATCTCTTATTTTGAGCAGTATGTTCTCGTCATTTTTTCTTTGTGCTGCTTCACGTAAGAGTCCAGCGTCAACTGTTTCAGCATTGATTAGTGGGACAATATGACGCTTTCCAGTCCTCTGAAATGAAAAAGTAACAAAAATTAGTATTTCTGCAAACGATGACACATGCTATTAACATAAACTCTGAATCTATGCCGAACAGTTACAGCTTATTGAGCATACATGAAGAAAAAAAAAATGAAAAGAGAATGACCAAAATTGGCTGACCAATATCGGCATTCCTCTTTGCTCACCTTATCAGTTTTTGTCATGTTTTCCTTTTCACAGATGATGCAAACTGGAGGAAGAACATATCTGTTTCTTGGTGTGGTGGTAGGACAGGTTGTCGTGGCTGAAGCCCTTGTTCGTTTCTGAGGAACCACGTGGAGCACATCCGAATCATGATGAGACTGACCCTGCGAAATATAAAAAAACTTAAGCTATGCTTTAAATTTGCTGTGTAAATTTCTCAGTGTAAAGACATATTCAGTCATTGGTTATACAGTTTTTAATACAATTAAAATGCGATTTATCAAAATTATCTTAACAAGTACTCACAGTTTCTGTGGCTACATCAGCTGCAACTGTTGCTAACGACTTCTCTTTCCGAACTTGTGCAGCTTTAAGTTTTGCCTTATCAGTGAACCTTGAGTAGCATGCTCTGTGATAGTACAATAGAATTTCATTTTTGTCCTCCTCACTTTCAATTAATCGCTCGCAATCTTCTCTGGAAAGTTTGTCGAGGGAAGCTCGGGCAGTGTCTGTCTGTTTTCCGTTAACATTTAGCCAGCAGTCGCGAAATCTCAGAAACGTTGATAACGAATGGGCTGAAAAACGAGTGAGGGGACCATCAATACCCTCTAAATGGATCAAACAGAATGGTGACAATGGTGTGTTCTCCGCTTCCATCCTTCCATCATTCAAGGAAAACGAAAATGTTTCTTCGCAATCGCCGTGAAACTTTTGAAAGACCAAACCACGTGGTATTTACACTTGTTTTATTACAAGTCCTTCACATAATTGCACGTTGCGTAGCAACAAAAGTCACATTTGCAAGAGTTTCATGTCTCCAGGGGTTTATCCGTTAAAATTAAAAAAATATCATAGAAGACAAGTATGGAACGCCATTTGCACAAAAATGACATAATATAGGATTATGTTACATAAACCTATATCATGTGCACATAAACTAGGATTATATACATAAACCTATATTATGTCAACATAAACTAGGATTATGTACATAAACCTATATTATGTGCACATAATATAGGTTTATGTACATAATCCTAGTTTATGTCGACATAATATAGGTTTATATAACATAATCCTAGTTTATGTGCACATAATATGGGTTATCGGGACATAAACCTATATTATGTAGTGATAACCTATATTATGTGCACATAATATAGGTTTATGTACATAATCCTAGTTTATGTGCACATAATATAGGTTTATGTACATAATCCTAGTTTATGTCGACATAATATAGGTTAGAGCACATAATGATAGTTACTGTCAAAACAACTGGTGCGTTTCGCGTGATTACAGAATCCCGGATTAAATTGTGAAATGCAAATAAGAATCTCTTTTCAATTTCCATATTTACATTGTGGGTTTCATTTCTCCCTTCAAGCACAAACATTAGATATCTCAGATGACAGTAGAGGCATGAATATTATGTTCTAACTTTTACCTGAAACTTAATCATCATCATACATATACTTGCTCACGAATCGTACACCGTCACACGATGGCGATCGAGTTTGTAATACTCGTATTTTTTATTTAAGAAACTGCCCAAAAGAAACTCAACTCGCAGATCGCCAAAAAATTAACAAGCTCCAGTACTGGAAAAATATAAGTTAAGAAACTATTTATTTTGATAAAGGAAATCCTTGACGTGGTTTTACTTTATTTTCGCATGTTTCTTTCGTAGTGAACATGAAGATTGTTATGGGAACCTCTAAGAAACTCGTAAGAAACTCTGAGTACTCAAAATCTGATAATTTTAAGAAACTTTCAGTACTGGCCCAAATTCTTAGCTTCTTATAAAGAAAAAACGTGTAGGGCATCAAGCCATTGACACCGTTACCAATCTCGCATTTGTGATTCAAGAGGAAATTTTTTCGAAAAAAGTTTGGCAGACGTAATAAAGGACTTAATATACGAAGTCCTGTGATTTCTGAAATTTCCATGTTCGAATGCCCATCTTCGAGAAGCACAAATATTCCCTCCCTTACGTTTCCTAGTATAGATAGTAAAACCCTCCGACTTGATTAGCGATGGGTTTGGCCATGTTACATCCTAGACTACAGTGAATGCCTGAAATTTCAATTGGTGATTCCAAAGTCAAATTTTAGTAGTCATCCCAAGTTTCCTTTTCTAAATCCTTATTTGACTATAATCAATGGAAATAAAGAAAGGTAACTGAAACCACAAAGAGCAAGCGGATTTAGATTTCAAGTACCATTTTGTGGTCAGAGGACCACACGAAACGCACCAGTTGTTTTGACAGTAAAGGTGTGACTTTGTTTTGGAACAATACATCTATCACTCTCTGGCGGCCAGGACTATTCAATTGGGGGAGAGAATAGGATTATGACACTGGGACTCGTTATGTATCCCAAATGGTATATCACAAGAACTGAATGTGCAATTCGGGAGCCTTTCATCTCTTTCGCTTTGGTGAAACCGCGAAACTGACATATTTTGGCTTTCGTCTGTGTTGTGTGGACATTTGAAATTAAGATGAAGCAAATTCGGATTTTCGCTGTTCTTGGTTTTCACTTGGCCTTCATTTTACTGATCGAAGCATTAAAATTTGATGGAAGCACAAAATCGTCGTAGCTCTCTGCGTCCTCAGCCATGTCACTTTGTAATAAAAATCGAAATGTGCATACATCATGTATAAAGCCAGTTTCACCAAAGGGAAAGAGATGAAAGGCTCCCGAATTGCACATTCAGTTCCAGTGATATACCATTTGGGACGCATAACGAGTCCCAGTGTCATAATCCTATTCTCTCCCCCAATTGAATAGTCCTGGCCGCCAGAGAGTGATAGATGTATTGTTCCAAAACAAAGTCACACCTTTAACTATCATTATGTGCTCTAACCCATATTATGTCGACATAAACTAGGATTATGTACATAAACCTATATTATGTCGACATAAACTAGGATTATGTACATAAACCTATATTATGTGCACATAATATAGGTTATCACTACATAATATAGGTTTATGTCCCAATAACCCATATTATGTGCACATAAACTAGGATTATGTTACATAAACCTATATTATGTCGACATAAACTAGGATTATGTACATAAACCTATATTATGTGCACATAATATAGGTTTATGTACATAATCCTAATTTATGTCGACATAATATAGGTTTATGTAACATAATCCTAGTTTATGTGCACATAATATAGGTTTATGTAACATAATCCTATATTATGTCATTTTTGTGCAAATGGCGTTCCATAGACAAGAGCGAGCCTATTTGATAGGGCTTATTGTCCTATTGATTTTTGTGTGAAATTAAATTACCCTCATGGGAACATACTCGGGAGGGGGGGGGGATTTTTTAGATAAATTATGAATCATTCGTATTTGATCCTGGAATCTTTCCTCACTCCTGAGTTCCCGGAACAGCTTAGCCTCTTTTTCACATTAATACAGAAATTATAGATAGCCTCTTTTGGAAGTTGGTCCGCATTTTATTGTGCACTAAAATCGAATCACAAAATGGCGCTCGGCAGAGGATTTTCAAGTGGCAAAATACGGAGACAAAATGCTTGTTTTTTAACAAACTGCGGGTCTGTGCAACCGCGAACAAGTGGAAAAGTAATCAGAAAGGTATGTTCTTTAGTTTTCTGTTGTCAGAAAGTAGTCTCCAGGTTGGGTCCAACGAACTTTTTTTTGGAGCCTTCTGCAGTGGAGTGCCCATGGCCTAAATATAGATTATAAAGATAACAGATTTGTTTACGGTTACGTGACCCAGCCCCTTTGAGCATTCTTATTTTTCAAATCTGATTGGCTTTGAGTAGAATTAGTTCGTTTGCTCTGGTACCCAGGGTATTTCTATGCAGGGTACACAGGCAACTGCTGAAAAATGAGACGGAACTATTCTAAGAATTAGATGATTCTGGGCCTAAATATTCTTAGAAACATTATTCTTATACAAAAAGAGGGAAATCCTTTCTCGATCCGTTGACATTTCGAAATCCGTAGCCTGCGTAGCCTGCGTAGCCTGCGTAGCCTGCACGCAGACTTTCGTTACTAGGGAGAAGAAGAAGGACAGGAATTTTCCTTCCTCTCCTCCCCAGTAACCAAAATCTGCACGCAGGTTATAGCCAGCGAGGCCGAAAATCCAAAGATCGATGCACCAATCCCTGTCCACCCCCATCTCTAGAAGATTCATTCAGCAATTTCTTTCATGATCGTTCCTTTTGAATCTACAACTTCGATCATCCATGGAAGCAGTTTTGTGACGATAATTGAAATGAGACAAATTGACATTCCACAAAACAAGAGCCTGATCATGGTTCGTTTTCGATGTTGTGTGATCACAACAGGCTGTTAACAAACAATTTCGTTTCACCCCCGTATTAGCCAGGAGCGGATGAACAAAGCGGAATGACGTAAGTAGACCATGTTTTAGTTTTTCTTGACATAAGGTCATCACACGATTATTTTTTTTTATATTGACTTGAAAAAACTTGTCTAAACTATGCTCTAAACTACAAAATACGTACATTCCTATGTACCAGCCACAGCGGGGAAGGACACTGCGTCATCTGGTCTCCACTATGGCTGGCACTTTCAACTATACTATACACAGAAAAAAAACGAAAAAAAATAAACACATATAGGGAGAGGGGTTGCTGCTTTGTGTTATGACATAATATACTGGCTGAGTCGAAAATGCCCGACGACGTCTGGCACATAAACAATCTGAGTAGACAAGCCATTTCCACGCGCCATGCACCACCCCACAGCAAAAGTGCCCACCAAGATGCAAGGACCCACCCCACTGCATACAGTGAGATGGAATCCTCACACCCAGGCCAACACCCCCGCCACATGGTGAGCCACAGCACGTGGAAGCGCTTGGAAGGTATTATCAAAAAGCTTCACAAACGCCGGCCGGCATTTTCGACTCACCCGGTGCAATTTAATCAAAACGATTCGATTTGTCAATAAACGCCAATGTAGCTTCAAGAATGATTCAGTTTGCCACAACGCTCAATTGAGAACTTCCAAATAATAATAGATTGCATAGCAAGACGCAGGAATGTGTAACCGCTGACCATGCGCCACTTTGCGTCTGCACTGCAAGAGAATGTTTTGGAGCGCGGCTACGGGCCTAGAACTTAGGGGTAGCGGTTATTTGCCCCGATCACTCTTCATCCGTTCCCGATGTTCCAAACCACATGTGACATTTTATTTTCAACGACTTTTGACGTGCCACGAAGGTGAAGAAGAAGACTTTTCATGAACATCAGTGGCTGGAAATCACTTTTTGTATCAACGGGATGTGTGCCTAAATTCGTGGAAATTACCATAATATGAAAATCTAATTTTCTAGAAAACAGGACCATGCCTCATCACCATTTTCTCTTGAGACGGAGCTCAACATGTGGTCAAAATGGCGGTGTTGGTGAGTTGTTTTGCAAATATTGCGTTTGATTGCTCCACCTTCGAAAATGCACGTTACTCTTCGCTAAGCGACATGGTGCTAGCTTTTCCAGGTCTAAAGTATCGGACGTTCAGAGAATCAAACAACTCTCAAATATCTTACCGTTTATTTTACTTGAAACTTTAACATACTGATTGTATAATTTCTTGACGATTAGACTATCGGTGCCACCATACCTTGCTAGATAGTTATTTGCCGATCTTTGGTGAAATTTTGATAAAAACACTGGACTAAAAATACCACCAGTTCAACAAAGATTTGTGGAAAATCAAGACCATGCCTCATCACGAAACTCTATTCCTTTGTTTGTAACAGAATGAGGATGGAAAATGTTTTGTCGTCATGTTTCGGAAATATTGCGTTCAAACGGGATAATTAATTTCTTTAGATGCAAGAACAGTGGTCTCAACAATGCTTAGGGCCTAGCCATATGCGCTTAGGCCACCACAATGGTCCATTGCCAGCTAGACCAGGCTAGGCCATTGCCAGAGCATTTTGTTTACAAGCTAAGGCTGGGCACAGTCCAGTGTTTCCTTCAATTCAACCAATGGTGTTGCAAGTACATTTAGTAAAAATCTTATTGGATAATGACTATGGTAATAAACGAAAAAGAAGTATACAAACCATAGATAGGCTATATATTACTTACTGACTGAGTTTTACTTGCCCATGTCTATGGTGTGGACTTCCCTGTGACTGTGTAAATGGCAGAAATACAGAGTATCTTCCAGGTAACATGCTAAGCAAGTATGTCTTAATTTGGTATTAATCTGAGAGCTGAGTTTTTATAAAGAATTTCTCTTTGAAACATTCATATGAAAGATCCTTGGCTAGTGCACCTGGGCAAGTAGTGTTAGGGTCTAGATGACTACTGCAGTAGTATCTACCAGAAAACATGGACAGCTATGCGGTAAAGCCCTACATCTAAGGAACCATCTTACAAGAAACTCAGACTCTGAATTTTTTGTAAGGACTATAATGTAATGGGCTAATTAAGTGAGAAGTGGGTTTTTAAGGGCAGGACTTGATTGTCTTTCTTCCTCTTTTCTCTTCTAGATGATGAAAAATGGTAAATTCCTCAGCATTGAATACTGGCTTCTTGGATGATTTGAAAGCATGTAACAAGGGTATTTGAGGAGCAGTTCTTAACTCTGATAGAAAGGTGTCTGGACCCCCTCTGGACAGGGCTAACAAGCTTCCTTGTAACCGTGCAGCTATGTTTGTCAGAAGGATTAATGTAAATATCGTGAACTCGAGAATTTTTTGTTGAAGCTCGATATTGAGAGACACTTTGCTGTATGCTGAGAATAAGGACGTACCTATGCAGCAACACATTGGTTTTCTAACAGTGCTTTTATTGTTGTGCTTAAATATTAATTCTATACTATAATACTAGGTCATTGTATTTACTACAAATGGCATGCTTCTATTTTGTGTTGTCTTCTGCAACAGAACTCTTCCTCTTATTATCTGCATGTTTGTTATTTATTTACGAGGACAGAGAATATCCTCATATTGTAGGATGAAGAATATCCTAGAAATACTACAATCCTGGCAAAATTCATTGAGACAAATGCATTTCATTTTGACAGCAGTGGCGGACACTTTGCCAAATATTGGGGGGGGAGTGCAAAGTAATTGTTTCAGTTAAAAAGCATTGTTTATTTCCATTTTTTGTGAACAAAATATCTTTGTTCTAGCCAACATTGGGGAGGGGGGGCAATCCCACCTCCTGCCCCCCAAAGTGTCTGCCACTGGTTGCCCTGCCTGCTTCAAACTACTTCCTTCCACTGCTGAAGACCTCACCCCATTTCAATGTGGATATCATAAAAGAACACATAGTTGTGAAGTCATCTATCTGTGACATAATTTATTTGCTTCCATCTGCTTCTAACATTGCAATGTGGTCTTAACTGGAAATTTCCTCCATTATGCAAATTTTCTCAAGATTATAATTTATATTATTTGCAAAACTATTTTGAGTATGGAACCATTCTACTGACAATAAAAGTGTCTGTCAAAGGGCCAAAAGCAATAACTGACAACAACTTTCTGGCAACATCCCCTTTTTTTGTGATACAGTAAAAACCCGCATATAAGAACATACAATTTGCAAGTCAGCCTGAATAGGTTCTTATGTTTTAGGTATTTAGTAGGAAATGAGGATGTTCAGGTTCTAAAAATTGGTTCTAATTTTATTCAGGGCTTTCAGGAATTCCTTTCCTTCAGATTCAAACTTCAGGCATATTATTTACTGTCAGTTCACATCAGTTGAGTGTATGAGATATTATTCGCAACAGAAATTTGTGGAAGAATCATAAATTTTTATATAATCAAAAGAAAAGCTTCTCATTGGACAATATACAAATTTCTGATTCTTCCACAAACTTATGTAGCTAATAAGACCCCAATAATCTCTACAAATATAAGAACTTACTATTTTAAATTTCAGGCTGAATGGGTTCTTATACAATGGGGGTCTAATTACAAAATTTCAGCCTGCAGGCTCTTAATCCACTCATTTCTTATACATGGGTTTTTACTGTACACTCAAATTTCTTATAAGGAACCATAATATAAGAAACTGTTGGCTCACCTTTTAAAATGAGAAACCATGGTCATTCTAGAATATTTTGACATTGTATAGCAATGGCAAATGTTTTGACATCACTGTACAGCAAATTTTTTGACATTATCTTGAGTCTGAATTATGTTATTAGTTATTTTGAGATCTTGCTAAGTAAATTGAATCTCATGTAATAAAAACAGATACACGATACACTTAGGGTATTGAAAACAGAATAAACTCAGAAGAAATCTTTGGTAGCAAGTGTCTTAGAATTTAAGAAAACACCTGGCCTGCCCTAGACCTAGATTTATTTGGGAAAAAAAAGAGTGTAATGTAAATTTTCAAAGTAAGGCAGGATTGGTAGAAATAGAACTGGCTATTGCTGCTTTTTTCCCATCTGACATATTTCTTTTTGATGTTTGAGATTGAAAACCAAACACTTTATTCTCATCCAATCCAACCCGAACAGGTAGCGCGGAAAATTGCCTGGACTATAGGCCAACCACAATGTTTTGAGATAAACAGTTCCGGTCTCCCCCCCCCAGTAAACAGAAAAAAGAAGGGTATTTGTCAATTCTATACCAATTTCCTTGCTTCCTAGATATGCTCCCCGATCTCTATGAAAGTTCGTAAATAAAGGGCCTAACTTTGTGCGTTTCTCGGCTCTCACAAACGGAGTACCCTTCCTCACAGCGAAATGAAACGGCCAACACATTTGCGCGAAAGAGTAAGAATACAAAATACATTCATTTCAATATTTTCTATCTAAACAATTTCGAGCATGTTTCAGGAATTTATTTATTTGCACCGCACCTGAACCTGAACCTGAGTGAGAGTTGTGTCATCTGTATTTTTTTTCCGAGAAATGTCGAGTTATGTGTCATGGCGTTCGAGAAGACTTCGCATTTGTACCCATTGATGAGAGATATGACATACAAACTGTCGGAATTGGTCTCCAACATGCGCGCGCATAAAAAACATATTTGCCTCTTGTTAGATTGCATAGGACATTTGAATCCAAATTCGTGATATTTATGCCTGGAATATCAGTGAGTTGACCAAAGAGATCTCGACGCATTGGACTAAACAGGTGGCAGTGCAGGAGAAAGTGCTGGTTATCTTCAATGGCACATCCACATGCACAAATTGGGCTGAGGCAGTCAAAATTATGCCGAAAGCTGAGTTCATTTAAAGGACTAAATTCTATTCGAAGTTTTGTCAAGCGTCTAATACCAACAATATCGTAAAGACCAAAAATAGAGTGTTTTATTGCAGGTTACAAAATATTTAGGAACGACCGAGATTTGAACGGAGGAGGTGTTGCAATATACGTAAAAGAGAATTTTCCTGAGCCCTCTATCAAATTGAAGAGTGATTCCCTTGAACTCCTCGTTCTAGAACTCGCACCAAAGCACAGTAAATCTTTCTTTTTGGCATGCTGGTATCGACCTCCAACATCTGGGGTTGATCTCCAAACTTTCGAGAATTTAAGAAACGATCTGAAAAATCTCGATCAAAATGAGAAAGAAATAATTCTAGTTGGCGATACTAACTGCGACTTTAAATGCAACCGAAATAGTAATGCTAACAAGCTCAAATTTATCTACTCAGAATTTCAGCTTCAGCAGCTAATCAAGTCATATACAAGAGTTGCTGTGACTCACAGTGAGGACGGTAATCCCACAGTAAGTAAAACGCTTATTGACCACTTCTCTACCAATAAGCCAAATTACATTCTTAACGTAGATATCATAGAAACTGGAATGGTGGACCATTACCTGATTTACGGCATTAGGAAGGTAAACGCTTCGAGGCTCAATTCCTCCAAAAAACAGAGGCTGGCTGAAACTCGTAGCTTAAAAAGGTATAATAAAGCCTTGTTTCAGCAAGATCTGCAAGAAATTGATTGGGAGCATCTTCTTACCCCCCTGGCCGATGAACCAGGTAAAGATGGTAGCAACATTCCAAGAGATCTTTGAATCGCTTTTGAATGCGCATGCGCCCCTTAAAGTCAAAAAGCTACGCAATGAATTTGCCCCCTGGCTTACTTCCTCGGTCAGAGACCTTATGACTAAAAGGGATAAAATGAAGAAGGCAGCTACAAAGAATCCTCTCCTTTGGCCAACTTATAAAGGGCTACGTAATCAATGTACTTGTGCGATACGAAAAGCAATTCAGGATCATTATCATGGACTAATTGAAGAAACTAAAGATGATCCTAAGAAAATGTGGAAAACCATTAACAGAGTGTTGAATAGAGACTCGGCCAGTAAATCTATTACTAGTCTAAATGTAAATGGTAAAGTAGTGACTGGGGAGGGTGAACTGGCTGAGGTTTTGAATCAACATTTTGTTTCGGTTGGTCCAAAGCTTGCAGAAAAAATTAAAACTACACCAATTGACGACCCACTTAAACACATCATACCGAATGATTCAGCTACTTTGGTCTTAAAACCAGTAACTGAATCTCAGGTCCTGAAGAGCTTAAAACAACTCAAAAATGGAAAAGCATGTGGGCCTGGTAAAATACCTACAACCCTGGTAAAAGATGCAGCCAATTTCATTTCATACCCACTGACTCTTATCTACAATTCGTCAATAAAAAGAGGTATATTCCCCGATCTTTGGAAAATAGCTAGGGTTGCTGCAATATTCAGGTCTGGCAAGAGATGCGATAGCAATAATTATAGACCGATCTCTGTGCTTTCAATTTTCTCAAGAGTGTTGGAAAAAATTGTGCATGATCAATTACATGAGTTTCTCAAAGCAAATGGTATATTGACTAATAATCAATATGCATTTCGAAAACTCTATTCCACGATCATGTCCTTGATAAATAGTACTGAGCATTGGCTTGAAAATGCCGATAATCGGAAATTGAATTTGACAATATTTCTGGACTTGAAAAAAGCCTTTGATACCGTTGATCACAAAATATTGATAGATAAACTGGTCAAATATGGTATCAAAGGAAAGGAAAGAGAATGGTTCAAGTCGTACCTAAGTGGACGAAAACAGTTCTGTTCTGTAAACGGTCAAAGGTCAGAGACCGAGGAAGTTTTGTGTGGCATTCCTCAGGGATCATGCTTAGGCCCCCTCCTATTCATTGTGTACCTTAATGACTTTGAGGGTTGCTTGGACTTCTCCAAAGCAAGCATGTATGCCGATGATACGCACACAGCAATCGCATCTGACGACATTAAAGAGCTCGTACGCATGACAAAGAAAGAGCTGTTAAATATCAGTGACTGGCTGAGGGTAAATAAACTAAGTGCGAACCCAAAAAAACTGAATTTATGGTTATTGGTCACCAACGTAGGATAAATGAAATTGATGACCTCCCTTCACTCGAAATCAATAATTGTGAATTAAAACGAGTGGAGAAAACCAAGTCTCTTGGTGTCATTATCGATGAAGGGCTGAAATGGAAGGATCAATATAAATCACTGACAGGCAAGTTAGCAGGTGGTTTATCATCTTTGAAAAAACTTAAAGACATTCTTCCCCAATCAAAGTTATGTGATGTATATCACGCTCTGTTTGAGAGTCACCTACGCTACGGAAACGTAGTATGGGGCAGCATCTCTTCATCCGAACTTCAAGCATTTCAACGTTTCCAAAACAGAGCCCTGTCAATTATAGAGAGCGCAAGGTTTAAGGACCCATGGCCTAAAAAATGGCTAAGCGTTGTAAATCTTATTAGTTTTGATCGCTCTGTTATTGTATATAAGATTGTAAACAAGCTATGCCCAGAGAGCCTTTGGAATATGTTCCAACAGAGATGCTCTATATCAAATCATAATACGAGGAATAATAGAGATCTCCATATTCCCAGGCTAAACCTTGAATTTACAAAGAAAGGATTTCGTTACTCTGGCATTAAGGCTTGGAATGATATTCCAATTGATATCAGAGAACTGTCATCGCTTCGCCTGTTTAAAACACATTTGAAAAGACATTTGATGAGCCTTGATAATTAATTCAAGCCCCCTCAAGAACGACTCCCTGGAAGATCAGGTTTTATTATCTATTATGTTTATATTTCTTCTAGTTTCAAACCTGTAAGTTTATATTTGTTATTTATTACTGAAGGGATATCGTTGTAAATTAATTATATATATCATAGGTCGTATCGTTGAAATTAACTTCCTTTCAAAAGCCGCGAAAGATTCTGAATTTCTTATGTCACTATTAAGGAGATTCTATTCCGCTATTACATTTTGAAAATAAGTAGTTGAAAAGCGAGCAGTCCTGGAAGCCTTTTCCTGATAAGCGCTTGGATTTCGCAGATTGTAGGTAATTGTACGCTCCGGTGGGATGTGAGAAAAAAGATATTCAGGATGTTGTGTAGTCTTTAAGGTGAAGAAATGACATAGCCGTCTATACCATCTTCTGTTATAAAGATTTTCCCAGCCTAACTCATTGAAAAGCCTCTGCCTACTTGTACCTCTCCATGCTCCTGTCACAGCAAGCGCCGCAGAGTACTGAGTTTGCTCAAGTCTCTTTGTGAGATCTAATGTCAAGTCTGGATCATACTTGTGATAGACTATATCCCCATAATCAAGATGGGGCTGCATGTAAAGCTTATACAGTTGATCGAGTATATCCCTGGATACGTACTTAGACAGATATCTAATTATACCGATACCCCTCCTCGCTTTGCAAATTGCCTCTTTGACCTGACTCTGAAAACTTAGCTTTATATCAAGGATCATACCCAGTTGTGCTCAGCCTTCCTCACTACCACATCATTTCCTAAAGTTAAGGGAGGATGCCAAGGCTTTAATCTCTTGGTTGAGTAGATGACTTCCTCTGATTTATCAGAATTGAAATGCATTTTCCATTGCCACGCCCATAACCGTACGGACTCTAGATCTCTATTTAGATCTTCAGCAGTGTTATTCTCATCAGTCTAACATAGTCTTTCGCTCCCCATGGTATCGTCCCTGTAGTGTAGTATAGTAATCAGGAACGTATAGTAGAATGTAAGATTTATTGTAATATTTTAATATGAATAAAAAAAAAAATTCTCATCAGTAACGGCAGAATACAGAGATGTATCATCAGCAAACATTTTGGCGTCGCACTTAACATTTTCAACAAGATCGTTGATATAGATAAGAAAAAATAAGGGATGGTAATTTCCGGAGCGGGTTTTCTTATTTTATTTGTCTATATCTTTTCGTTTTATCATTTGAATTTCCCGTGAGACGGCAGCACATCTGGCTCCTGTATCAAGTCCATCTTTATCTCAGCTTTGCTTCTCTTTGCGTTTCCGGCCCACCCGCTTTTTATAGTTCAGTTGGGAACATGTGTATTAGCTAGGTCCCCTTGTTAAGTTGTTTCTTTTGTTACCCTATTGTAATCTAAGTTTATACGTAGGTCATAGTGGAAACTCGATGACCTTGTGTCTTTTTCCGCTATGATTGGCACAGTTGAATTGTAGTTGTAGTTCTTTTAGCTTTTTTACGATTTGATAGAAAAAAAATACGTAGGTTCCCAAATCATTGTACGAACAGTTCCTGAAGAAGATGCAAATCGAAACGTTTAAAAAGTCTTAGTGTATTTCTGAATTGTCTTTAAAATATTTTATATGCTTAGGTGAATTGGCTATTGAATTATCGTTTTGGATGATATGAATAGATATCTTCAGTGTTGCAAGATTTTTGCAAGATGCTGTTTGGAAATAAGGAAAAATAGGCTTTCAGGCAAAAATGGACCGACTTGGCAACCCCCTGGATTCAGGAATTTCGCGAAAACCGCTTGGTCATTTGAAATATAGCATTTGGGGTAGATCGATATTCTATTCTATAAAGCTGAAAAGTGCCATGACATTCATCGATCAGAAAACCAACAACAAAATCCCTTCCCAGACACATTTTGGGGTCAAAATCATACTTAGTTCAAACTTTGAAGCAATATTCTACTAATATGTTGGTCTTCAATTGCCTGAAACATTAATTTTCCAAAAGAATGCATGGTGTGCCATAACGAAATGCAGAAAGAGTTAGGAAAGGAAATTTTGATTTTCATATATTTGAAGTTGCACTTGCCACCTCATGAAAAAACACGTTTGCATCAAAAAATTGGCTAAATATTCAATTGATCATGAAACCTGAACCAAATGAGATATGTTGGTGAAATTTTTTTTCTGAGGTTCTGTGATGCCTGGGCGCCCTTGGTGAAAATTAGAAGGAATTTTGAAAACATCACCTGACAGGCACCTGTTGTTCTTCTTTGGAATGACCCCTTCCCCAAACTATTGAGTGCTGCATGGTATGTGGCAACAAATGGGACCCTTTCCCCCCTCCCTAGGTTATTGGTCCTATTTCTCCCATTTGCTAGAAGAGTGGTCCTATCCAACCTACGTACCCTATCTATTTGCTCGTTAACCAAAGAATCTTCGTAGCCCCTGTCCTTAAGCCATCCAGCTAACTCTCGCCTACCCTCTCCTGGAATTGGCGATCTTCCGAACATATAATACGAAACCTAAGAGCCTGACCATAGGGAATCGCCTTCTTCGTGTGCCAGGGGTGACAAGACTTCTTATGCCAGTACTGATGTCTATCAGTTGGCTTGCAAAACAAGTCTGTCGGAAGGACTCCCCCTCCCCCACTCTAACCTGGACATCTAAAAAACTAACACTATCCCATGATTGCTCACTAGTAAACTTAATGGTTTCCCGGCTACTGTTGAGATGGTTGATGAAAGATTATTATTATTATTATTATTATTTGTTCTTTGCTTTTAAAGCAGTACAGTTCTCGTAAGTTATTATTATTATTAGTATATCATTATCACAGTACAACTGGTAATGCATAGTCCACTTTCAGGTTACATCCCGTAGCTTAAGAAAGTGTGCATGCTGTCTCTGTAGAAAACATAAATAGTTCTTCCTGCTATTTAGTCTCTTATGTCCAGTACTTTTCTAATAATCCTGGCCGTACCAATGAGGCATGCTTTCTGTAATGGCTGTATTCCCGGTTCAAAGTCAAGTGCTGCAATGTAATTCTTGAAATTTTTCGAGACTACTCCAAACGCCCCAATGACCACTGGTATTATTGCAACTTTCTTTACTTCATCCTTCCACATTTTCAAAATTTGGTATTTTAGATCGTTATAATGTTCCAGCTTCTACTCCTCTTTCTGCTTTACTCGAGTGAATTATTATTATTATTATTATTATTATTTGTTCTTTGCTTTTAATGCAGTACAGTTCTCGCCACTGTGCCGAGGTCAGTCCATGTCCCTAAGGCAACAGCAGTGTTCACTTGATGGACAACGTTCTTCTCAGGATGTGGGCGCTTCCGAGGAGAGCAATCTTCTGCAATTCTTCAATCCGTATGTGGCCAGGAATTTGACTGACGTACTTCTCAAGGCCTTTCTTGATGAGTCCCAGTGCTCCCACTACAATTGGAACTGTCGATGTCTTCATTTCCCACATTTTTGTTACTTCAATTTCAAGATCTTTATACTTGGACAGCTTCTCTACTTCTTTAATCGATACATTTCTTTCCATTTCTTTCAGATGGTATACTCATGTCAATCATAATGCATTTCTTTTCTTTCTTGTCTTTGATAATTATGTCAGGTCTATTAGCTTTTATCTCTTTGTCTGTGCTTACAGGCATGTCCCATAGTACGGTGGCAGCTTCATTTTCAGTCACTTTCTCAGGTTTGTGCTCATACCACTTATCTGCAGTTGGGAAATGGTAATTTTTGCATATTCTCCAATGTAGGTATCCTGCTGCCTTGTCATGTCGCTGTATATATTCCGTCTTTGCGAGTACTGGACAGCCGGCTACAATATGGTCAATAGTTTCCTCGAATTCATTGCACATCCTACACTTGGGGTCAGTACCGTCTTTGATGATCTTATTGTGGTATGATCTTGTTGCTAAGCTTTGATCCTGTGCAGCAATTATCAATCCCTCAGTTTCTTTATTATTATTATTATTATTATTATTATTATTATTATTATTATTATTATTATTATTATTATTATTATTATTATTATTATTATTATTATTATATCAGATCCTTCTAAACTGTTTCACAGCATTCTGCTCTTGGGCAAATATGGAAGCGAGGCCAGACAAATGTAAAGCATTCGGTATGATGAAAGTCAATACAAATTGTTGTCAAGTTAGTCCAAAGGTGTTTGTCTCAAACCAGCGAATCCCTCCTGTTTTATCTACTGACTCATTCACTTACCTTGGTAGAAGTTTTAACTTTAAAATGGACAACGAAGAGCATAAGAAAAAGTTACTGGAGACAACTAACCTGCTGCTGGAAGCGATAAGTAGGCTACCACTTCATCCGAAAAACAAGATTCTTCTCTATTCGACGTATTTCATGTCTAAAGTGTCTTGGGACTTAACTATTGCAGATTTAGACATCACGTGGGTCAAACAAAATCTAGACTCACTAGCGCACAGGTACATTAGATTATGGCTCGAGATACCGATCAGTGGAACGTTGGATATAATTGGTCTTACGAAAGAAAAATGCGGGCTAGGAATTATTGATCCGTCTACAAAATTTTCCCAGTGCCAAGTTTCGCTTAGGAACTGTTTAAAGAAGTCCCCAAATGGAGACATACAGTCGCTACACAAAGTAACTAGCCGTGATAAAAATGTGCAATATGACACATACGCTAATGGGAAAGAGGTAATTAAAGAAAATAGAACGAAGAAAATCCATAGGATCACACATGAATTGACATCTCAAGGCCTTATACTGAAGGCTATCCTTGAGCATACGACTAATAAAATAACAAGCATATGGAGTGAGGCACAGAAACTTCTACCTAAGAACATCTTCAACTTCTCTGTGCGTTATCTTAATAACAGTTTGCCTACAAAGAAAAATATGAAATTTTGGGGTAGAGTCGAAAGCGAGTTGTGTAACTTCTGCCAACTCCCACAATCCCTTCTTCACGTCGTCTCTGGTTGCAAATCCATGCTTGAAGGGAAAAGATATACTTGGCGTCACAACTCTGTCCTCCTGACGATTGGCAACTTCTTAACAGGAATAAGAAATGTTAAAGTCTATGCTGATGACATTCCAGGCTTCAGACCATCAGCTGTTATCACTGGAAACAGCAAGCGTCCAGATCTCCTTGTAATCAATGAGGGTGTATTATATGTTCTCGAACTGTCTGTCGGTTTCGAAACAAACATTGGAAATAACGAGGCTCATAAAAAGCGGCGCTACGAAAATCTTCTGAAAGACCTTTCATCCTCATACTTGCGTGTGGAATACATAAATCTATCGATGGGAGCAATAGGAACAATCGGTATTAACGGACACAAAGCGTTTATGAATATGTTGCAAAATTTATCAACGAGTAAGCAAGAGCAACTTTACCTAGAAAAGAAAATAATAACCATCTGCATACGTTGTACATACTATATATTTTGTAAGAGAGACAGTGAGTGGGCTAGTCCAGAACTGCTAACGTTTTAAAATTCTTTCCTATCAAGATGTGGACAAATATTCTATTTCGGACGTATTAGCTGTAGATTTTTCAATTTATTTTAAGGAACATTTTAATCATACTTTTCGAACTTATTTGTAAATTTCCCCATCATGCCTAATTGAGAGTGATGGGTGTCATCATGTATCGTAGTATTTGTAGGGAATAAAAAGTTTCCATTATTATTATTATTATTATTATTATTATTATTATTATCATTATTGTAAAAGTAAAGATTGATACGTCTTGTTTGCTAGTTGATAACACGCAAGGAAAACAAGATATTTTCATGAAAATTTTCGATCTTTCGTAGATCTTCTTCAGTCATAATTAAGCGTTCTATAAATAACTAAAACGTTAAGTAGCTGTTGGAGAATGTTGCGTTCTATGAACTATCGAATTAAGAGTTCGCTAAACTGTAAAGTTCGATTAATGTGGCGAAACAGATAAAGTAAATACAAATTATGATAAGGTTTTAGGAAAAAGCTTGTAATATGTCCTTCCGAATTCATTCATGGTATTGTTCAGACCACGAGGTTCTCTCGTGTCGAGCCTAGTCATCCAGACATTTTCATAAAATTCCAGAGTGTTATGATCACCCTCTACATTTTGCAAGATGTGTACAGTTAAGTCTCTGTCGAAATCACAATCGTGGCTTTCGAAAAAGTGTCTTCCCAGTTCTGTGGCGTCCGGATCATGCTTTGCATCGCTTCTATGCTTGTTGAATCTTTGACTCAATGTTGTCGATGTGTAGCCTACGTATAACTGTTTGTGTTTTCTGCACTCGGCGGCATAAATAACATTTTTTGTGGAACAATTCCCTCCTTCAATGAGGCATGATTTACCTGAATTTATGTTGTGCAATTTGTCCACTTGACCCATGTGACTGCACAGTTTGCAGGGCCGACCCCGCTTCTTTGTGCCTTTCTGCGTGCATCTGACGCTGTAACCATTTCGTCTGATCTTTTGTTCAGATTTAATTAGTGTGGCTCGGATATTAGTATTTCTTCTGAAGGAAACGATTGGAGGCTCTGGAAATACATTTTTAAGCTTTGGATGTTCATCAATCATGGTCCGATAGTTCCCGTGCAATAGTTTAGAAATTCCTTTGAATTTCTGATGCCAGTTCACCACTAGGGGTATCCTCTGATTTGAAATGCTGGATATTTTCGCTTTTGGCTGCAGTAATTCCTGACGATCCTTCTGCGCAACGACCTCAGCAATTCGTATCATCTTGCCTCTTGAATATCCTCGCTGAACATAAAACTTGACAAATTCGGATGCATGCTTTCGATAGTCGTTGATAAGAGTGCAAATTCTTCGGATTCTAATGAATTGTGAAAGTGGGTTGGAGCGTATGGTATGCGGAGGATGATCAGATGAATTATGTAAATAGGTGTGTGTTGCTGTTGGTTTACTGTATAGTTCGGTTAGGATTTTGCCATCCTGGATCTTTACCCTTGTATCAAGAAATACAACGTTTGAGCTAGAGTATTCCGATGTAAACTTTATATTCGAATTGTACTTGTTTTTGGCAGCGTATGAATTACAAAATGATAGAAAATGGTTAAGACTTTTCAGGTCATCTTTCCATACGAAAAAAATGTCATCTATAAATCTGACCCATGAGACTGGACTCTTGCCATATAGTGTTGCATAATCTTCTAATAATTTCGTTTCAAATTGAGACATAAATAGGTTTGCGAAATTCACGGCCATTGGTGTTCCCATGGCAGTTCCTTTGACTTGATGAAAATACTGTCCCATGAAAGATAACGTGTTCGACTTGAGGATAAACAATATGAGGTCAGAAATGACCTTGGACGGAATTGACTTATTTTTGCGTTTTTCTAGCGCTTCGAAACATGCTTTAGCGCCCTCGTCATGGTCGATATTAGGATAAAGAGAGCTCACGTCCATTGTTACTAAGAAAATATCGTTCTGATCTTTAATTTCATTGTTTAGACTCTCGACATGCTTTACAAATTCCGTTGTATCTTTGATGTAGGAAGCAGTTTTAGTTGCAGCGGGTTTTATGAAGCTGTCTACCCACTCAGAAAGTTTAGCTGTACATGACTCATACCCACTACAGATAGGGCGCAGTGGTGGAACATTTTCAAAGACTTTGTGAATCTTCGGTAGGCCATAAAAACAGGGCGTTCTATTACCCTCCCTTAATTTGGTATCTTCAACGTCGTCGATGTAACCATTATTGAGCATATCAGTGATTTTCTTGTTTAAAGTCTCTCGATAATCCGGGTTTGGATCTGTAAAGATTTGTTCATAGAATGTTTCATCTTGAAGTGTCTTAAGGCAAGCTGCATTATAATCGGTTCTGTTCATCAAAACTATACCATTGCCTTTATCAGCTGGCTTGATAATAATTGATTCATCCGTTTTGAGTGCTTTGAGAGCATTCCTTTGTCCCTCTGTTAGATTATTCCAGTTTTCATTACTTTTCGAGTTGATGTGTTTGCCAATGTCTCTAATGTTGTTATCTATGAAAGTTGACAATCCATTGGACCTTCCTTCTCTGACTTTCTCTGGGTACCAATGGGGATTTTTAATTTTCCAATCTAATCTTGAGCGTTCAAGCTCGTCATTGTCTGTTACAGCAGCTGATGCTTGTTTCTGTTCGTTGCCTGGATTCTTTTCTGCAAAGTACTCTGCTAATTTCAGTCTGCGGACAAATTGGAATATATCTTTAGAGAATTTCTCTTTATTGAATCCCTTTTGGCTTGGACAGAAAGAGAGACCAAGTTCTAAGACAGATATTTCCTCCTCGTTGAGTTTTCGAGTCGAAAACTCAACGAGGAGGAAATATCTGTCTTAGAACTTGGTCTCTCTTTCTGTCCAAGCCAAAAGGGATTCAATAAAGAGAAATTCTCTAAAGATATATTCCAATTTGTCCGCAGACTGAAATTAGCAGAGTACTTTGCAGAAAAGAATCCAGGCAACGAACAGAAACAAGCATCAGCTGCTGTAACAGACAATGACGAGCTTGAACGCTCAAGATTAGATTGGAAAATTAAAAATCCCCATTGGTACCCAGAGAAAGTCAGAGAAGGAAGGTCCAATGGATTGTCAACTTTCATAGATAACAACATTAGAGACATTGGCAAACACATCAACTCGAAAAGTAATGAAAACTGGAATAATCTAACAGAGGGACAAAGGAATGCTCTCAAAGCACTCAAAACGGATGAATCAATTATTATCAAGCCAGCTGATAAAGGCAATGGTATAGTTTTGATGAACAGAACCGATTATAATGCAGCTTGCCTTAAGACACTTCAAGATGAAACATTCTATGAACAAATCTTTACAGATCCAAACCCGGATTATCGAGAGACTTTAAACAAGAAAATCACTGATATGCTCAATAATGGTTACATCGACGACGTTGAAGATACCAAATTAAGGGAGGGTAATAGAACGCCCTGTTTTTATGGCCTACCGAAGATTCACAAAGTCTTTGAAAATGTTCCACCACTGCGCCCTATCTGTAGTGGGTATGAGTCATGTACAGCTAAACTTTCTGAGTGGGTAGACAGCTTCATAAAACCCGCTGCAACTAAAACTGCTTCCTACATCAAAGATACAACGGAATTTGTAAAGCATGTCGAGAGTCTAAACAATGAAATTAAAGATCAGAACGATATTTTCTTAGTAACAATGGACGTGAGCTCTCTTTATCCTAATATCGACCATGACGAGGGCGCTAAAGCATGTTTCGAAGCGCTAGAAAAACGCAAAAATAAGTCAATTCCGTCCAAGGTCATTTCTGACCTCATATTGTTTATCCTCAAGTCGAACACGTTATCTTTCATGGGACAGTATTTTCATCAAGTCAAAGGAACTGCCATGGGAACACCAATGGCCGTGAATTTCGCAAACCTATTTATGTCTCAATTTGAAACGAAATTATTAGAAGATTATGCAACACTATATGGCAAGAGTCCAGTCTCATGGGTCAGATTTATAGATGACATTTTTTTCGTATGGAAAGATGACCTGAAAAGTCTTAACCATTTTCTATCATTTTGTAATTCATACGCTGCCAAAAACAAGTACAATTCGAATATAAAGTTTACATCGGAATACTCTAGCTCAAACGTTGTATTTCTTGATACAAGGGTAAAGATCCAGGATGGCAAAATCCTAACCGAACTATACAGTAAACCAACAGCAACACACACCTATTTACATAATTCATCTGATCATCCTCCGCATACCATACGCTCCAACCCACTTTCACAATTCATTAGAATCCGAAGAATTTGCACTCTTATCAACGACTATCGAAAGCATGCATCCGAATTTGTCAAGTTTTATGTTCAGCGAGGATATTCAAGAGGCAAGATGATACGAATTGCTGAGGTCGTTGCGCAGAAGGATCGTCAGGAATTACTGCAGCCAAAAGCGAAAATATCCAGCATTTCAAATCAGAGGATACCCCTAGTGGTGAACTGGCATCAGAAATTCAAAGGAATTTCTAAACTATTGCACGGGAACTATCGGACCATGATTGATGAACATCCAAAGCTTAAAAATGTATTTCCAGAGCCTCCAATCGTTTCCTTCAGAAGAAATACTAATATCCGAGCCACACTAATTAAATCTGAACAAAAGATCAGACGAAATGGTTACAGCGTCAGATGCACGCAGAAAGGCACAAAGAAGCGGGGTCGGCCCTGCAAACTGTGCAGTCACATGGGTCAAGTGGACAAATTGCACAACATAAATTCAGGTAAATCATGCCTCATTGAAGGAGGGAATTGTTCCACAAAAAATGTTATTTATGCCGCCGAGTGCAGAAAACACAAACAGTTATACGTAGGCTACACATCGACAACATTGAGTCAAAGATTCAACAAGCATAGAAGCGATGCAAAGCATGATCCGGACGCCACAGAACTGGGAAGACACTTTTTCGAAAGCCACGATTGTGATTTCGACAGAGACTTAACTGTACACATCTTGCAAAATGTAGAGGGTGATCATAACACTCTGGAATTTTATGAAAATGTCTGGATGACTAGGCTCGACACGAGAGAACCTCGTGGTCTGAACAATACCATGAATGAATTCGGAAGGACATATTACAAGCTTTTTCCTAAAACCTTATCATAATTTGTATTTACTTTATCTGTTTCGCCACATTAATCGAACTTTACAGTTTAGCGAACTCTTAATTCGATAGTTCATAGAACGCAACATTCTCCAACAGCTACTTAACGTTTTAGTTATTTATAGAACGCTTAATTATGACTGAAGAAGATCTACGAAAGATCGAAAATTTTCATGAAAATATCTTGTTTTCCTTGCGTATTATTATTATTATTATTATTATATTTTCTGCTTTAAGCACTGGCAGTTCTCATCGCTGAATTTACATCCCAAGGGAGCGGGTCACAACCCATGACCAAGGGTCCCTTGGGGTCATTCTCTTTTAGTAATCAAGTACTTTTCTCAATATCCTGGCTGTTCCTAATAGCGTCGTCTTCTGTAGGATTGCTGTATTTATTGTGATGTCCAGTTTTTCCAGCCATTCATCCAGTTTCTTGGTTACACTTCCAAGTGCACCGACAATCACAGGTACAACTATCACACTTCTCATGTTCCAAATCCTCTTGATTTCCCTTTTCAAATCTTGATATTTATCCACTTTCTCTTTTTCCTTGTCACTAGTCCTACTATCACCTGGCACAGCAATGTCAATTATAGTGCATTTTCTCTCACCTTTATTCACAACAACTATGTCCGGTCTCCTTGCCTCGATTACATGATCACATTGAATGTTCACATCCCATAGTAGCTTTACCTCGTCAGTTTTAACTACACCGTCAGGGGAATGCTCATACCATTTGTCTGCCCTTTCTAGATCATATTTCTTGCATAAATGCCAATGTACCATTCTCGCAACATTGTCGTGTCTTCGTTTATATTCTTTCTGTGCCAACTTCTTATGGTATTTAACATAATTTGTTCGGAGGGCCTGTTCTTGTGCTGCACACAAAAGTGACTCCGTTTGTATCTTTAGATCAGCTTTTCTCAGCCACTTCCATGTCTCCTTTGCATCGATTGATTCCGGCATCTCTCTAACAAACTGACCATACATTCTTTTTTCCTTCGATCCTTGTTCTTTCTCATTCATCCATATCCTTTTGAACTCATCCTTACTGACAACATATTCAGTGTCTATCACTTTAGCCAGCCTAACACCTCGAATCAATGACTCAACAGAATTCCTGACATATCACCCCAAATTATTCTCCTCACTTCTAACGCAATCCTCGCAGCTAATCAGTCCACGTCCCCCTTTCTCTCTAGTCAAATAAAACCTGTCTGTATCACTCTTAGGGTGAAATGCACCATGTATTGTCATGATCTTCCTCGATTTCCTATCCATTTTCTTTAATTCATCCTTTGTCCATTTCAGGATACCTGCTCCATATCTCAATACTGATACAGCCCACGTGTTAATTGTCAAGATCTTATTCCTGCCATTCAATTTCGATTTTAAAACCAATTTCAACCTCCTTTTATATTCGCTTGCAAACTTGTCTTTCATGTCCGTTTCTTTGATCTTATCCATTTCAACAAGAGCACATTTTGTAATAGACCAACCAGCGGGTTTGTTGACATAAAATCATTGGCCAATCAGCTGCCTCCATTTCCAGCTTGAATTTTCAAGTTTGCATCCCAAAACACAGTTGCTGTGGAGAAAAACCTTCCCCCCAACTTTTGCCCGGGAAAAAAATTTACGTTTTGGTACAAAGTAGATCTTTCAAGATTAGTTTCTCGAGTATTTTTTTGATACAAATCTCCGAGCCCTAAGCAGAGAGGCTTACCGTTTGTAAAATATCTGCTATAAAACATCGCCTATTTCCACTTCCGCCATGCCTCCAAGGATGCCTAGGCCCATTCTGCACGCCCCCCAAAACTTTGCCCACCATTAACATGTCCTTTCTCAGACAGGAAAACTTTTTTAGATTTAAGTTCCTAGATATCTTGCTCAAACAAACCATCGGCCCATAGATTGAGAAGATTGTATTTTCTAAAGAAATCGAGCCTTATTGATCGCCTATCCCCACCCCCACCCTACCGCACGGGATGCCTAGGCCCTTCCCTGAACCTCCACTGATTTTGCCTGCGACGAGAATTTCCTTTGCCGTAAGAGGAATATTTTTCAGACTTAAGCTTTCCGATACTTTTCTGAAATACAGCTCCACGCCCTAAGCTGGGAAGATTTAAGTTTTTGCTAAAACGATGATTTTACCCACCCCCCTCCCACCCGCCATACAGTCTGCGCTGCACTGAAGGCCTAGGCCCATTTTAAACCTACCCTAATTTTGCCGGTGGCAGGAATTTCCTTCTTCGCACGGGGAAGCCTTGACAGATTTAAGCTTACCGAGATTTTTCTGAACTACAGCTATGCGCCCTAAATTGGGGGGAATGTGTCGTCTCTAAAAATAAAGGATGGAAAATCACCCTCTCCCCTTCCACCCAAAAAATTTTGTGCGGAACGTCTAGGCCCCGTTTTGTTGATGGAAGGAAAGAAATATTCTTTGCGTTGTTCCAGGAGAATTATTTGTTATGAGAAGTTGATTAAATCTTTGCATGATCTTTGTTGATCCCTTTTCGGAGCATTTGACGGTCCATCAAGTTTAAATTTCCCGCTGTTGTTGAGGGAGAAACGAAAGAAGGACAACGAATTTTCAGGAACAACAACTTTCAAAATCAGAACGAGATTCAACAGCACGGATTCATTTCATTGGGACGTTTGGGCGCTGCCAGCTCCAGATTTGCTGAATTAGTGCTTCAACACGCCCAGATTCAGCCATAACAATATTTTGTTCGTCTTCAAACAAGTCTTCTTCCTCTAACTCTGTGCCTCTAACTTCGTCGTCGAACTCGGAGAGTCCACCGTAGCGCGAGCCGGTAAATTTGAGGCGCCGGTATATCTGAGGTTTGCCGGTAAATATGAGGTCGGCAAGATCAAAGGTATTCTTCTTAGGCGACAAGTAGTCACAATCTATTGTGAATTAGACAAAGGTGAGACACAAGGTCTGGTTTCAAAGGAAACAATAGGTTTTTCCGAGGGTCGGGTCAACGGTCTGAGGATTTCTGCCGCATATAATCTTTTCTTTCTGACAGCGTTCGGGAAAGCAAACGCTAGGATTTAACTTCGAAGGGTAGGGGTTAGGATTTTTGCTGCGTAAGGAAATCCGCGAGAAGAATCAAATTTCATTTGGTTTCCTTTGGTATGGATTTGCTACATCTAAAAGTTATCAGTCGAAAGTAAACTGTCTTATTGCTCAAATACTTCGTTCCATTGCAATACCGTTTTGTATCTGGGTTGATGAAGATTATGATTTTCGAGCGCTGTTTTTCTTCCTTTTTTAAGCATTAGGGAAAATACTGAAAGCTTACTTAGGACCACTCCTTTTTCTAATCTACATTAATGATCTTCCTTTGGCACTCAATAAATGTAATCTGACAATGTATGCTGACGATACTAGCATCTCATATGCCTCTAAAAACATCGAAGAGCTTAATACGACACTAAATAGGGATCTCGATTGTCTAAACAAATGGTTGCAGGGTAACAAACTGTCGTTAAATGTTGTAAAGACGCAAGCGATGGTTATAGGTTCCCAACCAAACCTGAAGAAGATTGCTGAAAAGAAAGTAGATTCTCCAACTTTTTCTATTGGAGGCTCTGACATAAATCTAGTTAACAATGTGAAATATTTAGGTGTTCAACTTGACAGTAATCTTGACTGGAATCAGCACATGAAAGTCTTATGTGGCAAAGTATCTCGTGCTTTAGGTTTTCTCAAGTATGCTAAGAAATTCGTACCGAAACCTACTCTGATACAAATGTACCGAGGCATTGTCGAGCCACACTTTCGCTACTGTTGCTCTGTATGGGGAAGCTGTGGCGAAGCTAGATTGCAAGCTCTGCAAAAATTGCAAAATCGAGCTGCAAGGATTGTCTCAAATAGCAGTTATGATACATCTGCGACCCTTTTGATTAAGAACCTTAAATGGCTTACTGTCAGTGATATGATTAAAAGTGAAACAGCTACGGTTACGTATAAAGCAATAACTGGCCTTGCACCTAGCTATCTTTCTGATTTGTTCACAAAAAATTCTGACCGAAATATTGATATTAGCTTGCGAAATGCAGCCACTGATCTCTATATCCCAAGGATGACAACCTGCAAAGGACAAAAAGCGATATCTTTTCGTGGCGCTAGAACTTGGAATCAGCTTCCGTTGGATATAAAACAAGCAAATTCGCTTAATTCGTTTAAATGCCAACTAAAAAACCATCTGCAGCCTTCTGCTTGACCATTTGATTGTGATTTTTCGTTCCATTCACCAGTTTTGATTTTACTCTTTTTAATTTTTTATCATAAGTATTCTAGTTAGATTTTTTAGATTTTATCACTTGTACGATACAGGAAACAAGTCAAAATGTGATAAACGGAGTTTCTCAAATTTTTGGAAATCCTAGAGTTGAGTTTCATATACACGTATTTTTTACAAAAGAAACTAAGAATTTGGCCCAGTACTGAAAGTTTCTTAAAATTATCATATTTTCAGTACTCAGAGTTTCTTACGAGTTTCTCAGAGGTTTCATAACAATATTCATGTTCACTACCTGTGCCCTCGTGAACATTTCAAAATAAGGTCTTTAATTAAGGCCTTTCCGATGTTTAGACATTACTCAAGTACCTTACGAGTAATATGATACAGGAAACAAGTGAAAGTAAAGTAAAAATATTTCAAGGATTTCCTTTATCAAAGTAAATAGTTTCTTAACTTACATTTTCCCAGTACTGGAGTTCGTTAATCTTTAGCCGATATGAGAGTTGAGTTTTCTTATGGGCAGTTTCTTATAAAAATACGTGTAAGCAGTTTCTTATCAAAATACGTGTAAGCAGTTTCTTATCAAAATACGTGTTGGCCTAATGTTCCTTACTTTGCAGAATGCAATAAAATCTATCGTAAGTACGTACATACGGTATATTTCCATAAGAAACTAAGAATTTGGGCTAGTACTGAAACTTTCTTAAGATTATCAGATTTTGAGTACTCAGAGTTTCTTGCGAGTTTCTTAGAGGTTCTATAACAATCTTCATGCTCACTACTGTCCCTCGTTTCCTAGTATCAAACCTTTCCAAGCCTTTCCAATCTTTAGATATTACTAAGTACCTCACGAGTGAAATAATAAATTTTTAAATTTTGATAAAATTATGAGACAACCTTCAAAAATATCGAAAGATATAACCTAATAACCCTTCTTTACTATGGGTTAAATTTTTTATTCATTTTCGTTACATATAATTTGCGGTTTATGAGACATCTTTCAAAATCTCGAAAGGTAGAACCAAATAACCCTTCCTTGCTATGGGTTAAGGTTGTTATTCACTTTCGTCGCATACTATTTGCGGCTTTTAAATTTTGATAAAATTATGAGACATCTTTCAAAATCTCGAAAGGTAGAACCAAATAACCCTTCCTTACTATGGGTTAAGGTTGTTATTCACTTTCGTCGCATACTATTTGCGGCTTTTAAAGTTGATAAAATTATGAGACATCTTTCAAAATTTCGAAAGTTGGAACTTAATAACCCTTCCTTACTATGGGTTAAGGTTGTTATTCACTTTCGTCGCATACTATTTGCGGCTTTTAAATTTTGATAAAATTATGAGACATCTTTCAAAATTTCGAAAGTTGGAACTTAATAACCCTTCCTTACTATGGGTTAATTTTTTTATTCATTTTCGTTGCATACTATTTGCGGTTTTTTAAATTTGATAAAATTATGAGACATCTTTCAAAATTTCGAAAGATAGAACTTAACAACCCTTCCTTAGTATTGGTTTAGTTTCTTACTCACTTTCGTCGCAAAATCCTGTGGCATTTTTCAGAAACCTTATAGCTTATCCCATCTTTTTAAGCTTCTTTTTCTCTTTCCTCGTATATCGTTTGTCGATTTTTCAATTTTCTCAAATCTTTGAGACGTTCTGAGACAGGCGTTAAATAGGAACGTGAAAGCTACCGTTTCGTAAATCGATATCGTGAAAGATTCTCCAACGTTTCTCAACTCTCATTTTATATATGAAGATTACGAAAAAAAGATGCAAATTATGCTGCTCAAGTTTGTTTTGCTTTTTTAGTGATCTGAGAGCTGAGCGCTCATAAGAGTTTCTTATGAAAAACTCTTATAGGATTTATATAAATTCGGCTGTAGATTGGAGAATGCATTTTAATTTGGCTTCTAAATTAAATGAAACAAATTATGAATCTTGTTTAGCTAGAATTGCTAAACGTTCTTTGAAGAGTAAATATTCCAAGGACAAAGGTATTGCTGAACCTGTCTGTTACCAACCTTACCCCCCGACAAAAAGCGGTCAACAGCGGTGACCACAAAAGAGTAATGTGTCTTGTACAATGAGCGATTTCTATACTGCATTGTTTAATTTGAATGGCTTCTTAAACAATAACCCAGGTGTTTGAGTAGTCCCACGACACCTCATATTTACCGGCAAACCTCAGATATACCGGCACCTCAAATTTACAGGCTCGCGCTACGGTGATATATGCGCTGAAACACAGCCTCAGTTGCTTTTGTTGCCAACGTCTTCATCTCAATCGACACAACATGAAGGCACTTTGGGCAACTACTGATGTTGGGAATCAAACAGACAGTGTGATACGAGTGACCACAGCCACGAAAGACTCTCCACATTGGGCTTTCTTTGCTCTTGCACTCTTCTTTCATGTCACATTTCCTGAAGGTATTAGCAGTATTAGGGTGAAAAGAAAGCATTGGAAGATCAAAGAGGAAAAAGATTGCAGAGGTGCCAGTGCCAGGTAACTTCACAATCTAATAATGTTCATACAAACTTTGATTTTCTCAAAATCTTAGATAGAGATTCATCAATCAACCAACCAGTCTTTGTTATTCAAGCAAGCATGGAAAAAGCACGCACTTACCATGCAAAAAAACACAGACATTATTTGCGTACACCCCCCCCCCCCTTCTCCCCTCTGTGAATATCAATTTTTTATGCATTCATCTCATGTTGTGGTTTATGAATTTTTAGTATATCTAGCAAGAATTGCTGCAAGGCTATGAAAACTGTAACTTGTAAGCTGAATTTTGGTAGACTTGACTTGACCCCTGATATCCTCACATCCATTTTCTGCCCACAAAACAAAAATTAAGGGTTTTACTGATCTAAAAAAGTCTCTCATGAAGGAATAACTCAGCCACTTTGTTGACAACCTTTGAAATGACATGTTAGCGTGACAGCAGTTGTTAGCAGATGTGCAAGCATTGATGTTCTCATTTATCCATCAAGATATGATCACTGAACCAAATGTCACAATGTTGCAAGATTCACACAAAAAACACCTTAAGCTTAGCTGCAAAGTTGATATACAGTATATTCACTTTTTGTCATCCAATTTTTTTGGTGACTTTGTTGTAGAGTTAAACATACAGCCCATCACAAAGAAACTTTAATACTCTTTGAGGTGTGAAGAAACCTTCAAAGCAAAATTAAAATATTTCATGGCCAAATCGTCTCTGAACTTTTATTTTTGAGAAATATTTGGCTATTCACTATAATTCTATGTTTTGAGCCCAATGAAGCTCATTTCCTCACTAAAAATGGTACTGTCTGTCAAGGAACAAATACATTGTGGCAGTACAAACAGCAATCATAATTCATGCAACTTTTTGTGCTAAAAAGAGGAGAATTTAATTGTGAAATTAAGAAAATTTTAGTCCTATTGGCTAGTCCAAGTTTCTTTCAATGGAAAAAGGACATTAGGAAGCATGGAAGCTGTAATAATCATCAGCATAGCATTGCTGATAAATGAATAAAAACACTTCAGAAAATCTTAGCAAGGTGATCGCTTGTTCAGTCATAAGGTATCAAGTCTGTGTCTCATTTACAGTATCTCCTTTCTTAAATGCTTGCAGGTCTGGTTTTGATCAAAGTGCAAATTTTAAATTTTCTTTGCAACCATAGTTGCAAGAATGCTGGAAATGTATCACAATTTACTACTTTCGTTACCAGGTTCAGATTACTATTTATTTAGATTAAGATTTTGATAAAGATCAAGTTTGACAAATGAGTTTTGCAGATTGCATTCACATTTTTCTATCTGCTGATCTTTTGACATCCACTTCAACAAAATATATCTTACCTTAAGGATCTGGTGCATACTTGTGAGAGAGAAAGCCTAAAGGGAGAACATCATTTGTGACTGTGGTGTCCTTTCCAAAGACAGTTGGTAAAATCCACTTGGTGATCCGTTGATCAGGCTTTGGGACTCGCACCAATTTTGCTTGATTTGGGGATTCAATTATCTGTTCAAATTTGTGAATCAAAAATTCAGCTGATTTCAGTTTCAGAATGTTGACACTCTTACTGCTAAAATTGGTCTTGCATGGTGGCACAAATGAAGACTGAAAGTTATGCAATTCATGTTTCCTTGCATCTATCTCCCTGGCAGCCTGTTTTATCATTTCTTCATTGTCTGTTATTCTGGTGTTGGCACGAAGGACAGAATGGAAGTTCTCCACTGGATACTCGTCAAAAGCATTGAGGGATTGACAGATTACATTGGCAAGAGGATGTTCAATGCTCTTCCAATATTCCATATTGGAGAGAGCGATCAAAAGAGCCTTATCATAATGCCTCCTTCTGAACATCATGAACATGATCCAACAGCGAAACATGGAATCATAAAAAAGGTCTGCCTTATTAGCTTTAAAGATCACTGAGTAGATGCTCAAGGTGAGTGGGACATAGATGTCAAGAAGATTCAACAATGTGAGGAACTGAACATCCTTGGAACCTGCAAACGCAGACAATATCGCATCTCTGACAAGCAACCACCCACCATACAAAACCTCCAAAAGCAAAGAGATCCTCCAAGGCTGTGGTTTCTTTGCAAGTACCCTCTTGCTGCCAAATACAAAGGCATACAAATCCTTGAAGAAAGGATGAAACTTCAGCACAACATTCTCACAAGCATTTAGAGATATGTGTAAGGGGCCAATGAATGGAATGAGGTTGTAAATACCCTGATCATAGACAACTTGGCGAACAAAGAACTGACATGGCCAATCTCCAATGAGTGGTACAAGAAATTTATTAAAATAGATAGACAAACCATTCTCAAGCAGAAATTCAATTGCAGAGCGGAAGCTATCAACAGATTTCAAAGGAAGCTTGATGCAGTCTGCAAGTTTACAGTCCTCCATTGACCTCATAGTTTGCAGTTCTTGGATCTCCTGCTTTTGATAATCATGTATCAGCAATCTATTTCTTTGGGATTCAGGGTCAAAAAATTTTGCTTGGAGCCAATCTGGCATGACATCAACATACGTTTTGGAAAGGAGTGGTGCATTTTCTTTCAAAAGAGGCTCAAGCAATGTGACATTTGCAGGTGCTATATCCTGATCAGCAAAATAATGTGGTTTAATGGCAGGGACTGTTGGAAATTTCTTCAAAAGTAGTGTTGCCATATGACATACTTGGGTTTGGGTGGAGGTAGATGGGCGGTGATGACTGTGAATGTTATGGTAATCGTCTATGAAAACTGTTATCATGTATTCATTGTCAACAGCATCCTTAAAAAACTGATGTACTGTTTCAAGGTGTTCAGAGGAAACTTTCTTTGTTGCACTTAAAACTGTATTAGGGTGAGCTGCAAGTCCCATATTTCTTAAGGTTTCCACTCCTCTACTTGAAATCCCTAGACCCTTCAGTGTCCTTGCCGTAGCAATTTGAAACCAATTGGCTTGCTGGGACTGACCGTACATTAAGGTGTAGATAATTGAAACAGTTCTTCTTTCATTCAACAACTTTCTTTTCTCTGATTGCCTGTCAGTTGTCATGACATCCATTACAACGTTAAAAATCTTAGTTGCTCCTGCTTCCTCGCACAATTCTCTAAATTCTGCGGGCTCAGATATTGGGTTGCCACCTTTACCAAATCTTTCTTTGCATCTCTCCCTTACCTTACTTATCTCATCATGTAAATTGCAGTGGTTTTTTGCCCTCTCTATCAAAACTTTCGAATACTAATCTATTTATCACCACATTATCATCTTCATCTAAAACCACCTCTCCAACTTCTTCGTAATTTTTTTTTGAATTTTTTTCTGTTTTTTTATTTTCATCCATTTGTGACTCTTCATTGCAATTTTTTTGGGTCTTTTCTTTATTTTTCTTGCCACTGTTTTCACTATTTTCATCTAATTTTTTTGGCTTTTTTTCAATTTTTTTCTTTTCACTGTTTTCACTATTTTTGTCAATTTTTTGGGGGTTTCCTTCTGTGTTTTTCTTTCCACTGGTTTCACTTTTTTCATCATGTTTTTTTGAGTTGTTTTCTTTTATTTTTTCATCATTATAATCTGATTCTTGAGAACTAAGCCACAGTTTCTGGCTTGGGCAGCTTAAAGTTTCAGTTCTTTCTGAATCAATCTCCAGCATGTCGTCTTCCACTTCCATTGTCTCCTCGTCACCTTCATCTTCGTATCCTTGCACTGGAGCTGCATTCTTTTCTTCCATGTTCTTTGATTCTTCTTTATCAATTTTTGGCTCCTCATCCATAGATTGTTGCTGTAAAACATGTGCTTAATTGTTAACCAAAGCTAAACTTAAACTTATTTCCTAATATTAATATCAAAAGCACTCAAGGATGTCATGACAACTTCAGCAATCAGATAGGAAAGGTGTTGAATATATGCCACAAGGCTTTGTCTTTTATTGTAGTGTTTATTTCCTTTCCAGTAAGCAGCATGTGTAGATGTACTTTGTATTATAAAACAGCTCTTGGAACAGTACTCAACAGTGACACTTTGTAGCACTTATCAGTTTTGCATAACCTGTCAAGTTTATTTATTTTGATACTTTTTTCTTTGCTTTGAGTAATCATGCAGTTCCTATGTAATGAAGCTGACTTTAGCAGAAAACTATCTTGAAAGGTAGAGATAAATTGTAGCAAAGGAACAGATGGTTTAGGCTAAGATGACTATAGTGCTGACTATAGATAATATATGTGCTGGCAAAGAAATTTGAAGTTGTTGAAGTGTGAAGTGAAATTTGTAAAACAACAAAAAGAGAGCGGTTAACCTCAGAAAGTTTTCCGAGTCCTTGGAAAGTCTATCAACTTGAGCTACAAGGAAATGTTTCCATAATCAATACTCAGACATCGCATACCCGTGGGAAGTTTCTTTTTCTTTCATTTTGTAAGAACCTAGTCAAGTCTCGTTTCAGGGGTGCCAGTTCGATACATTTTGTGCAAACACGGACAACTTTGTGGGCTTTATCACCTCTCTCAACAGCCAACTTCCTGAATGCTTGCAAATAACGATACGGTGGAATCTTAGAATCAATTACATCACTTTTCTTGGTCCTGCACCACCTAAAGTGGTCAGAATTTGAACAGAACTTTCGTATCTTGCCCATATCACTCTCTCATTATCTTGTTATTTTAGGCTACCGCGCCAAAACTGGCTGCTAAGTTTCCCGCTAAAATGCTCCCCAGACCCCAGACAAGAGTGCCCTGCTATGGTTAAAACAGACACTTACCTTGGACAAGCTTTCATCATGAAATGAAATGAGAAAAAGTAATGTTCAAGAGTAAAAGTATAAAGTAATATACAAACCACCTTTCTGGGCCTACCCGTTGGCTTGCCCTAAATACAACCTGACTTGTTGGATCTCGAAAGACTTCAATATATTCAGCTGATTGATACATTTCGCTTCAAAAATCCATCTTCCAGCCACCAAGATTATTGATCACATTGAATCACAGAATCTTTTGATCCAGGAAAACTAAAGTTGCTCTTGAAAAAATGCTCGCACCTTCTTCTCAGCCCACAAAGGTAAACAAAGAGCCATTTCGAAAGAACTTCGTTTTGATTCCGACAAATTTTGGATTGCGCAATGCTGTTGTTGTCTTCATTCATTGTCAAGGTTTCTCTCAACATGCTCCCAAACAAGCGGGAAATTTAAACTTGAAGCAGTCAACAACAGAAACAAACCAGAAGAAGGAAGGTTTCTCACGGATGCTTCAGGAAAAACCAGAAAGAACTCATCTCTGGCGTTCTTGTCCATTACCAAATCTAATCTTGGGAGCATCAACAACAAGACGTTCCGCACAAAAAATTTTGGGGAGGGGAGAGAGGTTGATTTACCATCCTTTATCTTTAGAGACGACACCTTCCCCCCAATTTAGGGCGCATAGCTGTAGTTCAGAAAAATCTCGGTAAGCTTAAATCTGTCAAGGCTTCCCCGTGCGAAGAAGGAAATTCCTGCCACCGGCAAAATTAGGGTAGGTCTAAAATGGGCCTAGGCCTTCAGTGCAGCGCAGACTGTATGGCGGGTGGGAGGGGGGGGGGGTGGGTAAAATCATCGTTTTAGCAAAAACTTAAATCTTCCCAGCTTAGGGCGTGGAGCTGTATTTCAGAAAAGTATCGGAAAGCTTAAGTCTGAAAAATATTCCTCTTACAGCAAAGGAAATTCTCGTCGCAGGCAAAATCAGTGGAGGTTCAGGGAAGGGCCTAGGCATCCCGTGCGGTAGGGTGGGGTGGGGATAGGCGATCAATAAGGCTCGATTTCTTTAGAAAATACAATCTTCTCAATCTATGGGCCGATGGTTTGTTTGAGCAAGATATCTAGGAACTTAAATCTAAAAAAGTTTTCCTGTCTGAGAAAGGACATTTTAATGGTGGGCAAAGTTTTGGGGGGCGTGCAGAATGGGCCTAGGCATCCTTGGAGGCATGGCGGAAGTGGAAATAGGCGATGTTTTATAGCAGATATTTTACAAACGGTAAGCCTCTCTGCTTAGGGCTCGGAGATTTGTATCAAAAAAATACTCGAGAAACTAATCTTGAAAGATCTACTTTGTACCAAAACGTAAATTTTTTTCCCGGGCAAAAGTTGGGGGGAAGGTTTTTCTCCACAGCAACTGTGTTTTGGGATGCAAACTTGAAAATTCAAGCTGGAAATGGAGGCAGCTGATTGGCCAATGATTTTATGTCAACAAACCCGCTGGTTGGTCTATTACAAAATGTGCTCTTGTTATCCATTTCCACAATACCCAAATACTTGTATCCATTTTCATCGATTTCTTTCATAATTTGCCCATTCGGAAGCGCAATACCATTTTGGTTCACAACTTTTCCTCTCTTCATTACCAGCACTCCACACTTTTTTAAACCGAATTGCATCCCAATGTCTTCGCTGAAGAGATGTACAGTTTGTACTAGTGAATCTATTTGGTCCTGATTCTTGGCAAACAATTTGAGATCATCCATGAATAATAGATGATTGACTCTGAATTCCTTGTCACCCCATTCATAAAAAGCTGCTACTTTCCTCAAGATCAATGTCAGTGGAATCAGACATAACACAAACAGTAGTGGAGATAGGCTGTCCCCCTGGAAAATTCCTCTCTGAATATGCACATCTCCCAACCTTTCACCAGCCGATGTTAATTCTAGCTTCCATGATCGCATACTGTCACTCATGAATGTTCTAACATTCTCTGCTATCCCGAATGTTTCCAGGCACTCTATAATCCAGCTATGGGGAACCATGTCGTATGCCTTTTTGTAGTCAATCCACGCCATAGCTAGATTAGTCTTTCTCCTTTTACTATCTTTCAGCACAGTTTTGTCTATCAATAGTTGGTCCTTTGTTCCACGACTCCCCTTTCGACAACCCTTCTGTTCATCTGGTAATATTTTCTCCCTTTCCAAGAAACCATATATCTCTTCTGCAATCATGCCCGTGAGTAACTTCCACATTAAGGGTAGGCAGGATATGGGTCGATAATTATCAACTGCTCTGCCCTTAGCAGGATCCTTCTGACATAGAACAGTCCTCCCATATGTCATCCACTCAGGTAGCCGGTTTGCGCCACATATGATTTCATTCAGCTGATTTGCTATTCTTTCGTGCAATGATGACAGTTGCTTGATCCAATAGCCTTGGACACCGTATCTTCCTGGAGCCTTCCAATTAGGGATCTTTCTACTCTGTTTTTTAACCATCTCTACTGTGATCTCCATCTCTCTCATATTCACGTTGTTTTGTTCTCTTTTCAGATCTTGCAACCAATCTGCTTGTCTGTTATGTCCTTTTTCTATGCTCCAGATCTCACTCCAAAACTTTTTACTCTCTTCAGCATCCGGTATTACACTCTCGCCACTAGCTTCCCGGTTCAGTTCTTTATACACTTTTTTCTGCTCCACTGCAAACATTCGATTCTGTCTGAATTGTGTTATTCTATCTCCATACCTCTTTACCTTCGCAGCTTTTGCTACCAACCTTTGCTTCAATTCTTCAATAATAGTTGTGAGACCTTTTCTTTTGATTCCATACCTATCACCTAAACTCTTGACCTTCCTTTTCCCTCTCACACCAGTCTGACCTCTTTTTTCTCTTTCAAGTATATTGATATCTTTCTTCAACTTCTTTATATCTCCTTCAATACGTCGCTTCCACCATGGCTCCTCTTTCTTCCCCTTCTTTATGTTCTTTAATCCTAGCTGTTTAGCTACCCAACGACTATATTATTATTATTATTATTATTATTATTATTATTATTATTATTATTATTATTATTATATTATTATATTATTATTATTATTATTCATTATTATTATTATTTTCATATTTTTTTTTTCTGAGCGAGTGAGCAGGACGATCGATTCTGTGCCAGCTCCAGATTTGTTTTACGAAATTTCATTTGTACAAGGCATTTAGGGAAACAATATTATAACAGATGCTCGTATTCCACACCAAGATAAGCCATGAAAGCGATTTACTTTGGTTTTCTTCTCGTATTCTTTGGAATTTGCAAGTTTTGTGGTGATGAATTCAAGGTCGTCGGTCGACACGAGTGGAGATGCCGAGGGAGAAACATCGAAGAAAGCACCACAAGCCAAAGCTCCCAGGCAAGCAGAGGAAACGAATTCATCCCAAGCACACAAGATGAAAATGACAGGTGTAATACTGATGAAATTGAATGTGCTTGTGGACGAAAATGTAAAGGCCTTCGAGGTATAAAACGACACCAGAGATCGTGCAGGGTGATAAAGGGCCTAAGCGAGCACCTGTCACGTGACCTGCAAGAAACAGCCCAAGTTCAAGAAGAGGCTGAAACAGAAGTCACAACAACTGATATTCCTTCGTTTAAACCAGGTATTAAGCTCCCCAAATCTGATCAAGCATGGGCTACGGCAAACGATTTCTTCAGAGCACACCTTCCAGTCTCTGATATAAACAATGAGAATTTGGATGATACAATGCGCAAATTCAACGACGTTGTTTACAATTATATGGCCGAGTCGTATGGTACTGTTGACAATTCAGAACCGGTCAATGAGCAGCTGAGTCAAAAGTATGTTGGAAAAAGCAAGAACTATTTGAAAAAATCTCTGTTTTACTTAAAAAGAAAGAAACCAATGGAAGTCCAGGAAATAAAGTTTGTATCAAAACTCTTAAGATCATCCCTAAGAAACGGATCAAAAGACTGTTTGAGGAACAATCAAACATATTCAGTAGATCACAATCAATTGATTAAAAAGAACTTTTGGTCCTACGTGAAAAGATTTATTGAAATACCCAAGAGAGTGATGCCGAAGTTTAACAAACTTGTTTGTCAACAATACTTCCGTAAAGCGTTCCAGGCTGTAAGCCCCAGGAAAATTTTTCGCATTCCAGCCTGGATACCTGCATTCCACACACCGGTGAAACAATTCAACAATGCTCCTCCGTCATACAGACAAGTAACAAATATTATCCGGCGAATGAAAGCATCAGGGTCACCGTGCCCCCTGGATCAAATATCCATCATTGTTTTCAAGAAATGCCCCTATTTGCGATCATTTATTCATGATGTGATCACTAAGGTTCTCATAACAAATCACATACCAGAAACATGGAAGAGGGCAGTCACGATTTTGGCTTATAAGAAAGGCGATGAATCCGAACCCCAAAACTTCAGGCCTATCACGTTGGAAACAGTTCCCTTGAAAATATTTACATCATTTCTTAGAAACAGAATCTACGAATTCCTGAAGGATAACAATTATATAGAGTCAGAAATTCAGAAGGGTTTTGTCCCCAAAATGTCAGGGACCTTTGAACACACATATCACCTCGCGCACCTGATCAACCACGCCCGTAAAAAGCAAAGATTTTTGACAGTTACATTGCTCGATTTAAGAAATGCATTCGGCGAAGTACATCACAGTTTGATAAAAACAGTATTAGAGTATCACCATCTTCCTAATGAAACTAATAGTTTGATTCAGCAACTTTATACTAACTTCTTTACCTGTATTACAACTGATTCCTACAGAACAGATTATATACATGTTGGTAAAGGGGTCCTACAAGGAGACTGTCTGAGTCCACTTTTATTCAACCTGATAATAAACACCTTCATCCAACATGTAAAAAGTGCAAGCTACCGACAACTGGGTTACCAGTTCAGCAAATATTTCCAGCCCCGTCACTGGTATCAGTTTGCAGACGATGCTGCAGTCATTTCCGGCCAGCAGAGTGAAAATCAAGTGCTGCTAAATGCTTTCACGAGGTGGTGTTCCTGGGCAGATATGCTGATAAGAGTCGATAAATGCAAGGCCTTTGGAATGGAAAAGGTTGGTTCAAATGCAAAACAAGTCCCCACAAAGTTGTACGTCAACAATGACTTGATCCCAGCCGTTGGACAAGGCGAAGATTTTGTTTATTTGGGTCGCTCTTTCAATTATGAAATGGACAATAAGAGCCACAAAGACAAGTTAATTGGACTAACTCGGGATATCATGCAGCAAATCAACAGTCTCCCCCTGCATCCAAAAAATAAGATTGCTCTTTACTCCAGATACTTGCTGCCAAAACTGTCGTGGCACCTGACAGTTGCTGATCTGTCAAAAACGTGGGTTATACAATCACTAGATAGCTTGTGTAACCAATATATCCGTGATTGGCTCGAAATTCCAATATCTGGAACAATGGACATAATTAGCTTACCAAAAAGTAAATTTGGGCTAAACATCATACCTGTCTCAATAAAATTCACCCAATGTCAAGCAACAATAAGAAACTGCCTAAAAAATTCAGTCAATGAGGATATTCGGCATATTCATGAAGCTTCTAGCTATGGTACTAACGTTCAATATGACCAGTACAAGACCACTCGAGAGGTTCTCAAAGACATGAGAGCAGCCACAACTGATCACATAATGACCAAACTTACGTCGCAGGGTTTCATCATTCGCGCAATTTGGGATGCAGTGATGCCAGCTTACAAGGGACATTGGCTGTCAACATTTGACAAAATGCCAAGAAACATATTCAACTTTTGTATACGGTATTTAAACAATACACTAGCCACGAATAAAAATATGTTTACTTGGAAAAAATCAGCTAGTGCTCAATGCAGTGTATGTAGTGCTCCACAAACACTAGGTCACGTAATTGGTGGATGTGCCGCTCATTTGAATGAGGGGAGATACACATGGAGACATGATTCTATTCTTAAGAACCTGGCTGATTATCTGAAAGTGATAGGAAATGTAACTGTTTACGCTGATTTAGATGGATACCCATCACCTTCGGTAATAACTGGTGATGAATTGCGACCTGACATAGTGGTAATCAAAGGAAATTTGCTATACATACTGGAACTAACTGTTGGATTTGAAACCAATATCTCCAAGAATGCTGAGAGGAAGGAACAAAAATATGCAGATCTGATTGAGAATTTACGAGGAAGTCGTGGACAAAATAAGTATAACAACGTTCACTTTATAAATCTATCATTAGGAGCCGTAGGAATAATTGGAAAAGAAAGTCAAAATCTGAAGACTATGCTGCAAGAAATCGGTCTGTCAAAGAGTGCAGAGGATTATATTGTTAAGAAACTAATAAATGTTTGTATAAGGTGCACATACTTTTTGTTTTGTAAAAAGGACAGCGATTGGCCAGAGACTGAACTGCTTTCATGGTAAATCTTTTGTGCTATGTAGTAAAATGCAAAAATAGGTTTGTATGAATTCATGTTGTTATTCTTTTATTTCGTTTTATTTTTAACTAGTATATTTTAGCCTTTGTACGTTCCAGTGCAGCTTGCCAGATTTGAGATTGCTGTAATGGTTTTTAACTCTTAGCTTGTATTTTAATGGATTTTTGATTAAAATGATACATGATGTTTAAAAAAAAAAAAATTATTATTATTATTATTATTTTCAATTCCTCCTTCCCTCCTTTTCCGTCTCCAATCAAAACCCCTGGGACTGGCAGCCCTACTCTCATGTTGTTGGAGCCAAGAACTACTGAGAAAAACATCCATCCAATGACCCTCCAAGGATTTGCAAAACGGCTAAAAACTATTTTTGCCTCTGCTAAATCCCGGATGGCATGATAGGGAATTCCACCCTACCACCATGTGTAAACAACACAAAGCCAAAGTCTAGAGTGCCCCGCCCAAGTAGACCCAGACTCCTAAGTTAAGTGTAATGGCAGAATTCATGCCGACCCACACGCAAACATATCGAGCTCAATATCTGCTGCCCTCTCGTTTAGGCCCGCGGGTACGAATGTTCCAAGTTTGTATTGCCAAAATAACTCTTTTCTTCGAAGTGAGTAGACATCCTCTGCTGTGTCAATAATTTTGATGGTAACAGAAAAGTTTCCCCCGTGTTGTTCATCGAAAAAATGGCTAAAAAAGCCAGCTTGTGGGACAGGTTTCCCTGTCCCAAGAGTGCCCTCGGTATGTTTGCGTGCGTATGTCCTGAAATACGATTTATAAACATTAAACCTTTGCCTAAACTTGTTTTTTGTGCTGCCTATGTACTTTTTATTGCAACAGTTACACTGCAACATATAAACCACACTTTCTGTGTTGCAATGAAAGGCCCCTGAAAATATTTTAAATGTCCTAGAATCATCTGCATTTTTAAAGGTATCCCCTTCTTGTATTGGAGACGGAGACGTGAACAATGGAGACGGAAAAGGAGGGAAGGAGGAATTGAAAATTGAATGGAGATCCACTTTAGAGACGGGGTTTTTTATAGTTGATATCTTAGTCGTATTGTATGATGTTGTTGCCTTTATATTTCACTTTGTTGTCTCCATTGTTATTTAAAGTAAAACAAGTTTTTGTAAACCGTATTGTAATGCAAATTAAATATTTATGTATTTATACTTGCTCGGCTGTCCCAGTTTTAGTAACTGACGAAGATTTTATAATCGAAACGTTTTTATTTAAACAGTTGTGTTTCTACATTTTATTTTCTGTTTATTCTGGATGTGGTTTTAGTTTATATATTATTATTATTATTATTATTATTATTATTATTATTATTATTATTATTATCAATTTCTTTACCGTTGGATACATAAAAAAAAGACTTCAGCTTTTCCTCCCCGTGCATCCAGATAAAGAAAACATCATCGATGAATCTCATCCAGATGAGGGGCTTGTCAGGTGAAGCCTCCAACAACCTCTCTCCCAACCGGGTCATGAAGAGATTGGCATAGGCCGGAGCGAACTTCGTGCCTATAGCCGTACCCAATATATATATATACTTGTACACACCTCTTCGAAAGCTTTCTTTTGCAAAGGGGACAATATACTCCAGATTTTCTATTGTTCCTTGACAACAACTCACTTATGCATTCCCTGAAACAAAAACAAAATATAAAAACTCGTTTGTATAATGTTCACATCCCCAATATGATCATTCCGTTGATGTGGCCAATGTTATGATCAAAATTGCATTTTACCCATTGTTGTTTATCTTCCATGGCATTGTGAGACAAGCTTGGTAATGTTGCTGTTTCTTCATTTTCTCTCGTCACACACAACTTGGATCTTTACACATCTTTGAGTGAAGGTTTGAAATGAGACGCATCCCTGCGTGGAAGCTCAAGCGCAAAACACTGTTTGAACTTTATTTGAATAATGCCAGCAGTCTTTCCGAGGTGTGTGTGCGATGAGAGAAAAACGAAGGAAAACCAACATTATCAAGCTTGTCTCGCTATCCTGTGGAAGAGAAACAATACAATAGGCAAGAATACAATATTGATCATAACATTGGTCACATCAATTGTTGCCATGCTAAAATGAACCAAATACAGGCCTTTCAAGCTCAAAATTTGAATTGAGGGGTAATTCGTGCATGCAATATATTTCTATCTGATTATTGTGTGCAGGGCAAAATATAGTAGGGGAGACCGGGGTCAATAGTAACACTTTTTGGAAAATCAGACATATCATCTAAATAATGATTACTTGCGCTCTTGAATGAGCATAGGAATCTTTCGTCGTACATAGCCGATTGCTCGTGGCCCATGGTCGAAACCGTCAAAGCCTCATTTTCACGGACCAATCAGACGGCTAAAAAGGGAAGGAGACAAAAGAAACCCGTGAAGATTTTCCTAAATTTTACCTACCTTCATGAAACGCAACCAGGACAAAAAACTGCTTGAAATTTCCCGAATTTGTTTAAAGCAATCTACTCTCCAGATGTTTGGGAGTACAAGTTTGGATGCCAGTTAAAATATCTTCAGGATTGGCGGAGTTATTGCCTCTCCAATCGACAAAATCGGCGAAGGCTAGTCGAGACCTGTTTACGCCACTTCAAGTCAGGTGATAAAGCCTCTTGATAAAACCCCTTTTGAATTTTATAAGTTATTTCGCAACGAGCAAACTTTTGCCATGAATGTAAAAAGTAGTACAATACAGAAACTTCCCTAGAGTATTGCCACATGGCTTGAAATGCGCGAACAAGCCTTTGTAGACTTTTTCAATTCACATAGAAACCGTAGAGGCATTGAATCTTCAATAAAAGAAAATTTAGCGAAAGACAATAACAAGAACAATTGAAAACACAGATTGTGGCGTTTTCGGGTCGTTCTTACAACAATCACTATTGTTATTACTATTGTCTCCCGGCCAGAATCTCTATTGTTCGAGGTTCAGTTCCTATTGTCGGTTTGTCTGTGGCCATAACTCCACCAATCCTGGAGATATTTTAACCGGCATCCAAACTTTTACTCCCAAACATCTGGAGAGTAGATTGCTACAAAAAAAATTCGGGAAATCTCAAGCAGTTTTTTGTCCTGGTTGCGTTTTATTAAGGTAGGTAAAATTTAGGAAAATCTGCATGGGTTTCTTTTGTCTCCCTCGCTTTTTAGCCGTCTGATTGGTCCGTGAAAATGAGGCTTTGGCGGTTTCGACCATGGGCCACGAGCAATCGGCTATGTACGACGAATGATTCCTATGCTTCTTGAAGGTAGATGCTATTGTAGTTACATCTCTTGGAAAAAATTGACCTTAGTTTCAATTACGCGGAACCAATTTTTGTGACGCTGTGATAGTCTTAAAATCAGTGGTCAAGTGTTACAATTGCCCCCTGTAACACGGGCCAATTGTAACACATGGTTGGAGCAGTTGTTACATATCTTTAAAATCATTACAGATAATTACTGCACGACTCGGTTTGTTTCCCTTCACAAAATGTAGCACCAGGTAGCAGATTATTCATTGCTTCAAACGACAAAAAAAGACAAATACACCCTGTAGAACGTCTGTGCAGGGTGTAGAGGCTGTTCAGTAAGGCAGCGGTTGCCCAGTGCGATACAGGGATCGCATGATGTCATTTTTTTTTTTTTTTTATATTCAGCATAAAAATTTACAAAAACGGGATTACTTATAACAACACTTACGAACTACTTTACTACACTACCAGGACGAGATACCATGGGGAGCAAAATACCATGACTACCCCATGGCTTTGACATAAAGACGAGCAACTAAATTAAACCTACATACAATTAAATACAATTTCTACTATAATTACGCGCAAACAATCTCTACTGATAAACACTGGAGTCAGTTTCACATTGGATGTCAGGCAACCATTTGAAGGCTTATAATTTAAGTGTGAGTTACACGTCAATCGCAATAATATTTTATATACTGAAATTACCCAACATCCAATGCAAAACAGACGTACAGGAGTGAAAAAAAGGAAGGAACAAAAAAGGACTTTGTGGCTGAGTGGCGCAGAACAAGGATTCAAATCTAATCAAACCGACCTGTTTTTTGTATGAAATCAAGAGTTAATTCGAGGATGTTTTTATTAATGTTATCAGAAAGGTCTTTATCACCATACAACAAAATTTGTACAAGATCGTTGTTAGAAAGGCTGTTGATTTCAACAAATGGTCGTAATACTACCGAAACTCCAGCGAGAAGATTTCGTCGTTGAATGACAAACGAAGGGCAAAGCAACAAAAAGTGCTCCGTATTCTCAATACCGTCATTCGTTGGGCACATTGGGTTTACGGTGTCTCTAAAATTGTGCTTGAATTTGTGGAAGTTTAGCCTGCTGAGACCAACCCTTATTTGGGAAAGGTAAGATAGGCCTATTGGGTCATGAATACCAAAGACAGGTTTTGCAGGGGGGCGAATTTTGGATAGAAGCTTTGTCTTAAAACCAGCAACAGACGGTGCAAGCCTGATTTCGGGATCAAGTTTATTCCATTCAGATGTGCAGTTTGGATAGAAGCTAGATTGAAATTTTTCTGTTCTTGCCTTTATTCGCCCAACAGCATCCTGATTGCGAAGGTAGTAATTCGACTCAAGAGGTTTTCGGATTGGCTCCTTTGTATACAAGGGGGTGAGATTATTCATAATCTTATAGAACAAAGTGAGGCGCCTACTCCACCTTCGGGAACTAAGTGACTCCCAGCCAAGCTCTGCATACAGTTTTTCCGGGGAAGATCCCCTCCATGTTCCTGTTACAGCAAGAGCAGCCGAGTACTGGACAGACTCTAGTTTTTCCATCAAATTTGATAGCATGATGTTTTGACTGAATTCACAAACTTTAGCTGGAATATGGTAGATAACATCCCCGTAGTCCAGGTGGGGTCGCACATAAAGCTTATATAACTCGTCATTGGAGGGAATATGATGTCATTGGAGGGATCACTTGCAGTAAATTTGAGGCTATTCAGTTATTTACAGGGATAACATACAGTAAATGAGAGGGGTACGTAGTGTCATTGGAGGGATTGCCTCTGTAAATTTGAGGTTATTCAGTAAATTATAGGGCTTACATGATGTCGTTGGCGGGATTACATCAGTAAGGGTGAGGCTATTCAGTTACTTACAGGGATAAAAAGCAGTGCCGTACAGGGATAAAATCGTGTCGTTGCAGAGATGACATCAGTAAAGTAGCGGTTATTCAGTATTCTGCATGGAAAACATCTTGTCATTAGAGGGATCACATTAGTTATTTCAAGGTTATTCAGTTACTTACAGGGATAACTTCCAGCAAGGCAACGGGATAACATTTTTTTTTATACATCATTTAATAACTTACAATACATATTACTTTCTACCCTGGGTACCAGCCTCTCTAACGTTAAAAACAGAGAGTCTGGTACAGTGCGCCCAAACCTCGTTCCGGTGCAAATCTGCTGAGCTCATTTGGAAGTAGCTTAGCCTATTCAACGGACTGGAATCTTGGAATCCTGGAATCCTGGAATCAGACTCCACGAGAGCCTGGGCCTGCTACTCTGGCCTACTGGAATAACATCGAAGACGAAGAAAGAACTTCTTCGCCATTTGCCGAAATTATCGGGATGAGCAAGTGTTGTGAGAGGATTTTTGCAAGGAGTTTCCATCCAGCACTGTCAATGAATCGCAACTGACTCGCATATCACACACAGTCAAGAGTCAAAGAAGTCTTCTCGTGACAGCGATGAACACCGTCAGACGTTTTTCTTCATTCGGTGCAAACATTGGGAAAATGGGCGCTTGCGCGGTCATGCAAAGAACAAACAAATATGTGCTTTTCCTTCCTATTATTATTATTGTGGTGTGAATCGATTTTAAAACTTGACAAGAACTGAAGCTTGGGAAATTGCACTGCGATCTTCATATCATCAATGGTATGAACTCTGAACTTATCAAGTGAAAAAGAAAATGACAATTTGACAACTTACAAACTTGGCTTGAGTATATTTTAAGCAACTGTGGAAGTTTTAAAGCACACACGAGTCCTTGAAATATATATTAGCAGCACCATTTAGCTCACAGTCGTCAGGAGCAGGTATGGCTGCAGAAACAATTATAAAAGGGTCTTTTTGATGAAGTTGCTTCGCCTCGCCAGCTACAAGTCAGCCCCACCACAACACCATTGTATCTTGCTATATATTATACCAGTTCTTCATGTTATCACTGAGACTAAAGGTTGTTGGATTCTTTTGTTGTGAGTGGTGGAAGAGTTTTGAAACATTTTCCATACATTCAAAACTTGTAACAGCCCATCCTATAGCACCAAAAAAAAGTTTCTTAATTTCAAGTGAAAGTTTCACTTCTTTATACAAAAAGTTTCTTAATTTGTTTCTACTTTCGGTACAAGGATTATGGCATGATCTCTACCACTCCTACTTCTGCAGATGTGTTTATAGACATAAAAGCAACATTTTGCAAGAAAAACACTGTTTGACTCAAAATATAAAATTTGAGTGGAAATTATGCAAGAATAAACGTCCAATGTCAAATTTGCCATTAATATCCTTGAATTTAACATTTACAGTTTCTTAATGCTTCTTGTCCATAGTAGTCAAGTTTCCTAAAATATTTAGTCCATCACATTAAGTGTGGAGTTTCTTGAACAAGTTCCTTGTGAAAAACCTGCTAATTAATCCTTGAATGGTAAGAAAGGAAGGCAAGAGCAGAAAATCCACCAACCGAGAGTGTTTAATGGTAAATGTTTTCAAGGATGTTTATTAAGCCAATAATGATCATCTACTTTTATGATGAACTATGCTCCAAGTTGGCACCATATTGTTCCTTAGCTTTGAGCATGACAGTATAATGCTCCCAGCCAGCAACATATTCTTCCTTCCTAATCAGCTGTTGCAGGCTGTGTGTGAGGATTTTTGAGAAGACATTGCTGTACCTTTTATCATCCATTGGTTGCTGCTGTACATTATATAGCACAGAAGAGCCCTACTCTTTAGCTTGAAAAATCTTGTTTTAAGATGTTCACAAGGGCACATGTTGACCCATGTTGTTATGGAGCATGAAGATTGTTATGGAACCTATAAGAAACTTAAGAAACTCTTGGTACCCAAAATTTGACAATTTCACGAAACTTTCAGTACTGGTCCAAATTCTTAGTTGTTTTAAATATGTGTACTGTAAGCATTGCATGAAATATATCTGAGTGTAGCCTGAAAAGTTTCTTATCTGTTTGATACAATAAATTTCTAGTGTCTGAGTTTCTGATTTGACAAGTCATTGCTTCATATCTCTGCAGTGACTGCTGCTAGATCTTACTAGTATACAGTACAGGCCATGTATACATTGACACCACAAGACCGCTCAATGATCCGCAAGAATTTTCCACATAAATTCTTTCAAGAATCTTCAAGGAGTGTGAAAAAATTTGGCGATTCATTGATCTCTATAAAATTGTTAAAAGAACACCACCAATGTACACTGACCTGTGCTGTAAATTTATAAGGCCAAAAGATGAGGCAAGTAAGCAGAAAACTACACAGTATTTTATGTTTGAGACATTATCATATCAAGACATGATATTCGCATTTTGCACGTAAGCTAAATGGTGATAGTTCATATCTGAAACAGCACTTTTAAGTTCTCTTCAACAAAAGCCAGATACCCCCTTATTGTGCTTTCACAAGACAATGACGGGAATTTTGTTCAGTTGCAATGAGCATGTAGACCAATACACGAAAAGGCCAATAAGCAAACATCAATGGCAGCTGCTTTCTCCTGATAATGCAGCCACCATTTTATAGATCCAAGCAGCACCTCTTCAGGATAAATTGATGTGTGATTCCTTTATTAACATAGTTCTTTGCTAAGAGTTCCCATTGATGGTTTCATAGACTGATGTCATTTGGTAGAACAGATGTGTTCTTTTGTCGGATATCCTAAGATAAAAATAAAGATGAGTCATTATTAAAGGTTAGCCCATCTTGTCATACTGTAATTAAATCCAGAAGAACTGAGGAAAAGCATACATAAAAATACTGCAATGAGAGAAAAAGCATACAGACAAATTCATATGGTGCATTGAAAAAGGCATTTAAAAATGGCACAACCCTGTAATCCTTTAAACTTAGCACATTTTCAGAGGCAAAAGTACCATGGGAAGGATACTTGTCTCTGCCCCTTGCACAACAAGTGCACAGGACACCAGTTTTCAACAAGATAACCTCAGGTTTGCAAATCTGTTGTTCAAAGTGTGCCAAAATGTATTGTGTAAATTCTCTAGTGTGGAATTCACCTGGATTTCACCGTCCTCATAGCAAACACCCGCCAAACACCCTTCATTTTCCAGGACTAGACTCTGTCGGTGAAAGGTGCCTTCCATCATAAACCTACATGGATTAAAAACTGGAATAGCCCATGATGATTGGGAGGTCAGTGAGTGCAAAATAACAAATCGAACTTACCTGTTTCCAGTATACTGATACAAATGTCCTTTCTATGGTGTAAATATGACTTGCTGCATATTAGATGACGGGCAATAGGCTTTATTAGCTTCACGGGAGCGCCGATTGACGATGGTGGTTGTCAACAGAACAGTGAAATTTAGGCCCAACTTCGTTGCGATGATTAGAGCGGCAGCTTGACAAAATATCGTTGATCCTTAAATCCATGGGCAGTTTGGCAAGTGTGTCCCATCTGTCTGTAAATGTTCTAATGGCTGAACGCGTGACAGTATCGTTAAACTTATTCGCAATCGGTTGCCTTCTTCAGTCACGCAACCAAATTAATGTTCTGTGTTTTACATCGAAGCTTATCGCAAGTGCTCGCTATTGTTTCACTGTGACCTTTTGCACTTACACAGATATGAATACTGGCTCCTGATTGGTCAATATGGGCACATCAGAACGAGGAGAGGGGCGCACTGAACCAGTCTCTCTATTTTTAACGTTAGAGAGGCTGGTACCCAGGGTAATTACTTTCAACGTTACTTACAAAATACCATACCCTACTACTAATACAATACCAATTGGAGCGAAAACTACGGCTACCTCATGGCAACATAAAACAGGAAATACGAACATACCACTGCACGTAACTGCTAGAGAGAAAAATAATTGCTAATACTACCGTAACCTTAAAGGGGACCTACATAAAACTACACGTAACTGCTACTACAAATAAAAGGAATGTTTAAAATACAAACGGAAAACTAAGGTACAAGCGAAGGAAGCTTGCAATCAAGTACGGTAATTGCAAGTGTAGGCGGAATAACATCGTGTCGGTAAAGGGATTACATCAGTTATTTTAAGGTTGTTCAGTCACTGCGAGGGATACAAACAATGCACTAGAGGGAGCATGTGCACTGATGACAAAATTGTCTATTGTTTTCGAGTGGGGGGGGGGGGTTATTGTGTGCTCGGAACACTGGTTTGCAAACTGTGAGATGGACAAGAAATGGTTCCTCCTAATGGGGTCATTAATCCTACGATCGAGGATAAAGTTGCACAAATAACTACATTGAAAAGTAATAATAATAATGATAATAATGATAATAATAATGATAACAATAATAATCGATTTATTTAAAGTTGGCGCTACATAGCTATGTACAGTAAAAATTAAAAATAATTACTAAACTAGCTAATCCAAGCCAACTGCTAAAAACTAATACAAGTCCAATAAATAAATAAATAAATATACATACATGATTAAATAAATAAGATTTCAAATACGAGGGTCTACTCGTAGGCTAGGTGTTCCGTCTCATCATAATCCTGAAAAATCATTTCTTCTTTTGAAAAATGGATCGATGCGTAGGCTAAGATCGCATTGGATATAGTGCGAATCGAATGGGAATAAAAAGAATTGAGAATAGACTGATATGACTCCAGTGACTAATCATCAAACGAAAACAAAACTCGACCGATAACTCTCTGCTGGCTCAGCGCCCTTCCATATTCCTTGCTTGGCTTCAACGTGACGTTCGCTAAAGTTTAGACTCACGTATCTTGAAGTATCATGAAGAAGAACAATATTGTTTTCACTAGCCCTGCCCCTGGATGGCACGAGCGACAAATGGAGCATTTTAAAAGTACTCCAATAAAATTTCCAAAACCATTCACAACTGGCTTCATGCTGAATAAATAACAAGCCGTTCCCCGGACTGCATTATCGTTGCGACGAAGCATACTGGAGACACAAGAAGATTCCTTTGAAGAGCTTTCCGTCAACTTCTTCTTGTGCGGTGCTTGTAGTAAATATTTACAAAATTCTTCATCCATGTTCACAAAAAACCACAATATTTTTATCTTGATAGAGGCCTAAGCTGCAAACAACATTACGGCGTGACTGTGTTTGATGCAATTCACGATTATCTGTAGTGCTATTCACTTCATATCACCCCGTTTTTAAAAAAAAACACATTAAGAATTTCTAAAGAAATTCCCTAAGCTAACGAGTTCATCCTGTTGCCTTACTGGAAGTTATCCCTGTAAGTAACTGAATAACCTTTAAACTAGATATAACAACAGTCATTGAGTGCTGCCGATTAGTATTTGTACCAAATGCGACTGTAGCGAGGTTAATTTTTATAGAAATTAATTGAATGATTATCACTAAGGAAACGTGTATTATGTTTGAATTTACAGTTGGGTAATGGCTCAAAAGGTAAATGATTTAGAATATTGAGTCACTCTCCTCCGCCGGTTTCTAGTTCCTGAGTCCAAGGCTCTTGGTTCCGTAGTTCTGTAGTCCATGGTTCCGTGGTCCGTAATATTGAGTTCTGCATTGTCAGAAATAAACCTTTGTCGCCCATTGACGTAGTTAGGTAGTTACGTACTTACGTAGATATAAAGAACTCATTATCTTTTGTTGGAAAACTTTTGTTGGTTGTTGAATAAATGCTCACAAGCCGCGCGCCAGCAAACCGCAGCCGTGAGCTGCCCTGTCTACATAGGCCGACGGCAGACAGGCTAATTTCGCTTTCTGATTGATTAAGAGCAGTAAAGCTGCCTTCGGCAGCAATAACTGATGTGATCCCTCTAACGACAAGATGTTATCCACGCAGAATACTGAATAACCGCTACTTTACTGATGTCATCCCTGCAACGACACGATTTTATCCCTGTACGGCACTGCTTGTTATCCTTGTAAGTAACTGAATAGCCTCACCCTTACTGATGTAATCCCTCTAATGACATCATGTAAGCCCTATAATTTACTGAATAACCTCAAATTTACTGAGGCAATCCCTCTAACGACATCATGTAAGCCCTATAATTTACTGAATAACCTCAAATTTACTGAGGCAATCCCTCCAATGACACTATGTACCCCTCTCATTTACTGTATGTTATCCATGTAAATAACTGAATAGCCTCAAATTTACTGCATGTGATCCCTCCAATGACATCATGCGATCCCTGTATCGCACTGGGCAACCGCTTCCTTACTGAACAGCCTCTACACTACTGCACAGACGCTCTACAGGGTGAAATGAGACGCTGTCTTTCTTTCTTGGTAAATTTTGATTCATCAGTTGAAAATGATTGAATCGATTGGGAAAAAATAATCTTTCGTTTACAAATTTCAGCATTTAACTCTTTAATACAACATGGATGCACATTGTTCGACCAGTTTAGAAATTGAATCAAAATAAAGCCATCGGCCAGTCTTACTGGAGCAATTGTAACAGCGTGTTACAACTACCCCTGACCTGGTCAGCTACCGTTATTTCCCATTTTAACCAGAAAACTAAGACCCAGAAAACGAAGAACCAGAAAACGAAGACCCCAGCATATCTATGGAAGCCTATGTGAAAGCCCAGGCCTACGTGTTTTGAACGATAGCCGAACGATGACATGCATTCAATTTCTAAAAATAACAAAGGACTCTGGAAGCGAGCTGCATGTATTTTCTATCAGTTTCTTTTACCTTATTACTCGGAAGGTAATACATGAGAAATGTCCAAACATTGGGCAAGCTTCAAAAACTTTTTTTTTGAAATGGTCACGAGGCCACACGCAGTGAACATGGCGTTTGTTTATGAAATTCGTAAAAGAAACTCTGAGTACTCAAGATCTGATATCACTGGCTCAAATTCTAGAAAAATATTAAGATGTGGATTCCACGCAGGCTACAAAGGTGTGGTTACTGAAAAAAATTCGGTCGATACCCGACCTCATACCAATTTTCCGAAAAAGTATACCAAACCTTATACCTTATACAAAAATCTTGAAAATCGATACCGTTCCTTATCCCAAAATCGTAAAATCGCTACCATTCCTTATACCCAAGTCGTGAAAATCGATACCATTCCCGATTGCACGTCCCCGTACTTAAAATACCGGGTGTCTCAGAAAAAAGTGCCCCCTTTGACTGGTAATAAGAACCATGCAATAAGTTATCATTGCTCCCCGACTTCACAGCTAAATCTATCAATGTTCAGCTTAGATGCACATACCTTGCATTTAGAAATCGTCCACCAAACACCGGAGATACAAGTTCGCAAAGTCAAAATTTACAGTGCACCCAAAACCAGAGGTTTTGAAAAAGGGCCTAGTCATGATTTATATCGTGGACATTTTCCAACGTACCTGTAGACTTTAAGTTTCCGTGTTTTGCTTTTGAAAAGAATAAAAGATGCATGAACATGGCGCTGATTAAACAAATATAGTAAAAATGTGGTAAGAGTGATAAAGTCGTGCCACATCTCCAAAATAAGTGTGCATGTGCTCCTTTTCCTCTTCTTTAATACAAAACACTTGGGATCGAATGCAATGCAAGGACCGTTTCCTCAAAAGAAAAGTCACTTCAAGAACAATTGAAGTAATTCAAGGTATAAATCTTTTCAAAAATAAAAAGTAAAGGTCAAAGTTGAAAATTCGTTTGCAAAATGCCTGTTTGTTGTCAAATTATGGCTAGGCCATTTCTCAAAACCTCTGGTTTCAGGTGCACTCCAAATTTTGACCTTGTGAACTCATATCTCCGGTGTTTGGTGATCGATTTCCAAATGCAAGATATGTGCATCTAAGTTGAAGACCAATAAATGTAGCCATGAATTCAAAAAGTCCCCAAATATTATTGTTTTGTTGCCTTGTTGAGTCAAAAGAGGGTACTTTTTTTTGAGACACCCGGTATATGTGTGCCCCCCCCCCCGGGCACAAATTTCCCAACATGGAACGACAGTAAGAAGAAAGAAAGAGATAAAGAAGGAATGCAATGAAGGACATAGAAAGACAGACAACCTGTGTTCCAGACCCCTAATAAAGTAGAATTATCGTGGTCTTCGTTTTTGTGGTCTTCATTTTCTGGGTCTTCGTTTTCGTGGTCTTTGTTTTCTGGGTCTTCGTTTTCGTGGTCTTCCTTTTCGTGGGTAGGGTAGGGTGGGGTAATGTGAGTCTAAAATGAGCAAAATCTCAAAATGGATAGCTGGTAGAAAAAGTGGGCCTATTTTAGTTGCCAAAAAAGAACATTTTTTAAAAATATTTAACTGCCTTTGTCAGAACTGAGATTTTTTAGTTTTTTGAGGTAACCGTAGTAATTGCTGCGAAGCAGCATGATATTATTGAGCAATAACTTAGCTATTTTGCCTACACAGATTTTTTTAAAAAAGAGAGAATTACGGACCACAGAATCGGGGACCATGGAACTGCAGAAAAAGAAAAGGAAAACTAAAGAAACCTCGCGGAGGAGATAAAGTGGGCCCAGTTGCAGTATTCTCTGACTATAATAATTGCTGTATCTCTGTGGATACCACAAACATTAACACATGCGCAATATGGAAGTATGATAGTATATTTGATTGATGTATAGCAAAGGCAACAATGTATGTATGGTCAAAAAACTTAGTTTTAGAGGCAATAATGGGCTAGGAAGAATGTAAAAAGTGTCTAAATATCGAGCATGTCAGACCGTATTGCTTGAGGAAAGCCAAGGTGGCATTGTTTCTTTTTTCTAGAATTCTTAGAAGGGTAGCCGATCGGAATAAATTCAACTATCTTTTGCAAGGTAGAAGAAATTTTTCCTTTTTGATGTAAAATGCATTAGCCTAGGGATTGCCACGAAAAAAGACCCCCAAAAATCATTCAAAAATCATGGGTTATCACTCTGCGTGTCTCCTAGCATGTGCACAAAAACTGTTCAATTTTTTGGGTCGCCGAATAAGAATTAAAACGAATCGGCCCCTAACAAATCCCTAATTTTTGCAAAATTGAAAAACTTATTCCTAAGATCTAAAAAAGGCATATTAGCCTAGGGTTGCCACAAAAAAGCACTTATAAATCAGTCAAAAGCCATGGGTTATCATTCCGCGTGACCCCTACCACTTGCACAAAAACAGTTCAATTATTTGGGTCGCCGAATAAAAATTAAAACGAATCGGCCCCTAACAAAAACCCTAAATTCTGCAAAATTGAAAAATTGATTCCTAAGATCTAAAGAGGCATATTAGCCTTGGGTTGCCACGAAAAAGGCCCCTAAAAATCAGTCAAAAATCATGGGTTATCACTCTGCGTGACTCCTAGCATGTGCACAAAAACTGTTCCATTTTTTGGGTCGCCGAATAAGAATTAAAACGAATCGGCCCCTAACAAATCCCTAATTTTTGCAAAATTGAAACATTTATTCCTAAGATCTAAAGAGGCATATTAGCCTAGGGTTGCCACGAAAAGACCCCTAAAAATCAGTCAAAAGCCATGGGTTATCACTCTGCGTGACCCCTAGCAAGTGCACAGAAACAGTTCAATGTTTTTGGGTCGCCGAATAAAAATTCGGCCCCTAACAAAATCCCTAAATTCTGCAAAATTGAAACATTTATTCCTAAGATCTAAAGAGGCATATTAGCCTAGGGTTGCCACGAAAAGACCCCTAAAAATCAGTCAAAAGCCATGGGTTATCACTCTGCGTGACCCCTAGCAAGTGCACAGAAACAGTTCAATGTTTTTTGGGTCGCCGAATAAAAATTCGGCCCCTAACAAAATCCCTAAATTCTGCAAAATTGAAGCATTTATTCCTAAGATCTAAAGAGGCATATTAGCCTAGAGTTGCCACGAAAAAGACCCCTAAAAATCAGTCAAAAGCCATGTGTTTTCACTCTGCGAGACCCCTAGCACGTGCACAATACTTGTTAAATTTTCTGGGTCACCGAATAAGAATTAAAACGAATCGGCCCCTAAAAAGGTTGAAAAACAAATTTGCAACAAAGACTGAAAATATGCATGGCCAGATCAACTCAAGGCATAGGAAAAACAAACAGGTAGCAAAAGTGATAACAACGTACCACTGGGCCAAAATCGGGCTGTTGCACAGCATTCTGAGCGGCGTTCTGGTCTGGCTGTTGTATCTCTGGGACTGCCGCTTGGAGAATATCCAAGAAATCTGCTTGAGGCAAATTTCATGGGACTTGGGCCTCAGCCATTTGATCTGTCAGCGACGGTGAATATTATGAGCAGCCTACAGATTTTGATGTTTCGTTGCTTGTAGCTCATAAAGAATGACTGAATAGCCTCGTTGAATTTGTTTAAATAGGTTATGGTCCCAAGGGGCGAGAAGGCATGGGCATATTCTTACTTTTATTGAAACTCGGAGAGACATATCCGGTGAGAATACAACGAAGACTTGAATTGCTTAAAATTTTCGCACTTATATTCATCTTGCAACGTTGTTTTCTGTCTAAAATGCGAAAACGGGTTTTCTATTACTGCAGTTGCTGACTTGTAATCAGTAAATTGGAGTAAACATACTGCAAACATCTTTATTTGACTGTTATCATCAAATTCGATCATTGACTTGCAAGTCGCAACGATGGTGGATCACAGCATAACGACCGTAGTTTTATTTTCGTTGCGCGAACGGGATTGCTTGCGATAAAAGGCAAAGACGGTGATTATATTGAATAGAGAATTGTTGGGAAATGTAAGTCCATTAATCTTTTTAATCATTTAGCCTTTTATATTCCGATTTTGTACACATTTTGAAAATAGACCCACTTTTCCCACTCGTCGGAAAAAGTGGGTCTATTTTAGTTGCCAAAATTGAAATTTTTTTAAAGTATTTAACTGCCTTTGTCAGAGCTGAGATTTTGTCCGAAGAAAGAAGAAGCCCTGAAGGTCAATTAAACGAAACTTTTGAAATGTTTGCATTTTAGTCTCGTTTTACCAGCTATCCATATTGAGATTTTGCTCATTTTAGACGCACATTACCCCCAACCTACCCAATTCGTTTTCTAGGTCTTCGTTTTCGTGGTCTTAGGTCTTCGTTTTCTGGGTCTTAGTTTTCCAAACACCCCTCCGTTGTCGGCTTAGGGAGCAGGGGCTGCGCTGGTTGCTGGATCATTAGAGAATGTACTTCTCTTTTATCATTTCATAGTTAGGATTGACGGTTTAGTTGTGTACATTTACTCGTATTTCTTATACCGGGTGTCTCAAAAAAGTACCCCTTTTTGATTACACAAGGGAACAAAACGATCAAATTTCAGGATTTTTTGAGTTCATAGCTACATTTGTCGATCTTTAACTTAAATGCACATACCTTGCATTTTGAAATCGTCCACCAAACACAGGAGATTTTCGAGTCGCTTTGAATATACATACTCCGATTAAGAAAAAAGAGTAAGGTCGGAATTTGCTTCTTGGTTAACTCCAAATGTCAGAAAATCGATGGAGACTAGGGACAGACTGAAAAAATAGCGGCAAAATCTCCTGGGGTGTGGTCAGCTTATACCAAGCAGCGGAATAAAGTAACCAAAGAAATTAGGTACTCTATTCAGGATTATTACAAAGGTTTAATTGAAAAAAATACAGGGGACCCGAAGAAAATGTGGAAAACAATCAATAGAGTCTTGGATAAAGATATTAAATCCACGACGGTTTCCGGTCTAGAAATTGACGGCAAAAGTTTGACAAAAGAGCGTGATGTGCTTGAAGCCTTGAATGGTCACTTTGTCTCTGTTGGACCAAAGCTCGCGAAGAGCATAGCAACGGGACCAAATGATAATTGTTTGCGGCATATCACACCAGTAAACAACGAAATGCTGTTCAAAACAATCGACAAAAAGTATGTGATGAATGCTATCAATCAGCTAAAGAACGGAAAAGCGTCTGGTCCTGACAAAGTTGCCGTAGCTTTGGTAAAAGACGCGAGCGAATTTATAGCTCAGCCCCTTATGCTGATTTATAACTCATCACTTACGAATGGTGTTTTTCCTGACATCTGGAAATTAGCGAGAGTCACCCCAATTTACAAGTCGGGCCCAAAAACTGATCTAAACAGCTACAGACCTATCTCTGTAATCTCAGCGTTTTCAAGGATGCTCGAGCGACTAACGCACGATCAACTATTTGTGTTTCTCAAAATTAATGAGAGTATTACATGCAACCAAGCAGCTTTTCGTAAGTTATACTCCACGATAACATCACACATAAGCAGCACAGACTTCTGGTACGAAAACGTAGATCGCAGCAATGTTAATCTCGCTATTTTTCTCGACCTTAAGAAAGCCTTCGATACGGTTGATCACGATATATTACTCAAAAAATTACGTGCATATGGAATAAGAGGCAAAGCTGGGAATTGGTTTGAATCCTACTTCAGGTAACTCTGCTTTCCGCTCTAGTGCACAGCGAGATGCCGTTTCGCAAAACCACTCTCCTCAGAAAGCAGTTAATTTCTCCAATATTATTCGGTCTATCGAAAAGCGGTAAAAAGGGTGTTGTTCTGTATAATCTGGGCAATCGAAAAATGTATAAATCGCAATGTTTCCGTCAACCCTGGTTTCGCAAATCCTTGCTCAAATCTTTTTACTGATTTCAGAAAAGTGGATTTACCTCCAAAACTACTCGAAAAAGTTTCGATTTTTTTTCGCTCCATCTTTAGCTAAGTAGTTGATCTACAACTTTGCCAAGTCTGATTGAAAAAGCTAGGCTAGATTTCCTGCAATCGAATTTTACATTTCTGTTTACTTTTCGACATCGAAGGGGAAAAGCGTTGGTCAACAGTTTAGCCCATGCAGAACGATTTGAACGCCCGTAGAATGGTTTTGCAAAAAATTAGTTCTTGATCTTAGATTTATGCTCATTGTGGATTCTAAAAGAAATTGATAATGTGTGAATGCTTGCGAAAGTCTCGAAAGACACCCAAAGCATGGTTTCGCGAAGTTGCTGGTAAAATTCAGTAATTTTTAATCAATAGATGCAAATGATACTTATTATTACAAGCGCATTAAGGATGTCTTTTGAGACCTGCGTATGGTATTCCCAAAAGATGACGTTCATTTGTTTGCCAATGTAAAAATTTCTGAAGTTATTTCAAGCCTGAGCTTTTGCAAGCGCTTCATAGCATGGTAATCTGTTGACAAAGGTTTCTCCATTTCGCTGTCGAAAAGTAAACAGAAATATGAAATTCGATTGCAGGAAATCTAGCCTAGCTTTTTCAATCAGACTTGGCAAAGTTGTAGATCAACAACCTGGCTAAAGATGGAACGAAAAAATATCGAACATTTCTCGAGTAATTTTGGAGATAAATCCACTTTTCTGAAATCAACAAAAAGATTTTAACTGGGATCTGCGAAACCAGGGTTGACGGAAACATTGCGATTTATACATCTTTTGATTGTCCAGATTATACAGAACAACATCCTATTTACCGCTTTTCGATAGGCCGAATAATATTGGAGAAATTAACCGTTTTCTGAGGAGAGTAGTTTTGCGAAACGGCATCTCGCTGTTCACTGGAGCAGAAAGCAGAGTTACCTTAAATAATAGAAAACAGCTCTGCTCTCTGAACGGTCAGCATTCTAAAGCCAGAGATGTAACCTGTGGTATTTCCCAAGGTTCTCGCTTAGGCCCTCTTCTTTTCATCATTTACTTGAATGACTTGGAAAAGTGTCTTAAATTCTCCAAGGCTAGCATTTATGCTGACGATACCAATATAACGATCGCATCGAACGATGTAGCGAAACTAATTGAGGGCGCACATCAAGAGCTTTCCAATCTCTCTGAGTGGATGAGGGTGAACAAACTTAGCCCCAATCCCAAAAAAACTGAATTCATGGTCATAGGGCATCCACTTAAAACCAAAAATCTAGACCTACCAGAAGTGCTCAAAGGGGCAGTTGCACGTGCGCACCCGCGGGACACAGGGCAACAGGTTTGTCGAGTTGCTTGGGCTAAGCAGCGCAAATTCTTTTGAAAAAGTTTTGCCTTGGTCAAATCTGATTGCATCGCCGCTACAGATGCTCCACGAAAGGAAAATCCTTAAGGAAATTGGTTCAGAGGGATGACTGCTTGAAGAAACGTTAATATTTTCAAGAATGGAGCCTTCACCTGCTAAAAGAAGGTGCACGGAATTGTCATTTGCAGCTTCCAAAAAACGACATTTGACCACAACAATTTGGCAGTCTAATCACAGGAGAAACGTGCTAAATTTGAAAATTATGGATACCTGGAAAAGATGAAAAACGAGGGGTGGCTTTGCTGCATATCTTCTCTCTCTTGCAATGGGACGGCGAAAAAGGTAACAGAAAGTTTTAAGTATTGATTTAGGCCAGCCTACCGAAGCCAATAATTTATTCATAGTAGGCCGCACTTCAGGCTAAAAAAACAAATAAGCAACGCACTTGTTGTTATTCTTGCCATCTGAATGTGGTGTCATTGTAGCAACCTTACTCTAAAATATTATGATTTCAATTACCTTGTTTTTTCCTGTGGTTAGCATTTATATGTGCATGCATGAAATTTGCTTATTGCAAGGTTGTGTGGAACAAAACAAACTGCTCATGCTGACATGGTTATTGATTTATGATCATTATTTGGCTTCCTGTGGCCAGTTATTGAAGGAAATTGTTCAAAAATATTGAAATGGATTGAATTATTAGGAAATAGGATAACAAAAACTAGCACAAACTGCATCCTTATCTCATAAACTTTATCTTTTCTTTTTCCTTGTAGCATTGCATCACATACATGTAAGAAACCCCAGCAGAAAAGAAGAAAGCATACAGCTGAATGTGGTTAGTATATGGTATCCAAATTGCCTCATAGGCATATTTTTTATAAGAAACTAAGAATTTGAGGCAATACTTTTGTATTGGCTCAAATTCTGAGCCAGTTTCTTAAAATTTTAAAAATAAAATTTGAGCCAGTTTCTTAAAATTATCAGATTTTTGGGCAGTCTGAAAACTGGGTTTCTTATTTGCAGTTTCTTATGAGAAAAAATATGTGTAGACTATTCGAATTTTTGATAATCTGTGAAAATTTTACAAAGCACATAGTTTCTGTCAGACATATCAACTCCACACCTATACCTTTTGGCACCTTGCCCCAGGGATTAGGATCAGGATAAATATCATATCAAGCTCAATATATATAGCAAAACAATATGAAATTTAGAATCATTACAGATATAGACCAATTGATGTAAAAGGAGAATTGCTAAACAAATTTTTTTCATGGTCCCTGCAGGTATGTCAACATAATCATGGCCCAAGCCCATTTCTTGGCAAATTTTGGGACTTGTCAGCTGCCGTGGATGCTGATGCTACTTCAACCAGTGCTACATCGCTGTCTTGAATGAGTGATTGTTATGTTCCAAGCTGCCTTTCCATTCTTTTACCACTTGAGAACCAAATATTTGAGAATGTTAGAGTCAAGATCAGCAATAAATTCCTGGAACATCAAATGAATCTAGTTAGAGAGCAACTGGCAATACGATCTTGCCATGCATTGTTGACCAGTGTTCAAACTTTTCTGTGTAAAGCACGGTGAAGATTTTGGTGAAGAGATTTGGGAACTGATGATCCAACTGAAGTAATGAGTATGAAGGAAACAAGATCATTCTTTCGGTCATGAACACAGGGGAGGTCAGGGGGTATCAATGATCATGGCCCAAGGCATCAATGCATTACACAAAATAAATGTCTTGTTCATGTCCTACCCTAACCATTTTTTCTAAATTTCTGGTACAAATGCCAAGGGGCAGGCCAAATATTTTTGGTGCATACCTGGGGGCTGGGTACTGAGAGCATGCTATATTCCCAGCAACACCATAATTGGAAGCCCTGCTTTGTCAAATACCACACAAATGCCCCATGGCTGTGGAAAAATTTACATTCAAATGCCTAGGGGCCAGGAAAATTTTGTGAGCAAATACCTGGGGGTGCCCCATGGTCAGGGTAGGAATAGAATCGGACACAATATGCATCACAAAAAGCAATTTTCAACAGCCCTGACTCACTTGAGACACTATTTATGCAGACTTTTATTGATATTGTACTCAGAAACACTATATTATTGTAGAAACATCAATGAGTTTGTTTTAGATAAATCAATGACTTTGTTTTCATGTTCGTCCTCCTCACCTTGTGTCATGATATCAGCAGATGGCTTCTGAGAAATGGCCAAATGCTTTGGTTCATTTATGATATGCTTGTAAAGAGAAACCAAAAAGATATGAGTGTAAGAGACCATGAACAATCAATTTAAGAAGAATGGAATAATTTGACTTATAAGCTTTTGGCCATGTATACTGAGCTACAAATCTATGCATTATAATCAAGACAAATATGAATGAAAGTGACTCAAAAATTCATTTTTAGAATAATGGAATGATGCAACTGATCCTAGTTCTTAGAGAAATCTATGCCTGAATATGTATTCATATAACTGTGTGTACTTACTTTGTTTTTACTTTGGGTTTTGCAAGGCTTGTCTGAGCTAGTGCCACGGGAGCAATGTTTGCTGCCGATTCTGCCATCAGTTTTACAGCTGCATTCTTTCCTTTTTATAGTTGTCTTTGTCACAAGTTGTCCCCTGCATTGATATGGAGGATATGCACCCTGCAACAAACAAGAGAGGATGCATGCCGTAAAAGCTCTATTGACCCCCAGGGGGGCTTATTTAATTTCGGATACTCCAGAAGGGGGCTTCAAAGAAAGGGGCTTATTAGAGGGGGCCTTATTCACAAAATCAAATGACAAGAATATATATGATAGCTTTTTAGTTCTTTTATAGCATACTTTGCGGATGCACATACAATTTTACGAGTGAAATACATAAATTCGACACAGTTTATCTCAAACCATGTCAAAATCAACAAATCAACATGCCAAATTTATTTAGGCCTAGGTCAATTGAATGGAAAAACTTTGGCAACCATTGGAATGTAATAGAAGTGGGGGGGGGCTTAATAGAGAGGGAGGCTTATTTAAAATATTGGCTCAGAGGGGAGGGACATATTAGAGCTTTTACGGTAATATGCCCATACATTGCTGCAATCTTTGCAAATTATTTAGGCCCTTGGGCCAACAACCTCATCATAAAAGCGGTCAGTTTATATTACAACTGTAATAACTTTTCGATAGGACTTTGTACTTACCACTGTTAGTCCAAGTTTTCCTCTCACGAATAAAAGCTGCTACTTCCAACCTCTGCAGCTGCAGCCATCATTCAAGCTCTGCAGCCAGCAATAACGGAGATACATGGAGGAAGATGTATTTTTCGGGACTTTAGAAGATTCTTACATGAAGGCTTTGACTCCATACACAATAGATTGTCTTCAATGCGCATGCTCTATTTATCATGAAAACAAATACCCGCAGGATAATCCTTCACGCGTTTTCTGTGCAACTGCCCCTTTAAACTAAATAACTCTGATATCAAAAGAGTTGAAAAGACGAAATCCCTCGGAGTGATAGTTGATGAAAAACTAAGTTGCGATGAACAGTTTAAGCGCACCAAAGGCAAACTGAGTGGAGGTCTTGCAGCTTAAAAAAATTGCAAAATGTCGTTCCACAATCCCAATTGTGCAATGTATATTATGCGTTAATCGAGAGTCACCTGCGTTATGCCGATGTTATCTGGGGTAGTCTTTCAAAAACAAAAGTAGCTGCTCTCCAACGCCATCAAGACCGGGCGTATTCAATAATTGCAAACACAAGAATAAAAGATGGCTGGTCGGCATCCTGGTTAACGTAGAAAATCTTTTTCGTTACGATAGGAATGTCATGACTTACAAGATTATGAACAGACTATGCCCTGAAAACCTCTGGGATAAATACAAGCCAAGATCTTTTCACTCGACCTACAATACGAGGCACTGTAAGGATATCCAGATCCCTAGATATAGGACTGAATTTGCAAAAAAGGGCTTTCATTACGCAGCTCTCAAGTCATGGAACGATACACCTGCCGAAATTTGCGAGTTACCGACACTTGATCGTTTTAAAAAAACAACTTAAAACGCATCTAAAGAGCTAGACTCTCAAGCCAAACACAACTCCCTGGAAGAACAGCAAGGATTAAGTTTTATAGGGCTTTAGGTTTTTATTCATAAGAATATTTGGAGTACGCCTGAAACCAGAGGTTTTGAGAAAGGGCCTAGCCATGATTTGACATCACATGCACATTTAGCAAAATAATTTTCAACTTTGAACTTATATTTTTTACTCTTGAAAAGAATTATGCCTTGCGTTGCTTCAATTGTTTTTGAAATTACTTTTCATTTGCGGAATCGGTCCTTGCAATGCATTCCATCCCAAGTGTTTTGTATTACAGACAAGGAATAGGAGCACCTGCACGCATTTTTTGGAGATGTGGCACGACTTTATCATTTTTATCATATTCTTATAGTATTTGTTTTATCAGGTTCATGTTCGTGCGTCTTTTATTCTTTTCAAAAGCAAAAAAACTGAAAACTAAAGTTTGCAGGAGTTTTGGAAACTGTCAATGACACCAATCATGGCTAGGCCCGTTTTAAAACCTCTGGTTTTGGGTGCACTGTAAATGTTGACTTTGCAAACTTGTATCTCTGGTGTTTGGTGTACGATGTTTAAATGCAAGGTATGTGCATCTAAGTTGAAGATTGATAAATTTAGCTGTGAACTCGGGGAGTAACAATATCTTATCGTTTTGTTCATATTTTCAGTCAAAAGGGGGTACTTTTTCTGAGACACCAGGTATAAGAAATTAATTTATGTGTCTGGTAGGCAGTTTCTTAAATCTTTGGGCCGTTTTGCTACCAAAAGTTTCTTACGTGTTTCTTATATTTTTAATGTCAGAAGTGTAGGGTTAATGTTTTTTTGTCTAAAGGGCTCCCAAATTACTTAGTAAGATCTCGAAAGAAGTAAATAACATAATTCACACTCAAAATAATGTCCAAACAGTTGCTATAACTGTATGAAGCGTGATTTAGGCCAAAATTAAACTGTAAAATGAAAAGCCATTCATGTCGATTCTAATTAGGATATTTAAACAAAAAGACAAAATGAAATGACATTCTTAAAGCCAATTTGATAGTTTTCTTAGCTGTTTACATGAATGGCTTTTAATTTAACGTTTCAGTTTGCCTATTGATTTTGTTGTATCAAAACGTCTATTCGCTTTGTCTTTTCGAATTGCCTTATCGGTTTACTGTATCAAAATGTCCTTTCGTTTTACTGTACCAGAACGTCTATTCGTTTTGTCTTTTCGTTTTACTGTACCAGAACGTCTAGTCGTTTTGTCTATTCGAATTGCCTCTTCAGTTTACTGTATCAAAATGTCCTTTCGTTTTACTGTACCAGAACGTCTATTCGTTTTGTCTTTTCGTTTTACTGTACCAGAACGTCTATTCGTTTTGTCTTTTCGTTTTGCTGTACCAGAACGTCTATTCGTTTTGTCCATTCAGTTTGCGTATTCAGAATGTCTTTTAGTTTACATATCCTGATTTGAATCGACATGAATGGCTATTCGTTTTACAGTTCAATTTTGGCCTAAATAACGCGTCAGTTAAGAAGCGTAATTTAGGCCAAAATTAAACTTTCAATGTTGTTGATTCAGTTCAAGTTACTAATCGTTCTCAGTCCACCACAAGCGAATGTTGTTATTAAAATGCTTACTTACTAAAGAGACACTATACAATGCGGACCATCTCCCTTGTTGCAAGAGAAGGACGCTTGTTTCGAATTTTATCAACAAGCCGTATTTTAGTAAGACAAGGATCGTTTATTTAGTATTTTATTCAGAAAGGATTTTCACTCATAGCTATATTGGCTGCGAATATTCACTGGGTATGATATCTCCTGAGACCCGAGACACAGGAAAGAGCGGGCTTTTGCGCCCATTTGCTTTTGATGGAACAACCCTTTTTGTGAAGAAAGTCGTGATGCCCTTTTCCAGAAATTTCCTATTTCAACTAAAATCAGTAGATACTGTACATCTATATTGCTATCAAGTTTCCATTACCGAACACATGATCCCGGGGGGGGGGGTACTTCATTGTTAAGTTGTACTGGACGTGCCGCTCATATGGATGGGTTTTTTCCTCTGAAATTCTCTACATATGGGTCTGTTTTTAACCACAATTCTTATAGATGGGTACTTCTTTGAGAGTTTTCTTATCAATCGGCCCCATAATGATAATCCAGGCCAAAAAACTGAAATTTTCCTTTGTTTCAAATCGATAAATTCATGCACATGGGTCAAAAATTTCCTGATATTCATGCAAATGGGCTCGAAATTATTGAACACTCCGTCATACAAATGGGTCCTTTTCTCAAAGTCCAGATTCAGGTCGAATCATGTTGACAATGAAGTACCCCCCCGGGCACGATAAACGCTATAAAGAATTTGTTTCTACCGGTCCAGGATTCCAATTTTTACGTTCCAAGATTTACCTCGTTGAAATAGCCGAAAAAGCTCACATACTTTGGCAACTTAATGAGTTGATGCTCTCATAAGCATGTAAACTTTGATTTTAACACAAATTCGGTGTCTAATAGCGGGACGGGGTGGGGGGATTTACTTGTCAAAGCCGAATTCAGGAAGACACTAAATTTTTTTCATAAGAAACTAAGGTCTGGTGCTGGTATGCAGTTTCTTAAGTTTTTGGGCCATTTTGCTACCAAAAGTTTCTTACATGTTTCTTATATTCTTAATGCCAGAAGTGTAGAGCTAATTTTGTTTTGTCTTAAGGCCCCCAAATAGCTTAGTAAGATTTCAAAACAAGTAAATGTCAGAATTCGCATTCTGCATAATGTCCAAACAGTTGCTATAACTAACTGTACATTGCCAAAACATTTTTGAGTGCGATAGGAAAATTAAAATTGTAAATTACAAAAGTTTCTTAGCTTTTTCAATTCAGGTAGGATTGTTTGTTAACTTTTTAAAAATTGAGCCTACCGTTTCTTATAAGCAGTTTCTTATAAAATAATTTAGTGGACACAGGACATCTTTCTCGTGAAACCATAGTGCCGAAACGGGAATTTTCCTGAGACTTGGCTGTGCTCGGTGTTTTACTCATTGTATCTAGTTCTCATCGAACCCCGAGGAGTTTTCGGGAGCAATGGACATTGGCATTGTTAAGCTGAGGAAACGAGGAAACGAAACTTGTTATTAAATACTGGAAGATTGATACAACAGAACAGATTCGTGAAAATCGGAGCTTTGCAAAAAAAATTGATGGATTACTGTTCCATTTTGTCCAGGGATAGTTCCAAGAATAAGAATAGCCCAAGAATAGTTCCTCGTGATATGCTCCGGAATAGACCCTGGTCAAGTTTCTTTCTGTCAATATTAATCACATTTTTTTATTTTGCACACTTTTATTTTCCAATCTTTGGCATGCAACGGCTTGAATATGCTAAAGGTACCGCAAGTTCCATTACTATTTACAAAGACCTGTAATTACAGGGGTTCAAAAAGATGTATCTTGCAAAAAATTCCTAAAATCTCTAGGGGAAAAAGCCCCCCTTTAGTCGCAAAACTTCACAACCATCGCTACGACACTACACGTTTTTTTTTTATAAGAAACTGGTTTATAAGAAACTAGTACTACGATGACCAAAAATTTAAGAAACTCTAGTACTATGCTCAAGAACAGTTAAGAAACTCTGAAACTTTATTTCTGTATGTCTCTCTTATTCTATGTCTCTCTAACAAAGGTACATTCGTCTCTTCCTGACTTTTAACTGCAAAATTCGTAAATTTTTGCCTTGATGTGCATGGCTTCTTCTTGATGACAATGTCAATGCAAAATGGAAGCCCTTTCTCGAGAAGAAGGCTCAACTTCGAACAATACCGCAATTTTAGGCCCAAAAAATAAGAAACTAATTAAGAAACTTTTATTACTAAAACACCGAAATTTTCATGCGAAATTAAGAAACTTTTAGTACGAAGTGCTGATCCAAGTTTCTTATAAAAAAACGTGTAAATTCAAGTTCCACTTTCTTAGTTCTTTTCAATGGTGACTAGTTTGCAGTACTGTATTTTCTAATAGAGTGGCAGTTTCATAGCAAACTATTTGGTTCAAGTACTGTAAACGTTGGAGTTTGGAATCGTTTTCAGTAGCTTTCTGAGAGCCACCCCCGGGTGATCAACAGGAAATTACAGCAACCAGCGATAGTGTGTGTGTGCGTTCCACTAGGGGCAGAGATCCTCCAGCAAACATCCAGGCGCGCTTTTTGCGGTAATGACATTTTAATAACAACATTCGCTTGTGGTGGACTGAGAACGATTAGTAACTTGCACTGAATCAACAACATTGAAAGTTTAATTTTGGCCTAAAATTACGCTTCTTAACTGACGCGTTATTTAGGCCAAAATTGAACTGGAAAACGAATAGCCATTCATGTCGATTCAAATCAGGATATGTAAACTAAAAGACATTCTGAATACGCAAACTGAATAGAAAAAACGAATAGACGTTCTGGTACAGCAAAACGAAAAGACAAAGCGAATAGACGTTCTGGTACGTTAAAACGAAAGGACATTTTGATACAGTAAACTGATAAGGCAATTCGAAAAGAAAAAGCGAATAGACGTTCTGGTACAGCAAAACGAAAAGACAAAACGAATAGACGTTCTGGTACAGCAAAACGAAAAGACAAAACGAATAGACGTTCTGGTACAGTAAAACGAAAAGACAAAACGAATAGACGTTCTGGTACATTAAAACGAAAGGACATTTTGATACAGCAAACTGATAAGGCAATTCGAAAAGACAAAGCGAATAGGCGTTTTGATACAACAAAATCAATAGGCAAACTGAAACGTTAAATTAAAAGCCATTCATGTAAACAGCTAAGAAAACTATCAAATTGGCTTTTAAGAATGTCATTTCATTTTGTCTTTTTGGTTAAATATCCTAATTAGAATCGACATGAATGGCTTTTCATTTTACAGTTTAATTTTGGCCTAAATCACGCTTCATATAACTGTACAGTGTCAAAACGTTTTTGAGTGCGCTGGGAAAATTAAAACTTGCAAATTACAAAATTTCCTTAGCTTTTCCTTAACTTAAAAACGTCTTATCATTTTAAATTCAGGTAGGGTTGTTTCTTAACTTTCGAAAAATGGAGCCTACTATTTCTTATACCTGCATTGCAAGTATTTCTTAGATGCTTGTAGCCTGCATATTTTCTAAGTATCTATGTGGACGGCCCTTGAAAATCAACAAACTGAAATGTGAAAATATGAAAAATGAAATAAATACATTTTGGAAGAAACTACATGTATTTCTTTAATAAGAAATTAAGAATTTGGGCCAGTACAATACTGACAGTTCCTTAAAATTATCAGATTAAGAGTACTCGGAGTTTCTTACGAGTTTCTTAAAGGTTCCATAACGGTCTTCACGTTGACTTCCTGTTCACTCGTGAACATTTCAAAACGAAATGTTTTAAAGCCTGTTCGATGTTTACACATTGCTCAGGTACTTCGCGAGTAATATGATACAGGAAAGAAGTGAGAATAAAGTAAAAAAGTGACAAGGATTTCCTTTATCGATATAAATAGTTTCTGAGGTTATGTTTTCCCAGTACTGGAGTTTCTTAATTTTTGGAAATCTGAGAGTTGAGTTTCTTATGGGCAGTTTCTTATAGAAAAAATACTTTTTTTTATTTATCAAGACGCTATATCATTTGATACATGGTCAACTACGGCTACAGATAACAAAAGATGATTTAAATACAAAATAAACAGTACAAAATAGAGGTTACAACTAAATACCTAAAAAAATTCTAGGTTGGGTTTGATTCTACTTTTTATTGGTTTCCGTTTTCTGAATTGAGGCGTTTGGAGTATATATCACGAAGAAATTCAGAAAATGTCTGTAGGAGGAGTTCATCTTCGTTGGACATTAAGTATATAAGTTTCTGTTCATCCGTTGGTATATATTTGAAATTGGGGCAGAGATTTTGTGTTTTATCTAGAAACACTGTCCGTTCAGAGATAAATGTTTGGCACGAGAGAATGTAGTGGGTCTCGTTTTCAATTTTGTTTTGGCAGGATCTGCAGAATCGTCTTTCTCTTTATAAGGGGGGCTTGAAATGTCTTCCTTCTCTATTGCAAGGCAGTGGTCGCTAAGGCGCAATTTTGGTAGTATTCGTCTACGTGATCTGTTGGTAATTAGGGAGAGATAATTTTCATATGTAATTTGAGATTTGTATGTTGTATATGATAAGGCTTTTGGGCAGTCACTCAAGTGATTTTTCCACTGTATCTAATGCTCTTGTATAAGGGTTTCTTTTGTCGCATGTTTTGAGAGTAATGTAATAGATTCAGTATTTAGGCCATCCTCTGTAAGGTTATCAGTCAAGTTATTCATGTAAGAGGTTATTGTTTGACGGTGGTTTATTGAATTTTCGTATTCAAGGGCCTGAGATACCAAAGAGAGTGGTTCAGATTCATTAATTATATGTTTTATGAAGTTGTTAGTCCTGCAGTTTAAAGGGATGCTGAGGGGGTAGCGACCTAGTTCACCGCGCACTAATGCATTTGTGGTTGATCTATTTACTCCCAGCAAGCGTTTTAAAAATTGTGTGTGTATTCGTTCAATTTTACAACTATCCCAAAAATTTTGGTGTCGGTTTAGGTAAGGACCCCAGACCTCGGAACCATAGAGTAGAATAGGGGCTAAGGTAGAATCAAATAGTTTCAATGCTGCTTTTATGGGAAGAAATTTTATTTTATGGCGGCTGTTAAGGGCTAACAAGGCACGGTTAGCTTTAGCACTAAGTATATTTAATGTTTCATTGAAATTGCAGGCAGCATTTATAGTGACACCAAGGTAGGTGAACTCTGTGACATTCTCCAATGGGGAATTATTAATGTTGAAATTTTGTTTATATTTGGTATTATTTTTATAGAACGTCATACATTTTGATTTATCGTTATTAACTTGGAGTTTCCATTGGTCACAATAATTTGATAAGCTATTCAAACATTGTTGTAGACCATCGTGGGAAGATGAGAGAATGATTAGATCATCAGCATAGACGGGGCAAGTGATTGGTCTTACTAAGTTCGTCAACTAGATCATTTATATAAAGGTTAAAGAGTGTTGGACTTAACGGGCATCCTTGCCGGACTCCTTTAGAGCATTTGAAGAAATTAGTACATTGGTTGTTAATTTTGACTGCACATTCTGTTTTATCGTACATGCATTGGATAGTTTTCAAGAAGTTACCATTAAATCCGTAATTTTGAAGTTTTGAAAGAGGCCGCGGTGCCATATGCTATCAAATGCTTTCCGAAAATCAATAAAGGCTGCATGTACTTTCTTTTTTGAGGCATCATGGACATGTTTATTTATCAAGGCTTTAAGAGTAAGCAGGTGATCAGTGGTGCGGCATTTTTCTTGGAAACCAATTTGATTATTACGAATTATATTGTTTTCTTTCAGAAATGATTTAAGTCGGTTATTTAGAAGGAGGCAGAGGAGTTTTAGTAATGCATTACCAACACAGATTCCACAGTAGTTATCTGGATTAGTCTTGCAACCTTTCTTGTATACAGGAGTGATCAGGCCTTGGCACCAGAGTTTGGGTACCAGTCCTTTGCACAGTATTAAATTTAGAGTCATTTTGATTAATTCTATCATTTCTGAGTTGCAATTTTTAATCATTTCATTGCTTATTCCGTCAAAACCTGTAGCCTTCTTGCTTTTTAGTTTTGCAATTGTATCAATAAGTTCTTTGGTTTCAATTTGATCGTTTAATGTTGGGTTATTTCTGATTTCATTAGCTGGGTAATGCATAAAAAATTACGTGTAATAAGGTAGGAAAGATGTGCTAAAATCCCTCTGGCTTGACCTAAGATTTAATTAATTCTTGCTTCAGAGAAAAAATAACGTGGCCCCTCAGAGCTGAGAACAATCACAAATATAAAATTTGCCAGTTGCCAGATACCAATGGCAGTGTTCTCTCATCACCGGGGCCAAAGTCAAAGTTTGGGATTTCAAATGCACTGGTCAAATGGGCACTCCCGCAGCAACCGAAATAGTTGGGGGTGAGAGAAAAATGTTTAGATTTTTTCTCCACAAACCAGTGCACTCAATGTCCATGGCAGAGACAGACATCCCTGTCATGAAAATAAAGGAGCATGGTACGATTTTAGGTTAGGTTGCGGGTGGGCGAGTGAAAGAAATCGCAAGACCTTACGAAATGCCAGATCTTTACCACGCCTTCTGCTTTGCCTCCAATGTCCAAATGCGAAGGCAACTTGACACAATTTTGGCTTTTAAACTGAATGCGAAAACCAAATCGAAAGATTTCCAAATCTATTGTCTACAAAACGCATACTGCGAAAGATTGATTGCTTTGTTGGTCAACCTATCTCTACGCTTCTGGTATAAGTATTCTTTGAAAACCAGCCAAATGTGAGGCAAGCAGTGTTCCAAATAATTCAAAAGTGAATAAACAATCTTCTGGGAATTGAGTGATACGTGTTTTTACGCATGTAACAACGAACACAATTACGAATCACCGAGCACAAAGACTGACTGCTGAAAAGTTTTCGTTTGCAAAAACAACAAGACGCAATGCATGCAGCGTGCTAAATTATTAGAAAAGTGAATAAAACGATCTGCTGATAATTGAGTGATACGTGTAGTTACGCACATCATAGCCAAACGAATCGTAAAAAGGTTGTGGGACACCTTTATAAACGAACACTCGCAGCATCTTCCGCGATATAACTGCGATATAAAATTTCATTCTTATCCCTATTTAATTCTTGCTTCAGAGAAAAAATAACGTGGCCCCTCAGAGCTGAGAACAATCACAAATATAAAATTTGCCAGTTGCCAGATAACAATGTCAGTGTTCTCTCATCACCGGGGCCAAAGTCAAAGTTTGGGATTTCAAATGCACTGGTCAAATGTGCACTCCCGCAGCAACCGAAATAGTTGGGGGTTAGAGAAAAATGTTTAGATTTTTTCTCCACCACAGAACACATGTGTTCCCCCAACCCCCAAATATCCGAGAAAAGGAATGTAGCCTCCTGGACCCCTACCGAAGATGAGAGAACACAAGACTAGCTACACTAGTCCCTCGATTTCGCTGTTGTTGTTGTTGCTGATGGCCAGCTCAATGAGGGACTAGTTGCCAGAGAGTGTCTCAAATCGGAATTTTCAGAACGAAAAACCGGCTTGTAATCTGATTGGAGCATTTCGGCTAAAACAATAGTAAATTTTTTTGTAGCCAATCAACTTTTCCCCTCTTTACTTATTTTTACTGGAAAACCTCCCTCTGTTTGGTCTGAGTTTTCAAGAAGAAGCAATGGCGACCGGCGCTGTCGTCGCAGCTTAATCGACCAGAAGCAAATGAAGCTGAAGGAATTTAGCCAGCCATTTGGCATGATAAAGTGGGCACTGGGAAGAGATATTTGTTTGTGCTCTAACAGGAAATGGCAAAATGTAATGCTGTTGCTTGAGAGGCATTTTCAAGACAGCAGTGCAGTGAGTGTCATTTGTCAGTACAAAACTGCAGTGTAGTGTAGGTGCAGGCCTACTATAAGTTCAGGTTAGTAGTGATTTTTTCGTTTACATTTGGCTGGTGTATTTCAATCTCTAATATTATCTAACTGCAAGCATGTTACTTCGCAATGTTGGGCTGTTGTACTTTATCACCTTAACAGTTGTTTTGGTTTGAATGCACTTGATTTGCCAAATGAAACAATCTTTAGATATTTTAGTAAAAAAAATTTATGGTTTTTTGTGAACATGACCAAAAATCCCCAGGTACTTTTACTATGGAAGTTCCTTATGTGATCCAACCCCCCCCCCCCCCCCCCTCCGTGTTTGGATCACGTAGGGAAAGGAAAGGGTGATATAATTTTTTGCTTGTGATTTAACAAGTACTTGTTACTTCATCACATTGATGTTGATATCTTTAATCCATAGGGGTTTGTTTAAAGCAAGATACCTGCTTCATTATTATCAGACCTTGTATCAGGATGCATTTAGATGGCACTTTTCTTGGAGAGAGATTGTCTATCTGATGCAGCAAATCACTTGGAGCAAATATAAAGGACAGTTCCTTTGAAAATTCCTTGTACTTCAGATACCACTTAACTGATTGCTAATGCTAATGATAATGTATAATGATGATGTAATGTCTAATCTTGTCAAATCTTTGATTCCTTTATCTTTGGTCACTCTGAACTCCTCTGAAATTTCAAATTTATGTTCACTGTCCATGCTCAATTTTGTCAGAGTCATAAACTGTCTAAAATTCTTTCAAATTCACATGAATAAAACTTGGTATCAATGTGTTGTTTTCTTGAGTCATTTTGATGATGACTGATCACAGCAGCAACAACAACCAAATATTAATTCCGTGGTCCGCGTTTTACGCATGTAGCGCTTATGAAAACGACGCTATCAAGTTAGTCCGATTTCAGACACTGTTTGGCAACAAGTCTCTCTATTAGCGACAAATCAGTTCTAAGGAGCATACAGAGATTGTGTAGCCAGTCTAGAGAACACCCCATGCTGGCATTTCTTGTTTGGCTCGGCCAGCTCGGCTTAGCCTCTTTAGATAAAATTTGCTTTTAGTTTTTATGCACAAAGTAAACTGAGTAAGATTTCTTTGTTTTATCGCTCTGCGAGAAGTGAAAAAACATTCGCAACGCAACATCTAAACTCACACGATTGCCAAAATACCGCCATAAACAAAGTAAACTGAGTAAGATTTCTTTGTTTTATCGTCCTGCGAGAGACGAAAAAAAAAACATTTGCAAGGCAACATCTAAACTCACACGATTGCCAAAATAGTGCTATAAACCAAGTAAACTGATTAAGATTTCTTTGTTTTATCGTCCTGCGAGAAGTGAAAAAACATTTGCAAGGCAACATCTAAACTCACACGATTGCCAAAATACCGCTATAAACAGGTAACCACCTCATCTCGATGGCCATTCCAACATGATTCCAATTTGATTTGATTTGATTTGATTTGATTTTAATTTCTTTAGGCATGGTGGCCTAGCCTGCGTGCAGACTCTACTGATTCCCTGAAGAGAAGTGAGGTTCCTCCTCCAGTAGAGTCTGCGCATCAGCGACGGAAAGCCTGTCTGCGGTCACGTGCGGTTCCTCGGCTCGAGGAACCAAATCTCATTGGTAGAGAGCGATTCTATTGTTATCTCGCAATTCATGATGGCGCAACGGGAACAACAACATGGCAGGAGTGGGATGAAGAACGTTTCCAGGAAGCATGGAAGCTTGCATGCTGTACTTTGAATGTCGACAGATTTAACAACGAACAAAAGAATGCACTGTAATTTCATTTCAAAGATTTTAAAGACTTATGTTTCAGCTGTGGCAATATTCCGTGGACAGGAGCACTGTACAACCCTTTCCTTCTCACACCTGAATCGATGTTGTCTTCCCAACAAAGGAGACACTATTTAGGCCTACTGATAATTACTTTGCTGATAACTGTGTCGGAGTTGCTGTTAATGAAACCCATTGCATAACACTATGGTAAGTTTTTCATGGTGCAAAGAAGTAAATTCTCGTTGGGGGAACATCATGGAATACTGGTGCATAGAGGGGGGACATGCCTCTAAGCAAAATGGACCATCGTCAACATCATTTTTGATACAGACAGTAGGTTTAGGTTAGGGTTTTGCCAAAATGATACAGAAATTTAATGCTTCAAATTTAATCAATGGTAGCCAAATCCATGATATGAAAAGTTATTGTGGTGCATTCATTTTTTTAAATTAACTTTCAAAAAAAGGGTTGTTTGTGCAGTGGTTGGGGGGGTGGCAACCCCCTACTCAAAAGAATCCTTGTAGTGCCCTCTTCATTACACAAAACAGGGTGGATGCAGATTCTTGAAATATTATTATTATTTTATTATAATAATTATTATTTGCAGATTCTTGTAATGTTTAACCCCTTGAATACCATATTATCAAGCCCTGGAAAATCAATACAGTGCACTGTGATCCAGACAGGGAATTAATACCAAAAAATGAAAATACGAGTATACACTATTTGAGGGCTTCATCATGGCGAAGAGGCATTGAGCTATTCGATAAAACAAAAATTTCTTAAATCCAACTCATAAATCCAGAGATATGATTTTTTAAAGTTTGACTAAATTGCGAACTGTTGTTTACATTGCAATTTCCGGCCTTTTGTTTGTGTTATCGTTGAAAACCCATACATTCAAGTTCTTGTAACTCTTCAACAAATGCACCGATTTTTTGAAACTTTTTTTTATTTTACACATAAACACCTAAGCTATCTAAAAATACAAAGCTATTTGCAAAATCTCAAGTTGGTATATCAATATTTGTCAAAATGGTGTATGACCTTTTTAAGCACAAAAACCAGGCAAATTATCAAAATTCCGTCTGTTATAGTGAAAACAAAAAATCTAACTAAATCTAACTCTTCAAAAAAAATATCACAATTGAATATGATGTCTTGAGAGAATTTTTACCAAAGGATTCGTACAGCTTCGTACAGGAAAAAAAGTTATCACACATTTGGTATGATAGGCCCTTTTGGTTTAACGTTGATTTTTTGGCAATGATTTTTGGCTTTGTACATGATTGAACTGTTCCGCATACGAACAGTGTTTATGCAAACTACTTTCAACTATCTTAGCTTTACCTGAGTAAAGCTTGTGTCTCTAAAGTATTTAGTTTTTGGTCGATAATCTAATTCTCATTGTACATGTCCTTGATAAGGCCTCTTCTCGGTTTAGTGTATCGATCACCTCACTTTAATGATAATTGACTGCCTGATCTAGGTCGGCTACGTTTTTAACTCGTTCATCTACTTCATCACTGAACACTCTTTTCTTTTACACGCCAGGCTTCATCCTTGACTTTAACTTGATACAATTTTTGGAGTACTAATTGAATTTTATATGCGTCTTCCTTCAGCCCCCCTTTCCTCTATCAGTTTATCAGCTAGATCCTAAAATTTCGCAGTATATTTCGTGTTCTACTTCGTACTTTTATCCTTTAAATCACCGTTTTCAACTATGAAATCATAAAGCTCGCCATTCGTTGTGATAAACGTGATTGATTTTGTGACACATAGCTATTGGAATGGTTTAAAGACTACAGGTCAGCAGTTTTGTGTTTTAACAGTCACTGTTTTATTTTGTGGTAGGAACTGACTTGGCAATTAACATAGAAAAAATTCTGCTTCTCAATGAGGCATTGAGTCAATGAGTCAGTCATAGTTACGAGAAAAAAAATTTTTTTATTGTTTTGCAGTTTCATATCAGTTTATGTAAAGTTGCGTCATCCTGTAATTTGAGCACTCCCTGCATCCCATATACAGTATGGTGAGCTGTAGACACTCTCTATGCGTACTATCAAAGTTTAAAAGTTGAATATATATTTTGAAACAACGAGGTAAAGTTGAGGCATTTAAGGCGAATTGAATGGAAAAGTAGTGATAGGGGATTGTAGACAGTAGTTATGTTCCAATAAAAGTCGCCACAAGCATATCCGGACTATTGACGCCTCTTCCCTACCATATCGAAGCCCTTGAAGACAGTCAGTTAACATTTTCATTGACCATGGAATCAAGATAAAGATAAAAACCGAGTTGACAGACAAGAAGCATGAAAATGTTATACCAGAACGAGATCTTTATCAACAGTTGGTCGTCAAGGTTTCAGTGAGTACGACCATAACCAAACACAAACTGAAAAGGACCTACCATACTAAATGTGTGATAACTTTTTTCCTGTACGAAGCTGTACGAATCCTTTGGCAGAAATTCTCTCAAGACATCATATTCAATTTTAATATTTTTTTCGAAGAGTTAGATTTAGTTAGATTTTTTGTTTTCACTATAACAGACGGAATTTTGATAATTTGCCTGGTTTTCGTGCTTAAAAAGGTCATACGCCATTTTGACAAATATTGATATACCAACTTAAGATTTTAAAAAAAGCTTTGTATTTTTAGATAGCTTAGGTGTTTATCTGTAAGACAAAAAAAGTTTCAAAAAATCGGTGCATTTATTGAAGAGATACAAGAACTTGAATTTCTGGGTTTTCAACGATACAACAAACAAAAGGCCAGAAATTGCAATGTAAACAACAGTTCGCAATTTAGTCAAACTTTAAAAAATCATATCTCTGGATTTATAAGACGGATTTATGAAATTTTTGTTTTATCGAATAGGTCATCATCTCTTCGCCATGATGAAACCCTTAAATAGTGTATACTCGTATTTTAATTTTTTGGGATTAATTCCACGATTTCTAAAGAGCTGGATCACAGTGCAGTGTGCTACCATTGAAATAAGTTTTGAATCATTGCCTGTTGAATGATGTCAGACAGTGTTCTTTATCCATAGGATTGGATCAGCCGTATTAGATAACCCTGGAATCCATACATTCTAGAATCTGAACTTCTGACACTAACTGTGTTTGATGTAAAATTAAATGGCTATTCTAAAACATGAATTTGGGAAATAAAGATTTTCTTATTAATTCACGTAAGACAATGTTTGATAAGAAATGCTCATAATAGATCATTTATTTAGTAAAATTAGAGATGAGTCTGACTCCCTGTGAAAATTTGTTAGATTTCTAAATGAATGTTTTATTTTCAAGCTGGATTTAAATTAAGTGCAAACATCTTTCAAAGTACAGTACAGTAGTTCTTGAGGTAACAAAATATTCTTTTGCAGAGGGTCATCAAGGTCTAACATGGATCACTCCAGGATTTGGTATGGATCAATTGGGGAGTTACGATCGTTGCTACCAAGAGATACACAGTTTTCAGGGTTCACAGCAACTGCTACAAAAGTTACAAAACTGAAAATCTTTGAGGCCTTGTGTTGGCAGAAACACACACATCTTGGAGTTTTCACCTGGGAAGGAGAATTTTAAATTTTGCGTTGACTTATGTCCATAATGATATGTTATTCAAAAAATGTTCTACCCACTCATAACTGAGTTGCAAGTCAAAAATAAGGACAGAAAAGATTTATTTGCAAAACCCAAAACCCAGCAGCTGTCATATGGAGGACATTTGAAGAAAGCCTTGGTCCAGATTTTTATGCATTGAAACTCAAGATCCCACAGAAAAGGTCAGTAGACATGTTTCATGCAGGAACACCGAACAGAGCAAAAGTACATATTTTAAAGGATCAGAATTAGATGGCACAATAAGAATTTTGAAATGTACTGTGGCTTTTGGAATGGGTATGAATTGCAAAAGGTGTCTGTAGAATATTGCATTTAGGGCCATCAAAATCCATTGAATCCTACATACAAGAATGTGGTAGGACGCGAAGAGATGGTTCTAAAAGCCGCTGCTTCCTGCTGTACAATGGATTTTTGCAATCAAATTGTGCAGGGGACATCAGAGAATATGTGACATCAAGCAAATGCCGCAGAGAGACGATTTCAAACAATCTTTCTGAAAACAATATGATGCAATGGGTGTAATACGAGGCTGCAAGTGCTGTGACATTTGTGCTGAAAATTTTGATAATGACTGTAAAGCAGATCCATGCACTGTATCCTATTATGCTTTTATTCAGGAAAACAGGGCAACATTTCGTTTTCAATAGACCAAGAACTTTGTTTTGATTTGGGGATTGACCAATCAGATCGCGCTATTTTCAAAGATGGTGGCCCGCTGTAAACAAGCAAACCTCCGAAAAAGGGCTAAAACCAATCTTTGTTTCTGTTCCACGGATTTGGGGTTTTCGAATATTTTCACACAATGACAACGAATTTCTTAAATATGAATTCTGATGCACACTTCCAATGTGCATTTTCCCGATATTCGGCCTAAATCAAGAGTAACATGGTGTTGAAACTAACGAAAAAATCGCACGTTTCAGACCATGCCCTCGCCATTACTTGTTCAAATAATTTGCAGGAAAATTACTTGGAAGTCAAAACAAACCCGAAAAGATTATTTTACAAGTCATACGACCTTGAAATTGACACTTTCAAATTTATTTTTTAATCCCAACTTGTGAAGGAGCCCACAAAGGTCAAGTGGCTTTTTATTGCTTATAGAAACAGGGTATATCTAGCCTATCTAACATTTTGCAAAACATGTTCTGACAAGGGGACTCGATCTTTTTGCTGTAAGAACCAAAGTGCGTTTTTCGCTCTTCACATAGCCCTCCACTGTTCAGCTCAGCTCTCTCCGGGGGCGAAATTTTATAGGAATGTTTCGGCGGGAAAGTTTTGGCGGGAAAATCTTAGTTCTTGCGCCGGCTAAATTTTGGCCTAATGTTGTAGGCTGAAGTATGCCTGTGTTTACAGGAAAAGTTCACGAGATGCCTGGAGGATTTTCACAGAAATGTGGGAATCCCTTTCCGTTACATGAAGTATGAATAAAGAATGATACAGAAACGGAGATTGTTAATATCAAATCTAATGGCCTTCAAAAGCAACTGAACGTGTTAAAAAAATTGCCAAAAGATGGTCAAACTTCAACGAGAGCAATGACCAAGTTGGTTGAACCGGTTTGTATTCATCGTGATCATCGTGGCTTTTTTTATTAAAATCGTTGATCACAGCACACTATGAGTGAGTACACACATTTTTTAGCCAGTTTCTTAAATTTTGGGCCATTTTACTCAAAAAGTTTGTGATGAGTCTCTTTATGTCTTGGGAGTACCTTATGATGAAATCCCACCAAAGCATGTATTAACAGAAATTGCACTAAAAAAATTCAGTAATATTTCAGTACTGCACAGTATCCAAATACTCTCAGGTGACCTAGGAAAATTTTATTTTCAAATTAGAAACGTTCGTAGCTTTTGAATCCGAGTGTGTAGTTTGGTTTCATGTTTGAAAAAGCAAACAAAGACTGCAGTTTCTCACAAGCAGTTTCTTGCATAAAAAAGATACGTGTATACCCTTTAGATATTCTAGTTGTAAATTTTAGTTCAACCTTATTGTTACACAAATTTCGTTGCGAATGTGGCCCATGAAATGCAAAACCTCATTTTCTTCCATGATTTCAATTGAGGTCAAATTGGTTCAACAACTTTGATTCAACGAAATTTAATTCCTATTGCGTCCTCCAATCTGCTGATTTGGTGTACTTTTAACTGCGATTTTGAAACTGTTTACCATGAATGGGACAGTTTTGCCAACTATAAAGAAAAAACTTTCATCAAAGTAAATGTAAAAAACTTACCCGTCCTTGTTTTTGTACATTAGATTGCATGTCTGTTGTAGCTATATGGGATTATGGGAGTTGTGGAGCTAACCCTGCTCTCAAGGCTTTCTAAACGAGAATACTACCTTGCATCTCACAGAAAATGCGACAAACCCGGATATTATGTGATGAATCCTGCTAGTGAATCTTTCATGGTTGTGGCCACTCATTTCACACAGAATGCATTTTGCCAGCAATCAGCGAGTCCCCTAGGCCCTACTTGTTGTTTCGAATTCTTGAGTGGGAGATGGAAACAATGGCGATGAAGGCAAACTCATCAACTTTTAATGTGGCTTCCAACGGGCTTTCAACTCACTGAAGACGATGATATCTTGACAGGAGAACGAGATGACGATAACGATGGAACAGTGCCAGATGAATTCGTTGAGTTGGAGGCAACAGACGATCAAAAAAGGGCGCTGATGCTGATGGACAGAATCTTGAGATGGTGCCAATCTGATATGCCAGAGCAATGGTTGTAAGAATTGCCCATCTTAGTTCAGTTAAAGTTTGGCTTCGATAGTTTATTTTAATGTAACGTTGTTTTTGCAAAGCGCTTGCCATTTCAGTTCGTCGCAAGACCCTTAACATAAAATAGCAACACGCCCCCTTCCTGGAAATCTACACTTTTGATAGACGAAGCAGTCAACCCCTTTGTCATGACTTTAACTCATTATTTGTCAATTTCAAAGTGGAATGACTTGTAAAATAATCTTTTCGGGAATGTTTTAATTTCCAAGTAATTTTCCTGCAAATTATTTGAACAAGTAATGGCAAGAGCATGGTCTGAAACCGTGCGATGTTTTCCTCAGTTTCAACACCCTGTTACTCTTGATTTAGGCCGAATATCGGGAAAATGCACATTGGAAGTGTGCATCAGAATTTATATTTAAGAAATTCGTTGTTATTACTTGAAAATATTCGAAAATCGCAAATCCGTGGAACACAAAACAAAGATTGGTTTTAGCCTTTTTTCAGAGGTTTATTCTTTTACAGCGGGCCGCCATCTTTGAAAATAGCGTGATCTGATTGGTCAATCCCCAAATCAAAACAAAGTTTTTGGTCTATTGAAAACGAAATGTTGCCCTGTTATTCAGGAATATTCTGAAGGGTGTGAACATATAGTAAAAACACAAGAGATATCAAATGAACAAATGAAACTACTTTCCAAAGATTTACAGGAATACAAAGTTATGAGCGAATTATCTATTTTGTCCAATGTGAATATCAACTATGGAGATTTTCATATCAACCAAGTGTTGAAGCATGCTGACAAAACATTTAACTATGAAACTCTGAGAAAGCATGCGGAGATCTGGAAATTTACCCATGGAATCAAAATTTTTGAGATCTTGAGTTCAATCTTTCCAGACATCCTTGTTCAGAATTGGATCATTCATTTTTGGTGGAAAAAAATGAAGACAATGCATGACAAGACATTGTTGATGATTCTGAATTGGATGCTCTTAATTACGCAAGTCAACATCAAAATATGGACACAACATTTAGTGCCACTCTTTGTTAAGAAAAACTCATCTTCTAGAGGATCAAATAAATATATCTGAACTCCAACAGTGTTGGAACGTTCAAACTGAGACATTGAAATGGAAGGAATGATTGATACAGTAATTTCTTATTACTATAAGATCTGTTCATACTGTATTATGACAAGAGTCCTCATTTACCGTTAAAGCTATATATTAAGCCCGCAAAAGCTTTTTGGAACCTTTTATTTCGTATTGCCCAAAATGAACATACGGTCATACTCAACATAATTCAGATTTCGTCAGACCGAGAGAAATAATTTGACTTAATCCAAGCAAATCTGGCTAACCTGGGACTGATACTTTTTCTTGAGCTTTGAAAATACAAGACTGATTTATCCGAGTTTGACTTTTATCATTTTGAAAGTAAAACAAACAAATGCAAGTTGGTGTTGAGCCCAAAACATATAAAAATTATTCTTTTAATTGTTTTAGTTCTCTGAGAGAAAATTTTCAAAAGCATTTGTGTTTTAAATACATGGAGGGGGCCTTACAATGAGAGGGGGTCTCAATTAGGTTTGGGAATAGGTGTGAGGGGCTTATTAGAGAGGGGCCTTGATAGATAGTAATGGCCACATGCACAAATTTTCTCCTGTAAGAAGAACCTTGACTCTCAGATTGCCAAAAAATTAAGAAACTCCAGTACTGGGAAAAGATAACTTTATAACATATTTTTACTTTATCTTCATTTGTTTAATGTCTAAATATTGGAAGCCCTCAAAACACATTGTTTTGAAAAGTTCGCAAGGGCACAGGTAGTGAACATGAAGTTTGTTAGGAAACTTTTCAGAAATTTGTGAGAAAGTAAGAATAATCAAAATCTGATCATTAAGAAACTTTCAGTACTGGCCCAAATTCTTAATTTCTTATAAAAAAATGCACTCAGCGTTTTACACTGTAGTGGACATGTGGGATGAGGCCATAGAGCTGCAACCACTGGTTGATGCTTTTTAACGGTTTACTGTAAATAATGAATCTGAATTTTTTTCTTGTCTGTTTCAACCCATAACATGTATAGAAGTCATGAACATCAAAGTCGTCTAAAATGGCTGGATTTTGCCTTGTGTGTGCTTTGTATTGTCTACCTTTGTTATTAGTACATAATGTTTCTTTACTTGTATTTAAACAATTTTCTTGAGGTCATTTTTGATTGATGCTTTAGTGTTTTCCTGATCTTCTTAATTCTGCACTCTCTGCAGGCCTTCTGAGAGTGGCTAAGCACAGTTTCGTAATGTTGTTGAAATGTTCTAGCACCTAATCAAGGGGTATACTTCCTCCAGAGCCATATAATATTAGGCTATGCGTGCATCACACGGGCGGGGTGATAAACTTGATTGGGCCAGGTCCAAAACTCGGATTTCATTCGTGACTCCAAGAGAATATCTGACTTCATTCGTAACTTCAAAGTTTCCTCAGTAATTTTCAATCCCATCGCTTCAGTTGCGTCAAACATTATTGTTTGGTTTGCAAATGTATTTCATTTTAGGCCTCGCCAACGCCAACCTCTCTATTTTTATCGACTCATGAAAACTTTTAATGCTTTCCTAATAATCATCTTTCCTGGAATTAAGCTAAAGTTGTGCTTTGTTACTATTTCGATTCTGCAAATTCTGCACAATGTTCTTTCCAACTCCATTTTGCATACAATCTTTTAGCCAACGTCAAGCGATCGTGCAGCGTGCGGCCATATTGAATATACAACAGACGGCAACAGCCGGGAACATCAGAATGTAAAATGCTGATGTCAGCAGACAGGCTCTCCGTCGCTGATGCGCAGACTCTACTGGAGGAGGAACCTCACTTTTCTTTAGGGAATCAGTAGAGCCTGCACGCAGGCTAATGGTGGTATCAATGTGGTATCAACATGTGGTATCAATGTCACCTTAACGTGGACAACAGCCACAAAAAGAACAAATATAATAAATCGGGTTTTTTTTTAAGAAACTAAGGTCCGATGCTGGTAGGAAATTTCTTAAAGTTTTGCGCCATTTTGCTAGCAACAGTTTATGTGTTTCATATACTCACAATGCTGGAAGTGTAGAACTAATTCAGCTTTGTTAAGAGGGCTCCCAAATTACTTAGTAAGATCTCAAAAACCAGTAAATAACATGCACTCAGAATAATTTCCAAAGAATTGATATAACTGTACACTGACAAAACATTTTGCAAATTACAAAAGTTTCTTTGCTTTTTCAATTCAGACAGGGATGTTTTTTAACTTTCGAAAAAATTGAGCCTTCCGTTTCTTATAAGCGGCACCCAATTAACTTTATTAACTTTGGGCTACAACCAACTTAATGGCACCCAATCAACTTTATCAACTTTGGGCAACAACCAACTCAATGGCACCCAATTAACTTTGTAAACTTTGGGCAACAACCAACTCAATGGCACCAAATTAACTTTGGATAAACATCTAATGTCGATGATTAACCTCCTTCTTGATAATCAGCCATTAAATTAGCATGATTGCAACTAGTCTTCAATAGATTAGCGCACAGAAAACATGCACAGTAGTCTGTACTTATCTTAACCAAAACATAAGTTTCGTAAGCAACCCAACACATACGTGTGGTATCAATGTCACATTAACGTGGACAACAGCCACAAAAAGAACAAATATAATAAATCAGTTTTTTTTTTTTAAGAAACTAAGGTCCGATGCTGGTAGGAAATTTCTTAAAGTTTTGCGCCATTTTGCTAGCAACAGTTTATGTGTTTCATATACTCACAATGCTGGAAGTGTAGAACTAATTCAGCTTTGTTAAGAGGGCTCCCAAATTACCCAGCAAGATCCCAAAAACCAGCAAACAACATAATCTGCACTCAGAATAATTTCCAAAGAATTGCTATAACTGTACACTGACAAAACATTTTGCAAATTACAAACGTTTCTTAGCTTTTTCAATTCAGATAAGGATGTTTTTAACTTTTGAAAAAATTGAGCCTTCCGTTTCATTTCATTTCATTTTCATTTTGATTTATTTTAACAGGGTTAAATACATTCAGTAAATATAAATTAACTGATTTACAATGTGCCCTGCTTAAAAACATAACTAACCTAAATACATGATATTACAAATAAACTTGAAGATCCTACATAAAAGAAAGAAATATATGTAAAAATAAAGGGACTCGGAAGTCAAACTTATGTGCTGAATGTTGAATTAGATTATCAGCCTCTTTGATCTTTCAAAAATGCTTTTAGCCTCGTTTTGAAAGTGGCTAGCGAAGGAGCAGTTTTTATTTCATTGCTCAGCTGGTTCCAAACAGTAACTCCTCGATACGAAAAGCTCCGCTGCCCATTTGAGGTCTTACAGAGTGGAATCCTGAGGTCAGTACTGGTATTACGTAAGGTCCGATTGCAAGAATCGGACAATTTGTGAAACATTGACTGCATGTAAGGGGGTGCAAGCCCATTCAAGGCTTTATATACTATACAAGCTGTCTCGAAGTCGATCATTTCTTTGACTGTTAACCACCCTAGTTGTGATATTAATGGCAGCGATGATTGATCGAAGGGACTGTTTGTAACGACACGCGCTGCTCGATTTTGCAGCATTTGCAATTTTCTTAGTGTGGTATCACCTGCACATCCCCAAACAGAGCAACAATATCTAAAATGCGAGTCTACTATGCTAAAATACATCCTTTGGATGGTTTCCAACGAGAGATATTTCTTGGAATACTTCAGCATTCCTATTCCTCGTGAAATCTTACCGATAGCAACGTTGATTTGCTCTTTCCAATTTAGTAATGGATCAATTTGTACCCCAAGATATTTAGTTTTTCCCGTGGATTCAATCTTTTCGTCATTTATTTGAAAGGTGGGAAGATTAGTTGAATCATTGTAATCTAGTTTTCTGAGGTTGGGTGCGGTACCAAGGATCATGCTCTGTGTCTTTGCGACATTAAGAGACAGTTTATTTCCCTGTAGCCACGAACAAAGATTCTGAAGATCTGAGTTGATAGCATTGCTCAGGTCGGAGATAGATTTCGAGGAATAGGAAATGCTTGTGTCATCTGCATACATTGTGACCTTAGTTCTTTGTAAGGCAAACGGCAAGTCATTAATATAGATCAAAAATAGGAGTGGACCAAGGCAAGAGCCCTGAGGCACCCCAAATTTGATGTCCTGTATTTCAGATATATTGCCATTTACCTTACAGCATTGCTTCCTATTACTTAGGTATGATATGAACCAGTCAAGCTCCACGCCTTCAACTCCATAGAAACGCAGCTTAGCGATGAGAATGTCGTGATCAACAGTGTCAAAGGCTTTCTTTAAGTCGATGAAAGTGACTCCAGAAAAAAGCCCTTTGTCGAAATTTAGATACCAGTCATTGGTACACTTTAGTAAGCATGTCAGTACGGAGTGAAAAAGCCTGAAACCCGACTGGTCTGAGTAGAAAAATTCATTCTCAGTGAAATAATTAAATACCTGATCGAATACTATCTTTTCAAATAATCGTGAAACTATAGGAAGCACAGAAATAGGTCTATAGTTAGATCTATCTTCGGTGGAGCCATCTTTGTAGATAGGTGAGACCCTCGCAATCTTCCAGTTTCCTGGGAATCGACCTTGTGAAATGGACGTATTGAATATACTACACAATGAAGGTGCAAGAACAGGCATCCCAATTTTGAGAAATGAACTTGATATACCGTCAATGCCAGAAATGTTTCTCATAAGCGGTCTCCATAAACAGCTCATAACGTACAGAGCTTATAAATTCTTCCCAATTTACGAGAACCTTTTCGCATAAAGAACTTTCTGATACCAGGCTTTGAGTTTCACAGCCTGCACGAAGTTGGGTTACAGCCGAAGCCCTAAAAACTAGGGAAACACTCAAACAACCCAAACATAGATCTTCAGCTCCATTTATCTCCATTTTCAACGATCTTACTTTGAGGGATGAACTCCAAAACCCGAAGCTGCCTTGAAAAGCGTTACTTAAACTACCCACAAATCTTAGCCAAGTCAATTCTGACGTAGGGAAAACCGAACCACCGCCGTTCAGCTGACGAACTATTTTACAAAACTAAGAAAAGACTTTTCGCTCTTCATTTACAACATTTTAATTTTGTGTGCTGATGGGCACTTTTGCTTCTGTTTTTATTTTATTTGCTTTGTGGCTACTGGCGATTGCTGAGCAGTCGCTTCCAGTTAATATCAAAGACTATAGTTTAGTCGATGGTGCATTCCTGTGAAAGACCTAAAAAAGAAGCAAGAAACGCATCAGCTCTACTGTTTAACAATAACCCAGAATATGAAATGCAGTAAACAGTAAACTTTTTCTTACGGTTTAAAAGTTATCTCAAAGGCAATGCGTCCATACAAGCACCACAGTACCGCGGGGGGCATGTCAATTTTACGTCATATTCCATGTGAACACCTTGGTAATGAAGCTTACTACGGGCAAAGAGTGATCTAAGTGATGACCTACTTGCCGTTGCACTTCCGAAGCTGAAACCTTAGCCTGCATGTGGTCCGTCAAATTCTGCCAATCACCGCATCCTTCAAGGCTCTTCGTCAGCATCATGTCAGCATAATTTCGACAAGAGTGCTTACGCGGCTGAACTCACACGGAGACATTGCCTTTAAAAAGTAAAGCAGTGCACGACCGTCGTGTTAGAATCTAAAAGTTTCAAACGCTATTACATCAATTTGAAGTAATGACCGGTAATAAATCTGTTTACTAATTGCTGATTTTGGGATTATTCCCAAAAATAAAAACACAAGACAAGCAAGGAATAAATGCAAGCATGACTGGGAGGATCTATTAAAATACCAAACCCCGCCCCAAAATCGAAACTTTATTGGTGACACCTCATAGTTTATTGCATTCCAATGACTATTTCTTCAGCTGAAACAAACAGGAGCAAAAACGCTCTCAAAAGATCCACATTGGCCAGAAAATCAACAAAATATAGGTAGCCTGGAAAACATATAAACAAACATACAAAAATATGTTACATGTGGTTCTTAAACAATTAAACGACCAAATGATAAATTAATTATCTTAGCATCATAGAAGTAGCTGAGATGCCAAAAAACGCGTCGTTTCGAGCCTGTTCCCATATCAAATGAATATAACATTAATATAGCCTGGAACATCACTACAAAATCACTGGAAACAGACGTTTTGGTCGGAGAAAAAAGAAAATTCTGGGATAATAAGCTGGTTCTTAGTAGGCAAAGTGACAAAGACATGACCAATTGAAATGCAATTCAAATCAAAGGAGCGGTTTGAAGAAACACTGGATGCTGGTTTACCTGAAATAAGAATTTGTAGGCTAAATGCTAAGTCATTTGCTTGCATAAATTGCGATTGGCTTAGGCCATATCGAATACACATCATGGAAGTCTTAAATCCTAAATCCACGTTTTCCCAATCATAGTGTGCTAAAACGTTCTACTGAAATTATCAGACATTGCTACAGGTCGTTAGAAATAGAGAGAACAGGACAGGTCTCACTGTAGCCTTGTGAAAGAAATCGCAAAACCTTACGAAATGCCAGATCTTTACCACGCCTTCTGCTTTGCCTCCAATGTCCAAATGCGAAGGCAACTTGACACAATTTTGGCTTTTAAACTGAATGCGAAAACCAAATCGAAAGATTTCCAAATCTATTGTCTACAAAACGCATACTGCAAAAGATGGATTGCTTTGTTGGTCAACCTATCTCTACGCTTCTGGTATAAGTATTTTTTGAAAACCAGCCAAATGTGAGGCAAGCAGTGTTCCAAATAATTCAAAAGTGAATAAACAATCTTCTGGGAATTGAGTGATACGTGTTTTTACGCATGTAACAACGAACACAATTACGAATCACCGAGCACAAAGACTGATTGCTGAGAAGTTTTCGTTTGCAAAAACAACAAGACGCAATGCATGCAGCGTGCTAAATTATTAGAAAAGTGAATAAAACGATCTGCTGATAATTGAGTGATACGTGTAGTTACGCACATCATAGCCAAACGAATCGTAACAAGGTTGTGGGACACCTTTATAAACGAACACTCGCAGCATCTTCCGCGAATTAACTGCGATATAAAATTTCATTCTTATCCCTATGAAACTGGCTACCACCCCCATACCCAAGTTAAAAATTAATATAGGTACAAAATAGAAACTGCTGACAAACTGCTGACGGCCCTTTGTTATCGCACAATAGTGCTAAAGTCATTAGCAATGGAGACTAAAGGCTTCTTAATCCTTGCATTATCCTCAGGAATTTCTTTGGTTTGATTTCAATAACGATTAAATCACAACTTTTGTTTTATGATTGAAAAGAAGTTGATATTGGTCATGAGCGCGCTATTTATGTGGACTCAATGCCTTTAAGTTTGCTATAAAAATGAGTGCAACTATTCCACATGTTCATACATCTTAAATTCTACATCATATTTTGATCATGGATCTTAAATTCCAAACTTGGATCTTAAATTCCAACAAAAGGGTGAATCTTAAATTCCGAAAGTTGGATCTAAATTCCGAAACTAGGATCTCAAATTCCAAAAACCTGGATCTTAAATTCCGATAGTTGGATCTCAAATTCCTAAAGTTGGATCTTAAATTCCGAAACTAGGATTTTAAATTCCGATAGTTGGATCTCAAATTCCGAAAGTTGGATCTTAAATTCCGATAGTTGGATCTTAAATTCCGAAAGTTGGATTTTAAATTCCGAGTCTGGATCTTAACTTCTGAAAATTGGATCTTAAATTCCAAAGGTGGCTCTTAAATTCCGAAAGTTGGATCTTAAATTCCGAAAGTTGGATCTGAAATTCCGTAACTTGGATCTCAAATTCCAAAACCTGGATCTTAAATTCTGAAAGTTGGATCTTAAATTCCAGACTTGGATTTAAATTCCGATAGTTGGATCTTAAATTCCAAGCCTGGATCTTAAATTCCGAAAGTTGGACCCTAAATTCCAAGCCTGCATTTTAAATTCCAAGCTTGGATCTTTGGATCTTGAATCTTTGGATATTAGATCTTACATTAGACCGTCCCATACTTGCTCACAAATCGTAGATAGTCACACAATCGTGATGGAGTTTCCAATAGGGCTTCACAGTAAGCCATTGAGAGGACAACAAATCTCGCATTTATTATTCGAGACGAGAAATTTACTGAAAAACTTGCACAACGTAAGAACAACGAGAACTAGACTAATTGAAATTAATAAATCTCCAGATGTACCGGGTGTCCCAAAAAACGCAACAGATTCAAAAAACTCTGAAAAAAGATTTTCAAATTAGTAATCAAATTATTATTTCTATCCAAATCTGCAATGATTATTACATTAAATTTTGATATATTTTTCAGAATTTTTCAAAAAGCAACAAACTTCAAATTTGGGAACAGTAGTCTGATGCCCTTATATTCACGCTGCGCATGCGCATATCTTTTCGGTGTGGACAATTTTTCGGATAACACCATATTTCGTACAAAAAAATGTTCAGACAAGTCTATGTCCGAAAGTTTGTCACGCCGAAAAATGTTACACTTAATGTTAACCAAACCGATATTGGTCAAAATTCATCTCCCTAAAGGCGAATTTCCAGTCAGTAGAATTCTCCGAGCGGGCGGAATTTTAGACAATAAAAGGTCGCTCAGCCGTAACTTTCTATTCAATTCCAGGGCGACATTTTCTCTAGCAGACAAAGGAAATTCCGCCCGCTCGGAAAATTCCACTGACTGGAAATCAGCCTTTATATGTGCACATGTTGTTGCATGAAGGGCGGAAGGTCAATTTTAAGTAAATGTTTGTTAAATACCTGCAAAATTGATGGTTGCATCGAGTAGAGTATGGCTCAGCTAGAACTTCCAAGCTAAAAATACAATAAAGATAATACCTAATGAATATATTAAACATTAAGATACTCAAAATATTAATCAAGATTCGAAAATTAATTCCTTTGAATGAAATTTGGTATTGGCATTGGGCCATTCAAAACAATTTGAGCAGAGGCATTTGTAGTTATGTCTGAGAAAGACCCAAAGATTTTGTTTTTGACTGTTACCCAGAGAAAAGGCTAACTTTGACATTTCAGCGTTATTACATGAATAGTCAACGTTAGTAAAGAACGGAAATAGGGGAACCAGCCAGTAACAAGCGGAAACCACCCAAATCTTTTCCTTAAAGGCATTGAGTGATGGTAAATAGACCGCGTATACCCAAATTGCAAAAATTGCTGAGTCATTATGATAGCTTACGCCAATCTGATTGGCTGTTATTCAAACTGCACACATGATATTGAAACATCGAAATGGGCTAAGCTTAGCCAGGAAAAAAGGGTTTGCGTGAGCAAAATTATTGGCTCATGCAAGGGAAAGAGTAAAGGAAATTCCCGAAATTGCAGAATTCGCATTTGTTGACATAAATTGTCGTGTTAGTATAAATACCATAGAAGGTGAATTTTAATTTTTCAACGACATTGAAGACTTTAAAGCCTTTTTGGACGGTGAAAGAGTGACTTAGGCACTCTCCTTCCTATATTCCTATTTTTGTTTCAGAGTCCTGATTCAATCGTAGTTCCATATCAGAAAACTAATCATGAAATATGCAATCGAGGAGCAAATCACTCCCTATAAATCTTCTAGATTTTTTCATTGCCAATGTTTTCCAAATGAAAATCCTTTTGTCTGCGAAAAATCCCTGAAATTCTCAAAAAAAATTCATGTTTTTAGAAATCTCGTACGTTTTTTTCTCTATGGAGTGATGCACTCCTAGAAGCAAAGTACTTAGACTTTAATGCTCTTTATCAGCAGGTGGGACCCAGAGTTCTGACTACATTTGGCATAGTTTTTTTGCAAAGAAGTAGTCATGGTAAATAGACTGCGTATACCCAATCCATGATCAACAAGGACAGATTTTGTAACAATAGGCTCGTGGTTTATTTACATATTGACGAATCGGCCAATCAAGACGCTCGAATTTTTCAGACGAAATTCAAAGAAGTTGGAAGCCGTGGAGACTTCGCGTTGAAAACAACCCCTCGCAAATCTTACTGGGTGCATGCGACATTTCAGTTTAACCTCTCAACTGTAGAAAATCAAAATCTTCTTGAAATTCCTGTCAATTGCTCTCGCGGATTTGAATTTAGGCCCATGAAAAATTGATAATCACCGAAATGTTGAAATATTTTTGTCTTCTTGCTTTAAAGTTCTTGTTTTTCCAAATAGTAGTGGTCTTTAGATGATTTTCCTTCGATCTACACCTTAAAACTGAGAAAAAACATGTACTTTTCCATTTATTCGAATAATTTGATTTTAGGCCCATAAAAAGTAATAATCAGCGAAATGTTGAAATATTTTTATCTTCTTGATATAAAGTTCTTCGTTTTCCTCATAGCAGAGGTCTTTCGTTCCTTCATTCCAAACCTTAAAACTGTGAAAGAAACATGTACTTTTCCATTTATTCGAATAATTTTATTTTAGGCCCATAAAAGGTGATAATCAGCGAAATGTTGAAATATCTTTGTCTTCTTGATATAAAGTTGTTCCTTTTCCTCGCAGTAGAGGTATCTCTATGATTCTCTTCAATCCAAACCTTAAAACTGTGGAAGAAACAAGTACTTTTCCATTTATTCGAAAAATTTGATTCTAGGCCCATAAAAAGTGATAATCAGCGAAATGTTGAAATATTTTAGTCTTCTTGATATAAAGTTCTTCCTTTTCCTCATAGTAGAGGTCCTTCGGTCCTTCATTCCCAACCTTAAAACTGTGAAAGAAACATGTACTTTTCCATTTATTCGAATAATTTGACTTTAGGCCCATAAAAAGTGATAACCAGTGAACTGTTGAAATATTTTTGTCTTCTTGATATAAAGTTCTTCCTTTTCCTCATAGTAGAGGTCTTTAGACGATTCTCCTTCAATTCAAACCTTACAACTGTGAAAGAAACAAATACTTTTTCATTTATTCTAATAATTTAAATTTAGGCCCATAGAAAGTGATAATCAGCGAAATGTTGTGATAATTTTACCAAGTTACCAAGTTCTTGTTTTATTTCCAAAGCAGTATTCCCTGGATGATTGTTTTTGTTTTTTGTTTTTTATACATATATATATACCGGGTGAGCCAGAAAAAAGTTCCCACTTTTGAAAATTCATAGCATCAAGAGTACTAAATAGATTGGAGTGAATCAATATTTGCTTTACAGCCAAAATCTCGAAGTATTTTTGTGATTTTTCTTGCGTTCTTAAGAGCATTGGAAACATTGCTAAATTTAAGCTTACAAAAACTTGATGGTTGCAAAATGGCTGAAAAAGGCCTAAAATGCTTGATCAAATCATAAAGGACTCCTCGCTCAGAACAACAGAGAAAATGCAATTTCTCATGGGTGAGAGATATCGTCTGCACATCTATTGCCATGGGATTGAAAATCTTTAGTATCTGTATGAGAATCAATTTCTTGTAACTCTTGAGAGAGGTGAAACGCATGTGCGTATTGTTCTGTGTGAGGAGAGTCCTATCGATTTGATCAAGTGTTTTAGGCCTTTTTCCGTCATTTTGCAGCCATGAAATATTTGTAAAGTTGAATTTACTTATATTTGCAGTTCTCGTAAGAAGACGAGAAAAATCTCAAAAATACTTTGATCTTATGGCCTTCAACTAGAATTTGAATCATTCAAATCCATGAAGTACTTATGGTGCTACGAATTTTCGAAAGTGGGAACTTTTTCCTGGCTCACTCGGTATATCAGTGAAAAATTACAAAACTACAAAATAAGTTAACAACAACGAGAGGTAAAGCTAATACAATTTTTAAAATTTTACAAGAAAGTTATGATTCATATAACACAAATTGCATTAACAATACAACTACAACATGATATGAGACGATTCACAAGACGATTTACACGACTATACCACAAGAAGTGTGATCAAGCACATCTCTCCTGCAGCGAACAAGCAACGACAAACAAACAAACACTGACTATCGACAAAACACAGTAGCCGTTTTTATTCCAATTGGGACCCTTGGCGCCTACTAATGACAAAAACATAAGTATGATTGAATCACAGCCGAAATCATCTCCACCAACAAACGAAACGAAACCCGAACTGTACATCGGTTTAACAGAGAATACACTTACCTCACATAAGTATTGCACCACAGCATAGGTTCCAAATCTTTAACTCGGCGTAAAAAAGGGGGTGTAAAATTCAATGACCTATTTCTTCTGATTGAATAACTTGAAAGAAACTTTAGATACTTATCTATAATTCTACCGTTGGACTTTCAAGAAATTTTGAATATTTTTCAAAATTACAGCGTATTCTACATTTCAGCTCATTTGAGGGTGTGACGTCATCAAATTTCAAAATCATGAACTAGATGAATGACAGGCTTTTGCTTGATACCACATTGTAGGCATTCAGAAACTATGGATTTCTTCGAAACTAGTTCATGTTGCTTCAAACGGTTTACCAATTACGATGGTTTCAAGTTTTTTTGAAAATTTTTCTTGAATTCCTGAAAAAGAAGAAAAACACTCCAACTCTGAAAATATTAAAGATTTCAGAAAAGTCCAACGGTAGAATTATAGAGAAATAGCAAAAGTTTCTTTGAAATCATTCAGAACAAAGAAATAGGTCACTCAATTTTACACCAGCCTTTTTAAAGATTTGGAACCTATGCTTTGCACCACCTTACCCAAAATGGCGCCCAAAAGTGTATTGCAGCCCAATCAACAAAATTTGCATAACAAAAACATCAGCATTTAAGGGTTTCTCTACCGGGTATTTTGGCCGGAAAATAATTCATAATTCGTTTGCTTTTCATTCATAAGTAAAATGAAACGTTAGTTTGTTGGTTTCTTTGATAAATTAGCAAAAAGCTCTGGACAACACTGAGCAAGATTTTGGCAGCATAGCTGGAGGAGTAGGCCAATACAAAATGAGAAACGTATAGATATCTGGGGGCGAAGATAAAACAATTTTAGTGTTTTCAAATTAGGATTCTACGAACTTTATCGCTAAGACAAAAGTTTTCCGTGAGGAATACAAGAAGGATAAACACAAAGGGAAAACGGAAAGAAACCATTCCAAGGTAAGAATATCCTTGATATCACTTTTATCACATTAACATTAATTTTGCTTCCTGGAAGACTTTAGGCAGGTGGTTGACACTTAAATATATGGATGTTGATGTGCTCAACGAAATCGCTACGGTTTAATTTAGTTTGAAGATAATTTTGAAATTTAACAAGTGACTGGAGCATGTTTTTTTAACGTGACTCCTTCTTAGAGAAATTCAAGTTCAGCTACATTGAATGACAGCTTTGTTATTTATTTGAAATTTCTTCTTTTATCACATTCAAAGTGGAAAATTTTATCATGAGGATAAAATTTGCAGTATCCTAATTTAAAAACACAAAATTTTGTTTTCTTTGCCCCCAGACATCTATCCATTTCTCATTTTGTTTTGGCCTACTCCTCCAGCTATACTGCCAAAACATTGTGCAGTGTTGTCCGGAGGTTTTTGCTAACTTGTCAAAGAAACCAACAAAATAACGTTTCATTTTATTTATGAATGAAAAGCAAACGAATTAACAATTCTTTTCCCACCAAAACACCCGGTAGAGAAACCCTTAAATGCTGATGCTTTTGTTATGCAAATTTTGTTGGTTTGTCTGAAAGACACTTTTGGGCGCCATTTTGTGTTCGGTGGTGCAATACTTATGTGAGGTAAGTGTACATTCAAACAGCACTACAACAACCACATGAATTCCTTGAGGCATAAGAAGTACGAGAACAGCACAGAGCTATCAAAGCACGTTTGGAAATACAAAGACAGAAATGAAGCACATGACGTAAAATGGTCTATCTCCAACCATGCAGTGGCTTATTGAAATGAAACAAAAAGGTGCAATTTATGTCTAACGGAAAAGCTCTGCATTAGGACATTAGCAAAGCCAACAAGACACACCTACTTAAAAGAAGATCAGAGTTAATCTCCAAGTGACGCCCAAGGAGGATAAGCAGACCTTCCCACAATGCAACGCGCTTTGCTTCGCGATGGAATCAGAAGACAGAAGCAATGGCGGCGAAGCCGAGGAAGCCATCGATACGTTTTGTACTCACAACACAGTAACGTAAGGGGAACGAATAGTTGTAAGTTTTTTTAAGATTTAATCTTATATATGTATTGAGTGATTAATTTTGTTTTGTCTGCTATCATCGATGAATGCACGAAAATGCAACTTAATGGAGACGGGCCTAAATAATCCGTTTCTTGAAAATGGGTATAAGTTTTTGGCTCCGTTTGGCTTAACCAACGGGGACCTAAGGTTATCCTCTCGTTTTAAGTAAGATTAATACTCAATGATGCTACTTTCTCTTAAGTCCCCTTAAGTTCCCACGATAAAGTATTTTTTTGAACCTTGAAAATTGTCATTTTTGGTGGTTTTTGCATGCCTGATTATACCCGTCGACAGACTTGAAGTATAATGCAGCAACACAATGCTGCTCAAAAAGCTATTTTTATCGCAAGCCTCATGATATAAGATCTACTAACTTCGCAAACATTTTTTAACAAATTTGTTATTAATTGTTATTATCAATTTCTGCTATTATTAATCTTATTAATTCAATCATACATAACACTGAAAGTCAAAACATAAATGATTGATACAAATAATGCTGTTTGCAGGAGAAGACTGATAATGCCAGTGCCAAGTTTGCAGCAACTCCAAGTGATTCAATGGAGAAAAAGAGGATGGAACAGATCATTGGTATACCACTTGCCTAACAGAAACAAACAGTTATCTCGTTCCAAAAGATAACTATGAAGAACTTGTAAATCATGATATTATGAACTGTAATCATGGATCAGTCGCAGTCCGGTCGCAGTGCCAGGCAATTATATTAAAGGGGTAAAATTAACAAATCTTCAAGCAAGGATACCCAGGTGTACCGGAAAATTTTATTGCAATTGTCAAATATATATAGTAATTGCCAAATCTTTGGAAGTGAGGGCATTTCCCTCTCATACCTACCCTGGTCTGCCACTGACAATTTTGTGGTATTTGGTACAAGTGTTGTACAATATAAAGCGCAAACAATGAGGGTAAAATTACTTGGGTGCTACAGTGGGTGTTTACTACCAAAAGTTTTCACTTTATATTTTACATCCATCTATTTTGAGCCATCAAAAATTTCACTTGCTATCCTACTTTATTCACAATTAATATCAATTTGAAACAAATATTGCAAATCCCAGCAAAGCAAGAAATCTAAACCATGCCTATTGTGATGGATAACCCATTCATGATAAATGAAATTCACTCTGTCAGCTAATGCTGAATGATTCTATATATGTTAGCATGGCTGATGAAGGCTCAATGCTGAAACATGAGAAAATGGCTTTTTCATGTTGTAGGACCAGAAATCTGAATGACTTAAGATTTTCCAACATTTCAATGCGCTTGACTGGCGCAGTGGACTTGTTGGAGAGTCTTTTGACATGAAGACCTCGGGTTCGATCCCATGCAGGGACCATTTTAATTCTCCAATTTTGGTAGCAAACTCATGATAAATAAACCTATTTTGATGTAACCACTTTTGGGATTTAGTTCCACATCATATCAAGGCAAATGATGTATTTCAAAAGAACTAATGTCATTGTGAATGGGGTCTGTCTACAATAGTTAGCAAATAATTCCTTTGCTCTTTGCATTGAAAAAATCCCAACAGACAGACTTGATAGTTGGAAGCCACCCATGCTCAGATATAGTCTATTATGTAGCTGTAAGCACGATCTTGCTGACAGGACATCCCCATTTGACTTGTTAACATTCAGCAGTTGTCAACTAAAGAACGAGACAGTAGTATGCATTATTATATTAAGTAAAATGCTGAACTAAGATTGCTAAAGAGCCAACAGTCTTTAAACAAATATTGTGAGTTCATTGCTTTCTCCAGCTGTTGATTATAAATCATGCTGTAGTTTATGGTCTTTTGTGAATGGATGTTCCGAGCATAGTTATCTAACCTGAAACATGTTTATTCAAAACTGATATACTGATTTATTTTACTGCTTATCTCCTTTCTCCTTGTTGCTCCTATGATTCCTCTTTTCCCCAAATTTGTAGTTGCATAACATCAAAACAGCCAACAACAGCCATTTTTGTTTCTCGAACCAAGGTCGGCCTGAAAGGAAAGGAAACAAGTTTTGAGTTAAGAACAAAAACAGTTTTGAAGTTTTCATCAGCTTAACTGACACTAACCATTCACAGCCAGTTTCACTGAAAAACTGAAAATGTTGATGAAAAATGAAAAACTGGCCTTCTCAGATGGGTATTATGTTTTTTTGCGACAACTGTAATCCACGGGTCAGCAGGTCATGTAATCGGCGGGTCACGTCAGATAGTCCGCGGGTCACCATATTTGCGGTCAGTGGCCGAGTAGCTATAGCTGCGAGCATTCCTACACCATCTGGTCGGTAAAAGGTACTGTTGTGTAGAAACGAACCTGCAAGCAAACAAACTGTGATGTTTCCCTCGAGGGGCATTTCACTTCCAAAAAATCTCGTGCACCTTTGGCAAAAATTCTTTTATTTCTAAGAAAAATCTATCACAAATCTTTAAAAATCCTTCTGCTCTCAAAAAATCTCGTACGAAAAATGTTTAGACTGAGCAGTCCTTTCAATTCGAAGCAAAGGAGGCTGAGGAGGCCGACACAGATAACTTCATAAATCAGCGGTAATGCACATGACGTGCTTAAAGAGATATTTGCTTTCAGTGTTTCAAGTGTTTGAGACCTGGATATTAATGATCGAATTGCTTTGTTTGTCTTGCTTGTGCAATAACTCAAGGTCAAATTTCAATCCCATGCAGTGTGATCTTCCACTCAAATGGAAAATGCCCGTTATCTTGGTATACACCCGAAAAAAGCAGCTCTCCCGATTCCAACGTATTCTCATCGGATCCGTCCCCCTTCCTTCCAAACCGCTAAGATATGGAGAGAGCGAAGGGGTCTTCGCTGTCTGGAAGGAAAGTAGGATCATGGTGCGAACCGTCGCTGAGGGAGGAGTGGTGGGTCGATTTTATTACTGTGCACTGCTTGTTGCTCACAAAGAAGGCTGAAATGAGCTCGGATTTTTCCTATATACTGACCTATTCCCTAGGGGCTACGAAACTGCTCTCCCCAGGCCTCTCAAGCAGTCTCGGGTGTGTAGAACATTAGAGTCTTGGAATTTCGTGAGACTTCTCCGGTGAGAATACCAACGTATTCTCATCGGATCCGTCCCCCTTCCTTCCAAACCACTAAGATATGGAGAGAGCTTCGGGGGCCGCAGATCTGGACTAAACGAGAAATGGAGACATAAAATAAACACACTGAATATTTTTCCAAACATCATACATAATATAGAGCCCCCTCCATTACTCAAGTAGAATAGGTTCGTAGAAGATCGGCGTCAAATGAAAACAACGAGGAGCACAAATGTTATGAACATTGCAAGTTATAAAAGATCATCGTACTCGGAAAATTACATAGTTTGGAGACGCCTGTGAATTTACTCGTTTTCTATCTTATGTGCCTTCTTGGGTTGAACTTATCGGTCTCTGACGGGTTGGGCTGGAGGGTTTCCCCCTAAAATTACATAAAGATAATTTGTCTTTAAACACTAATCCTCAGTTCACTCAGATAGTTGCAGAAGGATGACAAACAATAATATTTTGGAATTAATAATGAAGACAAATGAGAAGGAAAACCCTCCAACCCAACCACTCAGAACAGCAGCTTAGAGCCGTGTATTAAGGTCTTTTGTTAGGCCCCCGAGTGGTTGAGAAGAAGTAAGCGATCCTTCAAATTGCTTTTGAAAAACTACTTGCAATGCTTGCTCAAGCAGGGATATATAATCTCGATTCAAAACCCTTGACGGATCTATTCTTGCCACAACGATCCAAGCATCAGAAAATGTTCTTGTTCTCCTCTGATAAGATTGCTCCCGCAATTAGGGCTTCAGTGAGATACTATTATGATAAAAGCCAGTGTTGCTGAAAGAATATAACATTATATAATTATAGCCTTGAACCATAGAAATATGCCTTGAACCTATCGCTAGCGATACCTTGCTTCACGGCAGTACTTTGGTGCCAAAAGCATAAAGCAAAAAAATACGATCTAAAACCTAAGGCGAGCGATATCATGATTAAACGCAGATATTTCGTTGCTTGAAAACATGCATAACATTCTAAGCCTAAAGCTAACGATGTCATGCTAAAACGCAGATCTTTCGTTGCTGAAAAACATGCATAAAATTCTAAGCCTAAAGCTAACGATGTCATGCTAAAACGCAGATCTCTCGTTGCTGAAAAACATGCATAAAATTCTAAGCCTAAAGCTAACGATGTCATGCTAAAACGCAGATCTTTCGTTGCTGAGAAACATGCATAAATTCTAAGCCTAAAGCTAACGATGTCATGCTAAAACGCAGATCTTTCGTTGCTAAAAAACATGCATAAAATTCTAAGCCTAAAGCTAACGATGTCATGCTAAAACGCAGATCTTTCGTTGCTGAAAAACAGGCATAAGATTCTAAACCTAAAGCTAACGATGTCATGCTAAAACGCAGATCTCTCGTTGCTGAAAAACATGCATTAAATTCTAAGCCTAAAGCTAACGATGTCATGCTAAAACGCAGATCTTTCGTTGCTGAGAAACATGCATAAAATTCTAAGCCTAAAGCTAACGATGTCATGCTAAAACGCAGATCTTTCGTTGCTGAAAAACATGCATAAAATTCTAAGCCTAAAGCTAACGATGTCATGCTAAAACGCAGATCTTTCGTTGCTGAAAAACATGCATAAATTGCTAAGCCTAAAGCTAACGATGTCATGCTAAAACGCAGATCTCTCGTTGCTGAAAAAACATGCATAAAATTCTAAGCCTAAAGCTAACGATGTCATGCTAAAACGCAGATCTTTCGGTGCTGAAAAACATGCATAAAATTCTTGGCCTAAAGCTAACGATGTCATGCTCAAACGCAGATCTTTCGTTGCTGAAAAACATGCATAAAATTCTTGGCCTAAAGCTAACGATGTCATGCTAAAACGCAGATCTTTCGTTGCTGAAAATATGCATAAAATTCTAAGCCTAAAGCTAACGATGTCATGCAAAAACGCAGATCTTTCGTTGCTGAAAAACATGCATAAAATTCTTGGCCTAAAGCTAACGATGTCATGCTAAAACGCAGATCTTTCGTTGCTGAAAAACATGCATAAGATTCTAAACCTAAAGCTAACGATGTCATGCTAAAACGCAGATCTTTCGTTGCTGAGAAACATGCATAAAATTCTTAGCCTAGATCTAACGATGTGATGCTTAAACTCAAATCTTTCGCTGCTAAAACATGCTATGTTGTAAAGGGGACTCGTCCATATAAACACAAGAGAAACTCTAGTTTTGATCCATTATCTCAGATATACTTTTTCAAGTTAATGATAAACAATCAGGGAGTAAACATTTTTGAAAACGACATGTCTCGTGAGAGTTTCTTGTATCTGAATCGTGTCTCTTGAGGGAGTTGACCTTTGGACCCATCATCATAGACGCGTTAGCGTTCACAACATAAAAGCAAATTTGACATGCCGAAGAAACATAAAATGGAATTGAAACTCGGCCTAAGAAACAAATGTTTTCTGACATTTCAATGTGAATGAAGAGGATAACTTACTGCCTTAACTGCGGCAGGAGTATACACTACATTTCATTTCGTTTCCAGTACTGCAGATAGTTGAGACCAACTGTAGAAGCTTCCATGTGTGCATCTGCCTGCCTGAGGGCCTTAGGCCATGTCAGCGACGGGAGCAGCATTTATTTTGATAGAGATTTTATTACTGTAAGCACTGCTTGTTGCTCACAAAGAAGGCTGAAATGAGCTCGGATTTTTCCTATATACTGACCTATTCCCTAGGGGCTACGAAACTGCTCTCCCCAGGCCTCTCAAGCAGTCTCGGGTGTGTAGAACATTAGAGTCTTGGAATTTCGTGAGACTTCTCCGGTGAGAATAACGAGCGTGCCTTCATCCGAAGCCTAGAGCATCGTATTGTTTCCTTAGAGAAACAGCTGGATTCGAAGCAGAAGACAATCGATAAATTGTTGGAAGATCGCTTCGAAAGGGCCATGTTTCCTGATCGGGCTATGTTTTTTCCTAATTTTCATGCGGAGGAGCTCCAGGTCCCTGCCACAGTTGCAGAACACAACAGAGACAATTCTCGAGACAATTCGCTCAAACATCCATCACAAAAGACCATTGAATTGAATAAAAGGACACTGAATGCTGAAACAAAGGGCCCCAAGACAATTACAACTGGAAACAAAAGCGCTTCCGTATCTTCAAGTAAACAACAATTTCAAGCAACAGAATCTGAGGAAAAATCGAAATGCAGCGGCTCAACTGACAAAAAGCGAATTGTCATCATCGGAGATTCGATGGTTAATAACATCCAGGAAAATGGTTTAAACAAACATCACCACGTCCAAATCAAGCGCCACGGTGGAGCAACAACTTTGGATGTGAAAGATTTTATCAAACCAATCGTTCGAAAAAAACCCGATCTGATAATTATTCATGCAGGAACTAATGATTTGACTGATAATGAAGTAAAAACTGCTGAAACTCTCACCGAAATAATTGAATCAGCCAGAGATGTGTCTCCTCAGACTGAAATCGTTATTTCATCCGTTATCACAAGACAAGACAAGCCAGGTATGCCTAAGAAAGTCAAGAATCTGAACAAAGTCATTGATGAGGTTTGTGAAAAATATAATATTAAAGTGATGTCCAATTCAAATGTTGGTGGTGAATGCCTCAGTACTAAGAAACTACACCTAAATCAGAAAGGAAACTCTGTATTCGCAAGAAACCTTCTTAAATTTATCAGTGCTTATTGAACTGTTGAGAATGATAATCAACCTATTATGGCTAGCGGCATCGGCATTACCCAGTTGAATATAATTGATACATACATAGGGGTGGAACAGGGGGGCTCTACCAACGTTTATAGCGTCCAGACTCCTCTACCTACTCCACAAAATGTATCTCCCAAACGATCTAAATCGATGAGTTTTGCCAAAGGGATGGTCATTGCATCCCTTAATATAAATAGTCTGCCCCTGCATAAAGACGAAGTATCGTCATTTATCAACGAAAAGGGGATTCATGTTCTTGCCCTAAACGAAACGAAAGTCGAAAGGAAAATGGGGGATAATCTATTAAATATCAAAGGTTATAAAATAGAAAGGGAGGATCGAAACAAAAGAGGGGGTGGAGTTGCAATCTATGTTAAAAGCAGTATAAATCATGCTCGAAGGAAAGACATACCCCTTGATGGTCTTGAGCTGGTTTGCATAGAAATCAAACCTGTAAAAGCTTCTCCTTTTATAATTATTGCCTGGTATCGACCCCCAAGTGATCCCATCTCAACTTTCGAAAAGCTTGAAAAAGTTCTTCAGTACCTTGAGAATGAAAATAAGGAGATAATTCTGTTGGGTGACACCAACTGTAATCTGTTGCACAAAGACGACCTTCGTTCTCAGAATGATGACCCTTTACCTCCTTCTGGTTCAACGGGTACTGCTGATGCTGACACTGGTAGTAATATATGTATTCTCACCGGATGTAAATCTCTGTACTTGAAAAGGAGCTAAAATTCACGGGTCCTTGAATTCCCTTTTGGGACATTTCTATCCAATCTATTTTCCCCAAGGGAATTTATGGCATATAAAAACAATAAGCGCGACCTGGCCATTCTTCTTCAGCAACTCGCTCAACTTGCAAGAGCTGATGATTCCATACCGTCGCTGCCAAAGTTAATTCAGTGTAAAATCTCTCAGTCATGGCCCAAATTCGAGAAGCTCAGGTTCCAGTAGCAGTACCAGAAGCAGTCATAAATGATGCTTTAGCAGTTCAGAACGAAGCAGTTCCTCCTCAACAGAACGTGCCCCAGCAGAACGTAGCTCAGCCAGTCGCCGAAGCTCCAGCGTTGCACGTAACTGCCCAAATTCCAAGAATCTGGAAGCCTGCAAGCCGATGCAAATCCTGTGAATATGCAAACGATTATGATTACCACTTCTGCCAAAAGTGTGGCGTACAAAGGGCCACTTCTGCTCCATTCTTCCCTCCAGCAACGGTTGACATCGACACACCTCAACTCCAAAAGCGTCGTAACTCCCTGCTTCAGTACAAAGAATCAAAGCCTTATCAAAAACAAAAATGTAGTCTCCAAACGCAATTAGAGTCTTTTCTATGGTCCTTACCAGAAAGAAAAGTGATTGCCACAGCTTCACCTAGAAATATCGTTGACTTCTTAATCTGGAGGGATAAGTTTGGTAAGACTATCCTTCACTCAAATGGCTGTGAATCAAAAGGCAACAAAGAAACATGCAAATGTAGTAAAGGCCTAGCAGCTGGAACCATTAACAACAATATTGGGAAGCTTATAACCATCTTTAAAGATAACGGCCGAGGAAGATCTTGGAACGATGGTTTACATTTGGGAAATCCGGCATCTCATTTTTCTGTAAAGGAATATCATACCTTGATACTGGAAGAACAGACCATTGCAAGAGTTTTTCCTGTTCAAGCCACGCCATTGTTCATGGACAAGCTGGTTGACGTGTGTAATCACTTGAAACAGTGCATGATAAAATCTGGAGACAAGCCTTCAATTCTCTACACTTTGGCGAGAGACTTAGCTTTCTTTAGTATTGATTTTTTCTCGGGTGACAGGGGCTCCGATCTTGGCAGGGTAAAAGCTATTGACGTTCTTGTTAGTCCAGAAAACAACGGATATGTCTTCAACCAAGTTTTTGGAAAAACGCTTAGAGGAAATGGCAGCAACGTGTTTGCAATAAAAAAAAGTCCCAGGATGCTCCGCTTGCCCTGTTAAAAATCTAGAAATCTATTTATCTTTGTCATCCCGTATGTCCATCGACCTTCAAACAGGATATTTGTTTCGCACAACCGATCGTCATGGTCACATCACGGAAAATGCCTTCGCCGGCTCTGCAGTAGCGAACAGGCTCAAGAGACACATGAGAACGTTGTCAATCTTAGATGGGGAAACCATGCATAGCCTCCGTAGTGGCTGTTCTGTCACTTTAGCACTTCTTGGTGTCCCATATTCAGAGATTGCCCGCCACGTAGGTTGGAAAAGTGTGAATATGGCCTTATACTACACTCAATGCGAGAGAGTATTCTCTCCAAACGGTGCTAGCTCTGTTTTGGCAGATTCATCACCCACGAAAGCCTTGCTGCTTGGGAAGAATTTTAGAAAAAGAAACAGCTTGGATGGATTTCTACCTATATTAAAGAAAAATCACAAAACGGCTCCTAATCTAATTGAGTGATGGAATATATATATTTTCGTCCAAAATACCATAGTTTCTTTTCATATTTTCGTAGTACTATGATTTCTTCTAGGGATATTCAGATTGTTACCTCCGAAGCACTCTCCATATCTTAGTCATTTGAAAGGAAGAGAGTGAAAACCGGTGAGAATATAGCACTATTCTCACCGGATGTAAATCTCTGTACTTGAAAAGGAGCTAAAATTCACGGGTACTTGAATTCCCTTTTGGGACATTTCTATCCAATCTATTTTCCCCAAGGGAATTTATGGCATATAGAAACGATAAGCGCGATATGTTGGAATGGCGAAAAATGCAACTGTAGGCTCTGCAAAACATACATTCCAAGAGTTGGGTTTCTAACATGATAAACATTTCTTGGGCCTTCTCGCGAGGATGGGGGCGGTGCACTGCTTCCCGGTGGGATGGGGGATGTGCTGTGCGGGATGTGAGGTCCCCTTCACGATGCAGGCACTGGGCTGCGGTTGAACTGGGGAATTGCTCCCTAGCGGCGACCGCAGCTTAGGATATGCGTGTGGGGGTTCCCTCGCGCGGTGTGTCCGCCGTCTCTCTGGGAGGTGGGCGTCGCTCCGTACCTCGTAGGGAAGGCATGCTTTTATCTTGTATATAATCCACTAAATGTTTTTATTGATTAGCCTTAGGAATTAATTTGTAAATTTTGTAAATTTTTGTAAAGTAGGCCTAAATTAGCTGTAATTTAGCTATTCTTTTTATTTTACTTAGCCTACATTAAATAAATTATTGATGATTGATGATGATGATGATGAGGCCATTCTTCTTCAGCAACTCGCGAGATGCAGCAAGAGCTGCCCACCACTCCTCCCGCAGCGACGGTTTACAACTCTCTTCCTTTCAAATAGCGAACCTCCTTCGCACTCTCCATATCTTAGTCATTTGAAAGGAAGAGAGTGAAAACCGGTGAGAATATAGCACTAAGCACATGGTCGATTTGTATGAAGCGTATGGCCTAAAACAGCTAATAAAAGAGCCTACTAGGGAAACTCTTCATACGTCTACCCTAATTGACCACGTGGCAGTTAGTGATCCGAGGAATATGGTTGATTCTGGGGTTCTAAAAATTGCCATGAGTGATCACTACATGGTTTATTGCGTTCGGAAGTTCCGTGGAGCATTGACAAGGCAACATAAGAAAATTACGACCCGTCAGATGAAAAATTTTAATGAAACTAGTTTCCTTGCTGACATCTCTTCTGTAGACTGGAATTTAATTATTCAGAGCAGTGCAGATCTTGATTCGGCTGTGGAGAACTGGACAAATATGCTTTCGCTGATAATAGAAAAGCATGCACCTATGCGTCAACGCAGAGTCTCTGATAGATATTGCCCTTGGATTACCTCTGATCTAAAAGCCACTATAAGGTCCAGGGACAAACTTAAGAAGTCTGCGATAAAAAATGGGTCTGCGCTGTTAATGCAAGCGTACCGACACGTTAGAAACAGGGCAAATAGTTTAAACACCAAACTGAAAAAGGCGTATTTTTCACAAAAAATTGCCAATTGTCAGGGTAACATGAAAGAAACTTGGAAAACCATTAACCAGCTAATTAATAAACATTCCAAAACGACCAATATCTCTTCCCTAGTGGTTGATGAGACTTGCCTGACAAAAAGCAGTGAAATCGCAGATTCTATGAACGACTATTTTTGCAAGATTGGTGGCAAACTTAGTTCGAAGATACCAAACGCAGAAAATCCACTTCTCAATGGGGATTATTCAATAAACGAAAACCATGCGCGCTTTCACTTTCAAATGATTCGCCCTGACGAACTTGGCAAAATTATGAATAAGTTTAAAACATCTCATAGTTCTGGCATTGACGGTATATCAAGTTCATTTCTCAAAATTGGGATGCCTGTTCTTGCACCTTCATTGTGTAGTATATTCAATACGTCCATTTCACAAGGTCGATTCTCAGGAAACTGGAAGATTGCGAGGGTCTCACCTATCTACAAAGATGGCTCCACCGAAGATAGATCTAACTATAGACCTATTTCTGTGCTTCCTATAGTTTCACGATTAATTTGAAAAGATAGTATTCGATCAGGTATTTAATTATTTCACTGAGAATGAATTTTTCTACTCAGACCAGTCGGGTTTCAGGCTTTTTCACTCCGTACTGACATGCTTACTAAAGTGTACCAATGACTGGTATCTAAATTTCGATAAAGGGCTTTTTTTCTGGAGTCACTTTCATCGACTTAAAGAAAGCCTTTGACACTGTTGATCACGACATTCTCATCGCTAAGCTGCGTTTCTATGGAGTTGAAGGCGTGGAGCTTGACTGGTTCATATCATACCTAAGTAATAGGAAGCAATGCTGTAAGGTAAATGGCAATATATCTGAAATACAGGACATCAAATTTGGGGTGCCTCAGGGCTCTTGCCTTGGTCCACTCCTATTTTTGATCTATATTAATGACTTGCCGTTTGCCTTACAAAGAACTAAGGTCACAATGTATGCAGATGACACAAGCATTTCCTATTCCTCGAAATCTATCTCCGACCTGAGCAATGCTATCAACTCAGATCTTCAGAATCTTTGTTCGTGGCTACAGGGAAATAAACTGTCTCTTAATGTCGCAAAGACACAGAGCATGATCCTTGGTACCGCACCCAACCTCAGAAAACTAGATTACAATGATTCAACTAATCTTCCCACCTTTCAAATAAATGACGAAAAGATTGAATCCACGGGAAAAACTAAATATCTTGGGGTACAAATTGATCCATTACTAAATTGGAAAGAGCAAATCAACGTTGCTATCGGTAAGATTTCACGAGGAATAGGAATGCTGAAGTATTCCAAGAAATATCTCTCGTTGGAAACCATCCAAAGGATGTATTTTAGCATAGTAGACTCGCATTTTAGATATTGTTGCTCTGTTTGGGGATGTGCAGGTGATACCACACTACGAAAATTGCAAATGCTGCAAAATCGAGCAGCGCGTGTCGTTACAAACAGTCCCTTCGATCAATCATCGCTGCCATTAATATCACAACTAGGGTGGTTAACAGTCAAAGAAATGATCGACTTCGAGACAGCTTGTATAGTATATAAAGCCTTGAATGGGCTTGCACCCCCTTACATGCAGTCAATGTTTCACAAATTGTCCGATTCTTGCAATCGGACCTTACGTAATACCAGTACTGACCTCAGGATTCCACTCTGTAAGACCTCAAATGGGCAGCGGAGCTTTTCGTATCGAGGAGTTACTGTTTGGAACCAGCTGAGCAATGAAATAAAAACTGCTCCTTCGCTAGCCACTTTCAAAACGAGGCTAAAAGCATTTTTGAAAGATCAAAGAGGCTGATAATCTAATTCAACATTCAGCACATACGTTTGACTTCCGAGTCCCTTTATTTTTACATATATTTCTTTCTTTTATGTAGGATCTTCAAGTTTATTTGTAATATCATGTATTTAGGTTAGTTATGTTTTTAAGCAGGGCACATTGTAAATCAGTTAATTCATATTTACTGAATGTATTTAACCCTGTTAAAATAAATCAAAATGAAAATGAAATGAAAATCAATCATTGGTTTCTAAGGACTTGCGTGAATTCTTTAAATTGTTAAGGTATTTCAAAGAGCATCATGCGTGGGCATGAGCTAAGAAAGATCGATGCCACCCTGATCTGGCCATTTGTATTTACCGGCATTGGAATACTGGCATCGGCATTGGAACTGGCATTGGCATTGGAATTGGCATCGATTATTGCATAAGTCCACAAGTACTATGACGCATGCAAAACTAACCAGGGGGTGCGCAACAGCGATTTGCGCGAGTCTCTATTCATTTATTCCCAATTATCTAACGTTAATGGATTTGAGCATTATGAATGAGGATTACTGATATTATACGGAGAGTTTTAAATCCTATAAGAGCATACCTGAATTGATTAATTACGCTTTTATAGGAACACTTTCAACTGAGCTCAAATTAAATTAGATTTCTGACTTTACCCCGGCTGGAGCGGTACACGACTTGTTTTCAGAATGTACCCTCTTCTAATTACCGAAACTTGCCTTGGTACCCAGATTTATGAAGAATTTTTTCGGAAAACTCCACATTTGTAACTATTTTTGCAACTTTCAGCGAAACGCCACGAATAAATGAAAAATCTGCCGAAAATCTGCCGAAAATGACCCTTGTTTAGAGAATGTTGTTCAAAGAAAGTTGGGCCCAAGAACCCACCCATATGGGCGGCACATACCCTTACCCTGAACATGTTATGTACCCCCCTCCCGGGGATTTTACGTTAAAGACAGATCAGAGCTCTTCATGATTAAAAGTTCATCAGAGCTTGAAGTTTTGAACCTTGAATATCTTTGAATCTCGTGAATTTATACTTAATTTGAGAGTAAAAGTTGTTAGTTTGATCGTGAAGTTATGCATAATTCGTTGACTTATTACCCTTATTGAGACTGCTCTGGTTCAACTTCAAAAGTTTGGTTCATTTCAAGAATCATCATTGCTGAAAAATAAAATTGATGGCAGCATATTTTACAATCTAAAACACACTCTCGAATGACCTGTAACATGAAAATCTTAAAACCTTAGAATCTTAAAACCCGAGAACTAACATAAAAGCATCAAGCCCTCAGTCCTGGGGGCAAAAATTGGCCAAACCCGCAACCCATCAAAGCCCAAAGCCCTTTCACAGTATGAGGAGAATTGTCTTTAGCAGTTATTGAATTGACAGAGTTTGTTCACTGCATTGATTTACTCGTACAAATTACTGTCACGGACCCCCTGGCTAGTTTTGCATGCGTCATAGTACTTATGCAATATCAATGCCAATGCCAATGCCAGTTCCAATGCCGATGCCAGTATTCCAATGCCGGTGAATACAAATGGCCCCCTGATCTTACACAGACCAGTATGTGCAAGAATGCTCGCAGCTATAGCCGCTTGGCCACCGGCCGCTGATATAGTGACCCGTGGATTACATGACCTGGTGACCTGGGACCCGCCGATTACATGACCTGGTGACCCGTGGATTACAGTTGCCGTATTTTTTTGTGCATGATCTGGATCAAAGTGAACAGCAAAGCCAAAGGTGGGACTCTAATCATTCAACAAAAACTAGCCCGCAAATTTAGCATCTCCTCTAGTTCTACAGTAAATCAAGAGCAAAAATGAAACAACAACGAAATTTCCCAACAGTTCAAAAAGATAGAATAGTAAATTTTCAGTCTTGATTTGATGGGCCTAAAATGGAACGAGGTAGGATTCCAGAAAAACTAAAGTAACTCAATAAAAAATGATCATCTTACCTGATAACAGCCTGAAGAAGGCACTTTGATTCTAGGTGAATGAAGCTGGCACAGCTCATCAACATTGTCAGTTGCGGTCAGTAGCTGCAAGCAACAACAAATCATCCCTGCTGGTCCAGGTGTTCAAAAGATGTCCGCAAATACAAGATTGAAGCAGCTGGGCCAGATTGTTTAACTTTGAGGCAACGAATTTATCAATATCAATGCAGTGGACACAGATACTGCTATCATGGTCTTGAAGGCAAGGACACGTCACTCCATCCGTCATTTCCACACAGACAAACTTTCCGCCTCTCTTTGCTTAGGCCCATTCACGAAATCATGTGATCTTTGCAAGAAATCTTGCAGCTGGGCCAATTGTTCTTGCCCAAGTAAACATCAAACGAGCTCTGCGAGCGCTATAGCCAAGATCCGAGCATCATAGTTTGTCCAAACTGCTATTCTTGACTTTGACCAGGCCCACCTGGCCTATTCCTCATTTTCCAGCCCAACCCCCGCACGATAAAAATTGGCAAAAATCACCATTAAATAGAGCATAGTCAAATCTATGATCTTATTTGTTTATTTTTCTAATATGTGTTGGCGTTAAAACTTTATTAGATGATTTCTTCAGAGAGGGTTGTCTTTGATTATGCCTGAATATCAACTTTTGCTGAATTTGACCATGCCCGCCCAGCCTAATCCTCATTTTCCAGCCCAACCCCCGCACAATAAAAATTGGCAAAAATCTCCATTAAATAGAGCCTAGTCAAATCTATGATCTTAATTGTTTATTTTTCGAATATGTGTTTGCGTTAAAACTTTATTAGATGATTTCTACAGAGAGGGTTGTCTTTGATTATGTGTGAATATCAACTTTCCTCATTTTCCAGCCCAACCCCCGCATGATAAAAATTGGCAAAAATCACCATTAAATAGAGCATAGTCAATCTATGATCTTGTTTGTTTATTTCTCTAATATGTGTTTGCGTTAAAACTTTATTAGATGATTTCTACAGAGAGGGTTGTCTTTAATTTTGCATGATTCTCGACTTTTTGACCAGGCCCACCCGGCCTATTCCTCGTTTTCCAGCCCAACCCCCGCACGATAAAATTTGCAAAAATCACCATTAAATAGAGCATAGTCAAATCTATGATCTTATTTGTTTACTTTTCTAATATGTGTTTGCGTTAAAACTTTATTAGATGATTTGTTAGATAATTGCGAATATTGTTCTGAATCTGAATCTTGTTCTGGAGCTGAATCTGAATGTTGTTCTGTGGACATTAAGATAAGGCTCAAATCCTTACTGGTTGCCAGAGCATGCGGAAATCATCCAATTTCATGCTTGTCAGCCAATGAGATCACCGCTTTCTAGCCCCTGGAGACAAAATCGGTCGTTTGAGGTAAATTTTCTAGTACCCTCACTAAAACTGAAATGGATGCTAGAATACTTCAGTTATTCGCAATTTTTTTTGATAAATCAGTTGTGGGGATGTCCATCCAGAGTTGTTTACATGTTTAGGCACATAGCTTGTTTGGGGCCGGAGCTGCGTTTTTTTTTCCGGTCGAAGAATATTGACTTTCGTTGAAATATCTATAGAAATCGCTACAAATGAGATATACAGATAAGAATTTCAGCAATTATGCATACTGACCTCAGCAATAACCCAAACTCCTTTACTGCTATCAAATCTCAAAATTGGAGGCAATTTCTAATGATTTCTGGTAAATATATCATTTGGGCCTAAGCTTTTTCTCGCTTAAAACTCATTCCATTGCACTTAAAAAGTAATGGTAAAATTCTAGAGCTGAATAATGCACTTACCAATGACTCAGGCACCAGTTTGACTTTGTTTGCCTTTTTTACATTAGCAAATTTTTATAAGAAATGCCCAGTTGTGGGTGAATTGCAAAAACTTTCCTCGGTCCATATTTTTATCTGCACAGTCTATCCGCTTCAAACACAAACAGTGAACTTTGTATCATAAAAGTCTTGCATCACAAAACATTCCTATAGAAAGATTCCATGCGCCTTAGCGAGGCACTCGTGAATTGTTTTCACGCATTTGGTTCAATCAGTCAATGCAAACAAACAAAAGTGCAAAACCGGGTATCTTTTTTAGCGAACCCAAAACAATGTTTTGTTCTGTTTAACAAGGGCAGATTTTGCAACAATAGAGCCTTTGGTTTGTTTACATATGACGCCCTCTTGGTTGGCTAGCCAATCAGAGAGCTCTATTTCTATGGCGTCATCCGATGATAATGGCGGAAGGAGGGGTTTGCTGTGGAGAAAACCACACCCTCATTTTTTCCTCATGACGAAAATATACTTTCGCAAAAACTCAAGCTTTTTTGCACACACATAGAACGATAAATTTTACATACTTTTCTATTGGCACTAAGCTCTGCATCTTCTGCTCGTCGCGCGATCGTTCGCTCTTGACACCCCTTTTTGCACGTCTTCCACGCCCCTCCGACGGCTATGTCCAAACCCAACAAATCACACCTCTCGATCAAAAACAACAATGTGACTTCAATTGCAAAGCCAGCAGATGAAAAAATATTTTAAGAGAGAGTTTTAACATGTCATAAAATCAATTTTTAACATCAATCTTCCGAATCGGTGGACAAGCCGGAGTCGAGAGAAGAACCTCGGAAATTTAATCCTGTTACGACGATTAGTGCCCCAGCAGGAAAGAAGAATTATTGACAGAGATCCGGAGTTGACCAAGTAAGTCGTAGTAGTAAATAAGTGGAACATTCTTTGTTTCTTTGAGTTGCAGCTAAACGGGGTGAAATTACTGTCATCTTCAAATATATACACGCAATTTTGTAAGAAACAGCGAGCAAGTGGTATGCTCTTAAGAAACTGAATTAATTAAAAAAGCAAAGAAACTTTTGTAATTTACAGTTTCCATTTCCACAGTAGCATAAACCTAATTTCTTAATAAGAAACTAAGAATTTGGGGCAAAGTTCCTCAAAATTATTTCTTATGCGTTTCTTATTAAAGGTTTCATAACAAACTTCAAGGTCACTACTTTTGCCATCGTGAACATTTCAAAAGTACATTTTTTGAAACCTTTCCAACGTTTAGACATTGCTCAAGTACCTTTGAGTTTTTGAGTAATATGATATCGGAAACAAGTGAACAATAGTATAATTATGATCAAGATTTCCTTCAGTACTTATTAGGATGAATGGTTTCTCAACTTTATAGTTTCTCAGTACTCGAGCTTCTTTATTTTTGGCGATCTGAGACTTGAGTTTTTATCAAAAATGCGTCTAAACAGTTTTGACATTGAAACCATTGGGTTCTGCCACTCTTTGGCCACTCTTCACTTGAAATGCAGATTGCAGTCACTTTCAGCAAACCGCACGCTCAAATTTTTTCCATTTAAAAAGGTTTGTTTTGACTCCAACTTCGGAAAGGAGAATCATTTCTGAATTTTGATAGAGGTGGGTGGAGTTTACATTAGTATATTTCTGAGTGTGATTTCTGCAATTTGTTAATCAAGCATTGCAAACTTTCAACACTGGAAATGTCAAACAGTAGTAAAACAGAAGAGAGATCGGGCCTGAGAAGAAGTCCTCCATGCTCAACTAACTTACCTTACCAAGTAGCATGAAATCAGGCTCACCATACAAAAATGAGAAGGGAAGGAAACTGAAAGACGATTCGTGACAATTCATGACGATTGGAGCAGGAAGTCACCTACTTTTGGAGAATTAATACTTTGCATATAACGTACGTTTTATGGAAGGTTGGTATCTTACCATTTTCAAAGATTTTTGGTCTGTAATTTACATTTATTCAGAACATGAACCGTCTCGTCCCTGCTCGTCCCCGGCTCGTCTCGCTCTCTCGCCCTGAAACGATTGGTGGTTGCTGGGGTGGGGAGAAGGGGGCTGCAATGTCCACATATTCGGAAAGTTGATGATGCAAATTGATTTTCAAACATTTTAAAACCCTTTTCTGAAATTTTCTTTCATCTAATGGCAGGACAAAGTAAAGTTACACTGTTGTTTTTGATCGAGAAATGTGATTTGTTGGGTTTGGGCATAGCCGTCGGAGGGGCATGAAAGACGTGCAAAAAGGGGTGTCAAGAGCGAACAACTGCGCGAAGAGCAGAAGACGCAGAGCTTAGTGCAAATAGAAATGTATGTAAAATTTATCGTTCTATATGTGTGCAAAAAAGTTTGAGTTTTTGCGAAAGTATATTTTCGTCGCGAGGAAAAAACGGGGGTATGGTTTTCGCCACAGCAAACCCCTCCTTCCGCCATTATCGTCGGATGACGCCATAGAAATAGAGCTCTCTGATTGGCTAGTCAACCAAGATGGCGTCATATGTAAACAAACCAAAGGCTCTATTGTTACAAAATCTGCCCTTGTTGTTCTGTTTATGTTTTGCATTGATTGAAATAAGAACGAAAAGAACGAAATGCGTGAATACAATTCACGAGTGCCTCGCTAAAGCGCATGGAATCGTTCAAAAGGAATGTTCTGTTGTGATGCAAGACTTTTATGATACAATGTCAAAGTTCACTGTTTGTTGTTTGAAGCGGAGAATCTGTGTAGAGAAAAATATAGACCGAGGAAAGTTTTTGCAATTCGCCCACAACTGGTTGTTTCTTACAAAAATTTGGCAAATTAAAGAAGGCAAACGAAGTCAAACTGGTGTCTGAGTCATGGGTAAGCGCATTATCTAGCTCAAGAACTTTACCATTACTTTTTAAGTGCAATGGAATGAGTTCTAAGCGAGAAAAAGCTTAGGCCCAAATGATGTCTCTACCAGAAATCATTAGAAATTGCCTCCAATTTTGAGTTTCGGTTATTGCTCAGGTCAGTATGCGTAATCGCTGAAATTCTTATCTGTATATCTCATTTGTAGCGATTTCTATAGATATTTCAACGATGGTCAATATTCTTCCACCGGAAAATGAACGCAGCTCCGGCCCCAAACAAGCTGTGTGCCTAAACATGTAAACAACTCTGGACGGACATCCCCACAACTGATTTATTAAAAAAAATTGCAAATAACTGAAGTATTTTAGCATCCATTTCAGTTTTTGTGAGGGTACTAGAAAATTTACCTCAAACGACCGATTTTGTCTCCAGGGGCTAGAAAGCAGTGATCTCATTGGCTGACAAGCATGAAATTGGATGATTTCCGCATGCTCTGACAACCAGTAAGGATTTGAGCCTTATCTTGTGGACATTATAGTCATATTATGGCCATGCATGGCCTAAGCGCCAGCTGGGCCAAACACGCGAAAAGTGCGCCCACACCACACCTTACAATTTACAACTCACCATATCGAGCATTCCAGGTTCTTGTGTACTCTCTGAATAATCCCCTTAACATTTGTAATAAGTTTTTCCATATTTCCTGCAGAAGTTGTTTCCATGTTTCCTTCCTTGCATATCGATCGAATTTCTCGCCGCATGCCATTCAGACTCAGAATCAGATTCACAATCAGATGCAGTCCCAAAATCCTCGCAGAGGGCCAGGTCTAAAACGCGGACACCGCGGACATCGCCGATATCGCCGAAATCGCCGACATATCCGCGCCATTTGCAAGTCCGCGTTTTAGGTTTTTCCCTATGTAAAAACCTAAAACGCGGACATCGCGGAAATTTTCTAATTCTTCGAAATAAAGTGTTGAAAAGCACGCTTCTACGATCTTTATGCACACCGCTCCACAAAGAGTCACGGAGGGTTAGTTGTTGGCGATTTCTTCATGTCCGCGAAATCAATGTCCGCGTTTTAGGTTTTTACATGGGGAAAAACCTAAAACGCGGACATTGCGGACATTTTCCAATTCTTCGAAATAAAGTGTTGATAAGTACGTTTCTACAAACTTCATAAACGGACACAAGTAAAAAGTCAACGAGGGACAAAACTTGGTGTAACCTATTTGTATTTGTTACCTTTATTATACCCTGGGTACCAGCCGCAGGGTACCTTTATTATTATCAATTTCTTTATTGTTGGATTATAAATGACAAAAGATAGCTAAAAGTAATTAGCTAATTTATTCCAACTTTAAAACATCAAAATACAAATATTACATAAGAAAAATAGTGGATAAAATATTTACAAATCATTAAAAGTATACAGTGTAAAAGTAAAAGTAGATATCTAATAATATTCATCATAAAAAGCCCAAATTCGGAATAAAAACGCGGCATAATTTGCATGGACAATTTTCTCCGTTCCAACTTTTTATTTTTGTTTTAAACTGACAAAGGGATTCTGAATTACGTATCGTTGGTGGTAACATTTGCCACAGCTGCGGACCTTTGAAACGGATGCTTTCTGTCCCGTTGTTGACAGATCTCACCCTAGGTTGAAAGAATTCGTTATTGTTGCGCAGATTGTAATGACTTTCATTTTCACAGCATAAGATCCTTTTGGATGATTACAAAGTCTGTCCTGAGCTAAGCAAGCATAATAATATCTGAATATTGATTTCTTCATAACCCCAAATGATCGTTGATGCTGTTTTTAGCTACAATCAGAGAGACGAATGTTGCTGCTAAAGTCGCCTTCAATAGAACGTCAAGCCCTGGCATAAGGACAAGAATCGCCTGAAAAGCAACATTTTGATCTTTATGTCAAACGAGGATGATACGCAAAAAATCAAAAGCTATTACCCCTAGTTTGCTTAGTTCGTGCATGAAACTATTGGTGCATCTGTCTCAAATTAGATGTCATGTGAGATTTACAATAACGCAAAATTACTTATGCAGAACCCTCCAGAACCAACCTCGTCCCCAGGACTTTTTGTCATATTGGGACGGAGGTCTCCGTCCCAATATGACAAAAGCCCCTGGGGACGAGGTTGCTACAGAACGTTTCAATTGTTGTTATTCGCGCGAATCTAATTTTAGACAAGCAGTCACCAAGATAACCTTTGTGCAGAGTCATCAATTCATGAAGACGTTTTGGTTCAATGTGGTCACGTGCCTTCCCCCAGTCAATGGCACCATTGTTTGCTGGGATTCTGTACCTTTCCTCTCAACCTCACCTGCGACGTTAGTATCTGTAGCTGTGTAGGAGCGTGGTCTTTCTAACTGCGGTGATACTGCGAATGCTAGCCTCTGTGCAGGCCGCCGGTTACATCATCCTCTAAAGTTGACTTATTTGCATAATGAGTACTACCACTATCAATAAGTGGCTAATCATGCGTGCGTTCTAGAAAACGATTGTTTTAACATAATTAAGCTGCTAATGAAGTCAAGAACGTGCCAATTCTGGTTAAATTTGTTATTGTGTCAGGGTAAACATCATGGTGATTTATCCATCTTATGGTGTCAAATCTGTCTAACATGAAATAAGCCGACGTCAAATTTTGCTATAGGATCGCGGGAAACTTCTGTCTTGTATGCGCTTTCTGTGCGCTTTCTTTATTTCAGTGCCAATTAGCAGAGATAAAACGTTAATCAATCGCTATAACGAGCGTGACTGACTTTCTTTCTTTCTTTCTGACTGACATCGAAGCCCCTTCTTAGATTACAAAGGACTTTGTAATCAAACATATCCGTAGCTGTGTAGGAGGAGGGTCCTTCTACCTTCGGTGATGCTGCGAATGCTAGCCTCTGTGCAGGCCGCCGGTTACATCATCCTCTAAACTTGACTTATTTGCATAATGAATACTATCAATAAGTGGCTAATGATGCGTTCGTTCTAGAAAACGATTGTTTTAACATAATTAAGCTGCTAATGAAGTCAAGAACGTGCCAATTCTGGGTAAATTTGTTGTTGTGCCAGGGTAAACATCATGGTAATTTATCCATCTTATGGTGTCAAATCTGTCTAACATGAAATAAGCCGACGTCAAATTTTCCTATAGGATCGCGGGAAACTTCTGTCTTGTATGCGCTTTCTGTGCGCTTTCTTTATTCCAGTGCCAATTAGCAGAGATAAAACGTTAATCAATTGCTTTAACGAGCGTGACGGACTTTCTTTCTTTCTTTCTTTCTTTCTTTCTTACTTTCTTTCTGACTGACCCGGAGCCCCCTCTTAGATTACAAAGTTGGACTTTGTAATCAAAAATGACGTCCTACCGGCGACCGAACGACGAACTTCGGATTTCCAAAAATTCCGCAACCAATCTAATGCGTCACTCTGTAATGGAATTGTCGAAGGGCTGTCAAGTTCTCTCCGATTCAGAAATCTGAAGTATATGGTTGGTGAAAAAGAGGACATGGGGACCAGCAGAAGCTTCAAAGTTCAGTATACAATCAGGGGCGGATATAGAACCGATTTTTTAATGAGTTCCCATGATGAGATCGACGGTGAGCGAAGCTAGGGGGGTGCGGGGGTATTCCCACGACGAAATTTTTGCAGCCATGACCTTTAGATTGCCTTTAAAGCTATCAAATTTTTCTTAACTAATTAATAACTGATAAATTTTGAAATGAAAAGCATCCCACCAAACCAGTTTCGGACCTTCATATGATCATAAGGCCTAAGTTTACGTCAAATGTTTCTCCTTCAGCCAGCCACATTTTGCCTTATTGACACATATAAGGGGCCTAGTTTGTAGCCCCTTATATAAGCGCAATTGAACAGATTTTGAAATCGTTTGTTATTTTCATCGCGGATCTCATTTTCATAATTATCGTGATTCTATTCTCAGAGACAAATTTATCTATGAAATCTTGACTAAGTTCTCAAACTCATGGAACTCACGTCAAATCCGCCACTGGATAAGGGGGTCTGGGGGCAAAGCCCCCAGGAAAATTTTCTGGGACACGCCCTTTACTTTGGCTTAGAACACTTCTACCGATCACATGTTAGCTGGTGGTGAAATAGAATCGTTGATCATTTCGTGACAGTTGTTTAAATTAGCATCCCCAGGAAACTATTTTTGTAAAAAGATGATATTCTTTGGTTTAGAATGCATCCCATCTTTACCAGTGCCCAATTGAAAACTTTCATAATTAGGTAACAGTACTTTTATAAATTACCACCACAGGAAAATTTTTGCGCAAACACACCATAATTTGTCCCAGAACGGTTCTAACAATCCAATTTGCCTGGCCTCAAAATTGAAATCTTGACAATTCTGTAATAGTTTGTCTCGGAAATTTTTCAAAAATCCAACCTATACATTGGCTTAGAACGACTCTCCCAGTCACTTTCCATCATTTCTCCGAAAAAATCTTACCCTACTACCCATCCTATCAGAACTACTTTCTCCTCATTTGGTTTGTGAAAAAGATGTTGACTTAGATCTTTCACAAGCAATGTTGTTGAGATGTGCAAGCTCGGAGGGCACATAGGACGGGGGTCTAGGGCCTTCGCGACCAGAAAAAAAATTCCGAGTCAGTGCCCTACAGATCGTTGGAAAATGCAATAAGACAGCAAGATTGTACAAACCGATACTCACAATATAATTGCCAAAGATCATTGGCCTTACCCCCCCCCCCCCAATAATTTTACACCGGAATTAGACGAATTAGAAAAGTGGTTCTGGAGAATATTGGGGGGGCGACCGCCCCCCCTTGCCCCCCCTCCCGGCGCTTCTGACTAGTAATAAATGCCCTCATGAGTGTTCTTAGTTTGCTCTGATCCATGTATGGGGATATGCGAGCAAGTGCATAAAGTTTATTGCTAGCCTTTTGGCACAATTTGGAAACATGATTATCGAAGGAAAGTTTGCTATCAATTTGAACTCCGAGTAGCTTCTCTTCGGAGCTATTTACAACATCAGCATTTCCAATCCTAACTATGTAGTATTTTTCTTTTGACTTGTAAATGCTTTTGCAACGTCCCCCTGAAAAGCAGTTCTCGTGGACTGACGGGGCTCCGTCTTCAAGAAAAATCCGGAAAAAATCTCTAAAAATCCTATTGTTTCAGAAATTATCGTACCCCTTTTTCGAGAGAGTGACACACACAGGTCACTCAAAATGTTTTGACATTGTACAGTAATAGCAACTGTTGGGAATTATTTTTAGAAGGAATTATGTTATTTACTTGTTTTGAGATCTTACTAAGTAATTTGTGAGCTCTTTCTGCAAAACTAAATGAATTCTACATTTCCACATTAAAAACATAAGAAACACATGAGAAACTTTTGGTAATAAAATGGCCAGAAAATTTAAGAAACTGCCATCCAGCACAAGACCATAGTTCTTAACTAAAAAATGTCTTCAAAATTTCGTTTTATTTCGATGAATTATAAAATGTCCGCGATGTCCGCGTTTTAGGTTTTTCCCTATGTGAAAACCTAAAACGGGGACATTGACTTCGCGGACATGAAGAAAATCGCCAACAACTAACTCTCCGTGACTTTCCGTGACTCTCTGTGAAGGGTTGTGCATAAAGATCGTGGAAACATGGTTATCAACACTTTATTTCGAAAAATTAGAAATGTCCACGATGTCCACAATGTCCGCGATGTCCGCGTTTTAGGTTTTTCCCTACGTGAAAACCTAAAACGCGGACTTGCAAATAACGCGGACATGTCCGCGATGTCCGCGATGTCCGTGATGTCCGCGTTTTAGACCTGGCGTCTTATTTTAGCTTTACTGCATTAACAAACATCGATTAACAAAATGTTTATTTGCTCAATGAAAACAAAATATAAACAAAAAAGGTGTGGATTAATGCACTTTATTAGCTACAATTCATATTGCAAAGAGTATTGCGCTCATCGTTCATTAAAACATAGTTCTTTCTTTAGTCTTATTTTAGCTTTATTGCATCAACAAACATCGATTAATGAAATGTTTATTTTCTCAAAGAAAACAAAATATCAACACATAAAGTGTGGATTAACGTACTTTATTAGCTACAATACATATTGCAAAGAGTATTGCGCTCATCGTTCTTTAAAAGTTTAGTTCTGCCAGCTACTTCTTTTATAGCATTATATTAGTGATGCAGCAACGATTCTTGGAAACATTACTATAGACATTAGTTCTTTCTTTAGTCTTATTTTAGCTTTACTGCATCAACAAACATCGATTAATCAAATGTTTATTTTCTCAAAGAAAACAAAAAATAAACACAAAAAGTGTGGATTAACGCACTTTATTAGCTAAAATTCATATTATAAAGAGTATTGCGCTCATCGTTCTTTAAAACTTTAGTTCTGCCAGCTACTTCTTTTATAGAACTATATTAATGCTGCAGCAGCCATTCTTGGAAACATTACTATATACATTAGTTCTTTCTTTAGTTTAATTTCAGCTTTACTGCATCAACAAACATCGATTAATTAAATGTTTATTTTCTCAAAGAAAACAAAATATAAACACAAAAAGTGTGGATTAACGCACTTTATTAGCTACAATTCATATTATAAAAAGCATTGCACTCATCGTTCTTTAAAACTTTAGTTCTGCCAGCTAATTCTTTTATAGCACCATGTTAGTGTTGCAGGAACCGTTCTTGGAAACATTACTATAGACATTAGTTGCTTCCTTAGTCTTATTTTAGCTTTACTGCATCAACAAACATAGATTAATCAAATGTTTAATATCTCAAAGAAAACAAAATATAAACACAAAAAGTGTGGATTAACGCACTTTATTAGCTACAATTCATATTATAAAGAGCATTGCGCTCATCGTTCATTAAAACTTTAGTTCTGCCAGCTACTTCTTTTATAGCACACTATATTAATGCTGCAGCAACCATTCTTGGAAACATTAATATGGACTTTATTAGCTACAATACATATTGTAAAGAGTATTGCGCTCATCGTTCTTTAAAAGTTTAGTTCTGCCAGCTACTTCTTTTATAGCACTATATTAGTGATGCAGCAACCATTCTTGGAAACATTACTATAGACATTAGTTCTTTCTTTAGTCTTATTTTAGCTTTACTGCATCAACAAACATAGATCAATCAAATGTTAATTTTCTCAAAGAAAACAAAATATAAACACAAAAAGTGTGGATTAACGTACTTTATTAGCTACACTTCATATTATAAAGAGTATTGCGCTCATCGTTCTTTAAAACTTTAGTTCTGCCAGCTACTTCTTTTATAGAACTATATTAATGCTGCAGCAGCCATTCTTGGAAACATTACTATAGACATTAGTTCTTTCTTTAGTCTAATTTTAGCTTTACTGCATCAACAAACATCGATTAATTAAATGTTTATTTTCTCAAAGAAAACAAAATATAAACACAAAAAGTGTGGATTAACGCACTTTATTAGCTACAATTCATATTATAAAGAGTATTGTGCTCATCGTTCTTTAAAACTTTAGTTCTGACAGCTACTTCTTTTATAGAACTATATTAATGCTGCAGCAGCCATTCTTGGAAACATTACTATAGACATTAGTTCTTTCTTTAGTCTAATTTTAGCTTTACTGCATCAACGAACATCGATTAATTAAATGTTTATTTTCTCAAAGAAAACAAAATATAAACACAAAAAGTGTGGATTAACGCACTTTATTAGCTACAATTCATATTATAAAGAGCATTGCTCTCATCGTTCTTTAAAACTTTAGTTCTGCCAGCTAATTCTTTTATAGCACTATATTAGTGATGCAGCAACCATTCTTGGAAACATTACTATAGACATTAGTTCTTTCTTTAGTCTTATTTTAGCTTTACTGCATCAACAAACATAGATTAATAAAATGTTTATTTTCTCAAAGAAAACAAAATATAAACACAAAAAGTGTGGATTAACGCACTTTATTAGCTACAATTCATATTATAAAGAGCATTGCGCTCATCGTTCATTAAAACTTTAGTTCTGCCAGCTACTTCTTTTATAGCATTATATTAGTGATGCAGCAACCATTCTTGGAAACATTACTATAGACATTAGTTCTTTCTTTAGTCTTATTTTAGCTTTACTGCATCAACAAATATCGATTAATTAAATGTTTATTTTCTCAAAGAAAACAAAATATCAACACATAAAGTGTGGATTAACGTACTTTATTAGCTACAATACATATTGCAAAGAGTATTGCGCTCATCGTTCTTTAAAAGTTTAGTTCTGCAAGCTACTTCTTTTATAGCACTATATTAGTGATGCAGCAACCATTCTTGGAAACATTACTATAGACATTAGTTCTTTCTTTAGTCTTATTTTAGCTTTACTGCATCAACAAACATAGATCAATCAAATGTTTATTTTCTCAAAGAAAACAAAATATAAACACAAAAAGTGTGGATTAACGTACTTTATTAGCTACACTTCATATTATAAAGAGTATTGCGCTCATCGTTCTTTAAAACTTTAGTTCTGCCACCTACTTCTTTTATAGAACTATATTAATGCTGCAGCAGCCATTCTTGGAAACATTACTATAGACATTAGTTCTTTCTTTAGTTTAATTTTAGCTCAACTGCATCAACAAACATCGATTAATTAAATGTTTATTTTCTCAAAGAAAACAAAATATAAACACAAAAAGTGTGGATTAACGCACTTTATTAGCTACAATTCATATTATAAAGAGTATTGCGCTCATCGTTCTTTAAAACTTTAGTTCTGCCAGCTACTTCTTTTATAGAACTATATTAATGCTGCAGCAGCCATTCTTGGAAACATTACTATAGACATTAGTTCTTTCTTTAGTCTTATTTTAGCTTTACTGCATCAACAAACATAGATTAATCAAATGTTTATTTTCCCAAAGAAAACAAAATATAAAAACAAAAAGTGTGGATTAACGCACTTTATTAGCTACAATTCATATTATAAAGAGCATTGCGCTCATCGTTCATTAAAACTTTAGTTCTGCCAGCTACTTCTTTTATAGCACTATATTAATGCTGCAGGAACCATTCTTGGAAACAGTACACTAGACATTTGTTGTTTCTTTAGTCTAATTTTAGCTTTACTGCATCAACAAACATCGATTAATTAAATGTTTATTTTCTCAAAGAAAACAAAATATCAACACATAAAGTGTGGATTAACGTACTTTATTAGCTTCAATACATATTGTAAAGAGTATTGCGCTCATCGTTCTTTAAAAGTTTAGTTCTGCCAGCTACTTCTTTTATAGCACTATATTAGTGATGCAGCAACCATTCTTGGAAACATTACTATAGACATTAGTTGCTTCTTTAGTCTTATTTTAGCTTTACTGCAACAACAAACATAGATTAATCAAATGTTTATTATCTCAAAGAAAACAAAATATACACACAAAAAGTGTGGATTACCGCACTTTATTAGCTACAATTCATATTATAAAGAGCATTGCGCTCATCGTTCATTAAAACTTTAGTTTTGCCAGCTACTTCTTTTATAGCACACTATATTAGTGATGCAGCAACCATTCTTGGAAACATTACTATAGACATTAGTTCTTTCTTTAGTCTTATTTTAGCTTTACTGCATCAACAAACATAGATAAATCAAATGTTTATTTTCTCAAAGAAGACAAAATATAAACACAAAAGTGTGGATTAACGCACTTTATAGCTACAATTCATATTATAAAGAGTATTGCGCTCATCATTCTTTAAAACTTTAGTTCTGCCAGCTACTTCTTTTATAGAACTATATTAATGCTGCAGCAGTCATTCTTGGAAACATTACTATAGACATTAGTTCTTTCTTTAGTCTAATTTTAGCTTTACTGCATCAACAAACATCGATTAATTAAATGTTTATTTTCTCAAAGAAAACAAAATATAAACACAAAAAGTGTGGATTAACGCACTTTATTAGCTACAATTCATATTATAAAGAACATTGCGCTCATCGTTCATTAAAACTTTACTTTTGCCAGCTACTTCTTTTATAGCACACTATATTAGTGATGCAGCAACCATTCTTGGAAACATTACTATAGACATTAGTTCTTTCTTTAGTCTTATTTTAGCTTTACTGCATCAACAAACATAGATTAATCAAATGTTTATTTTCTCAAAGAAGACAAAATATAAACACAAAAGTGTGGATTAACGCACTTTATAGCTACAATTCATATTATAAAGAGTATTGCGCTCATCATTCTTTAAAACATTAGTTCTGCCAGCTACTTCTTTTATAGAACTATATTAATGCTGCAGCAGCCATTCTTGGAAACATTACTATAGACATTAGTTCTTTCTTTAGTCTAATTTTAGCTTTACTGCATCAACAAACATCGATTAATTAAATGTTTATTTTCTCAAAGAAAACAAAATATAAACACAAAAAGTGTGGATTAACGCACTTTATTAGCTACAATTCATATTATAAAGAGCATTGCACTCATCGTTCTTTAAAACTTTAGTTCTGCCAGCTACTTCTTTTATAGAACTGTATTAATGCTGCAGCAGCCATTCTTGGAAACATTACTATAGACATTAGTTCTTTCTTTAGTCTAATTTTAGCTTTACTGCATCAACAAACATCGATTAATTAAATGTTTATTTTCTCAAAGAAAACATAATATAAAAACAAAAAGTGTGGATTAACGCACTTTATTAGCTACAATTCATATTATAAAGAGCATTGCGCTCATCGTTCATTAAAACTTTAGTTCTGCCAGCTACTTCTTTTATAGCACACTATATTAATGCTGCAGCAACCATTCTTGGAAACATTAATATGGACATTAGTTCTTTCTTTAGTCTTATTTTAGCTTTATTGCATCAACAAATATCGATTAATTAAATGTTTATTTTCTCAAAGAAAACAAATTATCAACACATAAAGTGTGGATTAACGTACTTTATTAGCTACAATTCATATTGCAAAGAGTATTGCGCTCATCGTTCATTAAAACATAGTTCTTTCTTTAGTCTTATTTTAGCTTTATTGCATCAACAAACATCGATTAATGAAATGTTTATTTTCTCAAAGAAAACAAAATATCAACACATAAAGTGTGGATTAACGTACTTTATTAGCTACAATACATATTGCAAAGAGTATTGCGCTCATCGTTCTTTAAAAGTTTAGTTCTGCCAGCTACTTCTTTTATAGCATTATATTAGTGATGCAGCAACCATTCTTGGAAACATTACTATAGACATTAGTTCTTTCTTTAGTCTTATTTTAGCTTTACTGCATCAACAAATATCGATTAATTAAATGTTTATTTTCTTAAAGAAAACAAATTATCAACACATAAAGTGTGGATTAACGTACTTTATTAGCTACAATTCATATTGCAAAGAGTATTGCGCTCATCGTTCATTAAAACATAGTTCTTTCTTTAGTCTTATTTTAGCTTTATTGCATCAACAAACATCGATTAATGAAATGTTTATTTTCTCAAAGAAAACAAAATATCAACACATAAAGTGTGGATTAACGTACTTTATTAGCTACAATACATATTGCAAAGAGTATTGCGCTCATCGTTCTTTAAAAGTTTAGTTCTGCCAGCTACTTCTTTTATAGCATTATATTAGTGATGCAGCAACCATTCTTGGAAACATTACTATAGACATTAGTTCTTTCTTTAGTCTTATTTTAGCTTTACTGCATCAACAAATATCGATTAATTAAATGTTTATTTTCTTAAAGAAAACAAATTATCAACACATAAAGTGTGGATTAACGTACTTTATTAGCTACAATTCATATTGCAAAGAGTATTGCGCTCATCGTTCATTAAAACATAGTTGTTTCCTTAGTCTTATTTTAGCTTTATTGCATCAACAAACATCGATTAATAAAATGTTTATTTTCTCAAAGAAAACAAAATATCAACACATAAAGTGTGGATTAACGTACTTTATTAGCTACAATACATATTGCAAAGAGTATTGCGCTCATCGTTCTTTAAAAGTTTAGTTCTGCCAGCTACTTCTTTTATAGCATTATATTAGTGATGCAGCAACCATTCTTGGAAACATTACTATAGACATTAGTTCTTTCTTTAGTCTTATTTTAGCTTTACTGCATCAACAAATATCGATTAATTAAATGTTTATTTTCTTAAAGAAAACAAATTATCAACACATAAAGTGTGGATTAACGTACTTTATTAGCTACAATTCATATTATAAAGAGTATTGCGCTCATCGTTCTTTAAAAGTTTAGTTCTGCCAGCTACTTCTTTTATAGCATTATATTAGTGATGCAGCAACCATTCTTGGAAACATTACTATAGACATTAGTTCTTTCTTTAGTCTTATTTTAGCTTTACTGTATTAACAAACATCGATTAACAAAATGTTTCTTTTCTCAATGAAAACAAAATATAAACACAAAAGGTGTGGATTAATGCACTTTATTAGCTACAATTCATATTATAAAGAGCATTGCGCTCATCGTTCATTAAAACTTTATTTCTGCCAGCTACTTCTTTTAAAGCACTATATTAATGCTGCAGCAACCATTCTTGGAAACATTAATATGGACAATAGTTCTTTCTTTTGTCTTATTTTAGCTTTATTGCATCAACCAACATGTATTAATTAAATGTTTATTTTCTCAGAGAAATTAAAATATCAACACAAAAAGTGTGGATTAAAGCACTTTATTAGCTACAATTCATATTATAAAGAGTATTGCGCTCATCGTTCTTTAAAACTTTAGTTCTGCCAGCTACCTCTTCTATAGAACTATATTAATGCTGCAGCAGCCATTCTTGGAAACATTACTATAGACATACGTTCTTTCTTTAGTCTAATTTTAGCTTTACTGCATCAACAAACTTCGATTAATTAAATGTTTATTTTCTCAAAGAAAACAAAATATAAACACAAAAAGTGTGGATTAACGCACTTTATTAGCTACAATTCATATTATAAAGAGCATTGCACTCATCGTTCTTTAAAACTTTAGTTCTGCCAGCTACTTCTTTTATAGCACTATATTAGTGATGCAGCAACCATTCTTGGAAACATTACTATAGACATTAGTTCTTTCTTTAGTCTTATATTAGCTTTACTGCATCAACAAACATAGATTAATCAAATGTTTATTTTCTCAAAGAAAACAAAATATAAACAAAAAAAGTGTGGATTAACGCACTTTATTAGCTACAATTCATATTATAAAGAGCATTGCGCTCATCGTTCATTAAAACATTGTTCTTTCCTTAGTCTTATATTAGCTTTATTGCATCAACAAATATCAATTAATTAAATGTTTATTTTCTCAAAGAAAACAAAATATCAACACATAAAGTGCGGATTAACGCATTTTATTAGCTACAATACATATTGTAAAGAGTATTGCGCTCATCGTTCTTTAAAAGTTTAGTTCTGCCAGCTACTTCTTTTATAGCACTATATTAATGCTGCAGCAACCATTCTTGGAAACATTACTATAGACATTAGTTCTTTCTTTAGTCTTATTTTAGCTTTACTGCATCAACAAACATAGATTAATCAAATGTTTATTTTCTCAAAGTAAACAAAATATAAACACAAAAAGTGTGGATTAACGCACTTTATTAGCTACAATTCATATTATAAAGAGCATTGCACTCATCGTTCTTTAAAACTTTAGTTCTGCCAGCTACTTCTTTTATAGCACACTATATTAATGCTGCAGCAACCATTCTTGGAAACATTAATATGGACTTTATTAGCTACAATACATATTGTAAAGAGTATTGCGCTCATCGTTCTTTAAAAGTTTAGTTCTGCCAGCTACTTCTTTTATAGAACCATATTAATGCTGCAGCAGCCATTCTTGGAAACATTACTATAGACATTAGTTCTTTCTTTAGTCTAATTTTAGCTTTACTGCATCAACAAACATCGGTTAATTAAATGTTTATTTTCTCAAAGAAAACAAAATATAAACACAAAAAGTGTGGATTAAAGCACTTTATTAGCTACAATTCATATTATAAAGAGTATTGTGCTCATCGTTCTTTAAAACTTTAGTTCTGCCAGCTACTTTTTTATAGCACTATATTAGTGCTGCAGCAACCATTCTTGGAAACATTACTATAGACATTAGTTCTTTCTTTAGTCTAATTTTAGCTTTACTGCATCAACAAACATCGGTTAATTAAATGTTTATTTTCTCAAAGAAAACAAAATATAAACACAAAAAGTGTGGATTAACGCACTTTATTAGCTACAATTCATATTATAAAGAGCATTGCTCTCATCGTTCTTTAAAACTTTAGTTCTGCCAGCTAATTCTTTTATAGCACTATATTAGTGATGCAGCAACCATTCTTGGAAACATTACTATAGACATTAGTTCTTTCTTTAGTCTTATTTTAGCTTTACTGCATCAACAAACATAGATCAATCAAATGTTAATTTTCTCAAAGAAAACAAAATATAAACACAAAAAGTGTGGATTAACGCACTTTATTAGCTACAATTCATATTATAAAGAGCATTGCTCTCATCGTTCTTTAAAACTTTAGTTCTGCCAGCTAATTCTTTTATAGCACTATATTAGTGATGCAGCAACCATTCTTGGAAACATTACTATAGACATTAGTTCTTTCTTTAGTCTTATTTTAGCTTTACTGCATCAACAAACATAGATTAATAAAATGTTTATTTTCTCAAAGAAAACAAAATATAAACACTAAAAGTGTGGATTAACGCACTTTATTAGCTACAATTCATATTATAAAGAGCATTGCGCTAATCGTTCATTAAAACTTTAGTTCTGCCAGCTACTTCTTTTATAGCACACTATATTAATGCTGCAGCAACCATTCTTGGAAACATTAATATGGACATTAGTTCTTTCTTTAGTCTTATTTTAGCTTTATTGCATCAACAGGTATCGATTAATTAAATGTTTATTTTCTCAAAGAAAACAAAATATCAACACATAAAGTGTGGATTAACGTACTTTATTAGCTACAATACATATTGCAAAGAGTATTGCGCTCATCGTTCTTTAAAAGTTTAGTTCTGCCAGCTACTTCTTTTATAGAACTATATTAATGCTGCAGCAGCCATTCTTGGAAACATTACTATAGACATTAGTTCTTTCTTTAGTCTAATTTTAGCTCAACTGCATCAACAAACATCGATTAATTAAATGTTTATTTTCTCAAAGAAAACAAAATATAAACACAAAAAGTGTGGATTAAAGCACTTTATTAGATACAATTCATATTATAAAGAGTATTGCGCTCATCGTTCTTTAAAACTTTAGTTCTGCCAGCTACTTCTTTTATAGAACTATATTAATGCTGCAGCAGCCATTCTTGGAAACATTACTATAGACGTTAGTTCTTTCTTTAGTCTTATTTTAGCTTTACTGCATCACCAAACATAGATTAATCAAATGTTTATTTTCTCAAAGAAAACAAAATATAAACACAAAAAGTGTGGATTAACGCACTTTATTAGCTACAATTCATATTATAAAGAGCATTGCTCTCATCGTTCTTTAAAACTTTAGTTCTGCCAGCTAATTCTTTTATAGCACTATATTAGTGATGCAGCAACCATTCTTGGAAACATTACTATAGACATTAGTTCTTTCTTTAGTCTTTACTGCATCAACAAACATAGATTAATAAAATGTTTATTTTCTCAAAGAAAACAAAATATAAACACAAAAAGTGTGGATTACCGCACTTTATTAGCTACAATTCATATTATAAAGAGCATTGCGCTCATCGTTCATTAAAACTTTAGTTTTGCCAGATATCTTCTTTTATAGCACACTATATTAGTGATGCAGCAACCATTCTTGGAAACATTACTATAGACTTTAGTTCTTTCTTTAGTCTTATTTTAGCTTTACTGCATCAACAAACATAGATTAATCAAATGTTTATTTTCTCAAAGAAGACAAAATATAAACACAAAAGTGTGGATTAACGCACTTTATAGCTACAATTCATATTATAAAGAGTATTGCGCTCATCATTCTTTAAAACTTTAGTTCTGCCAGCTACTTCTTTTATAGAACTATAGTAATGCTGCAGCAGCCATTCTTGGAAACATTACTATAGACATTAGTTCTTTCTTTAGTCTAATTTTAGCTTTACTCCATCAAGAAACATAGGTTAATTAAATGTTTATTTTCTCAAAGAAAACAAAATATAAACACAAAAAGTGTGGATTAACGCACTTTATTAGCTACAATTCATATTATAAAGAGCATTGCACTCATCGTTCTTTAAAACTTTAGTTCTGCCAGCTACTTCTTTTATAGAACTGTATTAATGCTGCAGCAGCCATTCTTGGAAACATTACTATAGACATTAGTTCTTTCTTTAGTCTTATTTTAGCTTTATTGCATCAACAAGTATCGATTAATTAAATGTTTATTTTCTCAAAGAAAACAAAATATCAACACATAAAGTGTGGATTAACGTACTTTATTAGCTACAATACATATTGCAAAGAGTATTGCGCTCATCGTTCTTTAAAAGTTTAGTTCTGCAAGCTACTTCTTTTATAGCACTATATTAGTGATGCAGCAACCATTCTTGGAAACATTACTATAGACATTAGTTCTTTCTTTAGTCTTATTTTAGCTTTACTGCATCAACAAACATAGATCAATCAAATGTTTATTTTCTCAAAGAAAACAAAATATAAACACAAAAAGTGTGGATTAACGTACTTTATTAGCTACACTTCATATTATAAAGAGTATTACGCTCATTGTTCTCTAAAACTTTAGTTCTGCCAGCTACTTCTTTTATAGCACTATAGTAATGCTGCAGCAACCATTCTTGGAAACATTAATATGGACAATAGTTCTTTCTTTGGTCTTATTTTAGCTTTGTTGCATCAACCAACATGCATTAATTAAATGTTTATTTTCTCAGAGAAATTAAAATATCAACACAAAAAGTGTGGATTAAAGCACTTTATTAGCTACAATTCATATTATAAAGAGTATTGCGCTCATCGTTCTTTAAAACTTTAGTTCTGCCAGCTACCTCTTTTATAGAACTATATTAATGCTGCAGCAGCCATTCTTGGAAACATTACTATAGACATAAGTTCTTTCTTTAGTCTAATTTTAGCTTTACTGCATCAACAAACATCGATAAATTAAATGTTTATTTTCTCAAAGAACACAAAATATAAACACAAAAAGTGTGGATTAACGCACTTTATTAGCTACAATTCATATTATAAAGAGCATTGCACACATCGTTCTTTAAAACTTTAGTTCTGCCAGCTACTTCTTTTATAGCACTATATTAGTGATGCAGCAACCATTCTTGGAAACATTACTATAGACATTAGTTCTTTCTTTAGTCTTATATTAGCTTTACTGCATCAACAAACATAGATTAATCAAATGTTTATTTTCTCAAAGAAAACAAAATATAAACACAAAAAGTGTGGATTAACGCACTTTATTAGCTACAATTCATATTATAAAGAGCATTGCGCTCATCGTTCATTAAAACATTGTTCTTTCCTTAGTCTTATATTAGCTTTATTGCATCAACAAATATCAATTAATTAAATGTTTATTTTCTCAAAGAAAACAAAATATCAACACATAAAGTGCGGATTAACGCATTTTATTAGCTACAATACATATTGTAAAGAGTATTGTGCTCATCGTTCTTTAAAAGTTTAGTTCTGCCAGCTACTTCTTTTATAGCACTATATTAATGCTGCAGCAACCATTCTTGGAAACATTACTATAGACATTAGTTCTTTCTTTATTCTTATTTTAGCTTTACTGCATCAACAAACATAGATTAATCAAATGTTTATTTTCTCAAAGAAAACAAAATATAAACACAAAAAGTGTGGATTAACGCACTTTATTAGCTACAATTCATATTATAAAGAGCATTGCACTCATCGTTCTTTAAAACTTTAGTTCTGCCAGCTACTTCTTTTATAGCACTATATTAGTGATGCAGCAACCATTCTTGGAAACATTACTATAGACATTAGTTCTTTCTTTAGTCTTATTTTAGCTTTATTGCATCAACAAACATCGATTAATCAAATGTTTATTTTCTCAAAGAAAACAAAATATAAACACAAAAAGTGTGGATTAATGCACTTTTTTAGCTACAATTCATATTATAAAGAGTTTTGAGCTCATTTTTCTTTAAAACTTTAGTTCTGCCAGCTACTTCTTTAATAGCACTATATTAGTGCTGCAGCAACCATTCTTGGAAACATTACTATAATCATTAGTTCTTTCTTTAGTCTAATTTTAGCTTTACTGCATCAACAAACATCTGTTAATTAAATGTTTATTTTCTCAAAGAAAACAAAATATAATCAGAAAAAGTGTGGATTAACGCACTTTATTAGCTACAATTCATATTATAAAGAGCATTGCACTCATCGTTCTTTAAAACTTTAGTTCTGCCAGCTAATTCTTTTATAGCACTATGTTAGTGTTGCAGCAGCCATTCTTTGAAACATTACTATAGACATTAGTTCTTTCTTTAGTCTAATTTTAGCTTTACTGCATCAACAAACATCGATTAATTAAATGTTTATTTTCTCAAAGAAAACAAAATATAAACACAAAAAGTGTGGATTAACGCACTTCATTAGCTACTATTCATATTATAAAGAGCATTGCACTCATCGTTCTTTAAAACTTTAGTTCTGCCAGCCAATTCTTTTATAGCACTATGTTAGTGTTGCAGGAACCGTTCTTGGAAACATTAATATAGACATTAGTTGCTTCTTTAGTCTTATTTTAGCTTTACTGCATCAACAAACATCGATTAATTAAATGTTTATTTTCTCAAAGAAAACAAAATATAAACACAAAAAGTGTGGATTAACGCACTTTATTAGCTACAATTCATATTATAAAGAGCATTGCACTCATCGTTCTTTAAAACTTTAGTTCTGCCAGCCAATTCTTTTATAGCACTATGTTAGTGTTGCAGGAACCGTTCTTGGAAACATTACTATAGACATTAGTTGCTTCTTTAGTCTTATTTTAGCTTTACTGCATCAACAAACATAGATTAATTAAATGTTTATTTTCTCAAAGAAAACAAAATATAAACACAAAAAGTGTGGATTGACGCACTTTATTAGCTACAATTCATATTATAAAGAGCATTGCACTCATCGTTCTTTAAAACTTTAGTTCTGCCAGCTAATTCTTTTATAGCACTATATTAGTGTTGCAGGAACCGTTCTTGGAAACATTACTATAGGCATCAGTTGCTTCTTTAGTCTTATTTTAGCTTTACTGCATTAACAAACATCAATTAACAAAATGTTTCTTTTCTCAATGAAAACAAAATATAAACACAAAAGGTGTGGATTAATGCACTTTTTTAGCTACAATTCATATTATAAAGAGCATTGCGCTCATCGTTCATTAAAATTTTATTTCTGCCAGCTACTTCTTTTATAGCACTATATTAATGCTGCAGCAACCATTCTTGGAAACATTACACTAGATATTAGTTGTTTCTTTAGTCTAATTTTAGCTTTACTGCATCAAAAAACATCGATTAATTAAATGTTTATTTTCTCAAAGAAAACAAAATATAAACACAAAAGTGTGGATTAATGCACTTTATTAGCTTCAATTCATATTATAAAGAGTATTGCGCTCATCGTTCTTTAAAACTTTAGTTCTGCCAGCTACTTCTTTTATAGCACTATATTAATGCTGCAGCAACCATTCTTGGAAACATTACACTAGACATTAGTTGTTTCTTTAGTCTAATTTTAGCTTTACTGCATCAAAAAACATCGATTAATTAAATGTTTATTTTCTCAAAGAAAACAAAATATAAACACAAAAGTGTGGATTAATGCACTTTATTAGCTTCAATTCATATTATAAAGAGCATTGCGCTCATCGTTCATTAAAACTTTATTTCTGACAGCTACTTCTTTTATAGCACTATATTAATGCTGCAGCAACCATTCTTGGAAACATTACACTAGACATTAGTTGTTTCTTTAGTTTAATTTTAGCTTTACTGCATCAACAAACATCGATTAATTAAATGTTTACTTGCTCAATGAAAACAAAATATAAACACAAAAGGTGTGGATTAATGCACTTTATTAGCTACAATTCATATTATAAAGAGCATTGCGCTCATCGTTCATTAAAACATAGTTGTTTATTTAGTCTTATTTTAGCTTTATTGCATCAACAAACATCGATTAATAAAATGTTTATTTTCTCAAAGAAAACAAAATATCAACACATAAAGTGTGGAATAACGTACTTTATTAGCTACAATACATATTGTAAAGAGCATTGCGCTCATCGTTCTTTAAAAGTTTAGTTCTGCAAGCTACTTCTTTTATAGCACTATATTAGTGATGCAGCAACCATTCTTGGAAACATTACTATAGACATTAGTTCTTTCTTTAGTCTTATTTTAGCTTTACTGCATCAACAAACATAGATTAGTCAAATGTTTATTTTCTCAAAAAAAACAAAATATAAACACAAAAAGTGTGGATTAACGCACTTTATTAGCTACAATTCATATCATAAAGAGTATTGCGCTCATCGTTCTTTAAAACTTTAGTTCTGCAAGCTACTTCTTTTATAGAACTTTATTAATGCTGCAGCAGCCATTCTTGGAATCATTACTATAGACATTAGTTCTTTCTTTAGTCTAATTTTAGCTTTACTGCATCAACAAACATCGATTAATTAAATGTTTATTTTCTCAAAGAAAACAAAATATAAACACAAAAAGTGTGGATTGACGCACGTTATTAGCTACAATTCATATTATAAAGAGCATTGCACTCATCGTTCTTTAAAACTTTAGTTCTGCCAGCTAATTCTTTTATAGCACTATATTAGTGTTGCAGGAACCGTTCTTGGAAACATTACTATAGGCATTAGTTCTTTCTTTAGTCTTATTTTAGCTTTACTGCATCAACAAACATAGATTAGTCAAATGTTTATTTTCTCAAAGAAAACAAAATATAAACACAAAAAGTGTGGATTAACGCACTTTATTAGCTACAATTCATATTATAAAGAGTATTGCGCTCATCGTTCTTTAAAACTTTAGTTCTGCCAGCTACTTCTTTTATAGAACTATATTAGTGTTGCAGGAACCGTTCTTGGAAACATTACTATAGGCATTAGTTGCTTCTTTAGTCTTATTTTAGCTTTACTGCATTAACAAACATCGATTAACAAAATGTTTCTTTTCTCAATGAAAACAAAATATAAACACAAAAAGTGTGGATTAATGCACTTTATTAGCTACAATTCATATTATAAAGAGTATTGCGCTCATCATTCTTTAAAACTTTAGTTCTGCCAGCTACTTCTTTTATAGAACTATATTAATGCTGCAGCAGCCATTCTTGGAAACATTACTATAGACATTAGTTGTTTCTTTAGTCTAATTTTAGCTTTACTGCATCAACAAACATAGATTAATTAAATGTTTATTTTCTCAAAGAAAACAAAATATAAACACAAAAAGTGTGGATTGACGCACTTTATTAGCTACAATTCATATTATAAAGAGCATTGCACTCATCGTTCTTTAAAACTTTAGTTCTGCCAGCTAATTCTTTTATAGCACTATATTAGTGTTGCAGGAACCGTTCTTGGAAACATTACTATAGGCATCAGTTGCTTCTTTAGTCTTATTTTAGCTTTACTGCATTAACAAACATCAATTAACAAAATGTTTCTTTTCTCAATGAAAACAAAATATAAACACAAAAGGTGTGGATTAATGCACTTTATTAGCTACAATTCATATTATAAAGAGCATTGCGCTCATCGTTCATTAAAATTTTATTTCTGCCAGCTACTTCTTTTATAGCACTATATTAATGCTGCAGCAACCATTCTTGGAAACATTACACTAGACATTAGTTGTTTCTTTAGTCTAATTTTAGCTTTACTGCATCAAAAAACATCGATTAATTAAATGTTTATTTTCTCAAAGAAAACAAAATATAAACACAAAAGTGTGGATTAATGCACTTTATTAGCTTCAATTCATATTATAAAGAGCATTGCGCTCATCGTTCATTAAAACTTTATTTCTGCCAGCTACTTCTTTTATAGCACTATATTAATGCTGCAGCAACCATTCTTGGAAACATTACACTAGACATTAGTTGTTTCTTTAGTTTAATTTTAGCTTTACTGCATCAACAAACATCGATTAATTAAATGTTTACTTGCTCAATGAAAACAAAATATAAACACAAAAGGTGTGGATTAATGCACATTATTAGCTACAATTCATATTATAAAGAGCATTGCGCTCATCGTTCATTAAAACATAGTTGTTTATTTAGTCTTATTTTAGCTTTATTGCATCAACAAACATCGATTAATAAAATGTTTATTTTCTCAAAGAAAACAAAATATCAACACATAAAGTGTGGATTAACGTACTTTATTAGCTACAATACATATTGTAAAGAGTATTGCGCTCATCGTTCTTTAAAAGTTTAGTTCTGCAAGCTACTTCTTTTATAGCACTATATTAGTGATGCAGCAACCATTCTTGGAAACATTACTATAGACATTAGTTCTTTCTTTAGTCTTATTTTAGCTTTACTGCATCAACAAACATAGATTAGTCAAATGTTTATTTTCTCAAAGAAAACAAAATATAAACACAAAAAGTGTGGATTAACGCACTTTATTAGCTACAATTCATATTATAAAGAGTATTGCGCTCATCGTTCTTTAAAACTTTAGTTCTGCCAGCTACTTCTTTTATAGAACTATATTAGTGTTGCAGGAACCGTTCTTGGAAACATTACTATAGGCATTAGTTGCTTCTTTAGTCTTATTTTAGCTTTACTGCATTAACAAACATCGATTAACAAAATGTTTCTTTTCTCAATGAAAACAAAATATAAACACAAAAAGTGTGGATTAATGCACTTTATTAGCTACAATTCATATTATAAAGAGTATTGCGCTCATCATTCTTTAAAACTTTAGTTCTGCCAGCTACTTCTTTTATAGAACTATATTAATGCTGCAGCAGCCATTCTTGGAAACATTACTATAGACATTAGTTGTTTCTTTAGTCTAATTTTAGCTTTACTGCATCAACAAACATAGATTAATTAAATGTTTATTTTCTCAAAGAAAACAAAATATAAACACAAAAAGTGTGGATTGACGCACTTTATTAGCTACAATTCATATTATAAAGAGCATTGCACTCATCGTTCTTTAAAACTTTAGTTCTGCCAGCTAATTCTTTTATAGCACTATATTAGTGTTGCAGGAACCGTTCTTGGAAACATTGCTATAGGCATCAGTTGCTTCTTTAGTCTTATTTTAGCTTTACTGCATTAACAAACATCAATTAACAAAATGTTTCTTTTCTCAATGAAAACAAAATATAAACACAAAAGGTGTGGATTAATGCACTTTATTAGCTACAATTCATATTATAAAGAGCATTGCGCTCATCGTTCATTAAAATTTTATTTCTGCCAGCTACTTCTTTTATAGCACTATATTAATGCTGCAGCAACCATTCTTGGAAACATTACACTAGACATTAGTTGTTTCTTTAGTCTAATTTTAGCTTTACTGCATCAAAAAACATCGATTAATTAAATGTTTATTTTCTCAAAGAAAACAAAATATAAACACAAAAGTGTGGATTAATGCACTTTATTAGCTTCAATTCATATTATAAAGAGCATTGCGCTCATCGTTCATTAAAACTTTATTTCTGCCAGCTACTTCTTTTATAGCACTATATTAATGCTGCAGCAACCATTCTTGGAAACATTACACTAGACATTAGTTGTTTCTTTAGTTTAATTTTAGCTTTACTGCATCAACAAACATCGATTAATTAAATGTTTACTTGCTCAATGAAAACAAAATATAAACACAAAAGGTGTGGATTAATGCACTTTATTAGCTACAATTCATATTATAAAGAGCATTGCGCTCATCGTTCATTAAAACATAGTTGTTTATTTAGTCTTATTTTAGCTTTATTGCATCAACAAACATCGATTAATAAAATGTTTATTTTCTCAAAGAAAACAAAATATCAACACATAAAGTGTGGATTAACGTACTTTATTAGCTACAATACATATTGTAAAGAGTATTGCGCTCATCGTTCTTTAAAAGTTTAGTTCTGCAAGCTACTTCTTTTATAGCACTATATTAGTGATGCAGCAACCATTCTTGGAAACATTACTATAGACATTAGTTCTTTCTTTAGTCTTATTTTAGCTTTACTGCATCAACAAACATAGATTAGTCAAATGTTTATTTTCTCAAAGAAAACAAAATATAAACACAAAAAGTGTGGATTAACGCACTTTATTAGCTACAATTCATATTATAAAGAGTATTGCGCTCATCGTTCTTTAAAACTTTAGTTCTGCCAGCTACTTCTTTTATAGAACTATATTAGTGTTGCAGGAACCGTTCTTGGAAACATTACTATAGGCATTAGTTGCTTCTTTAGTCTTATTTTAGCTTTACTGCATTAACAAACATCGATTAACAAAATGTTTCTTTTCTCAATGAAAACAAAATATAAACACAAAAAGTGTGGATTAATGCACTTTATTAGCTACAATTCATATTATAAAGAGTATTGCGCTCATCATTCTTTAAAACTTTAGTTCTGCCAGCTACTTCTTTTATAGAACTATATTAATGCTGCAGCAGCCATTCTTGGAAACATTACTATAGACATTAGTTGTTTCTTTAGTCTAATTTTAGCTTTACTGCATCAACAAACATAGATTAATTAAATGTTTATTTTCTCAAAGAAAACAAAATATAAACACAAAAAGTGTGGATTGACGCACTTTATTAGCTACAATTCATATTATAAAGAGCATTGCACTCATCGTTCTTTAAAACTTTAGTTCTGCCAGCTAATTCTTTTATAGCACTATATTAGTGTTGCAGGAACCGTTCTTGGAAACATTACTATAGGCATCAGTTGCTTCTTTAGTCTTATTTTAGCTTTACTGCATTAACAAACATCAATTAACAAAATGTTTCTTTTCTCAATGAAAACAAAATATAAACACAAAAGGTGTGGATTAATGCACTTTATTAGCTACAATTCATATTATAAAGAGCATTGCGCTCATCGTTCATTAAAATTTTATTTCTGCCAGCTACTTCTTTTATAGCACTATATTAATGCTGCAGGAACCATTCTTGGAAACATTACACTAGACATTAGTTGTTTCTTTAGTCTAATTTTAGCTTTACTGCATCAAAAAACATCGATTAATTAAATGTTTATTTTCTCAAAGAAAACAAAATATAAACACAAAAGTGTGGATTAATGCACTTTATTAGCTTCAATTCATATTATAAAGAGCATTGCGCTCATCGTTCATTAAAACTTTATTTCTGCCAGCTACTTCTTTTATAGCACTATATTAATGCTGCAGCAACCATTCTTGGAAACATTACACTAGACATTAGTTGTTTCTTTAGTTTAATTTTAGCTTTACTGCATCAACAAACATCGATTAATTAAATGTTTACTTGCTCAATGAAAACAAAATATAAACACAAAAGGTGTGGATTAATGCACTTTATTAGCTACAATTCATATTATAAAGAGCATTGCGCTCATCGTTCATTAAAACATAGTTGTTTATTTAGTCTTATTTTAGCTTTATTGCATCAACAAACATCGATTAATAAAATGTTTATTTTCTCAAAGAGAACAAAATATCAACACATAAAGTGTGGATTAACGTACTTTATTAGCTACAATACATATTGTAAAGAGTATTGCGCTCATCGTTCTTTAAAAGTTTAGTTCTGCAAGCTACTTCTTTTATAGCACTATATTAGTGATGCAGCAACCATTCTTGGAAACATTACTTTAGACATTAGTTCTTTCTTTAGTCTTATTTTAGCTTTACTGCATCAACAAACATAGATTAGTCAAATGTTTATTTTCTCAAAGAAAACAAAATATAAACACAAAAAGTGTGGATTAACGCACTTTATTAGCTACAATTCATATTATAAAGAGCATTGCACTCATCGTTCTTTAAAACTTTAGTTCTGCCAGCCAATTCTTTTATAGCACTATGTTAGTGTTGCAGGAACCGTTCTTGGAAACATTACTATAGACATTAGTTGCTTCTTTAGTCTTATTTTAGCTTTACTGCATCAACAAACATAGATTAATTAAATGTTTATTTTCTCAAAGAAAACAAAATATAAACACAAAAAGTGTGGATTAACGCACTTTATTAGCTACAATTCATATTATAAAGAGCATTGCACTCATCGTTCTTTAAAACTTTAGTTCTGCCAGCCAATTCTTTTATAGCACTATGTTAGTGTTGCAGGAACCGTTCTTGGAAACATTACTATAGGCATTAGTTGCTTCTTTAGTCTTATTTTAGCTTTACTGCATTAACAAACATCGATTAACAAAATGTTTCTTTTCTCAATGAAAACAAAATATAAACACAAAAAGTGTGGATTAATGCACTTTATTAGCTTCAATTCATATTATATAGAGCATTGCGCTCATCGTTCATTAAAACTTTATTTCTGCCAGCTACTTCTTTTATAGCACTATAATAATGCTGCAGCAACCATTCTTGGAAACATTACACTAGACATTAGTTGTTTCTTTAGTCTAATTTTAGCTTTACTGCATTAACAAACATCGATTAACAAAATGTTTCTTTTCTCAATGAAAACAAAATATAAACACAAAAGGTGTGGATTAATGCACTTCATTAGCTACAGTTCATATTATAAAGAGCATTGCGCTCATCGTTCATTAAAACATAGTTCTTTCTTTAGTCTTATTTTAGCTTTATTGCATCAACAAACATCTATTAATAAAATGTTTATTTTCTCAAAGAAAACAAAATATAAACACAAAAAGTGTGGATTGACGCACTTTATTAGCTACAATTCATATTACAAAGAGCATTGCACTCATCGTTCTTTAAAACTTTAGTTCTGCCAGCTAATTCTTTTATAGCACTATATTAGTGTTGCAGGAACCGTTCTTGGAAACATTACTATAGGCATTAGTTCTTTCTTTAGTCTTATTTTAGCTTTACTGCATCAACAAACATAGATTAGTCAAATGTTTATTTTCTCAAAGAAAACAAAATATAAACACAAAAAGTGTGGATTAACGCACTTTATTAGCTACAATTCATATTATAAAGAGTATTGCGCTCATCGTTCTCTAAAACTTTAGTTCTGCCAGCTACTTTATTTATAGAACTATATTAATGCTGCAGCAGCCATTCTTTGAAACATTACTATAGACATTAGTTGTTTCTTTAGTCTAATTTTAGCTTTACTGCATCAACAAACATCGATTACTTAAATGTTTATTTTCTCAAAGAAAACAAAATATAAAAACAAAAAGTGTGGATTAACGCACTTTATTAGCTACAATTCATATTATAAAGAGCATTGCACTCATCGTTCTTTAAAACTTTAGTTCTGCCAGCTAATTCTTTTATAGCATTATATTAGTGTTGCAGGAACCGTTCTTGGAAACATTACTATAGACATTAGTTGCTTCTTTAGTCTTATTTTAGCTTTACTGCATTAACAAACATCGATTAACAAAATGTTTCTTTTCTCAATGAAAACAAAATATAAACACAAAAGGTGTGGATTAATGCACTTCATTAGCTACAGTTCATATTATAAAGAGCATTGCGCTCATCGTTCATTAAAACTTTATTTCTGCCTGCTACTTCTTTTATAGCACTATATTAATGCTGCAGCAACCATTCTTGGAAACATTACACTAGACATTAGTTGTTTCTTTATTCTAATTTTAGCTTTATTGCATCAACAAACATCGATTAATTAAATGTTTATTTTCTCAAAGAAAACAAAATATCAACACATAAAGGGTGGATTAACGTACTTTATTAGCTACAATTCATATTGCAAAGAGTATTGCGCTCATCGTTCATTAAAACATAGTTCTTTCTTTAGTCTTATTTTAGCTTTATTGCATCAACAAACATCGATTAATTAAATGTTTATTTTCTCAAAGAAAACAAAATATCAACACATAAAGTGTGGATTAACGTACTTTATTAGCTACAATACATATTGCAAAGAGTATTGCGCTCATCGTTCTTTAAAAGTTTAGTTCTGCCAGCTACTTCTTTTATAGCACTATATTAGTGTTGCAGGAACCGTTCTTGGAAACATTACTATAGGCATTAGTTCTTTCTTTAGTCTTATTTTAGCTTTACTGCATCAACAAACATAGATTAGTCAAATGTTTATTTTCTCAAAGAAAACAAAATATAAACACAAAAAGTGTGGATTAACGCACTTTATTAGCTACAATTCATATTATAAAGAGCATTGCACTCATCGTTCTTTAAAACTTTAGTTCTGCCAGCTAATTCTTTTATAGCATTATATTAGTGTTGCAGGAACCGTTCTTGGAAACATTACTATAGACATTAGTTGCTTCTTTAGTCTTATTTTAGCTTTACTGCATTAACAAACATCGATTAACAAAATGTTTCTTTTCTCAATGAAAACAAAATATAAACACAAAAGGTGTGGATTAATGCACTTCATTAGCTACAGTTCATATTATAAAGAGCATTGCGCTCATCGTTCATTAAAACTTTATTTCTGCCTGCTACTTCTTTTATAGCACTATATTAATGCTGCAGCAACCATTCTTTGAAACATTACACTAGACATTAGTTGTTTCTTTATTCTAATTTTAGCTTTACTGCATCAACAAACATCGATTAATTAAATGTTTATTTTCTCAAAGAAAACAAATTATCAACACATAAAGTGTGGATTAACGTACTTTATTAGCTACAATTCATATTGCAAAGAGTATTGCGCTCATCGTTCATTAAAACATAGTTCTTTCTTTAGTCTTATTTTAGCTTTATTGCATCAACAAACATCGATTAATTAAATGTTTATTTTCTCAAAGAAAACAACATATCAACACATAAAGTGTGGATTAACGTACTTTATTAGCTACAATACATATTGTAAAGAGTATTGCGCTCATCGTTCTTTAAAAGTTTAGCTCTGCCAGCTACTTCTTTTATAGCACTATATTAGTGATGCAGCAACCATTCTTGGAAACATTACTAAGAAAACATTCTTGGAATAATTATTATTAGTTCTTTCTTTAGTCTTATTTTAGCTTTACTGCATCAACAAACATAGATTAAAAAAATGTTTATTTTCTCAAAGAAAACAAAATATAAACACAAAAAGTGTGGATTAACGTACTTTATTAGCTACACTTCATATTATAAAGAGTATTGCGCTCATCGTTCTTTAAAAGTTTAGTTCTGCCAGCTACTTCTTTTATAGCACTATATTAGTGATGCAGCAACCATTCTTGGAAACATTACTATAGACATTAGTTCTTTCTTTAGTCTTATTTTAGCTTTACTGCATCAACAAACATAGATTAATCAAATGTTTATTTTCTCAAAGAAAACAAAATATCAAAACATAAAGTATGGATTAACGTATTTTATTAGCTACAATACATATTGTAAAGAGTATTGCGCTCATCGTTCTTTAAAAGTTTAGTTCTGCCAGCTACTTCTTTTATAGCACTATATTAATGCTGCAGCAACCATTCTTGGAAACATTACTATAGACATTAGTTCTTTCTTTAGTCTTATTTTAGCTTTACTGCATCAACAAACATCAATTAATTAAATGTTTATTTTCTCAAAGAAAACAAAATAGAAACACAAAAAGTGTGGATTAACGCACTTCATTAGCTACAATTCATATTATAAAGAGTATTGCGCTCATCATTCTTTAAAACTTTAGTTCTGCCGGCTACTTCTTTTATAGCACACTATATTAATGCTGCAGCAACCATTCTTGGAAACATTAATATGGACATTAGTTCTTTCTTTAGTCTTATTTTAGCTTTATTGCATCAACAAATATCGATTAATTAAATGTTTATTTTCTCAAAGAAAACAAAATATCAACACATAAAGGGTGGATTAACGTACTTTATTAGCTACAATTCATATTGCAAAGAGTATTGCGCTCATCGTTCATTAAAACATAGTTCTTTCTTTAGTCTTATTTTAGCTTTATTGCATCAACAAACATCGATTAATTAAATGTTTATTTTCTCAAAGAAAACAAAATATCAACACATAAAGTGTGGATTAACGTACTTTATTAGCTACAATACATATTGTAAAGAGTATTGCGCTCATCGTTCTTTAAAAGTTTAGTTCTGCCAGCTACTTCTTTTATAGCACTATATTAGTGATGCAGCAACCATTCTTGGAAACATTACTATAGACATTAGTTGCTTCTTTAGTCTTATTTTAGCTTTACTGCATTAACAAACATCGATTAACAAAATGTTTCCTTTCTCAATGAAAACAAAATATAAACACAAAAGGTATGGATTAATGCACTTTATTAGCTACAATTCATATTATAAAGAGCATTGCGCTCATCGTTCATTAAAACTTAATTTCTGCCAGCTACTTCTTTTATAGCACTACATTAATGCTGCAGCAGCCATTCTTGGAAACATTACACTAGACATTAGTTGTTTCTTTAGTCTAATTTTAGCTTCACTGCATCAACAAACATCGATTAATTAAATGTTTATTTGCTAAATGAAAACAAAATATAAACAAATAAAGGTGTCGATTAAGCATTTTATTAGCTACAATTCATATTATAAAGAGCATTGCGCTCATCGTTCATTAAAACATAGTTCTTTCTTTAGTCTTATTTTAGCTTTACTGAATCAACAATCATAGATTAATCAAATGTTTATTTTCTCAAAGAAAACAAAATATAAACACAAAAAGTGTGGATTAACGCACTTTATTAGCTACAATTTATATTATAAAGAGTATTGCGCTCATCGTTCATTAAAACTTTAGTTCTGCCAGCTACTTCTTTTATAGAACTATATTAATGCTGCAGCAGCCATTCTTAGAAACATTACTATAGACATTAGTTCTTTCTTTAGTCTAATTTTAGCTTTACTGCATCAACAAACATCGATTAATTAAATGTTTATTTTCTCAAAGAAAGCAAAATATAAACACAAAAAGTGTGGATTGACGCACTTTATTAGCTACAATTCATATTATAAAGAGCATTGCACTCATCGTTCTTTAAAACTTTAGTTCTGCCAGCTAATTCTTTTATAGCACTATATTAGTGTTGCAGGAACCGTTCTTGGAAACATTACTATAGGCATTAGTTGCTTCTTTAGTCTTATTTTAGCTTTACTGCATTAACAAACATCGATTAACAAAATGTTTCTTTTCTCAATGAAAACAAAATATAAACACAAAAGGTGTAGATTAATGCACTTTATTAGCTACAATTCATATTATAAAGAGCATTGCGCTCATCGTTCATTAAAACTTTATTTCTGCCAGCTACTTCTTTTATAGCACTATATTTATGCTGCAGCAACCATTCTTGGAAACATTACACTAGACATTAGTTGTTTCTTTAGTCTAATTTTAGCTTTACTGCATCAAAAAACATCGATTAATTAAATGTTTATTTTCTCAAAGAAAACAAAATATAAACACAAAAAGTGTGGATTAATGCACTTTATTAGCTTCAATTCATATTATAAAGAGCATTGCGCTCATCGTTCATTAAAACTTTATTTCTGCCAGCTACTTCTTTTATAGCACTATATTGATGCTGCAGCAACCATTCTTGGAAACATTACACTAGACATTAGTTGTTTCTTTAGTTTAATTTTAGCTTTACTGCATCAACAAACATCGATTAATTAAATTTTTATTTGCTCAATGAAAACAAAATATAAACACAAAAGGTGTGGATTAATGCACTTTATTAGCTACAATTCATATTATAAAGAGCATTGCGCTCATCGTTCATTAAAACATAGTTGTTTCTTTAGTCTTATTTTAGCTTTATTGCATCAACAAACATCGATTAATAAAATGTTTATTTTCTCAAAGAAAACAAAATATCAACACATAAAGTGTGGATTAACGTACTTTTTTAGCTACAATACATATTGTAAAGAGTATTGCGCTCATCGTTCTTTAAAAGTTTAGTTCTGCCAGCTACTTCTTTTATAGCACTATATTAGTGATGCAGCAACCATTCTTGGAAACATTACTATAGACATTAGTTCTTTCTTTAGTCTTATTTTAGCTTTACTGCATCAACAAACATAGATTAATCAAATGTTTATTTTCTCAAAGAAAACAAAATATAAACACAAAAGGTGTGGATTAATGCACTTTATTAGCTACAATTCATATTATAAAGAGCATTGCGCTCATCGTTCATTAAAACTTTATTTCTGCCAGCTACTTCTTTTATAGCACTATATTTATGCTGCAGCAACCATTCTTGGAAACATTACACTAGACATTAGTTGTTTCTTTAGTCTAATTTTAGCTTTACTGCATCAAAAAACATCGATTAATTAAATGTTTATTTTCTCAAAGAAAACAAAATATAAACACAAAAAGTGTGGATTAATGCACTTTATTAGCTTCAATTCATATTATAAAGAGCATTGCGCTCATCGTTCATTAAAACTTTATTTCTGCCAGCTACTTCTTTTATAGCACTATATTAATGCTGCAGCAACCATTCTTGGAAACATTACACTAGACATTAGTTGTTTCTTTAGTTTAATTTTAGCTTTACTGCATCAACAAACATCGATTAATTAAATGTTTATTTGCTCAATGAAAACAAAATATAAACAAAAAAGGTGTGGATTAATGCACTTTATTAGCTACAATTCATATTATAAAGAGCATTGCGCTCATCGTTCATTAAAACATAGTTGTTTCTTTAGTCTTATTTTAGCTTTATTGCATCAACAAACATCGATTAATAAAATGTTTATTTTCTCAAAGAAAACAAAATATAAACACAAAAAAGGTGTGGATTAATGCACTTTATTAGCTACAATACATATTGTAAAGAGTATTGCGCTCATCGTTCTTTAAAAGTTTAGTTCTGCCAGCTACTTCTTTTATAGCACTATATTAGTGATGCAGCAACCATTCTTGGAAACATTACTATAGACATTAGTTCTTTCTTTAGTCTTATTTTAGCTTTACTGCATCAACAAACATAGATTAATCAAATGTTTATTTTCTCAAAGAAAACAAAATATAAACACAAAAGGTGTGGATTAATGCACTTTATTAGCTACAATTCATATTATAAAGAGCATTGCGCTCATCGTTCATTAAAACTTTATTTCTGCCAGCTACTTCTTTTATAGCACTATATTAGTGATGCAGCAACCATTCTTGGAAACATTAATATAGACATTAGTTCTTTCTTTAGTCTTATTTTAGCTTTACTGCATCAACAAACATAGATTAATCAAATGTTTATTTTCTCAAAGAAAACAAAATATAAACACAAAAAGTGTGGATTAACGCACTTTATTAGCTACAATTCATATTATAAAGAGTATTGCGCTCATCGTTCTTTAAAACTTTAGTTCTGCCAGCTACTTCTTTTATAGAACTATATTAATGCTGCAGCAGCCATTCTTTGAAACATTACTATAGACATTAGTTGTTTCTTTAGTCTAATTTTAGCTTTACTGCATCAACAAACATCGATTACTTAAATGTTTATTTTCTCAAAGAAAACAAAATTTAAACACAAAAAGTGTGGATTAACGCACTTTATTAGCTACAATTCATGTTATAAAGAGCATTGCACTCATCGTTCTTTAAAACTTTAGTTCTGCCAGCTAATTCTTTTATAACACTATATTAGTGTTGCAGGAACCGTTCTTGGAAACATTACTAAAGACATTAGTTGCTTTTTTAGTCTTATTTTAGCTTTACTCCATTAACAAACATCGATTAACAAAATATTTCTTTTCTCAATGAAAACAAAATATAAACACAAAAGGTGTGGATTAATGCACTTTATTAGCTACAATTCATATTATAAAGAGCATTGCGCTCATCGTTCATTAAAACTTTATTTCTGCCAGCTACTTCTTTTATAGCACTATATTAATGCTGCAGCAACCATTCTTGGAAACATTAATATGGACATTAGTTCTTTCTTTAGTCTTATTTTAGCTATATTGCATCAACAAATATCGATTAATTAAATGTTTATTTTCTCAAAGAAAACAAAATATCAACACATAAAGTGTGGATTAACGTACTTTATTAGCTACAATACATATTGTAAAGAGTATTGCGCTCATCGTTCTTTAAAACTTTAGTTCTGCCAGCTACTTCTTTTATAGAACTATATTAATGCTGCAGCAGCCATTCTTGGAAACATTACTATAGACATTAGTTCTTTCTTTAGTCTTATTTTAGCTTTATTGCATCAACAAATATCGATTACTTAAATGTTTATTTTCTCAAAGAAAACAAATTATAAAAACAAACAAAAAGTGTGGATTAACGCACTTTATTAGCTACATTTCATATTATAAAGAGCATTGCACTCATCGTTCTTTAAAACTTTAGTTCTGCCAGCTAATTCTTTTATAACACTATATTAGTGCTGCAGGAACCGTTCTTGGAAACATTACTATAGACATTAGTTGCTTCTTTAGTCTTATTTTACTGCATTAACAAACATCGATTAACAAAATATTTCTTTTCTCAATGAAAACAAAATATAAACACAAAATGTATGGATTAATGCACTTCATTAGCTACAATTCATATTATAAAGAATATTGCGCTCATCGTTCATTAAAACTTTATTTCTGCCAGCTACTTCTTTTATAGCACTATATTAATGCTGCAGCAACCATTCTTGGAAACATTACACTAGATATTAGTTCTTTCTTTAGTCTTATTTTAGCTTTACTGCATCAACAAACATAGATTAATCAAATGTTTATTTTCTCAAAGAAAACAAAATATAAACACAAAAGGTGTGGATTAATGCACTTTATTAGCTACAATTCATATTATAAAGAGCATTGCGCTCATCGTTCATTAAAACTTTATTTCTGCCAGCTACTTCTTTTATAGCACTATATTTATGCTGCAGCAACCATTCTTGGAAACATTACACTAGACATTAGTTGTTTCTTTAGTCTAATTTTAGCTTTACTGCATCAAAAAACATCGATTAATTAAATGTTTATTTTCTCAAAGAAAACAAAATATAAACACAAAAAGTGTGGATTAATGCACTTTATTAGCTTCAATTCATATTATAAAGAGCATTGCGCTCATCGTTCATTAAAACTTTATTTCTGCCAGCTACTTCTTTTATAGCACTATATTAATGCTGCAGCAACCATTCTTGGAAACATTACACTAGACATTAGTTGTTTCTTTAGTTTAATTTTAGCTTTACTGCATCAACAAACATCGATTAATTAAATGTTTATTTGCTCAATGAAAACAAAATATAAACAAAAAAGGTGTGGATTAATGCACTTTATTAGCTACAATTCATATTATAAAGAGCATTGCGCTCATCGTTCATTAAAACATAGTTGTTTCTTTAGTCTTATTTTAGCTTTATTGCATCAACAAACATCGATTAATAAAATGTTTATTTTCTCAAAGAAAACAAAATATAAACACAAAAAAGGTGTGGATTAATGCACTTTATTAGCTACAATACATATTGTAAAGAGTATTGCGCTCATCGTTCTTTAAAAGTTTAGTTCTGCCAGCTACTTCTTTTATAGCACTATATTAGTGATGCAGCAACCATTCTTGGAAACATTACTATAGACATTAGTTCTTTCTTTAGTCTTATTTTAGCTTTACTGCATCAACAAACATAGATTAATCAAATGTTTATTTTCTCAAAGAAAACAAAATATAAACACAAAAGGTGTGGATTAATGCACTTTATTAGCTACAATTCATATTATAAAGAGCATTGCGCTCATCGTTCATTAAAACTTTATTTCTGCCAGCTACTTCTTTTATAGCACTATATTAGTGATGCAGCAACCATTCTTGGAAACATTAATATAGACATTAGTTCTTTCTTTAGTCTTATTTTAGCTTTACTGCATCAACAAACATAGATTAATCAAATGTTTATTTTCTCAAAGAAAACAAAATATAAACACAAAAAGTGTGGATTAACGCACTTTATTAGCTACAATTCATATTATAAAGAGTATTGCGCTCATCGTTCTTTAAAACTTTAGTTCTGCCAGCTACTTCTTTTATAGAACTATATTAATGCTGCAGCAGCCATTCTTTGAAACATTACTATAGACATTAGTTGTTTCTTTAGTCTAATTTTAGCTTTACTGCATCAACAAACATCGATTACTTAAATGTTTATTTTCTCAAAGAAAACAAAATTTAAACACAAAAAGTGTGGATTAACGCACTTTATTAGCTACAATTCATGTTATAAAGAGCATTGCACTCATCGTTCTTTAAAACTTTAGTTCTGCCAGCTAATTCTTTTATAACACTATATTAGTGTTGCAGGAACCGTTCTTGGAAACATTACTAAAGACATTAGTTGCTTTTTTAGTCTTATTTTAGCTTTACTCCATTAACAAACATCGATTAACAAAATATTTCTTTTCTCAATGAAAACAAAATATAAACACAAAAGGTGTGGATTAATGCACTTTATTAGCTACAATTCATATTATAAAGAGCATTGCGCTCATCGTTCATTAAAACTTTATTTCTGCCAGCTACTTCTTTTATAGCACTATATTAATGCTGCAGCAACCATTCTTGGAAACATTAATATGGACATTAGTTCTTTCTTTAGTCTTATTTTAGCTATATTGCATCAACAAATATCGATTAATTAAATGTTTATTTTCTCAAAGAAAACAAAATATCAACACATAAAGTGTGGATTAACGTACTTTATTAGCTACAATACATATTGTAAAGAGTATTGCGCTCATCGTTCTTTAAAACTTTAGTTCTGCCAGCTACTTCTTTTATAGAACTATATTAATGCTGCAGCAGCCATTCTTGGAAACATTACTATAGACATTAGTTCTTTCTTTAGTCTTATTTTAGCTTTATTGCATCAACAAATATCGATTACTTAAATGTTTATTTTCTCAAAGAAAACAAATTATAAAAACAAACAAAAAGTGTGGATTAACGCACTTTATTAGCTACATTTCATATTATAAAGAGCATTGCACTCATCGTTCTTTAAAACTTTAGTTCTGCCAGCTAATTCTTTTATAACACTATATTAGTGCTGCAGGAACCGTTCTTGGAAACATTACTATAGACATTAGTTGCTTCTTTAGTCTTATTTTAGCTTTACTGCATTAACAAACATCGATTAACAAAATATTTCTTTTCTCAATGAAAACAAAATATAAACACAAAATGTATGGATTAATGCACTTCATTAGCTACAATTCATATTATAAAGAATATTGCGCTCATCGTTCATTAAAACTTTATTTCTGCCAGCTACTTCTTTTATAGCACTATATTAATGCTGCAGCAACCATTCTTGGAAACATTACACTAGATATTAGTTGTTTCTTTAGTCTAATTTTAGCTTTACTGCATCAACAAACATCGATTAATTAAATGTTTATTTTTTCAAAGAAAACAAAATATAAACACAAAAAGTGTGGATTAACGCACTTAATTAGCTACAATTCATATTATAAAGAGCAGTGCGCTCATCGTTCATCAAAACTTTAGTTCTGCCAGCTAATTCTTTTAAAGCACCCTATATTAATGCTGCAGCAACCATTCTTGGAAACATTAATATGGACATTATTTCTTTCTTTAGTCTTATTTTAGCTTTATTGCATCAACAAACATCGATTAATTCAATGTTTATTTTCTCAAAGAAAACAAAATATCAACACATAAAGTGTGGATTAACGTACTTTATTAGCTACAATACATATTGTAAAGAGTATTGCGCTCATCGTTCTTTAAAAGTTTAGTTCTGCCAGCTACTTCTTTTATAGCACTATATTAATGCTGCAGCGGCCATTCTTGGAAACATTACTATAGACATTAGTTCTTTCTTTAGTCTTATTTTAGCTTTACTGCATCAACAAACATAGATTAATCAAATGTTAATTTTCTCAAAGAAAACAAAATATAAACACAAAAAGTGTGGATTAACGCACTTTATTAGCTACAATTCATATTATAAAGAGTATTGCGCTCATCGTTCATTAAAACTTTATTTCTGCCAGCTACTTCTTTTATAGCACTATATTAATGCTGCAGCAACAATTCTTGGAAACATTACACTAGACATTAGTTGTTTCTTTAGTTTAATTTTAGCTTTACTGCATCAACAAACATCGATTAATCAAATGTTTATTTCTCAAAGAAAACAAAATATAAACACAAAAAGTGTGGATTAACGTACTTTATTAGCTACACTTCATATTATAAAGAGTATTGCGCTCATCGTTCTTTAAAACTTTAGTTCTGCCAGCTACTTCTTTTATAGAACTATATTAATGCTGCAGCAGCCATTCTTTGAAACATTACTATAGACATTAGTTGTTTCTTTAGTCTAATTTTAGCTTTACTGCATCAACAAACATCGATTACTTAAATGTTTATTTTCCCAAAGAAAACAAAATATAAACACAAAAAGTGTGGATTAACGCACTTTATTAGCTACAATTCATGTTATAAAGAGCATTGCACTCATCGTTCTTTAAAACTTTAGTTCTGCCAGCTAATTCTTTTATAACACTATATTAGTGTTGCAGGAACCGTTCTTGGAAACATTACTATAGACATTAGTTGCTCTTTTAGTCTTATTTTAGCTTTACTGCATTAACAAACATCGATTAACAAAATATTTCTTTTCTCAATAAAAACAAAATATAAACACAAAAGGTGTGGATTAATGCACTTTATTAGCTACAATTCATATTATAAAGAGCATTGCGCTCATCGTTCATTAAAACTTTATTTCTGCCAGCTACTTCTTTTATAGCACTATATTAATGCTGCAGCAACCATTCTTGGAAACATTAATATGGACATTAGTTCTTTCTTTAGTCTTATTTTAGCTATATTGCATCAACAAACATCGATTAATTAAATGTTTATTTTCTCAAAGAAAAAAAAATATCAACACATAAAGTGTGGATTAACGTACTTTATTAGCTACAATACATATTGTAAAGAGTATTGCGCTCATCGTTCTTTAAAAGTTTAGTTCTGCCAGCTACTTCTTTTATAGCACTATATTAGTGATGCAGCAACCATTCTTGGAAACATTACCATAGACATTAGTTCTTTCTTTAGTCTTATTTTAGCTTTACTGCATCAACAAACATAGATTAATCAAATGTTTATTTTCTCAAAGAAAACAAAATATAAACACAAAAAGTGTGGATTAACGTACTTTATTAGCTACACTTCGTATTATAAAGAGTATTGCGCTCATCGTTCTTTAAAACTTTAGTTCTGCAAGCTACTTCTTTTATAGAACTATATTAATGCTGCAGCAGCCATTCTTGGAAACATTACTATAAACATTAGTTCTTTCTTTAGTCTTATTTTAGCTTTATTGCATCAACAAATATCGATTACTCAAATGTTTATTTTTTCAAAGAAAACAAATTATAAAAACAAAAAGTGTGGATTAACGCACTTTATTAGCTACATTTCATATTATAAAGAGCATTGCACTCATCGTTCTTTAAAACTTTGGTTCTTCCAGCTAGTTCTTTTATGGCACTATAGTAGTGCTGCAGCAACCATTCTTGGAAACATTACACTAGACATTAGTTGTTTCTTTAGTTTAATTTTAGCTTTACTGCATCAACAAACATCGATTAATTAAATGTTTATTTGCTCAATGAAAACAAAATATAAACAAAAAAGGTGTGGATTAATGCACTTTATTAGCTACAATTCATATTATAAAGAGCATTGCGCTCATCGTTCATTAAAACATAGTTGTTTCTTTAGTCTTATTTTAGCTTTATTGCATCAACAAACATCGATTAATAAAATGTTTATTTTCTCAAAGAAAACAAAATATAAACACAAAAAAGGTGTGGATTAATGCACTTTATTAGCTACAATACATATTGTAAAGAGTATTGCGCTCATCGTTCTTTAAAAGTTTAGTTCTGCCAGCTACTTCTTTTATAGCACTATATTAGTGATGCAGCAACCATTCTTGGAAACATTACTATAGACATTAGTTCTTTCTTTAGTCTTATTTTAGCTTTACTGCATCAACAAACATAGATTAATCAAATGTTTATTTTCTCAAAGAAAACAAAATATAAACACAAAAGGTGTGGATTAATGCACTTAATTAGCTACAATTCATATTATAAAGAGCATTGCGCTCATCGTTCATTAAAACTTTATTTCTGCCAGCTACTTCTTTTATAGCACTATATTAGTGATGCAGCAACCATTCTTGGAAACATTAATATAGACATTAGTTCTTTCTTTAGTCTTATTTTAGCTTTACTGCATCAACAAACATAGATTAATCAAATGTTTATTTTCTCAAAGAAAACAAAATATAAACACAAAAAGTGTGGATTAACGCACTTTATTAGCTACAATTCATATTATAAAGAGTATTGCGCTCATCGTTCTTTAAAACTTTAGTTCTGCCAGCTACTTCTTTTATAGAACTATATTAATGCTGCAGCAGCCATTCTTTGAAACATTACTATAGACATTAGTTGTTTCTTTAGTCTAATTTTAGCTTTACTGCATCAACAAACATCGATTACTTAAATGTTTATTTTCTCAAAGAAAACAAAATTTAAACACAAAAAGTGTGGATTAACGCACTTTATTAGCTACAATTCATGTTATAAAGAGCATTGCACTCATCGTTCTTTAAAACTTTAGTTCTGCCAGCTAATTCTTTTATAACACTATATTAGTGTTGCAGGAACCGTTCTTGGAAACATTACTAAAGACATTAGTTGCTTTTTTAGTCTTATTTTAGCTTTACTCCATTAACAAACATCGATTAACAAAATATTTCTTTTCTCAATGAAAACAAAATATAAACACAAAAAGTGTGGATTAATGCACTTCATTAGCTACAATTCATATTATAAAGAATATTGCGCTCATCGTTCATTAAAACTTTATTTCTGCCAGCTACTTCTTTTATAGCACTATATTAATGCTGCAGCAACCATTCTTGGAAACATTACACTAGATATTAGTTGTTTCTTTAGTCTAATTTTAGCTTTACTGCATCAACAAACATCGATTAATTAAATGTTTATTTTTTCAAAGAAAACAAAATATAAACACAAAAAGTGTGGATTAACGCACTTAATTAGCTACAATTCATATTATAAAGAGCAGTGCGCTCATCGTTCATCAAAACTTTAGTTCTGCCAGCTAATTCTTTTAAAGCACCCTATATTAATGCTGCAGCAACCATTCTTGGAAACATTAATATGGACATTATTTCTTTCTTTAGTCTTATTTTAGCTTTATTGCATCAACAAACATCGATTAATTCAATGTTTATTTTCTCAAAGAAAACAAAATATCAACACATAAAGTGTGGATTAACGTACTTTATTAGCTACAATACATATTGTAAAGAGTATTGCGCTCATCGTTCTTTAAAAGTTTAGTTCTGCCAGCTACTTCTTTTATAGCACTATATTAATGCTGCAGCGGCCATTCTTGGAAACATTACTATAGACATTAGTTCTTTCTTTAGTCTTATTTTAGCTTTACTGCATCAACAAACATAGATTAATCAAATGTTAATTTTCTCAAAGAAAACAAAATATAAACACAAAAAGTGTGGATTAACGCACTTTATTAGCTACAATTCATATTATAAAGAGTATTGCGCTCATCGTTCATTAAAACTTTATTTCTGCCAGCTACTTCTTTTATAGCACTATATTAATGCTGCAGCAACAATTCTTGGAAACATTACACTAGACATTAGTTGTTTCTTTAGTTTAATTTTAGCTTTACTGCATCAACAAACATCGATTAATCAAATGTTTATTTCTCAAAGAAAACAAAATATAAACACAAAAAGTGTGGATTAACGTACTTTATTAGCTACACTTCATATTATAAAGAGTATTGCGCTCATCGTTCTTTAAAACTTTAGTTCTGCCAGCTACTTCTTTTATAGAACTATATTAATGCTGCAGCAGCCATTCTTTGAAACATTACTATAGACATTAGTTGTTTCTTTAGTCTAATTTTAGCTTTACTGCATCAACAAACATCGATTACTTAAATGTTTATTTTCCCAAAGAAAACAAAATATAAACACAAAAAGTGTGGATTAACGCACTTTATTAGCTACAATTCATGTTATAAAGAGCATTGCACTCATCGTTCTTTAAAACTTTAGTTCTGCCAGCTAATTCTTTTATAACACTATATTAGTGTTGCAGGAACCGTTCTTGGAAACATTACTATAGACATTAGTTGCTCTTTTAGTCTTATTTTAGCTTTACTGCATTAACAAACATCGATTAACAAAATATTTCTTTTCTCAATAAAAACAAAATATAAACACAAAAGGTGTGGATTAATGCACTTTATTAGCTACAATTCATATTATAAAGAGCATTGCGCTCATCGTTCATTAAAACTTTATTTCTGCCAGCTACTTCTTTTATAGCACTATATTAATGCTGCAGCAACCATTCTTGGAAACATTAATATGGACATTAGTTCTTTCTTTAGTCTTATTTTAGCTATATTGCATCAACAAACATCGATTAATTAAATGTTTATTTTCTCAAAGAAAACAAAATATCAACACATAAAGTGTGGATTAACGTACTTTATTAGCTACAATACATATTGTAAAGAGTATTGCGCTCATCGTTCTTTAAAAGTTTAGTTCTGCCAGCTACTTCTTTTATAGCACTATATTAGTGATGCAGCAACCATTCTTGGAAACATTACCATAGACATTAGTTCTTTCTTTAGTCTTATTTTAGCTTTACTGCATCAACAAACATAGATTAATCAAATGTTTATTTTCTCAAAGAAAACAAAATATAAACACAAAAAGTTTGGATTAACGTACTTTATTAGCTACACTTCGTATTATAAAGAGTATTGCGCTCATCGTTCTTTAAAACTTTAGTTCTGCAAGCTACTTCTTTTATAGAACTATATTAATGCTGCAGCAGCCATTCTTGGAAACATTACTATAGACATTAGTTCTTTCTTTAGTCTTATTTTAGCTTTATTGCATCAACAAATATCGATTACTCAAATGTTTATTTTTTCAAAGAAAACAAATTATAAAAACAAAAAGTGTGGATTAACGCACTTTATTAGCTACATTTCATATTATAAAGAGCATTGCACTCATCGTTCTTTAAAACTTTAGTTCTGCCAGCTAATTCTTTTATAACACTATATTAGTGCTGCAGGAACCGTTCTTGGAAACATTACTATAGACATTAGTTGCTTCTTTAGTCTTATTTTAGCTTTACTGCATTAACAAACATCGATTAACAAAATATTTCTTTTCTCAATGAAAACAAAATATAAACACAAAAGGTATGGATTAATGCACTTCATTAGCTACAATTCATATTACAAAGAATATTGCGCTCATCGTTCATTAAAGCTTTATTTCTGCCAGCTACTTCTTTTATAGCACTATATTAATGCTGCAGCAACCATTCTTGGAAACATTACACTAGATATTAGTTGTTTCTTTAGTCTAATTTTAGCTTTACTGCATCAACAAACATCGATTAATTAAATGTTTATTTTCTCAAAGAAAACAAAATATAAACACAAAAAGTGTGGATTAACGCACTTAATTAGCTACAATTCATATTATAAAGAGCAGTGCGCTCATCGTTCATTAAAACTTTAGTTCTGCCAGCTAATTCTTTTAAAGCACCCTATATTAATGCTGCAGCAACCATTCTTGGAAACATTAATATGGACATTAGTTCTTTCTTTAGTCTTATTTTAGCTTTATTGCATCAACAAACATCGATTAATTAAATGTTTATTTTCTCAAAGAAAACAAAATATCAACACATAAAGTGTGGATTAACGTACTTTATTAGCTAAAATACATATTGTAAAGAGTATTGCGCTCATCGTTCTTTAAAAGTTTAGTTCTGCCAGCTACTTCTTTTATAGCACTATATTAGTGATGCAGCAACCATTCTTGGAAACATTACTATAGACATTAGTTCTTTCTTTAGTCTTATTTTAGCTTTACTGCATCAACAAACATAGATTAATCAAATGTTTATTTTCTCAAAGAAAACAAAATATAAACACAAAAAGTGTGGATTAACTTACTTTATTAGCTACACTTCATATTATAAAGAGTATTGCGCTCATCGTTCTTTAAAACTTTAGTTCTGCCAGCTACTTCTTTTATAGAACTATATTAATGCTGCAGCGGCCATTCTTGGAAACATTACTATAGACATTAGTTCTTTCTTTAGTCTTATTTTAGCTTTATTGCATCAACAAATATCGATTAATTAAATGTTTATTTTCTCAAAGAAATCAAAATATCAACACATAAAGTGTGGATTAACGTACTTTATTAGCTACAATACATATTGTAAAGAGTATTGCGCTCATCGTTCTTTAAAAGTTTAGTTCTGCCAGCTACTTCTTTTATAGCACTATATTAGTGATGCAGCAACCATTCTTGGAAACATTACTATAGACATTAGTTCTTTCTTTAGTCTTATTTTAGCTTTACTGCATCAACAAACATAGATTAATCAAATGTTAATTTTCTCAAAGAAAACAAAATATAAACACAAAAAGTGTGGATTAACGCACTTTATTAGCTACAATTCATATTATAAAGAGTATTGCGCTCATCGTTCATTAAAACTTTATTTCTGCAAGCTACTTCTTTTATAGCACTATATTAATGCTGCAGCAACAATTCTTGGAAACATTACACTAGACATTAGTTGTTTCTTTAGTTTAATTTTAGCTTTACTGCATCAACAAACATCGATTAATCAAATGTTTATTTCTCAAAGAAAACAAAATATAAACACAAAAAGTGTGGATTAACGTACTTTATTAGCTACACTTCATATTATAAAGAGTATTGCGCTCATCGTTCTTTAAAACTTTAGTTCTGCCAGCTACTTCTTTTATAGAACTATATTAATGCTGCAGCAGCCATTCTTTGAAACATTACTATAGACATTAGTTGTTTCTTTAGTCTAATTTCAGCTTTACTGCATCAACAAACATCGATTACTTAAATGTTTATTTTCCCAAAGAAAACAAAATATAAACACAAAAAGTGTGGATTAACGCACTTTATTAGCTACAATTCATGTTATAAAGAGCATTGCACTCATCGTTCTTTAAAACTTTAGTTCTGCCAGCTAATTCTTTTATAACACTATATTAGTGTTGCAGGAACCGTTCTTGGAAACATTACTATAGACATTAGTTGCTCTTTTAGTCTTATTTTAGCTTTACTGCATTAACAAACATCGATTAACAAAATATTTCTTTTCTCAATGAAAACAAAATATAAACACAAAAGGTGTGGATTAATGCACTTTATTAGCTACAATTCATATTATAAAGAGCATTGCGCTCATCGTTCATTAAAACTTTATTTCTGCCAGCTACTTCTTTTATAGCACTATATTAATGCTGCAGCAACCATTCTTGGAAACATTACACTAGACATTAGTTGTTTCTTTAGTCTAATTTTAGCTTTACTGCATCAACAAACATCGATTAATTAAATGTTTATTTTCTCAAAGAAAACAAAATATAAACACAAAAAGTGTGGATTAACGCACTTTATTAGCTACAATTCATATTATAAAGAGCATTGCGCTCATCGTTCATTAAAACTTTAGTTCTGCCAGCTACTTCTTTTATAGCACCCTATATTAATGCTGCAAAAACCATTCTTGGAAACATTAATATGGACATTAGTTCTTTCTTTAGTCTTATTTTAGCTTTACTGCATCAACAAACATAGATTAATCAAATGTTTATTTTCTCAAAGAAAACAAAATATAAACACAAAAAGTGTGGATTAACGTACTTTATTAGCTACACTTCGTATTATAAAGAGTATTGCGCTCATCGTTCTTTAAAACTTTAGTTCTGCAAGCTACTTCTTTTATAGAACTATATTAATGCTGCAGCAGCCATTCTTGGAAACATTACTATAGACATTAGTTCTTTCTTTAGTCTTATTTTAGCTTTATTGCATCAACAAATATCGATTACTCAAATGTTTATTTTCTCAAAGAAAACAAATTATAAAAACAAAAAGTGTGGATTAACGCACTTTATTAGCTACATTTCATATTATAAAGAGCATTGCACTCATCGTTCTTTAAAACTTTAGTTCTGCCAGCTAATTCTTTTATAACACTATATTAGTGCTGCAGGAACCGTTCTTGGAAACATTACTATAGATATTAGTTGTTTCTTTAGTCTAATTTTAGCTTTACTGCATCAACAAACATCGATTAATTAAATGTTTATTTTCTCAAAGAAAACAAAATATAAACACAAAAAGTGTGGATTAACGCACTTAATTAGCTACAATTCATATTATAAAGAGCAGTGCGCTCATCGTTCATCAAAACTTTAGTTCTGCCAGCTAATTCTTTTAAAGCACCCTATATTAATGCTGCAGCAACCATTCTTGGAAACATTACACTAGACATTAGTTGTTTCTTTAGTTTAATTTTAGCTTTACTGCATCAACAAACATCGATTAATCAAATGTTTATTTCTCAAAGAAAACAAAATATAAACACAAAAAGTGTGGATTAACGTACTTTATTAGCTACACTTCATATTATAAAGAGTATTGCGCTCATCGTTCTTTAAAACTTTAGTTCTGCCAGCTACTTCTTTTATAGAACTATATTAATGCTGCAGCAGCCATTCTTTGAAACATTACTATAGACATTAGTTGTTTCTTTAGTCTAATTTTAGCTTTACTGCATCAACAAACATCGATTACTTAAATGTTTATTTTCCCAAAGAAAACAAAATATAAACACAAAAAGTGTGGATTAACGCACTTTATTAGCTACAATTCATGTTATAAAGAGCATTGCACTCATCGTTCTTTAAAACTTTAGTTCTGCCAGCTAATTCTTTTATAACACTATATTAGTGTTGCAGGAACCGTTCTTGGAAACATTACTATAGACATTAGTTGCTCTTTTAGTCTTATTTTAGCTTTACTGCATTAACAAACATCGATTAACAAAATATTTCTTTTCTCAATGAAAACAAAATATAAACACAAAAGGTGTGGATTAATGCACTTTATTAGCTACAATTCATATTATAAAGAGCATTGCGCTCATCGTTCATTAAAACTTTATTTCTGCCAGCTACTTCTTTTATAGCACTATATTAATGCTGCAGCAACCATTCTTGGAAACATTACACTAGACATTAGTTGTTTCTTTAGTCTAATTTTAGCTTTACTGCATCAACAAACATCGATTAATTAAATGTTTATTTTCTCAAAGAAAACAAAATATAAACACAAAAAGTGTGGATTAACGCACTTTATTAGCTACAATTCATATTATAAAGAGCATTGCGCTCATCGTTCATTAAAACTTTAGTTCTGCCAGCTACTTCTTTTATAGCACCCTATATTAATGCTGCAGCAACCATTCTTGGAAACATTAATATGGACATTAGTTCTTTCTTTAGTCTTATTTTAGCTATATTGCATCAACAAACATCGATTAATTAAATGTTTATTTTCTCAAAGAAAACAAAATATCAACACATAAAGTGTGGATTAACGTACTTTATTAGCTACAATACATATTGTAAAGAGTATTGCGCTCATCGTTCTTTAAAAGTTTAGAACTGCCAGCTACTTCTTTTATAGCACTATATTAGTGATGCAGCAACCATTCTTGGAAACATTACTATAGACATTAGTTCTTTCTTTAGTCTTATTTTAGCTTTATTGCATCAACAAATATCGATTACTCAAATGTTTATTTTCTCAAAGAAAACAAATTATAAAAACAAAAAGTGTGGATTAACGCACTTTATTAGCTACATTTCATATTATAAAGAGCATTGCACTCATCGTTCTTTAAAACTTTAGTTCTGCCAGCTAATTCTTTTATAACACTATATTAGTGCTGCAGGAACCGTTCTTGGAAACATTACTATAGACATTAGTTGCTTCTTTAGTCTTATTTTAGCTTTACTGCATTAACAAACATCGATTAACAAAATATTTCTTTTCTCAATGAAAACAAAATATAAACACAAAAGGTATGGATTAATGCACTTCATTAGCTACAATTCATATTATAAAGAATATTGCGCTCATCGTTCATTAAAACTTTATTTCTGCCAGCTACTTCTTTTATAGCACTATATTAATGCTGCAGCAACCATTCTTGGAAACATTACACTAGATATTAGTTGTTTCTTTAGTCTAATTTTAGCTTTAATGCATCAACAAACATCGATTAATTAAATGTTTATTTTCTCAAAGAAAACAAAATATAAACACAAAAAGTGTGGATTAACGCACTTAATTAGCTACAATTCATATTATAAAGAGCAGTGCGCTCATCGTTCATTAAAACTTTTGTTCTGCCAGCTAATTCTTTTAAAGCACCCTATATTAATGCTGCAGCAACCATTCTTGGAAACATTAATATGGACATTAGTTCTTTCTTTAGTCTTATTTTAGCTTTATTGCATCAACAAACATCGATTAATTAAATGTTTATTTTCTCAAAGAAAACAAAATATCAACACATAAAGTGTGGATTAACGTACTTTATTAGCTACAATACATATTGTAAAGAGTATTGCGCTCATCGTTCTTTAAAACTTTAGTTCTGCAAGCTACTTCTTTTATAGAACTATATTAATGCTGCAGCAGCCATTCTTGGAAACATTACTATAGACATTAGTTCTTTCTTTAGTCTTATTTTAGCTTTATTGCATCAACAAATATCGATTACTCAAATGTTTATTTTCTCAAAGAAAACAAATTATAAAAACAAAAAGTGTGGATTAACGCACTTTATTAGCTACATTTCATATTATAAAGAGCATTGCACTCATCGTTCTTTAAAACTTTAGTTCTGCCAGCTAATTCTTTTATAACACTATATTAGTGCTGCAGGAACCGTTCTTGGAAACATTACTATAGACATTAGTTGCTTCTTTAGTCTTATTTTAGCTTTACTGCATTAACAAACATCGATTAACAAAATATTTCTTTTCTCAATGAAAACAAAATATAAACACAAAAGGTATGGATTAATGCACTTCATTAGCTACAATTCATATTATAAAGAATATTGCGCTCATCGTTCATTAAAACTTTATTTCTGCCAGCTACTTCTTTTATAGCACTATATTAATGCTGCAGCAACCATTCTTGGAAACATTACACTAGATATTAGTTGTTTCTTTAGTCTAATTTTAGCTTTACTGCATCAACAAACATCGATTAATTAAATGTTTATTTTCTCAAAGAAAACAAAATATAAACACAAAAAGTGTGGATTAACGCACTTAATTAGCTACAATTCATATTATAAAGAGCAGTGCGCTCATCGTTCATTAAAACTTTAGTTCTGCCAGCTAATTCTTTTAAAGCACCCTATATTAATGCTGCAGCAACCATTCTTGGAAACATTAATATGGACATTAGTTCTTTCTTTAGTCTTATTTTAGCTTTATTGCATCAACAAACATCGATTAATTAAATGTTTATTTTCTCAAAGAAAACAAAATATCAACACATAAAGTGTGGATTAACGTACTTTATTAGCTACAATACATATTGTAAAGAGTATTGCGCTCATCGTTCTTTAAAAGTTTAGTTCTGCCAGCTACTTCTTTTATAGCACTATATTAGTGATGCAGCAACCATTCTTGGAAACATTACTATAGACATTAGTTCTTTCTTTAGTCTTATTTTAGCTTTACTGCATCAACAAACATAGATTAATCAAATGTTTATTTTCTCAAAGAAAACAAAATATAAACACAAAAAGTGTGGATTAACTTACTTTATTAGCTACACTTCATATTATAAAGAGTATTGCGCTCATCGTTCTTTAAAACTTTAGTTCTGCCAGCTACTTCTTTTATAGAACTATATTAATGCTGCAGCGGCCATTCTTGGAAACATTACTATAGACATTAGTTCTTTCTTTAGTCTTATTTTAGCTTTATTGCATCAACAAATATCGATTAATTAAATGTTTATTTTCTCAAAGAAATCAAAATATCAACACATAAAGTGTGGATTAACGTACTTTATTAGCTACAATACATATTGTAAAGAGTATTGCGCTCATCGTTCTTTAAAAGTTTAGTTCTGCCAGCTACTTCTTTTATAGCACTATATTAGTGATGCAGCAACCATTCTTGGAAACATTACTATAGACATTAGTTCTTTCTTTAGTCTTATTTTAGCTTTACTGCATCAACAAACATAGATTAATCAAATGTTAATTTTCTCAAAGAAAACAAAATATAAACACAAAAAGTGTGGATTAACGCACTTTATTAGCTACAATTCATATTATAAAGAGTATTGCGCTCATCATTGTTTAAAACGTTAGTTCTGCCAGCTACTTCTTTTATAGAACTATATTAATGCTGCAGCAGCCATTCTTGGAAACATTACTATAGACATTAGTTCTTTCTTTAGTCTATTATTAGCTTTACTGCATCAACAAACATCGATTAATTAAATGTTTATTTTGTCAAAGAAAGCAAAATATCAACACAAAAAGTGTGGATTGACGCACTTTATTAGCTACAATTCATATTATAAAGAGCATTGCACTCATCGTTCTTTAAAACTTTAGTTCTGCCAGCTAATTCTTTTATAGCACTATATTAGTGTTGCAGGAACCGTTCTTGGAAACATTACTATAGGCATTAGTTGCTTCTTTGGTCTTATTTTAGCTTTACTGCATTAACAAACATCGATTAATTAAATGTTTATTTTGTCAAAGAAAGCAAAATATAAACACAAAAAGTGTGGATTGACGCACTTTTTTAGCTACAATTCATATTATAAAGAGTATTGCGCTCATCGTTCTTTAAAACTTTAGTTCTGCCAGCTACTTCTTTTATAGAACTATATTAATGCTGCAGCAGCCATTCTTGGAAACATTACTATAGACATTAGTTCTTTCTTTAGTCTTATTTTAGCTTTATTGCATCAACAAATATCGATTAATTAAATGTTTATTTTCTCAAAGAAATCAAAATATCAACACATAAAGTGTGGATTAACGTACTTTATTAGCTACAATACATATTGTAAAGAGTATTGCGCTCATCGTTCTTTAAAAGTTTAGTTCTGCCAGCTACTTCTTTTATAGCACTATATTAGTGATGCAGCAACCATTTTTGGAAACATTACTATAGACATTAGTTCTTTCTTTAGTCTTATTTTAGCTTTACTGCATCAACAAACATAGATTAATCAAATGTTTATTTTCTCAAAGAAAACAAAATATAAACACAAAAAGTGTGGATTAACGCACTTTATTAGCTACAATTCATATTATAAAGAGTATTGCGCTCATCGTTCTTTAAAACTTTAGTTCTGCCAGCTACTTCTTTTATAGAACTATATTAATGCTGCTGCAGCCATTCTTGGAAACATTACTATAGACATTAGTTCTTTCTTTGGTCTAATTTTAGCTTTACTGCATCAACAAACATCGATTAATTAAATGTTTATTTTGTCAAAGAAAGCAAAATATCAACACAAAAAGTGTGGATTGACGCACTTTATTAGCTACAATTCATATTATAAAGAGCATTGCACTCATCGTTCTTTAAAACTTTAGTTCTGCCAGCTAATCCTTTTATAGCACTATATTAGTGTTGCAGGAACCGTTCTTGGAAACATTACTATAGGCATTAGTTGCTTCTTTAGTCTTATTTTAGCTTTACTGCATTAACAAACATCGATTAATTAAATGTTTATTTTGTCAAAGAAAGCAAAATATAAACACAAAAAGTGTGGATTGACGCACTTTATTAGCTACAATTCATATTAAAAAGAGCATTGCACTCATCGTTCTTTAAAACTTTAGTTCTGCAAGCTAATTCTTTTATAGCACTATATTAGTGTTGCAGGAACCGTTCTTGGAAACATTACACTAGACATTAGTTGTTTCTTTAGTCTAATTTTAGCTTTACTGCATCAACAAACATCGATTAATTAAATGTTTATTTGCTCAATGAAAACAAAATATAAACACAAAAGGTGTGGATTAATGCACTTTATTAGCTACAATTCATATTATAAAGAGCATTGCGCTCATCGTTCATTAAAACATAGTTGTTTCCTTAGTCTTACTTTAGCTTTATTGCATCAACAAACATCGATTATTTAAATGTTTATTTTCTCAAAGAAAACAAAATATCAACACATAAAGTGTAGATTAACGTACTTTATTAGCTACAATACATATTGTAAAGAGTATTGCACTCATCGTTCTTTAAAAGTTTAGTTCTGCAAGCTACTTCTTTTATAGCACTATATTAGTGATGCAGCAACCATTCTTGGAAACATTACTATAGACATTAGTTCTTTCTTTAGTCTTATTTTAGCTTTACTGCATCAACAAACATAGATTAATCAAATGTTTATTTTCTCAAAGAAAACAAAATATAAACACAAAAAGTATGGATCAACGCACTTTATTAGCTACAATTCATATTATAAAGAGTATTGCGCTCATCGTTCTTTAAAACTTTAGTTCTGCCAGCTACTTCTTTTATAGAACTATATTAATGCTGCAGCAGCCATTCTTGGAAACATTACTATAGACATTAGTTCTTTCTTTGGTCTAATTTTAGCTTTACTGCATCAACAAACATCGATTAATTAAATGTTTATTTTCTCAAAGAAAACAAAATATAAAAACAAAAAGTGTGGATTAAAGCACTTTATTAGCTACAATTCATATTATAAAGAGCATTGCACTCATTGTTCTTTAAAACTTTAGTTCTGCCAGCTAATTCTTTTATAGCACTATATTAGTGTTGCAGGAACCGTTCTTGGAAACATTACTATACAAAAACAAAAAAGTGTGGATTAACGCACTTTTTATTAGCTACAATTCATATTATAAATAGTATTGCGCTAATCGTTCTTTAAAACTTTAGTTCTGCCAGCTACTTCTTTTATAGCACTATATTAGTGCTGCAGCAACCATTCTTGGAAACATTATTATAGACATTAGTTCTTTCTTTAGTCTTATTTTAGCTTAAATGTTTATTTTCTCAAAGAAAACAAAATATAAACACAAAAAGTGTGGATTACCGCACTTTATTAGCTACAATTCATATTATAAAGAGTATTGCGCTCATCGTTCTTTAAAACTTTAGTTCTGCCAGTGACTTCTTTTATACCACTATATTAGTGCTGCAGCGACCATTGTACCCTGGGTACCAGAGCCTTAAAATTAGAAGGAAATTGAAAATTAGGAAAAGTAAGGGAGAAGGAAGAAAGGAGGCTCTGGTCAAATGATAACACAACCTCGTTTTGGTTTTAATTTGATTGATATCAATCAATTCAATCATCTATTCCCCAATCATGGTGATCAACAAAAGATGTGATTAATCATGTGATTAATCACATTTTGACTAAGGCACTCGTATCTTGCAAGGGGCGATAAGTTCCTGTGTTGTCGAACAGGTCGAACAAAAAAAACGTATTTTCTATAAGGAATTTAAAAGAAAATCTAAAAGCATCCCATTCCAATTGAAGTTGCACACAAAGTCAACAAAGGGTAGCATAAGAATGAGATCTTTATCTTGTGATTTGTTTGTGCCATTTATAGAGCAGCCTATTTGCTATCATTTTACACAATAGCTTTAACATATCTTTACTTTATTTTGACTTGTTTCCTCCATCATATTACTCGGAACGAAGGGCAATTCTCTCCCACAAAATCTCCATGATCTAAGTGTCCATGATTGCCACGAGAAAACAATCACAATACTTCGGTTACCAAGGTCAAGGTGTTTACAACTCATTTCTCCCTCGCCTCCACTTGACTGACCTATTATACGTAGGCCCACTAACTAACGCTCACTCGCAGCAACAAAAGGCGCAACTTTAAACGGCAACGATTTTCCATGACCAGTAGGCAGTAGGCCTATAGCAAATGTATCTTTGCCTTGCACAAATGATGATTTTAATATTTAAAACTGCTGTGGAGTTAAACTCTCGATTTTGCTGAAAAACATTACCAGTACAACATCCACAGCTCGTCTCCAGTCGTCCGCCATTGCTGTGACCAAGCAATCGATCATATGACTGATAACCGCCCAAATCATATCTTCTGATCACAATCGTAACCTTGTCATGTGACTCACGCAACCCAATCAAATCTAACCAAATCTATATACCCGTTTGGGTATAAAGGCTTCTCATTGGTCAATTCCTACAATCGATGTCACCATTTGACCAGAGCCAACTTTCTTTCCTTCTTTATTTTTTTTTTTTATTTTTTTATTTTATTATTTTTTGGCTCTGGTACCCAGGGTACGACCATTGTAGAAAACATTACTATAGACATTAGTCATTTCTTTGGTCTTATTTTAGCTTTACTGCATCAATAAACATCGATTAATTAAATGTTTACTTTCTGAATGAAAACAATAGACAAACACTAAAAGTTTGGATTAACGCACTTTATTAGCTACAATTCATATTATAAAAAGTATTATTTAAAATTAAGTTCTGCTAGTTACTTCTTTTATAGCACTATATTAGTGCTGCAGCAACCATTCTTGAAAACATTATTATAGACATTAGTTCTTTCCTTACTGTCTTTATTGTCTTACTTTAGCTTTACTGAATCAACAAACAACGATTAATTAAATGTTTGTTTTCTCAAAGAAAACAAAATATAAACACAAAAAGTGTGGATGGACGCTTTTTATTAGCTACAATTCATATTATAAAGAGTATTGAGCTCATCGTTCTTTAAAACTTTAGTTCTGCCAGCTACTTCTTTCATAGCACTATATTAGTGCTGCAGCAACAATTTTAGGAAACATTACTATAGACATTAGTTCTTTCTTCAGTCTTATTTTAGCTTTACTGCATCAACAAACATCAATTAATTAAATGTTTATTTTCCCAAAGAATACAAAATATAAACACAAAAAGTGTGTATTAACGCACTTTATTAGCTACAATTCATATTATAAAGAGTATTGCGCTCATCGTTCTTTAAAACTTTAGTTCTGCCAGTGACTTCTTTTATACCACTATATTAGTGCTGCAGTAACCAATGTAGAAAACATTACTATCGACATTAGTTCTTTCTTTGGTCTTATTTTAGCTTTACTGCATCAATAAACATCGATTAATTTAATGTTTACTTTCTCAAAGAAAACAATAGATAAAAACAAAAAGTTTGGATTAACGCACTTTATTAGCTACAATTCATATTATAAAGAGCATTGCGCTCATCGTTCTGCCAGTTCCACCAGTGACTTATTTTATGGCACTATATCAGTGCTGCAGCAACCATTCTAGGAAACATTACTATAGACATTAGTTCTTTCTTCAGTCTTATTTTAGCTTTACTGCATCAACAAACATCGTTTAATTAAATGTTTATTTTCTCAAAGAAAAACAAAATGTAAACACAAAAAGTGTGGATTACCGCACGTTATTAGCTACATATCATATTATAAAGGGTATTGCGCTCATCGTTCTTCAAAACTTTAGTTCTGTCAGTGACTTCTTTTATACCACTATATTAGTGCTGCAGCGACCAATATAGAAAACATTACTATAGACATTAGTTCTAATTTTAGCTTTACTGCATCAACAAACATCGATTAATTAAATGTTTATTTTCTCAATGAAAACAAAATATAAACACAAAATGTGTGGATTAACGCACTTTATTAGCTACAATTCATATTATAAAGAGTATTGCGCTCATCATTCTTTAAAACTTTAGTTCTGCCAGCTACTTCTTTTATAGCACACTATATTAATGCTGCAGCAACCATTCTTGGAAACATTAATATGGACATTAGTTCTTTCTTTAGTCTTATTTTAGCTTTATTGCATCAACAAATATCGATTAATTAAATGTTTATTTTCTCAAAGAAAACAAAATATCAACACATAAAGGGTGGATTAACGTACTTTATTAGCTACAATTCATATTGCAAAGAGTATTGCGCTCATCGTTCTTTAAAACATAGTTCTTTCTTTAGTCTTATTTTAGCTTTATTGCATCAACAAACATCGATTAATTAAATGTTTATTTTCTCAAAGAAAACAAAATATCAACACATAAAGTGTGGATTAACGTACTTTATTAGCTACAATACATATTGCAAAGAGTATTGCGCTCATCGTTCTTTAAAAGTTTAGTTCTGCCAGCTACTTCTTTTATAGCACTATATTAGTGTTGCAGGAACCGTTCTTGGAAACATTACTATAGGCATTAGTTGCTTCTTTAGTCTTATTTTAGCTTTACTGCATTAACAAACATCGATTAACAAAATGTTTCTTTTCTCAATGAAAACAAAATATAAACACAAAAGGTGTGGATTAATGCACTTTATTAGCTACAATTCATATTATAAAGAGCATTGCGCTCATCGTTCATTAAAACTTTATTTCTGCCAGCTACTTCTTTTATAGCACTATATTTATGCTGCAGCAACCATTCTTGGAAACATTACACTAGACATTAGTTGTTTCTTTAGTCTAATTTTAGCTTTACTGCATCAAAAAACATCGATTAATTAAATGTTTATTTTCTCAAAGAAAACAAAATATAAACACAAAAAGTGTGGATTAATGCACTTTATTAGCTTCAATTCATATTATAAAGAGCATTGCGCTCATCGTTCATTAAAACTTTATTTCTGCCAGCTACTTCGTTTATAGCACTATATTGATGCTGCAGCAACCATTCTTGGAAACATTACACTAGACATTAGTTGTTTCTTTAGTTTAATTTTAGCTTTACTGCATCAACAAACATCGATTAATTAAATTTTTATTTGCTCAATGAAAACAAAATATAAACACAAAAGGTGTGGATTAATGCACTTTATTAGCTACAATTCATATTATAAAGAGCATTGCGCTCATCGTTCATTAAAACATAGTTGTTTCTTTAGTCTTATTTTAGCTTTATTGCATCAACAAACATCGATTAATGAAATGTTTATTTTCTCAAAGAAAACAAAATATCAACACATAAAGTGTGGATTAACGTACTTTATTAGCTACAATACATATTGTAAAGAGTATTGCGCTCATCGTTCTTTAAAAGTTTAGTTCTGCCAGCTACTTCTTTTATAACACTATATTAGTGATGCAGCAACCATTCTTGGAAACATTACTATAGACATTAGTTCTTTCTTTAGTCTTATTTTAGCTTTACTGCATCAACAAACATAGATTAATCAAATGTTTATTTTCTCAAAGAAAACAAAATATAAACACAAAAGGTGTGGATTAATGCACTTTATTAGCTACAATTCATATTATAAAGAGCATTGCGCTCATCGTTCATTAAAACTTTATTTCTGCCAGCTACTTCTTTTATAGCACTATATTTATGCTGCAGCAACCATTCTTGGAAACATTACACTAGACATTAGTTGTTTCTTTAGTTTAATTTTAGCTTTACTGCATCAACAAACATCGATTAATTAAATGTTTATTTGCTCAATGAAAACAAAATATAAACAAAAAAGGTGTGGATTAATGCACTTTATTAGCTACATTTCATATTATAAAGAGCATTGCGCTCATCGTTCATTAAAACATAGTTGTTTCTTTAGTCTTATTTTAGCTTTATTGCATCAACAAACATCGATTAATAAAATGTTTATTTTCTCAAAGAAAACAAAATATAAACACAAAAAAGGTGTGGATTAATGCACTTTATTAGCTACAATACATATTGTAAAGAGTATTGCGCTCATCGTTCTTTAAAAGTTTAGTTCTGCCAGCTACTTCTTTTATAGCACTATATTAGTGATGCAGCAACCATTCTTGCAAACATTACTATAGACATTAGTTCTTTCTTTAGTCTTATTTTAGCTTTACTGCATCAACAAACATAGATTAATCAAATGTTTATTTTCTCAAAGAAAACAAAATATAAACACAAAAGGTGTGGATTAATGCACTTTATTAGCTACAATTCATATTATAAAGAGCATTGCGCTCATCGTTCATTAAAACTTTATTTCTGCCAGCTACTTCTTTTATAGCACTATATTAGTGATGCAGCAACCATTCTTGGAAACATTAATATAGACATTAGTTCTTTCTTTAGTCTTATTTTAGCTTTACTGCATCAACAAACATAGATTAATCAAATGTTTATTTTCTCAAAGAAAACAAAATATAAACACAAAAAGTGTGGATTAACGCACTTTATTAGCTACAATTCATATTATAAAGAGTATTGTGCGCATCGTTCTTTAAAACTTTAGTTCTGCCAGCTACTTCTTTTATAGAACTATATTAATGCTGCAGCAGCCATTCTTTGAAACATTACTATAGACATTAGTTGTTTCTTTAGTCTAATTTTAGCTTTACTGCATCAACAAACATCGATTACTTAAATGTTTATTTTCTCAAAGAAAACAAAATTTAAACACAAAAAGTGTGGATTAACGCACTTTATTAGCTACAATTCATGTTATAAAGAGCATTGCACTCATCGTTCTTTAAAACTTTAGTTCTGCCAGCTAATTCTTTTATAACACTATATTAGTGTTGCAGGAACCGTTCTTGGAAACATTACTATAGACATTAGTTGCTTTTTTAGTCTTATTTTAGCTTTACTGCATTAACAAACATCGATTAACAAAATATTTCTTTTCTCAATGAAAACAAAATATAAACACAAAAGGTGTGGATTAATGCACTTTATTAGCTACAATTCATATTATAAAGAGCATTGCGCTCATCGTTCATTAAAACTTTATTTCTGCCAGCTACTTCTTTTATAGCACTATATTAATGCTGCAGCAACCATTCTTGGAAACATTACACTAGACATTAGTTGTTTCTTTAGTCTAATTTTAGCTTTACTGCATCAACAAACATCGATTAATTAAATGTTTATTTTCTCAAAGAAAACAAAATATAAACACAAAAAGTGTGGATTAACGCACTTTATTAGCTACAATTCATATTATAAAGAGCATTGCGCTCATCGTTCATTAAAACTTTAGTTCTGCCAGCTACTTCTTTTATAGCACCCTATATTAATGCTGCAGCAACCATTCTTGGAAACATTAATATGGACATTAGTTCTTTCTTTAGTCTTATTTTAGCTATATTGCATCAACAAACATCGATTAATTAAATGTTTATTTTCTCAAAGAAAACAAAATATCAACACATAAAGTGTGGATTAACGTACTTTATTAGCTACAATACATATTGTAAAGAGTATTGCGCTCATCGTTCTTTAAAAGTGTAGTTCTGCCAGCTACTTCTTTTATAGCACTATATTAGTGATGCAGCAACCATTCTTGGAAACATTACTATAGACATTAGTTCTTTCTTTAGTCTTATTTAGCTTTACTGCATCAACAAACATAGATTACTTAAATGTTTATTTTCTCAAAGAAAACAAATTATAAAAACAAACAAAAAGTGTGGATTAACGCACTTTATTAGCTACATTTCATATTATAAAGAGCATTGCACTCATCGTTCTTTAAAACTTTAGTTCTGCCAGCTAATTCTTTTATAACACTATATTAGTGCTGCAGGAACCGTTCTTGGAAACATTACTATAGACATTAGTTGCTTCTTTAGTCTTATTTTAGCTTTACTGCATTAAAAAACATCGATTAACAAAATATTTTTTTTCTCAATGAAAACAAAATATAAACACAAAAGGTATGGATTAATGCACTTCATTAGCTACAATTCATATTATAAAGAATATTGCGCTCATCGTTCATTAAAACTTTATTTCTGCCAGCTACTTCTTTTATAGCACTATATTAATGCTGCAGCAACCATTCTTGGAAACATTACACTAGATATTAGTTGTTTCTTTAGTCTAATTTTAGCTTTACTGCATCAACAAACATCGATTAATTAAATGTTTATTTTCTCAAAGAAAACAAAATATAAACACAAAAAGTGTGGATTAACGCACTTAATTAGCTACAATTCATATTATAAAGAGCAGTGCGCTCATCGTTCATCAAAACTTTAGTTCTGCCAGCTAATTCTTTTAAAGCACCCTATATTAATGCTGCAGCAACCATTCTTGGAAACATTAATATGGACATTAGTTCTTTCTTTAGTCTTATTTTAGCTTTATTGCATCAACAAACATCGATTAATTCAATGTTTATTTTCTCAAAGAAAACAAAATATCAACACATAAAGTGTGGATTAACGTACTTTATTAGCTACAATACATATTGTAAAGAGTATTGCGCTCATCGTTCTTTAAAAGTTTAGTTCTGCCAGCTACTTCTTTTATAGCACTATATTAATGCTGCAGCGGCCATTCTTGGAAACATTACTATAGACATTAGTTCTTTCTTTAGTCTTATTTTAGCTTTACTGCATCAACAAACATAGATTAATCAAATGTTAATTTTCTCAAAGAAAACAAAATATAAACACAAAAAGTGTGGATTAACGCACTTTATTAGCTACAATTCATATTATAAAGAGTATTGCGCTCATCGTTCATTAAAACTTTATTTCTGCCAGCTACTTCTTTTATAGCACTATATTAATGCTGCAGCAACAATTCTTGGAAACATTACACTAGACATTAGTTGTTTCTTTAGTTTAATTTTAGCTTTACTGCATCAACAAACATCGAATAATCAAATGTTTATTTCTCAAAGAAAACAAAATATAAACACAAAAAGTGTGGATTAACGTACTTTATTAGCTACACTTCATATTATAAAGAGTATTGCGCTCATCGTTCTTTAAAACTTTAGTTCTGCCAGCTACTTCTTTTATAGAACTATATTAATGCTGCAGCAGCCATTCTTTGAAACATTACTATAGACATTAGTTGTTTCTTTAGTCTAATTTTAGCTTTACTGCATCAACAAACATCGATTACTTAAATGTTTATTTTCCCAAAGAAAACAAAATATAAACACAAAAAGTGTGGATTAACGCACTTTATTAGCTACAATTCATGTTATAAAGAGCATTGCACTCATCGTTCTTTAAAACTTTAGTTCTGCCAGCTAATTCTTTTATAACACTATATTAGTGTTGCAGGAACCGTTCTTGGAAACATTACTATAGACATTAGTTGCTCTTTTAGTCTTATTTTAGCTTTACTGCATTAACAAACATCGATTAACAAAATATTTCTTTTCTCAATGAAAACAAAATATAAACACAAAAGGTGTGGATTAATGCACTTTATTAGCTACAATTCATATTATAAAGAGCATTGCGCTCATCGTTCATTAAAACTTTATTTCTGCCAGCTACTTCTTTTATAGCACTATATTAATGCTGCAGCAACCATTCTTGGAAACATTACACTAGACATTAGTTGTTTCTTTAGTCTAATTTTAGCTTTACTGCATCAACAAACATCGATTAATTAAATGTTTATTTTCTCAAAGAAAACAAAATATAAACACAAAAAGTGTGGATTAACGCACTTTATTAGCTACAATTCATATTATAAAGAGCATTGCGCTCATCGTTCATTAAAACTTTAGTTCTGCCAGCTACTTCTTTTATAGCACCCTATATTAATGCTGCAGCAACCATTCTTGGAAACATTAATATGGACATTAGTTCTTTCTTTAGTCTTATTTTAGCTATATTGCATCAACAAACATCGATTAATTAAATGTTTATTTTCTCAAAGAAAACAAAATATCAACACATAAAGTGTGGATTAACGTACTTTATTAGCTACAATACATATTGTAAAGAGTATTGCGCTCATCGTTCTTTAAAAGTTTAGTTCTGCCAGCTACTTCTTTTATAGCACTATATTAGTGATGCAGCAACCATTCTTGGAAACATTACTATAGACATTAGTTCTTTCTTTAGTCTTATTTTAGCTTTACTGCATCAACAAACATAGATTAATCAAATGTTTATTTTCTCAAAGAAAACAAAATATAAACACAAAAAGTGTGAATTAACGTACTTTATTAGCTACACTTCGTATTATAAAGAGTATTGCGCTCATCGTTCTTTAAAACTTTAGTTCTGCAAGCTACTTCTTTTATAGAACTATATTAATGCTGCAGCAGCCATTCTTGGAAACATTACTATAGACATTAGGTCTTTCTTTAGTCTTATTTTAGCTTTATTGCATCAACAAATATCGATTACTCAAATGTTTATTTTCTCAAAGAAAACAAATTATAAAAACAAAAAGTGTGGATTAACGCACTTTATTAGCTACATTTCATATTATAAAGAGCATTGCACTCATCGTTCTTTAAAACTTTAGTTCTGCCAGCTAATTCTTTTATAACACTATATTAGTGCTGCAGGAACCGTTCTTGGAAACATTACTATAGACATTAGTTGCTTCTTTAGTCTTATTTTAGCTTTACTGCATTAACAAACATCGATTAACAAAATATTTCTTTTCTCAATGAAAACAAAATATAAACACAAAAGGTATGGATTAATGCACTTCATTAGCTACAATTCATATTATAAAGAATATTGCGCTCATCGTTCATTAAAACTTTATTTCTGCCAGCTACTTCTTTTATAGCACTATATTAATGCTGCAGCAACCATTCTTGGAAACATTACACTAGATATTAGTTGTTTCTTTAGTCTAATTTTAGCTTTACTGCATCAACAAACATCGATTAATTAAATGTTTATTTTCTCTAAGAAAACAAAATATAAACACAAAAAGTGTGGATTAACGCACTTTATTAGCTACAATTCATATTATAAAGAGTATTGCGCTCATCGTTCATTAAAACTTTATTTCTGCCAGCTACTTCTTTCATAGCACTATATTAATGCTGCAGCAACAATTCTTGGAAACATTACACTAGACATTAGTTGTTTCTTTAGTTTAATTTTAGCTTTACTGCATCAACAAACATCGATTAATCAAATGTTTATTTCTCAAAGAAAACAAAATATAAACACAAAAAGTGTGGATTAACGTACTTTATTAGCTACACTTCATATTATAAAGAGTATTGCGCTCATCGTTCTTTAAAACTTTAGTTCTGCCAGCTACTTCTTTTATAGAACTATATTAATGCTGCAGCAGCCATTCTTTGAAACATTACTATAGACATTAGTTGTTTCTTTAGTCTAATTTTAGCTTTACTGCATCAACAAACATCGATTACTTAAATGTTTATTTTCCCAAAGAAAACAAAATATAAACACAAAAAGTGTGGATTAACGCACTTTATTAGCTACAATTCATGTTATAAAGAGCATTGCACTCATCGTTCTTTAAAACTTTAGTTCTGCCAGCTAATTCTTTTATAACACTATATTAGTGTTGCAGGAACCGTTCTTGGAAACATTACTATAGACATTAGTTGCTCTTTTAGTCTTATTTTAGCTTTACTGCATTAACAAACATCGATTAACAAAATATTTCTTTTCTCAATGAAAACAAAATATAAACACAAAAGGTGTGGATTAATGCACTTTATTAGCTACAATTCATATTATAAAGAGCATTGCGCTCATCGTTCATTAAAACTTTATTTCTGCCAGCTACTTCTTTTATAGCACTATATTAATGCTGCAGCAACCATTCTTGGAAACATTACACTAGACATTAGTTGTTTCTTTAGTCTAATTTTAGCTTTACTGCATCAACAAACATCGATTAATTAAATGTTTATTTTCTCAAAGAAAACAAAATATCAACACATAAAGTGTGGATTAACGTACTTTATTAGCTACAATACATATTGTAAAGAGTATTGCGCTCATCGTTCTTTAAAAGTTTAGTTCTGCCAGCTACTTCTTTTATAGCACTATATTAGTGATGCAGCAACCATTCTTGGAAACATTACTATAGACATTAGTTCTTTCTTTAGTCTTATTTTAGCTTTACTGCATCAACAAACATAGATTAATCAAATGTTTATTTTCTCAAAGAAAACAAAATATAAACACAAAAAGTGTGGATTAACGTACTTTATTAGCTACACTTCGTATTATAAAGAGTATTGCGCTCATCGTTCTTTAAAACTTTAGTTCTGCAAGCTACTTCTTTTATAGAACTATATTAATGCTGCAGCAGCCATTCTTGGAAACATTACTATAGACATTAGTTCTTTCTTTAGTCTTATTTTAGCTTTATTGCATCAACAAATATCGATTACTCAAATGTTTATTTTCTCAAAGAAAACAAATTATAAAAACAAAAAGTGTGGATTAACGCACTTTATTAGCTACATTTCATATTATAAAGAGCATTGCACTCATCGTTCTTTAAAACTTTAGCTCTGCCAGCTAATTCTTTTATAACACTATATTAGTGCTGCAGGAACCGTTCTTGGAAACATTACTATAGACATTAGTTGCTTCTTTAGTCTTATTTTAGCTTTACTGCATTAACAAACATCGATTAACAAAATATTTCTTTTCTCAATGAAAACAAAATATAAACACAAAAGGTATGGATTAATGCACTTCATTAGCTACAATTCATATTATAAAGAATATTGCGCTCATCGTTCATTAAAACTTTATTTCTGCCAGCTACTTCTTTTATAGCAGTATATTAATGCTGCAGCAACCATTCTTGGAAACATTACACTAGATATTAGTTGTTTCTTTAGTCTAATTTTAGCTTTACTGCATCAACAAACATAGATTAATCAAATGTTTATTTTCTCAAAGAAAACAAAATATAAACACAAAAAGTGTGGATTAACGTACTTTATTAGCTACACTTCGTATTATAAAGAGTATTGCGCTCATCGTTCTTTAAAACTTTAGTTCTGCAAGCTACTTCTTTTATAGAACTATATTAATGCTGCAGCAGCCATTCTTGGAAACATTACTATAGACATTAGTTCTTTCTTTAGTCTTATTTTAGCTTTATTGCATCAACAAATATCGATTACTCAAATGTTTATTTTCTCAAAGAAAACAAATTATAAAAACAAAAAGTGTGGATTAACGCACTTTATTAGCTACATTTCATATTATAAAGAGCATTGCACTCATCGTTCTTTAAAACTTTAGTTCTGCCAGCTAATTCTTTTATAACACTATATTAGTGCTGCAGGAACCGTTCTTGGAAACATTACTATAGACATTAGTTGCTTCTTTAGTCTTATTTTAGCTTTACTGCATTAACAAACATCGATTAACAAAATATTTCTTTTCTCAATGAAAACAAAATATAAACACAAAAGGTATGGATTAATGCACTTCATTAGCTACAATTCATATTATAAAGAATATTGCGCTCAACGTTCATTAAAACTTTATTTCTGCCAGCTACTTCTTTTATAGCACTATATTAATGCTGCAGCAACCATTCTTGGAAACATTACACTAGATATTAGTTGTTTCTTTAGTCTAATTTTAGCTTTACTGCATCAACAAACATCGATTAATTAAATGTTTATTTTCTCAAAGAAAACAAAATATAAACACAAAAAGTGTGGATTAACGCACTTAATTAGCTACAATTCATATAATAAAGAGCAGTGCGCTCATCGTTCATTAAAACTTTAGTTCTGCCAGCTAATTCTTTTAAAGCACCCTATATTAATGCTGCAGCAACCATTCTTGGAAACATTAATATGGACATTAGTTCTTTCTTTAGTCTTATTTTAGCTTTATTGCATCAACAAACATCGATTAATTAAATGTTTATTTTCTCAAAGAAAACAAAATATCAACACATAAAGTGTGGATTAACGTACTTTATTAGCTACAATACATATTGTAAAGAGTATTGCGCTCATCGTTCTTTAAAAGTTTAGTTCTGCCAGCTACTTCTTTTATAGCACTATATTAGTGATGCAGCAACCATTCTTGGAAACATTACTATAGACATTAGTTCTTTCTTTAGTCTTATTTTAGCTTTACTGCATCAACAAACATAGATTAATCAAATGTTTATTTTCTCAAAGAAAACAAAATATAAACACAAAAAGTGTGGATTAACTTACTTTATTAGCTACACTTCATATTATAAAGAGTATTGCGCTCATCGTTCTTTAAAACTTTAGTTCTGCCAGCTACTTCTTTTATAGAACTATATTAATGCTGCAGCGGCCATTCTTGGAAACATTACTATAGACATTAGTTCTTTCTTTAGTCTTATTTTAGCTTTATTGCATCAACAAATATCGATTAATTAAATGTTTATTTTCTCAAAGAAATCAAAATATCAACACATAAAGTGTCGATTAACGTACTTTATTAGCTACAATACATATTGTAAAGAGTATTGCGCTCATCGTTCTTTAAAAGTTTAGTTTAGCCAGCTACTTCTTTTATAGCACTATATTAGTGATGCAGCAACCATTCTTGGAAACATTACTATAGACATTAGTTCTTTCTTTAGTCTTATTTTAGCTTTACTGCATCAACAAACATAGATTAATCAAATGTTAATTTTCTCAAAGAAAACAAAATATAAACACAAAAAGTGTGGATTAACGCACTTTATTAGCTACAATTCATATTATAAAGAGTATTGCGCTCATCATTGTTTAAAACGTTAGTTCTGCCAGCTACTTCTTTTATAGAACTATATTAATGCTGCAGCAGCCATTCTTGGAAACATTACTATAGACATTAGTTCTTTCTTTAGTCTATTATTAGCTTTACTGCATCAACAAACATCGATTAATTAAATGTTTATTTTGTCAAAGAAAGCAAAATATCAACACAAAAAGTGTGGATTGACGCACTTTATTAGCTACAATTCATATTATAAAGAGCATTGCACTCATCGTTCTTTAAAACTTTAGTTCTGCCAGCTAATTCTTTTATAGCACTATATTAGTGTTGCAGGAACCGTTCTTGGAAACATTACTATAGGCATTAGTTGCTTCTTTGGTCTTATTTTAGCTTTACTGCATTAACAAACATCGATTAATTAAATGTTTATTTTGTCAAAGAAAGTAAAATATAAACACAAAAAGTGTGGATTGACGCACTTTATTAGCTACAATTCATATTATAAAGAGTATTGCGCTCATCGTTCTTTAAAACTTTAGTTCTGCCAGCTACTTCTTTTATAGAACTATATTAGTGATGCAGCAGCAGCCATTCTTGGAAACATTACTATAGACATTAGTTCTTTCTTTAGTCTTATTTTAGCTTTACTGCATCAACAAACATAGATTAATCAAATGTTAATTTTCTCAAAGAAAACAAAATATAAACACAAAAAGTGTGGATTAACGCACTTTATTAGCTACAATTCATATTATAAAGAGTATTGCGCTCATCATTGTTTAAAACGTTAGTTCTGCCAGCTACTTCTTTTATAGCACTATATTAGGGCTGCAGCAACCATTCTTAGAAACATTACTATACACATTAGTTCTTTTTTTAGTCTTATTTTAGCTTTACTGCATCAACAAACATAGATTAATCAAATGTTTATTTTCTCAAAGAAAACAAGATATAAACACAAAAAGTGTGGATTAACGTACTTTATTAGCTACACTTCATATTATAAAGAGTATTGCAGTCATCGTTCTTTAAAACTTTAGTTCTGCCAGCTACTTCTTTTATAGAACTATATTAATGCTGCAGCAGCCATTCTTGGAAACATTACTATAGACATTAGTTCTTTCTTTAGTCTTATTTTATCTTTATTGCATCAACAAATATCGATTACTTAAATGTTTATTTTCTCAAAGAAAACAAATTATAAAAACAAAAAGTGTGGATTAACGCACTTTATTAGCTACATTTCATATTATAAAGAGCATTGCACTCATCGTTCTTTAAAACTTTAGTTCTGCCAGCTAATTCTTTTATAGCACTATCTTAGTGATGCAGCAACCATTCTTGGAAACATTACTATAGACATTAGTTCTTTCTTTAATCTTATTTTAGCTCTACTGCATCAACAAACCTCGATTAACAAAATATTTCTTTTCTCAATGAAAACAAAATATAAACACAAAAGGTATGGATTAATGCACTTCACTAGCTACAATTCATATTATAAAGAACATTGCGCTCATCGTTCATTAAAACTTTATTTCTGCCAGCTACTTCTTTTATAGCACTATATTAATGCTGCAGCAACCATTCTTGGAAACATTACACTAGATATTAGTTGTTTCTTTAGTCTATTTTTAGCTTTACTGCATCAACAAACATCGATTAATTAAATGTTTATTTTCTCAAAGAAAACAAAATATAAACACAAAAAGTGTGGATTAACGCACTTAATTAGCTACAATTCATATTATAAAGAGCAGTGCGCTCATCGTTCATTAAAACTTTAGTTCTGCCAGCTACTTCTTTTAAAGCACCCTATATTAATGCTGCAGCAACCATTCTTGGAAACATTAATATGGACATTAGTTCTTTCTTTAGTCTTATTTTAGCTTTATTGCATCAAAAAACATCGATTAATTAAATGATTATTTTCTCAAAGAAAACAAAATATCAACACATAAAGTGTGGATTAACGTACTTTATTAGCTACACTTCATATTATAAAGAGTATTGCGCTCATCGTTCTTTAAAAGTTTAGTTCTGCCAGCTACTTCTTTTATAGAACTATATTAATGCTGCAGCAGCCATTCTTGGAAACATTACTATAGACATTAGTTCTTTCTTTAGTCTTATTTTAGCTTTATTGCATCAACAAATATCGATTAATTAAATGTTTATTTTCTCAAAGAAATCAAAATATCAACACATAAAGTGTGGATTAACGTACTTTATTAGCTACAATACATATTGTAAAGAGTATTGCGCTCATCGTTCTTTAAAAGTTTAGTTCTGCCAGCTACTTCTTTTATAGCACTATATTAGTGATGCAGCAACCATTTTTGGAAACATTACTATAGACATTAGTTCTTTCTTTAGTCTTATTTTAGCTTTACTGCATCAACAAACATAGATTAATCAAATGTTTATTTTCTCAAAGAAAACAAAATATAAACACAAAAAGTGTGGATTAACGCACTTTATTAGCTACAATTCATATTATAAAGAGTATTGCGCTCATCGTTCTTTAAAACTTTAGTTCTGCCAGCTACTTCTTTTATAGAACTATATTAATGCTGCAGCAGCCATTCTTGGAAACATTACTATAGACATTAGTTCTTTCTTTGGTCTAATTTTAGCTTTACTGCATCAACAAACATCGATTAATTAAATGTTTATTTTGTCAAAGAAAGCAAAATATCAACACAAAAAGTGTGGATTGACGCACTTTATTAGCTACAATTCATATTATAAAGAGCATTGCACTCATCGTTCTTTAAAACTTTAGTTCTGCCAGCTAATTCTTTTATAGCACTATATTAGTGTTGCAGGAACCGTTCTTGGAAACATTACTATAGGCATTAGTTGCTTCTTTAGTCTTATTTTAGCTTTACTGCATTAACAAACATCGATTAATTAAATGTTTATTTTGTCAAAGAAAGCAAAATATAAACACAAAAAGTGTGGATTGACGCACTTTATTAGCTACAATTCATATTATAAAGAGCATTGCACTCATCGTTCTTCAAAACTTTAGTTCTGCAAGCTAATTCTTTTATAGCACTATATTAGTGTTAAAGGAACCGTTCTTGGAAACATTACACTAGACATTAGTTGTTTCTTTAGTCTAATTTTAGCTTTACTGCATCAACAAACATCGATTAATTAAATGTTTATTTGCTCAATGAAAACAAAATATAAACACAAAAGGTGTGGATTAATGCACTTTATTAGCTACAATTCATATTATAAAGAGCATTGCGCTCATCGTTCATTAAAACATAGTTGTTTCCTTAGTCTTACTTTAGCTTTATTGCATCAACAAACATCGATTATTTAAATGTTTATTTTCTCAAAGAAAACAAAATATCAACACATAAAGTGTAGATTAACGTACTTTATTAGCTACAATACATATTGTAAAGAGTATTGCACTCATCGTTCTTTAAAAGTTTAGTTCTGCAAGCTACTTCTTTTATAGCACTATATTAGTGATGCAGCAACCATTCTTGGAAACATTACTATAGACATTAGTTCTTTCTTTAGTCTTATTTTAGCTTTACTGCATCAACAAACATAGATTAATCAAATGTTTATTTTCTCAAAGAAAACAAAATATAAACACAAAAAGTTAGGATCAACGCACTTTATTAGCTACGATCCATATTATAAAGAGTATTGGGCTCAGCGTTCTTTAAAACTTTAGTTCTGCCAGCTACTTCTTTTATAGAACTATATTAATGCTGCAGCAGCCATTCTTGGAAACATTACTATAGACATTAGTTCTTTCTTTGGTCTAATTTTAGCTTTACTGCATCAACAAACATCGATTAATTAAATGTTTATTTTCTCAAAGAAAACAAAATATAAAAACAAAAAGTGTGGATTAAAGCACTTTATTAGCTACAATTCATATTATAAAGAGCATTGCACTCATTGTTCTTTAAAACTTTAGTTCTGCCAGCTAATTCTTTTATAGCACTATATTAGTGTTGCAGGAACCGTTCTTGGAAACATTACTATACAAAAACAAAAAAGTGTGGATTAACGCACTTTTTATTAGCTACAATTCATATTATAAATAGTATTGCGCTAATTGTTCTTTAAAACTTTAGTTCTGCCAGCTACTTCTTTTATAGCACTATATTAGTGCTGCAGCAACCATTCTTGGAAACATTATTATAGACATTAGTTCTTTCTTTAGTCTTATTTTAGCTTAAATGTTTATTTTCTCAAAGAAAACAAAATATAAATACAAAAAGTGTGGATTACCGCACTTTATTAGCTACAATTCATATTATAAAGAGTATTGCGCTCATCGTTCTTTAAAACTTTAGTTCTGCCAGTGACTTCTTTTATACCACTATATTAGTGCTGCAGCGACCATTGTAGAAAACATTACTATAGACATTAGTCATTTCTTTGGTCTTATTTTAGCTTTACTGCATCAATAAACATCGATTAATTAAATGTTTACTTTCTGAATGAAAACAATAGACAAACACTAAAAGTTTGGATTAACGCACTTTATTAGCTACAATTCATATTATAAAAAGTATTATTTAAAATTTAGTTCTGCTAGTTACTTCTTTTATAGCACTATATTAGTGCTGCAGCAACCATTCTTGAAAACATTATTATAGACATTAGTTCTTTCCTTACTGTCTTTATTGTCTTACTTTAGCTTTACTGAATCAACAAACATCGATTAATTAAATGTTTGTTTTCTCAAAGAAAACAAAATATAAACACAAAAAGTGTGGATGGACGCTTTTTATTAGCTACAATTCATATTATAAAGAGTATTGAGCTCATCGTTCTTTAAAACTTTAGTTCTGCCAGCTACTTCTTTCATAGCACTATATTAGTGCTGCAGCAACAATTTTAGGAAACATTACTATAGACATTAGTTCTTTCTTCAGTCTTATTTTAGCTTTACTGCATCAACAAACATCAATTAATTAAATGTTTATTTTCCCAAAGAATACAAAATATAAACACAAAAAGTGTGTATTAACGCACTTTATTAGCTACAATTCATATTATAAAGAGTATTGCGCTCATCGTTCTTTAAAACTTTAGTTCTGCCAGTGACTTCTTTTATACCACTATATTAGTGCTGCAGCAACCAATGTAGAAAACATTACTATCGACATTAGTTCTTTCTTTGGTCTTATTTTAGCTTTACTGCATCAATAAACATCGATTAATTTAATGTTTACTTTCTCAAAGAAAACAATAGATAAAAACAAAAAGTTTGGATTAACGCACTTTATTAGCTACAATTCATATTATAAAGAGCATTGCGCTCATCGTTCTGCCAGTTCCACCAGTGACTTATTTTATGGCACTATATCAGTGCTGCAGCAACCATTCTAGGAAACATTACTATAGACATTAGTTCTTTCTTCAGTCTTATTTTAGCTTTACTGCATCAACAAACATCGTTTAATTAAATGTTTATTTTCTCAAAGAAAAACAAAATGTAAACACAAAAAGTGTGGATTACCGCACGTTATTAGCTACATATCATATTATAAAGGGTATTGCGCTCATCGTTCTTCAAAACTTTAGTTCTGTCAGTGACTTCTTTTATACCACTATATTAGTGCTGCAGCGACCAATATAGAAAACATTACTATAGACATTAGTTCTTTCTTTATTCTTATTTTAGCTTTCCTGCATCAAAAAACATCGATTAATTAAATGTATATTTTCTCATAGAAAACAAAATATAAATACAAAAAGTGTGGATGAACGCACCTTATTAGCTACATTTCATATTATAAAGGGTATTGCGGTCATCGTTCTTTAAAACTTTAGTTCTGCCAGCTAATTCTTTTATAGCACTATATTAGTGTTGCAGGAACCGTTCTTGGAAACATTACTATAGGCATTAGTTGCTTCTTTAGTCTTATTTTAGCTTTACTGCATTAACAAACATCGATTAATTAAATGTTTATTTTGTCAAAGAAAGCAAAATATAAACACAAAAAGTGTGGATTGACGCACTTTATTAGCTAAAATTCGTATTATAAAGAGAATTGCGCCCATCGTTCTTTAAAACTTTCGTTCTGCCAGCTACTTCTTTTATAGAACTATATTAGTGATGCAGCAGCAGCCATTCTTGGAAACATTACTATAGACATTAGTTCTTTCTTTAGTCTTATTTTAGCTTTACTGCATCAACAAACATAGATTAATCAAATGTTAATTTTCTCAAAGAAAACAAAATATAAACACAAAAAGTGTGGATTGACGCACTTTATTAGCTACAATTCATATTATAAAGAGTATTGCGCTCATCATTGTTTAAAACGTTAGTTCTGCCAGCTACTTCTTTTATAGCACTATATTAGGGCTGCAGCAACCATTCTTAGAAACATTACTATACACATTAGTTCTTTTTTTTAGTCTTATTTTAGCTTTACTGCATCAACAAACATAGATTAATCAAATGTTTATTTTCTCAAAGAAAACAAAATATAAACACAAAAAGTGTGGATTAACGTACTTTATTAGCTACACTTCATATTATAAAGAGTATTGCGCTCATCGTTCTTTAAAACTTTAGTTCTGCCAGCTACTTCTTTTATAGAACTATATTAATGCTGCAGCAGCCATTCTTGGAAACATTACTATAGACATTAGTTCTTTCTTTAGTCTTATTTTATCTTTATTGCATCAACAAATATCGATTACTTAAATGTTTATTTTCTCAAAGAAAACAAATTATAAAAACAAAAAGTGTGGATTAACGCACTTTATTAGCTACATTTCATATTATAAAGAGCATAGCACTCATCGTTCTTTAAAACTTTAGTTCTGCCAGCTAATTCTTTTATAGCACTATATTAGTGATGCAGCAACCATTCTTGGAAACATTACTATAGACATTAGTTCTTTCTTTAATCTTATTTTAGCTTTACTGCATCAACAAACATCGATTAACAAAATATTTCTTTTCTCAATGAAAACAAAATATAAACACAAAAGGTATGGGTTAATGCACTTCATTAGCTACAATTCATATTATAAAGAACATTGCGCTCATCGTTCATTAAAACTTTATTTCTGCCAGCTACTTCTTTTATAGCACTATATTAATGCTGCAGCAACCATTCTTGGAAACATTACACTAGATATTAGTTGTTTCTTTAGTCTATTTTTAGCTTTACTGCATCAACAAACATCGATTAATTAAATGTTTATTTTCTCAAAGAAAACAAAATATAAACACAAAAAGTGTGGATTAACGCACTTAATTAGCTACAATTCATATTATAAAGAGCAGTGCGCTCATCGTTCATTAAAACTTTAGTTCTGCCAGCTACTTCTTTTAAAGCACCCTATATTAATGCTGCAGCAACCATTCTTGGAAACATTAATATGGACATTAGTTCTTTCTTTAGTCTTATTTTAGCTTTATTGCATCAAAAAACATCGATTAATTAAATGTTTATTTTCTCAAAGAAAACAAAATATCAACACATAAAGTGTGGATTAACGTACTTTATTAGCTACACTTCATATTATAAAGAGTATTGCGCTCATCGTTCTTTAAAACTTTAGTTCTGCCAGCTACTTCTTTTATAGAACTATATTAATGCTGCAGCAGCCATTCTTGGAAACATTACTATAGACATTAGTTCTTTCTTTAGTCTTATTTTAGCTTTATTGCATCAACAAATATCGATTAATTAAATGTTTATTTTCTCAAAGAAATCAAAATATCAACACATAAAGTGTGGATTAACGTACTTTATTAAATACAATACATATTGTAAAGAGTATTGCGCTCATCGTTCTTTAAAAGTTTAGTTCTGCCAGCTACTTCTTTTATAGCACTATATTAGTGATGCAGCAACCATTTTTGGAAACATTACTATAGACATTAGTTCTTTCTTTAGTCTTATTTTAGCTTTACTGCATCAACAAACATAGATTAATCAAATGTTTATTTTCTCAAAGAAAACAAAATATAAACACAAAAAGTGTGGATTAACGCACTTTATTAGCTACAATTCATATTATAAAGAGTATTGCGCTCATCGTTCTTTAAAACTTTAGTTCTGCCAGCTACTTCTTTTATAGAACTATATTAATGCTGCAGCAGCCATTCTTGGAAACATTACTATAGACATTAGTTCTTTCTTTGGTCTAATTTTAGCTTTACTGCATCAACAAACATCGATTAATTAAATGTTTATTTTGTCAAAGAAAGCAAAATATCAACACAAAAAGTGTGGATTGACGCACTTTATTAGCTACAATTCATATTATAAAGAGCATTGCACTCATCGTTCTTTAAAACTTTAGTTCTGCCAGCTAATTCTTTTATAGCACTATATTAGTGTTGCAGGAACCGTTCTTGGAAACATTACTATAGGCATTAGTTGCTTCTTTAGTCTTATTTTAGCTTTACTGCATTAACAAACATCGATTAATTAAATGTTTATTTTGTCAAAGAAAGCAAAAAATAAACACAAAAAGTGTGGATTGACGCACTTTATTAGCTACAATTCATATTATAAAGAGCATTGCACTCATCGTTCTTTAAAACTTTAGTTCTGCAAGCTAATTCTTTTATAGCACTATATTAGTGTTGCAGGAACCGTTCTTGGAAACATTACACTAGACATTAGTTGTTTCTTTAGTCTAATTTTAGCTTTACTGCATCAACAAACATCGATTAATTAAATGTTTATTTGCTCAATGAAAACAAAATATAAACACAAAAGGTGTGGATTAATGCACTTTATTAGCTACAATTCATATTATAAAGAGCATTGCGCTCATCGTTCATTAAAACATAGTTGTTTCCTTAGTCTTACTTTAGCTTTATTGCATCAACAAACATCGATTATTTAAATGTTTATTTTCTCAAAGAAAACAAAATATCAACACATAAAGTGTAGATTAACGTACTTTATTAGCTACAATACATATTGTAAAGAGTATTGCGCTCATCGTTCTTTAAAACTTTAGTTCTGCCAGCTACTTCTTTTATAGAACTATATTAATGCTGCAGCAGCCATTCTTGGAAACATTACTATAGACATTAGTTCTTTCTTTAGTCTTATTTTAGCTTTATTGCATCAACAAATATCGATTAATTAAATGTTTATTTTCTCAAAGAAATCAAAATATCAACACATAAAGTGTGGATTAACGTACTTTATTAAATACAATACATATTGTAAAGAGTATTGCGCTCATCGTTCTTTAAAAGTTTAGTTCTGCCAGCTACTTCTTTTATAGCACTATATTAGTGATGCAGCAACCATTTTTGGAAACATTACTATAGACATTAGTTCTTTCTTTAGTCTTATTTTAGCTTTACTGCATCAACAAACATAGATTAATCAAATGTTTATTTTCTCAAAGAAAACAAAATATAAACACAAAAAGTGTGGATTAACGCACTTTATTAGCTACAATTCATATTATAAAGAGTATTGCGCTCATCGTTCTTTAAAACTTTAGTTCTGCCAGCTACTTCTTTTATAGAACTATATTAATGCTGCAGCAGCCATTCTTGGAAACATTACTATAGACATTAGTTCTTTCTTTGGTCTAATTTTAGCTTTACTGCATCAACAAACATCGATTAATTAAATGTTTATTTTGTCAAAGAAAGCAAAATATCAACACAAAAAGTGTGGATTGACGCACTTTATTAGCTACAATTCATATTATAAAGAGCATTGCACTCATCGTTCTTTAAAACTTTAGTTCTGCCAGCTAATTCTTTTATAGCACTATATTAGTGTTGCAGGAACCGTTCTTGGAAACATTACTATAGGCATTAGTTGCTTCTTTAGTCTTATTTTAGCTTTACTGCATTAACAAACATCGATTAATTAAATGTTTATTTTGTCAAAGAAAGCAAAAAATAAACACAAAAAGTGTGGATTGACGCACTTTATTAGCTACAATTCATATTATAAAGAGCATTGCACTCATCGTTCTTTAAAACTTTAGTTCTGCAAGCTAATTCTTTTATAGCACTATATTAGTGTTGCAGGAACCGTTCTTGGAAACATTACACTAGACATTAGTTGTTTCTTTAGTCTAATTTTAGCTTTACTGCATCAACAAACATCGATTAATTAAATGTTTATTTGCTCAATGAAAACAAAATATAAACACAAAAGGTGTGGATTAATGCACTTTATTAGCTACAATTCATATTATAAAGAGCATTGCGCTCATCGTTCATTAAAACATAGTTGTTTCCTTAGTCTTACTTTAGCTTTATTGCATCAACAAACATCGATTATTTAAATGTTTATTTTCTCAAAGAAAACAAAATATCAACACATAAAGTGTAGATTAACGTACTTTATTAGCTACAATACATATTGTAAAGAGTATTGCACTCATCGTTCTTTAAAAGTTTAGTTCTGCAAGCTACTTCTTTTATAGCACTATATTAGTGATGCAGCAACCATTCTTGGAAACATTACTATAGACATTAGTTCTTTCTTTAGTCTTATTTTAGCTTTACTGCATCAACAAACATAGATTAATCAAATGTTTATTTTCTCAAAGAAAACAAAATATAAACACAAAAAGTATGGATTAACGCACTTTATTAGCTACAATTCATATTATAAAGAGTATTGCGCTCATCGTTCTTTAAAACTTTAGTTCTGCCAGCTACTTCTTTTATAGAACTATATTAATGCTGCAGCAGCCATTCTTGGAAACATTACTATAGACATTAGTTCTTTCTTTGGTCTAATTTTAGCTTTACTGCATCAACAAACATCGATTAATTAAATGTTTATTTTCTCAAAGAAAACAAAATAAAAAAACAAAAAGTGTGGATTAAAGCACTTTATTAGCTACAATTCATATTATAAAGAGCATTGCACTCATTGTTCTTTAAAACTTTAGTTCTGCCAGCTAATTCTTTTATAGCACTATATTAGTGTTGCAGGAACCGTTCTTGGAAACATTACTATACAAAAACAAAAAAGTGTGGATTAACGCACTTTTTATTAGCTACAATTCATATTATAAATAGTATTGCGCTAATCGTTCTTTAAAACTTTAGTTCTGCCAGCTACTTCTTTTATAGCACTATATTAGTGCTGCAGCAACCATTCTTGGAAACATTATTATAGACATTAGTTCTTTCTTTAGTCTTATTTTAGCTTAAATGTTTATTTTCTCAAAGAAAACAAAATATAAACACAAAAGGTGTGGATTACCGCACTTTATTAGCTACAATTCATATTATAAAGAGTATTGCGCTCATCGTTCTTTAAAACTTTAGTTCTGCCAGTGACTTCTTTTATACCACTATATTAGTGCTGCAGCGACCATTGTAGAAAACATTACTATAGACATTAGTCATTTCTTTGGTCTTATTTTAGCTTTACTGCATCAATAAACATCGATTAATTAAATGTTTACTTTCTGAATGAAAACAATAGACAAACACTAAAAGTTTGGATAAACGCACTTTATTAGCTACAATTCATATTATAAAAAGTATTATTTAAAATTTAGTTCTGCTAGTTACTTCTTTTATAGCACTATATTAGTGCTGCAGCAACCATTCTTGAAAACATTATTATAGACATTAGTTCTTTCCTTACTGTCTTTATTGTCTTACTTTAGCTTTACTGAATCAACAAACATCGATTAATTAAATGTTTGTTTTCTCAAAGAAAACAAAATATAAACACAAAAAGTGTGGATTACCGCACTTTATTAGCTACAATTCATATTATAAAGAGTATTGCGCTCATCGTTCTTTAAAACTTTAGTTCTGCCAGTGACTTCTTTTATACCACTATATTAGTGCTGCAGCAACCAATGTAGAAAACATTACTATCGACATTAGTTCTTTCTTTGGTCTTATTTTAGCTTTACTGCATCAATAAACATCGATTAATTTAATGTTTACTTTCCCAAAGAAAACAATAGATAAAAACAAAAAGTTTGGATTAACGCACTTTATTAGCTACAATTCATATTATAAAGAGTATTGCGCTCATCGTTCTTTAAAACTTTAGTTCTGCCAGTGACTTCTTTTATACCACTATATTAGTGCTGCAGCAACCAATGTAGAAAACATTACTATCGACATTAGTTCTTTCTTTGGTCTTATTTTAGCTTTACTGCATCAATAAACATCGATTAATTTAATGTTTACTTTCTCAAAGAAAACAATAGATAAAAACAAAAAGTTTGGATTAACGCACTTTATTAGCTACAATTCATATTATAAAGAGCATTGCGCTCATCGTTCTGCCAGTTCCACCAGTGACTTATTTTATGGCACTATATCAGTGCTGCAGCAACCATTCTAGGAAACATTACTATAGACATTAGTTCTTTCTTCAGTCTTATTTTAGCTTTACTGCATCAACAAACATCGTTTAATTAAATGTTTATTTTCTCAAAGAAAAACAAAATGTAAACACAAAAAATTTGGATTAACGCACTTTATTAGCTACAATACATATTGTAAAGAGTATTGCGCTCATCGTTCTTTAAAAGTTTAGTTCTGCCAGCTACTTCTTTTATAGAACTATATTAATGCTGCAGCAGCCATTCTTGGAAACATTACTATAGACATTAGTTCTTTCTTTAGTCTAATTTTAGCTTTACTGCATCAACAAACATCGGTTAATCAACTTTTTATTTATCAAAGAAAACAAAATATAAACACAAAAAGTATGGATTAACGCACTTTATTAGCTACAATTCATATTATAAAGAGTATTGCGCTCATCGTTCTTTAAAACTTTAGTTCTGCAAGCTACTTCTTTTATAGCACTATATTAGTGATGCAGCAACCATTTTTGGAAACATTACTATAGACATTAGTTCTTTCTTTAGTCTTATTTCAGCTTTACTGAATCAACAAACATAGATTAATCAAATGTTTATTTTCTCAAAGAAAACAAAATATAAACACAAAAAGTGTGGATTAACGCACTTTATTAGCTACAATTCATATTATAAAGAGTATTGCGCTCATCGTTCTTTAAAACTTTAGTTCTGCCAGCTACTTCTTTTATAGAACTATATTAATGCTGCAGCAGCCATTCTTGGAAACATTACTATAGACATTAGTTCTTTCTTTGGTCTAATTTTAGCTTTACTGCATCAACAAACATCGATTAATTAAATGTTTATTTTGTCAAAGAAAGCAAAATATCAACACAAAAAGTGTGGATTGACGCACTTTATTAGCTACAATTCATATTATAAAGAGCATTGCACTCATCGTTCTTTAAAACTTTAGTTCTGCCAGCTAATTCTTTTATAGCACTATATTAGTGTTGCAGGAACCGTTCTTGGAAACATTACTATAGGCATTAGTTGCTTCTTTAGTCTTATTTTAGCTTTACTGCATTAACAAACATCGATTAATTAAATGTTTATTTTGTCAAAGAAAGCAAAATATAAACACAAAAAGTGTGGATTGACGCACTTTATTAGCTACAATTCATATTATAAAGAGCATTGCACTCATCGTTCTTTAAAACTTTAGTTCTGCAAGCTAATTCTTTTATAGCACTATATTAGTGTTGCAGGAACCGTTCTTGGAAACATTACACTAGACATTAGTTGTTTCTTTAGTCTAATTTTAGCTTTACTGCATCAACAAACATCGATTAATTAAATGTTTATTTGCTCAATGAAAACAAAATATAAACACAAAAGGTGTGGATTAATGCACTTTATTAGCTACAATTCATATTATAAAGAGCATTGCGCTCATCGTTCATTAAAACATAGTTGTTTCCTTAGTCTTACTTTAGCTTTATTGCATCAACAAACATCGATTATTTAAATGTTTATTTTCTCAAAGAAAACAAAATATCAACACATAAAGTGTAGATTAACGTACTTTATTAGCTACAATACATATTGTAAAGAGTATTGCACTCATCGTTCTTTAAAAGTTTAGTTCTGCAAGCTACTTCTTTTATAGCACTATATTAGTGATGCAGCAACCATTCTTGGAAACATTACTATAGACATTAGTTCTTTCTTTAGTCTTATTTTAGCTTTACTGCATCAACAAACATAGATTAATCAAATGTTTATTTTCTCAAAGAAAACAAAATATAAACACAAAAAGTATGGATTAACGCACTTTATTAGCTACAATTCATATTATAAAGAGTATTGCGCTCATCGTTCTTTAAAACTTTAGTTCTGCCAGCTACTTCTTTTATAGAACTATATTAATGCTGCAGCAGCCATTCTTGGAAACATTACTATAGACATTAGTTCTTTCTTTGGTCTAATTTTAGCTTTACTGCATCAACAAACATCGATTAATTAAATGTTTATTTTCTCAAAGAAAACAAAATAAAAAAACAAAAAGTGTGGATTAAAGCACTTTATTAGCTACAATTCATATTATAAAGAGCATTGCACTCATTGTTCTTTAAAACTTTAGTTCTGCCAGCTAATTCTTTTATAGCACTATATTTGTGTTGCAGGAACCGTTCTTGGAAACATTACTATACAAAAACAAAAAAGTGTGGATTAACGCACTTTTTATTAGCTACAATTCATATTATAAATAGTATTGCGCTAATCGTTCTTTAAAACTTTAGTTCTGCCAGCTACTTCTTTTATAGCACTATATTAGTGCTGCAGCAACCATTCTTGGAAACATTATTATAGACATTAGTTCTTTCTTTAGTCTTATTTTAGCTTAAATGTTTATTTTCTCAAAGAAAACAAAATATAAACACAAAAAGTGTGGATTACCGCACTTTATTAGCTACAATTCATATTATAAAGAGTATTGCGCTCATCGTTCTTTAAAACTTTAGTTCTGCCAGTGACTTCTTTTATACCACTATATTAGTGCTGCAGCGACCATTGTAGAAAACATTACTATAGACATTAGTCATTTCTTTGGTCTTATTTTAGCTTTACTGCATCAATAAACATCGATTAATTAAATGTTTACTTTCTGAATGAAAACAATAGACAAACACTAAAAGTTTGGATAAACGCACTTTATTAGCTACAATTCATATTATAAAAAGTATTATTTAAAATTTAGTTCTGCTAGTTACTTCTTTTATAGCACTATATTAGTGCTGCAGCAACCATTCTTGAAAACATTATTATAGACATTAGTTCTTTCCTTACTGTCTTTATTGTCTTACTTTAGCTTTACTGAATCAACAAACATCGATTAATTAAATGTTTGTTTTCTCAAAGAAAACAAAATATAAACACAAAAAGTGTGGATTACCGCACTTTATTAGCTACAATTCATATTATAAAGAGTATTGCGCTCATCGTTCTTTAAAACTTTAGTTCTGCCAGTGACTTCTTTTATACCACTATATTAGTGCTGCAGCAACCAATGTAGAAAACATTACTATCGACATTAGTTCTTTCTTTGGTCTTATTTTAGCTTTACTGCATCAATAAACATCGATTAATTTAATGTTTACTTTCCCAAAGAAAACAATAGATAAAAACAAAAAGTTTGGATTAACGCACTTTATTAGCTACAATTCATATTATAAAGAGCATTGCGCTCATCGTTCTGCCAGTTCCACCAGTGACTTATTTTATGGCACTATATCAGTGCTGCAGCAACCATTCTAGGAAACATTACTATAGACATTAGTTCTTTCTTCAGTCTTATTTTAGCTTTACTGCATCAACAAACATCGTTTAATTAAATGTTTATTTTCTCAAAGAAAAACAAAATGTAAACACAAAAAGTATGGATTAACGCACTTTATTAGCTACAATTCATATTATAAAGAGTATTGCGCTCATCGTTCTTTAAAACTTTAGTTCTGCCAGTGACTTCTTTTATACCACTATATTAGTGCTGCAGCAACCAATGTAGAAAACATTACTATCGACATTAGTTCTTTCTTTGGTCTTATTTTAGCTTTACTGCATCAATAAACATCGATTAATTTAATGTTTACTTTCTCAAAGAAAACAATAGATAAAAACAAAAAGTTTGGATTAACGCACTTTATTAGCTACAATTCATATTATAAAGAGCATTGCGCTCATCGTTCTGCCAGTTCCACCAGTGACTTATTTTATGGCACTATATCAGTGCTGCAGCAACCATTCTAGGAAACATTACTATAGACATTAGTTCTTTCTTCAGTCTTATTTTAGCTTTACTGCATCAACAAACATCGTTTAATTAAATGTTTATTTTCTCAAAGAAAAACAAAATGTAAACACAAAAAGTATGGATTAACGCACTTTATTAGCTACAATTCATATTATAAAGAGCATTGCGCTCATCGTTCATTAAAACATAGTTGTTTCCTTAGTCTTACTTTAGCTTTATTGCATCAACAAACATCGATTATTTAAATGTTTATTTTCTCAAAGAAAACAAAATATCAACACATAAAGTGTAGATTAACGTACTTTATTAGCTACAATACATATTGTAAAGAGTATTGCACTCATCGTTCTTTAAAAGTTTAGTTCTGCAAGCTACTTCTTTTATAGCACTATATTAGTGATGCAGCAACCATTCTTGGAAACATTACTATAGACATTAGTTCTTTCTTTAGTCTTATTTTAGCTTTACTGCATCAACAAACATCGATTAATCAAATGTTTATTTTCTCAAAGAAAACAAAATATAAACACAAAAAGTATGGATTAACGCACTTTATTAGCTACAATTCATATTATAAAGAGTATTGCGCTCATCGTTCTTTAAAACTTTAGTTCTGCCAGCTACTTCTTTTATAGAACTATATTAATGCTGCAGCAGCCATTCTTGGAAACATTACTATAGACATTAGTTCTTTCTTTGGTCTAATTTTAGCTTTACTGCATCAACAAACATCGATTAATTAAATGTTTATTTTCTCAAAGAAAACAAAATATAAAAACAAAAAGTGTGGATTAAAGCACTTTATTAGCTACAATTCATATTATAAAGAGCATTGCACTCATTGTTCTTTAAAACTTTAGTTCTGCCAGCTAATTCTTTTATAGCACTATATTAGTGTTGCAGGAACCGTTCTTGGAAACATTACTATACAAAAACAAAAAAGTGTGGATTAACGCACTTTTTATTAGCTACAATTCATATTATAAATAGTATTGCGCTAATCGTTCTTTAAAACTTTAGTTCTGCCAGCTACTTCTTTTATAGCACTATATTAGTGCTGCAGCAACCATCCTTGGAAACATTATTATAGACATTAGTTCTTTCTTTAGTCTTATTTTAGCTTAAATGTTTATTTTCTCAAAGAAAACAAAATATAAACACAAAAAGTGTGGATTACCGCACTTTATTAGCTACAATTCATATTATAAAGAGTATTGCGCTCATCGTTCTTTAAAACTTTAGTTCTGCCAGTGAATTCTTTTATACCACTATATTAGTGCTGCAGCAACCAATGTAGAAAACATTACTATCGACATTAGTTCTTTCTTTGGTCTTATTTTAGCTTTACTGCATCAATAAACATCGATTAATTTAATGTTTACTTTCTCAAAGAAAACAATAGATAAAAACAAAAAGTTTGGATTAACGCACTTTATTAGCTACAATTCATATTATAAAGAGCATTGCGCTCATCGTTCTGCCAGTTCCACCAGTGACTTATTTTATGGCACTATATCAGTGCTGTAGCAACCATTCTAGGAAACATTACTATAGACATTAGTTCATTCTTCAGTCTTATTTTAGCTTTACTGCATCAACAAACATCGTTTAATTAAATGTTTATTTTCTCAAAGAAAAACAAAATGTAAACACAAAAAGTATGGATTAACGCACTTTATTAGCTACAATTCATATTATAAAGAGTATTGCGCTCATCGTACATTAAAACATAGTTGTTTCCTTAGTCTTACTTTAGCTTTATTGCATCAACAAACATCGATTATTTAAATGTTTATTTTCTCAAAGAAAACAAAATATCAACACATAAAGTGTAGATTAACGTACTTTATTAGCTACAATACATATTGTAAAGAGTATTGCACTCATCGTTCTTTAAAAGTTTAGTTCTGCAAGCTCTTTCTTTTATAGCACTATATTAGTGATGCAGCAACCATTCTTGGAAACATTACTATAGACATTAGTTCTTTCTTTAGTCTTATTTTAGCTTTACTGCATCAACAAACATAGATTAATCAAATGTTTATTTTCTCAAAGAAAACAAAATATAAACACAAAAAGTATGGATTAACGCACTTTATTAGCTACAATTCATATTATAAAGAGTATTGCGCTCATCGTTCTTTAAAACTTTAGTTCTGCCAGCTACTTCTTTTATAGAACTATATTAATGCTGCAGCAGCCATTCTTGGAAACATTACTATAGACATTAGTTCTTTCTTTGGTCTAATTTTAGCTTTACTGCATCAACAAACATCGATTAATTAAATGTTTATTTTCTCAAAGAAAACAAAATATAAAAACAAAAAGTGTGGATTAAAGCACTTTATTAGCTACAATTCATATTATAAAGAGCATTGCACTCATTGTTCTTTAAAACTTTAGTTCTGCCAGCTAATTCTTTTATAGCACTATATTAGTGTTGCAGGAACCGTTCTTGGAAACATTACTATACAAAAACAAAAAAGTGTGGATTAACGCACTTTTTATTAGCTACAATTCATATTATAAATAGTATTGCGCTAATCGTTCTTTAAAACTTTAGTTCTGCCAGCTACTTCTTTTATAGCACTATATTAGTGCTGCAGCAACCATTCTTGGAAACATTATTATAGACATTAGTTCTTTCTTTAGTCTTATTTTAGCTTAAATGTTTATTTTCTCAAAGAAAACAAAATATAAACACAAAAAGTGTGGATTACTGCACTTTATTAGCTACAATTCATATTATAAAGAGTATTGCGCTCATCGTTCTTTAAAACTTTAGTTCTGCCAGTGACTTCTTTTATACCACTATATTAGTGCTGCAGCGACCATTGTAGAAAACATTACTATAGACATTAGTCATTTCTTTGGTCTTATTTTAGCTTTACTGCATCAATAAACATCGATTAATTAAATGTTTACTTTCTGAATGAAAACAATAGACAAACACTAAAAGTTTGGATTAACGCACTTTATTAGCTACAATTCATATTATAAAAAGTATTATTTAAAATTTAGTTCTGCTAGTTACTTCTTTTATAGCACTATATTAGTGCTGCAGCAACCATTCTTGAAAACATTATTATAGACATTAGTTCTTTCCTTACTGTCTTTATTGTCTTACTTTAGCTTTACTGAATCAACAAACATCGATTAATTAAATGTTTGTTTTCTCAAAGAAAACAAAATATAAACACAAAAAGTGTGGATTACCGCACTTTATTAGCTACAATTCATATTATAAAGAGTATTGCGCTCATCGTTCTTTAAAACTTTAGTTCTGCCAGTGACTTCTTTTATACCACTATATTAGTGCTGCAGCAACCAATGTAGAAAACATTACTATCGACATTAGTTCTTTCTTTGGTCTTATTTTAGCTTTACTGCATCAATAAACATCGATTAATTTAATGTTTACTTTCTCAAAGAAAACAATAGATAAAAACAAAAAGTTTGGATTAACGCACTTTATTAGCTACAATTCATATTATAAAGAGCATTGCGCTCATCGTTCTGCCAGTTCCACCAGTTACTTATTTTATGGCACTATATCAGTGCTGCAGCAACCATTCTAGGAAACATTACTATAGACATTAGTTCTTTCTTCAGTCTTATTTTAGCTTTACTGCATCAACAAACATCGTTTAATTAAATGTTTATTTTCTCAAAGAAAAACAAAATGTAAACACAAAAAGTGTGGATTACCGCACGTTATTAGCTACAATTCATATTATAAAGGGTATTGCGCTCATCGTTCTTCAAAACTTTAGTTCTGCCAGCTGCTTCTTTTATAGCACTATATTAGTGCTGGAGCAACCATTCTTGGAAATATTACTATATACATTAGTTCTTTCTTTATTCTTATTTTAGCTTTACTGCATCAACAAACATCGATTAATTAAATGTATATTTTCTCAAAGAAAAACAAAATGTAAACACAAAAAGTGTGGATTACCGCACGTTATTAGCTACAATTCATATTATAAAGGGTATTGCGCTCATCGTTCTTTAAAACTTTAGTTCTGCCAGTGACTTCTTTTATACCACTATATTAGTGCTGCAGCGACCAATATAGAAATAATTACTATAGACATTAGTTCTTTCTTTATTCTTATTTTAGCTTTCCTGCATCAACAAACATCGATTAATTAAATGTATATTTTCTCATAGAAAACAAAATATAAATACAAAAAGTGTGGATGAACGCACCTTATTAGCTACATTTCATATTATAAAGGGTATTGCGGTCATCGTTCTTTAAAACTTTAGTTCTGCCAGCTACTTCTTTTATAGCACTATATTAGTGATACAGGAACCATTCTTGGAAACATTAATATAGACATTAGTTCTTTCTTTAGTCTTATTTTAGCTTTACTGCATCAACAAAGATCAATTAATTAAATGTTTATTTTCCCAAAGAAAACAAAATATAAATGCAAAAAGTGTGTATTAACTCACTTTATTAGCTACAATTCATATTATAATGAGTATTGCGCTCATCGATCTTTAAAACTTTAGTTCTGCCAGTGACTTCTTTTATAAACTATAACAGTGCTGCAGGAACCATTCTTGGAAACATTAATATAGACATTAGTTCTTTCTTTACTCTTATTTTAGCTTTACTACATCAACAAAGATCAATTAATTAAATGTTTATTTTCCCAAAGAAAAAAAAATATAGATGCAAAAAGTGTGTATTAACGCACTTTATTAGCTACTATTCATATTATAAAGAGTATTGCGCTCATCGTTCTTTAAAACTTTAGTTCTGCCGGTGACTTCTTTTATACCACTATATTAGTGCTGCAGCTACCATTGTAGGAAACATTACTATAGACATTAGTTCTTTCTTTAGTCTTATTTAAGCTTAAATGTTAATTTGCTCAAAGAAAACAATATATAAACACAAAAAGTTTGCATTAACGCACTTTATTAGCTACAATTCATATTATAAAGAGCATTGCGCTCATCGTTCTGCCAGTTCCACCAGTGACTTATTTTATGGCACTATATTAGTGCTGCAGCAACTATTCTAGGAAACATTACTATAGACATTAGTTCTTTCTTCAGTCTTATTTTAGCTTTACTGCATCAACAAACATCGTTTTATTAAATGTTTATTTTCTCAAAGAAAAACAAAATGAAAACACAAAAAGTGTGGATTACCGCACGTTATTAGCTACGATTCATATTATAAAGAGTATTGCGCTCATCGTTCTTTAAAACTTTAGTTCTGCCAGCTGCTTCTTTTACAGCAATATATTAGTGCTGGAGCAACCATTCTTGGAAATATTACTATATACATTAGTTCTTTCTTTATTCTTATTTTAGCTTTACTACATCAACAAACATCGATTAATTAAATGTATATTTTCTCATAGAAAACAAAATATAAATACAAAAAGTGTGGATTAACGCACTTTATTAGCTACAATTCATATTATAAAGAGCATTGCGCTCATCGTTCTGCCAGTTCCACCAGTGACTTCTTTTATGGCACTATATTAGTGCTGCAACAACCATTGTAGGAAACATTACTATAGACATTAGTTCTTTCTTTAGTCTTAATTTAGCTTTACTGCAACAATAAATATCGATTATTTAAATGTTTTTTTTCTAAAGGAAAACAAAATATAAAAACAAAAAGTTTGGATTAACGCACTTTATTAGCAACATTTCATATTATAAAGGGTATTGCGCTCATCGTTCTTTAAAACTTTAGTTCTGCCAGTTACTTCTTTTATAGCACTATATTAGTGCTGCAGGAACCATTCTTGGAAACATTAATATAGACATTAGTTCTTTCTTCAGTCTTATTTTAGCTTTACTGCATCAACAAACATCGATTAATTAAATGTTTATTTTCTCAAAGGAAACATAATATAAAAACAAAAAAGTGTGGATTACCGCACTTTTATTACCTACATATCATATTATAAGAAGTATTGCGCTCATCGTTCTTTACAACTTTAGTTCTCACAGCTACTTCTTTTTTAGCACTATATTAGTGCTGCAGGAACCATTCTTGGAAACATTAATATAGACTTAAGTTCTCCCTTTACTCTTAATTTAGCTTTACTGCATCAACAAACATCGATTAATTAAATGATTATTTTCTCAAAGAAAACAAAATATAATCACAAAAAGTGTGGATTGACGCACTTTTTTGGCTACAATTCATATTATAAAGAGCATTGCGCTCATCGTTCTTTAAAACTTTAGTTCTGCCAGCTACTTCTTTTATAGCACTATATTAGTGCTGCAGGAACCATTCTTGGAAACATTGATATAGACATTAGTTCTTTCTTAAGTCTTATTTTAGCTTTACTGTATCAACAAACATCGATTAATTAAATGTTTATTTTCTAAAATAAAACAAATTATAATCACAAAAAGTGTTGATTACCGCACTTTTATTAGCTACATATCATATTATAAAGAGTATTGCGCTAATCAATCCTTACAACTTTAGTTCTGCCAGCTAGTTCTTTTATAGCACTATATTAGTGCTGCAGCAACCATTCTTGGAAACATTATTATAGACATTAGTTCTTTCTTTGGTCTTATTTTAGCTTTACTGGAACAATAAACATCGATTATTTAAATGTTTATTTTCTCAAGGAAAACAAAATATAAAAACAAAATTGTGTGGATTAACGCACTTTATTGACTACAATTCATATTATAAAGAGTATTGCGCTCATCGTTCTGCCAGTTCTGCCAGTTACTTCTTTTATGGCACTATATTAGTGCTGCAGCAACGATTCTAGGAAACATTACTATAGACATTAGTTCTTTCTTCAGTCTTATTTTAGCTTTACTGCATCAACAAACATCGATTAATTAAATGTTTATTTTCTCAAAGGAAACATAATATAAAAACAAAAAAGTGTGGATTAACGCACTTTTTATTAGCTTCAATTCATATTATAAATAGTATTGCGCTCATCGTTCTTTAAAACATTAGTTCTGCCATCTACTTCTTTCATAGCACTATATTAGTGCTGCATTAACCATTCTTTGAAACATTATTATAGACATTAGTTCTTTCTTTACTGTCTTTTTGTCTTACTTTGGCTTTACTGCATCAGCAAACATCGATTAATTCAATGTTTATTTTCTAAAAAAAAACAAAATATCAACACAAAATGTGTTGATTAACGCAATTTATTAGCTACAATTCTAATTACAATTTTAAGAGTATTGCGCTCATCGTTTTTACAACTTTGGTTCTGCCAGCTACTTCTTTTATAGCACTATATTACTGCTGCAGCAACAATTCTTTGAAACATTACTATAGACATTAGTTCTCTCTTTAGTTTTATTTTAGCTTTACCGCATCAACAAACATCGATTAATTAAATATTTATTTTCTAAAAGAAAACAAAACATAAACACAAAAAGTGTGGATTGATGCATTTTTTTAGCTACAATTCATATTATAAAGGGTAATGCGCTCATCGGTCTTTAAAACTTTAGTTCTGCCAGCTACTTCTTTTATAGAACTATATTAGTGCTGCAGCAACCATTCTTCGAAACATTACTATAGACAATAGTTCTTTCTTTAGTCTTATTTTAGCTATACTGCATCAACAAACATCGATTAATTAAATGTTTATTTTCTCAAAGAAAACAAGATATAAAAACAAAAAAGTGTGGATTAACGCACTTTATTAGCAACAATTTATATTATAAAGGGTATTGCGCTCATCGTTCTTTCAAACTTTAGTTCTCTCAGCTACTTCTTTTATAGCACTATATTAGTGATGCAGCAACCATTCTTGGAAACATTATTATAGACATTAGTTCTTTCTTTAGTCTTATTTTAGCTTAAATATTTATTTTCTCAATGAAAAAAAAATATATAAACACAAAAAGTGTGGATGGACGCACTTTATTAGCTACAATTCATATTATAAAGAGTATTTAGCTCATCGTTCTTTAAAACTTTAGTTCTGCCAGCTACTTCTTTCATAGCACTATATTAGTGCAGCAACAACCATTGTAGGAGACATTACTATAGACATTAGTTCTTTCTTTAGTCTTATTTTAGCTTACCGGAATCAACAAACATCGATTAATTAAATGTTTATTTTCTCAAGGAAAACAAAATATAAACGCAAAAAGTTTGGATTAATGCACTTTCTTAGAAACAACTCGTATAATAAAGGGTATTGCGCTCATCGTTCTTTAAAACTTTAGTTCTGCCAGTGACTTCTTTTATAAACTATATTAGTGCTGCAGGAACCATTCTTGGAAACATTAATATAGACATTAGCTCTTTCTTTACTCTTATTTTAGCTTTACTGCATCAACAAACATCAATTAATTAAATGTTTATTTTCCCAAAGAAAACAAAATATAAACACAAAAAGTGTGTATTAACGCACTTTATTAGCTACAATTCATATTATAAAGAGTATTGCGCTCATCGTTCTTTACAACTTTAGTTCTGCCAGCTACTTCTATAATAGCACTATATTAGTGCCGCAGCATCCATTCTTGGAAACATTATTATAGACATTAGTTCTTTCTTTAGTCTTATTTTAGCTTTACTGGAACAATAAACATCGATTAATTAAATGTTTATTTTCTCAAAGAAAACAAAATATAAACACAAAAAGTTTGGATTAACGCACTTTTTTTAGCTACAATTCATATAATAAAGAGTATTGTGCTCATCGTTCTTTAAAACTTTAGTTCGGCCAGCTACTTCTTTTATAGCACTATATTAGTGATGCAGCAACCATTCTTGGAAAGATTATTATAGACATTAGTTCTTTCTTTAGTCTTATTTTAGCTTAAATGTTTATTTTCTCAAAGAAAACAAAATATAAACACAAAAAGTGTGGATTACCGCACTTTATTAGTTACAATTCATATAATAAAGAGTATTGCGCTCGTCGTTCTTTACCACTTTAATTCTGCTAGCTACTTCTTTTATAGCACTATATTAGTGCTGCAGCAACCATTCTTGAAAATATTATTATAGACATTAGTTCTCTCTTTACTGTCTTTATTGTCTTACTTTAGCTTTACTGCATCAACAAACATCGATTAATTAAATGTTTGTTTTCTCAAAGAAAACAAAATATAAATACAAAAAGTGTTGATGGACGCACTTTATTAGCTACAATTCATATTATAAAGAGTATTGAGCTCATCGTTCTTTAAAACTTTAGTTCTGCCAGCTACTTCTTTCATAGCACTATATTAGTGCTGCAACAACCATTGTAGGAGACATTACTATAGACATTAGTTCTTTCTTTAGTCTTATTTTAGCTTAACTGCATCAACAAACATCGATTAATTAAATGTTTATTTTTCCAAAGAAAGCAAAATATAAATACAAAAAAGTGTGTATTAACGCACTTTATTAGCTAAAATTCATATTATAAAGAGTATTGAGCTCATCGTTCTTTAAAACTTTAGCTCTGCCAGTGACTTCTTTTATAGCACTATATTAGTGCTGCAGCAACCATTCTTGGAAACATTATTATAGACATTAGTTCTTTCTTTAGTCTTATTTTAGCTTAAATGTTTATTTTCTCAAAGAAAACAAATTATAAACACAAAAAGTGTGGATTACCGCACTTTATTAGCTACAATTCATATCATAAAGAGTATTGCGCTCATCGTTCTTTAAAACTTTAGTTCTGCCAGTGACTTCTTTTATACCACTATATTAGTGCTGCAGCGACCAAAGAGAAAACATTACTATAGACATTAGTTCTTTTTTTGGTCTTATTTTAGCTTTACTGCATCAATAAACATCGATTAATTAAATGTTTACTTTCTCAAAGAACACAATAGATAAACACAAAAAGTTTGGATTAACGCACTTTATTAGCTACAATTCATAATATAAAGAGCATTGCGCTCATCGTTCTGCCAGTTCCACCAGTGACTTATTTTATGGCACTATATTAGTGCTGCAGCAACCATTCTTGGAAACATTACTATAGACATTAGTTCTTTCTTTAGTCTTATTTTAGCTTTACTGCATCAACAAACATAGATTAATCAAATGTTTATTTTCTCAAAGAAAACAAAATATAAACACAAAAAGTGTGGATTAACTTACTTTATTAGCTACACTTCATATTATAAAGAGTATTGCGCTCATCGTTCTTTAAAACTTTAGTTCTGCCAGCTACTTCTTTTATAGAACTATATTAATGCTGCAGCGGCCATTCTTGGAAACATTACTATAGACATTAGTTCTTTCTTTAGTCTTATTTTAGCTTTATTGCATCAACAAATATCGATTAATTAAATGTTTATTTTCTCAAAGAAATCAAAATATCAACACATAAAGTGTGGATTAACGTACTTTATTAGCTACAATACATATTGTAAAGAGTATTGCGCTCATCGTTCTTTAAAAGTTTAGTTCTGCCAGCTACTTCTTTTATAGCACTATATTAGTGATGCAGCAACCATTCTTGGAAACATTACTATAGACATTAGTTCTTTCTTTAGTCTTATTTTAGCTTTACTGCATCAACAAACATAGATTAATCAAATGTTAATTTTCTCAAAGAAAACAAAATATAAACACAAAAAGTGTGGATTAACGCACTTTATTAGCTACAATTCATATTATAAAGAGTATTGCGCTCATCATTGTTTAAAACGTTAGTTCTGCCAGCTACTTCTTTTATAGAACTATATTAATGCTGCAGCAGCCATTCTTGGAAACATTACTATAGACATTAGTTCTTTCTTTAGTCTATTATTAGCTTTACTGCATCAACAAACATCGATTAATTAAATGTTTATTTTGTCAAAGAAAGCAAAATATCAACACAAAAAGTGTGGATTGACGCACTTTATTAGCTACAATTCATATTATAAAGAGCATTGCACTCATCGTTCTTTAAAACTTTAGTTCTGCCAGCTACTTCTTTTATAGCACTATATTAGTGTTGCAGGAACCGTTCTTGGAAACATTACTATAGGCATTAGTTGCTTCTTTAGTCTTATTTTAGCTTTACTGCATTAACAAACATCGATTAATTAAATGTTTATTTTGTCAAAGAAAGCAAAATATAAACACAAAAAGTGTGGATTGACCCACTTTATTAGCTACAATTCATATTATAAAGAGTATTGCGCTCATCGTTCTTTAAAACTTTAGTTCTGCCAGCTACTTCTTTTATAGAACTATATTAGTGATGCAGCAGCAGCCATTCTTGGAAACATTACTATAGACATTAGTTCTTTCTTTAGTCTTATTTTAGCTTTACTGCATCAACAAACATAGATTAATCAAATGTTAATTTTCTCAAAGAAAACAAAATATAAACACAAAAAGTGTGGATTAACGCACTTTATTAGCTACAATTCATATTATAAAGAGTATTGCGCTCATCATTGTTTAAAACGTTAGTTCTGCCAGCTACTTCTTTTATAGCACTATATTAGGGCTGCAGCAACCATTCTTAGAAACATTACTATACACATTAGTTCTTTTTTTTAGTCTTATTTTAGCTTTACTGCATCAACAAACATAGATTAATCAAATGTTTATTTTCTCAAAGAAAACAAAATATAAACACAAAAAGTGTGGATTAACGTACTTTATTAGCTACACTTCATATTATAAAGAGTATTGCGCTCATCGTTATTTAAAACTTTAGTTCTGCCAGCTACTTCTTTTATAGAACTATATTAATGCTGCAGCAGCCATTCTTGGAAACATTACTATAGACATTAGTTCTTTCTTTAGTCTTATTTTATCTTTATTGCATCAACAAATATCGATTACTTAAATGTTTATTTTCTCAAAGAAAACAAATTATAAAAACAAAAAGTGTGGATTAACGCACTTTATTAGCTACATTTCATATTATAAAGAGCATTGCACTCATCGTTCTTTAAAAGTTTAGTTCTGCCAGCTAATTCTTTTATAGCACTATATTAGTGATGCAGCAACCATTCTTGGAAACATTACTATAGACATTAGTTCTTTCTTTAATCTTATTTTAGCTTTACTGCATCAACAAACATCGATTAACAAAATATTTCTTTTCTCAATGAAAACAAAATATAAACACAAAAGGTATGGATTAATGCACTTCATTAGCTACAATTCATATTATAAAGAACATTGCGCTCATCGTTCATTAAAACTTTATTTCTGCCAGCTACTTCTTTTATAGCACTATATTAATGCTGCAGCAACCATTCTTGGAAACATTACACTAGATATTAGTTGTTTCTTTAGTCTATTTTTAGCTTTACTGCATCAACAAACATCGATTAATTAAATGTTTATTTTCTCAAAGAAAACAAAATATAAACACAAAAAGTGTGGATTAACGCACTTAATTAGCTACAATTCATATTATAAAGAGCAGTGCGCTCATCGTTCATTAAAACTTTAGTTCTGCCAGCTACTTCTTTTAAAGCACCCTATATTAATGCTGCAGCAACCATTCTTGGAAACATTAATATGGACATTAGTTCTTTCTTTAGTCTTATTTTAGCTTTATTGCATCAAAAAACATCGATTAATTAAATGTTTATTTTCTCAAAGAAAACAAAATATCAACACATAAAGTGTGGATTAACGTACTTTATTAGCTACACTTCATATTATAAAGAGTATTGCGCTCATCGTTCTTTAAAACTTTAGTTCTGCCAGCTACTTCTTTTATAGAACTATATTAATGCTGCAGCAGCCATTCTTGGAAACATTACTATAGACATTAGTTCTTTCTTTAGTCTTATTTTAGCTTTATTGCATCAACAAATATCGATTAATTAAATGTTTATTTTCTCAAAGAAATCAAAATATCAACACATAAAGTGTGGATTAACGTACTTTATTAGCTACAATACATATTGTAAAGAGTATTGCGCTCATCGTTCTTTAAAAGTTTAGTTCTGCCAGCTACTTCTTTTATAGCACTATATTAGTGATGCAGCAACCATTTTTGGAAACATTACTATAGACATTAGTTCTTTCTTTAGTCTTATTTTAGCTTTACTGCATCAACAAACATAGATTAATCAAATGTTTATTTTCTCAAAGAAAACAAAATATAAACACAAAAAGTGTGGATTAACGCACTTTATTAGCTACAATTCATATTATAAAGAGTATTGCGCTCATCGTTCTTTAAAACTTTAGTTCTGCCAGCTACTTCTTTTATAGAACTATATTAATGCTGCAGCAGCCATTCTTGGAAACATTACTATAGACATTAGTTCTTTCTTTGGTCTAATTTTAGCTTTACTGCATCAACAAACATCGATTAATTAAATGTTTATTTTGTCAAAGAAAGCAAAATATCAACACAAAAAGTGTGGATTGACGCACTTTATTAGCTACAATTCATATTATAAAGAGCATTGCACTCATCGTTCTTTAAAACTTTAGTTCTGCCAGCTAATTCTTTTATAGCACTATATTAGTGTTGCAGGAACCGTTCTTGGAAACATTACTATAGGCATTAGTTGCTTCTTTAGTCTTATTTTAGCTTTACTGCATTAACAAACATCGATTAATTAAATGTTTATTTTGTCAAAGAAAGCAAAATATAAACACAAAAAGTGTGGATTGACGCACTTTATTAGCTACAATTCATATTATAAAGAGCATTGCACTCATCGTTCTTTAAAACTTTAGTTCTGCAAGCTAATTCTTTTATAGCACTATATTAGTGTTGCAGGAACCGTTCTTGGAAACATTACACTAGACATTAGTTGTTTCTTTAGTCTTATTTTAGCTTTACTGCATCAACAAACATCGATTAATTAAATGTTTATTTGCTCAATGAAAACAAAATATAAACACAAAAGGTGTGGATTAATGCACTTTATTAGCTACAATTCATATTATAAAGAGCATTGCACTCATCGTTCATTAAAACATAGTTGTTTCCTTAGTCTTACTTTAGCTTTATTGCATCAACAAACATCGATTATTTAAATGTTTATTTTCTCAAAGAAAGCAAAATATCAACACATAAAGTGTAGATTAACGTACTTTATTAGCTACAATACATATTGTAAAGAGTATTGCACTCATCGTTCTTTAAAAGTTTAGGTCTGCAAGCTACTTCTTTTATAGCACTATATTAGTGATGCAGCAACCATTCTTGGAAACATTACTATAGACATTAGTTCTTTCTTTAGTCTTATTTTAGCTTTACTGCATCAACAAACATAGATTAATCAAATGTTTATTTTCTCAAAGAAAACAAAATATAAACACAAAAAGTATGGATTAACGCACTTTATTAGCTACAATTCATATTATAAAGAGTATTGCGCTCATCGTTCTTTAAAACTTTAGTTCTGCCAGCTACTTCTTTTATAGAACTATATTAATGCTGCAGCAGCCATTCTTGGAAACATTACTATAGACATTAGTTCTTTCTTTGGTCTAATTTTAGCTTTACTGCATCAACAAACATCGGTTAATTAAATGTTTATTTTCTCAAAGAAAACAAAATATAAAAACAAAAAGTGTGGATTAAAGCACTTTATTAGCTACAATTCATATTATAAAGAGCATTGCACTCATTGTTCTTTAAAACTTTAGTTCTGCCAGCTAATTCTTTTATAGCACTATATTAGTGTTGCAGGAACCGTTCTTGGAAACATTACTATACAAAAACAAAAAAGTGTGGATTAACGCACTTTTTATTAGCTACAATTCATATTATAAATAGTATTGCGCTAATCGTTCTTTAAAACTTTAGTTCTGCCAGCTACTTCTTTTATAGCACTATATTAGTGCTGCAGCAACCATTCTTGGAAACATTATTATAGACATTAGTTCTTTCTTTAGTCTTATTTTAGCTTAAATGTTTATTTTCTCAAAGAAAACAAAATATAAACACAAAAAGTGTGGATTACTGCACTTTATTAGCTACAATTCATATTATAAAGAGTATTGCGCTCATCGTTCTTTAAAACTTTAGTTCTGCCAGTGACTTCTTTTATACCACTATATTAGTGCTGCAGCGACCATTGTAGAAAACATTACTATAGACATTAGTCATTTCTTTGGTCTTATTTTAGCTTTACTGCATCAATAAACATCGATTAATTAAATGTTTACTTTCTGAATGAAAACAATAGACAAACACTAAAAGTTTGGATTAACGCACTTTATTAGCTACAATTCATATTATAAAAAGTATTATTTAAAATTTAGTTCTGCTAGTTACTTCTTTTATAGCACTATATTAGTGCTGCAGCAACCATTCTTGAAAACATTATTATAGACATTAGTTCTTTCCTTACTGTCTTTATTGTCTTACTTTAGCTTTACTGAATCAACAAACATCGATTAATTAAATGTTTGTTTTCTCAAAGAAAACAAAATATAAACACAAAAAGTGTGGATGGACGCTTTTTATTAGCTACAATTCATATTATAAAGAGTATTGAGCTCATCGTTCTTTAAAACTTTAGTTCTGCCAGCTACTTCTTTCATAGCACTATATTAATGCTGCAGGAACCATTCTTGGAAACATTACTATAGACATTAGTTCTTTCTTCAGTCTTATTTTAGCTTTACTGCATCAACAAACATCAATTAATTAAATGTTTATTTTCCCAAAGAATACAAAATATAAACACAAAAAGTGTGTATTAACGCACTTTATTAGCTACAATTCATATTATAAAGAGTATTGCGCTCATCGTTCTTTAAAACTTTAGTTCTGCCAGTGACTTCTTTTATACCACTATATTAGTGCTGCAGCAACCAATGTAGAAAACATTACTATCGACATTAGTTCTTTCTTTGGTCTTATTTTAGCTTTACTGCATCAATAAACATCGATTAATTTAATGTTTACTTTCTCAAAGAAAACAATAGATAAAAACAAAAAGTTTGGATTAACGCACTTTATTAGCTACAATTCATATTATAAAGAGCATTGCGCTCATCGTTCTGCCAGTTCCACCAGTGACTTATTTTATGGCACTATATCAGTGCTGCAGCAACCATTCTAGGAAACATTACTATAGACATTAGTTCTTTCTTCAGTCTTATTTTAGCTTTACTGCATCAACAAACATCGTTTAATTAAATGTTTATTTTCTCAAAGAAAAACAAAATGTAAACACAAAAAGTGTGGATTACCGCACGTTATTAGCTACAATTCATATTATAAAGGGTATTGCGCTCATCGTTCTTCAAAACTTTAGTTCTGCCAGCTGCTTCTTTTATATCACTATATTAGTGCTGGAGCAACCATTCTTGGAAATATTACTATATACATTAGTTCTTTCTTTTTTCTTATTTTAGCTTTACTGCATCAACAAACATGGATTAATTAAATGTATATTTTCTCAAAGAAACACAAAATGTAAACACAAAAAGTGTGGATTACCGCACGTTATTAGCTACAATTCATATTATAAAGGGTATTGCGCTCATCGTTCTTTAAAACTTTAGTTCTGCCAGTGACTTCTTTTATACCACTATATTAGTGCTGCAGCGACCAATATAGAAAACATTACTATAGACATTAGTTCTTTCTTTATTCTTATTTTAGCTTTCCTGCATCAACAAACATCGATTAATTAAATGTATATTTTCTCATAGAAAACAAAATATAAATACAAAAAGTGTGGATGAACGCACCTTATTAGCTACATTTCATATTATAAAGGGTATTGCGGTCATCGTTCTTTAAAACTTTAGTTCTGCCAGCTACTTCTTTTATAGCACTATATTAGTGATACAGGAACCATTCTTGGAAACATTAATATAGACATTAGTTCTTTCTTTAGTCTTATTTTAGCTTTACTGCATCAACAAAGATCAATTAATTAAATGTTTATTTTCCCAAAGAAAACAAAATATAAATGCAAAAAGTGTGTATTAACTCACTTTATTAGCTACAATTCATATTATAATGAGTATTGCGCTCATCGATCTTTAAAACTTTAGTTCTGCCAGTGACTTCTTTTATAAACTATATTAGTGCTGCAGGAACCATTCTTGGAAACATTAATATAGACATTAGTTCTTTCTTTACTCTTATTTTAGCTTTACTGCATCAACAAAGATCAATTAATTAAATGTTTATTTTCCCAAAGAAAAAAAAATATAAATGCAAAAAGTGTGTATTAACGCACTTTATTAGCTACTATTCATATTATAAAGAGTATTGCGCTCATCGTTCTTTAAAACTTTAGTTCTGCCAGTGACTTCTTTTATACCACTATATTAGTGCTGCAGCTACCATTGTAGGAAACATTACTATAGACATTAGTTCTTTCTTTAGTCTTATTTAAGCTTAAATGTTAATTTGCTCAAAGAAAACAATATATAAACACAAAAAGTTTGCATTAACGCACTTTATTAGCTACAATTCATATTATAAAGAGCATTGCGCTCATCGTTCTGCCAGTTCCACCAGTGACTTCTTTTATGGCACTTTATTAGTGCTGCTGCAACAATTCTAGGAAACATTACTATAGACATTAGTTCTTTCTTTAGTCTAATTTTAGCTTTACTGCAACAATAAACATCGATTATTTAAATATTTATTTTCTCAAGGAAAACAAAATAAATAAAAAAAAAAGTGTGGATGAACGCACTTTATTAGCTACAATTAATATTATAAAGAGCATTGCGCTCATCGTTCTGCCAGTTCCACCAGTGACTTATTTTATGGCACTATATTAGTGCTGCAGCAACTATTCTAGGAAACATTACTATAGACATTAGTTCTTTCTTCAGTCTTATTTTAGCTTTACTGCATCAACAAACATCGTTTTATTAAATGTTTATTTTCTCAAAGAAAAACAAAATGAAAACACAAAAAGTGTGGATTACCGCACGTTATTAGCTACAATTCATATTATAAAGAGTATTGCGCTCATCGTTCTTTAAAACTTTAGTTCTGCCAGCTGCTTCTTTTACAGCAATATATTAGTGCTGGAGCAACCATTCTTGGAAATATTACTATATACATTAGTTCTTTCTTTATTCTTATTTTAGCTTTACTACATCAACAAACATCGATTAATTAAATGTATATTTTCTCATAGAAAACAAAATATAAATACAAAAAGTGTGGATTAACGCACTTTATTAGCTACATTTCATATTATAAAGGGTATTGCGGTCATCGTTCTTTAAAACTTTAGTTCTGCCAGCTACTTCTTTTATAGCACTATATTAGTGCTAGAGCAACCATTCTTAGAAATATTACTATAGTAATTAGTTCTTTCTTCAGTCTTTTTTTAGCTTTACTGCATCAACAAACATCGATTAATTAGATATTTATTTTCTAAAAGAAAACAAATTATAATCACAAAAAGTGTGGATTACCGCACTTTTATTAGCTACATATTATATTATAGAAAGTATTGAGCTCATCGTTCTGCCAGTTCTGCTAGTGACTTCTTTTATGGCACTATATTAGTGCTGCAACAACCATTGTAGGAAACATTACTATAGACATTAGTTCTTTCTTTAGTCTTAATTTAGCTTTACTGCAACAATAAACATCGATTATTTAAATGTTTTTTTTCTAAAGGAAAACAAAATATAAAAACAAAAAAGTTTGGATTAACGCACTTTATTAGCAACATTTCATATTATAAAGGGTATTGCGCTCATCGTTCTTTAAAACTTTAGTTCTGCCAGTTACTTCTTTTATAGCACTATATTAGTGCTGCAGGAACCATTCTTGGAAACATTAATATAGACATTAGTTCTTTCTTCAGTCTTATTTTAGCTTTACTGCATCAACAAACATCGATTAATTAAATGTTTATTTTCTCAAAGGAAACATAATATAAAAACAAAAAAGTGTGGATTACCGCACTTTTATTAGGTAAATTTCAAAAGGGGAAAGTCTACCAAAAAAAACGACACACCTTCAAGCAAGGACAGTAATGATCAGTCAATAAACAATCTTACTACAAACCCAAAGCGATTGCGAAAAATGAAGCTAGCAAATGAAAAGATTGCAAGCAAAACGATCTTCGCCCATGTTTGCTACAATTGTGGTAGGATGATGATCAAAAACAAGAAGAACAATGGCCTTTTCAAATATGATCCTGAAGATTTGGAAATGGAGGAAGCACCTGCCAAAACCTTATTCCCCGATCTACCAGATCGATTATTCAACCACAAAAAAGGCCATTTTCTATCATGCAGACATTGTAAGAGAGGCCCCTTACAATTGTACGACTGTTCAGATCCCGAGACAGGAGCGCAGTACGTTCCAGCAGCTATCAAAGCCCTAACCAAACCGTACGAGTTAGCGCAAATATCATTAGCAGGACTCATCAATAGGAGGGTCAAGCAGCGAAACGACAGGCTCAAAATATGGGATCATTTTCAAGGTCAAGCGAACGTGATGCAAAAATTTGACGATCAATACTATGGAATGTATGGTTTCATGGTCACCAGAGATGTTGAAGAAAACGATGACTTGCAGAGCAACAACGACTCAAACACACTTATCAAGAGAGCGTTGATCAACTTGCGGCAAATTAATCATCTTTATCAACAATTCTTTTCCAACTACGACACGCTGTACAGATTCCATCCAGAGAGAATCGTTCATCTGAATGATGCAAGTAGGTTCACTGACAATAAGGATCTAACACTCGCGTATCATCTCAAAGACGAGCTTACAGGCATAGTCATGAGCACAGACGAACCTGGAGATATTCCCAACTTAGATCCCAGATCTGATGTGGCTGGCGTCCAACACCCAAGGCCAGACTATAACAAGCATCTAGAAGAACTCATACATTTGACAAAAGTTCGCTATAATGACATGTTTCTGGAAGCCAAGCTATTTCCCCATCTATTTCCATTTGCTACAGGTGGATGGACAGATGACAGTCCTCTCAAACAGGGGGAATACCTTAAACACAGACTACTCAACTATGATGACAGATGGCGCAAAGATCCAACGTTTTCCTACTACTTCTACGACAGACTCATCAAGCAGAGACTGTTCTACGTAGCACATGCAAGAAAAGCACGGACCACGGGTAGAGTTGACGACCTAACGGCGGGAAACATGCGCAATGTGAACAGCAATTCCTTCTACGACAAGTTAGGCCAAATCGTACCTGCACAAATCACGGGGTCAAGAAGCTATTGGACTAGCAAGCTATTGGACCTACTTGCGATGAGTAGGAAACTCGGGAAGCCAACGTTTTTCATAACGCTCACTCAAAATGACAACTGGATTGAAATTCAGAATTACATCCACCACGGACCTGGCCATGACGGACAACAAAGACCTGTCACTGCGAGGTTTGAACTCAATGACATCCATCCCGGCAAAGACTATTCAGTCGAGACAGTCGAGGCATACAGCAATCGTCTAAAAATGTTCAAGGAGCAAGTTCTCTTTAACAAGAACGGTCCTTTAGGCGAAGTTATCGACTACTGGGATAGAAAGGAGTTTCAAAGCAGAGGAGCCATTCATAACCATATGGTCGTTTGGTGCAAAGAAGAAACAGTACCAGACAATGTGGTATGTGCAGAAAAGCCACGTGGTGATGACAAAGAGCCAATGGTTGCTGTTCTTAGATCATACGTCGAACGACTACAAGTACACAGATGCCGAAAGGATAAGTGCGTGAATGACTCCTTTGTTAACAAATCGAGAAAATGCAAGTATGGGTTTCCGTATCCAATGCAAGAGGAGGAAGGATTAAACAGGGCAGGCAACAGGTTTCTTCCACGACGCAGATGCAAAGAAGATTCCAACGTCGTCCCATACAATCCAGAGATCCTCCTTCTTTGGGGTGCTCATATGAACATACAAAAGATTACGGCATCTGGATGGGAAATGTATCTCGCCAAATATGTAGCAAAAACCGAACCATCGTTTTCACTACAAGTATCAAAAGATGCATCCGATCCAGAGAAATACATCAGAACGAGAATTGTCGGGCGATTGGAAGTTGATCATATCAATCTTGGCCACTTTCTTTCGTCATCAAGCAGACAAGTGATTTATCTCCCAACAGAGATTAATCCTGAATATTCTTTTCTGAAACGCAAAGAGCACCTTCCCCACGACAGAAATAGCACGGAGGTCTTCTACGACAATCTGCTGCAAAAATACATGGATAGGCCAATACAACTCGAGAACATGCTTTACGAGGAATGGGCCACCAAATATATGCCAGATAGAAACGTAGCAAGACCATCTGACATTGCAATAAACAGTGGTGGAGATGACTCAGACGCGGATGCAGAACCAATCTTACCAAATGTTTTAACAGACATCAAAGGTCGAAAATGGAGAAGACGTAAAATCGAAGCAGTACCAAGATGGCGCTTCTTTATGCCAAACGGCGACAATCAAGAGAACTATTACATGCAGAAATTAATCCTCAATCTACCGCTACGAAGAGGCACGCAATTACTTTCTCCAGACAATCAATCTCAAACTTATCTGGAAGAATGCACATTGCGTAATTTGCTTAGCAGGGAGGATGATGCTCTAAATTCTCTTCACGACGCGCAAGCAAGGGGATTTTCTCTGCCAAGACTGCGCCGAATGGCACAACAACTCAGAGAAATGGACTGGATTGGACAAGATGAATTCAACACGTTCATAGAGGAAGCAACTACAATCCAGCATAACAATTCCAACGACGAGCAGCGTGAAGTGACTGACGTAGATATCGAAACTGAGGAAGCAGACATGGCCAACCTACTGATTCAGCACGATACTATCAATGTAGATCAATATGTTTCGACTTTCTCACCATCTCAAAGACGAGCGTTTGACTACATAACTCAAAGTTTGGCTACCGGCAAGCAACTTCTCACTGCAATAATTGGCGAGGCAGGCACCGGTAAATCATACTTATTGAAAGGCATAGTGGAACATGCTTCAAGAGTCCTTCATATGTCACCAAAGAAACTAGCAACCACCGGCGTAGCTGCACACTTAATCGGTGGTGAAACGCTACATCATTTCTTCGGCATGGATATCGATGCAAAAAGCCGGCTGGAGAGTGGAACAATCGAGTACGACATGGTGAATGCCGCAGACTTGATTATCATCGACGAGTTCTCATTGCTGGAATCAAAACCCTTTCATGCAGTCAATCGACTCCTTTGCCAAATGGCACTTAGCAAAAACAAAAAATACAAGCCATTTGGAGGGAAGAACGTCATACTGATGGGTGATCCAGCACAACTCCCTGCCATACAAAAGGACATCTTCGAAAGTTCTTTGTGGAGGAGATTCGACATCGCGATATTGAAGGACGTGAAAAGGCAAAACAACCCAGAGTTCCAAAGATTGCTTTCTACCGTCAGGCTTGGAACTGTCACTGATGAAGTCGACAAGACACTGAAATCAAAATTGCTTACAAATTGCAACATAAAACAGTTGGACTTGGATGATGCTGCAATCATCTGCTCCCTGAGAAAAGAACGAAGCGAATGGAATGACAAGTTCTTGGCAACTCTCCAAACAGAGCCTGTAACATTCGAAGCAGAAGACACAGATCTCTTCGGAAAACCATTGAAAGACTCTGACAAATTGCGCATAAGGAAATATCACCGAGAGCGGCTTGAAGATTCACTTACATTGAAAGTCGGTGCAAGGGTGGTGTTGACCAAAAATATAGACATTGCTTACGGTTGGACAAATGGTACATTGGCAATTGTTACGAACATCAACAAAAACAGCGTAACGCTGCAACACCTGCAAACCAACCGAAAAACTGTGGTGACAAAGATCAAGCAAAAACTTGGTTTTCCAGGATGCAATGTCAAATATGTGCGACAGCAATTTCCGATTATCCTTGGATGGGCATTGACAGTTCACAAGGTACAAGGAATGACACTAAGTCGTGCGTACATCCAATTGAGCAAGAGCTTCTTTGCAAGTGGACAAGCGTACGTTGCTCTCTCCCGAGTCAAAACGATCGAAGATCTACATCTCATTCAATACGACAGGAGAGCAATTCGCCTTGATCCCTTCTACGACAAGCTGCTCAAATGGATGGCTAGCGTGGACGTCATTTCAAACGACCAACTTCCATCGGTTGCATATCCAGAACGACCTCGGGAGGAACGCCCATGCCCAAAGAACAACAAAAGGCCTCACGAAGAGGAAGCTGTCGAAATAGATGATGCACCAATGGAAACATATCCAGCTAATGTTGCAGAAAGCCCAAAGAGACCTCGCACAGAGGAATCTTTCGTGATTATCAATGCTCCAAGAATTTCGATTTTCGAGCAAACACATCAGGCACCATTGGTACTCATCAATCAAGAATATTCCAACTTGAATCTCGTGATAACTGAATCAAATGAACTCAATCGTCTGAACCAAGAACTCACAGTCGATTTGCGAGATCCCAAAGAATCCTTTCTTGTGAAACGCAATGTTTTCGAGCGAATGCTTACAATTCTACGAGCACGAGATATCAGAGTGTTCGATTCAGATAGCATGTCCGTCGATCGTTTCCACCAACAACTCCTTCATCCCATATTACAAGGCCATCTCAAAGCCATACCAACACTGGGTGATGGAAATTGTTGCTTTTACAGCATATGGAAACAGATTTTCGATCAGCAGGAAAGGAAGGAAACGGCCTATTTAATGCGATTGCTCACACTCTATATCATCTACAGGGATTATGACAGATACCTAGATATAGCAGAAGAGCAGAGAATCCACCTTCAGACAGAAGTCATAGACCGAATCAACACTATGAATTCATACTGTGGAGAAGTGGCACTCATAGCAATCGCTGACGCATTTAACAGGCCTATTTTCTCGTATGGCACGTTCATAAATGAGACAACAGGCCGTTACCATTTTGACGGGGCAGATTTCGACTACCTCAAGCAAATGTTCAGAGAGATGAAACCATCTACTCATGTGCACAGACTCTTTGAACCAGTCAGTCAACCATTTGAGGGCAGGGAACCCTACATCATAGTGAGTAGTCGCGCTCATTTCACCTCCTGCCTATACGAATCACGACCAATTGGACATCTGGTGCCTTTTGGAAATCACAGGCTAGATCTAATGCTCGGGGATCCCGCTGTTGCCAACAGCCAACACGAAGCATAACCGAGTATGACAACATCAAGCACAAAAGTTGCAATGATCTTTTTTTCCGTCAATGCAACACACTCTTACCGAGGCTACATGACACATGTCTCACCAACTCACATGGTATACTACTCGGCACTTCAAGCGAGTTCCTTGACCATTAGATTTCGTTTTAAATATAAGTACAGTAAGAACCCACAAATAAGAAACCCCCTTCTATAAGAAACAGGCCTCTTTTTCTTCAAAAGGGGCTCCTTTAATAAGAAACGATTTTAGGTCTGAAATTTTAAAGTTTCTTATTTTCAGGTTTGTTATACTTTGTTACTAAATTCTAAAAAATTTCCCATCAATGATTTTAATATAATGTAGCATTCTCAAAACAGAGAAAAGATTATCAAAATTAACACATTCTACATTTTAAATTCACCACAAAAAGTTTTTGATAATAGCTTAAACCAAACGGGTAGAACTTCGCTTGAAGCAGCCAGTAACAAGAACCATTCTTTGAAGAGGGACTAACAAATTTGATTGTGTGTACACAAGTGCATCCAAAAACAATTGAATTCTTAATTAAGTGGCAACAGAATCTTTTCAAAATCATCAATGGGCGAATTAAATTAGGTAATGCATCTATGAATACCGTTCTTGAGGTGTATCGGAACGATTAGCATAGGAAGTTCTGTTTCATCTATGTAACTGTCATGATATCTTGAAAGAAAAAAGGAAATTACTTCGTGTGTACACATGATCATGTATAAACGTACCCTCTTTACTATTTGTACGAGCTCAGCTGATGACGAGGAATCACTTTCTATCATAATATCATTGCCTACGTTAATACAATAACAGGACATTGTTAACAATATAGATCTTTAATTCAATTTGCAAAACTACTTTTAGTTATAACATACTGACACTTAATTACACAGATTGAACATCGGTTAGATATATGATCCCATCATGATGATGTACCTTCCAAACTATTTCAAGATCAAAATAGATAAAAAACATGAATTGCATAATTGGTTTGCTGAAAGTGATTTCATTGTTAGCAGCTCCGTACAATTATTTTAGTTCCTTCGTTTTTTTTTTGTACGGCATGGCAAACAATTTAGGGGTCTTTTGCTCCCATTAACATTGTTTACCAACCATACGCTGTACCCTTATCACCAATCAGGCCACGCTTCATCTGAGCTAAAACTAGGAAACTATCTCCTTGCTTGCGCAAGGTATTTGTTTCCCAGCTTGAAGTTCAATGTAACTGGCCCACTAAAGCTTTACGCTTTTCAATCGAGACTCAATCAACAAGTCTCAACATCATTTCAATAACCATAATCAAATTGTTCGGAATTATGCGTGAAGCAAAGGATGTTGGATCGTCTCAAAACTGGTAAGTTTTGTTCCACGCTATTATTCTATCATTGCGCTAATGAGTGTGAATGACATCTTCATTTTCGGCCCCAACCCGCGTTTTTCTCGGCTGACGCACATTTAAATTCTCACTGTTACATCATGCTTCTCAAGGCTTCGTTACCAACTTTACCAACGTTATCACATATCAAGATAATAAACGGTAATGCAACACACAAGCCATCAACAATGAAGTAGTAACAGTCACAAGTAGAATGGATGTTGTCAGTTAACGAATTGTGCAAGGCTCTTCTCTCACAACCAGCCCAGCTTCTCAAAGCTGCACCGCCAGCATGCTTTACCAAAGAAGAAGCACTGGAAATCAAGTAGAGAGGACCCGGTTCGTTGTAAAATCTAAAGTGAATTCACTTCGCATGCTCATTATCGCACTGATAGAATAAACACCTGATTCACGTTAATCGTTCAAATTAAGGCAAGGCGTGCTTACTTCCTATATGATCTTCATTTTAACTTATACAAGTGTGTTGATATGAAACTTCGTGCTTGTCACTTTCGCTTTGCAAACTTGTATATTCAACTAACAAAGCAAAAAAGCCCATTTGGTTTCTCGCATAATCCTTAGAAACAACTAACTGTACCCTTGTATACGAAGGAACTGTAATCTCAATGTTATTTCTCCATTTTAGATGAACTGGCTTGCAAGGAAACCACTTTGGAGCTCAGATATATGGTACGTGTATTTGTTGCCGTTGAAAATCTTTTCAAACAGTGAATATTGTAGCCACTTATTCTATTTCATGAACCAAGGTTTTTGTTTTATGAACGAAACAATGCCCTATCTAAAATTCATGCATTTATTTGCAGATATCAATGACGACTACAACAATGGTAGGATTATCATGGTTCCCGCAAGCGGCTCTACCACAAATGTAAGTTTAATTAAAAAAAATTTATGAACAACTCTCTAATGGAAAACCCCCACAAGATGATAGTATATTTGTTGTTTTTATCTGATAGCCATTCCTCATTTCTCGTAGCAAATTATCAAACGCAGATATCTTCAACAACAAGGTATCGATTCTAGCACACCCAAGGACATGATTTCCACGCACTGTCAGTTCTCAGCTACAAGAGACGATTACTCCATCACAACATCAATAATAAGATAAGTACATGACATTTCCATTTTGGACTTAGAATTGTTACATTTTGACGTTCTTTCCGTTCTTCCAAAAAAGAGGAGTTACAACATGTTCATGATTAATCTTTTATTTGAAGAAGAAGATGCAGCATGGCATTAAACATCTGTTGCTAGGTTTCTTACGAAAGAATAATATTACCTGTTTTACCCTGAAGACGATTACGAGAATCATTGCCACGAGTCGGTACATAAAATAGCTATTTGATATAATAAACATTCGTTCTATTATCGTATCAGTGACGTATATGTAGTGCATTGTCATAGTGCATTGTCATAGATTTAGAAACATTATTAAATAAGGCATGCTAAATGACAGTCATTTGCATTGGAATATTAAAGACATTTATCAGATTCAAGCAAGCAAATCAACAACATTTATTCGTTAACAAAGGATTGGGTTATAGGGCGCTTTGCAAGTTTTGTTGGCCTGCTTCCCTGCAACTTGTGCTTTCATATTTGCCTTGGAGAACTCATTTACCGACATACGAAAGATCAACGGCTCCGTTGGATGTTGGCTTACGGTTAATAGTTCCAACGACGAAATTCGAACACAATCAGGAAGACACTACAACATTTGGGACACTGCTCTTTAACCATTTGTCCGTACTACTAGTCAAATAGAGAGAGGGGCACGAGCAAAAGGTGATAACAACTCCATGAAAAAGATTGAGAAAGACAAGAACATCTCAAACTGAGACATAGGAACGAGCTTGATTTGAGGAGACATGGTAGACCCTTGGTCATAATGGTAGTACAAAGGCAACTGGAAGGCTTTATACAGCTCGATATTACTAAATCACTGATCGACAAATAAGTGAGACAAATTGAAGGGTGAAAATATCAGAATGATTATGGAAATGCTTTGGTTGAAATCCACGTTGAGATTCGTTGGAGTTTATGTGATCGCACTCATTTCAAGCCATGCTATCGACGCAAATAGGTTCGTTGCATAAATGTAATGCATTGTGGTACAGTCTACAAATTCTTTTCTGTTACGTTGTTACATGAATATTGCGAGATGAAGCGACTGATTTTAAGAACAGCAAATTGAATGACCAGTTACATAAATAATATGTACATTAACAAAGATCACCTTTCTCGTAGGAGTATCTCTGAAAATGCTGCGAAACACAGCAGTGGATGATTTCAATATCACTATCGACATGGCTGCCATAAAGAAGACATTATCCTTCCATTGAAAGAACGATTACCAGAGCGACCATACCATCACTACAAAGCTGGCCACAAAGAACGATCACAGGTTAGATTCTACTCGATCTTTTGTTAAAATCAAGACCAACGCATTTTACTTTATGTTTCACAAAATGGTTCTTCATCCACCCATTCACATGAATCTACTTTCATTGCAGCATACGGAAGAGATTCATTCCAAAAGTGTTGATGAAATCAAAACGGCGTTTTAACAATACCTTACTAATGATATAATTGACAATGTTACGCCAGTCGTTCGCATATTAAAAGTGATTTATCTTTTACACCGAATCGGATGTTCTCGTTGCTGCTCATCTTAAATGAACATTGACAGTAAAAGGGGCTATCCTTACAGGAACAAGTTGAAAGACAATCTTACTTAGCCATTCTTCAAAAAGGCGTCAATAACGATCAATTTATCTCGTAGGAAATATTATCGGGAATTAGCGTGGAAGGCAACAGTGGGTGAATACAATATTACTCTCATGATGGCTTTAATAAGGGAGTGGATGTCCTACAGATAAAAAGACCACTATCAGAGAAGTTCATAGCGAAGACAACAACGATACAACGCTATATATCCTGCCGCAAAGAACGATCAGAGGTTTGCTACTAATTTATCTTTTAACACAATTTTATTACTAAAACACTTTCTTTCATTTCATACCAAATAACCGGACGTCCCTAAATCCACTCTATTAATTCATATTCATTACTGCATCCAGAAGAAATGTGCACTGGAAGCACTGATCAATTTGCAATTATGATATAATTTACAAGGTCACACATCTAATCGCCATTCATATTGGAAGCATGAATGATCAGATTATTTACCTTTTACATCGAATCGTTCGACTTAGTTGCTGCACTTTCCCTTCTTAGGAAAGTTTACTGATGCTGATGACATACGTTTCATAAGAAACACATCAACCCGATGATACAGCGATTGTAGAATTTCTCAATCAACTGAAATTTCGGTGAGTACTCCTGCAAATACCATTTGATTTTCGATATTTGGTGCTACTTTCCAAGTATAAATTATGGAATGTCATTAAAAGAAAAATTATATTACACAAGCCATGATAGTTGAAAAAGGGCAATTCTTCTATTCCTTTGAAATGCCAACTCATAATTGGTAGCAATGAATTTTGAACCATTACATTCTGTGTTTCAAAAGGCCTTGACCTAAATATAACCATTTCACTGCAAATCAATTCAATTCAATGATATTTCTTTTACACTTTGAATGCTTTTGCTCGATTTCCAAATGATCAGAAACGTGTGGAAAATGCTTTTACATGAAATGTTATTCTTAAAACAGTTTAAGATTTGTTGCACCTAAATTTGCATCGTTTTCTCGTAACAAAACTTTTCATCATACACTGATCACATAGTTAAGTAGTTTCTTTTACGCCATTAGAAACTTTTCCATTGAACATCGTTGTCATCGTTGTTGTTGTTGTTGATTTTCGAGTACATCGATATCTAATTTCGCGTCTTACTTCCAAAATGAACGTTGCCAAGGAACTTAAAGAAAATTAACTCCTCCTCCGTTGGTAAGATTATTGGGTACATCCTCTAACATGAAGGAAGAACGAGACATTATTGATTGTGCATCAACTATCCATTCTTAATCCGTATTAAACGTCCACTCACATCAATAAAAATCAACTCAACTCGATGCTTTACTCCTTTTTAGAATATGAAGGCAAACAACTCAACGAAGATTGAAGAATGATGCTGCCTCTAGCAGAGAAGGTGAACTAACATTCAAGAACGAACATGTTCATATCAGCGATACCAGGAACGTATTAGTTTCCAAACACTGTATCGCACTTTAATTTTTCTGTAAGATTTCTACGAAGAGTATGCAAGTTAGGTAACGATCCTATATTATGGAAAACCAGCAATTGGATAGATGTAATCTTATCACGTTAAGCTTTTATCAAATTCGTGTTACACTTCTGGGCGTAAATTATCAGCCAAGTTGACACCGAAAAGGCCAAGGTGTCAGTCGGGGAGATCCAAATCAATGATTCATGTAGTTGGTTTGCAGGCTCTACGGAAATAGGTAAAGTTAGTGTTTGCACAGCAATTATGTCAATAACTGCAGAACCTTTTAGAATGATGAAACGATCAATCATACTCAGACTTCATTGGAAACAATGCTTTCTAAAGAACGATGCTTTGAGAAACACAGATCACTATCCAAAGTTTGGAGTACAGAACAAGAGCATCTCTAAAATATTGGTGAGCATGCATCGTACGGAGACTTAACCTATTTACGTAGACACTGCAGACCGGCATGACAATTTATAGCACATTCATCCAAGTGATTAAAATTGGAAGTAAAGAAGATTGATATACTGTCAATGAGAAGTTGGTATTATGCGTTTAATAACCCATGGTACCTCGTTCTCGTCGACAGTATAAACGATGTCATTTTGTTTACACGGCATGTTGGTCGGTGTTGCGGCTATCTTTGCTGCCCATATTAGCGGAGCTTTTCCAGAATATAAATGGTGTATGCATCGTACGCAGACTTTACTTATTACCTTATATACTGCACACCGGTTTGTCAATTTACAACAGCCGTCTAAAGGTACAACAGTTGGAAGCATAGAAGAAAATTGTATACTGTTGATGACAACTTGGTACTGTGAGTTTAATAACCCATGGTACCTCGGTCTCATCGACAGCATAAACGATGACACTTTGATAACCCATCATTTTAATCAATGATCTTGCTATCTTTACTGACCATACAAAGGGAACATCTTCAAAATATTAAAGGTGCATTAATTGTACACAGACTTTACCTATTTCCTTAGATACTGCACACTAGTATGCCCATTTACAACGGCCTTCCAAGAGACAACAGCTGCAATCAGACAATAAATTATATACTGTCGACGAGAACTTAGTACTAGGCGTTTAATAACCCATGGTACCTCGTTCTCATCGACAGTATAAACGATGCAATTTTAATAACTCGTCATTATAGTCGATACACGTGTTATCTTGGCTAACCTATACATATCTAATTAATATTAGAGATTGTAGCGAATTACAATTAGAAGCTACATTAAGATACAATTAAATAATCTTACATTATTGAACAGTTGAATTCCTTACTACTCGATGGTGCCTTTTCTCTGCGTCAAACTATCCTTATGAACCTAAAGTTGGCCACTGCAAACGAACAATTATGCTGATAATTAGCAAAAAACCTTTAAATTTCCTAACAATTCCTTGCTTGGAAACTAAGAGGAAAGGAGCGTTTCCCTGTAATTTCTGACTTAAGAAAATAAGACTTCCTTTTCCTCTTAGTTTTGATTAAGAATTGTTTAATTTTTAGCTAAATTTCCTGTTCCAATACCACACGAAATTTAAAGATTATTTGCAATAGAAACAGATGAATATTGCGCATAGGCCCATCACTGTTAACACAAAACAACGGACAATTGCCAGCGAAGAGATAGGGGGGAATTTTATTTGTAGGCAATAAACACTCTATCTGTACCACTTGTCTCAAAATCGATTCAATAGAGTGAAACTTGAAAAGTCTTTGCGAAGAAGCCTTCGCGAAAAAATATTTCATTCTACGGACTATTCAAAGCATCGCTTAGGCACATCCCTAGTCATTACTTTGACACTGGCCCCAACTATGAGGGGTGACCAATTTCCTTCTTCGAGATAGAAACTTTTCATTGGTACCAACTAAATTCGAGCAAGGCGAATACTGTAAAATTTGAAAGGCCTTCGTGAAAAAAGGCTCGAAATTTCGTACTACAGACACTAGACATTTCTACTTAGGCGCTTTTTGACCAATAATGTAACATTGTACAAATACACCAGATGGATGACCAGATCTTTCCCTTCGAGATAAGAACATTTAATTGGTACCAATAATAGACTCGGAATAGATCAAGAAGATCGAAACTTGAAAGGCCTTTCTCGAAGAAGTTCTGAATTTTGTACTACGGACATTTTGAGGTTCCGCTTTGGCCCATTTGTGGCATCAATCCAACATTGGACACATAAATTTGAGGGATGACCAGTTCTTTTCAATTTAGATACAAATTATAATTGGTACCATTCGAGAAAGAAAAATTACATTGATTGAAAAACCCTCGTGAAAAAGCTCAAAATTTCGTACTACGGACACCTGAAAGATTCACTTATACCCTTATTGGGCACTATCTAATTTTTACTCAAAAATTTGACGGCTCATTACATATTCTGCTACATAGAAAATTTTAATTGCTCCAATTGGACAAAAAACTTCTTCAGTGGGTGAGACTTGATAAATTTTCTTCAAAAGTGCTTCATTTGTACTACTGACACTAGAAACTTGCACTTAGGCCCATTTTGTCCAACAATTTAACACTGAACAAATTAATTAAAAAATTTCTCCATTTATGCCCGCTTTGGCTAACTATCTAACACTGGAGTAGAAGTTTCCAATAATGGACAAAGCACTTTCTAATTGTATTCAAACGAAATGTTTTATCAGTGGCTACCATCTTTAATCCAATGCGAAGGCGCATTTACAACTTTGCGCGGGAATTTTGTCAAGCTGGCGTCAGCACTTAGCGAAAACAAAATATTGCGAAACATCTCAGAAATTTACGAAGCCCAGACAGCATTCATATCACGGTGAGTTACTTTAAACGCCTTATTCGTCTACTGTATTTGGCTCTTTATCTATAAAGAAAATATCTCTCGTTTCCCTACCAGTTGAACCATATTTTAACACATTTCCCTTCCTTCAAAGATTTTCTTGCCATACCGAGAAGGCTTCCATGATAATCCACTCGTGCAATTATTCCAGGACTTATCTTTCAATGATTTCAGGCACAATTGTTTACATAATTACATTCCAGGTACCACATACTTTGATAAACTTATCATTGCTGTATAAATAAGAGAATATTGAGCTTCAGTTTGTGAATTTTCCCGAAGAAAGCATCATTTTCATGATACGAGTACTGAAAGTTTTTGCAGCTTGAACCGTACATGACCTGATTGTATGCAGCAATGCAGCAAGTAGATAAATATACTGTCTCATCTCATAGATATTGTCAATGCCGGAGACTGCTTAACGAAGTCGACAATAATTCTAAGAATCCCCTGTGTCTATTTCAAACTTAGTGAGCTTTATTGAAGCGTTGCAGCGTTATTCTATCGTTCGGTTTTGACTTTTCTGATACCCGCCATCATTGCTTATTTGATTTAAAAGGTGACTAGCAAAAGCCATGTCGACGTCATAAAAGACAATGGTATTTGGAAATAAACCAATTAACAAGTGATGTCTTTGTTACCCTCTCACGTTTTCTTGGAAAAAAGTCAATATTTGCAACAGCAACTACCTGACTCAACACCATGTACATTTTGAATGCGACATGCAGCATCTAACACTGGACAAAGTTCAGTAGGAGTTGAAAGTATATGATGCTGCGTCAGTGTTTGGAGATAGTGTCGAGAGGTTCTTCCGTTTAGGGGAGGAAAAACAATACTAATTACAATAATTTTCAATTGCAGAAATGGCGAGCATCCTTGAACTAGACACGAGCACGAGCATAACAATGGTTGGAAAGAGAGCGGTGGAGAGTTCAAAAATTAGAGTCAAATTTAATGAACAATCAAAAGTTAGTTGATTTAACTCAATCGTTATAAATTTCCTTGATCAGTCTAGATCCAGCAAATCTTCCAAACATCATCCTTTAACGGGCAATATATTCAATACATTGACGATACACTCTTTTATTATTATAAGAATAAACTTTATAAGAATATGCAGGCTCAGAATTATCCAATTTTTAAGACTTTTATAAGAATATTGCTCAGCCTCTACTCCCATATTTGTGTCTTATTTTTCAGCCATTTCCTGTTCTGCAATGTTCATAACAGAGGATCACATTACCCAAATATCTCGTTTTTTCAAAAGCTTGGTTTCTATTCGAGGGCGGCTGTTACCTTTGGAAGATTTGAAAAAAATAAGAATACTCAAAGAATATATTCAAGCTCAAAACGAAAATTTCTTAAGACCATCGAGGCTGCACAAAATGTGTGGTATTCTTATTAAAAAGAGTGTAATACAAAATTGCTGCATATTTTCTTACCCCATTACGTGTTTGGTGAATATCTTCCTTTTTTATTTTCTAGGATATGTTGTGGCCAAAGGGCACAAAGTTAAAATCATTCAAAGAAAAAGTAGCGATAGAATTTGCGATTGCAAAGAAAACAAGATTCTTCTTTGCCCATGAAAATGGAGCAAGGATATCGACAAACATACGGTAAGTCCTTGGAGACTAGATTCCTTTCCGTGCATTTAATTGCAAAGGATTCGCATGTCATTCTATCAGCTTGATGTGCAACATATAACTTGGTAAAACTACTACGAACAAATTTCAACTCTTGAGTAACCAAAAATATATAAAAACCTTCAGTTCTTCCAAGATAGTGCTGAAGAAGCAATTCATTCGTACCAAGGAAGCTTTGAAAATCTTGCTCTCAGGATTTCACGAGGATCCAGATACTGAACATGAAGGTTGCCATTGCTATAGAAAATTAGGAGGCCCATCCAAAGCGCGGGGGGGCAGGAAAGACTCAAGCCGTCCCAATAATTTTGAAATTAAGGATGTTACGTCATAATTAGACATATTCTTCGCTATTGTTGTAAGAACAATTGCCCCCTCCCCCCATGATCAGAAGCTGCTTCTTACGGCCCTGGAAACTGCACAAACTTAACATAAAATCATACAGATCAACAACTGATATGTACCCTTTTCCTTGCAGAAATGAACACGAAATCTATATAAAAATTCAAACAGGAGAAAGGAAAAGAAACGAAAAAGAGAACAGTGGGGGTAAGGGTCAAAGACATGACAAAGGCAAGTCGTTAAAGCGACCAGCAGAACCAAGCATGGCGGAGATTCCCGCAAAGCGTGCCATGCTTGGTCTGCTCAGCATCCTTGATGCATATCAAAAGTGAATTAGTCTGACAAGGCAAATTTAATGGGACCTCGATTAATTTCCATTCTCTTATTGCTTTATCAATTTAATGATAAACGTACCAACATTGTGAATAGAAAGAGTTTTACAGTCTCCCTCGCTTTTGATATGCATCGTATTAGATGGGACTCGAAGTTAAAATTGTGATTGTGATTTTTCATTATTTCAAATGACTGAACAAATTTGACCCTGCTTTTGTGGAACACAAGCAATTCAACATTCTAATCAACATTACATATTAATTCACAAGAGAGTTCTTGATCTAACTTGACTTAATTTCCCCAACAACGAAATGAACCAACATCAATCACAAAGATACTAACTCTAATGAAAATTACTTTATTCACGAGCTTCAACGACTTGCATTTTTCATGATTGGGTTTGTACTTGTACTCAAGTATATATAAAGCTATTGTAAATCATTGTAAATTATAACTATGCGCGTATGTCTGTACTTATGCTTTATCTTGACAGCATTGTTTTAATCATTACAGCATTGGGTGATAGCAGCCATTATTTAAATAGTCAAAGATTTCATCATTATCCCAAAATGGTTTGGCCACGTTTTGCAATATGGCAAGCTAAGAAGCATGTATTCCTTACATTAACCATTTCCATTTGTAAATTAAAGTTGCAAATTCTCCATTCGGATAAAACCGTAATATCCGTATATTTTATAAGAAACTAAGAATTTTGGCCAGAATATGCAGTTTCTGAAATTAACAAACTAGAAATGGGGTATTTCGAATCCTTTTTCAGTTTATTAGGACTGCACGTACTATCTTTATGTCTACTTTCCATGCACTCCTGGACATGTCAGAACAAGGTTATTACAAGCATTACCAGTGTTCAGACATTACTCAACTACTTTTCGAGTAACATGGTACAAGATACAGGTGACAACAAAGTCAACATATCCCAAGATTTCCTCTATCAGAATACATAGTTCTCAAATATATTTTCCACTTCTGCAGTTTCCAAATGTGATAATGATTTGAGAATCAAGCAGTTCCTCATTAAAAAGTATGAGTATTGCCTTTCATTCATTGTATAAAGTTAACAGAATGATTTGATTTATCATAATATTGAATTAATTATTGCGTTGAAATTGAACATTACTTATAGTTACTTAATGGGGAAATTTAGAAATTAGTACGCGAATACATGCCTCTTTTTCTACTGTGAAACCTTACATTTGCGATTCAGTTGAATAGCATCACTGACAACCAGAAACACTCGCGAGTGTGTATGTATTTATGTATGTATGTATCTATGTATGTATGTATGTATGTATGTATATATATATGTATGTGTGTATGTATGTATTTATGTATGTATGTATGTTTTTATGTATTTATGTGTGTTTTTATGTATGTATGTATTTATGTACGTCCGTATGTATGTATGTATGTATGTATGTATGTATGTATGTCTGTATGCACGTATGTATGTACGTATGTATGTTTGTTTGTATGTATGTATGTAAGTATGTTAGTTTGCTTGTATGTATGTATTTATGTATGTATATATGTATGTATGTATGTACGTATGTATGTATGTAATTGTGCGTATGTATGTATGTATGTATGTTTGTATGCATGTATGTATGGTAACTTTGCATGGAATGTATGGTATGTATAGTATGCATGTATTATAAATACTTCAGAGTTGGTGATCTTACTAGGGGCTAATGAGTGTCTTGGTGGTGTTGGACGGTAGCCCCAGATTTATAAATGGAAAAACTTTTCATCATACACTGATTACCGTATGGTATATATGGTCTGTAAAATATTGGCGACTTATTACATGTGAGCTAAGGGTTAATATTGATATGAAGTCACAATAGGCTTGATTTTTTCAAGGGGTAGGAGTAGCCTTGAAACAATTTTTGACAGGTTTTTTTAGGGGCATCGAGGGCAGGGGTTACTATGATCATATAGACATTTACCCCCGATTTCTGGTTACCTACATATCATATTATAAGAAGTATTGCGCTCATCGTTCTTTACAACTTTAGTTCTCCCAGCTACTTCTTTTTTAGCACTATATTAGTGCTGCAGGAACCATTCTTGGAAACATTAATATAGACTTAAGTTCTCCCTTTACTCTTAATTTAGCTTTACTGCATCAACAAACATCGATTAATTAAATGATTATTTTCTCAAAGAAAACAAAATATAATCACAAAAAGTGTGGATTGACGCACTTTATTAGCTACAATTCATATTATAAAGAGCATTGCGCTCATCGTTCTTTCAAACTTTAGTTCTGCCAGCTACTTCTTTTATAGCACTATATTAGTGCTGCAGGAACCATTCTTGGAAACATTAATATAGACATTAGTTCTTTCTTAAGTCTTATTTTAGCTTTACTGTATCAACAAACATCGATTAATTAAATGTTTATTTTCTAAAATAAAACAAGATATAAAAACAAAAAAGTGTGGATTAACGCACTTTATTAGCAACAATTTATATTATAAAGGGTATTGCGCTCATCGTTCTTTCAAACTTTAGTTCTCTCAGCTACTTCTTTTATAGCACTATATTAGTGATGCAGCAACCATTCTTGGAAACATTATTATAGACATTAGTTCTTTCTTTACTGTCTTTTTGTCTTACTTTGGCTTTACTGCATCAGCAAACATCGATTAATTCAATGTTTATTTTCTAATAAAAAACAAAATATCAACACAAAATGTGTTGATTAACGCACTTTATTAGCTACAATTCTAATTACAATTTTAAGAATATTGCGCTCATCGTTTTTACAACTTTGGTTCTGCCAGCTACTTCTTTTATAGCACTATATTACTGCTGCAGCAACAATTCTTTGAAACATTACTATAGACATTAGTTCTCTCTTTAGTTTTATTTTAGCTTTACCGCATCAACAAACATCGATTAATTAAAAATTTATTTTCTAAAAGAAAACAAAACATAAACACAAAAAGTGTGGATTGATGCATTTTTTTAGCTACAATTCATATTATAAAGGGTAATGCGCTCATCGGTCTTTAAAACTTTAGTTCTGCCAGCTACTTCTTTTATAGAACTATATTAGTGCTGCAGCAACCATTCTTCGAAACATTACTATAGACAATAGTTCTTTCTTTAGTCTTATTTTAGCTATACTGCATCAACAAACATCGATTAATTAAATGTTTATTTTCTCAAAGAAAACAAGATATAAAAACAAAAAAGTGTGGATTAACGCACTTTATTAGCAACAATTTATATTATAAAGGGTATTGCGCTCATCGTTCTTTCAAACTTTAGTTCTCTCAGCTACTTCTTTTATAGCACTATATTAGTGATGCAGCAACCATTCTTGGAAACATTATTATAGACATTAGTTCTTTCTTTAGTCTTATTTTAGCTTAAATATTTATTTTCTCAATGAAAAAAAAATATATAAACACAAAAAGTGTGGATGGACGCACTTTATTAGCTACAATTCATATTATAAAGAGTATTTAGCTCATCGTTCTTTAAAACTTTAGTTCTGCCAGCTACTTCTTTCATAGCACTATATTAGTGCTGCAACAGCCATTGTAGGAGACATTACTATAGACATTAGTTCTTTCTTTAGTCTTATTTTAGCTTAACTGCATCAACAAACATCGATTAATTAAATGTTTATTTTTCCAAAGAAAGCAAAATATAAATACAAAAAAGTGTGTATTAACGCACTTTATTAGCTAAAATTCATATTATAAAGAGTATTGAGCTCATCGTTCTTTAAAACTTTAGCTCTGCCAGTGACTTCTTTTATAGCACTATATTAGTGCTGCAGCAACCATTCTTGGAAACATTATTATAGACATTAGTTCTTTCTTTAGTCTTATTTTAGCTTAAATGTTTATTTTCTCAAAGAAAACAAATTATAAACACAAAAAGTGTGGATTACCGCACTTTATTAGCTACAATTCATATCATAAAGAGTATTGCGCTCATCGTTCTTTAAAACTTTAGTTCTGCCAGCTACTTCTTTTATAGCACTATATTAGTGCTGCAGCGACCAAAGAGAAAACATTACTATAGACATTAGTTCTTTTTTTGGTCTTATTTTAGCTTTACTGCATCAATAAACATCGATTAATTGAATGTTTACTTTCTCAAAGAAAACAATAGATAAACACAAAAAGTTTGGATTAACGCACTTTATTAGCTACAATTCATATTATAAAGAGCATTGCGCTCATCGTTCTGCCAGTTCCACCAGTGACTTATTTTATGGCACTATATTAGTGCTGCAGCAACCATTCTAGGAAACATTACTATAGACATTAGTTCTTTCTTCAGTCTTATTTTAGCTTTACTGCATCAACAAACATCGTTTAATTAAATGTTTATTTTCTCAAAGAAATACAAAATGTAAACACAAAAAGTGTGGATTACCGCACGTTATTAGCTACAATTCATATTATAAAGAGTATTGCGCTCATCGTTCTTTAAAACTTTAGTTCTGCCAGCTGCTTCTTTTATAGCACTATATTAGTGCTGGATCAACCATTCTTGGAAATATTACTATATACATTAGTTCTTTCCTTATTCTTATTTTAGCTTTACTACATCAACAAACATCGATTAATTAAATGTATATTTTCTCATAGAAAACAAAATATAAATACAAAAAGTGTGGATTAACGCACTTTATTAGCTACATTTCATATTATAAAGGGTATTGCGGTCATCGTTCTTTAAAACTTTAGTTCTGCCAGCTACTTCTTTTATATCACTATATTAGTGCTAGAGCAACCATTCTTGGAAATATTACTATAGTAATTAGTTCTTTCTTTAGTCTTATTTTAGCTTAACTGCATCAACAAACATCGATTAATTAAATGTATATTTTCTCAAAGAAAACAAAATATAAACACAAAAAGTGTGGATTAACGCACTTTATTAGCTACAATTCATATTATAAAGGGTCTTGCGGTCATCGTTCTTTAAAACTTTAGTTCTGCCAGCTACTTCTTTTATAGCACTATATTAGTGATACAGGAACCATTCTTGGAAACATTAATATAGACATTAGTTCTTTCTTTAGTCTTATTTTAGCTTAAATGTTTATTTGCTCAAAGAAAACAATATATAAACACAAAAAGTTTGCATTAACGCCCTTTATTAGCTACAATTCATATTATAAAGAGCATTGCGGTCATCGTTCTGCCAGTTCCACCAGTGACTTCTTTTATGGCATTATATTAGTGCTGCAGCAACAATTCTAGGAAACATTACTATAGACATTAGTTCTTTCTTTAGTCTTATTTTAGCTTTACTGCAACAATAAACATCGATTATTTAAATGTTTATTTTCTCAAGGAAAACAAAATATAAAAACAAAAAAGTGTGGATTAACGCACTTTATTAGCTACAATTCACATTATAAAGAGCATTGCGCTCATCGTTCTGCCAGTTCCACCAGTGACTTCTTTTATAGCACTATATTAGTGCTGCAGCAACAATTCTAGGAGGCATTACTATAGACATTAGTTCTTTCTTCAGTCTTATTTTAAATTTACTGCATCAACAAACATCGATTAATTAAATGTTTATTTTCTCAAAGAAAACAAAATATAAACACAAAAAGTGTGGATTGACGCACTTTATTAGCTACAATTCATATTATAATGAGTATTGCGCTCATCGTTCTTTAAAACTTTAGTTCTGCCAGCTACTTCTTTTATAGCACTATATTAGTGCTGCAGCAACCATTCTTCGAAACATTACTATAAACATTAGTTCTTTCTTTAGTCTTATTTTAAATTTACTGTATCAACAATCATCGATTAATTAAATGTTTATTTTCTCATAGAAAACAAAATATAAATACAAAACGTGTGGATTAGCGCACTTTATTAGCTACATTTCATATTATAAAGGGTATTGCGGTCATCGTTCTTTACAACTTTGGTTCTGCCAGCTGTTCCTTTTATAGCACTACATTAGTGTTGCAGCAACCTTGCTTGGAAAAATTACTATAGACATTTGTTGTTTCTTTAGTCTTATTTTAAATTTACTGCATCAACAAACATCGATTAATTAAATGTTTATTTTCTCAAAGAGAACAAAATATAAACACAAAAAGGTTTTTATTAACGCTCTTTATGAGCAACAATTCATATTATAAAGAGAATTGCGCTCATCGTTCTTTACAACTTTGGTTCTGCCAGCTGTTCCTTTTATAGCACTACATTAGTGTTGCAGCAACCTTGCTTGGAAAAATTACTATAGACATTTGTTGTTTCTTTAGTCTTATTTTAAATTTACTGTATCAACAATCATCGATTAATTAAATGTTTATTTTCTCATAGAAAACAAAATATAAATACAAAACGTGTGGATTAGCGCACTTTATTAGCTACATTTCATATTATAAAGGGTATTGCGGTCATCGTTCTTTAAAACTTTAGTTCTGCCAGCTACCTCTTTTATAGCACTATATTAGTGATACAGGAACCATTGTTGGAAACATTGATATAGACATTAGTTCTTTCTTTAGTCTTATTTTAGCTTTACTGCATCAACAAACATCGATTAATTAAATGTTTATTTTCTCAAAGAAAAGCAAAACGTGAACACAAAAAGTGTGGATTACCGCACGTTATTATATACAATTCATATTATAAAGGGTATTGCGCTCATCGTTCTGTAAAACTTTAGTTCTGCCAGCTACTTCTTTTATAGCACTATATTAGTGATACAGGAACCATTCTTGGAAACATTAATATAGACATTAGTTCTTTCTTTAGTCTTATTTTAGCTTAACTGCATGAACAAACATCGATTAATTAAATGTTTATTTTTTCAAAGAAAAACAAAATGTAAACACAAAAAGTGTGGATTACCGCACGTTATTAGCTACAATTCATATTATAATGAGTATTGCGCTCATCGTTCTTTAAAACTTTAGTTCTGCCAGCTACTTCTTTTATAGCACTATATTAGTGCTGCAGCAACCATTCTTCGAAACATTACTATAAACATTAGTTCTTTCTTTAGTCTTATTTTAAATTTACTGTATCAACAATCATCGATTAATTAAATGTTTATTTTCTCATAGAAAACAAAATATAAATACAAAACGTGTGGATTAGCGCACTTTATTAGCTACATTTCATATTATAAAGGGTATTGCGGTCATCGTTCTTTACAACTTTGGTTCTGCCAGCTGTTCCTTTTATAGCACTACATTAGTGTTGCAGCAACCTTGCTTGGAAAAATTACTATATACATTTGTTGTTTCTTTAGTCTTATTTTAAATTTACTGCATCAACAAACATCGATTAATTAAATGTTTATTTTCTCAAAGAAAACAAAATATAAACACAAAAAGGTTTTTATTAACGCTCTTTATGAGCAACAATTCATATTATAAAGAGAATTGCGCTCATCGTTCTTTACAACTTTGGTTCTGCCAGCTGTTCCTTTTATAGCACTACATTAGTGTTGCAGCAACCTTGCTTGGAAAAATTACTATAGACATTTGTTGTTTCTTTAGTCTTATTTTAAATTTACTGTATCAACAATCATCGATTAATTAAATGTTTATTTTCTCATAGAAAACAAAATATAAATACAAAACGTGTGGATTAGCGCACTTTATTAGCTACATTTCATATTATAAAGGGTATTGCGGTCATCGTTCTTTAAAACTTTAGTTCTGCCAGCTACCTCTTTTATAGCACTATATTAGTGATACAGGAACCATTCTTGGAAACATTGATATAGACATTAGTTCTTTCTTTAGTCTTATTTTAGCTTTACTGCATCAACAAACATCGATTAATTAAATGTTTATTTTCTAAAAGAAAAGCAAAACGTAAACACAAAAAGTGTGGATTACCGCACGTTATTATATACAATTCATATTATAAAGGGTATTGCGCTCATCGTTCTTTAAAACTTTAGTTCTGCCAGCTACTTCTTTTATAGCACTATATTAGTGATACAGGAACCATTCTTGGAAACATTAATATAGACATTAGTTCTTTCTTTAGTCTTATTTTAGCTTAACTGCATGAACAAACACCGATTAATTAAATGTTTATTTTTTCAAAGAAAAACAAAATGTAAACACAAAAAGTGTGGATTACCGCACGTTATTAGCTACAATTCATATTATAATGAGTATTGCGCTCATCGTTCTTTAAAACTTTAGTTCTGCCAGCTACTTCTTTTATAGCACTATATTAGTGCTGCAGCAACCATTCTTCGAAACATTACTATAAACATTAGTTCTTTCTTTAGTCTTATTTTAAATTTACTGTATCAACAATCATCGATTAATTAAATGTTTATTTTCTCATAGAAAACAAAATATAAATACAAAACGTGTGGATTAGCGCACTTTATTAGCTACATTTCATATTATAAAGGGTATTGCGGTCATCGTTCTTTACAACTTTGGTTCTGCCAGCTGTTCCTTTTATAGCACTACATTAGTGTTGCAGCAACCTTGCTTGGAAAAATTACTATATACATTTGTTGTTTCTTTAGTCTTATTTTAAATTTACTGCATCAACAAACATCGATTAATTAAATGTTTATTTTCTCAAAGAGAACAAAATATAAACACAAAAAGGTTTTTATTAACGCTCTTTATGAGCAACAATTCATATTATAAAGAGAATTGCGCTCATCGTTCTTTACAACTTTGGTTCTGCCAGCTGTTCCTTTTATAGCACTACATTAGTGTTGCAGCAACCTTGCTTGGAAAAATTACTATAGACATTTGTTGTTTCTTTAGTCTTATTTTAAATTTACTGTATCAACAATCATCGACTAATTAAATGTTTATTTTCTCATAGAAAACAAAATATAAATACAAAACGTGTGGATTAGCGCACTTTATTAGCTACATTTCATATTATAAAGGGTATTGCGGTCATCGTTCTTTAAAACTTTAGTTCTGCCAGCTACCTCTTTTATAGCACTATATTAGTGATACAGGAACCATTCTTGGAAACATTGATATAGACATTAGTTCTTTCTTTAGTCTTATTTTAGCTTTACTGCATCAACAAACATCGATTAATTAAATGTTTATTTTCTAAAAGAAAAGCAAAACGTAAACACAAAAAGTGTGGATTACCGCACGTTATTATATACAATTCATATTATAAAGGGTATTGCGCTCATCGTTCTTTAAAACTTTAGTTCTGCAAGCTGCTTCTTTTATAGCACTATATTAGTGCTGGAGCAACCATTCTTGGAAATATTACTATATACATTAGTTCTTTCATTATTCTTATTTTAGCTTTACTGCATCAACAAACATCGATTAATTAAATGTATATTTTCTCATAGAAAACAAAATATAAATACAAAAACTGTGGATTAACGCACTTTATTAGCTACATTTCATATTATAAAGGGTATTGCGATCATCGTTCTTTAAAACTTTAGTTCTGAAAGCTACTTCTTTCATAGCACTATATTAGTGATACAGGAACCATTCTTGGAAATATTAATATAGACATTAGTTCTCTCTTTAGTCATTTTTTAGCTTTACTGCATCAACAAACATCGATTAATTAAATGTTTATTTTCTAAAAGAAAAACAAAATGTAAACACAAAAAGTGTGGATTACCGCACGTTATTATTTACAATACATACTATAAAGGGTATTGCGCTCATCATTCTTTAAAACTTTAGTTTTGCCAGCTGCTTCTTTTATAGCACTATATTAGTGCTGGAGCAACCATTCTTGCAAATATTACTATATACATTAGTTCTTTCTTTAGTCTTATTTTAGCTTTACTGCATCAACAAACATCGATTAATTAAATGTATATTTTCTCATAGAAAACAAAATATAAATACAAAAAGTGTGGATTAACGCACTTTATTAGCTACATTTCATATTATAAAGGGAATTGCGGTCATCGTTCTTTAAAACTTTAGTTCTGCCAGCTACTTCTTTTATAGCACTATATTAGTGATACAGGAACCATTCTTGGAAACATTAATATAGACATTAGTTCTTTCTTTAGTCTTATTTTAGCTTAACTGCATGAACAAACATCGATTAATTAAATGTTTATTTTCTCAAGGAAAAGAACATATAAACGCAAAAAGCTTGGATTAACGCACTTTATTAGCAACAACTCGTATAATAAAGGGTATTGCGCTCATTGTTCTTTAAAACTTTAGTTCTGGCAGTGACTTCTTCTATAAACTATATTAGTGCTGCAGGAACCATTCTTGGAAACATTAATATAGACATTAGTTCTTTCTTTACTCTTATTTTAGCTTTACTGCATTAACAAACATCAATTAATTAAATATTTATTTTCCCAAAGAAAACAAAATATAAACACAAAAAGTTTGCATTAACGCACTTTATTAGCTACAATTTATATTATAAAGAGCATTGCGCTCATCGTTCTGCCATTTCCACCAGTGACTTCTTTTATGGCACTATATTAGTGCTGCAGCAACAATTCTAGGAAACATTACTATAGACATTAGTTCTTTCTTCAGTCTTATTTTAGCTTTACTGCATCAACAAACTTCGATTAATTAAATGTTTATTTTCTCAAAGAAAAACAAAATGTAAACACAAAAAGTGTGGATTACCGCACATTATTAGCTACAATTCATATTATAAAGGGTATTGCAGTCATCGTTCTTTAAAACTTTAGTTCTGTCAGCTACTTCCTTTATAGCACTATATAAGTGATACAGGAACCATTCTTGGAAACATTAATATAGACATTAGTTCTTTCTTTAGTCTTATTTTAGCTTAAATGTTTATTTGCTCAAAGAAAACAATATATAAACACAAAAAGTGTGGATTAACGCACTTATTAGCTACAATTCATATTGAAAAGAGTATTGCGCTCATCGTTCTTTACAACTTTATTTCTGCCAGCTACCTCTATTATAGCACTATATTAGTGCTGCAGCAACCATTCTTCGAAACATTACTATAGACATTAGTTCTTTCTTTAGCCTTATTTTAGCTTTACTGCATCAGCAAACATCGATTAATTAAATGATTATTTTCTCAAAGAAAACAAAATATAAAAACAAAAAAGTGTGGATTAACGCACTTTTTATTAGCTACACTTCATCTTATAAAGAGTATTGCGCTCATCGTTCTTTAAAACTTTAGTTCTGCCAGCTACTTCTTTCATAGCACTATATTAGTGCTGCAACAACAATTGTAGGAAACATTACTATAGACATTAGTTCTCTCTTCAGTCTTATTTTAGCTTTACTGCATCAACAAACATCGATTAAATAAATGTTTATTTTCTCCAAGAAAACAATAATTAAACACAAAAAGTGTGATTTACAAAATTTTATCAGCTACAATTCATATTATAAGGGGTATTGCGCTCATTGTTCTTTAAAACTTTATTTCTGCCAGTTACTTCTTTTATAGCACTATATTAGTGCTGCAGCAACCATTCTTGGAAACATTATTATAGACATTAGTTCTGTCTTCAGTCTTATTTTAGCTTTACTGCAACAATAAACATCGATTATTTAAATGTAGATTTTCTCAAGGAAAACAAAAAATATAAACACAAAAAGTGTGGATTAACGCACTTTATTAGCTACAATTCATATTATAAAGAGTATTGCGCTCATCATTCTTTAAAACTTTAGTTCTGCCAGCTACTTCTTTTATAGAACTATATTAATGCTGCAGCAGCCATTCTTGGAAACATCACTATAGACATTAGTTGTTTCTTTAGTCTAATTTTAGCTTTACTGCATCAACAAACATAGATTAATTAAATGTTTATTTTCTCAAAGAAAACAAAATATAAACACAAAAAGTGTGGATTGACGCACTTTATTAGCTACAATTCATATTATAAAGAGTATTGTGCTCATCGTTCTTTACAACTTTGGTTCTGCCAGCTACTTCTTTTATAGCACTATATTAGTGCTGCAACAACCATTGTAGGAAACATTACTATAGACATTAGTTCTTTCTTTAGTCTTAATTTAGCTTTATTGCAACAATAAACATCGATTATTTAAATGTTTTTTTTCTAAAGGAAAACAAAATATAAATACAAAAAGTGTGGATTAACGCACTTTATTAGCTACAATTCATATTATAAAGGGTGTTTCGCTCATCGTTCTTGAAAACTTTAGTTCTGCCAGCTACTTCTTTTTTAGCACTATATTAGTGCTGCATGGACCATTCTTGGAAACATTAATATAGACATTAGTTCTTTCTTTAGTCTTCTTTTAGCTTTACTGCATCAGCAAACATCGATTAATTAAATGTTTATTTTCTCAAAGAAAACAAAATATAAAAGCAAAAAAGTGTGGATTAACGCACTTTTTATTAGCTACAATTCATATTATAAAGAGTATTGCGCTCATCGTTCTTTAAAACTTTAGTTCTGCCAGCTACTTCTTTTCTAGCACTATATAAGTGCTGCAGCAACAGTTCTTGAAAACATTACTATAGACATTAGTTCTTTCTTTAGTCTTATTTTAGCTTTACTGCATCAACAAACATCGATTAATTAAATGTTTATTTTCTCAAAGAAAGCAATAATTAAACACAAAAAGTTTGGATTACCGCACTTTATTAGCTACAATTCATATTTTAAGGGGTATTGCGCTCATCGTTCTTTAAAAATTTAGTTCTGCCAGTTACTTCTTTTATACCACTATACTAGTGCTGCAGCAACCATTCTTGGAAACATTATTATAGACATTATTTCTTTCCTTACTGTCTTTATTGTCTTACTTTAGCTATACTGCATCAACAAACATCGATTAATTAAATGTTTATTTTCTCAAAGAAAACAAAATATCAACACAAAATGTGTGGATTAACGCACTTTAATCGTTCTTTACAACTTTGGTTCTGCCAGCTACTTCTTTTATAGCACTATATTAGTGATACAGGAACCATTCTTGGAAACATTAATATAGACATTAGTTCTTTCTTTAGTCTTATTTTAGCTTTACTGCATCAACAAACATCGATTAATTAAATGTTTATTTTCTCAAAGAAAGCAATAATTAAACACAAAAAGTTTGGATTACCGCACTTTATTAGCTACAATTCATATTTTAAGGGGTATTGCGCTCATCGTTCTTTAAAAATTTAGTTCTGCCAGTTACTTCTTTTATACCACTATACTAGTGCTGCAGCAACCATTCTTGGAAACATTATTATAGACATTATTTCTTTCCTTACTGTCTTTATTGTCTTACTTTAGCTATACTGCATCAACAAACATAGATTAATTAAATGTTTATTTTCTCAAAGAAAACAAAATATAAACACAAAAAGTGTGGATTGACGCACTTTATTAGCTACAATTCATATTATAAAGAGTATTGTGCTCATCGTTCTTTACAACTTTGGTTCTGCCAGCTACTTCTTTTATAGCACTATATTAGTGCTGCAACAACCATTGTAGGAAACATTACTATAGACATTAGTTCTTTCTTTAGTCTTAATTTAGCTTTATTGCAACAATAAACATCGATTATTTAAATGTTTTTTTTCTAAAGGAAAACAAAATATAAATACAAAAAGTGTGGATTAACGCACTTTATTAGCTACAATTCATATTATAAAGGGTGTTTCGCTCATCGTTCTTGAAAACTTTAGTTCTGCCAGCTACTTCTTTTTTAGCACTATATTAGTGCTGCATGGACCATTCTTGGAAACATTAATATAGACATTAGTTCTTTCTTTAGTCTTCTTTTAGCTTTACTGCATCAGCAAACATCGATTAATTAAATGTTTATTTTCTCAAAGAAAACAAAATATAAAAGCAAAAAAGTGTGGATTAACGCACTTTTTATTAGCTACAATTCATATTATAAAGAGTATTGCGCTCATCGTTCTTTAAAACTTTAGTTCTGCCAGCTACTTCTTTTCTAGCACTATATAAGTGCTGCAGCAACAGTTCTTGAAAACATTACTATAGACATTAGTTCTTTCTTTAGTCTTATTTTAGCTTTACTGCATCAACAAACATCGATTAATTAAATGTTTATTTTCTCAAAGAAAGCAATAATTAAACACAAAAAGTTTGGATTACCGCACTTTATTAGCTACAATTCATATTTTAAGGGGTATTGCGCTCATCGTTCTTTAAAAATTTAGTTCTGCCAGTTACTTCTTTTATACCACTATACTAGTGCTGCAGCAACCATTCTTGGAAACATTATTATAGACATTATTTCTTTCCTTACTGTCTTTATTGTCTTACTTTAGCTATACTGCATCAACAAACATCGATTAATTAAATGTTTATTTTCTCAAAGAAAACAAAATATCAACACAAAATGTGTGGATTAACGCACTTTAATCGTTCTTTACAACTTTGGTTCTGCCAGCTACTTCTTTTATAGCACTATATTAGTGATACAGGAACCATTCTTGGAAACATTAATATAGACATTAGTTCTTTCTTTAGTCTTATTTTAGCTTTACTGCATCAACAAACATCGATTAATTAAATGTTTATTTTCTCAAAGAAAGCAATAATTAAACACAAAAAGTTTGGATTACCGCACTTTATTAGCTACAATTCATATTTTAAGGGGTATTGCGCTCATCGTTCTTTAAAAATTTAGTTCTGCCAGTTACTTCTTTTATACCACTATACTAGTGCTGCAGCAACCATTCTTGGAAACATTATTATAGACATTATTTCTTTCCTTACTGTCTTTATTGTCTTACTTTAGCTATACTGCATCAACAAACATCGATTAATTAAATGTTTATTTTCTCAAAGAAAACAAAATATCAACACAAAATGTGTGGATTAACGCACTTTAATCGTTCTTTACAACTTTGGTTCTGCCAGCTACTTCTTTTATAGCACTATATTAGTGATACAGGAACCATTCTTGGAAACATTAATATAGACATTAGTTCTTTCTTTAGTCTTATTTTAGCTTTACTGCATCAACAAACATCGATTAATTAAATGTTTATTTTCTCAAAGAAAGCAATAATTAAACACAAAAAGTTTGGATTACCGCACTTTATTAGCTACAATTCATATTTTAAGGGGTATTGCGCTCATCGTTCTTTAAAAATTTAGTTCTGCCAGTTACTTCTTTTATACCACTATACTAGTGCTGCAGCAACCATTCTTGGAAACATTATTATAGACATTATTTCTTTCCTTACTGTCTTTATTGTCTTACTTTAGCTATACTGCATCAACAAACATAGATTAATTAAATGTTTATTTTCTCAAAGAAAACAAAATATAAACACAAAAAGTGTGGATTGACGCACTTTATTAGCTACAATTCATATTATAAAGAGTATTGTGCTCATCGTTCTTTACAACTTTGGTTCTGCCAGCTACTTCTTTTATAGCACTATATTAGTGCTGCAACAACCATTGTAGGAAACATTACTATAGACATTAGTTCTTTCTTTAGTCTTAATTTAGCTTTATTGCAACAATAAACATCGATTATTTAAATGTTTTTTTTCTAAAGGAAAACAAAATATAAATACAAAAAGTGTGGATTAACGCACTTTATTAGCTACAATTCATATTATAAAGGGTGTTTCGCTCATCGTTCTTGAAAACTTTAGTTCTGCCAGCTACTTCTTTTTTAGCACTATATTAGTGCTGCATGGACCATTCTTGGAAACATTAATATAGACATTAGTTCTTTCTTTAGTCTTCTTTTAGCTTTACTGCATCAGCAAACATCGATTAATTAAATGTTTATTTTCTCAAAGAAAACAAAATATAAAAGCAAAAAAGTGTGGATTAACGCACTTTTTATTAGCTACAATTCATATTATAAAGAGTATTGCGCTCATCGTTCTTTAAAACTTTAGTTCTGCCAGCTACTTCTTTTCTAGCACTATATAAGTGCTGCAGCAACAGTTCTTGAAAACATTACTATAGACATTAGTTCTTTCTTTAGTCTTATTTTAGCTTTACTGCATCAACAAACATCGATTAATTAAATGTTTATTTTCTCAAAGAAAGCAATAATTAAACACAAAAAGTTTGGATTACCGCACTTTATTAGCTACAATTCATATTTTAAGGGGTATTGCGCTCATCGTTCTTTAAAAATTTAGTTCTGCCAGTTACTTCTTTTATACCACTATACTAGTGCTGCAGCAACCATTCTTGGAAACATTATTATAGACATTATTTCTTTCCTTACTGTCTTTATTGTCTTACTTTAGCTATACTGCATCAACAAACATCGATTAATTAAATGTTTATTTTCTCAAAGAAAACAAAATATCAACACAAAATGTGTGGATTAACGCACTTTAATCGTTCTTTACAACTTTGGTTCTGCCAGCTACTTCTTTTATAGCACTATATTAGTGATACAGGAACCATTCTTGGAAACATTAATATAGACATTAGTTCTTTCTTTAGTCTTATTTTAGCTTTACTGCATCAACAAACATCGATTAATTAAATGTTTATTTTCTCAAAGAAAGCAATAATTAAACACAAAAAGTTTGGATTACCGCACTTTATTAGCTACAATTCATATTTTAAGGGGTATTGCGCTCATCGTTCTTTAAAAATTTAGTTCTGCCAGTTACTTCTTTTATACCACTATACTAGTGCTGCAGCAACCATTCTTGGAAACATTATTATAGACATTATTTCTTTCCTTACTGTCTTTATTGTCTTACTTTAGCTATACTGCATCAACAAACATCGATTAATTAAATGTTTATTTTCTCAAAGAAAACAAAATATCAACACAAAATGTGTGGATTAACGCACTTTAATCGTTCTTTACAACTTTGGTTCTGCCAGCTACTTCTTTTATAGCACTATATTAGTGATACAGGAACCATTCTTGGAAACATTAATATAGACATTAGTTCTTTCTTTAGTCTTATTTTAGCTTTACTGCATCAACAAACATCGATTAATTAAATGTTTATTTTCTCAAAGAAAAACAAAATGTAAACCCAAAAAGTGTGGATTACCGCACCTTATTATTTACAATTCATATTATAAAGGGTATTGCGCTCATCGTTCTTTAAAACTTTAGTTTTGCCAGCTGCTTCTTTTATAGCACTTTATTAGTGCTGGAGCAACCATTCTTGCAAATATTACTATATACATTAGTTCTTTCTTTAGTCTTATTTTAGCTTTACTGCATCAACAAACATCGATTAATTAAATGTATATTTTCTCATAGAAAACAAAATATAATTACAAAAATTGTGGATTAACGCACTTTATTAGCTACAATTCATATTATAAAGAGCATTGCGCTCATCGTTCTGCCAGCTCCACCAGTGCCTTCTATTATGGCACTATATTAGTGCTGCAGCAACAATTCTAGGAAGCATTACTATAGACATTAGTTCTTTCTTCAGTCTTGTTTTAGCTTTAATGCATCAACAAACATCGAATAATTAAATGTTTATTTCCACAAAGAAAACAAAATATAAACACAAAAAGTGTGGATTAACACACTTTATTAGCTACAATTCATATTATAGAGAGTATTGCGCTCTTCGTTCTTTAAAACTTTAGTTCTGCAAGCTATTTCTTTTATAGCACTATATTAGTGCTGGAGCAACCATTCTTGGAAATATTACTATAGACATTAGTTCTTTCTTTAGTCTTATTTTAGCTTTACTATATCAGCAAACATCGATTAATTAAATGTTTATTTTCTCAAAGAAAACAAATTATAAAAACAAAAAAGTTTGGATTAACGCACTTTTTATTTGCTACAATTCATATTATAAAGAGAATTGCGCTCATCTTTCTTTACAACTTTGGTTCTGCCAGCTGTTCCTTTTATAGCACTACATTAGTGTTGCAGCAACCTTGCTTGGAAAAATTACTATAGACATTTGTTGTTTCTTTAGTCTTATTTTAGCTTTACTGCATCAACAAACATTGATTAATTAAATGTATATTTTCTCATAGAAAACAAAATATAAATACAAAAAGTGTGGATTAACGCACTTTATTAGCTACATTTCATATTATAAAGGGTATTGCGGTCATCGTTCTTTAAAACTTTAGTTCTGCCAGCTACTTCTTTTATAGCACTATATTAATGCTGCAGCAACCATTCTTGGAAACATTACACTTATTTATTAGTTGTTTCTTTAGTCTAATTTTAGCTTTACTGCATCAACAAACATCGATTAATTAAATGTTTATTTTCTCAAAGAAAACAAAATATAAACACAAAAAGTGTGGATTAATGCACTTTATTAGCTTCAATTCATATTATAAAGAGCATTGCGATCATCGTTCATTAAAACTTTATTTCTGCCAGCTACTTCTTTTATAGCACTATATTAATGCTGCAGCAACCATTCTTGGAAACATTACACTAGACATTAGTTGTTTCTTTAGTTTAATTTTAGCTTTACTGCATCAACAAACATCGATTAATCAAATGTTTAATTTCTCAAAGAAAACAAAATATAAACACAAAAAGTGTGGATTAACGCACTTTATTAGCTACAATTCATATTATAAAGAGTATTGCGCTCATCATTCTTTAAAACTTTAGTTCTGCCAGCTACTTCTTTTATAGAACTATATTAATGCTGCAGCAGCCATTCTTGGAAACATCACTATAGACATTAGTTGTTTCTTTAGTCTAATTTTAGCTTTACTGCATCAACAAACATAGATTAATTAAATGTTTATTTTCTCAAAGAAAACAAAATATAAACACAAAAAGTGTGGATTGACGCACTTTATTAGCTACAATTCATATTATAAAGAGCATTGCACTCATCGTTCTTTAAAACTTTAGTTCTGCCAGCTAATTCTTTTATAGCACTATATTAGTGTTGCAGGAACCGTTCTTGGAAACATTACTATAGGCATTAGTTGCTTCTTTAGTCTTATTTTAGCTTTACTGCATTAACAAACATCGATTACTTAAATGTTTATTTTCTCAAAGAAAACAAAATATAAAAACAAAAAGTGTGGATTAACGCACTTTATTAGCTACAATTCATATTATAAAGAGCATTGCACTCATCGTTCTTTAAAACTTTATTTCTGCCAGCTACTTCTTTTATAGCACTATATTAATGCTGCAGCAACCATTCTTGGAAACATTACACTAGACATTAGTTGTTTCTTTAGTTTAATTTTAGCTTTACTGCATCAACAAACATCGATTAATCAAATGTTTAATTTCTCAAAGAAAACAAAATATAAACACAAAAAGTGTGGATTAACGCACTTTATTAGCTACAATTCATATTATAAAGAGTATTGCGCTCATCATTCTTTAAAACTTTAGTTCTGCCAGCTACTTCTTTTATAGAACTATATTAATGCTGCAGCAGCCATTCTTGGAAACATCACTATAGACATTAGTTGTTTCTTTAGTCTAATTTTAGCTTTACTGCATCAACAAACATCGATTAATTAAATGTTTATTTGCTATATGAAAACAAAATATAAACAAAAAAGGTGTGGATTAATGCACTTTATTAGCTTCAATTCATATTATAAAGAGCATTGCGCTCATCGTTCATTAAAACTTTATTTCTGCCAGCTACTTCTTTTATAGCACTATATTAATGCTGCAGCAACCATTCTTGGAAACATTACACTAGACATTAGTTGTTTCTTTAGTTTAATTTTAGCTTTACTGCATCAACAAACATCGATTAATTAAATGTTTACTTGCTCAATGAAAACAAAATATAAACACAAAAGGTGTGGATTACATTACTTTATTAGCTACAATTCATATAATAAAGAGCATTGCGCTCATCGTTCATTAAAACATAGTTGTTTCTTTAGTCTTATTTTAGCTTTTTTGCATCAACAAACATCGATTAATAAAATGTTTATTTTCTCAAAGAAAACAAAATATCAACACATAAAGTGTGGATTAACGTACTTTATTAGCTACAATACATATTGTAAAGAGTATTGCGCTCATCGTTCTTTAAAAGTTTAGTTCTGCCAGCTACTTCTTTTATAGCACTATATTAGTGATGCAGCAACCATTCTTGGAAACATTACTATAGACATTAGTTCTTTCTTTAGTCTTATTTTAGCTTTACTGCATCAACAAACATCGATTACTTAAATGTTTATTTTCTCAAAGAAAACAAAATATAAAAACAAAAAGTGTGGATTAACGCACTTTATTAGCTACAATTCATATTATAAAGAGCATTGCACTCATCATTCTTTAAAACTTTAGTTCTGCCAGCTAATTCTTTTATAGCATTATATTAGTGTTGCAGGAACCGTTCTTGGAAACATTACTATAGACATTAGTTGCTTCTTTAGTCTTATTTTAGCTTTACTGCATTAACAAACATCGATTAACAAAATGTTTCTTTTCTCAATGAAAACAAAATATAAACACAAAAGGTGTGGATTAATGCACTTCATTAGCTACAATTCATATAATAAAGAGCATTGCGCTCATCGTTCTTTAAAACTTTAGTTCTGCCAGCTACTTCTTTTATAGAACTATATTAATGCTGCAGCAGCCATTCTTGGAAACATTACTATAGACATTAGTTCTTTCTTTAGTCTAATTTTAGCTTTACTGCATCAACAAACATCGATTAATTAAATGTTTATTTTCTCAAAGAAAACAAAATATAAACACAAAAAGTGTGGATTGACGCACTTTATTAGCTACAATTCATATTATAAAGAGCATTGCACTCATCTTTCTTTAAAACTTTAGTTCTGCCAGCTAATTCTTTTATAGCACTATATTAGTGTTGCAGGAACCGTTCTTGGAAACATTACTATAGGCATTAGTTGCTTCTTTAGTCTTATTTTAGCTTTACTGCATTAACAAACATCGATTAACAAAATGTTTCTTTTCTCAATGAAAACAAAATATAAACACAAAAGGTGTGGATTAATTCACTTTATTAGCTACAATTCATATTATAAAGAGCATTGCGCTCATCGTTCATTAAAACGTTATTTCTGCCAGCTACTTCTTTTATAGCACTACATCAATGCTGCAGCAACCATTCTTGGAAACATTACACTAGACATTAGTTGTTTCTTTAGTCTAATTTTAGCTTCACTGCATCAACAAACATCGATTAATTAAATGTTTATTTGCTCAATGAAAACAAAATATAAACAAAAAAGGTGTCGATTAATGCACTTTATTAACTACAATTCATATTATAAAGAGCATTGCGCTCATCGTTCATTAAAACATAGTTCTTTCTTTAGTCTTATTTTAGCTTTACTGCATCAACAAACATAGATTAATCAAATGTTTATTTTCTCAAAGAAAACAAAATATCAACACATAAAGTATGGATTAACGTATTTTATTAGCTACAATACATATTGTAAAGAGTATTGCGCTCATCGTTCTTTAAAAGTTTAGTTCTGCCAGCTACTTCTTTTATAGCACTATATTAATGCTGCAGCAACCATTCTTGGAAACATTACACTAGACATTAGTTGTTTCTTTAGTTTAATTTTAGCTTTACTGCATCAACAAACATCGATTAATTAAATGTTTACTTGCTCAATGAAAACAAAATATAAACACAAAAGGTGTGGATTAATGCACTTTATTAGCTACAATTCATATAATAAAGAGCATTGCGCTCATCCTTCATTAAAACATAGTTGTTTCTTTAGTCTTATTTTAGCTTTATTGCATCAACAAACATCGATTAATAAAATGTTTATTTTCTCAAAGAAAACAAAATATCAACACACAAAGTGTGGATTAACGTACTTTATTAGCTACAATACATATTGTAAAGAGTATTGCGCTCATCGTTCTTTAAAAGTTTAGTTCTGCCAGCTACTTCTTTTATAGCACTATATTAGTGATGCAGCAACCATTCTTGGAAACATTACTATAGACATTAGTTCTTTCTTTAGTCTTATTTTAGCTTTACTGCATCAACAAACATCGATTACTTAAATGTTTATTTTCTCAAAGAAAACAAAATATAAAAACAAAAAGTGTGGATTAACGCACTTTATAAGCTACAATTCATATTATAAAGAGCATTGCACTCATCGTTCTTTAAAACTTTAGTTCTGCCAGCTAATTCTTTTATAGCATTATATTAGTGTTGCAGGAACATTACTATAGACATTAGTTGCTTCTTTAGTCTTATTTTAGCTTTACTGCATTAACAAACATCGATTAACAAAATGTTTCTTTTCTCAATGAAAACAAAATATAAACACAAAAAGGTGTGGGTTAATGCACTTCATTAGCTACAATTCATATGATAAAGAGCATTGCGCTCATCGTTCATTAAAACGTTATTTCTGCCTGCTACTTCTTTTATAGCACTAAATTAATGCTGCAGCAACCATTCTTGGAAACATTACACTAGACATTAGTTGTTTCTTTATTCTAATTTTAGCTTTACTGCATCAACAAACATCGATTAATTAAATGTTTATTTTCTCAAAGAAAACAAATTATCAACACTTAAAGTGTGGATTAACGTACTTTATTAGCTACAGTTCATATTGCAAAGAGTATTGCGCTCATCGTTCATTAAAACATAGTTCTTTCTTTAGTCTTATTTTAGCTTTACTGCATTAACAAACATCGATTAACAAAATGTTTACTTGCTCAATGAAAACAAAATATAAACACAAAAGGTGTGGATTAATGCACTTTATTAGCTACAATTCATATAATAAAGAGCATTGCGCTCATCCTTCATTAAAACATAGTTGTTTCTTTAGTCTTATTTTAGCTTTATTGCATCAACAAACATCGATTAATAAAATGTTTATTTTCTCAAAGAAAACAAAATATCAACACACAAAGTGTGGATTAACGTACTTTATTAGCTACAATACATATTGTAAAGAGTATTGCGCTCATCGTTCTTTAAAAGTTTAGTTCTGCCAGCTACTTCTTTTATAGCACTATATTAGTGATGCAGCAACCATTCTTGGAAACATTACTATAGACATTAGTTCTTTCTTTAGTCTTATTTTAGCTTTACTGCATCAACAAACATCGATTACTTAAATGTTTATTTTCTCAAAGAAAACAAAATATAAAAACAAAAAGTGTGGATTAACGCACTTTATTAGCTACAATTCATATTATAAAGAGCATTGCACTCATCATTCTTTAAAACTTTAGTTCTGCCAGCTAATTCTTTTATAGCATTATATTAGTGTTGCAGGAACCGTTCTTGGAAACATTACTATAGACATTAGTTGCTTCTTTAGTCTTATTTTAGCTTTACTGCATTAACAAACATCGATTAACAAAATGTTTCTTTTCTCAATGAAAACAAAATATAAACACAAAAGGTGTGGATTAATGCACTTCATTAGCTACAATTCATATGATAAAGAGCATTGCGCTCATCGTTCTTTAAAACTTTAGTTCTGCCAGCTACTTCTTTTATAGAACTATATTAATGCTGCAGCAGCCATTCTTGGAAACATTACTATAGACATTAGTTCTTTCTTTAGTCTAATTTTAGCTTTACTGCATCAACAAACATCGATTAATTAAATGTTTATTTTCTCAAAGAAAACAAAATATAAACACAAAAAGTGTGGATTGACCCACTTTATTAGCTACAATTCATATTATAAAGAGCATTGCACTCATCTTTCTTTAAAACTTTAGTTCTGCCAGCTAATTCTTTTATAGCACTATATTAGTGTTGCAGGAACCGTTCTTGGAAACATTACTATAGGCATTAGTTGCTTCTTTAGTCTTATTTTAGCTTTACTGCATTAACAAACATCGATTAACAAAATGTTTCTTTTCTCAATGAAAACAAAATATAAACACAAAAGGTGTGGATTAATTCACTTTATTAGCTACAATTCATATTATAAAGAGCATTGCGCTCATCGTTCATTAAAACGTTATTTCTGCCAGCTACTTCTTTTATAGCACTACATCAATGCTGCAGCAACCATTCTTGGAAACATTACACTAGACATTAGTTGTTTCTTTAGTCTAATTTTGACTTCACTGCATCAACAAACATCGATTAATTAAATGTTTATTTGCTCAATGAAAACAAAATATAAACAAAAAAGGTGTCGATTAATGCACTTTATTAGCTACAATTCATATAATAAAGAGCATTGCGCTCATCGTTCATTAAAACATAGTTCTTTCTTTAGTCTTATTTTAGCTTTACTGCATCAACAAACATAGATTAATCAAATGTTTATTTTCTCAAAGAAAACAAAATATCAACACATAAAGTATGGATTAACGTATTTTATTAGCTACAATACATATTGTAAAGAGTATTGCGCTCATCGTTCTTTAAAAGTTTAGTTCTGCCAGCTACTTCTTTTATAGCACTATATTAATGCTGCAGCAACCATTCTTGGAAACATTACACTAGACATTAGTTGTTTCTTTAGTTTAATTTTAGCTTTACTGCATCAACAAACATCGATTAATTAAATGTTTACTTGCTCAATGAAAACAAAATATAAACACAAAAGGTGTGGATTAATGCACTTTATTAGCTACAATTCATATAATAAAGAGCATTGCGCTCATCCTTCATTGAAACATAGTTGTTTCTTTAGTCTTATTTTAGCTTTATTGCATCAACAAACATCGATTAATAAAATGTTTACTTGCTCAATGAAAACAAAATATAAACACAAAAGGTGTGGATTAATGCACTTTATTAGCTACAATTCATATGATAAAGAGCATTGCGCTCATCGTTCATTAAAACGTTATTTCTGCCTGCTACTTCTTTTATAGCACTAAATTAATGCTGCAGCAACCATTCTTGGAAACATTACACTAGACATTAGTTGTTTCTTTATTCTAATTTTAGCTTTACTGCATCAACAAACATCGATTAATTAAATGTTTATTTTCTCAAAGAAAACAAATTATCAACACTTAAAGTGTGGATTAACGTACTTTATTAGCTACAGTTCATATTGCAAAGAGTATTGCGTTCATCGTTCATTAAAACATAGTTCTTTCTTTAGTCTTATTTTAGCTTTACTGCATTAACAAACATCGATTAACAAAATGTTTACTTGCTCAATGAAAACAAAATATAAACACAAAAGGTGTGGATTAATGCACTTTATTAGCTACAATTCATATAATAAAGAGCATTGCGCTCATCCTTCATTAAAACATAGTTGTTTCTTTAGTCTTATTTTAGCTTTATTGCATCAACAAACATCGATTAATAAAATGTTTATTTTCTCAAAGAAAACAAAATATCAACACACAAAGTGTGGATTAACGTACTTTATTAGCTACAATACATATTGTAAAGAGTATTGCGCTCATCGTTCTTTAAAAGTTTAGTTCTGCCAGCTACTTCTTTTATAGCACTATATTAGTGATGCAGCAACCATTCTTGGAAACATTACTATAGACATTAGTTCTTTCTTTAGTCTTATTTTAGCTTTACTGCATCAACAAACATCGATTACTTAAATGTTTATTTTCTCAAAGAAAACAAAATATAAAAACAAAAAGTGTGGATTAACGCACTTTATTAGCTACAATTCATATTATAAAGAGCATTGCACTCATCATTCTTTAAAACTTTAGTTCTGCCAGCTAATTCTTTTATAGCATTATATTAGTGTTGCAGGAACCGTTCTTGGAAACATTACTATAGACATTAGTTGCTTCTTTAGTCTTATTTTAGCTTTACTGCATTAACAAACATCGATTAACAAAATGTTTCTTTTCTCAATGAAAACAAAATATAAACACAAAAGGTGTGGATTAATGCACTTCATTAGCTACAATTCATATGATAAAGAGCATTGCGCTCATCGTTCTTTAAAACTTTAGTTCTGCCAGCTACTTCTTTTATAGAACTATATTAATGCTGCAGCAGCCATTCTTGGAAACATTACTATAGACATTAGTTCTTTCTTTAGTCTAATTTTAGCTTTACTGCATCAACAAACATCGATTAATTAAATGTTTATTTTCTCAAAGAAAACAAAATATAAACACAAAAAGTGTGGATTGACGCACTTTATTAGCTACAATTCATATTATAAAGAGCATTGCACTCATCTTTCTTTAAAACTTTAGTTCTGCCAGCTAATTCTTTTATAGCACTATATTAGTGTTGCAGGAACCGTTCTTGGAAACATTACTATAGGCATTAGTTGCTTCTTTAGTCTTATTTTAGCTTTACTGCATTAACAAACATCGATTAACAAAATGTTTCTTTTCTCAATGAAAACAAAATATAAACACAAAAGGTGTGGATTAATTCACTTTATTAGCTACAATTCATATTATAAAGAGCATTGCGCTCATCGTTCATTAAAACGTTATTTCTGCCAGCTACTTCTTTTATAGCACTACATCAATGCTGCAGCAACCATTCTTGGAAACATTACACTAGACATTAGTTGTTTCTTTAGTCTAATTTTGACTTCACTGCATCAACAAACATCGATTAATTAAATGTTTATTTGCTCAATGAAAACAAAATATAAACAAAAAAGGTGTCGATTAATGCACTTTATTAGCTACAATTCATATAATAAAGAGCATTGCGCTCATCGTTCATTAAAACATAGTTCTTTCTTTAGTCTTATTTTAGCTTTACTGCATCAACAAACATAGATTAATCAAATGTTTATTTTCTCAAAGAAAACAAAATATCAACACATAAAGTATGGATTAACGTATTTTATTAGCTACAATACATATTGTAAAGAGTATTGCGCTCATCGTTCTTTAAAAGTTTAGTTCTGCCAGCTACTTCTTTTATAGCACTATATTAATGCTGCAGCAACCATTCTTGGAAACATTACACTAGACATTAGTTGTTTCTTTAGTTTAATTTTAGCTTTACTGCATCAACAAACATCGATTAATTAAATGTTTACTTGCTCAATGAAAACAAAATATAAACACAAAAGGTGTGGATTAATGCACTTTATTAGCTACAATTCATATAATAAAGAGCATTGCGCTCATCCTTCATTAAAACATAGTTGTTTCTTTAGTCTTATTTTAGCTTTATTGCATCAACAAACATCGATTAATAAAATGTTTATTTTCTCAAAGAAAACAAAATATCAACACACAAAGTGTGGATTAACGTACTTTATTAGCTACAATACATATTGTAAAGAGTATTGCGCTCATCGTTCTTTAAAAGTTTAGTTCTGCCAGCTACTTCTTTTATAGCACTATATTAGTGATGCAGCAACCATTCTTGGAAACATTACTATAGACATTAGTTCTTTCTTTAGTCTTATTTTAGCTTTACTGCATCAACAAACATCGATTACTTAAATGTTTATTTTCTCAAAGAAAACAAAATATAAAAACAAAAAGTGTGGATTAACGCACTTTATAAGCTACAATTCATATTATAAAGAGCATTGCACTCATCGTTCTTTAAAACTTTAGTTCTGCCAGCTAATTCTTTTATAGCATTATATTAGTGTTGCAGGAACATTACTATAGACATTAGTTGCTTCTTTAGTCTTATTTTAGCTTTACTGCATTAACAAACATCGATTAACAAAATGTTTCTTTTCTCAATGAAAACAAAATATAAACACAAAAAGGTGTGGGTTAATGCACTTCATTAGCTACAATTCATATGATAAAGAGCATTGCGCTCATCGTTCATTAAAACGTTATTTCTGCCTGCTACTTCTTTTATAGCACTAAATTAATGCTGCAGCAACCATTCTTGGAAACATTACACTAGACATTAGTTGTTTCTTTATTCTAATTTTAGCTTTACTGCATCAACAAACATCGATTAATTAAATGTTTATTTTCTCAAAGAAAACAAATTATCAACACTTAAAGTGTGGATTAACGTACTTTATTAGCTACAGTTCATATTGCAAAGAGTATTGCGCTCATCGTTCATTAAAACATAGTTCTTTCTTTAGTCTAATTTTAGCTTTATTGCATCAACAAACATCGATTAATAAAATGTTTATTTTCTCAAAGAAAACAAAATATCAACACACAAAGTGTGGATTAACGTACTTTATTAGCTACAATACATATTGTAAAAAGTATTGCGCTCATCGTTCTTTAAAAGTTTAGTTCTGCCAGCTACTTCTTTTAAAGCACTATATTAGTGATGTAGCAACCTTTCTTGGAAACATTACTAGAGACGTTAGTTTTCTTTATTCTAATTTTAGCTTTACTGCATTAACAAACATCGATTAATTGAATGTTTGTTTTCTCAAAGAAAACAAATTATCAACACATAAAGTGTGGATTAACGTACTTTATTAGCTAAAATTCATATTGCAAAGAGTATTGCGCTCATCGTTCATTAAAACATAGTTCTTTCTTTAGTCTTATTTTAGCTTTACTGCATTAACAAACATCGATTAACAAAATGTTTCCTTTCTCAATGAAAACAAAATATAAACACAAAAGGTATGGATTAATGCACTTTATTAGCTACAATTCATATTATAAATAGCATTGCGCTCATCGTTCATTAAAACTTTATTTCTGCAAGCTACTTCTTTTATAGCACTACATTAATGCTGTAGCAACCATTCTTGGATACATTACACTAGACATTAGTTGTTTCTTTAGTCTAATTTTAGCTTTATTGCATCAACAAACATCGATTAATAAAATGTTTATTTTCTCAAAGAAAACAAAATATCAACACACAAAGTGTGGATTAACGTACTTTATTAGCTACAATACATATTGTAAAGAGTATTGCGCTCATCGTTCTTTAAAAGTTTAGTTCTGCCAGCTACTTCTTTTATAGCACTATATTAGTGATGCAGCAACCATTCTTGGAAACATTACTATAGACATTAGTTCTTTCTTTAGTCTTATTTTAGCTTTACTGCATCAACAAACATCGATTACTTAAATGTTTATTTTCTCAAAGAAAACAAAATATAAAAACAAAAAGGGTGGATTAACGCACTTTATAAGCTACAATTCATATTATAAAGAGCATTGCACTCATCGTTCTTTAAAACTTTAGTTCTGCCAGCTAATTCTTTTATAGCATTATATTAGTGTTGCAGGAACCGTTCTTGGAAACATTACTATAGACATTAGTTGCTTCTTAAGTCTTATTTTAGCTTTACTGCATTAACAAACATCGATTAACAAAATGTTTCTTTTCTCAATGAAAACAAAATATAAACACAAAAAGGTGTGGGTTAATGCACTTCATTAGCTACAATTCATATGATAAAGAGCATTGCGCTCATCGTTCATTAAAACTTTATTTCTGCCTGCTACTTCTTTTATAGCACTAAATTAATGCTGCAGCAACCATTCTTGGAAACATTACACTAGACATTAGTTGTTTCTTTATTCTAATTTTAGCTTTACTGCATCAACAAACATCGATTAATTAAATGTTTATTTTCTCAAAGAAAACAAATTATCAACACATAAAGTGTGGATTAACGTACTTTATTAGCTACAGTTCATATTGCAAAGAGTATTGCGCTCATCGTTCATTAAAACATAGTTCTTTCTTTAGTCTTATTTTAGCTTTACTGCATTAACAAACATCGATTAACAAAATGTTTCCTTTCTCAATGAAAACAAAATATAAACACAAAAGGTATGGATTAATGCACTTTATTAGCTACAATTCATATTATAAAAGGCATTGCGCTCATCGTTCATTAAAACTTTATTTCTGCAAGCTACTTCTTTTATAGCACTACATTAATGCTGTAGCAACCATTCTTGGAAACATTACACTAGACATTAGTTGTTTCTTTAGTCTAATTTTAGCTTTATTGCATCAACAAACATCGATTAATAAAATGTTTATTTTCTCAAAGAAAACAAAATATCAACACACAAAGTGTGGATTAACGTACTTTATTAGCTACACTACATATTGTAAAAAGTATTGCGCTCATCGTTCTTTAAAAGTTTAGTTCTGCCAGCTACTTCTTTTATAGCACTATATTAGTGCTGTAGCAACCTTTCTTGGAAACATTACTAGAGACGTTAGTTTTCTCTATTCTAATTTTAGCTTTACTGCATTAACAAACATCGATTAATTGAATGTTTGTTTTCTCAAAGAAAACAAATTATCAACACATAAAGTGTGGATTAACGTACTTTATTAGCTACAATTCATATTGCAAAGAGTATTGCGCTCATCGTTCATTAAAACATAGTTCTTTCTTTAGTCTTATTTTAGCTTTACTGCATTAACAAACATCGATTAACAAAATGTTTCCTTTCTCAATGAAAACAAAATATAAACACAAAAGGTATGAATTAATGCACTTTATTAGCTACAATTCATATTATAAATAGCATTGCGCTCATCGTTCATTAAAACTTTATTTCTGCAAGCTACTTCTTTTATAGCACTATATTAATGCTGTAGCAACCATTCTTGGAAACATTACACTAGACATTAGTTGTTTCTTTAGTCTAATTTTAGCTTTATTGCATCAACAAACATCGATTAATAAAATGTTTATTTTCTCAAAGAAAACAAAATATAAAAACAAAAAGGGTGGATTAACGCACTTTATAAGCTACAATTCATATTATAAAGAGCATTGCACTCATCGTTCTTTAAAACTTTAGTTCTGCCAGCTAATTCTTTTATAGCATTATATTAGTGTTGCAGGAACCGTTCTTGGAAACATTACTATAGACATTAGTTGCTTCTTAAGTCTTATTTTAGCTTTACTGCATTAACAAACATCGATTAACAAAATGTTTCTTTTCTCAATGAAAACAAAATATAAACACAAAAAGGTGTGGGTTAATGCACTTCATTAGCTACAATTCATATGATAAAGAGCATTGCGCTCATCGTTCATTAAAACTTTATTTCTGCCTGCTACTTCTTTTATAGCACTAAATTAATGCTGCAGCAACCATTCTTGGAAACATTACACTAGACATTAGTTGTTTCTTTATTCTAATTTTAGCTTTACTGCATCAACAAACATCGATTAATTAAATGTTTATTTTCTCAAAGAAAACAAATTATCAACACATAAAGTGTGGATTAACGTACTTTATTAGCTACAGTTCATATTGCAAAGAGTATTGCGCTCATCGTTCATTAAAACATAGTTCTTTCTTTAGTCTTATTTTAGCTTTACTGCATTAACAAACATCGATTAACAAAATGTTTCCTTTCTCAATGAAAACAAAATATAAACACAAAAGGTATGGATTAATGCACTTTATTAGCTACAATTCATATTATAAAAGGCATTGCGCTCATCGTTCATTAAAACTTTATTTCTGCAAGCTACTTCTTTTATAGCACTACATTAATGCTGTAGCAACCATTCTTGGAAACATTACACTAGACATTAGTTGTTTCTTTAGTCTAATTTTAGCTTTATTGCATCAACAAACATCGATTAATAAAATGTTTATTTTCTCAAAGAAAACAAAATATCAACACACAAAGTGTGGATTAACGTACTTTATTAGCTACACTACATATTGTAAAAAGTATTGCGCTCATCGTTCTTTAAAAGTTTAGTTCTGCCAGCTACTTCTTTTATAGCACTATATTAGTGATGCAGCAACCATTCTTGGAAACATTACTAGAGACGTTAGTTTTCTTTATTCTAATTTTAGCTTTACTGCATTAACAAACATCGATTAATTAAATGTTTATTTTCTCAAAGAAAACAAATTATCAACACATAAAGTGTGGATTAACGTACTTTATTAGCTACAATTCATATTGCAAAGAGTATTGCGCTCATCGTTCATTAAAACATAGTTCTTTCTTTAGTCTTATTTTAGCTTTACTGCATTAACAAACATCGATTAACAAAATGTTTCCTTTCTCAATGAAAACAAAATATAAACACAAAAGGTATGAATTAATGCACTTTATTAGCTACAATTCATATTATAAATAGCATTGCGCTCATCGTTCATTAAAACTTTATTTCTGCAAGCTACTTCTTTTATAGCACTATATTAATGCTGTAGCAACCTTTCTTGGAAACATTACTAGAGACGTTAGTTTTCTTTATTCTAATTTTAGCTTTACTGCATTAACAAACATCGATTAATTGAATGTTTGTTTTCTCAAAGAAAAACAAATTATCAACACATAAAGTGTGGATTAACGTACTTTATTAGCTACAATTCATATTGCAAAGAGTATTGCGCTCATCGTTCATTAAAACATAGTTCTTTCTTTAGTCTTATTTTAGCTTTACTGCATTAACAAACATCGATTAACAAAATGTTTCCTTTCTCAATGAAAACAAAATATAAACACAAAAGGTATGGATTAATGCACTTTATTAGCTACAATTCATATTATAAAGAGCATTGCGCTCATCGTTCATTAAAACTTTATTTCTGCAAGCTACTTCTTTTATAGCACTACATTAATGCTGTAGCAACCATTCTTGGAAACATTACACTAGACATTAGTTGTTTCTTTAGTCTAATTTTAGCTTCACTGCATCAACAAACATCGATTAATTAAATGTTTATTTGCTTAATGAAAACAAAATATAAACAAAAAAGGTGTCGATTAATGCACTTTATTAGCTACAATTCATATTATAAAGAGAATTGCGCTCATCGTTCATTAAAACAAAGTTCTTTCTTTAGTCTTATTTTAGCTTTATTGCATCAACAAATATCGATTAATTAAATGTTTATTTTCTCAAAGAAAACAAAATATCAACACATAAAGTGTGGATTAACGTACTTTATTAGCGACAATACATATTGTAAAGAGTATTGCGCTCATCGTTCTTTAAAAGTTTAGTTCTGCCAGCTACTTCTTTTATAGCACTATATTAGTGATGCAGCAACCATTCTTGGAAACATTACTATAGACCTCAATTTTTTTCTTTAGTCTTATTTTAGCTTTACTGCATCAACAAACATAGATTAATCAAATGTTTATTTTCTCAAAGAAAACAAAATATATACACAAAAAGTGTGGATTAACGCACTTTATTAGCTACAATTCATATTATAAAGAGTATTGCGCTCATCATTCTTTAAAACTTTAGTTCTGCCAGCTACTTCTTTTATAGCACACTATATTAATGCTGCAGCAACTATTCTTGGAAACATTAATATGGACATTAGTTCTTTCTTTAGTCTTATTTTAGCTTTATTGCATCGACAAATATCGATTAATTAAATGTTTATTTTCTCAAAGAAAACAAAATATCAACACATAAAGGGTGGATTAACGTACTTTATTAGCTACAATTCATATTGCAAAGAGTATTTCGCTCATCGTTCATTAAAATATAGTTCTTTCTTTAGTCTAATTTTAGCTTTATTGCATCAACAAACATCGATTAATTAAATGTTTATTTTCTCAAAGAAAACAAAATATCAACACATAAAATGTGGATTAACGTACTTTATTAACTACAATACATATTGCAAAGAGTATTGCGCTCATCGTTCTTTAAAAGTTTAGTTCTGCCAGCTACTTCTTTTATAGCACTATATTAGTGATGCAGCAACCATTCTTGGAAACATTACTATAGACATTAGTTCTTTCTTTAGTCTTATTTTAGCTTTACTGCATCAACAAACATCGATTAACCAAATGTTTATTTTCTCAAAGAAAACAAAATATAAACACAAAAAGTGTGGATTAACGCACTTTTTTAGCTACAATTCATATTATAAAGAGTATTGCGCTCATTTTTCTTTAAAACTCTAGTTCTGCCAGCTACTTCTTTTATAGAACTATATTAATGCTGCAGCAGCCATTCTTGGAAACATTACTATAGACATTAGTTCTTTCTTTAGTCTAATTTTAGCTTTACTGCATCAACAAACATCGATTAATTAAATGTTTATTTTCTCAAAGAAAACAAAATATAAACACAAAAAGTGTGGATTAACGCACTTTATTAGCTACAATTCATATTATAAAGAGCAATGCACTCATCGTTCTTTAAAACTTTAGTTCTACCAGCTAATTCTTTTATAGCACTATGTTAGTGTTGCAGCAGCCATTCTTGGAAACATTACTATAGACATTAGTTCTTTCTTTAGTCTAATTTTAGCTTTACTGCATCAACAAACATCGATTAATTAAATGTTTATTTTCTCAAAGAAAACAAAATATAAACACAAAAAGTGTGGATTAACGCACTTTATTAGCTACAATTCATATTATAAAGAGCATTGCACTCATCGTTCTTTAAAACTTTAGTTCTGCCAGCTAATTCTTTTATAGCACTATGTTAGTGTTGCAGGAACCGTTCTTGGAAACATTACTTTACATTACATTAAATTACATTAGTTGCTTCTTTAGTCTTATTTTAGCTTTACTGCATTAACAAACATCGATTAACAAAATGTTTCCTTTCTCAATGAAAACAAAATATAAACACAAAAGGTATGGATTAATGCACTTTATTAGCTATAATTCATATTATAAAGAGCATTGCGCTCATCGTTCATTAAAACTTTATTTCTGCCAGCTACTTCTTTTATAGCACTACATTAATGCTGCAGCAACCATTCTTGGAAACATTACACTAGACATTAGTTGTTTCTTTAGTCTAATTTTAGCTTCACTGCATCAACAAACATCGATTAATTAAATGTTTATTTGCTCAATGAAAACAAAATATAAACAAAAAAGGTGTCGATTAATGCACTTTATTAGCTACAATTCATATTATAAAGAGCATTGCGCTCATCGTTCATTAAAACATAGTTCTTTCTTTAGTCTTTTTTTAGCTTTATTGCATCAACAAATATCGATTAATTAAATGTTTTTTTCTCAAAGAAAACAAAATATCAACACATAAAGTGTGGATTAACGCACTTTATTAGCTACAATTCATATTATAAAGAGCATTGCACTCATCGTTCTTTAAAACTTTAGTTCTGCCAGCTAATTCTTTTATAGCACTATGTTAGTGTTGCAGGAACCGTTCTTGGAAACATTACTTTACATTACATTACATTACATTACATTACATTAGTTGCTTCTTTAGTCTTATTTTAGCTTTACTGCATTAACAAACATCGATTAATTAAATGTTTATTTTCTCAAAGAAAACAAAATATCAACACATAAAGTGTGGATTAACGCACTTTATTAGCTACAATTCATATTATAAAGAGTATTGCGCTCATCGTTCTTTAAAACTTTAGTTCTGCCAGCTACTTCTTTTATAGAACTATATTAATGCTGCAGCAGCAATTCTTGGAAACATTACTATAGACATTAGTTCTTTCTTTAGTCTAATTTTAGCTTTACTGCATCAACAAACATCGATTAATTAAATGATTATTTTCTCAAAGAAAACAAAATATCAACACATAAAGTGTGGATTAACGTACTTTATTAGCTACAATACATATTGCAAAGAGTATTGCGCTCATCGTTCTTTAAAAGTTTAGTTCTGCCAGCTACTTCTTTTATAGCACTATATTAGTGATGCAGCAACCATTCTTGGAAACATTACTATAGACATTAGTTCTTTCTTTAGTCTTATTTTAGCTTTACTGCATTAACAAACATCGATTAACAAAATGTTTCCTTTCTCAATGAAAACAAAATATAAACACAAAAAGTGTGGATTAACGCACTTTTTTAGCTACAATTCATATTATAAAGAGTATTGCGCTCATTTTTCTTTAAAACTCTAGTTCTGCCAGCTACTTCTTTTATAGAACTATATTAATGCTGCACGCAGCCATTCTTGGAAACATTACTATAGACATTAGTTCTTTCTTTAGTCTAATTTTAGCTTTATTGCATCAACAAATATCGATTAATTAAATGTTTATTTTCTCAAAGAAAACAAAATATCAACACATAAAGTGTGGATTAACGCACTTTATTAGCTACAATTCATATTATAAAGAGTATTGCGCTCATCGTTCTTTAAAACTTTAGTTCTGCCAGCTACTTCTTTTATAGAACTATATTAATGCTGCAGCAGCAATTCTTGGAAACATTACTATAGACATTAGTTCTTTCTTTAGTCTAATTTTAGCTTTACTGCATCAACAAACATCGATTAATTAAATGATTATTTTCTCAAAGAAAACAAAATATCAACACATAAAGTGTGGATTAACGTACTTTATTAGCTACAATACATATTGCAAAGAGTATTGCGCTCATCGTTCTTTAAAAGTTTAGTTCTGCCAGCTACTTCTTTTATAGCACTATATTAGTGATGCAGCAACCTTTCTTGGAAACATTACTAGAGACGTTAGTTTTCTCTAGTCTAATTTTAGCTTTACTGCATTAACAAACATCGATTAATTGAATGTTTGTTTTCTCAAAAAAAAGAGAATATAAACACAAAAAGTGTGGATTAACGTACTTTATTAGCTACAATTCATATTTTAAAGAGCATTGCACTCATCGTTCTTTAAAACTTTAGTTCTGCCAGCTAATTCTTTTATAGCACTATGTTAGTGTTGCAGGAACCGTTCTTGGAAACATTACTTTACATTACATTACATTACATTAGTTGCTTCTTTAGTCTTATTTTAGCTTTACTGCATTAACAAACATCGATTAACAAAATGTTTCCTTTCTCAATGAAAACAAAATATAAACACAAAAGGTATGGATTAATGCACTTTATTAGCTACAATTCATATTATAAAGAGCATTGCGCTCATCGTTCATTAAAACTTTATTTCTGCCAGCTACTTCTTTTATAGCACTACATTAATGCTGCAGCAACCATTCTTGGAAACATTACACTAGACATTAGTTGTTTCTTTAGTCTAATTTTAGCTTCACTGCATCAACAAACATCGATTAATTAAATGTTTATTTGCTCAATGAAAACAAAATATAAACAAAAAAGGTGTCGATTAATGCACTTTATTAGCTACAATTCATATTATAAAGAGCATTGCGCTCATCGTTCATTAAAACATAGTTCTTTCTTTAGTCTTTTTTTAGCTTTATTGCATCAACAAATATCGATTAATTAAATGTTTTTTTCTCAAAGAAAACAAAATATCAACACATAAAGTGTGGATTAACGTACTTTATTAGCGACAATACATATTGTAAAGAGCATTGCACTCATCGTTCTTTAAAACTTTAGTTCTGCCAGCTACTTCTTTTATAGCACTATATTAGTGATGCAGCAACCATTCTTGGAAACATTACTATAGACATTAGTTCTTTCTTAAGTCTTATTTTAGCTTTACTGCATTAACAAACATCGATTAACAAAATGTTTCTTTTCTCAATGAAAACAAAATATAAACACAAAAGGTGTGGATTAATGCACTTCATTAGCTACAATTCATATGATAATGAGCATTCGCTCATCGTTCATTAAAACTTTATTTCTGCCTGCTACTTCTTTTATAGCACTTTATTAATGCTGCAGCAACCATTCTTGGAAACATTACACTAGACATTAGTTGTTTCTCTATTCTAATTTTAGCTTTACTGCATTAACAAACATCGATTAATTGAATGTTTGTTTTCTCAAAGAAAACAAATTATCAACACATAAAGTGTGGATTAACGTACTTTATTAGCTACAATTCATATTGCAAAGAGTATTGCGCTCATCGTTCATTAAAACATAGTTCTTTCTTTAGTCTTATTTTAGCTTTATTGCATCAACAAACATCGATTAGTTAAATGTTTATTTTCTTAAAGAAAACAAAATATCAACACATAAAGTGTGGATTAACGTACTTTATTAGCTACAATACATATTGAAAAGAGTATTGCGCTCATCGTTCTTTAAAAGTTTAGTTCTGCCAGCTACTTCTTTTATAGCACTATATTAGTGATGCAGCAACCATTCTTGGAAACATTACTAAGAAAAAATTCTTGGAATAATTATTATTAGTTCTTTCTTTAGTCTTATTCTAGCTTTACTGCATCAACAAACATAGATTAAAAAAATTTTTATTTTCTCAAAGAAAACAAAATATAAACACAAAAAGTGTGGATTAACGTACTTTATTAGCTACACTTTATATTATAAAGAGTATTGCGCTCATCGTTCTTTAAAAGTTTAGTTCTGCCAGCTACTTCTTTTATAGCACTATATTAGTGATGCAGCAACCATTCTTGGAAACATTACTATAGACATTAGTTCTTTCTTTAATCTTATTTTAGCTTTACTGCATCAACAAACATAGATTAATCAAATGTTTATTTTCTCAAAGAAAACAAAATATCAACACATAAAGTATGGATTAATGTATTTTATTAGCTACAATACATATTGTAAAGAGTATTTCGCTCATCGTTCTTTAAAAGTTTAGTTCTGCCAGCTACTTCTTTTATAGCACTATATTAATGCTGCAGCAACCATTCTTGGAAACATTACTATAGACATTAGTTCTTTCTTTAGTCTTATTTTAGCTTTACTGCATCAACAAACATAGATTAATCAAATGTTTATTTTCTCAAAGAAAACAAAATATATACACAAAAAGTGTGGATTAACGCACTTTATTAGCTACAATTCATATTATAAAGAGTATTGCGCTCATCATTCTTTAAAACTTTAGTTCTGCCAGCTACTTCTTTTATAGCACACTATATTAATGCTGCAGCAACTATTCTTGGAAACATTAATATGGACATTAGTTCTTTCTTTAGTCTTATTTTTGCTTTATTGCATTAACAAATATCGATTAATTAAATGTTTATTTTCTCAAAGAAAACAAAATATCAACACATAAAGGGTGGATTAACGTACTTTATTAGCTACAATTCATATTGCAAAGAGTATTGCGCTCATCGTTCATTAAAACATAGTTCTTTCTTTAGTCTTATTTTAGCTTTATTGCATCAACAAACATCGATTAATTAAATGTTTATTTTCTCAAAGAAAACAAAATATCAACACATAAAGTGTGGATTAACGTACTTTATTAGCTACAATACATATTGCAAAGAGTATTGCGCTCATCGTTCTTTAAAAGTTTAGTTCTGCCAGCTACTTCTTTTATAGCACTATATTAGTGATGCAGCAACCATTCTTGGAAACATTACTATAGACATTAGTTCTTTCTTTAGTCTTATTTTAGCTTTACTGCATCAACAAACATCGATTAACCAAATGTTTATTTTCTCAAAGAAAACAAAATGTAAACACAAAAAGTGTGGATTAACGCACTTTTTTAGCTACAATTCATATTATAAAGAGTATTGCGCTCATCTTTCTTTAAAACTTTAGTTCTGCCAGCTACTTCTTTTAGAGCACTATGTTAGTGCTGTAGCAGCCATTCTTGGAAACATTACTATAGACATTAGTTCTTTCTTTTGTGTAATTTCAGCTTTACTGCATCAACAAACATCGATTAATTAAATGTTTATTTTCTCAAAGAAAACAAAATATAAACACAAAAAGTGTGGATTAACGCACTTTATTAGCTACAATTCATATTATAAAGAGCATTGCACTCATCGTTCTTTAAAACTTTAGTTCTACCAGCTAATTCTTTTATAGCACTATGTTAGTGTTGCAGCAGTCATTCTTGGAAACATTACTATAGACATTAGTTCCTTCTTTAGTCTAATTTTAGCTTTATTGCATCAACAAACATCGATTAATTAAATGTTTATTTCCTCAAAGAAAACAAAATATAAACACAAAAAGTGTGGATTAACGCACTTTATTAGCTACAATTCATATTATAAAGAGCATTGCACTCATCGTTCTTTAAAACTTTAGTTCTGCCAGCTAATTCTTTTATAGCACTATGTTAGTGTTGCAGGAACCGTTCTTGGAAACATTACTTTACATTACATTACATTACATTACATTACATTACATTACATTACATTACATTACATTACATTAGTTGCTTCTTTAGTCTTATTTTAGCTTTACTGCATTAACAAACATCGATTAACAAAATGTTTCCTTTCTCAATGAAAACAAAATATAAACACAAAAGGTATGGATTAATGCACTTTATTAGCTACAATTCATATTATAAAGAGCATTGCGCTCATCGTTCATTAAAACTTTATTTCTGCAAGCTACTTCTTTTATAGCACTACATTAATGCTGTAGCAACCATTCTTGGAAACATTACACTAGACATTAGTTGTTTCTTTAGTCTAATTTTAGCTTCATTGCATCAACAAACATCGATTAATTAAATGTTTATTTGCTCAATGAAAACAAAATATAAACAAAAAAGGTGTCGATTAATGCACTTTATTAGCTACAATTCATATTATAAAGAGCATTGCGCTCATCGTTCATTAAAACATAGTTCTTTCTTTAGTCTTATTTTAGCTTTATTGCATCAACAAATATCGCTTAATTAAATGTTTATTTTCTCAAAGAAAACAAAATATCAACACATAAAGTGTGGATTAACGTACTTTATTAGCGACAATACATATTGTAAAGAGTATTGCGCTCATCGTTCTTTAAAAGTTTAGTTCTGCCAGCTACTTCTTTTATAGCACTATATTAGTGATGCAGCAACCATTCTTGGAAACATTACTATAGACCTCAATTTTTTTCTTAAGTCTTATTTTAGCTTTAATGAATCAACAAACATAGATTAATCAATTAATCAATCGTTCTTTAAAACTTTAGTTCTGCCAGCTACTTCTTTTATAGAACTATATTAATGCTGCAGCAGCCATTCTTGGAAACATTACTATAGACATTAGTTCTTTCTTTAGTCTAATTTTAGCTTTACTGCATCAACAAACATCGATTAATTAAATGTTTATTTTCTCAATGAAAACAAAATATAAACACAAAAAGTGTGGATTGACGCACTTTATTAGCTACAATTCATATTATAAAGAGCATTGCACTCATCTTTCTTTAAAACTTTAGTTCTGCCAGCTAATTCTTTTATAGCATTATATTAGTGTTGCAGGAACCGTTCTTGGAAACATTACTATAGACATTAGTTGCTTCTTTAGTCTTATTTTAGCTTTACTGCATTAACAAACATCGATTAACAAAATGTTTCTTTTCTCAATGAAAACAAAATATAAACACAAAAGGTGTGGATTAATGCACTTCATTAGCTACAATTCATATGATAAAGAGCATTGCGCTCATCGTTCTTTAAAACTTTAGTTCTGCCAGCTACTTCTTTTATAGAACTATATTAATGCTGCAGCAACCATTCTTGGAAACATTACTATAGACATTAGTTCTTTCTTTAGTCTAATTTTAGCTTTACTGCATCAACAAACATCGATTAATTAAATGTTTATTTTCTCAAAGAAAACAAAATATAAACACAAAAAGTGTGGATTAACGCACTTTATTAGCTACAATTCATATTATAAAGAGTATTGCGCTCATCGTTCTTTAAAACTTTAGTTCTGCCAGCTACTTCTTTTATAGCACTATATTAATGCTGCAGCAACCATTCTTGGAAACATTACTATAGACATTAGTTCTTTCTTTAGTCTTATTTTAGCTTTACTGCATCAACAAACATCGATTAATCAAATGTTTATTTTCTCAAAGAAAACAAAATATATACACAAAAAGTGTGGATTAACGCACTTTATTAGCTACAATTCATATTGCAAAGAGTATTTCGCTCATCGTTCATTAAAACATAGTTCTTTCTTTAGTCTTATTCTAGCTTTATTGCATCAACAAACATCGATTAATTAAATGTTTATTTTCTCAAAGAAAACAAAATATCAACACATAAAGTGTGGATTAACGTACTTTATTAGCTACAATACATATTGCAAAGAGTATTGCGCTCATCGTTCTTTAAAAGTTTAGTTCTGCCAGCTACTTCTTTTATAGCACTATATTAGTGATGCAGCAACCATTCTTGGAAACATTACTATAGACATTAGTTCTTTCTTTAGTCTTATTTTAGCTTTACTGCATCAACAAACATCGATTAATTAAATTTTTATTTTCTCAAAGAAAACAAAATATAAACACAAAAAGTGTGGATTAACGTACTTTATTAGCTACAATTCATATTATAAAGAGTATTGCGCTCATTGTTCTTTAATACTACAGTTCTGCCAGCTACTTCTTTTATAGCACTACGATAATGCTGCAGCAACCTTTCTTGGAACGTTACTATAGACATTAGTTCTTTCTTTAGTCTTATTTTAGCTTTAATGCATCAACAAACATAGATTAATCAAATGTTTATTTTCTCAAAGAAAACAAAATATATACACAAAAAGTGTGGATTAACGCACTTTATTAGCTACAATTCATATTGCAAAGAGTATTTCGCTCATCGTTCATTAAAACATAGTTCTTTCTTTAGTCTTATTTTAGCTTTAATGAATCAACAAACATAGATTAATCAATTAATCAATCGTTCTTTAAAACTTTAGTTCTGCCAGCTACTTCTTTTATAGAACTATATTAATGCTGCAGCAGCCATTCTTGGAAACATTACTATAGACATTAGTTCTTTCTTTAGTCTAATTTTAGCTTTACTGCATCAACAAACATCGATTAATTAAATGTTTATTTTCTCAAAGAAAACAAAATATAAACACAAAAAGTGTGGATTGACGCACTTTATTAGCTACAATTCATATTATAAAGAGCATTGCACTCATCTTTCTTTAAAACTTTAGTTCTGCCAGCTAATTCTTTTATAGCATTATATTAGTGTTGCAGGAACCGTTCTTGGAAACATTACTATAGACATTAGTTGCTTCTTTAGTCTTATTTTAGCTTTACTGCATTAACAAACATCGATTAACAAAATGTTTCTTTTCTCAATGAAAACAAAATATAAACACAAAAGGTGTGGATTAATGCACTTCATTAGCTACAATTCATATGATAAAGAGCATTGCGCTCATCGTTCTTTAAAACTTTAGTTCTGCCAGCTACTTCTTTTATAGAACTATATTAGTGCTGCAGCAACCATTCTTGGAAACATTACTATAGACATTAGTTCTTTCTTTAGTCTAATTTTAGCTTTACTGCATCAACAAACATCGATTAATTAAATGTTTATTTTCTCAAAGAAAACAAAATATAAACACAAAAAGTGTGGATTAACGCACTTTATTAGCTACAATTCATATTATAAAGAGTATTGCGCTCATCGTTCTTTAAAACTTTAGTTCTGCCAGCTACTTCTTTTATAGCACTATATTAATGCTGCAGCAACCATTCTTGGAAACATTACTATAGACATTAGTTCTTTCTTTAGTCTTATTTTAGCTTTACTGCATCAACAAACATAGATTAATCAAATGTTTATTTTCTCAAAGAAAACAAAATATATACACAAAAAGTGTGGATTAACGCACTTTATTAGCTACAATTCATATTGCAAAGAGTATTTCGCTCATCGTTCATTAAAACATAGTTCTTTCTTTAGTCTTATTCTAGCTTTATTGCATCAACAAACATCGATTAATTAAATGTTTATTTTCTCAAAGAAAACAAAATATCAACACATAAAGTGTGGATTAACGTACTTTATTAGCTACAATACATATTGCAAAGAGTATTGCGCTCATCGTTCTTTAAAAGTTTAGTTCTGCCAGCTACTTCTTTTATAGCACTATATTAGTGATGCAGCAACCATTCTTGGAAACATTACTATAGACATTAGTTCTTTCTTTAGTCTTATTTTAGCTTTACTGCATCAACAAACATCGATTAATTAAATTTTTATTTTCTCAAAGAAAACAAAATATAAACACAAAAAGTGTGGATTAACGTACTTTATTAGCTACAATTCATATTATAAAGAGTATTGCGCTCATTGTTCTTTAATACTACAGTTCTGCCAGCTACTTCTTTTATAGCACTACGATAATGCTGCAGCAACCTTTCTTGGAACGTTACTATAGACATTAGTTCTTTCTTTAGTCTTATTTTAGCTTTAATGCATCAACAAACATAGATTAATCAAATGTTTATTTTCTCAAAGAAAACAAAATATATACACAAAAAGTGTGGATTAACGCACTTTATTAGCTACAATTCATATTGCAAAGAGTATTTCGCTCATCGTTCATTAAAACATAGTTCTTTCTTTAGTCTTATTTTAGCTTTATTGCATCAACAAACATCGATTAATTAAATGTTTATTTTCTCAAAGAAAACAAAATATCAACACATAAAGTGTGGATTAACGTACTTTATTAGCTACAATACATATTGCAAAGAGTATTGCACTCATCGTTCTTTAAAAGTTTAGTTCTGCCAGCTACTTCTTTTATAGCACTATATTAGTGATGCAGCAACCATTCTTGGAAACATTACTATAGACATTTGTTCTTTCTTTAGTCTTATTTTAGCTTTACTGCATCAACAAACATCGATTAACCAAATGTTTATTTTCTCAAAGAAAACAAAATATAAACACAAAAAGTGTGGATTAACGCACTTTTTTAGCTACAATTCATATTATAAAGAGTATTGCGCTCATTTTTCTTTAAAACTCTAGTTCTGCCAGCTACTTCTTTTATAGAACTATATTAATGCTGCACGCAGCCATTCTTGGAAACATTACTATAGACATTAGTTCTTTCTTTAGTCTATTTTTAGCTTTACTGCATCAACAAACATCGATTAATTAAATGTTTATTTTCTCAAAGAAAACAAAATATAAACACAAAAAGTGTGGATTAACGCACTTTATTAGCTACAATTCATATTATAAAGAGCATTGCACTCATCGTTCTTTAAAAATTTAGTTCTGCCAGCTAATTCTTTTATAGCACTATGTTAGTGTTGCAGCAGCCATTCTTGGAAACATTACTATAGACATTAGTTCTTTCTTTAGTCTAATTTTAGCTTTACTGCATCAACAAACATCGATTAATTAAATGTTTATTTTCTCAAAGAAAACAAAATATAAACACAAAAAGTGTGGATTAACGCACTTTATTAGCTACAATTCATATTATAAAGAGCAATGCACTCATCGTTCTTTAAAACTTTAGTTCTACCAGCTAATTCTTTATAGCACTATGTTAGTGTTGCAGCAGCCATTCTTGGAAACATTACTATAGACATTAGTTCTTTCTTTAGTCTAATTTTAGCTTTACTGCATCAACAAACATCGATTAATTAAATGTTTATTTTCTCAATGAAAACAAAATATAAACAAAAAAGGTGTCGATTAATGCACTTTATTAGCTACAATTCATATTATAAAGAGCATTGCGCTCATCGTTCATTAAAACATAGTTCTTTCTTTAGTCTTATTTTAGCTTTATTGCATCAACAAATATCGCTTAATTAAATGTTTATTTTCTCAAAGAAAACAAAATATAAACACAAAAAGTGTGGATTAACGCACTTTATTAGCTACAATTCATATTATAAAGAGTATTGCGCTCATCGTTCTTTAAAACTTTAGTTCTGCCAGCTACTTCTTTTATAGCACTATATTAATGCTGCAGCAACCATTCTTGGAAACATTACTATAGACATTAGTTCTTTCTTTAGTCTTATTTTAGCTTTACTGCATCAACAAACATAGATTAATCAAATGTTTATTTTCTCAAAGAAAACAAAATATATACACAAAAAGTGTGGATTAACGCACTTTATTAGCTACAATTCATATTGCAAAGAGTATTTCGCTCATCGTTCATTAAAACATAGTTCTTTCTTTAGTCTTATTTTAGCTTTATTGCATCAACAAACATCGATTAATTAAATGTTTATTTTCTCAAAGAAAACAAAATATCAACACATAAAGTGTGGATTAACGTACTTTATTAGCTACAATACATATTGCAAAGAGTATTGCGCTCATCGTTCTTTAAAAGTTTAGTTCTGCCAGCTACTTCTTTTATAGCACTATATTAGTGATGCAGCAACCATTCTTGGAAACATTACTATAGACATTAGTTCTTTCTTTAGTCTTATTTTAGCTTTACTGCATCAACAAACATCGATTAATTAAATTTTTATTTTCTCAAAGAAAACAAAATATAAACACAAAAAGTGTGGATTAACGTACTTTATTAGCTACAATTCATATTATAAAGAGTATTGCGCTCATTGTTCTTTAATACTACAGTTCTGCCAGCTACTTCTTTTATAGCACTACGATAATGCTGCAGCAACCTTTCTTGGAACGTTACTATAGACATTAGTTCTTTCTTTAGTCTTATTTTAGCTTTAATGCATCAACAAACATAGATTAATCAAATGTTTATTTTCTCAAAGAAAACAAAATATATACACAAAAAGTGTGGATTAACGCACTTTATTAGCTACAATTCATATTGCAAAGAGTATTTCGCTCATTGTTCATTAAAACATAGTTCTTTCTTTAGTCTTATTTTAGCTTTATTGCATCAACAAACATCGATTAATTAAATGTTTATTTTCTCAAAGAAAACAAAATATCAACACATAAAGTGTGGATTAACGTACTTTATTAGCTACAATACATATTGCAAAGAGTATTGCGCTCATCGTTCTTTAAAAGTTTAGTTCTGCCAGCTACTTCTTTTATAGCACTATATTAGTGATGCAGCAACCATTCTTGGAAACATTACTATAGACATTAGTTCTTTCTTTAGTCTTATTTTAGCTTTACTGCATCAACAAACATCGATTAACCAAATGTTTATTTTCTCAAAGAAAACAAAATATAAACACAAAAAGTGTGGATTAACGCACTTTTTTAGCTACAATTCATATTATAAAGAGTATTGCGCTCATTTTTCTTTAAAACTCTAGTTCTGCCAGCTACTTCTTTTATAGAACTATATTAATGCTGCACGCAGCCATTCTTGGAAACATTACTATAGACATTAGTTCTTTCTTTAGTCTATTTTTAGCTTTACTGCATCAACAAACATCGATTAATTAAATGTTTATTTTCTCAAAGAAAACAAAATATAAACACAAAAAGTGTGGATTAACGCACTTTATTAGCTACAATTCATATTATAAAGAGCATTGCACTCATCGTTCTTTAAAACTTTAGTTCTGCCAGCTAATTCTTTTATAGCACTATGTTAGTGTTGCAGCAGCCATTCTTGGAAACATTACTATAGACATTAGTTCTTTCTTTAGTCTAATTTTAGCTTTACTGCATCAACAAACATCGATTAATTAAATGTTTATTTTCTCAAAGAAAACAAAATATAAACACAAAAAGTGTGGATTAACGCACTTTATTAGCTACAATTCATATTATAAAGAGCAATGCACTCATCGTTCTTTAAAACTTTAGTTCTACCAGCTAATTCTTTATAGCACTATGTTAGTGTTGCAGCAGCCATTCTTGGAAACATTACTATAGACATTAGTTCTTTCTTTAGTCTAATTTTAGCTTTACTGCATCAACAAACATCGATTAATTAAATGTTTATTTTCTCAATGAAAACAAAATATAAACAAAAAAGGTGTCGATTAATGCACTTTATTAGCTACAATTCATATTATAAAGAGCATTGCGCTCATCGTTCATTAAAACATAGTTCTTTCTTTAGTCTTATTTTAGCTTTATTGCATCAACAAATATCGCTTAATTAAATGTTTATTTTCTCAAAGAAAACAAAATATAAACACAAAAAGTGTGGATTAACGCACTTTATTAGCTACAATTCATATTATAAAGAGTATTGCGCTCATCGTTCTTTAAAACTTTAGTTCTGCCAGCTACTTCTTTTATAGCACTATATTAATGCTGCAGCAACCATTCTTGGAAACATTACTATAGACATTAGTTCTTTCTTTAGTCTTATTTTAGCTTTACTGCATCAACAAACATAGATTAATCAAATGTTTATTTTCTCAAAGAAAACAAAATATATACACAAAAAGTGTGGATTAACGCACTTTATTAGCTACAATTCATATTGCAAAGATTATTTCGCTCATCGTTCATTAAAACATAGTTCTTTCTTTAGTCTTATTTTAGCTTTATTGCAGCAACAAACATCGATTAATTAAATGTTTAATTTCTCAAAGAAAACAAAATATCAACACATAAAGTGTGGATTAACGTACTTTATTAGCTACAATACATATTGCAAAGAGTATTGCGCTCATCGTTCTTTAAAAGTTTAGTTCTGCCAGCTACTTCTTTTATAGCACTATATTAGTGATGCAGCAACCATTCTTGGAAACATTACTATAGACATTGGTTCTTTCTTTAGTCTTATTTTAGCTTTACTGCATCAACAAACATCGATTAACCAAATGTTTATTTTCTCAAAGAAAACAAAATATAAACACAAAAAGTGTGGATTAACGCACTTTTTTAGCTACAATAAAGAGTATTGCGCTCATTTTTCTTTAAAACTCTAGTTCTGCCAGCTACTTCTTTTATAGAACTATATTAATGCTGCACACAGCCATTCTTGGAAACATTACTATAGACATTAGTTCTTTCTTTAGTCTATTTTTAGCTTTACTGCATCAACAAACATCGATTAATTAAATGTTTATTTTCTCAAAGAAAACAAAATATAAACACAAAAAGTGTGGATTAACGCACTTTATTAGCTACAATTCATATTATAAAGAGCATTGCACTCATCGTTCTTTAAAACTTTAGTTCTGCCAGCTAATTCTTTTATAGCACTATGTTAGTGTTGCAGCAGCCATTCTTGGAAACATTACTATAGACATTAGTTCTTTCTTTAGTCTAATTTTAGCTTTACTGCATCAACAAACATCGATTAATTAAATGTATATTTTCTCAAAGAAAACAAAATATAAACACAAAAAGTGTGGATTAACGCACTTTATTAGCTACAATTCATATTATAAAGAGCATTGCACTCATCGTTCTTTAAAACTTTAGTTCTGCCAGCTAATTCTTTTATAGCACTATGTTAGTGTTGCAGGAACCGTTCTTGGAAACATTACTTTACATTACATTACATTACATTACATTACATTACATTACATTACATTACATTAGTTGCTTCTTTAGTCTTATTTTAGCTTTACTGCATTAACAAACATCGATTAACAAAATGTTTCCTTTCTCAATGAAAACAAAAAATAAACACAAAAGGTATGGATTCATGCACTTTATTAGCTATAATTCATATTATAAAGAGCATTGCGCTCATCGTTCATTAAAACTTTATTTCTGCCAGCTACTTCTTTTATAGCACTACATTAATGCTGCAGCAACCATTCTTGGAAACATTACACTAGACATTAGTTGTTTCTTTAGTCTAATTTTAGCTTCACTGCATCAACAAACATCGATTAATTAAATGTTTATTTGCTCAATGAAAACAAAATATAAACAAAAAAGGTGTCGATTAATGCACTTTATTAGCTACAATTCATATTATAAAGAGCATTGCGCTCATCGTTCATTAAAACATAGTTCTTTCTTTAGTCTTATTTTAGCTTTATTGCATCAACAAATATCGCTCAATTAAATGTTTATTTTCTCAAAGAAAACAAAATATCAACACATAAAGTGTGGATTAACGTACTTTATTAGCGACAATACATATTGTAAAGAGTATTGCGCTCATCGTTCTTTAAAAGTTTAGTTCTGCCAGCTACTTCTTTTATAGCACTATATTAGTGATGCAGCAACCATTCTTGGAAACATTACTATAGACCTCAATTTTTTTCTTAAGTCTTATTTTAGCTTTAATGAATCAACAAACATAGATTAATCAAATGTTTATTTTCTCAAAGAAAACAAAATATAAACACAAAAAGTGTGGATTAACGCACTTTATTAGCTACAATTCATATTATAAAGAGTATTGCGCTCATCGTTCTTTAAAACTTTAGTTCTGCCAGCTACTTCTTTTATAGCACTATATTAATGCTGCAGCAACCATTCTTGGAAACATTACTATAGACATTAGTTCTTTCTTTAGTCTTATTTTAGCTTTACTGCATCAACAAACATAGATTAATCAAATGTTTATTTTCTCAAAGAAAACAAAATATATACACAAAAAGTGTGGATTAACGCACTTTATTAGCTACAATTCATATTGCAAAGAGTATTTCGCTCATCGTTCATTAAAACATAGTTCTTTCTTTAGTCTTATTTTAGCTTTATTGCATCAACAAACATCGATTAATTAAATGTTTATTTTCTCAAAGAAAACAAAATATCAACACATAAAGTGTGGATTAACGTACTTTATTGACTACAATACATATTGCAAAGAGTATTGCGCTCATCGTTCTTTAAAAGTTTAGTTCTGCCAGCTACTTCTTTTATAGCACTATATTAGTGCTGCAGCAACCATTCTTGGAAACATTACTATAGACATTAGTTCTTTCTTTAGTCTTATTTTAGCTTTACTGCATCAACAAACATCGATTAATTAAATTTTTATTTTCTCAAAGAAAACAAAATATAAACACAAAAAGTGTGGATTAACGTACTTTATTAGCTACAATTCATATTATAAAGAGCATTGCACTCATCGTTCTTTAAAACTTTAGTTCTGCCAGCTAATTCTTTTATAGCACTATGTTAGTGTTGCAGCAGCCATTCTTGGAAACATTACTATAGACATTAGTTCTTTCTTTAGTCTAATTTTAGCTTTACTGCATCAACAAACATCGATTAATTAAATGTTTATTTTCTCAAAGAAAACAAAATATAAACACAAAAAGTGTGGATTAACGCACTTTATTAGCTACAATTCATATTATAAAGAGCATTGCACTCATCGTTCTTTAAAACTTTAGTTCTGCCAGCTAATTCTTTTATAGCACTATGTTAGTGTTGCAGGAACCGTTCTTGGAAACATTACTTTACATTACATTACATTACATTACATTACATTACATTACATTACATTACATTACATTACATTACATTACATTACATTACATTACATTACATTACATTACATTACATTAGTTGCTTCTTTAGTCTTATTTTAGCTTTACTGCATTAACAAACATCGATTAACAAAATGTTTCCTTTCTCAATGAAAACAAAAAATAAACACAAAAGGTATGGATTCATGCACTTTATTAGCTATAATTCATATTATAAAGAGCATTGCGCTCATCGTTCATTAAAACTTTATTTCTGCCAGCTACTTCTTTTATAGCACTACATTAATGCTGCAGCAACCATTCTTGGAAACATTACACTAGACATTAGTTGTTTCTTTAGTCTAATTTTAGCTTCACTGCATCAACAAACATCGATTAATTAAATGTTTATTTGCTCAATGAAAACAAAATATAAACAAAAAAGGTGTCGATTAATGCACTTTATTAGCTACAATTCATATTATAAAGAGCATTGCGCTCATCGTTCATTAAAACATAGTTCTTTCTTTTGTCTTATTTTAGCTTTATTGCATCAACAAATATCGCTCAATTAAATGTTTATTTTCTCAAAGAAAACAAAATATCAACACATAAAGTGTGGATTAACGTACTTTATTAGCGACAATACATATTGTAAAGAGTATTGCGCTCATCGTTCTTTAAAAGTTTAGTTCTGCCAGCTACTTCTTTTATAGCACTATATTAGTGATGCAGCAACCATTCTTGGAAACATTACTATAGACCTCAATTTTTTTCTTAAGTCTTATTTTAGCTTTAATGAATCAACAAACATAGATTAATCAAATGTTTATTTTCTCAAAGAAAACAAAATATAAACACAAAAAGTGTGGATTAACGCACTTTATTAGCTACAATTCATATTATAAAGAGTATTGCGCTCATCGTTCTTTAAAACTTTAGTTCTGCCAGCTACTTCTTTTATAGCACTATATTAATGCTGCAGCAACCATTCTTGGAAACATTACTATAGACATTAGTTCTTTCTTTAGTCTTATTTTAGCTTTACTGCATCAACAAACATAGATTAATCAAATGTTTATTTTCTCAAAGAAAACAAAATATATACACAAAAAGTGTGGATTAACGCACTTTATTAGCTACAATTCATATTGCAAAGAGTATTTCGCTCATCGTTCATTAAAACATAGTTCTTTCTTTAGTCTTATTTTAGCTTTATTGCATCAACAAACATCGATTAATTAAATGTTTATTTTCTCAAAGAAAACAAAATATCAACACATAAAGTCAGGATTAACGTACTTTATTAGCTACAATACATATTGCAAAGAGTATTGCGCTCATCGTTCTTTAAAAGTTTAGTTCTGCCAGCTACTTCTTTTATAGCACTATATTAGTGATGCAGCAACCATTCTTGGAAACATTACTATAGACATTAGTTCTTTCTTTAGTCTTATTTTAGCTTTACTGCATGAACAAACATCGATTAACCAAATGTTTATTTTCTCAAAGAAAACAAAATATAAACACAAAAAGTGTGGATTAACGCACTTTTTTAGCTACAATTCATATTATAAAGAGTATTGCGCTCATTTTTCTTTAAAACTCTAGTTCTGCCAGCTACTTCTTTTATAGAACTATATTAATGCTGCACGCAGCCATTCTTGGAAACATTACTATAGACATTAGTTCTTTCTTTAGTCTATTTTTAGCTTTACTGCATCAACAATCATCGATTAAGTAAATGTTTATTTTCTCAAAGAAAACAAAATATAAACACAAAAAGTGTGGATTAACGCACTTTATTAGCTACAATTCATATTATAAAGAGCAATGCACTCATCGTTCTTTAAAACTTTAGTTCTACCAGCTAATTCTTTATAGCACTATGTTAGTGTTGCAGCAGCCATTCTTGGAAACATTACTATAGACATTAGTTCTTTCTTTAGTCTAATTTTAGCTTTACTGCATCAACAAACATCGATTAATTAAATGTTTATTTTCTCAAAGAAAACAAAATATAAACACAAAAAGTGTGGATTAACGCACTTTATTAGCTACAATTCATATTATAAAGAGCATTGCACTCATCGTTCTTTAAAACTTTAGTTCTGCCAGCTAATTCTTTTATAGCACTATGTTAGTGTTGCAGGAACCGTTCTTGGAAACATTACTTTACATTACATTACATTACATTACATTACATTACATTACATTACATTACATTACATTACATTACATTACATTACATTACATTACATTACATTACATTACATTACATTAGTTGCTTCTTTAGTCTTATTTTAGCTTTACTGCATTAACAAACATCGATTAACAAAATGTTTCCTTTCTCAATGAAAACAAAAAATAAACACAAAAGGTATGGATTCATGCACTTTATTAGCTATAATTCATATTATAAAGAGCATTGCGCTCATCGTTCATTAAAACTTTATTTCTGCCAGCTACTTCTTTTATAGCACTACATTAATGCTGCAGCAACCATTCTTGGAAACATTACACTAGACATTAGTTGTTTCTTTAGTCTAATTTTAGCTACACTGCATCAACAAACATCGATTAATTAAATGTTTATTTGCTCAATGAAAACAAAATTAAAACAAAAAAGGTGTCGATTAATGCACTTTATTAGCTACAATTCATATTATAAAGAGCATTGCGCTCATCGTTCATTAAAACATAGTTCTTTCTTTAGTCTTATTTTAGCTTTATTGCATCAACAAATATCGATTAATTAAATGTTTATTTTCTCAAAGAAAACAAAATATCAACACATAAAGTGTGGATTAACGTACTTTATTAGCGACAATACATATTGTAAAGAGTATTGCGCTCATCGTTCTTTAAAAGTTTAGTTCTGCCAGCTACTTCTTTTATAGCACTATATTAGTGATGCAGCAACCATTCTTGGAAACATTACTATAGACCTCAATTTTTTTCTTAAGTCTCATTTTAGCTTTAATGAATCAACAAACATAGATTTATCAAATGCTTATTTTCTCAAAGAAAACAAAATATAAACACAAAAAGTGTGGATTAACGCACTTTATTAGCTACAATTCATATTATAAAGAGTATTGCGCTCATCGTTCTTTAAAACTTTAGTTCGGCCAGCTACTTCTTTTATAGCACTATATTAATTTTGCAGCAGCAATTCTTGGAAACATTACTATAGACATTAGTTCTTTCTTTAGTCTAATTTTAGCTTTACTGCATCAACAAACATCGATTAATTAAATGATTATTTTCTCAAAGAAAACAAAATATAATCACAAAAAGTGTGGATTGACGCACTTTATTAGCTACAATTCATATTATAAAGAGTATTGCGCTCATCGTTCTTTAAAACTTTAGTTCTGCCAGCTACTTCTTTTATAGAACTATATTAATGCTGCAGCAGCCATTCTTTGAAACATCACTATAGACATTAGTTGCTTCTTTAGTCTTATTTTAGCTTTACTGCATTAACAAACATCAATTAACAAAATGTTTCTTTTCTCAGCATTGCACTCATCGTTCTTTAAAACTTTAGTTCTGCCAGCTACTTCTTTTATAGCACTATATTAATGCTGCAGCAGCAATTCTTGGAAACATTACTATAGACATTAGTTCTTTCTTTAGTCTAATTTTAGCTTTACTGCATCAACAAACATCGATTAATTAAATGATTATTTTCTCAAAGAAAACAAAATATAATCACAAAAAGTGTGGATTGACGCACTTTATTATTAGCTACAATTCATATTATAAAGAGTATTGCGCTCATCGTTCATTAAAACTTTATTTCTGCCAGCTACTTTTTTTATAGCACTATATTTATGCTGCAGCAACCATTCTTGGAAACATTACACTAGACATTAGTTGTTTCTTTAGTCTAATTTTAGCTTTACTGCATCAACAAACATAGATTAATCAAATGTTTATTTTCTCAAAGAAAACAAAATATATACACAAAAAGTGTGGATTAACGCACTTTATTAGCTACAATTCATATTATAAAGAGTATTGCGCTCATCGTTCTTTAAAACTTTAGTTCTGCCAGCTACTTCTTTTATAGCACTACATTAATGCTGCAGCAACCATTCTTGGAAACATTACACTAGACATTAGTTGTTTCTTTAGTCTAATTTTAGCTACACTGCATCAACAAACATCGATTAATTAAATGTTTATTTGCTCAATGAAAACAAAATTAAAACAAAAAAGGTGTCGATTAATGCACTTTATTAGCTACAATTCATATTATAAAGAGCATTGCGCTCATCGTTCATTAAAACATAGTTCTTTCTTTAGTCTTATTTTAGCTTTATTGCATCAACAAATATCGATTAATTAAATGTTTATTTTCTCAAAGAAAACAAAATATCAACACATAAAGTGTGGATTAACGTACTTTATTAGCGACAATACATATTGTAAAGAGTATTGCGCTCATCGTTCTTTAAAAGTTTAGTTCTGCCAGCTACTTCTTTTATAGCACTATATTAGTGATGCAGCAACCATTCTTGGAAACATTACTATAGACCTCAATTTTTTTCTTAAGTCTCATTTTAGCTTTAATGAATCAACAAACATAGATTAATCAAATGCTTATTTTCTCAAAGAAAACAAAATATAAACACAAAAAGTGTGGATTAACGCACTTTATTAGCTACAATTCATATTATAAAGAGTATTGCGCTCATCGTTCTTTAAAACTTTAGTTCGGCCAGCTACTTCTTTTATAGCACTATATTAATTTTGCAGCAGCAATTCTTGGAAACATTACTATAGACATTAGTTCTTTCTTTAGTCTAATTTTAGCTTTACTGCATCAACAAACATCGATTAATTAAATGATTATTTTCTCAAAGAAAACAAAATATAATCACAAAAAGTGTGGATTGACGCACTTTATTAGCTACAATTCATATTATAAAGAGTATTGCGCTCATCGTTCTTTAAAACTTTAGTTCTGCCAGCTACTTCTTTTATAGAACTATATTAATGCTGCAGCAGCCATTCTTTGAAACATCACTATAGACATTAGTTGCTTCTTTAGTCTTATTTTAGCTTTACTGCATTAACAAACATCAATTAACAAAATGTTTCTTTTCTCAGCATTGCACTCATCGTTCTTTAAAACTTTAGTTCTGCCAGCTACTTCTTTTATAGCACTATATTAATGCTGCAGCAGCAATTCTTGGAAACATTACTATAGACATCAGTTCTTTCTTTAGTCTAATTTTAGCTTTACTGCATCAACAAACATCGATTAATTAAATGATTATTTTCTCAAAGAAAACAAAATATAATCACAAAAAGTGTGGATTGACGCACTTTATTATTAGCTACAATTCATATTATAAAGAGTATTGCGCTCATCGTTCATTAAAACTTTATTTCTGCCAGCTACTTTTTTTATAGCACTATATTTATGCTGCAGCAACCATTCTTGGAAACATTACACTAGACATTAGTTGTTTCTTTAGTCTAATTTTAGCTTTACTGCATCAACAAACATAGATTAATCAAATGTTTATTTTCTCAAAGAAAACAAAATATATACACAAAAAGTGTGGATTAACGCACTTTATTAGCTACAATTCATATTATAAAGAGTATTGCGCTCATCGTTCTTTAAAACTTTAGTTCTGCCAGCTACTTCTTTTATAGCACTATATTAGTGCTGCAGCAACCATTCTTGGAAACATTACTATAGACATTAGTTCTTTCTTTAGTCTTATTTTAGCTTTACTGCATCAACAAACATAGATTAATCAAATGTTTATTTTCTCAAAGAAAACAAAATATATACACAAAAAGTGTGGATTAACGCACTTTATTAGCTACAATTCATATTGCAAAGAGTATTTCGCTCATCGTTCATTAAAACATAGTTCTTTCTTTAGTCTTATTTTAGCTTTATTGCATCAACAAACATCGATTAATTAAATGTTTATTTTCTCAAAGAAAACAAAATATCAACACATAAAGTCAGGATTAACGTACTTTATTAGCTACAATACATATTGCAAAGAGTATTGCGCTCATCGTTCTTTAAAAGTTTAGTTCTGCCAGCTACTTCTTTTATAGCACTATATTAGTGATGCAGCAACCATTCTTGGAAACATTACTATAGACATTAGTTCTTTCTTTAGTCTTATTTTAGCTTTACTGCATCAACAAACATCGATTAACCAAATGTTTATTTTCTCAAAGAAAACAAAATATAAACACAAAAAGTGTGGATTAACGCACTTTTTTAGCTACAATTCATATTATAAAGAGTATTGCGCTCATTTTTCTTTAAAACTCTAGTTCTGCCAGCTACTTCTTTTATAGAACTATATTAATGCTGCACGCAGCCATTCTTGGAAACATTACTATAGACATTAGTTCTTTCTTTAGTCTATTTTTAGCTTTACTGCATCAACAAACATCGATTAATTAAATGTTTATTTTCTCAAAGAAAACAAAATATAAACACAAAAAGTGTGGATTAACGCACTTTATTAGCTACAATTCATATTATAAAGAGCAATGCACTCATCGTTCTTTAAAACTTTAGTTCTACCAGCTAATTCTTTATAGCACTATGTTAGTGTTGCAGCAGCCATTCTTGGAAACATTACTATAGACATTAGTTCTTTCTTTAGTCTAATTTTAGCTTTACTGCATCAACAAACATCGATTAATTAAATGTTTATTTTCTCAAAGAAAACAAAATATAAACACAAAAAGTGTGGATTAACGCACTTTATTAGCTACAATTCATATTATAAAGAGCATTGCACTCATCGTTCTTTAAAACTTTAGTTCTGCCAGCTAATTCTTTTATAGCACTATGTTAGTGTTGCAGGAACCGTTCTTGGAAACATTACTTTACATTACATTACATTACATTACATTACATTACATTACATTACATTACATTACATTACATTACATTACATTACATTACATTAGTTGCTTCTTTAGTCTTATTTTAGCTTTACTGCATTAACAAACATCGATTAACAAAATGTTTCCTTTCTCAATGAAAACAAAAAATAAACACAAAAGGTATGGATTCATGCACTTTATTAGCTATAATTCATATTATAAAGAGCATTGCGCTCATCGTTCATTAAAACTTTATTTCTGCCAGCTACTTCTTTTATAGCACTACATTAATGCTGCAGCAACCATTCTTGGAAACATTACACTAGACATTAGTTGTTTCTTTAGTCTAATTTTAGCTACACTGCATCAACAAACATCGATTAATTAAATGTTTATTTGCTCAATGAAAACAAAATTAAAACAAAAAAGGTGTCGATTAATGCACTTTATTAGCTACAATTCATATTATAAAGAGCATTGCGCTCATCGTTCATTAAAACATAGTTCTTTCTTTAGTCTTATTTTAGCTTTATTGCATCAACAAATATCGATTAATTAAATGTTTATTTTCTCAAAGAAAACAAAATATCAACACATAAAGTGTGGATTAACGTACTTTATTAGCGACAATACATATTGTAAAGAGTATTGCGCTCATCGTTCTTTAAAAGTTTAGTTCTGCCAGCTACTTCTTTTATAGCACTATATTAGTGATGCAGCAACCATTCTTGGAAACATTACTATAGACCTCAATTTTTTTCTTAAGTCTCATTTTAGCTTTAATGAATCAACAAACATAGATTAATCAAATGCTTATTTTCTCAAAGAAAACAAAATATAAACACAAAAAGTGTGGATTAACGCACTTTATTAGCTACAATTCATATTATAAAGAGTATTGCGCTCATCGTTCTTTAAAACTTTAGTTCGGCCAGCTACTTCTTTTATAGCACTATATTAATTTTGCAGCAGCAATTCTTGGAAACATTACTATAGACATTAGTTCTTTCTTTAGTCTAATTTTAGCTTTACTGCATCAACAAACATCGATTAATTAAATGATTATTTTCTCAAAGAAAACAAAATATAATCACAAAAAGTGTGGATTGACGCACTTTATTAGCTACAATTCATATTATAAAGAGTATTGCGCTCATCGTTCTTTAAAACTTTAGTTCTGCCAGCTACTTCTTTTATAGAACTATATTAATGCTGCAGCAGCCATTCTTTGAAACATCACTATAGACATTAGTTGCTTCTTTAGTCTTATTTTAGCTTTACTGCATTAACAAACATCAATTAACAAAATGTTTCTTTTCTCAGCATTGCACTCATCGTTCTTTAAAACTTTAGTTCTGCCAGCTACTTCTTTTATAGCACTATATTAATGCTGCAGCAGCAATTCTTGGAAACATTACTATAGACATTAGTTCTTTCTTTAGTCTAATTTTAGCTTTACTGCATCAACAAACATCGATTAATTAAATGATTATTTTCTCAAAGAAAACAAAATATAATCACAAAAAGTGTGGATTGACGCACTTTATTATTAGCTACAATTCATATTATAAAGAGTATTGCGCTCATCGTTCATTAAAACTTTATTTCTGCCAGCTACTTTTTTTATAGCACTATATTTATGCTGCAGCAACCATTCTTGGAAACATTACACTAGACATTAGTTGTTTCTTTAGTCTAATTTTAGCTTTACTGCATCAACAAACATCGATTAATTAAATGTTTATTTTCTCAAAGAAAACATAATATAAACACAAAAAGTGTGGATTAATGCACTTTATTAGCTTCAATTCATATTATAAAGAGCATTGCGCTCATCGTTCATTAAAACTTTATTTCTGCCAGCTACTTCTTTTATAGCACTATATTAATGCTGCAGCAACCATTCTTGGAAACATTACACTAGACATTAGTTGTTTCTTTAGTTTAATTTTAGCTTTACTGCATCAAAAAACATCGATTAATCAAATGTTTATTTGCTCAATGAAAACAAAATATAAACACAAAAGGTGTGGATTAATGCACTTTATTAGCTACAATTCATATTACAAGGAGCATTGCGCTCATCGTTCATTAAAACATAGTTGTTTCTTTAGTCTTATTTTAGCTTTATTGCATCAACAAACATCGATTAATAAAATGTTTATTTTCTCAAAGAAAACAAAATATCAACACATAAAGTGTGGATTAACGTACTTTATTAGCTACAATACATATTGTAAAGAGTATTGCACTCATCGTTCTTTAAAAGTTTAGTTCTGCCAGCTACTTCTTTTATAGCACTATATTAGTGATGCAGCAACCATTCTTGGAAACATTACTATAGACATTAGTTCTTTCTTTAGTCTTATTTTAGCTTTACTGCATCAACAAACATAGATTAATTAAATGTTTATTTTCTCAAAGAAAACAAAACATAAACACAAAAAGTGTGGATTAACGCACTTTATTAGCTACAATTCATATTATAAAGAGTATTGAGCTCATCGTTCTTTAAAACTTTAGTTCTGCCAGCTACTTCTTTTATAGAACTATATTAATGCTGCAGCAGCCATTCTTTGAAACATTACTATAGACATTAGTTGATTCTTTAGTCTTATTTTAGCTTTACTGCATTAACAAACATCGATTAACAAAATATTTCTCTTCTCAATGAAAACAAAATATAAACACAAAAGGTGTGGATTAATGCACTTCATTAGCTACAATTCATATTATAAAGACCATTGCGCTCATCGTTCATTAAAACTTTATTTCTGCCAGCTACTTCTTTTATAGCACTATATTAATGCTGCAGCAACCATTCTTGGAAACATTACACTAGACATTAGTTGTTTCTTTAGTCTAATTTTAGCTTTACTGCATCAACAAACATCGATTAATTAAATGTTTATTTGCTCAAAGAAAACAAAATATAAACACAAAAAGTGTGGATTAACGCACTTTATTAGCTACAATTCATATTATAAAGAGCATTGCGCTCATCGTTCATTAAAACTTTAGTTCTGCCAGCTATTTCTTTTATAGCACCCTATATTAATGCTGCAGCAACCATTCTTGGAAACATTAATATGGACATTAGTTCTTTCTTTAGTCTTATTTTAGCTATATTGCATCAACAAACATCGATTAATTAAATGTTTATTTTCTCAAAGAAAACAAAATATCAACACATAAAGTGTGGATTAACGTACTTTATTAGCTACAATACATATTGTAAAGAGTATTGCGCTCATCGTTCTTTAAAAGTTTAGTTCTGCCAGCTACTTCTTTTATAGCACTATATTAGTGATGCAGCAACCATTCTTGGAAACATTACTATAGACATTAGTTGCTTCTTTAGTCTTATTTTAGCTTTACTGCATTAACAAACATCGATTAACAAAATATTTCTTTTCTCAATGAAAAAAAAATATAAACACAAAAGGTGTGGATTAATGCACTTCATTAGCTACAATTCATATTATAAAGAGCATTGCGCTCATCGTTCATTAAAACTTTATTTCTGCCAGCTACTTCTTTTATAGCACTATATTAATGCTGCAGCAACCATTCTTGGAAACATTACACTAGACATTAGTTGTTTCTTTAGTCTAATTTTAGCTTTACTGCATCAACAAACATCGATTAATTAAATGTTCATTTGCTCAAAGAAAACAAAATATAAACACAAAAAGTGTGGATTAACGCACTTTATTAGCTACAATTCATATTATAAAGAGCATTGCGCTCATCGTTCATTAAAACTTTAGTTCTGCCAGCTATTTCTTTTATAGCACCCTATATTAATGCTGCAGCAACCATTCTTGGAAACATTAATATGGACATTAGTTCTTTCTTTAGTCTTATTTTAGCTATATTGCATCAACAAACATCGATTAATTAAATGTTTATTTTCTCAAAGAAAACAAAATATCAACACATAAAGTGTGGATTAACGTACTTTATTAGCTACAATACATATTGTAAAGAGTATTGCGCTCATCGTTCTTTAAAAGTTTAGTTCTGCCAGCTACTTCTTTTATTGCACTATATTAGTGATGCAGCAACCATTCTTGGAAACATTACTATAGACATTAGTTGTTTCTTTAGTCTAATTTTAGCTTTACTGCATCAACAAACATCGATTAATTAAATGTCTATTTTCTCAAAGAAAACAAAATATAAACACAAAAAGTGTGGATTAATGCACTTCATTAGCTACAATTCATATTATAAAGAGCATTGCGCTCATCGTTCATTAAAACTTTATTTCTGCCAGCTACTTCTTTTATAGCACTATATTAATGCTGCAGCAACCATTCTTGGAAACATTACACTAGACATTAGTTGTTTCTTTAGTCTAAATTTAGCTTTACTGCATCAACAAACATCGATTAATTAAATGTTTATTTTCTCAAAGAAAACAAAATATAAACACAAAAAGTGTGGATTAACGCACTTTATTAACTACACTTCATATTATAAAGAGCAGTGCGCTCATTGTTCATTAAAACTTTAGTTCTGCCAGCTACTTCTTTTATAGCACCCTATATTAATGCTGCAGCAACCATTCTTGGAAACATTAATATGGACATTAGTTCTTTCTTTAGTCTTATTTTAGCTTTATTGCCGCAACAAACATCGATTAATTAAATGTTTATTTTCTCAAAGAAAAGAAAATATCAACACATAAAGTGTGGATTAACGTACTTTATTAGCAACAATACATATTGTAAAGAGTATTGCGCTCATCGTTCTTTAAAAGTTTAGTTCTGCCAGCTACTTCTTTTATAGCACTATATTAGTGATGCAGCAACCATTCTTGGAAACATTACTATAGACATTAGTTCTTTCTTTAGTCTTATTTTAGCTTTACTGCATCAACAAACATAGATTAATCAAATGTTTATTTTCTCAAAGAAAACAAAATATCAACACATAAAGTGTGGATTAACGTACTTTATTAGCTACAATACATATTGTAAAGAGTATTGCGCTCATCGTTCTTTAAAAGTTTAGTTCTGCCAGCTACTTCTTTTATAGCACTATATTAGTGATGCAGCAACCATTCTTGGAAACATTACTATAGACATTAGTTCTTTCTTTAGTCTTATTTTAGCTTTACTGCATCAACAAACATAGATTAATCAAATGTTTATTTTCTCAAAGAAAACAAAATATAAACACAAAAAGTGTGGATTAACGCACTTTATTAGCTGCAATTCATATTATAAAGAGTATTGCGCTCATCATTCTTTAAAACGTTAGTTCTGCCAGCTATTTCTTTTATAGCACCCTATATTAATGCTGCAGCAACCATTCTTGGAAACATTAATATGGACATTAGTTCTTTCTTTAGTCTTATTTTAGCTATATTGCATCAACAAACATCGATTAATTAAATGTTTATTTTCTCAAAGAAAACAAAATATCAACACATAAAGTGTGGATTAACGTACTTTATTAGCTACAATACATATTGTAAAGAGTATTGCGCTCATCGTTCTTTAAAAGTTTAGTTCTGCCAGCTACTTCTTTTATTGCACTATATTAGTGATGCAGCAACCATTCTTGGAAACATTACTATAGACATTAGTTGTTTCTTTAGTCTAATTTTAGCTTTACTGCATCAACAAACATCGATTAATTAAATGTCTATTTTCTCAAAGAAAACAAAATATAAACACAAAAAGTGTGGATTAATGCACTTCATTAGCTACAATTCATATTATAAAGAGCATTGCGCTCATCGTTCATTAAAACTTTATTTCTGCCAGCTACTTCTTTTATAGCACTATATTAATGCTGCAGCAACCATTCTTGGAAACATTACACTAGACATTAGTTGTTTCTTTAGTCTAAATTTAGCTTTACTGCATCAACAAACATCGATTAATTAAATGTTTATTTTCTCAAAGAAAACAAAATATAAACACAAAAAGTGTGGATTAACGCACTTTATTAACTACACTTCATATTATAAAGAGCAGTGCGCTCATTGTTCATTAAAACTTTAGTTCTGCCAGCTACTTCTTTTATAGCACCCTATATTAATGCTGCAGCAACCATTCTTGGAAACATTAATATGGACATTAGTTCTTTCTTTAGTCTTATTTTAGCTTTATTGCCTCAACAAACATCGATTAATTAAATGTTTATTTTCTCAAAGAAAAGAAAATATCAACACATAAAGTGTGGATTAACGTACTTTATTAGCAACAATACATATTGTAAAGAGTATTGCGCTCATCGTTCTTTAAAAGTTTAGTTCTGCCAGCTACTTCTTTTATAGCACTATATTAGTGATGCAGCAACCATTCTTGGAAACATTACTATAGACATTAGTTCTTTCTTTAGTCTTATTTTAGCTTTACTGCATCAACAAACATAGATTAATCAAATGTTTATTTTCTCAAAGAAAACAAAATATCAACACATAAAGTGTGGATTAACGTACTTTATTAGCTACAATACATATTGTAAAGAGTATTGCGCTCATCGTTCTTTAAAAGTTTAGTTCTGCCAGCTACTTCTTTTATAGCACTATATTAGTGATGCAGCAACCATTCTTGGAAACATTACTATAGACATTAGTTCTTTCTTTAGTCTAATTTCAGCTTTACTGCATCAACAAACATAGTTTAATCAAATGTTTATTTTCTCAAAGAAAACAAAATATAAACACAAAAAGTGTGGATTAACGCACTTTATTAGCTGCAATTCATATTATAAAGAGTATTGCGCTCATCATTCTTTAAAACGTTAGTTCTGCCAGCTACTTCTTTTATAGAACTATATTAATGCTGCAGCAGCCATTCTTGGAAACATTACTATAGACATTAGTTCTTTCTTTAGTCTATTATTAGCTTTACTGCATCAACAAACATCGATTAATTAAATGTTTATTTTGTCAAAGAAAGCAAAATATAAACACAAAAAGTGTGGATTGACGCACTTTATTAGCTACAATTCATATTATAAAGAGCATTGCACTCATCGTTCTTTAAAACTTTAGTTCTGCCAGCTAATTCTTTTATAGCACTATATTAGTGTTGCAGGAACCGTTCTTGGAAACATTACTATAGGCATTAGTTGCTTCTTTAGTCTTATTTTAGCTTTACTGCATTAACAAACATCGATTAATTAAATGTTTATTTTGTCAAAGAAAGCAAAATTTAAACACAAAAAGTGTGGATTGACGCACTTTATTAGCTACAATTCATATTATAAAGAGCATTGCACTCATCGTTCTTTAAAACTTTAGTTCTGCAAGCTAATTCTTTTATAGCACTATATTAGTGTTGCAGGAACCGTTCTTGGAAACATTACACTAGACATTAGTTCTTTCTTTAGTCTTATTTTAGCTTAAATGTTTATTTTCTCAAAGAAAACAAAATATAAACACAAAAAGTGTGGATTACCGCACTTTATTAGCTACAATTCATATTATAAAGAGTATTGCGCTCATCGTTCTTTAAAACTTTAGTTCTGCCAGTGACTTCTTTTATAGCACTATATTAGTGTTGCAGGAACCGTTCTTGGAAACATTACACTAGACATTAGTTCTTTCTTTAGTCTTATTTTAGCTTAAATGTTTATTTTCTCAAAGAAAACAAAATATAAACACAAAAGGTGTGGATTAATGCACTTTATTAGCTACAATTCATATTATAAAGAGCATTGCGCTCATCCTTCATTAAAACATAGTTGTTTCCTTAGTCTTACTTTAGCTTTATTGCATCAACAAACATCGATTATTTAAATGTTTATTTTCTCAAAGAAAACAAAATATCAACACATAAAGTGTGGATTAACGTACTTTATTAGCTACAATACATATTGTAAAGAGTATTGCACTCATCGTTCTTTAAAAGTTTAGTTCTGCCAGTGACTTCTTTTATAGTGATGCAGCAACCATTCTTGGAAACATTACTATAGACATTAGTTCTTTCTTTAGTCTTATTTTAGCTTTACTGCATCAACAAACATAGATTAATCAAATGTTTATTTTCTCAAAGAAAACAAAATATAAACACAAAAAGTGTGGATTAACGCACTTTATTAGCTACCATTCATATTATAAAGAGAATTGCGCCCATCATTCTTTAAAACTTTAGTTCTGCCAGCTACTTCTTTTATAGAACTATATTAATGCTGCAGCAGCCATTCTTGGAAACATTACTATAGACATTAGTTCTTTCTTTAGTCTAATTTTAGCTTTACTGCATCAACAAACATAGATTAAATAAATGTTTATTTTCTCAAAGAAAACAAAAATATAAAAACAAAAAGTGTGGATTAAAGCACTTTATTAGCTACGATTCATCTTATAAAGAGCATTGCACTCATTGTTCTTTAAAACTTTAGTTCTGCCAGCTAATTCTTTTATAGCACTATATTAGTGCTGCAGCAACCATTATTGGAAACATTATTATAGACATTAGTTCTTTCTTTAGTCTTATTTTAGCTTAAATGTTTATTTTCTCAAAGAAAACAAAATATAAACACAAAAAGTGTGGATTACCGCACTTTATTAGCTACAATTCATATTATAAAGAGTATTGCGCTCATCGTTCTTTAAAACTTTAGTTCTGCCAGTGACTTCTTTTATACCACTATATTAGTGCTGCAGCGACCATTGTAGAAAACATTACTATAGACATTAGTTCTTTCTTTGGTCTTATTTTAGCTTTACTGCATCAATAAACATCGATTAATTAAATATTTACTTTCTGAATGAAAACTATAGACAAAAAGTTTGGATTAACGCACTTTATTAGCTACAATTCATATTATAAAAAGTATTATTTAAAATTTAGTTCTGCTAGTTACTTCTTTTATAGCACTATATTAGTGCTGCAGCAACCATTCTTGAAAACATTATTATAGACATTAGTTCTTTCCTTACTGTCTTTATTGTCTTACTTTAGCTTTACTGCATCAACAAACATCGATTAATTAAATGTTTGTTTTCTCAAAGAAAACAAAATATAAACACAAAAAGTGTGGATGGACGCTTTTTATTAGCTACAATTCATATTATAAAGAGTATTGAGCTCATCGTTCTTTAAAACTTTATTTCTGCCAGCTACTTCTTTCATAGCACTATATTAGTGCTGCAACAACCATTGTCGGAAACATTACTATAGACATTAGTTCTTTCGTTACTCTTATTTTAGCTTTACTGCATCAACAAATATCAATTAATTCAATGTTTATTTTCCCAAAGAATACAAAATATAAACACAAAAAGTTTGTATTAACGCACTTTATTAGCTACAATTCATATTATAAAGAGTATTGCGCTCATCGTTCTTTAAAACTTTAGTTCTGCCAGTGACTTCTTTTATAGCACTATATTAGTGTTGCAGGAACCGTTCTTGGAAACATTACACTAGACATTAGTTCTTTCTTTAGTCTTATTTTAGCTTAAATGTTTATTTTCTCAAAGAAAACAAAATATAAACACAAAAGGTGTGGATTAATGCACTTTATTAGCTACAATTCATATTATAAAGAGCATTGCGCTCATCCTTCATTAAAACATAGTTGTTTCCTTAGTCTTACTTTAGCTTTATTGCATCAACAAACATCGATTATTTAAATGTTTATTTTCTCAAAGAAAACAAAATATCAACACATAAAGTGTGGATTAACGTACTTTATTAGCTACAATACATATTGTAAAGAGTATTGCACTCATCGTTCTTTAAAAGTTTAGTTCTGCCAGTGACTTCTTTTATAGTGATGCAGCAACCATTCTTGGAAACATTACTATAGACATTAGTTCTTTCTTTAGTCTTATTTTAGCTTTACTGCATCAACAAACATAGATTAATCAAATGTTTATTTTCTCAAAGAAAACAAAATATAAACACAAAAAGTGTGGATTAACGCACTTTATTAGCTACAATTCATATTATAAAGAGTATTGCGCTCATCGTTCTTTAAAACTTTAGTTCTGCCAGCTACTTCTTTTATAGAACTATATTAATGCTGCAGCAGCCATTCTTGGAAACATTACTATAGACATTAGTTCTTTCTTTAGTCTAATTTTAGCTTTACTGCATCAACAAACATAGATTAAATAAATGTTTATTTTCTCAAAGAAAACAAAAATATAAAAACAAAAAGTGTGGATTAAAGCACTTTATTAGCTACGATTCATCTTATAAAGAGCATTGCACTCATTGTTCTTTAAAACTTTAGTTCTGCCAGCTAATTCTTTTATAGCACTATATTAGTGCTGCAGCAACCATTCTTGGAAACATTATTATAGACATTAGTTCTTTCTTTAGTCTTATTTTAGCTTAAATGTTTATTTTCTCAAAGAAAACAAAATATAAACACAAAAAGTGTGGATTACCGCACTTTATTAGCTACAATTCATATTATAAAGAGTATTGCGCTCATCGTTCTTTAAAACTTTAGTTCTGCCAGTGACTTCTTTTATACCACTATATTAGTGCTGCAGCGACCATTGTAGAAAACATTACTATAGACATTAGTTCTTTCTTTGGTCTTATTTTAGCTTTACTGCATCAATAAACATCGATTAATTAAATATTTACTTTCTGAATGAAAACTATAGACAAAAAGTTTGGATTAACGCACTTTATTAGCTACAATTCATATTATAAAAAGTATTATTTAAAATTTAGTTCTGCTAGTTACTTCTTTTATAGCACTATATTAGTGCTGCAGCAACCATTCTTGAAAACATTATTATAGACATTAGTTCTTTCCTTACTGTCTTTATTGTCTTACTTTAGCTTTACTGCATCAACAAACATCGATTAATTAAATGTTTGTTTTCTCAAAGAAAACAAAATATAAACACAAAAAGTGTGGATGGACGCTTTTTATTAGCTACAATTCATATTATAAAGAGTATTGAGCTCATCGTTCTTTAAAACTTTATTTCTGCCAGCTACTTCTTTCATAGCACTATATTAGTGCTGCAACAACCATTGTCGGAAACATTACTATAGACATTAGTTCTTTCTTTACTCTTATTTTAGCTTTACTGCATCAACAAATATCAATTAATTCAATGTTTATTTTCCCAAAGAATACAAAATATAAACACAAAAAGTTTGTATTAACGCACTTTATTAGCTACAATTCATATTATAAAGAGTATTGCGCTCATCGTTCTTTAAAACTTTAGTTCTGCCAGTGACTTCTTTTATACCACTATATTAGTGATGCAGCAACCATTCTTGGAAACATTACTATAGACATTAGTTCTTTCTTCAGTCTTATTTTAGCTTTACTGCATCAACAAACATAGATTAATTAAATGTTTATTTTGTCAAAGAAAGCAAAATATAAACACAAAAAGTGTGGATTGACGCACTTTATTAGCTACAATTCATATTATAAAGAGCATTGCACTCATCGTTCTTTAAAACTTTAGTTCTGCCAGCTAATTCTTTTATAGCACTATATTAGTGTTGCAGGAACCGTTCTTGGGAACATTACTATAGGCATTAGTTGCTTCTTTAGTCTTATTTTAGCTTTACTGCATTAACAAACATCGATTAATTAAATGTTTATTTTGTCAAAGAAAGCAAAATATAAACACAAAAAGTGTGGATTGACGCACTTTATTAGCTACAATTCATTTTATAAAGAGCATTGCACTCATCGTTCTTTAAAACTTTAGTTCTGCCAGCTATATCTTTTATAGCACTATATTAGTGTTGCAGGAACCGTTCTTGGAAACATTACACTAGACATTAGTTGTTTCTTTAGTCTAATGTTAGCTTTACTGCATCAACAAACATCGATTAATTAAATGTTTATTTGCCCAATGAAAACAAAATATAAACACAAAAGGTGTGGATTAATGCACTTTATTAGCTACAATTCATATTATAAAGAGCATTGCGCTCATCGTTCATTAAAACATAGTTGTTTCCTTAGTCTTACTTTAGCTTTATTGCATCAACAAACATCGATTATTTAAATGTTTATTTTCTCAAAGAAAACAAAATATCAACACATAAAGTGTGGATTAACGTACTTTATTAGATACAATACATATTGTAAAGAGTATTGCACTCATCGTTCTTTAAAAGTTAAGTTCTGCCAGCTACTTCTTTTATAGCACTATATTAGTGATGCAGCAACCATTCTTAAAAACATTACTATACAAAAACAAAAAAGTGTGGATTAACGCACTTTTTATTAGCTACAATTCATATTATAAATAGTATTGCGCTAATCGTTCTTTAAAACTTTAGTTCTGCCAGCTACTTCTTTTATAGCACTATATTAGTGCTGCAGCAACCATTCTTGGAAACATTATTATAGACATTAGTTCTTTCTTTAGTCTTATTTTAGCTTAAATGTTTATTTTCTCAAAGAAAACAAAATATAAACACAAAAAGTGTGGATTACCGCACTATATTAGCTACAATTCATATTATAAAGAGTATTGCGCTCATCGTTCTTTAAAACTTTAGTTCTGCCAGTGACTTCTTTTATATCACTATATTAGTGCTGCAGCGACCATTGTAGAAAACATTACTATAGACCTTAGTCATTTCTTTGGTCTTATTTTAGCTTTACTGCATCAATAAACATCGATTAATTAAATGTTTACTTTCTGAATGAAAACAATAGACAAACACAAAAATTTTGGATTAACGCACTTTATTAGCTACAATTCATATTATAAAAAGTATTATTTAAAATTTAGTTCTGCTAGTTACTTCTTTTATAGCACTATATAAGTGCTGCAGCAACCATTCTTGAAAACATTATTATAGACATTAGTTCTTTCCTTACTGTCTTTATTGTCTTACTTTAGCTTTACTGCATCAACAAACATCGATTAATTAAATGTTTGTTTTCTCGAAGAAAACAATATATAAACACAAAAAGTGTGGATGGACGCTTTTTATTAGCTACAATTCATATTATAAAGAGTATTGAGCTCATCGTTCTTTAAAACTTTAGTTCTGCCAGCTACTTCTTTCATAGCACTATATTAGTGCTGCAACAACCATTGTCGGAAACATTACTATAGACATTAGTTCTTTCTTTACTCTTATTTTTGCTTTACTGCATCAACAAACATCAATTAATTAAATGTTTATTTTCCCAAAGAATACAAAATATAAACACAAAAAAGTGTTTATTAACGCAATTTATTAGCTACAATTCATATTATAAAGAGTATTGTGCTCATCGTTCTTTAAAACTTTAGTTCTGCCAACTGCTTCTTTTATAGCACTATATTAGTGCTGGAGCAACCATTCTTGGAAATATTACTATATACATTAGTTCTTTCTTTATTCTTATTTTAGCTTTACTGCATCAACAAACATCGATTAATTAAATGTATATTTTCTCAAAGAAAAACAAAATGTAAACCCAAAAAGTGTGGATTACCGCACGTTATTAGCTACAATTCATATTATAAAGGGTATTGCGCTCATCGTTCTTTAAAACTTTTGTTCTGCCAGTGACTTCTTTTATACCACTTTATTAGTGCTGCAGCGACCAATATAGAAAACATTACTATAGACATTAGTTCTTTCTTTATTCTTATTTTAGCTTTCCTGCATCAACAAACATCAATTAATTAAATGTATATTTTCTCATAGAAAACAAAATATAAATACAAAAAGTGTGGATGAACGCACCTTATTAGCTACATTTCATATTATAAAGGGTATTGCGGTCATCGTTCTTTAAAACTTTAGTTCTGCCAGCTACTTCTTTTATAGCACTATATTAGTGATACAGGAACCATTCTTGGAAACATTAATATAGACATTAGTTCTTTCTTTAGTCTTATTTTAGCTTTACTGCATCAACAAAGATCAATTAATTAAATGTTTATTTTCCCAAAGAAAACAAAATATAAATGCAAAAAGTGTGTATTAACTCACTTTATTAGATACAATTCATAATATAAAGAGTATTGCGCTCATCGTTCTATAAAACTTTAGTTCTGCCAGTGACTTCTTTTATACCACTATATTAGTGCTGCAGCTACCATTGTAGGAAACATTACTATAGACATTAGTTCTTTCTTTAGTCTTATTTAAGCTTAAATGTTAATTTGCTCAAAGAAAACAATATATAAACACAAAAAGTTTGCATTAACGCACTTTATTAGCTACAATTCATATTATAAAGAGCATTGCGCTCATCGTTCTGCCAGTTCCACCAGTGACTTCTTTTATGGCACTTTATTAGTCCTGCTGCAACAATTCTAGGAAACATTACTATAGACATTAGTTCTTTCTTTAGTCTTATTTTAGCTTTACTGCATGAATAAACATCGATTAATCAAATGTTTACTTTCTCAAAGAAAACAATATATAAGCACAAAAAGTTTGCATTAACGCACTTTATTAGCTACAATTCATATTATAAAGAGCATTGCGCTCATCGTTCTGCCAGTTCCACCAGTGACTTCTTTTATGGCACTATATTAGTGCTGCAGCAACAATTTTAGGAAACATTACTATAGACATTAGTTCTTTCTTCAGTCTTATTTTAGCTTTACTGCATCAACAAACTTCGATTAATTAAATGTTTATTTTCTCAAAGAAAAACAAAATGTAAACACAAAAAGTGTAGATTACCGCACGTTATTAGCTACAATTCATATTATAAAGGGTATTGCGCTCATCGTTCTTTAAAACTTTAGTTCTGCCAGCTGCTTCTTTTATAGCACTATATTAGTGCTGCAGCAACAATTTTAGGAAACATTACTATAGACATTAGTTCTTTCTTCAGTCGTATTTTAGCTTTACTGCATCAACAAACATCGATTAATTAAATGTATATTTTCTCATAGAAAACAAAATATAAATACAAAAAGTTTGCATTAACGCTTTTTATTAGCTACAATTCATATTATAAAGAGCATTGCGCTCATCGTTCTGCCAGTTCCACCAGTGACTTCTTTTATAAACTATATTAGTGCTGCAGGAACCATTCTTGGAAACATTAATATAGACATTAGTTCTTTCTTTACTCTTATTTTAGCTTTACTGCATCAACAAATATCGATTAATTAAATGTATATTTTCTCATAGAAAACAAAATATAAACACAAAAAGTGTGGATTAACGCACTTTAATAGCTATAATTCATATTATAAAGGGTCTTGCGGTCATTGTTCTTTAAAACTTTAGTTCTGCCAGCTACTTCTTTTATAGCACTATATTAGTGATACAGGAACCATTCTTGGAAACATTAATATAGACATTAGTTCTTTCTTTAGTCTTATTTTAGCTTAAATGTTTATTTGCTCAAAGAAAACAATATATAAACACAAAAAGTTTGCATTAACGCACTTGATTAGCTACAATTCATATTATAAAGAGCATTGCGGTCATCGTTCTGCCAGTTCCAGCAGTGACTTCTTTTATGGCACTATATTAGTGCTGCAGCAACAATTCTAGGAAACATTACTAATGACATTAGTTCTTTCTTTAGTCTTATTTTAGCTTTACTGCAACAATAAACATCGATTATTTAAATGTTTATTTTCTCAAGGAAAACAAAATATAAAAACAAAAAAGTGTGGATTAACGCACTTTATTAGCTACAATTCATATTATAAAGAGCATTGCGCTCATCGTTCTGCCAGTTCCACCAGTGACTTATTTTATGGCACTATATTAGTGCTGCAGCAACTATTCTAAGAAACATTACTATAGACATTAGTTCTTTCTTCAGTCTTATTTTAGCTTTACTGCATCAACAAACATCGTTTAATTAAATATTTATTTTCTCAAAGAAAAACAAAATGAAAACACAAAAAGTGTGGATTACCGCACGTTATTAGCTACAATTCATATTATTAAGAGTATTGCGCTCATCGTTCTTTAAAATTTTAGTTCTGCCAGCTGCTTCTTTTACAGCAATATATTAGTGCTTTAGCAACCATTCTTGGAAATATTACTATATACATTAGTTCTTTCTTTATTCTTATTTTAGCTTTACTACATCAACAAACATCGATTAATTAAATGTATATTTTCTCATAGAAAACAAAATATAAATAGAAAAAAGTGTGGATTAACGCACTTTATTAGCTACATTTCATATTATAAAGGGTATTGCGGTCATCGTTCTTTAAAACTTTAGTTCTGCCAGCTACTTCTTTTATAGCACTATATTAGTGCTAGAGCAACCATTCTTGGAAACATTAAAATAGACATTAGTTCTTTCTTTAGTCTTATTTTAGCTTTACTGCATCAATAAACATCGATTAATCAAATGTTTACTTTCTCAAAGAAAACAATATATAAACACAAAAAGTTTGCATTAACGCACTTTATTAGCTACAATTCATATTATAAAGAGCATTGCGCTCATCGTTCTGCCAGTTCCACCAGTGACTTCTTTTATGGCACTATATTAGTGCTGCAGCAACAATTTTAGGAAACATTTCTATAGACATTAGTTCTTTCTTCAGTCTTATTTTAGCTTTACTGCATCAACAAACTTCGATTAATTAAATGTTTATTTTCTCAAAGAAAAACAAAATGTAAACACAAAAAGTGTGGATTACCGCACGTTATTAGCTACAATTCATATTATAAAGGGTATTGCGCTCATCGTTCTTTAAAACTTTAGTTCTGCCAGCTGCTTCTTTTATAGCACTATATTAGTGCTGCAGCAACAATTTTCGGAAACATTACTATAGACATTAGTTCTTTCTTCAGTCTTATTTTAGCTTTACTGCATCAACAAACATCGATTAATTAAATGTATATTTTCTCATAGAAAACAAAATATAAATACAAAAAGTTTGCATTAACGCACTTTATTAGCTACAATTCATATTATAAAGAGCATAGCGCTCATCGTTCTGCCAGTTCCACCAGTGACTTCTTTTATAAACTATATTAGTGCTGCAGGAACCATTCTTGGAAACATTAATATAGACATTAGTTCTTTCTTTACTCTTATTTTAGCTTTACTGCATCAACAAATATCGATTAATTAAATGTATATTTTCTCATAGAAAACAAAATATAAACACAAAAAGTGTGGATTAACGCACTTTATTAGCTACAATTCATATTATAAAGGGTCTTGCGGTCATTGTTCTTTAAAGCTTTAGTTCTGCCAGCTACTTCTTTGATAGCACTATATTAGTGATACAGGAACCATTCTTGGAAACATTAATATAGACATTAGTTCTTTCTTTAGTCTTATTTTAGCTTAAATGTTTATTTGCTCAAAGACAACAATATATAAACACAAAAAGTTTGCAATAACGCACTTTATTAGCTACAATTCATATTATAAAGAGCATTGCGGTCATCGTTCTGCCAGTTCCACCAGTGACTTCTTTTATGGCACTATATTAGTGCTGCAGCAACAATTCTAGGAAACATTACTAATGACATTAGTTCTTTCTTTAGTCTTATTTTAGCTTTACTGCATGAACAAACATCGATTAATTAAATGTTTATTTTCTCAAGGAAAACAAAATATAAAAACAAAAAAGTGTGGATTAACGCACTTTATTAGCTACAATTCATATTATAAAGAGCATTGCGCTCGTCGTTCTGCCAGTTCCACCAGTGACTTATTTTATGGCACTATATTAGTGCTGCAGCAACTATTCTAGGAAACATTACTATAGACATTAGTTCTTTCTTCAGTCTTATTTTAGCTTTACTGCATCAACAAACATCGTTTAATTAAATGTTTATTATCTCAAAGAAAAACAAAATGAAAACACAAAAAGTGTGGATTACCGCACGTTATTAGCTACAATTCATATTATAATGAGTATTGCGCTCATCGTTCTTCAAAACTTTAGTTCTGCCAGCTGCTTCATTTACAGCAATATATTTGTGCTGGAGCAACCATTCTTGGAAATATTACTATATACATTAGTTCTTTCTTTATTCTTATTTTAGCTTTACTGCATCAACAAACATCGATTAATTAAATGTATATTTTCTCATAGAAAACAAAGTATAAATACAAAAAGTGTGGATTAACGCACTTTATTGGCTACATTTCATATTATAAAGGGAATTGCGCTCATCGTTCTTTAAAACTTTAGTTCTGCCAGTTATTTCTTTTATAGCACTATATTAGTGCTGCAGGAACCATTCTTGGAAACATTAATATAGACATTAGTTCTTTCTTCAGTCTTATTTTAGCTTTACTGCATCAACAAACATCGATTAATTAAATGTTTATTTTCTAAAAGAAAACAAATTATAATCACAAAAAGTGTGGATTACCGCACTTTTATTAGCTACATATTATATTATAGAGAGTATTGCGCTCATCGTTCTGCCAGTTCTGCCAGTGACTTCTTTTATGGCACTATATTAGTGCTGCAACAACCATTGTAGGAAACATTACTATAGACATTAGTTCTTTCTTTAGTCTTAATTTAGCTTTACTGCAACAATAAACATCGATTATTTAAATGTTTTTTTTCTAAAGGAAAACAAAATATAAAAACAAAAAAATTTGGATTAACGCACTTTATTAGCAACATTTCATATTATAAAGGGTATTGCGCTCATCGTTCTTTAAAACTTTAGTTCTGCCAGTTATTTCTTTTATAGCACTATATTAGTGCTGCAGGAACCATTCTTGGAAACATTAATATAGACATTAGTTCTTTCTTCAGTCTTATTTTAGCTTTACTGCATCAACAAACATCGATTAATTAAATGTTTTTTTTCTAAAAGAAAACAAAATATAAACACAAAAAGTGTGGATTACCGTACTTTTATTAGCTACATATTATATTATAGAGAGTATTGCGCTCATCGTTCTGCCAGTTCTGCCAGTGACTTCTTTTATGGCACTATATTAGTGCTGCAACAACCATTGTAGGAAACATTACTATAGACATTAGTTCTTTCTTTAGTCTTAATTTAGCTTTACTGCAACAATAAACATCGATTATTTAAATTTTTTTTTCTAAAGGAAAACAAAATATAAATACAAAAAGTTTGGATTAACGCACTTTAATAGCAACATTTCATATTATAAAGGGAATTGCGCTCATCGTTCTTTAAAACTTTAGTTCTGCCAGTTATTTCTTTTATAGCACTATATTAGTGCTGCAGGAACCATTCTTGGAAACATTAATATAGACATTAGTTCTTTCTTCAGTCTTATTTTAGCTTTACTGCATCAACAAACATCGATTAATTAAATGTTTTTTTTCTAAAAGAAAACAAAATATAAACACAAAAAGTGTGGATTACCGCACTTTTATTAGCTACATATTATATTATAGAGAGTATTGCGCTCATCGTTCTGCCAGTTCTGCCAGTGACTTCTTTTATGGCACTATATTAGTGCTGCAACAACCATTGTAGGAAACATTACTATAGACATTAGTTCTTTCTTTAGTCTTAATTTAGCTTTACTGCAACAATAAACATCGATTATTTAAATTTTTTTTTCTAAAGGAAAACAAAATATAAATACAAAAAGTTTGGATTAACGCACTTTATTAGCAACATTTCATATTATAAAGGGTATTGCGCTCATCGTTCTTTAAAACTTTAGTTCTGCCAGTTACTTCTTTTATAGCACTATATTAGTGCTGCAGGAACCATTCTTGGAAACATTAATATAGACATTAGTTCTTTCTTCAGTCTTATTTTAGCTTTACTGCATCAACAAACATCGATTAATTAAATGTTTATTTTCTCAAAGGAAACATAATATAAAAACAAAAAAGTGTGGATTACCGCACTTTTATTAGCTACATATCATATTATAAAAAGTATTGCGCTCATCGTTCTTTACAACTTTAGTTCTCCCAGCTACTTCTTTTATAGCACTATATTAGTGCTGCAGGAACCATTCTTGGAAACATTAATATAGACTTAAGTTCTCCCTTTACTCTTAATTTAGCTTTACTGCATCAACAAACATCGATTAATTAAATGATTATTTTCTCAAAGAAAACAGAATATAATCACAAAAAGTGTGGATTGACGCACTTTATTGGCTACAATTCATATTATAAAGAGCATTGCGCTCATCGTTCTTTAAAACTTTAGTTCTGCCAGCTACTTCTTTTATAGCACTATATTAGTGCTGCAGCAACCATTCTTCGAAACATTACTATAAACATTAGTTCTTTTTTTAGTCTTATTTTAGCTTTACTGCATCAGCAAACATCGATTAATTAAATGTTTATTTTCTCAAGGAAAACAAAATATAAACACAAAAAGGTTTTTATTAACGCTCTTTATGAGCAACAATTCATATTATAAAGAGTATTGTGCTCATCGTTCTTTAAAACTTTAGTTCTGCCAGCTACTTCTTTTATAGAACTATATTAATGCTGCAGCAGCCATTCTTGGAAACATTACTATAGACATTAGTTCTTTCTTTAGTCTAATTTTAGCTTTACTGCATCAACAAACATCGATTAATTAAATGTTTATTTTCTCAAAGAAAACAAAATGTCAACACAAAAAGTGTGGATTAACGCACTTTATTAGCTACAATTCATATTATAAAGAGCATTGCTCTCATCGTTCTTTAAAACTTTAGTTCTGCCAGCTAATTCTTTTATAGCACTATATTAGTGATGCAGCAACCATTCTTCGAAACATTACTATAAACATTAGTTCTTTTTTTAGTCTTATTTTAGCTTTACTGCATCAGCAAACATCGATTAATTAAATGTTTATTTTCTCAAGGAAAACAAAATATAAACACAAAAAGGTTTTTATTAACGCTCTTTATGAGCAACAATTCATATTATAAAGAGTATTGTGCTCATCGTTCTTTAAAACTTTAGTTCTGCCAGCTACTCCTTTTATAGCACTATATTAGTGCTGCAGCAACCATTCTTGGAAACATTACTATAGACATTAGTTCTTTCTTTAGTCTAATTTTAGCTTTACTGCATCAACAAACATCGGTTAATTAAATGTTTATTTTCTCAAAGAAAACAAAATATCAACACAAAAAGTGTGGATTAACGCACTTTATTAGCTACAATTCATATTATAAAGAGAATTGCGCTCATCGTTCTTTAAAACTTTAGTTCTGCCAGCTACTTCTTTTATAGCACAATATACTAATGCTGCAACAACCATTCTTGGAAACATTAATATGGACATTAGTTCTTTCTTTAGTCTTATTTTAGCTTTATTGCATCAACAAGTATCGATTAATTAAATGTTTATTTTCTCAAAGAAAACAAAATATCAACAAATAAAGTGTGGATTAACGTACTTTATTAGCTACAATACATATTGCAAAGAGTATTGCGCTCATCGTTCTTTAAAAGTTTAGTTCTGCAAGCTACTTCTTTTATAGCACTATATTTGTGATGCAGCAACCATTCTTGGAAACATTACTATAGACATTAGTTCTTTCTTTAGTCTTATTTTAGCTTTACTGCATCAACAAACATAGATCAATCAAATGTTTATTTTCTAAAAGAAAACAAATTATAATCACAAAAAGTGTTGATTACCGCACTTTTATTAGCTACATATCATATTATAAAGAGTATTGCGCTTATTAATCCTTACAACTTTAGTTCTTCCAGCTAGTTCTTTTATAGCACTATATTAGTGCTGCAGCAATCATTCTTGGAAACATTTTTATAGACATTAGTTCTTTCTTTGGTCTTATTTTATTTTTACTGGAACAATAAACATCGAATATTTAAATGTTTATTTTCTCAAGGAAAACAAAATATAAAAACAAAATTGTGTGGATTAACGCACTTTATTGACTACAATTCATATTATAAAGAGTATTGCTCTCATCGTTCTGCCAGTTCTGCCAGTTACTTCTTTTATGGCACTATATTAGTGCTGCAGGAACCATTCTTGGAAACATTAATATAGACATTAGTTCTTTCTTCAGATTTATTTTAGCTTTACTGCATCAACAAAGATCGATTAATTAAATGTTTATTTTCTCAAAGGAAACATAATACAAAAACAAAAAAGTGTGGATTACCGCACTTTTATTAGCTACATATCATATTATAAAAAGTATTGCGCTCATCGTTCTTTACAACTTTAGTTCTCCCAGCTACTTCTTTTATAGCACTATATTAGTGCTGCAGGAACCATTCTTGGAAACATTAATATAGACTTAAGTTCTCCCTTTACTCTTAATTTAGCTTTACTGCATCAACAAACATCGATTAATTAAATGATTATTTTCTCAAAGAAAACAGAATATAATCACAAAAAGTGTGGATTGACGCACTTTATTGGCTACAAAAAATTCATATTATAAAGAGCATTGCGCTTATTAATCCTTACAACTTTAGTTCTTCCAGCTAGTTCTTTTATAGCACTATATTAGTGCTGCAGCAATCATTCTTGGAAACATTATTATAGACATTAGTTCTTTCTTTGGTCTTATTTTATTTTTACTGGAACAATAAACATCGATTATTTAAATGTTTATTTTCTCAAGGAAAACAAAATATAAAACAAAATTGTGTGGATTAACGCACTTTATTGACTACAATTCATATTATAAAGAGTATTGCTCTCATCGTTCTGCCAGTTCTGCCAGTTACGTCTTTTATGGCACTATATTAGTGCTGCAGGAACCATTCTTGGAAACATTACTATAAACATTAGTTCTTTTTTTAGTCTTATTTTAGCTTTACTGCATCAGCAAACATCGATTAATTAAATGTTTATTTTCTCAAGGAAAACAAAATATAAACACAAAAAGGTTTTTATTAACGCTCTTTATGAGCAACAATTCATATTATAAAGAGTATTGTGCTCATCGTTCTTTAAAACTTTAGTTCTGCCAGCTACTTCTTTTATAGAACTATATTAATGCTGCAGCAGCCATTCTTGGAAACATTACTATAGACATTAGTTCTTTCTTCAGTCTTATTTTAGCTTTACTGCATCAACAAACATCGATTAATTAAATGTTTATTTTCTCAAAGAAAACAAAATATAAACACAAAAAGTGTGGATTAACGCACTTTATTAGCTACAATTCATATTATAAAGAGCATTGCTCTCATCGTTCTTTAAAACTTTAGTTCTGCCAGCTAATTCTTTTATAGCACTATATTAGTGATGCAGCAACCATTCTTGGAAACATTACTATAGACATTAGTTCTTTCTTTAATCTTATTTTAGCTTTACTGCATCAACAAACATAGATTAATAAAATGTTTATTTTCTCAAAGAAAACAAAATATAAACACAAAAAGTGTGGATTAACGCACTTTATTAGCTACAATTCATATTATCAAGAGCATTGCGCTCATCGTTCATTAAAACTTTAGTTCTGCCAGCTACTTCTTTTATAGAACTATGTTAATGCTGCAGCAACCATTCTTGGAAACAGTACACTAGACATTAGTTGTTTCTTTAGTCTAATTTTAGCTTTACTGCATCAACAAACATCGATTAATTAAATGTTTATTTTCTCAAAGAAAACAAAATATAAACAAAAAAAGTGTGGATTAACGCACTTTATTAGCTACAATTCATATTATAAAGAGCATTGCGCTCATCGTTCATTAAAACTTTAGTTCTGCCAGCTACTTCTTTTATAGCACAATATATTAATGCTGCAACAACCATTCTTGGAAACATTACTATAGACATTAGTTCTTTCTTTAATCTTATTTTAGCTTTACTGCATCAACAAACATAGTTGAATAAAATGTTTATTTTCTCAAAGAAAACAAAATATAAACACAAAAAGTGTGGATTAACGCACTTTATTAGCTACAATTCATATTATAAAGAGCATTGCGCTCATCGTTCATTAAAACTTTAGTTCTGCCAGCTACTTCTTTTATAGAACTATATTAATGCTGCAGCAACCATTCTTGGAAACAGTACACTAGACATTAGTTGTTTCTTTAGTTTAATTTTAGCTTTACTGCATCAACAAACATCGATTAATTAAATGTTTATTTTCTCAAAGAAAACAAAATATAAACAAAAAAAGTGTGGATTAACGCACTTTATTAGCTACAATTCATATTATAAAGAGCATTGCGCTCATCGTTCATTAAAACTTTAGTTCTGCCAGCTACTTCTTTTATAGCACAATATATTAATGCTGCAACAACCATTCTTGGAAACATTAATATGGACATTAGTTCTTTCTTTAGTCTTATTTTAGCTTTATTGCATCAACAAGTATCGATTAATTAAATGTTTATTTTCTCAAAGAAAACAAAAGATCAACAAATAAAGTGTGGATTAACGTACTTTATTAGCTACAATACATATTGCAAAGAGTATTGCGCTCATCGTTCTTTAAAAGTTTAGTTCTGCAAGCTACTTCTTTTATAGCACTATATTAGTGATGCAGCAACCATTCTTGGAAACATTACTATAGACATTAGTTCTTTCTTTAGTCTTATTTTAGCTTTACTGCATCAACAAACATAGATCAATCAAATGTTTATTTTCTCAAAGAAAACAAAATATAAACACAAAAAGTGTAGATTAACGTACTTTATTAGCTACACTTCATATTATAAAGAGTATTGCGCTCATCGTTCTTTAAAACTTTAGTTCTGCCAGCTACTTCTTTTATAGAACTATATTATCTGCTGCAGGAACCATTCTTGGAAACATTAATATAGACATTAGTTCTTTCTTAAGTCTTATTTTAGCTTTACTGTATCAACAAACATCGATTAATTAAATGTTTATTTTCTAAAAGAAAACAAATTATAATCACAAAAAGTGTTGATTACCGCACTTTTATTAGCTACATATCATATTATAAAGAGTATTGCGCTTATCAATCCTTACAACTTTAGTTCTTCCAGCTAGTTCTTTTATAGCACTATATTAGTGCTGCAGCAATCATTCTTGGAAACATTATTATAGACATTAGTTCTTTCTTTGGTCTTATTTTATTTTTACTGGAACAATAAACATCGATTATTTAAATGTTTATTTTCTCAAGGAAAACAAAATATAAAACAAAATTGTGTGGATTAACGCACTTTATTGACTACAATTCATATTATAAAGAGTATTGCTCTCATCGTTCTGCCAGTTCTGCCAGTTACTTCGTTTATGGCACTATATTAGTGCTGCAGCAACGATTCTAGGAAACATTACTATAGACATTAGTTCTTTCTTCAGTCTTATTTTAGCTTTACTGCATCAACAAACATCGATTGATTAAATGTTTATTTTCTCAAAGGAAACATAATATAAAAACAAAAAAGTGGGGATTAACGCACTTTTTATTAGCTTCAATTCATATTATAAATAGTATTGCGCTCATCTTTATTTAAAACATTAGTTCTGCCAGCTACTTCTTTCATAGCACTATATTATTGCTGCATTAACCATTCTTGGAAACATTAATATAGACATTAGTTCTTTCTTAAGTCTTATTTTAGCTTTACTGCATCAACAAACATCGATTAATTAAATTTTTATTTTCTGAAAGGAAACATAATATAAAAACAAAAAAGTGTGGATTACCGCACTTTTATTAGCTACATATCATATTATAAAAAGTATTGCGCTCATCGTTCTTTACAACTTTAGTTCTCCCAGCTACTTCTTTTATAGCACTATATTAGTGTTGCAGGAACCATTCTTGGACACATTAATATAGACATTAATTCTTTCTTAAGTCTTATTTTAGCTTTACTGCATCAACAAACATCGATTAATTAAATGTTTTTTTTCTAAAAGAAAACAAAATATAAACACAAAAAGTGTGGATTACCGCACTTTTATTAGCTACATATTATATTATAGAGAGTATTGCGCTCATCGTTCTGCCAGTTCTGCCGGTGACTTCTTTTATGGCACTATATTAGTGCTGCAACAACCATTGTAGGAAACATTACTATAGACATTAGTTCTTTCTTTAGTCTTAATTTAGCTTTACTGCAACAATAAACATCGATTATTTAAATTTTTTTTTTCTAAAGAAAACAAAATATAAATACAAAAAGTTTGGATTAACGCACTTTATTAGCAACATTTAATATTATAAAGGGTATTGCGCTCATCGTTCTTTAAAACTTTAGTTCTGCCAGTTACTTCTTTTATAGCACTATATTAGTGCTGCAGGAACCATTCTTGGAAACATTAATATAGACAATAGTTCTTTCTTCAGTCTTATTTTAGCTTTACTGCATCAACAAACATCGATTAATTAAATGTTTATTTTCTCAAAGGAAACATAATATAAAAACAAAAAAGTGTGGATTACCGCACTTTTATTAGCTACATATCATATTATAAAAAGTATTGCGCTCATCGTTCTTTACAACTTTAGTTCTCCCAGCTACTTCTTTTATAGCACTATATTAGTGCTGCAGGAACCATTCTTGGAAACATTAATATAGACTTAAGTTCTCCCTTTACTCTTAATTTAGCTTTACTGCATCAACAAACATCGATTAATTAAATGATTATTTTCTCAAAGAAAACAAAATATAATCACAAAAAGTGTGGATTGACGCACTTTATTGGCTACAATTCATATTATAAAGAGCATTGCGCTCATCGTTCTTTAAAACTTTAGTTCTGCCAGCTACTTCTTTTATAGCACTATATTAGTGCTGCAGCAACCATTCTTCGAAACATTACTATAAACATTAGTTCTTTCTTTAGTCTTATTTTAGCTTTACTGCATCAGCAAACATCGATTAATTAAACGTTTATTTTCTCAAAGAAAAACAAAATGTAAACACAAAAAGTGTGGATTACCGCACGTTATTAGCTACAATTCATATTATAAAGGGTCTTGCGGTCATCGTTCTTTACAACTTTGGTTCTGCCAGCTACTTCTTTTATAGCACTATATTAGTGATACAGGAACCATTCTTGGAAACATTATTATAGACATTAGTTCTTTCTTTAGTCTTATTTTAGCTTAAATGCTTATTTTCTCAAAGAAAACAAAATATAAACACAAAAAGTTTGGATTGACGCACTTTATTAGCTACAATTCATATTATAAAGAGCATTGCGCTCATCGTTCTGCCAGTTCCACCAGTGACTTATTTTATGGCACTATATTAGTGCTGGATCAACCATTCTTGGAAATATTACTATATACATTAGTTCTTTCTTTATTCTTATTTTAGCATTACTACATCAACAAACATCGATTAATTAAATGTATATTTTCTCATAGAAAACAAAATATAAATACAAAAAGTGTGGATTAACGCACTTTATTAGCTACATTTCATATTATAAAGGGTATTGCGGTCATCGTTCTTTAAAACTTTAGTTCTGCCAGCTACTTCTTTTATAGCACTATATTAGTGCTAGAGCAACCATTCTTGGAAATATTACTATAGTAATTAGTTCTTTCTTTAGTCTTATTTTAGCTTAACTGCATCAACAAACATCGATTAATTAAATGTATATTTTCTCAAAGAAAACAAAATGTAAACACAAAAAGTGTGGATTAACGCACTTTATTAGCTACAATTCATATTATAAAGGGTCTTGCGGTCATCGTTCTTTACAACTTTGGTTCTGCCAGCTACTTCTTTTATAGCACTATATTAGTGATACAGGAACCATTCTTGGAAACATTATTATAGACATTAGTTCTTTCTTTAGTCTTATTTTAGCTTAAATGTTTATTTGCTCAAAGAAAACAATATATAAACACAAAAAGTTTGCATTAACGCCCTTTATTAGCTACAATTCATATTATAAAGAGCATTGCGCTCATCGTTCTGCCAGTTCCACCAGTGACTTCTTTTATGGCACTATATTAGTGCTGCAGCAACAATTCTAGGAAGCATTACTATAGACATTAGTTCTTTCTTCAGTCTTATTTTAAATTTACTGCATCAACAAACATCGATTAATTAAATGTTTATTTTCTCAAAGAAAACAAAATATAAACACAAAAAGTGTGGATTGACGCACTTTATTAGCTACAATTCATATTATAATGAGTATTGCACTCATCGTTCTTTAAAACTTTAGTTCTGCCAGCTACTTCTTTTATAGCACTATATTAGTGCTGCAGCAACAATTCTTCGAAACATTACTATAAACATTAGTTCTTTCTTTAGTATTATTTTAGCTTTACTGCATCAGCAAACATCGATTAATTAAATGTTTATTTTCTCCAGGAAAACAAAATATAAACACAAAAAGGTTTTTATTAACGCTCTTTATGAGCAACGATTCATATTATAAAGAGAATTGCGCTCATCGTTCTTTACAACTTTGGTTCTGCCAGCTGTTCCTTTTATAGCACTACATTAGTGTTGCAGCAACCTTGCTTGGAAAAATTACTATAGACATTTGTTGTTTCTTTAGTCTTATTTTAAATTTACTGTATCAACAATCATCGATTAATTAAATGTTTATTTTCTCATAGAAAACAAAATATAAATACAAAACGTGTGGATTAGCGCACTTTATTAGCTACATTTCATATTATAAAGGGTATTGCGGTCATCGTTCTTTAAAACTTTAGTTCTGCCAGCTACCTCTTTTATAGCACTATATTAGTGATACAGGAACCATTCTTGGAAACATTAATATAGACATTAGTTCTTTCTTTAGTCTTATTTTAGCTTTACTGCATCAACAAACATCGATTATTTAAATGTTTATTTTCTCAAAGAAAACAAAATATAAACACAAAAAGTGTGGATTGACGCACTTTATTAGCTACAATTCATATTATAAAGAGTATTGCGCTCATCGTTCTTTAAAACTTTAGTTCTGCCAGCTACTTCTTTTATAGCACTATATTAGTGCTGCAGCAACAATTCTTCGAAACATTACTAAAAAACATTAGTTCTTTCTTTAGTCTTATTTTAGCTTTACTGCATCAACAAACATCGATTAATTAAATGTTTAAGTTCTCAAGGAAAACAAAATATAAACACAAAAAGGTTTTTATTAACGCTCTTTATGAGCAACAATTCATATTATAAAGAGAATTGCGCTCATCGTTCTTTACAACTTTGGTTCTGCCAGCTGTTCCTTTTATAGCACTACATTAGTGTTGCAGCAACCTTGCTTGGAAAAATTACTATAGACATTAGTTCTTTCTTTAGTCTTATTTTAGCTTTACTGCATCAGCAAACATCGATTAATTAAATGTTTATTTTCTCAAAGAAATTAAAATATAAAAACAAAAAAGTGTGGATTAACACACTTTTTGTTAGCTACAATTCATATTATAAAGAGAATTGCGGTCATCGTTCTTTAAAACTTTAGTTCTGCCAGCTACTTCTTTTATAGCACTATATTAGTGATACAGGAACCATTCTTGGAAACATTAATATAGACATTAGTTCTTTCTTTAGTCATATTTTAGCTTTACTGCTTCAACAAACATCGATTAATTAAATGTTTATTTTCTCAAAGAAAAACAAAATGTAAATACAAAAAGTGTGGATTACCGCACTTTATTAGCTACAATTCATATCACAAAGAGTATTGCGCTCATCGTTCTTTAAAACTTTAGTTCTGCCAGTGACTTCTTTTATACCACTATATTAGTGCTGCAGGGACCAAAGAGAAAACATTACCATAGACATTATTTCTTTTTTTGGTCTTATTTTAGCTTTACTGCATCAATAAACATCGATTAATTAAATGTTTACTTTCTCAAAGAAAACTATAGATAAACACAAAAAGTTTGGATTAACGCACTTTATTAGCTACTATTCATATTATAAAGAGCATTGCGCTCATCGTTCTGCCAGTTCCACCAGTGACTTATTTTATGGCACTATATTAGTGCTGGATCAACCATTCTTGGAAATATTACTATATACATTAGTTCTTTCTTTATTCTTATTTTAGCTTTACTACATCAACAAACATCGATTAATTAAATGATATTTTCTCATAGAAAACAAAATATAAATACAAAAAGTGTGGATTAACGCACTTTATTAGCTACATTTCATATTATAAATGGTATTGCGGTCATCGTTCTTTAAAACTTTAGTTCTGCCAGCTAATTCTTTTATAGCACTATATTAGTGCTAGAGCAACCATTCTTGGAAATATTACTATAGTAATTAGTTCTTTCTTTAGTCTTATTTTAGCTTAACTGCATCAACAAACATCGATTAATTAAATGTATATTTTCTCAAAGAAAACAGAATGTAAACACAAAAAGTGTGGATTAACGCACTTTATTAGCTACAATTCATATTATAATGAGTATTGCGCTCATCGTTCTGCCAGTTCCACCAGTGACTTCTTTTATGGCACTATATTAGTGCTGCAGCAACAATTCTAGGAAGCATTACTATAGACATTAGTTCTTTCTTCAGTCTTATTTTAAATTTACTGCATCAACAAACATCGATTATTTAAATGTTTATTTTCTCAAGGAAAACAAAATATATAAAAACAAAAAAGTGTGGATTAACGCACTTTATTAGCTACAATTCATATTATAAAGAGCATTGCGCTCATCGTTCTGCCAGTTCCACCAGTGACTTCTTTTATGGCACTATATTAGTGCTGCAGCAACAATTCTAGGAAGCATTACTATAGACATTAGTTCTTTCTTTAGTCTTATTTTAGCTTAAATGTTTATTTGCTCAAAGAAAACAATATATAAACACAAAAAGTTTGCATTAACGCCCTTTATTAGCTACAATTTATATTATAAAGAGCATTGCGGTCATCGTTCTGCCAGTTCCACCAGTTACTTCTTTTATGGCACTATATTAGTGCTGCAGCAACAATTCTAGGAAACATTACTATAGACATTAGTTCTTTCTTTAGTCTTATTTTAGCTTTACTGCAACAATAAACATCGATTATTTAAATGTTTATTTTCTCAAGGAAAACAAAATATAAAAACAAAAAAGTGTGGATTAACGCACTTTATTAGCTACAATTCATATTATAAAGAGCATTGCGCTCATCGTTCTGCCAGTTCCACCAGTGACTTCTTTTATGGCACTATATTAGTGCTGCAGCAACAATTCTAGGAAGCATTACTATAGACATTAGTTCTTTCTTCAGTCTTATTTTAAATTTACTGCATCAACAAACATCGATTAATTAAATGTTTATTTTCTCAAAGAAAACAAAATATAAACACAAAAAGTGTGGATTGACGCACTTTATTAGCTACAATTCATATTATAATGAGTATTGCGCTCATCGTTCTTTAAAACTTTAGTTCTGCCAGCTACTTCTTTTATAGCACTATATTAGTGCTGCAGCAACAATTCTTCGAAACATTACTATAAACATTAGTTCTTTCTTTAGTCTTATTTTAAATTTACTGTATCAACAATCATCGATTAATTAAATGTTTATTTTCCCAAAGAAAACAGAAAAAGAATAAACAGAAAAAGTGTGGATAAACGCACTTTATTAGCTACAATTCATATTATAAAGAGTATTGCGCTCATCGCTCTTTACAATTTTATTTCTGCCAGCTACTTCTTTTATAGCACTATATTAGTGCTGCAGCAACCATTCTTCGAAACATTACTATAGACATTAGTTCTTTCTTTAGTCTTATTTTAGCTTTACTGCATCAGCAAACATCGATTAATTAAATGTTTATTTTCTCAAAGAAAACAAAATATAAAAACAAAAAAGTGTGGATTAACGCACTTTTTATTAGCTAAAATTCATATTATAAAGAGAATTGCGGTCATCGTTCTTTAAAACTTTAGTTCTGCCAGCTACTTCTTTTATAGCACTATATTAGTGATACACGAACCATTCTTGGAAACATTAATAGAGACATTAGTTCTTTCTTTAGTCATATTTCAGCTTTACTGATTCAACAAACATCGATTAATTAAATGTTTATTTTCTCAAAGAAAAACAAAATGTAAACACAAATAGTGTGGATTACCGCACGTTATTAGCTACAATTCATATTATAAAGGGTATTGCGGTCATCGTTCTTTAAAACTTTAGTTCTGCCAGCTACTTCTTTTATAGCACTATATTAGTGATACAGGAACCATTCTTGGAAACATTAATATAGACATTAGTTCTTTCTTTAGTCATATTTTAGCTTTACTGCATCAACAAACATCGATTAATTAAACGTTTATTTTCTCAAAGAAAAACAAAATGTAAACACAAAAAGTGTGGATTACCGCACGTTATTAGCTACAATTCATATTATAAAGGGTATTGCGGTCATCGTTCTTTAAAACTTTAGTTCTGGCAGCTACTTCTTTTATAGCACTATATTAGTGATACAGGAACCCTTCTTGGAATTATTAATATAGACATTAGTTCTTTCTTTAGTCTTATTTTAGCTTAACTGCATGAACAAACATCGATTAATTAAATGTTTATTTTCTCAAGGAAAAGAAAATATCAACGCAAAAAGCTTGGATTAACGCACTTTATTAGCAACAACTCGTATAATAAAGGGTATTGCGCTCATCGTTCTTTAAAACTTTAGTTCTGCCAGTGACTTCTTTTATAAACTATATTAGTGCTGCAGGAACCATTCTTGGAAACATTAATATAGACATTAGTTCTTTCTTTACTCTTATTTTAGCTTTACTGCATTAAAAAACATCAATTAATTAAATGTTTATTTTCCCAAAGAAAACAAAATATGAACACAAAAAGTGTGGATTAACGCACTTTATTAGCTGCAATTCATATTATAAAGGGTATTGCGGTCATCGTTCTTTAAAACTTTAGTTCTGTCAGCTACTTCTTTTATAGCACTATATAAGTGATACAGGAACCATTCTTGGAAACATTAATATAGACATTAGTTCTTTCTTTAGTCTTATTTTAGCTTAAATGTTTATTTGCTCAAAGAAAACAAAATATAAACACAAAAAGTGTGGATTAACGCACTTATTAGCTACAATTCATATTGAAAAGAGTATTGCGCTCATCGCTCTTTACAATTTTATTTCTGCCAGCTACTTCTTTTATAGCACTATATTAGTGCTGCAGCAACCATTCTTCGAAACATTACTATAGACATTAGTTCCTTCTTTAGTCTTATTTTAGCTTTACTGCATCAGCAAACATCGATTAATTAAATGTTTATTTTCTCAAAGAAAACAAAATATAAAAACAAAAAAGTGTGGATTAACGCACTTTTTATTAGCTACAATTCATATTATAAAGAGAATTGCGCTCATCGTTCTTTACAACTTTGGTTCTGCCAGCTGTTCCTTTTATAGCACTACATTAGTGTTGCAGCAACCTTGCTTGGAAAAATTACTATAGACATTCGTTGTTTCTTTAGTCTTATTTTAAATTTACTGTATCAACAATCATCGATTAATTAAATGTTTATTTTCCCAAAGAAAACAAAATATAAACAGAAAAAGTGTGGATAAACGCACTTTATTAGCTACAATTCTTATTATAAAGAGTATTGCGCTCATCGTTCTTTAAAACTTTAGTTCTGCCAGCTGCTTCTTTTATAGCACTATATTAGTGCTGGAGCAACCATTCTTGGAAATATTACTATATACATTAGTTCTTTCATTATTCTTATTTTAGCTTTACTGCATCAACAAACATCGATTAATTAAATGTATATTTTCTCATAGAAAACAAAATATAAATACAAAAACTGTGGATTAACGCACTTAATTAGCTACATTTCATATTATAAAGAGAATTGCGGTCATCGTTCTTTAAAACTTTAGTTCTGAAAGCTACTTCTTTCATAGCACTATATTAGTGATACAGGAACCATTCTTGGAAACATTAATATAGACATTAGTTCTTTCTTTAGTCATATTTTAGCTTTACTGCATCAACAAACATTGATTAATTAAATGTTTATTTTCTCAAAGAAAAACAAAATGTAAACACAAAAAGTGTGGATTACCGCACGTTATTATTTACAATTCATATTATAAAGGGTATTGCGCTCATCATTCTTTAAAACTTTAGTTTTGCCAGCTGCTTCTTTTATAGCACTATATTAGTGCTGGAGCAACCATTCTTGCAAATATTACTATATACATTAGTTCTTTCTTTAGTCTTATTTTAGCTTTACTGCATCAACAAACATCGATAAATTAAATGTATATTTTCTCATAGAAAACAAAATATAAATACAAAAAGTGTGGATTAACGCACTTTATTAGCTACATTTCATATTATAAAGGGAATTGCGGTCATCGTTCTTTAAAACTTTAGTTCTGCCAGCTACTTCTTTTATAGCACTATATTAGTGATACAGGAACCATTCTTGGAAACATTAATATAGACATTAGTTCTTTCTTTAGTCTTATTTTAGCTTAACTGCATGAACAAACATCGATTAATTAAATGTTTATTTTCTCAAGGAAAAGAAAATATAAACGCAAAAAGCTTGGATTAACGCACTTTATTAGCAACAACTCGTATAATAAAGGGTATTGCGCTCATCGTTCTTTAAAACTTTAGTTCTGCCAGTGACTTCTTTTATAAACTATATTAGTGCTGCAGGAACCATTCTTGGAAACATTAATATAGACATTAGTTCTTTCTTTACTCTTATTTTAGCTCTACTGCATTAACAAACATCAATTAATTAAATGTTTATTTTCCCAAAGAAAACAAAATATAAATACAAAAAGTGTGTATTAACGCACTTTTTTAGCTACAATTCATATTATAAAGAGTATTGCGCTCATCGTTCTTTAAAACATTAGTTCTGCTAGTGACTTCTTTTATACCACTATATTAGTGCTGCAGCGACCATTGTAGGAAACATTACTATAGACATTAGTTCTTTCTTAAGTCTTATTTTAGCTTTACTGCATCAATAAACATCGATTAATTAAATGTTTACTTTCTCAAAGAAAACAATATATAAACACAAAAAGTTTGCATTAACGCACTTTATTAGCTACAATTCATATTATAAAGAGCATTGCGCTCATCGTTCTGCCAGTTCCACCAGTGACTTCTTTTATGGCACTATATTGGTGCTGCAGCAACAATTCTAGGAAACATTACTATAGACATTAGTTCTTTCTTCAGTCTTATTTTAGCTTTACTGCATCAACAAACTTCGATTAATTAAATGTTTATTTTCTCAAAGAAAAACAAAATGTAAACACAAAAAGTGTGGATTACCGCACGTTATAAGCTACAATTCATATTATAAAGGGTATTGCGGTCATCGTTCTTTAAAACTTTAGTTCTGTCAGCTACTTCTTTTATAGCACTATATAAGTGATACAGGAACCATTCTTGGAAACATTAATATAGACATTAGTTCTTTCTTTAGTCTTATTTTAGCTTAAATGTTTATTTGCTCAAAGAAAACAATATATAAACACAAAAAGTGTGGATTAACGCACTTATTAGCTACAATTCATATTGAAAAGAGTATTGCGCTCATCCTTCTTTACAACTTTATTTCTGCCAGCTACTTCTATTATAGCACTATATTAGTGCTGCAGCAACCATTCTTCGAAACATTACTATGGACATTAGTTCTTTCTTTAGTCTTATTTTAGCTTTACTGCATCAGCAAACATCGATTAATTAAATGATTATTTTCTCAAAGAAAACAAAATATAAAAACAAAAAAGTGTGGATTAAGGCACTTTTTATTAGCTACAATTCATCTTATAAAGAGTATTGCGCTCATCGTTCTTTAAAACTTTAGTTCTGCCAGCTACTTCTTTCATAGCACTATATTAGTGCTGCAACAACAATTGTAGGAAACATTACTATAGACATTAGTTCTCTCTTCAGTCTTATTTTAGCTTTACTGCAACAATAAACATCGATTATTTAAATGTAGATTTTCTCAAGGAAAACAAAATATAAACACAAAAAGTTTTTTATTAACGCACTTTATGAGCAACAATTCATATTATAAAGGGTATTGCGCTCATCGTTCTTTAAAACTTTAGTTCTGCCAGCTACTTCTTTTATAGCACTATATTAGTGCTGCAGGAACCATTCTTGGAAACATTAATATAGACATTAGTTCTTTCTTTACTCTTAATTTAGCTTTACTGCATCAACAAACATCGATTAATTAAATGATTATTTTCTCAAAGAAAACAAATTATAAACACAAAAAGTGTGGATTACCGCACTTTATTAGCTACAATTCATATTATAAAGAGTATTGTGCTCATCGTTCTTTACAACTTTGGTTCTGCCAGCTACTTCTTTTATAGCACTATATTAGTGCTGCAACAACCATTGTAGGAAACATTACTATAGACATTAGTTCTTTCTTTAGTCTTAATTTAGCTTTACTGCAACAATAAACATCGATTATTTAAATGTTTTTTTTCTAAAGGAAAACAAAATATAAATACAAAAAGTGTGGATTAACGCACTTTTTATTAGCTACAATTCATCTTATAAAGAGTATTGCGCTCATCGTTCTTTAAAACTTTAGTTCTGCCAGCTACTTCTTTCATAGCACTATATTAGTGCTGCAACAACAATTGTAGGAAACATTACTATAGACATTAGTTCTCTCTTCAGTCTTATTTTAGGTTTACTGCATCAGCAAACATCGATTAATTAAATGTTTATTTTCTCAAAGAAAACAAAATATAAATACAAAAAAGTGTGGATTAACGCACTTTTTATTAGCTACAATTCATATTATAAAGAGTATTGCGCTCATCGTTCTTTAAAACTTTAGTTCTGCCAGCTACTTCTTTTCTAGCACTATATTAGTGCTGCAGCAACAGTTCTTGAAAACATTACTATAGACATTAGTTCTTTCTTTAGTCTTATTTTAGCTTTACTATATCAACAAACATCGATTAATTAAATGTTTATTTTCTCAAAGAAAGCAATAATTAAACACAAAAAGTTTGGATTACCGCACTTTATTAGCTACAATTCATATTTTAAGGGGTATTGCGCTCATCGTTCTTTAAAAATTTAGTTCTGCCAGTTACTTCTTTTATACCACTATACTAGTGCTGCAGCAACCATTCTTGGAAACATTATTATAGACATTAGTTCTTTCCTTACTGTGTTTATTGTCTTACTTTAGCTATACTGCATCAACAAACATCGATTAATTAAATGTTTATTTTCTCAAAGAAAACAAAATAGCAACACAAAATGTGTGGATTAACGCACTTTAATCGTTCTTTACAACTTTGGTTCTGCCAGCTACTTCTTTTATAGCACTATATTAGTGATACAGGAACCATTCTTGGAAACATTAATATAGACATTAGTTCTTTCTTTAGTCTTATTTTAGCTTTACTGCATCAACAAACATCGATCAATTAAATGTTTATTTTCTCAAAGAAAAACAAAATGTAAACACAAAAAGTGTGGATTACCGCACGTTATTATTTACAATTCATATTATAAAGGGTATTGCGGTCATCGTTCTTTAAAACCTTAGTTCTGCCAGCTACTTCTTTTATAGCACTATATTAGTGATACAAAAACCATTCTTGGAAACATTAATATAGACATTAGTTCTCTCTTTAGTCTTATTTTAGCTTTACTGCATCAACAAACATCAATTAATTAAATGTTTATTTTCTCAAAGAAAACAAAATATGAAAACAAAAAAGTGTGGATTAACGCACTTTATTAGCTACAATTCATATTATAAAGAGCATTGCGCTCATCGTTCTGCCAGTTCCACCAGTGACTTCTATTATGGCACTATATTAGTGCTGCAGCAACAATTCTAGGAAGCATTACTATAGACATTAGTTCTTTCTTCAGTCTTATTTCAGCTTTACTGCATCAACAAACATCGAATAATTAAATGTTTATTTCCACAAAGAAAACAAAATATAAACACAAAAAGTGTGGATTAACACACTTTATTAGCTACAATTCATATTATAGAGAGTATTGCGCTCTTCGTTCTTTAAAACTTTAGTTCTGCAAGCTATTTCTTTTATAGCACTATATTAGTGCTGGAGCAACCATTCTTGGAAATATTACTATAGACATTAGTTCTTTCTTTAGTCCTATTTTAGCTTTACTATATCAGCAAACATAGATTAATTTAATGTTTATTTTCTCAAAGAAAACAAATTATAAAAACAAAAACGTTTGGATTAACGCACTTTTTATTAGCTACAATTCATATTATAAAGAGAATTGCGCTCATCGTTCTTTACAACTTTGGTTCTGCCAGCTGTTCCTTTTATAGCACTACATTAGTGTTGCAGCAACCTTGCTTGGAAAAATTACTATAGACATTTGTTGTTTCTTAGTCTTATCTTAAATTTACTGTATCAACAATCATCGATTAATAAAATGTTTATTTTCCCAAAGAAAACAAAATATAGACAGAAAAAGTGTGGATAAACGCACTTTATTAGCTACAATTCATATTATAAAGAGTATTGCGCTCATCGTTCTTTAAAACTTTAGTTCTGCCAGCTACTTCTATTATAGCACTATATTAGTGATACAGGAACCATTCTTGGAAACATTAATATAGACATTTGTTGTTTCTTAGTCTTATTTTAAATTTACTGTATCAACAATCATCGATTAATTAAATGTTTATTTTCCCAAAGAAAACAAAATATAAACAGAAAAAGTGTGGATAAACGCACTTTATTAGCTACAATTCATATTATAAAGAGTATTGCGCTCATCGTTCTTTAAAACTTTAGTTCTGCCAGCTATTTCTTTCATAGCACTATATTAGTGCTGCAACAACCATTGTAGGAAACATTACTATAGACATTAATTCTCTCTTCAGTCTTATTTTAGCTTTACTGCAACAATAAACATCGATTATTTAAATGTTTATTTTCTCAAGGAAAACAAAATATAAACACAAAAAGATTTTATTAACGCACTTTATGAGCAACAATTCATATTATAAAGAGAATTGCGCTCATCGTTCTTTACAACTTTGGTTCTGCCAGCTGTTCCTTTTATAGCACTATATTAGTGCTGCTGCAACCATTCATGGAAACATTAATATAGACATTAGATCTTTCATTAGTCTTATGTTAGCTTTACTGCATCAACAAACATCGATTAATTAAATGTATATTTTCTCATAGAAAACAAAATATAAATACAAAAAGTGTGGATTAACGCACTTTATTAGCTACATTTCATATTATAAAGGGTATTGCGCTCATCGTTCTTTAAAACTTTAGTTCTGCCAGCTACTTCTTTTATAGCACTATATTAGTGATACAGGAACCATTCTTGGAAACATTAATATAGACATTAGTTCTTTCTTTAGTCTTATTTTAGCATTACTGCATCAACAAACATCGATTAATTAAATGTTTATTTTCTCAAAGAAAAACAAAATGTAAACACAAAAAGTGTGGATTACCGCACGTTATTATTTACAATTCATATTATAAAGAGTATTGCGTTCATCGTTCTTTAACACTTTAGTTCTGCTAGCTATTTCTTTTATAGCACTATATTAGTGCTGGAGCAACCATTCTTTGAAATATTACTATAGTAATTAGTTCTTTCTTTTGTCTTATTTTAGCTTAACTGCATGAACAAACATCGATTAATTAACTGTTTATTTTCTCAAGGAAAAGAAAATATAAACGCAAAAAGTTTGGATTAACGCACTTTATTAGCAACAACTCGTATAATAAAGGGTATTGCGCTCATCGTTCTTTAAAACTTTAGCTCTGCCAGTGACTTCTTTTATAAACTATATTAGTGATACAGGAACCATTCTTGGAAACATTAATATAGACATTTGTTGTTTCTTAGTCTTATTTTAAATTTACTGTATCAACAATCATCGATTAATTAAATGTTTATTTTCCCAAAGAAAACAAAATATAAACAGAAAAAGTGTGGATAAACGCACTTTATTAGCTACAATTCATATTATAAAGAGCATTGCGCTCATCGTTCTTTAAAACTTTAGTTCTGCCAGCTACTTCTTTCATAGCACTATATTAGTGCTGCAGCAACCATTGTAGGAAACATTACTATAGACATTAGTTCTCTCTTCAGTCTCATTTTAGCTTTCCTGCAACAATAAACATCGATTATTTAAATGTTTATTTTCTCAAGGAAAACAAAATATAAACACAAAAAGGTTTTTATTAACGCACTTTATGAGCAACAATTCATATTATAAAGAGAATTGTGCTCATCGTTCTTTACAACTTTGGTTCTGCCAGCTGTTCCTTTTATAGCACTATATTAGTGCTGCTGCAACCATTCATGGAAACATTAATATAGACATTAGATCTTTCATTAGTCTTATGTTAGCTTTACTGCATCAACAAACATCGATTAATTAAATGTATATTTTCTCATAGAAAACAAAATATAAATACAAAAATGGTGGATTAACGCACTTTATTAGCTACATTTCATATTATAAAGGGTATTGCGCTCATCGTTCTTTAAAACTTTAGTTCTGCCAGCTACTTCTTTTATAGCACTATATTAGTGATACAGGAACCATTCTTGGAAACATTAATATAGACATTAGTTCTTTCTTTAGTCTTATTTTAGCATTACTGCATCAACAAACATCGATTAATTAAATGTTTATTTTCTCAAAGAAAAACAAAATGTAAACACAAAAAGTTTGGATTAACGCACTTTATTAGCTACAATTCATATTATAAAGAGCATTGCGCTCATCGTTCTGCCAGTTCCACCAGTGACTTCTATTATGGCACTATATTAGTGCTGCAGCAACAATTCTAGGAAGCATTACTATAGACATTAGTTCTTTCTTCAGTCTTATTTCAGCTTTACTGCATCAACAAACATCGAATAATTAAATGTTTATTTCCACAAAGAAAACAAAATATAAACACAAAAAGTGTGGATTAACACACTTTATTAGCTACAATTCATATTATAGAGAGTATTGCGCTCTTCGTTCTTTAAAACTTTAGTTCTGCAAGCTATTTCTTTTATAGCACTATATTAGTGCTGGAGCAACCATTCTTGGAAATATTACTATAGACATTAGTTCTTTCTTTAGTCTTATTTTAGCTTTACTATATCAGCAAACATCGATTAATTTAATGTTTATTTTCTCAAAGAAAACAAATTATAAAAACAAAAACGTTTGGATTAACGCACTTTTTATTAGCTACAATTCATATTATAAAGAGAATTGCGCTCATCGTTCTTTACAACTTTGGTTCTGCCAGCTGTTCCTTTTATAGCACTACATTAGTGTTGCAGCAACCTTGCTTGGAAAAATTACTATAGACATTTGTTGTTTCTTAGTCTTATCTTAAATTTACTGTATCAACAATCATCGATTAATAAAATGTTTATTTTCCCAAAGAAAACAAAATATCAACAGAAAAAGTGTGGATAAACGCACTTTATTAGCTACAATTCATATTATAAAGAGTATTGCGCTCATCGTTCTTTAAAACTTTAGTTCTGCCAGCTACTTCTATTATAGCACTATATTAGTGATACAGGAACCATTCTTGGAAACATTAATATAGACATTTGTTGTTTCTTAGTCTTATTTTAAATTTACTGTATCAACAATCATCGATTAATTAAATGTTTATTTTCCCAAAGAAAACAAAATATAAACAGAAAAAGTGTGGATAAACGCACTTTATTAGCTACAATTCATATTATAAAGAGTATTGCGCTCATCGTTCTTTAAAACTTTAGTTCTGCCAGCTATTTCTTTCATAGCACTATATTAGTGCTGCAACAACCATTGTAGGAAACATTACTATAGACATTAATTCTCTCTTCAGTCTTATTTTAGCTTTACTGCAACAATAAACATCGATTATTTAAATGTTTATTTTCTCAAGGAAAACAAAATATAAACACAAAAAGATTTTATTAACGCACTTTATGAGCAACAATTCATATTATAAAGAGAATTGCGCTCATCGTTCTTTACAACTTTGGTTCTGCCAGCTGTTCCTTTTATAGCACTATATTAGTGCTGCTGCAACCATTCATGGAAACATTAATATAGACATTAGATCTTTCATTAGTCTTATGTTAGCTTTACTGCATCAACAAACATCGATTAATTAAATGTATATTTTCTCATAGAAAACAAAATATAAATACAAAAAGTGTGGATTAATGCACTTTATTAGCTACATTTCATATTATAAAGGGTATTGCGCTCATCGTTCTTTAAAACTTTAGTTCTGCCAGCTACTTCTTCTATAGCACTATATTAGTGATACAGGAACCATTCTTGGAAACATTAATATAGACATTAGTTCTTTCTTTAGTCTTATTTTAGCATTACTGCATCAACAAACATCGATTAATTAAATGTTTATTTTCTCAAAGAAAAACAAAATGTAAACACAAAAAGTGTGGATTACCGCACGTTATTATTTACAATTCATATTATAAAGAGTATTGCGTTCATCGTTCTTTAACACTTTAGTTCTGCTAGCTATTTCTTTTATAGCACTATATTAGTGCTGGAGCAACCATTCTTTGAAATATTACTATAGTAATTAGTTCTTTCTTTTGTCTTATTTTAGCTTAACTGCATGAACAAACATCGATTAATTAACTGTTTATTTTCTCAAGGAAAAGAAAATATAAACGCAAAAAGTTTGGATTAACGCACTTTATTAGCAACAACTCGTATAATAAAGGGTATTGCGCTCATCGTTCTTTAAAACTCTAGCTCTGCCAGTGACTTCTTTTATAAACTATATTAGTGATACAGGAACCATTCTTGGAAACATTAATATAGACATTTGTTGTTTCTTAGTCTTATTTTAAATTTACTGTATCAACAATCATCGATTAATTAAATGTTTATTTTCCCAAAGAAAACAAAATATAAACAGAAAAAGTGTGGAAAAACGCACTTTATTAGCTACAATTCATATTATAAAGAGCATTGCGCTCATCGTTCTTTAAAACTTTAGTTCTGCAAGCTACTTCTTTCATAGCACTATATTATTGCTGCAACAACCATTGTAGGAAACATTACTATAGACATTAGTTCTCTCTTCAGTCTCATTTTAGCTTTCCTGCAACAATAAACATCGATTATTTAAATGTTTATTTTCTCAAGGAAAACAAAATATAAACACAAAAAGGTTTTTATTAACGCACTTTATGAGCAACAATTCATATTATAAAGAGAATTGCGCTCATCGTTCTTTACAACTTTGGTTCTGCCAGCTGTTCCTTTTATAGCACTATATTAGTGCTGCTGCAACCATTCATGGAAACATTAATATAGACATTAGATCTTTCATTAGTCTTATGTTAGCTTTACTGCATCAACAAACATCGATTAATTAAATGTATATTTTCTCATAGAAAACAAAATATAAATACAAAAAGTGTGGATTAACGCACTTTATTAGCTACATTTCATATTATAAAGGGTATTGCGCTCATCGTTCTTTAAAACTTTAGTTCTGCCAGCTACTTCTTTTATAGCACTATATTAGTGCTGGAGCAACCATTCTTGCAAATATTACTATATACATTAGTTCTTTCTTTAGTCTTATTTTAGCTTTACTGCATCAACAAACATCGATAAATTAATTGTTTATTTTCTCATAGAAAACAAAATATAAATACAAAAATTTTGGATTAACGCACTTTATTAGCTACATTTCATATTATAAAGGGTATTGCGGTCATCGTTCTTTAAAACTTTAGTTCTGCCAGCTACTTCTTTTATAGCACTATATTAGTGATACAGGAACCATTCTTGGAAACATTAATATAGACATTAGTTCTTTCTTTAGTCTTATTTTAGCTTAACTGCATCAACAAACATCGATTAATTAATTGTTTATTTTCTCAAAGAAAACAAAATATAAACACAAAAAGTGTGGAATAAAGCACTTATTAGCTACAATTCATATTATAAAGAGTATTGCGTTCATCGTTCTTTAACACTTTAGTTCTGCTAGCTATTTCTTTTATAGCACTATATTAGTGCTGGAGCAACCATTCTTGGAAATATTACTATAGTAATTAGTTCTTTCCTTTGTCTTATTTTAGCTTAACTGCATGAACAAACATCGATTAATTAACTGTTTATTTTCTCAAGGAAAAGAAAATATAAACGCAAAAAGTTTGGATTAACGCACTTTATTAGCAACAACTCGTATAATAAAGGGTATTGCGCTCATCGTTCTTTAAAACTTTAGCTCTGCCAGTGACTTCTTTTATAAACTATATTAGTGCTGCAGGAACCATTCTTGGAAACTTTAATATAGACATTAGTTCTTTCTTTAGTCTTATTTTAGCTTTACTGCATCAATAAACATCGATGAATTAAATGTTTACTTTCTCAAAGAAAACAATATATAAACACAAAAAGTTTGCATTAACGCACTTTATTAGCTACAATTCATATTATAAAGAGCATTGCGCTCATCGTTCTGCCAGTTCCACCAGTGACTTCTTTTATGGAACTATATTAGTGCTGCAGCAACAATTCTAGGAAACATTACTATAGACATTAGTTCTTTCTTAAGTCTTATTTTAGCTTTACTGCATCAACAAACTTCGATTAATTAAATGTTTATTTTCTCAAAGAAAAACAAAATGTAAACACAAAAAGTGTGGATTACCGCACGTTATTAGCTACAATAGACCCATTTACGGTGAGCAGAGCATGCTGGGTAATAGGGGCAAAAATCGCGTTTTCGACGCCATGCCGTAATAAATTTTGTTTCGAGATTCGGTCGGCTGGCGGGCATCAATCTGCTAGATACACCAGAACGGGCGAACAAATTACACTGGAAATTACAGAGGACTTACCAGGCTATCCAAGGTTTGTATTTCAATTATTTTTTCAATGTTTATCTATCCACAAAAGCTGTGCATCCTCCACAAATAGCTGGCGGTCGTCCAAGGCCAACTCAAATAGCGGCCTAGGCGCTCTGACCGCAATGGCAATTTCGTCTTGTAATTCCTTTTATCCATAATCAAATCGGTTCCAATCCAAAATGAAGGCTCTTTGTGTGCCAAACTGCAATTCCTCCAGTTTTGAACATTATATCTTTCTCCGTTTGAGTGCAAGACTCGAGACAATACTGTCGACGATCTTGTCGTTACCTCGTAATATTGTTGACAGGCTTGTGTGAGCACCTGAGGATGGACAAGTAGAAAGCGCGCGAAAAATAACTACAAGCGAAGGACGGGGGAGCACTATTCACCTTCATGATATTTAGAAATTTCCCGCCAAACGTCGATTTTAATGTAATTTGCATAAACAGCTGATTCCTTTCTAAATGCGAATGTCAGCTGATTATGCAAGTATTTAAAATGAAATGAAGAGAATGTTAAACAATAATGGATGAGGCTGCAAGGCTGCATTACGATGACTTCCTTGGTCTGAGTCTAGAGGAGCTCAAGTTTTATTTACGGCAGCGAGGCCACATTGTTTCTGGGAGTAAGAAAGACCTCGCAGCAAGAGCATTAATTTGTTTTGAAAGTGGCGACAACCCTAAAAATGTTGGTTTGCTGGAGAAAGAGGCAAAGGAAGAATATGATGCTCTTCTTCGGTCATTTTCACTGAAAGATCCTCTGAAAGGGACAAACTGGATTGATGATATCAAACAATGGCCCCCTGTTGACATTGGTAAAATTTTCCAATATATTTTAGACAGTAAAGCCTTTGAAGCAGACTATGTTGGACAATATAAAGTCAAGAAGGCATTTTCTTATTTCAACAGTGGTTTTGTTTCACAAATTGTGTCAAAAAATTTGTCCATGAATGATGAGACAAGAATAGTCTTGAAGTCTTCTGTCTTGCCATCGCAAAAGGTATCCAGTGCAAGCCACTCTGTTTGGGTCCTCCTAAACAAGGCCGGGGATGTTATGACTGCCTACTGCAGTTGTACTGCCGGTCTTTCAAGATGCTGCAATCATGTTATTGCAATACTGTACAAAATTGAGTACGCAGTTACATCTGGAATGACAAGCCCTTCATGCACAGAAATAAAATGTGGCTTCAATGACATGTCAAAAAAAGTGATCAAGGGGTGTAAAATAATGAGCATGAACATTGAGAAACATGCTGTTGGGGTAGTGCCAAAGAAACAATCCTTAAATTCCCAAGCGAAAAAGTCATTTGACCCCAGAAAACATGCAAGTGAAATAAAGCAAGATTCCTTCTTTGAAAGATTAGAGGAAATTAAGCCAACAGCTGGTATTTTGCTATGTGTACCTAAAAAAGTAGATGACCAATGCCCCCCTTCTCTCCCTGAAATTGCGGAAGCAATGGCTAATGAAGTCAATATATTGCCATATGAGTCAGTTGTCCAAATCTTTATGGAAAAGCTAACATTCACTGCCACACAACTTGAAGAATTAGAAAAACTCTCAAGATCCCAGTCACTCTCTAAAACATGGTTTAGTCAAAGAGTAGGAAGACTAACATCATCCAATCACCATGACGTAAAGATGAAGATTGACAGCATCCTTAGACAGAAAAAGAATGTTGTCTTGACGCCCCTCCTTGCAACCGTCTTGGGCTGTGGGCCAAGCCTAAGTAGTGTCCCTTCTATACGTTGGGGAAGAGCAAATGAGGATAAGGCCGCAAATGAATTTTTCAAGCAGATAGTGAAGGCACATGATTCTCCACGATTGTATTCATCTGGTCTATTTGTCTATCCTCAGATGCCATTCATAGCTGCGAGCCCAGACAGAATAATGTCTTGCAAGTGTTGTCCAAGGTATGGCATAGAAATAAAATGTCCATACATCTTAAGAAATCAATCCTTTGAAGACGCATGGAAAGATCTTGGTTTCATTGAAGAAATTGAGGGTAAACAAAAACTGAAAAGAAATCACAAATATTATGCGCAAATGCAGGGTCAAATGGGCTGTGCTGGGTATGAAAATTCTTTCTTTGTTGTGTGGGACCCAGTTTCTCCTATTCCTTACATTGAAGAAGTTGCATTTGATAGGCTCTTTTGGGATGAAATGGTGAAAAGTCTCTCAATTTTTTTCAAGCAATATGTTCTGAAGTATCTCGTTGGTATGCACAGTCTTAAATTTTGTGGCCACTGTGGGAAGTACCTGTTAACAGATGAGGAAATTTCTGGTGCAAATGCAAACCAAGCCAAGTTTGAGTGTGATACCTGCAACACTCAGTTGCATAGAAAGTGTCCAAATGAAATAAACGGTTTTTGTGAAGGGTGCACAGCTAAAGAAATTGATGAAGACATAACAGTTACATAACAGTTTGTTAAAGTTTTAAAAATATTTAGACCATTGTTGCTATTGAATTGTTCTAAAAGTGAAATACAGTACAGTGCGAACGAAACTGAACTAAAAACATAACTTCAACAAACCAGTTTTAAACATGTACTGTGGAGTAATGAGATAATACACACAAAGGATTATCTCTAAGAATTAATCCTTTGAGAGAAAACCAATCAAATTGGGCAGTTTTGCTCAGATTGGGAATAAGACATTTTCTTCCTTTTTATCCATATCCATATCTGTGGCATCAGCAACAAAAATGTGTATTATCAGCAACAAAAGGTACAAGGTTTTGACTGCTTTCAGGGCTTTGATTTCAGGGATTTTTATCAAAAAGGATGGAATGATATTGCTATGAAACAAACAACATATTATTTTGAAACAAATTATGGGCAGCAAGTGGTCCCTTTTTATACCAGGCCAAAACTCAGAATCGTTGCAATAATCCTCCAATACTCTTGAGAAGTTCTAAGAAACAACACCATCCTACATTAGCTTACTTACTTTTTTTGAATGTTTTGGCAGTTGCAACTGTTCCTTGTGGAGTGTCATGCCTTCCCTGTTTCAGCTCTATCTGTAACAGGAGTTCTGTTATAAGACATGACTGTTTTGCGCATTGACATCAGGTAGAAATTAGCATTTAGGCCAAACCTCCATTGTTAAGTGTACAGTGAGCTCACTAAATTAACAACCAAACCAGAATTGTTCATAAATCACAATATCAGTACTTTTGTGTAGTATCTGGTAGGTCCTGCTGACATGATTTTTCTTGGCCTCCTTTTTTAGCAGCTCATAGACAATGAAATACCTTTAACTGTAAAACCAATCCAAAATATTAATTTATTTTTGTTTGTATGAAGAGCAGCCACAACATATTTGTGCATGCTTTATGGGTTGTTTATCACACCATGGACTGATAATGGTAAATGGCTGATAACTTTAGCGAACAGACCGTACTGTTTTCCTTTAGAGTTGAAGGTTATAGTACTTAACTTAATCTTTGGTTGCTATGATTAATCCTTTCATGCATAGTTTGATAATTTTTGTTCTGCTGAGTTGTTCATGTGCAAGGAGATAAAACAGTCAAAAATTAAATTATGACATCAAAGTAGTTTCCTAGCTTTTTGAATCTGCCATATGGTTCCTTTTGCAAAATTTTCCTTTTTTCAACGTGTATATGATGCATATGATGCAAAGTGCTCAACAAGGTTCATTCAAAATTCCTAATCGTAAAAGGAAGGACTAAACACATAGAGGTTCTGAAAGGTTGGTCAACAAACAGCAGGTTAGGAGAATGTCATCAAATATTGGAAGGAATGTCACTGGAAGCTCATTCTTCAGGATCTTGAAATTCTTAATTCTGCCAATAGCATTTTCTACATAGATCCTTGCATTTGCAATTCTGGATGTTTTACGAGCATCACTTCCACTCATTTGGCTTGCTGACTTAGCAGATGGAGGGATGGTCAAAGAGCATTGACGGAAAGCTAACAAATCTGCAATCTTGAATCCTCTGTCTGCCATCAAGTAATCACCAGGACGTAGCCTATCCAAAAACCCACTGTCTTTCACAATATACTTATCTGTGCATCTTCCACCATAGCTGTTGGACACATAATTAATGACACCATTTGGGGTTATGGAAATTAAAGCTTTGATGGTGCAATGGTGCTTGTATTCACTCCAAAGCATGGCTTGGTTTTCAAGGCTGGAGGGTGTCTCAACAAAGAACTCAGTGCAATCAATGATGGCTATACATTTTGGGAAATACTTCCGGAAAACATCTGGGAGATTCTTTCGTATTTCTACTCTTGATGGCCACTTTATCATGAAGGCTAAGTCTAAGGAAACCAACCTAACCCATGTAAAGAAAATTTGGCTAGCAAGAGCAGGGCTAACTCCAAACATCCAGGCAAGAACACCATTTACCATGCCTAGACGCAGTTTCATTAGAGTTAAAAAGAAATCCTGCTCTAGGGATAACTTTCTCTGTGGGCCTAGATGCTCTTCCACTAGTTTTGATGAGGAAGGCTCTGTTGTTTGTCTCTCCCCTTTCCAATAGGTCATATCTTTGGCATCCTTGAAAAGTTCTCCAATTAAAAATTTGAATGTCAAAGTATCACTTATGCCAGTGAACAATCTGACATCGGCATCACGGGTTAACTGTGTAAATTGCATGGGCACCTTTACATCAATTGTTTCCTCTCCTTCTGTGTTCTCACAAGCAGCAATGGTAGTTGCCCTCTTTCTTGGAATTTCCTCTGTTTTACGTTCTAATCTTCGCCTACGTTTTGGTGACTTTTTCCATTTTTGGTCACTCACAGTCAAGAATTCTGTTGGGTAGGGGGAAGAAAATGTTGGCTTGCCATATTCAAAGTGATTTGAACAAATGAGTGTGCTGTCTGTAGCTACAAATTTTGACTTGTCAAGAGCTTTTCTAACCATAGACTCCCATTTTGCTCTCATCTCCCCTTTAGGTAAGTGATGGAAAGTAAGCTCAGTAACATGCCCTCTCACAATCCAACTTTCTGGTTTATCTTTTGTGTTGTTGCATCCTGAAACACAGCATTTGTCTCTGGTCATTGCTGCTCTTCAAGCCTCAATCTATAAATTCATAAGTTGTTTACAGCTGAGTTTGCATCGAAAGAAACAGCTGTTTATGCAAATTAGTTTTAAAATCATGGTTTTGGCGGGAATACTTCGGCGCCTTTTGACGGGGAAACCCCCGTTTTGCATACAGCCATGAATGAAATCAGAGTTCTTTGTGAGACACGCCTCTTCAAAAGTTTATAAATGGCGGCCTAAAGCCCCAAACTGTGCGAGTGAGATCTTAGCGGAGTCTTGCACTCAAACGGAGAAAGATATAATGTTCAAAACTGGAGGAATTGCAGTTTGGCACACAAAGGGCCTTCATTTTGGATTGGAACCGATTTGATTATGGATAAAAGGAATTACAAGACGAAATTGCCATTGCGGTCAGAGCGCCTAGGCCGCTATTTGAGTTGGCCTTGGACGACCGCCAGCTATTTGTGGAGGATGCACAGCTTTTGTGGATAGATAAACATTGAAAAAATAATTGAAATACAAACCTTGGATAGCCTGGTAAGTCCTCTGTAATTTCCAGTGTAATTTGTTCGCCCGTTCTGGCGTATCTAGCAGATTGATGCCCGCCAGCCGACCGAATCTCGAAACAAAATTTATTACGGCATGGCGTCGAAAACGCGATTTTTGCCCCTATTACCCAGCATGCTCTGCTCACCGTAAATGGGTCTATTCATATTATAAAGGGTATTGCGCTCATCGTTCTTTAAAACTTTAGTTTTGCCAGCTACTTCTTTTATAGCAATATATTAGTGCTGGAGCAACCATTCTTGGAAATATTACTATAGACATTAGTTCTTTCTTTAGTCTTATTTTAGCTTTACTGCATCAACAAATATCGATTAATTAAATGTATATTTTCTCATAGAAAACAAAATATAAATACAAAAAGTGTGGATTAAAGCACTTTATTAGCTACAATTCATATTATAAAGGGTATTGCGGTCATCGTTCTTTAAAACTTTAGTTCTGCCAGCTACTTCTTTTATAGCACTATATTAGTGATACAGGAACCATTCTTGGAAACATTAATATAGACATTAGTTCTTTCTTTAGTCTTATTTTAGCTTAAATGTTTATTTGCTCAAAGAAAACAAAATATAAAAACAAAAAGTGTGGATTAACGCACTTATTAGCTACAATTCATATTATAAAGAGTATTGCGCTCAACGTTCTTTACAACTTTAGTTCTGCCAGCTACTTCTTTTATAGCACTATATTAGTGCTGCAGCAAATATTCTTGGAAAAATTATCATAGACATTTGTTCTTTCTTTAGTCTTATTTTAGCTTTACTGCAACAATAAACATCGATTATCTAAATGTTTATTTTCTCAAGGAAAAAAAATATGAAAACAAAAAAGTGTGGATTAACGCACTTTATTAGCTACAATTCATATTATAAAGAGTAATGCGCTCATCGTTCTGCCAGTTCTGCCAGTGACTTCTTTAATGGCACTATATTAGTGTTGCAGCAACCATTCTAGGAAACAATCTATAGACATTAGTTCTTTCTTCAGTCTTATTTTAGCTTTACTGCATCAACAAACATCGATTAATTAAATGTTTTTTTCTCAAAGAGAACAAAATATAAACAAAAAAAGTGTGGATTGACGCACTTTATTAGCTACAATTCATATTATAATGAGTATTGCGTTCATCGTTCTTTAAAACTTTAGTTCTGCCAGCTACTTCTTTTATAGCACTATATTAGTGCTGCAGCAACCATTCTTCGAAACATTAAGATAGACATTAGTTCTTTCTTTAGTCTTATTTTAGCTTTACTGCATCAGCAAACATCGATTAATTAAATGTTTATTTTCTCAAAGAAAACAAAATATAAAAATAAAAAAAAGTGAGGATTAACGCACTTTTTATTAGCTACAATTCATATTATAAAGAGTATTGCGCTCATCGTTCTTTAAAACTTTAGTTCTGCCAGCTACTTCTTTCATAGCACTATATTAGTGCTGCAACAACCATTGTAGGAAACATTACTATAGACATTATTTCTCTCTTCAGTCTTATTTTAGCTTTACTGCATCAACAAACATCGATTAATTAAATGTTTATTTACTCAAAGAAAACAATAATTAAACACGAAAAGTGTGGATTACCGCGCTTTAATAGCTACAATTCATTTTATAAAGAGTATTGCGCTCATCGTTCTTTAAAACTTTAGTTCTGCCAGCTACTTCTTTCATAGCACTATATTAGTGCTGCAACAACAATTGTAGGAAACATTACTATAGACATTAGTTCTCTCTTCAGTCTTATTTTAGCTTTACTGCATCAACAAACATCGATTAATTAAATGTTTATTTTCTCAAAGAAAACAATAATTAAACACAAAAAGTTTGGATTACCGCACTTTATTAGCTACAATTCATATTTTAAGGGGTATTGCGCTCATCGTTCTTTAAAACTTTAGTTCTGCCAGTTACTTCTTTTATACCATATTTATAGTGCTGCAGCAACCATTTTTGGAAACATTATTATAGACATTAGTTCTTTCCTTACTGTCTTTATTGTCTTACTTTAGCTATGCTGCATCAACAAACATCGATTAATTAAATGTTTATTTACTCAAAAAAAAAACAATAATTAAACACGAAAAGTGTGGATTACCGCACTTTAATAGCTAGAATTCATTTTATAAAGAGTATTGCACTCATCGTTATTAAAACTTTAGTTCTGCCAGTGACTCCTTTTATACACAATATTAGTGCTGCAGCAACCATTGTAGGAAACATTACTATAGACATTAGTTCTTTCTTCAGTCTTATTTTAGCTTTACTGCATCAACAAACATCGATTAAATAAATGTTTATTTTCTCCAAGAAAACAATAATTAAACACAAAAAGTGTGAATTACCGCACTTTATTAGCTACAATTCATATTATAAGGGGTATTGCGCTCATTGTTCTTTAAAACTTTAGTTCTGCCAGTTACTTCTTTTATAGCACTATATTAGTGCTGCAGCAACCATTCTTGGAAACATTATTATAGACATTAGTTCTGTCTTCAGTCTTATTTTCGCTTTACTGCAACAATAAACATCGATTATTTAAATGTATATTTTCTCAAGGAAAACAATAATTAAACACGAAAAGTGTGGATTACCGCACTTTAATAGCTAGAATTCATTTTATAAAGAGTATTGCGCTCATCGTTCTTTAAAACATTAGTTCTGCCAGCTACTTCTTTTATAGCACTATACTAGTGCTGCAGCAATCATTCTTCGAAATATTACTATAGACATTAGTTCTTTCTTTAGTCTTATTTTAGCTTTACTGCATCAGCAAAAATCGATTAATTAAATGTTTATTTTCTCAAAGAAAACAAAATATCAACAAAAAATGTGTTGATTAACGCACTTTTTATTAGCTACAATTCATATTATAAAGAGTATTGCGCTCATCGTTCTTTAAAACTTTAGTTCTGCCAGCTACTTCTTTTCTAGCACTATATTAGTGCTGCATGGACCATTCTTGGAAACATTAATATAGACATTAGTTCTCTCTTTAGTCTTATTTTAGCTTTACTGTATCAGCAAACATCGATTAATTAAATGTTTATTTTCTCAAAGAATACAAAATATAAAAACAAAAAAGTGTGGATTAACGCACTTTTTATTAGCTACATTTCATATTATAAAGAGTATTGCGCTCATCGTTCTTTAAAACTTTAGTTCTGCCAGCTACTTCTTTTATAGCACTATATTAGTGCTGCAGCAACAGTTCTTGAAAACATTACTATAGACATTAGTTCTTTCTTTAGTCTTATTTTAGCTTTACTGCATCAACAAACATCGATTAATTAAATGTTTATTTTCTCAAAGAAAACAATAATTAAACACTTAAAGCTTGGATTACCGCACTTTATTAGCTACAATTCATATTTTAAGGGATATTGCGCTCATCGTTCTTTAAAACTTTAGTTCTGCCAGTCACTTCTTTTATAGCACTATATTAGTGCTGCATCAACCATTCTTGGAAACATTTTTATAGACATTAGTTCTTTCCTTACTGTCTTCATTGTCTTAATTTAGCTATACTGCATCAACAAACATCGATTAATTAAATGTTTATTTTCTCAAAGAAAACAAAATATCAACACAAAATGTGTGGATTAACGCACTTTTTTAGCTACAATTGATATTATTAAAAGTATTGCGCTCATCGTTCTTTAAAATTTTAGTTCTGCCAGCTACTTCTTTTATAGCACTATATTAGTGCTGCAGCAACCATTCTTGGAAACATTACTATAGACATTAGTTCTTTCTTCAGCCTTAATTTAGCGTTACTGCATCAACAAACATCGATTAATTAAATGTTTATTTTCTCAAAGAAAAACAAAATGTAAACACAAAAAGTTTGGATTAACGCACTTTATTAGCTACAATTCATATTATAAAGAGTATTGCGCTCATCGTTCTGCCAGTTCCACCAGTGACTTCTTTTATTGCACTATATTAGTGCTGCAGCAACCATTCTAGGAAACATTATCATAGACATTAGTTCTTTCTTCAGTGTTATTTTAGCTTTACTGCATCAACGAACATCGATTAATTAAATGTTTATTTTCTCAAAGAAAAACAAAATGTAAACACAAAAAGTGTGGATTACCACACGTTATTAGCTACAATTCATATTATAAAGGGTATTGCGCTCATCGTTCTTTAAAACTTTAGTTCTGCCAGCTGCTTCTTTTATAGCACTATATTAGTGCTGAAGCAACCATTCTTGGAAATATTACTATATACATTAGTTCTTTCTTTAGTCTTATTTTAGCTTTACTGCATCAACAAACATCGATTAATTAAATAGATATTTTCTCATAGAAAACAAAATATAAACACAAAAAGTGTGGATTAACGCACTTTATTAGCTACATTTCATATTATAAAGGGTATTGCGGTCATCGTTCTTTAAAACTTTAGTTCTGCCAGCTATTTCTTTTATAGCACGATATTAGTGATAAAGGAACCATTCTTGGAAACATTAATATAGACATTAGTTCTTTCTTTAGTCTAATTTTAGCTTTACTGCATCAACAAACATCGATTAATTAAATGTTTATTTACTCAAAGAAAACAATAATTAAACACGAAAAGTGTGGATTACCGCACTTTAATAGCTACAATTCATTTTATAAAGAGTATTGCGCTCATCGTTCTTTAAAACTTTAGTTCTGCCAGCTACTTCTTTCATAGCACTATATTAGTGCTGCAACAACCATTGTAGGAAACATTACTATAGACATTAGTTCTCTCTTCAGTCTTATTTTAGCTTTACTGCATCAACAAACATCGATTAATTAAATGTTTATTTACTCAAAGAAAACAATAATTAAACACGAAAAGTGTGGATTACAGCACTTTAATAGCTACAATTCATTTTATAAAGAGTTTTGCGCAAACAAAATATAAACACAAAAAGTTTTTTATTAACGCACATTATGAGCAACAATTCATATTATAAAGGGTATTGCGCTCATTGTTCTTTAAAACTTTAGTTCTGCCAGCTACTTCTTTTCTAGCACTATATTAGTGCTGCATGGACCATTCTTGGAAACATTAATATAGACATTAGTTCTTTCTTTAGTCTTATTTTAGCTTTACTGCATCAGCAAACATCGATTAATTAAATGTTTATTTTCTCAAAGAAAACAAAATATAAAAACAAAAAAGTGTTGATTAACGCACATTTTATTAGCTACAATTCATATTATAAAGAGTATTGCGCTCATCGTTCTTTAAAACTTTAGTTCTGCCAGCTACTTCTTTTATAGCACTATACTAGTGCTGCAGCAACCATTCTTGGAAACATTATTATAGACATTAGTTCTTTCCTTACTGTCTTTATTGTCTTACTTTAGCTATACTGCATCAACAAACATCGATTAATTAAATGTTTATTTACTCAAAGAAAACAATAATTAAACACGAAAAGTGTGGATTACCGCACTTTAATAGCTACAATTCATTTTATAAAGAGTATTGCGCTCATCGTTCTTTAAAACTTTAGTTCTGCCAGCTACTTCTTTTATAGCACTATATTAGTGCTGCAGCAACAGTTCTTGAAAACATTACTATAGACATTAGTTCTTTCTTTAGTCTTATTTTAGCTTTACTGCATCAACAAACATCGATTAATTAAATGTTTATTTTCTCAAAGAAAACAATAATTAAACACAAAAAGTTTGGATTACCGCACTTTATTAGCTACAATTCATATTTTAAGGGGTATTGCGCTCATTGTTCTTTAAAACTTTAGTTCTGCCAGTTACTTCTTTTATAGCACTATATTAGTGCTGCAGCAACCATTCTTGGAAACATTATTATAGACATTAGTTCTGTCTTCAGTCTTATTTTTGCTTTACTGCAACAATAAACATCGATTAAATAAATGTTTATTTACTCAAAGAAAACAAAATATGAACAAAAAATGTGTGGATTAACGCACTTTAATCGTTCTTGAAAACTTTAGTTCTGCCAGCTACTTCTTTTCTAGCACTATATTAATGCTGCATGGACCATTCTTGGAAACATTGATATAGACATTAGTTCTTTCTTTAGTCTTATTTTAGCTTTACTGCATCAACAAACATCGAGTAATTGAATGCTTATTTTCTCAAAGAAAACAATAATTAAACACAAAAAGTGTGTATTAACGAAGTTTATTAGCTACAATTCATATTATAGAGAGTATTGCGCAAATCGTTCTTTAAAACTTTAGTTCTGCCAGCTACTTCTTTCATAGCACTATATCAGTGCTGCAACAACCATTGTAGGAAACATTACTATAGACATTAGTTATCTCTTCAGTCTTATTTTAGCTTTACTGCATCAACAAACATCGATTAATTAAATGTTTATTTACTGCATCAACAAACATCGATTAATTAAATGTTTATTTTCTCAAAGAAAACAATAGTTAAACACTTAAAGCTTGGATTACCGCACTTTATTAGCTACAATTCATATTTTAAGGGATATTGCGCTCATCGTTCTTTAAAACTTTAGTTCTGCCAGTCACTTCTTTTATAGCACTATATTAGTGCTGCAGCAACCATTCTTGGAAACATTATTATAGACATTAGTTCTTTCCTTACTGTCTTTTTTGTCTTACTTTAGCTATACTGCATCAACAAACATCGATTAATTAAATGTTTATTTTCTCAAAGAAAACAAAATATCAACACAAAATGTGTGGATTAACGCACTTTTTTAGCTACAATTGATATTATTAAAAGTATTGCGCTCATCGTTCTTTAAAATTTTAGTTCTGCCAGCTACTTCTTTTATAGCACTATATTAGTGCTGCAGCAACCATTCTTGGAAACATTACTATAGATATTAGTTCTTTCTTTCGTCGTATTTTAGCTTTACTGCATCAACAAACATCGATTAATTAAATGTTTATTTTCAAAAAGAAAACAAAATATAAACACAAAAAGTGTTGATTAACGCACTTTATTAGCTACAATGCATATTATAAAGAGTATTGCGCTCATCGTTCTTTACAACTTTGGTTCTGCCAGCTAGTTCTTTCATAGCACTCTATTATTGCTGCAGCAACCATTTTTGGAAACATTACTATAGATATTAGTTCTTTCTTTTGTCTTATTTTAGCTTTACTGCATCAACAAACATCGATTAATTAAATGTTTATTTTCAAAAAGAAAACAAAGTTTAAACACAAAAAGTTTGTATTAACGCACTTTATTAGCTACAATTCATATTATAAAGAGTATTGCGCTAATCGTTCTTTAAAACTTTAATTCTGCCAGCTACTTCTTTTATAGTACTATATTAGTGCTGCAGCAACCATTCTTTGAAACATTATGATACCGGGTGTTCCAAAATGATGTATTATCGTTTGATTGCTTATATGTCCATAAAGTTGAGCCAATTTCAAAACTGGTAAAACACAACCAACATCTTAACATCCAATTTAGCCTTAATCAATCAAAAGAAACAAAGAGTTTGAAAATCGTTTCATTGGTTATGGACATGTAACAAATCAAACAATAATACATCATTTTGGGACACCCGGTAGACATTAGTTCTTTCTTTACTGTCTTTATTGTCTTACTTTAGCTTTACAGCATCAACAAAGATCGATTAATTAAATGTTTATTTTCGAAAAGAAAACAAAATATTAACACAAAAAGTTTGGATTAAGGCACGTTATTAGCTACAATTCATATTATAAAATGTATTGCGCTCATCATTCTTTAAAACTTTAGTTCTGCCAGCTACTTCTTTTATAGCACTAGTTCTTTCTTTACTGTCTTTATTGTCTTACTTTAGCTTTACTGCATCAACAAACATCGATTAATTTAATGTTTATTTTCTCAAAGAAAATAAAATATCAACACAAAAAGTGTGGAGTAACTTACTTTATTAGCTACAATTCATATTATAAAGGTTATTGCGCTCATCGTTCTTTAAAACTTTAGTTCTGCCAGCTCCTTCTTTTATAGGACGATATTAGTGCTGCAACAACCATTGTAGGAAACATTACTATAGACATTAGTTCTTTCTTTAGTCTTTTTTTAGCTTTACTGCAACAATAAACATCGATGATTTAAATGTTTATTTTGTAAAGGAAAACAAAATATAAACACAAAAAGTTTGGATTAACGCACTTTTTTAGCAACAATTCATATTATAAAGGGTATTGCGCTCATCGTTCTTTAAAACTTTAGTTATGCAAGCTACTTCTTTTATAGCACTATATTAGTGCTGCAGGAATCATTCTTGGAAACATTAATATAGACATTAGTTCTTTCTTTACTCTGATTTTAGCTTTACTGCATCAACAAACAATGATTAATTAAATGTTTATTTTCTCAAAGAAAACAGTATATAAACACAAAAAGTTTGCATTAACGCACTTTATTGGCTACAATTCATATTATGAAGAGCATTGCGCTCATTGTTCTGCCAGTTCCACCAGTGACTTCTTTTATGGCACTATATTAGTGCTGCAGCAACAATTCTAGGAAATATTACTATAGACATTAGTTCTTTCTTCAGCCTTAATTTAGCGTTACTGCATCAACAAACATCGATTAATTAAATGTTTATTTTCTCAAAGAAAAACAAAATGTAAACACAAAAAGTTTGGATTAACGCACTTTATTAGCTACAATTCATATTATAAAGAGTATTGCGTTCATCGTTCTTTAAAACTTTAGTTCTGCCAGCTACTTCTTTTATAGCACTATATTAGTGCTGCAGCAACCATTCTTCGAAACATTAAGATAGACATTAGTTCTTTCTTTAGTCTTATTTTAGCTTTACTGCATCAGCAAACATCGATTAATTAAATGTTTATTTTCTCAAAGAAAACAAAATATAAAAATAAAAAAAAGTGAGGATTAACGCACTTTTTATTAGCTACAATTCATATTATAAAGAGTATTGCGCTCATCGTTCTTTAAAACTTTAGTTCTGCCAGCTACTTCTTTCATAGCACTATATTAGTGCTGCAACAACCATTGTAGGAAACATTACTATAGACATTATTTCTCTCTTCAGTCTTATTTTAGCTTTACTGCATCAACAAACATCGATTAATTAAATGTTTATTTACTCAAAGAAAACAATAATTAAACACGAAAAGTGTGGATTACCGCACTTTAATAGCTACAATTCATTTTATAAAGAGTATTGCGCTCATCGTTCTTTAAAACTTTAGTTCTGCCAGCTACTTCTTTCATAGCACTATATTAGTGCTGCAACAACAATTGTAGGAAACATTACTATAGACATTAGTTCTCTCTTCAGTCTTATTTTAGCTTTACTGCATCAACAAACATCGATTAATTAAATGTTTATTTTCTCAAAGAAAACAATAATTAAACACAAAAAGTTTGGATTACCGCACTTTATTAGCTACAATTCATATTTTAAGGGGTATTGCGCTCATCGTTCTTTAAAACTTTAGTTCTGCCAGTTACTTCTTTTATACCATATTTATAGTGCTGCAGCAACCATTTTTGGAAACATTATTATAGACATTAGTTCTTTCCTTACTGTCTTTATTGTCTTACTTTAGCTATGCTGCATCAACAAACATCGATTAATTAAATGTTTATTTACTCAAAAAAAAACAATAATTAAACACGAAAAGTGTGGATTACCGCACTTTAATAGCTAGAATTCATTTTATAAAGAGTATTGCACTCATCGTTATTAAAACTTTAGTTCTGCCAGTGACTCCTTTTATACACAATATTAGTGCTGCAGCAACCATTGTAGGAAACATTACTATAGACATTAGTTCTTTCTTCAGTCTTATTTTAGCTTTACTGCATCAACAAACATCGATTAAATAAATGTTTATTTTCTCCAAGAAAACAATAATTAAACACAAAAAGTGTGAATTACCGCACTTTATTAGCTACAATTCATATTATAAGGGGTATTGCGCTCATTGTTCTTTAAAACTTTAGTTCTGCCAGTTACTTCTTTTATAGCACTATATTAGTGCTGCAGCAACCATTCTTGGAAACATTATTATAGACATTAGTTCTGTCTTCAGTCTTATTTTCGCTTTACTGCAACAATAAACATCGATTATTTAAATGTATATTTTCTCAAGGAAAACAATAATTAAACACGAAAAGTGTGGATTACCGCACTTTAATAGCTAGAATTCATTTTATAAAGAGTATTGCGCTCATCGTTCTTTAAAACATTAGTTCTGCCAGCTACTTCTTTTATAGCACTATACTAGTGCTGCAGCAATCATTCTTCGAAATATTACTATAGACATTAGTTCTTTCTTTAGTCTTATTTTAGCTTTACTGCATCAGCAAAAATCGATTAATTAAATGTTTATTTTCTCAAAGAAAGCAAAATATCAACAAAAAATGTGTTGATTAACGCACTTTTTATTAGCTACAATTCATATTATAAAGAGTATTGCGCTCATCGTTCTTTAAAACTTTAGTTCTGCCAGCTACTTCTTTTCTAGCACTATATTAGTGCTGCATGGACCATTCTTGGAAACATTAATATAGACATTAGTTCTCTCTTTAGTCTTATTTTAGCTTTACTGTATCAGCAAACATCGATTAATTAAATGTTTATTTTCTCAAAGAATACAAAATATAAAAACAAAAAAGTGTGGATTAACGCACTTTTTATTAGCTACATTTCATATTATAAAGAGTATTGCGCTCATCGTTCTTTAAAACTTTAGTTCTGCCAGCTACTTCTTTTATAGCACTATATTAGTGCTGCAGCAACAGTTCTTGAAAACATTACTATAGACATTAGTTCTTTCTTTAGTCTTATTTTAGCTTTACTGCATCAACAAACATCGATTAATTAAATGTTTATTTTCTCAAAGAAAACAATAATTAAACACTTAAAGCTTGGATTACCGCACTTTATTAGCTACAATTCATATTTTAAGGGATATTGCGCTCATCGTTCTTTAAAACTTTAGTTCTGCCAGTCACTTCTTTTATAGCACTATATTAGTGCTGCATCAACCATTCTTGGAAACATTTTTATAGACATTAGTTCTTTCCTTACTGTCTTTATTGTCTTAATTTAGCTATACTGCATCAACAAACATCGATTAATTAAATGTTTATTTTCTCAAAGAAAACAAAATATCAACACAAAATGTGTGGATTAACGCACTTTCTTAGCTACAATTGATATTATTAAAAGTATTGCGCTCATCGTTCTTTAAAATTTTAGTTCTGCCAGCTACTTCTTTTATAGCACTATATTAGTGCTGCAGCAACCATTCTTGGAAACATTACTATAGACATTAGTTCTTTCTTCAGCCTTAATTTAGCGTTACTGCATCAACAAACATCGATTAATTAAATGTTTATTTTCTCAAAGAAAAACAAAATGTAAACACAAAAAGTTTGGATTAACGCACTTTATTAGCTACAATTCATATTATAAAGAGTATTGCGCTCATCGTTCTGCCAGTTCCACCAGTGACTTCTTTTATTGCACTATATTAGTGCTGCAGCAACCATTCTAGGAAACATTATCATAGACATTAGTTCTTTCTTCAGTGTTATTTTAGCTTTACTGCATCAACGAACATCGATTAATTAAATGTTTATTTTCTCAAAGAAAAACAAAATGTAAACACAAAAAGTGTGGATTACCACACGTTATTAGCTACAATTCATATTATAAAGGGTATTGCGCTCATCGTTCTTTAAAACTTTAGTTCTGCCAGCTGCTTCTTTTATAGCACTATATTAGTGCTGAAGCAACCATTCTTGGAAATATTACTATATACATTAGTTCTTTCTTTAGTCTTATTTTAGCTTTACTGCATCAACAAACATCGATTAATTAAATAGATATTTTCTCATAGAAAACAAAATATAAACACAAAAAGTGTGGATTAACGCACTTTATTAGCTACATTTCATATTATAAAGGGTATTGCGGTCATCGTTCTTTAAAACTTTAGTTCTGCCAGCTATTTCTTTTATAGCACGATATTAGTGATAAAGGAACCATTCTTGGAAACATTAATATAGACATTAGTTCTTTCTTTAGTCTAATTTTAGCTTTACTGCATCAACAAACATCGATTAATTAAATGTTTATTTACTCAAAGAAAACAATAATTAAACACGAAAAGTGTGGATTACCGCACTTTAATAGCTACAATTCATTTTATAAAGAGTATTGCGCTCATCGTTCTTTAAAACTTTAGTTCTGCCAGCTACTTCTTTCATAGCACTATATTAGTGCTGCAACAACCATTGTAGGAAACATTACTATAGACATTAGTTCTCTCTTCAGTCTTATTTTAGCTTTACTGCATCAACAAACATCGATTAATTAAATGTTTATTTACTCAAAGAAAACAATAATTAAACACGAAAAGTGTGGATTACAGCACTTTAATAGCTACAATTCATTTTATAAAGAGTTTTGCGCAAACAAAATATAAACACAAAAAGTTTTTTATTAACGCACATTATGAGCAACAATTCATATTATAAAGGGTATTGCGCTCATTGTTCTTTAAAACTTTAGTTCTGCCAGCTACTTCTTTTCTAGCACTATATTAGTGCTGCATGGACCATTCTTGGAAACATTAATATAGACATTAGTTCTTTCTTTAGTCTTATTTTAGCTTTACTGCATCAGCAAACATCGATTAATTAAATGTTTATTTTCTCAAAGAAAACAAAATATAAAAACAAAAAAGTGTTGATTAACGCACATTTTATTAGCTACAATTCATATTATAAAGAGTATTGCGCTCATCGTTCTTTAAAACTTTAGTTCTGCCAGCTACTTCTTTTATAGCACTATACTAGTGCTGCAGCAACCATTCTTGGAAACATTATTATAGACATTAGTTCTTTCCTTACTGTCTTTATTGTCTTACTTTAGCTATACTGCATCAACAAACATCGATTAATTAAATGTTTATTTACTCAAAGAAAACAATAATTAAACACGAAAAGTGTGGATTACCGCACTTTAATAGCTACAATTCATTTTATAAAGAGTATTGCGCTCATCGTTCTTTAAAACTTTAGTTCTGCCAGCTACTTCTTTTATAGCACTATATTAGTGCTGCAGCAACCATTCTAGGAAACATTATCATAGACATTAGTTCTTTCTTCAGTGTTATTTTAGCTTTACTGCATCAACGAACATCGATTAATTAAATGTTTATTTTCTCAAAGAAAAACAAAATGTAAACACAAAAAGTGTGGATTACCACACGTTATTAGCTACAATTCATATTATAAAGGGTATTGCGCTCATCGTTCTTTAAAACTTTAGTTCTGCCAGCTGCTTCTTTTATAGCACTATATTAGTGCTGAAGCAACCATTCTTGGAAATATTACTATATACATTAGTTCTTTCTTTAGTCTTATTTTAGCTTTACTGCATCAACAAACATCGATTAATTAAATAGATATTTTCTCATAGAAAACAAAATATAAACACAAAAAGTGTGGATTAACGCACTTTATTAGCTACATTTCATATTATAAAGGGTATTGCGGTCATCGTTCTTTAAAACTTTAGTTCTGCCAGCTATTTCTTTTATAGCACGATATTAGTGATAAAGGAACCATTCTTGGAAACATTAATATAGACATTAGTTCTTTCTTTAGTCTAATTTTAGCTTTACTGCATCAACAAACATCGATTAATTAAATGTTTATTTACTCAAAGAAAACAATAATTAAACACGAAAAGTGTGGATTACCGCACTTTAATAGCTACAATTCATTTTATAAAGAGTATTGCGCTCATCGTTCTTTAAAACTTTAGTTCTGCCAGCTACTTCTTTCATAGCACTATATTAGTGCTGCAACAACCATTGTAGGAAACATTACTATAGACATTAGTTCTCTCTTCAGTCTTATTTTAGCTTTACTGCATCAACAAACATCGATTAATTAAATGTTTATTTACTCAAAGAAAACAATAATTAAACACGAAAAGTGTGGATTACAGCACTTTAATAGCTACAATTCATTTTATAAAGAGTTTTGCGCAAACAAAATATAAACACAAAAAGTTTTTTATTAACGCACATTATGAGCAACAATTCATATTATAAAGGGTATTGCGCTCATTGTTCTTTAAAACTTTAGTTCTGCCGGCTACTTCTTTTCTAGCACTATATTAGTGCTGCATGGACCATTCTTGGAAACATTAATATAGACATTAGTTCTTTCTTTAGTCTTATTTTAGCTTTACTGCATCAGCAAACATCGATTAATTAAATGTTTATTTTCTCAAAGAAAACAAAATATAAAAACAAAAAAGTGTTGATTAACGCACATTTTATTAGCTACAATTCATATTATAAAGAGTATTGCGCTCATCGTTCTTTAAAACTTTAGTTCTGCCAGCTACTTCTTTTATAGCACTATACTAGTGCTGCAGCAACCATTCTTGGAAACATTATTATAGACATTAGTTCTTTCCTTACTGTCTTTATTGTCTTACTTTAGCTATACTGCATCAACAAACATCGATTAATTAAATGTTTATTTACTCAAAGAAAACAATAATTAAACACGAAAAGTGTGGATTACCGCACTTTAATAGCTACAATTCATTTTATAAAGAGTATTGCGCTCATCGTTCTTTAAAACTTTAGTTCTGCCAGCTACTTCTTTTATAGCACTATATTAGTGCTGCAGCAACAGTTCTTGAAAACATTACTATAGACATTAGTTCTTTCTTTAGTCTTATTTTAGCTTTACTGCATCAACAAACATCGATTAATTAAATGTTTATTTTCTCAAAGAAAACAATAATTAAACACAAAAAGTTTGGATTACCGCACTTTATTAGCTACAATTCATATTATAAAGAGCATTGCGCTCATCGTTCTTTAAAACTTTAGTTCTGCCAGCTACTTCTTTCATAGCACTATATTAGTGCTGCAGCAACCATTGTAGGAAACATTACTATAGACATTAGTTCTCTCTTCAGTCTCATTTTAGCTTTCCTGCAACAATAAACATCGATTATTTAAATGTTTATTTTCTCAAGGAAAACAAAATATAAACACAAAAAGGTTTTTATTAACGCACTTTATGAGCAACAATTCATATTATAAAGAGAATTGTGCTCATCGTTCTTTACAACTTTGGTTCTGCCAGCTGTTCCTTTTATAGCACTATATTAGTGCTGCTGCAACCATTCATGGAAACATTAATATAGACATTAGATCTTTCATTAGTCTTATGTTAGCTTTACTGCATCAACAAACATCGATTAATTAAATGTATATTTTCTCATAGAAAACAAAATATAAATACAAAAATGGTGGATTAACGCACTTTATTAGCTACATTTCATATTATAAAGGGTATTGCGCTCATCGTTCTTTAAAACTTTAGTTCTGCCAGCTACTTCTTTTATAGCACTATATTAGTGATACAGGAACCATTCTTGGAAACATTAATATAGACATTAGTTCTTTCTTTAGTCTTATTTTAGCATTACTGCATCAACAAACATCGATTAATTAAATGTTTATTTTCTCAAAGAAAAACAAAATGTAAACACAAAAAGTTTGGATTAACGCACTTTATTAGCTACAATTCATATTATAAAGAGCATTGCGCTCATCGTTCTGCCAGTTCCACCAGTGACTTCTATTATGGCACTATATTAGTGCTGCAGCAACAATTCTAGGAAGCATTACTATAGACATTAGTTCTTTCTTCAGTCTTATTTCAGCTTTACTGCATCAACAAACATCGAATAATTAAATGTTTATTTCCACAAAGAAAACAAAATATAAACACAAAAAGTGTGGATTAACACACTTTATTAGCTACAATTCATATTATAGAGAGTATTGCGCTCTTCGTTCTTTAAAACTTTAGTTCTGCAAGCTATTTCTTTTATAGCACTATATTAGTGCTGGAGCAACCATTCTTGGAAATATTACTATAGACATTAGTTCTTTCTTTAGTCTTATTTTAGCTTTACTATATCAGCAAACATCGATTAATTTAATGTTTATTTTCTCAAAGAAAACAAATTATAAAAACAAAAACGTTTGGATTAACGCACTTTTTATTAGCTACAATTCATATTATAAAGAGAATTGCGCTCATCGTTCTTTACAACTTTGGTTCTGCCAGCTGTTCCTTTTATAGCACTACATTAGTGTTGCAGCAACCTTGCTTGGAAAAATTACTATAGACATTTGTTGTTTCTTAGTCTTATCTTAAATTTACTGTATCAACAATCATCGATTAATAAAATGTTTATTTTCCCAAAGAAAACAAAATATCAACAGAAAAAGTGTGGATAAACGCACTTTATTAGCTACAATTCATATTATAAAGAGTATTGCGCTCATCGTTCTTTAAAACTTTAGTTCTGCCAGCTACTTCTATTATAGCACTATATTAGTGATACAGGAACCATTCTTGGAAACATTAATATAGACATTTGTTGTTTCTTAGTCTTATTTTAAATTTACTGTATCAACAATCATCGATTAATTAAATGTTTATTTTCCCAAAGAAAACAAAATATAAACAGAAAAAGTGTGGATAAACGCACTTTATTAGCTACAATTCATATTATAAAGAGTATTGCGCTCATCGTTCTTTAAAACTTTAGTTCTGCCAGCTATTTCTTTCATAGCACTATATTAGTGCTGCAACAACCATTGTAGGAAACATTACTATAGACATTAATTCTCTCTTCAGTCTTATTTTAGCTTTACTGCAACAATAAACATCGATTATTTAAATGTTTATTTTCTCAAGGAAAACAAAATATAAACACAAAAAGATTTTATTAACGCACTTTATGAGCAACAATTCATATTATAAAGAGAATTGCGCTCATCGTTCTTTACAACTTTGGTTCTGCCAGCTGTTCCTTTTATAGCACTATATTAGTGCTGCTGCAACCATTCATGGAAACATTAATATAGACATTAGATCTTTCATTAGTCTTATGTTAGCTTTACTGCATCAACAAACATCGATTAATTAAATGTATATTTTCTCATAGAAAACAAAATATAAATACAAAAAGTGTGGATTAATGCACTTTATTAGCTACATTTCATATTATAAAGGGTATTGCGCTCATCGTTCTTTAAAACTTTAGTTCTGCCAGCTACTTCTTTTATAGCACTATATTAGTGATACAGGAACCATTCTTGGAAACATTAATATAGACATTAGTTCTTTCTTTAGTCTTATTTTAGCATTACTGCATCAACAAACATCGATTAATTAAATGTTTATTTTCTCAAAGAAAAACAAAATGTAAACACAAAAAGTGTGGATTACCGCACGTTATTATTTACAATTCATATTATAAAGAGTATTGCGTTCATCGTTCTTTAACACTTTAGTTCTGCTAGCTATTTCTTTTATAGCACTATATTAGTGCTGGAGCAACCATTCTTTGAAATATTACTATAGTAATTAGTTCTTTCTTTTGTCTTATTTTAGCTTAACTGCATGAACAAACATCGATTAATTAACTGTTTATTTTCTCAAGGAAAAGAAAATATAAACGCAAAAAGTTTGGATTAACGCACTTTATTAGCAACAACTCGTATAATAAAGGGTATTGCGCTCATCGTTCTTTAAAACTTTAGCTCTGCCAGTGACTTCTTTTATAAACTATATTAGTGATACAGGAACCATTCTTGGAAACATTAATATAGACATTTGTTGTTTCTTAGTCTTATTTTAAATTTACTGTATCAACAATCATCGATTAATTAAATGTTTATTTTCCCAAAGAAAACAAAATATAAACAGAAAAAGTGTGGAAAAACGCACTTTATTAGCTACAATTCATATTATAAAGAGCATTGCGCTCATCGTTCTTTAAAACTTTAGTTCTGCAAGCTACTTCTTTCATAGCACTATATTATTGCTGCAACAACCATTGTAGGAAACATTACTATAGACATTAGTTCTCTCTTCAGTCTCATTTTAGCTTTCCTGCAACAATAAACATCGATTATTTAAATGTTTATTTTCTCAAGGAAAACAAAATATAAACACAAAAAGGTTTTTATTAACGCACTTTATGAGCAACAATTCATATTATAAAGAGAATTGCGCTCATCGTTCTTTACAACTTTGGTTCTGCCAGCTGTTCCTTTTATAGCACTATATTAGTGCTGCTGCAACCATTCATGGAAACATTAATATAGACATTAGATCTTTCATTAGTCTTATGTTAGCTTTACTGCATCAACAAACATCGATTAATTAAATGTATATTTTCTCATAGAAAACAAAATATAAATACAAAAAGTGTGGATTAACGCACTTTATTAGCTACATTTCATATTATAAAGGGTATTGCGCTCATCGTTCTTTAAAACTTTAGTTCTGCCAGCTACTTCTTTTATAGCACTATATTAGTGCTGGAGCAACCATTCTTGCAAATATTACTATATACATTAGTTCTTTCTTTAGTCTTATTTTAGCTTTACTGCATCAACAAACATCGATAAATTAATTGTTTATTTTCTCATAGAAAACAAAATATAAATACAAAAATTTTGGATTAACGCACTTTATTAGCTACATTTCATATTATAAAGGGTATTGCGGTCATCGTTCTTTAAAACTTTAGTTCTGCCAGCTACTTCTTTTATAGCACTATATTAGTGATACAGGAACCATTCTTGGAAACATTAATATAGACATTAGTTCTTTCTTTAGTCTTATTTTAGCTTAACTGCATCAACAAACATCGATTAATTAATTGTTTATTTTCTCAAAGAAAACAAAATATAAACACAAAAAGTGTGGAATAAAGCACTTATTAGCTACAATTCATATTATAAAGAGTATTGCGTTCATCGTTCTTTAACACTTTAGTTCTGCTAGCTATTTCTTTTATAGCACTATATTAGTGCTGGAGCAACCATTCTTGGAAATATTACTATAGTAATTAGTTCTTTCCTTTGTCTTATTTTAGCTTAACTGCATGAACAAACATCGATTAATTAACTGTTTATTTTCTCAAGGAAAAGAAAATATAAACGCAAAAAGTTTGGATTAACGCACTTTATTAGCAACAACTCGTATAATAAAGGGTATTGCGCTCATCGTTCTTTAAAACTTTAGCTCTGCCAGTGACTTCTTTTATAAACTATATTAGTGCTGCAGGAACCATTCTTGGAAACTTTAATATAGACATTAGTTCTTTCTTTAGTCTTATTTTAGCTTTACTGCATCAATAAACATCGATGAATTAAATGTTTACTTTCTCAAAGAAAACAATATATAAACACAAAAAGTTTGCATTAACGCACTTTATTAGCTACAATTCATATTATAAAGAGCATTGCGCTCATCGTTCTGCCAGTTCCACCAGTGACTTCTTTTATGGAACTATATTAGTGCTGCAGCAACAATTCTAGGAAACATTACTATAGACATTAGTTCTTTCTTAAGTCTTATTTTAGCTTTACTGCATCAACAAACTTCGATTAATTAAATGTTTATTTTCTCAAAGAAAAACAAAATGTAAACACAAAAAGTGTGGATTACCGCACGTTATTAGCTACAATAGACCCATTTACGGTGAGCAGAGCATGCTGGGTAATAGGGGCAAAAATCGCGTTTTCGACGCCATGCCGTAATAAATTTTGTTTCGAGATTCGGTCGGCTGGCGGGCATCAATCTGCTAGATACGCCAGAACGGGCGAACAAATTACACTGGAAATTACAGAGGACTTACCAGGCTATCCAAGGTTTGTATTTCAATTATTTTTTCAATGTTTATCTATCCACAAAAGCTGTGCATCCTCCACAAATAGCTGGCGGTCGTCCAAGGCCAACTCAAATAGCGGCCTAGGCGCTCTGACCGCAATGGCAATTTCGTCTTGTAATTCCTTTTATCCATAATCAAATCGGTTCCAATCCAAAATGAAGGCTCTTTGTGTGCCAAACTGCAATTCCTCCAGTTTTGAACATTATATCTTTCTCCGTTTGAGTGCAAGACTCGAGACAATACTGTCGACGATCTTGTCGTTACCTCGTAATATTGTTGACAGGCTTGTGTGAGCACCTGAGGATGGACAAGTAGAAAGCGCGCGAAAAATAACTACAAGCGAAGGACGGGGGAGCACTATTCACCTTCATGATATTTAGAAATTTCCCGCCAAACGTCGATTTTAATGTAATTTGCATAAACAGCTGATTCCTTTCTAAATGCGAATGTCAGCTGATTATGCAAGTATTTAAAATGAAATGAAGAGAATGTTAAACAATAATGGATGAGGCTGCAAGGCTGCATTACGATGACTTCCTTGGTCTGAGTCTAGAGGAGCTCAAGTTTTATTTACGGCAGCGAGGCCACATTGTTTCTGGGAGTAAGAAAGACCTCGCAGCAAGAGCATTAATTTGTTTTGAAAGTGGCGACAACCCTAAAAATGTTGGTTTGCTGGAGAAAGAGGCAAAGGAAGAATATGATGCTCTTCTTCGGTCATTTTCACTGAAAGATCCTCTGAAAGGGACAAACTGGATTGATGATATCAAACAATGGCCCCCTGTTGACATTGGTAAAATTTTCCAATATATTTTAGACAGTAAAGCCTTTGAAGCAGACTATGTTGGACAATATAAAGTCAAGAAGGCATTTTCTTATTTCAACAGTGGTTTTGTTTCACAAATTGTGTCAAAAAATTTGTCCATGAATGATGAGACAAGAATAGTCTTGAAGTCTTCTGTCTTGCCATCGCAAAAGGTATCCAGTGCAAGCCACTCTGTTTGGGTCCTCCTAAACAAGGCCGGGGATGTTATGACTGCCTACTGCAGTTGTACTGCCGGTCTTTCAAGATGCTGCAATCATGTTATTGCAGTACTGTACAAAATTGAGTACGCAGTTACATCTGGAATGACAAGCCCTTCATGCACAGAAATAAAATGTGGCTTCAATGACATGTCAAAAAAAGTGATCAAGGGGTGTAAAATAATGAGCATGAACATTGAGAAACATGCTGTTGGGGTAGTGCCAAAGAAACAATCCTTAAATTCCCAAGCGAAAAAGTCATTTGACCCCAGAAAACATGCAAGTGAAATAAAGCAAGATTCCTTCTTTAAAAGATTAGAGGAAATTAAGCCAACAGCTGGTATTTTGCTATGTGTACCTAAAAAAGTAGATGACCAATGCCCCCCTTCTCTCCCTGAAATTGCGGAAGCAATGGCTAATGAAGTCAATATATTGCCATATGAGTCAGTTGTCCAAATCTTTATGGAAAAGCTAACATTCACTGCCACACAACTTGAAGAATTAGAAAAACTCTCAAGATCCCAGTCACTCTCTAAAACATGGTTTAGTCAAAGAGTAGGAAGACTAACATCATCCAATCACCATGACGTAAAGATGAAGATTGACAGCATCCTTAGACAGAAAAAGAATGTTGTCTTGACGCCCCTCCTTGCAACCGTCTTGGGCTGTGGGCCAAGCCTAAGTAGTGTCCCTTCTATACGTTGGGGAAGAGCAAATGAGGATAAGGCCGCAAATGAATTTTTCAAGCAGATAGTGAAGGCACATGATTCTCCACGATTGTATTCATCTGGTCTATTTGTCTATCCTCAGATGCCATTCATAGCTGCGAGCCCAGACAGAATAATGTCTTGCAAGTGTTGTCCAAGGTATGGCATAGAAATAAAATGTCCATACATCTTAAGAAATCAATCCTTTGAAGACGCATGGAAAGATCTTGGTTTCATTGAAGAAATTGAGGGTAAACAAAAACTGAAAAGAAATCACAAATATTATGCGCAAATGCAGGGTCAAATGGGCTGTGCTGGGTATGAAAATTCTTTCTTTGTTGTGTGGGACCCAGTTTCTCCTATTCCTTACATTGAAGAAGTTGCATTTGATAGGCTCTTTTGGGATGAAATGGTGAAAAGTCTCTCAATTTTTTTCAAGCAATATGTTCTGAAGTATCTCGTTGGTATGCACAGTCTTAAATTTTGTGGCCACTGTGGGAAGTACCTGTTAACAGATGAGGAAATTTCTGGTGCAAATGCAAACCAAGCCAAGTTTGAGTGTGATACCTGCAACACTCAGTTGCATAGAAAGTGTCCAAATGAAATAAACGGTTTTTGTGAAGGGTGCACAGCTAAAGAAATTGATGAAGACATAACAGTTACATAACAGTTTGTTAAAGTTTTAAAAATATTTAGACCATTGTTGCTATTGAATTGTTCTAAAAGTGAAATACAGTACAGTGCGAACGAAACTGAACTAAAAACATAACTTCAACAAACCAGTTTTAAACATGTACTGTGGAGTAATGAGATAATACACACAAAGGATTATCTCTAAGAATTAATCCTTTGAGAGAAAACCAATCAAATTGGGCAGTTTTGCTCAGATTGGGAATAAGACATTTTCTTCCTTTTTATCCATATCCATATCTGTGGCATCAGCAACAAAAATGTGTATTATCAGCAACAAAAGGTACAAGGTTTTGACTGCTTTCAGGGCTTTGATTTCAGGGATTTTTATCAAAAAGGATGGAATGATATTGCTATGAAACAAACAACATATTATTTTGAAACAAATTATGGGCAGCAAGTGGTCCCTTTTTATACCAGACCAAAACTCAGAATCGTTGCAATAATCCTCCAATACTCTTGAGAAGTTCTAAGAAACAACACCATCCTACATTAGCTTACTTACTTTTTTTGAATGTTTTGGCAGTTGCAACTGTTCCTTGTGGAGTGTCATGCCTTCCCTGTTTCAGCTCTATCTGTAACAGGAGTTCTGTTATAAGACATGACTGTTTTGCGCATTGACATCAGGTAGAAATTAGCATTTAGGCCAAACCTCTATTGTTAAGTGTACAGTGAGCTCACTAAATTAACAACCAAACCAGAATTGTTCATAAATCACAATATCAGTACTTTTGTGTAGTATCTGGTAGGTCCTGCTGACATGATTTTTCTTGGCCTCCTTTTTTAGCAGCTCATAGACAATGAAATGCCTTTAACTGTAAAACCAATCCAAAATATTAATTTATTTTTGTTTGTATGAAGAGCAGCCACAACATATTTGTGCATGCTTTATGGGTTGTTTATCACACCATGGACTGATAATGGTAAATGGCTGATAACTTTAGCGAACAGACCGTACTGTTTTCCTTTAGAGTTGAAGGTTATAGTACTTAACTTAATCTTTGGTTGCTATGATTAATCCTTTCATGCATAGTTTGATAATTTTTGTTCTGCTGAGTTGTTCATGTGCAAGGAGATAAAACAGTCAAAAATTAAATTATGACATCAAAGTAGTTTTCCTAGCTTTTTGAATCTGCCATATTGTTCCTTTTGCAAAATTTTCCTTTTTTCAACGTGTATATGATGCATATGATGCAAAGTGCTCAACAAGGTTCATTCAAAATTCCTAATCGTAAAAGGAAGGACTAAACACATAGAGGTTCTGAAAGGTTGGTCAACAAACAGCAGGTTAGGAGAATGTCATCAAATATTGGAAGGAATGTCACTGGAAGCTCATTCTTCAGGATCTTGAAATTCTTAATTCTGCCAATAGCATTTTCTACATAGATCCTTGCATTTGCAATTCTGGATGTTTTACGAGCATCACTTCCACTCATTTGGCTTGCTGACTTAGCAGATGGAGGGATGGTCAAAGAGCATTGACGGAAAGCTAACAAATCTGCAATCTTGAATCCTCTGTCTGCCATCAAGTAATCACCAGGACGTAGCCTATCCAAAAACCCACTGTCTTTCACAATATACTTATCTGTGCATCGTCCACCATAGCTGTTGGACACATAATTAATGACACCATTTGGGGTTATGGAAATTAAAGCTTTGATGGTGCAATGGTGCTTGTATTCACTCCAAAGCATGGCTTGGTTTTCAAGGCTGGAGGGTGTCTCAACAAAGAACTCAGTGCAATCAATGATGGCTATACATTTTGGGAAATACTTCCGGAAAACATCTGGGAGATTCTTTCGTATTTCTACTCTTGATGGCCACTTTATCATGAAGGCTAAGTCTAAGGAAACCAACCTAACCCATGTAAAGAAAATTTGGCTAACAAGAGCAGGGCTAACTCCAAACATCCAGGCAAGAACACCATTTACCATGCCTAGACGCAGTTTCATTAGAGTTAAAAAGAAATCCTGCTCTAGGGATAACTTTCTCTGTGGGCCTAGATGCTCTTCCACTAGTTTTGACGAGGAAGGCTCTGTTGTTTGTCTCTCCCCTTCCAATAGGTCATATCTTTGGCATCCTTGAAAAGTTCTCCAAATAAAAATTTGAATGTCAAAGTATCACTTATGCCAGTGAACAATCTGACATCGGCATCACGGGTTAACTGTGTAAATTGCATGGGCACCTTTACATCAATTGTTTCCTCTCCTTCTGTGTTCTCACAAGCAGCAATGGTAGTTGCCCTCTTTCTTGGAATTTCCTCTGTTTTACGTTCTAATCTTCGCCTACGTTTTGGTGACTTTTTCCATTTTTGGTCACTCACAGTCAAGAATTCTGTTGGGTAGGGGGAAGAAAATGTTGGCTTGCCATATTCAAAGTGATTTGAACAAATGAGTGTGCTGTCTGTAGCTACAAATTTTGACTTGTCAAGAGCTTTTCTAACCATAGACTCCCATTTTGCTCTCATCTCACCTTTAGGTAAGTGATGGAAAGTAAGCTCAGTAACATGCCCTCTCACAATCCAACTTTCTGGTTTATCTTTTGTGTTGTTGCATCCTGAAACACAGCATTTGTCTCTGGTCATTGCTGCTCTTCAAGCCTCAATCTATAAATTCATAAGTTGTTTACAGCTGAGTTTGCATCGAAAGAAACAGCTGTTTATGCAAATTAGTTTTAAAATCATGGTTTTGGCGGGAATACTTCGGCGCCTTTTGACGGGGAAACCCCCGTTTTGCATACAGCCATGAATGAAATCAGAGTTCTTTGTGAGACACGCCTCTTCAAAAGTTTATAAATGGCGGCCTAAAGCCCCAAACTGTGCGAGTGAGATCTTAGCGGAGTCTTGCACTCAAACGGAGAAAGATATAATGTTCAAAACTGGAGGAATTGCAGTTTGGCACACAAAGAGCCTTCATTTTGGATTGGAACCGATTTGATTATGGATAAAAGGAATTACAAGACGAAATTGCCATTGCGGTCAGAGCGCCTAGGCCGCTATTTGAGTTGGCCTTGGACGACCGCCAGCTATTTGTGGAGGATGCACAGCTTTTGTGGATAGATAAACATTGAAAAAATAATTGAAATACAAACCTTGGATAGCCTGGTAAGTCCTCTGTAATTTCCAGTGTAATTTGTTCGCCCGTTCTGGCGTATCTAGCAGATTGATGCCCGCCAGCCGACCGAATCTCGAAACAAAATTTATTACGGCATGGCGTCGAAAACGCGATTTTTGCCCCTATTACCCAGCATGCTCTGCTCACCGTAAATGGGTCTATTGTGCTGGAGCAACCATTCTTGGAAATATTACTATAGACATTAGTTCTTTCTTTAGTCTTATTTTAGCTTTACTGCATCAACAAATATCGATTAATTAAATGTATATTTTCTCATAGAAAACAAAATATAAATACAAAAAGTGTGGATTAAAGCACTTTATTAGCTACAATTCATATTATAAAGGGTATTGCGGTCATCGTTCTTTAAAACTTTAGTTCTGCCAGCTACTTCTTTTATAGCACTATATTAGTGATACAGGAACCATTCTTGGAAACATTAATATAGACATTAGTTCTTTCTTTAGTCTTATTTTAGCTTAAATGTTTATTTGCTCAAAGAAAACAAAATATAAAAACAAAAAGTGTGGATTAACGCACTTATTAGCTACAATTCATATTATAAAGAGTATTGCGCTCAACGTTCTTTACAACTTTAGTTCTGCCAGCTACTTCTTTTATAGCACTATATTAGTGCTGCAGCAAATATTCTTGGAAAAATTATCATAGACATTTGTTCTTTCTTTAGTCTTATTTTAGCTTTACTGCAACAATAAACATCGATTATCTAAATGTTTATTTTCTCAAGGAAAAAAAATATGAAAACAAAAAAGTGTGGATTAACGCACTTTATTAGCTACAATTCATATTATAAAGAGTAATGCGCTCATCGTTCTGCCAGTTCTGCCAGTGACTTCTTTAATGGCACTATATTAGTGTTGCAGCAACCATTCTAGGAAACAATCTATAGACATTAGTTCTTTCTTCAGTCTTATTTTAGCTTTACTGCATCAACAAACATCGATTAATTAAATGTTTTTTTCTCAAAGAGAACAAAATATAAACAAAAAAAGTGTGGATTGACGCACTTTATTAGCTACAATTCATATTATAATGAGTATTGCGTTCATCGTTCTTTAAAACTTTAGTTCTGCCAGCTACTTCTTTTATAGCACTATATTAGTGCTGCAGCAACCATTCTTCGAAACATTAAGATAGACATTAGTTCTTTCTTTAGTCTTATTTTAGCTTTACTGCATCAGCAAACATCGATTAATTAAATGTTTATTTTCTCAAAGAAAACAAAATATAAAAATAAAAAAAAGTGAGGATTAACGCACTTTTTATCAGCTACAATTCATATTATAAAGAGTATTGCGCTCATCGTTCTTTAAAACTTTAGTTCTGCCAGCTACTTCTTTCATAGCACTATATTAGTGCTGCAACAACCATTGTAGGAAACATTACTATAGACATTATTTCTCTCTTCAGTCTTATTTTAGCTTTACTGCATCAACAAACATCGATTAATTAAATGTTTATTTACTCAAAGAAAACAATAATTAAACACGAAAAGTGTGGATTACCGCGCTTTAATAGCTACAATTCATTTTATAAAGAGTATTGCGCTCATCGTTCTTTAAAACTTTAGTTCTGCCAGCTACTTCTTTCATAGCACTATATTAGTGCTGCAACAACAATTGTAGGAAACATTACTATAGACATTAGTTCTCTCTTCAGTCTTATTTTAGCTTTACTGCATCAACAAACATCGATTAATTAAATGTTTATTTTCTCAAAGAAAACAATAATTAAACACAAAAAGTTTGGATTACCGCACTTTATTAGCTACAATTCATATTTTAAGGGGTATTGCGCTCATCGTTCTTTAAAACTTTAGTTCTGCCAGTTACTTCTTTTATACCATATTTATAGTGCTGCAGCAACCATTTTTGGAAACATTATTATAGACATTAGTTCTTTCCTTACTGTCTTTATTGTCTTACTTTAGCTATGCTGCATCAACAAACATCGATTAATTAAATGTTTATTTACTCAAAAAAAAAACAATAATTAAACACGAAAAGTGTGGATTACCGCACTTTAATAGCTAGAATTCATTTTATAAAGAGTATTGCACTCATCGTTATTAAAACTTTAGTTCTGCCAGTGACTCCTTTTATACACAATATTAGTGCTGCAGCAACCATTGTAGGAAACATTACTATAGACATTAGTTCTTTCTTCAGTCTTATTTTAGCTTTACTGCATCAACAAACATCGATTAAATAAATGTTTATTTTCTCCAAGAAAACAATAATTAAACACAAAAAGTGTGAATTACCGCACTTTATTAGCTACAATTCATATTATAAGGGGTATTGCGCTCATTGTTCTTTAAAACTTTAGTTCTGCCAGTTACTTCTTTTATAGCACTATATTAGTGCTGCAGCAACCATTCTTGGAAACATTATTATAGACATTAGTTCTGTCTTCAGTCTTATTTTCGCTTTACTGCAACAATAAACATCGATTATTTAAATGTATATTTTCTCAAGGAAAACAATAATTAAACACGAAAAGTGTGGATTACCGCACTTTAATAGCTAGAATTCATTTTATAAAGAGTATTGCGCTCATCGTTCTTTAAAACATTAGTTCTGCCAGCTACTTCTTTTATAGCACTATACTAGTGCTGCAGCAATCATTCTTCGAAATATTACTATAGACATTAGTTCTTTCTTTAGTCTTATTTTAGCTTTACTGCATCAGCAAAAATCGATTAATTAAATGTTTATTTTCTCAAAGAAAACAAAATATCAACAAAAAATGTGTTGATTAACGCACTTTTTATTAGCTACAATTCATATTATAAAGAGTATTGCGCTCATCGTTCTTTAAAACTTTAGTTCTGCCAGCTACTTCTTTTCTAGCACTATATTAGTGCTGCATGGACCATTCTTGGAAACATTAATATAGACATTAGTTCTCTCTTTAGTCTTATTTTAGCTTTACTGTATCAGCAAACATCGATTAATTAAATGTTTATTTTCTCAAAGAATACAAAATATAAAAACAAAAAAGTGTGGATTAACGCACTTTTTATTAGCTACATTTCATATTATAAAGAGTATTGCGCTCATCGTTCTTTAAAACTTTAGTTCTGCCAGCTACTTCTTTTATAGCACTATATTAGTGCTGCAGCAACAGTTCTTGAAAACATTACTATAGACATTAGTTCTTTCTTTAGTCTTATTTTAGCTTTACTGCATCAACAAACATCGATTAATTAAATGTTTATTTTCTCAAAGAAAACAATAATTAAACACTTAAAGCTTGGATTACCGCACTTTATTAGCTACAATTCATATTTTAAGGGATATTGCGCTCATCGTTCTTTAAAACTTTAGTTCTGCCAGTCACTTCTTTTATAGCACTATATTAGTGCTGCATCAACCATTCTTGGAAACATTTTTATAGACATTAGTTCTTTCCTTACTGTCTTCATTGTCTTAATTTAGCTATACTGCATCAACAAACATCGATTAATTAAATGTTTATTTTCTCAAAGAAAACAAAATATCAACACAAAATGTGTGGATTAACGCACTTTTTTAGCTACAATTGATATTATTAAAAGTATTGCGCTCATCGTTCTTTAAAATTTTAGTTCTGCCAGCTACTTCTTTTATAGCACTATATTAGTGCTGCAGCAACCATTCTTGGAAACATTACTATAGACATTAGTTCTTTCTTCAGCCTTAATTTAGCGTTACTGCATCAACAAACATCGATTAATTAAATGTTTATTTTCTCAAAGAAAAACAAAATGTAAACACAAAAAGTTTGGATTAACGCACTTTATTAGCTACAATTCATATTATAAAGAGTATTGCGCTCATCGTTCTGCCAGTTCCACCAGTGACTTCTTTTATTGCACTATATTAGTGCTGCAGCAACCATTCTAGGAAACATTATCATAGACATTAGTTCTTTCTTCAGTGTTATTTTAGCTTTACTGCATCAACGAACATCGATTAATTAAATGTTTATTTTCTCAAAGAAAAACAAAATGTAAACACAAAAAGTGTGGATTACCACACGTTATTAGCTACAATTCATATTATAAAGGGTATTGCGCTCATCGTTCTTTAAAACTTTAGTTCTGCCAGCTGCTTCTTTTATAGCACTATATTAGTGCTGAAGCAACCATTCTTGGAAATATTACTATATACATTAGTTCTTTCTTTAGTCTTATTTTAGCTTTACTGCATCAACAAACATCGATTAATTAAATAGATATTTTCTCATAGAAAACAAAATATAAACACAAAAAGTGTGGATTAACGCACTTTATTAGCTACATTTCATATTATAAAGGGTATTGCGGTCATCGTTCTTTAAAACTTTAGTTCTGCCAGCTATTTCTTTTATAGCACGATATTAGTGATAAAGGAACCATTCTTGGAAACATTAATATAGACATTAGTTCTTTCTTTAGTCTAATTTTAGCTTTACTGCATCAACAAACATCGATTAATTAAATGTTTATTTACTCAAAGAAAACAATAATTAAACACGAAAAGTGTGGATTACCGCACTTTAATAGCTACAATTCATTTTATAAAGAGTATTGCGCTCATCGTTCTTTAAAACTTTAGTTCTGCCAGCTACTTCTTTCATAGCACTATATTAGTGCTGCAACAACCATTGTAGGAAACATTACTATAGACATTAGTTCTCTCTTCAGTCTTATTTTAGCTTTACTGCATCAACAAACATCGATTAATTAAATGTTTATTTACTCAAAGAAAACAATAATTAAACACGAAAAGTGTGGATTACAGCACTTTAATAGCTACAATTCATTTTATAAAGAGTTTTGCGCAAACAAAATATAAACACAAAAAGTTTTTTATTAACGCACATTATGAGCAACAATTCATATTATAAAGGGTATTGCGCTCATTGTTCTTTAAAACTTTAGTTCTGCCAGCTACTTCTTTTCTAGCACTATATTAGTGCTGCATGGACCATTCTTGGAAACATTAATATAGACATTAGTTCTTTCTTTAGTCTTATTTTAGCTTTACTGCATCAGCAAACATCGATTAATTAAATGTTTATTTTCTCAAAGAAAACAAAATATAAAAACAAAAAAGTGTTGATTAACGCACATTTTATTAGCTACAATTCATATTATAAAGAGTATTGCGCTCATCGTTCTTTAAAACTTTAGTTCTGCCAGCTACTTCTTTTATAGCACTATACTAGTGCTGCAGCAACCATTCTTGGAAACATTATTATAGACATTAGTTCTTTCCTTACTGTCTTTATTGTCTTACTTTAGCTATACTGCATCAACAAACATCGATTAATTAAATGTTTATTTACTCAAAGAAAACAATAATTAAACACGAAAAGTGTGGATTACCGCACTTTAATAGCTACAATTCATTTTATAAAGAGTATTGCGCTCATCGTTCTTTAAAACTTTAGTTCTGCCAGCTACTTCTTTTATAGCACTATATTAGTGCTGCAGCAACAGTTCTTGAAAACATTACTATAGACATTAGTTCTTTCTTTAGTCTTATTTTAGCTTTACTGCATCAACAAACATCGATTAATTAAATGTTTATTTTCTCAAAGAAAACAATAATTAAACACAAAAAGTTTGGATTACCGCACTTTATTAGCTACAATTCATATTTTAAGGGGTATTGCGCTCATTGTTCTTTAAAACTTTAGTTCTGCCAGTTACTTCTTTTATAGCACTATATTAGTGCTGCAGCAACCATTCTTGGAAACATTATTATAGACATTAGTTCTGTCTTCAGTCTTATTTTTGCTTTACTGCAACAATAAACATCGATTAAATAAATGTTTATTTACTCAAAGAAAACAAAATATGAACAAAAAATGTGTGGATTAACGCACTTTAATCGTTCTTGAAAACTTTAGTTCTGCCAGCTACTTCTTTTCTAGCACTATATTAATGCTGCATGGACCATTCTTGGAAACATTGATATAGACATTAGTTCTTTCTTTAGTCTTATTTTAGCTTTACTGCATCAACAAACATCGAGTAATTGAATGCTTATTTTCTCAAAGAAAACAATAATTAAACACAAAAAGTGTGTATTAACGAAGTTTATTAGCTACAATTCATATTATAGAGAGTATTGCGCAAATCGTTCTTTAAAACTTTAGTTCTGCCAGCTACTTCTTTCATAGCACTATATCAGTGCTGCAACAACCATTGTAGGAAACATTACTATAGACATTAGTTATCTCTTCAGTCTTATTTTAGCTTTACTGCATCAACAAACATCGATTAATTAAATGTTTATTTACTGCATCAACAAACATCGATTAATTAAATGTTTATTTTCTCAAAGAAAACAATAGTTAAACACTTAAAGCTTGGATTACCGCACTTTATTAGCTACAATTCATATTTTAAGGGATATTGCGCTCATCGTTCTTTAAAACTTTAGTTCTGCCAGTCACTTCTTTTATAGCACTATATTAGTGCTGCAGCAACCATTCTTGGAAACATTATTATAGACATTAGTTCTTTCCTTACTGTCTTTTTTGTCTTACTTTAGCTATACTGCATCAACAAACATCGATTAATTAAATGTTTATTTTCTCAAAGAAAACAAAATATCAACACAAAATGTGTGGATTAACGCACTTTTTTAGCTACAATTGATATTATTAAAAGTATTGCGCTCATCGTTCTTTAAAATTTTAGTTCTGCCAGCTACTTCTTTTATAGCACTATATTAGTGCTGCAGCAACCATTCTTGGAAACATTACTATAGATATTAGTTCTTTCTTTCGTCGTATTTTAGCTTTACTGCATCAACAAACATCGATTAATTAAATGTTTATTTTCAAAAAGAAAACAAAATATAAACACAAAAAGTGTTGATTAACGCACTTTATTAGCTACAATGCATATTATAAAGAGTATTGCGCTCATCGTTCTTTACAACTTTGGTTCTGCCAGCTAGTTCTTTCATAGCACTCTATTATTGCTGCAGCAACCATTTTTGGAAACATTACTATAGATATTAGTTCTTTCTTTTGTCTTATTTTAGCTTTACTGCATCAACAAACATCGATTAATTAAATGTTTATTTTCAAAAAGAAAACAAAGTTTAAACACAAAAAGTTTGTATTAACGCACTTTATTAGCTACAATTCATATTATAAAGAGTATTGCGCTAATCGTTCTTTAAAACTTTAATTCTGCCAGCTACTTCTTTTATAGTACTATATTAGTGCTGCAGCAACCATTCTTTGAAACATTATGATACCGGGTGTTCCAAAATGATGTATTATCGTTTGATTGCTTATATGTCCATAAAGTTGAGCCAATTTCAAAACTGGTAAAACACAACCAACATCTTAACATCCAATTTAGCCTTAATCAATCAAAAGAAACAAAGAGTTTGAAAATCGTTTCATTGGTTATGGACATGTAACAAATCAAACAATAATACATCATTTTGGGACACCCGGTAGACATTAGTTCTTTCTTTACTGTCTTTATTGTCTTACTTTAGCTTTACAGCATCAACAAAGATCGATTAATTAAATGTTTATTTTCGAAAAGAAAACAAAATATTAACACAAAAAGTTTGGATTAAGGCACGTTATTAGCTACAATTCATATTATAAAATGTATTGCGCTCATCATTCTTTAAAACTTTAGTTCTGCCAGCTACTTCTTTTATAGCACTAGTTCTTTCTTTACTGTCTTTATTGTCTTACTTTAGCTTTACTGCATCAACAAACATCGATTAATTTAATGTTTATTTTCTCAAAGAAAATAAAATATCAACACAAAAAGTGTGGAGTAACTTACTTTATTAGCTACAATTCATATTATAAAGGTTATTGCGCTCATCGTTCTTTAAAACTTTAGTTCTGCCAGCTCCTTCTTTTATAGGACGATATTAGTGCTGCAACAACCATTGTAGGAAACATTACTATAGACATTAGTTCTTTCTTTAGTCTTTTTTTAGCTTTACTGCAACAATAAACATCGATGATTTAAATGTTTATTTTGTAAAGGAAAACAAAATATAAACACAAAAAGTTTGGATTAACGCACTTTTTTAGCAACAATTCATATTATAAAGGGTATTGCGCTCATCGTTCTTTAAAACTTTAGTTATGCAAGCTACTTCTTTTATAGCACTATATTAGTGCTGCAGGAATCATTCTTGGAAACATTAATATAGACATTAGTTCTTTCTTTACTCTGATTTTAGCTTTACTGCATCAACAAACAATGATTAATTAAATGTTTATTTTCTCAAAGAAAACAGTATATAAACACAAAAAGTTTGCATTAACGCACTTTATTGGCTACAATTCATATTATGAAGAGCATTGCGCTCATTGTTCTGCCAGTTCCACCAGTGACTTCTTTTATGGCACTATATTAGTGCTGCAGCAACAATTCTAGGAAATATTACTATAGACATTAGTTCTTTCTTCAGCCTTAATTTAGCGTTACTGCATCAACAAACATCGATTAATTAAATGTTTATTTTCTCAAAGAAAAACAAAATGTAAACACAAAAAGTTTGGATTAACGCACTTTATTAGCTACAATTCATATTATAAAGAGTATTGCGTTCATCGTTCTTTAAAACTTTAGTTCTGCCAGCTACTTCTTTTATAGCACTATATTAGTGCTGCAGCAACCATTCTTCGAAACATTAAGATAGACATTAGTTCTTTCTTTAGTCTTATTTTAGCTTTACTGCATCAGCAAACATCGATTAATTAAATGTTTATTTTCTCAAAGAAAACAAAATATAAAAATAAAAAAAAGTGAGGATTAACGCACTTTTTATTAGCTACAATTCATATTATAAAGAGTATTGCGCTCATCGTTCTTTAAAACTTTAGTTCTGCCAGCTACTTCTTTCATAGCACTATATTAGTGCTGCAACAACCATTGTAGGAAACATTACTATAGACATTATTTCTCTCTTCAGTCTTATTTTAGCTTTACTGCATCAACAAACATCGATTAATTAAATGTTTATTTACTCAAAGAAAACAATAATTAAACACGAAAAGTGTGGATTACCGCACTTTAATAGCTACAATTCATTTTATAAAGAGTATTGCGCTCATCGTTCTTTAAAACTTTAGTTCTGCCAGCTACTTCTTTCATAGCACTATATTAGTGCTGCAACAACAATTGTAGGAAACATTACTATAGACATTAGTTCTCTCTTCAGTCTTATTTTAGCTTTACTGCATCAACAAACATCGATTAATTAAATGTTTATTTTCTCAAAGAAAACAATAATTAAACACAAAAAGTTTGGATTACCGCACTTTATTAGCTACAATTCATATTTTAAGGGGTATTGCGCTCATCGTTCTTTAAAACTTTAGTTCTGCCAGTTACTTCTTTTATACCATATTTATAGTGCTGCAGCAACCATTTTTGGAAACATTATTATAGACATTAGTTCTTTCCTTACTGTCTTTATTGTCTTACTTTAGCTATGCTGCATCAACAAACATCGATTAATTAAATGTTTATTTACTCAAAAAAAAACAATAATTAAACACGAAAAGTGTGGATTACCGCACTTTAATAGCTAGAATTCATTTTATAAAGAGTATTGCACTCATCGTTATTAAAACTTTAGTTCTGCCAGTGACTCCTTTTATACACAATATTAGTGCTGCAGCAACCATTGTAGGAAACATTACTATAGACATTAGTTCTTTCTTCAGTCTTATTTTAGCTTTACTGCATCAACAAACATCGATTAAATAAATGTTTATTTTCTCCAAGAAAACAATAATTAAACACAAAAAGTGTGAATTACCGCACTTTATTAGCTACAATTCATATTATAAGGGGTATTGCGCTCATTGTTCTTTAAAACTTTAGTTCTGCCAGTTACTTCTTTTATAGCACTATATTAGTGCTGCAGCAACCATTCTTGGAAACATTATTATAGACATTAGTTCTGTCTTCAGTCTTATTTTCGCTTTACTGCAACAATAAACATCGATTATTTAAATGTATATTTTCTCAAGGAAAACAATAATTAAACACGAAAAGTGTGGATTACCGCACTTTAATAGCTAGAATTCATTTTATAAAGAGTATTGCGCTCATCGTTCTTTAAAACATTAGTTCTGCCAGCTACTTCTCTTATAGCACTATACTAGTGCTGCAGCAATCATTCTTCGAAATATTACTATAGACATTAGTTCTTTCTTTAGTCTTATTTTAGCTTTACTGCATCAGCAAAAATCGATTAATTAAATGTTTATTTTCTCAAAGAAAGCAAAATATCAACAAAAAATGTGTTGATTAACGCACTTTTTATTAGCTACAATTCATATTATAAAGAGTATTGCGCTCATCGTTCTTTAAAACTTTAGTTCTGCCAGCTACTTCTTTTCTAGCACTATATTAGTGCTGCATGGACCATTCTTGGAAACATTAATATAGACATTAGTTCTCTCTTTAGTCTTATTTTAGCTTTACTGTATCAGCAAACATCGATTAATTAAATGTTTATTTTCTCAAAGAATACAAAATATAAAAACAAAAAAGTGTGGATTAACGCACTTTTTATTAGCTACATTTCATATTATAAAGAGTATTGCGCTCATCGTTCTTTAAAACTTTAGTTCTGCCAGCTACTTCTTTTATAGCACTATATTAGTGCTGCAGCAACAGTTCTTGAAAACATTACTATAGACATTAGTTCTTTCTTTAGTCTTATTTTAGCTTTACTGCATCAACAAACATCGATTAATTAAATGTTTATTTTCTCAAAGAAAACAATAATTAAACACTTAAAGCTTGGATTACCGCACTTTATTAGCTACAATTCATATTTTAAGGGATATTGCGCTCATCGTTCTTTAAAACTTTAGTTCTGCCAGTCACTTCTTTTATAGCACTATATTAGTGCTGCATCAACCATTCTTGGAAACATTTTTATAGACATTAGTTCTTTCCTTACTGTCTTTATTGTCTTAATTTAGCTATACTGCATCAACAAACATCGATTAATTAAATGTTTATTTTCTCAAAGAAAACAAAATATCAACACAAAATGTGTGGATTAACGCACTTTCTTAGCTACAATTGATATTATTAAAAGTATTGCGCTCATCGTTCTTTAAAATTTTAGTTCTGCCAGCTACTTCTTTTATAGCACTATATTAGTGCTGCAGCAACCATTCTTGGAAACATTACTATAGACATTAGTTCTTTCTTCAGCCTTAATTTAGCGTTACTGCATCAACAAACATCGATTAATTAAATGTTTATTTTCTCAAAGAAAAACAAAATGTAAACACAAAAAGTTTGGATTAACGCACTTTATTAGCTACAATTCATATTATAAAGAGTATTGCGCTCATCGTTCTGCCAGTTCCACCAGTGACTTCTTTTATTGCACTATATTAGTGCTGCAGCAACCATTCTAGGAAACATTATCATAGACATTAGTTCTTTCTTCAGTGTTATTTTAGCTTTACTGCATCAACGAACATCGATTAATTAAATGTTTATTTTCTCAAAGAAAAACAAAATGTAAACACAAAAAGTGTGGATTACCACACGTTATTAGCTACAATTCATATTATAAAGGGTATTGCGCTCATCGTTCTTTAAAACTTTAGTTCTGCCAGCTGCTTCTTTTATAGCACTATATTAGTGCTGAAGCAACCATTCTTGGAAATATTACTATATACATTAGTTCTTTCTTTAGTCTTATTTTAGCTTTACTGCATCAACAAACATCGATTAATTAAATAGATATTTTCTCATAGAAAACAAAATATAAACACAAAAAGTGTGGATTAACGCACTTTATTAGCTACATTTCATATTATAAAGGGTATTGCGGTCATCGTTCTTTAAAACTTTAGTTCTGCCAGCTATTTCTTTTATAGCACGATATTAGTGATAAAGGAACCATTCTTGGAAACATTAATATAGACATTAGTTCTTTCTTTAGTCTAATTTTAGCTTTACTGCATCAACAAACATCGATTAATTAAATGTTTATTTACTCAAAGAAAACAATAATTAAACACGAAAAGTGTGGATTACCGCACTTTAATAGCTACAATTCATTTTATAAAGAGTATTGCGCTCATCGTTCTTTAAAACTTTAGTTCTGCCAGCTACTTCTTTCATAGCACTATATTAGTGCTGCAACAACCATTGTAGGAAACATTACTATAGACATTAGTTCTCTCTTCAGTCTTTTTTAGCTTTACTGCATCAACAAACATCGATTAATTAAATGTTTATTTACTCAAAGAAAACAATAATTAAACACGAAAAGTGTGGATTACAGCACTTTAATAGCTACAATTCATTTTATAAAGAGTTTTGCGCAAACAAAATATAAACACAAAAAGTTTTTTATTAACGCACATTATGAGCAACAATTCATATTATAAAGGGTATTGCGCTCATTGTTCTTTAAAACTTTAGTTCTGCCAGCTACTTCTTTTCTAGCACTATATTAGTGCTGCATGGACCATTCTTGGAAACATTAATATAGACATTAGTTCTTTCTTTAGTCTTATTTTAGCTTTACTGCATCAGCAAACATCGATTAATTAAATGTTTATTTTCTCAAAGAAAACAAAATATAAAAACAAAAAAGTGTTGATTAACGCACATTTTATTAGCTACAATTCATATTATAAAGAGTATTGCGCTCATCGTTCTTTAAAACTTTAGTTCTGCCAGCTACTTCTTTTATAGCACTATACTAGTGCTGCAGCAACCATTCTTGGAAACATTATTATAGACATTAGTTCTTTTCTTACTGTCTTTATTGTCTTACTTTAGCTATACTGCATCAACAAACATCGATTAATTAAATGTTTATTTACTCAAAGAAAACAATAATTAAACACGAAAAGTGTGGATTACCGCACTTTAATAGCTACAATTCATTTTATAAAGAGTATTGCGCTCATCGTTCTTTAAAACTTTAGTTCTGCCAGCTACTTCTTTTATAGCACTATATTAGTGCTGCAGCAACCATTCTAGGAAACATTATCATAGACATTAGTTCTTTCTTCAGTGTTATTTTAGCTTTACTGCATCAACGAACATCGATTAATTAAATGTTTATTTTCTCAAAGAAAAACAAAATGTAAACACAAAAAGTGTGGATTACCACACGTTATTAGCTACAATTCATATTATAAAGGGTATTGCGCTCATCGTTCTTTAAAACTTTAGTTCTGCCAGCTGCTTCTTTTATAGCACTATATTAGTGCTGAAGCAACCATTCTTGGAAATATTACTATATACATTAGTTCTTTCTTTAGTCTTATTTTAGCTTTACTGCATCAACAAACATCGATTAATTAAATAGATATTTTCTCATAGAAAACAAAATATAAACACAAAAAGTGTGGATTAACGCACTTTATTAGCTACATTTCATATTATAAAGGGTATTGCGGTCATCGTTCTTTAAAACTTTAGTTCTGCCAGCTATTTCTTTTATAGCACGATATTAGTGATAAAGGAACCATTCTTGGAAACATTAATATAGACATTAGTTCTTTCTTTAGTCTAATTTTAGCTTTACTGCATCAACAAACATCGATTAATTAAATGTTTATTTACTCAAAGAAAACAATAATTAAACACGAAAAGTGTGGATTACCGCACTTTAATAGCTACAATTCATTTTATAAAGAGTATTGCGCTCATCGTTCTTTAAAACTTTAGTTCTGCCAGCTACTTCTTTCATAGCACTATATTAGTGCTGCAACAACCATTGTAGGAAACATTACTATAGACATTAGTTCTCTCTTCAGTCTTATTTTAGCTTTACTGCATCAACAAACATCGATTAATTAAATGTTTATTTACTCAAAGAAAACAATAATTAAACACGAAAAGTGTGGATTACAGCACTTTAATAGCTACAATTCATTTTATAAAGAGTTTTGCGCAAACAAAATATAAACACAAAAAGTTTTTTATTAACGCACATTATGAGCAACAATTCATATTATAAAGGGTATTGCGCTCATTGTTCTTTAAAACTTTAGTTCTGCCGGCTACTTCTTTTCTAGCACTATATTAGTGCTGCATGGACCATTCTTGGAAACATTAATATAGACATTAGTTCTTTCTTTAGTCTTATTTTAGCTTTACTGCATCAGCAAACATCGATTAATTAAATGTTTATTTTCTCAAAGAAAACAAAATATAAAAACAAAAAAGTGTTGATTAACGCACATTTTATTAGCTACAATTCATATTATAAAGAGTATTGCGCTCATCGTTCTTTAAAACTTTAGTTCTGCCAGCTACTTCTTTTATAGCACTATACTAGTGCTGCAGCAACCATTCTTGGAAACATTATTATAGACATTAGTTCTTTCCTTACTGTCTTTATTGTCTTACTTTAGCTATACTGCATCAACAAACATCGATTAATTAAATGTTTATTTACTCAAAGAAAACAATAATTAAACACGAAAAGTGTGGATTACCGCACTTTAATAGCTACAATTCATTTTATAAAGAGTATTGCGCTCATCGTTCTTTAAAACTTTAGTTCTGCCAGCTACTTCTTTTATAGCACTATATTAGTGCTGCAGCAACAGTTCTTGAAAACATTACTATAGACATTAGTTCTTTCTTTAGTCTTATTTTAGCTTTACTGCATCAACAAACATCGATTAATTAAATGTTTATTTTCTCAAAGAAAACAATAATTAAACACAAAAAGTTTGGATTACCGCACTTTATTAGCTACAATTCATATTTTAAGGGGTATTGCGCTCATTGTTCTTTAAAACTTTAGTTCTGCCAGTTACTTCTTTTATAGCACTATATTAGTGCTGCAGCAACCATTCTTGGAAACATTATTATAGACATTAGTTCTGTCTTCAGTCTTATTTTTGCTTTACTGCAACAATAAACATCGATTAAATAAATGTTTATTTACTCAAAGAAAACAAAATATGAACAAAAAATGTGTGGATTAACGCACTTTAATCGTTCTTGAAAACTTTAGTTCTGCCAGCTACTTCTTTTCTAGCACTATATTAATGCTGCATGGACCATTCTTGGAAACATTGATATAGACATTAGTTCTTTCTTTAGTCTTATTTTAGCTTTACTGCATCAACAAACATCGAGTAATTGAATGCTTATTTTCTCAAAGAAAACAATAATTAAACACAAAAAGTGTGTATTAACGAAGTTTATTAGCTACAATTCATATTATAGAGAGTATTGCGCAAATCGTTCTTTAAAACTTTAGTTCTGCCAGCTACTTCTTTCATAGCACTATATCAGTGCTGCAACAACCATTGTAGGAAACATTACTATAGACATTAGTTATCTCTTCAGTCTTATTTTAGCTTTACTGCATCAACAAACATCGATTAATTAAATGTTTATTTACTGCATCAACAAACATCGATTAATTAAATGTTTATTTTCTCAAAGAAAACAATAGTTAAACACTTAAAGCTTGGATTACCGCACTTTATTAGCTACAATTCATATTTTAAGGGATATTGCGCTCATCGTTCTTTAAAACTTTAGTTCTGCCAGTCACTTCTTTTATAGCACTATATTAGTGCTGCAGCAACCATTCTTGGAAACATTATTATAGACATTAGTTCTTTCCTTACTGTCTTTTTTGTCTTACTTTAGCTATACTGCATCAACAAACATCGATTAATTAAATGTTTATTTTCTCAAAGAAAACAAAATATCAACACAAAATGTGTGGATTAACGCACTTTTTTAGCTACAATTGATATTATTAAAAGTATTGCGCTCATCGTTCTTTAAAATTTTAGTTCTGCCAGCTACTTCTTTTATAGCACTATATTAGTGCTGCAGCAACCATTCTTGGAAACATTACTATAGATATTAGTTCTTTCTTTCGTCGTATTTTAGCTTTACTGCATCAACAAACATCGATTAATTAAATGTTTATTTTCAAAAAGAAAACAAAATATAAACACAAAAAGTGTTGATTAACGCACTTTATTAGCTACAATGCATATTATAAAGAGTATTGCGCTCATCGTTCTTTACAACTTTGGTTCTGCCAGCTAGTTCTTTCATAGCACTCTATTATTGCTGCAGCAACCATTTTTGGAAACATTACTATAGATATTAGTTCTTTCTTTTGTCTTATTTTAGCTTTACTGCATCAACAAACATCGATTAATTAAATGTTTATTTTCAAAAAGAAAACAAAGTTTAAACACAAAAAGTTTGTATTAACGCACTTTATTAGCTACAATTCATATTATAAAGAGTATTGCGCTAATCGTTCTTTAAAACTTTAATTCTGCCAGCTACTTCTTTTATAGTACTATATTAGTGCTGCAGCAACCATTCTTTGAAACATTATGATACCGGGTGTTCCAAAATGATGTATTATCGTTTGATTGCTTATATGTCCATAAAGTTGAGCCAATTTCAAAACTGGTAAAACACAACCAACATCTTAACATCCAATTTAGCCTTAATCAATCAAAAGAAACAAAGAGTTTGAAAATCGTTTCATTGGTTATGGACATGTAACAAATCAAACAATAATACATCATTTTGGGACACCCGGTAGACATTAGTTCTTTCTTTACTGTCTTTATTGTCTTACTTTAGCTTTACAGCATCAACAAAGATCGATTAATTAAATGTTTATTTTCGAAAAGAAAACAAAATATTAACACAAAAAGTTTGGATTAAGGCACGTTATTAGCTACAATTCATATTATAAAATGTATTGCGCTCATCATTCTTTAAAACTTTAGTTCTGCCAGCTACTTCTTTTATAGCACTAGTTCTTTCTTTACTGTCTTTATTGTCTTACTTTAGCTTTACTGCATCAACAAACATCGATTAATTTAATGTTTATTTTCTCAAAGAAAATAAAATATCAACACAAAAAGTGTGGAGTAACTTACTTTATTAGCTACAATTCATATTATAAAGGTTATTGCGCTCATCGTTCTTTAAAACTTTAGTTCTGCCAGCTCCTTCTTTTATAGGACGATATTAGTGCTGCAACAACCATTGTAGGAAACATTACTATAGACATTAGTTCTTTCTTTAGTCTTTTTTTAGCTTTACTGCAACAATAAACATCGATGATTTAAATGTTTATTTTGTAAAGGAAAACAAAATATAAACACAAAAAGTTTGGATTAACGCACTTTTTTAGCAACAATTCATATTATAAAGGGTATTGCGCTCATCGTTCTTTAAAACTTTAGTTATGCAAGCTACTTCTTTTATAGCACTATATTAGTGCTGCAGGAATCATTCTTGGAAACATTAATATAGACATTAGTTCTTTCTTTACTCTGATTTTAGCTTTACTGCATCAACAAACAATGATTAATTAAATGTTTATTTTCTCAAAGAAAACAGTATATAAACACAAAAAGTTTGCATTAACGCACTTTATTGGCTACAATTCATATTATGAAGAGCATTGCGCTCATTGTTCTGCCAGTTCCACCAGTGACTTCTTTTATGGCACTATATTAGTGCTGCAGCAACAATTCTAGGAAATATTACTATAGACATTAGTTCTTTCTTCAGCCTTAATTTAGCGTTACTGCATCAACAAACATCGATTAATTAAATGTTTATTTTCTCAAAGAAAAACAAAATGTAAACACAAAAAGTTTGGATTAACGCACTTTATTAGCTACAATTCATATTATAAAGAGTATTGCGCTCATCGTTCTGCCAGTTCCACCAGTGACTTATTTTATTGCACTATATTAGTGCTGCAGCAACCATTCTAGGAAACATTATCATAGACATTAGTTCTTTCTTCAGTGTTATTTTAGCTTTACTGCATCAACGAACATCGATTAATTAAATGTTTATTTTCTCAAAGAAAAACAAAATGTGAACACAAAAAGTGTGGATTACCACACGTTATTAGCTACAATTCATATTATAAAGGGTATTGCGCTTATCGTTCTTTAAAACTTTAGTTCTGCCAGCTGCTTCTTTTATAGCACTATATTAGTGCTGGAGCAACCATTCTTGGAAATATTACTATATACATTAGTTCTTTCTTTAGTCTTATTTTAGCTTTACTGCATCAACAAACATCGATTAATTAAATAGATATTTTCTCATAGAAAACAAAATATAAATACAAAAAGTGTGGATTAACGCACTTTATTAGCTACATTTCATATTATGAAGGGTATTGCGGTCATCGTTCTTTAAAACTTTAGTTATGCCAGCTACTTCTTTTATAGCACGATATTAGTGATACAGGAACCATTCTTGGAAACATGAATATAGACATTAGTTCTTTCTTTAGTCTAATTTTAGCTTTACTGCATCAACAAACATCGATTAATTAAATGTTTATTTACTCAAAGAAAACAAAATGTAAACACAAAAAGTGTGGATTACCGCACGTTATTAGCTACAATTCATAATATAAAGGGTATTGCGCTCATCGTTCTTTAAAACTTTAGTTTTGCCAGCTGCTTCTTTTATAGAACTATATTAGTGCTGGAGCAACCATTCTTGGAAATATTACTATATACATTAGTTCTTTCTTTAGTCTTATTTTAGCTTTACTGCATCAACAAACATCGATTAATTAAATGTATATTTTCTCAAAGAAAACAAAATAAAAACACAAAAAGTGTGGATTAACGCACTTATTAGCTACATTTCATATTATAAAGGGTATTGCGGTCATCGTTCTTTAAAACTTTAGTTCTGCCAGCTACTTCTTTTATAGCACTATATTAGTGGTACAGGAACCATTCTTGGAAACATTAATATAGACATTAGTTCTTTCTTTAGTCTTATTTTAGCTTAACTGCATCAACAAACATCAATTAATTAATTGTTTATTTTCTCAAAGAAAACAAAATATAAACACAAAAAGTGTGGATTAACGCACTAATTAGCTACAATTCATATTATAAAGAGAATTGCGCTCATCGTTCTTTAACACTTTAGTTCTGCTAGCTACTTCTTTTATAGCACTATATTAGTGCTGGAGCAACCATTCGTGGAAATATTACTATAGTAATTAGTTCTTTCTTTAGTCTTATTTTAGCTTAACTGCATCAACAAACATCGATTAATTAAATATTTATTTTCTCAAGGAAAACAAAATATAAACGCAAAAAGTTTGGATTAACGCACTTTATTTGCAACAACTCGTATAATAAAGGGTATTGCGCTCATCGTTCTTTAAAACTTTGGTTCTGGCAGTGACTTCTTTTATAAACTATATTAGTACTGCAGGAACCATTCTTGGAAACATTAATTTAGACATTAGCTCTTTCTTTACACTTATTTTAGCTTTACTGCATCAACAAACATCAATTAATTAAAGGTTTATTTTCCCAAAGAAAACAAAATATAAATACAAAAAGTGTGTATGAACGCCCTTTATAGCTAAAATTCATATTATAAAGAGCATTGCGCTCATCGTTCTTTAAAACTTTAGTTCTGCCAGTGACTTCTTTTACAGCACGATATTAGTGATACAGGAACCATTCTTGGAAACATTAATATAGACATTAGTTCTTTCTTTAGTCTAATTTAAGCTATACTGCATCAACAAACATCGATTAATTAAATGTTTATTTTCTCAAAGAAAAACAAAATGTAAAAACAAAAAAGTGTGGATTACCGCACGTTATTAGCTACAATTCATATTATAAAGGGTATTGCGCTAATCGTTCTTTAAAACTTTAGTTTTGCCAGCTGCTTCTTTTATAGCACTATATTAGTGCTGGAGCAACCATTCTTGGAAATATTACTATATACATTAGTTCTTTCTTTAGTCTTATTTTAGCTTTACTGCATCAACAAACATCGATTAATTAAATGTATATTTTCTCATAGAAAACAAAATATAAATACAAAAAGTGTTGATTAACGCACTTTATTAGCTACATTTCATATTATAAAGGGTATTGCGGTCATCGTTCTTTAAAACTTTAGTTCTGCCAGCTATTTCTTTCATAGCACTATATTTGTGCCGGAGAAACCATTCTTGGAAATATTACTATCGTAATTAGTTCTTTCTTTTGTCTTATTTTAGCTTAACTGCATGAACAAACATCGATTAATTAAATGTTTATTTTCTTAAGGAAAAGAAAATGTAAACACAAATAGTGTGGAATACCGCACGTTATTAGCTACAATTCATATTATAAAGGGTATTGCGGTCATCGTTCTTTAAAACTTTAGTTCTGCCAGTGACTTCTTTTATAGCACTATATTAGTGGTACAGGAACCATTCTTGGAAACATTAATATAGACATTAGTTCTTTCTTTAGTCTAATTTTAGCTTAACTGCATCAACAATCATCGATTAATTAATTGCTTATTTTCTCAAAGAAAACAAAATATAAACACAGAAAGTGTGGATTAACGCACTTATTAGCTACAATTCATATTATAAAGAGTATTGCGTTCATTGTTCTTTAACACTTTTTTCTGCTAGCTACTTCTTTTATAGCACTATATTAGTGCTGGAGCAACCATTCTTGGAAATATTACTATAGTAATTAGTTCTTTCTTTAGTCTTATTTTAGCTTAACTGCATCAACAAACATCGATTAATTAAATATTTATTTTCTGAAGGAAAACAAAATATAAACGCAAAAAGTTTGGATTAACGCACATTATTAGCAACAACTCGTATAATAAAGGGTATTGCGCTCATCGTTCTTTAAAACTTTAGTTCTGCCAGTGACTTCTTTTATAAACTATATTAGTACTGCAGGAACCATTCTTGGAAACATTAATATAGACATTAGCTCTTTCTTTAGTCTTATTTTAGCTTTACTGCATCAACAAACATCAATTAATTAAATGTTTATTTTCCCAAAATAAACAAAATATATATACAATAAGTGTGTATGAACGCACTTTATTAGCTACAATTCATATTATAAAGAGTATTGCGCTCATCGTTCTTTTAAACTTTAGTTCTGCCAGTGACTTCTTTTATACCACTATATTAGTGCTGCAGCGACCATTGTAGGAAACATTACTATAGACATTAGTTATTTCTTTAGTCTTATTTTAGCTTTACTGCATCAATAAACATCGATTAATTAAATGTTTACTTTCTCAAAGAAAACAATATAAAAACACAAAAAGTTTGCATTAACGCACTTTATTAGCTAAAATTCATATTATAAAGAGCATTGCGCTCATCGTTCTGCCAGTTCCACCAGTGACTTCTCTTATGGCACTATATTAGTGCTGCAGCAAGGATTCTAGGAAACATTACTATAGACATTAGTTCTTTCTTCAGCCTTATTTTAGCGTTACTGCATCAACAAACATCGATTAATTAAATGTTTATTTTCTCAAAGAAAAACAAAATGTAAACACAAAAAGTGTGGATTACCGCACGTTATTAGCTACAGTTCATATTATAAATGGTATTGCGCTCATCGTTCTTTAAAACTTTAGTTTTGCCAGCTACTTCTTTTATAGCAATATATTAGTGCTGGAGCAACCATTCTTGAAATATTACTATAGACATTAGTTCTTTCTTTAGTCTTATTTTAGCTTTACTGCATCAACAAATATCGATTAATTAAATGTATATTTTCTCATAGAAAACAAAATATAAATACAAAAAGTGTGGATTAACGCACTTTATTAGCTACAATTCATATTATAAAGGGTATTGCGGTCATCGTTCTTTAAAACTTTAGTTCTGCCAGCTACTTCTTTTATAGCACTATATTAGTGATACAGGAACCATTCTTGGAAACATTAATACAGACATTAGTTCTTTCTTTAGTCTTATTTTAGCTTAAATTTTTATTTGCTCAAAGAAAACAAAATATAAACACAAAAAGTGTGGATTAACGCACTTATTAGCTACAATTTACATTATAAAGAGTATTGCGCTCATCGTTCTTTACAACTTTAGTTCTGCCAGCTACTTCTTTTATAGAACTATATTAATGCTGCAGCAGCAATTCTTGGAAAAATTATTATAAACATTAGTTCTTTCTTTAGTCTTATTTTAGCTTTAATGCAACAATAAACATTGATTGTTTAAATGTTTATTTTCTCAAGGAAAACAAAATATAAAAACAAATAAGTGTGGATTAACGCACTTTATTAGCTACAATTCATATTATAAAGAGTATTGCGCTCATCGTTCTGGCAGTTCTGCCAGTGACTTCTTTAATGGCACTATATTAGTGTTGCAGCAACCATTCTAGGAAACAAACTATAGACATTAGTTCTTTTTTCAGTCTTATTTTAGCTTTACTGCATCAACAAACATCGATTAATTAAATGTTTATTTTCTCAAAGAAAACAAAATATAAACATAAAAAGTGTGGATTGACGCACTTTATTAGCTACAATTCATATTATAATGAGTATTGCGCTCATCGTTCTTTAAACTTTAGTTCTGCCAGCTACTTCTTTTATAGCACTATATTAGTGCTGCAAAAACCATTCTTCGAAACATTACTATAGACATTAGTATTTTCTTTAGTCTTATTTTAGCTTTACTGCATCAGCAAACATCGATTAATGAAATGTTTATTTTCTCAAAGAAAACGAAATATAAAAACAAAAAATTGTGGATTATCGCACTTTATTAGCTACAATTCATATTATGAAGAGCATTGCGCTCATCGTTCTGGCAGTTCAACCAGTGACTTCTTTTATGGCACTATATTAGTGCTGCAGCAACAATTCTAGGAAACATTACTATAGACATTAGTTCTTTCTTCAATCTTATTTTAGCTTTACTGCATCAACAAACATAGATTCATTAAATGTTTATTTTCCCAAGGAAAACAAAATATAAACGCAAAAAGTTTGGATTAACGCACTTTATTAGCAACAACTCGTAAAATAAAGGGTATTGCGCTCATCGTTCTTTAAAACTTTTGTTCTGCCAGTGACTTCTTTTATAAACTATATTAGTGCTGCTGGAACCATTCTTGGAAACATTAATATAGACATTAGTTCTTTCTTCAGTGTTATTTTAGCTTTACTGCATCAACGAACATCGATTAATTAAATGTTTATTTTCTCAAAGAAAAACAAAATGTAAACACAAAAAGTGTGGATTACCACACGTTATTAGCTACAATTCATATTATAAAGGGTATTGCGCTCATCGTTCTTTAAAACTTTAGTTCTGCCAGCTGCTTTTTTTATAGCACTATATTAGTGCTGGAGCAACCATTCTTGGAAATATTACTATATACATTAGTTCTTTCTTTAGTCTTATTTTAGCTTTACTGCATCAACAAACATCGATTAATTAAATAGATATTTTCTCATAGAAAACAAAATATAAATACAAAAAGTGTGGATTAGAGCACTTTATTAGCTACATTTCATATTATAAAGGGTATTGCGGTCATCGTTCTTTAAAACTTTAGTTCTGCCAGCTACTTCTTTTATAGCACGATATTAGTGATACAGGAACCATTCTTGGAAACATTAATATAGACATTAGTTCTTTCTTTACTCTTATTTTAGCTTTACTGCATCAACAAACATCAAGAAATTAAATGTTTATTTTCCCAAAGAAAGCAAAATATAAATACAAAAAAGTGTGTATTAACGCACTTTATTAGCTACAATTCATATTATAAAGAGTATTGCACTCATCGTTCTTTAAAACTTTAGTTCTGCAAGTGACTTCCTTTATACCACTTTTTTAGTGCTGCAGCGACCATTGTAGGGAAACATTACTATAGACATTAGTTCTTTCTTTAGTCTTATTTTAGCTTTACTGCATCAATAAACATCGATTAATTAAATGTTTGCTTTCTCAAAGAAAACAATATATAAACACAAAAAGTTTGCATTAACGCACTTTATTGTCTACCATTCATATTATGAAGAGCATTGCGATCATTGTTCTGCCAGTTCCACCAGTGACTTCTTTTATGGCACTATATTAGTGCTGCAGCAACAATTCTAGGAAACATTACTATAGACATTAGTTCTTTCTTCAATCTTATTTTAGCTTTACTGCATCAACAAACATAGATTCATTAAATGTTTATTTTCTCAAGGAAAACAAATTATAAACGCAAAAAGTTTGGATTAACGCACTTTATTAGCAACAACTCGTAAAATAAAGGGTATTGTGCTCATCGTTCTTTAAAACTTTTGTTCTGCCAGTGACTTCTTTTATAAACTATATTAGTGCTGCAGGAACCATTCTTGGAAACATTAATATAGACATTAGTTCTTTCTTCAGTGTTATTTTAGCTTTACTGCATCAACAAACATCAATAAATTAAATGTTTATTTTCCCAAAGAAAGCAAAATATAAATCCAAAAACGTGTGTATTAACGCACTTTATTAGCTACAATTCATATTATGAAGAGCATTGCGCTCATTGTTCTGCCAGTTCCACCAGTGACTTCTTTTATGGCACTATATTAGTGCTGCAGCAACACTTCTAGGAAACATTACTATAGACATTAGTTCTTTCTTCAGTCTTATTTTAGCTTTACTGCATCAACAAACATCGATTAATTAAATGTTTATTTTCTCAAAGAAAAACAAAATGTAAACACAAAAAGTTTGGATTAACGCACTTTATTAGCTACAATTCATATTATAAAGAGTATTGCGCTCATCGTTCTGCCACTTCCACCAGTGACTTATTTTATTGCACTATATTAGTGCTGCAGCAACCATTCTAGGAAACATTATCATAGACATTAGTTCTTTCTTCAGTGTTATTTTAGCTTTACTGCATCAACGAACATCGATTAATTAAATGTTTATTTTCTCAAAGAAAAACAAAATGTAAACACAAAAAGTGTGGATTACCACACGTTATTAGCTACAATTCATATTATAAAGGGTATTGCGGTCATCGTTCTTTAAAACTTTAGTTCTGCCAGCTACTTCTTTTATAGCACGATATTAGTGATACAGGAACCATTCTTGGAAACATTAATATAGACATTAGTTCTTTCTTTAGTCTAATTTTAGCTTTACTGCATCAACAAACATCGATTAATTAAATGTTTATTTTCTCAAAGAAAAACAAAATGTAAATACAAAAAGTGTGGATTACCGCACGTTATTAGCTACAATTCATATTATAAAGGGTATTGCCCTCATCGTTCTTAAAAACTTTAGTTTTGCCAGCTGCTTCTTTTAAAGAACTATATTAGTGCTGGAGCAACCATTCTTGGAAATATTACTATATACATTAGTTCTTTCTTTAGTCTTATTTTAGCTTTACTGCATCAACAAACATCGATTAATTAAATGTATATTTTCTCAAAGAAAACAAAATAAAAACACAAAAAGTGTGGATTAACGCACTTATTAGCTACATTTCATATTATAAAGGGTATTGCGGTCATCGTTCTTTAAAACTTTAGTTCTGCCAGCTACTTCTTTTATAGCACTATATTTGTGGTACAGGAACCATTCTTGGAAACATTAATATAGACATTAGTTCTTTCTTTAGTCTTATTTTAGCTTAACTGCATCAACAAACATCGATTAATTAATTGTTTATTTTCTCAAAGAAAACAAAATATAAAGACAAAAAGTGTGGATTAACGCACTTATTAGCTACAATTCATATTATAAAGAGAATTGCGCTCATCGTTCTTTAACACTTTAGTTCTGCTAGCTACTTCTTTTATAGCACTATATTAGTGCTGGAGCAACCATTCTTGGAAATATTACTATAGTAATTAGTTCTTTCTTTAGTCTTATTTTAGCTTAACTGCATCAACAAACATCGATTAATTAAATATTTATTTTCTCAAGGAAAACAAAATATAAACGCAAAAAGTTTGGATTAACGCACTTTATTAGCAACAACTCGTATAATAAAGTGTATTGCGCTCATCGTTCTTTAAAACTTTGGTTCTGGCAGTGACTTCTTTTATAAACTATATTAGTACTGCAGGAACCATTCTTGGAAACATTAATTTAGACATTAGCTCTTTCTTTACTCTTATTTTAGCTTTACTGCATCAACAAACTTCAATTAATTAAATGTTTATTTTCCCAAAGAAAACAAAATATAAATACAAAAAGTGTGTATGAACGTACTTTATTAGCTAAAATTCATATTATAAAGAGCATTGCGCTCATCGTTCTTTAAAACTTTAGTTCTGCCAGTGACTTCTTTTATAGCACGATATTAGTGATACAGGAACCATTCTTGGAAACATTAATATAGACATTAGTTCTTTCTTTAGTCTAATTTTAGCTTTACTGCATCAACAAACATCGATTAATTAAATGTTTATTTTCTCAAAGAAAAACAAAATGTAAACACAAAAAAGTGTGGATTACCGCACGTTATTAGCTACAATTCATATTATAAAGGGTATTGCGCTCATCGTTCTTTAAAACTTTAGTTTTGCCAGCTGCTTCTTTTATAGCACTATATTAGTGCTGAAGCAACCATTCTTGGAAATATTACTATATACATTAGTTCTTTCTTTAGTCTTATTTTAGCTTTACTGCATCAACAAACATCGGTTAATTAAATGTATATTTTCTCATAGAACACAAAATATAAATACAAAAAGTGTGGATTAACGCACTTTATTAGCTACATTTCATATTATAAAGGGTATTGCGGTCATCGTTCTTTAAAACTTTAGTTCTGCCAGCTATTTCTTTTATAGCACTATATTTGTGCTGGAGAAACCATTCTTGGAAATATTACTATCGTAATTAGTTCTTTCTTTTGTCTTATTTTAGCTTAACTGCATGAACAAACATCGACTAATTAAATGTTTATTTTCTCAAGGAAAAGAAAATGTAAACACAAATAGTGTGGAATACCGCATATTATTAGCTACAATTCATATCATAAAGGGTATTGCGCTCATCGTTCTTTAAATCTTTATTTTTGCTAGCAGCTTCTTTTATAGCACTATATTAATGGTACAGGAACCATTCTTGGAAACATTAATATAGACATTAGTTCTTTCTTTAGTCTTATTTTAGCTTTACCGCATCAACAAACATCGGTTAACTAAATGTATATTTTCTCATAGAAAACAAAATATAAATACAAAAAGTGTGGATTAACGCACTTTATTAGCTACATTTCATATTATAAAGGGTATTGCGGTCATCGTTCTTTAAAACTTTAGTTCTGCCAGCTATTTCTTTTATAGCACTATATTTGTGCTGGAGAAACCATTCTTGGAAATATTACTATCGTAATTAGTTCTTTCTTTTGTCTTATTTTAGCTTAACTGCATGAACAAACATCGATTAATTAAATGTTTATTTTCTCAAGGAAAAGAAAATGTAAACACAAATAGTGTGGAATACCGCACGTTTTTAGCTACAATTCATATTATAAAGGGTATTGCGCTCATCGTTCTTTAAATCTTTATTTTTGCTAGCAGCTTCTTTTATAGCACTATATTAGTGGTACAGGAACCATTCTTGGTGACATTAATATAGACATTAGTTCTTTCTTTAGTCTTATTTTAGCTTAACTGCATCAACAAACATCGATTAATTAATTGTTTATTTTCTCAAAGAAAACAAAATATAAACACAGAAAGTGTGGATTAACGCACTTATTAGCTACAATTCATATTATAAAGGGTATTGCGTTCATCGTTCTTTAAGACTTTTTTTCTGCTAGCTACTTCTTTTATAGCACTATATTAGTGCTGGAGCAACCATTCTTGGAAATATTACTATAGTAATTAGTTCTTTCTTTAGTCTTATTTTAGCTTAACTGCATCAACAAACATCGATTAATTAAATATTTATTTTCTGAAGGAAAACAAAATATAAACGCAAAAAGTTTGGATTAACGCACATTATTAGCAACAACTCGTATAATAAAGGGTATTGCGCTCATCGTTCTTTAAAACTTTAGTTCTGCCAGTGACTTCTTTTATAAACTATATTAGTACTGCAGGAACCATTCTTGGAAACATTAATATAGACATTAGCTCTTTCTTTACTCTTATTTTAGCTTTACTGCATCAACAAACATCAATTAATTAAATGTTTATTTTCCCAAAATAAACAAAATATATATACAAAAAGTGTGTATGAACGCACTTTATTAGCTACAATTCATATTATAAAGAGTATTGCGCTCATCGTTCTTTTAAACTTTAGTTCTGCCAGTGACTTCTTTTATACCACTATATTAGTGCTGCAGCGACCATTGTAGGAAACATTACTATAGACATTAGTTATTTCTTTAGTCTTATTTTAGCTTTACTGCATCAATAAACATCGATTAATTAAATGTTTACTTTCTCAAAGAAAACAATATATAAACACAAAAAGTTTGCATTAACGCACTTTATTAGCTAAAATTCATATTATAAAGAGCATTGCGCTCATCGTTCTGCCAGTTCCACCAGTGACTTCTTTTATGGCACTATATTAGTGCTGCAGCAACAATTCTAGGAAACATTACTATAGACATTAGTTCTTTCTTCAATCTTATTTTAGCTTTATTGCATCAACAAACATTGATTCATTAAATGTTTATTTTCTCAAGGAAAACAAAATATAAACGCAAAAAGTTTGGATTAACGCACTTTATTAGCAACAACTCGTAAAATAAAGGGTATTGCGCTCATCGTTCTTTAAAACTTTTGTTCTGCCAGTGACTTCTTTTATAAACTATATTAGTGCTGCAGGAACCATTCTTGGAAACATTAATATAGACATTAGTTCTTTCTTTACTCTTATTTTAGCTTTACTGCATCAACAAACATCGATAAATTAAATGTTAATTTTCCCAAAGAAAGCAAAATATAAATACAAAATGGTGTGTATTAACGAACTTTATTAGCTACAATTCATATTATAAAGAGTATTGCACTCATCGTTCTTTAAAACTTTAGTTCTGCAAGTGACTTCCTTTATACCACTTTATTATTGCTGCAGCGACCATTGTAGGGAAACATTACTATAGACATTAGTTCTTTCTTTAGTCTTATTTTAGCTTTACTGCATCAATAAACATCGATTTATTAAATGTTTGCTTTCTCAAAGAAAACAATATATAAACACAAAAAGTTTGCATTAACGCACTTTATTGTCTACAATTCATATTATGAAGAGCATTGCGATCATTGTTCTGCCAGTTCCACCTGTGACTTCTTTTATGGCACTATATTAGTGCTGCAGCAACAATTCTAGGAAACATTACTATAGACATTAGTTCTTTCTTCAGTCTTATTTTAGCTTTACTGCATCAACAAACATCGATTAATTAAATGTTTATTTTCTCAAAGAAAAACAAAATGTAAACACAAAAAGTGTAGATTACCGCACGTTATTAGCTACAATTCATTTTAAAAAGGGTATTGCGCTCATCGTTCTTTAAAACTTTAGTTTTGCCAGCTACTTCTTTTATAGCAATATATTAGTGCTGCAGCAACCATTCTTGGAAATATTACTATAGACATTAGTTCTTTCTTTAGTCTTATTTTAGCTTTACTGCATCAACAAATATCGATTAATTAAATATATATTATCTCATAGAAAACAAAATATAAATACAAAAAGTGTGGATTAACGCACTTTATTAGCTACAATTCATATTATAAAGGGTATTGCGGTCATCGTTCTTTAAAACTTTAGTTCTGCCAGCTACTTCTTTTATAGCACTATATTAGTGATACAGGAACCATTCTTGGAAACATTAATATAGACATTAGTTCTTTCTTTAGTGTTATTTTCGCTGAAATGTTTATTTGCTCAAAGAAAACAAAATATAAACACAAAAAGTGTGGATTAACGCACTTATTAGCTACAATTCACATTATAAAGAGTATTGCGCTCATCGTACTTTACAACTTCAGTTCTGCCAGCTACTTCTTTTATAGCACAATATTAGTGCTGCAACAACCATTCTTCGAAACATTACTATAGACATTAGTTCTTTCTTTAGTCTTATTTTAGCTTTACTGCAACAATAAACATCGATTATTTAAATGTTTATTTTCTCAAGGAAAATAAAATATAAAAACAAATAAGTTTGGATTAACGCACTTTATTAGCTACAATTCATATTATAAAGAGTATTGCGCTCATCGTTCTGCCAGTTCTGCCAGTGACTTCTTTAATGGCACTATATTAGTGTTGCAGCAACCATTCTAGGAAACAATCTATAGACATTAGTTCTTTCTTCAGTCTTATTTTAGCTTTACTGCATCAACAAACATCGATTAATTAAATGTTTATTTTCTCAAAGAAAACAAAATATAAACACAAAAAGTGTGGATTAACGCATTTTATTAGCTACAATTCATATTATAATGAGTATTGCGCTCATCGTTCTTTAAAACTTTAGTTCTGATAGCTACTTCTTTTATAGCACTATATTAGTGCTGCAACAACCATTCTTCGAAACATTACTATAGACATTAGTTCTTTCTTTAGTCTTATTTTAGCTTTACTGCATCAACAATCATCGATTAATAAAATGTTTATTTTCTCAAAGAAAACAAAATATAAAAACAAAAAAGTGTGGATTAACGCACTTTATATTAGCTACAATTCATATTATAAAGAGTATTGCGCTTATCGTTCTTTAAAACTTTAGTTCTGCCAGCTACTTCTTTCATAGCACTATATTAGTGCTGCAACAACCATTGTAGGAAACATTACTATAGACATTTGTTCTGTCTTCAGTCTTATTTTAGCTTTACTGCAACAATAAACATCGATTATTTAAATGTTTATTTTCTCAGGAAAAACAAAATATAAACACAAAAAGGTTTTTATTAACGCACTTTATGAGCAACAATTCATATTATTAAGGGTATTGCGCTCATCGTTCTTTAAAATTTTAGTTCTGCCAGCTACTTCTTTTATAATACTATATTAATGATGCAGGAACCATTCTTGGAAACATTAATATAGACATTAGTTCTTTCTTTGGTCATATTTTAGCTCAACTGCATCAACAAACACCGATTAATTAAATGTTTATTTTCTCAAAGAAAACAATACATAAACACAAAAAGTGTGGATTACCGCCCTTTATTAGCTACAATTCATATTATAAAGAGTATTGCGCTCATCGTTCTTTACAACTTTGGTTCTGCCAGCTGTTCCTTTTATAGCACTACATTAGTATTGCAGCAACCTTGATTGGAAAAATTACTATATACATTTGTTGTTTCTTTAGTCTTATTTTAATATTACTGTATCAACAATCATCGATTAATTAAATGTTTACTTTCCCAAAGAAAACAAAATGTAAACAGAAAAAGTGTGGATAAACGCACTTTATTAGCTACAATTCATATTATAAAGAGTATTGCGCTCATCGTTCTTTAAAACTTTAGTTCTGCCAGTGACTTCTTTTATACACAATATTAGTGCTGCAGCAACCATTGTAGGAAATATTACTATAGACATTAGTTCTTTCTTCAGTCTTATTCTAGCTTTACTGCATCAACAAACATCGATTAATTAAATGTTTATTTACTCAAAGAAAAAATAATTAATCACGAAAAGTGTGGATTACCGCACTTTATTAGCTACAATTCATATTATAAGGGGTATTGCGCTCATCGTTCTTTATAACTTTAGTTCTGCCAGCTACTTCTTTTATAGCACTATATTAGTGCTGCAGCAACAGTTCTTGAAAACATTACTATAGACATTAGTTCTTTCTTTAGTCTTATTTTAGCTTTACTGCATCAACAAACATCGATTAATTAAATGTTTATTTACTCAAAGAAAACAATAATTAAACACGAAAAGTGTGGATTACCGCACTTTAATAGCTACAATTCATTTTATAAAGAGTATTGCGCTCATCGTTCTTTAAAACTTTAGTTCTGCCAGCTACTTCTTTTATAGCACTATATTAGTGCTGCAGCAACAGTTCTTGAAAACATTACTATAGACATTAGTTCTTTCTTTAGTCTTATTTTAGCTTTACTGCATCAACAAACATCGATTAATTAAATGTATATTTTCTCTAAGAAAACAAAATATAAACACAAAAAGTGTGGATTAACGCACTTTATTAGCTACAATTCATATTCTAAAGGGTATTGCGCTCATCGTTCTTTAAAGCTTTAGTTCTCCAGCTACTTCTTTTCTAGCACTATATTAGTGCTGCATGGACCATTGTTGGAAACATTAATATAGACATTAGTTCTTTCTTTAGTCTTATTTTAGCTTTACTGCATCAACAAACATCGATTAATTAAATGTATATTTTCTCAAAGAAAACAAAATATAAACACAAAAAGTGTGGATTACCGCACTTTATTAGCTACAATTCATATTATAAGGGGTATTGCGCTCATCGTTCTTTAAATCTTTAGTTCTGCCAGTTACTTCTTTTATAGCACTATATTAGTGCTGCAGCAACCATTCTTGGAAACATTATTATAGACATTAGTTCTTTCCTTACTGTCTTTATTGTCTTACTTTAGCTATACTGCATCAACAAACATCGATTAATTTAATGTTTATTTTCTCAAAGAAAACAAACTATCAACACAAAATGAGTGGATTAACACACTTTAATCGTTCTTTACAACTTTGGTTCTGCCAGCTACTTCTTTTAAAGCAATATATTATTGCTGCAGCAACAATTCTTTGAAACATTATTATAGACATTAGTTCTTTCTATAGTCTTATTTTAGCTTTACTGTTTCAACAAACATCGATTAATTAAATGTTTATTTTCTCAAAGAAAACAAAATATGAACACAAAAAATGTGGATTAACGCACTTTGTTAGCTACAATTCATATTTTATAGAGTATTGCACTCATCAATCTTTAAAACTTCAGTTCTGCAAGTAATTTCTTTTATAGCACTATATTAGTGCTCCAGCTACCATTCTTGGAAACATTATTATAGACATTAGTTCTTTCTTTAGATTTATTTTAGCTTTACTGCAACATTAAACATCGATTATTTAAATGTTTATTTTCTCAAGGAAAACGAAATATAAAAACAAAAAGTTTGGATCAACGCACTTTATCAGCAACAATTCATATTTTAAAGAGTATTGCTCTCATCGTTCTTTCAAACTTTAGTTCTGCCAGCTACTTCTTTTATAGCACTATATTAGTGCTGCAGCAACCATTCTTGGAAACATTATTATAGACAATAGTTCCTTCTTTAGTCTTATTTTAGCTTAAATGTTTATTTTCTCAAAGAAAACAAAATATGAACACAAAAAATGTGGATTAACGCACTTTGTTAGCTACAATTCATCTTTTATAGAGTATTGCACTCATCAATCTTTAAATTTTCAGTTCTGCAAGTAATTTCTTTTATAGCACTATATTAGTGCTGCAGGAACCATTCTTGGAAACATTAATATAGACATTAGTTCTTTCCTTAGTCTTACTTTAGCTTTACTGCATCAACAAACATCGATTAATTAAATGTTTATTTTCCCAAAGAAAACAAAATATAAAGACAAAAAGTGTGGATTACCGCACTTTATTAGCTACAATTCATATTTTAAAGAGTATTGCACTCATCGTTCTTTCAAACTTTAGTTCTGCCAGCTACTTCTTTTATAGCACTATATTAGTGCTGCAGCAACCATTCTTGGAAACATTATTATAGACAATAGTTCCTTCTTTAGTCTTATTTTAGCTTAAATGTTTATTTTCTCAAAGAAAACAAAATATAAACAAAAAAAGTGTGGATTACCGCACTTTATTAGCTACAATTCATATTCTAAAGAGTATTGCGCTCATCGTTCTTTACGACTTTAGTTCTGCCAGCTACTTCTTTTGTAGCACTATATCAGTGCTGCAGCAACCATTCTTCGAAACATTACTATAGACATTAGTTCTTTCTTTAGTCTTATTTTAGCTTTACTGCATCAACAAACATCGATTAGTTAAATGTTTATTTTCTCAAGGAAAACAAAATATAAAAAAAAACTGTGGATTAACGCACTTTTTAATAGCTACACTTCATATTATAAAGAGTATTGCGCTCATCGTTTTTTAAAACTTTAGTTCTGCCAGCTACTTCTTTCATAGCACTATATTAGTGCTGCAGCAACAATTCTTGGAAACATTACTATAGACATTAGTTCTTTCTTTAGTCTTATTTTAGCTTTACTGCATCAACAAACATCGATTAATTAAATGTATATTTTCTCTAAGAAAACAAAATATAAACACAAAAAGTGTGGATTAACGCACTTTATTAGCTACAATTCATATTCTAAAGGGTATTGCGTTCATCGTTCTTTAAAGCTTTAGTTCTCCAGCTACTTCTTTTCTAGCACTATATTAGTGCTGCATGGACCATTGTTGGAAACATTAATATAGACATTAGTTCTTTCTTTAGTCTTATTTTAGCTTTACTGCATCAACAAACATCGATTAATTAAATGTATATTTTCTCAAAGAAAACAAAATATAAACACAAAAAGTGTGGATTACCGCACTTTATTAGCTACAATTCATATTATAAGGGGTATTGCGCTCATCGTTCTTTAAATCTTTAGTTCTGCCAGTTACTTCTTTTATAGCACTATATTAGTGCTGCAGCAACCATTCTTGGAAACATTATTATAGACATTAGTTCTTTCCTTACTGTCTTTATTGTCTTACTTTAGCTATACTGCATCAACAAACATCGATTAATTTAATGTTTATTTTCTCAAAGAAAACAAACTATCAACACAAAATGAGTGGATTAACACACTTTAATCGTTCTTTACAACTTTGGTTCTGCCAGCTACTTCTTTTAAAGCAATATATTATTGCTGCAGCAACAATTCTTGGAAACATTATTATAGACATTAGTTCTTTCTATAGTCTTATTTTAGCTTTACTGTTTCAACAAACATCGATTAATTAAATGTTTATTTTCTCAAAGAAAACAAAATATGAACACAAAAAATGTGGATTAACGCACTTTGTTAGCTACAATTCATATTTTATAGAGTATTGCACTCATCAATCTTTAAAACTTCAGTTCTGCAAGTAATTTCTTTTATAGCACTATATTAGTGCTCCAGCTACCATTCTTGGAAACATTATTATAGACATTAGTTCTTTCTTTAGATTTATTTTAGCTTTACTGCAACATTAAACATCGATTATTTAAATGTTTATTTTCTCAAGGAAAACAAAATATAAAAACAAAAAGTTTGGATCAACGCACTTTATCAGCAACAATTCATATTTTAAAGAGTATTGCTCTCATCGTTCTTTCAAACTTTAGTTCTGCCAGCTACTTCTTTTATAGCACTATATTAGTGCTGCAGCAACCATTCTTGGAAACATTATTATAGACAATAGTTCCTTCTTTAGTCTTATTTTAGCTTAAATGTTTATTTTCTCAAAGAAAACAAAATATGAACACAAAAAATGTGGATTAACGTACTTTGTTAGCTACAATTCATCTTTTATAGAGTATTGCACTCATCAATCTTTAAATTTTCAGTTCTGCAAGTAATTTCTTTTATAGCACTATATTAGTGCTGCAGGAACCATTCTTGGAAACATTAATATAGACATTAGTTCTTTCCTTAGTCTTACTTTAGCTTTACTGCATCAACAAACATCGATTAATTAAATGTTTATTTTCCCAAAGAAAACAAAATATAAAGACAAAAAGTGTGGATTACCGCACTTTATTAGCTACAATTCATATTTTAAAGAGTATTGCACTCATCGTTCTTTCAAACTTTAGTTCTGCCAGCTACTTCTTTTATAGCACTATATTAGTGCTGCAGCAACCATTCTTGGAAACATTATTATAGACAATAGTTCCTTCTTTAGTCTTATTTTAGCTTAAATGTTTATTTTCTCAAAGAAAACAAAATATAAACAAAAAAAGTGTGGATTACCGCACTTTATTAGCTACAATTCATATTCTAAAGAGTATTGCGCTCATCGTTCTTTACGACTTTAGTTCTGCCAGCTACTTCTTTTGTAGCACTATATCAGTGCTGCAGCAACCATTCTTCGAAACATTACTATAGACATTAGTTCTTTCTTTAGTCTTATTTTAGCTTTACTGCATCAACAAACATCGATTAGTTAAATGTTTATTTTCTCAAGGAAAACAAAATATAAAAAAAAACTGTGGATTAACGCACTTTTTAATAGCTACACTTCATATTATAAAGAGTATTGCGCTCATCGTTTTTTAAAACTTTAGTTCTGCCAGCTACTTCTTTCATAGCACTATATTAGTGCTGCAGCAACAATTCTTGGAAACATTACTATGGATATTAGTTCTTTCTTTAGTCTTATTTTAGCTTTACTGCATCAACAAACATCGATTAATTAAATGTATATTTTCTCTAAGAAAACAAAATATAAACACAAAAAGTGTGGATTAACGCACTTTATTAGCTACAATTCATATTCTAAAGGGTATTGCGCTCATCGTTCTTTAAAGCTTTTGTTCTCCAGCTACTTCTTTTCTAGCACTATATTAGTGCTGCATGGACCATTGTTGGAAACATTAATATAGACATTAGTTCTTTCTTTAGTCTTATTTTAGCTTTACTGCATCAACAAACATCGATTAATTAAATGTATATTTTCTCAAAGAAAACAAAATATAAACACAAAAAGTGTGGATTACCGCACTTTATTAGCTACAATTCATATTATAAGGGGTATTGCGCTCATCGTTCTTTAAATCTTTAGTTCTGCCAGTTACTTCTTTTATAGCACTATATTAGTGCTGCAGCAACCATTCTTGGAAACATTATTATAGACATTAGTTCTTTCCTTACTGTCTTTATTGTCTTACTTTAGCTATACTGCATCAACAAACATCGATTAATTTAATGTTTATTTTCTCAAAGAAAACAAACTATCAACACAAAATGAGTGGATTAACACACTTTAATCGTTCTTTACAACTTTTGTTCTGCCAGCTACTTCTTTTAAAGCAATATATTATTGCTGCAGCAATAATTCTTGGAAACATTATTATAGACATTAGTTCTTTCTATAGTCTTATTTTAGCTTTACTGTTTCAACAAACATCGATTAATTAAATGTTTATTTTCTCAAAGAAAACAAAATATGAACACAAAAAATGTGGATTAACGCACTTTGTTAGCTACAATTCATATTTTATAGAGTATTGCACTCATCAATCTTTAAAACTTCAGTTCTGCAAGTAATTTCTTTTATAGCACTATATTAGTGCTCCAGCTACCATTCTTGGAAACATTATTATAGACATTAGTTCATTCTTTAGATTTATTTTAGCTTTACTGCAACATTAAACATCGATTATTTAAATGTTTATTTTCTCAAGGAAAACAAAATATAAAAACAAAAAGTTTGGATCAACGCACTTTATCAGCAACAATTCATATTTTAAAGAGTATTGCTCTCATCGTTCTTTCAAACTTTAGTTCTGCCAGCTACTTCTTTTATAGCACTATATTAGTGCTGCAGCAACCATTCTTGGAAACATTATTATAGACAATAGTTCCTTCTTTAGTCTTATTTTAGCTTAAATGTTTATTTTCTCAAAGAAAACAAAATATGAACACAAAAAATGTGGATTAACGCACTTTGTTAGCTACAATTCATCTTTTATAGAGTATTGCACTCATCAATCTTTAAATTTTCAGTTCTGCAAGTAATTTCTTTTATAGCACTATATTAGTGCTGCAGGAACCATTCTTGGAAACATTAATATAGACATTAGTTCTTTCCTTAGTCTTACTTTAGCTTTACTGCATCAACAAACATCGATTAATTAAATGTTTATTTTCCCAAAGAAAACAAAATATAAAGACAAAAAGTGTGGATTACCGCACTTTATTAGCTACAATTCATATTTTAAAGAGTATTGCACTCATCGTTCTTTCAAACTTTAGTTCTGCCAGCTACTTCTTTTATAGCACTATATTAGTGCTGCAGCAACCATTCTTGGAAACATTATTATAGACAATAGTTCCTTCTTTAGTCTTATTTTAGCTTAAATGTTTATTTTCTCAAAGAAAACAAAATATAAACAAAAAAAGTGTGGATTACCGCACTTTATTAGCTACAATTCATATTATAAAGAGTATTGCGCTCATCGTTCTTTACGACTTTAGTTCTGCCAGCTACTTCTTTTGTAGCACTATATCAGTGCTGCAGCAACCATTCTTCGAAACATTACTATAGACATTAGTTCTTTCTTTAGTCTTATTTTAGCTTTACTGCATCAACAAACAACGATTAGTTAAATGTTTATTTTCTCAAGGAAAACAAAATATAAAAAAAAACTGTGGATTAACGCACTTTTTAATAGCTACACTTCATATTATAAAGAGTATTGCGCTCATCGTTCTTTAAAACTTTAGTTCTGCCAGCTACTTCTTTCATAGCACTATATTAGTGCTGCAACAACCATTGTAGGAAAAACTACTATAGACATTAGTTTTTTCTTTAGTCTTATTTTAGCTTTACTGCATCAACAAACATCGATTAGTTAAATGTTTATTTTCTCAAAGAAAACAAAATATAAACGCAAAAAACTTTGAATTAACGCACTTTATTAGCAACAACTCGTATAATAAAGGGTATTGCGCTCATCGTTCTCTAAAACGTTAGTTCTGCCAGTGACTTCTTTTATAAACTATATTAGTGCTGCAGGAACCATTCTTGGAAACATTAATTTAGACATTAGCTCTTTCTTTACTCTTATTTTAGCTTTACTGCATCAACAAACATCGATTAGTTAAAAGTTTATTTTCTCAAGGAAAACAAAATATAAAAAACAAATGTGGATTAACGCACTTTTTAATAGCTACACTTCATATTATAAAGAGTATTGCGCTCATCGTTCTTTAAAACTTTAGTTCTGCCAGCTACTTCTTTCATAGCACTATATTAGTGCTGCAACAACCATTGTAGGAAAAACTACTATAGACATTAGTTCTTTCTTTAGTCTTATTTTAGCTTTACTGCATCAACAAACATCGATTAGTTAAATGTTTATTTTCTCAAAGAAAACAAAATATAAACGCAAAAAACTTTGGATTAACGCACTTTATTAGCAACAACTCGTATAATAAAGGGTATTGCGCTCATCGTTCTCTAAAACTTTAGTTCTGCCAGTGACTTCTTTTATAAACTATATTAGTGCTGCAGGAACCATTCTTGGAAACATTAATATAGACATTATTTCTTTCTTTACTCTTATTTTAGCTTTACTGCATCAACAAACATCAATTAATTAAATGTTTATTTTCCCAAAGAAAACAAAATATTAACACAAAAAGTGATTATTAACGCACTTTATTAGCTACAATTCATATTCTAAAGAGTATTGCGCTCATCGTTCTTTAAAACTTTAGTTCTGCCATTTACTTCTTTTATAGCACTATATTAGTGATACAGGAAGCATTCTTGGAAACATTGATATAGACATTAGTTCTTTCTTTGGTCTTATTTTAGCTTAACTGCATCAACAAACATCGATTAATTAATTGTTTATTTTCTCTAAGAAAACAAAATATAAATACAAAAAGTGTGGATTAACGCACTTATTAGCTACAATTCATATTATAAAGAGTATTGCGTTCATCATTCTTTAACACTTTAGTCCTGCTAGCTACTTCTTTTATAGCACTATATTAGTGCTGCAGCAACCATTCTTTGAAAAACTACTATAGACATTAGTTCTTTCTTTAGTCTTATTTTAGCTTTACTGCATCAACAAACATCGATTAGTTAAATGTTTATTTTCTCAAAGAAAACAAAATATAAACACAAAAAGTGTGGATTAACGCACTTTATTAGTTACAATTCTTATTATAAAGAGTATTGCACTCATCGTTCTTTAAAACTTTAGTTCTGCCAGCTACTTCTTTTATAGCACTATATTAGTGCTGCAGCAACCATTCTTGGAAACATTATTATAGACATTAATTTTTTCTTTAGTCTTATTTTAGCTTTACTACAAGTATAAACATCGATTATTTAAATGTTAATTTTCTAAAGGAAAACAAAATATAAACACAAAAAGTTTAAATTAACGCACTTCATTTGCAACAATTAATATTATAAAGGGTTGCGCTCATCGTTCTTTAAAACTTTAGTTCTGCCAGCTACTTCTTTTATAGCACTATATTAGTGCTGCAGCAACAATTCTTGGAAACATTACTATAGACATTAGTTCTTTCTAGTCTTATTTTAGCTTTACTGCATCAACAAACATCGATTAATTAAATGTATATTTTCTCAAAGAAAACAAAATATAAAAACAAAAAGTGTGGATTAACGCACTTTATTAGCTACAATTCATATTAGAAAGGGTATTGCGCTCATCGTTCTTTAAAACTTTAGTTCCTCCAGCTACTTCTTTTCTAGCACTATATTAGTGCTGCATGGACCATTCTTGGAAACATTAATAGAGACATCAGTTCTGTCTTTAGTCTTATTTTAGCTTTACTGCATCAACAGACATCGATTAATTAAATGTTTGTTTTCTCAAAGAAAACAAAATATCAACACAAAATGTATCGATTAACGCACTTTAATCGTTCTTTACAACTTTGGTTCTGCCAGCTACTTCTTTTATAGCACTATATTATTGCTGCAGCAACAATTCTTGGAAACATTACTATAGACATTAGTTCTTTCTATAGTCTTATTTTAGCTTTACTGTATTAACAAACATCGATTAATTAAATGTTTATTTTCTCAGAGAAAACAAAATATGAACACAAAAAATGTGGATTAACGCACTTTGTTAGCTACAATTCATATTTTATAGAGTATTGCACTCATCAATCATTAAAACTTCAGTTCTGCAAGTAATTTCTTTTATAGCACTATATTAGTGCTGCAGCTACCATTCTTGGAAACATTACTATAGACATCAGTTGTTTCTTTAGTCTTATTTTAGCTTTACTGCATCAACAAACATCGATTATTTAAATGTTTATTTTCTGAAAGAAAACAGAATATAAACATTAAAAGTGTGGATTACCGCACTTTAATCGTTCTTTAAAACTTCAGTTCTGCAAGTAATTTCTTTTATAGCACTATATTAGTGCTGCAGCTACCATTCTTGGAAACATTACTATAGACATCAGTTGTTTCTTTAGTCTTATTTGAGCTTTACTGCATCAACAAACATCGATTATTTAAATGTTTATTTTCTGAAAGAAAACAAAATATAAATACAAAAAGTGTGGATTAAAGCACTTTATTAGCTACAATTCATATTATATAGAGTATTGCGCTCATCGTTCTTTAAAACTTTAGTTCTGCATGCTACTTCTTTTATGGCACTATATTATTGATACAGGAACCATTCTTGGAAACATTAATATAGACATTAGTTCTTTCTATATTCTTATTTTTGCTTTACTGTATCAACAAACATCGATTAATTAAATATTTATTTTCTCAAAGAAAACAAAATATGAACACAAAAAATGTGGATTAACGCACTTTGTTAGCTACAATTCACATTTTATAGAGTATTGCATTCATCAATCTTTAAAACTTCAGTTCTGCAAGTAATTTCTTTTATAGCACTATATTAGTGCTGCAGCTACCATTCTTGGAAACATTACTATAGACATTAGTTCTTTCTTGAGTCTTATTTTAGCTTTACTGCATCAACAAACATCGATTAATTAAATTTTTGTTTTCTAAAAGAAAACAAAATGTAAACCCAAAAAGTGTTGATTAACGCATTTTATTAGCTACATTTCATATTATAAAGAGTTTTGCGCTCAACGTTCTTTACGACTTTAGTTCTGCCAGCTACTTCTTTTGTAGCACTATATTAGTTCTGCAGCAACCATTCTTCGAAAAATTACTATAGACATTAGTTCTTTCTTTAGTCTTATTTTAGCTTTACTGCATCAGCAAACATCGATTAATTAAATGTTTACTTTCTCAAAGAAAACAATATATAAACACAAAAAGTTTGGATTAAGGCACTTTATTAGCTACAATTCATATTATAAAGAGCATTACGCTCATCGTTCTGCCAGTTCCACCAGTGACTTCTTTTATGGCACTATATTAGTGCTGCAGCAACCATTCTAGGAAAAATTACTATAGACATTAGTTCTTTCTTCAGTTTTATTTTAGCTTTACTGCATCAACAAACATCGATTAATTAAATGTTTATTTTCTAAAAGAAAAACAAAATGTAAACACAAAAAGTGTGGATTACCGCACGTTATTAGCTACAATTCATATTATAAAGGGTATTGCGCTCATCGTTCTTTAAAACTTTAGTTTTGCCAGCTTCTTCTTTTATAGCACTATATTAATGCTGAAGCAACCATTCTTGGAAATATTACTATAGACATTAGTTTTTTCTTTAGTCTTATTTTAGCTGTACTGCATCAACAAACATCGTCTAATTAAATGTATATTTTCTCATAGAAAACACAATATAAATACAAAAAGTGTGGATTAAAGCACTTTATTAGCTACAATTCATATTATATAGAGTATTGCGCTCATCGTTCTTTAAAACTTTAGTTCTGCCAGCTACTTCTTTTATTGCACTATATTAGAAAAACATAAACAAAATATAAACACAAAAAGTTTGGATTAACGCACTTTATTAGCCACAATTCATATTATAAAGGGTATTGCGCTCATCGTTCTTTAAAACTTTAGTTCCTCCAGCTACTTCTTTTCTAGCACTATATTTGTGCTGCATGGACCATTCTTGGAAACATTAATATAGACATTAATTCTGTCTTTAGTCTTATTTTAGCTTTATTGCATCAACAAACATCGATTAATTAAATGTTTATTTTCTCAAAGAAAACAAAATATAAATACAAAAAGTGTGGATTAACGCACTTATTAGCTACAATTCATATCGTAAAGAGTATTGCGTTCATCATTCTTTAACACTTTAGTTCTGCTAGCTACTTCTTCTATAGCACTATATTAGTGCTGCAGCAACCATTCTTGGAAAAACTACTATAGACATTAGTTCTTTCTTTAGTCTTATTTTAGCTTTACTGCATCAACAAACATCGATTAGTTAAATGTTTATTTTCTCAAAGAAAACAAAATATAAACACAAAAAGTGTGGATTAACGCACTTTATTAGGTACAATTCATATTATAAAGAGTATTGCGCTCATCGTTCTTTAAAACTTTAGTTCTGCAAGCTACTTCTTTTATAGCACTATATTAGTGCTGCAGCAACCATTCTTGGAAACATTATTATAGACATTAGTTCTTTCTTTAGTCTTATTTTAGCTTTACTGCAACAATAAACATTGATTATTTAAATGTTAATTTTCTCAAGGAAAACAAAATATCAACACAAAAAGTGTAGATTAACGCACTTTATCAGCTACAATTCATATTATAAAGAGTATTGCGCTCATCGTTCTTTAAAATTTAAATTCTGCCAGCTACTTCTTTTATAGCACTATATTAGTGCTGCAGCATTCATTCTTTGGAACATCACTATAGACATTCTTTCTTTCTTTCATTCGTTCTTTCTTTAGTCTTATTTTAGCTTTACTGCATCAACAAACATCGATTTTTTAAATGTATATTTTCTCAAATTAAACAAAATATAAACACAAAAAGTGTAGATTAAAGCATTTTATTAGCTACAATTCATATAATAAAGAGTATTGCGCTCATCGTTCTTTAAAATTTTAGTTCTGCCAGTTACTTCTTTTGTAGCACTATATTAGTTCTGCAGCAACCATTCTTCGAAAAATTACTATAGACATTAGTTCTTTCTTTAGTCTTATTTTAGCTTTACTGCATCAGCAAACATCGATTAATTAAATGTTTACTTTCTCAAAGAAAACAATATATAAACACAAAAAGTTTGGATTAAGGCACTTTATTAGCTACAATTCATATTATAAAGAGCATTACGCTCATCGTTCTGCCAGTTCCACCAGTGACTTCTTTTATGGCACTATATTAGTGCTGCAGCAACCATTCTAGGAAAAATTACTATAGACATTAGTTCTTTCTTCAGTTTTATTTTAGCTTTACTGCATCAACAAACATCGATTAATTAAATGTTTATTTTCTAAAAGAAAAACAAAATGTAAACACAAAAAGTGTGGATTACCGCACGTTATTAGCTACAATTCATATTATAAAGGGTATTGCGCTCATCGTTCTTTAAAACTTTAGTTTTGCCAGCTTCTTCTTTTATAGCACTATATTAATGCTGAAGCAACCATTCTTGGAAATATTACTATAGACATTAGTTTTTTCTTTAGTCTTATTTTAGTTGTACTGCATCAACAAACATCGTCTAATTAAATGTATATTTTCTCATAGAAAACACAATATAAATACAAAAAGTGTGGATTAAAGCACTTTATTAGCTACAATTCATATTATATAGAGTATTGCGCTCATCGTTCTTTAAAACTTTAGTTCTGCCAGCTACTTCTTTTATTGCACTATATTAGAAAAACATAAACAAAATATAAACACAAAAAGTTTGGATTAACGCACTTTATTAGCCACAATTCATATTATAAAGGGTATTGCGCTCATCGTTCTTTAAAACTTTAGTTCCTCCAGCTACTTCTTTTCTAGCACTATATTTGTGCTGCATGGACCATTCTTGGAAACATTAATATAGACATTAATTCTGTCTTTAGTCTTATTTTAGCTTTATTGCATCAACAAACATCGATTAATTAAATGTTTATTTTCTCAAAGAAAACAAAATATAAATACAAAAAGTGTGCATTAACGCACTTATTAGCTACAATTCATATCGTAAAGAGTATTGCGTTCATCATTCTTTAACACTTTAGTTCTGCTAGCTACTTCTTCTATAGCACTATATTAGTGCTGCAGCAACCATTCTTGGAAAAACTACTATAGACATTAGTTCTTTCTTTAGTCTTATTTTAGCTTTACTGCATCAACAAACATCGATTAGTTAAATGTTTATTTTCTCAAAGAAAACAAAATATAAACACAAAAAGTGTGGATTAACGCACTTAATTAGGTACAATTCATATTATAAAGAGTATTGCGCTCCTCGTTCTTTAAAACTTTAGTTCTGCAAGCTACTTCTGTTATAGCACTATATTAGTGCTGCAGCAACCATTCTTGGAAACATTATTATAGACATTAGTTCTTTCTTTAGTCTTATTTTAGCTTTACTGCAACAATAAACATTGATTATTTAAATGTTAATTTTCTCAAGGAAAACAAAATATCAACACAAAATGTGTGGATTAACGCACTTTAATCGTTCTTTACAACTTTGGTTCTGCCAGCTACTTCATTTATAGCACTATATTATTGCTGCAGCACCAATTCTTGGAAACATTACTATAGACATTAGTTCTTTCTATAGTCTTATTTTAGCTTTACTGTTTCAACAAACATCGATTAATTAAATGTTTATTTTCTCAAAGAAAACAAAATATGAACACAAAAAATGTGGATTAACCCACTTTGTTAGCTACAATTCATATTTTATAGTGTATTGCACTCATCAATCTTTAAAACTTCAGTTCTGCAAGTAATTTCTTTTATAGCACTATATTAGTGCTGCAGCTACCATTCTTGGAAACATTACTATAGACATCAGTTTTTTCCTTTTTCTTACTTTAGCTTTACTGCATCAACAAACATCGATTATTTAAATGTTTATTTTCTGAAAGAAAACAAAATATAAACACAAAAAGTGTGGAATACCGCACTTTATTAGCTACAATTCATATTATAAAGAGTATTATTTAAAATTTAGTTCTGCTAGTTACTTCTTTTATAGCACTATATTAGTGCTGCTGCAACCATTCTTGGAAACAGTATTATAGACATTAGTTCTTTCCTTACTGTTTTTATTGTCTTTCTTTAGCTTTACTGCATCAACAAACATCGATTAATTAAATGTTTATTTTCTCAAAGAAAACAAAATGTAAACACAAAAAGTGTGGATTACCGCACGTTATTAGCTACAATTCATATTATAAAGGGTATTGCGCTCATCGTTCTTTAAAACTTTAGTTTTGCCAGCTTCTTCTTTTATAGCACTATATTAATGCTGAAGCAACCATTCTTGGAAATATTACTATAGACATTAGTTTTTTCTTTAGTCTTATTTTAGCTGTACTGCATCAACAAACATCGTCTAATTAAATGTATATTTTCTCATAAAAAACACAATATAAATACAAAAAGTGAGGATTAAAGCACTTTATTAGCTACAATTCATATTATATAGAGTATTGCGCTCATCGTTCTTTAAAACTTTAGTTCTGCCAGCTACTTCTTTTATAGCACTATAGTAGTGCTGCAGCAACCATTCTTGGAAACATTATTATAGACATTAGTTCTTTCTTTAGTCTTATTTTAGCTTAAATGTTTATTTTCTCAAAGAAAACAAAATATAAACACAAAAAGTGTGGACTACCTCACTTTATTAGCTTCAATTCATATTATAAAGAGTATTGCGCTCATCGTTCTTTAAAACTTTAGTTCTGCCAGCTACTTCTTTTATAGCACTATATTAGTGCTGCAGCAACCATTGTAGGAAATATTACTATAGACATTAGTTCTTTCTTCAGTCTTATTCTAGCTTTACTGCATCAACAAACATCGATTAATTAAATGTTTATTTACTCAAAGAAAAAATAATTAATCACGAAAAGTGTGGATTACCGCACTTTATTAGCTACAATTCATATTATAAGGGGTATTGCGCTCATCGTTCTTTATAACTTTAGTTCTGCCAGCTACTTCTTTTATAGCACTATATTAGTGCTGCAGCAACAATTCTTGGAAACATTACTATGGACATTAGTTCTTTCTTTAGTCTTATTTTAGCTTTACTGCATCAACAAACATCGATTAATTAAATGTATATTTTCTCTAAGAAAACAAAATATAAACACAAAAAGTGTGGATTAACGCACTTTATTAGCTACAATTCATATTCTAAAGGGTATTGCGCTCATCGTTCTTTAAAGCTTTAGTTCTCCAGCTACTTCTTTTCTAGCACTATATTAGTGCTGCATGGACCATTCTTGGAAACATTACTATAGACATTAGTTCTTTCTTTAGTCTTATTTTAGCTTTACTGCATCAACAAACATCGATTAATTAAATGTATATTTTCTCAAAGAAAACAAAATATAAACACAAAAAGTGTGGATTACCGCACTTTATTAGCTACAATTCATATTATAAGGGGTATTGCGCTCATCGTTCTTTAAATCTTTAGTTCTGCCAGTTACTTCTTTTATAGCACTATATTAGTGCTGCAGCAACCATTCTTGGAAACATTATTATAGACATTAGTTCTTTCCTTACTGTCTTTATTGTCTTACTTTTGCTATACTGCATCAACAAACATCGATTAATTTAATGTTTATTTTCTCAAAGAAAACAAACTATCAACACAAAATGAGTGGATTAACACACTTTAATCGTTCTTTACAACTTTGGTTCTGCCAGCTACTTCTTTTAAAGCAATATATTATTGCTGCAGCAACAATTCTTGGAAACATTATTATAGACATTAGTTCTTTCTATAGTCTTATTTTAGCTTTACTGTTTCAACAAACATCGATTAATTAAATGTTTATTTTCTCAAAGAAAACAAAATATGAACACAAAAAATGTGGATTAACGCACTTTGTTATCTACAATTCATATTTTATAGAGTATTGCACTCATCAATCTTTAAAACTTCAGTTCTGCAAGTAATTTCTTTTATAGCACTATATTAGTGCTCCAGCTACCATTCTTGGAAACATTATGATAGACATTAGTTCTTTCTTTAGATTTATTTTAGCTTTACTGCAACATTAAACATCGATTATTTAAATGTTTATTTTCTCAAGGAAAACAAAATATAAAAACAAAAAGTTTGGATCAACGCACTTTATCAGCAACAATTCATATTTTAAAGAGTATTGCTCTCATCGTTCTTTCAAACTTTAGTTCTGCCAGCTACTTCTTTTATAGCACTATATTAGTGCTGCAGCAACCATTCTTGGAAACATTATTATAGACAATAGTTCCTTCTTTAGTCTTATTTTAGCTTAAATGTTTATTTTCTCAAAGAAAACAAAATATGAACACAAAAAATGTGGATTAACGCACTTTGTTAGCTACAATTCATATTTTATAGAGTATTGCACTCATCAATCTTTAAATTTTCAGTTCTGCAAGTAATTTCTTTTATAGCACTATATTAGTGCTGCAGGAACCATTCTTGGAAACATTAATATAGACATTAGTTCTTTCCTTAGTCTTACTTTAGCTTTACTGCATCAACAAACATCGATTAATTAAATGTTTATTTTCCCAAAGAAAACAAAATATAAAGACAAAAAGTGTGGATTACCGCACTTTATTAGCTACAATTCATATTTTAAAGAGTATTGCACTCATCGTTCTTTCAAACTTTAGTTCTGCCAGCTACTTCTTTTATAGCACTATATTAGTGCTGCAGCAACCATTCTTGGAAACATTATTATAGACAATAGTTCCTTCTTTAGTCTTATTTTAGCTTAAATGTTTATTTTCTCAAAGAAAACAAAATATAAACAAAAAAAGTGTGGATTACCGCACTTTATTAGCTACAATTCATATTATAAAGAGTATTGCGCTCATCGTTCTTTACGACTTTAGTTCTGCCAGCTACTTCTTTTGTAGCACTATATCAGTGCTGCAGCAACCATTCTTCGAAACATTACTATAGACATTAGTTCTTTCTTTAGACTTATTTTAGCTTTACTGCATCAACAAACATCGATTAGTTAAATATTTATTTTCTCAAGGAAAACAAAATATAAAAAAAAACTGTGGATTAACGCACTTTTTAATAGCTACACTTCATATTATAAAGAGTATTGCGCTCATCGTTCTTTAAAACTTTAGTTCTGCCAGCTACTTCTTTCATAGCACTATATTAGTGCTGCAACAACCATTGTAGGAAAAACTTTTATAGACATTAGTTCTTTCTTTAGTCTTATTTTAGCTTTACTGCATCAACAAACATCGATTAGTTAAATGTTTATTTTCTCAAAGAAAACAAAATATAATCGCAAAAAACTTTGGATTAACGCACTTTATTAGCAACAACTCGTATAATAAAGGGTATTGCGCTCATCGTTCTCTAAAACTTTAGTTCTGCCAGTGACTTCTTTTATAAACTATATTAGTGCTGCAGGAACCATTCTTGGAAACATTAATATAGACATTATTTCTTTCTTTACTCTTATTTTAGCTTTACTGCATCAACAAACATCAATTAATTAAATGTTTATTTTCCCAAAGAAAACAAAATATTAACACAAAAAGTGATTATTAACGCACTTTATTAGCTACAATTCATATTCTAAAGAGTATTGCGCTCATCGTTCTTTAAAACTTTAGTTCTGCCATTTACTTCTTTTATAGCACTATATTAGTGATACAGGAAGCATTCTTGGAAACATTGATATAGACATTAGTTCTTTCTTTAGTCTTATTTTAGCTTAACTGCATCAACAAACATCGATTAATTAATTGTTTATTTTCTCTAAGAAAACAAAATATAAATACAAAAAGTGTGGATTAACGCACTTATTAGCTACAATTCATATTATAAAGAGTATTGCGTTCATCATTCTTCAACACTTTAGTCCTGCTAGCTACTTCTTTTATAGCACTATATTAGTGCTGCAGCAACCATTCTTTGAAAAACTACTATAGACATTAGTTCTTTCTTTAGTCTTATTTTAGCTTTACTGCATCAACAAACATCGATTAGTTAAATGTTTATTTTCTCAAAGAAAACAAAATATAAACACAAAAAGTGTGGATTAACGCACTTTATTAGTTACAATTCTTATTATAAAGAGTATTGCACTCATCGTTCTTTAAAACTTTAGTTCTGCCAGCTACTTCTTTTATAGCACTATATTAGTGCTGCAGCAACCATTCTTGGAAACATTATTATAGACATTAATTTTTTCTTTAGTCTTATTTTAGCTTTACTGCAACTATAAACATCGATTATTTAAAAGTTTAGATTTCTAAAGGAAAACAAAATATAAACACAAAAAGTTTAAATTAACGCACTTCATTTGCAACAATTCATATTATAAAGGGTATTGCGCTTATCGTTCTTTAAAACTTTAGTTCTGCCAGCTACTTCTTTTATAGCACTATATTAGTGCTGCAGGAACCATTCTTGGAAACATTAATATAGACATTAGTTCTTTCTTTAGTCTTATTTTAGCTTAAATATTTATTTGCTCAAAGAAAACAAAATATAAACACAAAAAGTGTGGATTAACGCACTTATTAGCTACAATTCATATTATAAAGAGTATTGCGCTCATCGTTCTTTACAACTTTACTTCTGCCAGCTACTTCTTTTATAGCACTATATTAGTGCTGCAGCAACCATTGTAGGAAACATTAGTTCTTTCTTCCGTCTTATTTTAGCTTAACTGCAACAATAAACATACATTATTTAAATGTTTATTTTCTCAAGGAAAACAAAATATAAAAACAAAAAAGTGTGGATTAACGCACTTTATTAGCTTCAATTCATATTATAAAGAGTATTGCGCTCATCGTTCTGCCAGTTCTGCCAGTGACTTCTTTTATGGCACTATATTAGTGCTGCAGCAACAATTGTAGCAAACATTACTATAGACATTAGTTCTTTCTTTAGTCTTGTTTTAGCTTTACTGCATCAACAAACATCGATTAATTAAATGTTTGTTTTTTAAAAGAAAACAAAATATAAACCCAAAAAGTGTTGATTAACGCACTTTATTAGCTACATTTCATATTATAAAGAGTATTGCGCTCATCGTTCATTAAGACTTTAGTTCTGCCAGCTACTTCTTTTATAGCACTATATTAGTTCTGCAGCAACCATTCTTCGAACTATTACTATAGACATTAGTTTTTTCTTTAGTCTTATTTTAGCTTTACTGCATCAACAAACATCGATTAATTAAATGTATATTTTCTCTAAGAAAACAAAATATAAACACAAAAAGTGTGGATTAACGCACTTTATTAGCTACAATTCATATTCTAAAGGGTATTGCGCTCATCGTTCTTTAAAGCTTTAGTTCTCCAGCTACTTCTTTTCTAGCACTATATTAGTGCTGCATGGACCATTCTTGGAAACATTAATATAGACATTAGTTCTTTCTTTAGTCTTATTTTAGCTTTACTGCATCAACAAACATCGATTAATTAAATGTATATTTTCTCAAAGAAAACAAAATATAAACACAAAAAGTGTGGATTACCGCACTTTATTAGCTACAATTCATATTATAAGGGGTATTGCGCTCATCGTTCTTTAAATCTTTAGTTCTGCCAGTTACTTCTTTTATAGCACTATATTAGTGCTGCAGCAACCATTCTTGGAAACATTATTATAGACATTAGTTCTTTCCTTACTGTCTTTATTGTCTTACTTTAGCTATACTGCATTAACAAACATCGATTAATTTAATGTTTATTTTCTCAAAGAAAACAAACTATCAACACAAAATGAGTGGATTAACACACTTTAATCGTTCTTTACAACTTTGGTTCTGCCAGCTACTTCTTTTAAAGCAATATATTATTGCTGCAGCAACAATTCTTGGAAACATTATTATAGACATTAGTTCTTTCTATAGTCTTATTTAAGCTTTACTGTTTCAACAAACATCGATTAATTAAATGTTTATTTTCTCAAAGAAAACAAAATATGAACACAAAAAATGTGGATTAACGCACTTTGTTAGCTACAATTAATATTTTATAGAGTATTGCACTCATCAATCTTTAAAACTTCAGTTCTGCAAGTAATTTCTTTTATAGCACTATATTAGTGCTCCAGCTACCATTCTTGGAAACATTATTATAGACATTAGTTCTTTCTTTAGATTTATTTTAGCTTTACTGCAACATTAAACATCGATTATTTAAATGTTTATTTTCTCAAGGAAAACAAAATATAAAAACAAAAAGTTTGGATCAACGCACTTTATCAGCAACAATTCATATTTTAAAGAGTATTGCTCTCATCGTTCTTTCAAACTTTAGTTCTGCCAGCTACTTCTTTTATAGCACTATATTAGTGCTGCAGCAACCATTCTTGGAAACATTAATATAGACATTAGTTCTTTCTTTAGTCTTATTTTAGCTTTACTGCATCAACAAACATCGATTAGTTAAATGTTTATTTTCTCAAAGAAAACAAAATATAAACACAAAAAGTGTGGATTAACGCACTTTATTAGTTACAATTCTTATTATAAAGAGTATTGCACTCATCGTTCTTTAAAACTTTAGTTCTGCCAGCTACTTCTTTTATAGCACTATATTAGTGCTGCAGCAACCATTCTTGGAAACATTATTATAGACATTAATTTTTTCTTTAGTATTATTTTAGCTTTACTGCAACTATAAACATCGATTATTTAAATGTTAATTTTCTAAAGGAAAACAAAATATAAACACAAAAAGTTTAAATTAACGCACTTCAATTGCAACAATTCATATTATAAAGGGTATTGCGCTTATCGTTCTTTAAAACTTTAGTTCTGCCAGCTACTTCTTTTATAGCACTATATTAGTGCTGCAGGAACCATTCTTGGAAACATTAATATAGACATTAGTTCTTTCTTTAGTCTTATTTTAGCTTAAATATTTATTTGCTCTAAGAAAACAAAATATAAACACAAAAAGTGTGGATTAACGCACTTATTAGCTACAATTCATATTATAAAGAGTATTGCGCTCATCGTTCTTTACAACTTTACTTCTGCCAGCTACTTCTTTTATAGCACTATATTAGTGCTGCAGCAACCATTGTAGGAAACATTAGTTCTTTCTTCCGTCTTATTTTAGCTTAACTGCAACAATAAACATACATTATTTAAATGTTTATTTTCTCAAGGAAAACAAAATATAAAAACAAAAAAGTGTGGATTAACGCACTTTATTAGCTTCAATTCATATTATAAAGAGTATTGCGCTCATCGTTCTGCCAGTTCTGCCAGTGACTTCTTTTATGGCACTATATTAGTGCTGCAGCAACCATTGTAGCAAACATTACTATAGACATTAGTTCTTTCTTTAGTCTTGTTTTAGCTTTACTGCATCAACAAACATCGATTAATTAAATGTTTGTTTTTTAAAAGAAAACAAAATATAAACCCAAAAAGTGTTGATTAACGCACTTTATTAGCTACAGTTCATATTATAAAGAGTATTGCGCTCATTGTTCTTTAAAAACTTAGTTCTGCCAACTACTTCTTTCATAGCACTATATTAGTGCTGCAACAACCATTGTAGGAAACATTACTATAGACATTTGTTCTGTCTTCAGTCTTATTTTAGCTTTACTGCAACATCAAACATCGATTATTTAAATGTTTATTTTCTCAAGGAAAACAAAATATAAACACAAAAAGGTTTTTATTAACGCACTTTATGAGCAACAATTCATATTATAAAGGGTTGCGCTCATCGTTCTTTAAAACTTTAGTTCTGCCAGCTACTTCTTTTATAGCACTATATTAGTGCTGCAGCAACAATTCTTGGAAACATTACTATAGACATTAGTTCTTTCTAGTCTTATTTTAGCTTTACTGCATCAACAAACATCGATTAATTAAATGTATATTTTCTCAAAGAAAAAAAAATATAAAAACAAAAAGTGTGGATTAACGCACTTTATTAGCTACAATTCATATTAGAAAGGGTATTGCGCTCATCGTTCTTTAAAACTTTAGTTCCTCCAGCTACTTCTTTTCTAGCACTATATTAGTGCTGCATGGACCATTCTTGGAAACATTAATATAGACATCAGTTCTGTCTTTAGTCTTATTTTAGCTTTACTGCATCAACAGACATCGATTAATTAAATGTTTGTTTTCTCAAAGAAAACAAAATATCAACACAAAATGTATCGATTAACGCACTTTAATCGTTCTTTACAACTTTGGTTCTGCCAGCTACTTCTTTTATAGCACTATATTATTGCTGCAGCAACAATTCTTGGAAACATTACTATAGACATTAGTTCTTTCTATAGTCTTATTTTAGCTTTACTGTATTAACAAACATCGATTAATTAAATGTTTATTTTCTCAAAGAAAACAAAATATGAACACAAAAAATGTGGATTAACGCACTTTGTTAGCTACAATTCATATTTTATAGAGTATTGCACTCATCAATCATTAAAACTTCAGTTCTGCAAGTAATTTCTTTTATAGCACTATATTAGTGCTGCAGCTACCATTCTTGGAAACATTACTATAGACATCAGTTGTTTCTTTAGTCTTATTTTAGCTTTACTGCATCAACAAACATCGATTATTTAAATGTTTATTTTCTGAAAGAAAACAAAATATAAACATTAAAAGTGTGGATTACCGCACTTTAATCGTTCTTTACAACTTTGGTTCTGCCAGCTACTTCTTTTATAGCACTATATTATTGCTGCAGCAACAATTCTTGGAAACATTACTATAGACATTAGTTCTTTCTATAGTCTTATTTTTGCTTTACTGTATCAACAAACATCGATTAATTAAATGTTTATTTTCTCAAAGAAAACAAAATATGAACACAAAAAATGTGGATTAACGCACTTTGTTAGCTACAATTCACATTTTATAGAGTATTGCACTCATCAATCTTTAAAACTTCAGTTCTGCAAGTAATTTCTTTTATAGCACTATATTAGTGCTGCAGCTACCATTCTTGGAAACATTACTATAGACATCAGTTGTTTCTTTAGTCTTATTTTAGCTTTACTGCATCAACAAACATCGATTATTTAAATGTTTATTTTCTGAAAGAAAACAAAATATAAATACAAAAAGTGTGGATTAAAGCACTTTATTAGCTACAATTCATATTATATAGAGTATTGCGCTCATCATTCTTTAAAACTTTAGTTCTGCATGCTACTTCTTTTATGGCACTATATTATTGATACAGGAACCATTCTTGGAAACATTAATATAGACATTAGTTCTTTCTATATTCTTATTTTTGCTTTACTGTATCAACAAACATCGATTAATTAAATGTTTATTTTCTCAAAGAAAACAAAATATGAACACAAAAAATGTGGATTAACGCACTTTGTTAGCTACAATTCACATTTTATAGAGTATTGCACTCATCAATCTTTAAAACTTCAGTTCTGCAAGTAATTTCTTTTATAGCACTATATTAGTGCTGCAGCTACCATTCTTGGAAACATTACTATAGACATTAGTTCTTTCTTTAGTCTTATTTTAGCTTTACTGCATCAACAAACATCGATTAATTAAATTTTTGTTTTCTAAAAGAAAACAAAATGTATACCCAAAAAGTGTTGATTAACGCATTTTATTAGCTACATTTCATTTTATAAAGAGTTTTGCGCTGAACGTTCTTTACGACTTTAGTTCTGCCAGCTACTTCTTTTGTAGCACTATATTAGTTCTGCAGCAACCATTCTTCGAAACATTACTATAGACATTAGTTCTTTCTTTAGTCTTATTTTAGCTTTACTGCATCAGCAAACATCGATTAATTAAATGTTTACTTTCTCAAAGAAAACAATATATAAACACAAAAAGTTTGGATTAAGGCACTTTACTAGCTACAATTCATATTATAAAGAGCATTACGCTCATCGTTCTGCCAGTTCCACCAGTGACTTCTTTTATGGCACTATATTAGTGCTGCAGCAACCATTCTAGGAAAAATTACTATAGACATTAGTTCTTTCTTCAGTTTTATTTTAGCTTTACTGCATCAACAAACATCGATTAATTAAATGTTTATTTTCTCAAAGAAAAACAAAATGTAAACACAAAAAGTGTGGATTACCGCACGTTATTAGCTACAATTCATATTATAAAGGGTATTGCGCTCATCGTTCTTTAAAACTTTAGTTTTGCCAGCTTCTTCCTTTATAGCACTATATTAATGCTGAAGCAACCATTCTTGGAAATATTACTATAGACATTAGTTTTTTCTTTAGTCTTATTTTAGCTGTACTGCATCAACAAACATCGTCTAATTAAATGTATATTTTCTCATAGAAAACACAATATAAATACAAAAAGTGTGGATTAAAGCACTTTATTAGCTACAATTCATATTATATAGAGTATTGCGCTCATCGTTCTTTAAAACTTTAGTTCTGCCAGCTACTTCTTTTATTGCACTATATTAGAAAACATAAACAAAATATAAACACAAAAAGTTTGGATTAACGCACTTTATTAGCCACAATTCATATTATAAAGGGTATTGCGCTCATCGTTCTTTAAAACTTTAGTTCCTCCAGCTACTTCTTTTCTAGCACTATATTTGTGCTGCATGGACCATTCTTGGAAACATTAATATAGACATTAATTCTGTCTTTAGTCTTATTTTAGCTTTACTGCATCAACAAACATCGATTAATTAAATGTTTATTTTCTCAAAGAAAACAAAATATAAACACAAAAAGTGTGGATTAACGCACTTTATTAGTTACAATTCATATTATAAAGAGTATTGCGCTCATCGTTCTTTAAAACTTTAGTTCTGCAAGCTACTTCTTTTATAGCACTATATTAGTGCTGCAGCAACCATTCTTGGAAACATTACTATAGACATTAGTTCTTTCTTTAGTCTTATTTTAGCTTTACTGCAACAATAAACATTGATTATTTAAATGTTAATTTTCTCAAGGAAAACAAAATATCAACACAAAATGTGTGGATTAACGCACTTTAATCGTTCTTTACAACTTTGGTTCTGCAAGCTACTTCATTTATAGCACTATATTATTGCTGCAGCACCAATTCTTGGCAACATTACTATAGACATTAGTTCTTTCTATAGTCTTATTATAGCTTTACTGTTTCAACAAACATCGATTAATTAAATGTTTATTTTCTCAAAGAAAACAAAATATGAACACAAAAAATGTGGATTGACCCACTTTGTTAGCTACAATTCATATTTTATAGTGTATTGCACTCATCAATCTTTAAAACTTCAGTTCTGCAAGTAATTTCTTTTATAGCACTATATTAGTGCTGCAGCTACCATTCTTGGAAACATTACTATAGACATCAGTTTTTTCCTTTTTCTTACTTTAGCTTTACTGCATCAACAAACATCGATTATTTAAATGTTTATTTTCTGAAAGAAAACAAAATATAAACACAAAAAGTGTGGAATACCGCACTTTATTAGCTACAATTCATATTATAAAGAGTATTATTTAAAATTTAGTTCTGCTAGTTACTTCTTTTATAGCACTATATTAGTGCTGCGGCAACCATTCTTGGAAACAGTATTATAGACATTAGTTCTTTCCTTACTGTTTTCATTGTCTTACTTTAGCTTTACTGCATCAACAAACATCGATTAATTAAATGTTTATTTTCTCAAAGAAAACAAAATGTAAACACAAAAAGTGTGGATTACCGCACGTTATTAGCTACAATTCATATTATAAAGGGTATTGCGCTCATCGTTCTTTAAAACTTTAGTTTTGCCAGCTTCTTCTTTTATAGCACTATATTAATGCTGAAGCAACCATTCTTGGAAATATTACTATAGACATTAGTTTTTTCTTTAGTCTTATTTTAGCTGTACTGCATCAACAAACATCGTCTAATTAAATGTATATTTTCTCATAGAAAACACAATATAAATACAAAAAGTGAGGATTAAAGCACTTTATTAGCTACAATTCATATTATATAGAGTATTGCGCTCATCGTTCTTTAAAACTTTAGTTCTGCCAGCTACTTCTTTTATTGCACTATATTAGAAAACATAAACAATATATAAACACAAAAAGTTTGGATTAACGCACTTTATTAGCCACAATTCATATTATAACGGGTATTGCGCTCATCGTTCTTTAAAACTTTAGTTCCTCCAGCTACTTCTTTTCTAGCACTATATTTGTGCTGCATGGACCATTCTTAGAAACATTAATATAGACATTAATTCTGTCTTTAGTCTTATTTTAGCTTTACTGCATCAACAAACATCGATTAATTAAATGTTTATTTTCTCAAAGAAAACAAAATATAAATACAAAAAGTGTGGATAAACGCACTTATTAGCTACAATTCATATCGTAAAGAGTATTGCGTTCATCATTCTTTAACACTTTAGTTCTGCTAGCTACTTCTTCTATAGCACTATATTAGTGCTGCAGCAACCATTCTTGGAAAAACTACTATAGACATTAGTTCTTTCGTTACTGTTTTTATTGTCTTACTTTAGCTTTACTGCATCAACAAACATCGATTAATTAAATGTTTATTTTCTCAAAGAAAACAAAATATCAACAAAAAATGTTTGGATTAACGCACATTTTTAGCTACAATTGATATTATTAAAAGTATTGCGCTCATCGTTCTTTACAACTTTGTTTCTGCCAGCTACTTCTTTTATAGCACTATATTATTGCTGCAGCAACAATTGTTGGAATCATTACTATAGACATTAGTTCTCTCTTTAGTTTTATTTTAGCTTTACCGCATCAACAAACATCGATTAATTAAAATTTTTATTTTCTAAAAGAAAACAAAATATAAACACAAAAAGTGTGGATTGATGCACTTTATTAGCTACAATTCATATTATAAAGAGTATTGCGCTCATCGGTCTTTAAAACTTTAGTTCTTCCAGCTACTTCTTTTATAGAACTATATTAGTGCTACAGCAACCATTCTTCGAAACATTACTATAGACAATAGTTCTTTCTTTAGTCTTATTTTAGCTTTACTGCATCAACAAACATCGATTAATTAAATGTTTATTTTCTCAAGGAAAACAAAATATAAAGACAAAAAAGTGTGGATTAACGCACTTTTTATTAGCTACAATTCATCTTATAAATAGTATTGCGCTCATCGTTCTTTAAAACTTTAGTTCTGCCAGCTACTTCTGTCATAGCACTATATTGGTGCTGCAACAACCATTGTAGGAAACATTACTATAGACATTAGTTCTTTCTTTAGATTTATTTTAGCTTTACTGCAACATTAAACATCGATTATTTAAATGTTTATTTTCTCAAGGAAAACAAAATATAAAAGCAAAAAGTTTGGATTAACGCACTTTATTAGCAACAATTCATATTATAAAGGGTATTGCGCTCATCGTTCTTTAAAACGTTAGTTCTGCCAGCTACTTCTTTTATAGCACTATATTAGTGCTGCAGGACCCATTCTTGGAAACATTGATATAGACATTAGTTCTTTCCTTAGTCTTACTTTAGCTTTACTGCATCAACAAACATCAATTAATGAAATGTTTATTTTCACAAGGAAAACAAAATATAAAGACAAAAAGTGTGGATTACCGCACTTTTTTAGCTACAATTCATATTTTAAAGAGTACTGCGCTCATTGTTCTTTCAAACTTTAGTTCTGCCAGCTACTTCTTTTATAGCACTATATTAGTGCTGCAGCAACCATTCTTGGAAACATTATTATAGACATTAGTTCTTTCTTTAGTCTTATTTTAGCTTAAATGTTTATTTTCTCAAAGAAAACAAAATATAAACACAAAAAGTGTGGACTACCTCACTTTATTAGCTACAATTCATATTATAAAGAGTATTGCGCTCATCGTTCTTTAAAACTTTAGTTCTGCCAGCTACTTCTTTTATAGCACTATATTAGTGCTGCAATAACCATTCTTCGAAACATTAATATAGACATTAGTTCTTTCTTTAGTCTTATTTTAGCTTTATTGCATCAACAAACATCGATTAGTTAAATGTTTATTTTCTCAAGGAAAACAAAATATAAAAAAAAACTGTGGATTAATGCACTTTTTAATAGCTACACTTCATATTATAAAGAGTATTGCGCTCATCGTTCTTTAAAACTATAGTTCTGTCAGCTACTTCTTTTATAGCACTATATTAGTGCTGCAACAACCATTGTAGGAAACATTACTATAGACATTAGTTCTTTCTTTATCCTTATTTTAGCTTAACTGCATCAACAAACATTGATTAATTAAATGTTTATTTTCTCAAGGAAAACAAAATATAAACGCAAAAAATTTTGGATTAACGCACTTTATTAGCAACAACTCGTATGATATAGGGTATTGCGCTCATCGTTCTCTAAAACTTTAGTTCTGCCAGTGACTTCTTTTATAAACTATATTAGTGCTGCAGGAACCATTCTTGGAAACATTACTATAGACATTAGGTCTTATTTTAGCTTTACTGCATGAACAAACATCAATTAATTAAATGTTTATTTTCCCAAAGAAAACAAAATATAAACACAAAAAGGGTGGATTAACGCACTTTATTAGCTACAATTCATATTATAAAGAGAATTGCGCCCATCGTTCTTTAAAACTTTAGTTCTGCCAGGGACTTGTTTTATACCACTATATTAGTGCTGCAGCGACCATTGTAGAAAATATTACTATAGACATTAGTTCTTTCTTTAGTCTTATTTTAGCTTTACTGCATCAATAAACATCGATTAATTAAATGTTAATTTTCTCAAGGAAAACAAAATATCAACACAAAATGTGTGGATTAACGCACTTTAATCGTTCGTTACAACTTTGGTTCTGCCAGCTACTTCATTCATAGCACTATATTATTGCTGCAGCAACAATTCTTGGAAACATTACTATAGACATTAGTTCTTTCTATAGTCTTATTTTAGCTTTACTGTATCAACAAACATCGATTAATTAAATGTTTATTTTCTCAAAGAAAACAAAATATGAACACAAAAAATGTGGATTAACGCACTTTGTTAGCTACAATTCATATTTTATAGTGTATTGCACTCATCAATCTTTAAAACTTCAGTTCTGCAAGTAATTTCTTTTATAGCACTATATTAGTGCTGCAGCTACCATTCTTCGAAACATTACTATAGACATCAGTTGTTTCTTTAGTCTTATTTTAGCTTTACTGCATCAACAAACATCGATTATTTAAATGTTTATTTTCTGAAAGAAAACAAAATATAAACACAAAAAGTGTGGAATACCGCACTTTATTAGCTACAATTCATATTATAAAGAGTATTATTTAAAATTTAGTTCTGCTAGTTACTTCTTTTATAGCACTATATTAGTGCTGCGGCAACCATTCTTGGAAACAGTATTATAGACATTAGTTCTTTCTTTACTGTTTTTATTGTCTTACTTTAGCTTTACTGCATCAACAAACATCGATTAATTAAATGTTTATTTTCTCAAAGAAAACAAAATATCAACAAAAAATGTGTGGATTAACGCACATTTTTAGCTACAATTGATATTATTAAAAGTATTGCGCTCATCGTTCTTTACAACTTTGGTTCTGCCAGCTACTTCTTTTATAGCACTATATTATTGCTGCAGCAACAATTGTTGGAATCATTACTATAGACAATAGTTCTCTCTTTAGTTTTATTTTAGCTTTACCGCATCAACAAACATCGATTAATTAAAATTTTTATTTTCTAAAAGAAAACAAAATATAAACACAAAAAGTGTGGATTGATGCACTTTATTAGCTACAATTCATATTATAAAGAGTATTGCGCTCATCGGTCTTTAAAACTTTAGTTCTTCCAGCTACTTCTTTTATAGAACTATATTAGTGCTACAGCAACCATTCTTCGAAACATTACTATAGACAATAGTTCTTTCTTTAGTCTTATTTTAGCTTTACTGCATCAACAAACATCGATTAATTAAATGTTTATTTTCTCAAGGAAAACAAAATATAAAGACAAAAAAGTGTGGATTAATGTGAGATTAACGCCCCAAGCCCGAATCTCAGGGTAGATCCCAGTCCCCTGGTTTGATAAAGGAATCTCACTCATACGTCAAACTGTTTCCGCTATCCCGTCAGTTGTTCTCGTATATGGTTCAAGACAGTCATCAAAGTTTCTTGTGTACTGAAGATTTTGCTGTATACTGGCTTCTAGTAACGAGATGTCGACTACTGTTTAACCGAACCATCGCACAGATAAAAGATTTGCCCGTTCAATTCGTGCACAGACACTAGAAGGATCTATCAAGATCAGAATTACTTGGCAAATCAACAAGCCAGCCAATCAATGTGTGTATGACAATTAGCAAACGAAAGAGTAAACATCGGAATGGTGCATTTATAGCCCATTTGATATGCTTGCTGCCGATAATGAATCAATAAATTCTGAAACTGAACCACAAGCAGCAAAGCTGGACAATCGCCCGAGTTGGCAACAACATTCTTGATGCCCACCTACCCTTACCGCAGACGTCAAACAAAGGGAATTCGCCAGTCAAATTGAGCCTAGAAGTCGTGCAAAATCGAATGACAGAAGTTTTTCTCTCCAAAGCGAAGGAACACGTGAACCCAAGCATCCCCGCCCCAAGCAGATCCAGTTGCCACCCCCCTCACACAGAGCCTGAAACAGCCATGTAAGCCACAACAGCCACTGCAGTTCCATTTGTCCTTTAACCAAGGTAACATTCCTTCTTTATTTCAGTTGCCTCGTCGCCCATTGCCTCGTTGCTCATTATTGCACTTTCCCGACGTTACGCCTAAAAGATTTATATCGAATTGATCACCTCTCTGTTTTCATCAGCAAAAAAAAAAAAAAAAAACAATGTATAAAAGCCTGAACATTTTTTATATGGCGAGCAAGGAGACATAGATATGAGTTCTTGTATGGTGCATTCTTTAACCCTTTCTCGCCCCCCCCCCCCTTCTTGGCTCCTCGATTTTTTGCACACCTAGAATACCCTTGCTTGGCTAAGCCACATCAACAAATTTCAGGCGTGACATACTGTGTCAGCACTGTGAGGGTCCCAATAGCTTAGGCCTCACGAGTAGGCCTGCAACTCAAATGTCATGTGTCTGATCACTTTGTGGCACACAGCGTAAATCAAAGCTACAAGACGGGAACACCATCCCTCCCAGGGCACCATTTTTTTTTTCAAGGCAACTAATTCACCAGCAAACCCCCCTTCTCTATTGCCAGTAACCCCCCTCTTATTTTTCAGGTAAAAAACGCCTACCCCATTATTGCGTCAATATTTAGTCGCCTGTTCTTTATCAATCACCAGATTCGTGTTTATCTGTGTTTTTATGAGGGTCATTGAAGCCCGGAATCTTTTCAAATATTGCAGATAATTGTCCGTCTTCGTCCATGCGGAGTGGTGCCACATTATTAAAAAACACATCATTAAATTTACTCCCATGGTGACCGAACTGTCTTCACCAAAGGGTTTAGATGCGCTCTCTCTCTGCAGTTTCCGTGTATTTCAAAACCTGGAATTTTCGGTTTTCATTTGCGTCTAGCTTTACTCACGGCTAAATTAAACCATGACTATGATTTACGTAAGAGCACATCCGGCGATACATAATATGGTTTCATACCTCTCCAGCAAATACAAAATAGTTGAATACATTTATTTATTATTCATTTAGTTATAATTATCATATTATCATTCGATATTCCTATTTATTACCTAAATGTTTCGATTTTATTACCATTTAATTTTGTTATTTAATTGTGTTGTTGGTCAGGGACCCGCCGTTGTTCTTCTGCGCCTTCCGCGAGGTTCTTATTGAGCGTTTTACACAGTCATCCGGATACATACACCCCTATGGTTATGAAACACAACTGCAAGGTCATGGTCTGTACCATGGGTCTACGCCCACCCCTGTCTTCCCTCCAGTCTCGTTTTGTAATGCAAATAAGAAATCCTTGATAGATCACCCTGATAGGCAGAATACTTTCATACCTGGAAGGAAAGTTATCAGATCGTTGAGCCTTTAACTATCCCACCAACTGCTCATTTTCACTGCTGTTTCAAGGGATGTCGGCTTTGGTTCCCTCAACAACAATCAATGGGTGTGTGCACCTGTATGTGAACGAACTGAAATCGATCCACTGGAAGGAAATTTCCTTGTCTGAGTCCGTGTTGCTTGTGGAAAAATGATTTTAAATAAATTATAGGGCAAACGTTCAAACCTATAACCGCAACAAACACACGTAACCTGTGAAACGATAAATGCAACTCAAGGAGCAACAACCAAAATGAACTCCTGACTAGTGAAAAGCTGTTATACATTCTGCAAGAGAAAACGACTTACTCAACAACCCTGAAGAAAAACAAAATAATAACTTGTAGCTACAGTAAAGAGCAACGTGTAATAACCAAAACGCGTTTTGGTCGCACATTCGTCGGTTCGGCTTGTGCGAAGAACAATCTTGTACCCCCTCTCAGCGGTAACCTCAGCTTGGAAATTTGGTCAGCCCAATCTTGAAAATCATCAGAAATCATGGCCGTCTTGCGAAGATCACTCTCCATTCCTGACAATCACAGATTCAAAATCACAAGCATATACCGGGAGTCGTCAATGTCATAGCTGATTGCAAGATAAAATAAGACAATTTCTTCAGCACATTCTTCAAACTGAAGCCTGTGGCCAGTTAGGATCTAATAGAAGTTTCAAACGAGACTTGGGAACTTTAGAGCTGACCAAGTCGCGTCCAGGATGTTTGTTTTGTTTTGATAACTTAACTTGTTTTGTTTTTATAACAATAACTTGAGCTCGACCTACATTAGGCCCCCCCCCACCAGCACCAGGTTCCGTTGAGCTTTGGGGCGTATCTTGGCGTATCTTGGCGGTTAGGCCACCAAATATGGTGGCGAAAATTTACAATTTATCAGTCCTTAGGCCCGATATATAACCTTATCATCTAGTTTAGGCCTAAGTCTATATTATTTGTAGTGTAGTTCTTGTGGCTCATTATGAGTCGCCATCTTCAAAGCTTATGTTTACGAAAAGAGGCATGTCTGGTACCCTCGCTGTTGGGACAGAGGACCTGAGGGCAGGAAAAATCCCTGCAGCTGGCCTCACAAGTACCCACTACGGGGGACCAAGAAAGATGCAAAGAAAAAAAAATCAAAGGAAAAAGAAAAAGAAAAATAACACAATCAGCTGGGGCAACTGATACCTCAGGTACTTCATGGCAGGACAAAATGTACCTCCTATGCTGACCTAGGGGATCTTAAAGTTTCTTAATTGTTTACATATCGAATGCCAGATGCGACCCCAAAAGCTGCCAAACTGTGTCTCTTTTCTTAGTCCTATCTTCAGGTTCGGTGCAAAGGGGGTTCCGAAATGGTCTCAGGGCGATAGGGGAGTTAATCTGCTGTTTACGGAGTAAACGCACTTTTTAATAGCTACAATTCATCTTATAAATAGTATTGCGCTCATCGTTCTTTAAAACTTTAGTTCTGCCAGCTACTTCTGTCATAGCACTATATTAGTGCTGCAACAACCATTGTAGGAAACATTACTATAGACATTAGTTCTTTCTTCAGATTTATTTTAGCTTTACTGCAACATTAAACATCGATTATTTAAATGTTTATTTTCTCAAGGAAAACAAAATATAAAAACAAAAAGTTTGGATTAACGCACTTTATTAGCAACAATTCATATTATAAAGGGTATTGCGCTCATCGTTCTTTAAAACGTTAGTTCTGCCAGATACTTCTTTTATAGCACTATATTAGTGCTGCAGGAACCATTCTTGGAAACATTAATATAGACATTAGTTCTTTCCTTAGTCTTACTTTAGTTTACTGCATCAACAAACATCAATTAATTAAATGTTTATTTTCCCAAAGAAAACAAAATATAAAGACAAAAAGTGTGGATTACCGCACTTTATTAGCTACAATTCATATTTTAAAGAGTATTGCGCTCATCGTTCTTTCAAACTTTAGTTCTGCCAGCTACTTCTTTTATAGCACTATATTAGTGCTGCAGCAACCATTCTTCGAAACATTAATATAGACATTAGTTCTTTCTTTAGTCTTATTTTAGCTTTATTGCATCAACAAACATCGATTAGTTAAATGTTTGTTTTCTCAAGGAAAACAAAATATAAAAAAAAACTGTGGATTAACGCACTTTTTAATAGCTACACTTCATATTATAAAGAGTAGTGCGCTCATCGTTCTTTAAAACTTTAGTTCTGCCAGCTACTTCTTTTATAGCACTATATTAGTGCTGCAACAACCATTGTAGGAAACATTACTATAGACATTAGTTCTTTCTTTATCCTTATTTTAGCTTAACTGCATCAACAAACATCGATTAATTAAATGTTTATTTTCTCAAGGAAAACAAAATATAAACGCAAAAAATTTTGGATTAACGCACTTTATTAGCAACAACTCGTATAATATAGGGTATTGCGCTCATCGTTCTCTAAAACTTTAGTTCTGCCAGGGACTTCTTTTATACCACTATATTAGTGCTGCAGCGACCATTGTAGAAAACATTACTATAGACATTAGTTCTTTCTTTAGTCTTATTTTAGCTTTACTGCATCAATAAACATCGATTAATTAAATGTTTACTTTCTCAAAGAAAACAATATATAAACAAATAAGTTTGGATTAAAGCACTTTATTAGCTACAATTCATATTATAAAGAGCATTGCGCTCATCGTTCTGCCAGTTCCACCAGTGACTTCTTTTATGGCACTATATTAGTGCTGCAGCAACCATTGTAGCAAACATTTCTATAGACATTAGTTCTTTCTTTAGTCTTGTTTTAGCTTTACTGCATCAACAAACATCGATTAATTAAATGTTTGTTTTCTAAAAGAGAACAAAATATAAACCCAAAAAGTGTTGATTAACGCACTTTATTAGCTACATTTCATATTATAAAGAGTATTGCGCTCATCGTTCTTTAAAACTTTAGTTCTGCCAGCTACTTCTTTTATAGCACTATATTAGTTCTGCAGCAACCATTCTTCGAAACATTACTATAGACATTAGTTCTTTCTTTAGTCTTATTTTAGCTTTACTGCATCAGCAAACATCGATTAATTAAATGTTTATTTTCTCAAAGAAAACAAAATATAAAAACAAAAAGTCTTTTATTAACGCACTTTATGAGCAACAATTCATATTTTAAAGGGTATTGCTCTCATCGTTCTTTAAAACTTTAGTTCTGCAAGCTACTTCTTTAATAGCACTATATTAGTGATGCAGGAACCATTCTTGGAAACATTAATAAAGACATTTGTTCTTTCTTTAGTCTTATTTTAGCTTAACTGCATCAACAAAGATCGATTAATTAAATGTTTATTTTCTCAAAGAAAACAATATATAAACACAAAAAGTGTGGATTACCGCTCTTTATTTGCTACAATTCATATAATAAAGAGTATAGCGCTCATCGATCTTTACAACTTTGGTTCTTCCAGCTGTTTCTTTTATAGCACTACATTAGTGTTGCAGCAACCTTGCTTGGAAAAATTACTATAGACTTTTGTTGTTTCTTTAGTCTTATTTGAAATTTACTGCATCAACAATCATCGATTAATTAAATGTTTATTTTCACAAAAAAAAACAAAATATAAAGAGAAAAAGTGTGGATAAACGTATTTTATTAGCTACAATTCATATCATAAAGAGTATTGCGCTCATCGTTCTTTAAAACTTTAGTTCTGCCAGTGACTTCTTTTATACACAATATTAGTGCTGCAGCAACCATTCTTGGAAACATTAATATAGACATTAGTTCTTTCTTCAGTCTTATTTTAGCTTTACTGCATCAACAAACATCGATTAATTAAATGTTTATTTTCTCAAAGGAAACATAATATAAAAACAAAAAAGTGTGGATTACCGCACTTTTATTAGCTACATATCATATTATAAAGGGTATTGCGCTCATCGTTCTTTACAACTTTGGTTCTTCCAGCTGTTTCTTTTATAGCACTACATTAGTGTTGCAGCAACCTTGCTTGGAAAAATTACTATAGACTTTTGTTGTTTCTTTAGTCTTATTTGAAATTTACTGCATCAACAATCATCGATTAATTAAATGTTTATTTTCACAAAGAAAACAAAATATAAACAGAAAAAGTGTGGATAAACGTATTTTATTAGCAACATTTCATATTATAAAGGGTATTGCGCTCATCGTTCTTTAAAACTTTAGTTCTGCCAGTTACTTCTTTTATAGCACTATGTTAGTGCTGCAGGAACCATTCTTGGAAACATTAATATAGACATTAGTTCTTTCTTCAGTCTTATTTTAGCTTTACTGCATCAGCAAACATCGATTAGTTAAATGTTTGTTTTCTAAAAGAGAACAAAATATAAACCCAAAAAGTGTGGATTAACGCACTTTATTAGCTACAATTCATATTATAAAGAGTATTGCGCTCATCGTTCTTTAAAACTTTAGTTCTGCCAGCTACTTCTTTTATAGCACTATATTAGTTCTGCAGCAACCATTCTTCGAAACATTACTATAGACATTAGTTCTTTCTTTAGTCTTATTTTAGCTTAACTGCATCAGCAAACATCGATTAATTAAATGTTTATTTTCTCAAAGAAAACAATATATAAACACAAAAAGTGTGGATTACCGCTCTTTATTTGCTACAATTCATATAATAAAGAGTATAGCGCTCATCGATCTTTACAACTTTGGTTCTTCCAGCTGTTTCTTTTATAGCACTACATTAGTGTTGCAGCAACCTTGCTTGGAAAAATTACTATAGACTTTTGTTGTTTCTTTAGTCTTATTTGAAATTTACTGCATCAACAATCATCGATTAATTAAATGTTTATTTTCACAAAGAAAACAAAATATAAACAGAAAAAGTGTGGATAAACGTATTTTATTAGCAACATTTCATATTATAAAGGGTATTGCGCTCATCGTTCTTTAAAACTTTAGTTCTGCCAGTTACTTCTTTTATAGCACTATGTTAGTGCTGCAGGAACCATTCTTGGAAACATTAATATAGACATTAGTTCTTTCTTCAGTCTTATTTTAGCTTTACTGCATCAGCAAACATCGATTAGTTAAATGTTTGTTTTCTAAAAGAGAACAAAATATAAACCCAAAAAGTGTGGATTAACGCACTTTATTAGCTACAATTCATATTATAAAGAGTATTGCGCTCATCGTTCTTTAAAACTTTAGTTCTGCCAGCTACTTCTTTTATAGCACTATATTAGTTCTGCAGCAACCATTCTTCGAAACATTACTATAGACATTAGTTCTTTCTTTAGTCTTATTTTAGCTTAACTGCATCAGCAAACATCGATTAATTAAATGTTTATTTTCTCAAAGAAAACAAAATATAAAAACAAAAAGGCTTTTATTAACGCACTTTATGAGCAACAATTCATATTTTAAAGGGTATTGCTCTCATCGTTCTTTAAAACTTTAGTTCTGCAAGCTACTTCTTTTATAGCACTATATTAGTGATGCAGGAACCATTCTTGGAAACATTAATATAGACATTTGTTCTTTCTTTAGTCTTATTTTAGCTTAACTGCATCAACAAACATCGATTAATTAAATGATTATTTTCTCAAAGAAAACAATATATAAACACAAAAAGTGTGGATTACCGCTCTTTATTTGCTACAATTCATATAATAAAGAGTATAGCGCTCATCGATCTTTACAACTTTGGTTCTTCCAGCTGTTTCTTTTATAGCACTACATTAGTGTTGCAGCAACTTTGCTTGGAAAAATTACTATAGACTTTTGTTGTTTCTTTAGTCTTATTTGAAATTTACTGCATCAACAATCATCGATTAATTAAATGTTTATTTTCACAAAGAAAACAAAATATAAACAGAGAAAGTGTGGATAAACGTATTTTATTAGCTACAATTCATATCATAAAGAGTATTGCGCTCATCGTTCTTTAAAACTTTAGTTCTGCCAGTGACTTTTTTTATACACAATATTAGTGCTGCAGCAACCATTCTTGGAAACATTAATATAGACATTAGTTCTTTCTTCAGTCTTATTTTAGCTTTACTGCATCAACAAACATGGATTAATTAAATGTTTATTTTCTCAAAAGAAACATAATATAAAAACAAAAAAGTGTGGATTACCGCACTTTTATTAGCTACATATCATATTATAAAGGGTATTGCGCTCATCGTTCTTTACAACTTTGGTTCTTCCAGCTGTTTCTTTTATAGCACTAAATTAGTGTTGCAGCAACCTTGCTTGGAAAAATTACTATAGACAAAAAGTCTATAGTAATTTTTCCAAGCAAGGTTGCTGCAACACTAATGTAGTGCTATAAAAGAAACAGCTGGAAGAACCAAAGTTGTAAAGAACGATGAGCGTTGTTTCTTTAGTCTTATTTGAAATTTACTGCATCAACAATCATCGATTAATTAAATGTTTATTTTCACAAAGAAAACAAAATATAAACAGAAAAATTGTAGATAAACGTATTTTATTAGCAACATTTCATATTATAAAGGGTATTGCGCTCATCGTTCTTTAAAACTTTAGTTCTGCCAGTTACTTCTTTTATAGCACTATATTAGTGCTGCAGCAACCATTCTTTGAAACATTATTATAGACATTAGTTCTTTCTTTAGTTTTATTTTAGCTTTTCTGCAACAACAAATATCGATTAATTAAATGTTTATTTTCTCAAAGGAAACATAATATAAAATCAAAAAAGTGTGGATTACCGCACTTTTATTAGCTACATATCATATTATAAAGGGTATTGCGCACATTGTTCTTTAAAACTTTAGTTCTGCCAGTTACTTCTTTTATAGCACTATATTAGTGCTGCAGGAACCATTCTTGGAAACATTAATATAGACATTAGTTCTTTCTTCAGTCTTATTTTAGCTTTACTGCATCAGCAAACATCGATTAGTTAAATGTTTATTTTCTCAAAGAAAACAAAATATAAACCCAAAAAGTGTGGATTAACGCACTTTATTAGCTACAATTCATATTATAAAGAGTATTGCGCTCATCGTTCTGCCAGTTCTGCCAGTGACTTCTTTTATGGCACTATATTAGTGCTGCAGCAACCATTGTAGCAAACATTTCTATAGACATTAGTTCTTTCTTTAGTCTTGTTTTAGCTTTACTGCATCAACAAACATCGATTAATTAAATGTTTGTTTTCTAAAAGAGAACAAAATATAAACCCAAAAAGTGTTGATTAACGCACTTTATTAGCTACATTTCATATTATAAAGAGTATTGCGCTCATCGTTCTTTAAAACTTTAGTTCTGCCAGCTACTTCTTTTATAGCACTATATTAGTTCTGCAGCAACCATTCTTCGAAACATTAATATAGACATTTGTTCTTTCTTTAGTCTTATTTTAGCTTAACTGCATCAACAAACATCGATTAATTAAATGATTATTTTCTCAAAGAAAACAATATATAAACACAAAAAGTGTGGATTACCGCTCTTTATTTGCTACAATTCATATAATAAAGAGTATAGCGCTCATCGATCTTTACAACTTTGGTTCTTCCAGCTGTTTCTTTTATAGCACTACATTAGTGTTGCAGCAACTTTGCTTGGAAAAATTACTATAGACTTTTGTTGTTTCTTTAGTCTTATTTGAAATTTACTGCATCAACAATCATCGATTAATTAAATGTTTATTTTCACAAAGAAAACAAAATATAAACAGAAAAAGTGTGGATAAACGTATTTTATTAGCTACAATTCATATCATAAAGAGTATTGCGCTCATCGTTCTTTAAAACTTTAGTTCTGCCAGTGACTTCTTTTATACACAATATTAGTGCTGCAGCAACCATTCTTGGAAACATTAATATAGACATTAGTTCTTTCTTCAGTCTTATTTTAGCTTTACTGCATCAACAAACATGGATTAATTAAATGTTTATTTTCTCAAAGGAAACAATATAAAAACAAAAAAGTGTGGATTACCGCACTTTTATTAGCTACATATCATATTATAAAGGGTATTGCGCTCATCGTTCTTTACAACTTTGGTTCTTCCAGCTGTTTCTTTTATAGCACTACATTAGTGTTGCAGCAACCTTGCTTGGAAAAATTACTATAGACTTTTGTTGTTTCTTTAGTCTTATTTGAAATTTACTGCATCAACAATCATCGATTAATTAAATGTTTATTTTCACAAAGAAAACAAAATATAAACAGAAAAATTGTAGATAAACGTATTTTATTAGCAACATTTCATATTATAAAGGGTATTGCGCTCATCGTTCTTTAAAACTTTAGTTCTGCCAGTTACTTCTTTTATAGCACTATATTAGTGCTGCAGGAACCATTCTTGGAAACATTAATATAGACATTAGTTCTTTCTTCAGTCTTATTTTAGCTTTACTGCATCAGCAAACATCGATTAGTTAAATGTTTATTTTCTCAAAGAAAACAAAATATAAACCCAAAAAGTGTGGATTAACGCACTTTATTTGCAACAATTCATATTATAAAGGGTATTGCGCTTATCGTTCTTTAAAACTTTAGTTCTGCCAGCTACTTCTTAAATAGCACTATATTGTTGCTGCAGGAACCTTTCTTGGAAACATTAATATAGACATTAGTTCTTTCTTTAGTCTTATTTTAGCTTAAATGTTTATTTGCTCAAAGGAAACAAAATATAAACACAAAAAGTGTGGATTAACGCACTTATTAGCTACAATTCATATTATAAAGAGTATTGCGCTCATCGTTCTTTACAACTTTAGTGCTGCCAGCTACTTCTTTTATAGCAATATATTAGTGCTGCAGCAACCATTGCTGTAAACATTAGTTCTTTCTTTAGTCTTATTTTAGCTTTACTGCAATAATAAACATACATTATTTAAATGTTTATTTTCTAAAGGAAAACAAAATATGAAAATAAAAGAGTGTGGATTAACGCACTTTATTAGCTACAATTCATATTATAAAGAGTATTGCGCTCATCGTTCTGCCAGTTCTGCCAGTGACTTCTTTTATGGCACTATATTAGTGCTGCAGCAACCATTGTAGCAAACATTTCTATAGACATTAGTTCTTTCTTTAGTCTTGTTTTAGCTTTACTGCATCAACAAACATCGATTAATTAAATGTTTATTTTCTCAAAGGAAACATAATATAAAAACAAAAAAGTGTGGATTACCGCACTTTTATTAGCTACATATCATATTATAAAGGGTATTGCGCTCATCGTTCTTTACAACTTTGGTTCTTCCAGCTGTTTCTTTTATAGCACTACATTAGTGTTGCAGCAACCTTGCTTGGAAAAATTACTATAGACTTTTGTTGTTTCTTTAGTCTTATTTGAAATTTACTGCATCAACAATCATCGATTAATTAAATGTTTATTTTCACAAAGAAAACAAAATATAAACAGAAAAAGTGTGGATAAACGTATTTTATTAGCAACATTTCATATTATAAAGGGTATTGCGCTCATCGTTCTTTAAAACTTTAGTTCTGCCAGTTACTTCTTTTATAGCACTATGTTAGTGCTGCAGGAACCATTCTTGGAAACATTAATATAGACATTAGTTCTTTCTTCAGTCTTATTTTAGCTTTACTGCATCAGCAAACATCGATTAGTTAAATGTTTGTTTTCTAAAAGAGAACAAAATATAAACCCAAAAAGTGTGGATTAACGCACTTTATTAGCTACAATTCATATTATAAAGAGTATTGCGCTCATCGTTCTTTAAAACTTTAGTTCTGCCAGCTACTTCTTTTATAGCACTATATTAGTTCTGCAGCAACCATTCTTCGAAACATTACTATAGACATTAGTTCTTTCTTTAGTCTTATTTTAGCTTAACTGCATCAGCAAACATCGATTAATTAAATGTTTATTTTCTCAAAGAAAACAAAATATAAACCCAAAAAGGCTTTTATTAACGCACTTTATGAGCAATAATTCATATTTTAAAGGGTATTGCTCTCATCGTTCTTTAAAACTTTAGTTCTGCAAGCTACTTCTTTTATAGCACTATATTAGTGATGCAGGAACCATTCTTGGAAACATTAATATAGACATTTGTTCTTTCTTTAGTCTTATTTTAGCTTAACTGCATCAACAAACATCGATTAATTAAATGATTATTTTCTCAAAGAAAACAATATATAAACACAAAAAGTGTGGATTACCGCTCTTTATTTGCTACAATTCATATAATAAAGAGTATAGCGCTCATCGATCTTTACAACTTTGGTTCTTCCAGCTGTTTCTTTTATAGCACTACATTAGTGTTGCAGCAACTTTGCTTGGAAAAATTACTATAGACTTTTGTTGTTTCTTTAGTCTTATTTGAAATTTACTGCATCAACAATCATCGATTAATTAAATGTTTGTTTTCTCAAAGAAAACAAAATATAAGCACAAAAAGTGTAGATTACATTAAGTACAACAATTTTCCCCGGATAAAATTTCTGACAATAAACTTCGGCGAAAATATTTTCGGACACATTTTTGGTATTTCGGACAAGTAAATTTTCGGACAACATTTTGACTAGTTTTTGGATCATCTATGCAAAATCACACCAGATTTTACAATTCTTGAAACAAACACCTTCATAAAGTTTGAAATAGAGCCGTAATATGTCCTAAAGTCCCTTCTAACATAGAATGTTTTTAAACAGAATAGGAAAAGATACACTAATTGTCTTTTTTCTATTCGTATTCGGCAATTTTTTTATGCGTGCTTTAAATTGTAGTTGGCGTCATGTCATAGGCACTTTAAATCTGCTAAAGTTTCTTCTTGTTCAATGTTGTCTTTGATAGCATCATCAATTTTGACCATTTTGATATGAATTCTTTTCGAATTGCAACAGCAAAGCGAGAGCATGTACATCGTTATAGACGAATAGGACGTTGTTGTTATTTGTTCTGACCATATGTTCTGACTAATGACAATAATATTGGATTGGAAACAGTTATTTTTTTCAAAACCTTGCATGTTTGTTTATAATAATCTTAGTCTTATTTTAGCTTTACTGCATCAACAAACAACAATTATTTAAATGTTTATTTTCTCAAAGAAAACAAAATATAAAAGCAAAAAGTGTAGATTAACGCACTATATTAGCTACAATTCATATTATAAAGAGTATTGCGCTCATCGTCCTTTAACATTTTAGTTCTGCCAGCTACTTCTTTTATAGCACTATATTAGTGCAGCAGCAACGATTCTTGGGAACATTACTATAGACATAAGTTCTTTTTTTAGTCTTATTTTAGCTTTACTGCATCAACAAACATCGATCAATTAAATGTTTCTTTTCTCAAAGAAAACAAAATATCAACATAAAAAGTGTGGAGTAACTTACTTTATTAGCTACAATTCATATTATAAAAAGTATTGCGCTCATCGTTCTTTACAACTTTAGTTCTGCTAGCTTCTTCTTTTATAGCACTATATTAGTGCTGCAGCAACCATTGTAGGAAACATTAGTTCTTTCTTTAGTCTTATTTTAGCTTTACTGCAACAATAAACATACATTATTTAAATGTTTATTTTCTCAAGGAAAACAAAATATAAAAACAAAAAGTGTGGATTAACGCACTTTATTAGCTACAATTCATATTATAAAGCGTATTGCGCCGATCGTTCTTTCAAACATGTTTTCTGCGATCTACTTCTTTCATAGCACTATATTAGTGCTGCAGCAACGATTCTTGGAACATTACTATAGACATTAGTCGTTTCTTTAGTCTTATTTTAGCTTTAATGCATCAACAAACATCGATTAATTAAATGTTTATTTTCTGAAAGAAGACAAAAAATAAATACAAAATATTGGATTACCGCACTTTATTAGCTACGAATTCATATTATAAAGAGTATTGCGGTCATCGTTCTTTTACAACTTTGGCTCTGCCAGCTACTACTTTTATAGCACTATATAAGTGCTGCAGCAACCATTGTTGGAAAAATTACTATAGACATTAGTTATTTCTTTAGTCTTATTTTAGTTTTACTGCATCAACAAACATCGATTAATTAAATGTTTATTTTCTCAAAGAAAACAAAATATATATACAAAAGGTTTGGATTACTGCACTTTATTAGCTACAATTCATATTATAAAGAGTATTGCACTCATCGTTCTTTTACAACTTTGGTTCTGCCAGTTACTTCTTTTATAGCACTATATTAGTGCTGGCAGCAACGATTCTTGGGAACATTACTATAGACATAAGTTCTTTCTTTGGTATTTTTTTAGCTTTACTGCATCAACAAACATCGATCAATTAAATGTTTCTTTTCTCAAAGAAAACAAAAATTAAATAAATACAAAATGTTTGGATTACCGCACTTTATTAGCTACAATTCATATTATAAAGAGTATTGCGCTCATCGTTCTTTACAACTTTGGTTCTGCCAGCCACTTCTTTTATAGCACTATATTAGTGCTGCAGCAACGATTCTTGGGAACATTACTATAGACATAAGTTCTTTCTTTGGTATTTTTTTAGCTTTACTGCATCAACAAACATCGATCAATTAAATGTTTCTTTTCTCAAAGAAAACAAAAATTAAATAAATACAAAATGTTTGGATTACCGCACTTTATTAGCTACAATTCATATTATAAAGAGTATTGCGCTCATCGTTCTTTACAACTTTGGTTCTGCCAGCCACTTCTTTTATAGCACTATATTAGTGCTGCAGCGACCATTCTTGGAAACATTACTATAGACATTAGTTGTTTCTTTAGTCATATTTTAGCTTTACTGCATCAACGAACATCGATTAATTAAATATTTATTTTCTCAAAGAAAACAAAATATAAACACAAAAAGTTTGGGGTACCGCACTTTATTAGCTACCATTCATATTATAAAGAGTATTGCGCTCATCGTTCTTTACAACTTTGGTTCTGCCAGCCACTTCTTTTATAGCACTATATTAGTGCTGCAGCGACCATTCTTGGAAACATTACTATAGACATTAGTTGTTTCTTTAGTCATATTTTAGCTTTACTGCATCAACAAACATCGATTATTTAAATGTTTGTTTTCTCAAAGAAAACAAAATATAAGCACAAAAAGTGTAGATTACATTAAGTACAACAATTTTCCCCGGATAAAATTTCTGACAATAAACTTCGGCGAAAATATTTTCGGACACATTTTTGGTATTTCGGACAAGTAAATTTTCGGACAACATTTTGACTAGTTTTCGGATCATCTATGCAAAATCACACCAGATTTTACAATTCTTGAAACAAACACCTTCATAAAGTTTGAAATAGAGCCGTAATATGTCCTAAAGTCCCTTCTAACATAGAATGTTTTTAAACAGAATAGGAAAAGATACACTAATTGTCTTTTTTCTATTCGTATTCGGCAATTTTTTTATGCGTGCTTTAAATTGTAGTTGGCGTCATGTCATAGGCACTTTAAATCTGCTAAAGTTTCTTCTTGTTCAATGTTGTCTTTGATAGCATCATCAATTTTGACCATTTTGATATGAATTCTTTTCGAATTGCAACAGCAAAGCGAGAGCATGTACATCGTTATAGACGAATAGGACGTTGTTGTTATTTGTTCTGACCATATGTTCTGACTAATGACAATAATATTGGATTGGAAACAGTTATTTTTTTCAAAACCTTGCATGTTTGTTTATAATAATCTTAGTCTTATTTTAGCTTTACTGCATAAACAAACAACAATTATTTAAATGTTTATTTTCTCAAAGAAAACAAAATATAAAAGCAAAAAGTGTAGATTAACGCACTATATTAGCTACAATTCATATTATAAAGAGTATTGCGCTCATCATCCTTTAACATTTTAGTTCTGCCAGCTACTTCTTTTATAGTACTATATTAGTGCAGCAGCAACGATTCTTGGGAACATTACTATAGACATAAGTTCTTTTTTTAGTCTTTTTTTAGCTTTACTGCATCAACAAACATCGATTATTTAAATGTTTATTTTCTCAAAGAAAACAAAATATCAACATAAAAAGTGTGGAGTAACTTACTTTATTAGCTACAATTAATATTATAAAGAGTATTGCGCTCATCGTTCTTTAAAACTTTAGTTCTGCCAGCTACTTCTTTTATAGCACTATATTAGTGCTGCAGCAACCATTCTTGGAAACATTATTATAGACATTAGTTGTTTTTTTAGTCTTATTTTAGCTTTACTGCATCAACAAACATCGATCAATCAAATGTTTCTTTTCTCAAAGAAAACAAAATATAAACACAAAAAGTGTGGATTAACGCACTTTATTAGCTACAATTCATATTATAAAGCGTATTGCACCGATCGTTCTTTAAAGCATGTTTTCTGCCATCTACTTCTTTCATAGCACTATATTAGTGCTGCAGCAACGATTCTTGGAAACATTTCTATAGAAATTAGTTGTTTCTTTATTCTTATTTTAGCTTTAATGCATCAACAAACATCGATTAATTAAATATTTATTTTCTCAAAGAAAACAAAATATAAATACAAAATATTGGATTACCGCACTTTATTAGCTACGAATTCATATTATAACGAGTATTGCGGTCATCGTTCTTTTACAACTTTGGCTCTGCCAGCTACTACTTTTATAGCACTATATTAGTGCTGCAGCAACAATTCTTGAAGACATTACTATAGACATTAGTTGTTTCTTTGGTCTTTTTTTAGCTTTACTGCATTAACAAACATCGATTAATTAAATGTTTATTTTCTCAAAGAAAACAAAATATAAATACAAAAAGTTTGGATTACCGCACTTTATTAGCTACAATTCATATTATAAAGAGTATTGCGCTCATCGTTCTTTTTCAACTTTGGTTCTGCCAGCTACTACTTTAATAGCACTATATTATTGCTGCAGCAACCATTCTTGGAAACATTACTATAGACATTAATTCTTTCTTTAGTCTTACTTTAACTTTACCGCATCACCAAACATCCATTAATTAAATGTTTATTTTCTCAAAGAAAACTAAATATAAACACAAAAAGTTTGGATTAACGCATTTCATTAGCTACAATTCAAATTATAAAGAGTATTGCCCTCATCGTTCTTTTACAACTTTGGTTCTGCCAGCTACTTTTTTTATAGCACTATATTAGTGCTGCAGCAACCATTCTTGGGAACATTACTATAGACATTCTTTCTTTCTTTCCTTCGTTCTTTCTTTAGTCTTATTTTAGCGTTAGTGCATCGACAAGCATCGATTATTTAAATGTTTATTTTTTTAAAGAAAACAAAATATAAGCACAAAAAGTGTAGATTAAAGCACTTTATTAGCTACAATTCATTTTATAAAGAGTATTGTAGTACTATATTAGTGCGCAGCAACCATTCTTGGAAACATTACTATAGACATTAGTTGTTTCTTTAGTCTTATTTTAGCTTTACTGCATCAGCAAACATCGATTATTTAAATGTGTATTTTCTCAAAAAAAACTAAATATAAACACAAAAAGTTTGAATTAACGCATTTCATTAGCTACAATTCATATTATAAAGAGCATTGCGCTCATCGTTCTTTTACAACTTTGATTCTGCCAGCTACCTCTTTAATAGTACTATATTAGTGCTGCAGCAACAATTTTTGGAAACATTACTATAGACATTAGTTATTTCTTTAGTCTTATTTTAGCTTTACTACATCAACAAAATTCGATTAATTAAATGTTTATTTTCTCAAAGAAACTAAAATATAAACACAAAAAGTGTGGATTAACGCACTTTATTAGCTACAATTCATATTATAAAGCGTATTGCGCTGACCGTTCTTTAAAACTTTTTTCTGCCAGCTACTTCTTTTATAGCACTATATTAGTGCTGCAGCAACGATTCTTGGGAACATTACTATAGACATAAGTTCTTTCTTTAGTCTTTTTTAGCTTTACTGCATCAACAAACATCAATTAATTAATTGTTTATTTTCTCAAAGAAAACAAAATATAAACCCAAAAAGTGCGGAGTAACTTAGTTTATTAGCTACAATTAATATCATATAGAGTATTGCACTAATCGTTCTTTAAAACTTTAGTTCTGTCAGCTACTTCTTTTATAGCACTATATCAGTGCTGCAGCAACCATTCTTGGAAACATTACTATAGACATTAGTTGTTTCTTTAGTCTTATTTTAGCTTCACTGCATCAACAAACATCGATTATTTAAATGTTTATTTTTTCAAAGAAAACAAAATATAAACACAAAAAGTGTAAATTAACGCACTTTATTAGCTACAATTCATATTATAAAGAGTATTGCGCTAATCGTTCTTTAAAACTTTAGTTCTGCCAGCTACTTTTTTTATAGCACTATATTAGTGCTGCAGCAGCAATTCTTGGGAAACTTACTATAGACATTCTTTCTCTCTTACATTCGTTCTTTCTTTAGTCTTATTTTAGCGTTACTGCGTCAACAAACATCGATTAATTAAATGTTTATTTTCTCAAAGAAAACAAAATATAAACATAAAAAGTGTGGATTAACGCACTTTATTAGCTACAATTCATATTATAAAGAGTGTTGCTCTATTCGTTCTTTAAAACTTTAGTTCTGCCAGCTACTTCTTTTCTAGCACTATATTAGTGCTGCAGCAACCATTCTTGAAAACATTACTATAGACATTAGTTCTTTCTTTACTGTCTTTATTGTCTTACTTTAGCTTTATTGCTTCAACAAACATCGATTACTTAAATGTTTATCTTCTCAAAGAAAAAAAATATAAAAACAAAAAGTGTAGATAAACGCACTATTTTTAGCTACAATTCATATTATAAAGAGTATTGTAGTACTATATTAGTGCGCAGCAACCATTCTTAGAAACATTACTATAGACATAAGTTCTTTCTTTAGTCTTTTTTAGCTTTACTGCATCAACAAACATCAATTAATTAATTGTTTATTTTCTCAAAGAAAACAAAATATAAACCCAAAAAGTGCGGAGTAACTTAGTTTATTAGCTACAATTAATATCATATAGAGTATTGCACTAATCGTTCTTTAAAACTTTAGTTCTGTCAGCTACTTCTTTTATAGCACTATATCAGTGCTGCAGCAACCATTCTTGGAAACATTACTATAGACATTAGTTGTTTCTTTAGTCTTATTTTAGCTTTACTACATCAACAAACATCGATTATTTAAATGTTTATTTTTTCAAAGAAAACAAAATATAAACACAAAAAGTGTAGATTAACGCACTTTATTAGCTACAATTCATATTATAAAGAGTATTGCGCTAATCGTTCTTTAAAACTTTAGTTCTGCCAGGTACTTTTTTTATAGCACTATATTAGTGCTGCAGCAGCAATTCTTGGGAACATTACTATAGACATTCTTTCTCTCTTTCATTCGTTCTTTCTTTAGTCTTATTTTAGCGTTACTGCGTCAACAAACATCGATTAATTAAATGTTTATTTTCTCAAAGAAAACAAAATATAAACATAAAAAGTGTGGATTAACGCACTTTATTAGCTACAATTAATATTATAAAGAGTGTTGCTCTAATCGTTCTTTAAAACTTTAGTTCTGCCAGCTACTTCTTTTCTAGCACTATATTAGTGCTGCAGCAACCATTCTTGTAAACATTACTATAGACATTAGTTCTTTCTTTACTGTCTTTATTGTCTTACTTTAGCTTTATTGCTTCAACAAACATCGATTACTTAAATGTTTATCTTCTCAAAGAAAAAAAAATATATAAAAACAAAAAGTGTAGATAAACGCACTATTTTTAGCTACAATTCATATTATAAAGAGTATTGTAGTACTATATTAGTGCGGAGCAACCATTCTTAGAAACATTACTATAGACATTAGTTGTTTCTTTAGTCTTATTTTAGCTTTACTGCATCAGCAAACATCGATTATTTAAATGTTTATTTTCTCAAAGAATACAAAATATAAACACAAAAAGTGTGGATTAACGCACTTTATTAGCTACAATTCATATATTAAAGAGTATTGCGCTCATCGTTCTTAAAAATTTTAGTTCTGCCAGCTACTTCTTTTATAGCACTATATTAGCGCTGCAGCAACCATTCTTGGAAACATTACGATAGACATTAGTTCTTTCTTTAGTCTTATATTAGCTTTACTGCATCAACAAACATCCATTAATTAAATGTTTCTTTTCTCAAAGGAAACTAAATATAAACACAAAAAGTGTGGCTTAACGCATTTCATTAGCTACAATTCATATTATAAAGAGTATTGCCCTCATCGTTCTTTTACAACGTTGGTTCTGCCAGCTAATTCTTTAATAGTACTATATTAGGGCTGCAGCAACCATTCTTGGAAACATTACTATAGACATTAGTTGTTTCTTTAGTCTTATTTTAGCTTTACTGCATCAACAAACATCGATTATTTAAATGTTTATTTTTTCCAAGAAAAAAAAATATAAGCACAGAAAGTGTAGATTAACGCACTTTATTAGCTACAATTCATATTATAAAAAGTATTGCGCTCATCGTTCTTTAAAACTTTAGTTCTGCCAGCTACTTCTTTTATAGTACTATTTTAGTGCTGCAGCAACCATTCTTGGAAACAATACTTTAGACATTAGTTCTTTCTTTAGTCTTATTTAGCTTTATTGCATCAACAAACATCTATTAATTAAATGTTTATTTTCTCAAAGAAAACAAAATATAAAAGCAAAAAGTTTGGATTACCGCACTTTATTATCTACAATTCATATTATAAAGAGTATTGCGCTCATCGTTATTCACAACTTTGGTTCTGCCAACTACTTCTTTTAAAGCACCGAATTTTTGCTGCAGCAACCATTATTGGAAATTCTACTATAGACATTATTTCTTTTTTCAGTCTTATTTTAGCTTTACAGCAGAAACAAAAATTGATTAACTAAATGTTTATTTTCTCAAAGAAAACAAAATATCAACACAAAAGTGTAGATTAACGCACTTTAATAGCTACATTTCATATTGTAAAGAATATTGCGCTCATCGTTCTTTAAAATTTTAGTTCTGCCAGCTACTTCTTTTATAGCACTATATTAGTGCTGCAGCAACCATTGTAGGAAACATTACTATCGACATTCGTTGTTTCTTTAGTCTTATTTTAGCTTTACTGCATCAACAAACATCGATTATTTAAATGTTTATTTTTTCCAAGAAAACAAAATATAAACACAAAAAGTGTAGATTAACGCACTTTATTAGCTACAATTCATATTATAAAGAGAATTGCGCTAATCGTTCTTTAAAACTTTAGTTCTGCCAGCTACTATTTTCATAGCACTATATTAGTGCTGCAGCAACCATTCTTGGGAACATTACTATAGACATTCTTTCTTTCTTTCATTCGTTCTTTCTTTAGTCTTATTTTAGCTTTACTGCATCGACAAGCATCGATTATTTAAATGTTTATTTTTTCAAAGAAAACAAAATATAAGCACAAAAAGTGTAGATTAACGCACTTTATTAGCTACAATTCATTTTATAAAGAGTATTGTAGTACTATATTAGTGCGCAGCAACCATTCTTGGAAACATTACTATAGACATTAGTTGTTTCTTTAGTCTTATTTTAGCTTTACTGCATCAGCAAACATCGATTATTTAAATGTTTATTTTCTCAAAGAAAACTAAATATAAACACAAGAAGTTTGGATTAACGCACTTTATTAGCTACAATTCATATTATAATGAGTATTGCCCTCATCGCTCTTTTACAACTTTGGTTCTGCGAGCTACTTCTTTAATGGTACTATATTAGTGCTGCAGCAACCATTCTTGGAAACATTACTAAAGACATTAGTTGTTTCTTTAGTCTTATTTTAGCTTTACTGCATCAACAAACATCGATTAATTAAATGTTTTTTTCTCAAAGAAAACAAAATATAAACACAAAAAGTGTGGATTAACGCACTTTATTAGCTACAATTCATATTATAAAGCGTATTGCGCTGATCGTTCTTTAAAACTTTTTTCTTCCAGCTACTTCTTTTATAGCACTATATTAGTGCTGCAGCAACGATTCTTGGGAACATTACTATAGACATAAGTTCTTTCTTTAGTCTTTTTTAGCTTTACTGCATCAACAAACATCGATTAATTAAATGTTTATTTTCTCAAAGAAAACAAAATATCAACCCAAAAAGTGCGGAGTAACTTAGTTTATTAGCTACAATTCATATATTAAAGAGTATTGCGCTAATCGTTCTTTAAAACTTTAGTTCTGTCAGCTACTTTTTTTATAGCACTATATCAGTGCTGCAGCAACCATTCTTGGAAACATTACTATAGACATAAGTTGCTTCTTTAGTCTTATTTTAGCTTTACTGCATCAACAAACATCGATTAATTAATTGTTTATTTTCTCAAAGAAAACAAAATATAAACCCAAAAAGTGCGGAGTAACTTAGTTTATTAGCTACAATTAATATTATATAGAGTATTGCACTAATCGTTCTTTAAAACTTTAGTTCTGTCAGCTACTTTTTTTATAGCACTATATCAGTGCTGCAGAAAACGTTCTTGGGAACATTACTATAGACATTCTTTCTCTCTTTCATTCGTTCTTTCTTTAGTCTTATTTTAGCTTTACTGCGTCAACAAACATCGATTAATTAAATGTTTATTTTCTCAAAGAAAACAAAATATAAACACAAAAAGTGTGGATTAACGCACTATTGTTAGCTACAATTCATATTATAAAGAGTATTGTAGTACTATATTAGTGCGCAGCAACCATTCTTGGAAACATTACTATAGACATTAGTTCTTTCTTTACTGTCTTTATTGTCTTACTTTAGCTTTATTGCTTCAAGAAACATCGATTAATTAACTGTTTATCTTCTCAAAGAAAACAAAATATAAACACAAAAAGTGTAAATAAACGCACTATTTTTAGCTACAATTCATATCATAAAGAGTATTGTAGTACTATATTAGTGCGCATCAACCATTCTTGGAAACATTACTATAGACATTAGTTGTTTCTTTAGTCTTATTTTAGCTTTACTGCATCAGCAAACATCGATTATTTAAACGTTTATTTTCTCAAAGAAAACAAAATATAAACACAAAAAGTGTAGATTAACGCACTTTATTAGCTACAATTCAAATATTAAAGAGCATTGCGCTCATTGTTCTTTAAAATTTTAGTTCTGCCAGCTACTTCTTTTATAGCACTATATTAGCGCTGCAGCAACCATTCTTGGAAACATTACTATAGACATTAGTTGTTTCTTTAGTCTTATTTTAGCTTTACTGCATCAACAAACATCGATTAATTTAATGTTTATTTTCTCAATGAAAACAAAATATAAACACAAAAAGTGTGGATTACCGCACTTTATTATCTACAATTCATATTATAAAGAGCATTGCGCTCATCGTTCTTCACAACTTTGGTTCTGCCAACTACTTCCTTTGAAGCACTATATTATTGCTGCAGCAACCATTATTAGAAATTCTACTGTAGACATTAGTTCTTTTTTCAGTCTTATTTTAGCTTTACTGCAGAAGCAAATATTGATTAATTAATTGTTTATTTTCTCAAAGAAAACAAAATATAAACATAAAAAGTGTGAATTAACGCACTTTATTAGCTACAATTAATATTACAAAAAGTATTGCGCTCATCGTTCTTTAAAACTTTAGTTGAGCCAGCTACTTCTTTTATAGTACTATATTAGTGCTGCAGCAACCATCCTTGGAAACATTACTATAGACATTCTTTCTCTCTTTCATTTGTTCTTTCTTTAGTCTTATTTTAGCTTTACTGCGTCAACAAACATCGATTAATTAAATGTTTATTTTCTCAAAGAAAACAAAATATAAACACAAAAAGTGTGGATTAACGCACTATTTTTAGCTACAATTCATATTATAAAGAGTATTGTAGTACTATATTAGTGCGCAGCAACCATTCTTGGAAACATTACTATAGACATTAGTTCTTTCTTTACTGAATTTATTGTCTTACTTTAGCTTTATTGCTTCAACAAACATCGATTAATTAAATGTTTATCTTCTCAAAGAAAACAAGATATAAACGCAAAAAGTGTAGATAAACGCACTATTTTTAGCTACAATTCATATCATAAAGAGTATTGTAGTACTATATTGGTGCGCAGCAACCATTCTTGGAAACATTACTATAGACATTAGTTGTTTCTTTAGTCTTATTTTAGCTTTACTGCATCAGCAAACATCGATTATTTAAATGTTTATTTTCTCAAAGAAAACAAAATATAAACACAAAAAGTGTAGATAAACGCATTATTTTTAGCTACAATTCATATCATAAAGAGTATTGTCGTACTATATTAGTGCGCAGCAACCATTCTTGGAAACATTACTATAGACATTAGTTGTTTCTTTACTGTCATTATTGTCTTGCTTTAGCTTTATTGCTTCAACAAACATCGATTAATTAAATGTTTATCTTCTCAAAGAAAACAAAATATAAACACAAAAAGTGTAGATAAACGCACTATTTTTAGCTACAATTCATATCATAAAGAGTATTGTAGTACTATATTAGTGCGCAGCAACCATTCTTGGAAACATTACTATAGACATTAGTTGTTTCTTTAGTCTTATTTTAGCTTTACTGCATCAGCAAACATCGATTATTTAAATGTTTATTTTCTCAAAGAAAACAAAATATAAACACAAAAAGTGTAGATTAACGCACTTTATTAGCTACAATTCATATATTAAAGAGCATTGCGCTCATCGTTCTTTAAAATTTTAGTTCTGGCAGCTACTTCTTTTATAGCACAATATTAGCGCTGCAGCAACCATTCTTCGAAACATTTCTATAGACATTAGTTGTTTCTTTAGTCTTATTTTAGCTTTACTGCATCAACAAACATCGATTAATTAAATGTTTATTATCTCAAAGAAAACAAAATATAAACCCAAAAAGTGCGGAGTAACTTAGTTTATTAGCTACAATTAATATTATATAGAGTATTGCACTCATCGTTCTTTAAAACTTTTTTCTGCCAGCTACTTCTTTTATAGAACTCTATATTAGTGCTGCAGCAACCATTCTTGGGAACATTACTATAGACATTCTTTCTTTCTTTCATTCGTTCTTTCTTTAGTTTTATTTTAGCGTTAGTGCATCGACAAGCATCGATTATTTAAATGTTTATTTTTTCAAAGAAAACAAAATATAAGCACAAAAAGTGTAGATTAACGCACTTTATTAGCTACAATTTATTTTATAAAGAATATTGTAGTACTATATTAGTGCGCAGCAACCATTCTTGGAAACATTACTATAGACATTAGTTGTTTCTTTAGTCTTATTTTAGCTTCACTGCATCAACAAACATCGATTAATTAAATGTTTATTTTTTTCAAAGAAAACAAAATATAAACACAAAAAGTGTAGATTAACGCACTTTATCCGCTACAATTCATATTATAAAGAGTATTGCGCTGATCGTTCTTTAAAATTTAAGTTCCGCCAGCTACTTCTTTTATAGCACTATATTAGTGCTGCAGCATTCATTCTTTGGAACATTACTATAGACATTCTTTCTTTCTTTCATTCGTTCTTTCTTTAGTCTTATTTTAGCTTTACTGCATCAACAAACATTGATTATTTCAATGTATATTTTCTCAAATTAAACAAAATATAAACACAAAAAGTGTAGATTTACGCACTTTAATAAATACAATTCATATTATAAAGAGTATTGCGCTCATCGTTCTTTAAAATTTTAGTTCTGCCAGCTACTTCTTTTATAGTACTATATTAGTGCTGCAGCAACCATTCTTGGAAACATTGCTATAGACATTTGTTCTTTCTTTAGTCTTATTTTAGCTATACTGCATCAACAAACATCGATTAATTTAATGTTTATTTTCTCAATGAAAACAAAATATAAACACAAAAAGTGTGGATTACCGCACTTTATTACCTACAATTCATATTATAAAGAGTATTGCGCTCATCGTTCTTCACAAATTTGGTTCTGCAAACTACTTCTTTTAAAGCACTATATTATTGCTGCAGCAACCATTATTGGAAATTCTACTATAGACATTAGTTCTTTTTTCAGTATTATTTTAGCTTTACTGCAGAAGCAAATATTGATTAATTAATTGTTTATTTTCTCAAAGAAAACAAAATATATAAATAAAAAGTGTGGATTAGCGCACTTTCTTAGCTACAATTCATATTATAAAGCGTATTGCGCTGATCGTTCTTTAAAACTTTTTTTCTGCCAGCTACTTCTTCTATAGCACTATATTATTGCTGCAGCAATCATTCTTGGAATCATTACTATAGACATTAGTTCTTTCTTTAGTCTTATTTTAGCTTTACTGCATCAACAAACATCGATTAATTAAATGTTTATTTTCTCAATGAAAAAAAAATATAAACACAAAAAGTGTGGATTAACGCACTTTCTTAGCTACAATTCATATTATAAAGCGTATTGCGCTGATCGTTCTTTAAAACTTTTTTTCTGCCAGCTACTTCTTTTATAGCACTATATTAGTGCTTGCAGCAACGATTCTTGGGAACATTACTATAGACATAAGTTCTTTCTTTAGTCTTATTTTAGGTTTACTGCATCAACAAACATCGATTATTTAAATGTTTATTTTTTCAAAGAAAACAAAATATAAACACAAAAAGTGTAGATTAACGCACTTTATCAGCTACAATTCATATTATAAAGAGTATTGCGCTCATCGTTCTTTAAAATTTAAATTCTGCCAGCTACTTCTTTTATAGCACTATATTAGTGCTGCAGCATTCATTCTTTGGAACATCACTATAGACATTCTTTCTTTCTTTCATTCGTTCTTTCTTTAGTCTTATTTTAGCTTTACTGCATCAACAAACATCGATTTTTTAAATGTATATTTTCTCAAATTAAACAAAATATAAACACAAAAAGTGTAGATTAAAGCATTTTATTAGCTACAATTCATATAATAAAGAGTATTGCGCTCATCGTTCTTTAAAATTTTAGTTCTGCCAGTTACTTCTTTTATAGCACTATATTAGTGCTGCAGCAACCATTCTTGGAAACATTAATATAGATATTAGTTGTTTCTTTAGTCTTTTTTAGCTTTACTGCATCAACAAACATTGATTATTTAAATGTATATTTTCTCAAAGAAAATAAAATATAATAACAAAAAGTGTAAATTAACGCACTTTATTAGCTACAATTCATATTATAAAGAGTATTGCGCTCATCGTTCTTTAAATTTTTAGTTCTGCCAGCTACTTCTTTTATAGCACTATATCATTGCTGCAGCAATCATTCTTGGAAACATTACTACAGACATTAGTTCTTTCTTTAGTCTAATTTTAGCTTTACTGCAATTTTCAAAATTGGTAAAACACAACCAACATCTTAACATCCAATTTAGCCTTAATCAATCAAATGAAACAAAGTGTTTGAAAATCGTTTCATTGGTTATGGACATGTAAGCAATCAAACAATAATACATCATTTTGGGACACCCGGTAGACATTAGTTCATTCTTTACTGTCTTTATTGTCTTACTTTAGCTTTACAGCATCAACAAAGATCGATTAATTAAATCTTTATTTTCTAAAAGAAAGCAAAATATTAACACAAAAAGTTTGGATTAACGCACTTTATTAGCTAAATTCATATTATAAAATGTATTGCGCTCATCATTCTTTAAAACTTTAGTTCTGCCAGCCACTTCTTTTATAGCACTAGTTCTTTCTTTACTGTCTTTATTGTCTTATTTTAGCTTTAATGCATCAACAAACATCGATTATTTAAATGATTATTTTTCAAAAAAGACAAAATATAAACACAAAAAGTGTAAATTAACACACTTTATTAGCTTCAATTCATATTATAAAGAGTATTGCGCTCATCGTTCTTTAAATTTTTAGTTCTGCCAGCTACTTCTTTTATAGCACTATATTAGCGCTGCAGCAACCATTTTTGGAAACATTACTATAGACATTAGTTCTTTCTTTAGTCTTATATTAGCTTTACTGCATCAACAAACATCCATTAATTAAATGTTTCCATTCTCAAAGAAAACTAAATATAAACACAAAAAGTTTGGATTAACGCATTTCATTAGCTACAATTCATATTATAAAGAGTATTGCCCTCATCGTTCTTTTACAACTTTGGTTCTGCCAGCTACTGCTTTAATAGTACTATATTAGGGCTGCAGCAACCATTCTTAGAAACATTACTATAGACATTAGTTGTTTCTTTAGTCTTATTTTAGCTTTACTGCATCAACAAACATCGATTATTTAAATGTTTATTTTCTCAAAGAAAACAAAATATAAACACAAAAAGTGTGAATTAACGCACTTTATTAGCTACAATTCATATATTAAAGAGTATTGCGCTCATCGTTCTTTAAAATTTTAGTTCTGCCAGCTACTTCTTTTATAGCACTATATTACTGTTGCAGCAACCATCCTTGGAAACATTACTATAGACATTACTTCTTTCTTTAGTCTTATTTTAGCTGTACTCCATCAACAAACATCGATTAATTAAATGTTTATTTTCTCAATGAAAACAAAATATAAACACAAAAAGTGTGGATTTACGCACTTTATTAGCTACAATTCATATTATAAAGAGTAATGCGTTAATCGTTCTTTAAAAGTTTAGTTCTGCCAGCTACTTCTTTCATAGCACTATATTAGTGCTGCAGCAACCATCCTTGGAAACATAACTATAGACATTAGTTCTTTCTTTAGTCTTATTTTAGCTTTACTGCATGGACAAACATCGATAAATTTTTTTTTTATTTTTTGTCAAAGAAAACAAAATTTAAACACAAAAAGTGTAGATTAACGCACTTTATCAGCTACAATTCATATGATAAAGAGTATTGCGCTCATCGTTCTTTAAAATTTAAGTTACGCCAGCTACTTCTTTTATAGCACTATATTAGTGCTGCAGCATTCATTCTTTGGAACATTACTATAGACATTCTTTCTTTCTTTCATTCGTTCTTTCTTTAGTCTTATTTTAGCTTTACGGCATCAACAAACATTGATTATTTAAATGTATATTTTCTCAAATTAAACAAAATATAAACACAAAAAGTGTAGATTTACGCACTTTAATAAATACAATTCATATTATAAAGAGTATTGCGCTCATCGTTCTTTAAAATTTTAGTTCTGCCAGCCACTTCTTTTATAGTACTATATTAGTGCTGCAGCAACCATTCTTGGAAACATTGCTATAGACATTTGTTCTTTCTTTAGTCTTAATTTAGCTATACTGCATCAACAAACATCGATTAATTTAATGTTTATTTTCTCAATGAAAACAAAATATAAACACAAAAAGTGTGGATTACCGCACTTTATTACCTACAATTCATATTATAAAGAGTATTGCGCTCATCGTTCTTCACAAATTTGGTTCTGCAAACTACTTCTTTTAAAGCACTATATTATTGCTGCAGCAACCATTATTGGAAATTCTACTATAGACATTAGTTCTTTTTTCAGTATTATTTTAGCTTTACTGCAGAAGCAAATATTGATTAATTAATTGTTTATTTTCTCAAAGAAAACAAAATATATAAATAAAAAGTGTGGATTAACGCACTTTATTAGCTACAATTAGTATTACAAAAAGTATTGCGCTCATCGTTCTTTAAAACTTTAGTTGAGCCAGCTACTTCTTTTATAGTACTATATTAGTGCTGCAGCATCCATCCGTGGAAACATTACTATAGACATTAGTTGTTTGTTTAGTCTTATTTTAGCTTTACTGCATTAGCAAACATCGATTATATAAATGCTTATTTTCTAAAATTAAACAAAATATAAACAAAAAAGTGTAGATTAACGCACTTTATTAGCTACAATTCATATTATAAAGAGTATTGCGCTAATCGTTCCTTAAAATTTTAGTTCTGCCAGCTACTTCTTCTATAGCACTATATTATTGCTGCAGCAATCATTCTTGGAATCATTACTATAGACATTAGTTCTTTCTTTAGTCTTATTTTAGCTTTACTGCATCAACAAACATCGATTAATTAAATGTTTATTTTCTCAAAGAAAACAAAATATAAACACAAAAAGTGTGGATTAACGCACTTTCTTAGCTACAATTCATATTATAAAGCGTATTGCGCTGATCGTTCTTTAAAACTTTTTTTCTGCCAGCTACTTCTTTTATAGCACTATATTAGTGCTTGCAGCAACGATTCTTGGGAACATTACTATAGACATAAGTTCTTTCTTTAGTCTTATTTTAGGTTTACTGCATCAACAAACATCGATTATTTAAATGTTTATTATTTCAAAGAAAACAAAATATAAACACAAAAAGTGTAGATTAACGCACTTTATCAGCTACAATTCATATAATAAAGAGTATTGCGCTCATCGTTCTTTAAAATTTAAATTCTGCCAGCTACTTCTTTTATAGCACTATATTATTGCTGCAGCATTCATTCTTTGGAACATCACTATAGACATTCTTTCTTTCTTTCATTCGTTCTTTCTTTAGTCTTATTTTAGCTTTACTGCATCAACAAACATCGATTATTTAAATGTATATTTTCTCAAATTAAACAAAATATAAACACAAAAAGTGTAGATTAAAGCATTTTATTAGCTACAATTCATATAATAAAGAGTATTGCGCTCATCGTTCTTTAAAATTTTAGTTCTGCCAGTTACTTCTTTTATAGCACTATATTAGTGCTGCAGCAACCATTCTTGGAAACATTAATATAGATATTAGTTGTTTCTTTAGTCTTTTTTAGCTTTACTGCATCAACAAACATCGATTATTTAAATGTATATTTTCTCAAAGAAAACAAAATATAATAACAAAAAGTGTAAATTAACGCACTTTATTAGCTACAATTCATATTATAAAGAGTATTGCGCTCATTGTTCTTTAAATTTTTAGTTCTGCCAGCTACTTCTTTTATAGCACTATATTATTGCTGCAGCAATCATTCTTGGAAACATTACTACAGACATTAGTTCTTTCTTTAGTCTAATTTTAGCTTTACTGCAATTTTCAAAACTGGTAAAACACAACCAACATCTTAACATCCAATTTAGCCTTAATCAATCAAATGAAACAAAGTGTTAGAAAATCGTTTCATTGGTTATGGACATGTAAGCAATCAAACAATAATACATCATTTTGGGACACCCGGTAGACATTAGTTCATTCTTTACTGTCTTTATTGTCTTACTTTAGCTTTACAGCATCAACAAAGATCGATTAATTAAATGTTTATTTTCTAAAAGAAAGCAAAATATTAACACAAAAAGTTTGGATTAACGCACTTTATTAGCTAAATTCATATTATAAAATGTATTGCGCTCATCATTCTTTAAAACTTTAGTTCTGCCAGCCACTTCTTTTATAGCACTAGTTCTTTCTTTACTGTCTTTATTGTCTTATTTTAGCTTTAATGCATCAACAAACATCGATTATTTAAATGTTTATTTCTCAAAAAAGACAAAATATAAACACAAAAAGTGTAAATTAACGCACTTTATTAGCTTCAATTCATATTACAAAGAGTATTGCGCTCATCGTTCTTTACATTTTTAGTTCTGCCAGCTACTTCTTTTATAGCACTATATTAGTGCTGCAGCAACCATTCATGGAAAAATTACTATAGCTCTTTCTTTAGTCTTATTTTAGCTTTACCGCATCAACAAACATCGATTAATTAAATCTTTATTTTCAAAAGAAAACAAAATATAAACAAAAAAGTGTGGATGAACGCACTTTATTAGCTACAATTCATATTATAAAGAGTATCCCGCTCATCGTTCTTTAAAACTCTAAATCTGCCAGCTACTTCTTTTATAGCACTATATTAGTGCTGCAGCAACCATTCTCGGAAACATTACTATAGTTCTTTCTTTAGTCTTATTTTAGCTTTACTGCATCAACAAACATCGATTAATTAAATGTTTATTTTCTCAAAGAAAACAAAATATAAAAGCAAAAAGTTTCGATTACCGCACTTTATTAGCTACAATTCATATTATAAAGAGTATTGCGCTCATCGTTCTTTAAAACTTTAGTTCTGCCAGCTACTTCTATTATAGTACTATATTAGTGGTGCAGCAACCATTCTTGGAAACATTACTATAGATATTAGTTGTTTATTTAGTCTTATTTTAGCTTTACTGCATCAACAAACATCGATCATTTATATGTTTATTTTCTCAAAGAAAACAAAATATCAACACAAAAAGTTTGGAGTAACACACTTTATTAGCTACAACACATATTATAAAAAGTATTGCGCTCATCGTTCTTTACAACTTTGGTTCTGCCAGCTACTTCTTTTATAGCACTATATTAGTGCTGCAGCAACCATTCTTGGACACATTATTATAGACATTAGTTCTTCAAACATCGATTAATTTAATGTTTATTTTCTCAAAGAAGACAAAATATAAACACAAAAAGTGTGGATTAACCCACTTTATTAGCTACAATTCATATTATAAAGAGTAATGCGCTAATCGTTCTTTAAAACTTTAGTTCTGCCAGCTACTTCTTTTGTAGCACTTTATTAGTGCTGCAGCAACCATTCTTGGAAACATTACTATAGACATTAGTTCTTTTTTTGGTCTTATTTTAGCTTTACTCCATCAACAAACATCGATTAATTAAATGTTTATTTTCTCAAAGAAAATAAAATATAAATACAAAAAGTGTGGATTAACGCACTTTATTAGCTACAATTCATTTTATAAAGAGTATTGCACTCAACGTTCTTTACAACTTTGGTTCTGCCAGCTACTTCTTTTATAGCACTATATTATTGCTGCAGCAACCATTCTTGGAAACATTACTATAGACATTAGTTCTTTCTTTAGTCTTATTTTAGCTTTACCGCATCAACAAACATCGATTAATTAAATTTCTATTTTCTCAAAGAAAACAAAATATAAACACAAAAAGTGTGGATTAACGCACATTATTAGCTACAATTCATTTTATAAAGAGTATTGCGCTAATCGTTCTTTAAAAATTTAGTTCTGCCAGTTACTTCTTTTATAGCACTATATTAGTGCTGCAGCAACCATTCATGGAAACATGATTATAGACATTAGTTCTTTCTTTAGTCTTATTTTAGCTTTACTGCATCAACAAACATCGATTAATTAAATGTTTATTTTCTCAAAGAAAACTAAATATAAACACAAGAAGTTTGGATTAACGCACTTTATTAGCTACAATTCATATTATAAAGAGTATTGCCCTCATCGTTCTTTTACAACTTTGGTTCTGCCAGCTACTTCTTTTATAGTACTATATCAGTGCTGCAGCAACCATCCTTGGAGTCATTACTATAGACATTATTTGTTTGTTTAGTCTTATTTTAGCTTTACTGCATCAGCAAACATCGATTATATAAATGCTTATTTTCTAAAATTAAACAAAATATAAACAAAAAAGTGTAGATTAACGCACTTTATTAGCTACAATTCATATTATAAAGAGTATTGCGCTAATCGTTCTTTAAAACTTTAGTTCTGCCAGTTACTTTTTTTATAGCACTATACTAGTGCTGCAGCAACCATTCATTCATTTGATTTATTTATTTCATTTGATTTATTTTAGGAGGGTTGCCCTTCGGTAAAAACCGTTTTTCAAGGGGCCCTCCGATAAAAACTATTACTATACAAAAACACCAAATAAATTACCTTAACCCTAATTACAATAGAAACCATAATATTAAAAACCTATTTACAAGAATTTATTATTTATATACATATTAGAAATAAAAACAAGAAAGAAAAACAAATCCTAAGTCTCTGACAGGGGCAGAACCTGCAGCGCCAGCACCGGCAGCCCCCCGGCGACACGACAACCCGGAGCGAACAGCGATCGAAACCATGACCGCCATTCGCCCCAAGCCGGCCCGCCACCCATGGACAACCAGCGCCACCGCCGCAGGCCCCACCCCTGTAGTTATCTAAATAGATGTTTTGAAGCTATTCAGAGAGGATGCCTGCTTTGTCTCAGCTGAAAGGCTATTCCACAATTTTGCACCCCTAAAAGAGAAACATTTCTGCCCATTTGCAGATGTTTTCTTTGGTACCCTCTGGTCAGTCTCGGTGTTTCGAAGGCAACGGGTGGAGCATTGTGAATTTCTTTTGAAAAGGCTACTCAAGTATTGCGGAGCCAGGTCATTGAGTGACTTGAAGACCATTGTTTTTGACTCATTACTAATGAGTTGTTCAATGGTCTTCCAGCCCAGCCTTTCGATAAGTGGCCTGCTTGGGGAGTCAAAGCTGCTATTCGTAACAATCCTGGCAGCTCGGTTTTGAAGCTTCTGTAGCTCCTTGATTTCACTAGAACCACAACAACCCCAAACAGAACAACACTATCGAAAGTGTGGCTCAACAATACCTGTGTAAAGATTCTCAAGAGTTACCCTTGGTAAAAACTTCTTGGCATGCTTTAAAAAGCCGATGGCCCTTGAGACCTTGGCAGAGACAGCCTTTATTTGCTCTTTCCAATCTAAAGAGAAATCAATTTGGACACCAAGGTATTTTGTTTTTTGAACAACGTCAAGCTCATTGTCACGTAAGTTCAATTCCAAATTCTGATTTGTACTTTTGAGAACGTTACGTTTTTGCCTGGTAGTAATAAGCATGGCGTGTGTTTTTGCAACATTCAAAGAAAGTTTATTGCCTTGAAGCCATGTATCCAATCGCCTAAGATCATTGTTAATAGCACCATTCAGCTGAGTCATATTCAATGCCTGGTGACACAAACTGGTGTCGTCAGCATACATGGACACAGTTGAACCCTGGACGGCCAGTGGAAGGTCATTGATATAGATGAGGAAGAGAAGAGGGCCGAGACATGAGCCTTGTGGCACACCGACTTCTACATCCCCTATGTCTGAGGCAACGCCATTAACCCTGCAGAATTGTTTTCGGTTGGATAGGTATGACCTAAACGAAGACAGCTCTCGCTGCTCAACACCATAAATTTGAAGTTTTTCACAGAGGATGTCATGATCAACAGTATCAAAAGCCTTTTTCAAATCAATGAACACTAATCCCACAAGCCGTCCAAGGTCCAAGCCATTGTACCAGTCATCAGTATTTTTGAGCAAACACGTAAGTGTAGAATGAAGCCTCAGAAACCCAGATTGATCAGGGGAGAAGAGACCATTTTCTTTCATATACTGATACAGCTGGTCAAAAACAAGTTTTTCAAAGAGCCTTGAGATAACGGGTAAGACTGATATCGGACGGTAGTTTGATTTTTCAGTCTTGTCTCCATCTTTGAAAATCGGAGTAACTCTAGCTACTTTCCATGAATCCGGGAACTGGCTAGTTTCAATGGAAGTGTTAAACAAGAAAGCAAGAGAGTTTTCAATGAAAGGTAAGGCCAGTCTCAGAAAGTAGCTAGAGATATTGTCAATCCCAAAGCTCTTTGCAGTTTTAATCTTGGCAAATGCAGCCCTGATCTCTGTAACTTCAATGGTCTTGAAGTTAAACTTAGCCTTATTTGCATTGACTTCATATTCACCTGTAAGAAGAGGGTTGGGGACAGGATCAATTTTGTCTGCTAGTTCCTTGCCTATAGAGCAAAAGAAATTGTTCATAGCATCTGAAATGCCTTTTTTATGAACAGTTTCATTGCCAGCCACTTTGAGACATCTGATGTTACTGGACTTTGATCTCTTATTGAGAAGTTCATTAACTGCCTTCCAAGATTCTTTCATGTTGCCTTGGCATGCAGAGATCTTATCAGTGAAATATTGCTTCTTCAACTGAATATTCCTAGAATTGACCTTGTTGCGGACCTGCCTATATGAATCCATAAGAAATTGGGATTTTCTTTTGGAAGCAGCCTTTCTTAACTTATCCCTAGTCTGCATTAGGTCCCTAAGGTCTTTATCTATCCATGGGCAGTATTTCTCTGAAACACGCATTTCAGTTATTGGAGCATGTTTGTCTATGATCAAGGAAAATAGGTTCGACCAATTATTGACAAGAGTATTGATGTCATCTGTTTCAGTAAGCATTTGCTCCCAGCATATGCCAGAGACATCTGCCAAAAATGCATCCTCATTGAAATTTTTCATTTTGCGGGTTTTGATCATTTTATGGTCTTTTTCTACAGCACCATTGAATTTACGAATGCAGTAAACCATATAATGATCACTCATGGAAACTTCATGTACCCCTGATTTTACAATGTTTCTGGCACATGTTGTAGCAATATGATCAATAATAGAGGAAGTTGTTAGAGTGACCCTAGTTGGCGTTAGACCCTAGTTAGAGTGACCATTCTTGGAAACATTAATATAGACATTAGTTCTTTCTTTAGTCTTATTTTAGCTTTACTGCATCAACAAACATCGATTAATTAAATGCTTATTTTCTCAAAGAAAACTAAATATAAACACAAGAAGTTTGGATTAATGCACTTTATTAGCTACAATTCATATTATAAAGCGTATTGCGCTGATCGTTCTTTAAAACTTTTTTTCTGCCAGCTACTTCTTTTATAGCACTATATTAGTGCTTGCAGCAACGATTCTTGGGAACATTACTATAGACATAAGTTCTTACTTTAGTCTTATTTTAGCTTTACTGCATCAACAAACATCGATTAATTAAATGTTTATTTTCTCAAAGAAAACAAAATATAAACACAAAAAGTGTAGATTAACGCACTTTATTAGCTACAATTCATATTATAAAGAGTATTGCGCTCATCGTTCTTTAAAATTTTAGTTCTGCAAGCTACTTCTTTTATAGCACTATATTAGTGCTGCAGCAACCATTGTAGGAAACATTACTATAGACATTAGTTGTTTCTTTATTCTTATTTTAGCTTTACTGCATCAACAAACATCGATTATTTAAATGTATATTTTCTCAAATTAAACAAAATATAAACAAAAAAGTGTGGATTAACGCACTTTATTAGCTACAATTCATATTATAAAGAGTATTGTGCTTATCGTTCTTTAAAATTTTAGTTCTGCCAGCTACTTCTTTTAAGGCGCTATATTATTGCTGCACAAGAAGTGTTCCGTATCTTCAATACCATCATTTTTCGGACACATAGGATTTGTGGTATCTTTAAAGTTGTGTTTAAATTTATGAAAATTTAACTTGCTAAGACCGACTCTAAGTTGAGTTAGATAGGATAGACCTTTTGGGTCATGAATCCCATATACAGGTTTTCCAGGAGGGCGGATTTTTGATAACATTTTCAATTTGAAAACGGCAACAGATGGTGCCAGCCTAGTTTCAGGTTCAAGTTCATTCCATTCGGACAGACAATGAGGATAAAAAGTAGATTTGAACTTTGCAGTTCTTGCCCTTATTTGCCCGATGATGTCAGGTTTACGAAGAGAGTACTGAAACTGCCGAAGTGGTGGAATTGGATCCCTTGTATAGTTCGGAGTTAGGTTGTTTACAATTTTATAGAACAAAGTCAGGCGTCTACTCCACCTACGGAGACTTAAAGATTCCCATCCAAGCTCAGCGTACAACTTCTCTCTAGATGTTCCCCTCCATGTACCGGACACGGCTAAAGCGGCAGAATATTGGACGGATTCTAGCTTTTCCATTAAATTAGACAAGGTGAAATTTCCGCTGAACTCGCATTCTTTTGGGGGATCATGGTATATAACATCTCGATAGTCTAAATGGGGTCGGATATAGAGCTTGTATAGCTCGTTAAGGGTGTTCCTAGGTAGATATCTTGAGAGAAAGCTCAACATACCAATACCCTTTCTCGCTTTGGAGATAGCTGCTTTAATATGGGAAGAAAAAGACAATTTTGAGTCTAGAACGATTCCTAAATGCTTGTGTTCGACTACTTGCATCACGGGTATATTATTGAAAAGAATTTCGGGATGATTGGTTTCAGTTTTTCTCTTTGAAAATACTAATTCGACTGCTTGCTTTTAAGGGTCAGGATTAAAAGACATCCTCCAGTCATGAGCCCATATACTGATCAACTCTAAGTCATGGTTCATGTCACTGGCAGCTGTATTTGAGTCTTGCACGATAGTAAAAAGTGATGTATCATCAGCAAAAAGTTTAACATTGCACTTCAAGTCTGCTGTTAGATCATTAATGTAGACCAAGAAAAATAAAGGGCCCAGAATAGAACCCTGGGGCACTCCTGCTGAAACATCTCTCCAACTCGAGCTCTGTCCATTCAGTACAGTTCTCTGTTTGCGATTTTTAAAAAAATCTTTGATAAGACTTAGAAGTTGTCCGGAGACACCGCAACGCTTTAATGTATAGATTAGCCCATCATGCCATACCCTGTCAAATGCTTTAGAAATATCAAGGTACACAGAGCGAACATCAAGAGGAGGATTGCAATCAAACGCTGTAAATATTGTGTGTGTTATCGAGATTAGCTGATTGATTGTCGAGTCACCGGGACGGAATCTTGATTGATTAGGATTTAGTAATTCAGATGAAAAAAGATAAGAATACAGAGAGTCAAAAATGAGTTTTTCGAGAATTTTTCCAAAGATTGGAAGCAGAGAAATTGGACGATAATTCCTTTTTATGTTTTTCTCGTTCTTTTTGTGAACAGGCACAACGTTTGCATGTTTCCATATATCTGGAAATGTACCGCTTCTCAAACAGTTTATGAATATTATCTTCAAAGGAACAACCAATGCAGAATCACACATTTTAATCATCCTTACAGATATTTCATCCCAGCCATGCGCTTTATTAGGATTGAGTGATCTAATAATTTTCAGTATCTTTTCATCGGACATATGAAATTCTTCTACTTCTATTATAGTACTATATTAGTGGTGCAGCAACCATTCTTGGAAACATTACTATAGATATTAGTTGTTTCTTTAGTCTTATTTTAGCTTTACTGCATCAACAAACATCGATTATTTAAATGTTTATTTTCTCAAAGAAAACAAAATATCAACACAAAAAGTGTAGATTAACGCACTTTATTAGCTACAATTCATATTATAAAGAGTATTGCGCTCATCGTCCTTTAAATTTTAGTTCTGCCAGCTACTTCTTTTATAGCACTATATTAGTGCTGCAGCAACCATTGTAGGAAACATTACTATAGACATTAGTTGTTTCTTTAGTCTTATTTTAGCTTTACTGCATCAACAAACATCGATTGTTTAAATGTATATTTTCTCAAATTAAATAAAATATAAACACAATAAGTGTAGATTGACGCATTTTATTAGCTACAATTCATATTATAAAGATTATTGCGCTCATCGTTCTTTACAACTTTGGTTCTGCCAGCTACTTCTTTTATAGCACTATATTAGTGCTGCAGCAACCATTCTTGGAAACATTACTATAGACATTAATTCTTTCTTTAGTCTTACTTTAACTTTACCGCATCAACAAACATCGATTAATTAAATGTTTATTTTCTCAAAGAAAACAAAATATAAACACAAAAAGTGTGGATTAACGCACTTTTTTAGCTACAATTCATTTTATAAAGAGTATATCGCTAATCGTTCTTTAAAGCTTTAGTTCTGCCAGCTACTTCTTTTAAGGCGCTATATTATTGCTGCAGCAACGATTCTTGGAAACATTACTATAGACATTAGTTCTTTCTTTAGTCTTACTTTAGCTTTACTGCATCAACGAACATCAATTAATTTAATGTTTATTTTCTCAAAGAAGACAAAATATAAACACGAAAAGTTTGGATTAACGCACTTTTTTTAGCTACAATTTTTTTTTTTTTTTTTTTTATATTCAATATAAAAATTTACAAGGACGAGGTACTAAAGGCTATACTAACAAACTACTGGACTACATAACAAAGGAAGATGACCCAGGAAGCAAGAACCCATGACTATCCCAAGGGTCATTACATAAAACACTAAACTAAATTACTGACAAATAAAAACAAACGAAAATGGAAACAAAAAGGAAAAGACAAGTTACAATGAGATATACATAACGATTAAATACGACTAAATACGGATACATACAAAAATTTTAAAGAAAAAATGAAGAAGCATAGGACTTAGTACATATGTGGTGTGTACCACTGAAATTATCTTAATTGAACCGACCAGTTCTATGGATGAAATTTAGAGTCAGTTTGAGTACACTTTGGTTGACGTCATTTGAAAGGTCTTTATCGCCATACAATAAAAGTTGCGTCAGAACGTCGTTTGAAAGGCCGTTGATTTGGGCAAATGGTCGTAGTAAATTTGAAACTCCAGCGAGAAGATCTCGTCGTAAAGTGTCAAATGCAGGGCAAAGCAACAAAAAGTGTTCCGTATCCTCAATTCCGTCGTTCGTTGGACACAATGGGTTAACGGTATCCCTAAAATTATGCTTGAATTTGTGAAAATTTAATCTACTGAGACCGACTCTTATTTGGGAAAGATACGATAAACCTATTGGGTCATGAATCCCAAAGACAGATTTTGCAGGAGGGCGAATTAATGAAAGAAGCTTTTTCTTAAAACAGCAACAGACGGTGAAAGCCTGACTTCAGGATCGAGCTTATTCCATTCAGATATGCAGTTGGGATAAAAGCTGGATTGAAATTTTTCTGTCCTTGCCCTTGGTCGCCCAATAACATCCTGGTTGCGAAGAGAGTAGTTCGACTGATGAAGTCGTGGGATTGGCTCCTTTGTATAAAGGGGAGTAAGATTATTCATAATCTTATAGAAAAGAGTAAGGCGCCTACTCCACCTTCGGGAACTTAGTGACTCCCAGCCAAGCTCTGCATACAGTTTTTCTCGCGATGTTCCCCTCCATGTTCCTGTTACAGCAAGGGCAGCAGAATACTGAACAGATTCTAATTTTTCCATTAAATTTGATAAAATTGTTGTGACTGAATTCACATACTTTAGCTGGAATATGATAGATACCATCTCCATAGTCCAGGTGGGGTCGCACATAAAGCTTATATAGTTCGTTTAGGGTAGGCCTAGGTAGATATTTCAAGAGATACTTTAGCAAACCAATGCCCTTTCTCGTTTTGGAGATAGCAGATTTGATGTGAGCTGAGAAAGAAAGCTTTTTGTCCAAGATAATACCTAGGTGTTTATGTTCATCTACTTTTTTCACGGGTATGTCGTTAAAGAGGATCACTTGATGATCTATCTCGTTTCTTTTCCTTGAAAATAATACCTCAACGGCTTGCTTTTGTGGATCGGGATTAAATGACATTCTCCACACTTGCGCCCATTGTCTTATCACCTCCAAGTCATGGTTCATATGATTTGCAGCTTCGTTAGGTTCTTGGGCAACCGTAAACAAGGATGTGTCATCAGCAAAAAGTTTAACATTACACTTCAAGTCTTGCAGTGAGATCATTTATGTAAACAAGAAAAAATAATGGTCCTAAAATAGAGCCCTGGGGCACTCCTGCTAAAATATCTCCCCAATTAGAACACTGTCCATTCAGAACGGTTCGCTGTTTACGGCCTTCAAGAAAACTTTGGATAAGAGAAAGAAGCTGTCCTGAGACACCACATCGTTTTAGTTTATAAATAAGACCATCATGCCATACTCTATCAAATGCTTTAGAAATATCGAGATACACGGAACGAACATCTTGAGGAGGATTACAGTCAAATGCTTAAAAATTGTATGCGTTATGGAAATTAATTGGTTGACTGTTGAGTCTCCAGGACGAAAACCTGATTGATTGGGGTTAAGTAAATCATAGGTGACAAGATGTGAGTAGAGGAGTCGTACACAAGTTTTTCAAGCATTTTCCCAAAAATTGGTAAAAGAGAAATGGGACGGTAGTTACTCCTTACATTTTTTTCATTTTTCTTATGAACCGGGACTACATTTGCACACTTCCATACTTCAGGAAATACACCATGTCTCAAACAGTTCGTGAATATTATCTTAAGAGGAGTAACTAATGAGGCATCGCTTAGTTTTATCATTCTTATGGAAATTTCATCCCAGCCATGTGCTTTGTTAGGATTAAGTGATCGTATAATATTCAGTATCTTTTCTTCAGAGATGACAAAATCACTAATCAACGTAGAAATCCCTTGCGTATCATGTGGAATTTCACTGCCTGTGTCGATTGTTGTACATTGGAGTATGAAATAGTCATTAAATATCTGTGCTTTTTCACTAAAATCCGTTACGAACAACCCATTCTCTAAAAGGGGTGGTATAATCGGAATCTTCGCCTTATTAAGAAGTGTATTGATTAACGTCCAGTAGGTTTTGCCAGATGTCTCTGGATTTGCTAAAGATTGCCCTGCCTTACGAAGGTAATTTTCTTTGGCATCCTCAATAATTTTTGCTCCGTCAGATATCATCTTTTGTATTCCTTCTAGTTTGTTATCAGGACGGCCGTTCCTTACGAAGCTCTTATAAGCATGATTCTTTTTCCTCAGAAATTTTTTAACACTTTGCGTTATCCAGGGTGCTTGGCGAGGTCTGATTGTTTTAACTTGGTTTGGAATATAATTAGAGTAAATGTTCAATAGGACTTCATTGAGTAATTTAACTTGTTCATTAGGGCATGCGATTTCGTCAAGATGTTCATGCCAACGAAACATTTCAATACTTTTCATTATGGCAACAAAATCTGCTTTATCATAATGCCAAATTCTGCGGGTGTAGGGAGGCAGTGCTACATTTGAAACGGATAGCTTTCCATAAACAATTTGATGATGACAATTCTCGTGTAGCGACGGATGGGTGCCAGATTCAATTACGAGGTTGGGCTGATCAGTAAAAATCAAGTCAATGCAGGATTTCGAATCACCCATTATGTGAGTTGGTTCCGAAATCAACTGATGAAGACCGATTTCAGATGTTAATGGCTCAAATAGCTTTCCCTCATTATTTTCAATATCATTTTCCCACCATTGAGACGAGCGGCAGTTAAAATCACCAGTAATTATAACGCAAAAAGGATTTTCAGCATGGAGCTTTGACAGTAACAGTTCAAAATTTATTGTGAAATTATCGAATTCAACCTGGTCCTGACTTGGACTTCTATAAATCACCACGAAAAAGTACTTTTTCCTATTTAATTGGATCTCACACACAACACATTCAGGGAGAGTCACCAGGTCCAAGCGATTTTTTGAAGGAAGAGAATCCTTCACGTATAACCCAACGCCACCTCTTTTTACATTTTGCGGATGATTTTCTTTATGAAATGTATAGCCATCAAGTGAAAGCCTATCTTCATCAACGGTGCTGTCAATGTGAGTTTCTACAATGCCGATTAGGTCATAGTTATATAACGAGTTGTATGCCTCAATAAGCGAAACTCTTAAAAAGTCATGTGCAGCAATACTATTTAAATTCCAACAGCAAAAATCGAGTGTTTCTGGACCAGGATTAGTTTCAACATCGCCACTTAGCAGAATCATCCTGAAAACAAACCATTGTATGTGCAGTGTGTAACATACTACGCATGCTATATGAAAGTAGGTATACTGGGAGTGAAAGTACTTGTATCGAATAAGAACAACGATACCAAGAGGGATGCGCTGGAGAAGTTCCACGGAGACGTACAGTACTGTCTTCGCAAAATGATGTATGCGGGCGAACAAAGGCAAGAAACATAACTGTGTTGCAACAGAATGAACTGCTAAAAACTGCAGTATTAGAACAAAGGGCAGAACGAGGACCGAGACTGCAATAAAACAACAGCAAAACCAGTAAAGCTTAAAAACTTGAGAAATTATTGAAAATAACCGACAGGCTATGCTCATGGGACCTGATATTCGAATGGATACTTGGAAACACCCTATTGTTGCTCGCCATTGATTGATTTCAACCGGCATCATCACAGAGAAATCCTCTCGCTGGTCCTAAAGGGTAATAAGTTTCAATGCAACCACTAATGATAAGTCCTAAGGGGGTTAGAAAAAAAATACATGAAACAAAAACATTCACTAACAAAAATCACATTACAATTAACACAAACTTTGAAACGATTTTCACAAGATAGCAATGCACGAGGGCACGTCGAAGATTTTGTCATTGTTTTCTTGTTTTTAGTTTATGTGAGAGCAGTATTTGCAATGGGAATATTTTTGTCAAAAAAAAGATCTTTTCATTTTTCCATATTGCTAGTTTTATGACTTGTGCAAGGAAAAAATAATGAAGTCTAGGATCGCAAAGAAATCATTGGCTGAAGCGCCGCATGTAAACAAAATTGTCGACGTCACAAAGTTGTGCACCGCACCGCTAGTTAATATCAATAAGCCATAAGCATGGGCGTCGAACCCCCGCCAAACCCCAAAACCAACCGCGCAAAGCATCACCACGTCTCCACCAGCAGCCAGCCCACAGGAAACTTCAGCCAGCCCGCCCCAATCCCAGAGAGACCCCCCCGAGCCCACCCTCCCAGAATCACATCATTTTCTTCGTTTAGCTAGTTTTCAAGTTAAGAGATCTCTCCATAAAAAAGAAAGAAAGAAAAAACAACTGCAATTAAAAAAATGATGATGCAACCAAACGACGCCCCCGGGAACCACAGCAAACCACCCAAAGCCCCCCAGGGCAGGCCATCCGAGGAAACAGGCAAACGACGCCCCACACGATCGACCCCAAAGCCCGACGAAGATCCAACGCCCACGCCCATGTGATGCACTCATTTTCTCTTATAAGAAACAACTTATATGAAAATGTAGACTCAATCCCATTACCCTTAAAGCATTTCTAGGAAAATATGAATTAATGCTACACTTTCGGCATTAGATTTTTAGTAGCAAAGTGCCCAAAACCACCAGTCAGCTCCAGACCCAAGTTTCTTATAAGAAAAAAGAGTACATCAAAACTACTACACAACTCTTATATAATAACAAACGATCAGAATGTATCTGGAAACTCGACTAAATAATAATAATAAAGAAGAAAAACTGGAGGAGTTTCTAGCCAATGTTAAAACAAACCTAAGAAGATTTATTGATCAGGGTAACTAGTTCCTCTTCTGTGTCAAAAAACTTGAATTCGTCTGCGATTTTAGCTTTCAATCGGCAATTCACATCTGAAAATGCGTACCAACCTACATGCGGTTTCAACATCTCGTTCGCTTTAAGAAGAAGGCTGAACCGTTTCTTGGTTAAATCCAAGCGAAATTTCACAGTTTTTGCTTCCTTTCGTGCTCTATAAACAGCAGTTCGATGTCTCCACGTAGTAAATCTGACGATGACCTGTTGTGTAACTTTTCCATCATCAGTTTTTGACGGCGAACCGATTCGGTGTGCGCGGTCAATGACCGCGTCAGGGATATCTAAATTCATTTCCTTAAATATTTTCTGAACTTTTCCCAGAACTTCTTCGCTTGTTTCGCTTTCTCCAGACGTTGGGCACTCCATCCTGTCTATACGAAGGCATAGCCTCCTGGAGTATTGCTCTTGGTCTTCTTGAGCAGCGAAGATGTGATCAACATGAGTACACAGAAGTTCATTTTGGGCCTCGAGAATTTGAATTCTATTTGCTTGCTCAGAAATGACAGCTGTATTTTTCCCGATTGTCTCTTCTTGTTGTTCAAGTTTAATGAGGAGGGAAGAGAAATCATTCCTCAGACCATTCAAGTCGTCTTTCGTAGCAAGATTTGCCATGAGTTGATCAAAATGAGAGTCCATGTACGCTTTGAATTCTTCGGTCATCGCCATGGTATCAGTACCGCCTCGCGTTTGTACCTTTGAACCAATTTGCATTTCAAAAACTGCACAGTACACTGACATGTCTATTGAATGTTATAGACCCATGGTTCAAGAACTCTGATGAGGGTAAAATAAACTTGAGTATATTTCTTGATCTTAAAAAAGCATTCGATACCGTTGACCATAAAATCTTATTGTCAAAGCTACGAGAGTATGGTGCCGACGGTACTTCCCACGACTGGTTCACTTCTTATCTGACCAATAGGGAGCAGTTCTGTTATTTTGATGGAGCTAGCTCCAGCACAAGCAGCATAAAGTGTGGTATTCCGCAGGGCTCGTGTTTGGGACCCTTGCTTTTCATACTATACATTAATGATTTTGAGAACTGTCTGGAAAGCATGAACCCAAATATGTATGCCGATGATACATGTGTGAATATCGCGTCGGAAAACCTGAATGAACTTCTAACAGATTTGAAAAACGAGCTAGAAAATATATCGAACTGGATGAGGATCAATAAACTTAGTTTGAATGCCAGCAAAAGTGAATATATGGTTATAAGCCATAGGCGACAATTGAATAGGGTAGGTGATGATTTGCCAGATCTTGTCCTCGATAATGAAGTTATCAAAAGGGTTGACAAGACAAAATATTTAGGAATCAACATTGATGAGAGCCTTACTTGGAAAGAGCAGTACAAAACTATCAAAAACAAGCTGAAAGGGGGCTTGAGCTCCCTGAGAAAGCTGAAAGACATCCTTCCGCAAAGGAAACTTGACCAGGTCTACAAAGCTCTCTTTGAAAGCCACCTTCGCTATGGCGACATTGTTTGGTGTACTCTTTCCAACACCAAACTATCCCAACTGCAACGATTACAGACAAGGGCAAAGAAGCTAATACTGAACGCCAAGTATAAGGACGGTTGGAACTGTAAATGGCTCAATGTAAAGTCTTTGCTCTCATTTGACAAAGGAGTCATGACATATAAAATTCTGCATGGCCTTTGTCCCGAAAATCTTCGCCATAAGTTCACTGAAAGATCCATGATTTCAGAGCATAGAACCAGAAATCATGGAGATCTGCAAATTCCCAAAGTTAGGTTAGAATATGCAAAGCGAAGTTTCTACTTCTCTGGTGTCAAAAATTGGAATGATATCCCGTACAACATTCGAGAACAAGAATCAATCGCTCGTTTTAAAACAGGTTTTAGAAAGTATCTTTTGAACCTACAAAACCCAAACACGACCCCTTGGTAGAGCAGCATATTTAAATTATTTACAATTTTTTCTTTAAATTTTTTCTTTGAGATAATTTGTAAATACGCTGAAAGGTTTTTTCGTGTATAAATATTGATAAAATGAAAAACCATCACAGGATTAAATTTTCACCATGAATTCCATATGACACCCTATTAAGATCCTAGTGCACCATTAAAAAGGTAAAAATGGTGGGTTTGCCATTTCCACTTTGTTTGCACACTAAATTTCAGTTCCCAGCAAATATTGCAGGAGCGATTTAAAGGGTGACCGCTCGCATCGACGCCATCATGCAAAAAAAAAAAAAAAAAAAAAAAAAAACTTTAGCTACAATTCATATTATAAATCGTATTGCGCTCCTTGTTCTTTACAACTTTGGTTCTGCCAGCTACTTCTTTTATAGCACTATATTATTGCGGCAGCAACCATTCTTGGAAACATTACTATAGACATTAGTTCATTCTTTAGTCTTATTTTAGCTTTACCGCATCAACAAACATCGATTAATTAAATGTTTATTTTCTCAAAGAAAACGAAATAGAAAAGCAACAAGTTTGGATTACCGCACTTTATTAGCTAAAATTGATATTATAAAGAGAATTGCGCTCATCGTTCTTTAAAACTTTAGTTCTGCCAGCTACTTCTTTTATAGCACTATATTACTGTTGCAGCAACCATTCTTGGAAACATTACTATAGACATTAGTTCTTTCTTTAGTCTTATTTTAGCTGTACTCCATCAACAAACATCGATGAATTAAATGTTTATTTTCTCAATGAAAACAAAATATAAACACAAAAAGTGTGGATTTACGCACTTTATTAGCTACAATTCATATTATAAAGAGGAATGCGCTAATCGTTAAGAGGAGACCTGGATATGAAAGCAGCTAAGGCTATATACCAAAGTATGATTTTACCAACGTTCACATATTGCGGTATCCTCCTGCTCTGCAGCACAAGAACCCAGTCAGAAAAGTTGGATTCCTTCCACAATAGAGCCGAAGCCATTGTAAATAGAAACTCGGTCAACAGAATCACACTGCAGTCTGTTACCAATGCCAACAAGAAACGAGCTTGTACCCTTGTCAGATCATGCCTAGATGATAAAGTCATCGATCCTTTCAGAAATTACTTCCAGCTGATAGAACATTCAATACGGACAAGAAACAGTTCAAAAATAATACGTCTGCCAATGATTAAAACAGAGTACGCCAGAAAAAGTTTCTCATTCACCGGTGCAAAAGAGTACAATATGCTCCCATTGGAAGCTCGTGAAATGCCAACAACTGATTTTCTTACTTTTTTAAAGAAACATTTTAGCTGAAATGCGCGGACACTTTTATTGTAAAAATTGATAAGTACTTTTTTATATTGCTTTTCTTTCGGTTAGGTTTATGTTTAGGTTACACTCTTTAATTTATACTGGACACACGTTGAAAACAGCTTTTCGTAAGTTGAAGTGTCTATCCAGTCTAAATATTCGAAATTATTATTATTATTATTTGTTCTTTAAAAGTTTAGTTCTGCCAGTTACATCTTTTATAGCACTATATTAGTGCTGCAGAAACCATTCTTGGAAACATTATTATACACATTAGTTCTTTCTATACTGTCTTTATTGTCGTACTTTAGCTTTACTGCATCAACAAACATCGATGAATTTAATGTTTTATTTCTCAAAGAAAACAAAATATAAACACAAAAAGTTTGGAGTAACTTACTTTATTAGCTACAATAAATATTATAAAGAGTATTGCGCTCATCGTTCTTTAAAACTTTTGCTCTGCCAGCTACTTCTTTTATCGCACTTTATTAATGCTGCATCAACCATTCTTGGAAACATTACTATAGACATTAGTTGTTTCTTTAGTCTTATTTTAAGTTTACCGCATCAACAAACATCGATTAATTAAATGTTTATTTTCTCAAAGAAAACAAAATATAAAAACAAAAGTGTGGAATTACGCACTTTATTAGCTACAATTCATATTATAAAGAGTAATGCGCTAATCGTTCTTTAAAAGTTTAGTTCTGCCAGTTAAATCTTTTATAGCACTATATTAGTGCTGCAGCAACCATTCTTGGAAACATCACTATAGACATTAGTTCTTTCTTTAGTCTTATTTTAGCTTTACCGCATCAACAAACATCGATTAATTAAATTTATATTTTCTCAAAGAAAACAAAATATCAACACAAAAAGTGTAGATTAACGCACTTTATCAGCTACAATTCATATTATAAAGAGTATTGCGTTCATCGTTCCTTAAAATTTTAATTCTGCCAGCTAATTCTTTTATAGCACTATATTAGTGCTGCAGCATTCATTCTTGGGAACATTACTATAGACATTCTTTCTTTCTTTCATTCGTTCTTTCTTTAGTCTCATTTTAGCTTTACTGCATCAACAAACATCGATTAATTAAATTTTTATTTTCTCAAATAAAACAAAATATAAACACAAAAAGTGTGGATTAACGCACTTTATTAGCTACTATTGATATTATGAAGAGTATAGCGCTAATCGTTCTTTAAAACTTTAGTTCTGCCAGTTACTTCTTTTATAGCACTATATTAGTGCTGCAGCAAACATTCTTGGAAACATTACTATAGACATTAGTTCTTTCTTTACTGTCTTTATTGTCTTTCTTTAGCTTTACTGCATCAACAAACATCGATTAATTTAATGTTTTATTTCTCAAAGAAAACAAAATATAAACACAAAGAGTGTGGAGTAAGTTACTTTATTAGCTACAATGAATATCATAAAGAGTAGTGCGCTAATCGTTCTTTAAAACTTTAGTTCTGCCAGCTACTTCTTTTATAGCACTTTATTAATGCTGCAGCAACCATTCTTGGAAACATTACTATAGACATTAGTTCTTTCTTTAGTCTTATTTTAGCTTTACTTCATCAACAAACATCGATTAATTAAATGTTTATTTTCTCAAAGAAAACAAAATATAAACACAAAAAGTGTGGAGTAACTTACTTTATTAGCTACAATGAATATTATAAAGAGTCATGCGCTAATCGTTCTTTAAAAGTCTAGTTCTGCCAGCTACTTCTTTTATAGCACTATATTAGTGCTGCAGAAACCATTCTTGGAAACATCACTATAGACATTAGTTCTTTCTTTAGTCTTATTTTAGCTTTACTGCATCAACAAACATCGATTAATTAAATGTTTATTTTCTCAAAGAAAACAAAATATAAACACAAAAAGTGTAGATAAACGCACTTTTTTATCTACAATACCGGGTGACCCAGAAAAAAGTGACCCAACGCAATCTGTTACAGAAAATTAAGTAAGTGACCAATTGAAATGCCTCAAACGTTGTTCTGTAACTAAAAGACTAGCCTATGCTATGAGTATTTCTCGCAATTTTTTTCGGCACTGTAAATTTCCAAAATTAAGGATTTTGAGGAAAAGAGCATGCCTGAAATCCTCAAAAAGTCGTCAAAAACAGGAGATCGATTTACAGCTATTTCAAATCTTCAAAACAACGAGGAGGGTGTTTCGTTTCAACATGGGAATAGGTAACCCAGTCGGAAGTCTTCAGAGCAAGTTTATAGTCCCTAGGTACTTGAAAATATTCTCAGGTAGAATGAAACACGCTCCTCGTTGTTTTGAAGATCTGAAATGGCTTCAAATCGATCCCCTGTTTTTGACGACTTTTTGAGAATTTCAAGCCTGCCATTTTCCTCGAAATCCTTTATTCGGGAACTTTCAAGTGAGCAGAAACAATTGCGAAAAATACCCATAATGTAGGCTGGTCTTTTAGCGACAGAACAACATTTAAAAAATTTCAATCTGCCACTTACTTTTTTTTCTATAACAGATTGCGTTGGGTCACTTTTTTCTGGGTCACCCGGCACATATTATAAAGAGTATTGCGCTCATTGTTCTTTAAAACTTTAGTTCTGCCAGCTACTTCCTTTATAGCACTACGTTAGTGATGCAGCAATTATTCTTGGAAACATTACTATAGACATTAGTTCTTTCTTTAGTCTTATTTTAGCTGTACTCCATCAACAAACATCGATTAATTAAATGTTTATTTTCTCAATGAAAACAAAATATAAACACAAAAAGTGTGAATTTACGCACCTTATTAGCTACAATTCATATTATAAAGAGTAATGCGCTAATCGTTCTTTAAAAGTTTAGTTCTGCCAGTTACATCTTTTATAGCACTATATTAGTGCTGCAGCAACCATTATTGGAAACATTACTATAGACATTAGTTCTTTCTTTACTGTCTTTATTGTCTTACTTTAGCTTTATTGCATCAACAAACATCGATTAATTTAATGTTTATTTTCTCAATGAAAACAAAATATAAACACAAAAAGTGTAGATTAACACACTTTATCAGCTACAATTCCTATTATAAAGAGTATTGCGCTCATCGTTCTTTAAAATGTTAGTTCTGCCAGTTACATCTTTTATAGCACTATATTAGTGCTGCAGCAACCATTCTTGGAAACATTACTATAGACATTAGTTCTTTCTTTAGTCTTATTTTAGCTGTACTCCATCAACAAACATCGATTAATTAAATGTTTATTTTCTCAATGAAAACAAAATATAAACACAAAAAGTGTGGATTTACGCACTTTATTAGCTACAATTCATATTATAAGACTATTGCGCTCATCGTTCTTTAAAACTTTAGTTCTGCCAGCTACTTCTTTTATAGCACTATATTACTGTTGCAGCAACCATTCTTGGAAACATTACTATAGACATTAGTTCTTTCTTTAGTCTTATTTTAGCTGTACTCCATCAACAAACATCGATTAATTAAATGTTTATTTTCTCAATGAAAACAAAATATAAACACAAAAAGTGTAGATTAACACACTTTATCAGCTACAATTCCTATTATAAAGAGTATTGCGCTCATCGTTCTTTAAAATGTTAGTTCTGCCAGCTACTTCTTTTATAGCACTATATTACTGCTGCAGCATTCATTCTTGGGAACATTACTATAGACATTCTTTCTTTCTTTCTTTTATTCGTTCTTTCTTTAGTCTTATTTTAGCTTTACTGCATCAACAAACATCGATTAATTAAATGTTTATTTTCTCAAAGAAAACAAAATATAAAAACAAAAAGTGTGGATTAACGCAATTTATTAGCTTCTATTCATATTATAAAGAGTATAGCGCTAATCGTTCTTTAAAACTTTAGTTCTGCCAGTTACTACTTTTATAGCACTATATTAGTGCTGCAGCAACCATTCTTGGAAACATTATTATACACATTAGTTCTTTCTATACTGTCTTTATTGTCGTACTTTAGCTTTACAGCATCAACAAACATCGATTAATTTAATGTTTTATTTCTCAAAGAAAACAAAATATAAACACAAAAAGTGTGGAGTAACTTACTTTATTAGCTACAATGAATATTATAAAGAGTATTGCGCTAATCGTTCTTTAAAAGTTTAGTTCTGCCAGCTACTTCTTTTATTGCACTATATTAGTGCTGCAGCAACCATTCTTCGAAACATCACTATAGACATTAGTTCCTTCTTTAGTCTTATTTTAGCTTTACTGCATCAACAAACATCGATTAATTAAATGTTTATTTTCTCAAAGAAAACAAAATATAAACACAAAAAGTGTAGATAAACGCACTTTTTTAGCTACAATACCGGGTGACCCAGAAAAAAGTGACCCAACGAAATCTGTTACAGAAAATTAAGTAAGTGACCAATTGAAATGCTTCAAACGTTGTTCTGTAACTAAAAGACTAGTCTATGCTATGAGTATTTTTCGCAATTTTTCTTCGGCACTGTAAATTTCCAAAATTAAGGATTTCGAGGAAAAGAGCATGCCTGAAATCCTCAAAAAGTCGTCAAAAACAGGAGATCGATTTACAGCCATTTCAAATCTTCAAAACAACGAGGAGCGTGTTTCGTTTCAACCTGGGAATAGGTAACCCAGTCGGAAGTCTTCAGAGCAAGTTTATAGTCCCTAGGTACTTGAAAATATTCTCAGGTAGAATGAAACACGCTCCTCGTTGTTTTGAAGATCTGAAATGGCTTCAAATCGATCCCCTGTTTTTGACGACTTTTTGAGAATTTCAAGCCTGCCCTTTTCCTCGAAATCCTTTATTCGGGAACTTTCAAGTGTGCAGAAACAATAGCGAAAAAAACTCATAATGTAGGCTGGTCTTTTAGCGACAGAACAACATTTAAAATATTTCAATCTGCCACTTACTTTTTTTTCTATAACAGATTGCGTTGGGTCACTTTTTTCTGGGTCACCCGGTACATATTATGAAGAGTATTGCGCTCATTGTTCTTTAAAACTTCAGTTCTGCCAGCTACTTCCTTTATAGCACTACGTTAGTGATGCAGCAATTATTCTTGGAAACATTACTATAGACATTAGTTCTCTCTTTAGTCTTATTTTAGCTGTACTCCATGAACAAACTTCGATTAATTAAATGTTTATTTTCTCAATGAAAACAAAATAAAAAAAAAAGTGTGAATTTACGCACTTTATTAGCTACAATTCATATTATAAAGAGTAATGCGCTAATCGCTCTTTAAAAGTTTAGTTCTGCCAGTTACATCTTTTATAGCACTATATTAGTGCTGCAGCAACCATTCTTGGAAACATTACTATAGACATTAGTTCTTTCTTTAGTCTTATTTTAGCTGTACTCCATCAACAAACATCGATTAATTAAATGTTTATTTTCTCAATGAACACAAAATATAAACACAAAAAGTGTAGATTAACATACTTTATCAGCTACAATTCCTATTATAAAGAGTATTGCGCTCATCGTTCTTTAAAATGTTAGTTCTGCCAGCTACTTCTTTTATAGCACTATATTAGTGCTACAGCATTCATTCTTGGGAACATTACTATAGACATTCTTTCTTTCTTTCTTTCATTCGTTCTTTCTTTAGTCTTATTTTAGCTTTACTGCATCAACAAACATCGATTAATTAAATGTTTATTTTCTCAAAGAAAACAAAATATAAACACAAAAAGTGTCGATTAACGCACCTTATTAGCTACAATTCATATTATAAAGAGTAATGCGCTAATCGTTCTTTAAAAGTTTAGTTCTGCCAGTTACATCTTTTATAGCACTATATTAGTGCTGCAGCAACAATTCTTGGAAACATTACTATAGACATTAGTTCTTTCTTTAGTCTTATTTTAGCTGTACTCCATCAACAAACATCGATTAATTAAATGTTTATTATCTCAATGAAAACAAAATATAAACACAAAAAGTGTGAATTTACGCACCTTATTAGCTACAATTCATATTATAAAGAGTAATGCGCTAATCGTTCTTTAAAAGTTTAGTTCTGCCAGTTACATCTTTTATAGCACTATATTAGTGCTGCAGCAACCATTATTGGAAACATTACTATAGACATTAGTTCTTTCTTTACTGTCTTTATTGTCTTACTTTAGCTTTATTGCATCAACAAACATCGATTAATTTAATGTTTATTTTCTCAAAGGAAACAAAATATAAAAACAAAAAGTGTGGAGTAACTTACATTATTAGCTACAATTCATATTATAAAGAGTAATGCGCTAATCGTTTTTTAAAAGTTTAGTTCTGCCAGTTACATCTTTTATAGCACTATATTAGTGCTGGAGCAACCATTCTTGGAAACATTACTATAGACATTAGTTGTTTCTTTAGTCTTATTTTAGCTTTACTGCATCAACAAACATCGATTATTTAAATGTTTATTTTTTCAAAGAAAACAAAATATATTTACAAAAAGTGTAGATAAACGCACTTTATTAGCGACAATTCATATTATAAAGAGTATTGCGCTAATCGTTCTTTAAAACTTTAGTTCTGCCAGCTACTTCTTTTATAGCACTATATTAGTGCTGCAGCAACCATTCTTGGGAACATTACTATAAACATTCTTTCTTTCTTTCATTCGTTCTTTCTTTAGTCTTATTTTAGCTGTACTCCATCAACAAACATCGATTAATTAAATGTTTATTTTCTCAATGAAAACAAAATATAAACACAAAAAGTGTGAATTTACGCTCCTTATTAGCTACAATTCATATTATAAAGAGTAATGCGCTAATCGTTCTTTAAAAGTTTAGTTCTGCCAGTTACATCTTTTATAGCACTATATTAGTGCTGCAGCAACCATTATTGGAAACATTACTATAGACATTAGTTCTTTCTTTACTGTCTTTATTGTCTTACTTTAGCTTTATTGCATCAACAAACATCGATTAATTTAATGTTTATTTTCTCAAAGGAAACAAAATATAAAAACAAAAAGTGTGGAGTAACTTACATTATTAGCTACAATTCATATTATAAAGAGTAATGCGCTAATCGTTTTTTAAAAGTTTAGTTCTGCCAGTTACATCTTTTATAGCACTATATTAGTGCTGGAGCAACCATTCTTGGAAACATTACTATAGACATTAGTTGTTTCTTTAGTCTTATTTTAGCTTTACTGCATCAACAAACATCGATTATTTAAATGTTTATTTTTTCAAAGAAAACAAAATATATTTACAAAAAGTGTAGATAAACGCACTTTATTAGCGACAATTCATATTATAAAGAGTATTGCGCTAATCGTTCTTTAAAACTTTAGTTCTGCCAGCTACTTCTTTTATAGCACTATATTAGTGCTGCAGCAACCATTCTTGGGAACATTACTATAAACATTCTTTCTTTCTTTCATTCGTTCTTTCTTTAGTCTTATTTTAGCTGTACTCCATCAACAAACATCGATTAATTAAATGTTTATTTTCTCAATGAAAACAAAATATAAACACAAAAAGTGTGAATTTACGCTCCTTATTAGCTACAATTCATATTATAAAGAGTAATGCGCTAATCGTTCTTTAAAAGTTTAGTTCTGCCAGTTACATCTTTTATAGCACTATATTAGTGCTGCAGCAACCATTATTGGAAACATTACTATAGACATTAGTTCTTTCTTTACTGTCTTTATTGTCTTACTTTAGCTTTATTGCATCAACAAACATCGATTAATTTAATGTTTATTTTCTCAAAGGAAACAAAATATAAAAACAAAAAGTGTGGAGTAACTTACATTATTAGCTACAATTCATATTATAAAGAATAATGCGCTAATAGTTCTTTAAAACTTTAGTTCTGCCAGCTAATTCTTTTATAGCACATTATTAGTGCTGCAGCAACCATTCTTGGAAACATTACTATAGACATTAGTTCTTTCTTTGGTCTTATTTTAGCTTTACTCCATCAACAAACATCGATTAATTAAATGTTTATTTTCTCAAAGAAAAAAAAATATAAATACAAAAAGTGTGGATTAACGCACTTTATTAGCTACAATTCATTTTATAAAGAGTATTGCACTCCACGTTCTTTACAACTTTGGTTCTGCCAGCTACTTCTTTTATAGCACTATATTATTGCTGCAGCAACCATTCTTGGAAACATTACTATAGACATTAGTTTTTTCTTTAGTCTTATTTTAGCTTTACCGCATTAACAAACATCGATTAATTAAATTTTTATTTTCTTAAAGAAAACAAAATATAAACACAAAAAGTGTGGATTAACGCACTTTATTAGCTACAATTCATTTTATAAAGAGTATTGCGCTAATCGTTCTTTAAATATTTAGTTCTGCCAGTTACTTCTTTTATAGCACTATATTATTGCTGCAGCAACCATTCTTGGAAACATTACTATAGACATTAGTTTTTTCTTTAGTCTTATTTTAGCTTTACCGCATTAACAAACATCGATTAATTAAATTTTTATTTTCTCAAAGAAAACAAAATATAAACACAAAAAGTGTGGATTAACGCACTTTATTAGCTACAATTCATTTTATAAAGAGTAATGCGCTAATAGTTCTTTAAAACTTTAGTTCTGCCAGCTACTTCTTTTATAGCACATTATTAGTGCTGCAGCAACCATTCATGGAAACATGATTATAGACATTAGTTCTTTCTTTACTGTCTTTATTGTCTTACTTTAGCCTTACTGCATCAACAAACATCGATTAATTAAATGTTTATTTTCTCAAATAAAACAAAATATAAACACAAAAAGTTTCGATTAACGCACTTTTTTATCTACAATTCATATCATAAAGAGTATTGCGCTCATCGTTCTTTGCAACTTTGGTTCTGCCAGCTACTTCTTTTATAGCACTATATTTTTGCTGCAGCAACCATTCTTGGAAACATTACTATAGACATTAGTTCTTTCCTTAGTCTTATTTTAGCTTTACCGCATCAACAAACATCGATTAATTAAATGTTTATTTTCTCAAAGAAAACGAAATATAAACACAAAAAGTGTAGATTAACGCACTTTATTAGCAACAATTCATATTATAAAGAGTATTGCGCTAATCGTTCTTTAAAACTTTAGTTCTGCCAGCTACTTCTTTTATAGCACTATATTAGTGCTGCAGCAACCATTCTTGGGAACAATACTATAAACATTCTTTCTTTCTTTCATTCGTTCTTTCTTTAGTCTTATTTTAGCTTTACTGCATCAACAAACATCGATTAATTAAATTTTTATTTTCTCAAAGAAAACAAAATATAAACACAAAAAGTGTGGATTAACGCACTTTATTAGCTACAATTCATTTTATAAAGAGTATTGCGCTAATCGTTCTTTAAAAATTTAGTTCTGCCAGATACTTCTTTTATAGCACTATATTAGTGCTGCAGCAACCATTCTTGGAAACATGATTATAGACATTAGTTCTTTCTTTACTGCCTTTATTGTCTTACTTTAGCCTTACTGCATCAACAAACATCGATTAATTAAATGTTTATTTTCTCAAATAAAACAAAATATAAACAAAAAAAGTTTCGATTAACTCACTTTTTTATCTACAATTCATATTATAAAGAGTATTGCGCTAATCGTTCTTTAAAACTTTAGTTCTGCCAGCTACTTCTGTTATAGCACTATATTAGTGCTGCAGCAACCATTCTTGGGAACAATACTATAAACATTCTTTCTTTCTTTCATTCGTTCTTTCTTTAGTCTTATTTTAGCTTTACTGCATCAACAAACATCGATTAATTAAATTTTTATTTTCTCTCAAAGAAAACAAAATATAAACACAAAAAGTGTGGATTAACGCACTTTATTAGCTACAATTCATTTTATAAAGAGTATTGCGCTAATCGTTCTTTAATAATTTAGTTCTGCCAGTTACTTCTTTTATAGCACTATATTAGTGCTGCAGCAACCATTCTTGGAAACAATATTATAGATACTAGTTCTTTCTTTACTCTCTTTATTGTCTTACTTTAGCTTTACTGCATCAACAAACATCGATTAATTTAATGTTTATTTTCTCAAAGAAAACAAAATATAAACATAAAAAGTGTAGAGTAACTTACTTGATTAGCTGTAATTAATATTATAAAGAGTATTGCGCTCATTGTTCCTTACAACTTTGGTTCTGCCAGCTACTTCTTTTATAGCACTATATTATTGCTGCAGCAACCATTCTTGGAAACATTACTATAGACATTAGTTCTTTCTTTAGTCTAATTTTAGCTTTACTGCATCAACAAACTTCGAATAATTAAATGTCTATTTTCTCAAAGAAGACAAATATAAACACAAAAAGTTTGGATTAGCGCACTTTATTAGCTACAATTCATATTATAAAAAGTATTGCACTCCACGTTCTTTACAACTTTGGTTCTGCCAGCTACTTCTTTTATAGCACTATATTATTGCTGCAGCAACCATTCTTGGAAACATTACTATAGACATTAGTTTTTTCTTTAGTCTTATTTTAGCTTTACCGCATTAACAAACATCGATTAATTAAATTTTTATTTTCTTAAAGAAAACAAAATATATTTACAAAAAGTGTAGATAAACGCACTTTATTAGCGACAATTCATATTATAAAGAGTATTGCGCTAATCGTTCTTTAAAACTTTAGTTCTGCCAGCTACTTCTTTTATAGCACTATATTAGTGCTGCAGCAACCATTCTTGGGAACATTACTATAAACATTCTTTCTTTCTTTCATTCGTTCTTTCTTTAGTCTTATTTTAGCTGTACTCCATCAACAAACATCGATTAATTAAATGTTTATTTTCTCAATGAAAACAAAATATAAACACAAAAAGTGTGAATTTAGGCTCCTTATTAGCTACAATTCATATTATAAAGAGTAATGCGCTAATCGTTCTTTAAAAGTTTAGTTCTGCCAGTTACATCTTTTATAGCACTATATTAGTGCTGCAGCAACCATTATTGGAAACATTACTATAGACATTAGTTCTTTCTTTACTGTCTTTATTGTCTTACTTTAGCTTTATTGCATCAACAAACATCGATTAATTTAATGTTTATTTTCTCAAAGGAAACAAAATATAAAAACAAAAAGTGTGGAGTAACTTACATTATTAGCTACAATTCATATTATAAAGAATAATGCGCTAATAGTTCTTTAAAACTTTAGTTCTGCCAGCTAATTCTTTTATAGCACATTATTAGTGCTGCAGCAACCATTCTTGGAAACATTACTATAGACATTAGTTCTTTCTTTGGTCTTATTTTAGCTTTACTCCATCAACAAACATCGATTAATTAAATGTTTATTTTCTCAAAGAAAAAAAAATATAAATACAAAAAGTGTGGATTAACGCACTTTATTAGCTACAATTCATTTTATAAAGAGTATTGCACTCCACGTTCTTTACAACTTTGGTTCTGCCAGCTACTTCTTTTATAGCACTATATTATTGCTGCAGCAACCATTCTTGGAAACATTACTATAGACATTAGTTTTTTCTTTAGTCTTATTTTAGCTTTACCGCATTAACAAACATCGATTAATTAAATTTTTATTTTCTTAAAGAAAACAAAATATAAACACAAAAAGTGTGGATTAACGCACTTTATTAGCTACAATTCATTTTATAAAGAGTATTGCGCTAATCGTTCTTTAAATATTTAGTTCTGCCAGTTACTTCTTTTATAGCACTATATTATTGCTGCAGCAACCATTCTTGGAAACATTACTATAGACATTAGTTTTTTCTTTAGTCTTATTTTAGCTTTACCGCATTAACAAACATCGATTAATTAAATTTTTATTTTCTCAAAGAAAACAAAATATAAACACAAAAAGTGTGGATTAACGCACTTTATTAGCTACAATTCATTTTATAAAGAGTAATGCGCTAATAGTTCTTTAAAACTTTAGTTCTGCCAGCTACTTCTTTTATAGCACATTATTAGTGCTGCAGCAACCATTCATGGAAACATGATTATAGACATTAGTTCTTTCTTTACTGTCTTTATTGTCTTACTTTAGCCTTACTGCATCAACAAACATCGATTAATTAAATGTTTATTTTCTCAAATAAAACAAAATATAAACACAAAAAGTTTCGATTAACGCACTTTTTTATCTACAATTCATATCATAAAGAGTATTGCGCTCATCGTTCTTTGCAACTTTGGTTCTGCCAGCTACTTCTTTTATAGCACTATATTTTTGCTGCAGCAACCATTCTTGGAAACATTACTATAGACATTAGTTCTTTCCTTAGTCTTATTTTAGCTTTACCGCATCAACAAACATCGATTAATTAAATGTTTATTTTCTCAAAGAAAACGAAATATAAACACAAAAAGTGTAGATTAACGCACTTTATTAGCAACAATTCATATTATAAAGAGTATTGCGCTAATCGTTCTTTAAAACTTTAGTTCTGCCAGCTACTTCTTTTATAGCACTATATTAGTGCTGCAGCAACCATTCTTGGGAACAATACTATAAACATTCTTTCTTTCTTTCATTCGTTCTTTCTTTAGTCTTATTTTAGCTTTACTGCATCAACAAACATCGATTAATTAAATTTTTATTTTCTCAAAGAAAACAAAATATAAACACAAAAAGTGTGGATTAACGCACTTTATTAGCTACAATTCATTTTATAAAGAGTATTGCGCTAATCGTTCTTTAAAAATTTAGTTCTGCCAGATACTTCTTTTATAGCACTATATTAGTGCTGCAGCAACCATTCTTGGAAACATGATTATAGACATTAGTTCTTTCTTTACTGCCTTTATTGTCTTACTTTAGCCTTACTGCATCAACAAACATCGATTAATTAAATGTTTATTTTCTCAAATAAAACAAAATATAAACAAAAAAAGTTTCGATTAACTCACTTTTTTATCTACAATTCATATTATAAAGAGTATTGCGCTAATCGTTCTTTAAAACTTTAGTTCTGCCAGCTACTTCTGTTATAGCACTATATTAGTGCTGCAGCAACCATTCTTGGGAACAATACTATAAACATTCTTTCTTTCTTTCATTCGTTCTTTCTTTAGTCTTATTTTAGCTTTACTGCATCAACAAACATCGATTAATTAAATTTTTATTTTCTCTCAAAGAAAACAAAATATAAACACAAAAAGTGTGGATTAACGCACTTTATTAGCTACAATTCATTTTATAAAGAGTATTGCGCTAATCGTTCTTTAATAATTTAGTTCTGCCAGTTACTTCTTTTATAGCACTATATTAGTGCTGCAGCAACCATTCTTGGAAACAATATTATAGATACTAGTTCTTTCTTTACTCTCTTTATTGTCTTACTTTAGCTTTACTGCATCAACAAACATCGATTAATTTAATGTTTATTTTCTCAAAGAAAACAAAATATAAACATAAAAAGTGTAGAGTAACTTACTTGATTAGCTGTAATTAATATTATAAAGAGTATTGCGCTCATTGTTCCTTACAACTTTGGTTCTGCCAGCTACTTCTTTTATAGCACTATATTATTGCTGCAGCAACCATTCTTGGAAACATTACTATAGACATTAGTTCTTTCTTTAGTCTAATTTTAGCTTTACTGCATCAACAAACTTCGAATAATTAAATGTCTATTTTCTCAAAGAAGACAAATATAAACACAAAAAGTTTGGATTAGCGCACTTTATTAGCTACAATTCATATTATAAAAAGTATTGCCTTCATCGTTCTTTGAAACTTTAGTTCTGCCAGCTACTTCTTTTATAGCACTATATTAGTGCTGCAGCAACCATTCTTGGAAACATTATTATAGACATTAGTTGTTTCTTTAGTCTTATTTTAGCTTAAGAAAACAAAATATAAACACAAAAAGTGTGGATTGACGCACTTTATTAGCTACAATTCATATTATAAAGAGTATTGCGCTCATCGTTCTTTAAAACTTTAGTTCTGCCAGTGACTTCTTTTATACACAATATTAGTGGTGCAGCAACCATTGTAGGAAACATTACTATAGACATTAGTTCTCTTTTTAGTCTTGTTTTAAATTTACTGCATCAACAATCATCGATTTATTAAATGTTTATTTTCTCAAAGAAAACAAATATAAACACAAAAAGTTTGGATTAGCGCACTTTATTAGCTACAATTCATTTTATAAAGAGTATTGCGCTAATCGTTCTTTAAAACTTTAGTTCTGCCAGCTACTTCTTTTATAGCACTATATTAGTGCTGCAGCAACCATTCTTGGAAACATTGTTATAGACATTCTTTCTTTCTTTCATTCGTTCTTTCTTTAGTTTTATTTTAGCTTTACTGCATCAACAAACATCGATCATTTAAATGTTTATTTTTTCAAAGAAAACAAAATATAAACACAAAAAGTGTATTTTAACGCACTTTATTAGCTACCATTCATATTATAAAGAGTATTGCACTAATCGTTCTTTAAAACTTTAGTTCTGCCAGCTACTTCTTTTATAGCATTATATTAGTGCTGCAGCAACCATTCTTGGGAACATTACAATAGACATTCTTTCTTTCTTTCAATCGTTCTTTCTTTAGTTTTATTTTAGCTTTACTGCATCAACAAACATCGATTAATTAAATGTTTATTTTCTCAATGAAAAGAAAATATAAATACAAAAAGTGTGGATAAACGCAGTTTATTAGCTACAATTCATTTTATAAAGAGTATTGCACTCCACGTTCTTTACAACTTTGGTTCTGCCAGTTACTTCTTTTATAGCCCTATATTTGTGCTGCAGCAACCATTCATGGAAACATGATTATAGACATTAGTTCTTTCTTTACTGTCTAAATTGTCTTACTTTAGCCTTACTGCATCAACAAACATCGATTAATTAAATGTTTATTTTCTCAAAGAAAACAAAATATAAACACAAAAAGTTTCGATTAACGCACTTTTTTATCTACAATTCATATTATAAAGAGTATTGCGCTCATCGTTCTTTGCAACTTTGGTTCTGCCAGCTACTTCTTTTATAGCACTATATTTTTGCTGCAGCAACCATTCTTGGAAACATTACTATAGACATTAGTTCTTTCTTTAGTCTTGTTTTAGCTTTACTGCATCAACAATCATCGATTATTTAAATGTTTATTTTTTCAAAGAAAACAAAATATAAACACAAAAAGTGTATTTTAACGCACTTTATTAGCTACAATTCATATTATAAAGAGTATTGCACTAATCGTTCTTTAAAACTTTAGTTCTGCCAGTTACTTCTTTTATAGCCCTATATTTGTGCTGCAGCAACCATTCATGGAAACATGATTATAGACATTAGTTCTTTCTTTACTGTCTAAATTGTCTTACTTTAGCCTTACTGCATCAACAAACATCGATTAATTAAATGTTTATTTTCTCAAAGAAAACAAAATATAAACACAAAAAGTTTCGATTAACGCACTTTTTTATCTACAATTCATATTATAAAGAGTATTGCGCTCATCGTTCTTTGCAACTTTGGTTCTGCCAGCTACTTCTTTTATAGCACTATATTTTTGCTGCAGCAACCATTCTTGGAAACATTACTATAGACATTAGTTCTTTCTTTAGTCTTGTTTTAGCTTTACTGCATCAACAATCATCGATTATTTAAATGTTTATTTTTTCAAAGAAAACAAAATATAAACACAAAAAGTGTATTTTAACGCACTTTATTAGCTACAATTCATATTATAAAGAGTATTGCACTAATCGTTCTTTAAAACTTTAGTTCTGCCAGCTACTTCTTTTATAGCATTATATTAGTGCTGCAGCAACCATTCTTGGGAACATTACTATAGACATTCTTTCTTTCTTTCAATCGTTCTTTCTTTAGTTTTATTTTAGCTTTACTGCATCAACAAACATCGATTAATTAAATGTTTATTTTCTCAAAGAAAACAAAATATAAACACAAAAGTGTGGATTAACGCACTTTATTAGCTACAATTCATATTATAAAGAGTAATGCGCTAATCGTTCTTTAAAAGTTTTGTTCTGCCAGTTACATCTTTTATAGCACTATATTATTGCTGCAGCAACCATTGTAGGAAACATTACTATAGACATTAGTTCTTTCTTTAGTCTTATTTTAGCTTTACCGCATCAACAAACATCGATTAATTAAATGTTTATTTCCTTAAAGAAAACAAAATATAAACACAAAAAGTTTGGATTAGCGCACTTTATTAGCTACAATTCATTTTATAAAGAGTATTGCGCTAATCGTTCTTTAAAACTTTAGTTCTGCCAGTTACTTCTTTTATAGCACTATATTAGTGCTGCAGCAACCATTCTTGGAAACATTGTTATAGACATTCTTTCTTTCTTTCATTCGTTCTTTCTTTAGTTTAATTTTAGCTTTACTGCATCAACAAACATCGATTATTTAAATGTTTATTTTTTCAAAGAAAACAAAATATAAACACAAAAAGTGTATTTTAACGCACTTTATTAGCTACAATTCATATTATAAAGAGTATTGCACTAATCGTTCTTTAAAACTTTAGTTCTACCAGCTACTTCTTTTATAGCATTATATTAGTGCTGCAGCAACCATTCTTGGGAACATTACTATAGACATTCTTTCTTTCTTTCTTTCAATCGTTCTTTCTTTAGTTTAATTTTAGCTTTACGGCATCAACAAACATCGATTATTTAAATGTTTATTTTTTCAAAGAAAATAAAATATAAACACAAAAGTGTGGATTAACGCACTTTATTAGCTACAATTCATATTATAAAGAGTAATGCGTTAATCGTTCCTTAAAAGTTTTGTTCTGCCAGTTACATCTTTTATAGCACTATATTATTGCTGCAGCAACCATTCTTGGAAACATCACTATAGACATTAGTTCTTCCTTTAGTCTTATTTTAGCTTTACTGCATCAACAAACATCGATTAATTAAATGTTTATTTTCTCAAAGAAAAGAATAAATAAATACAAAAAGTGTAGATAAACGCACTTTTTTTAGCTAAAGTTCATATTATAAAGAGTATTGTGCTCAACGTTCTTTACAACTTTGGTTCTGCCAGCTACTTCTTTTATAGCACTATATTATTGCTGCAGCAACCATTCTTGGAAACATTACTATAGTTATTAGTTCTTTCTTTAGTCTTACTTTAGCTGTACTGCATCAACAAACATCGATTAATTTAATGTTTATTTTCTCAAAGAAAACAAAATATAAACACAAAAAGCTTGGATTAACGCACTTTTGTAGCTACAATTCAGATTATAAAGAGTATTGCGCTCATCGTTCTTTACCACTTTGGTTCTGCCAGCTACTTCTTGTATAGCACTATTTTAACGCCATGGGCCCTGAGAACGACACAATAACGACACAGTAATACTTTTTCTTATTTTGTGTTATTCTTTCTTATTGTACCTTCTCGTATAGTTTTTGGCAGTGTTTGGGGTTGCACTTGACAATACAACCAATTTTTTTACTATTTTTTGCATTGCCTGGGCGTACTGAACAGGTACACAACTTAAGTGCCCTGCTGAGCAGTACCCAGGGAGGACTTATTACATACGCTAATACTACAACGGCTAAGCTAAATTTGCACAGTGGGGACAGCCCCAGTAGCTCGATGGGGGCTGCCCCGTGCATGTGACGCACACGTAGCCTTATTGATTACGCCATGATTAAGAACTTCAGTCAGAAGCCACCTAAAGTGGCCAAACTGCCCCTTTATATATAACCATTTGATCGGGAAGGGAAGTAAAAAGCTTGGAGGGCTCCATGTGCTTTGAAACTGCCATTAAAGGGAGGGTGGGAGGGTGATTCAAAATTCGAGTAAAACTTTTTGAACCACAACGTAAATATTTGAGAGCAGCAAGGTGAAGACAACTTCGAAGGAGCTGGGAACTAGCACGAGGCCCGGTTGCGTAGGAAACTGGGGAATTTACTAAGGTGGGAGGCTTGGGGGATTTGATGGACAAATTTATCATGGCCCGTCGTTAACAAATATTTACTACGTAAATCTTTCTTTAACGCCATGGGCCTTGAGAACGACACAATAACGACACAGTAATACTTTTTCTTATTTTGTCTTTTTCTTTCTTATTGTACCTTTTCGTATAGGTTTTGGCAGTGTTTGGGGTTGCACTTGACAATACAACCAATTTTTTTACTATTTTTGCCTTGCCTGGGCGTACTGAACAGGTACACAACTTAAGTGCCCTGCTGAGCAGTACCCAGGGAGGACTTATTACATACGCTAATACTACAACAGCTAAGCTAAATTTGCACAGTGGGGACAGCCCCAGTAGTTTGATGGGGGCTGCCCCGTGCATGCGAGGAACACGTAACCTTATTGATTACGCCATGATTAAGAACTTCAGTCAGAAGCCACCTAAAGTGGGCAAGCTGCCAAAATACAACCCCAAAGCTGCCTTTGATACTGGACTGCTGGACGCCTATGGTTCACTGGTTAACTCCTCGATAATATGTTCGGAGTACAGCCACACTCGGTCGCTGTCTGGCGATGGCGAATATAACGTTACAGCAATCAGAAGACCACCGGCCAAGCCTTTTGATAAGGCAAGATGGAACATTTACGGCTGCTGCTGTTGTTGCTGCTCCAATGTGAAAACTATGGGATGTATAGAGCTTTTCATTCTCTGGGTTTGTGTGAAGGAGTTTTTGTAGCATTTCAGTGAGTTCTGCCGTGTGATGGAATGTGTTTGCTTAGCGCTTTCACAGGGCATATTGACGATCCTGATGGGACAAAATGTAACAAATTACCATTATGAAAAGGGGACTGTCTTTGACACTTTGATCACGACCGTTGCAGAAGTTGGAGATACATTTGTGTTGCGCACAAGCAGGCAAGAGCTTGAATCAAAAGTGTGACTAGTGAGGCAACAGAATTCTGATGAACGCAAAAAGCCAAAAATGCTAATGTCAAGACACACCAGAGCTTTTGTTTGTCTCTTTCGGTAAATGATGAAACGCGTAATTGATTTTTTGAGTTGTTTCATATTCTCTATTGTAATAGGAAGTTTCTTTTCTCGTTTTGTTAATCCATTCCCACGCTTGATACCTCTGACTGTCATTAGAAGATGCTTCGTGTCTTGAAATTTGGTAGGAAATCCAAGCTGCTTGATATCCCAATAACGCACTGCTGCAATGCATGTTCGTGTGGTCACATAGCTAACGTTACGAGCAAGGTACGAAACGAATAGACATAAGTTCGACTGAGAAGCTGGAAATGGAGATAATGCATGTTCAGTGCGAAATGACAATTAGGCTGATTTACCGTTTTGATATGTCCTGTGTAAAGATTCTGACAGGGACATGTGTTGCAGATACATGCATTCTTTAGCTAATCCTGCCAAGCACTGGGGAAAAATTTGAGTCTGGTACCTGTCTGCAACTGGTACTTGTTGGGAAAACTTTTCTACCTGCAAACGAGAGAGGCAGTCGGTGATATTATTGTAGCATCCTGGTATGTGCTTTACATTGACCGTACTTTTTTTTTGGTAGCTGTGATGAAGAACGGCTTGCGCAGTGTTGTTATGATCTGTGGACAGTTAGATGAGTTTGTGTTAGGCCTATTTAACAGTCTTTGTACTCAAATCCGTACAAGAAGATTCAAAGTTTCACTAAGACTTTGTCTTTTGGGACACTCTGCGAATAACATTCTGAGTCAAATATTCCGATAGGCCATAACACAATAACCAAAACTTGTTCACAATCAAAGCTAAAAAAGGATCTCCACACGCCGTCTGTCTGATATTCGCTCTGCAAGATCACACACGCACACTGCTTCCTAAGTTCTTCCGCTTACGTAAACAATTTATGTTAGGTGTGAGAACCATGACATACAGCGTCCCATTATTTTAGCGCAGTAACATATTTATGACTTGAACTGCTCAATAATGTGGTCAGAAATTTGGGTTTTATTGACAAGTTGTCTATCTGGATGGTAAATCAATTCTTTTGATAAGTTTTCGATGTTAATTGGTGTATTTGAAAAGGCAGGAAGTGGATTAAAATTTTTGTGCAGCTCCTTGACAATCAGTATTTGGGTCTGGGCCTCCACAGCGTCTACATTTGTGTGGCCAAGTGAATGTGGAACCACTTTGATAAAAATCCCGGCGAAATGGCCAATCAAATTACATTTGAATCACGTTCTGGCATGCTGGACTGGCTGGGGGCAACGGAGGAATTTATTGATTTATTAAATGCGTATTCATCTAACCTTGCCCATGAAAGATGCTTGTTGCCAGCTATATCATCCTGAATGCAATATCATACTTATATAGGCTTGAAATGGATAGCTATGATCAAACGTGCTGAAAGATTCCTGATAAGCTAACAGCTCCTTTGCAAGGACTGGGTGAAAGTGCATCATAGCCCTAATGAATATATCCCAAGCATATATCCAGGTGTCAAGTCAGTTATCTTTTGAGTTGGTATGAGATTTATGACTCTGCTCCTTCAGAGCCTGGAGTGACCTGGAGACTGAAAGAATTTTTTGCTGTTGTGTCATACAATGAGCTTAGTAAAAGTAAATTCAAATATATGTAGTCCTTGTTTTTCATCGCCTTTATCAATTTGAGAGACAAAGGTGATAAACTGCTTATAGGGGAGTGCAAGAATGCAGAAATATTACCTCCATTGTTGTTACTCTGCAGAACAAGCTCATCGGTGTTTGACAGAGATTGTGCTGGCCATGGATTTGAATTTGTAGCAGCAACAGGGAATTGGTTGGATATGGCATTAATATCTGGAGCTACTGTTGTTGATGCTGGCGAAAGACTTCCCGTGGAGTGGTTTCGGTTTCTCTGTGTTCCTTGCTTTGGATTGTGAGGCTTCTTTTAGGAAATCCGTAGTATTCATCTTGACGGTATTAGCAGTTGTTAGCAATGTTATCGGTGTGGGCTCTGCATTCTCTGCCGCCTGAGGTGCTTCTTCATCGGTATGGAAAAAACTGTGAAGCCGAGCAACAACCATGTTTTTGACGCCTGCGTTTGATAGGCCATACTGTCTGGCTTTCTCTTTCAGTTGTACGATCGGCATACGCTTCCAATCTTCTACAGTACGCTGGCGATCCACTTCCTCATCATCATTACCTACTATTATACGTGGATTTCGAGGCATTCTTCAGCCGATAACGTAGAATTGATTCAAAATTTGAGTAAAACTTTTTGAAACAAAACGTAAATATTTGAGAGCAGCAAGGTGAAGACAACTTCGAAGGAGCTGGGAACTAGCACGAGGCCCGGTTGCGTAGGAAACTGGGGACTAGACTAAGGTGGGAGGCTTGGTGGATTTGATGGACAAATTTATCATGGCCCGTCGTTAACAAATATTTACTACGTAAATCTTTCTTTATTGCTGCAGCAACCATTCTTGGAAACATTACTATAGACATTAGTTCTTTCTTTAGTCTTCTTTTAACTTTACCGCATCAACAAACATCGATTAATTAAATGTTTATTTTCTCAAAGAAAACAAAATATAAACACAAAAAGTTTGGATTAACGCACTTTATTAGCTACAATTCATATTAAAAAGAGTATTGCGCTCATCGTTCTTTAAAACTTTAATTCTGCCAGTTATTTCTTTTATAGCACTATATTAGTGCTGCAGCAACCATTCTTGGAAACATTACTATAGACATTAGTTTTTTCTTTAGTCTTCTTTTAACTTTACCGCATCAACAAACATCGATTAATTAAATGTTTATTTTCTCAAAGAAAACAAAATATAAACACAAAAAATTTGGATTAACGCACTTTATTAGCTACAATTCATATTAAAAAGAGTATTGCGCTCATCGTTCTTTAAAACTTTAATTCTGCCAGTTATTTCTTTTATTGCACTATATTGGTGCTGCAGCAACCATTCTTGGAAACATTACTATAGACATTAGTTTTTTCTTAAGTCAAAATCTAGCTTTACTGCATAATTAAACATCGATGAATTAAATGTTTATTTTATCAAAAAAACAAAATATCAAAACAAAAAGTGTTGATTAACGTACTTTAGTAGCTACAATTTTTATTATAAAGAGTATTGCACTCATCGTCCTTTAAAACTTTAGTTCTGCCAGTAATTTCTTTTATAGCACTATAATAGTGCTGCAGCAACCATTCTTGGAAACATTACTATAGACACTTGTTTTTTCTTAAGTCACAATTTGCTTTACTGCATAAAAAAACATCGATTAATTAAATGTTTATTTTCTCAAAGAAAACAAAATATAAACACAAAAAGTGGGGATTAACGTACTTTAGTAGTTAGAATTTATATTATAAAGAGTATTGCACTCATCGTCCTTAAAACTTTAGTTTTGCCAGTAACTTCTTTTATAGCACTATATTGGTGCTGCAGCAACCATTCTTGGAAACATTACTATGGACATTAGTTTTTTCTTCAATCACAATTTGCTTTACTGCATAAAAAACATCGATTAATTAAATGTTTATTTTCTCAAAGAAAACAAAATATAAACACAAAAAGTGGGGATTAACGTACTTTAGTAGCTACAATTTATATTATAAAGAGTATTGCACTCATCGTCCTTTAAAACTTTAGTTTTAACAGTAACTTCTTTTATAGCACTATATTGGTGCTGCAGCAACCATTCTTGGAAACATTACTATAGACACTAGTTTTTTCTTAAGTCAAAATTTAGCTTTGCTGCATAAATAAACATCGATTAATTAAATGTTTATTTTCTCAAAAAAACAAAATATCAACACAAATAGTGGGGATTAACGTACTTTAGCAGTTAGAATTTATATTATAAAGAGTATTGCACTCATCGTCCTTAAAACTTTAGTTTTGCCAGTAACTTCTTTTATAGCACTATAGTGGTGCTGCTGCAACCATTCTTGGAAACATTACTATAGACACTAGTTTTTTCTTCAGTCAAAATTTAGCTTTTACTGCATAATTAAACATCGATGAATTAAATGTTTATTTTCTAAAAAAAAACAAAATATCAAGACAAAAAGTGTGGATTAACGTACTATTGCACTCATCGTCCTTTAAAACTTTAGTTTTGCCAGTAACTTCTTTTATTGCACTATATTGGTGCTGCAGCAACCATTCTTGGAAACATTACTATAGACGCTAGTTTTTCCTTTAGTCAAAATTTAGATTTACTGCATAAATAAACATCGATAAATTAAATGTTTATTCTCTCATAAAAACAAAATATCAACACAAATAGTGTGGATTAACGTACTTTATTAGCTACAATTTATATTATAAAGACTATTGCACTCATCGTCCTTTAAAGCTTTATTTTTCCCAGTAACTTCTTTTATAGCACTATAGTGGTGCTGCTGAAACCATTCTTGGAAACATTACTATAGACGCTAGTTTTTCCTTTAGTCAAAATTTAGATTTACTGCATAAATAAACATCGATAAATAAAATGTTTATTCTCTCAAAAAAACAAAATGTCAACACAAATAGTGTGGATTAACGTACTTTATTAGCTACAATTTATATTATAAAGACTATTGCACTCATCGTCCTTTAAAGCTTTATTTTTGCCAGTAACTTCTTTTATAGCACTATAGTGGTGCTGCTGAAACCATTCTTGGAAAAATTACGATAGACATTAGTTTTTTCTTAAGTCACAATTTGCTTTACTGCATAAAAAAACATCGATGAATTAAATGTTTTTTTTCTCAAAAAAACAAAATATCAACACAAATAGTGTGGATTAACGTACTTTATTAGCTGCAATTGATATTAAAAAGAGTATTGCACTCATCGTCCTTTAAAGCTTTAGTTTTGCCAGTAACTTCTTTTATAGCACTATATTGGTGCTGCAGCAACCATTCTTGGAAACATTACTATAGACACTAGTTTTTTCTTAAGTCAAAATTTAGCTTTGCTGCATAAATAAACATCGATAAATTAAATGTTTATTTTCTCAAAAAAACAAAATATCAAAACAAATAGTGTGGATTAACGTACTTTATTAGCTGCAATTGATAATATAAAGAGTATTGCACTCATCGTCTTTTAAAGCTTTAGTTTTGCAAGTAACTTCTTTTATAGCACTGTAGTGGTGCTGCTGCAACCATTCTTGGAAACATTACTATAGACACTAGTTTTTTCTTTAGTCAAAATTTAGCTTTTACTGCATAATTAAACATCGATGAATTAAATGTTTATTTTCTAAAAAAAAAAAAATATCAAGACAAAAAGTTTGGATTAACGTACTCTAGTAGCTACAATTTATATTATAAAGAGTATTGCACTCATCGTCCTTTAAAGCTATAGTTTTGCAAGTAACTTCTTTTATAGCACTATATTGGTGCTGCAGCAACCATTCTTGGAAACATTACTATAGACACTAGTTTTTTCTTAAGTCAAAATTTAGCTTTGCTGCATAAATAAACATCGATAAATTAAATGTTTATTTTCTCAAAAACACAAAATATCAAAACAAATAGTGTGGATTAACGTACTTTATTAGCTGCAATTGATGATATAAAGAGTATTGCACTCATCGTCTTTTAAAGCTTTAGTTTTGCAAGTAACTTCTTTTATAGCACTGTAGTGGTGCTGCAGCAACCATTCTTGGAAATATTACTATAGACGCTAGTTTTTCCTTTAGTAAAAATTTAGATTTACTGCATAAATAAACATCGATCAATTAAATGTTTATTCTCTCAAAAAAACAAAACATCAACACAAATAGTGTGGATTAACGTACTTTATTAGCTACAATTTATATTATAAAGATTATTGCACTCATCGTCCTTTAAAGCTTTAGTTTTGCAAGTAACTTCTTTTATAGCACTATAGTGGTGCTGCTGCAACCATTCTTGGAAACATTACTATAGACATTAGTATTTTTTAGTCAACATTTAGCTATACTGCATGAATAAACTTCGATTAATTAATTGCTTATTTTCTCAAAAAAACAAAATATCAACACAAAAAGTGTGGATTAAAGTTTAGTAGCTACAATTTATACCATAAAGAGTATTGCACTCATCTTCCTTTAAAACATGTTCTGCCAGTAACTTCTTTTATGCACTATCTTAGTGCTGCAGCATTCATTCTTGGAAACATTACTAGAGACATTAGTTTTTTTTGTCTCATTTTAGCTTTACTGCATTAACAATCATCTATTAATTAAATGTTTATTTTCTCAAAGAAAACAAATAATAAACACAAAAGGTGTGGATTAACGTACTTTAGTAGCAGGAATTTATATTATAAAGAGTATTGCACTCATCGTTCTATAAAACTTTAGTTCTGCCAGCTACTTCTTTTATAGCACTATATTAGTGCTGCAGCAACCATTCTTGGAAACATTACTATAGACATTAGTTTTTTCTATAGTCTCATTTTAGCTTTACTGCATTAACAATCATCTATTAATTAAATGTTTATTTTCTCAAAGAAAACAAATTATAAACACAAAAGGTGTGGACTAACGTACTTTAGTAGCAGGAATTTATATTATAAAGAGTATTGCACTCATCGTTCTATAAAACTTTAGTTCTGCCAGCTACTTCTTTTCTAGCACTATATTAGTGGTGCAGCAACCATTCTTGGAAACATTACTATAGACATTAGTTTTTTCTTTCCTGTCTTCATTGTCTTACTTTAGCATTACTGCATCAACAAACGTCGATTAATTTAATGTTTATTTTCTCAAAGAAAACAAAATATAAAAACAAAAAGTGTGGAGTAACTTACTTTATTAGCTACAATTAATAATATAAAGAGTATTACGCTAATTGTTCTGTAAAACTTTAGTTCTGCCAGCTGCTTCTTTTATTGAAGTAAATTAGTGCTGCAGCAACCATTCTTGGATACATTACTATAGACATTAGTTCTTTCTTTAGTCTTATTTCAGCTTTTCTCAATCAACAAACATCGATTAATTAAATGTTTATTTTCTGAAATAAAACAAAATATAAACACAAAAATTGTAGATTAACGCACTTTATTAGCTACAATTCATATTATAAAGAGCATTGCGCTCATCGTTCTTTAGAATTTTAGTTCTGCCAGTTACTTCTTTTATTGCACTATATTAGTGCTGCAGGAACCATTCTTGGAAACATTATTATAGATATTAGTTCTTTCTTTACCGTCTTTATTGTCTTACTTTAGCTTTACTGCATTAACAAACATCGATTAATTTAATGTTTATTTTCTCAAAGAAAACAAAATATAAAAACAAAAAGTGTGGAGTAACTTACTTTATTAGCTACAATTAATATTATAAAGAGTATTACGCTAATCGTTCTGTAAAACTTTAGTTCTGCCAGCTGCTTCTTTTATAGCAGTATATTAGTGCTGCAGCAACCATACTTGGATACATTACTATAGACATTAGTTCTTTCTTTAGTCACAATTCCGCTTTACTGCATAGTCAAACATCGATTATTTAAATGTTTATTTTCTCAAAGAAAACAAAATATCAACACAAAAAGTGTAGATTAACATACTTTAGTAGCTACAACTTATATTATATAGAGTATTGCACTCATCAATCTTTAAAACTTTAGTTCTGCCAGTAATTTCTTTTATAGCACTATATTAGTGCTGCAGCAACCATTCCTGGAAACATTACTATAGACATTAGTTTTTTCCAAAGTCACAATTTGCTTTACTTCATAAAAAAAACGTCGATTAATTAAATGTTTATTTTCTCAAAGAAAACAAAATATCAACACCAAATGTGTGGATTAACATACTTTAGTAGCTACAACTTATATTATATAGAGTATTGCACTCATCAATCTTTAAAACTTTACTTCTGCCAGTAATTTCTTTTATAGCACTATATTAGTGCTGCAGCAACCATTCTTGGATACATTACTATAGACATTAGTTCTTTCTTTAGTCTTATTTCAACTTTACTCAATCAACAAACATCGATGAATTAAATGTTTATTTTCTCAAAAAAACAAAATATCAACACAAAAAGTGTGGATTAACATACTTTAGTAGCTACAACTTATATTATATAGAGTATTGCACTCATCAATCTTTAAAACTTTAGTTCTGCCAGTAATTTCTTTTATAGCACTATATTAGTGCTGCAGCAACCATTCTTGGAAACATTACTTTAGACATTAGTTTTTTATTAAGTCACAATTTGCTTTACTGCATAAAAAACATCGATTATTGAAATGTTTATTTTCGCAAAATAACAAAATATCAACACAAATAGTGTGGATTAACGTACTTTATTAGCTACAATTTATATTATAAAGAGTATTACGCTAATCGTTCTGTAAACTTTAGTTCTGCCAGCTGCTTCTTTAATAGCAGTATATTAGTGCTACAGCAACCATTCTTGGATACATTACTATAGACATTAGTTCTTTCTTTAGTCTTACTTCAGCTTTACTCAATCAACAAACATCGATGAATTAAATGTTTATTTTCTCAAAAAAACAAAATATCAAAACAAAAAGTGTTGATTAACGTACTTTAGTAGCTACAATTTTTATTATAAAGAGTATTGCACTCATCGTCCTTTAAAACTTTAGTTCTGCCAGTAATTTCTTTTATAGCACTATAATAGTGCTGCAGCAACCATTCTTGGAAACATTACTATAGACACTTGTTTTTTCTTAAGTCACAATTTGCTTTACTGCATAAAAAAACATCGATTAATTAAATGTTTATTTTCTCAAAGAAAACAAAATATAAACACAAAAAGTGGGGATTAACGTACTTTAGTAGTTAGAATTTATATTATAAAGAGTATTGCACTCATCGTCCTTAAAACTTTAGTTTTGCCAGTAACTTCTTTTATAGCACTATATTGGTGCTGCAGCAACCATTCTTGGAAACATTACTATGGACATTAGTTTTTTCTTCAATCACAATTTGCTTTACTGCATAAAAAAACATCGATTAATTAAATGTTTATTTTCTCAAAGAAAACAAAATATAAACACAAAAAGTGGGGATTAACGTACTTTAGTAGCTACCATTTATATTATAAAGAGTATTGCACTCATCGTCCTTTAAAAGTTTAGTTTTAACAGTAACTTCTTTTATAGCACTATATTGGTGCTGCAGCAACCATTCTTGGAAACATTACTATAGACACTAGTTTTTTCTTAAGTCAAAATTTAGCTTTGCTGCATAAGTAAACATCGATTAATTAAATGTTTATTTTCTCAAAAAAACAAAATATCAACACAAATAGTGGGGATTAACGTACTTTAGCAGTTAGAATTTATATTATAAAGAGTATTGCACTCATCGTCCTTAAAACTTTAGTTTTGCCAGTAACTTCTTTTATAGCACTATAGTGGTGCTGCTGCAACCATTCTTGGAAACATTACTATAGACACTAGTTTTTTCTTCAGTCAAAATTTAGCTTTTACTGCATAATTAAACATCGATGAATTAAATGTTTATTTTCTAAAAAAAAACAAAATATCAAGACAAAAAGTGTGGATTAACGTACTATTGCACTCATCGTCCTTTAAAACTTTAGTTTTGCCAGTAACTTCTTTTATTGCACTATATTGGTGCTGCAGCAACCATTCTTGGAAACATTACTATAGACGCTAGTTTTTCCTTTAGTCAAAATTTAGATTTACTGCATAAATAAACATCGATAAATTAAATGTTTATTCTCTCAAAAAAACAAAATATCAACACAAATAGTGTGGATTAACGTACTTTATTAGCTACAATTTATATTATAAAGACTATTGCACTCATCGTCCTTTAAAACTTTAGTTTTGCCAGTAACTTCTTTTATTGCACTATATTGGTGCTGCAGCAACCATTCTTGGAAACATTACTATAGACGCTAGTTTTTCCTTTAGTCAAAATTTAGATTTACTGCATAAATAAACATCGATAAATTAAATGTTTGTTCTCTCAAAAAAACAAAATATCAACACAAATAGTGTGGATTAACGTACTTTATTAGCTACAATTTATATTATAAAGACTATTGCACTCATCGTCCTTTAAAGCTTTATTTTTCCCAGTAACTTCTTTTATAGCACTATAGTGGTGCTGCTGAAACCATTCTTGGAAACATTACTATAGACGCTAGTTTTTCCTTTAGTCAAAATTTAGATTTACTGCATAAATAAACATCGATAAATAAAATGTTTATTCTCTCAAAAAAACAAAATGTCAACACAAATAGTGTGGATTAACGTACTTTATTAGCTACAATTTATATTATAAAGACTATTGCACTCATCGTCCTTTAAAGCTTTATTTTTGCCAGTAACTTCTTTTATAGCACTATAGTGGTGCTGCTGAAACCATTCTTGGAAAAATTACGATAGACATTAGTTTTTTCTTAAGTCACAATTTGCTTTACTGCATAAAAAAACATCGATGAATTAAATGTCTATTTTCTCAAAAAAACAAAATATCAACACAAATAGTGTGGATTAACGTACTTTATTAGCTGCAATTGATATTAAAAAGAGTATTGCACTCATCGTCCTTTAAAGCTTTAGTTTTGCCAGTAACTTCTTTTATAGCACTATATTGGTGCTGCAGCAACCATTCTTGGAAACATTACTATAGTCACTAGTTTTTTCTTAAGTCAAAATTTAGCTTTGCTGCATAAATAAACATCGATAAATTAAATGTTTATTTTCTCAAAAAAACAAAATATCAAAACAATTAGTGTGGATTAACGTACTTTATTAGCTGCTATTGATAATATAAAGAGTATTGCACTCATCGTCTTTTAAAGCTTTAGTTTTGCAAGTAACTTCTTTTATAGCACTGTAGTGGTGCTGCTGCAACCATTCTTGGAAACATTACTATAGACACTAGTTTTTTCTTTAGTCAAAATTTAGCTTTTACTGCATAATTAAACATCGATGAATTAAATGTTTATTTTCTAAAAAAAGAAAAAATATCAAGATAAAAAGTTTGGATTAACGTACTCTAGTAGCTACAATTTATATTATAAAGAGTATTGCACTCATCGTCCTTTAAAGCTTTAGTTTTGCAAGTAACTTCTTTTATAGCACTATATTGGTGCTGCAGCAACCATTCTTGGAAACATTACTATAGACACTAGTTTTTTCTTAAGTCAAAATTTAGCTTTGCTGCATAAATAAACATCGATAAATTAAATGTTTATTTTCTCAAAAACACAAAATATCAAAACAAATAGTGTGGATTAACGTACTTTATTAGCTGCAATTGATAATATAAAGAGTATTGCACTCATCGTCTTTTAAAGCTTTAGTTTTGCAAGTAACTTCTTTTATAGCACTGTAGTGGTGCTGCAGCAACCATTCTTGGAAATATTACTATAGACGCTAGTTTTTCCTTTAGTAAAAATTTAGATTTACTGCATAAATAAACATCGATCAATTAAATGTTTATTCTCTCAAAAAAACAAAACATCAACACAAATAGTGTGGATTAACGTACTTTATTAGCTACAATTTATATTATAAAGATTATTGCACTCATCGTCCTTTAAAGCTTTAGTTTTGCAAGTAACTTCTTTTATAGCACTATAGTGGTGCTGCTGCAACCATTCTTGGAAACATTACTATAGACATTAGTATTTTTTAGTCAACATTTAGCTATACTGCATGAATAAACTTCGATTAATTAATTGCTTATTTTCTCAAAAAAACAAAATATCAACACAAAAAGTGTGGATTAAAGTTTAGTAGCTACAATTTATACCATAAAGAGTATTGCACTCATCTTCCTTTAAAACATGTTCTGCCAGTAACTTCTTTTATGCACTATCTTAGTGCTGCAGCATTCATTCTTGGAAACATTACTAGAGACATTAGTTTTTTTTGTCTCATTTTAGCTTTACTGCATTAACAATCATCTATTAATTAAATGTTTATTTTCTCAAAGAAAACAAATAATAAACACAAAAGGTGTGGACTAACGTACTTTAGTAGCAGGAATTTATATTATAAAGAGTATTGCACTCATCGTTCTATAAAACTTTAGTTCTGCCAGCTACTTCTTTTCTAGCACTATATTAGTGGTGCAGCAACCATTCTTGGAAACATTACTATAGACATTAGTTTTTTCTTTCCTGTCTTCATTGTCTTACTTTAGCATTACTGCATCAACAAACGTCGATTAATTTAATGTTTATTTTCTCAAAGAAAACAAAATATAAAAACAAAAAGTGTGGAGTAACTTACTTTATTAGCTACAATTAATAATATAAAGAGTATTACGCTAATTGTTCTGTAAAACTTTAGTTCTGCCAGCTGCTTCTTTTATTGAAGTAAATTAGTGCTGCAGCAACCATTCTTGGATAAATTACTATAGACATTAGTTCTTTCTTTAGTCTTCTTTTAACTTTACCGCATCAACAAACATCGATTAATTAAATGTTTATTTTCTCAAAGAAAACAAAATATAAACACAAAAAGTTTGGATTAACGCACTTTATTAGCTACAATTCATATTAAAAAGAGTATTGCGCTCATCGTTCTTTAAAACTTTAATTCTGCCAGTTATTTCTTTTATAGCACTATATTAGTGCTGCAGCAACCATTCTTGGAAACATTACTATAGACATTAGTTTTTTCTTTAGTCTTCTTTTAACTTTACCGCATCAACAAACATCGATTAATTAAATGTTTATTTTCTCAAAGAAAACAAAATATAAACACAAAAAATTTGGATTAACGCACTTTATTAGCTACAATTCATATTAAAAAGAGTATTGCGCTCATCGTTCTTTAAAACTTTAATTCTGCCAGTTATTTCTTTTATTGCACTATATTGGTGCTGCAGCAACCATTCTTGGAAACATTACTATAGACATTAGTTTTTTCTTAAGTCAAAATCTAGCTTTACTGCATAATTAAACATCGATGAATTAAATGTTTATTTTATCAAAAAAACAAAATATCAAAACAAAAAGTGTTGATTAACGTACTTTAGTAGCTACAATTTTTATTATAAAGAGTATTGCACTCATCGTCCTTTAAAACTTTAGTTCTGCCAGTAATTTCTTTTATAGCACTATAATAGTGCTGCAGCAACCATTCTTGGAAACATTACTATAGACACTTGTTTTTTCTTAAGTCACAATTTGCTTTACTGCATAAAAAAACATCGATTAATTAAATGTTTATTTTCTCAAAGAAAACAAAATATAAACACAAAAAGTGGGGATTAACGTACTTTAGTAGTTAGAATTTATATTATAAAGAGTATTGCACTCATCGTCCTTAAAACTTTAGTTTTGCCAGTAACTTCTTTTATAGCACTATATTGGTGCTGCAGCAACCATTCTTGGAAACATTACTATGGACATTAGTTTTTTCTTCAATCACAATTTGCTTTACTGCATAAAAAACATCGATTAATTAAATGTTTATTTTCTCAAAGAGAACAAAATATAAACACAAAAGTGGGGTTAACGTACTTTAGTAGCTACAATTTATATTATAAAGAGTATTGCACTCATCGTCCTTTAAAACTTTAGTTTTAACAGTAACTTCTTTTATAGCACTATATTGGTGCTGCAGCAACCATTCTTGGAAACATTACTATAGACACTAGTTTTTTCTTAAGTCAAAATTTAGCTTTGCTGCATAAATAAACATCGATTAATTAAATGTTTATTTTCTCAAAAAAACAAAATATCAACACAAATAGTGGGGATTAACGTACTTTAGCAGTTAGAATTTATATTATAAAGAGTATTGCACTCATCGTCCTTAAAACTTTAGTTTTGCCAGTAACTTCTTTTATAGCACTATAGTGGTGCTGCTGCAACCATTCTTGGAAACATTACTATAGACACTAGTTTTTTCTTCAGTCAAAATTTAGCTTTTACTGCATAATTAAACATCGATGAATTAAATGTTTATTTTCTAAAAAAAAACAAAATATCAAGACAAAAAGTGTGGATTAACGTACTATTGCACTCATCGTCCTTTAAAACTTTAGTTTTGCCAGTAACTTCTTTTATTGCACTATATTGGTGCTGCAGCAACCATTCTTGGAAACATTACTATAGACGCTAGTTTTTCCTTTAGTCAAAATTTAGATTTACTGCATAAATAAACATCGATAAATTAAATGTTTATTCTCTCATAAAAACAAAATATCAACACAAATAGTGTGGATTAACGTACTTTATTAGCTACAATTTATATTATAAAGACTATTGCACTCATCGTCCTTTAAAGCTTTATTTTTCCCAGTAACTTCTTTTATAGCACTATAGTGGTGCTGCTGAAACCATTCTTGGAAACATTACTATAGACGCTAGTTTTTCCTTTAGTCAAAATTTAGATTTACTGCATAAATAAACATCGATAAATAAAATGTTTATTCTCTCAAAAAAACAAAATGTCAACACAAATAGTGTGGATTAACGTACTTTATTAGCTACAATTTATATTATAAAGACTATTGCACTCATCGTCCTTTAAAGCTTTATTTTTGCCAGTAACTTCTTTTATAGCACTATAGTGGTGCTGCTGAAACCATTCTTGGAAAAATTACGATAGACATTAGTTTTTTCTTAAGTCACAATTTGCTTTACTGCATAAAAAAACATCGATGAATTAAATGTTTTTTTTCTCAAAAAAACAAAATATCAACACAAATAGTGTGGATTAACGTACTTTATTAGCTGCAATTGATATTAAAAAGAGTATTGCACTCATCGTCCTTTAAAGCTTTAGTTTTGCCAGTAACTTCTTTTATAGCACTATATTGGTGCTGCAGCAACCATTCTTGGAAACATTACTATAGACACTAGTTTTTTCTTAAGTCAAAATTTAGCTTTGCTGCATAAATAAACATCGATAAATTAAATGTTTATTTTCTCAAAAAAACAAAATATCAAAACAAATAGTGTGGATTAACGTACTTTATTAGCTGCAATTGATAATATAAAGAGTATTGCACTCATCGTCTTTTAAAGCTTTAGTTTTGCAAGTAACTTCTTTTATAGCACTGTAGTGGTGCTGCTGCAACCATTCTTGGAAACATTACTATAGACACTAGTTTTTTCTTTAGTCAAAATTTAGCTTTTACTGCATAATTAAACATCGATGAATTAAATGTTTATTTTCTAAAAAAAAAAAAATATCAAGACAAAAAGTTTGGATTAACGTACTCTAGTAGCTACAATTTATATTATAAAGAGTATTGCACTCATCGTCCTTTAAAGCTATAGTTTTGCAAGTAACTTCTTTTATAGCACTATATTGGTGCTGCAGCAACCATTCTTGGAAACATTACTATAGACACTAGTTTTTTCTTAAGTCAAAATTTAGCTTTGCTGCATAAATAAACATCGATAAATTAAATGTTTATTTTCTCAAAAACACAAAATATCAAAACAAATAGTGTGGATTAACGTACTTTATTAGCTGCAATTGATGATATAAAGAGTATTGCACTCATCGTCTTTTAAAGCTTTAGTTTTGCAAGTAACTTCTTTTATAGCACTGTAGTGGTGCTGCAGCAACCATTCTTGGAAATATTACTATATACGCTAGTTTTTCCTTTAGTAAAAATTTAGATTTACTGCATAAATAAACATCGATCAATTAAATGTTTATTCTCTCAAAAAAACAAAACATCAACACAAATAGTGTGGATTAACGTACTTTATTAGCTACAATTTATATTATAAAGATTATTGCACTCATCGTCCTTTAAAGCTTTAGTTTTGCAAGTAACTTCTTTTATAGCACTATAGTGGTGCTGCTGCAACCATTCTTGGAAACATTACTATAGACATTAGTATTTTTTAGTCAACATTTAGCTATACTGCATGAATAAACTTCGATTAATTAATTGCTTATTTTCTCAAAAAAACAAAATATCAACACAAAAAGTGTGGATTAAAGTTTAGTAGCTACAATTTATACCATAAAGAGTATTGCACTCATCTTCCTTTAAAACATGTTCTGCCAGTAACTTCTTTTATGCACTATCTTAGTGCTGCAGCATTCATTCTTGGAAACATTACTAGAGACATTAGTTTTTTTTGTCTCATTTTAGCTTTACTGCATTAACAATCATCTATTAATTAAATGTTTATTTTCTCAAAGAAAACAAATAATAAACACAAAAGGTGTGGATTAACGTACTTTAGTAGCAGGAATTTATATTATAAAGAGTATTGCACTCATCGTTCTATAAAACTTTAGTTCTGCCAGCTACTTCTTTTATAGCACTATATTAGTGCTGCAGCAACCATTCTTGGAAACATTACTATAGACATTAGTTTTTTCTATAGTCTCATTTTAGCTTTACTGCATTAACAATCATCTATTAATTAAATGTTTATTTTCTCAAAGAAAACAAATTATAAACACAAAAGGTGTGGACTAACGTACTTTAGTAGCAGGAATTTATATTATAAAGAGTATTGCACTCATCGTTCTATAAAACTTTAGTTCTGCCAGCTACTTCTTTTCTAGCACTATATTAGTGGTGCAGCAACCATTCTTGGAAACATTACTATAGACATTAGTTTTTTCTTTCCTGTCTTCATTGTCTTACTTTAGCATTACTGCATCAACAAACGTCGATTAATTTAATGTTTATTTTCTCAAAGAAAACAAAATATAAAAACAAAAAGTGTGGAGTAACTTACTTTATTAGCTACAATTAATAATATAAAGAGTATTACGCTAATTGTTCTGTAAAACTTTAGTTCTGCCAGCTGCTTCTTTTATTGAAGTAAATTAGTGCTGCAGCAACCATTCTTGGATACATTACTATAGACATTAGTTCTTTCTTTAGTCTTATTTCAGCTTTTCTCAATCAACAAACATCGATTAATTAAATGTTTATTTTCTGAAATAAAACAAAATATAAACACAAAAATTGTAGATTAACGCACTTTATTAGCTACAATTCATATTATAAAGAGCATTGCGCTCATCGTTCTTTAGAATTTTAGTTCTGCCAGTTACTTCTTTTATTGCACTATATTAGTGCTGCAGGAACCATTCTTGGAAACATTATTATAGATATTAGTTCTTTCTTTACCGTCTTTATTGTCTTACTTTAGCTTTACTGCATTAACAAACATCGATTAATTTAATGTTTATTTTCTCAAAGAAAACAAAATATAAAAACAAAAAGTGTGGAGTAACTTACTTTATTAGCTACAATTAATATTATAAAGAGTATTACGCTAATCGTTCTGTAAAACTTTAGTTCTGCCAGCTGCTTCTTTTATAGCAGTATATTAGTGCTGCAGCAACCATACTTGGATACATTACTATAGACATTAGTTCTTTCTTTAGTCACAATTCCGCTTTACTGCATAGTCAAACATCGATTATTTAAATGTTTATTTTCTCAAAGAAAACAAAATATCAACACAAAAAGTGTAGATTAACATACTTTAGTAGCTACAACTTATATTATATAGAGTATTGCACTCATCAATCTTTAAAACTTTAGTTCTGCCAGTAATTTCTTTTATAGCACTATATTAGTGCTGCAGCAACCATTCCTGGAAACATTACTATAGACATTAGTTTTTTCCAAAGTCACAATTTGCTTTACTTCATAAAAAAAACGTCGATTAATTAAATGTTTATTTTCTCAAAGAAAACAAAATATCAACACCAAATGTGTGGATTAACATACTTTAGTAGCTACAACTTATATTATATAGAGTATTGCACTCATCAATCTTTAAAACTTTACTTCTGCCAGTAATTTCTTTTATAGCACTATATTAGTGCTGCAGCAACCATTCTTGGATACATTACTATAGACATTAGTTCTTTCTTTAGTCTTATTTCAACTTTACTCAATCAACAAACATCGATGAATTAAATGTTTATTTTCTCAAAAAAACAAAATATCAACACCAAATGTGTGGATTAACATACTTTAGTAGCTACAACTTATATTATATAGAGTATTGCACTCATCAATCTTTAAAACTTTACTTCTGCCAGTAATTTCTTTTATAGCACTATATTAGTGCTGCAGCAACCATTCTTGGATACATTACTATAGACATTAGTTCTTTCTTTAGTCTTATTTCAACTTTACTCAATCAACAAACATCGATGAATTAAATGTTTATTTTCTCAAAAAAACAAAATATCAACACAAAAAGTGTGGATTAACATACTTTAGTAGCTACAACTTATATTATATAGAGTATTGCACTCATCAATCTTTAAAACTTTAGTTCTGCCAGTAATTTCTTTTATAGCACTATATTAGTGCTGCAGCAACCATTCTTGGAAACATTACTTTAGACATTAGTTTTTTATTAAGTCACAATTTGCTTTACTGCATAAAAAACATCGATTATTGAAATGTTTATTTTCGCAAAATAACAAAATATCAACACAAATAGTGTGGATTAACGTACTTTATTAGCTACAATTTATATTATAAAGAGTATTACGCTAATCGTTCTGTAAACTTTAGTTCTGCCAGCTGCTTCTTTAATAGCAGTATATTAGTGCTACAGCAACCATTCTTGGATACATTACTATAGACATTAGTTCTTTCTTTAGTCTTACTTCAGCTTTACTCAATCAACAAACATCGATGAATTAAATGTTTATTTTCTCAAAAAAACAAAATATCAAAACAAAAAGTGTTGATTAACGTACTTTAGTAGCTACAATTTTTATTATAAAGAGTATTGCACTCATCGTCCTTTAAAACTTTAGTTCTGCCAGTAATTTCTTTTATAGCACTATAATAGTGCTGCAGCAACCATTCTTGGAAACATTACTATAGACACTTGTTTTTTCTTAAGTCACAATTTGCTTTACTGCATAAAAAAACATCGATTAATTAAATGTTTATTTTCTCAAAGAAAACAAAATATAAACACAAAAAGTGGGGATTAACGTACTTTAGTAGTTAGAATTTATATTATAAAGAGTATTGCACTCATCGTCCTTAAAACTTTAGTTTTGCCAGTAACTTCTTTTATAGCACTATATTGGTGCTGCAGCAACCATTCTTGGAAACATTACTATGGACATTAGTTTTTTCTTCAATCACAATTTGCTTTACTGCATAAAAAAACATCGATTAATTAAATGTTTATTTTCTCAAAGAAAACAAAATATAAACACAAAAAGTGGGGATTAACGTACTTTAGTAGCTACCATTTATATTATAAAGAGTATTGCACTCATCGTCCTTTAAAAGTTTAGTTTTAACAGTAACTTCTTTTATAGCACTATATTGGTGCTGCAGCAACCATTCTTGGAAACATTACTATAGACACTAGTTTTTTCTTAAGTCAAAATTTAGCTTTGCTGCATAAGTAAACATCGATTAATTAAATGTTTATTTTCTCAAAAAAACAAAATATCAACACAAATAGTGGGGATTAACGTACTTTAGCAGTTAGAATTTATATTATAAAGAGTATTGCACTCATCGTCCTTAAAACTTTAGTTTTGCCAGTAACTTCTTTTATAGCACTATAGTGGTGCTGCTGCAACCATTCTTGGAAACATTACTATAGACACTAGTTTTTTCTTCAGTCAAAATTTAGCTTTTACTGCATAATTAAACATCGATGAATTAAATGTTTATTTTCTAAAAAAAAACAAAATATCAAGACAAAAAGTGTGGATTAACGTACTATTGCACTCATCGTCCTTTAAAACTTTAGTTTTGCCAGTAACTTCTTTTATTGCACTATATTGGTGCTGCAGCAACCATTCTTGGAAACATTACTATAGACGCTAGTTTTTCCTTTAGTCAAAATTTAGATTTACTGCATAAATAAACATCGATAAATTAAATGTTTATTCTCTCAAAAAAACAAAATATCAACACAAATAGTGTGGATTAACGTACTTTATTAGCTACAATTTATATTATAAAGACTATTGCACTCATCGTCCTTTAAAACTTTAGTTTTGCCAGTAACTTCTTTTATTGCACTATATTGGTGCTGCAGCAACCATTCTTGGAAACATTACTATAGACGCTAGTTTTTCCTTTAGTCAAAATTTAGATTTACTGCATAAATAAACATCGATAAATTAAATGTTTGTTCTCTCAAAAAAACAAAATATCAACACAAATAGTGTGGATTAACGTACTTTATTAGCTACAATTTATATTATAAAGACTATTGCACTCATCGTCCTTTAAAGCTTTATTTTTCCCAGTAACTTCTTTTATAGCACTATAGTGGTGCTGCTGAAACCATTCTTGGAAACATTACTATAGACGCTAGTTTTTCCTTTAGTCAAAATTTAGATTTACTGCATAAATAAACATCGATAAATAAAATGTTTATTCTCTCAAAAAAACAAAATGTCAACACAAATAGTGTGGATTAACGTACTTTATTAGCTACAATTTATATTATAAAGACTATTGCACTCATCGTCCTTTAAAGCTTTATTTTTGCCAGTAACTTCTTTTATAGCACTATAGTGGTGCTGCTGAAACCATTCTTGGAAAAATTACGATAGACATTAGTTTTTTCTTAAGTCACAATTTGCTTTACTGCATAAAAAAACATCGATGAATTAAATGTCTATTTTCTCAAAAAAACAAAATATCAACACAAATAGTGTGGATTAACGTACTTTATTAGCTGCAATTGATATTAAAAAGAGTATTGCACTCATCGTCCTTTAAAGCTTTAGTTTTGCCAGTAACTTCTTTTATAGCACTATATTGGTGCTGCAGCAACCATTCTTGGAAACATTACTATAGTCACTAGTTTTTTCTTAAGTCAAAATTTAGCTTTGCTGCATAAATAAACATCGATAAATTAAATGTTTATTTTCTCAAAAAAACAAAATATCAAAACAATTAGTGTGGATTAACGTACTTTATTAGCTGCTATTGATAATATAAAGAGTATTGCACTCATCGTCTTTTAAAGCTTTAGTTTTGCAAGTAACTTCTTTTATAGCACTGTAGTGGTGCTGCTGCAACCATTCTTGGAAACATTACTATAGACACTAGTTTTTTCTTTAGTCAAAATTTAGCTTTTACTGCATAATTAAACATCGATGAATTAAATGTTTATTTTCTAAAAAAAAAAAAAATATCAAGATAAAAAGTTTGGATTAACGTACTCTAGTAGCTACAATTTATATTATAAAGAGTATTGCACTCATCGTCCTTTAAAGCTTTAGTTTTGCAAGTAACTTCTTTTATAGCACTATATTGGTGCTGCAGCAACCATTCTTGGAAACATTACTATAGACACTAGTTTTTTCTTAAGTCAAAATTTAGCTTTGCTGCATAAATAAACATCGATAAATTAAATGTTTATTTTCTCAAAAACACAAAATATCAAAACAAATAGTGTGGATTAACGTACTTTATTAGCTGCAATTGATAATATAAAGAGTATTGCACTCATCGTCTTTTAAAGCTTTAGTTTTGCAAGTAACTTCTTTTATAGCACTGTAGTGGTGCTGCAGCAACCATTCTTGGAAATATTACTATAGACGCTAGTTTTTCCTTTAGTAAAAATTTAGATTTACTGCATAAATAAACATCGATCAATTAAATGTTTATTCTCTCAAAAAAACAAAACATCAACACAAATAGTGTGGATTAACGTACTTTATTAGCTACAATTTATATTATAAAGATTATTGCACTCATCGTCCTTTAAAGCTTTAGTTTTGCAAGTAACTTCTTTTATAGCACTATAGTGGTGCTGCTGCAACCATTCTTGGAAACATTACTATAGACATTAGTATTTTTTAGTCAACATTTAGCTATACTGCATGAATAAACTTCGATTAATTAATTGCTTATTTTCTCAAAAAAACAAAATATCAACACAAAAAGTGTGGATTAAAGTTTAGTAGCTACAATTTATACCATAAAGAGTATTGCACTCATCTTCCTTTAAAACATGTTCTGCCAGTAACTTCTTTTATGCACTATCTTAGTGCTGCAGCATTCATTCTTGGAAACATTACTAGAGACATTAGTTTTTTTTGTCTCATTTTAGCTTTACTGCATTAACAATCATCTATTAATTAAATGTTTATTTTCTCAAAGAAAACAAATAATAAACACAAAAGGTGTGGACTAACGTACTTTAGTAGCAGGAATTTATATTATAAAGAGTATTGCACTCATCGTTCTATAAAACTTTAGTTCTGCCAGCTACTTCTTTTCTAGCACTATATTAGTGGTGCAGCAACCATTCTTGGAAACATTACTATAGACATTAGTTTTTTCTTTCCTGTCTTCATTGTCTTACTTTAGCATTACTGCATCAACAAACGTCGATTAATTTAATGTTTATTTTCTCAAAGAAAACAAAATATAAAAACAAAAAGTGTGGAGTAACTTACTTTATTAGCTACAATTAATAATATAAAGAGTATTACGCTAATTGTTCTGTAAAACTTTAGTTCTGCCAGCTGCTTCTTTTATTGAAGTAAATTAGTGCTGCAGCAACCATTCTTGGATAAATTACTATAGACATTAGTTCTTTCTTTAGTCTTATTTCAGCTTTTCTCAATCAACAAACATCGATTAATTAAATGTTTATTTTCTGAAATAAAACAAAATATAAACACAAAAATTGTAGATTAACGCACTTTATTAGCTACAATTCATATTATAAAGAGTATTGCGCTCATCGTTCTTTAGAATTTTAGTTCTGCCAGTTACTTCTTTTATTGCACTATATTAGTGCTGCAGGAACCATTCCTGGAAACATTATTATAGATATTAGTTCTTTCTGTACCGTCTTTATTGTCTTACTTTAGCTTTACTGCATTAACAAACATCGATTAATTTAATGTTTATTTTCTCAAAGAAAACAAAATATAAAAACAAAAAGTGTGGAGTAACTTACTTTATTAGCTACAATTAATATTATAAAGAGTATTACGCTAATCGTTCTGTAAAACTTTAGTTCTGCCAGCTGCTTCTTTTATAGCAGTATATTAGTGCTGCAGCAACCATACTTGGATACATTACTATAGACATTAGTTCTTTCTTTAGTCACAATTCCGCTTTACTGCATAGTCAAACATCGATTATTTAAATGTTTATTTTCTCAAAGAAAACAAAATATCAACACAAAAAGTGTGGATTAACATACTTTAGTAGCTACAACTTATATTATATAGAGTATTGCACTCATCAATCTTTAAAACTTTAGTTCTGCCAGTAATTTCTTTTATAGCACTATATTAGTGCTGCAGCAACCATTCCTGGAAACATTACTATAGACATTAGTTTTTTCCAAAGTCACATTTTGCTTTACTTCATAAAAAAAACGTCGATTAATTAAATGTTTATTTTCTCAAAGAAAACAAAATATCAACACCAAATGTGTGGATTAACATACTTTAGTAGCTACAACTTATATTATATAGAGTATTGCACTCATCAATCTTTAAAACTTTACTTCTGCCAGTAATTTCTTTTATAGCACTATATTAGTGCTGCAGCAACCATTCTTGGATACATTACTATAGACATTAGTTCTTTCTTTAGTCTTATTTCAGCTTTACTCAATCAACAAACATCGATGAATTAAATGTTTATTTTCTCAAAAAAACAAAATATCAACACAAAAAGTGTGGATTAACATACTTTAGTAGCTACAACTTATATTATATAGAGTATTGCACTCATCAATCTTTAAAACTTTAGTTCTGCCAGTAATTTCTTTTATAGCACTATATTAGTGCTGCAGCAACCATTCTTGGAAATATTACTTTAGACATTAGTTTTTTATTAAGTCACAATTTGCTTTACTGCATAAAAAACATCGATTATTGAAATGTTTATTTTCGCAAAATAACAAAATATCAACACAAATAGTGTGGATTAACGTACTTTATTAGCTACAATTTATATTATAAAGAGTATTACGCTAATCGTTCTGTAAAATTTTAGTTCTGCCAGCTGCTTCTTTAATAGCAGTATATTAGTGCTACAGCAACCATTCTTGGATACATTACTATAGACATTAGTTCTTTCTTTAGTCTTATTTCAGCTTTACTCAATCAACAAACATCGATGAATTAAATGTTTATTTTCTCAAAAAAACAAAATATCAACACAAAAAGTGTGGATTAACATACTTTAGTAGATACAACTTATAGTATATAGAGTATTGCACTCATCGTTCTTTGAAACTTTGGTTCTGCCAGTTACTTCTTTTATAGCACTATATTAGTGCTGAAGCAACCATTCTTGGAAACATTACTTTAGACATTAGTTTTTTATTAAGTCACAATTTGCTTTAATGCATCAAAAAACATCGATTAATTAAATGTTTATTTTCTCAATGAAAACAAAATATAAACACAAAAAGTGGGGATTAACGTACTTTAATAGCTACAATATATATTATAAAGAGTATTCCGCTCATCGTTCTTTAAAACTTTGGTTCTGCCAGTTACTTCTTTTATAGCACTATATTAGTGCTGAAGCAACCATTCTTGGAAATATTATTATAGACTTTAGTTCTTTCTTTACTGTCTTTATTGTCTTACTTTAGCTTTATTGCATCAACAAACATCGATTAATTTAATGTTTATTTTCTCAAAGAAAACAAAATATAAAAACAAAATGTGTGGAGTAACTTACATTATTAGCTACAATTAATATTATAAAGAGTATTATGCTAATCGTTCTGTAAAACTTTAGTTCTGCCAGCTACTTCTTTTATAGCACTATATTAGTGCTGCAGCAACCATTCTTGGAAACATTGCTATGGACATTAGTTTTTTTTTTAGTCTCATTTTAGCTTTACTGCATAAACAAACATCGATTAATTAAATGTTTATTTCCTCAAGGGAAACAAAATAAAAACACGAAAAATGTGAATTAACGTACTTTAGTAGCAAGAATTTATATTCTAAAGAGTATTGCACTCATCGCTCTATAAAACTTTATTTCTGCCAGCTACTTCTTTTATAGCACTATACTAGTGCTGAAGCAACCATTCTTGGAAACATTACTATAGGCATTAGTTGTTTCTTTAGTCTCATTTTAGCTTTACTGCATAAACAAACATCGATTAATTAAATGTTTATTTTATCAAAGGAAACAAAATATAAACACAAAAAGTGGGGATTAACGTACTTTAGTAGTTATAATTTATATTATAAAGAGTATTGCACTCATCGTTCTTTAAAACTATAGTTCTGCTAGTAATTTCTTTTATAGTGCTGCAACAACTATTCTTGGAAACATTACTATAGACATTAGTTCTTTCTTTAGTCTTATTTTAGCTTTACCGCATCAACAATTATCGATTAATTAAATGTTTATTTTCTCAAAGAAAACGAAATATAAACACAAAAAGTGTAGATTAACGCACTTTATTAGCTACAATTCATAATATAAAGAGTATTGTGCTCATCGTTCTTTAGAATTTTAGTTCTGCCAGTTACTTCTTTTATAGCACCATATTAGAGCTGCAACAGCCATTCTTGGAAACATTACTATAGACATTTGATTTTTCTTTAGTCTTATTTTAGCTGTACTCCATCAACAAACATCGATTAATTAAATGTTTATTTTCTCAATGAAAACAAAATATAAACACAAAAAGTGTAAATTTACGCACCTTATTAGCTACAATTCATATTATAAAGAGTAATGCGCTAATCGTTCTTTAAAAGTTTAGTTCTGCCAGTTACATCTTTTATAGCACTATATTAGTGCTGCAGCAACCATTATTGGAAACATTACTATAGACATTAGTTCTTTCTTTACTGTCTTTATTGTCTTACTTTAGCTTTATTGCATCAACAAACATCGATTAATTTAATGTTTATTTTCTCAAAGGAAACAAAATATAAAAACAAAAAGTGTGGAGTAACTTACATTATTAGCTACAATTCATATTATAAAGAGTAATGCGCTAATCGTTTTTTAAAAGTTAAGTTCTGCCAGTTACATCTTTTATAGCACTATATTAGTGCTGGAGCAACCATTCTTGGAAACATTACTATAGACATTAATTGTTTCTTTAGTCTTATTTCAGCTTTACTGCATCAACAAACATCGATTATTTAAATGTTTATTTTTTCAAAGAAAACAAAATATATTTACAAAAAGTGTAGATAAACGCACTTTATTAGCGACAATTCATATTATAAAGAGTATTGCGCTAATCGTTCTTTAAAACTTTAGTTCTGCCAGCTACTTCTTTTATAGCACATTATTAGTGCTGCAGCAACCATTCATGGAAACATGATTATAGACATTAGTTCTTTCTTTACTGTCTTTATTGTCTTACTTTAGCCTTACTGCATCAACAAACATCGATTAATTAAATGTTTATTTTCTCAAATAAAACAAAATATAAACACAAAAAGCGTGGATTAACGCACTTTATTAGCTACAATTCATTTTATAAAGAGTATTGCGCTAATCGTTCTTTAAATATTTAGTTCTGCCAGTTACTTCTTTTATAGCACTATATTATTGCTGCAGCAACCATTCTTGGAAACATTACTATAGACATTAGTTTTTTCTTTAGTCTTATTTTAGCTTTACCGCATTAACAAACATCGATTAATTAAATTTTTATTTTCTCAAAGAAAACGAAATATAAACACAAAAAGTGTAGATTAACGCACTTTATTAGCGACAATTCATATTATAAAGAGTATTGCGCTAATCGTTCTTTAAAACTTTAGTTCTGCCAGCTACTTCTTTTATAGCACATTATTAGTGCTGCAGCAACCATTCATGGAAACATGATTATAGACATTAGTTCTTTCTTTACTGTCTTTATTGTCTTACTTTAGCCTTACTGCATCAACAAACATCGATTAATTAAATGTTTATTTTCTCAAAGAAAACAAAATATAAACACAAAAAGTGTAAATTTACGCACCTTATTAGCTACAATTCATATTATAAAGAGTAATGCGCTAATCGTTCTTTAAAAGTTTAGTTCTGCCAGTTACATCTTTTATAGCACTATATTAGTGCTGCAGCAACCATTATTGGAAACATTACTATAGACATTAGTTCTTTCTTTACTGTCTTTATTGTCTTACTTTAGCTTTATTGCATCAACAAACATCGATTAATTTAATGTTTATTTTCTCAAAGGAAACAAAATATAAAAACAAAAAGTGTGGAGTAACTTACATTATTAGCTACAATTCATATTATAAAGAGTAATGCGCTAATCGTTTTTTAAAAGTTTAGTTCTGCCAGTTACATCTTTTATAGCACTATATTAGTGCTGGAGCAACCATTCTTGGAAACATTACTATAGACATTAATTGTTTCTTTAGTCTTATTTCAGCTTTACTGCATCAACAAACATCGATTATTTAAATGTTTATTTTTTCAAAGAAAACAAAATATATTTACAAAAAGTGTAGATAAACGCACTTTATTAGCGACAATTCATATTATAAAGAGTATTGCGCTAATCGTTCTTTAAAACTTTAGTTCTGCCAGCTACTTCTTTTATAGCACTATATTAGTGCTGCAGCAACCATTCTTGGGAACATTACTATAAACATTAGTTCTTTCTTTACTGTCTTTATTGTCTTACTTTAGCTTTATTGCATCAACAAACATCGATTAATTTAATGTTTATTTTCTCAAAGGAAACAAAATATAAAAACAAAAAGTGTGGAGTAACTTACATTATTAGCTACAATTCATATTATAAAGAGTATAGCGCTAATCGTTCTTTAAAACTTTAGTTCTGCCAGTTACTTCTTTTATAGCACTATATTAGTGCTGCAGCAACCATTCTTGGAAACATTATTATACACATTAGTTCTTTCTATACTGTCTTTATTGTCGTACTTTAGCTTTACTGCATCAACAAACATCGATTAATTAAATGTTTATTTTCTCAATTAAAACAAAATATAAACACAAAAAGTGTGAATTTACGCACCTTATTAGCTGCAATTCATATTATAAAGAGTAATGCGCTAATCGTTCTTTAAAAGTTTAGTTCTGCCAGTTACATCTTTTATAGCACTATATTAGTGCTGCAGCAACCATTATTGGAAACATTACTATAGACATTAGTTCTTTCTTTACTGTCTTTATTGTCTTACTTTAGCTTTATTGCATCAACAAACATCGATTAATTTAATGTTTATTTTCTCAAAGGAAACAAAATATAAAAACAAAAAGTGTGGAGTAACTTACATTATTAGCTACAATTCATATTATAAAGAGTAATGCGCTAATAGTTCTTTAAAACTTTAGTTCTGCCAGCTACTTCTTTTATAGCACATTATTAGTGCTGCAGCAACCATTCTTGGAAACATTACTATAGACATTAGTTCTTTCTTTGGTCTTATTTTAGCTTTACTCCATCAACAAACATCGATTAATTAAATGTTTATTTTCTCAAAGAAAACAAAGTATAAATACAAAAAGTGTGGATTAACGCACTTTATTAGCTACAATTCATTTTATAAAGAGTATTGCACTCCACGTTCTTTACAACTTTGGTTCTGCCAGCTACTTCTTTTATAGCACTATATTATTGCTGCAGCAACCATTCTTGGAAACATTACTATAGACATTAGTTTTTTCTTTAGTCGTATTTTAGCTTTAACGCATTAACAAACATCGATTAATTAAATTTTTATTTTCTCAAAGAAAACAAAATATAAACACAAAAAGTGTGGATTAACGCACTTTATTAGCTACAATTCATTTTATAAAGAGTATTGCGCTAATCGTTCTTTAAATATTTAGTTCTGCCAGTTATTTCTTTTATAGCACTATATTATTGCTGCAGCAACCATTCTTGGAAACATTACTATAGACATTAGTTTTTTCTTTAGATTTATTTTAGCTTTACCGCATTAACAAACATCGATTAATTAAATTTTTATTTTCCCAAGGAAAACAAAATATAAACACAAAAAGTGTGGATTAACGCACTTTATTAGCTACAATTCATTTTATAAAGAGTAATGCGCTAATAGTTCTTTAAAACTTTAGTTCTGCCAGCTACTTCTTTTATAGCACATTATTAGTGCTGCAGCAACCATTCATGGAAACATGATTATAGACATTAGTTCTTTCTTTACTGTCTTTATTGTCTTACTTTAGCCTTACTGCATCAACAAACATCGATTAATTAAATGTTTATTTTCTCAAATAAAACAAAATATAAACACAAAAAGTTTCGATTAACGCACTTTTTTATCTACAATTCATATTATAAAGAGTATTGCGCTCATCGTTCTTTGCAACTTTGGTTCTGCCAGCTACTTCTTTTATAGCACTATATTTTTGCTGCAGCAACCATTCTTGGAAACATTACTATAGACATTAGTTCTTTCCTTAGTCTTATTTTAGCTTTACCGCATCAACAAACATCGATTAATTAAATGTTTATTTTCTCAAAGAAAACGAAATATGAACACAAAAAGTGTAGATTAACGCACTTTATTAGCGACAATTCATATTATAAAGAGTATTGCGCTAATCGTTCTTTAAAACTTTAGTTCTGCCAGCTACTTCTTTTATAGCACATTATTAGTGCTGCAGCAACCATTCATGGAAACATGATTATAGACATTAGTTCTTTCTTTACTGTCTTTATTGTCTTACTTTAGCCTTACTGCATCAACAAACATCGATTAATTAAATGTTTATTTTCTCAAATAAAACAAAATATAAACACAAAAAGCGTGGATTAACGCACTTTATTAGCTACAATTCATTTTATAAAGAGTATTGCGCTAATCGTTCTTTAAATATTTAGTTCTGCCAGTTACTTCTTTTATAGCACTATATTATTGCTGCAGCAACCATTCTTGGAAACATTACTATAGACATTAGTTTTTTCTTTAGTCTTATTTTAGCTTTACCGCATTAACAAACATCGATTAATTAAATTTTTATTTTCTCAAAGAAAACAAAATATAAACACAAAAAGTGTGGATTAACGCACTTTATTAGCTACAATTCATTTTATAAAGAGTAATGCGCTAATAGTTCTTTAAAACTTTAATTCTGCCAGCTACTTCTTTTATAGCACATTATTAGTGCTGCAGCAACCATTCATGGAAACATGACTATAGACATTAGTTCTTTCTTTACTGTCTTTATTGTCTTACTTTAGCCTTACTGCATCAACAAACATCGATTAATTAAATGTTTATTTTCTCAAATAAAACAAAATATAAACACAAAAAGTTTCGATTAACGCACTTTTTTATCTACAATTCATATTATAAAGAGTATTGCGCTCATCGTTCTTTGCAACTTTGGTTCTGCCAGCTACTTCTTTTATAGCACTATATTTTTGCTGCAGCAACCATTCTTGGAAACATTACTATAGACATTAGTTCTTTCCTTAGTCTTATTTTAGCTTTACCGCATCAACAAACATCGATTAATGAAATGTTTATTTTCTCAAAGAATACGAAATATAAACACAAAAAGTGTAGATTAACGCACTTTATTAGCGACAATTCATATTATAAAGAGTATTGCGCTAATCGTTCTTTAAAACTTTAGTTCTGCCAGCTACTTCTTTTATAGCACTATATTAGTGCAGCAGCAACCATTCTTGGGAACAATACTATAAACATTCTTTCTTTCTTTCATTCGTTCTTTCTTTAGTCTTATTTTAGCTTTACTGCATCAACAAACATCGATTAATTAAATTTTTATTTTCTCAAAGAAAACAAAATATAAACACAAAAAGTGTGGATTAACGCACTTTATTAGCTACAATTCATTTTATAAAGAGTATTGCGCTAATCGTTCTTTAAAAATTTAGTTCTGCCAGATACTTCTTTTATAGCACTATATTAGTGCTGCAGCAACCATTCTTGGAAACATGATTATAGACATTAGTTCTTTCTTTCCTGTCTTTATTGTCTTACTTTAGCCTTACTGCATCAACAAACATCGATTAATTAAATGTTTATTTTCTCAAATAAAACAAAATATAAACACAAAAAGTTTCGATTAACGCACTTTTTTATCTACAATTCATATTATAAAGAGTATTGCGCTAATCGTTCTTTAAAACATTAGTTCTGCCAGCTACTTCTTTTATAGCACTATATTAGTGCTGCAGCAACCATTCTTGGGAACAATACTATAAACATTCTTTCTTTCTTTCATTCGTTCTTTCTTTAGTCTTATTTTAGCTTTACTGCATCAACAAACATCGATTAATTAAATTTTTATTTTCTCTCAAAGAAAACAAAATATAATCACAAAAAGTGTGGATTAACGCACTTTATTAGCTACAATTCATTTTATAAAGAGTATTGCGCTGATCGTTCTTTAAAAATTTAGTTCTGCCAGTTACTTCTTTTATAGCACTATATTAGTGCTGCAGCAACCATTCTTGGAAACAATATTATAGATACTAGTTCTTTCTTTACTTTCTTTATTGTCTTACTTTAGCTTTACTGCATCAACAAACATCGATTAATTTAATGTTTATTTTCTCAAAGAAAACAAAATATAAACACAAAAAGTGTAGAGTAACTTACTTGATTAGCTATAATTAATATTATAAAGAGTATTGCGCTCATTGTTCCTTACAACTTTGGTTCTGCCAGCTACTTCTTTTATAGCACTATATTATTGCTGCAGCAACCATTCTTGGAAACATTACTATAGACATTAGTTCTTTCTTTAGTCTTATTCTAGCTTTACTGCATCAACAAACTTCGAATAATTAAATGTCTATTTTCTCAAAGAAGATAAATATAAACACAAAAAGTTTGGATTAGCGCACTTTATTAGCTACAATTCATATTATAAAAAGTATTGCCTTCATCGTTCTTTAAAACTTTAGTTCTGCCAGCTACTTTTTTTATAGTACTATATTAGTGCTGCAGCAACCATTCTTGGAAACATTACTATAGACATTAGTTGTTTCTTTAGTCTTATTTTAGCTTTACTGCATCAGCAAACATCGATTATTTAAATGTTTATTTTCTCAAAGAAAACAAAATATAAACACAAAAAGTGTAGATAAACGCATTATTTTTAGCTACAATTCATATCATAAAGAGTATTGTCGTACTATATTAGTGCGCAGCAACCATTCTTGGAAACATTACTATAGACATTAGTTGTTTCTTTACTGTCATTATTGTCTTGCTTTAGCTTTATTGCTTCAACAAACATCGATTAATTAAATGTTTATCTTCTCAAAGAAAACAAAATATAAACACAAAAAGTGTAGATAAACGCACTATTTTTAGCTACAATTCATATCATAAAGAGTATTGTAGTACTATATTAGTGCGCAGCAACCATTCTTGGAAACATTACTATAGACATTAGTTGTTTCTTTAGTCTTATTTTAGCTTTACTGCATCAGCAAACATCGATTATTTAAATGTTTATTTTCTCAAAGAAAACAAAATATAAACACAAAAAGTGTAGATTAACGCACTTTATTAGCTACAATTCATATATTAAAGAGCATTGCGCTCATCGTTCTTTAAAATTTTAGTTCTGGCAGCTACTTCTTTTATAGCACAATATTAGCGCTGCAGCAACCATTCTTCGAAACATTTCTATAGACATTAGTTCTTTCTTTAGTCTTGTTTTAGCTTTACTGCATCAAAATTCATCGATTTATTAAATGTTTATTTTCTCAAAGAAAACAAATATAAACACAAAAAGTTTGGATTAGCGCACTTTATTAGCTACAATTCATTTTATAAAGAGTATTGCGCTAATCGTTCTTTAAAACTTTAGTTCTGCCAGTTACTTCTTTTATAGCACTATATTAGTGCTGCAGCAACCATTCTTGGAAACATTGTTATAGACATTCTTTCTTTCTTTCATTCGTTCTTTCTTTAGTTTTATTTTAGCTTTACTGCATCAACAAAACATCGATTAATTAAATGTTTATTTTCTCAAAGAAAAGAAAATATAAATACAAAAAGTGTGGATAAACGCACTTTATTAGCTACAATTCATTTTATAAAGAGTATTGCACTCCACGTTCTTTACAACTTTGGTTCTGCCAGCTACTTCTTTTATAGCACTATATTATTGCTGCAGCAACCATTCTTGGAAACATTACTATAGACATTAGTTCTTTCTTTAGTCTTATTTTAGCTTTACCGCATTAACAAACATCGATTAATTAAATGTTTATTTTCTCAAAGAAAACAAAATATAAACACAAAGAGTGTGGATTAACGCACTTTATTAGCTACAATTCATTTTATAAAGAGTATTGCGCTAATCGTTCTTTAAAAATTTAGTTCTGCCAGTTACTTCTTTTATAGCACTATATTTGTGCTGCAGCAACCATTCATGGAAACATGATTATAGACATTAGTTCTTTCTTTACTGTCTAAATTGTCTTACTTTAGCCTTACTGCATCAACAAACATCGATTAATTAAATGTTTATTTTCTCAAAGAAAACAAAATATAAACACAAAAAATTTCGATTAACGCACTTTTTTATCTACAATTCATATTATAAAGAGTATTGCGCTCATCGTTCTTTGCAACTTTGGTTCTGCCAGCTACTTCTTTTATAGCACTATATTTTTGCTGCAGCAACCATTCTTGGAAGCATTACTATAGACATTAGTTCTTTCTTTAGTCTTATTTTAGCTGTACTCCATCAACAAACATCGATTAATTAAATGTTTATTTTCTTAAAGAAAACAAAATATAAACACAAAAAGTGTTGATTGACGCACTTAATTAGCTACAATTCATATTATAAAGAGTATTGCGCTCATCGTTCTTTAAAACTTTAGTTCTGCCAGTGACTTCTTTTATACACAATATTATTGCTGCAGCAACCATTGTAGGAAACATTACTATAGACATTAGTTCTTTCTTTCCTGTCTTTATTGTCTTACTTTAGCCTTACTGCATCAACAAACATCGATTAATTAAATGTTTATTTTCTCAAATAAAACAAAATATAAACACAAAAAGTTTCGATTAACGCACTTTTTTATCTACAATTCATATTATAAAGAGTATTGCGCTAATCGTTCTTTAAAACATTAGTTCTGCCAGCTACTTCTTTTATAGCACTATATTAGTGCTGCAGCAACCATTCTTGGGAACAATACTATAAACATTCTTTCTTTCTTTCATTCGTTCTTTCTTTAGTCTTATTTTAGCTTTACTGCATCAACAAACATCGATTAATTAAATTTTTATTTTCTCTCAAAGAAAACAAAATATAATCACAAAAAGTGTGGATTAACGCACTTTATTAGCTACAATTCATTTTATAAAGAGTATTGCGCTGATCGTTCTTTAAAAATTTAGTTCTGCCAGTTACTTCTTTTATAGCACTATATTAGTGCTGCAGCAACCATTCTTGGAAACAATATTATAGATACTAGTTCTTTCTTTACTTTCTTTATTGTCTTACTTTAGCTTTACTGCATCAACAAACATCGATTAATTTAATGTTTATTTTCTCAAAGAAAACAAAATATAAACACAAAAAGTGTAGAGTAACTTACTTGATTAGCTATAATTAATATTATAAAGAGTATTGCGCTCATTGTTCCTTACAACTTTGGTTCTGCCAGCTACTTCTTTTATAGCACTATATTATTGCTGCAGCAACCATTCTTGGAAACATTACTATAGACATTAGTTCTTTCTTTAGTCTTATTCTAGCTTTACTGCATCAACAAACTTCGAATAATTAAATGTCTATTTTCTCAAAGAAGATAAATATAAACACAAAAAGTTTGGATTAGCGCACTTTATTAGCTACAATTCATATTATAAAAAGTATTGCCTTCATCGTTCTTTAAAACTTTAGTTCTGCCAGCTACTTTTTTTATAGTACTATATTAGTGCTGCAGCAACCATTCTTGGAAACATTACTATAGACATTAGTTGTTTCTTTAGTCTTATTTTAGCTTTACTGCATCAGCAAACATCGATTATTTAAATGTTTATTTTCTCAAAGAAAACAAAATATAAACACAAAAAGTGTAGATAAACGCATTATTTTTAGCTACAATTCATATCATAAAGAGTATTGTCGTACTATATTAGTGCGCAGCAACCATTCTTGGAAACATTACTATAGACATTAGTTGTTTCTTTACTGTCATTATTGTCTTGCTTTAGCTTTATTGCTTCAACAAACATCGATTAATTAAATGTTTATCTTCTCAAAGAAAACAAAATATAAACACAAAAAGTGTAGATAAACGCACTATTTTTAGCTACAATTCATATCATAAAGAGTATTGTAGTACTATATTAGTGCGCAGCAACCATTCTTGGAAACATTACTATAGACATTAGTTGTTTCTTTAGTCTTATTTTAGCTTTACTGCATCAGCAAACATCGATTATTTAAATGTTTATTTTCTCAAAGAAAACAAAATATAAACACAAAAAGTGTAGATTAACGCACTTTATTAGCTACAATTCATATATTAAAGAGCATTGCGCTCATCGTTCTTTAAAATTTTAGTTCTGGCAGCTACTTCTTTTATAGCACAATATTAGCGCTGCAGCAACCATTCTTCGAAACATTTCTATAGACATTAGTTCTTTCTTTAGTCTTGTTTTAGCTTTACTGCATCAAAATTCATCGATTTATTAAATGTTTATTTTCTCAAAGAAAACAAATATAAACACAAAAAGTTTGGATTAGCGCACTTTATTAGCTACAATTCATTTTATAAAGAGTATTGCGCTAATCGTTCTTTAAAACTTTAGTTCTGCCAGTTACTTCTTTTATAGCACTATATTAGTGCTGCAGCAACCATTCTTGGAAACATTGTTATAGACATTCTTTCTTTCTTTCATTCGTTCTTTCTTTAGTTTTATTTTAGCTTTACTGCATCAACAAAACATCGATTAATTAAATGTTTATTTTCTCAAAGAAAAGAAAATATAAATACAAAAAGTGTGGATAAACGCACTTTATTAGCTACAATTCATTTTATAAAGAGTATTGCACTCCACGTTCTTTACAACTTTGGTTCTGCCAGCTACTTCTTTTATAGCACTATATTATTGCTGCAGCAACCATTCTTGGAAACATTACTATAGACATTAGTTCTTTCTTTAGTCTTATTTTAGCTTTACCGCATTAACAAACATCGATTAATTAAATGTTTATTTTCTCAAAGAAAACAAAATATAAACACAAAGAGTGTGGATTAACGCACTTTATTAGCTACAATTCATTTTATAAAGAGTATTGCGCTAATCGTTCTTTAAAAATTTAGTTCTGCCAGTTACTTCTTTTATAGCACTATATTTGTGCTGCAGCAACCATTCATGGAAACATGATTATAGACATTAGTTCTTTCTTTACTGTCTAAATTGTCTTACTTTAGCCTTACTGCATCAACAAACATCGATTAATTAAATGTTTATTTTCTCAAAGAAAACAAAATATAAACACAAAAAATTTCGATTAACGCACTTTTTTATCTACAATTCATATTATAAAGAGTATTGCGCTCATCGTTCTTTGCAACTTTGGTTCTGCCAGCTACTTCTTTTATAGCACTATATTTTTGCTGCAGCAACCATTCTTGGAAGCATTACTATAGACATTAGTTCTTTCTTTAGTCTTATTTTAGCTGTACTCCATCAACAAACATCGATTAATTAAATGTTTATTTTCTTAAAGAAAACAAAATATAAACACAAAAAGTGTTGATTGACGCACTTAATTAGCTACAATTCATATTATAAAGAGTATTGCGCTCATCGTTCTTTAAAACTTTAGTTCTGCCAGTGACTTCTTTTATACACAATATTATTGCTGCAGCAACCATTGTAGGAAACATTACTATAGACATTAGTTCTTTCTTTAGTCTTGTTTTAGCTTTACTGCATCAACAATCATCGATTAATTAAATGTTTATTTTCTTAAAGAAAACAAAATATAAACACAAAAAGTTTGGATTAGCGCACTTTATTAGCTACAATTCATTTTATAAAGAGTATTGCGCTAATCGTTCTTTAAAACTTTAGTTCTGCCAGTTACTTCTTTTATAGCACTATATTAGTGCTGCAGCAACCATTCTTGGAAACATTGTTATAGACATTCTTTCTTTCTTTCATTCGTTCTTTCTTTAGTTTAATTTTAGCTTTACTGCATCAACAAACATCGATTATTTAAATGTTTATTTTTTCAAAGAAAACAAAGTATAAACACAAAAAGTGTATTTTGACGCACTTTATTAGCTACAATTCATATTATAAAGAGTATTGCACTAATCGTTCTTTAAAACTTTAGTTCTGCCAGCTACTTCTTTTATAGCATTATATTAGTGCTGCAGCAACCATTCTTGGGAACATTACTATAGACATTCTTTCTTTCTTTCAATCGTTCTTTCTTTAGTTTTATTTTAGCTTTACTGCATCAACAAACATCGATTAATTAAATGTTTATTTTCTCAAAGAAAACAAAATATAAACACAAAAGTGTGGATTAACGCACTTTATTAGCTACAATTCATATTATAAAGAGTAATGCGCTAATCGTTCTTTAAAAGTTTTGTTCTGCCAGTTACATCTTTTATAGCACTATATTATTGCTGCAGCAACCATTCTTGGAAACATCACTATAGACATTAGTTCTTCCTTTAGTCTTATTTTAGCTTTACTGCATCAACAAACATCGATTAATTAAATGTTTATTTTCTCAAAGAAAAGAATAAATAAATACAAAAAGTGTAGATAAACACACTTTTTTTAGCTAAAGTTCATATTATAAAGAGTATTGTGCTCAACGTTCTTTACAACTTTGGTTCTGCCAGCTACTTCTTTTATAGCACTATATTATTGCTGCAGCAACCATTCTTGGAAACATTACTATAGTTATTAGTTCTTTCTTTAGTCTTACTTTAGTTTTACTGCATCAACAAACATCGATTAATTTAATGTTTATTTTCTCAAAGAAAACAAAATATAAACACAAAAAGCTTGGATTAACGCACTTTTGTAGCTACAATTCAGATTATAAAGAGTATTGCGCTCATCGTTCTTTACCACGTTGGTTCTGCCAGCTACTTCTTTTATAGCACTATTTTAACGCCATGGGCCCTGAGAACGACACAATAACGACACAGTAATACTTTTTCTTATTTTGTGTTATTCTTTCTTATTGTACCTTCTCGTATAGTTTTTGGCAGTGTTTGGGGTTGCACTTGACAATACAACCAATTTTTTTACTATTTTTTGCCTTGCCTGGGCGTACTGAACAGGTACACAACTTAAGTGCCCTGCTGAGCAGTACCCAGGGAGGACTTATTACATACGCTAATACTACAACGGCTAAGCTAAATTTGCACAGTGGGGACAGCCCCAGTAGCTCGATGGGGGCTGCCCCGTGCATGTGAGGCACACGTAGCCTTATTGATTACGCCATGATTAAGAACTTCAGTCAGAAGCCACCTAAAGTGGCCAAACTGCCCCTTTATATATAACCATTTGATCGGGAAGGGAAGTAAAAAGCTTGGAGGGCTCCATGTGCTTTGAAACTGCCATTAAAGGGAGGGTGGGAGGGTGATTCAAAATTCGAGTAAAACTTTTTGAACCACAACGTAAATATTTGAGAGCAGCAAGGTGAAGACAACTTCGAAGGAGCTGGGAACTAGCACGAGGCCCGGTTGCGTAGGAAACTGGGGACTTTACTAAGGTGGGAGGCTTGGGGGATTTGATGGACAAATTTATCATGGCCCGTCGTTAACAAATATTTACTACGTAAATCTTTCTTTAACGCCATGGGCCTTGAGAACGACACAATAACGACACAGTAATACTTTTTCTTATTTTGTGTTATTCTTTCTTATTGTACCTTCTCGTATAGTTTTTGGCAGTGTTTGGGGTTGCACTTGACAATACAACCAATTTTTTTACTATTTTTTGCCTTGCCTGGGCGTACTGAACAGGTACACAACTTAAGTGCCCTGCTGAGCAGTACCCAGGGAGGACTTATTACATACGCTAATACTACAACGGCTAAGCTAAATTTGCACAGTGGGGACAGCCCCAGTAGCTCGATGGGGGCTGCCCCGTGCATGTGAGGCACACGTAGCCTTATTGATTACGCCATGATTAAGAACTTCAGTCAGAAGCCACCTAAAGTGGCCAAACTGCCCCTTTATATATAACCATTTGATCGGGAAGGGAAGTAAAAAGCTTGGAGGGCTCCATGTGCTTTGAAACTGCCATTAAAGGGAGGGTGGGAGGGTGATTCAAAATTCGAGTAAAACTTTTTGAACCACAACGTAAATATTTGAGAGCAGCAAGGTGAAGACAACTTCGAAGGAGCTGGGAACTAGCACGAGGCCCGGTTGCGTAGGAAACTGGGGACTTTACTAAGGTGGGAGGCTTGGGGGATTTGATGGACAAATTTATCATGGCCCGTCGTTAACAAATATTTACTACGTAAATCTTTCTTTAACGCCATGGGCCTTGAGAACGACACAATAACGACACAGTAATACTTTTTCTTATTTTGTCTTTTTCTTTCTTATTGTACCTTTTCGTATAGGTTTTGGCAGTGTTTGGGGTTGCACTTGACAATACAACCAATTTTTTTACTATTTTTGCCTTGCCTGGGCGTACTGAACAGGTACACAACTTAAGTGCCCTGCTGAGCAGTACCCAGGGAGGACTTATTACATACGCTAATACTACAACAGCTAAGCTAAATTTGCACAGTGGGGACAGCCCCAGTAGTTTGATGGGGGCTGCCCCGTGCATGCGAGGAACACGTAACCTTATTGATTACGCCATGATTAAGAACTTCAGTCAGAAGCCACCTAAAGTGGGCAAGCTGCCAAAATACAACCCCAAAGCTGCCTTTGATACTGGACTGCTGGACGCCTATGGTTCACTGGTTAACTCCTCGATAATATGTTCGGAGTACAGCCACACTCGGTCGCTGTCTGGCGATGGCGAATATAACGTTACAGCAATCAGAAGACCACCGGCCAAGCCTTTTGATAAGGCAAGATGGAACATTTACGGCTGCTGCTGTTGTTGCTGCTCCAATGTGAAAACTATGGGATGTATAGAGCTTTTCATTCTCTGGGTTTGTGTGAAGGAGTTTTTGTAGCATTTCAGTGAGTTCTGCCGTGTGATGGAATGTGTTTGCTTAGCGCTTTCACAGGGCATATTGACGATCCTGATGGGACAAAATGTAACAAATTACCATTATGAAAAGGGGACTGTCTTTGACACTTTGATCACGACCGTTGCAGAAGTTGGAGATACATTTGTGTTGCGCACAAGCAGGCAAGAGCTTGAATCAAAAGTGTGACTAGTGTGACAACAGAATTCTGATGAACGCAAAAAGCCAAAAATGCTAATGTCAAGACACACCAGAGCTTTTGTTTGTCTCTTTCGGTAAATGATGAAACGCGTAATTGATTTTTTGAGTTGTTTCATATTCTCTATTGTAATAGGAAGTTTCTTTTCTCGTTTTGTTAATCCATTCCCACGCTTGATGCCTCTGACTGTCATTCGAAGATGCTTCGTGTCTTGAAATGTGGTAGGAAATCCAAGCTGCTTGATATCCCAATAACGCACTGCTGCAATGCATGTTCGTGTGGTCACATAGCTAACGTTACGAGCAAGGTACGAAACGAATAGACATAAGTTCGACTGAGAAGCTGGAAATGGAGATAATGCATCTTCAGTGCGAAATGACAATTAGGCTGATTTACCGTTTTGATATGTCCTGTGTAAAGATTCTGACAGGGACATGTGTTGCAGATACATGGATTCTTTAGCTAATCCTGCCAAGCACTGGGGGAAAATTTGAGTCTGGTACCTGTCTGCAACTGGTACTTGTTTGGAAAACTTTTCTACCTGCAAACGAGAGAGGCAGTCGGTGATATTATTGTAGCATCCTGGTATGTGCTTTACATTGACCGTACTTTTTTTTGGTAGCTGTGATGAAGAACGGCTTGCGCAGTGTTGTCATGATCTGTGGACAGTTAGATGAGTTTGTGTTAGGCCTATTTAACAGTCTTTGTACTCAAATCCGTACAAGAAGATTCAAAGTTTCACTAAGACTTTGTCTTTTGGGACACTCTGCGAATAACATTCTGAGTCAAATATTCCGATAGGCCATAACAAAATAACCAAAACTTGTTCACAATCAAAGCTAAAAAAGGATCTCCACACGCCGTCTGTCTGATATTCGCTCTGCAAGATCACACACGCACACTGCTTCCTAAGTTCTTCCGCTTACGTAAACAATTTATGTTAGGTGTGAGAACCATGACATACAGCGTCCCATTATTTTAGCGCAGTAACATATTTATGACTTGAACTGCTCAATAATGTGGTCAGAAATTTGGGTTTTATTGACAAGTTGTCTATCTGGATGGTAAATCAATTCTTTTGATAAGTTTTCGATGTTAATTGGTGTATTTGAAAAGGCAGGAAGTGGATTAAAATTTTTGTGCAGCTCCTTGACAATCAGTATTTGGGTCTGGGCCTCCACAGCGTCTACATTTGTGTGGCCAAGTGAATGTGGAACCACTTTGATAAAAATCCCGGCGAAATGGCCAATCAAATTACATTTGAAGCACGTTCTGGCATGCTGGACTGGCTGGGGGCAACGGAGGAATTTATTAATTTATTAAATGCGTATTCATCTAACCTTGCCCATGAAAGATGCTTGTTGCCAGCTATATCATCCTGAATGCAATATCATACTTATATAGGCTTGAAATGGATAGCTATGATCAAACGTGCTGAAAGATTCCTGATAAGCTAACAGCTCCTTTGCAAGGACTGGGTGAAAGTGCATCATAGCCCTAATGAATATATCCCAAGCATCTATCCAGGTGTCAAGTCAGTTATCTTTTGGGTTGGTATGAGATTTATGACTCTGCTCCTTCAGAGCCTGGAGTGACCTGGAGACTGAAAGAATTTTTTGCTGTTGTGTCATACAATGAGCTTAGTAAAAGTAAATTCAAATATATGTAGTCCTTGTTTTTCATCGCCTTTATCAATTTGAGAGACAAAGGTGATAAACTGTTTATAGGGGAGTGCAAGAATGCAGAAATATTACGTCCATTATTGTAACTCTGCTGAACAAGCTCATCGGTGTTTGCCAGAGGTTGTGCTGGCCATGGAGTTGAATTTGAAGCAGCAACAGGGAATTGGTTGGAAATGGCATTAATATCTGGAGCTACTGTTGTTGATGCTGGCGAAAGACTTCCCGTGGAGTGGTTTCGGTTTCTCTGTGTTCCTTGCTTTGGATTGTGAGGCTTCTTTTAGGAAATCCGTAGTATTCATCTTGACGGTATTAGCAGTTGTTAGCAATGTTATCGGTGTGGGCTCTGTATTCTCTGCCGCCTGAGGTGCGCCTTCATTAGTATGGAAATAGCTGTGAAGACGAGCAACAACCATGTTTTTGATGCCCGCCGCGTTGGATAGGCATACTCAGATACTGTCTGGCTTTCTCTTTTAATTGTACTATCGGCAAACGTTTCTAATCTTCTACAGTACGTGGCGATCCATTTCCTCGTCATCATTACCTAATATTCTGCATGGAATTCGAGGCATTCTTCAGCCGATAACGTAGAATTGATTCAAAATTTGAGTAAAACTTTTTGAAACAAAACGTAAATATTTGAGAGCAGCAAGGTGAAGACAACTTCGAAGGAGCTGGGAACTAGCACGAGGCCCGGTTGCGTAGGAAACTGGGGACTAGACTAAGGTGGGAGGCTTGGTGGATTTGATGGACAAATTTATCATGGCCCGTCGTTAACAAATATTTTCTACGTAAATCTTTCTTTATTGCTGCAGCAACCATTCTTGGAAACATTACTATAGACATTAGTTCTTTCTTTAGTCTTCTTTTAACTTTACCGCATCAACAAACATCGATTAATTAAATGTTTATTTTCTCAAAGAAAACAAAATATAAACACAAAAAGTTTGGATTAACGCACTTTATTAGCTACAATTCATATTAAAAAGAGTATTGCGCTCATCGTTCTTTAAAACTTTAATTCTGCCAGTTATTTCTTTTATAGCACTATATTAGTGCTGCAGCAACCATTCTTGGAAACATTACTATAGACATTAGTTTTTTCTTTAGTCTTCTTTTAACTTTACCGCATCAACAAACATCGATTAATTAAATGTTTATTTTCTCAAAGAAAACAAAATATAAACACAAAAAGTTTGGATTAACGCACTTTATTAGCTACAATTCATATTAAAAAGAGTATTGCGCTCATCGTTCTTTAAAACTTTAATTCTGCCAGTTATTTCTTTTATTGCACTATATTGGTGCTGCAGCAACCATTCTTGGAAACATTACTATAGACATTAGTTTTTTCTTAAGTCAAAATCTAGCTTTACTGCATAATTAAACATCGATGAATTAAATGTTTATTTTCTCAAAAAAACAAAATATCAAAACAAAAAGTGTTGATTAACGTACTTTAGTAGCTACAATTTTTATTATAAAGAGTATTGCACTGATCGTCCTTTAAAACTTTAGTTCTGCCAGTAATTTCTTTTATAGCACTATATTAGTGCTGCAAAAAGCATTTTTGGAAACATTACTATAGACGTTAGTTTTTTCTTAAGTCACAATTTGCTTTACTGCATAAAAAAACATCGATTAATTAAATGTTTATTTTCTCAAAGAAAACAAAATATAAACACAAAAAGTGGGGATTAACGTACTTTAGTAGTTAGAATTTATATTATAAAGAGTATTGCACTCATCGTCCTTAAAACTTTAGTTTTGCCAGTAACTTCTTTTATAGCACTATATTGGTGCTGCAGCAACCATTCTTGGAAACATTACTATGGACATTAGTTTTTTCTTCAATCACAATTTGCTTTACTGCATAAACAAACTTCGATTAATTAAATGTTTATTTTCTCAAAGAGAACAAAATATATACACAAAAGTGGGGTTAACGTACTTTAGTTGCTACAATTTACATTATAAAGAGTTTTGCACTCATCGTCCTTTAAAACTTTAGTTTTAACAGTAATTTTTTTTATAGCACTATATTAGTGCTGTAGCAACCTTTCTTGGAAACATTACTATAGACCCTAGTTTTTTCTTAAGTCAAAATTTAGCTTTGCTGCATAAATAAACATCGATTAATAAAATGTTTATTTTCTCAAAAAAACAAAATATCAACACAAATAGTGGGGATTAACGTACTTTAGTAGTTAGAATTTATATTATAAAGAGTATTGCACTCATCGTCCTTAAAACTTTAGTTTTGCCAGTAACTTCTTTTATAGCACTATAGTGGTGCTGCTGCAACCATTCTTGGAAACATTACTATAGACACTAGTTTTTTCTTCAGTCAAAATTTAGCTTTTACAGCATAATTAAACATCGATGAATGAAATGTTTATTTTCTAAAAAAAAACAAAATATCAAGACAAAAAGTGTGGATTAACGTACTATTGCACTCATCGTCCTTTAAAACTTTAGTTTTGCCAGTAACTTCTTTTATTGCACTATATTGGTGCTGCAGCAACCATTCTTGGAAACATTACTATAGACGCTAGTTTTTCCTTTAGTCAAAATTTAGATTTACTGCATAAATAAACATCGATAAATTAAATGTTTATTCTCTCAAAAAAACAAAATATCAACACAAATAGTGTGGATTAACGTACTTTATTAGCTACAATTTATATTATAAAGACTATTGCACTCATCGTCCTTTAAAGCTTAATTTTTCCCAGTAACTTCTTTTATAGCACTATAGTGGTGCTGCTGAAACCATTCTTGGAAACATTACTATAGACGCTAGTTTTTCCTTTAGTCAAAATTTAGATTTACTGCATAAATAAACATCGATAAATAAAATGTTATTCTCTCAAAAAAACAAAATGTCAACACAAATAGTGTGGATTAACGTACTTTATTAGCTACAATTTATATTATAAAGACTATTGCACTCATCGTCCTTTAAAGCTTTATTTTTGCCAGTAACTTCTTTTATAGCACTATAGTGGTGCTGCTGAAACCATTCTTGGAAAAATTACGATAGACATTAGTTTTTTCTTAAGTCACAATTTGCTTTACTGCATAAAAAAACATCGATGAATTAAATGTCTATTTTCTCAAAAAAACAAAATATCAACACAAATAGTGTGGATTAACGTACTTTATTAGCTGCAATTGATATTAAAAAGAGTATTGCACTCATCGTCCTTTAAAGCTTTAGTTTTGCCAGTAACTTCTTTTATAGCACTATATTGGTGCTGCAGCAACCATTCTTGGAAACATTACTATAGACACTAGTTTTTTCTTAAGTCAAAATTTAGCTTTGCTGCATAAATAAACATCGATAAATTAAATGTTTATTTTCTCAAAAAAACAAAATATCAAAACAAATAGTGTGGATTAACGTACTTTATTAGCTGCAATTGATAATATAAAGAGTATTGCACTCATCGTCTTTTAAAGCTTTAGTTTTGCAAGTAACTTCTTTTATAGCACTGTAGTGGTGCTGCTGCAACCATTCTTGGAAACATTACTATAGACACTAGTTTTTTCTTTAGTCAAAATTTAGCTTTTACTGCATAATTAAACATCGATGAATTAAATGTTTATTCTCTAAAAAAAAAACAAAATATCAAGACAAAAAGTTTGGATTAACGTACTCTAGTAGCTACAATTTATATTATAAAGAGTATTGCACTCATCGTCCTTTAAAGCTTTAGTTTTGCAAGTAACTTCTTTTATAGCACTATATTGGTGCTGCAGCAACCATTCTTGGAAACATTACTATAGACACTAGTTTTTTCTTAAGTCAAAATTTAGCTTTGCTGCATAAATAAACATCGATAAATTAAATGTTTATTTTCTCAAAAAAACAAAATATCAAAACAAATAGTGTGGATTAACGTACTTTATTAGCTGCAATTGATAATATAAAGAGTATTGCACTCATCGTCTTTTAAAGCTTTAGTTTTGCAAGTAACTTCTTTTATAGCACTGTAGTGGTGCTGCAGCAACCATTCTTGGAAATATTAATATAGACGCTAGTTTTTCCTTTAGTCAAAATTTAGATTTACTGCATAAATAAACATCGATCAATTAAATGTTTATTCTCTCAAAAAAACAAAACATCAACACAAATAGTGTGTATTAACGTACTTTATTAGCTACAATTTATATTATAAAGATTATTGCACTCATCGTCCTTTAAAGCTTTAGTTTTGCAAGTAACTTCTTTTATAGCACTATAGTGGTGCTGCTGCAACCATTCTTGGAAACATTACTATAGACATTAGTATTTTTTAGTCAACATTTAGCTATACTGCATGAATAAACTTCGATTAATTAATTGCTTATTTTCTCAAAAAAACAAAATATCAACACAAAAAGTGTGGATTAAAGTTTAGTAGCTACAATTTATACCATAAAGAGTATTGCACTCATCTTCCTTTAAAACATGTTCTGCCAGTAACTTCTTTTATGCACTATCTTAGTGCTGCAGCATTCATTCTTGGAAACATTACTAGAGACATTAGTTTTTTTTGTCTCATTTTAGCTTTACTGCATTAACAATCATCTATTAATTAAATGTTTATTTTCTCAAAGAAAACAAATAATAAACACAAAAGGTGTGGATTAACGTACTTTAGTAGCAGGAATTTATATTATAAAGAGTATTGAACTCATCGTTCTATAAAACTTTAGTTCTGCCAGCTACTTCTTTTATAGCACTATATTAGTGCTGCAGCAACCATTCTTGGAAACATTACTATAGACATTAGTTTTTTTCTATAGTCTCATTTTAGCTTTACTGCATTAACAATCATCTATTAATTAAATGTTTATTTTCTCAAAGAAAACAAATTATAAACACAAAAGGTGTGGATTAACGTACTTTAGTAGCAGGAATTTATATTATAAAGAGTATTGCACTCATCGTTCTATAAAACTTTAGTTCTGCCAGCTACTTCTTTTCTAGCACTATATTAGTGGTGCAGCAACCATTCTTGGAAACATTACTATAGACATTAGTTTTTTCTTTCCTGTCTTCATTGTCTTACTTTAGCATTACTGCATCAACAAACGTCGATTAATTTAATGTTTATTTTCTCAAAGAAAACAAAATATAAAAACAAAAAAGTGTGGAGTAACTTACTTTATTAGCTACAATTAATAATATAAAGAGTATTATTCTAATTGTTCTGTAAAACTTTAGTTCTGCCAGCTGCTTCTTTTATTGAAGTAAATTAGTGCTGCAGCAACCATTCTTGGATACATTACTATAGACATTAGTTCTTTCTTTAGTCTTATTTCAGCTTTTCTCAATCAACAAACATCGATTAATTAAATGTTTATTTTCTGAAATAAAACAAAATATAAACTTAAAAATTGTAGATTAACGCACTTTATTAGCTACAATTCATATTATAAAGAGTATTGCGCTCATCGTTCTTTAGAATTTTAGTTCTGCCAGTTACTTCTTTTATTGCACTATATTAGTGCTGCAGGAACCATTCTTGGAAACATTATTATAGATATTAGTTCTTTCTTTACTGTCTTTATTGTCTTACTTTAGCTTTACTGCATTAACAAACATCGATTAATTTAATGTTTATTTTCTCAAAGAAAACAAAATATAAAAACAAAAAGTGTGGAGTAACTTACTTTATTAGCTACAATTAATATTATAAAGAGTATTACGCTAATCGTTCTGTAAAACTTTAGTTCTGCCAGCTGCTTCTTTTATAGCAGTATATTAGTGCTGCAGCAACCATACTTGGATACATTACTATAGACATTAGTTCTTTCTTTAGTCACAATTCCGCTTTACTGCATAGTCAAACATCGATTATTTAAATGTTTATTTTCTCAAAGAAAACAAAATATCAACACAAAAAGTGTGGATTAACATACTTTAGTAGCTACAACTTATATTATATAGAGTATTGCACTCATCAATCTTTAAAACTTTAGTTCTGCCAGTAATTTCTTTTATAGCACTATATTAGTGCTGCAGCAACCATTCCTGGAAACATTACTATAGACATTAGTTTTTTCCAAAGTCACAATTTGCTTTACTTCATAAAAAAAACGTCGATTAATTAAACGTTTATTTTCTCAAAGAAAACAAAATATCAACACCAAATGTGTGGATTAACATACTTTAGTAGCTACAACTTATATTATATAGAGTATTGCACTCATCAATCTTTAAAACTTTACTTCTGCCAGTAATTTCTTTTATAGCACTATATTAGTGCTGCAGCAACCATTCTTGGAAACATTACTTTAGACATTAGTTTTTTATTAAGTCACAATTTGCTTTACTGCATAAAAAACATCGATTATTGAAATGTTTATTTTCGCAAAATAACAAAATATCAACACAAATAGTGTGGATTAACGTACTTTATTAGCTACAATTTATATTATAAAGAGTATTACGCTAATCGTTCTGTAAAACTTTAGTTCTGCCAGCTGCTTCTTTAATAGCAGTATATTAGTGCTACAGCAACCATTCTTGGATACATTACTATAGACATTAGTTCTTTCTTTAGTCTTATTTCAGCTTTACTCAATCAACAAACATCGATGAATTAAATGTTTATTTTCTCAAAAAAACAAAATATCAACACAAAAAGTGTGGATTAACATACTTTAGTACCGGGTGAGCCAGAAAAAAGTTCCCACTTTTGAAAATTCATAGCATCAAGAGTACTAAATTGATTGGAGTGAATCAATATTTGCTTGACAGCCAAAATATCGAAGTATTTTTGTGATTTTTCTCGCGTTCTTAAGAGCATTGGAAAAATTGCTAAATTTAAGCTTACAAAAACTTGATGGTTGCAAAATGACTGAAAAAAGCCTAAAATGCTTGATCAAATCATAAAGGACTCCTCGCTCAGAACAACAGAGAAAATGCAATTTCTCATGGGTGAGAGATATCGTCTGCACATCTATTGCCATGGGATTGAAAATCTTTAGTATCTGTTTGAGAATCAATTTCTTGTAACTCTTGAGAGAGGTGAAACGCATGTGCGTATTGTTCTGTGTGAGGAGAGTCCTATCAATTTGATCAAGTGTTTTAGGCCTTTTTCCGTCATTTTGCAGCCATGATATTTTTGTAAAGTTGAATTTACGTATATTTGCAGTTCTCGTAAGAAGACGAGAAAAATCTCAAAAATACTTTGATCTTATGGCTTTCAACTAGAATTTGAATCATTCAAATCCATGAAGTACTTGTGGTGCTACAAATTTTAGAAAGTGGGAACTTTTTTCTGGCTCACCCGGTAGATACAACTTATAGTATATAGAGTATTGCACTCATCGTTCTTTAAAACTTTGGTTCTGCCAGTTACTTCTTTTATAGCACTATATTAGTGCTGAAGCAACCATTCTTGGAAACATTACTTTAGACATTAGTTTTTTATTAAGTCACAATTTGCTTTAATGCATCAAAAAACATCGATTAATTAAATGTTTATTTTCTCAATGAAAACAAAATATAAACACAAAAAGTGGGGATTAACGTACTTTAATAGCTACAATATATACCGGGTGTCTCAAAAAAAAGTACCCCCTTTTGACTGGAAATAGGAACCAAACAATAAGATATCATCACCCCTCGAGTTCACAGCTATCTGTATCAATCTTCAACTTAGATGCACATACCTTGCATTTAGAAATCTTCCATCGAACACCGAAGATACAAGCGCGCAAAGTCAAAATTTGGAGTGCATCCAAAACCAGAGGTTTTGAGAATTGGCCTAATGACGCGCGACTTGCGAAGGAATTTCAACTTCCATTTTTAGTTTTACTTCACAAAAGAATTCTACTTTGAAAGTTTTCATTTGTTGTTTAAATTACTTTGTTTGAAGCGGGCAATCAACACTTACATTCCATTGCAAAAGTTTTCACGCCAAGAGGAGGGGGGAAGGAGCACATGCACGCTTTCTATTTGGCGGCGTGGCAAGTTCTTCGTTATTTCCACGCATTTTTTCTCTGTGCTTTTATTCAAGTTTTCGTAACAACGATGGGTGAAAAGGAGCATATCCACGCTTTTCTTGGAGACACAGGATAAATTATATTCTTTCAACATTTCTCTTGAATGCATTGAATTGAAATTTCTTTGAAAAAAGGCTTAATATTTCGAAAACTTGACACCTTTTGAAAGTGCTTTGTTACAGGATTAAACATCCTTTAAATTTTTGCAAAGAAGAGACAATGAACGCAGATAAATACTTTTAACTAGCGAGACTCTACATTTTTTAACACTTTCTCTATGTTACATCATCTCTCGCGTCATTCGTTATCAAAACATCCACCATTAGAGTCAATACATTTGCGGCATCTCTCGATCATGGCATTAAACGATCTTTGGATCATTTTTCTTGGAGTAGCCACGAACTCTCTAATTATTGCTGCCCTTAGTTGATTTAGATTAGCAGGCTGCTGATTTCGAGGTACACCCCAAATCTTCTGCTTAATATGCCCCCAGGCAAAGAAATCAAGGACTGTAAGGTCAGGTGACCTTGGGGGCCAGAGAATGTCCCCACGTTTACTAATAACACGGCCAGGAAACTGCCCACAAAGGTAATTTATTGACTGGATACTAGTGTGCGCCGGAGCACCATCCTGTTGCCACCACATAAGATCTCTTTGGATGCCAAGATTTCGAAAATCCTGTTGAATCACATGGTACCTCACAATGCGAAGGTACTCTCTTGTGTTCAAATTTCCTTCCACAAAGTGGGGTCCCAAAACATCACCACTGCCAGTCATGCCGACCCAAACCAACAACTGAGCTGCCCCTTGAGCATGCTCGATGTAATGGTCCTGGGGATGTCCCTCTCCATATTTGGCGTACTGTGTTACGTTAGTTCTGTTAGTCTCAGGGTTCATTGAAAAGATAGCCTCATCTGAAGAAATAAGATTGCTCAGAAATGTTGGGTCTTGTTGTCATTTATTTGTAAACCAGTGACAAAACTGAAGACGTTGCGCAGGATCCTGGGGTTTTAACTCTTGGTGTTTTACCAGCACATAAGGGTAAAACCGTACATCAAATCGAACGATTCTACTGAATGAGGCTCTTGAAATTCCAAGGCCATTTCTTCTTGCAGAGAGATTCCCATTTCTCTGTAATGATCTCCGTACCCTTGCTACATTCTCTTCAGAGCGTGCTGTTCTCGGGCGGCCACTGTTTCCTTTGTTCCAGTTCAAGCTCATTCCATGATCGGAGTACTTCTTAAAATTTTGCTGAATCGTTCTTGCGGTAGGTACATTGATACCAGGCCAACGATTTACCCACGACCTCTGAACTGCCTTGGCATTGCCCAAGCGTGCCATTTCTATGCATACCCAGACCCTTTGATCTTGAGTAAGCTGCACCATATTGAAATAACCAAGTGAAGAGACAGGGCTTTGCTTGTTTAATAGCTTACAAAAACGAAACGGGGACAGATTTTTGTAGCACATGCATTTAGACGAGTAAAAACTAATATGAACGTTGACATTCCTTTGCGAGTTGCGCGTTATATCAAATTGTGGTTAGGCCCTTTCTCAAATCCGCTGGGATCAAAACCCCTTTGATCTTGAGTGAGCTGCACCATATCGAAATAATAAAGTAAATAAACAGGGGCTAAGCGGCTTACAAAAACTAAACAGGTACACATTTTTGTAGCACATGTATTTGGACGATAAAAGCACAGAGAAAAAATGCGTGGAAAGAACGAAGAACTTGCCACGCCGCCAAATAGAAAGCGTGCATGTGCTCCTTCCCCCCTCCCCTTGGCGTGAAAACTTTTGCAATGGAATGTAAGTGTCGATTGCCCGCCTCAAACAAAAGTAATTTCAAGAACAAATGAAAACTTTCAAAGTAGAATTCTTTTGTGAAGTAAAACTAGAAATGGAAGTTGAAATTCCTTTGCAAGTCGCGCGTCGTTAGGCCATTTCTCAAAACCTCTGGTTTTGGATGCACTCCAAATTTTGATTTTGCGAGCTTGTATCTTCAGTGTTCGATGAAAGATTTCTAAATGCAAGGTATGTGCATCTAAGTTGAAGATTGATACAGATAGCTGTGAACTCGAGGGGTGACGATATCTTATCGTTTGGTTCCTATTTCCAGTCAAAAGAGGGTACTTTTTTATGAGACACCCGGTATTATAAAGAGTATTCCGCTCATCGTTCTTTAAAACTTTGGTTCTGCCAGTTACTTCTTTTATAGCACTATATTAGTGCTGAAGCAACCATTCTTGGAAATATTATTATAGACTTTAGTTCTTTCTTTACTGTCTTTATTGTCTTACTTTAGCTTTATTGCATCAACAAACATCGATTAATTTAATGTTTATTTTCTCAAAAAAAACAAAATATAAAAACAAAATGTGTGGAGTAACTTACATTATTAGCTACAATTAATATTATAAAGAGTATTATGCTAATCGTTCTGTAAAACTTTAGTTCTGCCAGCTACTTCTTTTATAGCACTATATTAGTGCTGCAGCAACCATTCTTGGAAACATTACTATGGACATTAGTTTTTTCTTTAGTCTCATTTTAGCTTTACTGCATAAACAAACATCGATTAATTAAATGTTTATTTCCTCAAGGGAAACAAATAATAAACACAAAAGGTGTGGATTAACGTACTTTAGTAGCAGGAATTTATATTATAAAGAGTATTCCGCTCATCGTTCTTTAAAACTTTGGTTCTGCCAGTTACTTCTTTTATAGCACTATATTAGTGCTGAAGCAACCATTCTTGGAAATATTATTATAGACTTTAGTTCTTTCTTTACTGTCTTTATTGTCTTACTTTAGCTTTATTGCATCAACAAACATCGATTAATTTAATGTTTATTTTCTCAAAAAAAAACAAAATTTAAAAACAAAATGTGTGGAGTAACTTACATTATTAGCTACAATTAATATTATAAAGAGTATTATGCTAATCGTTCTGTAAAACTTTAGTTCTGCCAGCTACTTCTTTTATAGCACTATATTAGTGCTGCAGCAACCATTCTTGGAAACATTACTATGGACATTAGTTTTTTCTTTAGTCTCATTTTAGCTTTACTGCATAAACAAACATCGATTAATTAAATGTTTATTTCCTCAAGGGAAACAAAATATAAACACGAAAAATGTGAATTAACGTACTTTAGTAGCAAGAATTTATATTCTAAAGAGTATTGCACTCATCGCTCTATAAAACTTTGGTTCTGCCAGTTACTTCTTTTATAGCACTATATTAGTGCTGAAGCAACCATTCTTGGAAACATTACTTTAGACATTAGTTTTTTATTAAGTCACAATTTGCTTTAATGCATCAAAAAACATCGATTAATTAAATGTTTATTTTCTCAATGAAAACAAAATATAAACACAAAAAGTGGGGATTAACGTACTTTAATAGCTACAATATATATTATAAAGAGTATTCCGCTCATCGTTCTTTAAAACTTTGGTTCTGCCAGTTACTTCTTTTATAGCACTATATTAGTGCTGAAGCAACCATTCTTGGAAATATTATTATAGACTTTAGTTCTTTCTTTACTGTCTTTATTGTCTTACTTTAGCTTTATTGCATCAACAAACATCGATTAATTTAATGTTTATTTTCTCAAAAAAAAAAATATAAAAACAAAATGTGTGGAGTAACTTACATTATTAGCTACAATTAATATTATAAAGAGTATTATGCTAATCGTTCTGTAAAACTTTAGTTCTGCCAGCTACTTCTTTTATAGCACTATATTAGTCCTGCAGCAACCATTCTTGGAAACATTACTATGGACATTAGTTTTTTCTTTAGTCTCATTTTAGCTTTACTGCATAAACAAACATCGATTAATTAAATGTTTATTTCCTCAAGGGAAACAAAATATAAACACGAAAAATGTGAATTAACGTACTTTAGTAGCAAGAATTTATATTCTAAAGAGTATTGCACTCATCGCTCTATAAAACTTTATTTCTGCCAGCTACTTCTTTTATAGCACTATACTAGTGCTGAAGCAACCATTCTTGGAAACATTACTATAGGCATTAGTTGTTTCTTTAGTCTCATTTTAGCTTTACTGCATTAACAAACATCGATTAATTGATTGTTTATTTTTGCAAAGGAAACAAAATATAAACACAAACAGTGTAGATTAATGTACTTTAGTACTTACAATTTATATTAGAAAGAGTATTGCACTCATCGTTCTTTAAAACTATAGTTCTGCTAGTAATTTCTTTTATAGTGCTGCAACAACTATTCTTGGAAACATTACTATAGACATTAGTTCTTTCTTTAGTCTTATTTTAGCTTTACCGCATCAACAATTATCGATTAATTAAATGTTTATTTTCTCAAAGAAAACGAAATATAAACACAAAAAGTGTAGATTAACGCACTTTATTAGCTACAATTCATAATATAAAGAGTATTGTGCTCATCGTTCTTTAGAATTTTAGTTCTGCCAGTTACTTCTGTTATAGCACTATATTAGTGCTGCAGCAACCATTCTTGGAAACATTATTATAGACATTAGTTCTTTCTTTACTGTCTTCATTGTCTTACTTTAGCATTACTGCATCAACAAACGTCGATTAATTTAATGTTTAATTTCTCAAAGAAAACAAAATATAAAAACAAAAAGTGTGGAGTAACTTACTTTATTAGCTACGTATTACGCTAATCCTTCTGTAATACTTTAGTTCTGCCATCTGCTTCTTTTATAGCAGTATATTAGTGCTGCAGCAACCATACTTGGATACATTACTATAGACATTAGCTCTTTCTTTAGTCACAATTCCGCTTTACTGCATAATCAAAAATCGATTATTTAAATGTTTATTTTCTCAAAGAAGACAAAATATCAACACAAAAAGTGTGGATTAACATACTTTAGTAGCTACAACTTATATTATATAGAGTATTGCACTCATCAATCTTTAAAACTTTATAGTTCTGCCATTAATTTCTTTTATAGCACTATATTAGTGCTACAGCAACCATTCTTGGAAACATTATTATAGATATTAGTTCTTTCTTTACTTTCTTTATTGTTTTACTTTAGCAGTACTGCATCAACAAACATCGATTAATTTAATGTTTATTTTCTCAAAGAAAACAAAATATAAACAAAAAAGTGTAGATTAACGCACTTCATTAGCTACAATTCATATTATAAAGAGTATTGCGCTCATCGTTCTTTAGAATTTTAGTTCTGCCAGCTACTTCTTTTATAGCACTATATTAGTGCTGCAGCAAGCATTCTTGGGAACATTACTATAGACATTAGTTTTTTCTTAAGTCACAATTCCGCTTTACTGCATTATCAAACATCGATTATTTAAATGTTTATATTCTCAAAGAAAACAAGATATCGACACAAAAAGTGTGGATTAACATACTTAAGTAGCTACAACTTATATTATATAGAGTATTGCACTTATCAATCTTTAAAACTTTAGTTCTGCCAGTAATTTCATTTATAGCATTATATTAGTGCTGCAGCAACCATTCTTGGGAACATTACTATAGACATTAGTTTTTTCTTTAGTCACAATTCCGCATTACTGCATAATCAAACATCGATTATTTAAATGTTTATATTCTCAAAGAAAACAAAATATCAACACAAAAAGTGTGGATTAACATACTTAAGTAGCTACAACTTATAGTATATAGAGTATTGCACTCATATATCTTTAAAACTTTCTTTCTGCCAGTAATTTCTTTTATAGCACTATATTAGTGCTGCAGCAACCATTCTTGGAAACATTACTTTAGACATTAGTTTTTTATTAAGTCACAATTTGCTTTACTGCATCAAAAAACATCGATTAATTAAATGTTTATTTTCTCAATGAAAACAAAATATAAACACAAAAAGTGGGGATTAACGTACTTTAATAGCTACAATTCATATTATAAAGAGTATTGCGCTCATCGTTCTTTAAAAATTTGGTTCTGCCAGTTACTTCTTTTATAACACTATATTAGTGCTGAAGCAACCATTCTTGGAGACATTATTATAGACATTAGGTCTTTCTTTAGTCTCATTTTAGCTTTACTGCATAAACAAACATCGATTAATTAAATGTTTATTTTCTCAAAGAAGACAAAATATCAACACAAAATGCGTGGAGTAACTTACTTTATTAGCTACAATTAATATTATAAAGAGTATTACGCTAATCGTTCTGTAAAACTTTAGTTCTGCCAGCTGCTTCTTTTATTGCAGTATATTAGTGCTGCAGCAACCATACTTGGATACATTACTATAGACATTAGTGTTTTATTAAGTCACAATTTGCTTTAATGCATCAAAAAACATCGATTAATTAAATGTTTATTTTCTCAATGAAAACAAAATATAAACACAAAAAGTGGGGATTAACGTACTTTAATAGCTACAATATATATTATAAAGAGTATTCCGCTCATCGTTCTTTAAAACTTTGGTTCTGCCAGTTACTTCTTTTATAGCACTATATTAGTGCTGAAGCAACCATTCTTGGAAATATTATTATACCGGGTGCGCCAAAATAAACTATGCACTTTTGGCAGGCCACGATAAATCGTACACTGGACCGATTTTGAAGATATATCACTTAATCTTTAGCAGAAAGCCTGAATTAGATTCTAAGATTTTTTGCAAATTTTTCCATTTTCAATTTTTAGAGCTACCAGCGACTTTCTTAAAATTTTTGTTTTCGAAGACACTGAAAACGATCAAAAAACGTTGATCAAATTTTCTAAAGACTCATCATGAATGGACAAAGAGAAAATGTTTTCAGCGTGATTTGGGGATTTGGAAATTGATCACTGTAAACTTCTGCACGAGTGTTATTTCAAAGATTGGCTTATTGCGAAATTCTGTAGTAGTTTCAATAAAGTGCCACCCCAAAAGCCGTCACAAATCAAAAATGTAACAAAACTCCATGCTTGCTGGCCCCATGACTCTTCCTCGCTTGTCTTTTAACCCCCTTGATACAGGAACACAGCCTGTAGCAAAGCATACATTCAATGACATTACAATAGAAAAGAAATTTCTTTATATTCTTGAAAATATTATTACATTTCTCACAAGATAGTACAAACTCTCGTACAGCAGCTTACAATTAGTCGATTTCTAAATCCCAAATCACCACGAAAAAGTTTTCTCTTTGTCCATTCATGTCGATTCTTTAGAAAGCTTGATCGACGTTTTTTGATCGTTTTCAGTGTTTTCGAAAACAAAAATTTTAAGAAACTCGCTTGTAGCTCTAAAAACTGAAAACAGAAAAATTTGCAAAAAATGCTAGAATCTAATTCAGGCCTTCTGCTAAAGATCAAGTCATAAATCTTCAAAATCGGTTTTGTGTACGATTTATCGTGGCCTGCCAAACGTGCATAGTTTATTTTGGCGCACCCGGTAGACTTTAGTTCTTTCTTTACTGTCTTTATTGTCTTACTTTAGCTTTATTGCATCAACAAACATCGATTAATTTAATGTTTATTTTCTCAAAAAAAACAAAATATAAAAACAAAATGTGTGGAGTAACTTACATTATTAGCTACAATTAATATTATAAAGAGTATTATGCTAATCGTTCTGTAAAACTTTAGTTCTGCCAGCTACTTCTTTTATAGCACTATATTAGTGCTGCAGCAACCATTCTTGGAAACATTACTATGGACATTAGTTTTTTCTTTAGTCTCATTTTAGCTTTACTGCATAAACAAACATCGATTAATTAAATGTTTATTTCCTCAAGGGAAACAAAATATAAACACGAAAAATGTGAATTAACGTACTTTAGTAGCAAGAATTTATATTCTAAAGAGTATTGCACTCATCGCTCTATAAAACTTTATTTCTGCCAGCTACTTCTTTTATAGCACTATACTAGTGCTGAAGCAACCATTCTTGGAAACATTACTATAGGCATTAGTTGTTTCTTTAGTCTCATTTTAGCTTTACTGCATAAACAAACATCAATTAATTAAATGTTTATTTTATCAAAGGAAACAAAATATAAACACAAAAAGTGGGGATTAACGTACTTTAGTAGTTATAATTTATATTATAAAGAGTATTGCACTCATCGTTCTTTAAAACTATAGTTCTGCTAGTAATTTCTTTTATAGTGCTGCAACAACTATTCTTGGAAACATTACTATAGACATTAGTTCTTTCTTTAGTCTTATTTTAGCTTTACCGCATCAACAATTATCGATTAATTAAATGTTTATTTTCTCAAAGAAAACGAAATATAAACACAAAAAGTGTAGATTAACGCACTTTATTAGCTACAATTCATAATATAAAGAGAATTGTGCTCATCGTTCTTTAGAATTTTAGTTCTGCCAGTTACTTCTGTTATAGCACTATATTAGTGCTGCAGCAACCATTCTTGGAAACATTATTATAGACATTAGTTCTTTCTTTACTGTCTTCATTGTCTTACTTTAGCATTACTGCATCAACAAACGTCGATTAATTTAATGTTTAATTTCTCAAAGAAAACAAAATATAAAAACAAAAAGTGTGGAGTAACTTACTTTATTAGCTACGTATTACGCTAATCCTTCTGTAATACTTTAGTTCTGCCATCTGCTTCTTTTATAGCAGTATATTAGTGCTGCAGCAACCATACTTGGATACATTACTATAGACATTAGCTCTTTCTTTAGTCACAAATCCGCTTTACTGCATAATCAAACATCGATTATTTAAATGTTTATTTTCTCAAAGAAGACAAAATATCAACACAAAAAGTGTGGATTAACATACTTTAGTAGCTACAACTTATATTATATAGAGTATTGCACTCATCAATCTTTAAAACTTTATTGTTCTGCCATTAATTTCTTTTATAGCACTATATTAGTGCTACAGCAACCATTGTTGGAAACATTATTATAGATATTAGTTCTTTCTTTACTTTCTTTATTGTTTTACTTTAGCAGTACTGCATCAACAAACATCGATTAATTTAATGTTTATTTTCTCAAAGAAAACAAAATATAAACAAAAAAGTGTAGATTAACGCACTTCATTAGCTACAATTCATATTATAAAGAGTATTGCGCTCATCGTTCTTTAGAATTTTAGTTCTGCCAGCTACTTCTTTTATAGCACTATATTAGTGCTGCAGCAAGCATTCTTGGGAACATTACTATAGACATTAGTTTTTTCTTAAGTCACAATTCCGCTTTACTGCATTATCAAACATCGATTATTTAAATGTTTATATTCTCAAAGAAAACAAGATATCGACACAAAAAGTGTGGATTAACATACTTAAGTAGCTACAACTTATATTATATAGAGTATTGCACTTATCAATCTTTAAAACTTTAGTTCTGCCAGTAATTTCATTTATAGCATTATATTAGTGCTGCAGCAACCATTCTTGGGAACATTACTATAGACATTAGTTTTTTCTTTAGTCACAATTCCGCTTTACTGCATAATCAAACATCGATTATTTAAATGTTTATATTCTCAAAGAAAACAAAATATCAACACAAAAAGTGTGGATTAACATACTTAAGTAGCTACAACTTATAGTATATAGAGTATTGCACTCATCAATCTTTAAAACTTTAGTTCTGCCAGTAATTTCTTTTATAGCACTATATTAGTGCTGCAGCAACCATTCTTGGAAGCATTACTTTAGACATTAGTTTTTTATTAAGTCACAATTTGCTTTACTGCATCAAAAAACATCGATTAATTAAATGTTTATTTTCTCAATGAAAACAAAATATAAACACAAAAAGTGGGGATTAACGTACTTTAATAGCTACAATTCATATTATAAAGAGTATTGAGCTCATCGTTCTTTAAAAATTTGGTTCTGCCAGTTACTTCTTTTATAGCACTATATTAGTGCTGAAGCAACCATTCTTGGAGACATTATTATAGACATTAGGTCTTTCTTTAGTCTCATTTTAGCTTTACTGCATAAACAAACATCGATTAATTAAATGTTTATTTTCTCAAAGAAGACAAAATATCAACACAAAATGCGTGGAGTAACTTACTTTATTAGCTACAATTAATATTATAAAGAGTATTACGCTAATCGTTCTGTAAAACTTTAGTTCTGCCAGCTGCTTCTTTTATTGCAGTATATTAGTGCTGCAGCAACCATACTTGGATACATTACTATAGACATTAGTTCTTTCTTTAGTCACAATTACGCTTTACTGCATAATCAAACATCGATTATTTAAATGTTTATTTTCTCAAAGAAGACAAAATATCAACACAAAAAGTGTGGATTAACATACTTTAGTAGCTACAACTTATATTATATAAAGTATTGCAGTCATCAATCTTTACAACTTTATAGTTCTGCCAGTTACTTCTTTTATAGCACTATATTAGTGCTGCAGCAACCATTCTTGGAAACATTATTATAGACATTAGCTCTTTCTTTACTTTCTTTATTGTTTTACTTTAGCTTTACTGCATCAACAAACATCGATTAATTAAATGTTTATTTTCTCAAAGAAATTAAAATATAAACAAAAAAAAGTGTAGATTAACGCACTTCATTATCTACAATTCATATTATAAAGAGTATTGCGCTCATCGTTCTTTAGAATTTTAGTTCTGCCAGCTACTTCTTTTATAGCACTATATTAGTGCTGCAGCAACCATTCTTGGGAACATTACTATAGACATTAGTTTTTTCTTTAGTCACAATTCCGCTTTACTGCATAATCAAACATCGATTATTTAAATGTTTATATTCTCAAAGAAAACAAAATATCAACACAAAAAGTGTGGATTAACATACTTAAGTAGCTACAACTTATATTATATAGAGTATTGCACTCATCACTCTTTAAAACTTTAGTTCTGCCAGTAATTTCTTTTATAGCACTATATAAGTGCTGCAGCAACCATTCTTGGAAACATTACTTTAGACATTAGTTTTTTCTTTAGTCACAATTCAGCTTTACTGCATAATCAAACATCGATTATTTAAATGTTTATTTTCTCAAAGAAAACAAAATATCAACATAAAAAGTGTATATTAACATACTTTAGTAGCTACAACTTATAGTATATAGAGTATTGCACTCATCAATCTTTAAAACTTTAGTTCTGCCAGTAATTTCTTTTATAGCACTATATTAGTGCTGCAGCAACCATTCTTGGAAACATTACTTTAGACATTAGTTTTTTATTAAGTCAAAATTTGCTTTACTGCATCAAAAAACATCGATTAATTAAATGTTTATTTTTTCAATGAAAACAAAATATCAACACAAAATGTGTGGATTAACATACTTTAGTAGCTACAACTTATATTATATAGAGTATTGCACTTATCAATCTTTAAAACTTTAGTTCTGCCAGTAATTTCATTTATAGCATTATATTAGTGCTGCAGCAACCATTCTTGGGAACATTACTATAGACATTAGTTTTTTCTTTAGTCACAATTCCGCTTTACTGCATAATCAAACATCGATTATTTAAATGTTTATATTCTCAAAGAAAACAAAATATCAACACAAAAAGTGTGGATTAACATACTTAAGTAGCTACAACTTATAGTATATAGAGTATTGCACTCATCAATCTTTAAAACTTTAGTTCTGCCAGTAATTTCTTTTATAGCACTATATTAGTGCTGCAGCAACCATTCTTGGAAGCATTACTTTAGACATTAGTTTTTTATTAAGTCACAATTTGCTTTACTTCATCAAAAAACATCGATTAATTAAATGTTTATTTTCTCAATGAAAACAAAATATAAACACAAAAAGTGGGGATTAACGTACTTTAATAGCTACAATTCATATTATAAAGAGTATTGAGCTCATCGTTCTTTAAAAATTTGGTTCTGCCAGTTACTTCTTTTATAGCACTATATTAGTGCTGAAGCAACCATTCTTGGAGACATTATTATAGACATTAGGTCTTTCTTTAGTCTCATTTTAGCTTTACTGCATAAACAAACATCGATTAATTAAATGTTTATTTTCTCAAAGAAGACAAAATATCAACACAAAATGCGTGGAGTAACTTACTTTATTAGCTACAATTAATATTATAAAGAGTATTACGCTAATCGTTCTGTAAAACTTTAGTTCTGCCAGCTGCTTCTTTTATTGCAGTATATTAGTGCTGCAGCAACCATACTTGGATACATTACTATAGACATTAGTTCTTTCTTTAGTCACAATTACGCTTTACTGCATAATCAAACATCGATTATTTAAATGTTTATTTTCTCAAAGAAGACAAAATATCAACACAAAAAGTGTGGATTAACATACTTTAGTAGCTACAACTTATATTATATAAAGTATTGCAGTCATCAATCTTTACAACTTTATAGTTCTGCCAGTTACTTCTTTTATAGCACTATATTAGTGCTGCAGCAACCATTCTTGGAAACATTATTATAGACATTAGCTCTTTCTTTACTTTCTTTATTGTTTTACTTTAGCTTTACTGCATCAACAAACATCGATTAATTAAATGTTTATTTTCTCAAAGAAATTAAAATATAAACAAAAAAAAGTGTAGATTAACGCACTTCATTATCTACAATTCATATTATAAAGAGTATTGCGCTCATCGTTCTTTAGAATTTTAGTTCTGCCAGCTACTTCTTTTATAGCACTATATTAGTGCTGCAGCAACCATTCTTGGGAACATTACTATAGACATTAGTTTTTTCTTTAGTCACAATTCCGCTTTACTGCATAATCAAACATCGATTATTTAAATGTTTATATTCTCAAAGAAAACAAAATATCAACACAAAAAGTGTGGATTAACATACTTAAGTAGCTACAACTTATATTATATAGAGTATTGCACTCATCACTCTTTAAAACTTTAGTTCTGCCAGTAATTTCTTTTATAGCACTATATAAGTGCTGCAGCAACCATTCTTGGAAACATTACTTTAGACATTAGTTTTTTCTTTAGTCACAATTCAGCTTTACTGCATAATCAAACATCGATTATTTAAATGTTTATTTTCTCAAAGAAAACAAAATATCAACATAAAAAGTGTATATTAACATACTTTAGTAGCTACAACTTATAGTATATAGAGTATTGCACTCATCAATCTTTAAAACTTTAGTTCTGCCAGTAATTTCTTTTATAGCACTATATTAGTGCTGCAGCAACCATTCTTGGAAACATTACTTTAGACATTAGTTTTTTATTAAGTCAAAATTTGCTTTACTGCATCAAAAAACATCGATTAATTAAATGTTTATTTTTTCAATGAAAACAAAATATCAACACAAAATGTGTGGATTAACATACTTTAGTAGCTACAACTTATATTATATAGAGTATTGCACTTATCAATCTTTAAAACTTTAGTTCTGCCAGTAATTTCATTTATAGCATTATATTAGTGCTGCAGCAACCATTCTTGGGAACATTACTATAGACATTAGTTTTTTCTTTAGTCACAATTCCGCTTTACTGCATAATCAAACATCGATTATTTAAATGTTTATATTCTCAAAGAAAACAAAATATCAACACAAAAAGTGTGGATTAACATACTTAAGTAGCTACAACTTATATTATATAAAGTATTGCAGTCATCAATCTTTACAACTTTATAGTTCTGCCAGTTACTTCTTTTATAGCACTATATTAGTGCTGCAGCAACCATTCTTGGAAACATTATTATAGACATTAGCTCTTTCTTTACTTTCTTTATTGTTTTACTTTAGCTTTACTGCATCAACAAACATCGATTAATTAAATGTTTATTTTCTCAAAGAAATTGAAATATAAACAAAAAAAAGTGTAGATTAACGCACTTCATTATCTACAATTCATATTATAAAGAGTATTGCGCTCATCGTTCTTTAGAATTTTAGTTCTGCCAGCTACTTCTTTTATAGCACTATATTAGTGCTGCAGCAACCATTCTTGGGAACATTACTATAGACATTAGTTTTTTCTTTAGTCACAATTCCGCTTTACTGCATAATCAAACATCGATTATTTAAATGTTTATATTCTCAAAGAAAACAAAATATCAACACAAAAAGTGTGGATTAACATACTTAAGTAGCTACAACTTATATTATATAGAGTATTGCACTCATCAATCTTTAAAACTTTAGTTCTGCCAGTAATTTCTTTTATAGCACTATATAAGTGCTGCAGCAACCATTCTTGGAAACATTACTTTAGACATTAGTTTTTTCTTTAGTCACAATTCCGCTTTACTGCATAATCAAACATCGATTATTTAAATGTTTATATTCTCAAAGAAAACAAAATATCAACACAAAAAGTGTGGATTAACATACTTAAGTAGCTACAACTTATATTATATAAAGTATTGCAGTCATCAATCTTTACAACTTTATAGTTCTGCCAGTTACTTCTTTTATAGCACTATATTAGTGCTGCAGCAACCATTCTTGGAAACATTATTATAGACATTAGCTCTTTCTTTACTTTCTTTATTGTTTTACTTTAGCTTTACTGCATCAACAAACATCGATTAATTAAATGTTTATTTTCTCAAAGAAATTGAAATATAAACAAAAAAAAGTGTAGATTAACGCACTTCATTATCTACAATTCATATTATAAAGAGTATTGCGCTCATCGTTCTTTAGAATTTTAGTTCTGCCAGCTACTTCTTTTATAGCACTATATTAGTGCTGCAGCAACCATTCTTGGGAACATTACTATAGACATTAGTTTTTTCTTTAGTCACAATTCCGCTTTACTGCATAATCAAACATCGATTATTTAAATGTTTATATTCTCAAAGAAAACAAAATATCAACACAAAAAGTGTGGATTAACATACTTAAGTAGCTACAACTTATATTATATAGAGTATTGCACTCATCAATCTTTAAAACTTTAGTTCTGCCAGTAATTTCTTTTATAGCACTATATAAGTGCTGCAGCAACCATTCTTGGAAACATTACTTTAGACATTAGTTTTTTCTTTAGTCACAATTCAGCTTTACTGCATAATCAAACATCGATTATTTAAATGTTTATTTTCTCAAAGAAAACAAAATATCAACATAAAAAGTGTATATTAACATACTTTAGTAGCTACAACTTATAGTATATAGAGTATTGCACTCATCAATCTTTAAAACTTTAGTTCTGCCAGTAATTTCTTTTATAGCACTATATTAGTGCTGCAGCAACCATTCTTGGAAACATTACTTTAGACATTAGTTTTTTATTAAGTCAAAATTTGCTTTACTGCATCAAAAAACATCGATTAATTAAATGTTTATTTTTTCAATGAAAACAAAATATCAACACAAAATGTGTGGATTAACATACTTTAGTAGCTATAACTTATATTATATAGAGTATTGCACTTATCAATCTTTAAAACTTTAGTTCTGCCAGTAATTTCATTTATAGCATTATATTAGTGCTGCAGCAACCATTCTTGGGAACATTACTATAGACATTAGTTTTTTCTTTAGTCACAATTCCGCTTTACTGCATAATCAAACATCGATTATTTAAATGTTTATATTCTCAAAGAAAACAAAATATCAACACAAAAAGTGTGGATTAACATACTTAAGTAGCTACAACTTATATTATATAGAGTATTGCACTCATCAATCTTTAAAACTTTAGTTCTGCCAGTAATTTCTTTTATAGCATTATATTAGTGCTGCAGCAACCATTCTTGGATACATTACTATAGACATTAGCTCTTTCTTTAGTCTTATTTCAGCTTTACTCAATCAACAAACATCGATGAATTAAATGTTTATTTTCTCAAAAAAATAAAATATAATCACAAAAAGTGTAGATTAACGCACTTTATTAGCTACAATTCGTATTATAAAGAGTATTGCGCTCATCGTTCTTTAGAATTTTAGTTCTGCCAGCTACTTCTTTTATAGCACTATATTAGTGCTGCAGCAACCATTTTTGGGAACATTACTATAGACATTAGTTTTTTCTTTAGTCACAATTCCGCTTTACTGCATTATCAAACATCGATTATTTAAATGTTTATATTCTCAAAGAAAACAAAATATCAACACAAAAAGTGTGGATTAACATACTTAAGTAGCTACAACTTATATTATATAGAGTATTGCACTCATCAATCTTTAAAACTTTAGTTCTGCCAGTAATTTCATTTATAGCATTATATTAGTGCTGCAGCAACCATTCTTGGAAACATTAACATAGACATTAGTTTTTTCTTCAGTCACAATCTAGCTTTACTGCAAAAACAAATATCGACTATTTAAATGTTTATTTTCTCAAAGAGAAAAAAATATCAACACAAAAAGTGTATATTTACCTACTTTAGTAGCTACAACTTATAGTATATAGAGTATTGCACTCATCAATCTTTAAAACTTTAGTTCTGCCAGTAATTTCTTTTATAGCACTATATTAGTGCTGTAGCAACCTTTCTTGGAAACATTACTTTAGACATTAGTTTTTTATTAAGTCACAATTTGCTTTACTGCATCAAAAAACATCGATTAATTAAATGTTTATTTTCTCAATGAAAACAAAATATAAACACAAAAAGTGGGGATTAACGTACTTTAATAGCTACAATTCATATTATAAAGAGTATTGCGCTCATCGTTCTTTAAAACTTTGGTTCTGCCAGTTACTTCTTTTATAGCACTATATTAGTGCTGCAGCAACCATTCTTGGAAACATTATTATAGACATTAGTTCTTTCTTTACTTTCTTTATTGTTTTACTTTAGCTTTACTGCATCAACAAACATCGGTTAATTTAATCTTTATTTTCTCAAAGAAAACAAAATATAAACAAAAAAAGTGTAGATTAACGCACTTTATTAGCTACAATTCATATTATAAAGAGTATTGCACTCATCCTTCTTTAGAATTTTAGTTCTGCCAGTTACTTCTGTTATAGCACTATATTAGTGCTGCAGCAACCATTCTTGGAAACATTATTATAGACATTAGTTCTTTCTTTACTGTCTTCATTGTCTTACTTTAGCATTACTGCATCAACAAACGTCGATTAATTTAATGTTTATTTTCTCAAAGAAAACAAAATATAAAAACAAAAAGTGTGGATTAACTTACTTTATTAGCTAAAATTAATAATATAAAGAGTGTTACGCTAATTGTTCAGTAAAACTTTAGTTCTGCCAGCTGCTTCTTTTATTGAAGTAAATTAGTGCTGCAGCAACCATTCTTGGATACATTACTATAGACCTTAGTTCTTTTTTTAGTCTTATTTCAGCTTTTCTCAATCAACAAACATCGATTAATTAAATGTTTATTTTCTGAAATAAAACAAAATATAAACACAATAATTGTAGATTAACGCACTTTATTAGCTACAATTCATATTATATAGAGTATTGCGCTCATCGTTCTTTAGAATTTTAGTTCTGCCAGTTACTTCTTTTATAGCACTATATTAGTGCTGCAGCAACCATTCTTGGAAACATTATTATAGAAATAAGTTCTTTCTTTACTGTCTTTATTGTCTTACTTTAGCTTTACTGCATTAACAAACATCGATTAATTTAATGTTTATTTTCTCAAAGAAAACAAAATATAAAAACAAAAAGTGTGGAGTAACTTACTTTATTAGCTACAATTAATATTATAAGGAGTATTACGCTAATCGTTCTGTAAAACTTTAGTTCTGCCAGCTGCTTCTTTTATAGCAGTATATTAGTGCTGCAGCAACCATACTTGGATACATTACTATAGACATTAGTTCTTTCTTTAGTCACAATTCCGCTTTACTGCATAGTCAAACATCGATTATTTAAATGTTTGTATTCTCAAAGAAAACAAAATATCAACACAAAAAGTGTGGATTAACATACTTAAGTAGCTACAACTTATATTATATAGAGTATTGCACTCATCAATCTTTAAAACTTTAGTTCTGCCAGTAATTTCTTTTATAGCATTATATTAGTGCTGCAGCAACCATTCTTGGATACATTACTATAGACATTAGTTCTTTCTTTAGTCTTATTTCAGCTTTACTCAATCAACAAACATCGATGAATTAAATGTTTATTTTCTCAAAAAAACAAAATATAAACAAAAAAGTGTAGATTAACGCACTTTATTAGCTACAATTCATATTATAAAGAGTATTTGCGCTCATCGTTCTTTAGAATTTTAGTTCTGCCAGCTACTTCTTTTATAGCACTATATTAGTGCTGCAGCAACCATTCTTGGGAACATTACTATAGACATTAGTTTTTTCTTTAGTCACAATTCAGCTTTACTGCATAATCAAACATCGATTATTTAAATGTTTATTTTCTCAAAGAAAACAAAATATCAACACAAAAAGTGTGGATTAACATACTTTAGTAGCTACAACTTATAGTATATAGAGTATTGCACTCATCAATCTTTAAAACTTTAGTTCTGCCAGTAATTTCTTTTATAGCACTATATTAGTGCTGCAGCAACCATTCTTGGAAACATTACTTTAGATATTAGTTTTTTATTAAGTCACAATTTGCTTTGCTGCATCAAAAAACATCGATTAATTAAATGTTTATTTTCTCAATGAAAACAAAATATAAACACAAAAAGTGGGGATTAACGTACTGTAGTAGTTAAAATTTATATTATAAAGAGCATTGCACTCATCGTCCTTTAAAGCTTTAGTTTTGCCAGTAACTTCTTTTATAGCACTATAGTGGTGCTGCTGCAACCATTCTTGGAAACATTACTAAAGACACTAGTTTTTTCTTTAGTCAAAATTTAGCTTTACTGCATCATTAAACATCGATGAATTAAATGTTTATTTTCTCAAAAGAACAAAATATCAACACAAAACGTGTGGATTAACGTACTTCAGTAGCTACAATTTATATTATAAAGAGTATTGCACTCATCGTCCTTTAAAGCTTTAGTTTTGCCAGTAACTTCTTTTATAGCACTATAATGGTGCTGCTGCAACCATTCTTGGAAACCTTACTATAGACATTGGTTGTTTTTGAGTCGAAATTTAGCTATACTGCATAAATAAATGCGAGATTAACGCCCCAAGCCCGAATCTCAGTGTAGATCCCAGTCCCCTGGTTTGATAAAGGAATCTCACTCATACGTCAAACTGTTTTCGCTATCCCGCCAGTTGTTCTCGTACATAGTGCAAATCAGTCCTCAAAGTTTCTTCCTCCCACCCTCCCTTACATATTAGGTTTCTAGTACACCCATTAACTCCCGTAGTCCCTTCTCTCGGGTTGTTCTGGCCAAAAGACCTCGCAATAGTGTCCAACAGTCTCTGGTCGTCGGTTAGGCCACCAAATATGGTGGCGAAAATTTACAATTTATCAGTCCTTAGGCCCGATATATAACCTTATCATCTAGTTTAGGCCTCAGTCTATATTACCTGTTGTGTAGTTCTTGTGGCTCATTATGAGTCGCCATCTTTAAAGCTTATGTTTACGAAAGAGGCATGTCTGGTACCCTCGCTGTTGGGACCGAGGACCTGAGGGCAGGAAAAATCCCTGCAGCTGGCCTCACAAGTACCCGCTACGGGGGACCAAGAAAGATGCAAAGAAAAAATTCAAAGGAAAAAGAAAAAGATAGAAAAAATCAGCTGGGGCAACTGATACCTCAGGTACTTCATGGCAGGACAAAATGTACCTCCTATGCTGACCTAGGGGATCTTAAAGTTTCAGTTTAATGAGTTTTGCAATTACCTTTCTTTGATACTTCTTTCCAGCGCTTAACTTCTTTCAAAGGTCTGTATTAGTGTTGTATCTTCCTTGTTTGAAAGTTAAGATTAGCTATTAGCCTTTCAAATGGCTGTGCTAGCTTTACGGCATTTTACTGAAATCTACTAATTATAAGTCTCTATTCTTTGGAAAAACACAATTTTTACATAACAAATAAGGAAAAAACTATTTTAGTAGCTGCATTTTAGAGTTTAATGAGTGTTGCACTTACCTGTCGTTAAGACTTCTTTTTAAATTTTCAGTTCTTTCAAAGGTCTGTATTAGTGATGCAGCTTCCTTTCTTGAAAGTTAACTTCTTTCAAAGGTTTGTATTAGTGTTGTAGCTTCCTCTCTGGAAAGCTAAGATTAGCTATTACCTTTTTCAAATGGCTGTGTTAGCTTTACGGCCTTTTTTTCAGAAACCTACTAATTATAAGTCTCTTTTTCTTGAAAAAAAAAATGCAAGCATTTACGTCAGCAGGAGTAAATGCAGCTTAACGACATGCTACTTAATTTGTTGCATCCCCCTGGATCATCTCATGTCAAGCACCAACTAGTTCCAGACCCCACGATCAACAAGCATGCCCTCGTGTTAGCCATATTGATTGATTGTGGCTGCTTTTTCTGCTTTCGTTTCAAACTAATCGAGATTACTTGGCCATATTTGTGCGCAATCAACTCTTGGTATCGTTGCAAATCTTCTTGAAACAAATCTTCTAATGCAGATTAGAAGAGGGGATTGTTGCGTACAGTCATCCCGGTATATGAATGAGCAGATAGGTGAAAAGCTTGCTGTTCTGTCTTTGTCGACACGCCCTCCGTAAATAGATGGCCTATAGGATTGGCTTACGCTTACAGTACATTGCATCACATATGCTGATGATACTAACATCTATTATGAAGCTGAAAGCCTTAAACAGCTTCAAAGTGTAGTTAACAAGGAACTAAAAAAAGTGAAGATATGGCTTGATGTTAACAAGCTGTCACTAAATATTGACAAAACCAATTTCATAATGTTTAAGTCTCCTCAGCATACTTCTCCTGAATCTGTAAATATCAAAATTGGAAAGCTTCCTATCAAGCAGAGTTGTTATGTCAAATTTCTTGTTGTTCTCTTAGATGAAAGCCTTTCATGGCAGTATCACTTGACTGAACTGTCTAAAAAATTGGCCAGAACGTGTGGTATGTTTTTCAAAGTATGACACTTCTTACCCATTCATGTTTTGGTCTGTCTTTACAACTCTTTGTTTTCACCTTTCCTCCAATATGGTATTTTAGTTTGGGGTCTTACTTATGAGACACATATCAATCCAGTGTTGTTGTTACAGAAAAGGGCCATAAGGGCAATTTCATTTGAACACTTTACTGCACCTTCTACACCCATCTTTTCAGACTTGAAGATTCTAAAACTACAAGATCTCTTTCACCTGAAATTGCTTAGTTTTGTATATGAATGTGTAAATAAGATCTCTCCTTCTTGTTTTCACTCTTTCTTTAAGTTAATTGGGTCTGTTCATCAACATGGTACTCGGCAAGTCATCAAAAATAATATTTTCCTAACCCAAAAAAATACCCTGCAATAATGGTCTTAGGTCAGTGCGTTATTGTGGAGCTAAATACTGGAATGACACTCCTGTGGAAATAAAACAATCTCCATCTGTTAATAGTTTTCGCCAAAAAATCAAAGCCTTCCTATTTGAAACTAATTACTAAATTTTGGAACAGTGGATATCAAAAATGTCACCATCTGCCCATCAAGTAGTTTTTGTCAACATCATAATGTCAATTAAAGAAATCAATTTTATATGAGATACTTTTATAATAGGGGGTGGTCTCTCCTCGATTAGTCTAACTACTGAGAGAGCTCCTCCTGTAAGTAATTCCCTCCATACAATCTATCTTGTGTCTATGTTTTGTATTGGAATAGTGTATTAATTTCTTGTATTTTAGATGTATTCTTGTCTTGTTATTGATAAATTGTATGTAGTGGAATTTGAAAAATGAAAACTGAACTGAACTGAATCAACAAGAAGATTCAAGAGTGTTGTTTTGGATTCAACTTATACTAACAATTTCATTCATTTGGATTGCTGTCACAAATCTGTGAGTAATAACATGGACTAGAACACTGAAGCTTAGCTCAACTCAAGTCAACATGAAACTTGCATGAAAGCCCCTGAAAAGTGGGCGCCAAAACGACAGTTGATTTCATTTATCTCCTACTTCTACCACATCAGAAATCAGCGATATTTTATTGGCAAAGATGAAACTAAAACCAATTATTGGAGCTGAACTTTCAAATGTGTAACTGAATTCTGAGGGTCTTTGAAGCCATTGAACTCAGTTAAGAGGAGTGTTTATGCAGACCATGCAGACAAGTAAACATGGACACAAAAGTTAATGGTGCCTGAATAAAATTCCACTGTACTAGCTGCCATCATCACTGTCAAAAAGAAAGTAAGAAACAGAGACAAAACCATCAAGACAAATGGATTTAAGGGGAGAATTTGTAGAAAAGAACTGAAAACATTAGAAACAAGGTATCTTGTCAATCTTATCATGCAAACCTTTCTTTGTTATCTCTGAATCCGCAAAGGAGAAGGTCATTTTAATTCTGTTTTTAATTTTATGTTGCATGTAATAACTTCCAAAGAGTTCAAATTTGCTTTATAGGGTAGACAGAGCCTACAGCATTGCTCTTCGTTAAATGTAATGATATCAGTGACAGGTGAACAACAAATACAAGCATCAAGTGAACACCACTGGTTTAAAAAACAACAACAACAATTAGTAACACAATATCACTTTATGATCGCTGAACACACAGGTGCTCTAACGGAACGCAGTGTGACTGAAAATATGCAGAAGGAAATTGTACACGAGCATTCTGCACAATCCATATACTTCAATTTGAATACAAACTTTCCCAGTTCAGCAACCCTCCTCCCCATTTATGTTTTTTCTTTGCAGGTAATTTAGATCACAACATCATAATCACTTTTGTTTCAACAATACATACAAACAAAACAGAATAGTTCAGTAGCAATCACAACAACAAATCTATTTCATGGCAGGAGAAGGATGCATGATATGTCAAAAATACAAGCAGGATAGCAGAAGGATAGTAAATGTTTGATATTGAACAACATTTACTCCTCTTTCACCACTTACACATATATGCCCAATGCTTTGTGGGCCAGACTAAAACTTGCATTCATCATAGCAAAGGAATTTGTAATATCAACACAAATATAAATTTTCCAGACTGGCACTGATGAGAATCTATTATTTATTTCATATGGCCTAATTCTGTTTTACTTTTATATCGCTTCAATAACATTCAAAGGCCTCAGCTTTGCCTTATCGTGTATACAGATCCTAGTACATATTGCTCCTCGTTAATATCCTGAGATCAGTGACAGGTGAACAACAAATGCACTCCTCAAGTGATATTCCTTTGAAATTAAATACAATTGGTAACACAGTATCACTTCATAGCTGCACAGGTGCTCTAACACCGTGTGACTGAAAAAATGCTAAAGGAAATTGTACAAGCATCTAACAGAATCCATATAATATGTCAATGTGAAAACAAAACTCCCTACGTTAGCAACCCCCTCCCCCTTTATGTTTTTACTTCACAGGTGCTCGAACACTGCATGACTGAAAATATGCTAAAGGAAACTGTACAAGCATCCAACAGAATCCATATATGTCAATGTGAAAACAAACTTCCCTAGTTTAGTAACCCCGTCCCTCCTCTATATTCTTTTCTTCACAGGTGCCCTAACACGGCGTGACTGAAAACATGCTAAAGGAAATTGTACAAACATCCAACAGAATCCATATATGTCAATTTGAAAACAAACTTCCCTGTTTAACAACCCCCTCCCCCCCTTTATGTTTTTTCTTTGCAGGTCCGGTAGTTAGATCACTACATCATATCTGACTTTTAGGTCAACTAAGATACAAACAAATAACAAAAAAGTTTTGTGCAACAACAGTAAGACCAACAGATTTAATTCATACCAGAGAAGGACGCATGACATGTCAGGAAGACAAGAAGGATGATAAATGTTTGATTTTGAACAAAGTGCAATCCCTTATTCACCACCTCTCCCTTTCTTCTTTCCTTTGTTTCCGTACAGGAAGCTCACAGAAGTATACGCAATGAGATGTTCATTCATTAAAAGCAAAGTAAGTTGAAAGTCATCACAGAAGAAGACATCATTGAAAAAAAAATCGGAACAGCTCATAGTGTGCAGATCAATTGTTCCACTATCTAGCAAACCCCCCTTTCATTGTGTTTGTTTGTTTCTTCCTTCCTTCCTTGCAGGTCAAACAAATTCTTAATTTTATGCCCTTATTACTAGACATCAACAAAGTTGTAATCATCTCCCCCCCCCCATTCAGCATCCACTCCCCCTATTCTTTGTGTTTCCTTTTCTTGCAGGTAAAGCCTTTTTGGACAATGACACATATTATAATTATTGCAGGTTAAGACATCAGACAAAAGTGCAATAGAATACAAGGATAAATGAGAAAGATAATAAAAATAGTAATTCAAATATGACATCAGAATGATGAGTACAGTATAAAATGCAAGTAGTACCCCAATTCTACCCTACAGTCTTGACACACAGTCAAAGCATTTCAAACAAGCTCTGATTGCCACACCCTTGTACTTGTCCACTGGTGTAGCCTTCTGTTTTTAATACGAACCTCAGCTTTTATTAGAACATCCAATGCTCTCGCTCTTTATTTCCTGTCAACAGGTATTCAGAACAGCCCAGAAGAGGAACAATTAACTACCTCCTGCTTCAGAATTTTCTTCAGTATATTCAACAAAGGGAAGGGACTTTACCAGAAACTTACGGTATGCATGTCATAGCCATTAGTAAATTTATTATAGTTAATGTTTGTACAAGCTGCCCTCAACCAAAACAAGCTTGTTTTTATACTTGGTGCATTTGATTACCCTCAACCGAATGAAGGAAAGAGGGGGTGCCACTAGCTTTTTTATTTTGATTTTGATATACATGTTATCCTGGACCAAAGAAAAAAGGGGGATAATTTCCAGCTCTTTTGCACATGTTAAGCCATAACAATGCTGGACTCCTCTCCCTTCCCACCCTTGGGTCGCATATTAGTTGTCTGGGCGGAGTGAAGATCATATATGGGGTTGAGCACGCATGTTAATTGGGAAATTGTACCGTGCGGTATGCAAACATGAGATGCAGGTAGCTTTGGGGCGTATTTTGGCCGTACTTGGCCGCCCTTCGTAATGGCGGCATAATTTTATAACATATGTTTACATCTAGATCATATTGTAGTATTGCTTTAGTTGTTTATACCGTGTATATGCCTAAGATGGGTCCCCAACCAAAGGATGGAGAAGGGGTCTAACCAGCACCTTAATGTAATTTTCGCATAACAAATGAAGAAAGAACTATTTTAGTAGCTGCATTTTAGAGTTAAAGGAGTGTTGCACTTACCTGTCTTTAATACTTCTTTTAAACTTTTCAAGTTCTTTCAAAGGTCTGTATTAGTGTTGTAGCTTCCTTTATTGAAAGCTAAGATTAGCTATTAGCTTTTTCAAATGGCTTTGCTAGCTTTACGGCATTTTACAGAAATCTACTAATTATAAGTCTCTTTTTTTGCAAAAACACAATTTTCGCATAACAAATGAGGAAAAAACTATTTTAGTAGCTGCATTTTAGAGTTAAAGGAGCAACTTGTAGCAAGGAAAGGAATCGGAGCGAGCGTCCACTTCCAAACGTCCAGCAAGCAAGACCAAAACAAAACACGCAAAAGGAGAGTTGGCCTAGGCCAACCGATCTTTGGGAGGAAAGAGAAAATGAGAGTCCACCTAAAAAGAAGTCATAGTGTGAAGAGAAACTCTGCAAGGCTACCCCTTTCTCAAGAAACTTTAGAAGAGGAATTTACTTGAAAGCCAGAAGATTTTGCATTGATAGATATTGAACTTTTCGATTGGGTACTCTTAGCCAGTCAGCTGTTTGCGAACAAGGGACCTTACATTTGAAAGAAAGAAACTTTGACCTCGTTTTTCTCAAAATGCTACTTTTGCACAAGTGTACTTACCATTTCCAAAACCCTAGTCACAATAATTGGTATTTTACCTTGAATTTTTGCATGTGAAGGGGTTTAGAGTTGTACTTGATGGTAACAGAGAGCTTTTTTTGAAAAAAAGTTTCTTCTTGGTGTAATTATAAGGAGTGTTGCACTTACCTGTCTTTAATACTTCTTTTTAACTTTTCAGTTCTTTCAAAGGTCTGTATTAGTGTTGTAGCTTCCTTTATTGAAAGTTAAGATTAGCTATTAGCTTTTTCAAATGGCTGTGCTAGCTTTACGGCATTTTACAGAAATCTACTAATTATAAGTCTTTATTCTTTGCAAAAACACAATTTTCGCATAACAAATGAAGAAAGAACTATTTTAGTAGCTGCATTTTAGAGTTTAAAGGAGTGTTGCACTTACCTGTCTTTAATACTTCTTTTTAACTTTTCAGTTCTTTCAAAGGTCTGTATTAGTGTTGTAGCTTCCTTTATTGAAAGTTAAGATTAGCTATTAGCTTTTTCAAATGGCTGTGCTAGCTTTACGGCATTTTACAGAAATCTACTAATTATAAGTCTCTATTCTTTGGAAAAACACAATTTTCGCATAACAAATGAAGAAAGAACTACCTTAGTAGCTGCATTTTAGAGTTTAATGAGTGTTGCACTTACCTGTCTTTAATACTTCTTTCCAATTTTAAGTTCTTTCAAAGGTCTGTATTAGTGTTGTAGCTTCCTTTATTGAAAGTTAAGATTAGCTATTAGCTTTTTCAAATGGCTGTGCTAGCTTTACGGCATTTTACAGAAATCTACTAATTATAAGTCTCTTTTTTTGAAAAACACAATTTTCGCATAACAAATGAAGAAAAAACTATTTAGTAGCTGCATTTTAGAGTTTAAGGAGTGTTGCACTTACCTGTCTTTAATACTTCTTTTTAACTTTTCAGTTCTTTCAAAGGTCTGTATTAGTGTTGTAGCTTCCTTTCTTGAAACTTAAGATTAGCTATTAGCTTTTTCAAATGGCTGTGCTAGCTTTACGGCATTTTACAGAAATCTACTAATTATAAGTCTCTTTTTTTTGCAAAAACACAATTTTCGCATAACAAATGAGGAAAAAACTATTTTAGTAGCTGCATTTTAGAGTTAAAGGAGTGTTGCACTTACCTGTCTTTAATACTTCTTTTTAACTTTTCAGTTCTTTCAAAGGTCTGTATTAGTGTTGTAGCTTCCTTTATTGAAAGTTAAGATTAGCTATTAGCTTTTTCAAATGGCTGTGCTAGCTTTACGGCATTTTACAGAAATCTACTAATTATAAGTCTTTATTCTTTGGAAAAACACAATTTTCGCATAACAAATGAAGAAAGAACTACCTTAGTAGCTGCATTTTAGAGTTTAATGAGTGTTGCACTTACCTTTCTTTAATACTTCTTTCCAGCTTTTTCAGTTCTTTCAAAGGTCTGTATTAGTGTTGTAGCTTCCTTTCTTGAAACTTAAGATTAGCTATTAGCTTTTTCAAATGGCTGTGCTAGCTTTACGGCATTTTACAGAAATCTACTAATTATAAGTCTCTATTCTTTGGAAAAACACAATTTTCGCATAACAAATGAAGAAAGAACTATTTTAGTAGCTGCATTTTAGAGTTTAAGGAGTGTTGCACTTACCTGTCTTTAATACTTCTTTTTAGCTTTTTCAGTTCTTTCAAAGGTCTGTATTAGTGTTGTAGCTTCCTTTATTGAAAGTTAAGATTAGCTATTAGCTTTTTCAAATGGCTGTGCTAGCTTTACGGCATTTTACAGAAATCTACTAATTATAAGTCTTTATTCTTTGGAAAAACACAATTTTGCATAACAAATGAAGAAAGAACTACCTTAGTAGCTGCATTTTAGAGTTTAATGAGTGTTGCACTTACCTGTCGTTAATACTTCTTTCCAGCTTTTAAGTTCTTTCAAAGGTCTGTATTAGTGTTGTAGCTTCCTTTATTGAAAGTTAAGATTAGCTATTAGCTTTTTCAAATGGCTGTGCTAGCTTTACGGCATTTTACAGAAATCTACTAATTATAAGTCTTTATTCTTTGGAAAAACACAATTTTCGCATAACAAATGAAGAAAGAACTATTTTAGTAGCTGCATTTTAGAGTTTAAGGAGTGTTGCACTTACCTGTCTTTAATACTTCTTTTTAACTTTTAAGTTCTTTCAAAGGTCTGTATTAGTGTTGTAGCTTCCTTTATTGAAACTTAAGATTAGCTATTAGCTTTTTCAAATGGCTGTGCTAGCTTTACGGCATTTTACAGAAATCTACTAATTATAAGTCTCTATTCTTTGGAAAAACACAATTTTCGCATAACAAATGAAGAAAGAACTATTTTAGTAGCTGCATTTTAGAGTTTAAGGAGTGTTGCACTTACCTGTCTTTAATACTTCTTTTTAACTTTTAAGTTCTTTCAAAGGTCTGTATTAGTGTTGTAGCTTCCTTTATTGAAAGTTAAGATTAGCTATTAGCTTTTTCAAATGGCTGTGCTAGCTTTACGGCATTTTACAGAAATCTACTAATTATAAGTCTCTTTTTTTTGCAAAAACACAATTTTCGCATAACAAATGAAGAAAGAACTACCTTAGTAGCTGCATTTTAGAGTTTAATGAGTGTTGCACTTACCTGTCTTTAATACTTCTTTTTACTTTTTCAGTTCTTTCAAAGGTCTGTATTAGTGTTGTAGCTTCCTTTATTGAAAGCTAAGATTAGCTATTAGCTTTTTCAAATGGCTGTGCTAGCTTTACGGCATTTTACAGGAATCTTTTAATTATAAGTCTTTATTCTTTGGAAAAACACAACTTTTGCATAACAAATGAAGAAAGAACTACCTTAGTAGCTGCATTTTAGAGTTTAATGAGTGTTGCACTTACCTTTCTTTAATACTTCTTTCCAGCGTTTAACTTCTTTCAAAGGTCTGTATTAGTGTTGTAGCTTCCTTTCTTGAAACTTTAGATTAGCTATTAGCTTTTTCAAATGGCTGTGCTAGCTTTACGGCATTTTACAGAAATCTACTAATTATAAGTCTCTATTCTTTGAAAAACACAATTTTCGCATAACAAATGAAGAAAGAACTATTTTAGTAGCTGCATTTTAGAGTTTAAGGAGTGTTGCACTTACCTGTCTTTAATACTTCTTTTTAACTTTTCAGTTCTTTCAAAGGTCTGTATTAGTGTTGTAGCTTCCTTTATTGAAAGTTAAGATTAGCTATTAGCTTTTTCAAATGGCTGTGCTAGCTTTACGGCATTTTACAGAAATCTACTAATTATAAGTCTTTATTCTTTGGAAAAACACAATTTTCGCATAACAAATGAAGAAAGAACTATTTTAGTAGCTGCATTTTAGAGTTTAAGGAGTGTTGCACTTACCTTTTTTTAATACTTCTTTTCTAGCTTTTAAGTTCTTTCAATGGTGTGTATTAGTGTTGTAGGGTTCTTTCTTGAAAGTTTAAATTAGCTATTAGCTTTTTCAAATGGCTGTGCTAGCTTTACGGCATTTTACAGAAATCTACTAATTATAAGTCTCTATTCTTTGGAAAAACACAATTTTCGCATAACAAATGAAGAAAGAACTATCTTAGTAGCTGCATTTTAGAGTTTAATGAGTGTTGCACTTACCTGTCTTTAATACTTCTTTTTAACTTTTTAGTTCTTTCAAAGGTCTGTATTAGTGTTGTAGCTTCCTTTCTTGAAACTTAAGATTAGCTATTAGCTTTTTCAAATGGCTGTGCTAGCTTTACGGCATTTTACAGAAATCTACTAATTATAAGTCTTTATTCTTTGGAAAAACACAATTTTCGCATAACAAATGAAGAAAGAACTATTTTAGTAGCTGCATTTTAGAGTTTAAGGAGTGTTGCACTTACCTGTCTTTAATACTTCTTTTTAACTTTTCAGTTCTTTCAAAGGTCTGTATTAGTGTTGTAGCTTCCTTTATTGAAAGCTAAGATTAGCTATTAGCTTTTTCAAATGGCTGTGCTAGCTTTACGGCATTTTACAGAAATCTATTAATTATAAGTCTCTTTTCTAGCTTTTGCATTTTACGGAAATTTAAAAACACAATTTTGCATAACAAATGAAGAAAGAACTACCTTAGTAGCTGCATTTTAGAGTTTAATGAGTGTTGCACTTACCTTTCTTTAATACTTCTTTCCAGCTTTTAACTTCTTTCAAAGGTCTGTATTAGTGTTGTAGCTTCCTTTCTTGAAACTTTAGATTAGCTATTAGCTTTTTCCAATGGCTGTGCTAGCTTTACGGCATTTTACAGAAATCTACTAATTATAAGTCTTTATTCTTTCGAAAAACACAATTTTCGCATAACAAATGAGGAAAAAACTATTTTAGTAGCTGCATTTTAGAGTTAAAGGAGTGTTGCACTTACCTGTCTTTAATACTTCTTTTTAACTTTTCAGTTCTTTCAAAGGTCTGTATTAGTGTTGTAGCTTCCTTTATTGAAAGTTAAGATTAGCTATTAGCTTTTTCAAATGGCTGTGCTAGCTTTACGGCATTTTACAGAAATCTACTAATTATAAGTCTCTATTCTTTGGAAAAACACAATTTTCGCATAACAAATGAAGAAAGAACTATTTTAGTAGCTGCATTTTAGAGTTTAAGGAGTGTTGCACTTACCTGTCTTTAATACTTCTTTTTAACTTTTCAGTTCTTTCAAAGGTCTGTATTAGTGTTGTAGCTTCCTTTATTGAAAGCTAAGATTAGCTATTAGCTTTTTCAAATGGCTGTGCTAGCTTTACGGCATTTTACAGAAATCTACTAATTATAAGTCTCTATTCTTTGGAAAAACACAATTTTTGCATAACAAATGAAGAAAGAACTACCTTAGTAGCTGCATTTTAGAGTTTAATGAGTGTTGCACTTACCTTTCTTTAATACTTCTTTCCAGCTTTTAACTTCTTTCAAAGGTCTGTATTAGTGTTGTAGCTTCCTTTCTTGAAACTTAAGATTAGCTATTAGCTTTTTCAAATGGCTGTGCTAGCTTTACGGCATTTTACAGAAATCTACTAATTATAAGTCTCTATTCTTTGGAAAAACACAATTTTCGCATAACAAATGAAGAAAGAACTATTTTAGTAGCTGCATTTTAGAGTTTAAGGAGTGTTGCACTTACCTGTCTTTAATACTTCTTTTTAACTTTTCAGTTCTTTCAAAGGTCTGTATTAGTGTTGTAGCTTCCTTTATTGAAAGCTAAGATTAGCTATTAGCTTTTTCAAATGGCTGTGCTAGCTTTACGGCATTTTACAGAAATCTACTAATTATAAGTCTCTATTCTTTGGAAAAACACAATTTTCGCATAACAAATGAAGAAAGAACTATTTTAGTAGCTGCATTTTAGAGTTTAAGGAGTGTTGCACTTACCTGTCTTTAATACTTCTTTTTAACTTTTCAGTTCTTTCAAAGGTCTGTATTAGTGTTGTAGCTTCCTTTCTTGAAAGTTAAGATTAGCTATTAGCTTTTTCAAATGGCTGTGCTAGCTTTACGGCATTTTACAGAAATCTACTAATTATAAGTCTCTATTCTTTGGAAAAACACAATTTTCGCATAACAAATGAAGAAAGAACTATTTTAGTAGCTGCATTTTAGAGTTTAATGAGTGTTGCACTTACCTGTCTTTAATACTTCTTTTTAACTTTTCAGTTCTTTCAAAGGTCTGTATTAGTGTTGTAGCTTCCTTTCTTGAAACTTTAAGATTAGCTATTAGCTTTTTCAAATGGCTGTGCTAGCTTTACGGCATTTTACAGAAATCTACTAATTATAAGTCTTTATTCTTTGGAAAAACACAATTTTTGCATAACAAATGAAGAAAGAACTACCTTAGTAGCTGCATTTTAGAGTTTAATGAGTGTTGCACTTACCTTTCTTTAATACTTCTTTCCAGCTTTTAAGTTCTTTCAAAGGTCTGTATTAGTGTTGTAGCTTCCTTTATTGAAAGTTAAGATTAGCTATTAGCTTTTTCAAATGGCTGTGCTAGCTTTACGGCATTTTACAGAAATCTACTAATTATAAGTCTCTATTCTTTGGAAAAACACAATTTTCGCATAACAAATGAAGAAAGAACTATTTTAGTAGCTGCATTTTAGAGTTTAAGGAGTGTTGCACTTACCTGTCTTTAATACTTCTTTTTAACTTTTCAGTTCTTTCAAAGGTCTGTATTAGTGTTGTAGCTTCCTTTATTGAAAGTTAAGATTAGCTATTAGCTTTTTCAAATGGCTGTGCTAGCTTTACGGCATTTTACAGAAATCTACTAATTATAAGTCTCTTTTCTTTGGAAAAACACAATTTAGTAGTAACTCTCTCCTACCCGGAGAGAAATTCCCTTCTTCCCTACCCGGGAAGTAGTAGTAGTAGTAGTAATTCTCTCACCACCAGACTCACTTCCCTACTCGGGAAATGACGACCAGTAGTGAGGTTGGACAGACCACCCGCAGGGATAGTGGTAATTGAGCCAAAATGTATATTATGAGGTTTGAACGAAACATTGACCACCATAAGGGTGGTCCAGCCTACGAGTAACAAATTAAAAATAGACTAATGGCTAACCATAAATAACACTGTGTTGAGTGCGACCCGGCTGGATGAAGCACCAGGAAGAAAAAACCATTGACTCCAATTCGGGGAGATGACAGGGGTGGAGGGAGGGGAAATTTTTAGACGACTGAAACTGAGAGATCGAATTTGCACAAGGCAGGAAGAAGTTTGGCCGCGCCTTGATTGAGGGGACTGAGACGATACCGCGCCTTATAAGGCAATGACAACAAATATGGTGACCTGATTGCCTTGTCGTTAAAATACATTTACTCCTTTGGGCGTAAATGTTAACTTAACTCCTGCGGCCAGGTAAACACAGAGAAAGTAGACAAGCTTTGGCAGTTACTTGGGGTCGCATTCAATAAAGTAGTACTCTAAAAATACAACAACTCACGTAGTAATAGTAGTAACTCTCTCCAGCCCGGAGAGACATTCCCTTCTTCCCTACCCGGGAAGTAATAGTAGTAGTAGTAGTATTCCCTTCTTCCCTACCCGGGAAGTAGTAGTAGTAGTATTCCCTTCTTCCCTACCCGGGAAGTAGTAGTAGTAGTATTCCCTTCTTCCCTACCCGGGAAGTAGTAGTTGTAGTATTCCCTTCTTCCCTACCCGGGAAGTAGTAGTAGTAGTATTTCCTTCTTCCCTACCCGGGAAGTAGTCTAGTAGTAGTAGTAGTAGTAGTAACTCTCTCCTACCCGGAGAGAAATTCCCTTCTTCCCTCCCTACCCGGGAGTAACTCTCTCCTACCCGGAGAGAAATTCCCTTCTTCCCTCCCTACCCGGGAAGTAGTAGTAGTAGTAGTAGTAGTAGTAACTCTCTCCTACCCGGAGAGAAATTCCCTTCTTCCCTCCCTACCCGGGAGTAACTCTCTCCTACCCGGAGAGAAATTCCCTTCTTCCCTCCCTACCCGGGAAGTAGTAGTAGTAGTAGTAGTAGTAGTAGTAACTCTCTCCTACCCGGAGAGAAATTCCTTCTTCCCTACCCGGGAAGTAGTAGTAGTAGTAGTAATTCTCTCACCACCAGACTCACTTCCCTACTCGGGAAATGACGACCAGTAGTGAGGTTGGACAGACCACCCGCAGGGATAGTGGTAATTGAGCCAAAATGTATATTATGAGGTTTGAACGAAACATTGACCACCATAAGGGTGGTCCAGCCGCCAAAATTACTGCCAAAATACAACCCCAATATTGCCAAAGCCTGTAATGGTTGCCAGGGTTCCGAGCTACAAACTAAAGTACCAATAATAACATTAGGGATACTTCTGATGATGCCATCAGGGGTACAATTATTCTGTCCATAACAGCTGCTCAACCAGCGAAAAGTTGTTCATGAGCTAAACTGGAACTTCAGTAGCAACTGCTGTTGTATCTGCACTAATGTGAGAGCTTTGACTTGTAGGCCTTGTCGGACTGATATGCTGGGAAGTTGTTTCTCAATTGATATTTCATTGGTATGGCTGCACTGACATTTTGTTACTGAGAGTTTTTTGCCTGGTGATTGTGCTGATTCGATATGTGCTGCAGGAGTATTGTAATTAGTCAAGATTCCAAGCTTGAAGTGTTGCATGTGTTAGTTGACATCTATTGGGACCAGTTGGCGGGGGTTTGGTACCTGAAACAAGGAAAAAAAGAAAGAAAGCCGCAAGCCTATCAATTGTTCCAGGGATATGCTGCACACTGACCGCAAATTTGTGATGGACTGCACTGCAAAGACTAAAGGAGTGGGGAGGGGGGGGGGGGGGGGTTCAGCAATTGACAGGCCTACTTCATTAGAAGTCTGATACAAGCAAGGAATTGTGTGCTGGTTGACTGGCACAAGCTGTTTGCAACTTTCAGTGATTGACTAGCGGAAAGGCAAAATATGTTAACTGAATGATTGCTTAGTCTTAGAAAGAATTATGACGCTTGTTTGTGTGATTCATCATGTTTGTGTGAACATATGCTTTTGTGACATTACTAGTGCACACATCTGTAAGTCCAGGGGGTTACCTATGTTGCTCAGCCCAGTAAAAACCTACGAGTCAGTTGTTGTTGACTCAGTTTGAAGTAACGGTAGTGGTGGTAACTCTGACCTACCCATAGAGAATTTCCCTACCTGGGGAGTAATAAGTTGTAACTTCCTGAGACTAGGGAATGCAGCTAGCAGAGGTGGTATCAGTGCAAGTACTGTAGTAACTTGACATTCATTCCTAGCCAGGAAAGATTACCATAATCAGCTTACAAACCCAGGTAGTATTCATATAAGACACCATGTCTGCAAGATACATGGTATCTTCTACCTTTCTATAAATAAGACCCGTTTGGTAGCAAAGATAGTTGCTTATCACGATAGTAATGGTGATATGTAAGTGAGTAGCTAAATCATGCGTAGAACTCAAGCTGTAAGTTGTGTGGATGTATGTCAACAAAATATCGATTTTGAGGTTTCGGTGTGAATTTGCAAATTTTTGTTATAAATTGTAAATATACAGTATATTCACCAACTAGATGGAGAAAGTGATTGTCTTCATTTGCCTGAAGAAATACCTGTAATAAAAGAGAAAACAGAAACAAAAGGTGGGGGGGGGGTTGCCAGATCCTGGCTGCCATGTAATTTTATTTATTTATTTATTTTTTACTTCCTGCTATTTCTGTTGCTGTCATTGTACACGGACGGACTGGTGTTTTACTTGAACCTGTAATAGAATATGATCAATTAAGTAAAGGGTGGTGGTGTGTTACCTTGAATTCTCTTGCCAAAAGACCACCAACCACCCAGGGTCTAATAGCCGGTAGTGAAGTCAAGTCAAATAAACATAAGTGTTGGACCATATCCCAAGAGGCTGATGAGCAGATGCTTGGCCTGTACAAACCTAAACGGCATTCTTACTGGGAATGTCAACTACTGATATTCCTCTAATTTGTTGTAGTAGTTGTTGTTGTAATTATGCCAGTTATTTAGCAAGTCCATGAAAGATGGCAAAGCAAAACATGAACAAGAACTGCAGTGCGTCATTCGAATGGTATTTATACCTGCAGCGTTATTTTGGCAATCAAATTAAAGCAATTATGACCACAGTCAAATTCAATCAGGTGGTTGTAATTGCAATTAAACAATGCTGGAATCTTGAATGACAGTTTCGCCATCGTTTTGATTGGCAAAGGAATGCAAGCTCATTGCACTTGCATAATCAAACAACATTATTTGAATCCGCAATGTGTAGGCTACAATCATTTATTGTTTTTTTACCCCATCAAAGACAATAATAACTTATCAACTAATCAAATGTCAGCTAATCAAATCTGTTGTAGCTGCATGGCTACAATCAAGATCAGAGCAGAACATGTAGCCACTTAGCCCTCTAGCCTTTGAACAGGTGATAAACATGTGAGATGCAGAGCAGGTAAACAAAAATGTTGCTGCATGGTCGGAGTGCAAGATGTAATGTTTGAACTGAGAGTGATATCATATTAACTTGCACTGGATGTTGAGTCATGCTAATACCCCCATTCATACTGACAAAGTTAAACCAGCTTTGTCGAAACCACGTTAAATTTCAACCAATCAAGCGCATTAAAGGCCCTTTACATGAGAAATTTCAACCCGGGTTGAGTTGAACATGGGTTGAGTTTCAACTCGGTTGACGGTGTAAGCCTTCATCGCGTCATTCAAATTTTTGAATGGGGCTCACATTCCTTCTTCTATTGTTTGCAACCATGTGACCTGATCTCAACCCGTGTTGAGATTCCATGTAAACACAAGGCAAACTAAGCAATGCTGTTAAAACTAACTCAACCCGTGTTGAAACTCAACATGGGTTGAAATTTCTCATGTAAAGGGCCTCTTAGATTTGTTGCATTGACCAATTAGAATTAACTTGTCGGTGTGAATTGGGTATAAGCTGTCTTGAAATATGCAAGCAGTAGGATTGTTCTCAAACTCGAAACTTCCCTTGCACTTTTACCCAGATTGTGGAGCTGAAAGTTTGTTGAATGGCAGAGATGTAAATGGACCAGTGGACGAGCTACAACTACTTTAACAAGAATGTTATAAGTTAATTGGTCCCAGTGAGACTCTCCTTATGACAGGTTGTTAGTAGTGCTTGAAAGTTCCGGACCTTGGAAGCGTATGATCAAACTGTGAGTAAAACCATGGAGCTATATTCCTGCACAGCTGCTATAAATTTATGCTCCGTTGCAGCAGATTCTTGCTGTTTAAGGATTTACCACGATTTTTCCAGGCAGAGGGGGTTTCAATTGATGTTACTGCGGTCAGCAAATACACCTAGCTCACGCTAGGAAAGTTTGCAAAAGGTAACAACTGACCATCTTATCGTCGGGCAGGGAAATATCTAAAGATGCAAGGCCAATTGGCTCATTGAGGGTGTGGGAAGGCGCGTTGGTTACCCATACTACATGCAACCAATTGGATTTTAAAATTTCATTACTATCCACGGTAACTGAGACTTATGCCAAGCAATTACTGCATGATGTGATACTAACTCAACCACAAAAACCTTTGACAACAGTTTTGCCAGTAAACCCACTACACAGCAACAGCAACTACTTTTATTGAAACTACATTTTACAGTGGGTATTATAGACATGTTCTGCAAAAGATTAAGTTGTGCTAATTTTGTTGTGTTGTTTCTTTGTTTTGTTTCTTATACATGGGTCCAGGTTGGGGCTTGTTAAGCTTGTTTGTCGCTTGTCTTGGGTTGCATTGCAGGAGCTAAACTTCTGAACCTGGAAAGGCACAATTATGGAGTTGGTGCCCAAACAGTAGGTAATCCTTCTTGCTATGCCCAGGTAATAGGCTAACTCAATGGCCTACGAGCTAGTAGAAAAATAGTTGTAGGGATGTTAGTGGATGCTAAGTGACACCTAAAATGTAAGCATTAAAGGAGCAACACCTTGTTGAACCAGGTGACAAGCGAGAGTGAAATGTGATTATGCTTGGAAAATAAAGAAAAAGGGGGGTCAGGGGGGGTTGGGCATTATCCTTTTCTCACCTTACCTAAACAAGTAATTTGTGGTACCTGTACACACCTCGTTTATACTTCCTTGTTTTTTGTGTTGTTTTGGTTTTTGACCTTGAAGAATATATTACCCTGCTAAAAATATTTCTACATACCGCTTGTTCATCAATATTGCTTTGCTGTGCTGATGGGAGGGGCACATCTGCGTTTGCTGAGTGGCTGTATGACCAAGATCTTGCCAGAAAGAAACTGTCCTGACAAACTTGTTGGGTGACGAGAGACAGACAAACCAGCAGTTTGGTAGTTATTGTATTGATCAAGTTGATACGTCCTCGTTTTAGGTATCTTTAGCCAGAGAGTGAACATGATGTCAACTTGTCGAGGTGGCTTTCGTGCTTTTTTCCAACTGTTAAGCAGGCGCAAGAGGAGAGATCCATTGGCAAAATAGTTTGTTGCAAAATGAGCAATCGGTCCTCTGAACAGCGTCGAGTGGTTCAACTCGCAGGTGATTCTGACTTGTGAAGTCGCAAATTGATGGCGTGTTTGGATAGGAAGATCTCTCAACGAACCAGTACTGATCCATGTACATACGACAGAGCTTGTGCATGGGGCTACCTTTATCGTCGTACCTTTTGTGTAGATGCGTTTACAGCGAAGGCCACTCCAAGGCCCCTGAGTTCTTCCGGCGGTGACAGACAACAGAGGGTGGGCCTATCTAGGCGTCCGAGTGTCTTGATTGAGTTTGAGTGTCCCTCTTCCACAAAATCCGATACTTCGACAAGAAAGCCAATCTTAACTCCTTGAGCCTTAGAACAGACAACTCACACTTGATAAATGACATCGCATAACAAATGAAGAAAGAACTATTTTAGTAGCTGCATTTTAGAGTTAAAGGAGTGTTGCACTTACCTTTCTTTAATACTTCTTTCCAGCGTTTAACTTCTTTCAAAGGTCTGTATTAGTGTTGTAGCTTCCTTTATTGAAAGTTAAGATTAGCTATTAGCTTTTTCAAATGGCTGTGCTAGCTTTACGGCATTTTACAGAAATCTACTAATTATAAGTCTCTTTTCTTTGCAAAAACACAATTTTCGCATAACAAATGAGGAAAAAACTATTTTAGTAGCTGCATTTTAGAGTTAAAGGAGTGTTGCACTTACCTGTCTTTAATACTTCTTTTTAACTTTTCAGTTCTTTCAAAGGTCTGTATTAGTGTTGTAGCTTCCTTTATTGAAAGTTAAGATTAGCTATTAGCTTTTTCAAATGGCTGTGCTAGCTTTACGGCATTTTACAGAAATCTACTAATTATAAGTCTCTATTCTTTGAAAAACACAATTTTCGCATAACAAATGAAGAAAGAACTATTTTAGTAGCTGCATTTTAGAGTTTAAGGAGTGTTGCACTTACCTGTCTTTAATACTTCTTTTTAGCTTTTCAGTTCTTTCAAAGGTCTGTATTAGTGTTGTAGCTTCCTTTATTGAAATTTAAGATTAGCTATTAGCTTTTTCAAATGGCTGTGCTAGCTTTACGGCATTTTACAGAAATCTACTAATTATAAGTCTCTTTTTTTGCAAAAACACAATTTTCGCATAACAAATGAGGAAAAAACTATTTTAGTAGCTGCATTTTAGAGTTAAAGGAGTGTTGCACTTACCTGTCTTTAATACTTCTTTTTAACTTTTCAGTTCTTTCAAAGGTCTGTATTAGTGTTGTAGCTTCCTTTATTGAAAGTTAAGATTAGCTATTAGCTTTTTCAAATGGCTGTGCTAGCTTTACGGCATTTTACAGAAATCTACTAATTATAAGTCTTTATTCTTTCGAAAAACACAATTTTCGCATAACAAAAGAAGAAAGAACTATTTTAGTAGCTGCATTTTAGAGTTTAATGAGTGTTGCACTTACCTGTCTTTAATACTTCTTTTTAACTTTTTAGTTCTTTCAAAGGTCTGTATTAGTGTTGTAGCTTCCTTTATTGAAAGTTAAGATTAGCTATTAGCTTTTTCAAATGGCTGTGCTAGCTTTACGGCATTTTACAGAAATCTACTAATTATAAGTCTCTTTTTTTGCAAAAACACAATTTTCGCATAACAAATGAAGAAAGAACTATTTTAGTAGCTGCATTTTAGAGTTTAAGGAGTGTTGCACTTACCTGTCTTTAATACTTCTTTTTAACTTTTCAGTTCTTTCAAAGGTCTGTATTAGTGTTGTAGCTTCCTTTATTGAAAGTTAAGATTAGCTATTAGCTTTTTCAAATGGCTGTGCTAGCTTTACGGCATTTTACAGAAATCTACTAATTATAAGTCTCTTTTCTTTGCAAAAACACAATTTTCGCATAACAAATGAGGAAAAAACTATTTTAGTAGCTGCATTTTAGAGTTAAAGGAGTGTTGCACTTACCTGTCTTTAATACTTCTTTTTAACTTTTAAGTTCTTTCAAAGGTCTGTATTAGTGTTGTAGCTTCCTTTATTGAAAGTTAAGATTAGCTATTAGCTTTTTCAAATGGCTGTGCTAGCTTTACGGCATTTTACAGAAATCTACTAATTATAAGTCTTTATTCTTTGGAAAAACACAATTTTCGCATAACAAATGAAGAAAGAACTATTTTAGTAGCTGCATTTTAGAGTTTAATGAGTGTTGCACTTACCTGTCTTTAATACTTCTTTTTAACTTTTTCAGTTCTTTCAAAGGTCTGTATTAGTGTTGTAGCTTCCTTTATTGAAAGTTAAGATTAGCTATTAGCTTTTTCAAATGGCTGTGCTAGCTTTACGGCATTTTACAGAAATCTACTAATTATAAGTCTCTATTCTTTGGAAAAACACAATTTTCGCATAACAAATGAAGAAAGAACTATTTTAGTAGCTGCATTTTAGAGTTTAAGGAGTGTTGCACTTACCTGTCTTTAATACTTCTTTTTAACTTTTCAGTTCTTTCAAAGGTCTGTATTAGTGTTGTAGCTTCCTTTCTTGAAACTTAAGATTAGCTATTAGCTTTTTCCAATGGCTGTGCTAGCTTTACGGCATTTTACAGAAATCTACTAATTATAAGTCTCTATTCTTTTGAAAAACACAATTTTCGCATAACAAATGAGGAAAGAACTATTTTAGTAGCTGCATTTTAGAGTTTAAGGAGTGTTGCACTTACCTGTCTTTAATACTTCTTTTTAACTTTTCAGTTCTTTCAAAGGTCTGTATTAGTGTTGTAGCTTCCTTTATTGAAAGTTAAGATTAGCTATTAGCTTTTCCAATGGCTGTGCTAGCTTTACGGCATTTTACAGAAATCTACTAATTATAAGTCTCTATTCTTTGAAAAACACAATTTTCGCATAACAAATGAGGAAAGAACTATTTTAGTAGCTGCATTTTAGAGTTTAAGGAGTGTTGCACTTACCTGTCTTTAATACTTCTTTTTAACTTTTCAGTTCTTTCAAAGGTCTGTATTAGTGTTGTAGCTTCCTTTATTGAAAGTTAAGATTAGCTATTAGCTTTTTCAAATGGCTGTGCTAGCTTTACGGCATTTTACAGAAATCTACTAATTATAAGTCTCTATTCTTTGAAAAACACAATTTTCGCATAACAAATGAAGAAAGAACTATCTTAGTAGCTGCATTTTAGAGTTTAAGGAGTGTTGCACTTACCTGTCTTTAATACTTCTTTTTAACTTTTCAGTTCTTTCAAAGGTCTGTATTAGTGTTGTAGCTTCCTTTATTGAAAGTTAAGATTAGCTATTAGCTTTTTCAAATGGCTGTGCTAGCTTTACGGCATTTTACAGAAATCTACTAATTATAAGTCTCTATTCTTTGGAAAAACACAATTTTCGCATAACAAATGAGGAAAAAACTATTTTAGTAGCTGCATTTTAGAGTTTAAGGAGTGTTGCACTTACCTGTCTTTAATACTTCTTTTTAACTTTTAAGTTCTTTCAAAGGTCTGTATTAGTGTTGTAGCTTCCTTTATTGAAAGCTTAAGATTAGCTATTAGCTTTTTCAAATGGCTGTGCTAGCTTTACGGCATTTTACAGAAATCTACTAATTATAAGTCTCTTATTCTTTGGAAAAACACAATTTTCGCATAACAAATGAAGAAAGAACTATTTTAGTAGCTGCATTTTAGAGTTTAAGGAGTGTTGCACTTACCTGTCTTTAATACTTCTTTTTAACTTTTCAGTTCTTTCAAAGGTCTGTATTAGTGTTGTAGCTTCCTTTATTGAAAGTTAAGATTAGCTATTAGCTTTTTCAAATGGCTGTGCTAGCTTTACGGCATTTTACAGAAATCTACTAATTATAAGTCTCTATTCTTTGGAAAAACACAATTTTCGCATAACAAATGAAGAAAGAACTATCTTAGTAGCTGCATTTTAGAGTTTAAGGAGTGTTGCACTTACCTGTCTTTAATACTTCTTTTTAACTTTTCAGTTCTTTCAAAGGTCTGTATTAGTGTTGTAGCTTCCTTTATTGAAACTTTAGATTAGCTATTAGCTTTTTCAAATGGCTGTGCTAGCTTTACGGCATTTTACAGAAATCTACTAATTATAAGTCTCTATTCTTTGGAAAAACACAATTTTCGCATAACAAATGAAGAAAGAACTATTTTAGTAGCTGCATTTTAGAGTTTAAGGAGTGTTGCACTTACCTGTCTTTAATACTTCTTTTTTGATTTTTCAGTTCTTTCAAAGGTCTGTATTAGTGTTGTAGCTTCCTCTATTGAAAGTTAAGATTAGCTATTAGCTTTTTCAAATGGCTGTGCTAGCTTTACGGCATTTTACAGAAATCTACTAATTATAAGTCTCTATTCTTTGAAAAACACAATTTTCGCATAACAAATGAAGAAAGAACTATTTTAGTAGCTGCATTTTAGAGTTTAATGAGTGTTGCACTTACCTGTCTTTAATACTTCTTTTTAACTTTTAAGTTCTTTCAAAGGTCTGTATTAGTGTTGTAGCTTCCTTTATTGAAAGTTAAGATTAGCTATTAGCTTTTTCAAATGGCTGTGCTAGCTTTACGGCATTTTACAGAAATCTACTAATTATAAGTCTCTATTCTTTGGAAAAACACAATTTTCGCATAACAAATGAAGAAAGAACTATTTTAGTAGCTGCATTTTAGAGTTTAAGGAGTGTTGCACTTACCTGTCTTTAATACTTCTTTTTAAATTTTCAGTCATTATTAGCTCTGTCCAAAACTGAGAAATCTTCCACCGACGCGGCGTGACCTGATTGGTTAACGTGGTCCCAGATGGCTGAGGGACTTACTTTTATTTTCTGATCAGCCTTATTTATTCCCAAGTTCTCCCTGCAGCGTGTAATCAAGTTACGGGTTGTTTTTCCAAAGTACAAGGCATGGCAGCCAGGACACTTAAATTTGTAAACAACAGAGGAGCGAATAAGAGTTGGAAAGCGGTCTTTAAATGGAAAAAAAGACTGGATGCGTTTTGAAGATCGAAAGATAACCTTAAGTTGAATAGTCGGATAACATTGCTTAATTAATCTACAAATTCTAGTTTTCATCTTTAAACTGTACCTGCCAAGATATGGTATGCAATACAATAGGGCCGTTTTGGCTTCTGCTAGGACAAGGGCTCTGGGTGCGAACCTTTTATCCAGGAAGGATTTAATAATACGATCTGTCAGCGCCCTTGGAAAACTATTTTTAGATAAGACCTCCTTTATTCGAACAATTTCGTCGTGAAAATTCTTATATGATGAGCATATATGAAAGGCTCGATAAATCAAAACGCTAATCAGATTATTCTTGTATTTATCGGGAGCAAGGCTGGCAAAATCCATATAAAGGCCAGTAAATGTCTTTTTCCTGTATAGACCGGTGATAAAAATATTCCCTTCGCGGGTAACGAGAACATCAAAAAAGGGTAAAGAGTTTTCTGACTTAATTTCAGTGGTGAAATTGATGTTAGGGTGCTGACAATTAGTATACTCTAAGAACATAGCAATATGGTCCCTGTCCCTAAATAAACAATAAGTATCATCTACATATCTACGATACAGTACAGGTTTAAATTCAGCGGAGTAATCAGTTAAATAGCGTTTTTCCAGGTGACTCATAATTATATTAGCAAGTGACGGTCCCAAAGGAGAGCCCATTGCTACACCATCAATTTGATCAAAAAGTTGCCCATTAAAAAACAAAATGATTTTCTTTGTTTAAATTTTCAGTTCTTTCAAAGGTCTGTATTAGTGTTGTAGCTTCCTTTATTGAAATTTAAGATTAGCTATTAGCTTTTTCAAATGGCTGTGCTAGCTTTACGGCATTTTACAGAAATCTACTAATTATAAGTCTCTATTCTTTGGAAAAACACAATTTTTGCATAACAAATGAAGGAAAGAACTATTTTAGTAGCTGCATTTTAGAGTTTAATGAGTGTTGCACTTACCTGTCGTTAATACTTCTTTCCAGCTTTTAAGTTCTTTCAAAGGTCTGTGTTAGTATTGTAACTTCCTTTCTTGAAAGCTAAGATTAGCTATTAGCTTTTTCAAATGGCTGTGCTAGCTTTACGGCATTTTACAGAAATCTACTAATTATAAGTCTCTATTCTTTCGAAAAACACAATTTTCGCATAACAAAAGAAGAAAGAACTATTTTATTAGCTGCATTTTTGAGTTTAAGGAGTGTTGCACCTACCTGTCTTTAAGACTTCTTTTTAAATTTTCAGTTCTTTCAAAGGTCTGTATTAGTGTTGTAGCTTCCTTTATTGAAAGTTAAGATTAGCTAGTAGCTTTTGCCGTTGTCTTTGCTAGCTTTTCGGCATTTTACGGAAATTTACTAATTATTAGTCTCTATTCTTTGGAAAAACACAATTTTCGCATAACAAATGAAGAAAGAACTATCTTAGTAGCTGCATTTTAGAGTTTAATGAGTGTTGCACTTACCTTTCTTTAATACTTCTTTCCAGCGTTTAACTTCTTTCAAAGGTCTGTATTAGTGTTGTAGCTTCCTTTCTTGAAACTTTAGATTAGCTATTAGCTTTTTCCAATGGCTGTGCTAGCTTTACGGCATTTTACAGAAATCTACTAATTATAAGTCTCTATTCTTTGGAAAAACACAATTTTCGCATAACAAAAGAAGAAAGAACTATTTTAGTAGCTGCATTTTTGAGTTTAAGGAGTGTTGCACCTACCTGTCTTTAAGACTTCTTTTTAAATTTTCAGTTCTTTTTTGAATTTTTAAGTTCTTTCAAAGGTCTGTATTAGTGTTGTAGCTTCCTTTATTGAAAGTTAAGATTAGCTAGTAGCTTTTGCCGTTGTCTTTGCTAGCTTTTCGGCATTTTACGGAAATTTACTAATTATTAGTCTCTATTCTTTGGAAAAACACAATTTTCGCATAACAAATGAAGAAAGAACTATCTTAGTAGCTGCATTTTAGAGTTTAATGAGTGTTGCACTTACCTGTCTTTAATACTTCTTTCCAGCTTTTAAGTTCTTTCAAAGGTCTGTATTAGTGTTGTAGCTTCCTTTCTTGAAACTTTAGATTAGCTATTAGCTTTTTCCAATGGCTGTGCTAGCTTTACGTTATTTTACAGAAATCTACTAATTATAAGTCTCTATTCTTTGGAAAAACACAATTTTCGCATAACAAAAGAAGAAAGAACTATTTTATTAGCTGCATTTTTGAGTTTAAGGAGTGTTGCACCTACCTGTCTTTAAGACTTCTTTTTAAATTTTCAGTTCTTTCAAAGGTCTGTATTAGTGTTGTAGCTTCCTTTATTGAAAGTTAAGATTAGCTATTAGCTTTTTCAAATGGCTGTGCTAGACGGCATTTTACAGAAATCTACTAATTATAAGTCTCTTTTTTGAAAAACACAATTTTCGCTAACAAATCGAGGAAAAACTATTTTAGTAGCTGCATTTTAGAGTTTAAGGAGTGTTGCACTTACCTGTCTTTAATGTTGAGAAGGTCGAAAGGCTTTGATTCAAGCAACTTTTTCAAAGGTCGAAGTAGTGTATTTTAGTATTGTAGCTTCCTTTATTGGCCAAGATTAGCTAGTAGCTTTTGCCGTTGTCTTTGCTAGCTTTTCGGCATTTTACGGAAATTTACTAATTATTAGTCTCTATTCTTTGGAAAAACACAATTTTCGCATAACAAATGAAGAAAGAACTATCTTAGTAGCTGCATTTTAGAGTTTAATGAGTGTTGCACTTACCTTTCTTTAATACTTCTTTCCAGCTTTTAACTTCTTTCAAAGGTCTGTATTAGTGTTGTAGCTTCCTTTCTTGAAATTTAAGATTAGCTATTAGCTTTTTCCAATGGCTGTGCTAGCTTTACGGCATTTTACAGAAATCTACTAATTATAAGTCTCTTTTTTTGCAAAAACACAATTTTCGCATAACAAATGAGGAAAAAACTATTTTAGTAGCTGCATTTTAGAGCAAAAGGAGTGTTGCACTTACCTGTCTTTAATACTTCTTTTTAACTTTTTAGTTCTTTCAAATCATGCTATCCCAATTCCAAGGCGTTTTTACTCAAGTGTGAACCAATTCTATGCAGGAAAGTCAGTGTTGTGGCCACGAGAGTACTTTCCACGAGGGGCGTTTTCTAACGATAAGAAGGGCATGATATATAAAAAAATTTTCGCTCGCTCCGATCGCACAAAGATGTGCTCCCATCACCAAATGGCACGTTTCTTTGTTCCGACGAGAGTGCAGAAGAATCATCATCCTTTAGTATCAAAGCATTTTCCAAAGAAGGAACCAGTCTTAAAAGCCTTGGCGCATTGTGCAGGAGACGAGAGACAAAAGTCACAGTTTTCTAGGGGGCACCAAAAACAGGTTGTGCCCCCCAGCCAATTTGGAGCCACCACGCCACTGCTTTCAAAGGTCTGTATTAGTGTTGTAGCTTCGTTTATTGCAAGTTAAGATTAGCTATTAGCTTTTTCAAATTGCTGTGCCAGCTTTACGGCATTTTCCTGTATGTATGATAGCAATCCATCAACATAGGCTTGCACATCTTTTTCAAGGTCAGTGTCTGCCCTCTCTACAGGTGATCTTGAAAAAGCATCAGCTGTATGCATCCACTTTCCTGGTGTATATGATACTACTATGTCATATCTTTGCAGCCTCAATCTCAATCTTTGAATCCTCAAAGGGCTTTCACTTAATGGTTTCTTAAAAATTGTGACAAGTGGCTTATGGTCTGTTTCAACTTCTATTCTCTGGCCATAAATATATTGGTGAAATCGTTCACAAGCAAACGTAACGGCTAACGTTTCAAGTTCAATTGGTGCATACCTTGATTCACAGTCGCTTACAGCTTTTGATGCATATGCTACTGGCAGCCACTCATTATCATGACATTGTTGCAATACGGCCCCAAGACCAGCTTTGCTTGCATCTGTAGATATCTTAATAGGCTTCTTTGGGTCATAGAATTTCAAAACAGGCTCTTTAGAGACAATTTCTTTCAAGTTACCCCATGCTTTATCTTGCTCATGACTCCAGTCCCATTGATTTCTTTGGTCTAACAGTGCTCTCAAAGGCATAGTTTTCACTGAAAGATCTGGAATGAATCTGCCTAAATAGTTTATCATCCCCAAGAATCACTGGAGTTCTTGTTTATCTCTCGGTCTTTCCAGTTTTAGGATTGCCTCAACCTTTTTTGGATCTGGCCTTAACCCATTTGATGATATCTTGTCTCCTAAGCAAGTGAGCTCAGGTACTGCAATCTCACACTTCTCTTTCTGAAGCTTAAGGCCTACTCTTTGAGCAGTTTCCATGACTTTCTCTAGCCTTTTATCATGCTCTTCTTTGTCTGAACCCCTGACTATGATATCATCCATTGATGTATCTACTCCCTCCAAATGAGCAAATAATGTGTGAAAGTCAAAAAAGTCTTTGATGACATCAAAGTTGAAGTTCCTCAGGTTGCCATTGATCGTGCTCATCGTATTGGCAAAGTCAAGCGTGATGACAGAGGGAAAGCCCAACGTCAGATGATAGTGCGTTTCACCTCTTGGAGATTCAGAACCCATGTTTACCGTGCAAGAAAAACATCAAGAAAGTACAAAATCCGCCTTGACCTGACTAGAAGCCGACTGAACTTGATCAACACTGCGAATGACCTGTTGGAAGATGCTGGGAGAAACAAATGCTTTGCTTTTGCGGACGTAAATTGTCGACCATGCCTCAAGTTAGAAGATGGCTTCCGTTTCTTCTCAAATGAAGAAGACCTCAAGCAGATCCTGCACTTTGAGGAAAATGACAAGGGAGAAGAATTGGTTGACTCTCCTGATGAGTAGACCTTATTTAATAAAACCCTTCATGCGTTATGGTACTGGTTTTGTTCCTTGTTCGGCGTTATAGTATTTGTTCTGTTGCTGTTTGTTTGTTTGTTGCTTGGGTCATTTATTGCTTGGGTCATTTATTGCAAACTCGTTGTGTTGAAATACAGTTTCTATGCTCAAAAGTGAAACAAATCTTCTCACGATAAGGCTGCAAAAATGAAACATGGGAAATTTTATCACAAGCAGAGCCCTCTGTATCCCACACATTTTTATCAGTAAGGATGTTAGGTCAAAACACCTTAGTTGCTTGAAGTATTTGCCAAACATGGGCTTTGGAACTTTTTTGACTCTGGGGCTTGTAGTGTGGGATGTTCCTGCCCTTTTCTTCTTGGTGGGTTGCTTGGGGGGACTTTTGGTGGCTTGCTATGGTCCCTGGGGATGTGCTTCTTGGAGTCATTGCTTTTTTCGGAATTGCAGCACTTCACTAATATTTTTGTTGATTTTTGAAGCTCCAAAATAAATTGATCAAGGTGCTGTGTTTCTGGGGATCGTGGTGATTCTGGGAGTGTCATCTCTTTGGGATGGTGGTGGGTTGCCTGGGGTTCTCTTCGGGTGGCTCATTCGGGAGAGGGGCTTGGCATTTTGCGCGATTGGTCTTTGGGTTTATTAAAGATTCAATGCCCATGTTATTTTGATATCTGTGGTGTTGATTAGTCAAACAAGAAACTTACATTTTTCCTCTATGAAACGTTGGAGAAAAGAGGGCTCCTAAAGTAAAGCCGCAAAATATTTCAACAGATGATCCTGAAATCATCACCCTGACAACAAACCAACCTCTTGAGATTTTGAAATGCTCTGAAGAGGTCCCCATGATTATGGTTGTGAAAGGATGAAAATAGTACTTACAGTTCACAAGACTTGGATAAGGACAGTTCAATAAAACAAAGTATCAGCTAAAATGGCCTGCCTGCAACCCCTTACATTCTGCCGTTTTCTATTGTGTTCATCCTGTTTGTTTACCAAATTTACCGTTGTACTAGTGAGTTTGTCATTGTTTCTGTTTTCTTTCACAAATGTTTATTTTCCTTTTGTCAAGCTAACTTTTCGTCGTTTCCCCTAGGACTTACCCATTATGTCTCATTGCCCCTTAGGACCAGCGAGAAGATTCCTTTGCGATGATGCCGGTTGAAATCAATCAGTGGCGAGCAACAATTGGTTGTTTCCGAATATCCGTGCAAAAATTGTCCCCACGGAGGAAAAGCGTCAAGCCGTTTTCAATTCTTTTTCAAATCCTCAAGTTATTCTGGTTTTGCTATTGTTTTATTGCAATTTCAATCCTTGCTGTGCCCTGTACACTAACAATACAGTTTCTTAAATTGCACTCTTTGGGAACACAGTCATGTTTCCTGCCTTTGTTCGCTCGCGTGCATCACTTTTGCGAAGACAGTACTCTACACGACTCTTGAACTCTTCAAGCGAATCCCTCTCTGTATTTTTATATATCACAGTTAAAACTCAACAATATACAAATACAATATTCTGTGCCGTCCATAGCAGAAATAGACATGACGTCATCTGGTTCTGGCTATGAACGGCACTTGACAATTCCTTTAACAGCAATCTTATTAAGCACTTTGTGTACCATGGCACCATCCCATTTTGGCAGACGCTAGAATACGCCAGCTTAGTTTAGGTGAATTATTGTAAAACAATAAAGGAAAAAAAACAAACAAAAAGCAAAAAACAAACAAACAAAAAAAACAAACAAACAAACAAACAAACAAAATAGAAATAAAGACAAAAACTAAAAACTATGCACTGGTGCAAAACTTGTGTAAAGATGATTGGATGTGAGTCACCAATGACTGGTGCCATGGTTCGCAAAGGGCTTACTCAAAACAAGACTAAACGTAAATAAGAATAAGGGGTCGCCAATCGTCAGGTTTTCATCAAGTTTCCGAAGAATTCCCAAAGACCCCATAGACCAGAAACGCCCCCGGCCACAAAACCGCCACTCCACCGCCAAAAACCACAAACCAGCCATCACCCGAATGAGCCGAGCAAGCGGAGCACGAGCCCAAGCCCCGCCTACCAAGCACCCCCGAATGATGCCCAGCCCGCAGCACCCGGCAGCAAAGCGGCAGTTCCATGGCCAAAAGACACCCCCAGCCCACAGAATCCCCGGGAACACCTCAGTTAATCCTGTTAGTAGCTTTGATATATGCAATGGATGCCTCTAAAATCATTCGATTGTCAGTTTCATCAAGAATTGGGCTACCGTAAAGAAGCAAATTAAGCAGGGCTTTTGGATCCATGTTGTTTACATCAAAATCTGGAAGGTGTGAAAGCTGTCCAAGGAGATCATTACGCATAGGAACAAACAAAGGGCAATGCAGGAAAAAGTGCACATTATCCTCAATTCCAGTATTACAAGCACACATGGGACTCGGGCACTGGAGATTTCACAATGAACTTTGAGTTAATGTTATCCAAAATGCATGCTCAAAATCCTTTCTGCGTTATCATTACTGGTGATTTTAACTGTAGGTCGAATCAGTGGTGGGAAAATGATATCGAAAATAACGAGGGAAAACTGTTTGAGCCACTAGCGTCTGACAATGGTCCTCATCAGTTGATATCAGAACCAACCCATTTGATGGGCGATTCCAAATCCTGTATTGATTTGATATTTACTGATCAACCTAACCTCATTATTGAGTCTGGTGTTCATCCGTCACTACACGAGCAATGCCACCATCAAATTGTTTACGGAAAATTATCCGTCTTAAACATACCACTACCTCCGTACACCCGCAAGATTTGGTACTACGAAAAGGCAGACTTTGTAGCTATTAGAAAAAGCATCGAAATGTTTGCCTGGAAAGAACATCTTGATAACATGACATGCCCTAATGAACAGGTTAACCTACTCAATGAAGTCCTTTTGAACATTTACTCTAATTTTATTCCCAATACAGTTAAAACAATTAGACCTCGCAAAGCACCGTGGATGACGGAAGCCGTTAAGAATTTTCTCAGGAAAAAACATCGTGCATATAAAAGCTTCGTGAGGAATGGTAGGCCTTACGACAAGCTTGAAGGTATACAAAAGATGATATCTGACGGTGCCAAAATGATTGAGGAAGCTAAGCAAAATTACTTCCGTAAAACTGGAAAATCTTTGGCTGATCCTGGGACCAATAGAAAAACCTATTGGAATTTAATAAACACTGTTCTAAACAAAGCTAAGATTCCTATGATATCACCTCTTCTAGAAAACGGGCTGTTTGTAACGGATTTTAACGAAAAGGCACAGATATTTAATGACATTATTCATTCTTCAATGCACGACCATTGACACAGGTAGTGAAATTCCCCAAGATATTCCGATAACTACGACTCTAATAAGTGATTTCATCATCTCTGAGGAAAAGATACTTAATATCATTAGATCGCTTAATCCCAATAAAGCACATGGCTGGGACGAAATATCTGTGAGGATGATAAAGTTGAGCGATGTTGCATTGGTTCTACCACTCAAGATAATTTTCGTAAATTGTTTGAGGCGTGGTTTATTTCCCGAAATATGGAAATATGCAAATGTAGTGCCGGTTCATAAAAAAATGAGAAAAATGTGAAAGGGAATTACCGTCCTATTTCTCTTTTACCAATTTTTGGGAAAATACTTGAAAAACTCATATACGATTCTCTTTATTCACATCTTGTATCACATGAACTCCTTAACCAAAATCAATCAGGATTTCGCCCAGGAGATTCAACAATCAATCAGTTACTCTCAATAACACATACAATATTTAAAGCGTTTGACTGTAACCCTCCTCTAGATGTTCATTCTGTGTATCTGGACATCTCTAAAGCAGTGGCGTACCCAAGGGGGGAATGGGGGGGTCCGGACCCCCCACTTTTCAAAAAGATGGTCCTCGAGATTTGTACAAAAATGCAATAAAATTTGTACCTCAGGGGGGGGGGGGGGTCAGGCAGATCTTTCAGGCGGTGGTCTTCGAGATTCTTGAACAGCAGGAAGAGAATGGTTTTGTCTATGGTTTGGTGGAGCAATGTTTTGCGTTTCTAGGAAATGCTTGAACGATGTTGGGAGAGGCATTCTAAGCCAAAGTAGAATGTCTGTTTTCAAAATTTTCCTGTGTTCAAAAGATTCTTGCAAAAGATACCATTTACTGACTAAACAACGATGAAGTGGCGAAAAGTGGCATTTCCTGAATATCATAACAACAACTAGCGCCAAATCAATTTTACAGTAAAGAAGAAAAGCGATTTTGTAATTCGTACTTGATATGCTGGGTATAAATTCTCAATGCAAATTCAACAAAACATCCTGCCTATTTTTACCTAATTTGTAAAATTAGTTTTTCATTGCAGTCATTTTTACGATGCAAAATATAAGTAAAAAGGGCGTTTCCCTCATTTTCCGAGCGTCTGAAGGGCGTGGTCACAAAATTTTTTCTGGGGCTACGCCCCAGACCCCCTCACTTCTAAGGTGCTGCGTACGCCTCTGCTCTAAAGCATTCGATAGGGTATGGCACGACGGTCTAATTTATAAATTAAAACGATGTGGTGTCTCGGGACAACTTCTTTCCTTAATCCAAAGTTTCCCCAAGGATCGAAAGCAGAGGACTGTACTGAATGGACAGAGTTCTAATTGGGGAGATATTTCGGCAGGGGCGCCCCAGGGCTCTATTCTGGGACCTTTGTTTTTCCTTGTGTATATAAATGATCTAGCCGTAAGCTTGAAGTGCAATGCTAAGTTATTTGCTGATGATACATCATTGTTCCGCACACATAAACCGCACACACAAACGTGCACTAAGGATCCTCTTCAAGGACTATGATTCTTCCTTTGATGAGTTACTGGAGAAAAGCGAAAGCGTGAAAATACATGTTCAAAATCTCCAGAAACTGATGATCGAAATTTACAAAACAATGAACAACTTGAATCCCTCATATATTTGGGAATTTCATGAAGAAAAGGTTGTGAAATACAACCTACGAACAAAAAATTTATGTCGATTGCCAAAAACACGAACAACAAAATTTGGAATAGAGTCATTATCCTTTAGAGGCAGCTTCCTTTGGAACACCCTTAGTGACCAGATAAAAGCACTTCCAAAAGTTGCAGCTTTCAAAAGAGCGATCAAGCACTGGCTTGACGATAAGTGTAATTGCCGGATTTGTAAATAGCCAGAATTGTAAATTTGTATATTTTCTATTAAAGTTGTTTTTGTAAATAGTTGGTATAAATTAGTGATTATATTACTATTGTAAATAGACCAACTTTAAGGAAGATTATTATCATTATCATGTTCACAGTGGTAGAAGATTCCAATACAGCTGCCAATGATATGAATCATGACTTGGACTTGATAAGTCAGTGGGCTCACGCTTGGAGAATGTCATTTAATCCTGATCCGTTAAAACAAGCTGTTGAATTAAAATTTTCAAAAAAGAAAATTGAAATTGGACACCCAGTAATCCTTTTCAATGACATACCTGTGAAGAAGGTAAACGAACATAAACATTTAGGAATTATCCTTGACTCAAAACTATCTTTTTCAGCTCATATTAAATCAGCTATCTCTAAGACAAGAAGGGCATTGGTTTGCTGAAATATCTCTCCAAATATCTGCCCAGGCATACCCTTAACGAAGTATATAAGCTCTACGTTCGACCACACCTGGACTATGGTGATGTCATTTACCATATTCCTGCCAAAGTATGTGAATTCAGTCAAACTATCATTTTACCAAATGCCATGGAAAAGCTAGAGTCTGTTCAGTATTCTGCTGCTTTGGCTGTAACAGGAACATGGTATCGTGACTATTACTAATTTCGCTGTTCATGTTTGTTGGGTACTGCCCGTTATGTTGATTGACATTTTTGAACCTTGATTGACATTATCACGTTCGTTGTTAGGTGTATTTTTGAGTTGTTGTAGTTGTAGTTAGCACGAGCCTTCAGCACGAGTAGGTCAACAATCAGATTCGGTAAATTTTTAGGCCTAACGAAGGTCATGAGATTAGCCGCCACGATATAATGGCGCCCAGTGAGGGACCTACAAACCAGAAGATCTGAAGGAATGGCTGAGCAAGAAAAACTGGCCCGTTTGAAGGCCACACGAAAGTCACATCGTGGGGGCCTAACTCGATACATGAACGAAGCGAATGCGATAACCGAGAACGCAAGGACAGATGAAAGCCAGTTGCAGCGATTGCAGATTCTAAAGACACAAATCGAACAGAAATCGAATACATTGAGCATTGTCGATGGAGATATATTACAAACTTGTGATGTTGCTGATATCGAAAAAGAAGTCGACGAAGCGGAAGTAATAAGTTTTAAGCTCACCGAATTGATGACGAAGATTGAAAGAAAATTGAAAATTGCGACAAACGAAGCAAGTGAAGTGGATCGAACGAACACGAGTTTTACTTCGTCAAGTAGTGACAGGAGAAGTCGATCAAGATTACCGAAGTTGGATTTGCAAAAATTCAATGGCGATATTCTAAAATTTCCACAATTTTGGGATCGTTTTGAAACCGCGATAGACAAAAATGAAGACATACCGACCGTCGAAAAGTTTAATTATTTGCAATATTATCTCGAAGGGGCAGCCGCCCGAAACATTGACGGTCTATTGACAACCGAAGATAATTACGAGTCAGCGAAAGAAACACTTAAGAAACGATATGGAAGGCCACAGATGATTATTACGGCCCATGTGGAGGAAATATATAAGCTGAAACCATGTACCAATGGGGATAAATCGATCCACTTGCGTTATGTTTACGACAAAATCTCAGCGCACGTAAGAGGAATTGAGAGTTTAGGAGTTGAGTTAGCATACAGTGGATGTATGTTGGTTCCAATTATTATGGCAAAATTACCATATGAAGTAAGAGTGCAGCTTGCAAGAGTAACATCGAGAGAAATTTGGTCACTGAGAGAACTCTTAGAGACATTGCGTACTGAGGTTGAAGCGAGAGAAGATGGAGATGCCGTTAAAGTTAACGAAGCGAGGCCTACTACGACGAATGGGGTAAATCCTATGAGAAACACAGCGACAGCATTGTTTTCAGAAGCCGAAGAAGTGAACACGAGAAATTCATGCATTTATTGTACAGGCGATCATTTCTCGGCATCTTGCGAATCTGTGACAGATGTAAACGTAAGGAAGGATATTTTGAGAAACCTTGGAAGGTGTTTTGTCTGTTTACGAACAGGCCATGTGTTAAAAGATTGTACTATTGGAAGAAATTGTCGTATTTGTGGAAAACGACACCATCAGTCGATTTGTTTTGGAAAGAGCTCTACACAGTCGCAGAGAACAAAAGAAGAAATGAGATCCGGAGTAACAGCTGTAAGAGAAAGAGAAGAGCCCAATTATGCGTCCACAACGAGTGCCTCAGCTTCAACGAAAAGCAAAACTCGCGTATTATTGCAAACTGCGAGAACTGTTGCCTATAAAGAAGGAGAGAAGGTAGGAATTCCTATTCGTATTTTGTTAGACAATGGAAGTCAGCGTACCTACATTACTGAAGACCTACAAAAGCGATTAGGGTTAACACCTATTGAAAAGGAAACTGTTCATTTGAACACGTTTGGTGGGGATGGCTTTTCCAAGAATGTATGTCAAGTAGTGACATTAGAGTTGAAGGGGGTAAACAGTGACAGAATTAAACTTAATGCTCTCAGTTTCCCTAAACTTTGTTCTGCATTGCCATCAATGGTAGATCTTAAAGATTATCCCCATTTGGAAAGTCTCGAATTAGCTGATCATTTTGATTCTGAAAATGATTGTGATTCTGTTGATATGTTATGATATGATATAATTTTTTATACACGAAACAGCATAGGAATCATTCGTCGAACATAGCCGATTGCTCGTGGCCCATGGTCGAAACCGCCAAAGCCTCATTTTCACGGACCAATCAGACGGCTAAAAATCGAGGGAGACAAAAGAAACCCGTGAAGATTTTCCTAAATTTTACCTACCTTCATAAAACGCAACCAGGACAAAAAACTGCTTGAGATTTCCCGAATTTTTTTAAAGCAATCTACTCTCCAGATGTTTGGGAGTAAAAGTTTGGATGCCGGTTAAAATATCTCCAAGATTGGTGGAGTTATGGCCACAAACAAACCGATAAGGCACTGAACCTTGAACAATAGAGATTCTGGCCGGGAGACAATAGTAATAACAATAGTGATTGTTGTAAGAACGACCCGAAAACGCCACAATCTGTGTTTTCAATCGTTCTTGCTATTGTCTTTCGCTGAATTTTCTTTTATTGAAGATTCAATGCCCCTACGGTTTCTATGTGAATTGAAAAAGTCTACAAAGGCTTGTTCGCGCATTTCAAGTCATGTGGCAATACTCTAGGGAAGTTTCTGTATTGTACTACTTTTTACATTCATGGTGAAAGTTTGCTCGTTGCAAAATATTTTATAAAATTCAAAAGAGGTTTTATCAAGAGGCTTTATCACCTGACTTGAAGTGGCGTAAACAGGTCTCGACAAGCCTTCGCCGATTTTGTCTATTGGAGAGGCAATAACTCCGCCAATCCTGAAGATATTTTAACCGGCATCCAAATTTGTACTCCCAAACATATGGAGAGTAGATCGCTTTAAAAAAATTCGGGAAATATCAAGCAGTTTTTTGTCCTGGTTGCGTTTTATGAAGGTAGGTAAAATTTAGGAAAATCTTCACGGGTTTCTTTTGTCTCCCTCCCTTTTTAGCCGTCTGATTGGTCCGTGAAAATGAGGCTTTGGCGGTTTCGACCATGGGGCACGAGCAATCGGCTATGTACGACGAATGATTCCTATGCTACACGAAACTACCCTTCAGCTTAAATACAATAAATAAATTGGTTATTAACAAAAGATCAAATTACCTAAGATGCTGTTCTTCCAGGGGGTCGTGTTTTAAACTGATATTTTCAGTCAGCTCTTCAAATACTCCTTTAGTTCTTTTTTAAAGCGACTAATAGTCGGGAGTTCTCTAATATCAACTGGTATATTGTTCCAAACTTTCATAGCGGAATAGTAATAACTCTTTTTCGCATATTCTGTATTTAGTCTAGGAATTTGTAGATCTCTACAGTACCTTGTTGCATAGTTTGACTGCGACGACCTTTGCTGAAATTTATCCCAGAGGCTTTCAGGGCTTAATTTGTTCATAATCTTATATGTCATGACCGATCTATCAAATCGAATAATATTTTCAACGCTCAGCCAGTCACATGACCAGTTATCCTTGAATCTGGCGCTTTCGATTATTGACCGGGCCCTGTCCTGCAGACGTTGGAGGGTATCAAGTTTTGTTTTTGGAAGGCTGCCCCATATTTCATTAGCATAACGTAGATGGCTCTCGACAATAGCGTAGTAGACACTACACAGCTTTGTTTGGGGAATTATATTTCTTAATTTCTTTAGTGACGCAAGTCCTCCAAAAACTTTACCCTTCACAGTTTTGTATTGCTCTTCCCACTTTAGGTTCTCGTCGACAGTTACACCTAGCGATTTCGTCTTCGTAACACGCTTAATATCTGAGCCATTTAACGTGAGTGCATTCGAGATATTCAGCGCATTTACTTTACGAGAATGGCCTATTATCATATATTCTGTCTTTGCGGGGTTAGGACTTAACTTATTTATTCTCATCCACTCCGAGAGGTTGAGCAATTCCTGTTGCGCCTCTAAGACCAGTTTTTCAACATCATCCGATGCGATTGTTACATTTGTATCATCGGCATAGATACTTGCTTGGGAAAATTTCAAACACTTCTCGAAGTCGTTTAGATATATGATAAAAAGGAGAGGACCTAGGCAGGAACCTTGAGGTATGCCACACGTTACCTCACTTGTCATTGATCTCTGTCCATTTACAGAGCAAAATTGCTTCCTATGATCTAAATAGGACTGAAACCAGTTCCCAGCGTTGCCCCTTATACCGTATCTGCACAATTTTTTGACCATTATTTTGTGATCGACCGTATCAAATGCTTTCTTTAGGTCAAGAAATATGGTCAAGTTCAATTTTTTACTGTCAATATTTTCATACCAAAAATCGGTACTGCATATCAAGGATGTTATTGTGGAGTATAGTTTACGAAAAGCTGACTGATTCTTGGTGATTACATTATTTTCAAGAAGGAAATCAAACATCTGATCGTGTACTATCCGCTCCAGGATCCTAGAAAAAATTGAAATAACTGAAATGGGCCTATAATTGTTTACATCCTTTTTTGCACCTGATTTAAATATAGGAGTTACTCTTGCAAGTTTCCAAATGTCTGGGAATATACCGTTTTTTAATGATGAATTGAATATCATCATCAAAGGCTTTGACACGAGGTCGCCCACATCTTTGACAATGGCTGTGGGTACTTTATCGGGACCAGCTGCCTTTCCGCTTTTTAGCTGTTTAATTGCATTCAATATGAAAACATCGTCAACAGTTTTAAATTCCATTTCCTTTAGCTCTGGCTTGATGTTTTGGAGACAGTCATCACCTGGCTTAGAGACAATTTTCTTTGCCAAGTTTGGACCAACTGAGACGAAATGCTGGTTTAAAGCCTTCAGAATGTCACGCTCTCGAGTGAGACATTTACCGTCTACTGATTGGTTCCGACATGTATTTTGAAGTGGTCACTGGAGACAGGGCCGCATTTAAGTCTGTTGGGGCCCTGGGCCCAAAACTGGTTGGGGCCCCTTAGAATATACCTAAAAAAATTTGTATCATAGTACTCGCGATACCCTGTTAGCATGTATGCCATGTATGGGTAAGGCCACCAGATTCAGCCGTAGCCAAACAAGTTAATATTAACTAAACATTTTGAAAGGGGAAAACTCGAAGAAATGAGTAAACTTGTACAAATATATACATGTCCGTACAATCCCAAGAAAACTCCCCTTGTCCAATGGTTTTTCATGATTTTCGTCTTGCCTTCACTGCTGCAAAATTTCGGATGATATTCTTGGGGTCTAAAAACATCACGACAGTGGCGTGGCCAGGGTAAATTAAATGAGGGGAACCAAATGAAGGGCCTGGGGGCGAAGCCCCCGGAAAATTTGTGGGGCTACGCCCTTTACTTTGGCTTAGAATGCATCTCCTAATATCATGCTTGCCATTAGCGACAAGGAAAATTTGATATTTTGTGACGGTTATCCTACAAAATGCCAGTGCTAAAATGGAAGTTTTGACATTTCTCAGAAAGGTCTTTCCCAACCTATACCCAGCTTTGGACAAAAGTGGGGGCAATTCCCCCCCCCCCCCCCCTCGTGCCTCGGGACATCAAAATTTGCTGCCATTCATTAGGCAAAAGGCAACAACGCGCTCTTGTGACATTGTGGACCCTAGTTGACACCTGACTCTTGACCTTTCAGCATGGAGAAAATTCTTTCACTGGAGGAAACTCTGCATGGCAAAGTGCGGTCATTGCATTGAGCAACAATCTATGTGCGGTAATTGCCTTTGGGAAGTTGCAGCTTTATCTCCTTTCACAATTTGCTCTAATAGATCATCCAAAATAGGCTTTCGTGTTTCATGGGGTTGTCGCCTCTTCCATTTCTTTCTTTTTATGGACTTCAGCTTTGGTATCAACGAGATCCCTCCTTTTATCGATGAACTTTTCGAGAGGCTTTTTTAACAATCATTTCAAACACAAGAGTGAAATCAACAGCACTTCATAGGCTTTTTCAAATTTTGCTCGGGGCCTCCTAGATTTAAGAATTCTAGGGGGCCCCTGGGCCCGGGCCCAGTGGGCCCATTGGTAAATGCGTCACTGACTGGAGATATAATTAGAGAGGACGAAGGCCCTATAGCCGTGAGTAGTAAATTTGGCTGGTTGCTTTCTGGACCAGTCAAGATACCGCACGATCATGTGAACGTAAACGTTTCAGTGTCAAATTTGATCATAGAAGGTTACGCTAAGCCTGAAAAACTTGAAAATGATATCATTGCGACTGAACTAAAACGTTTTTGGGATACGGAATCAATCGGAATTCACGATTGCGACGAAATTGAATCAAAATTTCTCGGAGAAGTAAATCATGATGGTCGCAGATACGAAGTGGGACTCCCCTGGAAACAGTCGGAGCCTGAGCCTTTATCCGATAATTATTCGCTGGCTTTGGGTAGGTTAAACTCTCTGTGGAACCGCTTAGAAAAGGATTCTGGCGTTCTGAATGAGTACGACAATATAATTAACGATCAACTGAATTCAGGAATTTTGGAAATTGTGCCAAAAACGGAGCAGACAAAGGCCTTTGCCAAAAATAACACGGTGCATTATTTGAGTCATTTCGGTGTCGTGAGAAAAGATAGCGAGACAACAAAACTGAGAATTGTGTTCGATGGCTCTGCTAAATCAGAAGGGGAACATCTCTCAATAAACGACTATCTTGAAAATGGGCCTAATCTCATTCCGCCTATTTTTGAGATTGTGACAAAGTTTCGATCATATCCAATTGCCTTAGTTTCTGATATCGAAAAGGCATTTTTGCAGATTTCAATTGAAGAGAAGGATCGTGATGCCCTGAGATTTTTGTGGTATCAAATTCCTGATGATGGACAGGAACCGAAATTAATTCATTTGCGTTTTCGTCGATTAGTCTGGGGACTAAAACCCAGCATCTTAGGCCACGTTATCAACGAACATCTCGAAAAATTCGAAAATGTTGAACCAGAAGTTGTGCAGTTGTTGAAAAAACAACTATTTGTTGATGATTTCGTGGGTGGGGCCAAAACAGTTCAAGAAGGAGTGAAAATTTATTCTACTTCGAAGAAAATTATGCAATCTGGCGGTTTTAATTTGCGAAAATGGAAAACCAGTTCGCCAGAACTACGTGAAATGATCGAGAAGGAAGAAAATTCCTTATCAAAAACGAAACTCGAAAATGTGCGAGAAGATGACGATTCGTACGGAAAGGACACCTTAGGCCCACAAACACAAGAAACAAATCAAAGAACTAAAGTGCTAGGTTTGAACTGGGATATTAGTGACGATGCATTTTTCTTTGATTTTGCTGAATTGATAGAATACGCGAATACGTTACCGCCTACGAAACGATCGGTTTTGAAGTTGACTGCCAAGATTTTCGACCCTATGGGATTTCTCACCCCCATAACAGTCACCCTAAAACAAATGTTTCAAAACCTATGCGTAGAAAACGTGAACTGGGATGACAAACTCGAAGGGGAATTTCGAAGGAAATTTGATTCAATCGTATTTGATCTAGCCAGATTGCACAATTTGCGAATTCCACGTTGTTTATTTGCGACGAACAACAATGTGAAAGAGTACGAGCTGCATGGTTTCTCAGACGCCAGCTTATCTGCCCACGCAGCCACAGTATATTTGCTTACGAGATATGACAATGGTTCTGTAACAATAAACCTCATCGCGTCCAAGTCAAGGGTTTCCCCCATTCACAAACAATCAATACCTCGTTTAGAATTACTGGGAGCAGTAATCTTGTCGCGTTTGATGGATAACATTTCAACATCGTTAGAAAGCGTGTTTCACATGAAATTAAAATGTTTTTATTGGGTGGATTCCAACGTCGTACTCTGTTGGATACAAAATGAAAAGATCTGGAAAACATATGTCCAAAACAGAATCAATGAAATTCGTAAAACGTCCAGTGTCACCGAATGGGGACATTGCCCCGGTAAAATGAACCCCGCGGATATTCCTTCGCGCGGCATGAAGTCGAACGATCTCATGAAAAGTGATCTTTGGTGGCACGGTCCTGAGTTTTTGAAGTTAGGGCAGGAAAATTGGCCTAAACCACCTAAAAGCGAAACCGCCAAACTCGAAGCAGAAGAAGAAATCGTGAAAACAAAGAGTCCTTTCGTAACACACGTTTTGTCAAGCACAGAAAACGAAAATCTTCCAAAATTTTCAAAAGCAATCCAAGCTGAGCGATTTAGTACGAAATTAAAATTGACACGAACATTAGCATGGGTGCTCAGATTTATCGCAAAGTTAAAGTGTCGGGTAAGAAAAGAAAAAATCCCGGAGTGTTATCGAAACGAGAATTTATCGGCAAGCGAAATTGAATCCTCGGGCTTAACGATCGTTAAGGGGGTCCAACAGGAACTGTTTCCCGAAGAAATTGCTTATTTGTCGACCGAGAGTCAAAAATGCAAACCACCGAGACTGGTGAGTGAGTTCGGACTTTTTATAGATGATCAAGGAGTTGTAAGATGCAGGACAAGATTGAAAAATGCCAACGTATTAGATGGAAGCAAAGTACCTATATTTTTGCATGGAAAACATCATTTTTCTCTGCTGGTTATTCGCGAAGTTCATGCGAATGTTGCCCACAGTGGAGTACGACACACATTGTCGGTTGTACGAGAACGATTTTGGATTCTGAGAGGACGGGATGCGACAAAGCGAATTGTCAGACGATGCATCGTTTGTCGAAGATTCGGAGAACCTCCATTTGCGACTTTACCCTCTTTTGATCTTCCAAAATTTCGCGTTGACGATGGACCTCCTTTTAGCAACGTTGGTGTTGATTTTGCGGGACCTTTATACATATCGAGCAAAGGAAACGAATCAAAGGTGTATATATGCCTGTTTACATGTGCTTCAACGCGCGCGGTACATTTAGAATTGGTCGAAAGCTTGCATGCTGAAAGTTTCTTGTGTTGTTTTAGACGCTACGCCGCTCGCCGAGGACTACCGAGACTTATCGTAAGCGACAATGCTAAAACTTTTAAATATTGCAGCAAGGAAATTTACAAAATCGTTAGATCGACCAAGGTACAGGATTATTTTATAAAGAAAGGGATCGAGTGGAGATTTATACCCGAACTCTCCCCTTGGTTTGGTGCTTATTGAGAACGCCTAGTCGGTTCTGTCAAGCGTTGTTTACGTAGGGTTATTGGACAGTCGAAGTTAAGTTATGATGAAATGCAAACAATTCTCGTTGAGGCTGAAGGAATCGTTAATTCGCGACCAATTACTTATGTTTATGGAGATTCGGAAGGGGCTTCTTATGCCTTGTCCCCTTCTCATCTAATCTATGGACAGAGAGTAACTAGTGAGCCCTCGGACAGTTTATTCGAAATTGTTTGCACAAATGAATCCTTGACAAGGCGTGCTAAACATCATCGAAAATTGCTTGATCAATTTACACGAATTTGGAGGGAGGAGTATTTATTAAGCCTGAGAGAACGAACGTCAAAAAATCGTACAAATGTAAAACCGGATATCGAAGTCGGAGACGTTGTTTTGTTGAAAAGTGATAAAACGCGAAGAGGATTTTGGAAATTAGCTCGAGTAGAAGAGTTGCTACCCGGGGGAGATGGCGAGATTAGAGTTGGGCGAGTGAAAGTTTTGAGCAATGACAACAAATCGATTATTTTGCGACGAAGCATAACGCATTTGATTCCGTTGGAGATCCGAGCAAACAAGAAAGACAGTAATACTGCAGAGGTACATGTGGAGGAGTCTAGAGAAAGAAGCATTGTTGCTGATGAAGTAAGAAGACCACGGCGAACTGCTGCAGTAATAGGTGACATATTACGTAAGGATCAAAAAACGTGAGTTAAATCTTTACTGAATTTTTTTGTTGAAATTTACTGTAGAAATATTGCTCGCAGGATATTTTATGGAAACCTTAGTTATTTTCATATGATCACAAAGGTGATCATATCCGGGGGAGTATATCGTGACTATTACTAATTTCGCTGTTCATGTTTGTTGGGTACTGCCCGTTATGTTGATTGACATTTTTGAACCTTGATTGACATTATCACGTTCGTTGTTAGGTGTATTTTTGAGTTGTTGTAGTTGTAGTTAGCACGAGCCTTCAGCACGAGTAGGTCAACAATTAGATTCGGTAAATTTTTAGGCCTAACGAAGGTCATGAGATTAGCCGCCACGATACATGGAGGGGAACATCTCGCGAGAAGCTGTACAAGGAGCTTGGCTGGGAGTCATTAAGTTCCCGACGATGGAGTAGACGCCTTACCTTGTTCTACAAGTTTGTAAATAATCTTAGCCCTGAGTATACAGTAGATCCAATTCCTCCTCTTCATCAGTCGCAGTACTGTCAGCATAGGAATCATTCGTCGTACATAGCCGATTGCTCGTGGCCCATGGTCGAAACCGCCAAAGCCTCATTTTCATGGACCAATCAGACGGCTAAAAAGCGAAGGAGATAAAAGAAACCCGTGAAGATTTTCCTAAATTTTACCTACCTTCATAAAACGCAACCAGGACAAAATACTGCTTGAGATTTCCCGAATCTTTTTAAAACAATCTACTCTCCAGATGTTTGGGAGTAAAAGTTTGGATGCCGGTTAAAATATCTTCAGGATTGGCGGAGTTATTGCCTCTCCAATAGACAAAATCGGCGAAGGCTTGTCGAGACCTGTTTACGCCACTTCAAGTCAGGTGATAAAGCCTCTTGATAAAACCTCTTTTGAATTTTACAAGTTATTTCGCAACGAGCAAACTTTTGCCATGAATGTAAAAAGTAGTACAATACAGAAACTTCTCTAGAGTATTGCCACATGACTTGAAATGCGCGAACAAGCCTTTGTAGACTTTTTCAATTCACATAGAAACCGTAGGGGCATTGAATCTTCAATAAAAGAAAATTTAGCGAAAGACAATAGCAAGAACAATTGAAAACACAGATTGTGGCGTTTTCGGGTCGTTCTTACAACAATCACTATTGTTATTTCTATTGTCTCCCGGCCAGAATCTCTATTGTTCAAGGTTCAGTGCCTTGTCGGTTTGTTTGTGGCCATAACTCCACCAATCCTGGAGATATTTTAACCGGCATCCAAACTTTTACTCCCAAACATCTGGAGAGTAGATTGCTTTAAAAAAATTCGGGAAATCTCAAGCAGTTTTTTGTCCTGGTTGCGTTTTATGAAGGTAGGTAAAATTTAGGAAAATCTTCACGGGTTTCTTTTGTCTCCTTCGCTTTTTAGCTGTCTGATTGGTCCGTGAAAATGAGGCTTTGGCGGTTTCGACCATGGGCCACGAGCAATCGGCTATGTACGACGAATGATTCCTATGCTAGTACTGTCCTCACGACCAGGATGTCATTGGGCGTTTAAAGGCACGGACAGAAAAATTTTACGTCTAGTTTTTATCCCAACTGCCTATCCGAATGGAATAAGCTCGAGCCTGAATTGAGACTTGCACCCTCAGTTGCTGTTTTCAAGAAAAAGATCTTATCAATAATCCGACCCCCTGCAAAATCCGTTTTTGGAATACACGATCCAATAGGATTATCCTATCTTACTCAACTTAGGGTTGGTCTCAGTAAGTTAAATTTTCACAAGTTCAAGCATAATTTCAGGGATACCATAAACGCAATGTGTCCAACAAACGATGGCATCGAGGATACGGAGCATTTTATGTTGCTCTGCCCTTCTTTTGATGTTCAACGAAGAGATCTTCTCGCTGGAATTGTAGAATTATTGCAACCATATGTACAAATCGCTAGCCTTTCAAATGATGCTTTGACGCAGCTTTTACTATATGGTGATCAAGGCCTTTCTGATGACTTGAACAAAAATATACTCGAATTGACTTTACGTTTCATCCACGAAACTGGTCGGTTTGTTTGAGATCCTTTGAAACTTCAGCTATGTTCTTAGCAACCACCAAGTCCCTTTACGTGAATGTTCTTTGTTTTCCTTGTAAATTCTGTTTGATATTAAATGTCAGGCATCTTATGCATCTCAATTCCAAACGAGGCGCACTCGTGAAATTTGTTAAGTTCTTCCCAACCTTGACACGACATCTAATATCAAACAGAATCTAGTATATTATCCTTTATCCATTAGCTTTCTAATCGTTCGTGGTGTACAGTTAGTTGCATGTAGGTTAACGTTATATGTCTTTATGTTTTTGGCCATGGGGTAGTCATTGTTTTTTGCTTCCCCTGGTATCGTTCCCGTAGTGTTGTATAGTAATTAGATAAGCATTGTAGATTGTAGAACTCATTGTAAACTTTTTAAATGAATGATATAAAAAAAATAAAAAAAATGTGTGAATTACACAATGATAGATTTCAGGTGCACTGGAAATTCCAAAAATGGTAGCCTAAGATATTGGTATCTGCCAAATGGTGTATTTAATGTGCACATCTCTGAGCTTTTCTCATTTAGCCTCATTTGCCAGAAACCTGTTGACACATCCAACTTGGAAAAGACTTTTGCATCTGCAAACTTTGCTGCGATTTCTTCCCTAGTGGGCAACTTGAAGTGTTCTCTCTTTATTGCATTGTTCAAATTCCTTGGGTCAAGACAAACGCGCAGCTTTCCATTTGGTTTAGTAACCAAGACAAAGGAATTTACCCATTCTGTTGGTTTTTCTACCTTCCTATTGACACCAAGATTCTCCATTCTTTCTAATTCTTCTTTAAACTTGTCATAGAGTGCAAATGGTACTTTCCTGCAATACTCTATTACTGGCACAGCATCAGCAACTAATTCAATGTTCACAACATTTGGTAAACATCCTAATCCTTTGAAGCAGTCTGAGTATTTCTCAAAAAACTGTTGCTCATCTGATGCAGCAGTTTCTTTCTCAACAAGAAACACTCTCTTCATAGGACCTAACTTCTCTGATGATTTCCTACCCAGAATTGGCTTAACATTGTTTGGACATATAACAAACAGTGTCCTGAGTGTCTTTCCTTTGTGGCTAATTGGCAAGATACATTGCCCTTTCACTGGTACATCTCCCCCCTCATATGCCTTCATTTTGATGTTTGAGTGCCTTAATTTTGGCCTTTCCTTAAGTGAAGAAAAATCTTCGTAACTGAGAATGTTGACATCAGCCCCCGTGTCTAATTTCATTGGAACAATTGAATCAGTTATTTGTATGGGAACAATCCACTGATCATTCTTGAAGTTAGACTCCATTGAAAATACATAAAAATCTTGATCATCATCTGTTTCATTTTCTTCCACTTTGTTTACTTTTGTCTTTTGGCTGTTTTCAGGGGCGTCGTGGCCGGGGGGGGCAGGGGGGGCCATGGCCCACCCTAAAATTCAAATCGTTAGATTTTTCGGAAATTTTAACGTTTTCGTCGGAAAACAACTGACTTTGGGTTCTGCAACACGTGCCCTTTTCGTTGCATTCCGGTAGAAATTTTCCACATTGCAAAGCAGAGCTACATACAATGCGTATCACTTATCATAGGGTAGCAGAGCCTTCAAAATTCAAAACAAGACTTTTTGTAAGTTTTGTATGAAGACATCTTAGAAAAAGCTCATCTATCGCTTCGGAAGACTGAAAATTTCCAAGGAGCCTTCCGTCAGTCAAGTTCTGCTGCTCCTTTCAGCGGCGACTTCTTTGCAAAAAGGGGCACTTTCTAATGATGTAAACAGTGTCGTCGTAAAAAATTTGCCCAGTGGCGAGCCCCTGGACCCCATTTTTGCTTGCTTCGCTCGCATTTGAGTTCAGCAAACCCGAATATCAATTTCGTTCCGACGGGCCTAACCTTTGGGTTTCATCCCAGTAGGATTGGCCTCTTCGTCGCGGTTCATATGGATCTATTCCTAACATAACAGCCAGTGGCGTGGCCACGGGGGGGGGGGGGGGGAATGGGGGGCAATTGCCCCCCCCCCCACTTTTGCGAAAGATGATCCTCGAGATTCCTCTATAACCGAGGAGAAAATAGCTGGGTATAGTTTAGGTAAGAATTTTCGGAGAAATGTGAAATCTTCCATTTTAGCACTGGCAATAATGATATTGGGAGATGCATTCTAAGCCAAATTAAAGGATCTTTCTTCAAAAATTTTCCCCGTGCTCTGATTCATAGGATAACTGTTCACGAAACTATCAAAGTTCTCTTGTAGCTAATGGCAAGAATGATATTGGGAGATGCATTCTAAGCCAAAGTAAAGGGCGTGGCCCCGAAAAATTTTCCTGGGGGCTTCGCCCCCAGATCCCCTTATTTAGATCCCCCCACTCAATTTACCCTGGCCACGCTGCTGATAACAGCAACAAACCCAACAATTTTTTCGTTAGCCACTGCAAGCGTATCGCAAACGGAGAAAAAGGCGAAGTTAAAAAATTTATTTTTCGGAAATTTCCTGACCTTGGCCCCCCTAATATACAGGCCCCACGACGCCCCTGGCTGTTTTTACACATTTTGCAAAATGGTTTATTTTGCCACACTTATGACATTTTTGTTCTATTGCTGGACATTGATTTTGTTTGCCAGTGTGTACATATCCACATCTTCCACATGAACCCCCCTTATTGTGTTTTTCTCTTAAATCTTGATATTCTTTCCCCTGAAACTTTCCTTTTGGCCTCTTGGAAATTGCATGAGCTTCAGCTGTTGAATCTACAAGGGTTTTCATGTGTTGGCTAGCTACTTCTGCTGCTTTGTAAATATCTATTGCTTTTTGCAGAGACAAATCGTTCTCTCTCAATAGCCTTTCTCTGGTACTATCATTATTAATCCCTTCAAAAATGCGGTCTTTTATAATTGACTCTGTCAGTTCACCATATTCACAGTTCTTTACTAGAATCTTCAAATCAGTAACAAATGGATTAAATGCCTCGCCTACCTTTTGTCTCGTGAGTTGAATACATGCCTTTCAGAAGGCACGTTTCGTTTTGGCGTACAATTTTCTTCGAATTTTTCTATCAGTGGTGCAATCTTATCTTTCTCTGCAGTTGCAATCAAAAATGTATTGAATACTTCAATGGCAGCCTCTCCAGCTAGCGCTAAGAACGTGGCACACTGCAACTTTTCAGCCTTTGGATCTTTCTCTGTAGCGGTCATGTACAACTCGTACTGCTGTCGCCATCTTCTCCAGTTTTCAGTAAGGTTATTCCCTTCAAGACTCAATGGCCTAGGTGCTGGAATTTGTTCAGCCATAACTACTTTTCACACCTGACACCATATAATAATATCTATTTGGAGGTCAAGAGACAGAAAAGAAGGCCATTTTTGCTGTCAGCCAACTTCTACAACTCCCACACGTGTATGTTACTCCATGTAAAATCAACAACCAACTACTTCATGTAATATCATCACACTCAGGAGTCCTCTGCCCCCTTCACTATAGATGATCAACATTGCTCCTAGGATGCTGTGCATTATGCATAGTCATTAGCTTTCTTGTTCTTCTATCCATTTCTTGTAGATCACTAATAGTCCAGTCAAGGAAAGCAGCTGAGTATCTTAGCATTGGTATGGCCCATGTGTTGATTGCTTTGATTATGTTGCCACCATTGAGCTTGCTTTCAAGTATTTTCCTTACACGTCTTTTGTATTCTTTTCCAACTTGTCTTTCATATCTTTTTGCTGTATCAATTCAATTTCATGTATATTCTCAGCTAAAAGCTACATGCTAAAGTAATATAATATGATGCTAAATTATACGGATAACGAAAAACGCGTGAAATATAATTTACGTAATGCATCTAAATCAGTGGAGCTGAAGAGGACATATAGAAAGAACTCTGGTAGAGCTTTCGAGCTATATGCCCTCGGTTACGTGGTTTATAGCAAGCGATAACACTTATTTAAATACGAGAAATTTTAATTATACAATCATGCTATTGGAAATACTTTTGGCTACAAATAACGATATACAAAAAATAGAGGCAGACTGAGGATAGAGGGAGGAAGAAAAGAATGATAAAGAAAAGAACCGGGAGAGAGTCTGTATTTCGTTTGATTGTAATATACCCAGATATTTATAGCTATCATCTTGCTTTAGAGATCTTATCTTTTCGTCATTGGGCAATTCGATTCCATCTGATTTAACTATCAACATTCTTCTCTCTTCATTATCAGAACTGCACATATATCTAACCCAAATTGCATGCCTATGTCGTTGCTGAATACTCTAACTGTCTGAACAAGTGAATCTAGTGCCTTTTCATTTTTCGCATATAACTTTAGGGCGTCCATGTAAAATATGTGGTTGATTTTCTCTGTACTCTTTGTAAACTCGTAACTAAATTTCATCTTTCTCAAAACATATGTGAGAGGAATCATTGCAACAACAAATAAAAGAGGTGAAAGTGCATCGCCTTGAAAAATCCCCCTCTTGATTTTCACTTCTCCCAGTTGCTGGTTTGCACATGTCAGTTCAACTCTCCAAGTTTTCATTGTCTTTTCAAGGAACAGTTGTATGTTGTCGTTAATACCTAAGGATTTCAAACACTCCAATATCCACGAATGGGGGACCATGTCATAAGCCTTTCTGTAATCTACCCAACCCATTGCCAAGTTCTTTTTTCTCATCCTGGCCTCTCGTAGCACCAATCGGTCAATGAATAGCAAGTCTGCAGTTCCCATCGATTTTCTTTATTATTATTATTATTATTATTATCATTATAGCTTGTTTTGCAGTGTAGCACTTTAGGAAAACCACTTTTTGCGGCATTTTAGGGTCGGTGGTTTTGAGAAAAACGTAGCAGGTTATTTAGGCCATGTCCGTTTCTGGAAGCGTAAGTCCATGAGTCGTAGTTATACCGTCCATCAGTCTATCAATAGCGATAATCTACGAACATATAATCAGTCTAGCCCAAATAGGTCTGCGTTGGCGGGAGGTAGGCGGTAGCGGTAGAGCGGTAGACTCCTTTTGGGGCATGGGGACGAGGTTGGGTGAGACTAGCTTGACTCTGCAACCTCGTTCCCAGGGTGTTCTGACGTCATACGCTGGTCACGAAGCCGAAAGAACACCCTGGTACACTTGGCATCAATCTTGCCAATATATGGCAAGATGCGCCCCATTATGGATTTGCAGTTTGCTAGGCAACGATAATCGACGAAAAATGGTCGTTGCTCTAGCGCTAATTCTGAAGTATATAAATTGAGAAATTAAAAACAAGCACTTTGAGGACCCTATTTTAGCCCTTTTTAAGGTATTTAATCATTAATCCGGGGTTAGCAAGTGCATTTGGTGGGAAAACGAGCACGATCCATTTGGGTGGAAAAAGGGCCTAAGTTGAAATTTTCGAGAGTTTCCCCCACAGCTTTGAAAATAGAATGGCTCGTTATTCGGCGAATTTTGGAGATAAATTGGAGATTAAAAGTGTTTTAGTGAAAAAATACAGTTTTCCGTTGATTTTTGACATGCCGCGGCCGTTTACTCCTCGCAAAACGGAGTTACGGTGTAAAATGGGGTAGGCCGAAATTATTCCACATTTTTGGGGGGCGCGCGCTCCACTTCTGGGGGCAATATTGAACCCCAAATTACGTTATTAGACTTGCAGACGAATGGTCTCTTGAAAACTTTTTTCTGTTTTGAAATCGGGCTTGTAACCATGGAGCATCGACTCCAAACGTAACCTCAGGTCGGAAAATCGCAACATTTATTTTTCAACCCCCTGTTATGACGTCATAATGAGCCCAACATTTCCTGAAACTCCGAAATTCGGATGCGCCGTGGTCCATTACCCCTCTTAAACTCCTCACTTGCCCCATACACCCCATTGATTTTGTGAAATTACCGATTCAATAAAGGCCATTTTTGAATGGGAGTAAGTTATAATCTGATTTTACTATTGTTTTCGAATAGCCAATCAAATTGCCGAACGGCCTCTTGTATCCCAGAGTAGAGGTAGAGCAACGAACTCACTCTGGGGACGAGATTGGCTTAATGGCAATATTTTTGGACTGACTTTTTTCACTTTTGAACGCCCTTGGGAACGAGGCTGCTATACACAGTCATGTACAAAGTATACAACAAAATACAACGCCATTAGAATCTCTGCAAATTCGATTGATTGATGTTGACCAACGGAAACTCGAAGCTCAAAGCAGAGTTTCAAGGAGCTTGGCCGGACAAAACAAAGTCTTACGAACAAGAGGACCATGAAAACAGTTGGCGACAATATCAAATCTTGTACGTAGGTACTATTTTGCTGCTTTCGCTAAGCATTAACTGATTTATTGTGAAGTTTTCAAATCAATGTGTTTCATGCGAAAACTACAAATAATTTGGGGGCTCACTACCAAGTGAAAATAGGTCCGGCAAAAACATAGACTGATTACAATTCGTCGTAAATTTCGCTCGTTTTTTATATTTTGATTTTAACCCTTTCGCTCAATCTACGACTCATAAAAAAGCTATGTGAAAACGAGGACAAAACTAATGTACGAGAATGTGACCGAGACTTGGTCGGTCGATTGATTGATTGATGGATTCGATTGATTGTTCGTGCCGCAGCGCAGGGAGACTTCCTAGCTGTGATGGAGGTCATGTGACTTTTCCACGCCTTCAAACTTTTTCCGAATGAGTGAACCAGACAAACTTGCGTTCCTTTGACAATCAAAACAATAAAGATTTCGTCAAATTCAGCCAGCCAGCGGGATCTAATTTCTTTCAAATGAAACAATGATAAATCTAAAACAATACAATCATGATTGTTTCGATTGCTAAAGGAACTCAAGGTATATTTCAGAAACTTTTTGCTGAAGCCTTCTGCAACCTATTGTGAGACTGTTTTACGCAAAAAACCTGCACTAGCTATTTTGTAATAATTTCAATCACTAATATTTCTGCTGTCAATACTATGATTAACAAAGCATAAACGTTTCATCAAGTTTCGGTTATTCTTTATCTTAAAATGCGCGAGTTTTCTGGCGTTATCTTCAGGGGAACTTTGCAATGTTTTCTAGAATGTTCTTCGGTCGGGGAAGCTCAAGAAACGAACACAAATTATTCTCGCAAAGAAAAACACCCAAAAAGGCTTCTCAAAACTATAAATAATTCTCCTAAAAAATGTATAGTTATCCACAAAACTCTTATGACACATTTGTTTCGTAAGATTGAAAATAGTTTCTGTTTAAGCAGCTTTTGTGATTTTAAACTTCATAAGGAAAGATAAATTGATCGGCACTTTGCAAGAACGAAGAAACTTTTTCAAGGTTCAAGCCTCTTTGACAAATTTACTATAATTTGCACAGAATTTCAAATACGAATACTTCTGCTGTTTATAGAGGAATGTTTCAAGAAATTTCGGGTATCTTTTTCACATCGAATGTGAGTTTTCTCTTAACTTTTTGCCGGGTCGAAGTGCTTACCTCAAGCTCCTTTTTTGTTTTGCTCAGGCCAAAAAGGAATCCTGTGTTTCACGATTTAAATTCGCCAAACAGTAAGTCTTCCGGGGTCTTCCTACAGCAAGTTGGCAAACAAACAGATGCATACTTTCCCTTCCCTTCAAAACTCTTTCGTACAGTGCCTTTTGAGATCACCTTTATTCTGTCCGTAGCTGCGATGATAACAACCTCCACACAGTGATAAAAGCAAGTGTAACAAATACCGAAAAATGAAAATACTCAAAATCAATCACGCTGTAGCTCATTTGAAAGAGCAATGATTGGCAGTCAAATTAAAAAAGGAATTATTAAAATCGGACCTATGAGAGCCAAGAAACAGATTTTTAAAGTTTCAAGAAATCACAAGTTTACAAATTTCATATCGAGAATGCAATTAACACTTGATTTAGGCTAACTTCAAAATTCAATTTCTCTGCTCACACAGCTCCGATTCTTGAAATAATTTTTTTATTTTGATTGTATATATCTCAGCATTATGTGTCTTTCATTTCATCGAAAACGAGTGGAAAATTTTAGCGAGTTTCGCGAATTACTACAAGTACCATATTTGAGGATAAAAACGGATATTTAGGTAGAAACAGTTGAAAATCTAAAAGACGGGATCAAACGGTGTCTTAGCAAAAAATATTACAATTAACTAGAACATGTTTCGAGTGCATGTGCCAAAGGTTATCTTTGGGAACCTTCTCCAAAAAATTCTATGGCCGTTTTAGAATGTGTGGTCATTTCTTGAAAATGACATGTGGTCGTTACTGAAACCAGTGTTATTTTACATTAACTGAATTGATATTCTAGATAATGCCCTAAACTCATTTCAAATTAAAGGGGCATTCCGCAGAAAAAATCCGGATATCGGTGAACTGTGTTGTTTGCTTTTAAAACAAAGATGCTTATCATTATAAACGTTTTCCAGTGTTCCTCCAACTTGAATAAAGTTAAAACGGGCTAAAAACGAAACAGATATTTCTCAAAACAGAGACCGAGAACTTAGTCATATCCTGAAATTTGAATCCGAGACATAAAACGAGAATTCTCGGTAAAGCCGATAAATTATCTTACCGTGGACACATGAATTAACGAATCCAACACGACATTCAAACTCAATTTAACGAGCGACGTACAAGGAGCCTTTCAAGATTCGCCGATAACCGTCCGACGGACAATAACGAAAATATGCTACCTTTGTTCGCCGAGAACGATGCCTAAAATGGTAGGGTATTGAAATTAAAATTCGTCCATATATTTTCTTTCATATCTCGCATTTGAGAAGCGCGATCGACGAAAGGAAAACGATTTCCGACGGCTGACATAATCTGTTTCTCGATCGGGATGACAGTATGAATCTCTGCATGCATTTAATTTTCGAGGAATGCCCCTTTAAAGACGAGTCATTTAGCTGAATTCTTGAAACTAGGATGAATTGAAGAAACTAAATATCAACATACAATTACGTATAGTGGACTGAAGAACCAGGAACTCTACTCTTTGTGACGTCTGAACCCGACACTGTATCAATCATGTCAAATTCAATTCCGAAGCACCACGCTCTTTCTTATCACTGTCAGACTAGACCTAATGCTTCCTCTTGAACTTTAATGTCATAGTTGTAGTTGACTGATTTTGGCCGTACTTTCTTCAAAACGAGAACAAATGGTTATTGATCTGATTGATTTGATAGTTATGAGGACAGGGCAAATTTTGCGATTCTGTGGTGCCACTTCGACGTTTGCCTCGCAGTTTCCGAGACTACAGACACCAGAGACACCACTAAGACTGTCAACGTTGATAGACTGAAGCTTTTTACCTATGATATGATGCTGCACTTAGCAATACATTTCCACTCGGAAGAGAATAGATCTCCTTACAATACACCAGATGCTTGCCCATAACTGGGAGCTGCTTGAATTCTCAAAAAAGGCTATCCGATAGGTATATTGTTTGAAAGCAGTCCTAACGCCTGGAACAAACATGTTCACAGCTTTCAAACTGACCCATGATTCAGAGCAAGACAACTGTTTGTGCAACATGACATCCATGACGTTTTGTCAGAATGCTCATAACATCTGCCCAGAATGTAGCAAAATCGAGCCATATTCTACAAACTGCGGCAAAAGTCAATGAGATGAATTATGATACTAAAGCTCAAGAAGAAGCATTGGAGAAGTCTTTGCATTTATAACTGTGATAAGAAAGAATGTTATGCCTCTAAACTGAATTTGATATGATTTGCTGCAGTATTGAAACCAGACGTCACAAAGAGTAGAGTTCCTGGTTCTTCAATCCACTATACGTTAATGTATTTTGATTTTTAGTTTCTTCAATTCATCCTAGTTTCTAGAATTCAGCTGCATGACTTGTGTTTAATTTGAAATGAGTTTAGGGCGTTATCTAAAATATCAATTCAGTTAATGTAAAACAACACTGGTTTCAGTAACGACCACATGTTTTTAAGGTGGATACCTGGTATTAGAATATGGAAAATCCAAATTTTTACTGTTTTCTAGTTTTGGTAGTTTCTAAAAGCAAATTTAATGCAGAATCAGATTATTGACTTAGTTAATACCTTTTAGGTGTTATTTCTTGCTTATAATGTAAAATAGCATGAACACTCTTTGAAAAACTCCTTGGTAACACCTTAGCAACGGAAGAAGTTGCCCAAATGAAATGAACAAAATTACTTTGATCATATTTCGTATCCCTATGATGGCTAGAAGACTATTTGGTTGGTTTACCTGTGCCTATTGGCCAGCCTTGTATTGAAAAGGAGGCACTAAGTAAATGCTTTCCCGACTGTTTAGACTTTTCATCCTGTACAGTTCATCCGATCTCGAAGAACATTTCGTAAAGTATTTATGGCATGGGAATTGCCAAGAACAAGCGAAAAAGAGTGAGAGTTTCGAAGAAACTGCAATGGAAATTCAAAGGAAACCAACATGTTAATTTCCATGTAAAGAACAGCATCCAAGTAGGCCAAGAAGAAGCTCTAACAACCCAACATGAGCTTCAAGATCTTCAAGAACATCTTTGAACAGCTTTTGTTCCTTCCCCAAATTGCTGCTGCCTTAAAACAATTTCCGTTGACACGCACAGTGAAAGGATATTGCATTGAACATGTGTTGAAACTTTAACCTCAATTTTCTCAAAACCAACTTTTTCATCATTTAAATTTTTTTGAACAGTCATAACTTTGGACCAACTCAATCAATTTACATCCAGTTTTCAGTTTTAGATCCCTGTGCAAGTGGAGAAGGTCACTTCACCAGAAAATTTCAAAGTTTATAATTAGAATGATTACCTATTATCGTAAATCAATGATGCACGACCATGAAATATCAATAATTCCGCAATCTAGAGATTTTTTTCTCGAATTCAGCAGTTTTCTTGGATTTTTCTGGTGGGGTGCCCTACAACTACCTTTTGTGCTCATTTCTATTTGAGAATTCCTTTCAAAGGTCCTGTTGAATTTGCAGGGTTTCCGTTCAAAGAGAACAAATTTTTTTTCCTAATTATGCAAATTAATACATGATTAATTATGCAAATTAGAAAAAAAAATTCATTAATTAACTCAACTTTCCAAGGGCTTTCTAATGATGCATAAAGATAAAGAATAGCATCCCCAGGGAATAATTTCATTCTAATACCAGGTATCCACCTTAATTGCATTCTCGATATGAAATTTGTAAACTTGTGATTTCTTGAAACTTTAAAAATCTGTTTCTTGGCTCTCATAGGTCCGATTTTAATAATTCCTTTTCTATTTTGACTGCCAATCATTGCTCTTTCAAATGAGCTACAGCGTGATTGATTCTGAGAACTTTCATTTTTCGGCATTTATTACATTATTTTGCAATGCTGGATCACTGTGCAACATTTTATCACAGCCGAGCAGCCCCGAATGCTGCAATCTGATTGTAACGTCAGGGACTTGACGTGAAAATGAGTTTTTGTCTTGATTTTGAGTTAGTTTGATTATGAGTCCCTGTTTAAGCGAGCAATTCCATTCAATTCAATTAGTAATTCTACTCGATAGCGAGCGAAAACTAGGGACGAACTGTATTAAGTCTAAGCTGTAATAAGTCTAGTTTCAAGAGGGCCCCTTGAAAATAAGCATTGCTGAAGGGCTTCCCTGAAATTTGAAATAAGCGATAACTACGTAGCATAACCGTCAAATCTTTTCTTTTGTCAAAAGATCCCGTGGGGTTCTGACTCACGCTCTGATCAGATCGCATTTTCTCCTATGATTGACCAATCAGGTGCCGTCGTTGTGCTTACTTCCGCGTTTCGCAGCAAAACTTAGGCCATTTTCGGCCGTTTTGACCACTCTCCGGAAAAAATCATTGCACGATCGGATAAATCGAATTTCGTCAAAATTTCAATTGGAGAAGATTCTCCATGCTTTGGACCATAAGTGTTTTCGGTATGGCTTTGCGATCACTCAAAATAGCAGAATTGTGGCATTTTTAAGCTCGCTGTAGTCATTCATCGGTTACAGACTCGATGATTAGCAAAAAGAAGAGTAGAAAACTGAAAATCTGAAGAAGAACTAGCGCATACACATACCTCAGATGGATTTAATAGCAAACATCCACTTTTTCTGCCGCGATCTACAGCGAGTTTCACCAGCAAATAACACAGTCAACAAAAATATGCGCGAGAACTTGAATGATCAGCTACATGCCATCGTCGAGTGAGAACAACATCCGATTCCAATGAACAGAAATATGAATAAATCAACGGTGAATAATGAATACATGAACTTGCCATGCTGAAGATTACGGGAGTAGCTGTACGTCCACTCTGGCCCAGAAAGGAAAATTTTGTGATGTCTCTTTCGATAAACCATCTATGGATAAACCGTACCACCATTCCTTTATCCAACTGCGGCTATCGTTGCCAGATGGAAACCGGCAATAACATTACCAAAACGATGTACGAATTGATCGGTCACATCCCATCTTTTATTGCAAGAAAAATGTCTATCGTCTTATGGTCTAGCAGGCTAGCAGCTTCATGAAACAGAACTGAAATGCTAGGTTTAGTGTTCTTACGAATACGAATAACAAGAAGAAATGTACATCTTATTTTCATAACGAGTAAAAAAGATCGATCTTTTCGACATTTGAAATACTATTTATAGAAACTCCTCATGTCAATTTCACATTTTGGGCGGATATCATAAAAAATATTTTATCTTTTAGAAGTCCTTCATTAGAAAATCACCCCTTTCACAGTCAAGCAACACAGTAGCATCAAAGCAAAGTTGGGCAGTTTGCAAACTCATTGCCCATTCATGGAAGAACAACCCTATTTTTGTAAGATTCTACAACTTTCATCCAAGAAAGAAAGCTCCTCAAAATTCTCATTTTCTGAGTACAAAATGTTTCTTAAGAGTTTCTTAAAATTTCTCTCAAATTTCTATTGGTGGTGTAGGATCTCTGGGATCTCCTGTGCCTTAGAGGTCCTTTACATGAGAAATTTCAACCCGGGTTGAGTTGAACACGGGTTGAGTTTCAACTCGGTTGACGGTGTAAGGGTAAAGTTTTTGGAGGACTTGCGTCACTAAAGAAATTAAGAAATATAATTCCCCAAACAAAGCTGTGTAGTGTCTACTACGCTATTGTCGAGAGCCATCTACGTTATGCTAATGAAATATGGGGCAGCCTTCCAAAAACAAAACTTGATACCCTCCAACGTCTGCAGGACAGGGCCCGGTCAATAATCGAAAGCGCCAGATTCAAGGATAACTGGTCATGTGACTGGCTGAGCGTTGAAAATATTATTCGATTTGATAGATCGGTCATGACATATAAGATTATGAACAAATTAAGCCCTGAAAGCCTCTGGGATAAATTTCAGCAAAGGTCGTCGCAGTCAAACTATGCAACAAGGTACTGTAGAGATCTACAAATTCCTAGACTAAATACAGAATATGCGAAAAAGAGTTATTACTATTCCGCTATGAAAGTTTGGAACAATATACCAGTTGATATTAGAGAACTCCCGACTATTAGTCGCTTTAAAAAAGAACTAAAGGAGTATTTGAAGAGCTGACTGAAAATATCAGTTTAAAACACGACCCCCTGGAAGAACAGCATCTTAGGTAATTTGATCTTTTGTTAATAACCAATTTATTTATTGTATTTAAGCTGAAGGGTAGTTTCGTGTATAAAAAATTATATCATATCATATCATATCATAAGCCTTCATCGCGTTTACATGAAGGAGGCCGAGTTGAAACTCAACACGGGTTCAACTCAACTCGGCAACTCAACCCGTGTTGAAATTTCAACACGGGTTGAAATTCTCATGTAAACGCAATATTTTTTCAACTCGGGGCGAGATTAGAATGCGAACAAAGGAGATCGAATCTATTTCCGCAATCATTCGAATATTTGAGTGGGCTCACATTCCTTCTTCCATTGTTTGCAACCATGTGACCTAATCTCAACCCGTGTTGAGATTTCATGTAAACGCAAGGCAAAATAAGCAATGCTGTTAAAACTCAACCCGTGTTGAAACTCAACACGGGTTGAAATTTATCATGTAAAGGGCCTCTTAGACAAAAATTGTGCGGCAAATTATGAAATCATGCCACAACAGTGTAGATCACATACGAAATCTCATGTAAGAAGTTACCAAACGAAAAGTGAAATTAATTTGTTTCAGTTTCCAAAATGTTATATTTACTTTAGGCTTGATTCTAATAGAAAAGTTTCTTGTAATGTTCCAAAATTTTCAAAATTCGAACTGACAGTTTGTCGACGTTCATTCAGAACCACATTTTGAACCAATGAATTGCTAAAAAACGAAATAATAACAAAAATAATTGCTTTTTAGTAATAGTTCGAGTTGGTAATGCAATTTCTGCTTGAAAACATTTTTGCAACTCATAACTTACTTTGAAAAAGTTCCTTAAATTTGAAATAACCTTTCATCGCTTCTAATAGAGTTTCTTAATTTATGGAAGAGGCAGCAACGGTTTCCTTCAAGCAGTTTCCTGCAGAAAAAGTGTATGCTGTTGCATTGATAGAGGTCCGCTATCATAGGAAAAATGTCAAGAAACTGAACTCTCAGGTCAACTAGAATATAAAATCTTTGAAACTGGAACATAATAACTTCACTTTTCTTTTAGTAATTTCTTACATGAGACTTCGTATGTGATCTACACTGTTGTGCAGAGACGTAGGAACCAGGGGGGCACTAGGGGCATGTGCCCCTCCCCAAGATCTTGCAATAAACAAAGGAGTGCCCTTTATTTTTCAGGAAGTGCCCCTTTAGCTCAATGAAACAAGTGCCCTTGAAGTGTTGTACCCCTCCAAGTTTGAGATGCTTCCTACGTCCCTGCTGTTGTGCCATGATTTCATAATTTGCCGCACAATTTTTGTCTAAGGCACAGGAGATCCCAGAGATCCTACACCACCAATAGAAATTTGAGAGAAATTTTAAGAAACTCTTACGAAACATTTTGTACTCAGAAAATGAGAATTTTGAGGAGCTTTCTTTCTTGGATGAAAGTTGTGGAATCTTACACAAAATAGGGTTGTTCTTCCATGAATGGGCAATGAGTTTGCAAACTGCCCAACTTTGCTTTGATGCTACTGTGTTGCTTGACTGTGAAAGGGGTGATTTTCTAATGAAGGACTTCTAAAAGATAAAATATTTTTTATGATATCCGCCCAAAATGTGAAATTGACATGAGGAGTTTCTATAAATAGTATTTCAAATGTCGAAAAGATCGATCTTTTTTACTCGTTATGAAAATAAGATGTACATTTCTTCTTGTTATTCGTATTCGTAAGAACACTAAACCTAGCATTTCAGTTCTGTTTCATGAAGCTGCTAGCCTGCTAGACCATAAGACGATAGACATTTTTCTTGCAATAAAAGATGGGATGTGACCGATCAATTCGTACATCGTTTTGGTAATGTTATTGCCGGTTTCCATCTGGCAACGATAGCCGCAGTTGGATAAAGGAATGGTGGTACGGTTTATCCATAGATGGTTTATCGAAAGAGACATCACAAAATTTTCCTTTCTGGGCCAGAGTGGACGTACAGCTACTCCCGTAATCTTCAGCATGGCAAGTTCATGTATTCGTTATTCACCGTTGATTTATTCATATTTCTGTTCATTGGAATCGGATGTTGTTCTCACTCGACGATGGCATGTAGCTGATCATTCAAGTTCTCGCGCATATTTTTGTTGACTGTGTTATTTGCTGGTGAAACTCGCTGTAGATCGCGGCAGAAAAAGTGGATGTTTGCTATTAAATCCATCTGAGGTATGTGTATGCGCTAGTTCTTCTTCAGATTTTCAGTTTTCTACTCTTCTTTTTGCTAATCATAGAGTCTGTAACCGATGAATGACTACAGTGAGCTTAAAAATGCCACAATTCTGCTATTTTGAGTGATCGCAAAGCCATACCGAAAACACTTATGGTCCAAAGCATGGAGAATCTTCTCCAATTGAAATTTTGACGAAATTCGATTTATCCGATCGTGCAATGATTTTTTCCGGAGAGTGGTCAAAACGGCCGAAAATGGCCTAAGTTTTGCTGCAAAACGCGGAAGTAAACACAACGACGGCACCTGATTGGTCAATCATAGGAGAAAATGCGATCTGATCAGAGCGTGAGTCAGAACCCCACGGGATCTTTTGACAAAAGAAAAGATTTGACGGCTATGCTTAACTACGTACGACCTCTTGACTGTTGTTGTTGCTTCTATTGCCACGCATGCGCAAGGATTGATCAGATGACCTGAGAACGGATGATGGCAGAGACGCCGGTCTGGTAAAGAATCGTCCAGAAAAAACGTAATAATACGTACGTTTTCCAGTGTTATCTGCAAGAATTATATGCAGGGAAACAATCTGAAGTGTTGTTGTGCACACAGAAGCGAAGATGACGTCCCTTTTCCGTTCAGAAGAGATGACATTATGCCAGTTGTTTTTGCAATCGGAATCGGCCTACGCCTGCGTCAGTGAACTTGGAGAACTGGTATGTCATCATCATCATCATCAATAATTTATTTAATGTAGGCTAAGTAAAATAAAAAGAATAGCTAAATTACAGCTAATTTAGGCCTACTTTACAAAAATTTACAAAATTTACAAATTAATTCCTAAAGCTAATCAATAAAAACATTTAGTGGATTATATACAAGATAAAAGCATGCCTTCCCTACGAGGTACGGAGCTACGCCCACCTCCCAGAGAGACGGCGGACATACCGCGCGAGAGAACCCCCACACGCATATCCTAAGCTGCGGTCGCCGCTAGGGAGCAATTCCCCAGTTCAACCGCAGCCCAGTGCCTGCATCGTGAAGGGGACCTCACATCCCGCACAGCACATCCCCCATCCCACCGGGAAGCAGTGCACCGCCCCCATCCTCGCGAGAAGGCCCAAGAAATGTTTATCATGTTAGAAACCTAACTCTTGGAATGTATGTTTTGCAGAGCCTACAGTTGCATTTTTCGCCATTCCAACCATCTAATTCGTTTTTTGAAAATAGGAAGGGTGCTTGATCGTTTTATTTCGTGCGGTAAAAACTGCCAAAGTTTATTTCCAAGGTAGGCTATGGTCTCAACTCCAAAGGACGTGGTTCGCACCTTTGGAATTTGAGCGTCATTGCCATGCCTTAGGTTGCAGCTAATACCTCTCTCCATAAAAATATCTTTCATGAAAGGTGGATTTAGATCAGACTTTGTTTTAAAAATTTCCGTCATAAGCAACTGTAGGTTTCTTACATGGATGGGCACCGAATTGCTCTGTTCCAGGAGAGAACCAAAATGTGCAAGGGCCGTCTAAAAGGGCTAGTTTGCGCTTTAGTGAACACTTTAACATTTCCCCGTGTTTTAATTTTCTACCGATTTTAGATGTAAAGCGTATCAATACTTAGACTGAATGAAGTATTAGGAGCGATTCTAGAATACCCGTACACATTCTATTCTCATTTTAGGCTAGAGTACTGTCGCCCTGAATGGGTCTAATCACAAATAGAATTGATTTTCTTATCAAAGTGCATGTCTCTTGGAAATATTTTCTTTATGAATATAGACTCAATTTCCTTGCCAACCGTTATTTCTAGGCCAAAAGACATTTTTACTCTTGTTTCCTCTTGAAACTGAGCCTAACATCAGCAGAAGTCAAAATAGCACTTTCTCCAATTTTCGCCCTGAATGGGTCTAAATATTGTTTAGGCCTCAGCAGGGAAATTTTACTAGCAGGAAAGCCAAGCTTCTCTCTACAGATACCACACTGAATGAACTTTAAGGGAATGTTTGTATTATCTAGATCTTGGCATTCTTGGCAACACAAAACTTTAACGGACAGCTATCGCTTTTCCTGCGCTGATGAAGCTCAAATTTACGTAAAACTCAACTGTTACGATAATTTTCAAAGCTGACAAAACACCAAAGTTGATGAAACCCTCAAAATATGTCAAAATAACTTTATTAGCACATTTCCTTTCTCAACTGACACAAAACCAGCACACACAAACTTGGATAGCTACGTGGAGTCATTTGAAAAAGATAGACCCATTCAGGGCAAATTTTTCCCGATTTATCTGTCTTTGGATAAATATGCTTTTCGGCAAAAAAGATTGACGAGATGTTTTGATAAATGTTAGAATTTACTCTTTAAAGGTTGGTTTGACCTGCGAAACAGTTTAGCTGGATATCAAAATGTGCAAAAATGAGAAAATAAAAGCTGACTCATTCAACTCATTTGAACCGGAAGAAAAGATTTGATGAAACTTGCGAGTCCATGGAAGATAGTCTGCCTGAAAAGCTTTATATTTTCGGAAATATCCTCTTCAACGAAACACAAGCAAAGAATATTGTAAAGAAAGGCGTCAGCAAAACATTTTTGTTGTGTTTTAGAAAAATCTTAAATCCAGGCGCCTTTTATTTCCGTCGAAAGAAGAGCGTGCGATTCTGACAAAAAACGGCATTAGACCCATTCAGGGCGACAGTACTCTAATAGACCAGACGGAAAATGAGGCAGGGGTAACCTGGAGCCGAACTTTATTGGTAATGTTTTTCTGGTTTAGAATTTTGTGCTGAATAAGAAAATCTTTGGTAAACTTACGGTACCCGCTGCGTTTACCAAATATGGGCATTTTTTGAGCCGGGGTATGGTAATCAACCTTTTTGAAATAACATTCATTTAGAGTTTATCTGGATGTTAAACATTCATTTTACTCCATTCTAAATACTGCTTCGATCTTTTTTTGTCAATTCTACAAAGTAGCAGTAAGTTATGGACGTTAGAGGCATCTGAAATTGTAAAGATGGGGGTTACATCATTGCTCATGCTCATATCATTTTAAACAATGAAACACACCAAGTTGGATTTGATTAGATATTATCAGTTTCTGATTATGGCATGTTCAATATTTAAGTATTTTTATGTGGCACCAGCACGGGGAGGGGGTTCTTGGCTAAAGTTTGGGTAGGGGTCTGCCACGAGCATATTCAAAATCGTACCGTTGGCTAGACTAATCTTTACGAAAATAGTATCCTTGGCTAGACCAATTTGACCATTCCCTGGACCAATTTTTACGAAAATGGCACCCTTGGCTAAACCAATTCTGACCATTCTCTGGACCAATTCTGACTATTCTCTGGACCGAATCCGGAAAAATTCTAAAAGCTATAGAAGAAATGCCACTTTGTCACGATGTGAGAGAGTATTTCGAAGCACTATTGAAGACGAAAGCTACATGAATTGCTCGACCAGAACATGAAGTTTGAAGAGGATGTGCGAAATGGCATTCATGGCAAAAACAGTTCTGGCTTCTTTACTACCTCCATTTCATGCGGAGCCAGCACTTGGTTAATTTTTTCAAACATACCAACTTTCTTCTGCGCTTGTAAGACTTAAAACGAATCTTGCCTTTTGTTTGCACTGAATATAAGCAAAATTACGCCATATATGGGTCACTGTATGTAAATTCATCCAGGAAACTCATCCAGGCTGTTTCAAACTGATCAAACACAAAGGAATATATAGAACATATGTTCAAGCACAGAACAACTGCCCTTCCAGAACTGCACTTGATTAACGTTGGGAGCAAACAATAAATCAAGATGCAAAAGTAGCTGAAGGTATCAAGTACTTTGCATCTGATTCAAAGTACATATTGAAATGGACCTCAAATCATGCAGCACTAGCAAGGAATACAGAGGCTCTTTGTGATTTAGCAGAAATTAAGACAACTGATGATATTTGCAAGCACATTCGTCCATCTCAGATCATCAAGTCTGCAAAATCCGTCGTAAAGATTCACAACGGCATTACCCAAGAATATCTAAACCCATTCGACCCAAGCATTGATGCAAGTCAGCTCCATAATCTAAGCTCTGGAATGCCTGCTGAAGGAGAAGTAACAGAAACCAATCCATCCTCACAATATGGAAGAAAGGAGAACAATTATATAAAGAATTTGTAAATGAAGTTCCACGAAGCAATCAAACGACAAAGTTAGCACTATTCAAAAACGTCCAAAAAAGGTTGTGCTCAAAATTCAAAACAAGCAGCAAAAATGAAAGTGATTGAAGCCAATAGGAATGTTCTAGGAGAACTTCTCATCACAAAGCGACAAAACAATCAACTTTGAGGAAGCATAAACAAGTTCCATTCCATTCTTTACCGTTATGTCTGGCATTTCCAGATGGAACCGAAGGACAACAGCAAGGAGCACATTCATGGAAGTTGTCCTTTGTTGTTGTAACGGTTCTACAGATTCCAAAGACGTTAATGCACCTGAAAGGGCTACTTGGACATGTCTTGTGGGCCTCATGGCTATGGTAGGGGCTGTCCCATGTTGACAATAATTGTAGTTGCACTATCAGCGATCAAATTACATCGTAAAAACGTGGAGGTCCTGCTTACAAACGAGCACTGACTTTGCTGATATTGAGCACAACTAATGGCTGGATGGAAAAATAATCTGAATGGATTCTGCTTTCTCTGAAGACGTGGGCAACTTTTGGCTGGTGAAAAAGATAATGACAAGAGCAGTGATGAAAGTGAGGATGAATTCCAATATATATTCCAAGTAAAATGTTACAATACACAAATACTACTAGGACGATCAACCCCAGGGATCAAAAGGCTGGGTCTACTCCGAGGCCATTAAATAAAGATGATAAAGAATAACCAACTTTAACTACATGACAAGTTCTAAACACAAATGAAAATACTGGGTTTTTTTTAAGGGATTGGGTAAATGACTACATAACTTCGCTCGAATCGACCAATTTTATCGATAGAATGTAGTGTAAGCTCAAGAATATGTCTATTCAGTGAATTGGGGAAATCTTTATCGCCATACAATAAAAGTCATAAAAAAGCAAGATTTATACTTTGAAGTGGTCGTGCTATGCATGGATTCGTAGAGGTCATGCTAATGCATAGATGAAAGTAAGACTTCTTCTGACATGCAGGTACGATCTCTTTTGTACTCTTAGCAACATTTTAGAAGCCTTTAAAACATGATGTAACCCCCGTCTTCACAAGTTTAAATGCCTCCAGCGTCCATAACGTTTGTTGAATTAACAAAAAGGGATCATAGCAGTATTTTTAATTGTGTAAAATGGATGTTTAACATCCAGATCAACTAACAATGAATACTTTGCGCAAAAAGGTTGATTACCATACCCCGGCTCAAAAAATTCCCATATTTGGTAAACGCAGCGGGTACCGTAAGTTTACCAAAAATTTTCTTATTCAGCACGAAATTCTACACCAGAAAAACATTACCTTATAAAGTTCGCCTCCAGGTTACCCCTGCCTCATTTTCCGTCTGGTCTACAACAATGTATCGAGATGCACCGATTCATCGTTCATAAGTTAGATAATAATGATCTAAAGGTAGACTTTGCTCTAAAGATTGCTGGCTGTCTCTGACACTTTTATTTACTGCAATTTAATGTGATTTCAGCTAAATACAGGTATATCTTTGAAGTTTGAAAATGTTCTGTTGAATATGAGAAGCATTTTAAGCATGAAACAATATGATGGAGCTAAAGCTTGTGAAATAGAATTGTTTCCCTTTCAAAGACAACTTTCTCGTAGCTACACCGATACACCGATACGCCGTCAAATAAAAGTGAAGGCAAATATCTCATGTAACAGTACGATTTTTCAGCATGATTCAAGGAATGATTATGTTATCTTCTGGTATATTTTCAAGAGCAGAAAAGTTATCTGTTCTGCATTCCGAAGGGGAAACACCCAGCAACAAGGCTGCAACTCCCCACCAAAAACACCTTGATTAGAAATAATTCTACAAAAAAAACTGCACCATGTATCAGTACAATTTTTTCAGAATGATTCAAGGAACGCTTAATATGCTATCTCCTGCTATAGCTGATCTAGCATCTCATAAATCCGTTAGTTCCTAATAATTTTAGATTTAACAGAACATTCATCTTGAGTCACTGAACACAATCTGCCATCTGCAGGAGATGTGCCCTGTGACAACAATTCCTGAGCAGCGTAAATATCTTTTCCACAACACAGTGCTAATTTCATCCTCATGTTTCATGTCAACCAAGTCCCCATGAACACTGCACTGTTTTTGTGTTCCCCCTATTGTTTGAGTTGTCTTTTTGATCACAAAAGAATGTTATTAATCACGGAACTTTCCTAACGATTTCTTTTAACTATTTTTGAATGAATGTGGCACAAATTAACATTTCTGATTGCACCAATTGTCTCTCCATGAACTGAGAATTTAGAAGAAAACTTGAAGATGGCGCATAGTTCTCTTATCCTTGACTCCCTCTGCTGAATCACGCATGGCAAATACAAATTTCCCTCATCTTAAATGAGACAATTACATTTTTCAAAAGGGTGGCATGTGCCCAAACCATCATGCCCGCAAAGGTTTTTTGAATTTTCAGTTCTTGGTGCAAATCTAGGGGTTTGTAGGATGATTAGTCCACCCACTTTTCTCTGGTGGGATATACCGATATACCAGGCAAGCAACAACATCAGCAACATGACATTTAAGGTTAGGCCAATTTCTATCATTAGGCCTACATTTGAGCTTTGAGAAGGTGCAAGCAAGACTCCCTTGGAATTCAGCATGTCAAAGTCAATTAAAGAGCAATATAGCAAGTGACATTGCAAAGAAAGGCTTTTAAGTTTTTGGCATTCATGTTTTTACATGATTCAAGTTGCTGAATCAAGTCAAATAGGTAAAAATGTTTGCTGCCTGATAAATTCCAACAGTGTACGAAATTTACCTCTGCAAGTGGTCAAAACATTTCAACATCTATCTGTTATCTTTGTCTGATTTATATGCAACCAACTAAATTTTTTATGTTCTTTTTTCTTTCCTTAGGGCCTTGTGGAGTTCAGAGATGTAAGTTGATAAATATACAGTTTAAATATATAGGGTATCTCATAAAAACTCTCCCAGTTTTATATTCAAATATCTCTTGACCTGCATATCCTTGAAATGCAAATAGAGCATTTTCTTAAAGTGTTAATGCAATGAAAATTTCAAAATTTACATTTTTGCGAATTATGAAAATTCAGTCTTTCCTGATCATTTTGAAACCATCCTGGTTAGTAATTATCGACTTTAAGTATTTTTTCTTGTTTTTTCAAATTAAGTAGTCCAGGTGAAATTTTAAATTTGGCGCCTTGTCGGTCGTGACGTAACAAGTAGTAGCCAACCTTCAGACGAGGCGCATTGAACGCAACAACACAACTCGCGATTGTCATTCATGCACAACTTAGACATTCCAGCCATCGACAGACGCAGCGTGTTTACTACTTCCATTTATTCATCTTGTTCGAAAACGATGGCCTCCAATGATTCAAGCAGTAATAGAAGCGATAGTCCTGGTAGTATTTCTAGTGGCGAAGAAGATTACGGTGTCGTAAGGCTGCGAGGTTTTGCGCCATATCAAGATGAGCCACTCGCTGTTGCCGGACAGCCAGCCTTTCATTTCGAGGAGGATAAAGACGGGATTCCTCACGCCGTTTTGGCTGCCAGGCAGGAACAACGAATAGTTGTTGACGACTGGTATGTACTGTTGCATTTTTTATGTGTTATACATAATCATTTCGTTCTCTTCCTGTTTTTCATAATGAAGAATATCGTAGTAAATTTATTAGGCCGTTTTCGGATTGGAACAGTTTGGTTTAGGCCGAGAAGGTGTCTCGGGTAGGAACTAAAATTACTGTGTTAGCCTGACATATAAAATATTTTATCATTGTATTTATCGCAGGTGCTCCTGTGGAAAGTGTACAGCAGATCATTTGGTTGGTGCCCTAGAATTTCGTTGCTGCACAGAGGTTGCTGAAGCTGGTGGTAAATTGACTTTTGAGGGCAGAGAGGATATTGCATGCATAACAGAGCATGAAGATTACGGTGCTGTGACCAATGAAGCAGTATTGACGATGACTGGCCCCTTGCTGAAAGACAAAAATGGTCGATCGTACAAACGAAGAGCAGGACAAAGCAAAAATCAGTATGTTTTCTCTTGTATCTTTTCCCCAATGCTTTGGTACCAACAAAATGAATTTGCCATCTACAAGCAAAGCATACTTTGGTCAAACCTGTAATTTAAAGTACAACGAAACAAAACAAAAAACGTGTACAATCATGAAGACTTAGGAACTACTCATTACATTAAGCAATCAGAAATTGTGTGCTTGTACAGAATCGCACAATGTACCAATACTGATCCTAGCTGAAACCCTACCAAATCGCTATTGAGGTGTGTGCGATTCTACATCAGTCCAAGAAATTTACCATTTTTTTGGGATATCCTAGGACTCCCTAAAATACCTTCAAAGTTTGGAATCAGCAAAACATGAAATGCTGCAAAAGTACATGATGATCCTTTTAGGAATTCACATTAAAGACATCTTTTTTATTAATTTTTAGATATTTGAGAGCAGTGGCATATCGTTGGGTTGTAAGGTGGATTTTTGGTTATCTGGGCTGGGATAACACAAGACCTCTTCCAGCCTGTATCTACAATAACATCAGGGAAAGATATCAAACAGCAGAAGCTACAGGGTATGCCTCTGCTCAAGAAAGGCAGTGACCAGCCGAAGGTAGGTACATTCTGTGCACCACTGCATGTTGTTGTTTCTATATCAAGAAATAAAGTTGCCGAAACAGTATACAGTAAATTGCATTAAAAATGAAAGTAAAATGTCCGTCTGATCAATCAGATCAAATTGTTTCTTCTGGACAGTGGTCTCTGGGATGACCCAACTTTGGCTTCTTGCATTTCTTGCAACAGGGTGGGGCTCTTGTCTTCTTTGGAGCGATATTTTGAATGGCAGCAGAAACGGATGATTGCAGCTCTTCCTGTTGTTCAACTATAAACAGAATTACAGTAGAAAGAAATGTAAATTTTGGGCTACTTGAAAATTTCACAGTGTACTGCACTAGTGAACAGGATAGAAGTCACAAGAGTTGGAACTTTACACAAGATGACCTATAGTGGAATCCTTGTACAACTGCCCACCATATGCCTCCCAAATTTAATTTTTTTGTACACCAAGAGATAATCCAAAGCTTATGGTAAGCCTGTAAGATTTAGATATTGTGGGCTTTGCGTATATTGTCTTACTCCAAAATCCAAGGTCCTGGCTACCATAAAAATATGTTTGAAACTCCCTAGGTTCTATTATAGAAATCACCCGCAGATTGTAAAAAGGCATACTTAAACAGCAAATATTTTCAAATAACTGAACAATTCAGTTGGACACTGTAAATGAGGAAATCAGAATTTTTTCAGTCTACTCTGTTCAATATACTGCTCAAATCATGAATTTTCCACCTTGCAAGACTTCATTATGTGAAAGTTCTATAACCCTGGCTAAAACATTTAATCGAATTGGAAATTATGATGATGATCAAAACTTACTCGTTGGATAATGTGGAGTCTGTATAGACTTTCTTTCATTTTGATTTCTTATTGCATCAACTTTTGTTCGTCGTTCCGTGAACTGACTTGTAAGTGACTCTGGGACATCTTTGGTGTAATTCTCAAATGCTTCTTTGAGATCTTCTATAGATGTTGCAAGCATCATGTCTTTTATTTCATCTACATAACCTGTTTTAAAAACAACAAATCACCATCCTCAAATTTCAACCAGTCTTTTAGTCACTAATTCTATTTTTTAGGTTCTGTGAAGTCTACTGGGAATAAATCATTTAGCAACAATAAAGTCAAAAGAGCCTTACCATAAGTTGGAGGAACAGCAACCTCACGCACAACTTCTTCTCCAAGTTTGAACTTTGGATAAAGGACATTGTAATAAAGTTCTCCATCAGCAGTTCTTTGCCTTTCCCTTTGGACGTTTTCATTGAAATGCATGACAGCTAATGCATGTCTAAATGATATTATAAGGAAAGATAATAAATAAAATGCTTTCTGTTTGCTTTGCTGCCAAAGCCATAACTCTCTAACTGCACTTTACTGTATGCTTGAAAATTGAAGTGTTCACGGGTAACAGAAATGAAACAGGAGGTCATAACATATCAGATACATATCAGATACACTAAGCTGTTTCTAGATGAACAATTTAAACCAAATTGAAGTGCAAACAGTAGGCTACAGCCTACAATGCACATTAACATCATAGTTTTGAAACCTTGAAGACTTTTTACGGTTTAGCTTCAGTCTTTAATATAACCAAGAATTCTTTTCATAACATGAAGGATTCTTGGAAATTTTAAGGATTCTTGAGAATTCTTGCCATGTTAATTGAGTGTATCAATGGGTGTGTAAATGGGTTAAAACTTTGGTAAATACTGTAGTTGCTTCCACAAATCAACAGCTCAAAACCAACACTGTAACAAGCTTTAGCAATACAAGATTATAACAAAAAATATACCTGCAATTGGTTCCAAGCCAAGAGAAATGGGTCATTTTGGGATGCCAGTGATTAAGCAAGGAATGGAAGCCCTCAATGCAGCTTGTTTGGGCATCTGAGGATAGCTTGTCAATGTCATTCAATATGCTGCCATTCATCAAGATTAAACGAAGTTTGTCGTGCTGTGGGGTTCCTTAACATAAGAGTACTCCTTTAGGCCTTAATTATATTCTTGGCAAATTTGTTATAAATAAGTGGGGGGGGGGGGGGGGGGGGGGTTGCAACTAATTCAAGTTTTCTGAATGTCAGGAAAGCAACCAGTATTGACTAAAATCTGACATTGCAGCATTTCAAAGGCAAAGAAAATCACATTTCAGAAACATTATACTGTATGTGTGCAGTAACATCCATCATTGGAAAAACGTTTTTAACTTTACTACATACTACAAAGGCATCATATCCCATTGATTTATCTTTAACTTTGCCAACTTTTGTGCAGCTGTTATTCTTTTGGGATGATAAGATAATATTTGTACCAGATGTTGTTTTTTATTTTTCAATTCAAACTAAACCGGAACAAGATTTTAGGCACATTTTCCGCAGACCATTGTACATGACAAAATTAAAGATATTGTACAGTACATTTTACATGATACAAAATTAAAGAGGCCCACCTTTGGGTATCCAGTCACGAGGCTCAATTTCTTCATGGGCACAATTTTGGAACAAGGGATCTGGATGGTCTGAATGTTGATTTGCAACATGGTGCATAATTGACTTCCATTTTGCGACAATAAGCTCTCCAAAGCCTTGTTTTGTGGAAACAGCACACCAGTACAAGTGGTTTCTGATTCCTTTCATCCATGATTTCAAAATTTCATTTCCCTTCTCTTGACTTGCTGCTAGGAGTTTCTTTGTTATGCTCTTGGATACATGCCAGAAGTCATGGTATTGCCGAGTCTCTGGCTCTGATTCACGGATCCATTTTGCTATGCTTCTGTGTCTATCACTTATGAAGGAGTGTATCTTCAACCCAACATTCTTTAGGAACTCAAAACATCTCTTTGCACCAAATAACTCCATGGCATTGGAACTCCCAGCTTGATTGGCCTGACAATGGAATATGGTATTCAAAGACTTCAAAGTTGTACTTAGTACTAGTACTGAATATCTCCCATCACTAACTGCATAAATAATACTGTATACAATACATACAGTATGTATTTTGTTTACATAACATCCTCTATTGCTTGAGAAAATTTTAAGTTTTTCTTGTTCAAAATTTCCCACTTATCACACATACTGTAAACTCATGTCAAATTGAGAAAAGATTGTTTTACAAATTCTCAAGAATTATGAAAGAACCATTGTCACCCCAGGGTTCTTTTTGCACCATGGGGAGGAGAAACATAACCACAACTTACTTGTAAAGAGGGAAGAAGCAATTGCAGCATCCCTGCAAAGGACCCTGGGTGACAATCAATCTTTGATAATTCTTGAAAACCCTTGCAATTTTCATATCTTTCAAGATCTGGTCCTCCCCAATTTGATGTGCACAGTACATATGAGCTGCATTCTTTTCTGATAGGTATATTTGCCACTCCTCATTTTCTGACCTAAAAGTATTGAAAAATCTATACTCACCTGTACAATTTCAAAGTGGACAATTTTTGAGATGGAGTTGCAGAACATTGTATAAGCGCCATATTTTGCATTGTGCCCCATTGAATCAAAACGTCCATCTCCTGACCACTGGACATCCTGCAGATCCTTCACTTTTTCGATCAGTGATTTGCGGTGTTTGTTCCATTGCAACAGCACAGAGGGAAATAGAAACTTTCTTTGATGAAGAAAAAAAGTACGCACTGATATAGCCAATAATCCCATGTGTTTGAACATCAGGAAAACTTGACTTATGGAAACACCAGATGTCAAAATGGCTAAACTCATCATAAGATTTCCTGCAGGTACTTTTCCAAACAGCAATGGCTGACTCTTCCACTTGTACTCCTTCCTACATTGCCTGCAAGACTGGATAACTGTTGCCATTGATCCTGTTTGTCGTATTTCAACACTGGGCTTATCTGCTTTACAATGGAAACAGAACTGTTTGAATATTGCCATCAGCATACCAAAGAAGACTATGAATTTTGGCTCCTCAGTAGGCTTAGTCTCAGGATTACAGCTGAGAAAGAGAAAGAGAAAGAAGTGTAAACATTCCATTCAATAAAAAAGAATGCACTTTGAGGTTGTTATCTTTGGAAAAATTTTCTTTCAAGTAATGTAGTAAAATGTTCAGAAACAGTTCCATTTGTGCTGTATCTTATTCATAAACGACAATTTACACCCAGGAATTAAGAAAAGTCAGCATAATTATCTGATCCCTCCCTGTACACTTCCCCTTATGAATTTGGACTGTAATAGGATTATTGAGAGCGGTTAATTCCCTTATCTCACTCTGTGTTGCTTGCACCGCCATGATTTTGCTTGGATATACCTGATTATAATGTTTACTTACTCAACTCTGTTTCTTTTATTAAATTTTGCATCACTATCTGGCATTTCTTCATCTGATGAAAATTCTGTTTCTTCTTGGCTTGACCAGTCTGTATCAAGTTCTTGTTCTTCAATTTCAGTCTCGTCATGAGGTTGCTTTTCACTGATCTCTGAAAATGTTCTCTTTCTTGTTACACTGCTGTCATTGTTATCATCATCATCATCATCATCACTGTCATCATATTCAGGAGCCTGCATATAAGTTGAAATACATCACAGCTGATTTAACGTTTGTTTATACAAATCAGTGGCGGATTTAGGGGGCAAGTGGGGGTAATTGCTCCTACAAGATAAAAATTCAGCTTGGCGCCCCTTTTTCCGCGAGAAAAGCGCCCCTCATCCTGAGCCTGATGTTGGGGGAAACATATAAATCAAGGTGTTATTTAGTAGTAAATCCAGGAATTTTCTTTAAATAATCACTTTCCATTACATTCTTGGCGCCTTCTTTGCAAGTTGCCCCCTTCAACTTTGGACTGGATCCATCCCTGATACAAATCTGGTTTTTAAGAAAATAAGATAATTTTAAGAGACTCAAGGGAAATAATGTCTGAAAATAATGAGAAACTTTTGCAAGTTAAATGCAGAGACTTTATGGCAAATATGTTGTTGAACATTTAGTTTTCTAAAATTGAAAAAGTAATTTAGAAAAAGAATCACAAATTGTCTCTGTTGGAAGGTCCATCAGCTTCTTGGGAAAATCCAGGAAGCAGCATCCCCTAGCCCCCTACCTGCTGCACTTTCTGAAACCCATATTGTGTCAAAATATCTGAATCAAAACTTACTTCCTGTTGGGCATTGGCTTTCAACTCATCCCTCCTCTTCTTCATGTTGTGAATTCTCTTTTGTAATCTGGTAATTTTGTCTTGTCGAATATTGCAACTCTCACAATTGGTTTTTTCGATTTCACGATCTTTTGCCATGTCTATTCCGCTTTGGTCCGCTTCGTTGGCACTTTCATGGTCACTGGGTTCGTTTGGCATCATGTTTTCTTCAATAGCTGGGTTGTCCAGTCTTTTCTCTCGAATCATGTTCCGAAGAATCTACGTTCAAAGATATTAAAACTATTATAGAGCAGCCTAATTCTTATTGGGGTTTGTGTGCAAGGGTATGAAGTAAATCGAAGCGACTAGCTAAAAGGAAAACTTGAAAATAATCGTTGAAATTAATCAAGGCATAAGCCTAGGCCAGAGCACAACAAGGAAGTAATTCTTACCTGTCTCTTTTCACGAGCTTGGAGGGGCACACTGTCTTGTTCTTCCCTAACATTTGCGACGTCAATCGATGGAACAGCATCTGGTTTTAAATAAACTTTAATTCCGAGCGACAATGCTATGTCTCGTCTCATGGTGTAGCTGGCATCGTCAAAATGAATTCCACACAAAACAGTTTGGTCTGACGGATTCCAGTTAGGCCGGTGCCGGCGAACGAAGCGTACCCATAGAAGATGTCGCTCCCGATCTTTTACTTTATGTGGAAAATGATGGATTGATATACCTTTCGTATGCTGACTATTTCCACAACTGACCCCGTTCGGTCCACCAGCAACACAACGTTTTCCTCCAACAGGTACGGTCGAAGCTCTCGAGCACGCGGTCGTCGCCATTACTGATTCAGCTGATTTGAATGGCTACTACTTGCTACGTCACAATCGAAGGATCAAATAATTAACCATTTCACCTCTGATTCCTATGAATCCTACACTTTGGGAGGCAATATTTTCGCAACGGAAGAAGATATTTCAATTCTGTTTTTTGGAATACTATTCCATTGACACATATTTATTGTCTTTAATGAGAACAAAGAATCAATTTTCACATTGCATAAACACTTTAAAGTGTTAATGCAACAAAAAATTTTCGAACCTCATTTTTTGGCTGTAAAAGAAACTTCAATCTTTGCTGAGCAATATGATATAAAGACAGTCAACAGGAACAAATTACATTGTTTTAAAAAAGTCTGCCAAAGTTGTGAAGTAAGGGCGAATTTCTCTTATCGTGTGTGACCTATGAAGTAGAAAGCATTCAATTTGATCATTGCATTGCGCAACAACAACAAAGCGCACTCCGGTCAGACACTTGTTGTAAGAAATAGTAATAAGATGAACAAAAAGAAATAAGGGGTATTACCAACCTGTTGTTTCTCCAGATCTGTTCTCGTAACCTCGTTACGGTGTCAATGGTGTTATTTAAGTCTGAAGTGGGAGGTTAATGGCGAAGCATCACTTACAGAAGGATTCTTAGTTTTTCTTGGCTTATTTATTAAATTTGGTTGTGACAAGGATATCTTTGATATTTTTGTGTCGTCGCAAAGCAAGGAACGGCTCATTAGGCCATATGGCTGATAGGGTGGGGTCTTCACGAATATAGTGCCAGTGCTCTTTGATAATTTTACCGATTTGGGAAGTAGTTGGGTCGTATGCACAGTGTGCCCAGATCTCCGATTTCGAGAATAAATTCATAGTGCAAGAAAGAAAACTGATAAAAATATGGCTGAGGGCTTGTTAGAAAGGTTTTCTAAAGGAGGACATGACATGAAGGATATCTTACAATTTTCGAAATAGGGGGGTGCTGGGGCAAATTTCCTTATTTGGGCGATTTTGACAAAATAGCACTGTATTGAATTTACTGCTGGTGTTTTCAGAAAAGGTTTCAAGAGTGCATCAGGAATCAGCAATGGTAAAGACAACGAGCTTAAGTGAAATAACTACTATTTACGATGTCTGGGACCCAATATTCCCATGGGAATATGCAGTGGCTTCATGTCCATCTTTCTGTACTAGATTTCTTTATTTTCCAAAAATGTATTCTTTATTACGTAAAGTTTTCTAAGACTAGGGTGTTTCACTATAACCATTTCAATATAAATCTCAAGGAATAAAGAAAAACTTGTGAACTGGTTTGTATGAAGTCGAGTTGTTTACTAACAAGAACTGAGTTGTTTTCGACAAAAAAGTGAGGTTTTATTTGTTTACTGCAAATAATTACCATATTTCTTGCACCTTTCCTTTAATGTAATTAGTAAATTTGAAAATTTAATATTAGTTGCAAAATATGCAGGAGAAAAATAGCTTCCTTGGATGGCAAAATCAATTGCGAAGTGGAGTTAGAATCCATTAGAAAGCTGGAGCAAACATGTAAGGTCATTTCAAAGTGGGCAATGTGCACAGGCAGGGCAAACTTCAGTAAAAAAGAACATTCATGGCATATTCCAGCATGTGCTTATCGTGTCAAATCCCTACGTTGCCTCAAAACGACCATGTCCATGTCGTTTAGTGTGTGGAGAAGTAGGAGATGACGCAAAAAAACGTGCACCACAATTTCGAGATTGAAGAGATGAAGACAGCATCAATGTACATGTGAATGGTTTCCCCTAAAATGCATACAGTGTTTGTTATGCAATACTGTTGATGGAAGAATGCAATATCGAAATTCATAATATGGTGATAAGCTCTTATTATTCTATTTTTGAAAAAACTTCGCACTTTACTTCCCCCCTTCCGCTCCTTTGACCCCCTGCCCATCAACCTCCTTTTTCAAATTTGAGTTTGGGATGAGCTAAGACTGGTATTATATTGAGGAAAGCATCATCATATTAAACGAGATATTTTCCTACAGGTAGTGCAACATAAATAGAACATATGAGAGCAAGAACGTTTATAATTTTGACGCCGGAAGCACCGTCTTGAAACCATTCCCCACCCTTTGCCCTTATCCCCCCTTAAGCGAAATTAGCATTTTCTACTCCCTCGAAGTGCATGCAATAACAAGGAAGCAACGGCATATCCCCGCAATGACCCGCATTTTTTGAAATCTATAAAACGTAACAAGATGTCACAGACGGCGACAAGGGAAATAAAAACTCTTTGTGTCACAAGTTTGCTCCCAAAATTGAAATCATTTCATTGCCAATATCAAATTCTATCGATGATAGTTAGAAAGCTTATTTCCCCAGCTTTTGAATAAGCCTATTGCAATCGCTGTAACTTTAGGGGAAGCGAATCAATGATTAAATGTTTGATGCATACTATTTGAGACAAAAAGCTGCTTGAAGAATTCGTTCAGTTAAGTTTTGTGAAACTTGCAACTTTGAAGTGCTGTATCTCTGGAACTGATGGATATTTTGAAGTCTGGTTTTTTGCACCTTTTAGTACAGGGTACGGGGGGGGGGGGGGGGTACTTGACCTAAATTTGTACGGGGGTGTGCCCATGCAAAAAAATTGTTTTCCCCTGCTCCAGAATTTTTCGCTCAAAATGATAACCTGTTCTAGAAAAATGTCGTGAAAAGTATACTCCAAAACATGAAATTTGACCGAAAAACGACCCGATCTAAGAAAATATTCCTTTTTCACATGTTTTGACAACCTGCTCTAGAAAAATTGCCTCATTTTGATTTTGATACCCTGTGCTAGAAAAAATTGGTGAAAACGATACCCTTGAAAACGGCTCATCCCCGTGCGACAAATATACTAAGTACCCCCCTTGGGGGTGCGAAAGTTGCGTAACGGGACTCAGTTGGTATAGTGGCCTTACTTACGTTAGTGGCTTCTTGCTTTAGTCGTTGAGTAGATTTAGTTTCGTTTCTTGGCTTAGTGGACGTGGTTATAGCTTGATGCTGTTTGCTTTGCTTTTATCTTTGTTACCGATGGCAGCCCCTCAGTTATAATAACTGATTTTTAGGAGGCTATGCTAAAAACTTAAAATAACTAATAATGTACATGTACATTGTTAATTTGGTAAATTACAATTGGTCGTTTGATGATGCATTTTTGCAACTCTTTTTTTAATGCTTTCAGGGTGGGGAAATTTCTAACTTCAGCGCCTTTTGTGGCGTTAGTTGCCTTATTGGCCTCAGTTGCTTTAGTGGACTAACTTACGTTAGGTGTTGTCTTCGTTCAGTTGTGAAGTTGGTTTTGTGTTCTTTCTTTCCTTAGTGGACTTAGTTGCCTCAGCACCTTTAGTTGTGTTAGTTGTCGTATTGGCCTTGCTTTGATGACATTACGTACGTTCAATGATATAGTGGCGCTTTCGGTTATATTATTGTATACGTTACGTAGGGTGAATGTTGTGGTTGCCTTATTTGCTGTAATTGCTTTACTTGGCCCAAGCAGCTTGTTAAAAAAGTTATAGGGAAATTAGTTGGGTATTGCCCCAGTAGCCTTTGTTGTACAGTCTTGTTTGTTGAACAGTCTTGGGCCTGAGATCAGAAATACTTCAACCCTGAGATCGTTTAAAAAGAAGGTGCAACCATGAATTTCACTCACCAGTTCTTTTCTGTTTTCTTTCGTTTATTTAGCACAAATTGTAATTAGTTTAGGTTTAGGTTTTATAGCAAATTTCGTTCTATTGTAGATTAGTAGTTATTTGTAAGTCTTTAGCATGGCCCCCTGTAAATCAATTATTTTTATTGAGGGGCTACCATGGGTAAGAAAGATAAAATCAACCAATCAAATCAATAAAATCAATCATGTTGCCTTAGGTGACCCTAATCCGTATGGGTTTTTTGAGCTACCATTTATGGGGGGGGGGGGTTGCCCTTCTATGAAAACTGCCTTAGAGTCACCAGAATTCAATAGAACTTGGTTCAATTACAGAGCAAGTAGTTTGTAGCATGTAGTGCAATTTGGGTATGGCTGCCACGTCTTATGTGGTCACAGTGACATAATGAAGTTGAAAATCAGTAAAAATTAGGCGTTTAAAGTTAAATTTGTGGTTGTTGGTTAAATTTATCAACATAGCTGATGGGAAAATATCATTTTATTGAAAATGACGATTTTGGAGTGATATTTTGAGCGAAATTAGCCAATTCTGATGACGTAGTTTGTGCCACTGCTTTCTCTATGTAAAAATAGAGAGAAAGTGGCTGCAAAATGGTGGTAACCTATAACAAACGTATCAATAGAGCTCACTGAATTGGAAAAGTTTGAGAAAATTGAAAAAATTTACGAATTAGGCGAAAATGGGAACCAAAATGACATCATAATAAAAAAATGCCGACATCGGCAAATTCTAGAAATTCTGGCATCAAACGAAAGCTCTTATTTGCAGATTCATGTGCTATGTGATGCTCCATAATTCAAGGAAATCTTTCCATGGAAATCATGGAAAACAATGATCTTGCTGCTACCTGCTTCCAAGTATGGGCATATCACGTGACTTGTGTGAGCTCTATTGTTTAAACATTTTTCTGTCAAAATGTAACTAATCAATAATTAGCAAAAGTCAGGGAGGTTGGGGTGACATAGCTGATTTCGTTTAACAACGTGGCAAGTAAAACTTGGAAGGGGGTTGAAAAGCCCGGCTCACATATGGATTAGTTTCAAGATAGCTGGCTTACTTGCTTGCTCGATTCCTTTAGTTATGTATCATTTACGTTTTTCTTAGTTAGTTAGTTAGCTACGTTGTTACAGTAGCATTTGCTGCGTTAGCTGCTCTTGCTGGTGCTGCTGTCTTACTTGCGCTGGTTGCCTTAGTAACGTTAGCTTCGTTTTTGATTACAAAGTCCACTTTGTAATCTAAGAAGGGGCTTCGATGTCAGTCAGTGAGAAAGAAAGAAAGAAAGAAAGAAAGTAAGTAAGTAAGTAACCCACTTCCGTCACGCTCGTTAAAGCAATTGATTAACGTTTTATCTCAGCTAAATGGCACTGAAATAAAGAAAGCGCACATAAAGCGCATACAAGACAGAAGTTTCCCGCGATCCTATAGGAACATTTGACGTCGGCTTATTTCATGTTAGACAGATTTGACACCTTAAGATGGATAAATCACCATGATATTTACCCTGACGCAACAACAAATTTACCCAGAATTGGCACGTTCTTGACTTCATTAGCAGCTCAATTATGTCAAAACAATCGTTTTCTAGAAGGAACGAATCATTAGCCTTATTGATAGTACTCATTATGCAAATAAGTCAACTTTAGAGGATGATGTAACCGGTGGCCTGCACAGAGGCTAGCATTCGCAGCATCACCGAAGGTAGAAGGATCCCCCTCCTACACAGCTACAGAAAGTTGCAGAATCCCAGCAAACAATGGCGCCATTGACAGGGGGAAGGCACGAGATCACACTGAACCAAACCATCTTCATGCATATCATTCTGCACAGAGGTTATCTTCGTGATTGCTTGTCTCAAATTAGATGCCCGCGAATAGCAACAATTTGAAACGTTCTGTTGGGTTCTGCATAAGTAATTTTGCGTTATCGTAAATCTCACATGACATCTCATTTGACACAAATGCACCTATAGTTTTGTGCACGAACTAAGCAAACTAGGGGTAATGACTTTGATTTTTGCGTATCATTCTCGTTTGACATAAAGACCAAAATATTGCCTTTGATGCGGTTCTTTTTCTTATACAATGCGCTTGATTTTCCATTGAAGGCGACTTTAGCAGCAACACTCATCCCTCTGACTGTAGCTAAAAACAGCATCTACGATCATTTGGGGTTATGAAGAAATCAATATTCAAATATTCTTATGCTTGTTTAGCTCAGGACAGACTTTGTAATCATCCAAAAGGATCTTATGTTTATGTTTGAAGAATGAAAACATTATGGAGGGGCTTTTCTCCAACCGGAAGGAATACACCTATATAGACATATAGACATATAGATAGGTATAGTACCAGGAATCAGGAATGTTGTAACAATAGGCATTATTTATGAAGATAATCGAAACAATCAGCGAAGCATTTGAGATATTTATAGGCATTGTTAATGTGTACAATGAAAACAATTCAGAGATCTTTTGGGCTAACAATCAAATTTGGCGTAGTTGCCAACTGACATTTCCTCGTTAAGGCTAATTACTTCTTGCTCCTAACATTAATCGAGCTGCCAACTCGTTACAAGGCAATTTTCAAAATTTGACCTCTTTGACCTGGCACACTGCCCTTACTGTTTGAAATCTTCGATATAGATAGCTGTTGCCAAGGGAGCCAACAAACCCATATAATACTATCAAGAAACAAGTGTGGCACTGTTATAGTGGCAGCTCTTGTCAGGATAAAGTAAACAATTTGCCAATACAATATTAACGGCCATCCTTCAGTTTTTATCAGAGCAGTAGGAAGCATCTTAAACTTGGAGGGGCATGGCAATTTAAGGGCACTTTTTTCATAAGAAGGGCATTTTAATATACATCAGATTTTCGACGGGAAAAATGTTACATATAGGAGAAAATAGTATGAATGCTGATAGATATACGATTTCCTTCGCAATGAAACAAAATGAGAAGCAAACATAGCCAAATCAAGACGTAAATACTAACATAATTAAACTACTTTCTGTCCGCATTAGTCTTTTAAGAGGGGCACATTATGAGACAAAAATTACACCTTTTGGTTTGTTGCAAAATCTTGGGGAGCACGTGCCCCCTGTGTCCCACTAGTTTCTACGTCTCTGGACTCCCGCTACATCTAATGTAATAGATCTGATGCATATAACGAAATCTGATCTGCTTCATCAAGTGGGCTCGTTATTAGGCTACATCCATTTCGATATGAACTAAATCACGCATTGCAATTGCAAATAGATATTCTATTACTTTGAGGCAAGCTATGTGCATGATCTCATTCTTCAAACATGGCTAATGGGGGCCTTTAATTTGTTTTTTTAGCAGGTCAGTAAGTGTTGAATCTTCCTATGCAAGGTAGCTTTTGAAATAATGATCAGGGGAATGTGCTGCATGTCATCAGGGGGTGAATTTAGGGGAAGTTGGCAAGGTGCCAAGTGACGTCACAGAACTTGGCAAGGTGCCAAGTCACATACTGAAAACCTGGCATTGTGGCAAGTCATGTGCCTACATTGGCAACTTGCCAAGTAAGTCACATGACATGGGGGCTAGGCACGTGACTCCCCCCAGCAACTAAAAGTATCATTACCCCCACATCTTCGTCAGTAACTATGTTATAAGCCCCTCACTTGGTGTCATCCCGGTATGTTTTGTATACTCTTAGGAAGAGCACAATTGTAAAGGAGAAGGTATCACGTGATATGGGTGTGGTCACGTGACAACCCCCTATAGTTGGTAACAATCGCTGGCATCGATCATGCACCCCACCACCCTACAACCTCGTCAATACTTACTGCGGGATGATGAAACCCTTTAGAGTGCCGTTGTGAAGGAGGATACCGCTGGCAGAGGCCTGCGAGCCACTGCGAAGGTGAATGTGCATGTGACGTTCGATGTGACGTCTTTGGTTGTTTACCATCGACCACAAAGTGATTTGTTCGTTGATGGCCCTTAATAGCACCATCAAGTGTCGTTAGTAACAATCGGCTAACAATCGGCTAACAATCGGCTGTCACTCAGAAAACAATAACCTGCTGAAGAAGGTTGCCAACAATTTTCCCCCGCTGATACCCCAGCTGCAGGAGGTTACCCCAAAATATGGACATCCTCATGCACACATAGATTTTCCTGTCGATTTTTGGAGATGAAGAGCGAGCTTCCAGGACACGGGAGAGGTCTGGAATAAGTGCGGCAGACAGACAAATTCAGCGTTTGATCTGACCGTCTCAGCGAGTAGTAATATAGATCCAGATTACCATCAGACGCTTCGTTACTATTCAATAAGTTCCCTCCATAGAATAAGATTAAGCCCCCTTCAAATAAGACAGATACCTGGAAGTCTTTTCTCTGATCGTATCTTGGATGCTTCTTCAATGCTCCTCGTCGATTTCCACTTCAGTATTTGATTCAGAAAGATGAGCAGTTTCTTTGTTGTTGAGGATTTGTGAACTGCGGCAGAAGTGGCCTTCGCTGATGTAGTAGCAGTTACACGTTGATTATTTGCTAAGATGTCCGGTTGATGATCGGTTATGTAATGGAAGGGGTGCTTAATTAAAGTGATTTGCAATAAGGATGTCAAATGGGCTAATAATGGTCAGTACTACGTCGTTGCCAAGTTTCAATGATTTCCCATTAGTCTACGGCTATTTATAGAGGGAGTGGGGTGGGAAACACTATGTTAAGGTTACTGTAACCGTTCAGGCGGCGATTAAGAAACTCCGTTTACCACGGCCGTTCGTCAAAATATACCAAACAAACTTATGCATCATTCGACGCAGAATTAAACGTAGAATATCATGAAAATTTATTCAGTTGATTCAATAAAAGCGCGAATGATTTGTTCGAGATTTTAGGCAAAATCGACCACCCTTGGGAAAAAATCTTTGTGTACCCCAATGATAATCGTTGGACCACGACTTTCTATTTACCAAAGACTTAAGGCCCTGAACTGCAAAACCGTGTCACGAATTTTTGATAAAAGGTATTGCCTTGAAATGATATCATTTTAAATAAATGTAAATGTCTTAAATGTCTTTTTTAACTTTCAGACCCTTGTAAAAATCGGACCAGTGGATCTATCACAAATCGCTGACACGGTTTCGTAGTTATATGCATTGTGACTCTGTGTGCCAAGTTTCAAGCGATTCGATTGGCCTGTTGGGTACACAAAGATTTTTTATTACCCACCAGTACTCGGGAATCCTGTTTCGAGAAATCAGGCTTTTATCAAAATGAAACAAAAATTGCGGGAAATACGATTATGCATGAAAGGTCAAGCAATTAGGCTTAAGCGTGGTATTGGTAAAGCATTATGTCAATAACACAGCAGCACGGGATGTCATGAACATAGCTGCAAGGTCAAGTGAGTTTACTTTAATCCGCTTATGTATATTCCCGCAATTTTTGAGAAACAGGATTGCTCCTTTTAAAATGCTCAAATTTCCAAGTAATTGTGACTATTTCTGGAAGTGAGTTGGTATAAACAGTCCTCAAATACTTATACCATCAGATTATGACAAAAACGAAAAATCGAAAATTTGTCGTCTGAACAGTTACAGTAACCTTAAGTTAAAGTCAATCAGGTTAAGTGAAAAAAGCGCCAGTAGCCTTTGCTGCGTAAGCTGTCTTTGCTAAGGTAGCTGGGTAACTTGCCTCCTCGATTTCTTAGTTGTATTATTTGCGTTGTTCTTAGTTGCTTCGGTTGTCTTTTAGCAGCTCAGTAAGTGTTGAATCTCTCTATGCAAGGTAGGTTTTGAAATAATCACAAGGGAAATAAGCTCCATGTGATGCGGACGTGAATTTGGGGGAAGTTGGCAATGTGCCAAGTGACGTCATCGAAGTTGGCGAAGTGCCAAGACAGATGTTGGTAACCTGGCACGGTGCCAAGTCACGTGGCCTATATTGGCAACCTGCCAGGTAAGGTCGCGTGACATGGGGGCTAGGCACGTGATTGCCCCCAACAACTGAAAGTATTTCCCCACATGCATTAAGCATTTTTACCCCACATACATTGAGCATTTTCGTAAAGAAGCCCCTTATGTTTTTAGAAAGAGCACCATTGTGCAGGAGAAGATATCACGTGATATGGGTGTGGTCACGTGACTGCCCCCAATTAGTGGTTTCAATTTTTTTCAATTTTTCAATTTATTAAGGAGGGAGGCCCTTCACCCTAGTGGCTGATTTTCAAGGGGCCCTCCACATAAAAACTTACAATAAAAATTGGCTAAAAACATCTAAAAACTACTTACAATGAATATATACAACTAAACCAAAAAACCTAATTAATAAAAGTAAAAGAAATGAGCATAAAACCGATAGACTGGGAAACCTCTCCAACGATCCAGCAACCAGAGCAGCCCCCGTCCCCACGTCCGACCCCGCCAAATCGACAACGGAGATCCCAAAAACAGATCTCCGTCGCCGATCCAGCAGCAATCAAGCACAGAAACCGCGGGCCGCGGCTAGCCACCCGACCGCAAGAGAAGCCCCCCAGCCTATCATATATTCTGCTTGAACACATTAATGGAGGGTGCCTGTTTAGTCTCAGCTGAGAGGCTGTTCCACAGTTTTGCACCTCGATATGAGAAACATTTCTGCCCATTTGCGGATGTTTTCTTTGGTAATCTCAAATCTGTTTTCGTATTTCGAAGGCTGCGAGAGCTGCAGGCGGAGTTTCTTGTGAAAAGATCGCTCATGTACTGTGGAGCAAGCCCATTAATAGACTTGTAGACCATCAGTCTAGAATCCTGGTCGATAAGCTCGCGAACGGTTTTCCAACCAAGACTCCCGATGAGTGGCCTACTTGGAGCATCAAAGCTGCTGTTCGTTACAATTCTGGCAGCTCTGTTTTGAAGCCTTTGGAGCTGATCAATATCAGTTGTGCCACAACAACCCCATACAGAGCAGCAGTATCGAAAATGGGGCTCAACAATACTCGAGTACAACGTTTTCAAAGAAGCAATTGGGAGAATATTCTTTGCATGTTTTAAAAATCCGGTGGCTCTCGATAATAATCGTTGATATAATAATCGTTGGTAATAATAATAATAATCGGTGGTAATAATCGTTGGCACAGATCATGCAACCCACCACCCTAAGTCACGTGGCCTATATTAGCAAATTGCCAGGTAAGGTCACGTGACATGGGGGCTAGGCACGTGACTGCCCCCAACAACTGAAAATATTACCCCACATGCATTAAGCATTTTTACCCCACATGCATTGAACATTTTCATAAAGAAGCCCCGTATATTCTTAGAAAGAGCACCATTGTGCAGGAGATGTCACGCGATATGGATGTGGTCACGTGACTGTCCCCACTTGGTGGTAATAATCGCTGGCACAGATCATGCACCCCACCACCCTACGAGCGCGTGGTACTGCAAGATGAAGCCTTAGAAAGCACCGTTGTGAAGGAGGATACCGCTGGCCTGCCCGCCACTGCGGAGGCGAATGTGCATGTTGTGACGTGTTGTGACGTCTTTGGTTGTTTACCATCGAGCACTGAGTGGATTGTTCGTTGATAGCCCTTGATAGCACCATCAAGTGTCGTTAGTAACAATCGGCAGTCACTCAAAAAACAATCACCTGCTGAAGAAGGCTGCCAACAAATTTCCCCCGCTGATACCCCAGCAGCAGGAGGTCACCCCAAAACATGGAGTCATTTGTACACACATAGATTTTCCCCTCGATTTTTGGAGACGAAGAGCGAGCTTCCAGGGCACGGGAGAGCTGACATCTCGGCGCCACAAACAGACAAATTCAGCGTTTGATCTGACCGTCTCAGCGAGTAGTAATATAGACTAGGAAGCCGAACCCGCGCTGCGCGCGGGTTCGGAGTTCCTAGCTCCTGCGGAGGGCTTGGGCGCCTCCGGCGGCCACTGTCGCGCTTCGCGCGCCATATTATCAGTACTTTCAGTGTTATTTTTGTCGTTGGTGTGGTTTCTTTATACTTGCTCTTGTTATCCTTCATTGTTCTAGTTACCTTAGCTGATGTAGTTGCATTGGTAGCTGAAGTGAGAATAGTTGTAGCAGTTCTTGGGGTTCCTGGAGTGTGTTAGCAGTAGGCCTTAATTAGTAATCGGCCTTAATTAGTAGTAGGGCTTCTTAGTAGGCCTTGTTAGTAGGCGTTAATTAGCTGTCGTAGACCTTAATTAACTGTAATTGTAGCTATTTATTTTCTAGCCTACTTTAAATAGATAGAATAAAAAAATAATAAAAAAAATAACGATGTCTATAGTTATTGCAGTTAATATTATTCTCTCCTTTTTTCATTAATTCACATTTGTTGTTATTGTTTTCTAGCTATCTCCTTGACTTTAGTGGCGTTAGTAGCCCAAGGGCGGGGTGGGGGAGCGGTAGATTGCATTTAATTTAATCCATAATTTTTTAAAGAAAGATCCATAAGAATTCCCTAGAAACCCCATTGTTTTATAGAGTCCAGGAGGCTTTTTGGGAAGAGAGACAGAGCCCATGGATTCTTTAGGCAGCTTTTTTTGTTTCGGTAGGGTTGATTTATTTGCCTGGTATTTGTTCACTTAGGTGTTTTTTTTTGTGGCGTTAGTAGCCTTCGTTGTTGGAGAAATTAGTTGTTGCGTTTAAGATGATTCTCTTCCTTTTCATTAATTCACATTTTTTGTTATTGTTTTCTAGCTATCCTCTTGACTTTAATGGCGTTAGTAGCCCAAGGGCGGAGTGGGGAGCGGTAGTTTGCATTTGATTTAATCCATAATATTTTAAAGGAAAATCCATAAAAATTCCCTACAAAGCCCATTGTTTTCAAGAGTCCCGTAGGTATTTTGGAAAGAGAGATAGACCCCTTGGCTTCCTCAGGCGGCTTTGTGTCAGTAGGGTTGATTTAGTTGCCTGGTATTTGTTCACGTAGGTGTTTGTTTCTTTTGTGGTGTTAGCAGCCTTCGTTGTTTGCCTTTCCTTTAGTGTATGCGCTATTTGTTTGGTAGAAATGATGTAGTTGTAATTCTTTGCTTAGCGGCCATATTAGCTTTCTGCCGTTATTGACGGTACCATTGTTGTTGTGGCAGCGTTGTTCATTTGGTTGCCCAAGTAGCGTTTGTTGCGTTGACCCATTGATTAAATGAAGTAGCTCTTCTTGCCTCATTGCCGTAAGTTGCAGTTGCATTTCGTGACGTAGTGATTATCGTGACCGCTTCGGTAGATCTCCAGTCTCCCTACACGTAGAGCTTTATTCGAGTCAGTAGAGTTGATTTAGATTCCTTCATTGCCCTAGTTTTCTTTCTTTCTTATGTGGCGTTGGTAGCGTTTGTTGTGGGAGAAATTAGTAGTTAACTTCGTTTCGGTGTGTGCGTTATTTGTTTAGTAGAGAAGATGTAGTCGTAATTGTTGCCATAGTGGCCATTGTAGCTTTTGTGCCCTTAGTTGCCTTCCTTGCGTTATTAGTGTTAGTTGTGCAAGGTAAACCTCGCTGTTGTGGTTGCGTTAGTTGTTCAAGTTCCTCCCAGTAGCTTTAACTCCGTCCATTAATGTAGTTGCTCTTCTTGGGTAATTTCCCTTAGTTGCATTTGCTGACGTTGTTGTTATTTTAGAACGTTTCCGTAGATCTCAGCCTCCCTTGTGGAAGATAAGATCAGGTAGGAAGACTGCAAGAGTTATACTCAGCCCTTCGAGGAAAGTTTTATGGCAACAGTGGAAGAAATGGACTGCTCATGCGCAGGGGCATTTGTGGGGGGAAGTTGGCACATTGCCAAATGACGTCACATAATTTGGCAAAGTGCCAAGTCACATGACCGGAAATTGGCACCGTGCCAAGTCAAATGACCAATTTTGGAACTATGCCAAGTAAGTCACGTGACATGGGGGCAGACACGTGACTGCCCCCAACTAAAGTGAGATTGTGTGACTGCCCTGACAGTGTAGCCCCCTTTTGAATGGGATAGGTCATTTGAAATTAGCCAATAAGAGTCGGCTGTTATGTTTAGTAAGTTCAGTATGGAGTTTGTACCAATTGAAATTAGCCAATGGCAATCTGCCTATGCTAGATGGGCTGGGTCATTTGAAATTAGCCAATAACAGTCAGCTTTCATCTTTAGTAGCTTCACTATGGGGTGTGTACCAATTGAAATTAGCCAATGGCAATCTGCATATGCTAGATCTGTTAGGTCATTTGAAATTAGCCAATAGCAGTCGGCTTTCATCTTTAGTAGCTTCATTATGGGTTTTGTACCAATTGAAATTAGCCAATGGCAATATGCATATGCTAGATCTGTTAGGTCATTTGAAATTAGCCAATAAGAGTCGGCTATTATGTTCAGTAAGTTCAGTATGGAGTCCGTACCAATTGAAATTAGCCAATGGCAATCTTCCTATGCTAGATGGGTTGGGTCATTTGAAATTAGCCAATAAGAGTCGGCTTTCGCCTTTAGTAGCTTCACTATGGAGTCTGTACCAATCCAAATTAGCCAATGGCAATCTGCATATGGTGGAGGGGCTAGGTTATGTGAAAATAGCCAACAGGAAGTACCTTTTGTCTTTGCTGGAGAAGTGCTGAATGCTGCGCACAATGACCTCTGTGCAGGTTAACGTATTCATTATGAATTGAAGTAATGAGCAACTAATGATGTGATCGTTCTTACAAACGATTGTTTCCCGGAGAAGTGGCTTCCTAATGATCTTTGCACGATTAACTTCCTACCTAATGATCTTGGCACGATAAAATTACCTGTATAACAGTTGCGACATAAGATTTGTTCGTGCAGATGATCTGCAGTTGACCGCTGAATGTTAGGATAGTGATTCGTGAAGTTGAAATATCTACAGGAGTGTTTGTTTGGGGAGTAATTCTTGGAAGATAGCGATTATAAAACCTAAATTGTATGAAATTACCTTGGGGAAATAAACGTGAATGGAATTCAAGGGAAGTTTCAGAAATCAAGAGCATGAAAGTGAAACGTAAGTAGGCCTATGTTTTTGCTGGAGCAGGAAGAAAGCTGGAGTTATATGCTACTTGCGTATTTTTCATGAGAGAACAGTTTTACTTCTTGCTTCATATAGGAATAGGCCTATGTACTTCGTGTTGACTTCCATGCTGACTGAAAACGTAGAAAGTTGCAAAGTCACATGATAGGAACTGGGGGGTAGTGCCGAGTCACATGACTAATTTTGGCAACTTGCCAAGTGAGTCACGTGACATGGGGTGCCATCACGTGACTGCCCCCAGTCAGTTTTCCCATTGTTTCTGTGGAGGTGTGCCCCACCCTCTACGGAGGAGGACCTGAGCCCCTGCGAAGTTCATTGCGTGACGTCGGTGTTACGTAGCCCCTAGGTTGTTGACAATCCAGAATTGTTTTCTGTCGACAAACCGACTTTGTCCGTTGACGACCCTTGATGACCCCATCAAGAGTCGTTAGTGACTCACCTCGATTGTTCCGTGACGTTGAGCGTACGTCAAACTGGAAAATAGGACGGCTGCCAAAAAGTTCCCCCGCTCCTACCCCATCGGAAGTGGCTGCCCCCAACTTCTCACATAGATTCCACAAACTTAGATTTTCGGGGCGATTTTCGGAGAGGAAGAGCGGCGGCGAGGGGGCACGTGAAGGTGGAGATCCCGGCAGAGCAGACACATTAATTCGAGGACAAAAGAACAATCTTAGCCGATCGTGCACCCGTTATATATAAGAAGGTTATGTGAAAATAGCCAACAGGAAGTACCTTTTGTCTTTGGTGGATAAGTGGTGAATGCTGCGCACAATGACCTCTGTGCAGGTTAACGTATTCATTATGAATTGAAGTAATGAGCAACTAATGATGTGATCGTTGTTATAACGATTGTTTCCCGGAGAAGTGGCTTTCTAATGATCTTGGCACGATGAACTTCCTACCTAATGATGTTGGCACGATAATATTACCTGCAAAACTGTTGCGACATAAGATTTGGTCGTGCAGATGATCTGTAGTTGACCGCTGAATGTTAGGATAGTGATTCGTGAAGTTGAAATATCTACAGGAGTGTAGGTTTGGGGAGTAAATCTTCGAAGATAGCGATTATGAAATTTAAATTGGATGAAATTACCTTGGGGGAAATAAAAGTGAAGGGAATTCAACGGAAGTTTCAGAAAGCAACAGGATGGAAGTGAAACGTAAGTAGGCCTATGTTTTCGCTGGAGCAGGAAGAAAGCTGGAGTTATTTGCTACTTGCGTATTTTTCATGACGGAACAGTTTTACTTCTTGCTTCAGATGGGAATAGGCCTAACTATACTCGTTGTTGACTTCCATATTGAGCTCACTGCAAAACGTAGGGACTTGCAAAGTCACATGATAGGAATTGGGGGGTTGTGCCGAGTCACATGATCAATTTTGGCAACGTGCCAAATGAGTCACGTGACATGGGGTGCCATCACGTGACTGCCCCCAGTCAGTCTTCCCATTGTTTTTGTGGAGGTGAGCCCCACCTGTTGTGGAGGAGGACATGAGCCCCTGTGCAGTTCCATTGCGTGACGTCGGTGTTACGTAGCCCCTAGGTTGTTGACAATCCTGCATTGTTTGCTGTTGACAAACCGACTTTGTCCGTTGACGAGCCTTGACGACCCCATCAATAGTCGTTAGTGACTCACCTCCATTGTTCCGTGACGTTCAACCTACGTCAAACTGGAAAATAGGACGGCTGCCAATAAGTTCCCCCGCTCCTACCCCAGCCCGAGTGGCTGCCCCCAACTTCTCACACAGATTTGGCTAACTTAGATTTTCGGGGTGATTTTTCGAGAGGAATTGCGGCCGCTAGGGGGCAGGGGAAGCAGGCGATCCGAGTGGAGCACACACACAAATTCGAGGACAAAAGAACAATCTTAGCCGATCGTGCACCCGTTAGTATATAGATATGCAATTGAAAAATATCCCTTAAAGGTTCAAAATCAAAAACTCGAAAATTAATTTTTTCCCACCCTGGGCACACTGTGGTATGGTACGATGAATGGAAGGGGCTTGGGGAGAGCATTTTCCTTTGAGTTATTGGAGAGAACGTGTTTTTGAGCCATTGTTGTGACTGTTGTAGTCAAGCATTCTTTGGTAAATGGTTCAGAATTTAGGAGAAGCGACGAAGAAATAAACCAGCTACCAACAGGAAGACTTTCAAGTGCCAAAATACAATCCTTATGAGGCTAACACCAAAACGAGGTTAATATGGGTCATAGGACCCAGCAAACAACAACATGAAACTATAAACTACAACATTTCCCCTTTTCTTAAAAGTCCTTACACATAATCTTTAAAACGTTCTGGCCTCTTTACTGTCCTCCCTGATCTGGTCTTAATGTTCACAGTAGTTTGTTCCCGTTCTGTGTCATCTTCAATAACATTGCTCTCTGTTGTTCCATTTTCTTCAATAGCATTGTTCTCTGTTTCAGGAATATCAAATATCAGATCCTCAGGAGGTGAACACTCAAATTTCTCTTTCATAGGCATCATGTGTTTGCGATTTCTTCGAATAGTAGTCCCTTTATCCGTTTCTAATACATAAGATCTATCATTCTCATGATTGTCAATGATTTTAGCTTTCCTTGACCAGTCTTTGCCATCATGCAATCTGACAGTTTGTCCTGGTTTCAGTACTGGTAGGTCTTTTGCTCTGGAATTTTATTTTTCAGCAACATTATTTCTCATGTCTCTTGAGTAGAACTTTATCTTTTTGTTGCCTACTAGAGTTGGCAGTGTTGTTCTTGGATTACGATTCATCAACAGGAATGCAGGTGAAACTGCACTATTCTTGACTGGAGTAGTGCGAAGAGCTATTAAAGCTAAATTTTGGTCTTCATTGCTGTGCATAGCTTTCTAGTGTTCTTTTCACTGTCTGAATGGTTCTCTCTACTTGTCCATTGCTCTGTGGAAAAAAAGGACTTGAAGAATCATGAAAAAAGTCCCATTCTGTAGCAAAGGTCTTGTACTCTAATGAAGCAAACTCTGGACCATTGTCTGAAAAGACAATCTTTGGTATACCTTGTCTTGAGAATATCTCCTTTGTAGCTTTAATAGCAGTGCTACTCTCTAAATTAGGTAACTTGCTCAACTCAAAAAACTTTGAGTGATAATCAATTACTATCACATAACATTTTTTCTTTAGGTGGAAACAATCTGTACCAACTTTGATCCAAGGCTCTGAGGGAATCTCATGGGATATCAAAGTTTCTCTTTGCTGACGATTTCTATAAGTCGTGCACGCATCACAATTAGAGACTAAATCAGTTATTTCATTATTCATGTGAGGCCAATAGAATACCTTTCTAGCACGTATTTTGCATTTCTCGATACCAAGATGTCCTTGATGGATCGGTGCACGCATTTCTTTCTGCATGGATGATGGGAGGATGAGCTGTTCCCCTTCTAACAGAAGGCCTCTTGAAAACGTAATGTTCTCTCTAATATTAAGATAAGGTCTTACTTCATTTGCAACAAGTTCTTCACCTCTGGCCATCCATTCATAGTATAGTTCTTCAACAACTGTAATGTGGCATCTTGGGCTGTCTCTTTCTTAAACTGGTCTAGTCTTGCATCACTTATAGGTAAATTGTTGATAACTGAGTGTACTACAAAATCAAGTTCTTTCTCTGGAATTTCAGTGGCAGAGTCATCTAGAAATGCTCGACATAATGCGTCAGCTACTATGAAATCTTTCCCATATCTGTAATTTAGAGTGGAGTCATATCTCTGGAGGCGAAGAAGGAATCTTTGTATTCTTGGTGGAGCTTTTATAATTTCTTTGGTGAAAATTGCCTTAAGAGGTTGATGGTCATTTTCAACAAAAAATTGTTGACCATATGCATATTGGTTGAACTTTTCACATGCAAAAACTACGCTCAAGCATTCCTTTTCTAGCTGACAATAATTTCTTTCTGATGAAGTCAGTGATCGAGAGGTATATGCAACAGAATACCAGTTCTTGTCAAATAATTGTTCAAGAACAGCTCTAAGTCCATCTTTGCTAGCATCTGAGGTGACTCTAATTGGGAGGTTAGGATCAAAGAACTTTAATACTGGACTTTCAGTCACTAATCTCTTTAGTTCATTGAAGGAATTTCTTTGTGGCTTATCAAAAACCCATTCTATGTCATTCTCTAATAGACTTCTCAGTGGAGCAGAAACTGATGCAAGATTTGGCAAAAACTTTCCTAGGTAGTTTATCATGCCTAAGAATCTTTGCAGCTCTGTTTTGTTTGTAGGCTCGGGCATCTTCACAATAGCAGCAATTTTATTTGGATCAGGCTTAACACCTGCTTCTGACAAGTTGTGACCAAGGTATGACACCTCTGTTACTTCAAACTTGCACTTTGACAAATTTAACTTCACCCCTGACTTTTGTACTCTGTACTAAACTTCTTTGAGTGATTGGTGTAACTCCTCTCTGGTGTTTCCCCAAACAATGATATCATCCTGAAGATTAGCTGCTTTCTCAATACCCTCAATAACTTGACTGATGTGCTGTTGGCAGATTTCCGAAGCAGAGTGAATTCCAAAGGGTAGTCTAAGAACTTTATACCTTCCAAAAGGTGTATTGAAAGTGAGAAGCTTGCTGCTTTCTTCATCAATCTTGATTTGCCAGTATGCATTTGACATATCTAATTTAGCAAAATACTTTGCACCTGACATTTGTGCAAAGAGTTCCTCAGCAAAAGGGAGTTGAAAATGTTGTCTCATTTATGGCTTTGTTGAGATCCCTGGAATCTATGCAAATACGTAATTTCCCATTGGCTTTATGGACAATAACTAAACTGTTCACCCAGTCAGTAGGCTCTGTCACTTTTTCAATAATTCCAAGTTTTTCCATACGACTGAGCTCTTCTCTGAGTTGGGGCTTCAGGGCATATGGGATTTTGCGAGGTGGATGAATAGCTGGTGTAACGTCAGGCTTCAACTCTATGTGGTGCGTTTGAGGGAAAGTGCCTATGTCCCCAAAACAATCACAGAATTGTAATAAATCATCTGGAATATCTTTGGCATTGATTTCCATGATTCTCTTTATCAAGCCAAGATTTTCACTTGTGGTAAGGCCTAAGATAGGAGGAGAGTCAGTGTCAGCAACAATTAACGAAACATGAGAAATGGTGGCCTTGTTTGTTGTCTTCAAAATACATTTGCCAAGAACAGGGATAGATGATCCATTATAAGCTGTGAGCTTTACTTTTGAAGGCTTCGGGGTTGGTTTCACATTCAATTTGTTGAAAATCTTCTTTGGGAGAATGTTTACTTGTACCCCTGTGTCAATTTTATATTCAACATCAGTACCATTTGAGCACAAGTAAATGGACCAGTCAGAGCTAGATTTATTTTCTTTGTCTATTCCAACACAGTAAATATCTGTATCTTTTTCATTGTTACTGCTGTTTCCTGAAGAGGCTGTACTTTCAGCAGTGATGGTGCCAACAAAGAAGTCTTGATCAGAATCATCTGAAGACTCACATTCAACATGTTTCACTCTTTTTGTGTTGCGACAACATTTCGAAAAGTGATTGAGCTTTTGGCAAGAGTTACACTTTTTCCCATAGGCTGGGCATTTCCCACGTTCATGTGATCCTGCACAAAATTTGCAATTCTTGAAGAAATCTTTTCCTCCGTCACTACTTTTTTCACCTCTGTATTGTGGATGAACGCTCCGAGTTTTCACAATTTTATGAACTTCCTTGTCCTCTCTATTAAATTCTTTGATCTCAAGCTTGGTTTGTTCAGCAGCGTGACCAATATGAACAGCGCGTTTCAGTTCAAGGGTATCTTCCCTGAGTAGTCTCTCCCTTAAGCGATGATCTGAGCAGCCAACAATAATCATATCTCGTACGAGAGAGTAATTTAATTCACTAAATTCACATTCAGCGCTTAATTTTTTTAAATCAGTTACAAAATCATCAAATAACTGACCATCCTTTTGGCGACAAGAGAAGAATTTTTATCGGAGAAACGTAATGTTTTTTCTTGGTTGACAGTATTCAGTGAATTTTTCCAAGACAGGCTTCAGTTTTAATTTGTCATTAGCAGTTTCAAATGTAAAAGTATTGTAAACATCACGGCCTTTTTGTCCAATGCACGTCAACAAAATCGAAGTTTGTACCTTATCACTCTTAGCATCAGACTCGGTTGCTACCATTTAAAAGTGGCTATTTCTAAAAGGTGGAACGTGGAATGATGGAATGGAACGTGGAATGATGGAATAGAACGATGGAATGGAATGATGGAATAGAATGATGGAATGGAATGATGGAATGGAACGATGGAATGGAATGATGGAATGTGTTTAATGCTACATATATTCTGCATGTAGTCTATTTCACAATTTCTCACTCAAACTAAGACAACTGCATATAGTCTATTTCATATATCTCACTCAAACCCTCACCCTGACCTGCTGGTACTGAAAACAGAATTATTGTGAAGGAGACAAACTTATCTGTTAGCTCAAACATGGTAAAAGTGGTTAATTCTCCATAACGGAGATAAATTGACGTTTTTTTAGAGCATCGTCGATTTCGCAATGCAATAATTTGTGAGATGGAACAATATGTACTTTTGGTCAAGGCGGTCGAGAGGTGTATCACTCTTCAGAGAAAGAATACGAGATTAAAAAAATAGGATTTTCAGGGAATTTTCGATAGATTTTTATTGGAAAAAAAGGCTTTTGCTAAAGATGTACCAGATTTTTAGAGAGTGATATGCCCCTCGCTTTTGGTAAAATGTAACTATGCAAGGAAGGCAATTGATAGTCTACAGATTGTACTTTTACGGAACAGGATCTAATTATCGCCTTTATTTTGCTGCTGACTGAAAAGACTGAGGTTTGCATTTGCCTGGCAGGATTGCACTCTCCATCTCGGTCATTAGAACGAATGATCCTATGCAGATTTCAGTCTCCTTGTAAAATATATACAAACTGTTCGATAAACAAATTTCATGCTTTGCAGATTATTTTTCTTCATTGCTGCCGAAGGGACCTTGGGGGGCAAATGCAGCGAGAGCGCAAAAATCCCCAACTGTACAATCATAGATTATGACAGACTTTGTAATCATAGCAAATACAAGAACTATTATTGTCGAAATCGAATCAATTTTTAATCCGCGAATTTCGCAAAATCTCCCAAGCGCACAGTGACAGGCTTTGCCAGCATCCAAATGATCTTATGTTTTGTATGGCCATTTGCAGCTTTAACTTTACTGTATGACTTTAAACTGTTTTGACATTGATTTGAGTGCAAATTATATTTTTACTTGTTTTGACATGAAGGAAATGAGCGTGAAAAGATTCTAAAATGTTGCGTCTCCAAATGGGTGAAAATCGAAGCATATATACTCTTGCATTATTGCAAGTGGGTTTGAACAGGCCACGATGAATCCCACTATATTTTCGTGACCATTAAGATTGTCAAGAAGCCTTACTTCCTTTAGAAACTCTCTCTCCTGGCCGGCTGTTTCGTGTGGCTTCTTTATGGCAACAATTTCTGCTTTGCTTGCTTTCGTTCGTGCATAAACAGCGCGTAAAACGGAGCCAAAGTTGCCTGAGCCTATTCCATCCTTTATTTCAACTTCGTCCCAACTAAAGGTCGGAAATTGAGCCAAAAGACTTCGTGGATTGCTTCTTTTTATAGACGGAACTTTGAACTGAAGTGCCATGGTCAACAAAAGGCAACGAATGAGAAGCGTTTTCTTTGGTTCAACATTTATCCAAGACCTCCATAAACGCAAAGTGGGTGAATTATTATGAAAATATGGATGCTTTGGACACACTCAGACGGCTACCTAGGGTTAGGATACGGATGTCATATCATTTAACAAGGCCCCCGTGAACAGTTGTTTGCACCACCCATTCTCTAATATATGGGATGATTGCCTGCCATCGTAAGTTTTACGAAGTTGCGAAATATGTGGTTATTGAACTGATGTTTAGGGCCTGTTTATCTGAGGGAAAACACCTCACCTGCCAGAGCCGGGACTGACAAGCGAGATTCCTCCTTCCTGTAGAATCCCATTGCTTTTCCATTTTGCGTTAAAATGACAAACGCAACACCATGCAACACCACCGATATAGCGAGATATCGCCTCACCAGAGGTGGAATCTCACCTGGGTGAGGTAAATTTCTCCATGTAAACGAAACACTACCGGTATGGACTATGGTGAGGTGTATTGACTTCCTTCCTTCCTTGATTCCTATTGGTTAATTCGTTCTGATTTCACGGATGAGAGATTTACTCCACCTTGCCTCTCAACCCCGGGGCTGACAGATTAGGTGTTTTTACTCATATAAACAACCCCTTAGAAATTACTTTGATTTCGACAACAATGGCCCTTGAATTTGCTATTGGCTCCATTTTAGAATCTTTTCACGCTCATTTCCTTCATGTCAAAACAAGTAATAATATAATTTGCACTCAAATCAATGTCAAAACAGTTTAAAGTCATACAGTAAAGTTAAAGCTGCAAATGGCCATACAAAACATAAGATCATTTGGATGCTGGCAAAGCCTGTCACTGTGCGCTTGGGAGATTTTGCGAAATTCGCGGATTAAAAATTGATTCGATTTCGACAATAATAGTTCTTGTATTTGCTATGATTACAAAGTCTGTCATAATCTATGATTGTACAGTTGGGGATTTTTGCGCTCTCGCTGCATTTGCCCCCCAAGGTCCCTTCGGCAGCAATGAAGCAAAATAATCTGCAAAGCATGAAATTTGTTTATCGAACAGTTTGTATATATTTTACAAGGAGACTGAAATCTGCATAGGATCATTCGTTCTAATGACCGAGATGGAGAGTGCAATCCTGCCAGGCAAATGCAAACCTCAGTCTTTTCAGTCAGCAGCAAAATAAAGGCGATAATTAGATCCTGTTTCGTAAAAGTACGATCTGTAGACTATCAATTGCCTTCCTTGCATAGTTACATTTTACCAAAAGCGAGGGGCATATCACTCTCTAAAAATCTGGTACATCTTTAGCAAAAGCCTTTTTTTCCAATAAAAATCTATCGAAAATTCCCTGAAAATCCTATTTTTTTAATCTCGTATTCTTTCTCTGAAGAGTGATACACCTCTCGACCGCCTTGACCAAAAGTACATATTGTTCCATCTCACAAATTATTGCATTGCGAAATCGACGATGCTCTAAAAAAACGTCAATTTATCTCCGTTATGGAGAATTAACCACTTTTACCATGTTTGAGCTAACAGATAAGTTTGTCTCCTTCACAATAATTCTGTTTTCAGTACCAGCAGGTCAGTGTGAGGGTTTGAGTGAGAAATATGAAATAGACTATATGCAGTTGTCTTAGTTTGAGTGAGAAATTGTGAAATAGACTATATGCAGAATATATGTAGCATTAAACACATTCCATCATTCCATTCCATCGTTCCATTCCATCATTCCATTCCATCGTTCCATTCCATCGTTCCATTCCATCATTCCATTCCATCATTCCATTCCATCGTTCCATTCCATCATTCCATTCCATCATTCCATTCCATCGTTCCATTCCATCGTTCCATTCCATCGTTCTATTCCATCATTCCATTCCATCATTCCATTCCATCATTCCATTCCATCATTCCATTCCATCATTCCATTCCATCATTCCATTCCATCATACCATACCATCATTCCATTCCATCGTTCCATTCCATCATTCCATTCCATCATTCTATTCCATCGTTCCATTCCATCATTCCACGTTCCATTCCATCATTCCACGTTCCACCTTTTAGAAATAGCCATATAAAAGTTGAATTCTTGACGCCATTTGCGCCAGTTCTCAGCAAGATTCCCATCAAAATTTAGGCTTCCAGGTGGAGTGAACTTATCCATGATGTAAATAAACACCTGACACCATGTTGTAGTCGAGCATTCTTTGGTAAATGGTTCAGAATTTAGGAGAAGCGACGAAGAAATAAACCAGCTACCAACAGGAAGACTTTCAAGTACCAAAACACAACCTTATGATGCTAACACAAAAACGAGGTTAATATGGGTCATAGGACCCAGCAAACAACAACATGAAACTATAAACTGCAACAGTGACCTTATATAAATAAATTTGAGTTTTGTTGTATCCTCTTTAAAGTAGGTCTGTACCGAGGTCCGTCAAGCATGATTTCAGTTTTACATCATCTGTAATGACTCGTCTGTACCTAAGGGCTTGGCTGTAAATGATACCTCTTTTTGTGGAGGCAGGATGGAATGACCTTTCATGTAATAGCCCACAGTTATCTGTTGGTTTAATGTACAGTGAGCTCTTTAATTCTTTGTTCTCGTTTATGTGTATTTTTGTGTCTAGGAAATGGATGTTTGTTCTGGAATACGACATTTCGAATTTGATGGTCGCGTGAATGGAGTTGATGAACTGATGGAAATCTCTTAAGGAATTTTCTCCATGGCCCCAAATCATGAAAATGTCGTCGACAAATCTTAACCACAATATTGGTTGTTCTCTGTGGGTTGTGACGTCAAGGATAGATTTTTCGATCTCTCCCATGAAAATATCAGCATAGCTAGGGGCGAAAGGACTCCCCATACTAGTACCATGTGTTTGGAGGTAGTATTCGTTGTTGAATGTGAAGTAGTTCTGTTTTAGGATGAATTTGAACATTTGTTTCAGGTCCTTTGCGGGGAGAGGGAGGTTTTCACCATAGAATTTGATAAGCTGTTTGTGTACAGTGATTTTACATCGAAGGTAACTAGTATTGGGTTGTCTGGGATGTTGGGGTTGGAAAGGAGTAGTGTTTGGAGGAAATGTGTTGTATCTTTGATATAGGACGGGAGAGATTCTACTATTGGCTTGAGCTAAAAGTCTAAATATTGCGAGAGGCCTTCCGTGGGGGAGTTGCAGCCAGAAACGATTGGTTGGCCGGGGGGGATTTCACTTTTGTGTATCTTAGGTAAGGGGTAAAATACTGGTGTGCGTATGTTGTTTCTTAGTGTAGGAAATCTGCCGTATTTTTATCAAGTTTGCCATGCTTCTCGAGGCTGCAGATAAAGGACTCAATTTGGGTGGCTAGCTCTGTGGTGGGATCGTTGTCTATTTTGAGATAATAGTTTAGATCGTTTAGTTGCTTGTATGCCTCTGGGAGGTAGAGGTCACGGGGCCACAAAACAATTTTGTTACCTTTGTCTGCTCTCTTTATTATGATGTCCTTGTTGTTCTTTAATTGAGTGAGGGCTAGCTTTTCGTTTTCGCTTACGTTTTGTTTTGGAGGGAGGGGGTTGGCAAACAGTCTTTCGATGGCAGAAAGAGTGTCTTTTAAGTATTTTTTGAGTGGTTTAGAGTCTGGAATGGGTGGGTCCCAGCTGGATTTTGTATAAAATGGGGGGTTTTTTCGTTTGTTTACCACTGAAGTGGTAGTGCAGCTACATTTTTCTACGAAACTGTGAGAAAGAAGTTCTGACTGTGCTGAGGGAGACACTTTTTGGCGTGAAGACAAATGAGAGACCCTTGTTTAGGAATTTTATTTGTGAAGTTGTAAGTTTGTGTTTTGTTAAAGGCCTTATGCAGCCAAATTTTCGACATTGATTTTTTTCGATTTTCGAAATATCCAAACTTTACTGATTTCATTGATACCAAATTTTACTCAACATCATTGCGGTTAGGGTGTGAAATTCCGTTTTGAAAATTGCTACTCAGCGCGACATTTGACCTTCGCGCGTGACATCACAATTATGACCACAAAAACGACGCACAAGTTTTGTCACGTAACCCCAATGCGGAGCTCGCGAGAAGCAGGACCGTCGAGAGGGGGGGTTTGAGGGGGGAAAGGTCCGGGGCCCGGGCCTCGAAGGGGCCCGTCAAAATATCGTTCGACAAAAATTAGTTATTGCTGTAAAATCTCCTTACAGCAACTTTTATGGCAATCTAGCTACCTGCCTTAAAACATAGACACAAGAAAATAGTTTTCTTATGTGGCTATGTTGAAAAGTTTTTGTGTCCGTACCTTTTACGAGGTGACTTTCGCAAAGTCACCTCGTAAGAGCGAATCTTTTCATTGTTTACCGTAAATACCGCTTCCTTGATAACTTTTTCATGGAATATCAAAGCATTTTTTTCTAAAGTAGTTTTCTTAAAAAGGGCGTTTCCCTCATTCTCCGAGAATCTGAAGGGCGTGGTCCCAGAAAATTTTCTTGGCGGCTTCGCCCCCAAGCCCCCCCTAAGACCCGATCCTAGGAATCGGTCCAGGGCCCGAGCTGGCTCTCGACGGCCCTGGCGAGAAGATCAAAGACCGTGCCAGGTTTCTTCAAAAGAATTTAAGATACTGATGTATGAGAGCTTCACGAAGTCCCCGTACAAGTGAAGCCTAGCTGAAAGCCTGGAAAAATAGGAAATATCTGGGAGTTCCAGCCTTCCCAACCTTCTAGGGCTAGAATAAGCTAAACAGGCGGAAACAGTGAGCCGGACTCGACTGGGCTGGTGCCTGTTCTGCGAGCCTAGTGGCTGGAAATTTTCCTGACTAGCCACGAAAGCCTGGACTTCGATTCCAGGCTTTTTTTTTTTTTTTTTTTTTTTTTTTTTTTTTTTTTTTTACATTCCATTAAAAGCTTACAAAACGAATTACTAACTACACTACTTACAATATACTATACCCTACTACTAAAACAATACCATTAGGAGCGAAAAACAATGACTACCTTATGGCAACATAAAACAGAAAAAACGAACATAGCACACTACGTAACAACTAGAGGAAGAAGAAAGAGAAAAAAAAAAAAAAAAAAAAAAAAATAGCGCTTACTAAAAGAGGGATGGTGGTTGTATGATTTAGGGACTTGCTAATCAAATCGGCCAGTTTTATGGATAAAACGCAGAGTTAAAAGAAGAATGTTTTTATTAACATCATCTGGAAGATCGTTATCACCATACATTAAAATCTTTAGCAGAACATCATTTGAAGGATTGGTGAATCCATGTGGTCGTAATAAAGAGGAAACTCCAGCGAGAAGGTCTCTTCGTAATACTTCAAAGGAAGGGCAGAGCAACAAAAAGTGTTCCGTGTCCTCAATGCCATCATTAGTTGGGCACATTGGGTTTATGGTATCTCTGAAATTATGCTTGAATTTGTGAAAGTTCAATTTACTGAGACCAACTCGAAGTTGTGTAAGATAAGATAGACCTGTTGGGTCGTGTATCCTGAAGACAGATTTTGGCAGGGGGCGAATTTTTGATAGCAGCTTTGTCTTGAATGCAGCAATGGAAGGCGCAAGTCTAATTTCTGAATCCAGCTTGTTCCACTCTGAAAGGCAGTGAGGATAGAAGCTAGATTGGAATTTTTCTGTCCTTGCCCTTATTCGCCCAATGACATCCTGCTTGCGAAGAGAGTATCGTGACTGCCGTTGTGGTGGGATTGGATCTGTAGTATAGTCAGGAGCTAGATTATTTATAAACTTGTAGAACAGGGTAAGGCGTCTACTCCACCGACGGAGACTTAGCGATTCCCAGCCAAGCTCTGCATACAGCTTCTCTCTCGACGTACCCTTCCATGTTCCTGAAACAGCAAGAGCAGCAGAATATTGAATGGACTCTAGCTTCTCCATGACATTTGGCAAAATTGTATTTCCACTAAATTCACATACTTTTGCAGGAATATGATAAATGACATCCCCATAGTCTAGATGTGGTCGCACGTACAGCTTGTATATTTCATTAAGTGTATGTCTGGGGAGATATTTGGAAAGATATTTCAGCAAACCGATACCCCTACGTGTTTTAGTGATAGCTGCCTTGATGTGGGCAGCAAATGAAAGCTTTGAGTCAAGAAAAAGTCCTAAATGCTTATGTTCATCTACTTTCTTCACAGGTGTATTGTTAAAACGGATCATTGGATGATCAATTTTATTTCTTTTCCTTGAAAAAATTCCAGGCTAGTATGGAAAGTGAAGTGTAATGCAATTACTCAGCGATAGCTGCGATACCAGAGGCTTGAAAAAGGCCGAGAGAAGGCTGGAAATAGAGTTCTATAGAGTTCAGGGTCCAAGTTTACCTGAATTAGCCTGAAAGAACAAAGATCATTCGAGGTTTCTTTAAAATAATTTTAGAGACTGATGTATCAGAGCTTCATGAAGTCCCCGTTCAAGTGAAACCTAGCTGAAAGCCTGGAAAAACAAGAATTGTCTGGAAGGTTAGCCTGCGTGCAGACTTTACTTTCCACTGCGAAGGAGAGCCAAGGCGGAACTTGTAATGTCTGCGAATTAGCGCCCATTATTGAGTTCTGAGATCTTGCGCAATGATACTCGCCTTTGTCCGGCTATTGTCTGCCAGCCAATCACTATATGGTTTGAGATTCTAAGGACCCAATCAAAAGCCGACAGAATCGTCACGTTTTTTGAAACCCTTTGTGGTCATTGTTTGCGACACAACACGAAACCGTTGGAGGAAGTTGCTGTGGTAAACAAGTTCGCCGATGATGAAATGTGCCGCCCAGTTTGCCTGTCTTCGGGTCTTGATAACTTGGGATGAAACTTTGTTTGGAAAGGAATTACAAACAGTCAAGCATATTCGCAAGGTGAATGAAGTCTACAACAATCAAGAGGCAATTCTTTGAAAAGGTTTTCCCCTCCGAGGCTCTCCGAGGACAAAATGTTTACTTCAGGCTAGGCCTAAACTTTCATTTGATGACCTGATCATCAGATGGGTAATGGTGTGTTGGTAGTACTCTTAGCTTAGACATGTGTCAGCAAGTGGGGTTCTTGAATCACTGGTGAGTCTTTCATACCTATTACCTCTGCAGTTTGCAGGCTCTGAAGTTATGTAGGTGGGATGGGATTCCCTTCGCATGATAGGGATTATTCTTCCTTCTTGTTTGAGGTGTCAATTTATTGCCCAAGATTGAGCTCCTCTTCGAAGGAGAAGCTTTTCATTCAGAACACAATAATGGGCGCTAATTCGCAGACTTTACAAGATCCTCATAGGCTCTCCTTCGCAGTGGAAAGTAAAGTCTGCACGCAGGCTACTGGAAGGTCAGATCAAGCCTTCCCTGTAACATCCCAGTAACTGGAACCAAGCTTTAAGAATGCTTGTACAAAAGTTATTGTTGATTTTATCGTAGATTGAGTCATTGTAATATTCTCACGGGAGTGTTTAATGGTGTGAGCTCCTTTTCTTACGGGAAAGAAATATTTTTCTGTTTTACATAAGAAAAGAGTTTTCCCAATGCGCAAACAAATTTATTTTGTTGGCTAGATTTCAAATGTGGTGCGAGCCGCCAGAAAGTTTGACTTGGTGCTTATCTTGCATGGCTGTTTCATTAAAGTGAATGACCTGAGATATATTGCGCTTGTCTATAAATAGGACAAAGAAACACCTAATAGCTCCATAGTTTTCTTTGGCTATGCCTTTCTTCCGCCACTCGCTGGATTATCAAATACAATAGGCTATTTATAAACCTGTGAGATCTCATCTTTTAACTCAGGTCATTCGCTTTAAAGTTCTCAGTTATTACTACGATCGTCTCTGCTCTGCGATTCCTGGTCGTTGCTTGGAGAAAGGTCAAGAAATTAGAGAGCTTGGACACTGAATGCAAAATGATAACGAATTACAAGGGATATATACTCTAGTCAAATGCTTGGCTTTAAAAAAAGTTCTATTTGAAAGCAAGAACGCATGACGGGGCAGCTTTCGATAGCAACCAGGTCCCTTCAAAGAATCGTAGTACAGTGGATCGTAGGGCAGTAACTTCATTGAGCGCTTCAGCGCTAACCGAGGACAGGATTCGGCCCTGAAATTCCTGATTCATCCAAGAGGAGTGAAGCAAGCACTTAAAAAGGTATCGTTACTCCAAAGCATCGTCATAGAAGAGTTTGATTTGGACGACCAGGCAATCTGATGTAGGAACCAGTTGAACTTCATTAGGCCGCACTGTAGAGCATCACAACATCGCCCTTAATGACGGTGACGTTACGGTTTTTTCACCCTGATTCCAAGCTCCTTGATTTCATGGATATCATGGTAAAAATACCAGCCTTTTCTTCAAGAACTCCCAAGATTTTTAAAGCTTTTTTCATACGGGTCCCTCCCTTTTTCGTTGATGCAATCGCCATGCTCATACTGTGTGTTCAATGCATGCAGTTTCGCGCGTCATAATTGTGACGTCACATTGGCCAAGTCATTGCCGCGCCAAACCCGCAAAACCACCCAACCTCGACACACAATTTCCTGCACTCAAAACGACAACTCCGACCTGACACTTTCACAAAACGCTTACAACATTATAAGTTATTTGAAAACATTGAAAAATCGAGGACTAAAATTTGGCTGCATAAGGCCTTTAAGTTGACAATGTTGTTGACGGTGGGCTGCATATTATGAAGTTTTTTGTACCATTTTTTGCGTTTAGAATTTGATTTTTTTGTGATTGTTGAGTTTTCTAGGTAACTGAAGGACCCTTCTAAGATGCAAAGAGCCATTGGGGTGTTGGAGGGAGGGTTTGAATTTACGGCCCACATGTCCATGTGCTGTGGCTAACAAGAATATTGTTAAAAGCTGAGAAAATGTATATTAGTAAGTTGTACGGGCATACCGGAAAACGAGGACCCAGGACCATAAGGCAGGACCCAGGACCCAGGACCCAGGACCCAGGACCCACGTGATATTTGTTATATGATATTTCATGTTTTTTAGACACCAATCTTCTGTTATTAGCATGCACCAATTTTGTATTACAATCAAAACTAAAGTTCTTTTATAGAAAATAGATCTTTCCGCTTCCTTTAATTTTCGCTCCCTCTAATTTTCACCCCTCCCCCCAAATATTTCTGCAATTCGCCCCCTTTAATTTTCGCCTCCCTCCGGGGCGAAAATTAAAGGCAGGCGAAATTTGAAGGGACTAAGGTACTATGCAAAGTAGCTTGGCCCTTTAAAAGAAGAGAAGAAAACAAACGCAGCGATGTGCATGATAACGTGAGCCCCAACATGAGGATTCGTTCACAACAAAGCCGAAAGACAATAATGTGTGAAAACAATAGGTCAGCACTTCGTCTCCCCAACAACAAACAAGCGGCTTCTTATAAAATGAATATAAAATGAACGCATTCGAAAAAGTGCAGAAAGGCACTTTCTGCCAAAGCTTTCTAGGAGGCCCTTTACATGAGAAATTTCAACCCGGGTTGAGTTGAACGCGGGTTGAGTTTCAACTCGGTTGACGGTGTAAGCCTTCATCGCGTTTACATGAAGGAGGCCGAGTTGAAACTCAACACGGGTTCAACTCAACTCGGCAACTCAACCCGTGTTGAAATTTCAACACGGGTTGAAATTCTCATGTAAGCGCAAAATTTTTTCAACTCGGGGTGGGATTAGAATGCGAACAAAGGAGATCGAATCTACTTCCGCAATTATTCAAATATTTGAGTGGGCTCACATTCCTTCTTCTATTGTTTGCAACCATGTGACCTAATCTCAACCCGTGTTGAGATTTCATGTAAATGCAAGGCAAAATAAGCAATGCTGTTAAAACTCAACCCATGTTGAGTTTCAACACGGGTTGAAATTTATCATGTAAAGGGCCTCTAGGTGATCTTTTGGCGTGAGCAAATTGATAGAGCCATTGAATAGTTTTATTAATTACTTGGCAAAATTCCTGATGACCCAGAAAGCTGTTTTCCAACAGAGGCGTGTCCTTTCATATCACGGAAGAGGAGACATTTGACCTATTACTACTTGTTTAGTTACAATTCTAAAGATAGTATCTGCGGTAATTAAAATGCCAAATAGCTCAAGTAATTATGATGTGTTTGGCAAAGTTTGTTACATGCAAACTGTTCAGTAGATATTTTGGGGAAAATGATTAGTAAGTGTCTACACGACAGACAAGACAATGAGATAACATGACATGTCGGTATGCGCTGGACCAAAGGTAAAAAAGAGGAGATCAGCCAAACTAAATCATTCTTCAGGGTCAATGGCTGGTAAACCTCGCCATGCTTCAGAAGCCGAAACTCCCGCCTTTTCCAACCAAAAGATTTTGCAGCAGCGTTTTTTTCAAAGAGGACCTGAAGTGATTCGACCAACTTCGGCAACCAACCATTGGCTAATCAATGCGCTACATTCGTATATGATCTTGATAATAGCCGAGGGCCGCAAGCATCGATGTTGACCAGGGCCCTTTCATTGATCAGTGACATATTTTGATCGTTAAATAGGCCAAAATTTTCTGCATGTTTCTTGTAAACACAAAGAAGTCGTGGAAACTTCGGAGTGGCTGATGTTAGATAGTCTACATTGGGTGAGAGATCGTAATTTCTTCTGAAGAGAAAACGAGGCATTTAGGCCTGTCTGAAACCCAAGCTGTTTTTCTGGGTACTTGAGGATTCCACTGGCAAATTTTTATTTATTGCTTGTGTTTCTTTCTGATGCGAGACTTTTTTCTGGGGTTTTCAATTGGATGAATTTTACTAATCTTTTTCAGAATCGCGGGCATTTTAGCAGCAGCTATTACTACAATCTTGGCCAAAATACTTGGGACAAATCATAAAATTGCACTACTTCGGTCTTTGATTACGTGCCCCCGCTCCCCCCCCCCCCGTTTCAAAGTTGCTTGAATCAAACGCCATTCGACCTTCTCAACATTGAAGTAGGGGGGAGGGGGGATTTGGAGACTCTAAACGTATGTTTTCTCCCCGATATTTTAGGAAACATCATGAAGACACTGAAATTTGCCCGTGTCTCAGCTTCTTTTGGCCAGGATTGTAGTAATAATTACAGCATCGCTATAACGGTAATTAATTTGTCCATGTGTCCCTATACGTACAGCCACGTATGCACTCTGTCAAAATATGCTGATGCTGACGAGGAGCCTCAAAGAGCGCACTGTGATTGGTAGAATTTAACTGATCACATGCAAAGTAAAATTAGATTGTAATAACTCTGTATCGGTGACCTTAAAAATCATCCTCCAGACGTACTACTAGAATTGACCCCTTTCCCCAATCCCTTTGTGGTATGGGCGGAAAGGTTTATTGTCGCAAATCTCACGGGACATCTAATTTCAGATAGGCTTTAGATTGTAGCGTGTAATGAGTTTAACTTTCTGATTTCTAAATACCCATAGTTTCTATCAGCAACATCCTGATCAAAAAGCACGTTAACATCACTTATACTGGGTGTCCCAAAAAATTGTGCCCAATTTATGTAGCTTGCGTGCAGACAATACCTAACTAAGGAAATGGTATAGTCTGCGTAACGCTGCTCAGTTCCGTGTATTGTAAGCGTCAGTATTTCATTTCAATGGCAGTTTGAATGGCCCTTCTCTTTAGCGTCTGTTTAATGTCTGCAGTAGGGTAGTTAATATCCCAGAGTATTGTGTTGCTAATGAAGTTTGCCTGGAGGACAAAGCGAAACCTGAGATTTAATCACATGATAGCTGTTCGGTCTCTCTCTCTCTCCGTTCAGATTTTGCAAGGGGTTTTTCTGAAATAAGTCCCTTCGAGAAACCTTAAAAAACGTGCTAAAGTCACAAGCAAATTTCCCTGATATGTTTAACTTACAGTAATGACTTGAGCACGCTTTAGTATGTGCTATCTATGGGGGAATGACAAGTTTTCCCCCTACCATGTCGATTCTTTAGAAAATTTGATCGACGTTTTTGATCGTATGCAGTATTTTTGATAACGAACATTTTAAGAAACTTGCGTCTGGTTCTAAAAACTGAAAACAGGAAAATTTGCAAAAATCCTAGAATCTAATTCAGGCTTTTTGATAAAGATTAAGTCACGAATCTTCCAAATCGGTCCAGTGTACGATTTATTGTGGCCTGTCAAACGTGCATAGTTTATTTTGGCGCACCCGGTATTAATAACTTATTCAGGGGGATTCCGTTCTCCCAAGAGGATAGAATACGTGAATGCATTTTAGTGTCATTATTGCTAGGAAGGACAACAATTGAAATGTTGCTTGATGTTTTCACTCGTTTTTGCAAGTTTTCGAAAGGGGCTTTCTACAGAAAATCTCCCATATCGACGGGAGGGAATAAAACAAGACAGTTTTCAATAATATTGCTTTAATTTCAGGGAGCATCATTTTTTCAAACGCCGCGCCTTTTTATTGACTCACCCGGTAGTGTTTTTATATCCATCAGAAAACACTGTCAACTGTCTTGAAAATTTAGAGAGCATTTTGAATATGATGTTAGAGCGGCGTCGCCCCAATTGAGCACCCTTTGAAGAAATCCTCGATCGACTCAAGCGAGGTCTCAAAGTCTAAGTTGAAGCCTGACCTTTGCAACTGTGTAAAAGGTGAGGCAATCGAACCTACAGCTCCTCCACAGATGCCACACAAACAGGGCACAATTTTTTAGGACATTCTGTATATTTATATAGAAGTGCATTAATTAGACTATGAACTAGAGTCAAAAGTTTGGAAAAGATCTAAGAAAGGCTCCTGATTTTTTAAAATATTTATTGTGTATAGACATTTGACACGGAGGAAAGATTAGTTGCATTGTAACTCTTATAACAAGGACAGATTTTGTAACACAATAGCACGAGTTGATGTTGTTGACACCTGAATTCAAAGCGATTAGCGACTGCAGACAAAGTAAATTCTCTCAACCATAAATTCAAAACATACAAAGCCGCAAAAGTTGCTCTGAAACCCACTGAAACCCAGGTAGCTAGCGCGCTCGTTGTGCATTCCAAAAATTTTTTTTAAGAGCAAACATGAGACTATATCGAAAGAAAAAGGATATATCTACACAACTACCTAGGGCATTTTATTTCTTTCGTTCAGAAGCTGACCAGTACGTAATTTAACTACACCCAACAAAAGAAGAGAATTGAATCGCCTCCCAATCGGCTTTTGAACCAAACATATGAAGTGCCCGAGGCAGATGTGCAGATATATCCTTCTTCTTTCGATCTATGCTCATGTTTGCTCTTAAAAACGATTTCTGGAATGCACGACAAGCGAGCTAGCTACCTAGGTTTCAGAGAAACTTCTGCAGCTTTGCTTGTTTTGAATTACTGGTTGAGAGAATTTCCTTTGTCTGCGATCGCTAATCGCTTTGAATTGCGGTGTCAATCAAAAGCAACTCGTGCTATTGTCTTACCAAATCTGTCCTTGTTAACTCTTATAAAAGTTCTCAATATCGTCTACAGTATGGTATACAGTATTTTGATTATAAAACTTCTTTCTAGCTAAATCCTGATGTCAATGCTTTCCAAAGAAAATTTGTCAATGAAGTCAGAAGATGTGATGAGATGGAAAGAAAGCTGAGTAAGTAAAGTTTTTTATACAGGGTGTCCAAAAATATATGTGCCTCGTTTTGAGTGGCTGCTGGGGAGCAGCCAATTTTCCCGTTTTTAAGACCTGTAGTAGAAGAGACTTCAACTTAAATAAAAGTGACAGAGATATGAGGCAACTGAAGTTAGGGGCCTGGGTCATCTAAATATAGTATTTTGTATTCCATTGTACTTGATGCTTTCGAGAGATTATCAAATCATTTGGACCAATGAATGCACTCAGCCATCTTTTTTCTATTTTTAATCTAAACTCCATGTATCCGTCATTTGTTTTTAAAGGTTGACACCGAATTTGAGTAATCTGACCAGTAGTTGCTGATTTATGGAGCAAGAAAGTGAAAACTATTGGCTGCCTCAAAACTAGCCTGCGTGCAGGCTTTACTGATTTCTTTTCAGAGAGGTTCTCCTCCAGTAGATTCTGCGCATCAGCGACCAAATTCTTGTGCTCAGTTCATGAGAAACGAGAAACCTTTCTTGATTGGCTGTAGCCCACCCCCTTTGTGTGGCGAACGCCTGTGTCTTTGCTCGAGTTTGCTGATATTTAATTGGTGCATGCATGAACAAAGCTAGCCAAAGAAACCCTATTGTGTGACTGAAGAGAACATACCTCTGTTCTCTTGAGGAATATATGTATACTATATATAGTGTACTGTTAGAAGAGGGCCTAACTACTCAAAGAAACAGGCATCTGTGTGGTCTTTTGCGCTTTTTCTTTTCCAGTTCTGACTAGTTTCGCCCACTAGGGCATCTTCAGAGCAACTGAATAAATCTAACAAGTCAACATGTATTATAGCAGAAGAGTTTAATTAAAGTTAACTATTGTCCATATAAGGTCCTTCCGGTTGAAGTTTCATCCTTCCGAGGCAGTTGTTTTGCTGGTTCTTCGTTGTCCTCCGATCTGGGGTCTCCTTGTTGTTGTTGCTGTTCTCGTCATTTTACGTCAGATTGTTTCTTCATTTTTGTAGCGTTGTTTCTTTTTGTTGTCATTGTTGTCATTGTTCTTTGTTGCTTTACGTTGTTGTCGCTTTCCATGATGTTGTTGTTGCCGTTCTTATTGTTCTTTGTCGTCAGATTGCTTCTTTGTTGTTGTTGTTGTTTGATTCTTTTCGTCTGATGTCAGATTGCTTTCGTGGAGCGAGATTCGCCGTTCCAACGGGTTGCAGTCCTTCGTAGCCAGTGGCTGATTCCTAGACTAGCTACACAATCTCTGTATGCTCCTTAGAACTGATTTGTCGCTAATACAGAGACTTGTTGCCAAACAGTGTCTGAAATCGGACTAACTTGATAGCCTCGTTTTCATAAGCGCTACATGCGTAAAACGCGGACCACGGAATTAATATTTGGTTGTTGTTGCTGCTGTGATCAGTAATCATCAAAATGACTCAAGAAAACAACACATTGATACCAAGTTTTATTCATGTGAATTTGAAAGAATTTTAGACAGTTTATGACTCTGACAAAATTGAGCATGGACAGTGAACATAAATTTGAAATTTCAGAGGAGTTCAGAGTGACCAAAGATAAAGGAATCAAAGATTTGACAAGATTAGGCATTACATCATCATTATACATTATCATTAGCAATCAGTTAAGTGGTATCTGAAGTGCAAGGAATTTTCAAAGGAACTGTCCTTTATATTTGCTCCAAGTGATATAGACAATCTCTCTCCAAGAAAAGTGCCATCTAAATGCATCCTGGTACAAGGTCTGATAATAATGAAACAGGTATCTTGCTTTAAACAAACCCCTATGGATTAAAGATATCAACATCAATGTGATGAAGTAACAAATACTTGTTAAATCACAAGCAAAAAATTATATCACCCTTTCCTTTCCCTATGTGATCCAAACACGGGGGGGGGGGGGGGGGGTTGGATCACATAAGGAACTTCCATAGTAAAAGTACCTGGGGATTTTTAGTCATGTTCACAAAAAACCATAACATTTTTTTACTAAAATATCTAAAGATTGTTTCATTTGAAATCAAGTGCATTCAAACCAAAACAACTGTAAGGTGATAAAGTACAACAGTCCAACATTGCGAAGTAACATGCTTGCAGTTAGATAATATTAGAAATTGAAATACACGAGCCAAATGTAAACGAAAAAATCACTACTAACCTGAACTTAGAGTAGGCCTACACCTACACTACACTGCAGTTTTGTACTGACAAATGACACTCACTGCTGTCTTGAAAATGCCTCTCAAGTATTGCAACAGCATTACATTTTGCCATTTCCTGTTAGAGCACAAACAAATATCTCTTCCCAGTGCCCACTTTATCATGCCAAATGGCTGGCTAAATTCCTTCAGCTTCATTTGCTTCTGGTCGATCAAGCTGCGACGACAGCGCCGGTCGCCATTGCTTCTCCTTGAAAAACTCAGACCAAACAGGCCTCTACTTCAAAGGGAGGTTTTCCAGTAAAAATAAGTAAAGAGAGGAAAAGTTGATTGGCTACAAAAAAATTTACTATTGTTTTAGCCGAAATGCTCCAATCAGATTTACAATTCGGTTTTTCGTTCTGAAAATTCCGATTTGAGACACTCTCTGGCAACTAGTCCCTCATTGAGCTGGCCATCAGCAACAACAACAACAGCGAAATCGAGGGACTAGTGTAGCTAGTCTAGCTGATTCCTTGAATCCAAAACCACCTCGGGTGTACGTCTACCCTGTTCCTTCGTTTCTTCTCGTTTCGTTTCTTCTTAGCGTCTTTCGCAGTGCGAGTATCTTTCTGAAGCATCAATTGTTTGAGTTGCAGTCTTTGCTGTAAGCGTTTTGTGTTGAAGTTAGTTTTGTTGCTGACTTCAAAGTGCTTCCTGTTCTTTATCGCGGGATGGCGTCTGCGTCCAGACTCAATAATACAGGCGTTCCCCATGTGTATATATACCGGGTGTCCCAAAAAAAAGGTAACCGATTTGATGGGGACTAGCGATGAGAGTATAAGTCGAATCGATCCCAAATAAATTTTTGAAGTACTCTTCGATAGTTAACTTGAAGATTAATACCTCGTTTGTTGATATTTGCGCATCGAGAGCCAAAATTTATTAATCTTGAAAGCCAAAATTTGTGTCCCTCTACAAACCAGAGCTTTTGGGTTTTGGCCTAAACTGCTAACGGCTGGTTAGGGGAATCTCCTCAGTCAAAGACATTTTTGGACAAGGATCGGTCCTTTGGGTATTCGTTTGAAAAGAACGTAAAAAACTGAAAACTAACAAACAAATTAATGAATATAGTCACCAAGGAATATTTTTCTCCAGTCAAAATGCATTTACAAAAGTAAACCAAGCCAAGCACGAACGAGCATTTTTTATGTTCCCTTGGGCATATACGATTGCTTGTTCGTAATAATTTCGTGATTGCAAGATAGTCTATGTGTTAAGGCCTATACGGGACTTATTTCGCTGATGAATAACTTTTCTCAGGCAGGTGTAATTTAAAGTTTTTGTAGAATCAAGAAAGGGGTCTCTTCGGGGCTAAATTCTTGAATCTGATTGAAAAGTTCAGAGTCAGATTTCCACCAAAATGTGTTCTTGTTTGTACGAGGTCTATGCACGAGGTTTCTTGTTTGTACTTGGCTATGATTGAGGAGATTCCAAAGCACAGCGAATTAACAGCTTAGGCCAAACTCCAAAAGCTCTGGTTTGGAGTAGGAGGCGAATTTGGACTTTCAAGATTATATTCCTACTCTTGATGCACCAATATCAACAAACGAGGTATTAATCTTCAAGCTAACTATCTAAGAGTACTTCAAAACTTATCAGGGGTCGAATCAACTTAAATTCTTATCGCTAGCCCCAATCAAATCTGTTACCTTTTTTTTGGGACACCCGGTATTTACATAGTTTAATCACATACCTAACCCAACAGTTTCCTTGGCTTTTTACAAAAGTTACTAAAACCTTCCTCAATCAAATTTTATGTTAAATGAACATTTTCCTCAAACTAGATTTTTATAAAGTTCCTAAACCTTCCTCAAATATGACATTAACAAGCAGGACCTTTTTCCGGCTGACAGCCGTGGAGCCGGCACTTTTTCTGGACTCTGATTGGTAACAAAACCGCAGGTTAACTCTAGAACGAATACGATCCTCTTTTGATAGACTATGATGATATCAGATCGCTTTAGTGACCCAGTGATATCTGTGGGGTGGGGGTAGCCTGGAATATCAGTAAAGACTTGTCTGTTTCTCAGGCCATCAATGCTACTCAAGAGAGCTGCAAGGATAGAGTTATGCCTCGACATGTACCTGCCTTGTTGAAGATGAACTTTACAGCCTGAAACAACGTGCAAAAGGGATTGACTATTTTCCTTGCATGCAAGGCATGTGTCCGTGGATGCTTTTCCCCACAGGACCATATTCTTTAAAGTAGCTAAGCTAAGGTATTATTCATGTATCTAATGTTTTAGTTTTTTTCAGTTGAATTTTATATGATTTAATTTCACAACATACAATTTATAATCCTAACTATACAAACGAAAAGCTAAACTACAGTGATATCAGACAATTTTACAGAAAATTAATACAATGGTACAGAAAATTAATACAACATACAAATACAAAGAGGAGCAAAATAAATTGTATGCAGGAAATTACTTAGAGGATGAACTCTCTCAATGGGTAAACTAACCGAGGAGAGAGCCCTCTATCCTGAAATATTATCAGAAGAATTTAGGTGGATTTAAATAATTGTGCATTTCTTTTCATTTAAATCAGATGTTCAAAGAGAAGAGACTGAGTTGGGCAAAAGCTGTCATATTGTAAAAATAAGACAACTACAGAATACCTCCTAGAACAATAACACTACAAATACAAATACAAATACAAATACAAATAAAAATCCTAAAATAATTAAACTAATTCGATATACTGATACATAATATGAATGAATATAAAATATTCCCCTCCCCTCCCACCTACCATAATGTGTAGAAGCTGCAGCTAGAAAAGGGAAGGGAAGGGTGGGAAATTAGCAGAACCTGCTGCTATTGCGGCTAAAACTCCAGGACTGAATTTGAGAAGGCGTTACCAGAAATTAAATACCATCTTTGGACAAACCAAATAAGGGAAAAGCAATATTGCATAAAATTACAAGTGAATGAAATATCACCTGATACTGATAGGGTAAATAGAACAAGGAACAATGAACAAGGCACTCCTAGTATTTAATTGCATCATTCAGGATGCCATGCGTTGCATAGGAAATTAGCAATTATCATCAGATGAGGGCAAAGGTCATCAATGAGGCATACCATAGTTACAGCATAAAGGATGCTATGGCAGCTTAAGCCCATCGCTAATCTCCCCTGATTTAAACTCACATAGAGGCATTCTGCCTCAATGTCCACAATAGATTAACAGAAATTGTGGCACTATCAAAATAGCTTAGAATCATCGGTTGACTTTGTTCAATAAGACAACTTTCAGACGATAATCATCAAATGACCTGGATATAATGGTAGCTAATGCCATAGAAAAGTACAAGAATCACCCAGGTATCAAGGCAACTAAAGGCTCAAAACCGCAAACATATAAGTTTAAATTTTCACATGTTTACCCCTGGAGCGTGATGGATCAAATAGATACAATCGATCCAAGTAAATCTAACAGCGGAAACATACCTGTGAGAATACTACAAAATAGCAAAGACATTTTGGTCCCGTACTTAACAGACTGCGTTAATGCAGCAATAAATAATTGCAGCTTTCCTAACGACCTCAAAGTAGCCGATGTTTCTGCGGGCTATAAGAGAGGATTACAAACAGACAGATCAAGCGTACTACCTCCCATATCAAAAATTTTTGAAAGGTTGATTGGTTTGCAAATAAATCTCTTTCTTGAAAATAGATTGTCAAATCTCTTATCTGCATCCAGAAAAGGTTATAGTATGCAAAATGCACTACTTACAGTAATCCAATCATGGCGAAAATGCCTCGATGCCTCGGGGATTGTTGGTACCGTACTAATGGATCTTTCCAAGGCCTATGATTGTATGCTGCATGATTTGTTGATAGCTAAATTGGAGGCATTTTCGACAGAAATAGCCTCAAATTTATGTATAGCTATTTGACAGGCCGTAGCCAAAGAGTTATAGTGGGCTCCTCCTACAGTTCCCTTGGAAAAATCAAGATAGGAATACTGCAAGGATCGGTCCTTGAACCGATGCTGTTCAACATTTTTATCAATGACCTGTTCCTAATTGACTTGGAATCAGAAATCTGCAACTTTTCAGATGACAATACAATCTACGCAAGGAGTAGGACCCTTGATGAAGTGAGAAACAACTTGGAAAAACATCTAGCGCGATTTAATAGTGGTTTACCGAAAATGGGATGGTAGCAAACCCTGAAAAAATTCCAGCTCATTTTCCTAGGGCTATAGAGTGATCAGCAAATGTGTCTAAGTATTGATGATCAGATCATCAATCAATGCCAACAAGTAAAGTTCTTAGGAGTAACAATTGATTCTAAGCTGAATTTTGACAAACATATTTTTTGAACTGTGCGGTAAAATAAACAAAAAAGTGAGTGCATTCTCAAGACTTAGGAACTATCTTGATGATACACTTGAGATATTCAAAGAGGGGTTGAGAACAAGAATTCAAGAATGAAACTTAAAAACCTTATGAGAAACTGAAGTTAAAGAACCAAATCTTAACATCCTATTTCAAGAACTGGAATTCAAGAACCAGATTTTGTCAGCCTAATTTTAGAACTGGTTTTTGAGAATCAGATTTTGTCACACCCTGATTCAGGAACCAGAATTCAAGTCTCAAATTTAGACTGAAATTTCTGACTGAAATTTCAACACACGGGTTGAGCTGCCGAGTTGAGTTGAGCCCGTGTTAAGTTTCAACTTGGCCTCCCCATGTAAACGTGATGAAAGCTTACACCATCGACCGAGTTGAAATCCAACCCATGTTGAACTCAACACAGGTTGAAATTTCTCATGCAAACGGCCCCTAATTTAACTGGAATTTGAGAAGCACATTTTGACACCCTAATTCAAGAACCAGATATTGACACCTTTATTCAAATCTAATTTAAACACCCCATTTTGATAATTGGAAATTAAAAACCAGATTTCGACACTATCATAAGAACTGGAATTCAAGAACCAGATTTTGACACCCCAATTTAAAGGGAATGTATGCATATGAAAGTGGCTCAAGCCACTTGCGATCACATTCTAGCCTATCAGATACCAGTATTTCCTGTTGACGTAGATCAGTTGCCCAAATATGGAGCGGCACGTGTCATAACCTATTGTCTTTGTGCAGCTATTTTTATCAAGGGCTTATATATGCTTAGATTCCCTTTAAGAACCAGAATTCAAGAGCAAGAGTTTCACCCCCACTTTTGAAAACCTGATCCAAGTATGTGAATTGCTCCACATAAGTTTGTTGTGAAACATGTCATGATAGCAAAAATTAAGCTATTGATTTCTCAAGAAACTCCATAGAAACTCAATGCTCAAAATCTGATCATTGTGATTGATTCTTCCAGTGCTGGTTCAAAGTCTCATACTACAGGCCTTCTGTACATATGACAAGAATTCTCAAGAATTTCCAAGACTCAATGCTCAAAATCTCATCATTCTGATTCTTCCAGTGCTGGGTCAAAGTCTCATCGTACAGGCTTTCTGTACATTCACATAACAAGAATTCTCAACAATTTCCAACAATTCTGCATGTACTGATAAGAATTCTTCAGTCATAACAACACATAACATGTTGAGGGTACCCTAACTTTTTCCCATATGGGTGGGTTTTGGGCTAGAAATTCTTTAAACAAGGGTCCTTTTTGACAGACTCTGTTAAACACGGTTAGACTTGCTGAAAATCACAAAAATAGTAAAAACTAGGCTTGCCGCTCGTTGCCTGCGGTGCCGAGCTGGCCCGCCGTCGTACTGAGTGATTGCTTGGGAAAGAATTTGTTGCCTATTGGCGTTATTTTCTCTTTATCATTTTCTGTGACCAAAGTATTGATGTTACTGGACTTAGTTTAGTTTGTAAATTATATTTTCCTCAATGTTTTAATTTCCGCAAATTGGGGACCGAAAAGAGGAAGCCAGAATTCCAGGAACCCAAAAAACTAACTGTACAAATCATAGAACCAAAAAATATTGCCCAAATTTTGACGCAAAAAAATAACTTAAGGATCCGTATCCTAAATATACCAGAGTACCCCCCCCCGCCCGGACATTGGAGCCATACGAAACAAAAGAAAGGCAAAATCTGGAGTTATTACATGAGTCCTTGTCTTCTCTCAATTCCCCAACGATACCCCCCGCAATACCCATTCAGGAATGTCTATAACCTTAAATAACAATCAATTCAAAGGAGTAAATCCACAGGTGGTGGAGAATGGTTTAGTATTTTTAAATGGAATTGTTCAGTTTAAAGTTAGTAAAAACAAACCTTTCTTGTCAGTTAATATTGGTAGAAGGTTGTACGAATAAACTGTATAAAAGAAGGTCGGATGCAAAAAAGACAAGATATTTAGCACACTGAGGCCTTTCTGACTTGTGTCTTCATCAGAGTGTGACTTACAAAACTAAAGTGATTCTAAAGTTACGTTATGGGTATACATATACTGTGATTCAATTAACAGATGGATTAGCAATTTCCTGAAAAAATGTTTTCTAAGTTTTCACTAATTAAGTCCGGCTTTTATCAACTTTTCTTCGTGGGAAAGTAACTGTCTAGGATCTTTCAACTGCATGAAAGCGGTGATTTTGAAAAAAGGTTCTTTCAAGTTCTTATTCTTGGCGCCACAGTCGAAAACGTGTTTGGGAAATATGCACGGTGAGATTCCTGTGCGTGATTCTGAAATATGGTTGATTGTTATTTCTTGTCAGTTAAATGTGTCTGATTTCCCTGTGAATCTCATCCTTAGGCCAACATGCGAACGACTGTTTAGTGTTGTTGCTGTTGTCTCAGAAATGCTCAACGTGAAAAGAAAAAGAGAAAGGTCTGTAGGTTCAAAAATGGCCTCGCGACTGGGCACATCTTCTTCGCCTTTTCCCGCTGCTCTTCGGCCACTGGCTGGCTATCAAAGCACATCTGAACAATCGTCAGCAACCCCTTTATCTTCTCATGACCCTTTCATTTCCACTCGCACGACGCAAAAAGTGCTGAGCGAGGAATTGTGAACGCGGGTCTGCTCTATTTGCAATCTCGTAAGGATCGAGGAAGTTCAACGGAGCACGCCTTGTGCATTTTCACTACTGCGCATGGGCAAATCAGCGTCTGGCATGCCTGCGCCTGCGCAAATCAGATTTGATATGCGCAACTCTGCTGTGCGCAAGGCGTGCTCCGTTGAACTTCCTCGATTTCATTTCATTTTCACTTCATTTTACAATATTTATACAGGTTAATAGGATTCATATATAAATATGTTTTTCAACCTGACCTGTTTAAACAAAAAGAAAAAACCTAACCACTAAAACTAAGAACAAAAGAAATTTACATGCCTAATTTACAATATTATACAAAACTAAGACTAATTAATAAAGTAAATGTTGTCCCTGTCTATAGTTGTCCTTTGAAGGTTTTTAGGGAGGGTGCCAATTTTGTCTCTCTTTCTAGGTTGTTCCACAGTTTCGCACCGCGATAAGAAAAAGCCTTTTGGCCATTGATAGTTTTTAGGAACGGTATCTTAAGATCAGTTTCTGACGAGTGCAGAAACCGCTCTCTACCGTCCGAACATTTCATGAATATTTTGTTCAAGTAGTCTGGGGCAAGCGAATTCAAAGATTTATAAGTTAGCGTGGCTGTCTCTTTTCTTACAAGATTTCTGATATTTGACCAGCCTAGATTCTCAATTATCGGAGCAGCAGAAGCATCATATCAGCTGCTCGTTACAATTCTTGCAGCTCTATTTTGGATCTTTTGCAAGGCGTCAATTTTTGATTCACTACAGCAACCCCAAACGGAACAACAGTAACTCAAATGGGGCTCAACAATTCCTCCATACATTTTGTTGAGTAGGTCAGATGGAAGATATTTCTTAGAATACTTAATAAGTTCAAGGGCTCGATTTGCCTTCGTCTTGATAGTGTCAATATGTTTGTCTAAATTAAGTTGACTGTCTATCTGAACACCTAGGTATCTTGTATTAGTAATCATTTCAATATCCTGATCACCTATTGAAAAAGATGGTTGAGCATCCGGCTGGCTTTCGATCTTACGGATGTTTGGACCAGAGCCTATGATAAGTGCCTGCGTTTTCACAACGTTCAAAGAAAGTTTGTTTGCATGCAACCAATCCTGTAGCTTCAAAAGATCTGAGTTTAGGTCATTTTGTAGGTCTTCAATGCTTTTTGAAGAGAGGGAAATGGCCGTATCATCAGCATACATGCTGACATGAGATTTCTCCAGGGGAAAAGGCAAATCATTGATGTAAATCAGGAATAAGAGTGGACCAAGACAAGAGCCTTGAGGAACTCCACAATTTATTCCCTTTACATCAGAGGAAGTGCCATCTACCCTGCAGAATTGTTTACAATTATCCAAGTATGATATGAACCAGTCATGTTCCAGGCCAGTCACTCCATACATTTTCAGTTTTTTTAGTAGGATTTCATGATCAACCGTATCGAAAGCCTTCTTCAAGTCAATAAAAATTAGACCAGTGTATTTTCCTTTATCTATATTCAGGTACCAATCGTTTGTGCTTGCCATAAGGGCTGTGGCAACCGAATGTACGATTCGAAAACCAGACTTAGAGAGAATTCCAGTGAATCACCCTCCCCTCGTTTTTAATGGGGTTCATGTAACGAGCGTTCAGGAGCAAAAGCACCTTGGAATCATACTAGACTCTAAATTGTCCTTTTCTAGCCACATCAAGTCAGTTATTTCTAAGTCGAGACAAGGAATAGGGATGTTGAGATTCCTCTCAAAATACTTACCGCGACACACCCTCATCGAAATGTACAAACTGTATGTCAGACCGCACTTGGATTATGGTGACGTCATATATCACATCCCGCATAAAATATGTGATTTTAGTCATACTGTTAAATTAACAAATCAAATGGAAAAACTTGAGGCTGTTCAATACTCTGCAGCGTTAGCAGTAACTGGTGCGTCGAAGGGCACATCTCGTGAAAAAATATATGACGAGCTTGGCTGGGAGTCTCTCAACCTCCGTCGATGGAGTAGACGTCTTGTTCTCTTTTATAAGATTATCAACTATTTAACTCCAGATTACACAAGAGGTCCTGTGCCTGAACGACAGGAATCAAACTACAATCTTCGCAGGCGAGCAGCAACTGGTCAAATACGTGCGAGAACAGAGAGATTCAAATCAAGTTTCTACCCAAACTGTTTGTCGGAATGGGAAAAACTTGACCCTAAAATTCAACAATCCCGCTCAGTGAATGTGTTCAAAAAGCAACTTTTAGGTCTCACCCGTCCACCCTCTAAACCAGTCTACGGCATCCACGACCCAAAACTTTTATCTGTTTTGACACTGCTACGTGTTGGGCTCAGTAAGTTGAGTTTTCACAAATTCAAACATAATTTTTAGGGATACTTTAAATCCTTTGTGCCCAATAAATGATGGTATTGAGGATACGGAGCACTTCTTGCTGCTCTGCCATGTTTATGATATGCACAGACGTGATCTTCTCGACAGCGTTAATGCAATATTGCGGCCTCACGGCCTATCAAACTTTTCAAACCAAGAACTGTTGCAAATACTCCTTTATGGCCACGGACAAGTACCTTTTGATTCAAAAACAAAAATTGTTGAGGCGACATTGAAATATATTAAGGCCTCAGAACGCTTCCAATAAACTGCTTAAACCAGCATGGGCGTTGGGTCTTTGGGGGGATTGCGCAGTTTCGTGTGGTCTTTTTGGGGATCTGATGCTTATGCTCTAACTCTCTCGTGTAAACCTTTCCTCCTTTATGTTTAGAGTGGCGTCGTCTGTTATGCCCGGTCGCCCATTACGGCCGATTAGCAAGTATACTAGCTAGTTGGCTTTCTGATTATACTTTTTGAGGACAAATTCAAATTTGCGACGACATGGACATAATGGGCGACACCACTGTAGTCATTTTTGTAGTATTGCAATATTTGTCGCTATGTTAAGTGTAGGTTTTAGGGTTGTTGTGTATTTCCATTCTCCCTTCGCCGTTGTTTTGTAATGTTGTAATTGTTTGTTATTGTAAATTTTATGAGAATATAAAAAAAAACCAGACTGATGCTCATATAGTGATTTATTTGCGTCCAGATATTTATATTTCAAACAATAAAAAGTGAGTAACAATATGAAATATGACTAATCGCCAGCCTAGCGCCGCAGGATGATCATCCATGTAAAGTTTGTTTGCAGGAAACGTTTTACTGTCTCTACATGCATTTAGAGACGTAGTGTAGTGTTTGAAGTATACTAATTTAACCCACCAGCATGGTGGAGGCGTACGAGTCATCAAGCCAACAATTTGCGAACCAGCGTTTCGGATGCATTTTACAGTCGGGACGCTATAAGGTTCACAGAGCATCCAGTAACCTTGTTTCCAAAGTTACTCTCTGCCCCTCACGCATGCCAGTAGGTTTTCTAATTAGTTATTTCTGTAAGCTATGTATATATCTTTGTCAGTTTTTGAACTGTTTTCACAGGAAAAGCATTCTCTTCCCGGTTTTATGTTGCTTTGTTTGGGCTTTGTTTGTTATAGTTAATTGTTTGTTGTTTGTTTGTTTGTTGTTTTTTCTGTTTGTAGCTTTGCCACGATAATGTGACACATTGATAGGAGAATTAGTTAACTATACTCATGTATAAGGAAAATCAAGTGGGTATAGAAACTCACGTTTTTCTTTCAAAGTTGTAGCTTGTTCTAGTCTTGTTTCCACGCACCAGTCCTTCATCGCGAATTTCATGAAAGAAATGTGATGAGACCAACGGGTATTTATGTACCAGCTTTTGTGGTGTAAATCAGTGGTGTCTAATGTCTTGTCATATACAGCGCCTGAAGCTGTGACTAGCCCTAGAGGCAATTCATGATGTTGTACAGACGAGTGTATTTTTATCTTCTGGGTTTTCTAGTGTTCTTACAGTGTATATGTGTGAAAGGCTTGTTAGGCCGATCTTTCGTGAAATTGTTGGTATATTTCTTAAAAAGCTTGTTAGGCCAATTTTTAATCATATTGTTCTGGGATTTTTTGTTCTCTTTATCAAGAACTGATATTGGCCTGTAGTTCGACCTGTCATCCTTTGCGCCACTTTTGAAAATGGGTGCAATACGCGCTATCTTCCAGTCATCGATCCTTACGAGATTGCAAATAGAGCAGACCCGCGTTCACAATTCCTCGCTCAGCACTTTTTGCGTCGTGCGAGTGGAAATGAAAGGGTCATGAGAAGATAAAAGGGTTGCTGAGGATTGGCCAGATGTGCTTTGGTAGCCAGCCAGTGGCCGAAGAGCAGCGGGAAAAGGCGAATAAGATGTGCCCAGCCGCGAGGCCATTTGTGAACCTACAGACCTTTCTCTTTTCCTTTTCACGTTGAGCATTTCTGAGACAACAGCAACAACACTAAACAGTCGTTCGCATGTTGGCCTAAGGATGAGATTCACAGAGAAATCAGACACATTTAACTGACAAGAAATGTTTGTTTTTACTAATTTTAAACTGAACAATTCCATTTAAAAATACTGAACCATTCTCCGCCACCTGTGGTAAAACTTAGACGAATGTCATCAGTCTAGGTAAATGTAGCCCTCATAATAGAATGACGTTATTACTTTAACGTTATAATGTAATAACATAGAAATGTAATAGCAGGTGTAGATACCCATAGAAATGTAATAGCAGGTGTTAGTAAAGGCAGTTTGTGCTGGCATACTTGATGCTAAATGAAGACCCTCTTTATCAAGAAATATGAAATCATGAATCTTAACCAAATTGGTTTCAAAGAAAAATGCAGGACGGCCGATCACCTGTTTACCGTAAAAACTCTTATTAATAAGCATGTTCATAATACGAGAAGTGGAAAAATTTATGCATGCTTCGTTGATTGTAGAAAAGCTTTTGACTCCTCCGTTTGGCACAAGGTCTTGTTCCTCAAGCTCGAAAATCTAATTGTAAGCAGAAATTTCCTAGAAATAATCAAAGACATCTATTCCAAAACTACGTGTTCCGTTAAAGTAAACGATAAAACGATAAAATGACTCAATTTTTCAACTACTCAAAGGGCGTCAGACAAGGTTGCGCCTTAAGCCCGACTCTTTTCAACCTTTACATAAATGACCTCATCAACGAGGTCGAGGAAATCAACCCTTCCCCCCTACACCTACATCATGAGACTAACGTAAGCTGTCTTCTCTATGCTGACGATCTTATTATGATGTCAAGAACCCAGCAAGGACTCAAAAAAATGCTTGATAGGCTAACCGATTTCTGTGCTACATGGAATCTTTCGGTGTTTACGAAAAAACGAAATGCATTACCGTTTAGAAAAAAGTAGGCTAAACAGAAAAGATTCTTTTTATGTGAACAAAAATAAGATAGAAAACGTCACTCAATACAGTTATTTAGGAATGGCCATAAACGCGGCGGGTTCCTTCCATATTGCCATCGAAACACTTAGTGGAAGAGCCAGGAGAGCCATTTATGCCCTAAACGGCAGGTACCAAATAAAGCGACTCCCAATTAATGCTCCACTTAAATTGTTTGGCTCTGTGATATCACCTATCCTCCTTTATTGCTGTGAGGTTTCGGGAGCATTTCATTATACAGACTACGACAGGTGGGACAACAATATCATAGAAAAAATACACCTATCATTTTGCAAACATTTAATTGGGGGTAAACAGGTCAACTACAAATATTCTGGTTCGGGGTGAATTAGGTCGCTTCCCTCTATAAAACACGATAGACAGCAGATGTATCTCCTTTCTGCGACACATAGAGCGATCTCCGCAAAATAGTCTGGTGCATCTATCCTTACTTGCAAATAAAGACCTACCCCCTTATCTCAACTTTAATACTCACATTGATAACATAAAAAGTTGCACTAATACACCTAACATTCTTGAAATGAATAAGAATAAGGTTAAACTTAGCCTACAAGCGTCATACAAAAAATTATGGAAGTCACAACTTCAGTACTCCAAAAAGGGGAAATTCCTTCGTGGTATGGACAAAGAATTTAAATGCGAAACATATCTGCTATTACATGATTATAATTTCAGGCAAGAATGAGTTTTTACAGCAAAATTACGCACAAGTGACCACATTCTGGTCGTCGAATCCGGTAGACGAACTACACCAAAGATTAGATTTGAAGATAGATTGTGTAAACTTTGCAGTGCAGTCCTAGAATAGTACCCTGGGGTACATCTGCTGAAATATCTCCCCAATAAGAATTCTGTCCATTTAGAACTGTTCGCTGTTTTGTATCCGTAAGAAAACTTTGGATAAGCAAAAGGAGCTCGCCAGAAGCGCCACATCGTTTTAGTTTATATTTAAAGATCGCATGCGTTAACGAAATCAGCTGATTAACCGTTGAGTCACCGGGACGAAAGCCTGATCGATTTGGATTGAGTAACTTGCATGAAACGAGATGTGAGTATAAAGAATCGTACTTAAGATTTTCAAGTATTTTCCCAAAGATTGGTAGGAGAGAAATTGGTTGATAGTTTCCCTTCAAATAAACCACGTCTCAAGCAGTTTTCAAATATTATTTTTAGTGCAGTAACTAGCGCAGTATCACTTAATTTTATCTAAAAGTGAGTAATATTCTTAAAGTGAGTCTGCTGTTCCGCTCTTGAGTAAAAAATACTTTAACAACATTTAATTGAAAAAGAACTGCAAATGCAAACGGGAATAATACTGAAGAATGAATAACACAAATATCCTCAAGGAATTATCAGACCATGTTGCTGCTTAGGGTTGAAACAATTCAATAAACCAAATCAACACTATCAGCGATAAAGTCAGACCCGGGGACACAGTAGCGTGAGAGCAAGGGTGGTTGGAGGGCACGGGAGCACAGGATGAATTTGGCACGGGGGCACGAGGGCACGGGAAGATTGATGACACGTAGGGCACGTGATTTTTTCAGACTCTTTCTTTGTCATTGTGTTAAGGTCCTTAGTAGTAATTTCTTGCATTGGTGCTTATCAGCTGCACCCGGAATGTGTATTTTCATGGCGAGTTTGCATGTTTATCAGTTGTCTATAATCACAAGCCAGAGATGGGAACGCAGCGTTGCTTTCTGTGATGTATTTTTGAATGACTAGATAGAGCATACAGTAGAACCATCTCTGCACGCTAAATAATAGTTAATCAAGCCGGTAACTGAGAATTGTTCATTTTTTTCATTTTTCATTATTTTTACACGGTAGCCCCGTCAATCGAGAGGATTGCTTTACAGGGGGCCGTGCCAAACTTTACAATATTTTTAAAAATTACTAACAAATTACCTATATTTACAATCTAAAATAAAAAAATAAATGAAAAACAATGGAGTTAGCCTGAGAGAGGCAAATTACTCTTCAGCCTACTTTTAAAAATGCTAAGAGAGGGCGCTTGTTTGACATCAAAAGGCAATTCAATTCATGAGTTGAGTAGACAGACTGTATGCTTTCTGTTGCATGTTCCTAAATTAGATCAAGTGGTATATTGGTCTGTGACTGATTAGTCTGTGTCTTTCAGGATTTCTGCTGAAGGAGATCGAGAAGGCTGATATTCCTATGGCTGATACAGGTGAAAACCCAGATGCACCGCATCCAAGAGAGATGATAGATTTGGAGGTAATACTACTCCTTTATAACTGTATTTTTTAATTTTATTGCAATCCCAATAAGATGTTAAGCTTTCAAACAGCTTACAAAGGTAAAATTTCATTCAAAGTTATGATATAGATGAGCTATTTTAGTATGATATATGTCTCAAATCTAGATATTCTTTTTTCGTTATAATCATAAAAGATCAATGCAGAAATACATCTGTGCCTACTATGGTGGCGATAGATACTGGTTAGTAGAGTTCCCACCATGAAATGCACTTACAGTTAGATAAAACATCCACACACAATAGGGTTTCTTTGGCTAGCTTTGTTCGTACATGCGCCAATTAAATATCAGCAAACTCGAACAAAGACACAGAAGTTCTTTAAACGAGGGGGATAGGCTTCAGCCAGTCAGGATAGATTCCTATGTTGGAATTGTGGATCCAGGACGACCGTATAGGCAACAACGACCGGACGGACAGAGGAAATAGACTAAGGGCAACTCTATCACATTGACTACAATCTTGGCCAAAATACTTGGGACAAATCATAAAATTGCACTACTTCGGTCTTTGATTACGTGCCCCCCCGCTCCCCCCGTTTCAATGTTGCTTGAATCAAACGCCTCTCGACCTTCTCAACATTGAAGTAGGGGGAAGGGGGGATCAGGAGACTCTAAACGTATGTTTTCTCCTCGATATTTTAGGAAACGTCATGAAGACACTGAAATTTGCCTGCGTCCCAGCTTCTTTTGGCCAGGATTGTCTGAAAATGATTTTTAACAAATAATACCTCATAGCTTGGGAATCCATAGAGAGAACACCGTCATCCCCAACACAAGAAGTGAGTTCTCAGCTATCTATGCCGAAATAGGCGTTGTTCGTTAAATTCGCTGAGCACCTTCTTAAAAAAAATGGGCGTGGCAAAATTGCTGCAATTTTCACTCACATAAAGATTCCCTTATAAAAAGTGACATACATTAGGATTCTGAGCTTTCTTCCGCTATCGTAAGATTGTGTACTCCGCTGCTCTTTGAAAATGACTTATCATTGCAAGAAAGCTTTTGTTTGAGGTCCGGTTTCTTGTGAATTCTTCGGTGCTCCCAACGGCGCTCCAAAGAAAAATGCCCCATAATTTTGGGATAAGTCACGCTTTTTTGGTAAATTCGTTTGATTCCACATTTGAACATCGAAGTCTTCCTATTCATGCGAAAAAACCAAGTAAAAATTGCCTGTAAGGTGGAAATCTCACGGCGCTCCAAAATAAAAAAACTTAAAATAAACAATTCCGGATAAGTTTCTTTTAAAGTCCATTGAGAACCGTCAGAAATCATATTTCACGAAAATATCGATGCAAATACTGACTATAGGCTAATAAAGCTCATTTTTCTCATTAGGATGCGACAAAATTCGTTAGAATAGGGCAAACGTTGCCGACGTTATTAATGTTTAAAGTAGGGAGCAGCGTTGACAAATTTGGATCCTTTCTCAATGTTCCAGATATCGAGAATCCCCCTGGTTGCCCCGCAACAGGTTTATTATTCTTCAACAAAAAGTTCTGGATTACAATTCATCGGGCACAATAGACCATTCAATGCCGTCCAGGGTGAATGCAAGTTTGGTGGAGCGAATTTAATCTCATTGAAAATGAATGAATAATTAGAGACTTGGTTAATGGTGCATTTGAAAATAAGGCAATTGCACTGTGGAGGCGCAGAATTTGCACTGATTCATAAGGAATTTTGTTTTCCAGTTCTCTTTGACAACTGTGATGTTTTCAAACGAAAATCATTGGCAGGCTTCGTGCACAAGAGAAGTCTCGCTGAACGTAATGGGAAAATTTTGCATAATTTGATGACGTCATAGTTCTGATGGATGAATCAGTAACAATGAAAACATTAACATCTGAAGTACTCTGGAGTTAAGCCCACAGTTTGTGGCTATCCGTTCATAGTAAAAGAGCTTGTCTGATACAAGTAGATTAAGATTCATAGAAGCATATATGATAGGTAGTGATAGCAATTTTTCAGACAATCTTGGCCAAAATACTTGGGACAAATCATAAAATTACACTACTTCGGTCTTTGATTCCGTGCCCCCCGCTCCCCCCTTCTCAAAGTTGCTTGAATCAAACGCCTCTCGACCTTCTCAACATTGAAGTAGGAGGAAGGGGGGATTAGGAGACTCTAAACGTATGTTTTCTCCTCGATATTTTAGGAAACATCATGAAGACACTGAAATTTGCCTGCGTCCCAGCTTCTTTTGGCCAGGATTGTAGATCACATTTCCTATCGCTTCCTGTCGCAACCTTGTCCTGCTATGACGAAATCCCATGTTCAAGCCAATTACCACATGAGAAAGGAAATTTGCCTGCTTTCCCATAGACTGAACAGTGTACTTTTTACTCTGTGAGTCAAAATGGTTAATTGATGTGATTGCAATTTCAGCAATGTGAATTGTTTCTGACTTAGCGACTAACTTTCCTCCTTTTCTGATATCCCTTTTATGTATTATACCCTCAGGCCCAGTTTGAGGAACTGGAGAATGAAATGAAAGACAGTAATGCTAATTATGAAGCTTTGCAAAGAAGTTTTTTGGAACTGACAGAGCTGAAGCATATTTTAAGGAAGACGCAGAACTTTTTTGCAGAGGTATGTTCATATTACGAACACTGTACTGTTGAACTCCCTGGGTAATTTTTTTTGGGAAGTAGCGTTGAGCATTATTTCCTAATATTTCTATTTGAAAATTGGTTTTAATCTTGCAGTGGCACATGGTAATGGAATGCGTGATGGTTTTCAATGTTAATTATGATGTTTGGATTTAACCCACCTTAGGAGGTTTCTGATAGCAGCAGCAGAAAATTAGTATGAAGCATGTGTCAGAAAAAACAGGCATTTTATTTGCATTGAAACACAATAAGCAAGGCCGAAAGCAAAAAAAATTTTTTTTAGACTTCCAGTTTTGTTTACACATGCTGAAAGTTGCATGGACTAAACAGTGCGAATACGAAGTATATATCTTATTTCATCCCAGCATTATTTTACTTAGAAACCTAGAGAAGTTGGAAAACTTTTTTGCACCTCTCAAAACCTGGCTATTCAAATTGCTCAATCGTATTTTGATCATACGTGAGCTTTAAAGCCCTTTGTCGGTCAAAAACACAGATTTTCTATGAGTTCCAAGGTCAAACATGAAAGAAAAAATACTACTAGAATTGTAGAAATTGACGGTTTACCTGTAGAATGGAAAAATGGATTGAAAATGATGCATTTTGGGGACAATGTTTGCTACTTTTTGGAACAACATTTCAGACATTATTTTGAATAACGCATAAGGCCAAAGTGGGACACTCAAAACATGTACTTTTCTGAAACTAGAACCTGTTAGGCAGACCAAAATACATTTGGTTCATAGTTCCACTTTCAGTGTTTGGAAATTTTAGCTGTTAAACATTTCCTACGAGACTTCTCTTAGCACTAAAAACTTTGCGCTAGAATTTGGCTGTGAAATTTCATCCAATTGATATCATAATGTAAACAGCAAATAATTTGGTTAAGTAGAACGTGTTTTCAGCTATTAAAATCAGACATTGGATAGCAATGATCATGAGGTAGGGGAGAATTGTAACATTGACTCTCACGCCTTGCAGAAAAGTGCCAAATTTTTGCACAGAACATGCTCGTTCCAACTCTCTACATACGACTTAAGGTACAGGAATGTTCAGCCAAGTTTGCAACATTTTCGGGGGAAAACATGTTTTGAGTACAAAAGCAAATACGTGCTTTCACTGTAAATTTGTGTCTCAAAGATTTTGCTCTTGACTAAAAAATTTCATTTTCACATCAGACATGGCATCTATTTAGGATCAAAACTACGTTAAAACTTTTAAGCTGCACGGCTTATGAGATGCGAAAATGGAAAATAACGATAACTGACCAGGTCAGGGGCAATTGCAACACGCTGTTACAATTGCCCTAGTGTAAGTTGGCCGATGGTTCGGTTTTGATTCATTTTCTAATCTGGTCGAACGATGTGTATCCATGCAGTACTAAGGAGTTAAAAAGTTGAAATTCGTGAAAAAAGAATATTTTTCTCAATCGATTCAATTTTTTTCAACCGATGCACCCAAATTAGCAAAGAAATAAAAACCACTTCTTATTTTTAATTTGTTCTTTTTAAAACCATGAATAATCTGCCACCTGGTGCTACATTTTGTGTAAGGAAAAAGCAGGAGTCGTGCAATAATCATCTGTGATGATTTTAAAGATATGTAACAATTGCTCCAACCATCTGTGACAATTGCCCCGTGTTACCGGGGCAATTGTAGCACTTGACCACTGATTTTAAAACTATCACAGCGTCACAAAAATTGGTTCCATGTGATGGAAACTAACGTCTATTTTATTCCAAGGGATGTAACTACAATATCATTTACCTTCAAGAGCGTAATTGATTTTATACGATATGGCTGATTTTCCAAAATGTGTTAAAATTGATCCCGGTCTTCCCTATTGAATGATTGGGAAGTTATTTTATTTCTGCGATGCAAAATTGGTCCTTTTTTTTATATTCTCATAAAATTTACAATAACAAACAATTACAACATTACAAAACAACGGCGAAGGGAGCATGGAAATACATAACAACCCTAAAACCTACACTTAACATAGCGACAAATATTACAAAACTACGAAAATGACTACAGTGGTGTCGTCCATTATGTCCATCTTGTCGCGAATTTGAATTTCCTCAAAAAGTATAATCAGAAAGCCAACTAGCTAGTATACTTGCTAATCAGCCGTAATGGGCGACCGGGCATAACAGACGACGCCACCCTAAACATAAAGGAGGAAATGTTTACACGAGAGAGTTAGAGCATAAGCATCAGGTCCCCAAAAAGACCACACGAAACTGCGCAATTTCCCCAAAGACCCAACGCCCATGCTGGTTTTAGCAAATTATTGGAAGCGCTCTGAGGCCTTACTATATTTCAATGTCGCCTCAAGAATTTTTGTATTTGAATTCATCAGATGTGAGTCATATTCTTGGTAAATATAATGGTATAGCAGATACGTTGCCTCATTCACAGTCAATATGTACCTGCCTCTACATGAGGGAGTATTTGAAGACCCAGGCTGGTTACAATGCAGCAAGTTCTTATCTATTAATTCACTGCAGAATTTTAAACTCTATTTAACATTCATAGCTAAATCGCTTAGCTTTGTATCCTTGACCAATCAATGGGCTAATAGAGCAGCAAATGAGATACATGACTGGCTCACAAAGTACTTGGTCGGTATCAGCTACTGATTTACACTCCAGTGGCAACAATTGCTAATGTCCAACTAATTGATAATGCCCAAGTTTAAGGGTCTTAAAGTCTGATTTTAATTCTCTACAAGGGGCTTGGTGTTTGGGCGTATGTTGGCGGTAGGGCCATGTCAGGTATTGCTCCCATGGCCATGTCCTTTCCCACTGCCTCTATCTTTGCCTGGGTTCCCTTTGTAACCCCCTTCTATTCCCTCTGGGGGCCCCAGTTCCCCTACATGCAATATACATACAACATAAAGATGTATATTCACTAGAAAAGGTATAATAGTATAATAGTATTATGCTATAATAGAATTCCCTGACATACGGCCCCATTTTCGCCAAGTCTACTGTGTCATCTCTGTTGTATCACCTCATTGTACACAAGTTGGTCAAAATGGACGATGGCCGTTAAAGGTGTATTTATGAAATAAATCCGGTTAACGACAAGGACAGTGTGCCTCCTTAAGTGGTTCCCAGTCCCGTAATCCTCCTCGTTGAAGCATCATGGTAGCATGAGGAAAAAATTACTGAGCCCAACACGTAGCTGTGTTAAAACAGATAAAAGTTTTGGGTCGTGGATGACGTAGACTGGTTTAGAGGGTGGACGGATGAGACCTAAAAGTTGCTTTTTGAACACATTCACTGAGCAGGATTGTTGAATTTCAGGGTCAAGTTTTTCCTATTCCGACAAACAGTTTGGGTAGAAACTTGATTTGAATCTCTCTGTTCTCGCACGTATTTGACCAGTTGCTGCTCGCCTGCGAAGATTGTAGTTTGATTCCTGTCGTTCAGGCACAGGACCTCTTGTGTAACCTGGAGTTAAATGGTTGATAATCTTATAAAAGAGTGCTGACGCTACACAGAAGACCGGCTGTGTATTTTTCAACTTTGTATCATTTATAAGAAACTTGACAAAATCAGGCAGCCTTGTTTCTTATAAAGGAGAAAATATTCTCTTTGATGGCAGGCTACTGTTTCTTATATGTCCGTTTCTTATATGCGGGGACTTACTGTATCAGAGCTGCATCTAGATCATCAGCAAACAACAAGGGTGTGCCATTAGCCACCCTTATGACAGCTGCAGGGTTGAGTAATGCAGGAGCATTTAAACCATAAACGCTGAAGAAACATTGAATTATTCTGAAATGATATCAACATTATTTAACATTATGTTATATCCAAAGAAATCTGTGTTGTGATATTCAGACATGTTGGATATTGTGTTTTATCCAGAATAGGTTGTCTGTAGATGTATCATCATATATGTTATGCAATATGACAGAGTAGCTTTTCCTGTCTTTGAAGTCTCATGTAATTACTGGTGACGTAATTTGAAATGACGTAGAATTGGAAAATCAAACGAGCACTTGCCGAAGGGAAGTGTGAACTTTGATTGAAATTCTTCGTTATCTTTAATGGAGGAGCAAGGAAATACATGACCTTACCCCAGCTACTATTTAATTTTGTAGTAAGTTGCAATTTGGATAATAAATATACCTTGTTGGATTATCAGGAAAGCTACTCTTCTTTGAAGACTGACCTTGACGCGCATGCACCCCACATCTCATGTAATTCCTTGCTCCTCAAGTAAAGATGACGCAGAATTTCGATCAAACTTCACACTTCCGTTGGTAAGTGCTCGTTTCATTTTCCAATTAACTGGGAAAGGCTGAGAATAAACCAAGCAAAATCCACAGAATAGATATGCTTTGTTGGCATGTCGTATTTTTACATTAATTGTTATGATACACACCTATAATCTAGGTATATAGGTGTGCCCTAAATTTGTTTGTGAACAATTCATTGTTGAAGATCACAGATCGAAACTTTCAGTCAAAAGAATTTAGGCAAAAGCCAAAGCTAGTGTTTAGCAGGAAAGAGGCTTTGATTTGTTCTGGTGTTAATCATATCACATAAAGTAGAGCCGCTGTGAATAGATTATTGACCAGTCCAAGTTTTTAGCTGGAATTCGTCTTGTTCCTCTCCCATGATGTCGATCTTTCATGTTGCAGAAATGTCTTTGTAATGAAATGTAAAGGTGTCTGAGTGCGGTCATGTATTACTGTAGGCCGACAGATTTACATTCTTTGCACATTTTTCAGTATCTTGGTGAAGGTAGCATTTGTCTTCTTTTGAATCATCACTTGAAGGCAATTTCATGTGCTGTTATGTTCGAAGAAGGTGATGGCAGGAGACGGTACAAGCACTCGCGCTTACAAGAAGGACCGTCGAGAGGGGGGGTTGGAGGGGGTAAAAGGTCCGGGGCCCGGGCCTCCAATGGGCCCGTAAAAATATCGTTCGACAACAATTAGTTATTGCTGTAAAATCTCCTTACAGCAACTTTTTTGGCAATCAAGCTACCTGCCTTAAAACATAGACATAAGAAAATAGTTTTCTTATGTGGCTGTGTTTTAAAGTTTTTTGTGTCCGTACCTTACGAGGTGACTTTGGCAAAGTGACCTCGTACGAGCGAATCTTTTCATTGTTTATCGTAAATACCGCTTCCTTAATAACTTTTTCATGGAATAGCTAAGCAATTTTTTCTAAAGTAGTTTTCTTAAAAAGGGCGTTTCCCTCATTCTCCGAGAGTCTTAAGGGCGTGGTCCCAGAACATTTTCTTGGGGGCTTAGCCCCCAAGCCCCCTTGAGGCCCTACCCTAGGAATCGGTCCAGGGCCCGAGCTGGCTCTCGACGGCCCTGCTTACAAGCAGGTGAACATTTTCTAGAGTCTGTTGTCTCATCATTTGCAAGTCAAAGATGCGTCCCTGAAACCTGAATATAGGTGAATGATTGTTGTTAGTGCTTGAGAGTGGTCTCTATTGTTGCTTGGATGTATTTGCATATGGTTGTTTATGGGTTCGTGGGGACCATATTGGCCTCGTTATGATTGCATTTTGTATTAGTCTGTTGTGATTGGTCTTTGAAGCGAAATTCTTCCTGTCGACAAGTTTGAGTTTTTCTCTCATTTTATGTCCTTAGTCTTTGGGACTATTTGACTAAAATTACCCGTCGATAACAGTCTCCTCAGGACTATTTGTTTCCTCATGCATTTTTCTCGCCAAATTCTGCACCCTAGGACTACAGTAGGAGTATGCAATGATGGTCGCAGTTTGAAAAAATACAGGCATCATATTGCATTTTGATATGTGCAGTTATCAGGAAGAAATTTCGTTTATATCGAACTTGCTTCTATCGTACATTAACAAACGAAACATGATCATAATCAAGCAAGCCATCCAAGTTTCATGAAGAATTCTCTCCCGTTGCTTTTTTCCTTCATACCTCTTTCAGCGAAGGTTTTGGCAAAATGCCTCTACTAAAAACGATAATGCTCTAATTATCCTCTAGTTAAAGTACTCAATTTGTATTAATGGTTCCTTTGATTAAAAGAAACAGAAGGACAAAAACCCCTCAAGATTTACAATGCTTCGTTTGACTTCATTAAAGATAAGATCCACATACACTCTCATGGAGGCTTTGTCCGCGCGGTTCCGAAACAAGTAGAAATGCGACAAAAGGAATTTTAGCGCAAATTTGGATAATTTTGCGAAATAGTCCGAAATAACTAATTGCTAGAAAATTGGGCAGTAAGTGTAACCGCCTGGAATTTGCTAGCACGAACATACAGGGGGCGTCGCAGCGGGGGCGTCGCAGTGGGGGGGGCGTCGCAGCGGGGGCGTCGCAGGGGCTGTCTTGACAGACCTTTCGAAGGCTTTTGATTGTCTAAATCATGAACTACTAATAGCAAAATTAAATGCATATGGTTTCAGTAGATCTGCCTTGCTGTTTATCCATAGCTATCTCACCGACAGGAAGCAGAGGGTAAAGGTCAATGGTTCATTCAGCACATGGACAGAAACCGTCCTGGGAGAACCGCAAGGTTCGGTCTTGGGATCCCTTTTGTTTAACATATACCTGAATGACCTTTTTATGTTCCTGGAGGAGACCGAAATCTGTAATTATGCGGACGATACAACTATCTATGCGTGTGGTCCTAACATCGAACATGTCATTATGCATTTAGAGAATGATGCCCTTAAGATAACTGAATGGTTTCCAAACAATTGCATGAAGCTAAATGAAGACAAATGCCACTTAATGATTTTTGGTGCAAAAGGGAGTAATGAAACAACAATTAAAATAGGCGAGGCCTGTGTGAAAGAAAGTTCAGATGAAAATCTTCTCGGTATAACCTTTGATCAATCACTTTCTTTCAAGCAGCATGTCAAGACTGTCTGCAAAAAGGCCAGCCAAAAACTCCATGCTCTTGCTCGAGCACAGTGGACCCATGGATGGAAATAAGTCAAAATTTTTTTTACTCTTTTATAGCAGTTTACATTATTTATTTGAAGCACAAGTGTTAGACGGACAAAACGCAAAAAACCGCATGTCAGTATCTCTTTTCTAGGTAAAAGTATGGTTTTTTGAAGTGATGGGGTTTATCAAAGATCAGAGAACTCATAACTTTGGTTACATTATTTTGCAAAAATCACCTGTCTCCACAAAATCAACACTAGAAGCATAAAGTTCCTCAGAGAACCTTCATAACTGGTTTCTGATGGATTAGATGGATGAATTGTTCAAAATTAGCATTTAAAGGGCTTGAAAAGGCAAAAATTTATGAGGAAAATACGAATTTTAGGGTCGTCCGAGGCAAAGACACAATGTTTTTCCCTCTGTTTTTACTCGCATACTTTCAGTTAAAATGTAAATTAGGGTCCGATCCCGACCCATGGGCCCCCTAAACCATATGATATTTGGAAAGCTTATTTGATAAGCTTTCGAATGATGTATAACAATTATGAATTTGGATAGCACTTTAGAAATAAATTACATTTTATTGACAGGTACACCCACCCGGTGACCTTCACTCTGTAGCAACCTAAGTCCACAGAATGACTCCTAAAAGGGTAGGAATAGCTGACAGAACCTTTACATATGGTTTTTGGTGGATTATATTGATGGATCATTCAAAATCAGCATTTAAAGGGCTTGAAAAGACAAACATTTATGAGGAAAATACGAATTTTAGGGTTGTCTGAGGCAAAGACCCACGGTTTTCCCCCCTGTTGTTACTCGCATACTTTCAGTTAAAATGTAAATTAGGGTCCGATCCCGACCCATGGGCCCCCTAAACCATATGATATTTGGAAAGCTTATTTGATAAGCTTTCGAATGATGTATAACAATTATGAATTTGGATAGCACTTTAGAAATAAATTACATTTTATTGACAGGTACATTCACCCGGCGACCTTCTCTCTGTAGCAACCTAAGTCCACAGAATGACTCCTAAAAGGGTAGTAATAGCTGACAGAACCTTCACATATGGTTTTTGATGGATTATACTGATGGATCATTCAAAATCAGCATTTAAAGGGCTTGAAAAGACAAACATTTATGAGGAAAATACGAATTTTAGGGTTGTCTGAGGCAAAGACCCACGGTTTTCCCCCCAGTTTTTACTCACATACTTTCAGTTAAAATGTAAATTAGGGCCCCGATCCCGACCCATGGGCCCCTAAACCATATGATATTTGGAAAGCTTATTCAATAAGCTTTCGAATGATGCATAACAATTATGAATTTGGTCAGCACTAAGAGAACCATACTATACTTTATCAACGGCTACCCCTACCCATAAAAAAACCCAATGATTGTTCTCTCGGTAACAACCTAAGTTCACAAAATGATTCCTATGCAGGTATGAATAGCTCAAAGAACCTTTACAAATGACTTTTGATATACTGAATTAAGGGGTTATTTAGAATTAGCACTCAATAGCTTCAAAATACGACAATTCCTGAGAAAATAGCAATTTTAGGGTCGTAGGAGGCAAATAACCATGGTTTTATCCATGTTATAGGCAATTCTTACCAAATATTTTCAATTCACATGCAAATTAGAGTCCAATCCCTGCACAACGGGCCCCCTAAACTCAATGATATTTGGCGATATTCTTCAAAATGCTCTCAGGTCTTATGATTGTGCAGCAGCAATGCTATGTTTGATGTAATGTCCTCCTATATAATGTTTTTGTATTGTATCCCAAAAAGTAGATGGACAACAAATATTTTTTCTATAAAGTTTGTAATTTTCATCAAAGTATGGTCAAACAGGCATCAATAGAAAGATCTCAAAGAGCGGAGTTTGAAAATCGACATGAATTTGAATTTTTTTGTAAGAAAAGGGGCTTTAGTCCTCTGGGAATTCTAGCAACTTTTTTGTTTCATATCGTACCGACACCAATCTTACATCATTTGAAAGCACATTTGCTCCTGATTTCGAATATGTAATTCAATTTCTTGTAAAGTGCATCATTTTGGAATTATTTACCAAAGATTGAATCCTAGTGTAGGTTACTGCCCATAGCAGATCTATCTGTCTGTTAAATATGACTTATAACTTTAGAAGCACAAATGATATGAACATGCGGTTTTCAGATTTGGCATCAGGAGATAATGGACTCTCAGATAATATAAGATTGATGTTTGCAAGATTCCAAACACAGAAGTTGCTAGAATTCCCAGGGGACTAAACCCCCTTTTCTTACCCCAAAATTCAAATTTGTCTCAGTTTTCAAACTCCACTTTTTTATATCTTTCGATTGATTATAAATCACCATATTATCTTGCCATATTCCTGTTATAAAGACTTATTTCCAAAACTTAGCATTCTGGGTCCACTGTGCATATATATTAATAGTTTTATTGAAAATTATGTATATTATAAATAGTAGGCCTTAATTAGCTGTAATTTAGCTATTCATTATTTTAGCCTACTTTAAATAGATGTTTAATGATAATAATAATAATAATAATAATAATAATAATAATAATAATAATAATAATAATAATAATAATAATAATAATAATAATAATAATAATAATAATAATAATAATAATAATAATAATAATAAATATCTAGGGATCAATGAAGGTGATGGTATACAGCATGCCACCATGAAAGAACAAATTAGAAAAGAATACTACAGGAGAGTGAGACTGGTAACAAAAAGTGAACTCTACGGATCAACAAGATAGAAGCAATCAATACATTTGCTGTACCCGTATTTACTTATAGTGTCAACATTGTAAACTGGCAGATGAATGAAATAAGAAAGCTGGATACAAAGACAAGGAAGCTGTTAACTATGGAGAGGATGAACCACCCAAAAGCTGATGTGGAAAGAATGTACCTACCGAGAGAAGGTGGCGGACGGGGCCTCACTCAGCTCGAACTCGTGTTCAAAACAACCACAGTGGGGCTAAACTCGTACCTGGAACAAACAGAAGATCCCCTTCTCAAACTTGTGTACCGGCATGAAAACTGCAAGAAGCTTTATTCTGTTGCAAAAGATGCCAGAAAATTTAAAGGAGAGTTAGAAGTACCAGACACTGCTAGAATACAGCAAGAAAAAATCACTTTATTTGCTAAAAGAGTAAAGCAGGAGACAAAGAAGAAGGCACATGAGAAGATGAGACAGATATGGGAAGGAAAACCGATGCATGGCCAGTATCCAACTAGGGTGAATAAGCCAGATAATGAAATAGAACAGACTCACAAATGGCTTAAGAGTCCTGGACTTAAAGGAGAATCTGAGGGATTGATAATTGCTGCACAGGATCAAAGCTTAGCAACAAGATCATACCACAATAAGATCATCAAAGACGGCACTGACCCCAAGTGTAGGATGTGCAATGAATTCGAGGAAACTATTGACCATATTGTAGCCGGCTGTCCAGTACTCGCAAAGACGGAATATATACAGCGACATGACAAGGCAGCAGGATACCTACATTGGAGAATATGCAAAAACTACCATTTCCCAACTGCAGATAAGTGGTATGAGCACAAACCTGAGAAAATGACTGAAAATGAAGCTGCCACCGTACTATGGGACATGCCTGTAAGCACAGACAAAGAGATAAAAGCTAATAGACCTGACATAATTATCAAAGACAAGAAAGAAAAGAAATGCATTATGATTGACATGAGTATACCATCTGAAAGAAATGGAAAGAAATGTATCGATTAAAGAAGTAGAGAAGCTGTCCAAGTATAAAGATCTTGAAATTGAAGTAACAAAAATGTGGGAAATGAAGACATCGACAGTTCCAATTGTAGTGGGAGCACTGGGACTCATCAAGAAAGGCCTTGAGAAGTACGTCAGTCAAATTCCTGGCCACATACGGATTGAAGAATTGCAGAAGATTGCTCTCCTCGGAAGCGCTCACATCCTGAGAAGAACGTTGTCCATCAAGTGAACACTGCTGTTGCCTTAGGGACATGGACTGACCTCGGCACAGTGGCGAGAACTGTACTGCATTAAAAGCAAAGAGCAAATAATAATAATAATAATAATAATAATGATAATAATAATAATAATAATAATAATAATAATAATAATAATAATAAGGAGCTCAACGGAGAAGAAACAGTAGACCTTGCACCTGAGAAAGAGGAAGCTAAAAGGTTTTGGAGCGACATCTGGAGTAAAGAAGTGAAACACAACAATGATGCAGAGTGGCTAAAGAAGATAAGAGAAGAGCAAATGGGCAGATTTAAACAAGATAGGATTGAAATCACAATAGGCAAGGTTAAGAAAGTTTTGAAGGGTATGCCTAACTGGAAATCCGCCGGGCCAGACCTAGTTCAGGGCTTTTGGCTAAAGAATTTTACAGCCATGCATGATAGAATCACAATACAACTGAGCGCATGCCTTGAGACGGGACAAACTCCACAATGGATGACAAAAGGTAGAACTGTATTGCTATTGAAAGACATCAAGAAAGGAAATATAGTGAGTAATTACCGGCCCATAACATGTTTGCCACTCATGTGGAAGCTATTGACTGGCATGATAGCTGAAGATATGTATACCCACTTTGAGGGAAGAGGAGTTCTCCCATCGAGAGGTACAAATGACTTGTTGTATATAGACCAACAAATTCTCCGAGAAGTTAAAAGAAGAAAGAAAAACCTGGCAACAGCGTGGATAGACTATAAAAAAGCGTATGACAATGTTCCTCACTCTTGGATCCAGGAGTGTCTACGTCTATTTGGAATAGCCGATAATGTAGTTAGTCTACTAGATCAGAGCATGAAAACCTGGAAAACTGAATTAACATCTGGAAATGAAGTACTAGGTGAAATTGAAATCAAGAGGGGGATTTTTCAAGGTGACACACTGTCACCACTACTGTTTGTGTTAGCCATGATTCCCTTAACCCTAGTCCTAAGAAAAGCGAAGGCTCACTACGAGTTTACAAATGGAGAGAAGATTAATCATCTGTTTTTTATGGATGATCTTAAGCTGTTTGCTAGGAATGAGAAGGCATTGAACTCTTTAGTTCAGACAGTCAGGGTTGTAAGTGAAGATATTGGAATGAAATTTGGGATTGAGAAGTGTGCCATGTTAGTTCTGAAAGGAGGAAACATCACAAAGTCTGATGGGATTGTACTACCGGATGATACAATCATCAAAGCAATGAATGATGGAGATAGTTATAAGTACCTGGAAATAATGGAAGCAGACCAGATCTTGCGTAAGGAAATGAAGGACAAAGTAAAGAAGGAGTATTTTAGACGGACAAAGAAAGTTCTTAAATCAAAACTGAATGGTGGATATAGCATCACTGCAATAAATACCTGGGCAGTATCACTACTAAGATACTCTGCTGCTTTCTTGAGTTGGACAAGAGAAGAATTAAGAGTCATAGACAGACAGACAAGAAAGATGATGACCATGTACAGGGCCCTACACCCGAGAGACAGTGTGGACAGGCTATATCTTCCCAGAAAGGAAGGAGGTAGAGGACTTATTTCGATAGAAGATTGTGTTGATATCGCAGAGCTGAGTCTCAAGGAATATGTAATGAAAAGCAAAGAGAAACTGTTATCTGCAGCCAGAGGAAGCGTAACAGAAGAGGTAGAAAGTGCGGAAACTTACAAGAAAAGACGAAAAGAAGAGAGAGGAACAAATATCTGGGGAAAGGAACTTCACGGGCAGCATTTTAGACAGATGAAAGACGTAGGAGCAAAGGAGTCGTGGACGTGGCTACAGAAGGGAGAAGTAAAGAAAGAAACCGAAGGAATGATAATGGCTGCACAGTCACAGTCCCTCAGAACGAATGCCATAAAAGCAAGGATTGATAAAAGCAGGGAAGATGCAAAATGCAGGATGTGCAGTGAAAAGGATGAAACAATCCACCACATTGTAAGCGGATGTAGCAATCTTGCGCAAAAAGAATACAAACGCCGACATGACTGCGTAGCCAGAGCACTCCACTGGGATTTTTTACGTCAGCGAGGGTTTGAAATTAGTGACAAGTGGTACCAACATCAACCTGAGAGCGTTGTTGAAAATGAACACTTCAAAGTATTATGGGACTTTACAATACAGACGGATCTTGAAATACATGCGAGAAGGCCAGACATCATAATAGTGGATAAAAATTTGAATGAAACGATCATAATAGACGTAGCCATACCAGTTGATGTGAACATAAGAAACAAGGAACAGGAAAAGATCACAAAGTACCAAGATCTAGCCAGAGAAATCAGAAAGATTTGGAATGTATCAACCAAGGTCATCCCAATTGTCATAGGTGCCCTTGGCACTGTAACAGGCAGACTTGAACAGTACCTGAAGGAAATAGGTGTAACAACAAGAATTGAGTTAATCCAGAAGTCAACCCTTCTAGGCACGGCGAGAATCATCAGACAGGTTCTTGATATCTAAGGACACTAGATGTGACCCGATATCTTGGACAGTAATTCCAAATGTTAATTCATTTGTGCGTAACATTCATAATAATAATAATAATAATAATAATAATAATAATAATAATAATAATAATAATAATAATAATAAGAATTGTTCATTGGACATTATGTGGCAGATATGATCTAGAACGAGGAGCTAACTGGTATGAGCACTCTCCACAAGGTGTTGTTGAGGCTGATAAGGTAAAGATGCTTTGGGACTTTATGATCCAGTGTGATCATTACACAGAGTGCCGAAAACCAGATATAGTTGTCGTAGAGGAGGAGGAAAAGAAATGCACAATAATTGACATTGCCATCCCAGGCGATAACAGAGTTGGCGTAAAAGAAAAGGAAAAGATAGAGAAATATGATCAGTTAAAGTGGGAGGTCAAGAAAATTTGGTCAATGAAAATAGTAGATGTTGTACCAGTTGTCATTGGAGCACTTGGAGCTGTCAGTAATAAGTTCGAACAATGCATTGAAAAATTAGGAATAAAGATAAAGACAGAACACCTACAGAAGACCGCTTTACTGGGAACAGCAAGGATATTGAGAAGGACGTTAGAAAACTAAACGATCTAAGAGAAAGATCAAGATAGAATGCATCCAGAAAAAGCTACGAAGAACAGAAGGACAAAGACAATATGATAAGACAATGTCACCTCAGTTTACTGGCTGTAGATAGCTGACATTGAAAAAATACCAGCAGAACAGCAAGCTGTGCGAAGTAAAGAAATAATAATACAACAACACCTTTAAGGTCGGTGATTGGACTGAAATAAATACTTTATTATTTTTTCCGGGCCAATGCACCTGTCACGCGACCGACGGCCGCAGAAAGAAAAGAGGCAGAAAATAAGTGGTGGAGGGTGGGTGGGGCAAAACACCAACTGCTCTCTTGTGCAAAACAGCGTGCTGCTTACTTCCATTCTCTGTCTTGTAGTTATGGACAACTGATAAACATGCCAATACTACTTCTTATACTCCCCATGACCACAGGCATTTCCCGTGCAGCTGATACGCACCAACGTGCAAAGTTAGGACCAACTACTTTAACACAAAGACAAAGATACAACCGTGATCACAAGGGACACAGTCCTTAGACTAAGAAACTAAACAAACATCACGTCCCATTAATTGCGATTAAATTTCATTCAATCGCTATTTAATGGCTCCTTTGATTAAAAGAGACTGAAGGACAAAAACCCCTCAAGATTTACAATGCTTCGTTTGACTTCATTAACCCTATTTTAGCCGGCGTTTTTCCCCCCCCCCCCTCTACCGGATTTTTTTGATAGCTCCCAAACGATGCGCGCTATAAAGCTGAAACTCCTTGACTTTTCCTGAAATTTAGTTTGCAACCAGAAAATAGGAATTTCAATACCTGTTGTTTGGTCACGTGACCACCACATGCCCATATTTGGAGAGTGGTCACAAAGAAATTCTTTAAAATGCCTCTAATTTCTTTCTTCCTTACTAGATCTCAACAATATATATACCATTCGATTCGTCTCGATGAGCACTTTCATTTGATATATAATTTATTTATATTTGCTGACATCAGCAGTTTATTATTTCTATGACGTCATCAATCTTTATGACGTCATATTTCTAATGAATTAGCAATTTTTACATGCAAAACTCATGAATTTACCTCAAATATCGATGAAGGTACTTGATTTCACCAATAATATGCGAAATTAATGGTTTTTAATCATAATTATTGAGTTAACAATTTTGCATTGACTCCAATTTTCATTATTTAATTAGTTAATTAATTAGAAACCAAAAATATCCCTATGAAACCATATGAAACTACAAACTAATGGTATCAAGCATGTATTTGGATGGTTTTTTGCCGACTTTATCCAGCTATTTGCTAATAATGGGCCCTTTTTTGCAAATTGCTCGATTTTCTAAAAATTTGCATTGTTTTTGGTTGCTTAGCAACCAGTCACGTGACTATTGATTGATTGATGCTATTTTTAGATTCTCCTTTGTTCAATTATGACACAGTGCAAGTTTCACTGTCATAGCTGTTATACTTACGGACAAAAACGGGGGGGGGGGGGCGAAAAAAAATGCCCCCCGGTAGAAAATCACTTTTTTACCCGGTTAAAATAGGGTTAAAGACAAGATCCACAGATACTCTCACTGAGGCTTTGTCCGCGCGGTTCCGAAACAAGTAGAAATGCGACAAAAGGAATTTTAGCGCAAATTTGGATAATTTTGCAAAGTAGTCCGAAGTAACTAATTGCTAGAAAATTAGGCAGTAAGTGCAGCCGCCCGGAATTTGCTAGCACGAACATACAACAACACCGTTAAGGTCGGTGATTGGACTGAAATAAATACTTTATTATTTTTTCCACCCAATCACCACCTGAAATGAAAAGGCAGAAAGCGGATAGCTGCAGGATAGACGCAAAAGAAAATTTTGCTCATAATAACCGAGACTTGGCGAACCCCATACCAGGGGTGTTAACAGGCTTAACAAACATTAAAACTTTTGTAACGTTTTTGGCTCTCACCCATGGGATCACCAAGCCTTAACACTTCAAAACGCTTCTGCCGTTCCACCCACCAGGGTATTAAACACTTTTGCCTTAACAAGCCTTAACACTTTGAGATGATTGGCTTAAGGTAACTCTGCTTTCCGCTCTAATGCACAGCGAAATGCCGTTTCGCAAAATCACTCTCCTCAGAAAACATTTAATTTCTCCCATATTATTTGGCCTATCGAAAATCGGTAAAAAGGATGTTGTTCTGTATAGTCTGGGCAATCGAAAGATGTATAAATCGCAATGCTTCCGTCAACGCTGGCTTCGCAACTCCTAGTTCAAATCTTTTTGTTGGTTTTATGAAAATGGATTTATCTCCAAAACTACTCGAAAAATGTTCGATTTTTTTTCAATCCATCCTTAGCTAGGTAGTTGATCTACAACTGTGCCAAGTCTGATTGAAAAAGCTAGGCTAGATTTCCTGTAATCGAATTTTATGTTTCTGTTTACTTTTCGACAGCGAAAGGGAGAAACCTTGGTCAACAGATTACCATGCTATGAAGCACGCTTGCAAAAGCTCAGTCTTGAAATAACTTTCAGAAACGTTTCCATATTTGCAAACAAATGAACGTCATCTGTTGGGAATACCATACCCAAAGTCTCAATGGACATCCTTAGTGCGCTCTTAAAAGTATCATTTGCATTTATTGATTAAAAGTTACTGACTGTTACCAGCAACTTCACAAAACCATGCTTTGGGTGTCTTTCGAGACTTTCGTAAGCATTCACAAATTATCAATTTCTTTTAGAAACCACAATGAGCATAGAATTGCAATGAGCACACGCCAAGAACTAATTTTTTTGCAAAAACATTCTACGGGCTTTCAAATCGTTCTGCATGGGCTAAACTATTGACCAACGCTTTTCCTCTTCGATGTCGAAAAGTAAACAGAAATATAAAATTCGATTGCAGAAAATCTAGCCTAGCTTTTTCAATCAGACTTGGCAAAGTTGTAGATCAACTTCCTAGCTAAAGATGGAACGAAAAAAAATCGAAACTTTTTCGAGTAGTTTTGGAGATAAATCCACTTTTCTGAAATCAGCAAAAAGATTTGAGCAAGGATTTGCGTAGCCAGGGTTGACGGAAACATTGCGATTTATACATCTTTCGATTGCCCAGACTATACAGAACAACATCCTTTTTACCGCTTTTCGATAGGCCGAATAATATTGGATAAATTAACTGTTTTCTGAGGAGAGTGGTTTTGCGAAACGGCATCTCGCTGTGCACTAGAGCGGAAAGCAGAGTTACCTTAACAAACATAAATACTTTTTGAAACTTTTTTGGCTCTCACCAACGGGGTCAACAAGCCTTAACACTTTAAAACGCTTCTGCCATTCACCCACCAGGGTATTAAACACTTTTGCCTTAGCAAGCCTTAACACTTTGAAATGTTTGGCTTAACAAACATAAAAACGTGGGGTCACCAAGCCTTAACACTTCAAAACGCTTCTGCCGTTCACCCACCAGGGTATTAAACACTTTTGCCTTAACAAGCCTTAACACTTTGAAATGTTTGGCTTAACAAACATAAAAACTTTTGAAACTTTTTTGGCTCTCACCAACGGGGTCACCAAGCCTTAACACTTCAAAACGCTTCTGCCGTTCACCCACCAGGGTATTAAACACTTTTGCCTTAACAAGCCTTAACACTTTGAGATGTTTGGCTTAACAAACATAAAAACTTTTGAAACTTTTTTGGCTCTCACCAACGGGGTCACCAAGCCTTAACACTTTAAAACGCTTCTGCCGTTCACCCACCAGAATATTAAACACTTTTGCCTTAGCAAGACTTAACACTTTGAAACGCTTGGCTTAACAAGCCTTAACATGTTGAAACGTTTGGCTTAACAAGCCTTGACACTTTGAAACGTTTGGCTTCACAAGCCTTGACACTTTGAAACGTTTGGCTTAACAAGTAAGCCTTAACCCTATCCAGACTGGGCTTTTTGAGCTACTAGAAGACTAGAGGGGGGCTCATTCAGCCCCCCCTCTCTAAAATCGACATTCCTTCACTTACGAAGACGAAACTCACCACGCAGGTAGCCGTGCTTATGATCTATCATTTTGCACAAAAATAATTCTAAAAATAGATATGACGTCATAATTATTGAAGACCAACTGGCACGTGTTCACGAAAAATATGCAAAAATCAACTTTTTTTAAAATCTTTATAATTTTCTAAGATTGATTCATGAAACCAAATTATGTCAATCAAAGCATTGTTAGAAGGTGAAAATATACTTATAAAGTGAAAAATTTGATTTTCGCAAATCCAAGATGGCGGACAGAGAGATTAAAATTCTTGTCTTTCTGAAAAATGACAAATGCAGCCATAATAGAGAATTTCTCGAAATATTACAACGAAAACTACTTCAATGATAAATGTTCGTTGCATACTTCATTTTTCCTTTTGAAACTTTTGTTTTGATTATTGTAAAAAATGCTGACATCAGCATTTTTTCCCAGTAGTAAGCAAATGAGTTGGAAGGAAGATTGAAGGGGGAAATAGGGGGTGGAGGATAATAATTTGGTGAAATTTTGATAATATCTTCACAAACTAAACACTTTCAAGTCAAAAAATTCTCACTGTACAACAGATTCTCAAGATATGCATAAAAACTGATCGCTAGTAGTGCTATGTGAGGATACCCCCGGGGAATCTTATACCGTTTGCGACCAATAGTGCACAAAATTCAAACAAAATTACATAGCTTAGGTGGAAACAACCCTGTTGATCAGCTTTAATCTATTTATTGCCGCTGTAAAACATTTGGGGTCGAAATATCCTTGCAGAAAGACCGATAACTAATTTTTGCCATTTTCTTAAATATGACGTCATTGATGAGGTCACGTGACACATAATTGGTCTATTGTTCCTGGAAAAAATTAAAAAGACCTTATAAATTATAAGTATAGAAAGTAAAACGGATACTATCAAAATATTATGAGGTGATCTGGAATTACATCCATATACAGCTTACCTAAAAGTTTGCCCCGACCACTCTGAAAAAAACAGCCACCCCCCACCCCCCTGAATTTTTTTTCTCAAAATTTCACACAAAATCACACTTCAAATGGATAGCAATTAAAAGTCAGAAAACCATTTCCTGGTTCGTTGAACCAATTTGGAGCAGTGCTCAGTTAAGCATGTGGGGGGGGGGGGCTGAATGAGCCCCCCCCAGTCTGGATAGGGTTAACACTTTGAAACGTTTGGCTTCACAAGCCTTAACATTTTGAAACGTTTGGCTTAAAAAGTAAGCCTTAACACTTTGAAACGTTTGACTTAACGAGTAAGCCTTAACACTTTGAAACGTTTGGCTTCACAAGCCTTAACACTTTGAAACGTTTGGCTTAACAAGTAAGCCTTAACACTTTGAAACGTTTGACTTAACAAGCCTTAACACTTTTAAACGTTTGGCTTAACAAGTAAGCCTTAACAATTTGAAACGTTTGGCTTCACAAGCCTTAACACTTTGAAACGTTTGGCTTAACGAGTAAGCCTTATGACTTTGAAACGTTTGGCTTAACAAGCCTTAACACTTTGAAACGTTTGGCTTAACAAGTAAGCCTTAAGACATTGAAACATTTGGCTTCACAAGTAAGCCTTAACCCTTTGAAACGTTTGGCTTCACAAGCCTTAACACTTTGAAACGTTTGGCTTAACAAGCAAGCCTTAACACTTTGAAACGTTTGGCTTAACGAGTAAGCCTTATGACTTTGAAACGTTTGGCTTAACAAGCCTTAACACTTTGAAACGTTTGGCTTAACAAGTAAGCCTTAAGACATTGAAACATTTGGCTTCACAAGTAAGCCTTAACCCTTTGAAACGTTTGGCTTCACAAGCCTTAACACTTTGAAACGTTTGGCTTAACAAGTAAGCCTTAACACTTTGAAACGTTTGGCTTCACAAGCCTTAACACTTTGAAACGTTTGGCTTAACAAGCCTTTGAACCTTTTTGGCTTTCACCAACCAGAATATTCACCAACCATTTGGTGTAACAACGTGCAATACCAGGGCACTAAATACGTTGGGCTTGACAACCTCAACACTTTTAAATGTGGAACATGAAAATGATGAACATAAATGACGAACATTTAAAGAACATGAAAACATCATCACAGAACAGCGCAACGATAAGCATTCTTAATCAGCCACAGCCCCAAACTCCTATTCCAGCCGTTTTAACTTTACGATACGAAACTAAATTATAACTTAATGCTTTTGAAAGAACTCAGAAATGCCAAAATCAATTCTAAAACTATTGTAAAACGAGTTTCAGTGCAACTTTGCTCTTATTCAGATGATGCAAGTCTGTCAGAAGAAAAAATACTGTCCTGCAAGTTTTTAATTGAATACACGAGGTAAACAAAAGAAAACAAAAACTATCGTACCCTCTGCAACATCTGAGAACGCTATAATTCCAACGGTTGCCTGCTAGTTTCAAAATAGGAACAAACAAAAAGTGTCTACAGCATTCTTATTTTTTGTTTGTTTGTTTCTTATTGTCCCGTTTTGTTGTTGTTGTTGCTCTTAACCTTCAATCAATTTGACAAGGTTGCATCATCGGAAAACGGTGGATCCACGTTGAGGTTTAGCCAAAATCAAATAACGTACAAAGGCACACTGAACCTGCAGCTTGATCCGATAAATAACAACTGCTACCGGTCTATTATCTGATTATAGGCCAAGATTTAATTTATTATTCATTTTTTAGCAAACTGTAGCCTACGGAGAAGCATCAAAACGCTGGGAAAATTGAGTCGAAGACAACTTTACTATGATATAATGTAAGGAAACGTAGCACGTTAAAAATTGAAAATTCAGAAACATTTTCTTAAGAATTCCACACTTTATTTTATTTTAATTCTTTTGATTTTGGAAAAAGTCAGTAATCCAAAATAGGAGCCAGATAAAATTTTTAAATGTTCTACCATTTTATTCTAATGGAGAACCACAAGTCACGTAAATAAGATAATCCAAGAACCAAATCCGGTGAAAACGCGAGAAGAACGGCATTTTGAAATATCTTAGCAAGGGCACATACTTCGGTCCTCCCTATGGACTAAAATACTGATTGGTTACGTAGAGAATCTCATGTTTAACGTCGATAATCAAAGCCACACCACGGTCAATCTGGCAAACTTTTTACCTTGTAAACTTGTTTCGAAATATACAACTTCCCATACGTACGTTTTGGTTAACTTGAAATACCGAACACACAAACATATAATAAGAAAGTTGGAACAAATTACTCAAACTTAGACAGGTATCTAATTATACCGATACACCTCCTCGCTTTGCAAATCGCTTCTTGACATGACTCTGAAAATTAAGCTTTGTATCAAGGACCATACCAAGGTGCTTGTGCTCAGCCTTACTACCACATCATTTCCTAAAGTTTTGGGAGGATGCCAAGGCTTTAATCTCTTGGTTGAGAAGATGACTTCCTTTGTTTTATCAGAATTGAAATGCATTTTCCATGGCCACGCCCATCAAACTTCAGTCAAGCATGCTAATAAGGATGCACATACAAGCATAACGTCGAACTGAATGAATCTATCAAAATAATAGAAAGCCATTGGGGAGCAAAAAAGCAAGAGCAGATAAAGCAAAGAACATGCCACGGATCTCCTAAATGAAACGAATCAACTGTCTCTAAAAATGCCCCATGTTTGTTTATTGATTATTTTTGTTTTGTTTGTTTATTTGTTTTTTGTTTGCATTGAATCAAATAAAAGAATTAGATTTTTCTGGAAAGAAAGGAAATTGTCAGCAAAATGAGAACATTAACACGCCAAGGATTGAAGTTTTCAATGCTAGAAATCCAAAATAGTTGACCTCTATGAGTAAATAAAGTTAACCTTGACGTGTAAAAAACGTATATCCCAAAGGGCAGCGTGGCGTGACTCGCTTTAACAAAGAATTATACCAGTTAGCAAGGGGATAACACAAAGGCAACAAACCATACCTCTACACAACTTGAATTAGCCCAGGCACTGGATAGGACAAAGAAACTATTAACCTGAGAACATGGACACAAGAGTGAAGTGCAGTAACTAAATTAAACACATGTCCTTAACAAGAAACGAATTGGGCGTGGCCTCTTGCAAAGATCCCACGCGATTTCAGGGCAGTGAAAAAGTTACACGAAAGTCACGACTAAAACTCGACAAATCTTACGTAAGATATCAGGCACACAAAACAACGGCAAATAAAGCATTCTAGGTTACCTAAACTGACTTACTACAATTGGATTATACCATTGGACAGGACTAGCACATAGAAACACGACACTCAGTATAAGTAAACAAGGAAATACCGTCTGTAACCTTCACAGAACTATGTAAAGAAAGTATTACTGCCCAAGTATCTCATGCCTAATAGTATTGGTAATGATGTAAAACGCTGAAGTATGGAAACTGCATTGAAATCCCGAAAATTATGCGGGGGGGGGGGGGTACTCCCATACTTGACCTGACGGGATGTGCCGCTCAACAGGGTGTCCTTTTACTTTAACACATGAGTTCTGCAGAATCCAAAAGAAACGAGACAAAGTCTGACTTTGGGCCTAACCTTTTACTTTTTGCCCTTATGACCAATGAAACTTATTCGAAGGATCGACAAACAACCAAAGTATCGATAAACAACCTAGAAATTAAAATAAAACTAGTAAGATATCACCATAATAGACCAGACGAGAAACATCGTAAAAAGGCCAGTGCCTTGTTTGCAAAAAACCGACTGCTCTCTTGTGCAAAACAGCGTGCTGCTTACTTCCATTCTCTGTCTTGTAGTTATGGACAACTGATAAACATGCCAATACTATTTTTTATACTCCCCATGAGCACAGGCATTTCCCGTGCAGCTGATACGCACCAAGGTGCAAAGTTAGGACCAACTACTTTAACACAAAGACAAAGATACAACCGTGATCACAAGGGGCACAGTCCTTAGACTAAGAAACTAAACAAACATCACGTCCCATTAATTGCGATTAAATTTCATTCAATCGCTATTTAAGCTACACCACAATTTCAAGCTTAAATTCAAAGATTTTAAACACATTAACCAAATGATGGTATTATCCCAGAGTATCCCTGGTAGCTCTGGCGTTAAAAATTGCTTGACATTAGACGATCGTTAAACTGTAAATTATATCACTCCCGTGAAGGCCTAATTGATGCTGTTAAACTTTTGCTTGACATTAAAGGGACGTTGAACTAACAATTGTATATCAACACAGGCTGAACAACATGTCCAACATCAACAGACTGCAGATGGTATAACGACCGCATCTGATGAGATGAATTTATTAGGGGAATCAGAGCTGGCAGCCACAACTGCTGCCGGGCGCCTAGGGTGAGTTTTCTCCGCATATAATACTCATTAACAAATTTTACGTTACATTATTACCAGGAAATATATGGTGACACACAGGCTATGCTAGAAGAACCCGGTACTGCTGGGGCCCAGTTGGGGTAAGTTGAATTTTGATGGTTACCTTTGACATTTGAAGTAACCATTAACCGAGCTCACTTTCGTGTAGCCTCACTGTACAGCACATCACTAATATCCTTTAGTAACATCTAAAGTTATCACGAACTAACGTCAGAAATCTAACTTTTGCACTTTCCTTTATTTCCGTATATAACCGTCATATTTTTGAAATTGTGAAATCAATATTTGGGATCAAGTCAACCAAGCAAATTGAAAATTGAATGTAGCGTCATTCTGTACCTTGCATTGTTTACCTGTCAGAATGTCTCAGACAGAATCGCACACTTTAACAAATAGTAAGTATGAAAGTGTTTGATTTGTCGATCCTTTTCTTGGCATAGTTTGTTATTCCAAAAGAATAGGTTTAACATAACATGAATCGGATTTGTTTGATGTGGGTGATATTTTGAGAGAGATTTTCTCCATCTACTGGCATAAAAGTGCGCCAAAGTCGCCAGTTCCCCAGCCTGAAGATGGGAGAAGTAGCTTTTGAGTGGTCGACTGCGTCAAGCAAATCTGATTCATGATGTCATGAATGTGTTGTTGGGCTCCTAGCACAGTCTGAAATTGATTGTCATTTTGGCAGATTATAGTTAGGAAAAGACATAACCGTTTTATATCCCTTCGCAGTGATATACATTTTTAAACCGGTTGCACCCAAAATACTCCCTTTTAACAATAGGCAAATTTCAAACACCGATTTGTTGATCTTCGTAAAATACCAAATAAAAGTCGTACTCTGCAACTTTTGCTGAAATTTTTTGCAGCGTCTTGCTTGTAAACGATTTCTTGAAAATTCTTACTCTGGATACAGTCTAAATCGATCGAGAAATATTTATCAAATCTTTTGGGCAAAGCATTGATAAGCCAAGACAAAGAGAAAAATCTCCGAAACGTCGCGGGAGTTAAGAATTGGATTGGTTTAAAAATTGATTATTTTTAAATCTTCGCTTTGTATAATTTCGGTTTATTGTTTTTGTTGATAAAAGTAATACTTTTCTTGTTGTCCTTTCTCTTGAAACTTTACAGAATCAGATTGATGTTTTTTACTGTTATAGGCTGTTTTCAAACCAATAATTTTCGACAAATGTCTTGTTGCTCGGGGAGAGTCCGCCGAAATATCACTCACTATTATGTGGGATTTTGACTAAAGATTAAAGGTGATCTGAAGTGAAATTTTTATTGCTGCAAATAGAAAGCACTGTTGAATGATAAAGAATGTTGTTCAGAATTTTTTGATACCTTGTTTAATGTTCGAGTTATCCACTATTTTGTACAATCCACCTTTTCGACGCAAAATCCACGTGTTACTGATGGTCACGTGACCTCTACGATAGCGCGCTTTGATTGGCTGAGGTCTCATTTTTGTAAACAGCCGCGCGAAAACTAGGACAAGATTCTCGAAGAAAGCACAACAAGTAATCAAAATGGTGAAACACTGTTACTACAAGCAATGCCACAACGACTCGAGGCGACCAAACGCTCCTACAATGAAGAACGCGTATGGAGAAGATGTTAGGTTTCTTCATTTTCCAGGAAAAGTCAGAAACGAAGCCAAAGCAAGGCGGTGGATCAGGGCATGCGATAGGCCTCGCAAGTTACTTTCTTTACAAAAGCTGACCTACACGCATTTCATTTGTTCCCTACATTTTATTGGACAAAACGGCCCAACAGATATGTATCCAGATCCAATAGCAGCATCTTTGCCAAGGAAGCAAAGAGAAGAGTTAGAGCAGGAGTTTCATCAGCTTAGGAAAAGAAACATTGATCAAACGGAGAGAGTTGTGGAAGATGGGCCTAAGCCGCCTATCAAAAAATCTAAAAAAGCAAGCCTGAGGCAAATTGATGACGATGATATTTTTGAGTCGCAAGAAAAGTTTGTGAATTGCGACGGCACTCAAGCTCAGAATAATCGCACTACTGACATGGAAGCAGCCGAGACACTCCTTGAATTTTGCAAGGAGGATCATAATAGTGTAATGCGAAATGAAAGTGATGATTTGGAAATAGCAAATACCCTTAGCAGCCTATCTAAGACCAATAATCTTGAAGGTTCTTTTGAAGACATAACCTTTGAGAATAATAATATTTCAAATACGTCTACTGGGACACAGACAGACAACACACACAATGTCATGTCCATATTACGCAGCCATTTTGTTGATGTAATTTTAAATGATACTATGCATTATACCGGGGTGAAGAATAAGCAGGTATTGGAGTATATTTTCAGCATAGTTGAAACAAAGGCAAGTCATATTACAATTTGGCGTGGCAAAGACAAAATCAACCAAAGAAAATATCAGCGCACCCTTTCTTTGTGGAAAGAATTCGACTTCTGAGAAACCGCAGGGGTACAGATATCAAAATGACTGCAGCCTTATTTGGAATATCAACCTCTGTTGCAAGTCAAGTGTACACAACCTGCAATATCTTTCTTAGTAAAGAGCTGAAGTTTCTGAGAAGGTTTCCCTCTGTCGACCAAAATATGAAAAAATTGCCTAAAGCACTTAAAAAAAGGATGGAGAGCCACAAACATTTGTCAAAGGCCTTCGCACAATCCTTGATGCCACAGAGTTCCGTTGGGAATCTCCAAGTAGCCCTGCAGCCCAAAACAGTTGTACAGTTCCTATAAAAATTACAATACATATAAGCTACTTATTGGTTGTACACCAAATGGATACATAAACTTTACTTCATCAATTTGGTCAGGTAATGTGTCTGATAAAGAATTGGTCGAGAAGTCAGGTTTCTTGGACCTTTTAAAACCTGGAGATAAGGTTATGGCAGACAAAGGCTTTGGTATTAGGGGAATGCTGGCTTTGAAAAAATGTGAATTGATTCTTCCTCCAAAACTCAAGGAAGGGAATCTTAAGCCACGCGGATCAACCAAAGCTAGAAGAGTCTCAACTGTTCGCATTCACATTGAAAGAGCAATAGGCTTGAAATCAGGCTTGAAAACCTTCCACATTCTTGCTGATGTGCAAAAAATGACTCAAAAAGGTTACATTCACCATATTATCTCTGTTTGTGCATCTTTGGCAAACCTTGGAAATCCCTTGGTAACATAATAACATTTTAATACAGTAAGAACTTGCAAAATAGAAACCAGATTTTTTCAAAACAGCCTGTTAAGTTTCCTATTAAAAGGGCATTAAATCTTGTTCATACAATTCTTTCTAAAAATTTGTAAGAAGATGGAGGCAAAGAAACAAGACTTTAAATCAGCACACCATTCTTTCTAAATGTACTCAACCATAACATCCACTCTATACCTTTGTCAAGTATAGATAGATCCTTTTGCTTTAAATATATGATAGATTTGGGACCTTGTCATTAACAAAGATTAAAAAAATTAAAAAAATAGTGAACATTTTATTTGAATCCAGAAAAGTGCTTTTTGGATGACTTCCATAACAATGTTGAGATGGAAGCAATGCATGATTAATCCAATGTGAAGTAAGTTGATACTGGTTATAAATTGTAATTCAAATTTATTCTTGAAGCAAAGCACTACAAGGTCACATGAAACCCAATACATGGAACGTGCTTAAAAGGCCTGTACTGTACTATATAATTATGTTAGGGGATCTACAGTGTAAGAATTAAACTTCACAAAATCAGGCTCAGAAGTTTCTTATATCAAAGGTAACTTTCTCAAAAAATCCGCCCAAGGTTTCCTATAAAGTGGTTTCTATTTTGCTGGTTTTTCCTGCAGATGATGTGCATAATGTAGTGTAAGGTAGATACCAGAAGAGTCAGATGCAAAAAAATGGAAACTTTTCTTGGAACACTAAAAGGCCTTCTGTTATCATCAGAGTGTAATGTGGTTAAAAATTTGCAGACCTTTTTGCAATTCTTGTGATACCTTTCCTTATCTTTTTCAAGCATTTTATCAGTAATTAACAGGAAAAAGTAGAACTAGACACATACTAAGGCTATCATGTTGATTGCATTTGCCACTCAGTGACCTCATTATGATTTTTGGCAAACTTGAGGCTCAATATTTTTATTAACTATATTCAAAGTTTTTCTTGTCATCAAACAATAAACATTTTGTTGTGTCAAGTATCTTGAATTACACTCAAGGATATTTTAATTCATTATATATTGCAGTTTTAACTCAAATTGTTCAAAATTATCTCTTTGATCTTGGCTCTCTCTTGTTTCTCTGTATTCCTATCAAACCACCTTGTAAAATGATAAAATCTTTCAAACAAAATAAGTCATTGTTCAATAAATAGGCACTGAAATTATATGGTTGCAGAAAATTGCAGAGGTTGAGAATTAAATGCATGCCACAGTCTGTTGCATTATTTTGTTGTGGTACATACAAGACTGTTCTCTTTAAGGACTGCCAAAAAATCTGAAATTTCCAGGCAAGAAATTTCAATATTTGCTCAATTTGCTCATTCCTTGTTATCAGGCTCCCTCTCACGTGACTTAAAGAGTCCCTTACTGCGATACAAGCACTAGAAAAAACAATAATGTACCTGTGGCCATGGGAGCATATTGGAACAATGAGGATATCATTTTTGGTCATCTCTTTTAAGTATGAGGATGCACTTCGATAAATTTCCTCCAAACTTCTTACATCTGTAATATCTTGAGAAAGTGTGAGATAGAAAATGCTGTCAACTATCTTTACTTCACTTAGATGGGTATGTGTTTTTCTAATGACTCTGCTCATGTACACAACTATGTTGTCTGTGATCCAGCCTCCATCTTCTAAAGAATCCGAATCCTCTTTAAACAATGGAACCCCTTGGAGTAATTGAGTTGAATTGAAGAAATAGCCTCGTTTTGAGTTAGAGACAGATGGGCCTAAATGCATGCCTGAATTCAGTTGTGAACAAGCAAGGAGACACGAGCTGGTAGACACTGGTAGAAGGTGAGCAGAAGGACTGAACTTGACTATTGTATTATCGAAATTACTGCAAATGTTAATATTTATAAATTTATCATGTTGGATTGTTATTTTATAATAATTGAGTTTTCTGTTTATTTGCAGCTGGGCTTCATAATTTTAGACTGAGGAAAACTGTCTTGTCATTCCGCGTTGTCTCATGAATAGAATAACGGGCTAGGACACTTTAACTGGCGACGAGAGAAAGTTGCTTCAATATCATTATGGACAGGGAAGCCCAGCCAACAAATACAAAATTACGCCCTTTTGATCCGTCACAGCATGAAGGGGAAGTTGCGCAAGCATTTGAGAAATTTCTACGCTTATTCAAGTGCAAGTATCTTGCATGGGACAGAAGCCCATCAAGTGATGTTGCTGATAAGGAGCAATGGATAGGTCAAGATATGCTGAAGCAGCTAAGAGGACATTATGCCACAGATCGTTTTATGGATGATATTGAAGCAGTGGCGTCTGAAAGAGATCTCAGGAAAATGTCATTTGACGAGCTGGTGGAAAGACTACGTACCAGATACAAGCCAACTCAGAATCAAACCATGGCTCACTACAAATTTCATCGTCTATCACAGGGCGTCGATCAGTCATTTGACAGTTTTGTTAATGAGGTAAAAAAGCAATCAAGGAGCTGTGCATTCACATGTAAGGGCAAGGATTGCTCAGTTGCAGACACCCTTATTAGGGACCAAATAATTATTGGGGTAAGAGATGAAGAGTTTAGGAAGAATGCTTTAAAAGAAGAATGGGAGCTTCTAGAACTTGAGACCCATGGAAGAAGAGCAGAAGCGGCACTGATTGGAGCTGCAAAACTAGGAGAGCACAGGGAGTATAAGGTTGAAAGACTAAAACCTGGAAAATATTCGAAGAAATCAGTGGTCAGAGAAAAAATTTCACAACAGAAAAGTCCAGCAAGAGAGCAATTTAGGTGCTATAGATGCGGTAGAGGAAGATGCAACACAGAGAAGTGTCCTGCATTAAAATCGCGCTGCCATATTTGTGATAAGAAAGGACATTGGGCAGGTTCTACTTTATGTGACAAACAGAAGAAAGTAGAACAGAGAAGTAGAAGATATGGTAAGGCACAAAGAGTAGGAGAAGACACAACTACAAGCAGTACTGATGAGGAATCTACTGTTTCAACAACAGGTGAAGGCTCCTCACCTGAGGATGTTGACAGTGGTAAAAAACAGGTTCGGAGAGTGCGTAAAGTATTCAGAATCAAGGGTGTTCGACAAGCTCATTCCAAGAAAGGCAAAAGAGCACACCATGATTTTCAGGTGGAAGTTGCTGTGCGTGGAAAGATTGTCAGAGCAACAACCGACACTGGTGCAGAAATCAATGTTATGCCAAAACGTACGGCAGAAAAGCTCAATCTCCCATTAGAAAAGTCACGCCTACGAATCAGCCCATATGGAGCAAAACCTTTCCGTGTTGTAGGCAAATATGAAGGTTCAATAGTTTTTGGAGATATGGTGACAACAGCAACCTGGTATGTTGTGCACAAGAAGAATATAGAGCCCTTGATAAGTGGGCCAACAGCAGAGAGGCTTGGAATAATCAAGTTTAATTCAGATCCACCTCAAGAAGAGGAAAGAATTCAGAGGATCATAGTTGATGAAAAATCCAGTGAGGAAAAGAACCATTGGCTGAAGAAATATCCCAAAGTATTTGAAGGGATAGGCACTCTGAAAAACCATGAAGTAAGAATATACCTGGATGAGACAATAAAACCTGTGGCTCAGCCTCCAAGACCAGTCCCATTTCACTTGAAAAAAAGATTAGAGGAAGAAATAGATAAAATGGAAAGAGCTGATATCATAGAGGAACACTCTGGTCCGGCTCCTTGGATCTCTAATATTGTCTTGGCACCAAAAGAAGATGGAAGCCTGAGAGTAACGGTAGACATGAGACAAGTTAATAAGGCCATAAAGAACACACATGTTCCTATTCCAAACGTTGAAGATATAAAGGCCCAGTTATCTGGCAGCAGATATTTCACCAAGTTAGATCTAAAGGCAGCTTTTCACCAACTAACGCTGGATGAAGAAAGTCGATATGCCACAGTGTTCCATGCAAATGGGCGGTTGATGCATTATAAGAGGCTCACTATGGGGAATTTAGTGGCTTCAGGGGAGCTGAACAAGGCACTGCGGCCGGTTTTTGGTGAGATTCCTAATGTTCATCTCATACATGATGACATGATAATTGCAGCACCAACACTGAAAGAGCACAACAATACAGTGGAAGCTGTTCTAAACAAAGCATTTGAAGTAGGCATTACCTTCAATCCAGAGAAGAGCATATTCAATGCTAAAGAAGTGCCATTCTGGGGAGTAATCATTACCAAAGAAGGAATAAAGCCAGACCCAGCCAAAGTCAAGGCACTCCAGGAAGCAGAAAGACCACAAAACAAAGAAGAGCTGATTTCTTTTCTTTCGATGTTGCAATCCAATTCTGCATTCATACCTAGAGTATCACAACATACACAACAACTCAGAGAGCTCACAAAGAAACATAACAGATTCAGGTGGAAAAAAGACCATCAAAAAGAATTTGAGCAAGTAAAGTCTATGTTTCATCACGAGACCCTGATCCGATACTTTGACCCAAAGAAGGACACCTACATTTTTGTGGATGCCCATCGCACAGGCTTAGGGGCAGTTTTGGCTCAAGGAGATTCAATCAACAACACTGTTCCAATTGCAATTGCAAGTCGCACAACAACAAAAGTGGAGCAACGGTATCCACAAATTGACTTAGAAGGCTTGGCAGTAGATTTCGGCCTTCGTAGATTTCGGCAATACATAGTAGGAGGCCCACTAGTAAAAGTGGTGACTGATCATAAGCCACTAGTGAGCATATTTGCAAATAAACGCCTTGGATCTATACGTCTTGACAGGGTCAAATTACATCACCAAGACATACAATTTGAAGTTTGCTGGCAACCAGGGAAATTTAATCCGGCTGACTATGCATCCAGACATGCCACACCACTAAAGAATCTACCCAAGGAAATCCGAAAAGAAACAAAGGAATTGACAAAGCTCTGTTGGTTCCTTCATAGTTCTCCATACGTGGAAGCAATAACCATTGAATCCCTCCAAAGATACACGGATAAAGACAAGGTGTTAACAACCCTCAGAAATCTTGTTACCAAGGGAAAACGGCCAGACATTAAAAAGATGCCAGAACTACAACCTTTTGCAAAGATCTTCAATGAACTTACTGTTACAGAAGGAGGTTTACTGTTGAGAGGAGAGAGAATAATGTTGCCTGAAGTGTTACTCAAAAGAGCAGTAGACAGAGCACACCAAGGAGGGCATCCCGGTGAGTCAAATCTCAAAAGGAGGTTGAGAATGCATTTTTGGTGCCCAGGCATCAATAAAGCAGTGAGGGACAAAATTAAAGCGTGCTTGCCTTGTCAAGCGCATACCAATAAGACAACCAGAGAACCACAAGCGATGTTGCAATCTCCAGAGCATGCATGGGGCAAAGTAGCCCTTGATTTATTCGGGCCAATGCCAAATGGAAAACACATACTTGTAGCACAAGACATGCTCACACGTTTTCCAGCTGCAAAAACAGTACGTACTACAAGTGCCAAGGAGGTAATACCTTCTCTTGATGATATTTACACCAACTATGGATACCCAAGTACTCACCTCACAGACAATGGTCCGCCATTCAACTCAGAGAGCTTCAGGAATTACTCACTACAAAACGGTATACATCACCAAAGAACATATCCATACCATCCGCAAGCAAATCCAGCGGAAAGAATAATGAAACCTATAGGAAAAGCGATGAAAGCTGCATTCATGGAAGAGGGAAATCAACAACAGGCTCTAAATCAGTTTCTTGCAGCATATCGTGCTACCCCCCATATAGCTACTGGGGTACCACCAGGAGATTTTCTGCTGAGAGATGGGTATCGGGTGGATTTTCCAGCTAGAAAGCCATTAAGCGCAAAAGATATTGCCCAAGCAAAAAACAAAGATACAGAAAACAAAGAAGCAATCCAGAAGAAAGCAAACTTTTCAGTGAAGAGACGTAAGGATCAAATTTCAGTTGGGGATACAGTCTTGTTAAGAAATCAGAAACGACCCAGAAAGTTTGATCCCAAGTTTGATCCACACCCATGCCAAGTAAAGGAACTTTCCGAAAGGGGGTTGACATTAGTTAGACAGTCTGACAATGCAGTCTTTAGACGCCACAAAGATGATGTCAAACTTTTCAATGCCAAAACAGAAGGTAAAAAGCAGACCAACAGTTCTTGGTATCATTCACAACCTGCTAAATCTTGTATCTTGCAAGAAGGGGAGAACAACATCAACCCTCCTGATCAGGAGGCCCCAAGAAACAACACAAATGATCCAACAAGTGTACCTACCGTACCAACAGCGAGTTGCAATGACGGCAATGAACCACCCATTCCACAGTCAGGCCTAACGACAACGCGATCTGGACGTGTGACAAAGCCCCCACGTTGGTTCGGTGACTATGTAAGATTTTAGGCCAAAACTATAGTTGTTTTAAAAACAAAACAAAAGAGGAGAAGTATTGGAGTAATTGAGTTGAATTGAAGAAATAGCCTCGTTTTGAGTTAGAGACAGATGGGCCTAAATGCATGCCTGAATTCAGTTGTGAACAAGCAAGGAGACACGAGCTGGTAGACACTGGTAGAAGGTGAGCAGAAGGACTGAACTTGACTATTGTATTATCGAAATTACTGCAAATGTTAATATTTATAAATTTATCATGTTGGATTGTTATTTTATAATAATTGAGTTTTCTGTTTATTTGCAGCTGGGCTTCATAATTTTAGACTGAGGAAAACTGTCTTGTCATTCCGCGTTGTCTCATGAATAGAATAACGGGCTAGGACACTTTACCCCTTCCAAAGTGCACAAAGAAAAAGAATCTTGAGTTGCTCCAGTATTGTTCTCTTGTGGCTCCTCTTTGATAGTTACAATGTCTTCCCTTGATCTTGCCATAGTTACTGCTGTTTTATTGTCCTTTAGGATCATGGGTAAAATCCAACTGATGTAAAATTCCCTTACTTTAGTTCTGACATCATTCCAGAACTCTTTTGAGAATGGTATTTCAACAACAAAAATTCCTCCATTAAATCCATTGTCTGTATTCTGGGTAAAGACTACGAAATCACACACTGATGTGTTTGTAGCTGCCATTTGCCCTTGAACCTGAAAATAATATTGGTGATTTTTATCTAGACCATAGGAGCCATCTTTAAAAATTACACCTCCAACATTTTTATCTAGAAATGCCTCCCTTGGATGTTTATATCTATTGGTATATGGACATTTGTATTCCACTGTTGCTGTTCCACAACACTTACAGGATCTTAATCCATCTGGAATTGCAGCTATGATTGGGTCATCCATACAAATGACAAGCCCAGAAGATTCCATCATAAAATTTACATGTGTAGTTGACATCAGTGTACAATATTCTTTCCTGGCCTCATGTTCATTGGTTCTGCCATATTCAATCTGGACAGGAAGCTTGTTATATCTATCCATTGAGTCATTCTCGTCTAGCAATTTCTCTGCAAGTGTCTCACCAGATTTTTTCTTACCATTCTCAATCATCCGTTGCTTTGTGTACACTTCCTTTAGTTTAGTGGAAGTTACCAACCCCCTCCTTTGTACTTTCCATGCACTCCCTTGCCCCCTGGTTTGAGACTCAAGTTGGCCTCTCTCATCCTCTGACACATGATACTGTTCAATAAAGTCAGTGCAGCCAGTCCCTCCCTGTTCTTTGAATCTCATTACCTTTTCAAATATAAATGGTACTGGATCTAAGTTTTCCAAATCATGATTCGATATTTCACTCAGATCATCAAGCTCATTTTCAGTATCACTTTTAATAAAATCTCCAGCAACACATCCAAATTGGCACAGTTTTTCCTGGATTTCTTTAAGCTGCTGTTCAGAAGGGTTTCCCTGATCCTCAGTTGGGCGTGGATCAAAGTTTAACTTGTTCTTATATGGACCTCTGGTTTTCTTCTGTTTCTTGATAGATGTTCCATTATCAGGTATTTTTTTTTTTTATATCAATTCTCCTAAAATTTACAATCTACTAACAAACATTAACATTACGAGACGATAGCGCAAGGAGCATGAAAATACATTGCAACCCTGCAGCTATTACACTTAACCTAAATACTAATACAAACACTAATACGGGACTAATACTAAGGATAATAATCTAAATACAAGAAAATATACTAACAAAAAAAATACATGAATAAAGAACCGATCTACAGTGATCTCTCCATACAACGGACCCTCAAAGAAACCATGAACAAGTCATATCTCGTTAGACAAGGGTTCATTGGGCTGCGAATTTGTGTTCAATGGATTATGTCCTTGGAAAATGGGTCTTTAAAAACGAGAGTTCATTAGGATTCGCTATATGGAGAGCTCACTGTGCGTTACGTTAAAGAAAAAGAAACTGGCGTTGGTTCATTCAAAGCGCTCTGTTGCGTATACATACTTCAATGTAGCCTCAAGGATCATCGTATTTGACATAAGTGGCAACCTTGCATCACCATATAAAAGTATTTTGAGAAGCGCTTCATTAGAGAGGTTTGATAAGCCTTGAGGTTGTAATATGGTGTTAATGGCATCGAGAAGACCCTGTCTTTGCACATCATAGTTATGGCAAAGCAGCAAAAAGTGTTTCGTATCCTCAACTCCATCGTTGATCGAGCACATTGGATTTACTGTGTCTTTAAAGTTGTGTTTGAATTTGTGAAAATTTAGCTTACTTAGACCCACACGAAGTTGTGTTAGAATTGCCAAGCCTTTCGGGTCATGAATGCTGTAGACTGGACGGGGTAGGGGGCGAATGAGTGAAAAAAGCTTCTTTTTGAACATGCCCAGAGTTGGTGATTGTCTTATCTCTGAGTCAAGTTTATTCCATTCCGAAAGACAGTTTGGGTAAAAACTTGCACCAAAGCTAACTGTTCTTGCACGTATTTGCCCGATTATAGCTGGTTTACGAAGGCGATAGTTAGATTGTGGAAGGGGTGGAATAGGGTGCCTCGTATAATCCGGTGCTTGGTTGTGAACAAATTTTGAAAAATAGAACAAGACGCCTGCTCCAACGTCTGAGGTTAAGTGATTCCCATCCAAGTTCGTTATACAGCTTCTCTCGAGATGTACCTTTCCATGCACCAGTTACTGCTAGTGCAGCAGAGTATTGAACGGATTCAAGCTTTTCCATCAGATGATTCAATTTTAGACTTTCACTATATTCGCACTTAGTGGCCGGTATGTGATAGATAACGTCCCCATAGTCTAGATGCGGTCTCACATATAATTTATAAAGCTCGTTAAGGGTATGTCGAGGTAGATACTTCGAGAGATATTTAATCATTCCTATTCCTCGTCTAGATTTGGATATAGCTGACTTGATATGACCATTGAATGATAACTTCGAATCAAGTACAAGACCTAGATGTTTGTGCTCTTCAACCTTTGAAACTGGGGTATCATTGAATAGGATAGGTGGATGGTCAAGAGGTTTCCTCTTTCTTGAAAAACTTGAAAAAAATTTCTTTTTTACATTTCTCTTTCTACTAGTTTTTCCAATTTCTACCTTAGTAATGGGTGCAGGTCTTGTGGATCTAGTTTCTCTTTTTTTCCAATAACATAACTCATCAGTAGGACCAGTAGAAGGATGGAGACTGTCATGTAGCGAATACAGTGAAGCAGCAATGTGTTTGCATGCTCCATCTTGCCCTCCAGGGCACTGACAAAATGCAGAGAATATTGATCCAGCCGTTGGTTTCCATTTTATAACGCTATTGCTGTCATCTTCAGAAAATCGTTCCCCATCAATCACAAACCAAAGCTGATCAAGCTTTTCTTTCTGCTTGGTCTCTGTTACCATAGTTGGCCTGACTTTGCCACGAAAAATAAAATGACTCTGCACCTCCATCACAATAAGTTCTTCAACATACCCATCCTGAAAGAGACCATAGTCCTCGAATGCCTTGTACGACGCAACCTTGTCTGTCGTAGTCAACAGATTTGAAAATTAAAAAATTAAAATGTCCTCGATCCCAAAAGGTGGTACATGATCCATTCGTGCAGTGAAATCCTTAGCATCAAGGGAGAAAGGGTCTGGAAGATTTACTCCCTTTACTATCAGTCTTTCTGATAGATCAAGAGAATCTTCGTGAAAATCAACATTACCTTCAAGGCCTAAGTTGATTGCAGCCTTCGCCAGCTTCACCAAGTCTGCTTTCTTGCATTTCGCTACAGTGATTCCTTTTGATAGCAGGAAGTTTCTCAAATTGTAAACATTCATTTTGTCTATCTCACTTAATAACTGGCTCGTAGAGCTGAAATCGCCGAAATCTTCCATGTCTGAAATTTATCGAAAACTTTTATAACACTCGAAGCAAATCTGTCCTAGTTTTCGCGCGGCTGTTTACAAAAATGAGACCTCAGCCAATCATACCGCGCTATTTTAGAGGTCACGTGACCATCAGTAACACGTGGATTTTGCGTCGAAAAGGTGGATTGGCTATTGACGTCATTTTGTTTGAAACAAGTAAATTTAGTATACAAGCTCGACCATGCTTCCAAAGGGAAATCAACTCATAGAATTTTTCTTCAACCGAAATTCCTTGCTAAACATCATATCAATTCATGAGACAAATTTTATTACTCCATTCAGCTCAGGCGAAAGGTTTTCCACAACTGTGACAGGTCAAAGATCAGACCGAGGGCCGTAGGAAGAGTTCAGTGTAAGATAAAGACCTCTTCCCCTCAGTTGTATGTCAACCTCGCTTTCGCTTGGTTTTCGAAAAAGAAAATAAATGGCTGCCAACAGCTGGATTGGAAAACGAAGGATTTTTATCGTTGGAAAAGCAAAGCGAAGAGAAGAATCAACAAAGAAACAACCTGAACTCTTTTTACGGCCCTTGATCAGACACAGCTATATTTCCATATATCATCCTAGTAATTTGCAAACAAAATGACTTCATCAGCTGATACTTAAAATCAGTGGACAACTTCATTGCGAAATGAGAAATCTAAGAAATTTAAAGAGGATTCCTTATCATTCGAAAGTGACGATCATTTGAATCAATAAAAATTTTGCTTCAGGTCACCTTACTATCATCAATCATTAAGATCAACCAATTGTACAATTTATCATGGCCTGTAAAAAGTTGCTGCCAATACCTTTTTCTTGCGCACCTGATACATTTACCAACTTCAGCTAGTTAAGATATGCCTACTGTCCGGATGATTGATCGATAACTTCTGAGCATAGGAATCAAATGTTTCCACCGACTTTTGCTCGTGGCCCATGATCGAAAACCTCCAAAGCCTCATTTTCCACCGACCAATCAGACGGCGAATAAGCGAAGAATGCAAAAAAAAAACCCGTGAAGATTTTTCTAAATTTTACCTGCCTTCATAAAACGCTACTAGGACAAATAACTGCTTGAAATTTCTAGAATTGTTTTGAAGAAATCTACTCTCCAGATGTTTGGGTATACAAGCTTGGATGCGGGAGAGTAGATTTCTTGAAAACATTCCGGAAATTTCGAGTTTTTGTTCTGGTTGCGATTTTTTCTTTATCAATGAAAACAACTAAAAGAAACAAAGAACATGATTTATAAACTACGTGCCGTCCTTAGCGGGAAAGGACATATTGTCAGCGAGTTCCCACTATGAATGACACTTACAATTTCAAATATACAAAATTAATTTGACGAATACACCCGTACACATAGGGACTTACATACAAACATACACACAGATACATTCACAAACAGTACACACAAACAGATACAGCCACTAACATGTCAAGCACGAATTCTTTGTTTCCAGAGGATGCTAAGTTTCGTAATCTACAAGATCAAAACGCTTGGTTGATTTTATGTACTTTATTGTAGCTTCAAGAATCGTTCTGTTGATAATATACAGAAATTCAGCACTTCCATGCAATAGTAGTGAACAAAATAAATTATCATCAAGGTTGGAAATATCTAAGTTCAGGAATTCTGAGAGTTTGCCATGGTGATTCACATGAAAGTTGTCAAACAAAGGGCAGTGGAGGAGGAAATGCTTGTTGTTCTCATTTGCTGTACCGCAATTGCACGGTGTACTTACGGCGTTAAATCTGTGCCTAAACCTATGCTCATTTAGTGCACTGAACTGCAAGCGCAATTTTGTTAAGATTCTAATACCCGCAATATCATATATGTTGTGAACACAGTTTTCAGTTGGACGTATCTTAGAGAGTAGTTTAAGCTTGAATTCGGCAATAGACTTGGAACACCTTGTATCGCTATCCAGTAAATTTCATTCAAAAGGTGCATTATTAAAATATGTATTTGAAAAACGCACAGTCTTGTCAATAGAGGGAGAATACATCCTCTGATTTCTAAGATTATAGCTGGTTTGTCGTTCAGTAGGGATTTCATTAAAGAGATATTCTGGGACCTGTTTATTTTTCAGATTCAAAAATTGACATTAACGACGATACAACCTGGTCCCGAGGGCCAGTTTCCTACGTCAGTACTGACCCTCGTACCGCACAGTGATCCAGATTGTCAAAATTATGGAATAAATGCCAAAACACAAAACGTTCCAAATGCAAAAACTTTCAAACCTACCATAGAGAGGACACTTTGAGCTATTCACAACAAAAATCCGTATAGAAATCGGACATACGATTGCAGAGAAATTGCACTTTGAAGTTGACAAAAATTGCTAGGCCATGTTTTTGTTTACACTTCCGGTGTATCACTTTTGAAATGGGCCTAAACTAACAATTTCAAATTTTCGTTTCTCCAGTTGTATTCATCCGATTTCAATAAACTTTTTTTTTAAATTAACCCTCAATGTCTGCGCAATTAGACAACGTATCAGTTTTATAAATTTACGTCAATTTATTTGTTTATTTGGCACATATTTGTCAAGAGGTATTTTTAGCAGTAGAACTACAAGAGACACCTAAATTTCTTCTTTCCTGGTGGACAAGAATGGAACACTGACGAATTTTCCGACGACATTTCCACAGGGGGGCCATGGCCCCCCTGGCCACAACGCCACTGGTTTCTATCCAGGCTTAGGCCCTCGGGCCTTGCCTTAGTCTCCCTGTTTCTGGGTGGATCCAATGCAAAGTTTCGTTTTAATTGCACAGCTGTAATAGCGAGGGTTTAAATTCTGAATAAATAGAGGAATTATTTCATCACCTAACAAGCATATTAGCATTTAAGTGGGTCAAACGTGGTTTACGAAAGTCTAGCCTACTAGCGTTTTATGTCTTTGTCTTTGTCTTTGGAGACACTAGGCCTAAGTCCAAACTCCAACTTTCGATCTATTAACTACAGTTCATTTTTTCATGTTTGGAAAAAGAGCTTCTTCTTGGTTTGGTACAAAGAAAGTCTCACTCTCACATGCCTGAACTTTTCGCTGCAATGCATCCTGTCTACCATGAGCAATGTCTGGTATAAATTTGATGAGCATCCGGACAAAGAGGCCATGCTTTACTGACACAGAACTTTCTCGCATTCTGCAACCAAAAGTTACTCTAAATTTTCCGATGTACTTGTTCCACAAAAACTCTAATTGAATTATAAACCAAAAGGCTTCTTTTAAGTGACAGTTTTTGTCTTCTAAATTGCAGAAAACTTTTGGAACATTGTTTCAGTCTGTGCGATTCTGTAATCAGTTTCAACCTTTAACCAAACAAAGGTAAATATCCTTTGGATTTTTTACATTCAGCATTAGGTATTGTCTGAAGAAAGATGAATGTGATCAATACAAAACCTATGGAGTCACTAGTTCATAAAATTCATGATAACTGTATAGTTTTTATGATTGCCCACGACATGTAATGAACCAAAAAGCTCAGGGTCGTGAGCGCTCGTGAGACCTTTTATTAATCAGACCAAGATGAAGTTTCTTTTTCAAGACATATACAACAGAAGTGTACTTAATAGACTAAAAGCCCAGAGGTTCTCAAATATCTGGTCATATAGGCATTTAGGGTAGTTTTTGTCAGAAATTCTGGGAACGGGGTATACTTTCATAATCTTGTTGTGAATTTTCTGGTACTGGGGCTTATTATTTACGAAAAATTCTGATACCGTTCTGTTTCCGATGACTTTAATGCTAGGTAATTTAAAGTCCTGATTCGAAACATCGAACACAGGACTGTCGGATTTTCATGTTATGATTGTCACCCTTTTAAAGGGAGGGTATGTCAAAAGGTAGCCTGCGTGCAAACTTTGGTTACTGGGGAGGAGAGGGAATAAAGGAACTACAAAGTCTGCGCAACGCCGTCCATTTCCTTGTTTTTGATCACATGACCGTCATGACCTATTTGCCACAAGGTTGCGCAATTTTGAGTCGGCTTCGCCCAAGAAACTTTGAAACAAATTGTGGCTTGCATTGCACGATCAGTATCAAATCAAGAGCGACGGAAATTTCGTAGATGGTGTTGGTTGTTCCTCTGAAACTGTGAAGACATTGCCATGTAAATATGTTTTCGCCGTTGCGTAGATTTGTTGAAGGAGCGAAGAAAGTTACTCGATTCAACATAAAACGTAAACAGTGTACTCGATCCTTGTGTAGGCCTAAGCAAACAGACCAACAAACCCACGAGTTGTTTAAAAGAGAGTTGCGTGAATAAAAAAGTAAACCTTGCTGCTGAAAGAAATTCGAGCAGAATAAATCTTTTCAAGAACTGTTTCTTACTCCACACGACTCACACGACACCCAGAGACAAGAGACTTTCCAAAACCGGTCGAAGCACTGAAAGTGCGTAATTTCCTTGAAAAATTCCTACATCACAACTTTCTGCTCATCAAGGATCCCATGGATGTTGAAAATGCGTTCTACGTGATTTAGGCCTCTCTGAAAATTTGATCCGTGCCAATCGTTCACATATTTACACGAAAATCTTGTGTACTTCCCTTCATAGCAGAGCACGATCCGCTAATTTGTTCAACGACTGAGTACTTCGATTACAATCAACCTTTTATCGCTTTGAAAACAAGACAATATCAATCGTCTTCCGCTAAATCTATTGGGTCCTGGTTTGCTCGGACTCGATATTGATTGGCTTTCATAACAATAGAAAACAAAGGGCTTCCCGCTTGCGCAATTACATTGAAAGTTTCAAAACAAGAAAATGCACGGCGTTGCGCAGACTTTGTAGTTCCTTTCTCTCCACTCCTCCCCAGCGATCAAAGTCTGCTCGCAGGCTAGTCAAAAGGGGGCCTAAGATAGTTACCTATAGAAACTACAGCCGATTTAGCGCCGTAGACTTCAAAACTCATCTTTTGTGTATGCTCTCGTCTGAATTAAGTGAGAATGAGGACTATGGTGCTTTTAAAGCTGTGGTCATGGCCGTGCTGAATGAACATGCACCCGTTAAGAAAAAGTATATTCGTGCAAACGATGGACCTTTTATGACTAAAGCCTTGCGTAAAGAACACATGCATAGAACCAAGCTTCGCAATAAGTATAACGACAGTAGAACTGAAGAAAATCTTAATGCATTCAAAAAGCAGAGGAATAAGGCTAGGATTAAACGTCGCATTTTACATGTGTGGAATATAAGTGGAGAATTAAGTACATGTAAAATGCGACGTTTGATTTGAATTTTATGCATGTGCTCAAGTTTAGTCGGCCCAAATATATTTATGCGACAGGGTTGGTCGCATTATGCGACGTCAGTGCGACATGACATCAAACGTCGCACTTTACATGTGTTGAATGCAAAGCATAAATTAAAGTAATTTATTTCGTTTCCATATGGAGGCTGCCCATGCGTAGTGATGTTGCCGCCAAATCCAGTTGGCCAAATTCTGCTTAAGACTTGAAATGGCGGCCAACAACGACAGAGATTGCTCTCAGTGCAGAAGAAGCACAAAATAAATTTGACTATCGCCTCACTCACTTCATTGACTATTGTTGAAACAGTTGACTGTCCTAGTCCAACCATTTCTGCTATGCTATAGATATAGTCACCTCTTGCAAGTCGACACAGGCATATTGCCAAACGGAATTCGGGGCAGTTTGGTTCTTCAATGACGGTTTCTCGCTCCAGGCTATGCCGAATGTATGACAATATGATATTGAATGTACTTCTATTGACCCGAAATGTTTGCTTAAATCGCTTGTCGCTATAGCTTTCTCACACCATCCTCCACCAGCCTGTGTTTGCCCCAGGCGGGGTACTCTGGTTTATTCAGGATAGAGGTGCTCAGGTTACTTTTTTGGGTCTAAAATTTTGGGCAAGGATTATTGTTTTGGGTCAACCATGTGTACAAATTTTTTTTTGGGTTCCAGAAATTCTGGCTTACTTTTTTGGGTCTCAAATGTGAAAAAAAGGAAAAAGATTGGGAAAGAGAGGAAAAATTATTTTTTTTGTCTATTTTCACGGTAGAAATTATTTGTTTGGATTGATGCATTGTGCCTCAGCTTGAGCACCCCTATCCTGAATATAACTGAGTACCCCCCCCCCCCTGGGTGTTTGCCCTTGAAAGCCTCCTGCATGATCTGTGTGGTAAACTCTTACTGTACTGCAATTACCCTTAAGAATTAATAGTAAGACGAAGAAACAGGGCTTGATTAGTAGCCTCCTCCTTGCTGTAGCTATGGCCAAACCTTCTTGTAATAATCTTCGTCTTCGTCTTTGCTCAGTTATCGTTTTCCGCAAAAGCATCGTATTCTTTTGCGGCCATTTTATTTTGCTTCCTTGTGCTTGTATTTGGCGCCTATATTAAAAGTACCTCAGCATAGGTTCCAAATCTTTAAAAAGGCTGGTGTAAAATTGAGTGACCTATTTCTTTGAACTGAAGGATTTTAAAGAAACTTTAGCTAATTCTCTATAATTCTACCGTTGGAATTTTCTGAAACCTTCAATATTTTGAGAATTAGAATGTTTTTCTTCTTCTTCAAGAATTCAAGAAAAGTTTTCAGGAATACTGAAAAAAACTGTCGTAATATCTAGACTGTTTGACGTAACATAAAATAATTTCGAAGAAAACCATAGTTTATGAATGCCTACAATATGGTATCAAGCAAAAGTCTGTCAGTCATCTGGTTTATTATTTAGATATTTGATGATGTCACATCCTCAAATGAGTTGGAATATAAAATACAAATGTGTAAAATTGCTGAGAAGGGCCAAATTTGATTACTACAAGAATATTGACCCAAAAAATCTGACAGATAATCGCAAGTTTTGGAAAACTGTAAAGCCGCTATTCTCAGATAAAGTGCAAGTAAATTCGTCCATTACTCTAATTGAAGACGACAAAATGATAAGTCAGGACTGTGAAATTGCAGAGATCTTCAATCATTACTTTGCAAATATCACAAACAGCCTAGGGATCTCTGAAAATGACTCACTTTTGCTGCCAACAAGTGATATACTAGATCCCATTGACAAATCTATTAAGAAATATGAAGCTCATCCAAGTATTTGCAAAATAAATGAGCAAGCTATACTTTCCAACAATTTTGAGTTCAGAGAGGTCACTATGGAACAGGTTGCTGTCAAAATCAACCAACTTAGTCAGAGTAAAGCCTCTCCAGTTGATTGCATCCCTGCAAAAATCCTGAAGGAAAATTCTGATGTATTTTCTGTTGCCATTCGAAATTTATTCAACTCTGGTTTATCCAAGGGTACTTTTCCCAAAGAATTGAAAGCTGGAGATTTAAGCTCACTCTTCAAAAAAGAGGATGCCTTTTCGAAGAAAAACTACCGACCTATTACAGTTTTGCCATCGGCATCAAAGATATACGAAAGGTTGATGCAAGATCAAATGCTGCCCTTTGTCCAATGTTTCTTGTCTCCACTCCTCTGTGGATTTCGAGAGGGCTATGGTACACAGCATGCACTTCTACTTTTAGTTGAAACCTGCAAAAAGTTATTGGACAGCGGAGGCGTCGCAGGGGCCGTCCTGACGGACCGTAGAAAGCCTTTGATTGTCTAAATCACGAATTATTGATTGCAAAATTGAATGCATACGGTTTCAGTAGATCTGCATTGCAGTTCATCTATAGCTATCTCGTCGACAGGAAACAAAGGGTAAAGGTCAATGGTTCATTCAGCACGTGGACAAAGACCACCCTAGGTGTACTGCAAGGTTCTGTCCTAGGCCCCCTTTTGTTCAACATATACCTGAATGACTTGTTCCTGTTCCTAGAGGAGACCGAAATATGTAACTATGCGGACGATACAACGATTTATGCGTATGGTCCAAAAATCGATAATGTAATTGCGCATTTAGAAAATGATGCCCTTAAGTTAACTGAGTGGTTTCCGAACAATCTCATGAAGCTAAATGAGGATAAATGCCATTTAATGATTTTCGGTGCAAAAGTCAATGAAGTATCCATCAAAATAGGAGGCGCTTGTTTGAAAGAATCTACAGAGGAGAATCTTCTTGGCATAAAATTTGATCGATCTCTTTCCTTCAAACAACATGTCAAGTCTCTATGTAAGAAAGCCAGCCAAAAACTTCATGCTCTTAACCGAATATCCTGTTACATGGACACAGAAAAACTGCAGCAACTAATGCGTGCTTTCATATTATCCCATTTTAGCTATTGTCCACTTGTTTGGATGTTCTGCGATAGAACCTTGAATCAAAGAATAAACCACGTTCACGAAAGGGCTTTGCGCATTGCACAGAAAGATTACGAACATGATTTTGGTTTTCTCCTGGAGCAAACAAATTCAGTACCCATTCATATAAGAAACCTACAGTTGCTTATGACTGAGATTTTTAAAACAAAATTAGATCTAAGTCCAACTTTTATGAAGGATATTTTCACGCAGCGGAACACTGGCTACGACTTGAGGCATGGGACCGACGCGCTGCTTCCAAAAGTACGCACTACGTCCTTTGGAATCGAGTCTGTAGCTTTCCTTGGAAATAGAATGTGGCAGCTGCTACCTCACGAGATAAAAGACTCCAGCACCCTTCAAATTTTCAAAAAGCAAATAAGGTGCTGGCATGGTGATAAGTGCAACTGTAGGCTTTGCAAAACATATGTACAACAGGTTGGGTTCATAACAGGATAGTTAGTGAAATTATTGTAATTATACATATACATATTATTTTTAGATTAGATTGTAAATTTTGTAAATAAGTAGGCCTAAATTAGCTGTAATTTTAGCTATTGTTTGTTTCAGCCTACTTTGTAAATATATTAATGATGATGATGATGATGATGATGACCCTTCTATATGGGGGTGGAAAGGGACTGGCGATATTTAGTTTCCCAAAAAATAATTTGGTGCTAGCAGAAATCATCTAAGGATGGGTTTACACCAGTCTCGAAAAAAGGCAGGTTTGTCTTTTATTACATGGTCAATACATGACATATGGTCTCCTCTTATATTCGTGGGTTCACCAATCAATTGATATACCGGGTGTCCCAAAAAAAAACGCAACAGATTTGAAAAATTCTAATGCAAACTGTTTGATGCCCAGTACCCAACAATTACTTTTATTCAAATCTTATGTGATTATATTAAATTTTGATATATTTTCCAGAATTTTTGGTGACTTGGTTGTACAGTTAAAAATCAGCAAACTTCAAAATTGCCCTGAGGTCAAAACCAGAGCTATTGCATCAACAATGGTGAATCATTATGTCAAATTGTAAAACATGACAATCCTTGCAATTGGAAAGCATTGCTGGCAAATGCGGTAACACACAATTGAATTGAACATTGAGCAGACACTTTCATAAAGATTTCTGTCAAACACGCTCCTAACTACGACTCATAATCCAACGCCATTATTTTGAAATGACTATGACTGCCTCGTTTCGATAAGGGCCTAGGCAGAAAAGCACAAACATTTGTAGTTTTCAAATGAAAGACATTGATTTGAAAACTTCACAATAAATCAGTTAATGCTTAGCGAAAGCAGCAAAATAGAACCTACGTACAAGATTTGATATTGTCACCAACTGTTTTCATGGTATTCTTCATCGTAAGACTTTGTTCTGTCCGGCCAAGCTGCTTGAAACCCTGCTTTGAGCTTCGAGTTTCCGTTGGTCAACATCAATCAATCGAATTTGCAGAGATTCTAATGGCGTTGTAATTGGTTGTATACTTTGTACATGACTGTGTATAGCAGCCTCGTTCCCAAGGGCGTTCAAAAGTGAAAAAAGTCAGTCCAAAAATATTGCCGTAATAATATGAGTCCCAGTAAGAGCGATCTCGGTCTGGTGTAATAGCCTTGTTTTGAATAGCGATTACTGGAGTTGTGCTTCTTAAGTGTCCATGATGGTTGCTTACGTTTTGCAGAATGACAAGACCATGATTAGATTTATACTTTCAATCATAAATGAACGCAAAGCTTCCTCGAGATAACTCATAAATCAATAAGGGATCCCTTTGTTACAGTTTCTTAATGAAGTTGTGTGCTTGTTCGTTACTATGTGAAGTTCTATATATTACTTTTAGATATTGATTTTAATTGTACAGTGTACTTTGCACTAATGCTGGTAGCTCTGGTTTTGCCCTGGCAGCAAATTTGAAGTTTGTTGATTTTTAGCTCTTCAATCAAGTCACCTAAAATTCTGAAAGATATATCAAGATTTAATCTAGTCATTGCAGATTTAGATAAAAGTAATAATTTTATCATGAATTTCAAGCAGCTTACATTAGAATTTTTTGAATCTGTTGCGTTTTTTTGGGACACCCGGTAAATTATTAGTTTTAATGAGTTCATCTAAGTCATTCCCCTCAGGTTGTTCAGTGTCCCCATGCCACCGTTGGGACGATCTACAATGAAAATCTCCAGTTAATATCAAGGCATGCGGTTTTTCTGTCTTCAGTTTATTGATAACAGACTGTAACTTACCTATAAATATTGCAATTGTGTCGCCGTCTTGGCTAGAGCTACGATACACAGTTACAAAGAATATTTTCTTGCCATCAAGTTTAACTTCAGTTACGATCATTTCTTGCAACAACTCTAATTCGTTTCTACGTTTAATTGGCAACCCATCCCGAAAATATATGGAGACACCCCCAATTTTGGTGTTGCTTGGATGGTCATTGCGGTATATTTCTTTACTATATCCTTCAATAATAATTTCATCATTACGAATTGTGCTATTCAACATGGTCTCTTAGAGGACTATGATATCAAAGTGATTAACTGAATTGTAAGCTTCAAGCAGAGAGATCTTGATTTTATCTCTCGTGCAAATAGTTCAGATTCCAGTGCAGAAATTTGAAAATCTTATTATGATCGGGTCCAGGATTTGTTTCAATATCCCCGCAAAGCAACAGTTTATTTTCAAATTGAAGATAGCCAAGGAGCACGTAGATTTGCATTGTAAATAGACTAAGTTGGAAATATGTAGCAATTTGTTTCCCATAAACAACGAAATTTACAACAAAATTTACCATGCTTGGTTGCGTTTTATGAAGGTAAGTAGAATTTAGAAATATCTTTGCAGGTTTCTTTTGTCTTCTTCGCTTATTCGCCGTCTGACTGGTCCGTGAGAATGAGACTTTGGAGGTTTTCGGCTATGGGCCACGAGCAAATCTCGGCATGAGGAGAAATTAATCACAAAAGAACAACAATTTATTTGCGGTTTCCCTTGGAAAACAAGCAATTTTTACGTCTTACCGAAAATCCACAAATCTAAGGAAATCGTTCAATCAATTGTGAGATCAGATAAGGACCACATTAAAATGTCACCACCTGATAATCTCAAAGGAAGACCGATCGTTGCAGGGCCCGTGCCAACACTTTCCACCTGCGTCAAAGATAACTGGGACTTCATAAGAAAGGTACCATGAGAATTTGACGCTGCTACGTCATTGTTTTCTTACGATTTCGTTAGCCTTTACACTAGCGTACCACATGCCCTGGGAATTGAAGCTATTAATTATTGGGTTGACAAAAGAAACGAATTGATACCAACAAGATTTACAAAAAACTTTATTTCATATCAGAATCAGCTAAATTCGTACTCGAAAACAACCATTTCCTCTTTGACAGCGTCATGTACAAGCAAGTATCAGGTACTGCAATGGAACCAAATTTGCTTCTCTGTACGTTAGAGTTACTTAGAGGAAACAGCTTAAATACAACTTAGAGGTTACATAGAGGAAACAAGATTATTCCCTAAATGTTAAAGAACTATTTCACTGATTAAATTTGCTTGTATGTGAAAGATAACTATTTTCGCTACATGGATGATGGATTCATTGCATTAGCACAGAGCACCAACGCTATTTCATTATTAAATGCCTTAAATGATTTACACCCCTGCATTACATTCACGATGGAAGCGAGAAAAATAAAATGGGACACTGTAGAAATATTAAATTTTTTAGATACAGCGGGTACCCGCAAATAAGAAACCATTTTTTAAATTGAGGCCTCGGAGAGTTTCTTATTTAAAGAGACCTTTTCATGATCAGGGTCAAAGTTTCTTATACATAGGTAATCAAGTCAAGTCAAGGTATATGACAGTACCATACATGCATGTGTATTTAACCTCAATGGTACATTTTACCATGTTACATTGTTGTGGTGTGAATCTTTAAATTTGAAAATGTTCATTCTGTTTTGAAAAAACTACATTCTATCGCAGTCATTTATGGGAATATCTTTTGGCATTCAGGAACAAACTATAACAATCCTGAAAATAAGAAACATCTAAATTTCAGACCTAAAAGTGTTTCTTATTAAAGGAGCCTTTTTTGAAGAAAATGAAGCCTGTTTCTTATTCAAGGGGGTTTCTTATTTGCGGGTACTTACTGTATCGAAGTAATTCTGTATAATGGAAAATTTGTTGGTACCGACATTTATTACAAAGAGACAAATCCGCACGATTATCTAAATTTTCATAGTGCACATCCAAAGCACTAAAGGACACCATTCCATTCAACTTAGCAAAGCGGATTATAGTATTCGGTACTGATGAAGATACAGTGAAGAATCGACCAGATGACTCAAACAATGGCTCATAAACTGTGACTATCCACTCTGTCTAATTAATAAAGCATTCGAAAAAGCCACATTCCAAGGACCAGCACCGAAAAAAAATAAAGACATTATCCCCTCGTTACCAAATACTATCCAAGCCTTAGTTATGACAACGCAATGAAAAAAATATCAAATCTTTTAAAGTCAATACAAGATCCAGACACAAAGGCAAAATTCAAAGACAAAGAGCCAATAATTTGAAAAAGGAAAGGCCACGATACCAGCGTCGATGGTCGGATCCGAAGATGCTTGCGGTGACGAATAAATGAATAAGCTTAAAGGCAGAAACACCGCAATGCGACAAAAACAACAGCAAATATGATAGAATTTATTTTATGCCAATATGAATATTAATGTTGGTTGGGTGGTCGTAGTGGTTTTTTCCAGGATTAGGGGGGCCAAAGACCTAAAAGCTATGCGGACACTAATGACTAATATAGAGACTGGGGAAATTTCATTGAGTTGGTATGTCATGAGAGCATCGGGTTCTATATGTAGATTAAGAATCTAAACCTTGATTACGAGGGTAGGGGACTTTTCCGAGATACAGGGGGGGGGGGGGCGAAGGCCTAAACATTCCTCAGACACTAAATATTTAGACTATGAAAACGCAAGAGTTAGTTTTTTTTCCAAAAAGGGCATCTGATTTACTCATATTATTCCCGTAGATTACAAAAATAAACATTAATCGAGAGGTCAGTGGGACTTTCCCGAGATACAGGGAGGTGGGAGTCCAAGGTTTTACTGAGGAAGTGACGCTCCTCTAAGTTAGTTTGAGGTTCAGTTTAGGGAGAATGGCCTAAAAGATAATTCTTTGTTCTGCAAGAATTAGTATATGTAAGTCAAACCCTGTATTTGGCTGCAAAAACTTTGCTTTGATTATGCTATTCGATGCATGAAGTGCTGCTGAAGTGGCAATATATACACATTTTATTTATAATACACTTACAGCTTATTGGCCGAATAATCAGTCCAATTCACGTACTCCGGGTCTGAAATTTCATTGCCGATGGCATTGTTCTCTCTGTCGATCAAGAGGTCTACATCTCTTTCTGAATAAGGTTCGGTAACCCAGTCGACAGGGCAATCTTCATTCCATCCATGATTGCTTGGATCCTCGATTTCCACGATTGGGTTTTGTGCTTGTCACCAAATTCTTGCAACGTAGTTTGCGCGAAGAAGATGCTTTTCAAGATTTCTCTTGCATGGGGGTAGTAAAGACAAATCAGTGATCTTTTCATTATGCTTGAAGTTTTTCTGGAACATTCTTTTTAATGTTTCATTTGCATTTTCTAGGTGCTTCTCTCCATATAAACAGCAAACAAGTTCTTCAATACAGACTCAACTAATTGCCGAGACGGACGGTTTCCTTAACTATCTTCCAAACTTCTTTCTTTCCTTTGCGCATAAAAGAAGAAACATAGACCAGTCGTTTCAAGAGAAAGCGTGCAACCCGAGAAGAGCCTCTTTAAAGAAGAGGTCTGGAAAGAAGAAATGCAATCATTTCAAAGAGATCGTGTTGTTTATTTTTCTAGGAAACACTGTACTGCTGCTATAGAGTCTCCAGAGAGGGAAGCGTTCAGGAAATTGGATTAGCAACGAACCACGAATTATGGAAGATAGTCATGGATGATGAAGAATTCCTAACGTTGCTCGGCAATTTGGGGACGGGAAACCGTCTGTCTCAGTAATTAGTTGATTCTGTATTGAAGAACTTGTTTGCTGTTTATATGGAGAGAAGCACCTCGAAAATGCAAATGAAGCATTAAAAAGAATGTTCTAGAAAAACTTTGACCGTAATGAAAAGGTCACTGATTTGTCTCTATGCAAGAGTAGCCGTGAAAAGCACCTTCTTCGCGCAAACTATGTTGCAAGAATTTGGCGACAAGCACAAAACCCAATCGTGGAAATCGAGGATCCAAGCTATTATGGATAGAATGAAGATTGCCCTCTCGACTGGGCCTTTTTCAGAAAGAGCTGCAGAGCTCTTAATCGATAGAGAGATCAAAGCTATCGGCAATGAAATTTCAGACCGGGAGTACGTGAATTGGACTGATTATTCGGACAATAAGCTGTAAGTGTATTATAGATAAAATTTGTATATTGTGCCACTTCAGCAGCACTTCATGCATTGATTAGCATAATCAGAGCAAAGATTTTTCAGCCAAAGATAGGGTTTGACTTACATACACTAATTCTTGCAGGATAAAGAGTTATATTTTAGGAGCTCAAACTAACTTAAAGGAGAGTCACTTCCTCAGTAAAACCTTGGACTTCCCCCTCCCTGTATCTCGGGAAAGTCCCCCTGACCTCTCGATTAATCTTTACTTTCGTAATCTACGCGAATAATATGTGTAAATCAGATGCTCTTTTTGGAAAAAAACTAAATCTTGCGTTTTCATAGTCTAAATATTTAGTGTCTGAGGAATTTTTAGGCCTTCGCCCCCCCCCCCCCCCCCTGTATCTCGGAAAAGTCCCCTACCCTCCTAATCAAGGTTTAGATTCTTAATCTACACATAGAATCCGATGCTCTCATGATATACCAACTCAATGACATTTCCCCAGTCTCTATATTAGTCATTAGTGTCCGCATAGCTTTTAGGTCTTTGGCCCCCCTAATCCTGGAAAAATCCACTACGACCACCCAACCAACATTAATATTCATAATCTATGGACAAGCTTGATCTAAAAAGGCTACTCTGTGAACTCTGCTCCTCTTGGGCTTTCATATTCTTGTTGTTAGTCTCTATGGCATATTTATAGCCTTTTCCCCCCTGTATCTCCGAAAAGCCCCCTCAACTGCCCGATCAACACCCAGATTCGTAATCTACGCAAAAATGTGATCTAGAAAAACTATGTCCTTTAAATTCCCTCTCTTGGTGACCATGCTCCCCCTCCAGCCTCTGGTCTAAATATTTCGTCCTGCCATGCAGGACTTCTTCAGGGCTGTGAGGAAGAAGCATTCCAACCAATACTTGCATTACGACAACCACCAAACCTGACATCGTTCCTCACAAATGCAAAATTCACATCTGAAAATGTATCTCAAACGCCAACTTCTTTGCCTGGAATTTTTTTATGTGGGAAAACACGTTGCAAGCTTTGCAAATATTACTTACAGTTAGTACCAGGTTACCCAGAAAAAGTGACCCAGTGCAGGCTGCTTTAGAATAAAAAATACGTGGTTGATGGAAATGTTGAGAATTTTTTGGAATTTTTTTCGGCACTGTAAATTTCCTGAATTAAGGATATCCACAAAAAGTCGTCGAAAACAGGGGGTCGATTTAAAGCCATTTCAGATCTTTAAAACAACGAGGAGGGTGTTTCATTTCAGCCTGGGAATAGGCAACTCAGTTAAAAGTTTCCAGAGCAAGTTCATGGTCCCTAGGTACCTAAGCATTTGCAGCTGAAAATAAATGTTCTTTGTAAACTTGTGGATTTTCAAAGGATTCCATTTTCCACGCAAATCGAAATCTTCAAGGATTGCTTACAGAAAAACAGTAGTATCCTTGTCCCTTGAGACAAGAATATTTGAGGTATCTAGGGACTATAAACTTGCTCTGACAACATTCTCGACTGAGTTACCTATTCCCAGGCGTAAATGAAACACGCTCCGCACTGTTTGGAAGATAGCCTTAAATCGCATAGGAATCATTCGTCGTACATAGCCGATTGCTCGTGGCCCATGGTCGAAACCACCAAAGCCTCATTTTCACAGACCAATCAGACGGCTAAAAAGCGAGGGAGACAAAAGAAACTCGTGAAGATTTTCCTAAATTTTACCTACCTTCATAAAACGCAACCAGGACAAAAAACTGCTTGATCTGCTCTCCAGATGTTTGGGAGTACAAGTTTGGATGCCGGATAAAATATCTTCAGGATTGGCGGAGTTATTGCCTCTCCAATAGACAAAATCGGCGAAGGCTTGTCGAGACCTGTTTACGCCACTTCAAGTCAGGCGATAAAGCCTCTTGATAAAACCTCTTTTGAATTTTATAAGTTATTTCGCAACGAGCAAACTTTTGCCATGAATGTAAAAAGTAGTACAACATAGAAACTTCCCTAGAGTATTGCCACATGACTTGAAATGCGCGAACAAGCCTTTGTAGACTTTTTCAATTCACAATCGGGAAGGCATGCTTTTATCTTGTATATAATCCACTAAATGTTTTTATTGATTAGCTTTAGGAATTAATTTGTAAATTTTGTAAATTTTTGTAAAGTAGGCCTAAGTTAGCTGTAATTTAGCTATTCTTTTTATTTTACTAGCCTACATTAAATAAATTATTGATGATGATGATGATGATGACATAGAAACCGTAGGGGCAAATCCATAAACGCAACAATTGAAAAACACCGAAATCAGTCTCCCGGCCAGAAATTGTTCAAGACTATTAACTCCTGTAAAAGAAACGAGAAATATCAAACGTTTTATGAAGGTAGGTAAAATTTAGGAAAAAAGCCGTCTGATTGGTCCGTAAGGCTTTGGCTGTGGGCCACGACAAGACGACGAAAACTGTTAAATCCTAACTCCTGTAAGACAAAATAAAACAAGAGAAAAACTGAATTAACCTCAAAACCTGAAAGGAAAGAAATAAGTTAATAACTCACCAGTAACTGCTGAAAAGATAAACGTGAAATCACCAAATACTAGTTTCGTCGCACTCTCATCAGTTTGGTTCGTGCGAAGAATAAATTACCAATAAAAACAGGCCACTTTTATAGCAGACGAACAAAACAAAACCGACACACCATTAGCACCTAAGCCACTTGTTGGCTAAACCCAATAGATGCCCGCCAAAGATCAAAGCCTTTGGCGCAAATTAGAACAATTGCAACGTGAAAACAAACTCCTTCTGTCGGCAGAGGGAGGGATCCCGAAGTTTAATAAACACCGCTTCTAAAACCTTGAGGTGGAAGGCAGACCTAGCCCTACCCAAAATTCGGAAACAATCATCGCTATTGTTGCTACCACACTCATTACTGCTCAGTAAGTGAGTACCGATGGCAGAATCACTTTCTTGTTTAGCCGGGACCAGCTTTACATTTTCGTTTTGGTTGACACCGACCGTTGCACCTGTCAGTACTTTTCCTTATTGCTAGGGGCACATGTTGTCTCATCCTGTCAACAAGTCTTTGGGATGTCCTACCTACGTAGCGAGCATCGCACTCGCACGTAAATTCATATACAGCATTACTCAAGTTATTGGCAGGTATGAAATCCTTTTGGACCTTAGGCAACATACGAAGAGACTCGAAAATAACCCTAGAATCAACGGTGCTGTAACAACGATTGATAGCTTTACGAATTTGACCTTAAAACCTGTAAGATGAATCACCGATATATGGCAATCTAAAGTAAACCGGACAATTCTTCGGACCAAAAACCTTGTCCGATGACCAAGTAGAGAGTTTCCTTTCAACACACCGATTAACAACATGGTCTGGGTAACCATCCTCCCTGAACAGATCTTTTTGACATACAAATTTCCGAGTCTAAATAACACGGCGAACAAATAACCAAAGCCCTGTGCACAAGATTGAAGATTAGATTGATCTTGTATTTTTTAGGACTAAATGAGTCCCACCTAACATAGTGACCAGTAAATGTGGGCTTTCGATACACTTGGGTAAGAAAACCACTACCTGACAGTTCCACAAGCACATCAAGAATCGGAAGTTTACCACCAGTCTCCCGTTCTGTTGTAAACTTAAGTGAGGGGTGCAACGAATTACCTACCTGTTACCTGTTGGTCGCGACTGGTAGATTTGCGGATAGATATCTCCACTGTTCTCCGTTGTTAGCTTCTCGCACGCATTGCGTCATGCTTCTTTGTGTCCACTGTGTGATGTCATTGACCCATGTTCTCCTTGGACGACCTCTTCCCCTTTTGCCTTCTACTTTTCCTGCAACGAATTAAGTAAAGCATAAAAATGCTGACACGCCTCTTCAGTCTTAAACATAGCAAAAGTGTCGTCAACGTACCTGAAATAACATAAAGGCTTATTATCTGATAGCCCAATCATAAGTTTTAGCTCATAATAACCAACAAAGATATTAGCAAGCACAGGACCCAAATTGTTCTTAACAGTTTTTCTCTTGTTACAGGCTTATTTTGTTTTTTGTTTCTTTTACAGGAGTCTTCTTCGTCACTCATTTTATGTTACTTTGGAACGAAGTTCTGAGGTTTTCATCGATCAAAGGCCATTTGTTATTAGTGGTCTTCTTCTTTCTACTGATTTCGGTGTTTTTGTTGCATTTATGGATTTAGTATGATGAGTCCGTTATTTAAGGCTATTTTTATGTTTTGAAGATCTGAAAAGGCTGCAAATCGATCCCTTGTTTTTGACGACTTTTTGAAGATTTCGAGCCCTCCTTTTTTCTCATAATCCTTAATTCGGAAAATTTACCGTGCCGAAAAAAATTGTGAAAAATGCTAATAACATAGGCGTGTCATTTAGCGACAGAACAACGTGTGAATCATTTCAATCAGACACTTACATTTTATTCTATAATGGATTGCGTTGGGTCACTTTTTTTTGGGTTACCGGGTAGATCATTTTACAACAGCATCTGGGACAGAGTGGAAAATCAGGTCGCAGATAACATGCAAAAGTGCAAACGCTGTATATTTTCTAACCAGCAATATATGTAATGGAGCAACGAACTATATCGGACACACAGCAAATTTGGACAAGCGGCTAAATAATCGCATTTCTGAATCAAGGACCGGTATGTCGTGCTGTAATTTTCCAAAACACGTCTACCAATGCGGCAAGAAGAACAGTAACTTAAAGGAATCGTTCTTTAAAGCCAACGCCTTTTTCGCATCAACGGATCCTAGAATGCTTTACGCGAAGAGAACAAACTATCCAAAGCCGGACATAGGCTACTCAACAGCTAAAATATATTTTCTTTATCAATCGCCGAACAGGCAACATAAGAATAGTCTTAGGGCCCGTTTACATGAGAAACCCAAACCGGTTTGAAATTTCACACCAATCTGAATGTTGGATCATCATCGGTGCTACGTCCCTTCCGCTTGAAGCCCTACAGAATTTCATTGACTACACCAATAATTTCCACCCTGCTCTCCAATTTACTCACAACATAACAGAAGATGCCTTGCCTTTTCTTGACATCCAACTCACAATTGAAAACGACACCATTGCAACTTCGATTTACTATAAAGACACCGATGCACACAGTTTCCTAGATTAAAACTCGTCCCACCCCAACAAATGCAAAGAATCCATTCCTTATTCCCAACTAAGACGTCTGCGCCGTATTTGTTCCAATGATGAAGATTTTCAGTCCAAAGCCAAAGAAATGACATCATTTTTCCATCGTAAGAATTATCCTGACAAGATCACCACTTCTGCCTTGGAAAGAGTCAACAGCCTCACACATGATGACGCCCTGCTACCAGTTGACAAAAACCAACCCAACAACAGAGTACCTTTTACCCTTACCTATCATCCACTTAATAACAGAATCAAGAAGATAATCTACAACAATTTCAAATTACTAAGCAATGATTCCAAAGCCAAGAAAATATTCAACATCCCACCCTTGATGGCATTCCGTAGAGATAAGAACTTAAGAGATTCACTTGTACACACAAACCTTCGATCCTCAGACTCTCCTGGCACTTTTCCTTGCAATCATGGCCTCTGTCAAACATGTACCCACGTCAACCCAACAACTACGATCAACAACGGAAACAAGACCTTCACAATCAAAGCTACCTTTACGTGTTCATCAACCAGCGTCATATATTGCATTTCATGTACCCAATGCCACATCCTATACATTGGAGAAATGTCTCGCCAAATCAACAACAGATTTGGCGTGCATGTGCGAAATGTTAAACATAAGATCCATCTGAACGAGCAACACGAAAATGACCCCGATAGCAACATCTCAAGACACTTTAATTCACCCAACCATTCAACTGATGACATGATGATTCTTGGCCTCCTTTTTGCCCCCACGGACAGTAACAAAAGAAAGACTTTGGAGAAGCGCATAATTTTCAAACTTGGAACTCTCTTTCCTGCAGGAGTTAATAAGCAGTTCAATTATTAATCTGAATGTTGGCCTACTAGCTTATTTCCCGTTGCGTTTACATGAAGTTTCGCCCCGGTCTGAGACCTGTGTTGTTTTTCATTGATGTATTGAGCGCCATGATAGATAATCTATTACGCCAAGTAAAACAATAGGCCAATGTGAACTTGGAGCCTGAGACAATGCATCTCAAACCGATTTGGAAATATTTTGCTTTTACATGGTGTTTTCAAACCGGTGTGACATTTCAAACCGATCTGAACAGGCGAGTTGAGTTTCACCCCGGTTTGAGTTAGAACCGCATTTTCCATGTAAACACTATAAGGGCTTTGACCAGGCAACGACTTCAACTCAGATCGGGGTGAAATTTCATGCCGGTTTGAGTTTTTCGTGTAAACGGGCCCTTACAGCTTGTATACAAATCGTTACGATAGATTTCACTTTCAAATGTTAGTCACACTCTGAATAGAACATAAGTTCGAAAGGCCTCAGTGTGCTGATTTAAAGTCTCGTTTTTTTGCCTCCACCTTCTTACTAATTTAAAGATGAAGAAATGTGTGTTTTCCTTACTTAAGGTAACTCTGCTTTCCGCTCTAGTGCACAGCGAGATGCCGTTTCGCAAAACCACTCTCCTCAGAAAACAGTTAATTTCTCCAATATTATTCGGTATATCGAAAAGCGGTAAAAAGGATGTTGTTCTGTATAATCCGGGCAATCGAAAGATGTATAAATTGCAATGTTTCCGTCAACCCTGGCTTCGCAAATCCTTGCTCAAATCTTTTTGCTGATTTCAGAAAAGTGGATTTACCTCCAAAACTACTCGAAAAACTTTCGATTTTTTTCGCTCCATCTTTAGCTAAGTAGTTGATCTACAACTTTGCTAAGTATGATTGAAAAAGCTAGGCTAGATTTCCTGCAATCGAATTTCACATTTCTGCTTAATTTTCGACATCGAAGGGAAAAGCGTTGGTCAACAGTTTAGCCCATGCAGAACGATTTGAACGCCCGTAGAATGTTTTTGCAAAAAAATTAGTTCTTGATCTAAGATCTATGCTCATTGTGGACTCTAAAAGAAATTGATAATTTGTGAATGCTTACGAAAGTCTCGAAAGGCACCCAAAGCATGGTTTCGTGAAGTTGTTGGTAAAAATCAGTAATTTTTAATCAATAGATGCAAATGATACTTTTACAAGCGCACTAAGGATGTCTTTTGAGACCTGCGTATGGTATTCCCAAAAGATGACGTTCATTTTTTTGCCAATGGAAAACTTTCTGAAAGTTATTTCAAGCCTGAGCTGTTGCAAGCGTGCTTCATAACATGGTAATCTGTTGACCAAGGTTTCTCCATTTCGCTGTCGAAAAGTAAACAGAAATATGAAATTCGATTGCAGGAAATCTAGCCTAGCTTTTTCAATCAGACTTGGCAAAGTTGTAGATCAACAACCTAGCTAAAGATGGAACGAAAAAAATCGAACATTTTTCGAGTAGTTTTGGAGATAAATCCACTTTTCTGAAATTAGCAAAAAGATTTGAACTAGGATTTGCGAAACCAGGGTTGACGGAAACATTGCGATTTATACATCTTTCGATTGTCCAGATTATATAGAACAACATCCTTCTTACCGCTTTTCGATAGGCCGAATAATATTGGAGAAATTAACTGTTTTCTGAGGAGAGTTGTTTTGCGAAACGGCATCTCGCTGTGCACTAGAGCGGAAAGCAGAGTTACCTTAAAGGGTATCAAATACAGTAAATCCGCGCATGTAAGAACCTACTTTTTTGGGAGCCAGGCTGAAACAGGTTCTTGTTTTAAGCTACTAAGACTAATCTCAAGGTATAAAGGTTCTTATTTGAAGAGTGCCTTGCGTAGGCCGTTTTACAACCTTCATAAAAGATGTTCAGCCCTAATTATTTGTTTTGGCAAAGTTATAATGTACCTAATAACCAATTCTAAGCTTGCAAACAGCAGGGGAGGAGATTCCAATTTTAACAGCCAACTGGGACCAAAATGAACTTTAACGACAATCAAAAATCAACTTTGCTACCCCTGCTAACAAGGGCAGATTTTGTAATACAATAGCATGAGTTGTTTTTGTTGACACCTCAATTCAAAGCGATTAGCGATTGCAGACAAAGGAAATTCTCTCAACCAGCAATTCAAAACAAACAAAGCCGCAAAAGTTTCTTTGAAAACCAGGTAGCTAGCTCGCTCGTTGTGCATTCCAGAAACTGTTTTTAAGGGCAAGCATGAGCATAGATCGAAAGAAGAAGAATGCATCTACACATCTGCCGCGGGCATTTTATTTGTTTGGTTCAAAAGCCGTTTAGGAAGCGATTCAATTCTCTTATTTTTTTGGGTGTTATCAAAGCATTTACTGCTCAGCTTCTGGACCAAAGAAATAAAATGCCCGCGGCAGATGTGTAGATATATCCTTGTTCTTTCGATCTATGCCCATGTTTGCCCTTAAAAGTAATTTCTGGAATGCACAGTGAGCGAGCTAGCTACCTTGGTTTCAGAGAAAATTTTGCGGCTTTGTTTGTTTTGAATTACTGGTTGAGAGAATTTCCTTTGTCTGTGATCGCTAATCGCTTTGAATTGAGGTTTCAACAAACTCAACTCGTGCTATTGTATTACAAAATCTGCCCTTGTTACCCCTGCTATAAGAACATATTTCTCATGAAACTGAAACAGGTTCTTCATTACGAGGTACATAATTCAATAAAAACAGCCTCTAGGCTCTTATTTTTGTGGGTTCTTATGTTCGGTAATTTACTGTAATGCCTTGAAAAACTTCATTCTTTGCTATACTCTTTTGGCAATGCCGTTAGTCTTGCCTAAAAGCCATTTCATTGAGATTTTTCATTGTCTTTCAAGTCTACAATGATTGTTTGCGTTTCATTCTGACATTTATGACCAAACTAGAAGCTTACTTGCAATTACTCTGGTAATCATCAGTGCTTTCTGTAGTATGTTTCAAAACGAACCAAACCTAAAACGAGCTAAATTGACTGATTTTAATAAAAAGATCAGCTATGCCTGGACACATCATTTGGTCTTTGATCTACTTGCCGAAATAATGAATTTGAAGATCTGCCTTAAAACAAGATTTTGGTGATTTTTCAAACAGGAGTACTTTTTTGGGAGACCCGGTGTTATGATATTACAGTGTTTTTAATGCGCAGTTAGGGGTGCACCGGGACGCGAGTGAATTATAATATTCACTTTAACTAATTTACTAATATTCAGGACATTGCTAATGATCGGCATTTTTCATGTAGATGCATCCTTAACGATAACTCTAAAACGTTTTACAGCTTTGTTGCTGGTGTTATTGCACGGGAACGAGTTCCTGCCTTTGAAAGGCTCCTGTGGCGTGCATGCAGAGGTAATGTGTTCTTCAAACAAGCTGAAATCGAAGAAGCACTGGAAGACCCTGGTACTGGCGATGAAGTGCACAAAGCTGTGTTTATCGTCTTTTTCCAAGGAGATCAGCTGAAGATGCGTGTTAAGAAGATTTGCGAAGGGTATGTTCATTGTTCTTAAGCCATTGTGATTATGCATAGAAACAGAGCAAAGTAGATAAGTTATCCGCTTTAGGCAAAGGTGTACGTGGTTAATTAAGAATTTAGAAAGGGAAATCTCCCCAAGAGGAACACGCCTTACAGCAGCAACAGCAACTAGGTGACGTCCCTTTGCTCGAACTTAATGATTTTGAATGAAACGTTTGGAGAAAACAAAATCTCTTTTAAGTGTCATTATCGATGAAGGGCTCTAATGGAAGGATCAATATATATCACTGACAGGAAAGGTCTTTAACCCTATCTGACCTGGGGGAATTCCGCCCCCCTTGTACATTTCTGTTTGCACTGTTTTCCACGTATGCAGCAGGCCTCTGAGATTTGTAAGTTTTATCTTGTATCATAGAGCAATAAAATTGTAACAATTTGGACATTCTACCGGGTGAGTCAGAAAAAAGAATCCCCGTTTGAAAGGTCACGGCTCCCTGGATATCAAGACAATGATATCGACAAATATATAGTTTAATGATAGAAATGTTCAAATCTACTATAAAATGTACCTGACTGAAATCGGCCACTCCATTCTGAAATTATGAGGGATTTTCTCCAGAAAGCCTCTTCAAAAAACCTTCAAAAGGTTCCCAAAATCATGAACAGATTTCCCTAACATTTCTGCCTTACAATGGCCTTACGGCAATGACTTGTGAACGCTTTAGCACGTGCTATCCTCTTGGAGGGATGAACAAGTCCTCCCCCTGGTATGGATGACCTATTCAGGGGGATTCCATTCTCCCAAGAGGACAAAATACATGAATTTATGTGAGTGTCATCAATTTTAGGAAGGAAAATGTGCTTATTGTTTTCATTCGTTTTTGCAGGATTTTTTGAAGGGGCTTTCTGCAGAAAATCACCCATATCCACGGGAAGGAATGACTGATTAAGGCCGGGTTAATTATTGAACCTAATTGAACATATTGGCAATAACACAAGACATTTTTCAATATTATTGCTTTGATATTCATGGAGCAGTGGCCTTCTAAGCGGGGTTCCTTTTTTTTTGACTCACCCGGTATTTTTAGCCTTGTCTTCATGGTTACCAATTTTTCATACTGCACTCTGTGAAAAACATACTTTGTATCTCTCTTAATCATGTTTAATTGGTCCAATTAAGTGTAAATTGTTAGTTTATATCTGTTTTGATCTATATCTTTCATTTCCTTATGAAGAGTCAAGTTTCATGACCTTTTAGCAAGCTTTCATTTATATGACGTCATATGACATCACAGTGATCATCATGCTCTAGCAACAACAACAACATCGCTAATTGGATTATGATTTTAAATTGTCATTGTTTATATAACGAGCTACCTTTGTGCCAAACTTGGTTGCCATATCTCTTATGACAACAGAGATAAAAAGGAGGGTGCGGAATCCGCCCCCCCCCCCAGGCATTGAGTGTTTCAAAACGCCCAGGTCAGATAGGGTTAACTTATTGTCATAGATGTGGACTGAAGGCCATCCTACTACCTCCTTCCCTGAAGCAGTATTCTTCGCGGAGTTTCGATATATTGCAGACAAATCATAGAAATGAATTCTGCATAGATTGATGCAGAATCCAGCTGAGTAACACAATTTTTGAGTGACACCACGTGTCGACAGAACCACTACAATTTCCGAGAATTTCTATAGATTTCATTGTGACTTCGTAACAAAATGGCGCAAATATTTGAGCAACAACATCAAAATTCAGAATCTTCATTACAATACATGTTACTACTTACTCTACATATTGATACGGTACAACTATCTAACACTACAGGAAGGATAACACGAGGAGGAAAATGGTGTGACTACCCCATGGTCTACATATAACAAAAACAATAAAAATTACAGGACAATACGCAAAAAGAAAAACAAGAAAAAGAATACTTGAAATTAATCACTATACGCTCATGTTGTCACTGGGGGCCAGACCAATCAAACGGCAAATGATGTTATAAGAACGAGGGCAACAACACCCAAGAAAGGTTTCAATGCCAACAAAACAACAGTAATGGGAGATAAACCATTTCTAAGAGTCGCCGATGCCTCACCGAAACTGTCTGTTGCTGATTCATGTGAGGAGCGCAGATTTGTTGCCACGGAAAGAAACGTCAAGCCTGGGATCTACGATTACAATGAAGTCGTAAAAATGAGACCAGCACAAGCACAAATAAGCCTAGTGGGAGATTCAAAAGAAGGGGATAGGCCACGATCATCTTTTTACACAGAACAAAGTCAAAATAAACAAGGAATGGAGAGAAGACAACCTCAAAGTTTTGACAGAAGAGAAAGGAGGAAGCCGACCATTGCATTCATAGGAGACTCTATTTTGAAAGGAATTAGGAAACAAGAACTAAATCACATTGTTAGAAAGTACTATACAGTCGTGAAAACTTTTTCAGGGGCATCTGTGGAGGACATGGAATCTTATGCTGTTCCGACCTTGAATAAACATCCAGATGGCATAATAATCCACTGTGGGACAAATAATCTTAGAAATGACGAGCCAGAAGAAATTGCCAGCAAAATTATCAACGTCGCAATGGAAGCAAGGAAAAGTATCCAATGCGTGGCAATTTCCAGTATTTTGCCCAGAGGAGATTCAGATCTTATGGAATCAAAGCGAGTGCAGGTCAATGCTTTACTAGAGGAATCGTTACGACGATATGATATAGGATTCATTAATCATGGAAATTTTGACGACAACTGGCGGAATCTTTTGTATGACGATGGCATTCACCTGAACCAACGAGGAACAAATCTTTTGGGAGGTAATATTGCAAAGTTCTTAAATCAAAATTGACTGTCTGTGATATGTAACAGAACTTCGACGAATAAAACAGCAAACGTAAAATTACTAGATGAGGGGCATGATTCTGAAATAGAAACATGGACATCAAACTCTTGTATTGAGTCTTCCGGGTCCATAGATATATCGTCTCTAGCTACAGTTTTGACTGGTGTTTCGGAATCAGATTTATCAACAGTTGAGCTTACTACACCTTTGGTTAGTCCAACTGTTTCTTCAGATTCTTCAGATTTTTCAAGTGACTTGGAAAATCTTTTTGGATTAAGAGTACAATACCATAATCACCCCCTCATAGGTTTTCTGAATATAAATAGCTTAAGATACAAGATTATCGATCTTAGGATTATTGTTGAAAAATTCTTGCCTGATATTCTCGTTATCGAGGAGACAAAACTTAACTCGAAATTCAATATCAAAACTTTTTTGATGAATAACTATCAAACACCCATGCGTCGTGATAGGAATGGATTTGGCGGTGGCCTGATGCAATATGTTCGCAAGGGTGTTGTTTGCAGTCGTGTTCCTTTGTTTGAAGTTTCAAGTCTTGAACTCATCTGTTCTGAACTGACAGTTAATAAGAAAAAATGGATTATCTATAGCATTTATCGTCCCCCTGAACCCAGAGATTTAGACTCGTTTTTCTCTGCCCTTTCCATTTCCTTGAATTCAGCTTTAGACAAATATGATAATGTGATATTGATGGGAGATATCAACATTAATACCTTTGACAAAGACGATGGTGCAAATCAGAAGCTCGTAAACTTTTGTGATGTTTTTGGGCTTTCAAATCTAGTGACGGCCAAAACCTGTTTCACTAAAACTAGTAGCTCTTCGATTGATGTTATCCTCACTAACAGAGTGAGAAGTTTCCAGAAAACTTCAGTCTTTGAGACAGGTCTTAGCGATTATCATGGTCTCGTTGTCACAGTTCTAAAATCACATATCCCTCGTCTTAAACCCAAGGTGATTAAGTATAGAAACTATAAAAATTTCGATTCAGTTAAATTTCTTGCAGATGTTCGCACAGCTAATTTTGATGCCTTGGAGGACCCCGATGATTGCTATAATAACCTTACCAACAACTTCCGAAATCTAGTGGATAAACATGCTCCTCTGAAAACTAAGCTTGCGCGAGGAAATAGTGCACCTTTCGTAACTCGTGAACTAAAAAAGGCAATTTATACCAGAACGCGGTTGAAAAACAAATTCAACAAATATCCTACAAATATAAACGAAAGAAACTATAAAAAGCAACGCAACAAATGCGTTTCCTTACGAAAGAAAGCAATCAAACAACATTTCAAAAAGGCTACTGCTGGAGGTTTAATTTCTAATCAAGATTTCTGGAATCTGGTTAAACCTTTTCTTTCTAATAAAGGTGGTTTGGTCGGTGATGATATTTCCTAGGTACACAACAACCAAATTGTTGCTGATGACAGTGAGTTGACTGAGATTTTCAATAATCATTACATTAATATAGTTGAGAAAACAAGTGGACAAAAACCTTGTAACATTGCTGATACTGTTAAAAATGATGATGATCGACTACTCGTTAGGCTTATTCTAGAGAAGTACAAAGATCACCCTAGTGTTCTTGCCATAAAGGATGGTAGTGATATTTCAAATTCCTTCTCATTTCACGAGGTGCAACATCATGAGGTCTGGGCTTTACTGAGATCCTTGGACGGAAAAAAATCTACCGGCGAAGATCAAATTCCGCCAAAACTAGTGCATTTAGCTGCAGATGAACTTACCGCTCCCTTAACCTTTGCAATAAACAGCTGCTTACAAAGCCATAGGTTTCCAGATAAAGGAAAGCGTGCAGCAGTATGCCCTTTGGATAAGGGTGAAGCAAATCGCACAGTTGAGAAAAATTTTCGTCCTGTCAGTGTTTTAAATACATTCTCTAAAATCTATGAAAAAGTCATGAAACAGCAATTAGTTGTCTATCTTGACACTACGCTCTCGGTTTTCATAGGCGCATATAGGAAAGCATACGGCACGCAGCACGTTTTGATAAGACTCCTCGAAGACTGGAAGACCAAACTTGACAATAATTACATTGTAGGTGCTTTATTGATGGACTTGTCAAAAGCATTTGATTGCATCCCACACGATCTGCTGATTGCGAAGCTGAATGCGTACGGTGTGGATGAAAATGCCTTGGTACTAATCTATTCATATCTTAAACGGCGTGAGCAATCCGTGAGGATAAACAATACATACAGTTCCTTTCAAACAATCTTATCTGGGGTCCCCCAAGGCTCGGTGTTAGGTCCTATTCTTTTTAATGTATATATAAATGATCTTTTTCTGTTTATTAAACAGGCAACGCTATATAATTATGCCGACGACAACACGCTTGCTTGTTTCTCAAGGACTCTACCAGATTTGGTGCGAGACTTAGAGGCAGAAGCAGGCGTTGCACTAGATTGGTTAAAGGAAAACCATATGATTGCAAATCCATCAAAGTTTCATGCACTGTTAATTAAAAAAGACCAGACAACTACCAGTGGTGAGAAAATAAGTATTCAAGGAAAAACAATCATGTCTGAAGATTCAGTCAAACTTCTCGGGATTCAACTAGATTATAAACTAAACTTTGATCCACACATCGCAGTACTTTGTAGAAAAGCTGCAACTCAACTTAATGTCCTAAAGAGGCTTCGAGCTTATATTGGTTTTGATGCGAGAGAAGTCCTTGTTCAGAGCTTTGTTTAATCTAATTTCAATTATTGTCCTTTAGTATGGCATTTTTGTTCAGCTAAATCAATGCATAAGATTGAGAAGGTACAAGAACGTGCACTTAGGTTCCTTCATAATGATCATGTCAGTTCATATAATGACCTTCTACTGAAATCAAAACGATGCACCATGCATGTTTACCGACTTAGAGCTATCTCCATAGAAATGTTCAAGACTCTAAATGGTCTGAATCCATCCTTCATGAAAGATATTTTTCAAGTTAGATCCTCTAATTATTCATCACGAAATCCTAATAACCTTACTCATTACAGACCAAACCAGGTTACTTTCGGTGCTCGCAGTCTCAAGTTCTTAGGACCGCAGATTTGGAATTGCTTACCAAATGAGCTAAAATCGGCTGAAAGCCTTAATATTTTCAAAAGGTTAATATCACAATGGGATGGCCCCACGTGCAAATGCAACGCCTGTCGTTTTACTGTAAATAATGTACAAACCGTTTAAAAAAAATGTATTTATCTTAATTTAATTACTGTATCCATCGATTTTGATTAGTTTCCATGTACATATGTACATAGTAGACTAGATGATTTTTTCAATCGATGTAAAATAAAGATACAACAACAACGCTAAATGCTAAGTGCTACATAAGTTAACTACAATAAACGTTTGCGACATAAGGACTGCGGGATAGGAATTACGAAATGATTCTATGCGGCCCACCGAATTAAATGAATTTGATCGGTGGATTTAATGCAGTTTAAGTTAGAGAATGTAAATATAGCCTATTGCATTCCATTGTATTTGATGATCTCGAGAGATTATCAAATTAATTGTAGAAATAAGGCATGCAGCCATATTCTTTGTTCTATTTTTAAACTAGACGCTATATATCTGTCAGTTGTCTTTAATGACAATAACGAAGGCAGGAATACTTGATGTTTAAATGCCCGAATACTGATGCAAAACTGATTGATGGAATATCGCTGTTTCAAATAAAGCATTAAATGAAAAGCTATTACAATATACCAAAGGCATTGTACTGCAATCTAGTAATCGATACTAATGATCTTGTTCTGGTGATATGAAGATGGTAAGATGATAGCAAATGAATCGTCAGAAAATTTTTTTTTAATGCGTTCAGATTCTGAAACAGTCTGAATATTATTCTGAATTCAATCTGCAAAGATAAGAATTCTGACTCATGGTAAAGGGATTGCCTCATTGAAAATAATGCGATTCTTCAGCTTTGTTCTCATAAAATGTTCTCCTCTCACTTACATTTGCCAAGAAATGGGGGTACCTGCTACCAGTGTAAAATGTGCGAGGTTTAGGTATGTGGATAATACATGAAAGGATAAACAAGAATCACCAAAATGTTCTTGTCATCAAACATTTTATTTGCCCAAAGCTGTTTGATATATCTTGCTGTTCATTTTTAAAGTTTGACACCAGCATATAAATGACTTTTGTAGGGTCTACAGGGGCAAGGTTGGTGCCAGGAGGTGGACTGAGGTGGACATATCCCCCAGGGGGGTACTCAGGTATATTTAGGATAGGGGTGCTCAGGCTGGGGTACAACGCATCAACCCAAAAAAATAATTTCTAGCATGAAAATAGACCCAAAAATAATTTTTTTACCCTTTACCCTACATACCCCGAAGTTATGAAATCAGTATCTTTAACCAGTGGATACATTAACGAATAACTTAGCCACACATCCAATTTCTTTCCACCAATTTATCATCGATAATTTCGATAAAATGTGATAAGACTTCACAGCTTCTGCAGCAAACCGTCCAACTACCGTCGATTCAAAGTTGTCTTGTTGCAAACACATGGAAAGCTTGCATAAACCAAAAGGTTGTGCAAGGCTCGGGTCTCCCATATGACACAGCAAATTGATACCTTTGATAATAGATTGTACACCTTTGAGAATACATTGCAGTATGTGACAAAGAAATTTGCAATCTTTGAGAAATGTATTATTATCTCTTTAGTTTGCTGCGATAGAATGCTTTCAGGAGTGTGCAATCTATTCTCAAAGTTTCCATTTTCACGCCCGACAACCCCCCAGAGGTTTTTTGACGTCACATCCGGTCCTTGCAGCGAGGTTTTTGCCAATGGCGCGAATTTTTGGTCTGGCGTCAGCAACTTCTGACGCGTACAGCCGTTGTGAAGGACAACATCGAAAAAAACGGAATGTATTTCCATCCGTTTAACATTGCTCCACAAGACCAAGAAGTTTGAAGTTCATCATTCAACAAATGAAGATTTTATCGTAAAAGGCGAGGTGCATGGTAAGTCTGTTAGTTTCAAATTTAACAGAAGAAATGCAGGAACCCTCGGTTGAAATTCTCAGTTTTTTCCTCGTACTTGTGTTGTTGGCCTACTTTTGCGAAGGTATCCAGTCAGAAAGATATTTTACATTTGAAAGAAGCCATTTTCTGCTTCCTCTGGTCGCTTTCGTTGAGTTTTTTAGACTGTTTACTTTTTGGGCCTAAATGCAACTTTTTCTTTTCTTTGTTTACGCTTGCCAACAACATCAACATAAAGATAATATTTTATAAATTTGGCGCTTTAATTCAAAATTTGGGGAATGTATTTCCATCCATTTATCATCGCTTTAGAAGACCTAAAAACTTGAAGTTTACGAAACAACGAAAGAAAATTTTATCGTAAAAGGCGAGGTGCGTGGTAGGTCCACATACTTCACATTTTACAGAAGGATGTATGAACCTTCCGTTGATATTTTTAGATTCTTTCTCCCACTCGCGTTGTTAGCTTACTTTTTCGGTGATATCCAGCTAGATAACTATTTTTTGTTCAAAGGAGATATTGTTTGTTCTTTTCTAGGCACTTTCGCTGAGGTTTTAAGGCTGTCTATTTTTTGGGCCTAAACTAAACACAATTTTCCCTTCCTTTGCTTACCCTTGTGGACAATATTTATGTAAACGTGATATCGTTTTTTGGCTGTTTATTTCTGAATTCGGGAAATGCAGTTATACTCTTTGAACACTGCTCTCTATGATAACACAAACCAAGAACGAAACTGCTACACATTCAACTATGAATTTTAAAGTCTGCTTTTCCTCAACTTGTAGCTCATGAAGGAGCTTTCTGCACAAAATAACATGTTCTCTGCAATGTTGTTCTGTGCAATTGAAGCCAATTCCCTCATCCTGTAATATCATCTTCCTTAAATTCACTTTTAGGACCTTACAAAACAATATGACAAGTTTGCTGCTTAGTTACAACAAATATCTGAAGTATGGCCAGTCAGCCCATGAGACCAAGCACAGATGTCTCTTCCCCAAGGCAATCTCCACAAACATGATGCAATATTGGCAAGGTGGCAATGCAGTTGATGAAAATATGATGCTGAAAATACGCTTGAACTATTGCAAAATCAGAGACGTTAGACTTATTCTTGATTCAACATCCATTCAGGAGCTAATTTTTCTCAAAGGGACAGTGTTGTCATAAGTGCACATACATTTTTTATATAAGAAACTAAGAAGTCGACCCAATGCTAAAGTTACTTGAAATTATCACAGGCCCATCGGAAGCAAAGGCTGGGGGGGGGGCTTCAGCCCCCAAATAATGTACTAAAGTTTGTTCACTTTTGCACATCAAAAAGGTTGTGAAAGCCATACTCTTGAAAATGAAGATTCAAACTTATCTATATTTTTAGGATGTTAACAGAATTTATCAAGCTGTCACTTTGATATTATGCAGTTCAAAAATAATCTATATCCTGGTGAAATTGAAGTCCTATATTCAAAACTTTCCTGAAAAGAATTTCATTCCAACGGGCCTGTATCAGATTTTGAGTTATTAAAGTTTCTTTACAAATTTCCAATTTCTAATGCTGACATTCATTGAATTATTGCACACAACATGCATTTGTAATTGATGGCTCAAGCTTTGAACTGCAATAGTTGACACTGCAAAATGGTGCTGGAAAGGGGTATTTTATGAAGATGCATAGCATTTTTGATAAAATTCACAATTTTTTAACCAAAAAATGAGTGCAAAATATAATGGTAAAATACAAATAACAACCATTGCAGTGTCAGCTATCAACCTATGATCAATGTATCAAAATTGGTATCAAACCCAAGAATCAGATGGGTATCCTCAGCTCAGATATTTTATGAAGACTGCTCTCTTCCATTGATTTTCAAGAATCAAAGAAAATTTGTGAACAGATATCTATTGCTAAATATTGGAAAAAGTCTGTGAAAATCACTCATATGGTGCAAAACTAACACTGTTTTCTTGTCCAAAAGTTTGAAAGAAACTTGATTAAGTATGTGAGTGAGAAAAACCTCACCTCATAATCAAGAACTCACTACATTAGAAGAAATGTTGAAACTTCAATGTCCATGTTCACAAGATTGCTGATACTGATATGGCATAAATTGTAGACCAAACACAAGAAAAACTGTACAGTAGCCTTGGATAAAACCATAAAATTTTGTCTCTGGCATTTACAAGAAACATATCTGTAGCAGTGTTAGAGACCACATTGATAAACAAATTAAGAAGCCTTAGTATTAAATTGTGAAAATGTTCATGTTGAATGAAGAAACTTGTACCTACATGTACTGTATTTTTCATAAGAAACTGCTTATAAGAAACTCAGACTCTCCGGTCCCAAAAAATTAACAAACTCCAGCATGTTTTTCTTTATTCTTACTTGTTTCCTGTATCATGTATAGATCTGATAATAGTGTAGGAAACTTTCAATTCTGGTCCAAATTTTTATTAGTTTCTTATAAAAAATACATGTACTATGGTCTGATCAAAGTTTCTTCACAGTGACCCCAGAAAATTGAATATACCCTCCCCTCCCCCCAAAATGATAAAGCCATGTAGCCTCCTTTGTGATTGCAAAGCTATGATGTAGTGCCTTTAATCAGAAGTCGGAAGCGAGGAGCGCGAACTGAATCGGTCGGTGATTAAAGGCATCATAGCTTTGCAATCGCAAAGGAGGCTACAGGGCTTTATCATTATGGAGTGGGGGGGGGGGGGGATTATTCAATTTCCTGGGGTCCCTGTGGTTTCTTATGAAAAATGTGTAATAAACCAAATGGAGTGAACCAAATTCGAGCATTTTTTGCTGTTCATATCAACATCTAACTTGGCTTGATAATGGGCCATGCTTGAAACGTCATGCTTATTGCTTTTCACAAGAAGGACTCATATTTTATTCAATTTATTTGTTTATCTTTGTACAATTGCACTGCACGCAACAAGAAGAGCTTCAGCAGATATGAAACACATCACAAACAGCAACTGGTCAATTTGATCAGTACAAGACAGCAAAGAGCATCTTTCACCTTGTCTTGGGAAATGGCAGCTCAAACTGAAATAGCCACTGAATGCGAGCAATTCCCAGTTGTTAAAAGAACATTTGTTTGTTTATGAAGCATGAAAAGTTCTAATGTCCCATTTGTTTCTTTTGAACTTTTAGGTTGCATTTTCCCAGATATGTTTATGATCGTTTTCAAGCTGGTTGAAATTAATTAATCCCCTTTTTTTGACAAATTTGGAGGGGTTCCTTATCTGCCTGATTTGAATGTTAATAAAAATTCAAAAAATAATTGGGATGTAGGCTGGATATCTAGCTACCAAAAAAGTCTTCTTCATGCTCAAGCAAGAGTTTCACTACAAGATGAATATTCTTGTTTTAAATGAGAAGTCCTCCTACTGTTTGTTATTGTAAAATAAGTTCCTGTCTTCCCAGCATTGGCCAACTTGCTTGCTTGATTAATGATTATTCAACATCCAAAAATGGTTGCAATGCAGTGTCCTTCATAGCATTAGTCACATATCCACCCAGAGACTCCACAATATTTGATCTTCTTACATAAAAAAAAAACTGAGAAAGCTGTAGCTCGGTTTGGTCAGCCCAGCATTCTGCAGCTAGCCATTCTGCACCACAAAACGAAGCCAACAAAACTTGTTTTTCCATGCTCGAAGGCACCACTCGTCAAAACCCAATGATCTTCCTCTAATTATTTGAAAAACGTCAATTCCCAATAACAGAGTCCTGCAAACAGCAAATGTCTTATGTCTCAGCTTGTCTCGTGATTCTTGCAAAACTATTTTGCACTGCTTTTCGCGCCTGTTTTCGTTTGGCCTAAAAATTTAGGCCCATGATTTGCAATTGTTTGTGAAAAGCTACCCAAAATAACCAAACACTGCAGGTTTCACAGGAGCCAATTCTGTAAACATCCCTTTTCTACAGTTACACTTTATGCAAAGCATGCATTTGAAATGTTCTCCTGCTTCATTTTCAGTCATAAATGCACCAATGTTCCATCACTACTTTCTCCACAGCTTCAGAAAAGTTGAAACAAGAGAAGCGCCCAGTCACTCACGGCGGTAAACTCTCGACTCATTACATAAGTCTCATTTAAATTTCCTCTCGGAGAACAATAGATTGCCAAATATGGCAAATCACCCCTTCACAAAATGACCCCACATTCGTGCAAATTGGGATATGAGCCTCAGGGAAGTCAAATCAAGTTTAATTTAATTTTGAAAATTTCTTGGATAAATAAAGCATATTTTAAACGTAAAAGTATAGATATAACTTGTAAGGAATTCGCACAATGAGCGTTCAAAAACGGCTGAAATTTCACTTCCGGTCATTTTCCTACACATTTCTATAGGGAACCATAACGAGGCTGCAAAGTCTCTCCAAAGGGGTTGTCGGGCGTGATTTTGCTGTGTCATTTTGCTTGCTAGACTTCCAAGGTTTTTGCAACAAGAAAACTTTGATTCGCAAGGAAGTTGGACAGTTTGCTGCTGAGGCTGTAAAGTCTTGTATCATTTTATCGAAATTATCGATGATGAATATGGTGGAAAGAAATTGGAACTGTGGTTAAGTTATTCGTTAATGTATCCGCTGGTTTTTATCACGAAAAGGAGTGATTTAATGCCGATTACTAGGATTCGGCTGCGGTTGAAGGTAGGCACATCAGCTTTCTTGGCAGCAAATAGCTTTAATTCGTCAAGGATTTTCGAACATCACACAAACAAATATTTTCATGTTATTCCTGGACATAATTTACGTAACATGTGAAATCTTAAAAGCTGTATCTTATTTGTAGCGTTCCTGAAGAATTCTTGAACATAGGCCAATTTTCGAAGGAATGAAATTCGATGTAACGCCGATCTCTGACGAGATTTTAACCAAATGCAGAAAAAAAATGTGGAGTGAGGCCTCTCGAATCGATTCGTGGTAAAACCAGCTCTGTATCTTTATTACTCGAATATCCATTTTTATTTTCGTGAAGGTTCTCGAAAAGTTATCTCGAAAGCCTTTTTTCAGTCATGTGATCGGCATACGGTGATATCGTTGGCTTTTAAGCGTGAAATTGGAAGAGTTGTGGGTTTCCCTGTGCCCTATTGAAAGATTTGACTCATATGCTACATTATCCATTGTTATATTCTGAAAGCCCTTTGAACCTATGATTGAAAAAAGACAACATGCATGTATCTTTTTTCAATCAAGAGATGTCGCAATTCGAATTTGTTAACATGTAGAATTTTTTCACTTTGATGAAATTTTTCATTTCTTAAATATTCATTCATAAAATTAAAGAAAATTGTTTAAGAATTTTTTTTTATGTTCATTTCAATGTTATGATTACTTAGTTCGTTTCAGAGCAGGTTTTTGATCAGGATTCTATACTATATATTGGCATAAAGATGCAGATTTTGATAGAAAGTGTACACGGTTTTGGCGTAAAATTTTCCATATATTTTTAATAGCTCAAAAAGTCCAAATTGGGCCCATGTAAGCCATATATGATTCTGAATCTACGAATTATAAGCTATGAGATGAGCTTAACCAAATATGGGCCCATTTTGGGCCTTTTTGGTGATTTGATAAAACAAAAGATTAGTCCTTTGGGAATTCTGGCAATGTCTGCAGTAAAAAATTGAAAATCATCAATATGTTATCTGGACGTCTAGGTCACCCTGAGTCTAAATCTAACATTTGTTTATAGATTGTGTTCTTCATTAATTATAAGCTATTCATTGTATCAGTGTGAGTTAATTTTTGCTTGCCTTGGTCAGCATTCACTATTCTCTTGAAAGCTCCTTCACAGGGCAAAGTATAACTCTTGCACTCTCAGATCTTTTTAAAAATAGGATTTTAGGGATTTTTATGGATTTTTCTCGAAAACAAATTATGAATTAAAGGCATTGAGTCCATATAGATAGCTGAGCGTTAACGCTATCCTGAATTTTGGCTGACAAATCGCTGACGGCCCTTTGTTATCGCACAATTGTGCTAAAGCCATTAGCAGTGGATGGAAAAGGCTTCTTAATCCTTGCATTATCCTCAGGAATTTCTTTGGTTTAATTGCAATAGCGATTAAATCACAACTTTTGTTTTACGATTGAAAAGAAATTGATATTGATCATGAGCGCGCTATTTATGCGGACTCAATGCCTTGAAGTAAAAAGCAAACTACCCCTCACCCACCCCCTCCTTGCGCTACAAATGCTACAAAGCCACAATGATGATAGTCTGTTCCTGAATTATGATCTGTTTTAAAAACTATCTGTTCCATGCTTATCTCTAAAACATTCAGAAAGGTTTTTTTCGAACAAAACGAAAAGTTTTGCAATATGTGCCTTATGAATAAGTGTGTCATGGCTATCGGCTGTAAAGGTGGCTACATAGGGAGGGCCGTTTAGACTGCTGCGGCTTTCCGCCACTCGGTAAAAGCCCTGCTATTCATTTCCAATTTGTAATAGCAAAGCTGGCACAGCCGCCTTGCGAGCCGCCATGTAGGAGAGAGAAATAGGAGAACATATTTTCTTTGGGTAGATTCCCGAATCTTTCATCTTCTCTTCTCCGACGGCTAAACATGGCCAACAGAAATAAATATTTTTCTCTGAATCACCGCATGTCCATGAAAAACGTCTGAACAAAGAACTTTTATTTTAACATTAAGGCCCATTAAGGCATAGGCATGGACGTCCATCGAAACGAAGGTGTTGCTCATGAGGCTCATGAGTTGAATTTCTTCTTTACATAGAACAGAAGTGGATAAGGGAAAAGACAGTTGAACCACCCCCCATCGTACACCGCCTGACGCAACTTGATTCATTTTGCATCGTAAAGGTCTCTACTCTCTTCTCAACATGTATCGACTGACGATCTGTACGCGAGATCTCGTGTGATCTCTTGCTATCCATTCTGAGAATTTAATAGCAAGGCTGTCAGATTTGCATATGTTACAACAGCCCGTTGCGCCACACACAAAGGAACTATGATGCAACTTCCAATTGTTCTTGTTTGTTTGCTATTCAAACGGGCCAAGTAATAGCATGGCCATCGGTGGCCACAGCGTGGGTTTCAATGGAGATTGGCTATTGTCTGACTCAGAAAAGTATGCAAGCGGCATCCTTTAAGTGGATTAAGTCGGGCAATCACAATATCAAATAGCACTGAGTGGTCAAAGAAATGACGGAATTAAGGAACTGGATAGGAAAATCAAAGATCCGGAGAAGATTTTACTTGTTGATGATAGTACTGAATCATTTTCAATAATTACAGAAAATAAAGTATGAAAAACACAACTGTTATTTGACCAAACGTTTCGCTATACAATCTTCTTCAACGTGAGCTATTTTACGGGACAGCCAAGTATTTATTGTAAACAAAATATTTACATCACAATATATACACATTGAAAATAAAATATAATTTACAATTGTAATAGACAAGATATAATAGATAAGATGCTGGTATATCATCACCAACATGAAGAGAGTTGCATAATTCCTCAATGAAATAATAATAATAATAATAACAACAACAATAATTACAAATGCTAAACAGTACACAGTATATATAGCTGCAAGTTACAAAAATGTGAGGAACAGGAACAATTTTGTATGTTTGATGCTGCAAAAGAAAGTGCAGCCCATATCATAATTGCCTCAATGGGTACAACAGAGTTAACCAACCTGATCCATCAGCAGAGAAATCTGAGACAGTCGACTGGAGCTATGTCATAAGAGACAGAGATCTGTTCGCTATTACCCAAACGGACTCCATCGAATCGTTCTACACAGAACGACAGCATAAATGGATAGCACATACTATCAGACTCCCCAATAATGAAATTTATTAAGAAACTAACTTTTCTTCAAACCAAGAATGTAAAACGTGGTAGAAAAATACAGTCCATGTTAGAAAAAGCACAACAGAGATCAAACACTGAGAAACAGCAATATCTGAGGGACTGTTTTAATGGAAAATGAACACAAACATCATCCTCTTCTGGCAATGACTACCATATATTTTCAATATAAAAATGGTTAAAATCAATAATAATCAACAATTTGGAAGCTGTTTCAAATTGTGATTTATTCGATCAATAAATTGTTTCCTCCTCCCTTTTAGATGCTTCATCCTACAGTCAAAGTGATTATTTATTTTTAAAGAGAAGTCAAATGAATTTTATATACTTGCAGGGACTTAAAAAGGGTTTTTCATCTCTTGTTTTCTGAATGCAAGACACCTACCATCACCACTTGCTAGATTAAAAAGCTAAGATCACATTTAGACTGATGGTTGTTGCTGTGGCTTTAGTGTCATGCTTTTCATATTGGTTTCGTGAACAATTTCCTTTGGTTTTCATGGAAGCTAGCCTTAAAAATTTACTTGAATAACATGACATATGGTAATACAACAACAAGTACCATTTTAAATGTTAGTTTGATGCTGCTCATTGTATTCAAAGAAAATTAATGCAACCTGACATAACCTACCATTACAAATTCAAGGGTCATATTTTTCCAATGTTTTGTAACTGAAACACAGGTAATATGTAGACATTGTACACTGCAGGTAAAAAATAGGAGGATAAGTAAAGGCTAGCATTTGATTATTTATGATGTCAATCCAGACACTGAATGGCTCATTGATGCATACGCGTTACCTCACAGTTCAGAAATTTAAAAGAACTTTATGTTAAAGAATTAAGTAGCATTCCCAGTCTTGAATTGGATGTTTGTCAGCTTCCCATTTTTGGGGCACTTGTTGAAATCCCATCCCAATTTAGGATGTAAAGTTGTAAGCACATGTTACCACTTGACGTCCCCATCCAAGTTCTTGGGTGCCATCAGGCTTTGGGGTGCAATAAAATTTTTTACTTTTTATTTTTCAAGTTCAACTGAGAAAGATACCCTCTTTTTTAGATTTCCTTATTTCTTATGAAAAACATTTCTATTTCCTAGATTTAGGAAGAAATAGAACCCCTTACTCAAAGATTTTGAACACGCGGGTGCTTGCACTTGACAATAGGAGTTGACCCGCCTGGTGTCAAACTTGCCTCCTGACAGTTCCGCACCATTTCTTAAGAATGATACCCATAATTCCGCATTTTGCTTCAAATGATACCCATAATTCTGCACTTTTCAGAAAAAGTTACCCCTAGATAATTGCACGTTCCCGTACCTCAAAACTATTAAGTTATCTCCCCCCCCCCCCGAGATAAGAACCATTCCAGCTATTCCTTTCTTATCAAGACTTTTTGGCACTGTTCAACAAGCCTCAAAAGTGCGTATTGTGAGCTGTGGTTCTCTCGAAATGCACAAAGTACAGGGTGTCCCAAAAAAATTGTTCGACGTTTGATTAGATATTAAAAAATAACGGTAAAAAGTACAATCTCCTGGTTAGATAACCCTGTTCCTAAGATTTTAAACTAATTTTTGACGCAAGAATCTTGCCAATTCACCCAGAATTCACTGAGTTACACGCTTTGAAGTTGCGTGAAAGCTGGAACCAGACGCCCCTAACTGACTTGTTTTTTAAAAAGACATCCCAAAATCGAGGTAAAAGAAGACTGTCCATTGTTTTACGTCTCGTAGGTATCAGCAACTTCAAGAGTACTTTAATTATTGTAGCCGTTGCCAAAATTTACTTATGAATGCAAGTATTCAAAAACCTTGGAATGAAAAGTTAATCGACGAGAGACAGGCCCATTCCAAACTGTGCTCAACAGGATTCCTCCAAGCATCCATAGCCTTGATTCAATGTTAGAGAAAGCTGGTTTATCGAAAGTGCTTTTTAAATTACATTTGAAAATGCCTCTTTAGTATTCAAAAATCAACTGTAAACGAGCTAAATCCTGAATTCACTCAAAATGCTTTGAAGCAAGTACCTCCAAGCGACCTTCACGTCATCCAAATCATTTTCTGCAATATAGGCCCAACCAAACAATGTTCGGTTCAAATAGTATCAGGTCTCTTGGACCGCAGATTTGGAATCGTTTGCCAGATGACATAAAATCAGCAGAAAATCTGGTCCAGTTCAAAAGCTGGGATTGTGCCACCTGCCAACGCAATGTATGCGTTCGAAATTAATTCTGTAGATAATGTATTTGAAAAAGTTTCTTCAAAACATTCAATTATTTTGCATTTTTTATTGTCAATAATCGAGTTTGGTTAGTTGCATTCGTAGCTAAGAATCATTTCGATTTACAACATTGAATTGAATAAGCTCGGCCTGAAATGTGTTGATGATAAATGATTTATTGATAGGTTCCGTGCAACATTGTACCCATGCCCAGAATCACCAGCAGAGAGAAGAGAAATGGCTATTGGTGTCATGACCAGAATAGAAGATCTTCAGACCGTAAGTCTTAAACCATAGACCGGTTGACCAAAAAAAAACATCACGAGCTAGATTGCACATAGTTTCCTGAAAGCAAATGTTATGAACACGAACAAGGTATCAGCATGTAGCTGAAAGGTTCAGCTATCCTTTTAGATGCTGCTTGGCCAGTTTAGATTATGCCAATTGTCTGAAAAACAGTTTCAAAAATATTAAAATTCATTCATTTCTCGGACTGTTTTCCCTCGTTTTCCAGTCCATGTTTTGGAAGATGTGAAAAAGCCAAATTCTAAATTAGCTTTTGAGCACGAAATTTGAATGAGAAACAAAGGTCAATCATTTTTGCAAACAAAAATTTCCTCCTACGACTTCAAATCTATCGCTACTATTGGTTTTCATAAAATGTTGACTGGAATATGATGGCGATTGTTTCACTCAAAATGAAGAATTCCAGATTAGAAATTTTCTTTGAATCTGGTTTTTCGGATGGTAATCATCCGGATGGTAACCATGCAGCATCTCAAAAGATAGCTAAGCCTTTCAACGAAACAGTGATACAAAGCGTTTGACAATAGTTGTTGTTTTTTAAGGAGCCAGTTATGATCTAGCTCGTGAAGTTTTTTTGGGTCACCCGGTAGTCTTTTTCATCATGTTAGTTGCAGGTTTTTTGCGATGAGGAAATTTACCAGCGCTTTGCACTAACGGTTTCTTAATTTGGCTCATTGACTCATGATGTATTTTTTGACTCACCTGGCATGAATTCGTTTCCATTACAAGTGAACCAATATTTGGAAGAATATATCACATTTTTGCAGTCCATTTATTGATATTTAATCCCCCCATCGATTGGAATGAAAAAATGGGGACCCTCTCCAGGAAGCTGGGCGTTTGTGCATCAGCCTTAAACCAAGCAGCTCCCATTGGGATCCGAAGGCAAGCAGCCCGTAGGAGGCCATTACACTCCAACCCTGTCCTCTCCTTATATTGCATAGCAAAAGATCAACCTTGAGAGGGGGGTTGCCACTAAATTTTTCTCCAAATGAGTGCTTGCCCCCAGCCCCAAGCCACCAGGCTTTTGCCGCCCTTTACTGCCTGGCGAATACAGTCTTTTATGGTCGGTGACTGAAACAGGAAAATTATTTCCCGCTAAACTGATGCACCTGTGTCACAGCTGAAAAGAAGGCTGTGACAGAGCGGAGTAGTAGAAGAAAAAAGAGAGAGAGAAAAAAAAAATATATATAGACCTAAATGAGGAATGACACAAGGGTAGTTAAACGCAAACCATTTGACACTACAAGGGATGGGAGGGAGGGAGCAAATCGAGCTGAACTTGCTTCATGTTAATTCATTATGAAAGACTTCCTGCATGCTACATCCGGGACCTTCCCACCAAACCGAGGCTATCCCAAATGAGGGAATGCCCCTGCGCAGCAACCAACCCCACTCTCATGGGTGAATTAACTCCAATTAAATTGCAATTTAATTGACATTTAATCCCTCCACCGATTGGAATGAAAAAATGGGGACCCTCTCCAGGAAGCTGGGCGTTTGTGCATCAGCCTTAAACCAAGCAGCTCCCATTGGGATCCGAAGGCAAGCAGCCCGTAGGAGGCCATTACACTCCAACCCTGTCCTCTCCTTATATTGCATAGCAAAAGATCAGCCTTGAGAGGGGGGTTGCCACTAAATTTTTCTCCAAATGAGTGCCTGCCCCCAGCCCCAAGCCACCAGGCTTTTGCCGCCCTTTACTGCCTGGCGAATACAGTCTTTTATGGTCGGTGACTGAAACAGGAAAATTATTTCCCGCCACAGAGCGCGCCAAAACGCGACCACCCAGCACCGCCCGGAAAAGACCAGCCAAGGAGATGTTAGCCCTACCCAAAGAACGTATCAACAACTATGTAAACCCCTAAGAACCTAACTAATGGGAGCCTAAATAATGTTAATAGGAAAGGGCAGCTAAAGATATAGAGGCAGGAAAGTTGAGATAAAAATACTTGCCCGATGGCCAAGAACATTTAAGCTTGTACCAACTCGGTGCTGACCAGATGATATATACTGCCTGACAGCCGGCAAAATATATTGCATGGCACCGACCTGGCGGCGCCGTTAAACACACCCGCCTGACGGTCCGCAATACAATATCATCCGGCCCCAACCCGGTGGCGCTATACAACATACCGGCACAATGGCCAGCAATACAGTATTATCTGGCACCAACCCGGTGGCGCCATAAAACATACCAGCCCGACGGCCAGCAAAACAATATTATCTGGCACCAACCCGGTGGCGCCATAAAACATAACAGCCTAACGGCCAGCAATACAATATCATCTGGCACCAACCATGTGGCACCATAAAACAGACCAGCTCAACAGCCAGCAATACAATATCATCTGGCACCAACCCTGTGGCACCATAAAACATACCAGCACGACGGCCAGCAATAAAATATTGTCTGGCACCCACCTGATGGCACCATACAACGTATCAGCACGACGGCCAGCAATAAAATATTGTATCGCACCAACCCAGTGGCGCCAAACAACATCCCGGCCTGGCGGCCAGGAATAAAATAACATATGGCATACTAACATATTTACCCTTTCGGCCAGAAATATAATAATATATACTGACCCCTTCCTGTCAGAAAATATACTAATATATGGCGTACAGCACTGACCCTTTCGGCCAGAAATATACTAATATATGGCATACAGCACTGACCCTTTCAGCCAGAAATGTAATAATAAATGGCATACAACAGTAATCTTTCAGCCAGAAATATAACAATATATGGCATACAACACTGACCCTTCCAGCCAGAAATAAAATAATCTATAGCATACAACACTAAGCCCTTTCAGTTAGAAATATATTAGTATATGGCATACAAATACTGGCCCAAAGGCCAACTCGGTGGTGCTATACAAACACTGACCTTTTTGGCCATAAAAAGTATAATATATCCAGCATACAACACTGACCCTTTTGGCCATAAATATAAAACATATGGCATACAACACTAACCCTCTCAGCCAGAAGTATAATAATATATGGCACACCACACTGACCCTTTCAGCCAGAAATATAACAATACATGGCACCAACCTGGTGGAGCCATACAAACACTGACCCTTTCGGCCAGAACTATAATAATATATGGCACCAACCCGGTGGTGCCATATAAACACTGACTCTTTCGGCCAGAAAAATATAATTATTATATCTATATGGCACCAACCCGGTGGTGCCATATAAACACTGACCCTTTCGGCCAGAAAAATATAATTATTAGATCTATATGGCACCAACCCGGTGGTGCCATACAACCACTGACCCTTTCGGCCAGAAATAAAATAATATATGGCACCAACCCGGTGGTGCCATATAAACACTGACCCTTTCGGCCAGAAAAATATAATTATTATATCTATATGGCACCAACCCGGTGGTGCCATATAAACACTGACCCTTTCGGCCAGAAATAAAATAATATATGGCACCAACCCGGTGGTGCCATATAAACACTGACCCTTTCGGCCAGAAAAATATAATTATTATATCTATATGGCACCAACCCGGTGGTGCCATATAAACACTGACTCTTTCGGCCAGAAAAATATAATTATCATATCTATATGGCACCAACCCGGTGGCGCCATATAAACACTGACCCTTTCGGCCAGAAATAAAATAATATATGGCACCAACCCGGTGGTGCCATATAAACACTGACCCTTTCGGCCAGAAATAAAATAATATATGGCACCAACCCGGTGGTGCCATATAAACCCTGACCCTTTCGGCCAGAAAATATAATTATTATATCTATATGGCACCAACCCGGTGGTGCCATATAAACACTGACTCTTTCGGCCAGAAAAATATAATTATTATATCTATATGGCACCAACCCGGTGGCGCCATATAAACACTGACTCTTTCGGCCAGAAAAATATAATTATTATATCTATATGGCACCAACCCGGTGGTGCCATATAAACACTGACCCTTTCGGCCAGAAAAATATAATTATTATATCTATATGGCACCAACCCGGTGGCGCCATATAAACACTGACTCTTTCGGCCAGAAATAAAATAATATATGGCACCAACCCGGTGGTGCCATATAAACACTGACTCTTTCGGCCAGAAAATATAATTATTATATCTATATGGCACCAACCCGGTGGTGCCATATAAACACTGACCCTTTCGGCCAGAAAAATATAATTATTATATCTATATGGCACCAACCCGGTGGTGCCATATAAACACTGACCCTTTCGGCCAGAAATAAAATAATATATGGCACCAACCCGGTGGTGCCATATAAACACTGACCCTTTCGGCCAGAAAAATATAATTATTATATCTATATGGCACCAACCCGGTGGTGCCATATATAAACACTGACTCTTTCGGCCAGAAAAATATAATTATCATAATATGGCACCAACCCGGTGGCGCCATATAAACACTGACCCTTTCGGCCAGAAATAAAATAATATATGGCACCAACCCGGTGGACCCTTTCGGCCAGAAATAAAATAATATATAAACACATTGACCCTTTCGGCCAGAAAAAATATAACTATTATATCTATATGGCACCAACCCGGTGGTGCCATATAAACACTGACTCTTTCGGCCAGAAAAATATAATTATTATATCTATATGGCACCAACCCGGTGGCGCCATATAAACACTGACCCTTTCGGCCAGAAATAAAATAAGATATGGCACCAACCCGGTGGTGCCATATAAACACTGACCCTTTCGGCCAGAAAAATATAATTATTATATCTATATGGCACCAACCCGGTGGCGCCATATAAACACTGACTCTTTCGGCCAGAAATAAAATAATATATGGCACCAACCCGGTGGTGCCATATAAACACTGACCCTTTCGGCCAGAAAAATATAATTATTATATCTATATGGCACCAACCCGGTGGTGCCATATAAACACTGACTCTTTCGGCCAGAAAATATAATTATTATATCTATATGGCACCAACCCGGTGATGCCATAAAAACACTGGCTAGATGGCCAGGAATAAAATAGTATATAGCCTACAACTACTGGCCCGAGGGCCACAATATAATATATAAACCCTGGCCCGAAGGCCAGAAATATAATGATATGGCACCAACTCTGTGGTGTCATACAAACACTGGCCTGAAAGCCAGAAGTATAATCATATAACAAAGGCACCATTCCACTGGTGTAATAAAAACATTGGCCTAATATAACGATACCAAATCCAGTGGTGCAATACAACCGTAAGATGCAGCTTAACAATCCATGTCAATGCCTTGATACTACTGCTGGTAGTCGCTCTAACTGCAAAATTCACACACAAGATACTGAATTGTCCGCCACCACCACTGGTAACTTTCTGTTCACCAAACTTTCCCGTGCTCCTCACCTTGCCTCTATACTGCATACGCTTTTTGTTAACTTTGCTTTGTAGTAGCATCTATTTTCCAAATCTTTTCCTCTTCTCTTGCATCGCACTCTTGAGGCGCATTCTATCCTGGATTCCACATATCACCTGTTCTATGAATCGTTCTTTCCTATTCTAACAACCTAATCATATTTGACTCCGTTATTAATGATGAATGGTTAGGCCTGAAACGCCTTATCATACAATTCAAGGCTATTTGCTATATACCAAAAAACTTTGTGTACCTGCAATAATTAAGACCGGCCCAACGGCCAGCAATAAAAGAATAGAAAGGCACCAACCCGGTGGTGCAATGCACATACTGGCCTGACGGGCAAAAATAAAGACACCAACCCGGTGGTGTAATAAAAAAGAACACAGGCTCCATAGCCAGCAATAAAATAATTTATAGGCATCAACCCAGTGGTCCAATATAAAACACTGCCCGGGCTATAAATGATATACCCCACACTCTTTCGTTGTGATATTCAACGAGCTTACCTGCAAGCAAATGAATGGTATGGTGGTGGAGCACTGACTTAGTAGTGCAAACCAACCTCAACCATCAGTCTCCCTAAAAAGGAAGCCCAGGGCCAAGGATGACAGTCTGAAGTGACAACAATGCTGCAGCAGCCCAGTGAGGGATAGAAGGTGACTCCTTAGACATCATGTGACAGTCTCCTTTTGGCCCTGTTTATGATATCCAAGCACCTCTAAGACTAAAACCCAAGTCTGCCCCTTCTCAACATACCTGCTCATCGGGTCTGTGGGCGTCTGGAGCCGACATGATAAACGAGGGGGCAAGAAGAAAAAATAAACAGAACTGGAACCGGAATGTCCCAGGCTCACCACACCACGAAACTGCAGCGACGGACGAGGCAGAAGATTTATCATTGGAGACTTGCCATTACTCTATTTAGGCCCTTCGGCCTCAGCAAAACAACGAGGAAAAACGCTCCTGAAACCAAACTTGAATTTGACTTAGCTTGCCCCACCTCCAGTAGGGTGCTACAGAAACCTTTATGTAGACTTCAACGTTCTTTAACCCAACGAAAAACTTTGAAAACAAACGTGAAATATAACAGCAAATCGTGCTGAACTTGCTTCATGCTAATTCATTATGAAAGACTTCCTGCATGCTACATCCGGGACCTTCCCGCCAAACCGAGGCTATCCCAAATGAGGGAATGCCCCTGCGCAGCAACCAACCCTACTCTCATGGGTGAATTAACTCCAATTAAATTGCAATTTAATTGACATTAAAAGGTTAATTGCGCTTAAAACGTTGCCAACTGCTGTATTGTTGCTACGCCTCCGCACCATCACACCACCCCATTTACTGAGACTGTTTTTGCAAAGCACCTGGAAAAAATTCATGTGGCATTTTTTCCTTTTATATCAGGACCCATACTGCTTTGCGAAAGTTTTGAACAAAGAACCTTTTCAAGTTTGCTGTCTGCTGAATGTTACTTTTCAATACTGCTGTTGTCTTTGCGCGTTCTAAAAACAGACTATTTGTAATGTAAATCGTAATTGACGTCAATCAACAAGAAATTAAATCAATCAATCAATCAATGCTTTTCCTGCCTGCATTGACAATCCAAAGAATGTTGTTTACCGTGTGCTTTTTTCGAATGAATAAAATCTACATCAGCCTGGTTCCCTGGATGACCTGCTGCATGAACTTCATCGCGTGTGCTTGAGGGTATTGGAAGCCAGGGAAGCGAATTCGTGGCCCTTTGGACAAAAACCATTGAAACTTTTCACTCTCACTTCTCATTCTCACATCTAATCTGCATTTGTTCAACACTATTTTGTATTTATGACCCCTTGTCTTATTGTCGTTGACACAGGCGATGGTTATTGGATCTCGGCTTAACCTTAAGAAGATTTTGACAAAATTAGTGGAACCACCATCATTTTCTATTGGTGGCTCTGAAGTTGAAATGGTTGATAAGGTCAAGCATTTAGGGATGCAAATTGATAAAAATTTAGCTTGGGATGAACATATCCATTTTGTACGATCTAAAGTTTCTCGTGCTATTGGATTTCTTAAATATGCCAAGAAGTTACTTCCAAAAGACACTCTCTCTAAAATGTATCGTTGAACCGTATCTCTGCTACTGTTGTTCAGTCTGGGGGCATGTGGGGGAAGGGGACCAGGTTGCAGGTGCTGCAGAAACTTCAAAACCGCGCAGCTAGAATTGTAACCAATAGCAGTTATGATTAGTCTGCATTGGCCTACTGTAGCGGATATGATAAAAACCAAGACAGCTTGCATGGTTTACAAATCGATAAATGACCTTGCTCCTGATTACCTGTCAGAAATGTTTATTAAAAATTCGACATGCAGTAGGAAAAATTTGAGAATTACCGCAACTGATCTTCAAGTCCTACTAATGAGAACAAGTAATGGTCAGCAAGCTTTCTCATATCTTGGTGCTGGAGTGCGGAACCTCTTGGATCGTGAAGTCAAGCAGGCATCCTCTTTCAAAGCAGTTAAAGAAGCTTTGAAAGAGTTTATTTATTTATTCATTTATTTATCATTGTAAATAGATTAGGGTTTTTACTTTGCATTTATTTCAACTTAATTTGTAAGGTTTTATGCACGGCCCCCTTAAAAGCAGTCTATTGATTGACGGGGTTACCTTGGTTAAAGAAATTAAAATGAATGAATCAATGAAAGATTCTTTTTTTGGAACATAAGATCCTTTTAGATGATTACAAAGTCCATCCTGAGCTAAACAAGCATACGAATATCTGATTATTGATTTCTTCATAACCGCAAATGATCGTTGATGCTGTTTTTAGCTACAGTCAGAGAGATGAGTGTTGCTGCTAAAGTCGCCTTCAATAGAAAATCAAGCGCCTTGTATAAGGACAAGAATCGCCTCAAAGGCAATATTTTGGTCTTTATGTCAAACGAGGATGATACGCAAAAATCAAAAGTCATTACTGTCGGGAATTTGGTCTGGTTCTCCGCGACAATAACTCTCGTAGTAGGTAATAAGCATAAACTCACGCGGTGTATCTTTACAGCTCTTGATTGTGATTCAACGTAGATACTCTCAACTCTCAACTTGTTATTCTACTCACAATTTTCAACTCATAACTGGGTTACAATTTGGCTATATATACGTTTTTTACTGTTCTAGAATTGTGTGTCATGATTACTAAGCGTTTGATTTTCTTCGTCAGCAACGATTCGGACGGCTGTTTCTGCGTCTGTAGCAGAAACTCCTTCGGTCCAAACTCTCTTGCTCCCGGGTTAAGTGCTTGCTCTTCCTTCCATACGTCACACGACAACTCCAAGGGGTATAAGAACTGTACTGGTCGTTCCAAATATGACTTTCCTGCACGCAGTCTTGCAGCTCTCACAACTCCATCACGGCCCTTGATAGCAAATCATGCACCGATCGTTTTTCACCAAAACGAGACTTTAAATCACGAAAACGAGGCTGAAGGCCCCGCCCAACGCCTGTATACCAACGATTTTCGAACTCAGCACCCCAAAATTGACCAAGTCCACTTGTTCCCATAAATTTCCCCGTCGGGGGACCATTCCCGCATTCTCCGCCTGGCCTACATCGTTTACTGGACACATTGGATTGATTGTATCTTTAAAATTATGTTTAAATTTGTGGAAATTGAGTTTGCTTAGCCCCACCCTTAACTGTGTTAAACATGCAATCCCTTTTGGGTTATGAATACCATATACAGAATTAGCAGGAGGCCTAATTTGAGAAAATTTTTTTTCCTAAAGACGCTAACAGAGGGGGATTCTCTTATTTCGGGATTAAGCTTATTCCATTCAGTCAAAGAGTCAGGGTAGAAACTAGATTTAAATTTGTCTGTTCTTGCCTTTATTTGCCCTACTACTGGCGGATTCCGAAAAGGGTAGTTATTTTCATGCAATGGTGGAATAGGGTCCCTTGTATAATCAGGGGTCAAATTATTGACAAATTTATAAAAAAAGAATAAGACGTCTACTCCATCTTCTTGAGCTCAACGATTCCCATCCAAGTTCATTGTACAACCTTTCCCGAGATGTTCCTCTCCAAGTTCCGGTCACTGCTAGGGCAGCAGAATATTGAGCAGATTCAAGTTTTTCCATCATGTAATTTTCAGAACCATCCATCCCATGTGGTACATGATAAATTACATCGCCGTAATCTAGGTGGGGTCGAACATACAATTTATACAACTCATTCAATGTATTTCTAGGGAGATATTTGGACATGAACTTCACCATTCCAATCGCTTTTCTTGACTTGTTTATGGCTGTTTGTATATGAACTGAGAAAGAAAGTTTAGAATCTAGTATGATGCCTAAATGTTTATGTTGATCAACTGTCGACACGGGTGACGCATTGAAGAGGATCACGGGATGGTTAGTTTTTATCTTTTTCTTTGAAAAGACTAATTCAACTGCTTGCTTTCGGGGGTCTGGATTGAAGGACATTCTCCAGTCGTGTGCCCATAATGCAATATAACTCAGGTCATGGTTCATGTCGCTAGCAGCTAAGTTAGGGTCTTGTACGATTGTGAAGAGTGATGTGTCATCTGCAAACAGTTTCACATTACATTTCAAATTCTTTGTCAGATCATTTATGTATATCAAGAAAAGCAAAGGGCCCAAAATCGATCCTTGCGGTACACAGCAGAAATATCCCCCCAGGTGGGAGCCTGACCGTTCAAGACAGTCCTCTGTTTTCTATTTGACAAGAAACTCTTAAGGAGTAACAATAGATTTCCCGAAACACCACATCTCCTAAGCTTAAAGATAAGGCCCTCATGCCAGACCCTGTCAAAGGCCTCAGAGATGTCAAGATAGACGGAGCGAACTTCTAGTGTAGGATTGTAGTCAAATGCTTCAAAGATTGAATGAGTTATGGAAAGCAGTTGATTTATTGTTGAATCACCTGGACTGAAGACTGATTGGTTGGGGTTTAAGAAATTTTCTCTCTCTAAATGTGAATACAAAGACTCGTAGATAAGCTTCTCTAAAATTTTGCTAAAAATTGGGAGGAGAGAGATGGGACGATAATTTTCCTTCAAATTTTTCTCATTTTTCTTGCGAACAGGTACAACATTTGCTCGTTTCCAGGTTTCAGGGAAGATGCCATGACGCAAACAATTTTCGAAAATCAATCTCAACGGTATTATTAAAGACTCGTCACACATTTTTATCATTCGCACTGAAATTTCATCCCATCCGTGTGCTTTGTTCGGATTAAGATTACGAATGATCTTCAGTATTTTATCGTCGGAGATGACAAATTCTCGAAACTGGGATGCTGTCACAGGCAAATCACTAGGAATTTCACTGCCAGTATCTAATGTTGTGCATTGAAGGATAAAATAATCATTGAATATTTGGGCCTTTGACGCAAAATCTAGCACAAAGATATCATTTTCCAGGAGAGGGGGTATTTCGGGTATCTTAGCCTTGTTGAGGATCTTATTGATTAGAGACCAGTACTTTTTGGTGCCAGTTGAAGGATCCGATAATTTACGACCAACATTAGTGAAATATCTATTTTTGGCATCTTCCACAAGTTTTGATCCTTGAGCTATCATATTTTGAATACCTTCAACCATATCGTCTGGTTGACCCTTTCTAATAAACGATTTAAAAGCACGATTTTTCTTTCTTAAGAAACCCTTTATGCTGGGAGTGATCCATTGCACCTGATGGGGCTTTATTTTTTTTAGCTCGTTTGGTATGAAATTTGAACAGATATTCAAAAGGACTTCGTTAAGAACCTTGACTTGCTCATCGGGATGGGTTACCTCCTTAAAAGTCTCTTGCCAATGGAACATTTCGACACTTTTCCGTATTGAGATAAAATCAGCCCTATCATAAAACCATAATTTGCGAGTGTACGGGGGCGGGGCTAGATTTCTGACAGACAGTTTACCGTGGATAATCTGATGATGGCATTGCTCATGAAGGGAAGGGTGAATACCAGACTCAATAAACAGGTTAGGTTGGTCAGTTAAGATCAAATCAATGCAAGATTTTGATTGGCCAATCATATGGGTCGGTCCAGATACCAACTGATGTAATCCAAGGTCTGACGTTAGTGGTTCAAATTGTTTTCCCTCATCGTTTTCATTGTCTCTTTCCCACCACTGGTGGGAGCGACAATTAAAATCTCCAGTGATAATGACAGCATATGGCTCCTCGGCAGAGATTTTAGGTAACATTAGTTCAAAATTAGTCATAAAATTGTCAAATTCCTGCTGGTTTTCACAAACGATGCTTTCAGGCAGTTTTGCAATGTCTGGTCCTTGCTTCTTTGCTAGCGAATCTTTAATATACAAACCAACTCCACCCCTTTTAATATTCAATGGGTGATTACATGTGATGAAATCATACCCTTTAAGAAGAAGTCTCTCCTGATTAATAGAATCATCGAGATGGTTCTCAACAATGCCTATGAGATCATAATTATATATGGAGTTATATGCCTCTATAAGTGAAACACGAAGAAAATCATGGGCAGTAATACTGTTTAGATTCCACACTGCAAAATTCTGAATTCTTATTTTGAGAAAAAAAACTTGTTTTGAGAAACAAATTCTCGTTTCAAGAAAAATTATCTCCTCCCGTCTGTAAGAAAATTTTTCTTGCATAGATATCTTATCAAGAAAATTTTTCTTGTTTCAAGACAAACTTTCTTGATTTTAGAAAAAGTTTCTTCAATTCATCAGAAAATATTTCTTAAATTCAGATTTTTTTTCTTGTTTTAAGACTAAACATTCTTGATTTTAGAAAAAATTTCTTGAATTCATCAGAAAATATTTCTTAAATTCGGATTTTGTTTCTTGTTTTTAGAAAATATTTCTTAATTTTGATTTTGCTCAATTGTCTAAATCAGAAATTTTTTCTTATTTTAAGACAAACTTTCTTGATTTTAGAAAAAAGTTTCTTCAGTTCATCAGAAGATATTTCTTAAATTCAGATTTTTTTTCTTGTTTTAAGACTAAACATCCTTGATTTTAGAAAAAATGTCTTGAATTCATCAGAAAATATTTCTTAAATTCGGATTTTGTTTCTTGTTTTTAGAAAATATTTCTTAATTTTGATTTTGCTCAATTGTCTAAATCAGAAATTTTTTCTTATTTTAAGACAAACTTTCTTGTTTTTAGAAAATGTTTCTTAATTTTTATTTGCTCGATTTTCTAAATCAGAAATATTTTCTTGTTTTAAGACTAATTTTCTTGATTTTAGAAAGGACTTCTTCAATTTACAAGAAAATTTTTCTTGATTTCAGATTACAGTTCTTGATTTTAGAAAACATTTCTTAAGTTTGATTTTGCTGGATTGTTCATGTCAGAAACATTTTCTTGTTTTGAGATGATCATTCCTATTATAAGACATCTTTTCTTGAGATTTCTCATTGTTACATAGTTTTTGAGGGATTTTATTTCTTGTTTCGAGACGATTTGACTCAGAACGAACAAATCTATCAAACTGAAAAAGTTTCGGATGAAACAAGTAAACTGAAGAGAAGCATTTACGTCATCACAAAAGTTTAAACTCTAACTGTTTTCAAAATCAAACTTAAATTGCAACGAGCTGGTCCATGTTTCTCATCAAATCGTATAAACTTAAAGACAGGGCCGAAGCAAGTGGGGGGGGGGACGGGGGACGGAGTGCCCCCCAGGAGGCTCTTTGTCGGAAATGTCACACGACCTGTCGGATTTTTTTGTGGTTACAGGCCCACATTTAGACGATTTAATTGGGAGAATGATGCATAGAACATGAATTTATTGATTTCGAGCATAAATTCTGGCATGAATTTTGAATCTACAGCATATTTTTGCTTTATATTCACTAATTTTGAAGGCTCCAACGTTGAAAATGGAAAATAATTTCAAAATCTAGTCATTAATGGAGCACATCAGTCTTTTCGTGCATGTTTCCGAAAATTGGGGTTGTTGTTGTTGATTTTGGTGTCAGAAAATTGTAGTTCCTAGCCCCCCCCCCCCCCTATGAATTCATGGCTAGTATTGGGCCTGCTTAAAGAGGTACGTTGACTATTCAGGAAAGTGGCTTTTTGTTACATTTCACCTGTGAAGTCCGATTTCAATCAGACTTTCGTACACTTAAAGTTTTGGACAAAGTCAAAGTACAACTGATGGGAAATTAGAATAAGGTTAAATAAAAGTAAACTAAGATATTTGAAAACAACTGTCAAAGGTCCAATGTTACTGAAGATGGCATATAAGATTGTACATAATCACTTGATGTTCCTCGTCTAATGTAAAAATTTCCGTACCTTAGTTCTTTCAAATTTCGCCTGCCTTCAATTTTGGCTCCCTTTAATTTTCGCCCCCCTTGTGCAGAAGCTTCGCGAGAGTTTCGCTCCCTTTAATTTTCGCCCCCCTGGTTTGGATTGATATGACTTAATTTAGATGAATATGGCCCCGAGGAAGAGAACACGGTGGAACTAGAACAACAAAATCACCCCTCAGACACAGGGGAGGACAATATCATTGTTATCGAAGAGTACTGAATGTCTTGTATTTTGTATTACAATCAAAACTAAAGTTTTTTCCATAGAAAATAGCTTTTTTCGCTCCCTCTAATTTTCACCCCCTAAAATATTTCCACAATTCGCCCCCTTTAACTTTTGCCCCCCTCCGGGGCGAAAATTAGAGGCAGGTGAAATTTGAAAGGACCAAGGTAATCTGCAATTGCTTTCGCCACATCTTCTTTGCATTGTGGGAATACAGCTTTGTCCCCGAAAATCATCCTTTGCATCACTGTCAATGGCACCATCCAGCTTGTTGGGTAGTCCATATCAAGCAGGTAAAAGGATGCCATCAATGTGATGACAGCTGCCATCATCTCATCAGAAGGAAATTTTACGAAAATCTTCTTTCCAAACAATAAAATTGCACCAACATCTGTCATCAGCAATGAAGGCGCATAGCGTTCATTCTTTACAACAAAGTTATTTGGATTTTCGTTATTCTACAAAGAAATTTCCATAATTTAGTAATTCACTCAGCACCTGTTTGAAAACTTTCCATGGCATCAAACAAGTCTTTCAAATCATCATGAGTAAAATTAATGAGGATATCTTCATCTACTCGTGCAGCATTAGTTGAAAAATATTGTGTTAAAAGATGTGACAAAAATCTATTGTGCACAAAATGTATAACAATGAAAAAAAATTAAACATTAAGTGCAAAGTTGTCAGCTTACCATATTTTTTCAAGATGTTATGAGGTAAACTTTAGCACAAATATGACAATTTATGTTGTAAAATGTTAGGAAGATCTATTTGATAAATTAATTGTTTTGTCGGCCCTGTGCACAACAAAGTGTAGACAGCAATATCATATCTACAAGATGAAAATAAATAATGCAGTATTCATCTGGGAAATTTTTCAAATCATCCATTGCCATTCTTCCAGAAGTGAACAAAGCACATCTTTACAAGTATGAACAAATGAAGTGTTTGATTGTGAAAAGTAACTCCATTTACTGCATATATCAAAAATTTAAGGCATCTATCATTTTCTTGATTGATTTTCAACCCCTCCCAAACTGAGAACATTCAGCCAAAGCAAATTCCACTTAAAATGGATATCACTTTCAGCATCATGTGGTTCAGTTCAAAGAATCACGAGGTGTGGTCACATCGAGAGGAAGGACCGGGGTCGCCCTGATGGGCCCCCCCTGCGCCAAGCGCAGAAACCCATACCTTGCGAGAATAGCAAGTGTATGTGCCTAAAAAGTGAAAGGTTATGTATAACCCGTGTCCCCTGCTGGAAACAAGTCATCTCGAGACTTTCGCAGGCTAGGCACGTTAAATACAAATACTCACTCACTCACTCACCCTCAAATGATTTTTGGTTGCTGAAACAATCAAGGAGTTATTTTCATACAAAATGTGAATTGATATGATATTCACAAGATAAGATTTTCATATAGGTCAAAGTGAAGCCAATAAACAATTAGGAAAAAACAAAGAAAACAAAGACAGTAGTTTCTAGGGCCTTCTCCTAAGAATTTTGGAAGGTTTTCAAATTATTGACTGCAAGACTTCTTCAAATTTGTTGAAAATTCTTTTCATGTTAAAGGGCACATGGCTTATGCTGTTGTGGCAGACAATAAGTGTTGCGTTTGATTGTGAAAAATAACTCCATTTACTGTATATATCAAACATTTAAGGCATCTATCATTTTCTTGATTGACTTTCAACCCCTCCCAAGAACATTCAGCCAAAGCAAATTCCACTTAAAATTGATATCACTTTCAGCATCATGTGGTTCAGTTCAAAACCCTCAAATGATTTTTGGTTACTGAAACAATCAAGGAGTTATTTTCATGATCAAACATTGTAATTATTGACAAAATGTGAATTGATATGATATTCACAAGATAAGATTTTCATATAGGTCAACCCCCCCCCCCCCCCCCTAACCCTAACCAATTTGGAAAAAAAGGAAAACAAAGACAGTAGTTTCTAAGGCCTTTTCCTAAGAATTTTGGAAGGTTTTCAAATTATTGACTGCAAGACTTCTTCAAATTTGTTGAAAATTCTTTTCATGTTTAAGGGCACATGGCTTATGCTGTTGTGGCAGACAATAAGTGTTGCGTTTGATTGTGAAAAATAACTCCATTTACTGTATATATCAAAAATTTAAGGCATCTATCATTTTCTTGATTGATTTTCAACCCCTCCCAAACTGAGAACATTCAGCCAAAGCAAATTCCACTTAAAATGGATATCACTTTCAGCATCATGTGGTTCAGTTCAAAACCCTCAAATAATTTTTGGTTACTGACACAATCAAGGAGTTATTTTCATGATCAAATATTGTAATTATTGACATTGTGAATTGATATGGACACAGGATATGATTTCATATACCTCAAAGGGAAGCCAATAATCAATTTGGAAAAACAAGGAAAACAAAGATAGTAGTTTCTAAGGGCTTTTCCTGAGAATTTTGGAAGGCTTTCAAAATATTGACTGCAAGACTTCTTCAAATTCTTTATGCTGCTGTAGCAGACAATCAGTCTTGTGTTTGATTGTGAAAAATAACTCCATTTACTGTATATATCAAAAATTTAAGGCACTGGCAGCTATCATTTTCTTGATTGATTTTCAACCCCTCCCAAACTGAGAACATTCAGCCAAAGCAAATTCCACTTAAAATGGATATCACTTTCAGCATCATGTGGTTCAGTTCAAAACCCTCAAATAATTTTTGGTTACTGAAACAATCAAGGAGTTATTTTCATGATCAAACATTGTAATTATTGACATTGTGAATTGATATGGACACAGGATATGATTTCATATACCTCAAAGGGAAGCCAATAATCAATTTGGAAAAACAAGGAAAACAAAGATAGTAGTTTCTAAGGGCTTTTCCTGAGAATTTTGTAAGGCTTTCAAATTATTGACTGCAAGACTTCTTCAAATTATTTATGCTGCTGTAGCAGACAATCAGTCTTGTGTTTGATTGTGAAAAATAACTCCATTTACTGTATATATCAAAAATTTAAGGCACTGGCAGCTATCATTTTCTTGATTGATTTTCAACCCCTCCCAAACTGAGAACATTCAGCCAAAGCAAATTCCACTTAAAATGGATATCACTTTCAGCATCATGTGGTTCAGTTCAAAGAATCACGAGGTGTGGTCACATCGAGAGGAAGGACCGGGGTCGCCCTGATGGGCCCCCCCTGCGCCAAGCGCAGAAACCCATACCTTGCGAGAATAGCAAGTGTATGTGCCTAAAAAGTGAAAGGTTATGTATAACCCGTGTCCCCTGCTGGAAACAAGTCATCTCGAGACTTTCGCAGGCTAGGCACGTTAAATACAAATACTCACTCACTCACTCACCCTCAAATGATTTTTGGTTGCTGAAACAATCAAGGAGTTATTTTCATACAAAATGTGAATTGATATGATATTCACAAGATAAGATTTTCATATAGGTCAAAGTGAAGCCAATAAACAATTAGGAAAAAACAAAGAAAACAAAGACAGTAGTTTCTAGGGCCTTCTCCTAAGAATTTTGGAAGGTTTTCAAATTATTGACTGCAAGACTTCTTCAAATTTGTTGAAAATTATTTTCATGTTAAAGGGCACATGGCTTATGCTGTTGTGGCAGACAATAAGTGTTGCGTTTGATTGTGAAAAATAACTCCATTTACTGTATATATCAAACATTTAAGGCATCTATCATTTTCTTGATTGACTTTCAACCCCTCCCAAGAACATTCAGCCAAAGCAAATTCCACTTAAAATTGATATCACTTTCAGCATCATGTGGTTCAGTTCAAAACCCTCAAATGATTTTTGGTTACTGAAACAATCAAGGAGTTATTTTCATGATCAAACATTGTAATTATTGACAAAATGTGAATTGATATGATATTCACAAGATAAGACTTTCATATAGGTCAACCCCCCCCCCCCCCCTAACCCTAACCAATTTGGAAAAAAAGGAAAACAAAGACAGTAGTTTCTAAGGCCTTTTCCTAAGAATTTTGGAAGGTTTTCAAATTATTGACTGCAAGACTTCTTCAAATTTGTTGAAAATTCTTTTCATGTTTAAGGGCACATGGCTTATGCTGTTGTGGCAGACAATAAGTGTTGCTTTTGATTGTGAAAAATAACTCCATTTACTGTATATATCAAAAATTTAAGGCATCTATCATTTTCTTGATTGATTTTCAACCCCTCCCAAACTGAGAACATTCAGCCAAAGCAAATTCCACTTAAAATGGATATCACTTTCAGCATCATGTGGTTCAGTTCAAAACCCTCAAATAATTTTTGGTTACTGACACAATCAAGGAGTTATTTTCATGATCAAATATTGTAATTATTGACATTGTGAATTGATATGGACACAGGATATGATTTCATATACCTCAAAGGGAAGCCAATAATCAATTTGGAAAAACAAGGAAAACAAAGATAGTAGTTTCTAAGGGCTTTTCCTGAGAATTTTGGAAGGCTTTCAAAATATTGACTGCAAGACTTCTTCAAATTCTTTATGCTGCTGTAGCAGACAATCAGTCTTGTGTTTGATTGTGAAAAATAACTCCATTTACTGTATATATCAAAAATTTAAGGCACTGGCAGCTATCATTTTCTTGATTGATTTTCAACCCCTCCCAAACTGAGAACATTCAGCCAAAGCAAATTCCACTTAAAATGGATATCACTTTCAGCATCATGTGGTTCAGTTCAAAACCCTCAAATAATTTTTGGTTACTGAAACAATCAAGGAGTTATTTTCATGATCAAACATTGTAATTATTGACATTGTGAATTGATATGGACACAGGATATGATTTCATATACCTCAAAGGGAAGCCAATAATCAATTTGGAAAAACAAGGAAAACAAAGATAGTAGTTTCTAAGGGCTTTTCCTGAGAATTTTGGAAGGCTTTCAAATTATTGACTGCAAGACTTCTTCAAATTATTTATGCTGCTGTAGCAGACAATCAGTCTTGTGTTTGATTGTGAAAAATAACTCCATTTACTGTATATATCAAAAATTTAAGGCACTGGCAGCTATCATTTTCTTGATTGATTTTCAACCCCTCCCAAACTGAGAACATTCAGCCAAAGCAAATTCCACTTAAAATGGATATCACTTTCAGCATCATGTGGTTCAGTTCAAAACCCTCAAATAATTTTTGGTTACTGAAACAATCAAGGAGTTATTTTCATGATCAAACATTGTAATTATTGACAAATGTGAATTGATATGATCTTCACAAGATAAGATTTTCATATAGGTCAAAGTGAAGCCAATAAACAATTAGGAAAAAACAAAGAAAACAAAGACAGTAGTTTCTAGGGCCTTTTCCTAAGAATTTTGGAAGGTTTTCAAATTATTGACTGCAAGACTTCTTCAAATTTGTTGAAAATTCTTTTCATGTTAAAGGGCACATGGCTTATGCTGTTGTGGCAGACAATAAGTGTTGTGTTTGATTGTGAAAATAACTCCATTTACTGTATATATAAAAAAATTAAGACATCCTATTATTTTCTTGATTGATTTTCAACCCCTCCCAAACTGAGAACATTCAGCCAAAGCAAATTCCACTTTAAAATGGATATCACTTTCAGCATCATGTGGTTCAGTTCAAAACCCTCTATTAATTTTTGGTATCTAAATCAATCAAGGAGTTAATTTCATAATCAAACATTGTAATTATTGACATTGTGAATTGATATTGACACAAGATATGATTTTCATATACATCAAAGGGAAGCCAATAATCAATTTGGAAAAACAAGGAAAAGAAAGACAGTTGTTTCTTAAACATAATGAATGAATGACAGACAGACAAGACTTTCTTCATTATAGCTTTAAAAATGTTCGAAACCTAAGGCTTTCCACTTCTGTGCTCATTATGATGTACAGAAACAGGAGCAAATGCTTTATGGGTCATGATCATTTGTGATCAAATATGTTTATTCTTGCCTCATGGTGCTTTACTGGGATCTTCCCATATTCCTGCTGTGTTACGCCAGTTCACAGTTCTGGGAAAATGAGCCGCATGTATTATTGATTTTAAGTGTGTGAAAGCAATTTAGGGAAGAAAATTAAGTAATCTTTTCTTGCAATTAATACCATACTAGTTTCCTCCCCAAAAAGCTGTGTGCACGCAGCACGGGGGGAGGGGGGGGGGGTTCTTGGCCAAATTTTGGGTAGGGGTCTGCCGCGAGAATATCCAAAATGGTACCGTATCCAAAATGGTACTGTTGGCTACACTAACTTTTACGAAAATGGTACCCTTGGCTAGACCAATTTTGACCGTTTCCTGGACCAATATTGTCAAATTTGTACCAAATATCATATCATGACCGTTCGCTAGACCGATATTATCAAAATGATACTCTTGGCTAGACCGTTGCTGGCCAAAACTGCAAAAAAGTATACCCTTGGCTAGACTAGAACTAGAAGTCCGAAAAAGTATAACCCTTCGCCACGGTACATCCCCAGATACCTTTGCTATGAAGAACCCGTGGTGCGCAGATAACTTTGGAAACTGTGAACTGGTGCAATAGGTGAAAAACATTTTCTCAATTACAGCGCAAAAGCAACATTGGCGAAGAGAACAATAATTTACTTCTAAATGCAATAGCTTACCCTGGAGAGTATAAAATTCTTTGGGCTCATCTTCTTTGATTTTTTCAATAGCATCCAATGACCTCATGTTCATAGAATAATTTAAACTGCTTTCACAATCTATCAATGAAAAGAGACACAATGATGCGTAATTTTATGCTGTCCAGCTGAGTAAGGGTGCTACATCTGTGCCCGGGGGGGGGGGGGGGTACTGCACATATTTTGGGTATCGATTTTCGCAATTTTGGTATAAGGAATGGTATCGATTTTTGCGATTTTGGTATAAGTACAAGGTCGGGTGTACTTTTTCGGAAAATTGGTGTAAGGTCGGGAGTACTTTTTTGGAAAATTGGTAAAGGTACGGGTATGTTTTTGAAGCTTTGATGGCACGTCCCCAACCAGAACCTGGTCAAGTCCCCCCCCCCCCCCCTGGTATCTATGCTTTATCGGGTCACTTTGATACATCAAGACATCAAGTGTAACTCAGAAAACAGTCAGTAGCCAAATAAATAGAGATATCACCTTGCTCAGCATCAAATAATCCCTGAGTTCAGGATCCTTTTCGTAATGTGAGTAAACAGATATCAAAAATTGAAATAAATTTGTTTTGCGACGAGCATGATGAACTTTAAACTTTTATCCTTTGAACTTTTTGGCGCGCAAACTTTGCTGGAAAGCAACAAGCCAACAATAAATAATTTTACACTCAAATATATCTAAAATTTACAAGATTTACCAACTTGCGAAACGTGCAAACTTATGTTACAACGTAAATGTAGCTTCCATGAGTTTTCCACATGATTTTCACTCAGGGCTTCACTTGTAACACTAACAGCCGCTTGTTTAGGCCATGATGGCCAACCATATTGTCAAGCTTAACATGGCATGGCAAAACATTCCAACCGATTCTAACAACAGAAAACAAACTTTGACGACATACACATAGGCGAATAAAATTTACCTTCACAAGCTCTTATCCACTGGACGAATTTCACCTTTAGCTTCAGTTGCAAGCGGCACAGCGACGGTTGACGGTTGAATATCTCTATCATGCATGGAAATCAACCAAATTTTATTGTAGTCTGTAGCGTGAACAACTGCCCACAGCCTAGGCTACCCACAGCCGTGTCAGAAAGTGAATTCCTTTCCTTGCGATACCATATTCGCTATCAACAATGGAATGATGTTTCTTATAAAAAATGTATTTCAAAATGTAAATACCATCCTTAAAGGAAGGCCTCGTTTGATAAGGTATGGTATGTCCATGAGATATAATTTTTCAAAGTTTAGTAACTTTTCTCAAGTACAAAACGTCAAGGTCTCAGGGTCAGGGTTCGTCTCCGCTAAGTAAGATCATCCTTGATATTACCCATTGCGAATAAAGATGGTTGCAAGCAATGCAGACCGCATACGAATGGATATACACTAGGAAAAGATACTTAATTGTGCCATAATTAGACCGGAAAAGGCTGTTCAATGCAAATGGAACTCGTTTACAAAGCTCAAAGAGAATGTATGAAATTATCCTTATGTATGAATAAGATTGAGAAAATAAGGGCAAGAAACAAGACTTGGCATAAATCAGATGACCTATGAAAAAATGGGCTGCAACCGCGAAAGGCAGGATAACTATTGATATGAGAATAAAACAGACAGAAAATTGATATAGCCTGAAAATTTGCAATAGCATTGAGAAGAAACTAAGTGCACAACAAAATCTCTCTGACCTACACGTGAAGACTCCGAAGCAACCTATTGCTGCTCGCCATTGGTTGATATCAACCATCATCGCAAAGAAGGAGTCCCCCCGCCGATGTCTTGATGACCGAACAAGTAACAAATGAGCAGCGATATTATTCCCTTTCAAAGACTCCCATTCCCTTCAGCAAATAAGGACAGACATTACAACAATACAAATGAAATTCAACACAACTGGACAAAAAGTGAAAGTAAAAGAACTTTATCATGACATTCTGTTCTTTCGGGGGCATTTTATTTCTATGGTGAATGCTGTTAGCAAACAATTTGTAAAAGTGAATATTAAGAAATGAACATCGCAAGGGGTTTCTAACTTAAATCACGGCGAGACTTTTGTTTCCATTTGATGGATTTATTCAAAATATCTCTTTGGAAATCTTCTATAATCAGTTGGCTAAACAGTCAAGTTCATGCCCACACGGGGACTTGGGCGCGGATGTTTTGTTTGAAGACAAAAAGATATCAAAACCTCTTGTGGAATGCTTGCTTGAGGTCTCCACACAGTGCAACTGGCTTTAAACGATTTCTCACTAGCACACTCCACAAGAGATTTTGAAGTGGTTGGCCAGGCTCCAAACAATCATTTAATGAGGGACTCTTCTCAGTTCCATTGGCTGATGCATCAAATACGATTCGAACTTTCGTGCTTTCTGCAGCTTCTCGAATAACTGGCTTGTGTGGGATGTAGAACTCCTTTCCAGTAGATTCTTTTATAACTCGCTCAACTATCCCTTGCTCCAGCTAATCCTGAATGATTGCGTCATATTTTTCCAACAGGGCTGGTTCCCGCTGTATTCGTCTCACCAGGCTTGCTAGTCTCCCAAGGCTTCCGCTTTTGTTGTTATGCAAGGCGTCGTGGTTGCTTTTCCAAATTAGGCCAGTTTCATACCATCCTTCAGGGTTGCGAATTAGTTGCTCCTTGAACTCTTCATAGACTGGTTGCTGATCTCCTTCTGGTTTGTCTGCAAGTCCAAGAACATCCAAACTACACAGCTGCTCGTAGCCTGCTGATGAGCTTTTTGTTAAATAGACGTTATCCTGTCTGCTTTCACTACCAGGAGACACGATGGTCCACCCAAAATGTGTACGTTCAGCTATAGGCTCTCCAGGTTTTCCAATCCTTGGTTTGTGTTCAGTTTTTATCTTTGACAATTCGTTAGCACCAAGCATCAAGTGTACTGGCAGAATTGATTTCTTATCCTTGTCATCCGTTTTGATTCCCTTCAAATGACTGAATCTTGACGTTATGCTGTCGTAGTTAGGGTTAGGTAATGACAACAGGACATCTTTGCTCACTTTGCTCACTGATGCTTGCAGGCCGAAGTCTTCATCCAGGCTTATGATGTTCACATTGTAGACTTCTATCTTTTGGGTTACTGACTGCAGCATCAGGTCTATTCTTCTGTTTTCCTTCCTGACGGGTTTCTCACCAATTCGATCAAGCAGCGTCGCTGAGGCATAAGAACTCCCTGCACCAGTGTCCAAGAGTGCACGACATTTGACTCCGCTGACTTTGACGACAACGACTGAATCACTGTCCCTCTATTCTTCCCTGCATCATTTGCCAGCATGATTTGTTGTTGCTCCTGGTCGCAGATTGAAGTATGATGCTTCCCATTACATCTTTGGCAAGTGAACTTGCTACGGCATTCTGCAGCACAATGTTTGCTCCCTGTGCAGTTGAAGCAGAGTTTCTTTGTACTGAGGTGTTTCTTCCTTTCAGCCACGCCTCTGATTTCATCACATTCTGCTGACTTGTGTTCTTGTGAGTCACAGTAGACACAGCCTCTTGACTTACCAGCTCTTTCGTTTGTGTGAAAAACTCTGTCTCGCTTTTGCCGTCCATAATGTTTGCTTCGCTCATCTGATTGGGCTGGGTTTCTTTTGCACTATTTCCTCAAGGCCTCTACAAACTGTGGAAATCCCCATTCCTGCCAGTCATCGTCTGTCCTCACCAGATCTGCTCTGATCCCAGGTAGCTTGTCCAGAGTCGTCCTTGCATAGCCATTCACTTCTTTCAACTTCCCAATTGTTTCCAAGGTTTGGATACTGGTGACCAGTTTTCAAGAAGTCTAGAATTTTTGTTGGCTGCGTTCCTAGAATGATGGGCAGTGAAATGATATTCTGGATATGTGCATTCGCCACCTCACTGGGTTTTCCATATCTTGTTCTCAGGATCTGCTTTGCACGCTCGTAGCCTTCAGTGGTCAATGGAAGTCCATCAACTGTCAAACGAACCTTGGGCACCAACGCTTCTTTTCGGTAGGAGAATTTCATCACCTGTGCGATATCAGATTTCTCGATCTCCGTCTCGAATTGACTCCAAAATCTTTGCCAGTCAATATGTGTCCCTTGGAACTTTGTTATCACCAGCTTTGGCAGCTTGACTCTCCCCTGTTGTTCTTTTATCGATCTTTCGCGTAATTCGGCAATTTCCTTTTCGAATCTTTTCTTCACATCCATCTTTGCCTCCTCGAGTTTCAGAGCTTCATCGAACTCACGTCTTGTTGCCTCTTCTTTCAGTTCTTCGTTCTCTCGGGTGATTCTTTGCTGTTCCTCCCTCTGCAATGCTCTCATTCTCGTCTGAAGCTCTTCTGCCATATCTTCGAATTCTGCCAATTCTCCCTCGATCTTCTGACTCCACTCTCGAACTTTTGTAGGATCTTCGTCTGCTTCGATATTCAGCTCTTGCACCGTCACCATCAGTGAGTGCACATCGTCTATCTGTTGGTTGAATCCTTGAAGGTGTCGTTCCAAAGCTCTCGCGGTGTTCTTCTCCAGAATTCTCGTTGTTTCCTCCATGGTGAACTTCAGCATGTTCAGTTTCTTCTGGATCTTCTTGATTTCCTCTCCGGCAGTAGCCATTCTTGATTTGATTTCTTGATTTTAATTCTTTCTCGGTTTATTCGAAATGTTTCTTTTCTCAGTTGAAGTCTTCTATACTCCCATCCGGGGTGCCACTTTGTCGGGAATTTGGTCTGTTTCTCCGCGACAATAACTCTCGTAGTAGGTAATAGGCATAAACTCACGCGGTGTATTTTATACAGCTCTTGATTGTGATTCAACGTAGATACTCTCAACTCTCAACTTGTTATTCTACTCACAATTTTCAACTCATAACTGGGTTACAATTTGGCTATATATACGTTTTTTACTGTTCTAGAATTATGTCATGATTACTAAGCCGTTGATATCATCTATAGTCAGCAATGAAAAATTTTCTAATTGAAGTATCCCTAACATTTTCTAGCTCTAATACGAATGTTCCAGTTCCCGCTAAATTGTTCTACATATTCTAATTGAGGTTAATTTGTTGTATACGTTTCTACATGGAATATTCTAGATGTAAACAGGCCTAAATTTGGGTACAAGTTGTAGCCGGTGATGTAAAGGCTAGTAATCTAATTAAGCATGACGTTGACGTAACTGGCGAACAATAACAAGATAAATAAACAAAGCAATTGTGTAATCGAATGTTCTGGAATGTTCCTGAAAGTAAAATATCCACGACATTACCCCTAGTTAGTGCACGAAACTATTGGTGCATCTGTCTCAAATTTGAAGTTATGCGAGATTTACAATAACGCAAAATTGCTTATGCAGAACTCTGCAGAACGTATCAGGGCCGTAGGAAGAAGCTTCAGATTGGGGGGGGGGGCAATTGTTCTTAAAACAATAGAGAACAATACATCTAATAAATTTGTGTGACGTAGCACTATTGTTTTCAAAATTATTGGGGGGCTTGAGCCCCACCTGCCCCCCTTCATACGGGCCTGGAACGTATCAATTGTTGCTATTCGCGGGCATCTAATTTGAGACAAGCGGTCACGAAGATAACCTCTGTGCAGAATCATATGCATGAAGATGTTTTGGTTCAGTGTGATCACGTGCCTTCCCCCAATCAATGGCGCCATTGTTTGCTGGGATTCTGCACCTTTCCTCATAACTGCGACGTTTGCATCTGTAGCTGTGTAGGAGGGGGGTGCAGGCCGCCGGTTACGTCATCCTCTAAAGTTGACTTATTTGCATAATGAGTACTATCAATAATTGGCTAATGATGCGTTCGTTCTAGAAAACGATTGTTTTGGGCTATCTCTAAAGAGGGGAATGGAATGGGGGAATGGAAAGTGGAATGGAATGTCAAAGTACTGCTCCAGATGTATCTTTTCACTAAATAGCTAGTCAATAACAGTTACAGATTTTTTACAATTCTAAGAATAAACTTTCCTTTTTCAAACAAAGGGGAATGGAATGGGAGAATGGGTTTTTGGGGAATATCGATACTACCAGATAGAAATTCGATTTCAAGGTATCATTCGAAGCCCCTTAATAATAATAATATAGATATAAACAATTTATTTAAAGTTAGCTAAGAAAATAGCGTTATGCTAATTAAGGCCAACTATACAGAATATTTACAAAAGTCTAATTACAAAAAACCTAGATTTGATACAAAAATTTTACACAATTTACAGCTGCAGTCAAAAGTTTTGATAGATTTAATATTTCTTTTAAAAATCTCCAATGATTGGGACTCTTTGATTTCTCTTGGCAGAGTCTGCCATAGTTTTTGACCAATAAACCTGATAGTATCAATGCCATATTGATTCGTCCTAGCTTTAGGCAAAACAAGATTATTATTGCCACGAAGGCTATATGGCATATCTTTGCTAACAAATACTTCTGCCATAAAAGCCGGATTCAAGTTGTTTACGGTTTTATAAATCTCAGTCTGGAGCAGCTGTAAATTCCTCTGGTGAACAGATACTGAGTTACTTTTAATCAATAGTTCCTCAAAATTGGAAGTACTATCTTTGTGTATGATTCTTAGGGCTCTTTCACGGATCTTATTGATCTTGTTATTCGATTTCCTATCATGAAACATCCACACAAGTGGACAATAACTGAAATGTGACATTACAAAAGAGGTCATTGTTAATTCTAACTGTTGCTTTTCCATATATTTCGACACTCGTGCCAGTGCATGCAGTTTTTGGCTTGCTTTCTTACAAAGATTATTAACGTGAGTGTTATTAACGTGGGGTTGAGATTACACCTCTGCACGCAAAAAACTTCATAGTCCTTTGTTGGTATAGACCCCCAACGTCGGATAATGACAAGGAAACATTTGAAGCCCTTACAAACTTGCTTTCAAAACTTGATGCAGAGGGGAAAGAAATTTATCTGATGGGGGACTTTAAAAAGCCAAACGAAGGCCCTGCGAGACAGCTAAATTCAATTTACAGAGAGTTCCAGTTTGAGCAGCAAATAAAAGAGCCCACAAGAGTTGCTAGTGTTGTTAATGAGGATGGATCAACTCGAGTAACAAAAACATTGATCGATCACATAGCAACTAACCGCCCCAGTTATATTTTAAGTGCGGAGGTACTAAAAATCGGTATGACCGATCATTACCTTCCATTCATCCAACGAAAGATTAATGCTAAGAGGCTCTTGAATAAACGAACAAAATTTATAGAAACTCGAAGCTTAGCCAATTATGATCTAGCATCAATAGATTGGGACTTAGCTTTTGAAGCTGCCGCTGGTGACCCTAACATCATGGTGCGCTCTTTTCATGATCTTTTCGGCTCAATTCTTGAGGTGCATGCTCCATTAAAACGTAGGAAAGTTTCGAGTAACAACACCCCCTGGATTTCACCCTTAATCAAGAATTTGATGAGAGAGCGTGACCAGGCAAAGAAAAGAGCCGAAAAAGATCATAACGTATGGCCTAGGTATAAGAAACTGAGGAATAAGGTAACAAGTGAGCTACGAAACAGTGTGCAAGATTACTATCACAATTTAATCGAAGAAAACTCAGGTAATCCAAAAGCGATGTGGAAAACGATAAATAAAGTGTTAAACAAATGTAAAACTTCCGCTCCCTTAAATTCAGTCACACTGAACGGTCGAGAGTATGTTCGTCCAGATGAAATAGCTGAAGCCTTCAATGAGCATTTTGTGACCATTGGGCCTAAGCTTGCAAGCAAAATTGAGGCACCTACTGATGCCGACCCAATGGCTTACGTGCGAGATGTGGTGAAAGACAAATGTCTCCCGAAATTCTTGTTCAAACATGTTGAAGTATCTTATGTCAAGCAAGAGATAAACAAACTGAAGACCTCAAAATCGCCAGGTCCAGATAAAATACCTATTAAAATACTAAAAGACGCTGTGGAGATTGTAAGCGGGCCTTTGACAACAATCTTTAATAGATCCCTCGACACTGGCATTTTTCCAGACCTTTGGAAACTGGCAAGAGTGGCACCAATCTATAAGGCAGGTCAAAAATCAGAGCTAACAAATTTAGACCAATCTCTGTCGTTTCGATACTGTCAAGATTGCTGGAAAAGGTGGCCCATGATCAACTCTTTTCTCATATGAAAGATTGTGGTCTTCTTTCAGACAACCAATTCGCATTTCGTAAATTACATAACACGCAAACATCGATACTGAACATAACAGAGACTTGGTTCAGGAACATCAATGAGCAAAAAACGAATGTAAGCGTATTTTTAGATCTAAAAAAAGCCTTTGATACCGTCGACCATGATGTTCTGTTATCGAAGTTATCAGCCTATGGAGTCACTGATCTTGCACACGGTTGGTTCACTTCATACCTTGCCGGGAGAGAGCAGTATTGTTATGTAGAAGGTAAATCGTCAAACAAGCGTTTAGTACAGCGTGGAATACCAAGGGGTCGTGTTTGGGTCCCTTTTTTCATCATTTATATGAATGATTTTGAAAAAGCTATACGCGGATGACACGAATTTCTTATGCCTCCATGGAGATAGCTCTTTAATGACATTTTCGCATCGATACATTGAACTGTTACTCCATAAACTGACCTATGGTAGTTCAAAAAACAAAATAACTCAGACTCAAAACCGTATAGTTTCTTATCTCAATTGTTTATCGGCAATATCATTTCAAGTCAAACACAAAACTGGAATCCCTACAGAGGTTGCAAAACAGGGCACGCAGACTAATCTGCGCAAGGCACAAAGATCAGGCAGATTAGCAAACGAACCTCAAAAATAAATTCATTCTTCGAGATATAACAAAGAAATTCCTCGGTCGTCTTGAATATATGCAGGGAGCAAGTATGGAACGAGATCCCGAAGCATATACGAGGCACACATTGACGGGGCAGCTTTATTTTTTTTGTTTGGAATAGGGGGGGAATGGAATCAGGGGGAATAGCTCGGGGAATAGAAAAGTTATACAGTATATAAAAGGATAAAGTATAACATAGGAAAGTACTACTCCGGCTGTATTGTTTCATCAAGTAGCTAGTTAATAACAGTTATAGTTTTGTTACAAATCAAAAAATAAACTTTCTTTTCAAACAAAGGGGAATGGAATGGGGGAATGGGTTTTCGGGGAATATCGAAACTACCAGGTAGAAATTCGATTTCAAGGTATCATTCGAAGTCCCTTCTTTTCAGCTATCCAAATTTACTATTTTCGCATCGATACACCAAACTGTTGGATCTAGAAGCGAAGGGGAAAGCTAGATAGCCGTTTCCTTGTTGTTTCAAAAGAAATCAAAAGGCAAATTAGGACGACACCTCTACACAAACAGGCTGTTGTTGTTGTACAGGCTAGACATAGGCTTTTTTAGATTGCAGGAACGATGAGATATGCCTGGGAATTTTTCTTCACTTTGTTTTCACAAGCAGGGGTGATACAGCCTAGGTATTCAGATCAAAATGAATGAATATTGGCATTGCTGTCGTTATCATCGCTACTATATGTATAGTAAAATCCCCCCCTCCCAGGTTTAGCACAGCTTGGCAGTTTTTCTGTCAACGTTTCTTAACTTGACACTGGCCTGAAATCTTGTCGTTGAGGCGTTCGTTCAAAGTTCCACCCATTATGAGCCATTCCCCCATTCCATTCCCCCATTCCATTCCCCCATTCCATTCCCCCATTCCATTCCCCCATTATATTCCCCCATTCCATTCCCCCATTCCATTCCCCTCTTTAGAGATAACCATTGTTTTGACATAATTAAGCTGGTAATTCTGGCAGTCAAGAACGTGCCAATTCTGGGTAAATTTGTTGTTGTGGCAGGGTAAACATAGTGGTGATTTATCCATCTTATGGTGTCAAATTTGTCTAACATGAAATAGGCCGACGTCAACTGTTGCTATAGGGTCGCGGGAAACTTCTGTCTTGTGTGCTCTTTCTGTGCGCCTTATTATTATTATTTATTATTATCAATTTATTTCACGTTGGCAACTTACATAACTTATTATTATCAATTTATTTCACGTTGGCAACTTACATAACTACAAAAGCTAATTCAAGCCAACAAATTAAATACAGAAATATATATACGTTTCGGCGCAAGCCTTATCAGTTCTTCGCATACAAGTAAAACTAGTCAATAACAATTTGCGAATACAAAGTTCAAATCAAATTACAAATTACAATGTTCAAATCAAATTACAAAGTTCATATTAAAAAAGGTGTAAAATCATAGAAAGCCGAGTTGAGGAATGTACTGCCTGCAAAGTCTGCAGTCGCAGCCTTCATTGGTCCAATGTTTGATTTTATTCTTAAATTGATGCACATAATTTGAATCCTTGATTTCCTGAGGAAGAGAGTGCCAAATACGCAGCCCTCTGTATCGGATTGTTTCAGTACCATGATTAACTGTATGTACCATAGGAAGTAAGAATGTATTGGTATTTCTCAAATTATATGTGAGACTTCTTTGCAGGAAAATTTCGTCCATAAAACTGGGGTTTAAATTATTAGTAGTTTTGAACATTTCAGTCATTAGCAATTGTATATTTTTCTGATGTATTGTTACAGATCTCTTCAATGCCTTCTTTATTTCATTGCCAATTAGCAGAGGTAAAACGTTAATCAATTGCTTTAACGAGCGTGACTACCTTACTTTCTTTCTGACTTTCTTTCTTCCTGACTGACATCAAAGCCCCTTCTTTGATTACAAAGGACTTTATAATCAAACATAAGATCCTTTTGGATGATTACAAAGTCCGTCCTGAGCTAAGCAAGCATAAGAATATCTGAATATTGATTTCTTCATAACCCCAAATGATCGTTGCTGCTGTTTTAGCTACATTCAGAGAGATGAGTGTTGCTGCTAAAGTCACCTTCGATAGAGCATCAAACACCTTGTATGAGGACAAGAGTCGCCTGAAAGGCAGACAATACCTACCTGTACCTGTATCTTCCTCCAACAATGAACGTTGTCATTACAGAGGCGAGTTGAAACGTTGACGATACGTTTTATACATAGTACTGGTCGCTTTGAATAAAGTATCTCGCCCCCATCCCCCTAGTAAGCCACCAATTATTTAATTAACTATCGTATGTAAAGTCTGTCTCAAATTATATATGAGGTGAGATTTGTGATAGCGCAAAATTTTCCATAACGGCGGCAGGCATCTTGTTTGTTGTTATCGCGGACAATTTTTCACCTTATGTCTAATTTGAGACAGAATGTAGTTTTCTTTCTTTTGCGTTCCCATGTATTATTGTCCTAGTTTTTCGTGATGCCACAGAATAGTCATGATATTTTGCATCTGGTGGCATCGTCTCGTAGTGTAGTAAAGTATTTTGTAAGTAGTGTAACTAGTAAATTTGTATTGTAAATTTTTAATGGAATGTAGAAAAAAAAAAAAAAAAAAAAAAAAAACGTTTCCGTATCAACTCGGCGAATTCATTATGTGACTGAGTAGCCCTCTTAGCTTGATCACTTGATACTCCAAGTAATCCAGATATCTTCCCCCATGGATCACGGCAGTATTTCCTCTCTGGTTCGGCAAACAATAATATCTTTGTTAGTGCTGTGTTCTCTGCACGACATATGTGACCAATATACTTCAGGTATTGACTGTATATGAAATTCCTTAAAGTGAATCAACGGAGCTAAGTAGAGGCAATCTATAAATAGGACAAAGAAAACTCCTACGTACGTTATTGTTCCTCTTGCTAAACAATATCCACGAACGTCTCGAAATAATCAAATACAATAGGCTAATAATAGAATACCCAGACTCCTGCCGCGTGGGGCTTTTATCTCCGTTGATTCTCTTTATTGGTGTTGTTTTGAGGATGTTCTGAATTTTCTCATTTGTGTATATGAAGGCATAATTTGCTTCCTCGTCATCTTCTTCATTCTCAGGAACGTGTCTCCTTTTCCATCCACCTTTCACCATGTCCCGTAGGCATTGGTTCCAACAGGATTCAAGTTTTTTGAGCTCTTGTTCATTTGGAAGTCAGGCAGCTGTTCCATATGTAAGTCTTGATCTAACACATGATTCTAGGATCTTACGCCTTGTAGGTATGTTGACATGCGTATCACATAATACTGATTTAAGCTCGTAAAATTTTCCTATATCTCTCTCTCTTCTGTGAATTGTAAAACAGTCATTGGGATCGTTTGTTATCACCTGTCCAAGATATGTGAAAGATTGTACATTATCTATCTTCTCTGATCCAATAGCGATAAGAGTATCCCGTTTCGCTAGATCTTCATAATTGAATATTTGTGTTTTTGTTTTCTTAAATGAGATCGTCAAACCAAATCTCTTACCAGTATCGTTTAGAATAGTAAGGATCTTTTCTGCATCATTAACTTTTCTGCAGAACAGCACCACATCATCTGCATATAAAATCCATCTAATTATTTCTAGCCCACTCATCTTTCCACTTTTCCTTTGTTTTCGGTTTGTGCAATAGTGTGGAATATTGTACTGGAATGGAATTGCCCAACCATCTGGAAATGCATTATCAATTTCCTGTGCTGCAACTTTAAGAACGTAGTCATAGTAATAATTGAAAATGCAAGGAGATTCCTGTCCTCCTTGACGACAACCAGTCAGTACATCAAAAGTAGTTTTCATTCCTTTTATCGATGCTGTAGTTCCCTCATACATCTTCTTGAATATGGCTATGAGAAGAGTTGCTCCGGTACGCATGGTTAGGACCTTGAACAGAAAGTCACGTGGAACATGATCGTATGCTGCCGTTAGATCTATATAAACAGCTACTAATGTCCCCTGGCATTTTTCACTTATCATCCTTGTTATAAATATTGCATCAGATGTAGATCTATTTTGCCGAAATCCAAATTGTTCCTTCCCAATATGTGCTTCATATGCATTTTTGAGTCTGTCCATGATAAGCTTTGTTAGGATCCGACTCATATTTGCTCCAATGGAGATGCCTCGATAGTTTGCAGCAAGACTCATGAGACCTTTCTTGAAAAGACATGTAATGCTACAGTGTAACCACATTGATGGAACCTTCACAGATGTCCAGATCAGTGTCATGAGGGTTAGGATTGCCTTGATTAGTTTGTTACTATCATTATATTTTAAGCCCTCTGTTCTCATCTTATCTGTCCCAGCACTTTTGTTGTTCTTGAAACTCTTTATCACCTTTTTCACCTCATCTGCAGTAGGAGAACTTTCATCCACAGGGATGATCTCATCTGTTAAATGCGGATATTGACGAGGATTTTCAATTTCCGGAGGGATTGGTATTTCTCTTTTTGCGAAGTGTTGTTCGAAGTGTGTTTTCAATTTTTCATTTGATTTTGAGCCACTCTTAAGTGCAGTGTACTTTTTTGCCATGGTAAATTCTTTTTCCGTGTCTCTTGCTTCTGCTACCGTGTTGATGTTGTCAGCTACCTGCTTGAAATAGTCATTCTTGAGTTTGCATCATCTTCTCTTAATACCCTTTCGTAATTTTCTCATATGTTGATGGTCAGAGCAGTTACGGAGTTCCTTAGTCAGTTTCTTTAAAAGTATCATCTTCCCAAGGTTCTTTTTTTCTGATTGTATCGATCTTCGGACATACCGAGTCAACACTTTTCCTCACCACTTCTACTATTTGTTCATTTAGCATATATATATATCGTCTTCAATTATCGTGGAAAGGTCATTTTCAATCTTCATGGTTAGCTGTTGCATGACATGTGGGTCATCCCTTAGTGCCCGGTAATCAATCATTGGATATGGTGTCCTTTTTTTTGATCTACTTATTTGGTGTTTCAGTTCACGTTTTGTTGACGGGAAGGAGATGTTAATAACTAATAGACGATGGTCTGTGTCATATGGGAGAGATGCCTTCGTGTGTACTCGACATGGCTGAACATACTTTTCTGGCCAAGGTGTGGTACATATGTAATCAATTCTTTGCCAGTCACCTGTCCCAGCATGCCTCCATGTTTCTCTGTGAATTCGCTTAGTTCTGTACATGGTATTCAGTATCCTTATGTTGTTTTGCAGGCACCATTTCAGCATGCGCTCACCGTTATCATTTGTTTGTATCCTGTCTGGGTTATTGTTGCCTTGGGTTTTCTCCCATAATCCAGACGCTTTGCTTTGTGATGATATTGTTGCATTGAAGTCACCAAGAGTGAAAACTTTATACTTTGGGTTCAAGTCTAATTTCTGCTTTGCCTTGTTCAATGCGGCATAGAATGAAGATTTTGCTGCTTCTGCTTTTTGCATTTATATAATGATAATAATAATAATAATAATAATAATAATAATAATAATAATAATAATAATAATAATAATAATAATAATAATAATAATAATAATAATAATAATAATATAAACTAAACCACTTTCAAAGTAAAACAGAAATTAAAATGATAAAAAACACAACTGTTTCAGGGCATCTTATAGACAAGGGACTGAAAGCTCTTCGCGACAACAACTTTTACAACGCGAGACAACAGGCAAGGGATATCGGCCATTGACCCTCCAAAGATTTGCTTAAATTGCTAAATCCAGGATAGCTCGATAGGGAATTCCACCCCACCACTACGTGTAATTATACACGAAGTCAACAAGCCGACATCCCTGCCATTGTGTTGCCCAAGGTTTTCAATGCAATGGTATGAGAACTAGGCAGTACCACAAGCAAACATATCCAGCTCAACATCAGCCGCCCTCTCGTTTAGGCCATTTGGTGCAAACAAACCCAATTTGTATTGCCAAAAGAGCTCTTTCCTACGAAGCGAGTACACATCCTGTGCTCCGTCGATGATACGAATAACGACGGAGAAGTCACCCTGATGGCCTTCCTCGAAAAAATGAGCAAAAAAACTTGCCTGTGGGACTGCCTTTCCCGTATCAAGAGCACCAGTATTGCGTTTCTGCATGTACGTCCGAAAATATGATTTGTAGACATTAAATCTTTGACGAAATTTAGTTTTTGTGCTGCCAACATACTTTCTGTTACAACATGTACATTGCAACATATAAACTACGTTTATCGAATTGCAATCGTACGCCCCCGAAAAATTCTTGAAAGATCGCGAATCATTCGCATTAGACAAACTGGAGCCCTCTTTGATGATAGGGCAGATTAGACATGTCCTACCATTGCATTTAAAAGTTCCCTTTGGCATCAGCTCCTGATCTTGAGTTTGCAATTTAGCGCGAACCAAAGTATCTTTAAGGTTTTTTGCCCTTCTGAATGAAAAGAAAATTTTTCCGGCAAATAGTTTGCGATGTTCGTCATCGATAAGAAGAATATTTGCGCAATTTTGCAAAATATTGCTGACCCCCTGATGTGCCGGATGGTAAGTTAGAACCAACGGTATCCTCGTGTCATCCTTCTGCTTGGAATTTCTATTTAACAGGTTTTCTCTATCCAAGCTTCTACCTTTGTTTAGTTGACTGTCGACTTCCCCTTCTTGATACCCCCGCCCAATAAGCCATGACTATAAATTTCCCATCCGTTCGTTAAAAAATGAGTCCTCAGAACAAATGCGCCTAATGCGAAGGGCCTGAACATATGGAATGCCCTTTTTGGTGTGGTAAGGATGACAAGAGGAACGATGCAGGAGCTGATGCGTATCAGTCGGTTTCGTGTAGAGATCTGTAACCAACTTACTACCTTCTCTGATGACCTTAGTGTCAAGAAAGTTGATGCTCTCCTTAGACCATTCAGCTGTAAATTTAATGGAATGGTGTGCAGTGTTGAGGTATTCTACAAATTCCGAAAGTTTCTCTTCCCCATGAGTCCAAATTAAGAAAACGTCGTCAATGTACCGCCACCACAGCCAAGGTTTGCAGCTGGAGCCACTCAGAAGTTTTTCCTCCAGGTCTGCTAAGAACAAAATCGCATATGATGGCGCACATTTGGTGCCTATTGCTGTACCCCTCAGCTGATGATTAAACGCCCCATTAAACTCAAAAAAGTTATTCTTAAGTACTACCTCTGCAAGCTCTACAAGGGATTCCGTAGAAACAGACTGATTATTTCTAGAGTTTAAAATATCACGTAGAGCCTTCAATCCCTCGTCATGCGGTGATCCCCCTTCAATCCCTCGTATACTTGGGTAACGCCCAACAACATCAATGGTACAAAGAATAGCGTCCTCTGGAAGCCCGTCTAATGACGCAATTTTTTGCTAAAAGTGGTTCGTGTCTTTAATGTATGAACGGACACTTTTTGCAAGGAGTTGTAAATGGTAATCCAAAAATTCCGAAACGTTCTCTGTGTAAAAACCAAAGTTAATAATAATATTAATAATAAAAATAATAATAATAATAATATTAATAATAATAATAATAATAATAATAATAATAATAATAATAATAATATAGCGTCAAGTAAGATTGAGTATTCTTGTTTCAGGTCGATAATACGCAGAGAAAACAAGACTAGTTTGTTTGAAAATTTTCGATCTATCGTAGACCATCAGTCAATTAATGTTCGAATAAATGTTTTACAATCTAACATCATCAAATGCGAATGTTGTGTTCCATAAATAAAAGGAGTCTAAAATTCTAACAATGAAATAGAGAACGGAGAATGATTGATGTGACGAAACTTTATTAAACTGCTATATATGCTTGTATAGTTTATAATATGTCTTTCCGAGCTCATTAAGGCTAGAATTTAGTCCGTTTGGTTCTCTGGAGTCTAGTCGCGATATCCACAAGTTTTCGTAATGTTCTAATTTATCACGATCTCCCTCTAATCTCTGCAGGATATGTACCTTTAAATCCCTATCAACATCGGCGTAGGGGAAGATAAAATTTGGGGGGGGGGGGCTGCCCGACAAAAAATCCATTGTTTGAGAAAATTTTGCCCGACTTGAGGTGGATTTCCGCCCGATTATGGCTGATTTTTGCAAATGTTTCTGACGTTGGGGGGGCTGCAGCCCCCCTTTGCCCCATATCTCCTACGCCTATGCCTATCAAAATTGCATGATTCACCCTCGTGAAAATGTTTGCCCAGTTCCGTTGCATCCGGATCATGCTTTGCATCACTCCGGTGGTTATTAAACCTTTGGCTTAAAGCTGTGGATGTATATCCGATGTATATTAGCTGATGCTTCATACATTCAGCGGCATAAATCACATTTTTATGTACGAAGTAAAACGAGTACATGTAGGAGTGGAGTTGTGTAACGCACTCAGTAACTAACTAACTCACTAACTCCGAACCAAGAACGCATTCCGCGAACCAGCTAAGAATGCCATGAATGCAATCAGTTGCCAACAGCTGTGTTGTTGCTGCGCCTCCGCACCATCAGATCACTGCATTTGCTGAGACTTTTTTGGCAGAGCACCAGGAAAACAAACATTAATTACACTCGGGATTAGAAGCTTGAAAAGCACCCCTCAGATTAAGCTCTGTCTCCAAACAAAAGAGATTCACTAATTTACCATCATTGAGGTACACCTTGAAGGATTTTTAATTTGATCAAACCTCGATCAAATTGGCCAACTGCAGGAAACTGGGAGGTCAGCGTACCGGCCCACGTTGCCTGCCCGAAATTGCTTCTTTAAGGCTGGTGATTGCCATTGAAATACCAAATTTCCGGGCCAATACACCGTTCCACCGAGATTGTGGAAAGAACAGAGAGATAATCGGAAGAAGAAGTAGAAAGCAAGGAGAAAATCAGAGGTAGTGGGTGGGTGGGCAACGAAACGGTTGCGTCGCTTTTTCTTGCAGGATACCTGAACGGAGTGCCCATCAAGCTTCTGTTTTACTTTTATACGTACATACCCAATTCCCCCAAGTGAAAAAGCTTTTGGCAAGGACATGGGCGAATCTATTGAAAATGAACTCTCATGGGGAAGAAAAACGATGAGAATAGTTTTATTCGCCACGTGTCCTCTAGAACCTACATTTGTTGTTGTTGTCAAGGTGCACAAAAAGGGGAAGAGGGGTGTGCCACACCTAATACCATGAAACATGCCTTCCCTCGTAATTAATTCTAATTAAATATTCAGTTAATTAGCATTTAATTACACTCGGGATTAGAAGCTTGAAAAGCACCCCTCAGATTAAGCTCTGTCTCCAAACAAAAGAGATTCACTAATTTACCATCATTGAGGTACACCTTGAAGGATTTTTAATTTGATCAAACCTCGATCAAATTGGCCAACTGCAGGAAACTGGGAGGTCAGCGTACCGGCCCACGTTGCCTGCCCGAAATTGCTTCTTTAAGGCTGGTGATTGCCATTGAAATACCAAATTTCCGCCCAAAGAACACGAAGTGTGCCCCCCAATCACCACCTAGAGGAGAAAAAGTGGGAAAAAGGAGGACGGATTAAGAAAGATTGAGAAGGACCTGCTGCTGCTGCTGCCGCTACAGGTAAACAGGTGCTGCTGCTGCTGCTGCGGCTACATCATTTTTGATGCAGATAAGTAGCGTCAGGCGGGCACTAATACCCTGCAATGAACCCTAGCTACATTTATCCTCTACGCTGGCCGCTTCGAAAAAATAGATAAAGTGAATTAGAATTCACATCATAAACAAATTTTTTTCAAAGACAGCGTTAACGCTGCCTATGAACCACAACAATGAACTTGGGTATCAAACCCTAAAAATTTATTACATTACTAACGAAAACCGAACACAAACGAAAACACCAACAAAACAAATGATGACGTCGTTTAAACATGCCTTCAAGTTAATTAATTTTTTTTTTTTGTTTTTTTTTTTTTTTTGTTTTGAATAATTGAGCAAAGCTTGAGCAAATATCTGCCTTGCCAGCATAAAAATCAATGCTGGCCCAAGATCAATGTACCAAATGATGGTAAAAAAAAAAAAAAAAAAAAAAAAAAAAAAAAAAAAAACAAATCCAAAAAGCCATTTCTATAACAACTGGTCACTCAAAAAGATCGAAAACAGTCGTGGCCAAATTTAAAGAAATGAGTCTTCACGTTTTACGTTTCTAGATAAGAGACCACCAAGTTGAGAAATTGTTGATGTTTAGCCTAGGCTTGTTTACAAAAATAAGAAATATTCGTGGCGGCAAGATTTTTCTTATCGAGATGATCGAAGCGAAAAACAATATTCCGTTGAAGAGACCAGCAAAATTTATGAAAATATATACACAAATTTGGGAAAAAATTGCTTGCATTAGCCAATAAGCCTGAAATTTACAAGCGTAAAGGACTTTCAAATAAAAGATCAGACCGTTATGATTAAGACTCCATTTGTTATTATTCTTATTCTTATTCTTATTTGTTTTTGTTTTTAATTTCTTGAGCGGGTTCACATGAGCGGAATGTTTGTATCTCCAAAAACATAAAGATATAAAGATATGATATGTGGAAAGACCGCGTTAGACTGCTGAAACAATTTTGTATCCTTTCTTGAATGGATTGAAATCCCATTGAAATGAAACATTTAGTATGAGAAACCAGCATCTTTTGACATACTGAACATTCTACGTTTGAAAAAGTGTGTTTTTGCAAAATATTCAAAGGACATAACAATGAAATATTACGTTTGAGCAACAAGAAACATTTGTAAGGTCAGATAAAAATGATTTATCTTTTCGTATTCATCAAAAAATAAAATAAGGTAAATTCGAGGAAGTACCCATGCTGCAAACAACTTTCTATGACAATGATTTAGAACTGAATTCTGAATCCTAAAAAATTTGGAATTTAACGCTAGAAGACCAGCAAGAATTTTATAAATAGGAACTATCAATGCGACGAACCCTTGTAATGAAAGCTTTTCTCACAAGTTTAGTTATAAAAAGTAGGTACCACAAGTGTCTAAACTGCTTGAGACCCCAAGTGTATGCACACAAAACTTTCCTATTTGAGTGACAGAATAATTTGCTAAACATTTTCGTCTGACAACGGCCACATCTTATCACCATAAAATTCCGAAAGAGAAGAAAACCGAAAAATGAATTCATAACACTTTTCGAAATGAGCAAATCAGAAAGTCCATTAAAGTTATTTAATGAAAGACTTTGAAAATATCATGAAAATACTAAAGACAGCTAATCTCTCTTTTCCATTTTGCATCAAGAAGAGAGCAAATTCAATTATTTATTGCTTTTTTTTTGTTGGAATTAAATACCAGGAGCAGAGAACCATGCAGAGAACGTGTCACTTTGTCAAAAAGATCTCATTATCAGTGATCAATTCGGATTTTAGGTTGTGCCTGCCTCAGCTTTAGACATTTCGCAAACAAGAAAAAGGAGCAGCCAGTAAGATTTTGTTAAAACATTAAAAGCTGCATAGGGAGCATTTTTTTTTTTTTTTTTTTTTTTTTTTTTTTTTTTTTTTTTTTTTTTTTAAAGATCTTTAAATCTTAACACCTAAAGGCGAAAAGACTGCAAAAGTTCCCAGTCCAATGAAATACCTGCAAATGACAAAAATTAACTCGATACAAAAAGAAGTATAACGATTTCAAGGGAACATGGAAATGTCTTCGGAGAAGAAAAAGGTATATAAAACATCCTCACTAAGAAGACAGCTTGCAGTCCATCCGTCGAATTTGTACCAAATGAGATCAATTAATGAGATAAAAACGTGTTTCTAATAATACTTCTCCATGAAAGGTGGGAAAATACACGCATCCTCTTTCCACACGGAACTGCCCGAAATTCAACTCTCAGATCGCCAGAAAATTAAAATAACTCCAGTACTTAGAAAAAATAAGTTAAGAAACTATTTATTTTGATAAAGGAAATCCTTAACATATCTACAATTCACTTTCACTTGTATCCTGCATCATAATACTCTTATGGCACCAGAGTAATGCCCACGAAGGCACAGTTAAAGAACATGAAGATTGTTATGGAACCTCTTAGCAACTCGCAAGAAACTCTGAGTACTCAAAATCCGATAATCCTAAGAAAACCCCCAGCACCAGCCCAAATTCTTAGTTCCTTATAAATAAAACACGTGTAACATATTGAAAATTTTTCCGAAAAGACAGAATTCGTCGTTTTAAAGATAGGGCCTAATTACAATTTAACTACCGGTAAAGCCAATCAAACACTGTAAGGCTGAGCTACATCATTCATAAACAAATTCGTTCATTTGGACACTATAGCACGCATGGTTTTTATGACGGACAACGTAAAACGAAAGTTTGCATGAAGAGGAGCATTAATTCCCAAAATGATATTCCGTAGCCCACGAGAAATAGATAAAAATAGTTCGCATGCAGCAATCGTTGTTAAGTCAAAACAAATCCAGTCCAACACGTGCAAACAACAGCCAAAATGGAATTCCCGAAGGGCATGACCGAAGAAACGTTTTTAGAAAACTAGGAGAAAGGAAACTAAGGAAAAAACTCCCAAAATATTTCTTACAGCAACATTCTTTTCATATTCCATATACACAAAATAAGGACGGCTCACACAGAAATGTACTCGCTCTCTGCCGGAGAAAATTAGAAAAACCTTTCTGGACGCTGCTACCATGGCAGGAGTCCCCGGGCCTAGCCTATGAAATAAAGTTGCCTTAGATGAAAATATAATGTAACCTTTTATTATAATCGGTAAAGACGTTTTGTTTTTGGTAGCTGCAATTTTTAGGAAAAAACTTCATAGACCCAAACCTGGAAAATGACAATTGCCATAGCAACATTGGCAGCAAGTTAGAATAAACACGAGGAAGGGCGAAGCCTCTAAAAATTGAGTGAAAAATTCGCACTCTTGGTGGAAGAAAAAGTTCATTAGATTCTGGCATATCATAACGGAAAAAATATTGCAGGTACTTTTAGCCTAGGGGGAGTTTAAGGGAAACAGAAAAATGAACCATCGTTCCCTGTCCAAGCAGTGATGATGGAGCCAGCTGCAAAATATAGGACTTGTAGAAACTTTAAAACATGCTTTCATTAAAAAACTATCAAGAAATATCTCCAAGACCATGGGTTAATTCAGTCCTTAGTATACGTTGACTTCGCGAATACCGACGGAGAAGATATGGCTCCTTAGCCTAGACCCAAAAACTCTTACCACAATATCAATACGTAGCCCAAAATATCGATACCTTGATAAAATGACCTGACATCAAATGGAAAGACAAATACAAGGAAGCATATAATCAGAATTATCTCACCCAATACGTCAGAAACAGCGCTTTACATCGTGCACAGCTTCGATGATGATGGCCTTGCCAACGAAACGGTTGCGTCGCTTTTTCTTGCAGGATACCTGAACGGAGTGCCCATCAAGCTTCTGTTTTACTTTTATACGTACATACCCAATTCCCCCAAGTGAAAAAGCTTTTGGCAAGGACATGGGCGAATCTATTGAAAATGAACTCTCATGGGGAAGAAAAACGATGAGAATAGTTTTATTCGCCACGTGTCCTCTAGAACCTACATTTGTTGTTGTTGTCAAGGTGCACAAAAAGGGGAAGAGGGGTGTGCCACACCTAATACCATGAAACATGCCTTCCCTCGTAATTAATTCTAATTAAATATTCAGTTAATTAGCATTTCTAGAATAGCAAAAAGGTCCATTGTAGATCGCAGATGCTGTAACTGCTTTTGAAACCTGACATGGGACTATTGACGTCAGGCCAATTATTTTCGATTTCATGTGATCAAAGAAAGTTCTAGAAGGAACGTTGTGACGCAGTCGATTCATGTCCAATTAGACCACAAATGAGCCCATTAACCGTATTGCATGTTGCTCTCTTTACAAAAGTGTTGGCAGATTTTTAATTCAACAATTTTGGATACTGGAAGTAAATATCTTCATTGGTACCTGGACGCCTGCTTCGAAGCCAAATCCCACAAAGGCTACGTTGCTTTTATGTGCCACCGCAGAGGTCACAACGTTCGACCTCGAAGATACTTGCAGGCTGAGTTGGGTTAGAGCTTCACTATCGTACACATTCTAAAATTCTAGAAAATCTATAAAAATATTGTAGATTCAGATTTTTCTAGAATAGCAAAAAGGTCTATTGTAGATCGCAGATGCTGTAACTGCTTTTGAAACCTGACATGGGACTATTGACGTCAGGCCTCAATCAATAACTTGATGGGGTAAATGAACGTCTGGTTTGAAATTTTACTTTCTTGGGGCAAATGTTACAGTTGACTCGAGTTGACTATCCCTTGATGCGTGCACAACGGCACAGAGTCAATGACTCTGTGCCGCTGTGCAAGCATCAATCCACGAGAACATGTTTTCCTTTTAGGTCGAACAAGGGATGCGAGGACCCCTTAAAAACTAGTTCTTGTGTGCTGAAGGACTGCCCCCTCCAGTAGAAAATAGAAATATGAAACAAGAAAAGTATCGGAATTGCCGCAGCTTCGAAGAAGCTCATTCCTCCCATCTGAAGGTCACCATGTGCTCTTTCCTGTCTGCAATGGTTATTTGGAAGCATTTACCCTAAACTATTTTAAACTTTGTTCTGTACCAGCGTTCTTCGTACATGGCTAATGGCCCCCTTTAATTATGTACGAAGTAAAACGAGTACATGTAGGAGTGGAGTTGTGTAACGCACTCAGTAACTAACTCACGAACCAAGAACGCATTCCGCGAACCAGCTGAGAATGCCAGGAATGCAATCAGTTGCCAACTGCTGTATTGTTGCTGCGCCTCCGCACCATCAGATCACTGCATTTGCTGAGACTTTTTTGGCAGAGCACCAGGAAAACAAACCATTTGCACTAATTATTTTTGATGTCATGTGATCAACGAAGATTCTAGAAGAAATGTTGTGACGCAGTCGATTCATGTCCAATTCGACCACAAATGAGCCCACTAACCATACTGCATGTTGCTCTCTTTACAACAGTGTTGGGAGATTTTCAATTCAACAATGTTGGATACTGGAAATAAATATCTTCATTGGTACTCGGACTTCTGCTTCGAAGCCAAATCCCATAATGGCTACATTGCTTTTTTATGCCACCGCAGAGGTCACCGCGTTCGACCTCGAAGATACTTGCAGGCTGAGTTGGGTAGAGCTTCACTATCGTACACATTCCAAAATTCTAGAAAATCTATAAAAATATCATAGATTCAGATTTTTATAGAATAGCAGAAAGTTCTGTTGTAGATCGCAGATGCTGTAACTGCTTTTGAAACCTGACACGGGACTGTTCACGTCAGGCCTCAATCAATAATTTGATGGGGTAAATGAACGTCTGTTTTGAAATTTTACTTTCTTGGGGCAAATGTTACGGTTGACTCGAGTTGACTCTGTGCCGCTGTGCAAGCATCAATCCACGGGAACATGTTTTCCTTTTAGGTCGAACAAGGGATGCGAGGACCCCTTACAACTAGTCCTTGTGTGCTGAAGGACTGCCCCCTCCAGTAGAAAATAGAAATATGAAACAAGAAATGTATCGGAATTGCCGCAGCTTCAAAGAAGCTCATTGCTCCCATCTGAAGGTCACCATGTGCTCTTTCCTGTCTGCAATGGTTATTTGGACGCATTTACCCTAAGCTATTTTAAGCTTTGTTCTGTACCAGCGTTCTTCGTATTGCCGTTGCAGAAACCACCGTCAATACGACATGTTTTGCCAGTCTTTGCATTTGTTATTTCATTTCTTTGTCCCATGTGGCAACACAATTTGCATGGACGTCCTCTTTTCTTTGTTTTTTCTAACGTACAGCGCACAGAATAGCCGGCCTTTGTGTTCTTTTGTCGCTTTGTTTTAACCAGATGATTGTGCAAGTTTGGATTTCTTCGGTAGGAAATTATTGGTGGTTCTGGGAATACCTGTTTAAGATCTGGATGTTCAATTATCATGAAATGGTAGTGTCTTTGTAGTATTTGGGAGAGTCCCTTAAACTTCTGGTGCCAATCAATTACTAGAGGAACTCTGTTGTCTTTATTCTTTTCAGTAACTTTCTGTTTTAATAGACAGTTGCGATCTCTCCAGAGAACCAAACGGACTAAATTCTAGCCTTAATGAGCTCGGAAAGACATTTTATAAACTATGCAAGCATATCTAGCAGTTTAATAAAGTTTCGTCACATCAATCGTTCTCCATTCTCTGTTTTATTGTTAGAATTTTAGACTCCTTTTATTCATGGAATAAAACATTCGCATTTGATAACGTTAGATTGTAAAACATTTATTCAAACATCATTTGACTGATGAAGGTCTACGATAGATCGAAAATTTTCAAAGAAACTAGTCTTGTTTTCTCTGCGTAGAGTGTCAGCTGAAATATAAATGTTTACAAGGAAACAGGAAAACAGACGCCAGCCAGTAACCCTCCAAGGATTTGCTTAAGTTGCTAAATCCCGAATGGCCCGATGGGGAATTCCACCCCAACACCACGTGCAAATTGCACGAAGTTAACCAGCCAGCATCCCCTCCCCTTCCTCTGAGATCTAAGTGCAACGGTAGAAGGATTAAGCGCTCCCGCAGGCAAACATGTCCAACTCGACATCTGCTACCCTTTCATTTAGGCCCTGCGGAGAAAATAAACCCAATTTATACTGCCAAAAAAGCTCCTTTCTACGGCTGCCCAGTAAATTCTCGGCTGCCCAGTAAAGTTGTAGACTGATGAAGATTTTTAATCGAAACGTATTTTTATGAAAACAGTTTTATTTCTTTTAATAATAATAATAATAATAATAATAATAATAATAATAATAATAATAATAATAATAATAATAATAATAATAATGATAAGAAATTTGTTTAAATCACACTCTATTGTATAGTTCCTTAATTCTTTTTTGAAAGCTTTCAGTGATTGGGACTCTCTAATACTGTGAGGTAATGTTTGCCACAGCTTTTGACCCAATTATCTCACAGTTTTTATGCCATAAGAAGTTGTTCTGGCATTAGGAATGCCAAGAGTATTCTTATTTCGCAAGTCATATTGTCCATCTCTCGCCTCAAAAATCTCACTCATGAAACTAGGATTCAGGCTCTTTTTGGTTTTGTATATTTCTATCATCAAGTACTGTAGATTGCGTTGGTGAATGGGTACTGCATTATCTAACCTTAGCAAAGTTTCGTAATCAGCGTGACTGTTTCTATACACAATTCTGAGTGCTCTTTCTTGGATTTTATTCACTTTTGCATTAAGAGCCCTGTCATGGCACATCCAAATGAACAGGCAGTAGCTAAACTGAGATTTTATGAAACTGTTCATTAGGAGACGCAGTTTAACAGGATCCATGAAAGGGGATACCCTAGCACGAGAAACCTTGGTACGGACATTGTAAACGTGTTCTTCCCAATCCAAATTTCTATCGATTATCACACCCAGATACTTTGTTCGGTCTACATTTTCAACCTGAGAGTCACCAATAAAAAATAGTGGATGATCAACAGCCTCATCGGTAATTTTCTTAATTTTGGGCTGGGAACCTACAATCAAAGCTTGGGTTTTTAAAAAATTCAAAGAAAGTTTATTACCCTGCAACCATCGCTTCAAATCATTCAGTTCACTATTCAGAGTTTGGTTTATATCTACTAAGCTCGAAGAAGAGTAAGAAATACTGGTATCGTCAGCGTACATGATCACTTCACCTTTCTTCAGAGAAAACGGAAGATCATTGATATAAATCAGAAACAAAAGAGGGCCAAGACAAGAACCCTGCGGCACACCACAGCGAATATCTTCTGTTTTGGAACCTACCCCATTTACTTTGCAGAATTGCTTTCTATTGGTTAGATAGGACGTAAACCAAGTAAGGTCAAGATTATCAATACCATACTTCCTCAATTTAGCAAGTAAAATGTCATGATCTACGGTGTCAAATTCTTTTTTGAGATCAATGAAAATATTTGCAGTGTATCTGCCATTGTTCATGTTCACATACCAGTCATCTGTATTGTTAAGAAGGCAAGTGACAACAGAGTGTGGAGCTCTGAAGCCAGATTGGTTAGAAAATAGATGTTTGTTTTGTTCAAATAATCGTACAGTTGGTTATAAATGAGCTTTTCAAAGACCCTGGCTAAAACAGGCAAGACTGATATAGGTCGGTAGTTAGATCGGTCATCAGGTTGACCACTTTTGAAAATTGGGGCTACTCTGGCTATTTTCCAGCTATCTGGAAAACAACCAGTAGCAATTGAAAGATTGAAAATATCACAAAGAGATTCTGAAATAACTGGAAGTGCAAATTTTAGAAAACAACTAGCAATGCCATCAGTACCACATCCCTTTGAGGTTTTGAATTTGCCAAAAACTTTACGTAACTGGAGAATATCAATAACATGAAAATTAAACTTAGTTTTTTGTGGATTGACCTCGTAATCATTCTCGAGGAGAGGGTTTTTTGCTTCGGGAAGTTTGTCACTAAGTGTTTCTCCTATGGTACAGAAGAAGTTATCCATCGATTCTTCAATGCCGGCACTGGTAGAGATATGTTTCCCATCGATGCTTAATGATGAAAATTGGTGGTTTTAGATTTCTTATTTAAGACATTATTGATAGTCTTCCATGTGTTCTTGAGGTCTCCTTCGCAGGAAGCAATCTTGTGAGTGAAATACTCGCGCTTTAGTTCGTTATTTAATTTATTAACTTGATTACGTGCATGTCTATAGGACTGCATCAATAGTTCGGATTTTGAGCGAATAGCTTGTTTTTTTAACTTATCTCTTGCCTTGTACATAAGTTTGAAATCATTGGTCAACCAAGGACAGAATTTGTCAGAAACACGCCTGTTACGGGTTGGGGCATGTTTTTCAAGAATAAGTGAGAAAATGTTTGTCCATTTGTTAACTACAACATTCACATCGTCTGTATTCCACACGATGCCTCTCCAGTCTACCCCTACAAGATCTTTGACAATTTGACATACTCGGCTTGATCAAAGTTCTTCATTTGCCTTGTAGAAATATTTTTGTGTTGTTTTTTGCAAGCACCACGAAATTTCCTGACACAAAAGACCAAATAATGATCACTGAGGCAAGATTTATGTATTCCCGAGGTTACTATATTACTTTTGTTTGTCGTAGCTATATGATCTATTAGAGTAGTAGTGGTCAGTGTCTCACGAGAAGGGTTTTCAATTAATTGATGAAATCCAAATATTTCTAGCAGACGTAGGGAATGAGCTGGAAGGTCATTTGAAATCCCGGCTTTCGTATATTTAGGCAGAAAATCACAGTTGGTATCGCCTAGAATAATAGTTTCCTTGCCTTCCCTATCAAGAAATTTCAGACATTCTTCTAACTGATCAAAGGTATCAACACTTACGTTAGGAGGCCTGTACCAAGCCACAACGAAGAAAGGATTTTGAGCAGGTAGTACATTGGCGTTAAGAATATCTGAATCCCCTAGCCCTAGTCAAATTTCATTTAAAAAATTAATCAAGTTATTAGCTAAAACGTTACCTCCACGAAAGTTCAAGTGCAGTCCCCAGTTATCTAAATGTGTTTCGTCAATATTATCGTGCGTGATGAATTCAATTCCAGTGCCACTTAGCCCAATTTCTACTAGTCGATTGATTTGACGTCTTTTCATTTCCAGTTCTTCTGAGTCTCCCCTGTGTAAAATACTTGAGACAGCCACCTGTCTAACCCTTCGCTTCGTAGATACCGCGAGGTCGATCAACTTGTTCGCAATTTCATCAGGAGCTTCCCTCTTTAAATTATTTGTTCCACATAGAATTATCACACCATCCGGGCTCATACTGATTGTTGGTTCAAGGTACGAATGCATATGATCGATTGTGGCTCCAGGAAATGTTTTAATGAATGTTTTGATGTGGGACGCTTCTCTGTTTATATCTTGTTTGCGTAGTCTGCGTAGCATTGAGTCGCCAACGATAGATGCAGTTGGTTTCCGATTTGTTTGATTGTCTCGTCGATTTATTTGGTTGTCTCGCAACCTGCCATCCCGTTGTTGCAATGGGGCCTTGCTTGCACCTGATCCCTCGGCATGCTGCACCTCTCTCTGGCTCACTTGAGCATAAGTGCGCTCTCCCGGGACCAAATTTTTTTGATATTTTGTTGATTTTTTATTTTCAAGATTTTTAGATTTAGTAAAAGATTCAGAGTCTGCAAAAGGTTGAGGTATGTTGAAATTTCTTCCAAAGGAAACAGGAAACATTCTTTAAAGTTGGTTATTAAAAATAGCTCTACTTCAAGAACTAATAAAGACCAACTATTTACAAAAACAAAATAAATTACAGTTCATGATAAGAAACGAAAATACCCTAAAATACCCTATTTACAAATTTTGATTCCCTGCTTCCCTTGATTCTCTGATTCCCTTGCGGTATTGCGATGTAGTGTACTCTCTGGTGCGCGTTGGGGATTAAAAATTTGAGCCTGTGAAGCGGGAACATCAAAACTTGGCTTTTTTTGGTTATTTTCGATTATTTTATTTAGTTCCACTAACTTGAGCTTCAAACAATAATTTTCATCTTTCAAACTTTGATTTTCTTTTTTGAGTTTAATTTCCCTGGCCACAAGATCCTCGTACAGCAAACAAGGGCAGATTTTGTAATACAATAGCACGAGTTGCTTTTGTTGACACCTCAATTCAAAGCGATTAGCGATCACAGACAAAGGAAATTCTATCAACCAGTAATTCAAAACAAACAAAGCCGCAAAATTTCTCCGAAACCCTGGTAGCTAGCTCGCTAGCTGTGCATTCCAGAAATTATTTTTAAGGGCAAACATGAGCATAGATCGAAAGGAGAAGGATATATCTACACATCTGCCGCGGGCATTTTATTTCTTTGGTCCAGAAGCTGAGCAGTAAATGTTTTGATAACACCCAAAAAAGTAAGAGAATTGAATCGCCTCCTAAACGGCTTTTGAACCAAACAAATAAAATGCCCGCGGCAGATGTGTAGATGCATCCTTCTTCTTTCGATCTACGCTCATGTTTGCCTTGAGCACAGTTTCTGGAATGCACAACGAGTGAGCTAGCTACCTGGGTTTCGGAGAAATTTTGCGGCTTTGTTTGTTTTGAATTGCTGGTTGAGAGAATTTCCTTTGTCTGCAATAGCTAATCGCTTTGAATTGAGGTGTCAACAAAAGCAACTCATGCTATTGTATTACAAAATCTGCCCTTGTTCGTACAGCATATGTCTCTCCATATCATCACTATTTTGGTTATTTTCTTTTTTATCAAGTCTAGCCTCTATCTTTTTAAGCTTTTTTTCAATTTCTGTTAAACGCTGATCAGTGCTATCTGACGCTATACCTTGATTCATGCTAGGTGGCCCAAATTTGATCTCATGTTCAGGTTCATGGCTGTGAGCACTTTCGCTGTCACTCGATAAACTTTCTATGTCATCACTATCTCCTTCTTCTCCTGAGATTTCTGTATACTCTTCTTGTCTCGCGGCCTTGTCAGTTACTTCTGTTCTCATTTCCAACAATCTCTCTTCATCACTGGATATCTTTCTAATTCCGAGCACAAGAGGACAAGAAGAAAGACAGAGATAACCGAGATAACAATCAACCATTTACGGTATGAATTTAATTTTCTTCAATTCAAAAAGCAAACACTGCTATTTTTATTTTGCAGTTAGGAAATAGCAGCAACGTAAATTACCTTAGTAAGCTAGGCCGCCATATTACGCGATTGGGCTTCCTGTGCAGTACCTTGTTACATAGTTTGACTACGAGGATCTTTGCTGAAATTTATCCCAGAGACTTTCAGGGCTTAATTTGTTCATAATCTTATATGTCATGACCGATCTATCAAATCGAATGATATTTTCAACGCTCAGCCAGTCACATGACCAGTTATCCTGGAATCTGGCGCTTTCGATTATTGACCGGGCCATGTCCTGCAGACGTTGGAGGGTAGCAAGTTTTGTTTTTGGAAGACTGCCCCAATATTTCATTGGCATAACGTAGATGGCTCTCGACAATAGCATAATAGACACTACACAGCTTTGCTTGGGGAATTATATTTTTTAATTTCTTTAGTGACGCAAGTCCTCCACAGACTTCACCCTTCACAGTTTTGTATTGCTCGTCCCACTTTAGTTTCTCGTCGACAGTTACACCTAGCGATTTCGTCTTCGTAATACGCCTGATATCTGAGCCATTTAACGTGAGTGCATTCGAGATGTTCAACGCATTTACTTTACGAGAATGGCCTATCATCATGTATTCTGTATTTGCGGGGTTAGGACTTAACTTATTTATTCTCATCCACTCCGAGAGGTTGAGCAATTCCTGTTGCGCCTCTACGACCAGTTTCTCAACATCATCCGATGCGACCGTTACATTGGTATCATCGGCATAGATACTTGCTTGGGAAAATTTCAAACACTTCTCAAAGTCGTTCAGATATATGATAAAAAGGAGAGGACCTAAGCAGAAACCTTGAGGTATGCCACACGTTACCTCACTTGTCATTGACAGTGGCGGCTAGTGAGGAAATTATTTGGTGGGGCAATATTGGGTAGGAGCGAGGGTCTGGGGGCGTAGCCCCCAGAAAATATTTAGTGACCACGCCCTTGGAACGTTCGGAAAATGCTGGCAACGCCCTTTTCGATACATTTTCTAGAAACTTTCTGTAGAAACTTCGCATACCTAGTTTTCGTTCTGCAAGTACTTACTTACAGCAGAATACCTCGAAAGATATTCCTTGCCTTCCTTTGTTTTGATCTTAAATTTTGTAAAAAGTTTTATTTCTCTCTGAAGAATGCAACAAACATTTTAAATCGCAACAAAATAGACATCAAACAGTTCTCGGCTTTTTCTGACAGATGTTTCCAGTCGCCAGAACCGTACTGTGTCCAAGTTTTTTCTTGTTGAGATTCGCCAACAAGCAAAGAGGCAAGGATAGGAAACAGTTAGCCCTCCAAAGACTCGCTGGAACCTGTAAGCCAGTCTTACCTTGAATACCAGCTCCTTGTAAATCCACGCGATGATTATTTCAACTGAGATTCTGGGCAATCTGCTGGCCCAAACGGTTTACTTCTAATTTCTCTTTGTGACTTTGTCTACTCTTTGTCTATCACATTTCGATCGTTCTTTGACAACAACAGGCCTACGAAACTACGAAATGTTTGAAGCACCAATTGAAGTTGCTGTTGTTGAGTGGGGAGGGCAAATTGATTTCTGCCCAAATTTTACGAAAATTGACCAATCAGCTAACTTCATGGCATTATTATTATTATTATTATTATTATTATTATTATTATTATTATTATTATTATTATTATCAAATTATTTACTGTTGGTATAATACATAGGAAAAAACTAATTCAAACCAACTATTTACAATACTACGAATTAATAAAATAGAAATATGGGATCCTCACTATCACCTAAATTTCTTATTTAATTGCAGATCATGCATGTACAATTTTGCCCATTCCATTCTTTGATCATTCTTTTAAATATCGCTGTTGAGTTTGAATTTTTTATGGTATCTGGTAGAGTGTTCCATAGGAGAGCGCCTTTGAATGCAAGTGAATTAACTCCGAATGTGTTTGCATTTCTTTTCGGTAATTGCAACAGATTCTTTGTTCGTAATTCGTATTTTATGTGTTTTCTTTCAAAGAATGTCCACATAAATGATGGATTTTATTCTGAAAGGCACTTATAGATTTGAAGCGTGGCATGACGAAAACCACGAAAACACTGTAGTGCGCATAACAATAAGGATCTGAGAGGGGCAGAAAAAAATTTGCCCAGAGACACAGAAACAAAGAGAAAGTAGGTCAAAGAAGTTGCAGCGTCTTTGACAGCCTCAAAGAGAAGCCGATTCTATCACTATCGATAGACATTATACGTCACATATCAATAGAAACAATGACGCCACGCCCACACCTTTGATAGGGCTCACACAACAAGTTTCAATACAGTGTCGATGTTTTTTTTGTGATCACCTTTTACTTTTATTTGAGATTTGTTGGTGGGGTACTGCACCAGGTGCCCTATAGCACCAGCCGCCACTGGTCATTGACCTCTGTCCGTTTACAGAACAAAATTGCTTCCTATGATCTAAATAGGACTGAAACCAGTTTCCAGCGGTGCCCCTTATACCGTATCTGCGCAATTTTTCGACCATTATTTTGTGATCGACCTTATCAAATGCTTTCTTAAGGTCAAGAAATTTGGTCAGGTTCAATTTTTTGCAATCAATATTTTCATACCAAAAATCGGTACTGCATATCAATGATGTTATTGTGGAGTATAGTTCACCTTTGATCTATGTCATGTGACGAAAATTCTAGAAGAAACGTTGTGACGCAGTTTCGATTCGTGTCCAATTCAAACACAAACAGCCCATTAACCATATTGCACTGCCCTCTTTACAAAAGTATTAGCAGTCTTTCAAATTGACCGCTTTTCAATTTTAGGATTCTGGAAGTAAATATTTTCAATGCTACCCGAAGCCAAATCCCACAATGGCTAAATTGCTTTCATGTGCCATTGCAGAGGTTACAGATCGCCGCGTTTGACCTCGAATATGCTTGCTATTTCAAGGTTGAGTTGAGTTAGAGCTTCTATCACTATTGTGCACATTCCAAAATTCTAGAAAATCTATAAGAATATCGTTGATTCAGATTTTTTTAGAATAGTGAAAAGGTCTATTTTCAGATCGCAGATGCAGGTGCTCTATCTGCTTTTTGAAACCTGACACTGGACTGTTCACGTCAGGCCTCAATCAGTAACTTGATGGGGATAAGTGAATGTCTGGTGTATGGTTTGAAATTTTACTTTCTTGGGGCCAATGATAGATTTGACTCAGTGTCGGTGTGCAAGCATTAATCCACTGGAGCATGTTTCCTTTAAGGTCGGACAACGGATGCAAGGACCCCTTGAAAACTAGCTCTTGTATGCTGAAGGGCTACCCCAAGTAGAAAATATAATTATGAATCAAGAAAAGTATCGGAATTGCCGCATCTTCGAAGAAGCTAATTGCCCCCATCTCAAGGTCACCATGTGCGCTTTCCTGTCTGCTATGGTTATTTGGCAGCTTCTTCCCTTAGCTGTTTTAAACTTTGTCCTGTACCAGCGTTCTTCGTACATTGCTAATGTGCCCCTTTAATTGTAGTCAACAAGGGACGTGCAACAGCATACATGCTATATTGAATACGAAGAAAAAGCCGTTTAGTTCTGAACGTTTGCTAGCTTTAAAGTTTCATTAAACACAACACTTTTTTTTCATAAATTGATAGAAAATATGCAAGAAAATGATATATCACGACTCTTCATGATAAATTTGCACTCGTCTGGAAAATATAAGGGTTCTAAGTACCCCATTTTGATCGTTTCTTGAAAAAAGTCGCGCACTTCAAAAGAGACTAGGGCGAGAGCTTCATAACGTAGATCCCTGGATGAAATGCCGGCTGCTCAAAGCGTACTTTACAACACAGCGTGGTTGACACTAAAACAGCAGTACATTGATGAAGTCTTGAATAGAAAACAAAAGTTTTCTGTTCAGATCCTTCCTTCTGAAAGCGACGAGCAAGGAGAAGGCGAATACAGGCCTTAATCGAAGTAAACAACGTACAAAAGGGAGACGATCACATCAAAAAGTAATTAGCTTTTTAATTCTTCGATTTCGTAATGGTTGTTATCGTCTGTTGACCCAAGAATCATGACTGTAATGATATCATACGACATTCCAAACCCCTCAAGGATTCTTGACTGTTTTTTCTGTAGGAAATTCATGCTATTCTGTGAGATTGCAACACATGCCAAGGCCAAACGAAGGCAGTGTCTGAAACACTTCCGTGCCGATCTGTGAAGGCATGTCCAGGGGATGATTCACAGAAAGATATGGCTTATGAAATGATTTCGATGCACTGTTACGTGACGAACGATCGTTTGCTCCGATTAAATCATCAAAACGTTTCTAGCATCAGAAGAAACTCGTTTTCGTTATTTTATATTCCAGTATTTCCATACTACAATTAAAATTTCATAAGTAAACAACAAATGAGTAACACAGTTTCGCACAGTTTAACAAATGTTAGGAAACACAATTTCTCAGTAGCTTGCAAAGTTGAGTGGATAGAAATTTATATATATTCCTTTTTGTGATATTGTCATTTCTTATCTGTTAATCTGCTAGTAGCTCATCTTGGTCTATTTTGGTAGGGTTTCAGCTCATCTTCCTAAACATCTTTCATAAAACAACCCCGAGCTTCCCTTCTCGCTAAGCCTCTGCCTAACTCCGCTACGAATCATCTTTCATCCCGGGGGGTCTACTTAATACAATGACCACCCGGGGATGTGCCTGCCAATAGCGTGTCATTTTCGGCTGAAAATTCTGGGACAGGATTATACCTTTTGCATTTTTATTCCGGGACCGGTATGTCCATTGGAGCTACTTTTTTCAGGAAAGGTCAGATCACCATTTCAAAAAACACTCTAATTGATGAATTTATTAATAAATGAAAATTTTAGTTGCGTGGACCCCACCTTTAGAATTCCGCCTCAGTATTCAACGGATTTAACTCATCAAATACACGGCATGTTTCCACTAACAGTAGCCATGATTCACAGCTATTTCAACAACCACAACAACCACAGGGGGCCTAATTCGTAATGTCTCAATAGGGCCCCCAAACTAACTTTAAAGTAAACTAATAACACAAACATTACATCTCTCTTTTGCTAATTTTTTTATTTGTTAGTAAAATCTTTCAACCATTCTGGTCTTTTCTTTACTCTATGAGAACGCCTCAATGGCTGTGTGTCAACAGTCTTATCAGTTATAACGTTTGACTCTGTTTGCATTGGTGGTTCAGTCTCTTTACTTTCCTCTGGCCTTTTGTCCGCTCTTGGAGCTTCTACAATCTCTGACCTAATCACTCACTAAATTGGGAGCATTATCTGTTTTCAAGGTTTTAGGCAATTCATGTCTTGTAAAATGATTCTCTACGCATTTAATGACAGCCTTACTGCTTACGTTCTTTAAGACATCAACTTCCATCCATCTACTATAATAATCTACAGCTACCAGTAGATATTCACCTTTAGGCAATGGTCCCAAAAGATCCAAAGCTAAGTCTCTCCATGGTTTTAGTGGCACTGTGGTACTCTTTACAAATGGCTGGGTTAAAGAGGGTGTATTAGCTTGACACCCATGACATCGGCGACAAAACCTTTCAACATCATTGTTCATTCCTGGCCACCAAACTTTTGTTCTAAGTCTGTCTTTTGTCTTGACAACTCCTTGGTGACCCTCTTGAGCTAATTGAAGAACTCTTTCTCTTAATTTCTTTGGCACAATGATACGAACACCTCTCATAACTATATTTCCTATCAGCGTTATCTCATTCCATATAAGACTATATTCTCTAGGAGCATCATTACAATTATCAGATCTCCAACATCGACGCACAACAGACAAATCCTCATCAGCTGCAGACTCTCTCTCCATTTCTCATTTCATTTCATTTCATTTTTACTTTTTTAACCACGGTAGCCCCGTCAGTCTGCAGAGACTGCTTTACAGGGGGCCGTGCAAAATACTATTAAAACAAATTTAAAATCTTATTTACAGTTAAGCCTTATTTACAATTAATATAATATAAATAAATAATAAATACAAATAGAAATGTTCCTAGATTTATCAAAAGAAAAGCCAAAAACCCTCTACAATTTCTTTTTTAGCCTCTTTTTGAAAGTTGAAAGGGAGGGTGCATGTTTGACATCTGAACTTAATTGGTTCCAAACCTTAGGCCCTCGAAATGAAATGGACTTCTGCCCATTTGACGTTTTGAAGAAAGGAACACGCAAGTCAGCTTCGGTATTTCTTAGTCTCATTGTGTTGAGAGCTGAATTTTTTACAAATAACTCAGACAGATATTCGGGCACAAGACTATTTGTTGACTTGTACATTATAGTCGCTGTTTCACTTTGAATAATGTCTAAGATAGTTGGCCATTTCAGCCTTTTGATCAGACCAGCTGCTGAAACATCATAGCTGCTATTTGTAACAATTCTGAGCAACAATAGCTGAAGTGGGGTTCAACAATTCCTCTGTACATCTTACTGAGCGTTTCCTCAGGGAGAAATTTCTTTGCATACTTAAGAATACCTAAGGCTCGAGATACTTTAGTTCTCATACACTTTATATGCTCATCCCAGACAAGATGACTGTCCAACTGGACACCAAGGTATTTAGTCCTCTCCACAGTCTCTATCTGTGTGCCATTTATAGAAAAGGAAGGCTGGTCAACGACTTCATCACAAATCTCTAGTGTTAATTGCCTGTGGTGCTGCAGTCACTGCTACAAGCAGGTACAAATGAGATCGTTCGCACCCCCAAACAACAGCTAATGCTTCCTTTTCTGTTTGACTATATCTGCGTTCAACATTACTCAGACTTCTACTTGCAAAACAAACTGCTCTGTTAACTCCATTCTGCTCCTGAACAAGAATAGCTCCCAATCCCACAGGACTTGCATCTGTCCATATTTCAGTTTGTGCATTTTTGTCAAAGAAAGCCATAATGGAAGCATTTCCAACTTTATCTTTTAACATGTGAAAGGCCTCTTGTTCCCTTAAGCCACATTTCCATTCAGTTCCTTGTCGAGTGAGTTTTCTCAGAGGCTCTGCAATAGTGGCAAAATCTGGAATAAACCTTGAACAAAAACTAGCAAGGCCTAAAAAACTCTTCAGCTCTGAAACAGTGAAGGGTTCCTTTGCTCCTTCTAATGGCTTTCACTTTCTCCTCATTTGGGCCTATGCCATGTTTATTGACAATCAACCCCATTAACTGAATTTCATCCATTCCTATGTTGCACTTTTCTTGATTCACTGTTAACTTCTTTTCTTCAAGCCTTTTCATCAACATGTACAGGCTCCTGTCATACTCCTCTATGCTCTTCCCATGCACTACAATATCATCTGCTATACTTCTCACCCCAGGAATGTCACATATGGTCTGCCTGATTATGTTATGATATTTCTGTGGCGCACTAGAAATTCCAAAACTTAGACGCATATAACGATACAATGAATCCCCCACAGTAAATGTATTGATATCTCTTGAACCTTCATCCAATTCAACTTGATGAAAACCAAGTTTCAAATCTAACTTTTAAAACACAGAACTGCCATTCATCTCCTCAAGAACATCATCAACTGTGGGCATTGGTAACTTTTCTCTCAAAATTGCTTGGTTTGCACATCTCATGTCAACACAAATTCTGATGTCATCTTTATTTGGCTTTGGTGCAATAACTGCTGGGCTCACCCAAGAAGTAGGACCAGTCACCTTTTCAATGATGTCCAAATTTTCTAGCTCTAAAATTTTCTTCAAGACTCTATCCTTTAATGGATATGAAATCCTTCTTGGTTTCTGCGCAACAGACATAACATTTGGATCAATGTGAAGTTTTAACTTATAATCAGCTAATTTCCCAACCCCAGTAAAAACTGTTGGAAACTCCTGCACAACATTCTCCATTCTGCAACCGACAAAACAAACTTCAGGACCAACTCTCAACAATCCAAGATTTTTGGCTGCCTGACTACTCAACAAACAATGTCCATTTCCACTCACAATAACAACCCTCTCTCTAACTTCTTTGCCACCACATCCAATCACAACATTAGCTGAACCAACAATAGGTATGCGCCCATCTCCCTAAACTCTCAGGTTCCTGTTTTCTACCTCCATATTTACTTTCAAACCTTTTCTTTTCAACTTTTCAAACTCAGTTTTTCCCATCACTGTCGCCTGTGCTCCAGAATCAACCAACATATCAACAGATATACAATTTATCTCAACGGAAACAACATTATCCTGCATTGCATGTGAAAAGATAACAGGAAAGGCAAATGGCTCTAAAACCTCTTCACATTCTACTTGATTCACTCTTTGATTATTTCTTTGAAAGCCTCTCTGTTTACTACCATCCTTTCTTTGAAACCCATCAGCCTTACTTTTAAAACACACTGCCCAATGATTTTTACCTCCACATTTAGCACATGTCTGTCCTTTTGCAGGACACTTAGGATCACGAGAATAGTGTCCCTTTTTCCCACAAGAAAAACACTTTACTGTGGCCTTATCATTATTTCTTTCCTTCTCACTTCTTCTTCTTTGAAAAACTGCATTAATGCTTTCTTCTTTTGTATCTACTACCACTTTGCTTGCGTGCAGCCTAGCTGTTTCCCATGCTCTTGCAGTAGCCAACGCTTGTTGTAACTGAATGTTGAGAACTTCGAAAAGCTTTGTTCTCAGCTCCTGTGAACCAGCTTTCTCCAATAACTGATCTCTGACAGCATCTGCAGCTCTTCCTTCATCATAACCACAGTTATCGAGCTTACTCTCGCAACCGCAATACAAATGAATCAACATCTTCCCCAGGCTCTTGCTTTAGCTGACGCAAAATGTGTCTCTCATTTGGCCACATTCTCCTCCACATGAAAATAATTATTCAAGGTACGGACACAAGCCAAATAATTATTGTCCGCTACTCCCTCAGCAGCAGGAATCTCTGTTAAATTCTCAAATATATCTTGAACTCCAGGGCCAGCTCTAAATAAAAGTTCATTTTTCTTTCTCTCAACATTATTTAAATTAGCTTTGCCTTCTGCAAAAAACGTAAAATTTCTTAGCCAAACACGCCACTTTTCAGCTAACTGCGACTTAGGCCCGGAAACATCCATTTGATTCATTTTATCACCCATATTGATCTCAGCAGCAAGAAAAGCCTTCCACAATGTTTTTCATCCCATCTTTGTCGCCAAATTTAGAATTCCGCCTCAGGATTCAACGGATTTAACTCATCAAATACACGGCATGTTTCCACTAACAGTAGCCACGATTCACAGCTATTTCAACAACAACAGCAACAACAACAACAACAACAACAACGACAGGGTGCCTACAATGCCTGCCAAAAGTCTTGGACACCTTTGCTATTTTTGCATTTTTTTGCGATTTCCCCCTCTCCCCCTCAGAACAATGTTGTTCTGTAATGATGAAATGGGGATGGCAGGACGATTCGCGACTCTGATGGAATGCTAGGACAATAACCTTGCAAATCAACATTGTTTTGGGGGTGAGGGGGTGTTTAAGCCTAATCGCTATGGTTAGAACTGCGGATTGTCAAGAAATGGCCTAAGTGTCCAAGGACTTTTGGCAGGCATTGTCTGAATTTTATTTTGATTACGGTGACTTAAAAGAAAACAGTTTTGAGCATCTAGGGGTTTTCGGTGGTGCTGATTTCATTGGTCATAATTAAAAGTTTATATTTCATACATGTGACGTCATAATTGAACATTTTATAGATTTTCATGGATTTTACTGTGATACCACACTCTGAATTCCACCAAATAGTCAGTGTATCCAGCTATTTAGACTTGAATAGGATGAGAATGATAGGTTATTAGTTTGCGTATCGATCTGCAATAAGAAACCCGAATTTTACATCTTTTCATGGCCAAAGAGTGAGTGAATTTATCCTACATGGAAACAAGGCTGCCACTTTTCATGTTTCCCTTTTCTGCTCCTGGCGTTCATCGACTCATTTGCACCTCTGCAAGCGCTAGTGGTTATGGGCATTGCGAAACACTTTTGCTATGAAAAACTTCAAGATAATAAAAAGAGAACATGAAATTTTTATCAACAGGCATTTCCTATGCATTTGATAATAATAACCCAACAAACATATCTTGTGTATAGTTGAATCATAGACTTTCCTTTTTACTTCTTCTTTGGAGAAGTCCAGAGTTCATCTTTCAACCTCAATCACAATAATGTCAAAATGGTTCAAAGAGCTATCTTTACTTTTCTTGTCAAATCTATTTGGTTACCAGAGCACATTACCCTGATGATGATAAACCTGCAAAGAATTGATGAAAAATTCCATTTTGCACATGGCACAGTTTAGAAATCATAGCATTGATACACGCAGGATTACAGTACTTGTCAGCTGTATGCAGGGCTGATTTCATAATTCATCTAACATCAAAGTATTAAGAAATTTTTGGAAATTCAAAACTTGAAAATTTGTTAGGTAGACTACATAGATGGACTCTAGGCCTAATTGTTGATTCTTCCAAAATTTGATGGAAAAGGCTATATTTATATGTATCAATATTCTTAAAAAGAACAGGCTTGATGATCATTACTCAGTCCTTCATCACCGTTGTTTTTCTGCAGTCAATCCTCATTTCTGTTCGTACTTGTGTTGTGGACAGGTGCAAGCTTGGTAGGCTTTAGTTAGGCCTAGTAAAGAATGCAATCACTTCTGGTCGACATTGGAGAAAATAGGCCTTGATTTTCAATTTATAAAAATGTAAATATCGGGAGCAGGCAAATTTTCCCACATAATCGGACACCAGAGCAGCAAAGAATGACATGTGTATTTTAAGATTATAAAGTTTCGTTGAGAGGCCAGGTGGAAATTTTTGTTGGTACAGACCAAAAGAGCGGTTACTTTGGGTTTAATGAGAAGGCATCAAAATAGGTCCTCTGCAAAAACTTTCAATATTTTCCCATCCTGATGAGCCAGGGTTGTGGTACTAGATTTACAAGAAAAGGAATGACTTTTACTTTCTAGGGCCAATATATCAAACAGAAATTAGCAATGGTTGCGAAATAATCATAGGCTAAAGAAATGCCGTTTCGAACACAAGAAATTTGGATGCCATGACCTCCAGTAAGCACGACAATTAAATCCAAACTGGGCAAATTTTCCCAGATAACTCACCTGTGCCACCATCTTGGCCATATCTTGAAGGTGCTTTCAACAAAGTTTGATCGAGAGGCCAGGACCAGTTTTCTCGTAATATTAATTCAAAAAATTGCTATTTTCAGGCAATTGTTACAGCAATTGGTAACAGTAATCAAAGCGTTTTTTTTTTTTTTTTATATTCCATTATAAATTTTTTACAAGACGAATTACTAATGACGCTACCTACTAATTACTCTACGAAACACTACAAGGACGATAATACCACGGGGAGCAATAGACTATGACAACCCCGCGGTAACTAATATAGAAAGAAATAAAAACTACTGGGTGAATCAGGAAAGATGTACCACCCGCCCGCAAAACCGCACCCCAAGAGCCACCCAACCGATTCGCACAATTTCATAGAGATTTTAAACGACGTGTCAAAGAGGCTTAAACGAAAATTTTGTCCAGGCCTCGGTCGAGGATTTGAAAAAGAATTAGACGAATCGGATGTGTGACTCCCGCGCCACGACTCCCCGAGCAGGCAACACACCCCCCGACCCACCCATTACATAAAGATACACGTAATTTCTGCTAAGAAATAAATCAACCATACGGAACTTTACATACAAGACACTTTACGAAGACATACTTGGTGGTTGGATGAGGTATGACTAGATATGATGCGGTCCTAATCGAATCGACCAGTTATTTTGATGAATTCTAGAGTCAATTCGAGAATATTTTTGTTAACGTCATTGGGAAGGTCTTTGTCACCATATAATAAAAGTTGCGTTAAGACCTCGTTTGGAATATTAACATATCCAAGTGGTCGTAGTAATGCTAAGACTCGAACGAGAAGATTTCGGCGTTGAACCTCAAAGGAAGGGCAAAGCAACAAGAAGTGTTCCGTATTCTCTATACCGTCGTTCGTAGGGCACATTGGGTTGATGGTATCCCTAAAATTATGCTTGAACTTGTGAAAGTTCAATTTGCTAAGACCAACCCTAAGTTGAGTAAGATAGGATAGTCCTACTGGATCATGAATCCCAAAGACAAATTTAGCAGGGGGGCGGATTATGGACAGTAGCCTTTTCTTAAAAATAGCAATGGTTGGTGCAAGTCTAATCTCTTGACATAGATCATTCCATTCAGACAAGCAATTGGGATAGAAGCTAGATTGAAATCTCTCAGTCCTTGCCCGAATTCGCCCAAAGCGTTCTCCGAGCCTGCCCAATTTTTGAAGGATTTTCGCTCTGGCAGCTTCGTCGTCCTCCCATGTGATTGTTTAGATCCAGATCTGGCATAGATTTTGGCACGCACGCAGTGATCGGCGGCCAGAAACCTTGGGGCCTACAGGCGGCTCCAACCCGGCCCGCCATAACTTTCCATGGATGGAAGCCTCGCGGCCAGCCTCGTTTTGCATTTTTTCTGTTTGTTATGGACAGTTTCTTACAAAAAGACGTGTATGATATGATCTAGAATCTAAAATTGAAATAATTTTCAGCCTCCCAGTGCAATTGTGCAGTACTGCCGAACCAAGAAAACAGTCATATTGAAAGTTATGTTCAAAGTATTAGTCTCCCTTGTTTTGAAAAGTGTGTTGTGGAAGTAAATCTATATGAAGCAAACACTGCATCGGCTGTCAAGTATTCCTTGTTAGGCAGAATTAAGGGTTGCAAAAATCGATAAAAAGCGAATTGCGATCTATTCGAGTGTTAAAGGTTATCATTTTTGCCCTCGGTAAAAATTCAGAAAAACTCCTATTTATTCATGTATACTTTAAGGTTTCTGAAAATTCCAGAAAATTTATGTGTTCCCGACCCAAAATAGGGAGAGTGGTTTTGCTCTAAAGTCCCGCAGCCTCAGAGTGTTAACACGACGCCTTGGCTACAAATCCACAACAAAGTCACGTGCAAAATAGAGCCTTGTGATTGGTTCCCTTGAAAAAATGTAAACAAACACGCATAAAATGTATGCAAACACGCAAATGCCAAAACATTTTTCCTCCTTGCTGGCGCATTCCATTTTTTTCATCTGACGCCAAAGTCTATTGGCGTTCTCTTAATCCTTCCTATATCATTCGAATTTGCTATTCTAATCTATCCGTTCTAACACTGCTCCTTTGCCTTACTTTCACACCTGATGAACATGGGGTTTTTTCGTTTTTTATGCGCACGCACACTCGGTTTGAAGCAGAGGCATCTTATTTTTTGCAAGCGTGATACATCGAGGCAAAGCAAAGACAAATTGTCATACTTGTAAGGGCAGTACTAGACTCATTACACAAGTCCTTCAATGCTTTTCGAGAAAAATTGTGAAATTCGTTGATTAGTTTTGCAATCAGAAATCTGTCAATTAATCCAATTCGATCTAACACATTTTGTTAAAATGATTTTCCATGAATAACAAAACTTGAAAGGTACCTCAACTTCCAACATTGCCGCTGATCACTGGTACTAGAAGAGTTTCGTAATTTCTTGGAAGGGCCTTTGTTTCTCATGAGAATAAGAATGCACTCTTCACAAACTGGTTTTGAAATAATTTTTTTTTTATTTTTCAACAGATTTTGCTTGCCCGTGAAATTTTAGGTGTACATTATTGAGGATACTAGCATTACTGTCCAAAAAAATCATGAAATGTGTCAAATTTGCTCATGTTGGGCAAAATTTTTTTCTGGTGACCCTTGACCTATTCCAAAACATCTATTTCTACCAATAGAATTTTATTGAAAATAAAACCATCATTCTGCACAGATACACACACAAATAAAAACAGAAAAATTCAGTGAAAGCAACTTGAAAATACCTCTCAGAATTAAAATACAGTTATCTAGCTAAAGATATCCTGCAATAATACTGTGTACTTCTGCAAATGATGCTAAAATGTTCATGAAATGTTCTTTCTTTCAAATCTCTCAGTGATATAGGAACCAGGAGGCACTGGGGGCACATGCCACTCTTTCCTGAGATTTTGCAGTAAACAAAAGAGTGCCTTTCCACTTTAGAAAGTGTCTCTTTAGCTTGATGAAAAACTCCCTTGATGTGCTGTGCCTCCCAAGTTCAAGATGCATTCCTACAGCCCTGAAATCCCTTAATTGCAACTGTTAACATCTGCTGTACAGTCCAGTGCTGTTTTTACATCTCTATGCCATCTATGTATAAAAGCTAGCCAAGTTGGATGGGTCAAGGATATGCAAGCAAAATATCACTGTAAATGTTGTATGCATTGAAGGTGCATGGATCTGCAAGGCAAAAGAATATGCCCTTTTGCAAACCATTGTCACCCTTTTCACATTAATACCTATTCAGGGATTGCAAAAGTTAGTTGGACAAGACAAAGCAATAGAAAATAACATAGTCAGGTCATTTCTTAGATGGCAGCAAGGGCAGTCACCCCTATGCCCCTTTTCCAGCATTCCTGACCCCCTTCATATAAAATGGAATTAAAACTAAATTGACACATTGCCCTCAGCAATGCATCAAACAATTTGCACATGTTTCTGCATTAAATTGGAATGTGGGTAAATTTCTGACTGTTAATTTGAGGATTCGTTACTTCTTGCATTCTGTCTAAAGAGATGTAGATAGTTGGATTATATAGTAAATCTTATGACATTAAGTACGAAAATCCCCTTGTACGCGATGTATCAGGTACTGAAATATCGGCTTCTTATGACACATGACATGTAGCCCTTGCCCCGTATGTGATTGTTAAGGACAAAGCTTTTCCTTGCTCAAATCGTTGTCGATGTAAACAAAACCTTCCCCTAAAAAGATGAATATTGACGTTTAACGCAAAAAGCAGTGCATATACCGACACTGGCATACTGTTACTGAAGACATTGCAAGTGCACTGGCAAAGTTTGGTGATGTGGCACGGTGCCGATTTGGAGAAATAAACGCCTCAAAATTGGCAATTTCAGATGACGACCGTAGAACCATTTTTTAGACTGCAGTTTAATAAATAACATTTTGCCTGCCTTGCCGACCACTCACGACTGTGAGCTTCTGGGTATCAATTGTCCATAGGTAGTTTTATCAACATAAACAAATGCCAGACTTCCAGCTTGAGTATTTCAATGCAAACAAAATATGGAAGAAATGGTTCCTTCTGCTACTTACGTAACATGGTTCTAGAGTAGTGTCTAAAAAACCTAGAATAACGTCACAACGCAAAAAACGGTGAATAACCCACCTGATAGGTCATGTTCCTGATATCCTTGGCAAGGACTCCTGTAAAGTTCTTGATGTGGCACGGTGTAGTTTTGGAGAAATATCCTCTTTCATCAACATGAATCTGCGTATGAATTAGGCCATTTTTTCATGGCCACAAGAAGTCTTCGAATAGTGCTTTTTAATTAGAAAATTTCGTCGATTGATGTCTCCCGATGTTCGCCAACCTTTCTTCCATCAAAATCAAATAGTGGAAATAATCTCAGTACATTGTCGTTTTTTTTAAAGAATACTTGATTACATCTTATGTTTACTTTGTCTCTTAACTGCCACCATGTTTACTTCCAGGTTTTGTCACAGACCCAAGATCATCGTCATAGATTGTTGCAAACGATGGCAAAGAACATCAATGTTTGGTTCATCAAGGTTAGTAGCTAAGTTCTTTTGCACCCAGGGGTCCACAAAATAGACTGAAAAAGCATCCCGATGTGCCTGCCGATGTGGCTTCCATTTCAGTAAAAAAAGGCTGACGACCAGCTTCGACTAAAGTTATTTAAATATGTCGGATCCTTTTTTTATTCAAATATTAAATTTTGCAATATATTTTACATTCTACTATACCTAATTCTAATTACTATACGACACTACAGGTACGATACCATGGGGGCGAAAGACAATGACTTCCCCATGGCCAATATCTAAAAACACGAAACATTAAACTGTATACAGTCACACTACGAACATTTATAAAATAAAAGATACTATACTACCATACCGGGTGTCCCAAAAAAATGTATACGGATTTGGTTGACCCCAGCGCTGTGCATTAAGCTTCAATCAATGTCGAATTACTCTAAAAATGTTCCTCGATAGTTAACTTGAACATAGATACCTTGTTTCTTGATATTGGTACTTTGAGAGCAGACACGTCAAGCTTGAAATCTCAAATTTGCCTCGCCTTGCAAACCAGAACTTTAGCCTTTTGGCCTAAGCAATTTCTTAAGGCACAGCGTATAAATCAACGATAGCCTTGATAAAATTTGAACAATATTAGATCCTGTGTTATTATGTTTTCCAGAAGTTACCCTCCAGTCACCCATTGGGAAGTTTCTTCATTTTTCATTAATTTCAGTTCATAATTTCGATGTGCTTCAGGAATTTGCTTAGGCCAAAAGGCCAAAGCTCTGGTTTGCAAGTGGACGCAAATTTGAGCTTTCAAGATTGATATCTCTGCGCTCAAAGCACCAATACCAACAAACGAGATATCTATGTTCAAGTTAGTTATCGAGGAACATTTTGAGAGTGATTATCCATTGACTGAAGCTAAATTTACATCGCTGGAGTCAACCAAATCTTTATACATTTTTTGGGACACCCGGTATATTCTGTTTCACACCAGATGCCAGGCACTCCACCCACCCCAACCAACAACAAACGAGCCGCGCCCGCAGCACCAACATACCCATCGCAACCGCGATGAATTTATTGATGCCACGAGCGCAACCCACCCGCCACCGGCCAAGGCAAGCAAAATGCCAGACCTCCGATGCGAAACAGAATTTACAAGGAAAAGAAACACTAACGATAAGGAACTTAAAATTACGTCCCCCTTGCAGGTAGCAGCAGCTAATCATTAATAGCATCATTTTATTCAAAGCGTTGTGTTGCATTTATGTATTTTAAAGTTGCCTTAAGAATCTCTGTATTAGAATCAACAGAAAACCTTTCATTACCATACAGCATCATTTCAAGTAATAGCGCGTTTGAATGATTTGACAAACCGTACGGTTGCAACGTTGCGTTTACACTATCGAGAAGATCTCTCCTGTATGCATCGTAAGCATGGCAGTGCAGCAAAAAGTGCCCCGTCTCCTCAACACCGTCATTTGTGGGGCACAGTGGATTCAGTGTGTCTCTAAAATTGTGTCTAAATTTGTGCAGATTTAGCTTACTGAGACCAACTCGTAACTGCGTGAGTGTTTAAGACCTTTTGGGTCGTGAATGCTGTAGACTGGCTTAGGAGGAAGACGTGTAAGAGATAATAGCTTGTTTTTGAAAATGCTGATTGTAGGTGATTCTCTTACTTCGTGGTCAAGCTTATTCCATTCAAGCAAACAACTAGGGTAAAAGCTTGCATTAAAACATGCTGTTCGTGCACTGATTTGGCCAATTGTAGCTTGATGGCGAAGGGGATACGAAGACTGCCGGAGTGGTGGAATTGGTATCCTTGTATAGTCAGGAGTGATTTTATTGAATCAACTGAATATATTTTTATGATATTCTACGTTTAATTCTGCGTCGAATGATGCAAAAGTTTGTTTGGTATATTTTCACAAACGGCCGTGGTAAACGGAGTTTTTTAATCACCGCCTGAACAGTTACAGTAACCATTCTTAAGCACTACTTCTGCTAGTTCCATTAAAGAATCTGTAGACTCCGACCGATCTGCTCTAGACTGAAGGGCTTTTCGTAACGCTCCCAATACCTCATCGTTGGGTATGCTCGGTGCAACCACATCAATTGTACACAAAATGGCATCCTTTGGAAGGCTACCCAAGGATTGTAACTTTTGCAAGAAATGATTTGTGTCCTTGATATAGGACACCTTTAGGCAGGGGTTGTAAATAAAAATCCAAAAATTCCGAAAAAATCTCTGTGTGGAAACCCGAATTTGAAATAACTGACCTTGCGGGGACACTATTGAGCCTTTTGTGTATCTTAGCCAACAGGCAATATGTAGACTGATAGGTGTGAAGAAGAGGAACACCAGTGGTAAAATAGAACCCTTGTGGCAAAAGCGACTCACAAACCAAATAGATGAACTGAGAAGAGGGATAAGGAAGCTCGAATCTTGCAAGAACAACACCATGAAAAGTGAAGAATCAAGAGCAAGGCTGGTTGCAAAGCATAACATCAAACAAAGGGGATACAATGTCTTAATTGAGGAACTAAAACAAAGGGTAACTGCAAAGAATGAGAAAATGAAAAGATGCAAGAATATTAACAGAACAATATCAACAGAACAGACTCTTTGATAATACCCAGAAGAGATTGTTTTAGTGCCTAGAAGGAATAGAAAGAGGTGAAGATGAGATACCTGAGGCAGAGGCATCAGGAAACTTTTGGAAAGGGATATGGGAGAAAGCTAGCAGGCTAATCTTAGTGTGATGACAGAAAGGTTAAGGAAACAGGCTAACAAGCTTTCGAAATGGAAGTCATCAGTCCCGGATGGAGTACAAGGCTATTGTATTAAGAGCATCAAGTTCCTACATCCGAGAATGTCAGCAATGTTGAATGAATGTCTCATATCGGGTGATGTTCCTAACTGGTTGACGAAAGGAAAACTGTCCTTATCATTAAATACCCATTGCTAACCATGATCCTTCCTGACGCCAAAGTCGACTTTGGTGTTATCTAAAAGTCGTTTTTGGCCTAAATTCTCTTCGTCTTGCTTGTCATTCTGCACACAAAGGATCATGGTTGACAATGGGTCTTTAAAGATAAGACCAAGAGAAACGAGGTTACAAACTATAGACCCATTACATATTTATCAGTTACGTGGAAACTGTTTAATCTATCAACATCTAGACACGAACATATTGTTACCAGAAGAACAAAAAGGTTGTATAAAACGATCAAAAATACTGAAGATCAACTATTGATTGACAAAACCATCATGCGTAACTGTAAGAAACGACAAATTGGTCTGGCAATGTCTTGGATCGATTACAAGAAAGCTTTTGATATGGTTCCCCACTCTTGGATTTTAAAGTGCCTTGATATCTTCAGAATGGCTGATGACATCAAATTAGCTCTTAAGAATAGCATGAAAAATTGGGAAACAGAGTTGACAGCTGGAGGAGAGAGTCTTGGAAGAGTAAAAAATAAGAATTTTTCGAAGAGGACAGTCCATCCTCCCTTTTGTCTGTTATCAGCTTGATCCATATGTCACTTATTCTACGTAAAGTCAAAGCTGGATATGAACTTAGAAAAGCCTGTCCAACGATAAACCATCTAATATACATTGAAGCTATTTGGAATTAAAGGCCCCCATTAGCCATGTTTGAAGAATGAGATCATGCACATAGTTTGCCTCAAAGTAATAGAATATTTATTTGCAATTGCAAAGCATGATTTAGTTTCTATCGAAATGGCTGTAGCGAGAGTCCAGAGACGTAGGAATCGGGGGGCACTGGGGGCACGTGCCCCCCAATATTTTGCAACAAACCAACTGGTTTCCTTCTTGTTTGAGGATGTGCCCCTTCCAAAGACCAATGCGGACAGAAAGTAGTTTAATTTTTTTATCATTTTCTTCGAGATTTAGTTATGTTTACTTCTCACTTTGTTTCATTGTGAAGGAAATCGGATATCTATCAGCATTCACATTATTTTCTTTTATATATCATACTTTCACCGTCAAACATCTGAAAAAGTGCCATTGAAATGCTGTGCCCCTCCAAGTTTAAGATGCTTCCTACTGCCCTGAGTGAAACTAAAAGGTAGCCAACAATATTGGCAAATTGTTTACTTTATCCTGACAAGAGTTGCCACTATAACAGTGCCGCACTTGTTCCTTGAAAGTATTATATGGGTTGGTAGGGTCCCTTGTTAACAGTCATGGATGTTGACAACCTCGAACCCAGGGTAACAATGGGCGGCCAGTTGTTACCCTGGTGCCTACGAGGCCCTTTCTTCATTTTCATTGGCTAATGCTAAAACAATCAGCTTTTTGCATAAATTAACTCTGGCCGTATAGCAGACTTATTACATATATTATCACATCATTACTACTCCAGGAGACACAAAGGGAACCAGAAATAAAGCAATTGTGATAAGTCTATACGGGAGGTTTGTTTTGGTACTTCTGTGAATAGGCCTAACGATGCAAACAATAAGGAAACTTCTTGCCTAAGCAAACAGAGGATCTAAAAAGAACAACATAGAACAGGTTGTAACATTTGTAAAGTGTTTACTTTCCTCTAGAGGCCTCTGTTGCAAACGGAAAGCTGCAAATGGAATGAAAATATCTCTCTTCACAGTGACATCCCGGTAACATCTAACATCCTACATAACACCTAGAGGTACTGTGTTTCCTGGAATATCTGCTCTTTGTACATTAGGTACATACGTCTTTCTATTCAATATAATAGGTACACGAAGCCGGGATTTTGGAAATGTCAAGAAACTCAACTCTTGATGAACATCTTATTTTCTTTGCTAAGAAACGTGCCAACAGTTTTATCAATCATGCTAATTGTTTTACTTTCCTTAGCACACCATAAACCTGATATAAAGTGAGGCGACTAGACTTTTAAATTGTGAAATTACAGCAACTCGTAAGAAACTTACAAGTGATGCTCTGGATGCTTCAGCTCAGTTGCCTCCTTTTTAACAACAATGTATGTGCTAGAAAACTGTGGTTGACAATGTTTGGTTCACTGAGTGAACCAAAAAAGGCACCGTTTCAGCCAGATTTCTCGTTGCTAGATGGAGTGGAATGAATTGAACTTTTGCGACCTTTCTTGAATTTAACTGAGCACTGAAAATAAACAGGTGAATTAACAAAAAATTAACAGAATGTCGCAAGGCTAAGACTTTCAGAAGAATGCTTGGATTTGGATTTGAATTTAGCAATCATTTTCTGCTGTAAATCCTGTCAAAATTACAAACGTTACTTTAAGTACCTATGACAACACCAAATAGCAACATCTTCAACCAAGTAATCAAATCAGAAATATCACGAGGGAAGAGTCCAAACTCGCTGTACAAAACCTTTCAAGTTCCCTCTAAAGATGTGCGTTAAACAGCGTAAGAGGTTGTCTAAAGTATATGACGGAATGGCAAGACTGAAAGCTTTTCTAACATCATCATATTTTTTGTATGTCCACAATTGAGGTTTTATCGTTGGGTTTACTATGATGAAATCTGAAGGCTACATACTTACCTTGATACTATCTTTTCTCGTTGAAACAGTGAATTTCCATGCATCAAAATTTCCATACTGGAGTTTACTTTCTAACAGTAATAATGGTATGCCAACTACTTGCGAACAATATGTTTGCACTCTCATTAAGTTCAGATTAAGTTTTATAATATCGTTTTTAATATCTTCTCATTCCTGCTTCATTATGTCTTCAAACTTTCCAATAGCTGATCTTGAAGAGCAACACTTCGAGCGAAAGCTGAGAGTCTATGCATCGTCAAAATGCGTTGCGAATAGATCGATAGATGGCTGAGTGTTTCTCATCGACATTTAAAATTCTGATAATCAATATTCAAATTTGTTCAGGTCAATGACTGAAATTGATTTCAAATGAGACGCGTCATGGTCGTACAACGGAAAGAGACCATTCTAGTGCCAGACACCGATTTTTCACATTCAATAAAAGAGCGACACCTCAGACAAAGATTGCGAGAATGATAGAGGACTTTCCTCAAGTGTTCAAGCTCAGTTTAGCTATCTAGGCCTATGCCTATGTAAGTTCTCAAGAGAAACAAGGAGAACATGAATAAAGGCTGCAAAGCTTGTTTGTTATGGCTTCTTAGGCGTCGCAAAGAATTATATGAAGACTTTGCACGATCATTTTTTGTTGCGAGGCCTGTTGAAGATTTTAAAGTTATAAACAGAAAACCTTCTAAAAAATCAGAACTGATATGTTAAATGGAGTGCTGTAATACTTGCTAATTTTACTAATTTCCCAACAACATGGATGAAATATGAGAAAATCATATCCAACAGATAACTGAAAATTTTTTAAAACATTCTTGGAGAAGGCCAAGAATGAGACAATACAAAACTATCTTGACTTGTGTAAAATCACGGCACGAACTAAACTTACCGGCTAGCAGCGACATCTTTTGTTTTCTCGCTTCAGTGCAGTAAAATTGTCAACTTGCAGTTCACTTTTATTGAATCTTTGCTACAACAAGACACATTTTTGCTTGCATCGCGCCATCAGATTGCAAGCGCGGGAAACAGTTGACCTCCACACCTTTGAGTTTTGCTGTGTGATGAATATGACGCCATTGCTGAACAGAGTGCTTGCATAATTTTTTGACATAAATTAGAATACATTCACCACAAAACAGCAGGTAGGAACCAGGGGTATCATTTGTGCTGAAGAAGAGAGGCTGAAGACAATGATAGCCCTGGAATCGAGGTTGGGATGTTGAAGACTTCAAACAGTAAGGGCAGCAGTGTGCCAGGTCAAAGAGGTCAAATTTTGAAGATTGCACTTGTATTGAGTTGGCAGTTTCATTAATGTTAGGAGTAAGTAGTATTTAGCGTTAATGAGGAAATGTCAATTGGCAAGTAGACTAACATGTCTTTTTTGGTGTCCCAATTCACCCCCAAAATTTTCACCAAATTTTCTTCTTGTGTAGCAAACACGTTTTTACCCAAAGTAGCCTTAGCAAATGACAAATCATCTTCACAAAACCCTGAAATGTTACCCTCAGATCTCTGATTTTCACCTTCATTTTCAAGCATGGAAATGAACTCACATACCTCAACAGAATTGGAAGTCCACTTTCTTAAATTGAATCCACCTTGTTGCATAATCCTTTTGGCCTCGGTGTAAAGCTCCTTTGCTTCAGCAACAGTTTCTGCTCCTGTGGTCCAATCATCGATGTACAAATCTTCTTTTAACTTCTTTACAGCTGGATTTTCTTCATCATAAAGTGACAAATGATGCAAAATGGTAGCCCCTAAGATTTCTGGGCTCGGTTTTAAACCAATAGCAAGTCTCTGGAATCTCAGCTTCAGTAACTCTGGATTGTGCTTTCTGACATCATCAAACCACAACAACCTCAATGCATCTCTATCTTTCTCATTTATGCCAATTTGTAAAAATGCTTTCTCAATGTCAGCAATGACTCCAATATGATTTGAGCGAAAGCACAACAAAATTTCAAATAATGACGGGATCAAGTTTGGTCCTTGTTCCAAACAATGATTTATGGAAACTGGATTTTCTTTTGTGTGCGCTGATCCATCATACACAACTCTGACCTTGGTTGTAGATTTATCCTCCCGCACAACTGGATGATGTGGCATAACATGAACTGTGCTTCCTCTATTTTCTGCATCTTTCTCAGCAACTGGCTCAAGTACTCCTGCTTTTAACTGCTCTTTCATGATTTCATCGTATTTTTCCATCAGCTCTGGATTACGCTTGAGACCCTCGTGCAAACGCAAGGCTCTATCTTCACAAAGTTTCTCATGATCTGGTAGTTGTTCCTTCGCAGCAGTCCATGCCAAATCAACTGAATATCTTGTTCCATCATGCTGAATACTTCTCAAGAAACCTTTGTTGTCATAAATCTCTGAATTAATGGATTCACCTTTTACTCCAATAGACTCTGTCTCCCAAAAACAAGCAAGCTGAGCCTTTAAATCATCTCTTTCTTCTTGCAAACAAGCATCTCCATCGTTGAAAATCAAGTTTGTAACGGCAAAGGAATCGTGACTGCCTTTCTTCTTGACCGTGGTGCTTTCACATACCCCCGAAAGCAACCACCCCAACTTGCTTTCAACAGCCACAAGACCTCTGTCCCTGATTACTTTCCCCCCTGTCATTATTCCCCAATACTCATCTGATCCCACTAATATCTCAATGGGTCTGTTAATGTTCTCAGGTGTATCTGCAAGATCCTATGAATTCAATTTGGGAAACTGATCTATTTTCACTGGTAATGGCAGCCTTGAACAGATGGTTGGAAAGGAAAAGGCAGAAGTAACAGCTTCTACACCTGCCCCTTTTCTTTGCAATGAAATTTTGACCACATCAAACTTCTGCTTACGAAACGATTTATCTCCAAATGTTGTTACATTTAATGTTTGTGTCTTTATAGTCTGCAAACCAAGTCTTTTCTTCAATGATTCTGCCACATAAGACCTCTGACTGCCACTGTCAAATAAAACCCTAACTGGAATACCTTTACCATCTGCTCCCCGGGCTAGCACTGTTGCAGTTTGTAAAATTACACTTGTTGATGTTCCTGTTGTTGTATTTGCAGTGGTCCGGGGTTCCTATCATTCGGTATCGTGCGCCTATGATGGCCTTACATCAAATGTGAAACAGTTCCCAGTATTTGTCAGTAATTAATTATATTGTATGCGTAGCTTTTTGTAGTTGTTTTACTTAATCTCATTTATTTCCATGTCTTTATCTTAATGGCCACGGGCGTAGTCATTGTCTTTTGCTGCCTGTGGTATCGTACCTGTAGTGTTGTATTGTAGTATAGTAATTAGAAAGTATAGTAGGTAACATGTAATGTAACATTTTATGAATATATAAAAAAAAAATTTGCAGTGGTAGTTTCTGTATTCACCTGAGTACTTCTTGCATTCCCCGAAGCCACAGCCCCCTGTGTAGCACTATTTGATTCTCTCTCTGCATTTGACATGCAAATCGAATGATGATGAAGGCGATGACACTTTCTGCAATTAATTGTGCGTCTGCACTCATTTGCACGATGGTTACCCCTGAGACAAAGGAAACATTTCTGTTCACATATAAGAATTTGCCTTCTTCATTGACATCTTTTATTGTTTGGCATGCAGCAGAAAAATGATCCTTCTTGCAAAATGCGCACAACACTGTCCCACCTTCACTTTGGGTTTGTGCCTTTTGGAAATACTAGTGTGTGCACCTTGTGTTCACCTTCACCTGCTTTGGTGGCAACTGCTGATTCTCTGGCTGCTACTTCCTGTTTGAAAATTTTTAGAACTTTATCAATGTCCCATATTGCACCTGTGCAACTTCTCGCAATTAATAAATGAATCTCATATGGCACTTTACTCATAATCACTGGTATAAGTAACGCCCCATACATTTCCGAATTTATCCCCAATGATTGCAGGCCCCTCACATTAATGTTCAGTTTATCCAAAATAGCCCGCAGTGGCTTTACTTCCTTGAATGAGGTGCATGGAGGGATTTTCAACAATGCATGCATGTGTGCTGCAACAATTTCCTGAGGTTTTCCAAACCTATCATGTAATGTTTCAACTGCTTCCAAATAATTCAATGCTGTGACTGGAAGACCCTGAATTGATCTTTCTGCCTCTCCCTCTAAATACTGCAGCAAATATCTAAATTTATCAACTTCCGCAATGTCATCTCTTGAATGTATTGCAGCTTTAAATGCATCCCAAAATGGTCTCCATAGTTTGACATCCCCTTTAAACGATTTGATTTTCAGCTCTGGCAACTTTACCAAATTCTGTGTTCCCCCTGCAGATATGTGACTTGGGTCTGGACTAGCCCCCCTTTCAGCTGCATTCAACGAAATTTCATCCAGTTTCTTTACGATTTTGTTCTTAGAATTCTTGATTGCTTTTCTCAACAAACTTTTACACATCTAACTTCAACCGCAAATCTAACCGCAATCTGTTGGCACGAGGCCTAAAGTCCCGGATAAAAACAAAACTAGTGTCCAGTCTCTCTCAGTTCAGCACGTAAATTGCAGAAAGCAAGGAAAAGATGCTGCAAGTGGTCAAGAATGAAGGAACTGCTGGTATTGGAAAGGGAAAGGAGGACACATTGGAAAGCAGAAGAAAACTTGAAACGCAAAAGCCTACATCGTGTCTTTTTCAAAAATACAGAGTTTCGAGATGAGCAGACGACTTGCAGCTATCGAAGGTTTAGGTACCATCTCAAAGGACTTCCAAAAATGGATGAATAAGATCAATCCTAACATCTATTTTGGAACCCTACAAAAGGCCTGTCTTCTTGCAGCAGCGAGGACCCTGAGATACGTTCTGAATATATAAGGTTGCGGGTAGCAATTTTTATTTATTAATTCATATTTTTACACGATATCCCATCAGTACAAAATTAAACTACGAAAGTTACAAGTTTGCTATAAATTAAAAATGAAAAACAAAATTTAAAATTTGGTATTAGCTAGGATTGGATCCTGGCTGAGATCTGATCTTCCTGGGAGTCGTGTTTTAGTTAGGGTTTACTGAGCTCTTTAAATCCGTTTTTAATTTTCTATTAAACTGATAGAGCGAGAGGATTTCCCTTATTTCGATTGGTATTTCATTCCAAGCTTTAAGCCCAAAAAGGTGGAAACCTTATTTTGTACACTCAATTTTAAACTTTGGGATGTCGAGATTTCTATTGTTTCTTGTGTTATTCCTAGAAATTTCATTTCTCTGACTATACTTGTTCCAGAGGCTCTCAGGGCACTGCTTGTTGACTATTTTGTGTGTCATGATAGATCTATCAAAATAGATGATCTGATCAACGTTCAGCCCATTATTGATCCAGGGATCCTTTATTCTAGCATTTGGAATAATTGAGAAGGCCCTGTTCTGTAGACGCTGAAGCGTTTGCAGCTTCGTATTGGGTAGGCTACCCCAGATAACATTCCCATATCGGATGTGACTTTCAACCAGCACATGGTAAACATCACATAGCTTAGATTGCGGAAGAATGTTTTTAAGTAGCAACTTGATGTTCAACAGAATAAGACCAGCCATTTTACATCATTGAAGCTTAGATACAAAGGAAATAATACTGATAATGATAATAGTTTAACCCACTGAACAGGGGGAAACATAAGTTTCTTCAGACAAAATGTATCGTTCTTGAAATATACAAGATGGTTGATTTTAAGATGAAGTTATTTACTTCAAATGGCAACTTTTTATCGCCGCACAAAAGAATCTGTAAAAGGACAGGATTTGGAACGTCAATAATTTCAAATGAGTGCAGTACCGGAAGGACACCAGCGAGGAGGTCACGCCTTTGTTCTTCAAAAGAAGCGCACAACAACAGGTAGTGTTCCGTATCCTCAGGACCGTCGTTGATTGGACACATCGGGTTGATTGTGTCACTAAAATTATGTCTGAATTGTGAAAATTCAGTTTGCTCAACCCTAACCTAAGCTGAGTTAATAAAGAAAGCCCTCGTGGATCATAAATACCGAAAACAGGGTTAGAAGGTGGTCTAATAAGCGAAAGCAATCTGTTCTTGAATATACTGATGGAAGAAGATTCTCTGATTTCAGAGTCAAGTTTACTCAATTCATGCAGACTGTCTGGGAAAAAGCTTGACTTATATTTTTCAGTTCTTGCCCTAATTTGACCAACAACAGGTTGATTGCGAAAAGCATAATTAGGCTGATTCAGTTGTGGAATAGGATCTCTTGTATAATCTGGCATCAGGTTGTTAATGATGTTGTAGGTCATAAAAAGTCGTCTGCTCCATCTTCTAGAGTACAGGGATTCCCATCCTAGGTCTTGATACAGCTTTTCACGCGAGGTCCCTCTCCATGTACCTGTTACTGCTAATGCTGCAGAACATTGCACCGATTCGAGTTTTTGCATCAGGATATTACCACGGCTAATGAGACTGATCTCCTTGCATGGAATGTGGTAAATCACATCACCATAGTCTAAGTGGGGTCTAACATAAAGTTTGTAAAGTACATCCAAGGTCTCCCTAGGAAGATACTTTGAAAGAAACTTCAGCATTCCGATTGCTTTTCTCGATTTGGCAATAGCGGAGTTTATATGACTTGAAAAAGAAAGCCTCGAGTCTAGTGTAAGACCAAGATGTTTATGCTCATCCACTTTCATTACTTGCATATTGTTGAAAAATATCGCGGGATGATCAATTTTGACTCTCTTCGTTGAGAAAATTATCTCTACAGCTTGCTTTCTGGGATCAGGGTTGAAGGACATTCTCCATCTATGTGCCCATAATTTTATCCGATTCAGATCATGGTTCATGTCGTCAGCTGCTAGTACAGGATCCTTTACCGTGGTGAAAAGAGAAGTATCATCAGCAAATAATTTTACGGTACATTTCAGGTCCTCAGACAAATCATTGATATATATATATAAGGAACAATAAAGGTCCCAAAATCGAGCCTTGTGGAACACCTGCAGAAATATTTCCCCAACTAGAAGACTTGCCGTTCAAAACTGTTCGCTGCTTACGATTTGAAAGAAAACTGCGGAGAAGGGTAAGCAGATTTCCAGAAACACCACATCTCTGTAACTTATAAAGAAGGCCTTTATGCCATACCCGGTCGAACGCTTTAGAAATATCAAGGTATACAGAGCGAACGTCTAGAGTTGGATTACAGTCAAACGCAGAAAAGATAGAATGAGTAATGGAAACTAACTGATTTATCGTCGAGTCTCCCGGACGAAAACCAGACTGGTTTGGGTTCAAATAATTCTTTGCAAGCAAATGAGAATACAAAGAGTCGAATACCAATTTCTCCAGAATTTTCCCAAAGATTGGAAGAAGGGAGATTGGTCGATAATTTTCTTTCAAGTTCTTTTCATTTTTTGTGTGCACAGGAACAACATTTGCGCACTTCCAGGTTTCAGGAAAGATACCCTTGGATAAGCAATTCTCGAACATTAATTTCAACGGCAATACTAGTGCGCTATCACAAACTTTGATCATTCGCACAGAAATATCATCCCATCCATGAGCTTTGTTAGGATTCAGCGATCGAATTATTCTCAATATTTTTCGTCCGTTAGGCCACATAAAATAAATTAATAGATTCTCATCACAAAGTTTTGAAAACTCTCGCGAGGCGGGAGGTTTATATTTTATAATTCATATGTAAATTTTTTTGGCAAATCTAGCCAAATTAGCGAGGGAAGCACATTATTCCGTTGAATTCTTTGTTTATATAGGCCTAGTCTTTGGCACAGATACATTCGTGCATTAGTAAAGTGCGAGTTGCGAGTTACGAGTTGCGAGTTAATAGTGAAAAGTGCGAGTTGGTACATCTAAAATGCGAGTTGCGAGTTCGGTAAAAAAACTTCAGATTTTCCATCTTTTGCAGCAAAAAACAACGTAATGTTTTAGAGAGCCTTTGTCAAGATCAGGGGAGTTAAGGAACAAATTTTTAATTCGCGGAGGGCCCCTAACAAAGGTTTTGTTTTGAGCTCGGACAATTAGGCCTACAGAGAAGAAAAATTCTTCTCTTTGGTATTTCTTGAGTTGGTAATACAAATAGGCTGTATATCCAAAACAATTTTCAACTCATAACTAAAGACTGAAAACTTTCTTAACTTCGAATTTAAATACACGTTTTTCATATAAGAAACTGGCTCATAAGAAAAGGGTACTAGGATTGCGAAAAATTTAAGAAACTCTAGTACTATGCCTGAGAATTGCTAAGAAACTTTTAAAGCCAAATATAAGGATGTCATGGGAAATTATCGTTAAGCCTTTATTTTGTAGTAATATTCATGATAAATGTGTGTTTTGCAAAGTGAACTCTCTTTCTTGATCAAAAGTGTGCTGTCTGTCAAGAAACGAATACGTGGCCGTAGAAGAAACTACATGCATCTAAAAAATAAGAAACACAGTAAGAAACTTTTAGAACTAAAAAGCTGAAATTTTCACTTGAAAATAAGAAAAAATTAATTCTGCGGGCTTTTCCTAGTTTCTTACGAAAGAAAAAACGTGTATCAGAGCAGGCCTGACTGAAGGATATGCAAGAAATCATGCTGAAGCTACTTCGAACATGATGAGTGATATATCACTCCGTCGAAAAAACCTACGAAATTTGAAAAGCAAGAGGGTGTATAAGGAACTGTTACCAATTCCTTGAAAAGCAAGGGCTTTTTGCTAAATAGCACCAGATTTTACTGGAGTGTGATGCCTCTTGAATTTGCCTTTGTTGACGATGCTTTTGCAAATCGAAAAACACCCTCAGCAGAGCTCAATTTACTTCAATTTCTTTTCTGAGCTCAGCAATTAACATGGACTTGCACAAGTCATCTTGAAAGGGAAGACAACGAATTAATGATTCTCCTTTAATTTTATTTGAAGACAACTAAGTCAAGTCCCCAGTTTACTGCATTACAGTAACAAGTAATATTAGTGAACGACTTGGGGGAATGAAAGCCACAAATTGTAATAAGCCTGCAGCTTCTTATGATTGATTTATTATAAACAAAATTACAACGGCCTAAAAACGCTAAATCCATAAAACAGTTCTAAATTCAATTGCAACTTCAAAAAACCCTTTTATTTGGAAAAAAATGCATTCATTCAAAAGAAAACAGGCAACTCGTAATTTTCGTTTCAACTCGCACTTTTGAGTTTCCAACTCGCAACTTTCGTTCAACTCGCAACTCGTAACTCGCAACTCGCAAATTAAGTGCAACTCGCAACTCGCATAATGAGTGCAACTTGCAACTGCAACTCGCACTTTACCATATCACATAAATTCTAACCCTGTGGGCCGTCCGTAGAAGAACAAGGAGCAGCGACAAACAACTTAAGATTATTGATGTTTGTAGGAGCTGTTTACAAACAACAATCCAAAGGGAAGTTCTCACAGTTTCTTCAACGAAATTTCTGCTTGTTCAAAATTAAAGTGATTTCTTGCCAAGTGATTTCTTGCAAATTTCCCACAGCCCTCCCACAGGAACCCAATGAAATTGCTGTGAAATTTGGCCCAAACTCAAGCAACCTGTCTTGGTTCAGTGTTTGTCCATGTCATACTCCTAAATTAATTCCTTTTTCGTGGACCCCATTCAAATTGTAGCGGTGCATTTTGGATTTGGATCCGTAGATCAGCCTCCCGTCTGAATGTTCTTGAATCATAACAACTTTGTAATTGATCAAACTGTGCCAATTCAGTGAAAACGTTGTTTCAGATTGACATTTTTTATAGTTTTATGGTAAATTCTACCTTTTGTTTGATAAAAGTGTGTATCATAAGGAGCAAATCATTGCAAATAAATAAAAACAATAAAACTTTATGTTTTGACGTTATATTAAATATAAAAACATCGCAAACATTGCAAATGTCGAGCGGGCGGGACTTTTATATTTTACAAACAAAATATAAAAAATTTTGACGCAGAATTAATATTCCACGCGGGCGGTGATGAGAATCTATTAATTTATTTTATATGGCCTTATAGAGACGTTTGTGAGCTGAGTGCCGTATTCTGGTGGATCTCCGGGAATTTCACTTCCTGTATCCAAAGTCGAACATTGCAGGATGAAGTAATCATTAAGTATCTGTGCTTTAGATGAGAAATCAAGAACGAAAATATCATTTTCTAGGAGGGGAGGTATTTCAGGAATTTTGAGTTTGTTTAGGACCTTATTACGTTGAGAACGACTTCCGTCAGTAACTTCACTTGTTGGTTGGGGCACTCGATGGATTGAAGAGATTCGCGCCAATGATACATTTCGATGCTTCTTCTGATAGCATAAATATTGGCACTGTCATAGTGCCAGACTCTCCGTGTAAAAGGGGGTGGAGCAAGATTATTAATCGACAATCTGCCATAAACAATTTGATGATGGCATTGTTCATGGAGTGATGGATGAACACCTGATTCGATGAAAATGTTTGGTTGGTCTGTGAAAATAAGATCTATGCACGACTTAGATTCACCAATCATATGGGTTTGCTCATTAATCAGCTGATGAATACCAAGGTCAGACGTTAAAGGCTCGAAGCATTTTCCTTCTTCGTTTTCATTGTCATCCGCCCACCACTGGGAGGAGCGACAGTTGAAGTCCCCTGAAATGATTACTGCATAAGGATCTTCGGCAGCCATTTTTGATAACATAAGCTCAAAATTATTCATAAAACTATCAAGCAAAATGTATCTTGTACTCCATGATTATTACCCAGATGCTTTAGGACGATCAATGTTAAACCCAGTTGACGGAGCTAAGTAGCGGCAATCTATAAATAGGACAAGGAAACATCTACGCACGTAGTTGCTCCAGTAGTGAAAATATATGCACGCACGTGTCGAAATCATCAAATACGAGGAGCTAATTTTAGACTTGCATATACAGCTCTTGACTTGGCTATTTATCTCCGTCAACAAGCTTTAAAGCACCACTTATTTAGGCCACAGCAATGTCGCCCTAAGTTCCTTCGATGAATGAAAAAAATTATGTTGTGTTTTTATGTAGGAGGTAAAACGAGTAGGGTAGGGTGGGGTAATGTCGGTCTAAAATGAGCAAAATCTCAAAAGGGATAGCTGGTAAAACGAGACTAAAATGCAAAACATTTCAAAAGTTTCGTTTAATTGACATTCAGTGCTCTGACAAAGGCAGGTAAACATTTAAAAAAAATTTCTCTTTTGGCAACTAAAATAGGCCCACTTTTTCCGACGAGCGGGAAAAGTGGGTCTATTTTCAAAACGTGTACAAAATCGGAATATAAAAGCCTAAATGATTGACAAAATTAATGGAATTACCTTTCTCAACTATTCTCCATTCAATAAAATCACAAGCTTTGTCTTTTATCGCAAGCAATGCCGTTCCCGCGAAGAAACTAAAACGACGGTCATTATGCTGTGATCCACCATCTTTGCGACTTACAAGTCAGTGATTGAATTTGATAATAACAGTCAAATAATATTGTTTGCAGTATGTTTACTCCAATTTATTGGTTACAAGACAGCAACTGCGGTAATAGGAAACCCATTTTCGCATTTTAGACAGAAAACAACGTGGCAAGATGAATATAAGTGCGAAAATTTAAGCAATTCAAGGCTTCGTTGAATTTGAATTATGGCTGAATTCTCAGTAGGCCCACATTACCCCACCTGGTAAAAGAATAAATATAAAAAGAACAATCGCGTCAATGACCTTGAAATAAACGTTATTTCATTTGTAAATGACCAAACTCTCACCTCATGGTCATTAGATTGACCAGAAAAGCAAAACAACAGTGGCAGGAGAAAGTTTTCCTGGGCTTTGAGATTCTTGCACAATAGGCCGTTCAGTAAAGTTATTTTATAAAACGAGTGGAGATACATCTAAGACGAATGTTTTATGTAAAAAGGCAGTTTAGTATGTAGACATTAAAGGAAAAATAGCCAACCTTTCTTCCATGTAACGAGAAAGGATATTTCTAGCAAAAAGCTCAGTAGACCCACTTTACCCCGTAGACCCAACTTACCCCACCCTACCCTACATATTGGAGCTGTGTAACCATAGAAATAGAAGGACTAGAATGCGTGGTAGGTCACGTGATGCATAACAACCATGGGGAACTAAAATGGTAGCACCACGTTGGCAAAAAGCCGTGGGAAATCCAAGCTTACAGTGGATCGCAGTGGACTCTCCGAATTCCTCGACAAGTTATTGGGAATTTCTAGCTTTAATCTTAGAGATCGTCCAAGTAGTTTGAAAAAATGGTTGTCTCTTTCATCTTTCACTAAATTTGGTTGCAAAAAGCGTTGGATTCCGGAGAAAGAGCTGCGTCCTGGCCAGAAAAACATTTCGTTTCACCAGTAAGTACTAGACTATAGGTCCGTTTCGTGGATGGAGCGAGGATCACAGTCCTTTAGGAAGAGATAACGACTTCTTATTCTGAAACCGTAGTTCTGGAATTTGCATTAATTATATATGATTTTTAAGATTTCAATATCTGTCAAAGGAGTCACAGTGGCCAAACAAAGTCGGGCCAAAATGAAAGACTGATTTTTAGGCCCATTAACATAACAAAGAAAAGCATTTGAAGAAACTAACTGTTGTGGTCCATATCCAATCTCTTTTTAAATTCTGCTTTCAAATTTCTTTACGAGTTTCTCAAATATTTACCTCTTGAAATGTAAGCTTCATCATATTTTGTTGAAAAGGTACCCAAAGTACCTATGAAGATCTCAAAACAACTATTACACCCAAAGCAGCATGATGTCAACACACAATTTTCTTATATTAGAAACCTGAATCAGCTCATAGTGCTAAAAGTTTCATAAATATCCCACATGAAAATTTCTGGTTCGTAGTGTGAAAATTTTCTTTATTTGTTTCTTATTTTTAGCTGCATGAATTGTGATATAGTTTTCACCACTGCCACTCATTTTTGATTACAAAGTCCAACTTTGTAATCTAAGAAGGGGCTTCGATGTCAGTCAGAAAGTAAGTAAGTAACCCACTTCCGTCACGCTCGTTAAAGTAATTGATTAACGTTTTATCTCTGCTAATTGGCACTGAAATAAAGAAGGCGCACATAAACCGCATACAAGACAGAAGTTTCCCGCGATCCTATAGCAACATTTGACGTCGGCTTATTTCATGTTAGACAGATTTGACACCATAAGATGGATAAATTACGATGATGTTTACCCTGGCACAACAACAAATTTACCCAGAATTGGCACGTTCTTGACTTCATTAGCAGCTTAATTATGTTAAAACAATCGTTTTCTAGAACGAACGCATCATTAGCCACTTATTGATAGTACTCATTATGCAAATAAGTCAACTTTAGAGGATGATGTAACCGGTGGCCTGCACAGAGGCTAGCATTTGCAGAATCACCGAGGGTAGAAGGACCCCCCTCTTACACAGCTACAGATGCAAATGTCATTGAAATTGAGAGGAAAGGTGCAGAACCTCAGCAAACAATGGCGCCACTGACTGGGGGAAGACACGTGACCACATTGAACCAAAATGCCTTCATGCCTTCAGAGGTTATCTTGGTGACTGCTTGTCTTGAATTAGATGCCCGCGAATAACAACCATTGAAATGTTTTACAGGGCTCTGCATAAGTAATTTTGCGTTATCGTAAATCTCACATGACATCCAATTTGAGACAGATGCACCAAAGATTTCATGCACGAACAAAGACCTCAAATAGGCAAACCAGGGCTAATGAATTTTATTTTTTGCGTATCATTCTGATTTCACATAAAGATAGAAAATTGCTTGTCAGGCGATTCGTTTGATTTTCGATTGAAGGGGGCTTTAGCAGCAACGCTCATCCCTCTGATTGTAGCTAAAAACAGCACCAACGATCATTTTGGGTTATGAAGAAATCAATATTCAGATATTCTCGTGCTTGCTTAGCTCAGGACAGACTTTGTAATCGTCCAAAAGGATCTTATGTTTCCTTGACATACAGCATGATTGTTCAGCAAGGAAAAGAGTTGTAGTGTGCTCAATGAAGACATAACTTTCGTGAATATTACTCAAAAATAAAGGGTCAACAACAGTGTTATCAAGATGTTCTTGAATGTTGCTTTTGAAAGTTTCCTAGTGCTTCTCAAACACAATTATGTAGTTTCTTAAAGTTTTGGCTATCCTAAGACTAGTTTACTACACGGCGCAAACATTTTCGAGTGAACTAGGAAAATTGAGGCTGCAAATCACAAAACGCTCTTAGCATTTTCAATCCAGGTAGAATGGTTTCTCAACCTTTAAAAAGTGAGCATACTGTTTCTTAGGTTCCTTATAAAAATGAGTGTGGTTCCCAGTAAAGACACTTTTCTGTATTCTCCCAAAGCAGATTATCATTGCTAACTGATGGAGTTATTGATAGTGAAGTTTGTTTTGGCCAAACCCTTACAGTTTCAAATTTCTTTGAGATCATAGAGAAATTTCCATGAAAAACCTCAGGCCCACAGAGTAAACAAGGCAAAAGTTTTGTATACTTTTCACTCTTTCCAGGGATTTAGATATTATTAAACAGAATTCCAAGATAAGCGAAACTTAAGATTCAAAATTACAGACACAATTCAAAACTACTGTTATTTCAACTTTCAATATCTCACTGATTTAACTCTGCTATAAAAGATTGATATGTAAATAGCTAAATTACAGTGCATCACAGCAACTGGCATCAATTAGCATAACAACAAATTTGTGAGAACCATTTCCTCCCTTTGATTACAGCTGACCTCCTTCTATGCCAAAGTCTGATTCTCTAGTTAAAAATATTCACAAAAAGATGCTGTCTACTATGTATCTAGTGTCCAGAACACCTTAAGAAACCAAGTCCAAAGATATAGACCACTCTCAAGAGGTTGTCTAATCCTGCTCCTCTTGAAACTTCTCCTGCCTTGGATCCAGAACTTGTAAAATCGGACCACACATTTGCATCAAAGATTTTACCTAAAAAAGAAAGCAAATTATAAGGAAAAGCTCAAGAAAACATTACAAATAGATATACTTAGGCTCAAAAACCTTAAGAAGGGGAAATTATTGAAAAAATGAATTAATTCTCAGCAGAAAAAGACAAATTACTTACAGATAACTATGCTCTAAATGCTACAGCACAGTTTAGGAAAGGGGCAAGAATTGCAATAAATTGTCTGGCTTAAAATGTACTCTGAGGAAATGAAGAAATTTGCCACTTTCCCTTCATTCTTATAGCCCAAGGGCATATAAATTTGCCAGAAAGTCCCTGAATTTGCCCCATACAGCAACAATAAGATCTTGGTCTGTAAATATTTAATGTGAACCAGGAAAAAGAAATCGCTACGGACCAAGAAGATCGTTTATTGATGCTAGATGACATGTTAATTGAAGAGCAACACCCAATGTAACAAAAAATAACCAAATTTGTTGGAAATGCTGACTATCCCACTCTTAAAGCTGAAGCCCACGATGCAGTTGCCACCAGCACTTTTCTGTGTTACTTCCAAAAACCAGCAAAACCATGGTATGTTCCCCTTCCACACAGCTAGACAAATAGTGAGGGGGCATTCTAAAACCGTTGATTTATGAAAACATATCCTGTTTCCCAGGGAAAGGGCACAGGTTTGTGCAGTCTTATTGAGGTTGCCTCAAACATATATCAGATCTTGTTGCAATTAAATCTAAATCAAAGTGCATCCAGTGACAACTTCATCACTAAACTAAAGTTAGAGTTGTAGCCCTTCACCTTTCATCCTCATCTGGATTGTCGTTGCGTTTTTGATGCTTGAAATTGACAGAATTGTTTACTTGGATTATTACTGGAGGGTAATTTGAAAATTGTTGAGTTTATCAAATTAAAACTTTCGACTGTTGTTGCCACTGACAAAACACAAATGTTGGTAGATTAAGCATCTAGTCTAGGGCCTAAAGTTTGTTGATAGGTCAATAGCCTTACAACGCAAAAGTTTCGTCAATTCTCTCTTTTCGTTGAAGCTCAAACTTCATTCTAAAGATGTAAATGTTCAGAGATGAAATGTAGATTGCAATGAAAACACGTTACATATGATAAAAGCATAAATATTGGCAGGTATGTTGCCTTTAAAGCACGTCAATAACTTCCAGTGGGCTGACCTGACAAACTTCGGCCTATATTGCTACGATCTAAGGTCGATATCAATGACTAAAAGTGGCTCATAATTGATCAAAATTAAATGCCTGTGGCACTACTTACTTTAAAATGACTCGTTCTCGATATTTCGTTGCCTTTCTGCAAGCCAGCAGCATCAAAACACAAGAGCGGTGTAAGTCTTCCCACTGCCGGTCCTTTGTTTATCCAAATCTTTTGCCAACGTGGTGCTACCATCTTTGCTCTCCATGCGTATTACGCACCAAACAAAAGCGAAACAATAGACCGCGCATTCTAGTCCTTTTATTTCTATGTGTGTAACGCACTCACTCTCTCTCTCTCACACGCTTTCACTCACGAACCAAGAACGCTTTCCGCGAACCAGCTAAGAATGCCAAGAATGCAATCAGTCGCCAACTGCTGTATTGTTGCTGCGCCTCCGCACCATCACATCACCGCATTTACTGAGACTTTTTTGGTAAAGCGCCAGGAAATCAAACCATTTGCACTAATTATTTTCGATGTCATACGATCAACGAAAATTCTGAAAGAAACGATGTGACGCAGCTAATGACCCAATTTACTAGAAACTGTTTTTGGTACTGATCCATGCAAATTAACCATTTGAGTTGATTACTGTGGAAATTTTCAGTTCATCTTGAAACCGCCAGTTGCGTTTGCCAATTCATAAATTGAGGTTAATCGTATTCGATTGGTCATGTTATAAACGAAAATTCTAGAAGAAACGACGTATGGAAGATTTGCTGATCGCAGATGCAGATGTTGCAACTGCTCTTCGACTCCGGACACTGGACTGTTGACGTTCGTCCTCAATCAATAATTTGATGGGGGAAATGAATGTCTGGTTTGAAACTTTACTTTCTCGGGGTTCTCGGAGTAAATGTTAGAGTTGACTCAGTGCCGCTGTGCAAGCATTAATCCACTGGAACATGTTTTCCATAAGGCAGGGAATGAAGGTCCGACAACGGATGCGAGGACCCCATTGAAAAATAGCTCTTGTGTGCCTCCCCCTGTAAAAATAGAATTATCAAATATGGAAAGTATCGGAATTGCTACGGTTTGAAGAAGCTCATTTCTCCCATCTTTATGTACGAACTAAAACGAGTACATGTAGGGATGAGGTGCTGTAACGCAGTAAGAAAAAAACCACTTATTGCCGCGCCTCCACACCGTCGTGCAACAGTTAGAAAACATTTCGCCAGCACTGGGCCATGCAAACAAACAGTTTAATTGATTGCAATGGTTATTTGGAAGCTTTTTCCCTAAGCTGTTTTAAATTTTGTCTCGTACCAGCGTTCTTCGTACATGGCTAATGGGTCCTTTGATTTCACAGGTGAAGAAGATAAAGTCAATATATCATTCTATGAACATGTTCAATTTGGATGTCACACAGAAATGCCTGATTGCAGAATGTTGGTGCCCTGTTGCCGATCTTGATAAGATCCAACTTGCCATCAAGAGAGGAACGGTGAGATAATTTGAAATGTCTTCTCTCGTTACTGTATGTAGCTTGCAAAAATTGTTAGTGAGTTGGGAACCGACTCGATCTGACAAACGTCACATTAAATTTTATAACCCATGATCACTATTGTGACCCAAAAGTTTCACTGCTAGCCGTTGCTACAAAGCTATGTAGAATTTTACAGAAATGGTCAGTTACGGGATATTTTCAAGTTAGCTAGCTTCAAATCGATCTCCTTGAAGAATATCTTTTTCCAGGCTGATTGTTATGTTTCTCTGGTTTCTCTTTGAAGCCATTTTCCGCCCCATGCCTCTTCTTATGAAGTTTTTTTTTCAAATATGGCCACATTTTTAGAACTAGAGTTTTTGAAAAGCGGTTTTCACAGTTTCATTTTGGGACTCGCTGTTTATCTTCTGTAAAAAAGATTCTTTCAGTATGAGCCTGACGATCCCCTTCAAAAAGATATCTGTCCAGACTGATTGTAATTTTTCTCCTGGAAGTCGTGTTACTCGAATGCTGAGAATTCGGACTCAGGTGTTATCATTGTGCATGTTGGAACGAATAATACGAAGAGCTACTCGCCACAGAAGCTAGCAAATGAGGTTTTAAATACACTTGAAAAAATATAGACTGACAACCCCTCTGCGAACATTGCGTTTTCGTCTACTTTCAAAAGAAAAGATGACCAGTCACTTGACACCAAAATCCGAAAGGTGAATGAACTTGTTGCCAAGGCACTAGGAGTGAAAGGTATGCATTTTATAGAAAATTGAATAATATTTGCAGTAATTTAGCAACTGAAACAGGGCAATATTTCGCTTTCAATAGACCAAGGAGTTTGTTTTGATTTGGGGATTGACCAATCAGACCACGCTATTTCTAAAGATGGCGGCTCGGTGTAAACAAACCAATCTTCGAAAAAGGGCTAAAACCCCTCTTTGTTTCTGTTCTACGGATTTGCCGTTTTCGAAAATTTTCAAACAATGACAACGAATTTCTTAAATATGAATTCTGATGCACACTTCCAATGTGCATTTTCCCGATATTCGGCCTAAATCAAGAGTAACAGGATGTTGAAACTAACGAAAAAATTGCATTGTTTCAGACCATGCCCTTGCCATTACAGTTAAAAGAAATTCCAGGAAAATTACTTGGAAATCAAAACAAGCCCGAAAAGATTATTTTACAAGTCATACGACTTTGAAATGGAAACTTTGAAATTGATTTTTTAATCCCAACTTGTGAAGAAGCCCACACAATCAAGTGGCTTTTTATTGCTTATAGAAACAGGGCATCTTTATCCTCTCTAACATTTTGCAAAGCATATTTTGACAAGGGGACTCGATCTTTTTGCTGTAAGAACCAAAGTGCGTTTTTCACTCTTCACATACCCCATTACTGTTCAGCTCAGCTCTCCGGGGGGCGAAGTTTTATGGGAATGTTTCGGCGGGAAAGTTTTGGCGGGAAAATCGGAGTTCTTGTGCCGGCTAAATTTTAGCCTAATGTTGTTAGCTGAACTGAAGTATGCCTGTGTGTACGGAAAAAGCTCCCGAGATGCCTGGAGGATTTTCACAGAAATGTGGGAACTCCCTTTCCCTTACATGAAATATGAATGAAGCATGATACAGAAGCGGAGATTGTTAATATCAAATCGAATAGCCTTCAAAAGCACCTGAACGTTTTCAAAAAATTGGCAAAAGATGGTCAAACTTCAACGAAAGCAATTACCAAGGTGGTTGAACCGGTTTGTAAAATTTCATCATGATCACCATTATATGTTTTTGTAGTATCGACCTTCTTATGACTAAAATCGTTGATTACAGCACACTATGAGTATGAGTACACACATTTTTTATTCAGTTTCATAAATTTTAGGCCATTTTCCTCAAAAAGTTTGTGACGAGTCTCTTTATGTCTTGGGAGCACCTTATGAAATCCCAAAGCAAGTATTAAAGGGGCCTGTGCAAGGTAGAGCCTTTGCGCGCCGACGATCGACTTTCTGATTATCAGAAAGTAAGATGGCTACCGCACAGCAGCAAGTTTCATGTTTTCAGCGTTTTCCGTTTTGTGTATTTATTAGAAATAGGTGTCTGGCACTGGCAGTAAGCTTGAAAGACCAAAAAGGGGAGCAAATGGACCTGTTGTGTATTTTTCCGAGTTGATATAAGTTCTGGATGAATGAGAGCAAAACAAGTAAGTTCAAATTTAAACCTTGGTGCTTGCAAATATAAAGGTGCTTTATATACGAATGAATCCCAAATTTTGGTGGTCTAAAAAGGCACAATCTATAGATTTGCTAGCATGTTGGCCATATCATGACGATCGAATTCCAAGCTTTATTTGCGACAGAGAAGATCAGGCCATGTTTGTCTTCAAAAGGACTGTATTTCGATGTAACGTGAACACAACAGAACGCTTTTTGTGAATAAAGGGTTTAAACAATGTTGGTTACTCTGTATTGAAATATTCAGCAATATTTCCATCAGTTATTGTGTAACTTACTCAGTTCAAATCAATAAGGACAATAAACATAACAATCATGCAAATCAGCTTAATTTTGCTCAGTTGAACGGAACGAAATTGATTCGTGTTCGCTGTACCGAAAGGCCAAGTGTTTGTTTTGATAGCATGCACGCCCGCAAAGGCTCTATCTTGCACAGGCCCCTTTAACAGAAATTTCACTCAAAAAAATGCAGAAATATTTCAGTACTGCACAGTGTCAAAATATTTTCAGGTGACCTAGGAACATTTCAACTTCAAATTAAAAGCGTTCGTAGCTCCTCAAATCCAAGTACTCTGGTTTCATAATGTTTGAAAAACAAAGCCTGCAGTTTCTCACAAGCAGTTTCTTTCATAAAAAAGATATGCATATACCCTTCAGATATTCTAGTTGTAAATTTTAGTCCAACCTTTTTGTTATACAAATTTCTTTGTGAATATGGCCCATGAAATGCAAAATCTCATTTTCTTCCATGATTTCAATTTAGCCAAATTGGTTCAACAACATTGATTCAACGAAATATAATTTCTATTGCGTCCTCCACTCTGCTGATTTAGTGAACTACAATTTTGAATTTTTTCGCCATGAATGGGACAGTTTTGCCAATTATAACGAAAAACTTTTTGTCAAAGTAAGTGTAAAACTTACTCGTTTTTGTTTTGCGCATCACACTGCATGATCTGTTGTAGCTATGGAATTATGGGAGTTGTAGAGCCAACTCTGCTCTCAGGCTTTCTAAATTTCAAGAATACTACCTTGCATCTCACAGAAAATGTGACGATGTCGGATATTATGTGATGAGTCCTGCTGGTGAATCTTTCATGGTTGTGGCCACTCATTGCACACAGAGTGCATTTTGCCAGCAATCATCAAGTGCCCTATATGTTGCGAATTCTTGATGTGAGAGATGGAAACAATGACGATGAAGGCAAAGTCATCAGTTTTTAATGTGGCTTCCAACTCAGAAGAGACTGAAGACGATGATATCTTGATAGGAGAACGAGATGACGATAGCGATGAAACAGATGAATTCGTTGAGTCGGAGGCAACAGACGATCAAAGGGCGCTGATGCGGGTGGACAGAATCTTGAGATGGTGCCAATCTGATATGCCAGAGCAATAGTTGTAACAATTGCCCATCTTGGTTGGTTAAAGTTTAGCTTCGATAGTTTGTTTTGATGTAACGCTGTTTTTGCAAAGCGCTTGCCATTTCAGTTCGTCGCAAATGTCCAACTGATATGATTCTATGACCCTTAACATAAAATAGCAACACGCCCCCTTCCTGACTACCTTGCGGGACACAAGTGATTAACAAACTTTAAAGACAATTGAATTTTTATATTTCGCTTCCTTTGTTTCTTTTGGTTGGAGGAAAGGTGTGACATTATTAACCTCGTTTTAATGTTATGTTGTGCATGCGCCCTGCTTGTAGTTATGTTCGAAGCACGAGACTGGAAAATGGAGGATTGATAAAATGAAACTCATTTGTAACAGAGTATTCTTTGTGTTATCTGCTGGAAACCTTTACAGCTGACATATATATATTCAATTTATTTAAAGTAGGCATACATCTTACATCTAAGTAGCAATAGAGTCTAACTCAAGCCTACCACAGAGTAGAATTTTGTTTAAAGTATACATATATAATACATAAAGAAGATAGATAAAATATTTACAATTCATCAACAGTGTACAACATCAAACAAATTTATGAAAATATTTATCATAAAAAGACCAAGTTCGGAATAAATCTGCGACACAGCTTGCATGGACAATTTCTCCGTTCTAATTCTTTATATTTGCTGTAAACTGACCAAGGGATCCTGAATTCCGTATTGTTTGTGGTAGCATTTGCCACAGTTGTTGACCTTCAAATCGGATGCTTTCTGTGCCGTTGCCGACCGATCTCACCCTAAGTTGAATGAGTTCGTTATTGTTACGAAAATTGTAATGATTTTTGTTTTCACGGAAAATCTCCTGCATGAATGAAGGGCTCGGGTCATTTTTTGATTCGTACATCCCAGTCATAAGTAACTGCAATTTCTTTGTATGAATAGTTTTGACTACTGAATTTGACTACTATAAGGACATCGTCCTTGGCAAGCTTACCGATAATCATAAGTTTTGTAAGACAGTAAAGCCACTGTTCTCAGACAAAGTGCAAGTGAATTCTTCCGTCTCTCTGATCGAAGACGGAAAAATGGTAAATCAGGACTCTCAAATTGCAGAGATTTTCAACCAGTATTTCGCAAACATCACATATAGTTTAGTGATCTTTGTAAATGACTCACTTTTGCTACCAACAAGTGATATACTAGATCCACTTGACAAATCTGTTGATAGATACGAAGCTGATCATAGTATTTGCAAAGTTAAAAATACTATTAAGTTTTCCGACAATTTTGAAGTCAGAAAGGTTACCACCGAAGAGGTTGCTATAAAGATTAGACAACTCTGAGAAAAGACTCTCCAGTTGACTGCATACCTGCAAAAACTCTAAAGGAAAATTCTGACGTAGTCTCTGTTGCCATACAGAATTTGTTCAACTCTGGTTTATCAAGGAATTGAAAGCTGGAGATATAAGCTCACTCTTCAAAAAGGAGGATGCCTTTCGAAACCTTTTGATTGTCTAAATCATGAACTATTAATAGCAAAATTGAATGCATATGGTTTCAGTAGATCTGCCTTGCTGTTTATCCATAGCTATCTCACCGATAGGAAGCAGAGGGTAAAGGTAAATGGTTCATTCAGCACATGGACAGAAACCGTCCTAGGAGTACTGCAAGGTTCGGTCTTGGAACCCCTTTTGTTTAAGATATACCTGAATGACCTTTTTATGTTCCTGGAGGAGACCGAAATCTGTAATTATTCGGACGATACAACTATTTATGCGTGTGGTCCCAGCATCGAAAATGTCATTATGCACTTGATGCCCTTAAGATAACTGAATGGTTTCCAAAAAATTGCATGAAGCTAAATGAAGACAAATGCTACTTAATGATTTTTGGTGCTAAAGGGAGTAATGAAACAACAATTAGAATAGGCGAGGCCTGTGTGAAAGAAAATTCAGAGGAAAATCTTCTCGGTATAACCATTGATCAATCACTTTCTTTCAAGCAGCACTTCAAGACTGTTTGCAAAAAGGCCAGCCAAAAACTCCATGCCCTTGCTCGAATATCACGATACATGGACACTGAAAAACTGCAGCAGTTAATGAGGGCGTTTGTTTTGTCTCATTTCAGCTACTGTCCGCTTGTTTGGATGTTCTATGATAGAGCTTTGAATCATAGAATAAATCATATTCAGGAAAGGGCATTACGCATTGCATATAAAGACTACGAGAATGATTTCGGTTTTCTCCTGGAGCAATCTAATAGGTGCCAATCCATTTAAGAACCACCGTTCATAAAGGATATTTTAATGGAACGAAATATTAGGTATTGTCGAAGGCATGGTGATGACGCTCAACTGCCTAAAGTACGAACTACGTCCTTTGGAGTTGAGTCCATTACTTACCTTGGAAATAAACTGTGGCAGCATTTACCGCAAGAAATAAAACAATCAAACAGCCTTCCTATCTTCAAAAAACAAATTAGATGCTGAATGGTGGAAAATGCAAATGTAGGCTTTGCAAAGTATATATCTCTAAAGTTAGTTGGGTTTCTAACATGATAGATTTTAACTCTGATGTGTCCTGTAATACCGGGTGACCCAGAAAAATGTGACCCAACGCAATCTGTTACAGAAAATTAAGTTAGTGGCCGATTGAAATGCTTCAAACGTTGTTCTGTCGTTAAAAGACTAGCCTATGCTATGAGTATTTTTCGCAATTTTTTTCGGCACGGTAAATTTTCAAAATTAAGGATTTCGAGGAAAAGAGCATGCCTGAAATCCTCAAGAAGTCGTCAAAAACAGGGGATCGATTTACAGCCATTTCAAATCTTCAAAACAACGAGGAGCGTGCTTCATTTCAACCTGGGAATAGGTAACCCAGTCGGAATTTAGAGCAAGTTTGCAGTCCCTAGGTACTTGAAAATATTCTCAGGCAGAATGAAACACGCTCCTCGTTGTTTTCAAGATCTGAAATGGCTTCAAATTGATCCCCTGTTTTTGACGACTTTTTGAGAATTTCAAGCCTGCCCTTTTCCTCAAAATCCTTACTTCGGGTACTTTCCCGTGCCCAAAAAAATTGCGAAAAATACTCATGATGTAGGCTGGTCTTTTAGCGACAGAACAAAGTTTGAAATATTTCAATCTGCCACTTACTTTTTTTTCTATAACAGATTGCGTTGGGTCACTTTTTTCTGGGTCACTCGGTATATATTAGTTTTATTTTATTGTAAATTATGTATATTGTAAATGGTAGGCTTTAATTAGCTGTAATTTAATTATTCATTTTCTAGCCTACTTTAAATAGATATTCAATAATAATAATGATAATAATAATAATAATAATAATAATAATAATAATAATAATAATAATAATAATAATAATAACGGCACAGTCCTTGTCTAAAAGCTCACTATAAGTAGATTCTGCATCCTTATACGTAATTCTCAAAGCCCTTTCCTGTATTTTATTAATTTTTTGTTAAGCTGTCTGCTGTAAAACATTCAGAGGGTTCTTAGATGCCCTCATGAGGGTTCTTAGTTTGCTCTGATCCATATATTAGGATATGCGAGCTATTGCATAAAGTTTATTGCTAGCCTTTTGACACAATTTGGAAACATGATTATCGAAGGAAAGCAATCAATTTGAACTCCGAGTATCTTCTGTTCAGAGCTATTTACAACATCAGCATTTCCAATCCTAACAGTAACCGGATCATCACACCTCTGCCCAAGAAGCAAAAGAGGGCATTTATCTGCATTCAATTTCATAAAATTGTCGGCAAACCATTCTAAAGTACAATCATTTTTCAAGCTTATGAGCTATATTGTCCATGTTTTTTATCGCAGGCATAGATTGTGGTATCATCTGCATAAATACAGATATCCGAGTTATGAATAAAGAGTAAAAGATCATTAATGTAGCTGTTGAATAACAGAGGCCCTAAGACTGACCCCTGAGGAGCACCACGTGTGACGCTGTTCCAAAATTTGAATGACCCATTTACTTTGACTCTTTGGTATCTATTTGTGAGGTAATCGTTAATTAGTATTAATCAGGCCCGTAGGAAGTGGGGGGTTGGTATTAATGCTTCGCGAGAGACACCGTAGGCATTCAATTTTGCAATCAAAAGATCATGTTTGATACAATCAAATGCCTTGGAGAGATCCATCAGTACAGCCCCTGCCTTACCACCGTCATCGAGGCTAATTTTGATCTTTTCTAACAGCCTTACGAGAGCATGCTGAGCACTGTAACTTTTTTTGAAAACCACAGAAGTGACGATAAAAAGGTTGTAATATAAGCAACTATCTGGTTATCCATTAATCTTTCGAAAAGCTTTGAGACCGTAGGCAGAACGCTAATTGGCTTAAAGTTAGTCCAAGAGTTGGATGGTCCATTCTTGGGAAGATATGTGACATCCGCGCACTTTAGTTCATCAGGAAAGGACGACTTTTCTATGCAATCATTAAATATTTTCATCAAAGGTTCAACACACACATAAGAATTGGATTCAAGAATTTTAGGAGGGATCTTTTTGTGTGTAGTTTTCTTAGGATTTACATTCTTAACCTCTCTATCCACATTATCAGGGGTAACATTCTGAAAGTGAAAGAAACCAACATTTTGATAGTGATCTCTAATTGTTAGAATGGTGGGATGATTGGAAAATTTGTGTACTGCCTTATCAACAGGATCTGTGATTCCTTCTTTTGCATTTTTGTGATTAGCGTTTTCATTTATTCCAAGAGAATCCGTTACAGTGATGAAAAATTCGTTCATAGTTTCTGCTACCTCAACATCGTTGGAGATAATTGTTTCATCTTCAGTCAAAATTATTTTATTCTTAGATTGTAATTTGTCTGAGAAAAAGTTTTCACAGTTTTCCAGAATTTCTTATTGTCAGTGACAAGTGAGATGTCTAGGTTAATGTAATAATTTCTTTTTTTCCTTTCGAAATAACTTAAACACAGAAGTTTCGATATTTGCGAAATTTAGTCCAATTCTTAACGGTTTGATCTTCGTTATATCTATTACGCAGTCTGGAACGTAACATGACTGCTTTACGCAGAGCACGAGTCACAAATGGTTTGTCATTTCCGTACATGTTTCTCTTTAATTGGAGCATGTTTGTCTAGAACTTTATCAAAGTGGTTTAGAATGAACTGTAATTTAAATCTGATTGTTCTGTTTTCCCTAATTCCTCTCGCACTTCATTCCTAAAAACAATTTCGTTAAAATTTCTGTAGTTTCTTTAGTTAATTACAGTTGGTCTTTGTTTGGGGAAAATGGTTTTAAGGACAGTAGCAAGCATTTTATGGAAATCTGACAGGCCAGTTTTCAACTATAGTAGTTTGTTGCACGCTCCTGTTTCGGTTTGTCAATACAAGATCTATGCATCTTGCTATTTGAGATTTGGAACATGTTGGCTCGCACACAAGATTTTTGAGACTATATTGGTCCAGGAAGTTTTTCAACTGTTCCTCAGTCTCAGTCATATTAAAATCTCCTATGAAGATAAAGTTTTCATAATTTTTACTGTAGTGGTCGAATGCACGACCCAAGTTTTCAAATGAATAATCTTGTGATTGGCTTGGTTGTCGATAAACACTAAACTGTGCCCATTTCTTTTTCCTCAAATTTATTTCGAAATTAATGCTTCCAATGCCATCGGAAAATTTGAAAGAATGCAAATGATGTGAATGTATATCACTTCCGACATAGACCAGTAAACCAACGCCATTTGCATTTCTGTCTAATCGAAAGGGAGTTGCAGATCCCTCCATGGCAATTGTCCCGTGGGGAAGGAAGCATCTATTTTTGTTTTAGCAATCAGAAGTATATCTAGATTGTGTGAAGCTATTTCTCTGGGCGCATACCGACCAACAAGCATAGGAATCATTCGTCGTACATAGCCGCATGCTCGTGCCCCATGGCCGAGACCGCCAAGTCTCGTTTCACGGACCAATCAGACGACGAAAAAGCGAAAAATTCAAAAGAAACCGGTGAAGGTTTTTCTAAATTATACCTACCTTCATAAAACGCAACCAGGACAAAAAACTGCTGAAAATTTCACGAATTTTTTTTAAGAAATCTACTCTCCATATGTTTGCGCACAAAAGTTTGTATGTCGGTCAAAATATCTCCAGTTTTTGCGGAGTTATAGCGCCTCAAACTCACCACATTTGTATGTTTTCTGCATTTCTTGGCATCCAGCATTCTTAGTACATCATTCATTCTTAAAAATTCTTCTAAAACATTTCTCAAACATCACTACTTCCTATCAATCATTCCTAATATATTGGAATTTGAAAAATAGGGATATTAAAACTTTCTGGACGTCTCGTTAAGATCTTCTCCAGTAACTCTATGTTTACTTTGAAGTGCCGTGACAATTTTCTTTCCCTTGATAACCCTAGCCTGCCCATATCCCATGATCATATATTTCCTATTCGGAACATTGTTAATTACAGACAGTTAATTTTCAGGGTCTTAATACCTTTACAGGAGAGAAGTGGATCATCTGTACCTTCCATTTTGAATCGGATGGAAACTAAACACGAGCCACCAACTTTCAACCGTGTCAACAAGTTCACATCTGGCTTCCAAGCCATTGTTGATGCTTATGGCGTTGCCAACTATCAGGAAGTGAACCCTGGTGTGTAATTTTTTATTTCAACGTGAAAATTGTGGTTAAATAGGTAAAATTAATCGGATAATATATACTTAGGTGCTGAGTAAAATAGAGTGGGTAAAGTATACCCTGCCATTGCACTTTGGTTGAAGAAGGAACGAAAACCTGATAATGATGGGATGGACGGGTTCACTCTAATCAACTCCATGGTGCCGCTATTGCTAAATTCTTTGTTGTTATTGAAAATTTGTAATCGCAACTTCCATGAATTAAGCTCGTATTTAATGCCCACTTCTGTTAATTTTCTTCAGCATCCTGTAGCTTCCCTCAAAATCTTCTGAACATATCTTAATTATAAGTCCCCCTGATGGAACTCAGAAGAGTTATTGATAAGCAGCGGAATTAACGGTTAATTGATTGCTTAATTTCTTGTGGAGGAACTATACAGGAAGCACACTTCAGTTCTAACAGTTTGAAACTTGATAGAAATAGACGTATCCTAAACATAGTACTTTAGCAATGACTGAAGGAGAAAATGGAATGTAAAGCATACTTACGTCTTTCGTTTGAATAACATTGACCATTGTATTAGATTGTCAAATATTTATTGCAGCTCTTTTTACCATCATTACGTTCCCGTTCCTGTTTTCTGTGATGTTTGGAGATTGTGGACATGGTGCCATAATGTTCTTGTTTGCCTTATGGATGGTTATGAATGAGAAAAAACTTGAAAGCTACAAGGAAGGTGGAGAGGTAAGCACTTATTTGACTCATTTTTTATTCTGCTGCTGGGTTCACCAGAACAATTTCAGCGTTTGAAAAATTGCAATACCTACAGTAATGGATGGATTTTCATCAATCATGTTTCTCTTGGTAGCAGACAGACCGAAGTATTTTTTTATTTTTTTCGCATTTTTGTGAGCAAGAAAACTTGTGCAAATTCGAATTTACGAAAATTAATTGGTTCCGAGATGGCTGGAAGATGGCCTAAGGCACTCGATCAAATCGTAAGGAATCTCTCACACAAATATACGCAAGGGCATTTAATCTCTCCGAAGAGTTGCTGGAAGTGATTTTTTAAATAGTTACTAAAATTGTAATCCAATGGCAACCTGCACTTTTATTGTTTAATGCTTAGGGCAAATCAAATTAACTTTCATACCGTTCTGTACACAGAGATTCTTTTAGGTTTGATCCGGTGTTTTAGACCCTTTTGAGGTATTTTGCAACCAGGGATTTTCGTAAATTCGACTGTACCTATATTGTGAGTGCTTTTAAAACAGGAAACAATTGCAAGAATACTTTGTCTTTTTCGTTTCAAGTGGAATTCGATTCACTCAAACCCACTCAGTACTCTTGGTACGATTTTTCAAACGCCTGAACTTTTTTTGGCGCACCTGGTATGACTACTTTGAATCATTACGTATTCTGAACTCAATTTTTGTATATTTTCCTCTCAATAAGAGCTCGATGGTTCTTTGCTGAGGATAATAAGACCATTACCAGATCAACCACTGAGGCATGTGCAACTTGAAGTGGAATGATTGTGGAATGATTATGGAGTGAAGGGTGGCTACCACGGGATTCAAATCACAATCTTCTCCACGAAAGTAGGCTTGCTAACCATTAAAGCTGATTCATACTTGAAGGGACACAATGTGACGCAATGCCAACCTCGTCCCCATGCCCCATATGGAGTCTTCCACAACCTATTTGGGTGATGGTACCGGCTGCCAAAATCGTGGTATATTTGACGCCATTTTGTTTTTCATAAATTATCAGCTGCTGTTTATGACACAACTCTCTTGTATCCATATGGAAACTGAGTTTTAAAGATTTGACATAATGTCAGCTGATTTTGATCCATAACATACCCTGTAATAAGTCCGGAAAATTGAGGAAAAAGTATGACCGTTTGGGTGGAAAAAGGGGCCTAAGTGGAAATTTTCGAGAATTTCCCCCACAGCTTTGAAAAAAGAAAGGGTCGTTATTCTGCGACTTTTAGAGATAAATTCAAGATTAAAAGTGTTTTAGTGAAAGAATACGGTTTCCCGTCGATTTTTGGCATGCCGAAGCCCTTTCCTCCTCGCAAAATGGAGTTACGGCCCAAAATGAGGTAGGCCAACATGTTACCCTATTTTTGCGGCGCCCGCGCGCAGCCCCTGAGGGTGATATTGAACCCCAAATTGCATTATTAAACTCGTAGACGAGTAGTCCTTTGTACACTTTTTACCGTTTTGAAATCAGGCTTGTAACCATCGAGCGTCAAGTCCAAAAGTAACATCGGGTCGGAAAATTGCAACATTTTTTTCCAATCCCCTTTTATGACGTCATAACGATCCCAAAACTTCTTGAAACCCCACAATTCGGATGCGCCGTGGTCTTTTACCTCCAGTCAAACCTTCATCTGCGCCATGATTGCTACTAAAGTTTTGAAAATAGCGATCAAATGGAGGCCATTTTTGAATGGGAATCAATAGGAATGGGCCCCAAAATGACCAAATATGGCAAATTTCTCCCACAAGCGCAGACGGATGGGGTTCAAAACCCATCAACTGGGGCATATTATGACTTTTAAGGTATACCGACAATCCGTTTTTCGATTCTTTGTCCCGTTTTCCCGTGACAGCGACCCAAAGTTGACCGATTTTCTGCCAAGCAATAAGTCTTTGGAATTTGGAATGATTAATGAGGCCTTCGTTATCGAATAGCCAATCAAATTGCGAATTTGACCTGGCCGGTACGAGGGTCAGTACTGACGTAGGAAACTGGCCCTCGGAACCAGGTTGACGCAATGCAGCATGCTGCGATGTGGCAGAAACAAAAAGGACACCGTCACATTTGTGGTTTAATAAGTGCTAGAGACTTGAAACTTGGCACAAGTAACAAACATGATAAGGCAAACAAGATGATGTGATTTGTTTTTGTTTATGTCACGTGATTAAGTGCTGACGTCAGCAAATGTTGCTAATTTGGGTGTAAAACCACATGTACTTTGTCACGTTGTATCTCCAAATTGATAAAACATATCGATGTCATATTTGAAACATAGAGGGATTATATCCTTGTAATTCTTATTTTGAAATTTTTGCTTTGTAACGCTAATATTTTTGCTGATGTCAGCATTTATTTATTTTATACGAAAAAAAGAGCGATTTTTGTCTAAAATTGATTATAAATTACTTTTAAAAATAGCAAAAAATGCTAAATATACATAAAAATACCTGCTGCATCATATTATGTCACTCATTATTCTAAAAATGAACCATAACATGGTTTTTCGTCAGTACGCATGCGCAACAACCAATTGTTGATGACGTCATCAAAATCAATAAACTATATATCAAATGAAGGTTTAATATGTTCTTTGCACCCCTAACCCCTAACGGCAAATTATTACACAAAGTTGGTCCTGCATATCTAACAGAACGAGTACCTAGAGTCGTACATTTGCACCGACGACCATCTAGCAGCAACGCGCTACTAGACCTTGGTGTCTTGCTCGATGTGTCATCTAATCATCTATTGCAATTAGGTGGGCGCCTCAGTATGACACAGGATGACACAGTAGCCCACCACTTGTCTCTGTCCATTGCTATTCTTGTTGCCCATTCACACTGTATAACAATCCACTCTTTTATGTTGTCATACGAACTGATTCTTGGGCGACCTCTGGCTCTCTTTCCATTTATATACCAGGTATCCCAGAAAAAACGCAATAGATTTTATATGAGTTAGCAACAAGAATTTAGGTCTATAATCGGTCCCTGATAAATTTCAATTAATCGTTAATAGTTAATTTGAAGATACACCTTATTTTTTATGTTGGTTCACTGATAGTTGGTATATTAATCTTGAAAGTCCAAATTTGCCTCATCCCCCAAACAAGAGCTTTTGGGGTTTGGCCTAAACTGCAAACGCGCTATTTTTGGGAACCTCCTGAATAGACCCATTCACAGTAAATCGAACAGGGGATTCGAATCGAGTTTTCGAGACCACGCCGCGTGAGATTTTCGATTTCAATATTTTTTTGTTATCACTACATTTTGCAAGACTTCTTTGCGTAAACAAATTGGAATGCAACGAAAACTTAACTGGACCTACCTGAGCATCCAGACTACGGATCTTTTGTGTCCATTCTTCCTAAATTTCTCAGAAGTGACGAGGAACCTTCGCAAACACCAACGACTCTTTGCTCCTTTTACAAAACCGCCGCCTAGGCCCAGCGACCGCCCCAAACCCTATCGGCCATAAATTCCGTCCAGATGTAGCCACCCACTTGATTTCCAAAATGAAGAGTCTTTATACATCCATGATGATCCTCTGAAATTTCCACACTTCCATCTCTCTTCACTTTTGCAGAATTTCCCCTTGATTTCACTCTTTCCGTGTTTCCAAGTAGGCTCGCGGTCAGGAGCCGGTGAAAGAGAAGTTGGGTTGTAGGAAGGGTTTGCAAAATCCCTTTGAACAGGGACGAGGGAACACACTGGGGTCAATAGGTTACTCAACGAGTTTAGCTGAACATTTCCCGCCAAATTTAAATTCGTTCTCCAAGTCATCAGCTGTTTACATTGTCTATGTATATGTTATCCGCAGTTAACGATGTTTGCAATGATTTTCGTGTCTTTCATAAAGTTGTCATACAAACTGTGATAAAATGCTGATGTTTTTTACTTTATACTGGCCAACATAATCAGCCAGTGTGCCAAATATTTGGGGGAGGGTGAAGCTATTGTTTCAGTTAAAAAGCATTGTTTGTTTCTATCGTTTTCGAACAAAAGATCTTTGTTCTAGCCAACATGGGGGGGCCATCGAACCCCCTTGCCCCCATGTTTCCGCCGCTGTAATCAGCTTCAAATGCCCTTTTCTCCATCCAGTAGCTTTCAATGGGTGAGCCAGTCTAAAACTTTCCAAAATATTATTTTATTCTTTTGAAACAGCTTTCTGAGAGACATCATTTTTTGTTGGTTTTCTATTTTTCTCGTAACTTACGGACGGGTCATTAATTCTTACTGGGGAGGGGGTGGAAGACATTTACAAACATTTGGTGGAATTTTCGTAGCTCCTCTCTGATTTTCCTGAAAATGTTTGTACCCCCTCAAATATTGGAGAAAATATTGTCAGCCCTCCTCCAAGTACATGCATGTATGGTAATAGTGCTACACGTATTTTTATATAAGAAATTTCCCATAACAAACTCAATTCTCAGAAAGCCAAATATTAAGAAACTCCAGTACTGGGAGATTTTTTCTTGATAAAGGAAATCGTTAACCTATTTTTACCTTACTTTTAAGTTTTTTCCCGTGTCATATTACTCGTAGGGTACTTTAGTATTGTCTAAACATGGGAAAGGCTTAGAAAGCTTGTTTTGAAATGTTCACGAGGGCACAGGTAGTGAACATAAAGATTGTTGTGGAACCTCTAACTAAGAAACTCGTAAGAAACTCTGAGTACTGAAAATCTGATAATTTTAAGCAACTTTCAGAACTGGGCCAAATTCTTAGTTTCTTATAAAAAGGATACGTGTACACTGTCTTGATTTCAATTGCACAAAGATATAAATCGTCACCGCTGCTGGTAGAATGTGATCTCAAATGTGATGCGAAAAGAGCAGGCAGTTGCATTTAACAATTATGGATGAACTGGTGTCAGATAGAAGTGAACTTACTTCCTGATGAAGTAAAGTACAACCAAAAACCATGTAAAGTAAAACTGTTTTTGGCCATGGAACTACGATTATTTTCCAAAATAATGCAAACTAGATATCATGTGAAAGAGCTGAGCGAGCGGAACTTGATTCTTGCAAGCATTGTAAAATGTTGTGGGAGGGGGAGGTTTAGTCCCTTGATGATTTTACGAAATTTTTTGCTTCACAAATATTCCAAACCTCCTATACATCAATCGACAGTGCATGTCTTCACAAACAGTAATATGAAGTTAGATCTTGCATAAAGTGACTAGTTTGACTGTTGCCTGCCACCAAATACACTGTGGTCAGTTTTTTGCTCCTGTACTTTCTAAAATTTGACAGAAATAACCACGACCAGGGGCTACTCTGGAGGTCACTGTTTCATAAGGAACGATTTTTACCGTATTCTACTTGTAGATTCCTAATCGCAAGGCATCACAGTTTCATAGGATGCTAAATATGTTTCACAAGAAAGATAAACAAAAAACTTCAAATAGTTTCCAAGGGACTAAACCCGCCTTTGAAAGATTCAAATTCCGCTCTCAAATATGTTTTAGATTATACCGAGCATGCAGTGTTTTGCAATATAATGATACATTGAAATCGAAAACTTTTCGACGGAAAAGTTTCGGAAAAACAATTTCGGACAAAAAACTTTCGGACGCTTTTTGAGAATTTCGTACAATTAGATTTTCGGACAAAATTTTGTCCGAAAGTTTGATCGTGCGAAAGTTTTCGATTTTAATGTAGTTCTATGACCAAAAACCATTTTACTCTTCATAGTTTTGGTAGTACTTTAGCTTTTTAGAACTCTACAGGACTTACAGTATCTCTAACTATTTTCATGCCCCCTCCCCCAAATGTGCGTTACTTTTCCTCCCCCCTCCCAGAAGTCTTCCACGCCCTCCTTAAAGTAATGACCGGTCCCTTACTAAAGGCTCTTGCAGCTACACGTTTTTTCATAAGAAACCTGGATCAGCACTTAGTATTAAAAGTTTCTTAATTTCGCACGAAATTTCGATATTTTAGTAGTAAAAAAAAAGTTTCCACATTAGTTTCTAATTTTTGGGGTCTAAAATTGCGTTATAGTTCAAAATTGAGCCTTCTTATCGAAAAGTTACCTTTTTTGCAGTCAAAACTTGATATTTATAAACGCAATGCCATACGAATAAGATATAAACAATATAAACAGCTGATAACTTGGAGAACAAGACTAAATTTGGCGGGAAATGCTCTGTTATTTAGTTGACTGAGCATCTTCGAATTAGTCTTAGACGCGCGCAGAAGGACCTGCGTTCTTCATAAGATGAGACAAGGACAAATTAAATGACGAAAAATATAGCTTACTGAGTTCAACATGATGTCTCTAAACTTGATTTAAACGATAAAGCGATGATGTATATTACAGTGAGATGACGACTTGAATCTTAACGTTCGTTGGTTCATTTGAATTGTTGTGTGTTTGTTCATGATTTGACTTTTTTGATGCGTTCTCTCTGATGTTCTAAACCGTTGTGACAAGAAGGCGTGTCTCGTCACAGGGTGTTCAAAAATATAAAAACAAAATCCGACATGCTCAGCTAGATTCGTTGAGTAACATAGCGACCCCCATTTGATCCCCCTCTCTGTTCAAAAGGATTTTACCAACTTTTCCTACAAGCCAACTTCTCTGTCAACGGCCTCTGACCGCGAGCCTACTTGGAAACACGGAAAGAGTGAAATCAAGGGGAAATTCTGCAAAAGTGAAGAGAGATGGAAGTGTGGAAATTTCAGAGGATCATCATGGATGTATAAAGACTCTCATTTTGGAAATCAAGTGGGTGGCTACATCTGGACGGAATTTATGGCCGATAGGGTTTGGGGCGGTCGCTGGGCCTAGGCGGCGGTTTTGTAAAAGAAGCAAAGAGTAGTTGGTGTTTGCGAAGGTTCCTCGTCACTTCTGAGAAATTTAGGAAGAATGGAAACAAAAGATCCGTAGCCTGGATGCTCAGGTAGGTCCAGTTAAGTTTTCATTGCATTCCAATTTGTTTACGCAAAGAAATCTTGTAAAATGTAGCGATAGCAAAAAAATATTGAAATCGAAAATTTCACGCGGCGTGGTCTGGAAAACTCGATTCGAATCCCCTGTTCGATTTACTGTGAATGGGTCTATTACCGCGAGGTAAGAAAATAAAGCCTCGTACCGAAGGAAATATTTGAATGGAAATTCAATCGAATTCATCAGTTTCATCCCCAAGACACATCTTTCTTTATCCTACGAGAGTTTCAAAAAGTTAGAATTGCATCTGTCTAATAAAAGAGAGTGATCCGCGAACTAGTTTGCTTTGGTTTGAAAACTACATTAAGTTCTTGCAATCTTCATTACTTTAATGAAAAGCATTTGGTATAAACTTTCTTTGAATTATTACGAAATTAACAATCAAATATATCCGAAAGAACATTAGCCATGGATAAGATCCTTAGAAATGCTGATTTGTGCTTGGATTTTTGCAGGTGCACTATGATTGAAGAGATGTGTTCCTTTGTGAATTTTTTCTTGGGCATTACTATGTTTGTCAAGTTTTAGCTTTCAAATTTCTATTGAAATGTGGCATAAGCATGTGTGTCTAAGCATGCTCGCACTACTGCGCTATGATTATGACTGAGGAGATTCCACAACACAGCACGTTTTCAGCTAGGCCAATACCGGAAAGCTCTTGTTTAGAGATGGAAGCAAATTTGGACTTTCAAGATTAATTTTGCAACTCTCCATGCACCAATATCAACAAACAAGGTATTTATCTTCAAGTTAACTTTCGAGGATTATTTTAAAATTATTGTGGATTGATTGGGCCTAAAGTCTTGTCATTAGGCCCGATTAAATCTGGTGCATTTTTTTGGGACACCCGTCAATACCGGTATCAGAAATATTGGCATCAATATTTTGCTGTGTTGATGCATCCCAAAGAAGGTAGAAAAGCATATTGCCACAAATTTTCTTAAAAAAATCACTCGGCCATTTATTGCAACATAGGGCTCTGCACTAAATGTTGAATAGCGTACATTTGACTCCAGAGAAGATTTCAGGAACGCTATGAATAATATATAGCTTTAAAACATCACATGTTACGTGAAGTGTGTCGAGAAACGACATGAAAGTATTTGTTTGTGTGGTTTTCGAAAATCCTTATCGAGTTAAAGCTATTTGTTACCAAGAAAGCTAATGGGTCTACCTTTATCTGCAGCAGAATCTCAGTGATCGGCATTAAATCAGTCTCCTTTGCCGTAATAAGGCAGTGGATACATTTACCAATGAGGTCACCACAAAGCCAATGTCTTTCCACCTTTTTATTTTCATTAATTTTGAAAAAATGCTATCAAATTTCGAAGTCTCTGCAGCGAACTTGGCATTCCAATGAAAACGTTTTGCAAGACTCAGATCTCCCATATGACACAGAACATTGAAACTTATGAGAATAGATTGTACATCTTTGAGAATAAATTGCAGAGGAAATTCTTTACGCAAAAAGTGCAGTTTTCCGATGTGACAAAGACCATTGGCATTTTTGAGAATAGTTTAATTTTTTTTGTTATTTTGTTATGTTAGAAATCCCTCAGGGATGTGCAATTTAGTCTCAAAGGTATCAATTTGCTGTGTCAAGTGGAAGACCCGAGCCTTGCACACGTCTTGTTTTACGCAATTCTCCCTGCGTTTGGGACAAGAAAACTTAGAATGCTAAGTTCGCTGGAGAGACTTCAAAATTTGATCAGAATTAACAATAAAGAATTGGATTTGTTGTGATCTTACTGGTTAATGTATCCGCTGCCTTATTACTTGATGCCGATTACTACAATTCTGCTGCGGATGAAGGTAGGCCCATGAGCTCTCTTGGTAGCAAATAGCTTTAACTCGTCAAAGATTTTCGAAAATCGCACCAAAAAATAGTTTCATGTCGTTCCCGAACATAATTCATGTAACATGTGACATTTTGAAAGCTATATCTCATTTGTAGCTTTCTTGAAAACTTCTTGATATTAGCATATATTATTGCTGTGATAATCAATGGACAGTAGCCTTTCAAAAGCTGTGGGTTACTGAGTTTTACTGTTGAAAGATGTCCTCTTGGGACTTGAAAGATTCAATTCTTTTCTATGTGCTTCTATGTGATAACGTTGCATTGCATGTATCCAGTTTTGTTGCATTGGCAAAAACATCGCTGCTTCAATCTGTGTGTCGCTGTGCTTCATTGCTATCTGGAATACACAAAGAAAAACGCTTCATGTGTGAATTCAGCTTTAGCCACGTACCATCTACAACCTTTTTGAACTTGCTGATAACGAAAACGCGAAGAGCTGGTATTTTTGCATGCTCCCATCAATACAGCCGTTTCATATCCTATTATTTCGAATTATCTGATGACTTGCTGTAACCGTCTGTAGCAAACAGACACATTTTCACTTTTTGAATTTCTTCTCGTCCTTGACAGATGTTTGAGACGATATTTGCAGGCAGATACATTGTGATGATGATGGGTGTTTTCTCAGTTTATTCTGGTTTCCTTTACAACGATGCCTTTTCAAAATCAGTCAATATCTTTGGTAGTGGATGGGTAGAATTCGGAAATAACAGTCTTTATTCGTAAGTTGCATCAGTTTTGAACTATTTGTTTGAGGCGTCAGGTTTATCTTATATATTGCATCTGCAATCAACTCCCTATAATGTGGATATCTTCGGCACCCAAGTAAATCATGTCTGTATGGACGAGGGGCCGGCTTTGCAAAGAGAAATTTCATTGAGATCTGTATATTGGGACAAAAGGGGTGTCCGATTTAAAAATGGTTATAACCCTATGGAAGTTGCTGCTCGAAGAGAGTGTACTGTACAGATTGATAAATACTCAACGAAATCAGCTGAGCACAACAAACTAAAAAAATTCAGATTTTGTTGGTGTTGAGATGAGCGTTGAAATGATTAAAGTGCTAATGAAGACTTACCTGCTCTGGACGGTAATCTTTCTAGAGGGTGTCCCAAAGAAGCTTCCGACTTTTAGATTTGAATAAATCAGGAACCATTCTGGTAATATTTGAGAGCTACAATCCTTGCCAAAACAACTTGAAAAATACTTCGATTTGCTGCTTTTTCCTCAGATTAACCATCCAAAATACACAGCAAGGAACTTCACTTCACTTCATTTTTATCATTTTAAATTATTTACACACAAAAACCCTTCAGCTTACTAACACAATACTAAAATAAGAAAATAAATACCCTAATTACATTAATAAAATATCTATACAGTTCAAGCAAAATTATGTACAGTAATCTATCTATATAGCAGCTGCTCTTCCAGGGCGTCGTGTTTTAGGTTTTTTTCAGCTCATATAATAGCTTCTCAATTGTTTTTTGAATCTACTAAGTGTAGGGAGCTCTCTGATATTGATGGGTATATCGTTTCACGCTTTCAGAGCCGAATAGTGAAAGCCTTTCTTGACATATTCAAGATTATTTCTTGGGATTTGTAGGTCCCTGCAATTCCTTGTTCTGTAGTTGGAATGCTGGGTCCTATGATGGTATTTACCCCAAAGGCTTTCGGGACATTGCCTGTTGATTATTTTGTATGTCATAACTGATCGATCAAAGTTTATTAGTTGTTCAACGGTCAACCAATTATGAGACCAATTGTCTTTTAGTCTGGCCTTATCAATAATCGAACGGGCTCTGTCCTGCAGACGTTGGAGGGTATTCAATTTTGATTTAGGAAGACTCCCCCAAATAACATTGGCGTATCGCAGATGGCTTTCGACAAGTGCACGGTACACATGGTCCAGCTGGGATTGGGAAATAAGATTGTTCAATTTTTTTAGTGACTTAAGACCGCCACTAATCTTCCCTTTCACTTTGTTGAATTGTTCATCCCAGTTTAGCCCTTCATCCACAACTCTTTTTTTCCTAACCGCCCCCCCCCCTGACCAATGTTGGTCCGAAAATATGATCAGATTCAGTTTCAGAGGAGCCAACACTATGTATGAGATTCCAAGCCACAATTTTTTTTCGAAGTTTCTTCACGCTGACTCGAAATTGCGCAGTCTTCTAGCAAATTGGATATGGCGGTCATGTGATCAAAAACAAGAAAATGCACGGCGTTGTGCAGACTTTGTAGTTCTTTCTTTCTTCTCGTCTCCAGCAACCAAAGTCTGCGCGCAAGCTAATTTACGCCAACAAATAAGTCAAAGCTTAGTTTACAATTTTCCACTTTAAAACCAACAAAACCCTAAATCTTTAATGAATACTTTGCACCATCTGCAGATGCAAGTATTTCCATTCCATAATTTTATTTTTCGCTTGAATTGAGATAGTGTGTTGGAATCTTTAATTTCCTTCGGCAATGAGGACCACAAAAGTTGACCTCTGTACTGAATATTCTCTATTCCGTATGTTGTTGTCTTTATATTTGGCAACTGCAAATGATTTTCATTTCTTAAATTATAGTGAATATTCCTTTCAGTAAAAATGTTTTTCATAAATTTTGGACTTAGATTGTTTTTTGTTTTGAATATTTCAATCATTAGCAATTTTTTTTGATTGTGCTGATGAATGGTAACGTACTTTTTCTTCAACTTTTCCAGCTTTGATGCACTATCTTTGCATACCAATCGCAGTGCTCTTTCGTGAATGCGATTTAATTTTGAATTAGTTGCCCTATCCTTAAACATCCCTACTAGTGAACAATTATTGAATTGTGCCCTGATGAAAGAATTCATTAACATTTCTGATTTGATAGCATCGATGTAATTAGACAAACTAGCCAGCGCGTGAAGCTTTTGGTTGGCCTTGTTGTCATCATTGAATTGACCGGCGTTACATTTACAGTTTGGGCCATCCCATTGTTTAATCATATTCTTGAAAATGTTTACGTTCTCGGCTGATTTCATTCATTTGGCAAACCATTCCATATCTGAGTTCCCATGCCTCCAAGGCTATTGGAGACTTGGGTATAGTATTCCCAACAGATCACGTTCATTCGTTTGCAAATGGAATCAATTCTTAAGGTTATTCTAAGCCTTGTACTTTGAAAGCATGATTCATAACATGGTCATCTCTACTGCGCTAAGCGAACAGACAATTTTCTCCAAGGAGCTAGTAGTTGACAGTGGTCCGGTCGCGGTACATTTGGCGCCCAGTGGAAAATGAGCTTAAATTACGTTCTTTTATTACAGATTGCATTACCTTGAGCATCAAGAGAAGAAAAAAGTACCTATGCTGATGCTTGATCCAAAACATGTTGCTCGAGGTGTCCCATATTACTTTGGTATTGATCCAGTAAGTCCTTTTTTCCGATAAGCCTCGTAATTTCGCATGCGTCAAGTTTTCTTTTAGGCACAAAAGGCAGTCTAGAATCGGGTGTATCGTTGATTTAAGAAATTATCACCATCACCATCATCCTTCATTTATTTACAGCAGGCTAAATAAATGATTAGCTTAATTAAAGCTAATTAACGCCTACTACCGGATGAGTAAAAGCCGTTCCCATTTGAAAGGCCACTGCTCCCTGAACATCAAAGCATTACATTTGGGAACTGTCCTGTTTTATTGACAATATGTTCAGTTAGGTTGGGTAATTTACCGGCTTTATTCATTTATTTACTTTCCATTACTAACACACAATCCATTGTACGTAATACCTAGTAGCAGGCCAATGTACATTATGTTTAGATAAATAGAATCGGCCATTCCTTCCCATGTATAAGGGAAGTTTTCTGCAAAAATTCCCTTCCAAAAGCCTGCAAAACGAGTGAAAGCGACGTGAAAAATTCCTTTTGTTTTCTTTCCCAACAATGATGACACTTACATCATCTATTCAAGTATTTTGTCCTCTCGGGAGAATGGAATCCCCCTTAATAACTTACTTTTTTTATATTCAATATAAAAATTTACAACAAAATTACCTAAACACTACCTACGATCTACCATACCGCACTACAAGGACGGGGGCCAGGAGGAGCAATATGTCATGTCTACCCCCTGGAATTAATATAAACTAAAATACAACTAACGCAAATTACTATACATACGCTACAACTAATACAGATAGAAATGCTAATTACAAAAACATTTTACAAATAAATATTTGAGCCGGTTTCACATTAGATGTCAGGCCAAAATATAATAGTGTACAATCGGAACGCCGGCCGAGGAAACAACAACGACAACAACCGTCCCCGTCACTGCTCCCCACCCAAGGTCCCCATCGCTCGAGACACCGCTATCGGGTCTGGATTTCTAATATAAGCCTAACATCCAATGTGAAACAGGCTTGCAAAAGAATAGATGGACAGGACTCTACGACAAGAAACTTTACGAAAATGGACTTGGTGGTTTGGTGACGTTTAACTGAACTGAAGCGACCAATAACTTATTCATACCTGGGGGAAGACTTGTTCATCCTCCCAAGAGGATAGCACATGCTAAAGCGTGCAGAAGTCATTGCTGTAAGACTCGTGTAAGGTAGAAATGTTAGGAAGATTTGATCGTTATTTTGGCACGTTTTGAAGGTTTCTTGAAGAGGCTTTCTCGAGAAAATCCTTAATAATTTCAGAACGGAGTGGCCGATTTCATCCACACTCACAGAAATAAGCTGGTTTTGAGAAGTACTTTTTAGAACCCTAGGGTATTTGAAGGCCAAGAGGTACTCTCTGCTATTCTGGAGTACCCTACAGGGTACTTTGAGGGTATTCTAAAAAACCCTACGGTACTTCAGGTCAAAAAGGTACTTCAAAGCACCCTCGAGACTGTAAATATCACGTGACTTACGCAAAGCCTTCGAAAATGGAATCAATTCGCGTTCTTTACTTCTCTTTACGACGGTTGACTTTTGAAGTTTTGTTGCTGCGACGAAGGTTTGATGGAAAGAAAAGAAAGAAGCAGTGACAGTATTGTGGAAAAGGTAAGATTTGATTAATTTATATCAACCGAATAACAAAATATGATAAAGAAGTATGATGATGAAGTTTATTTGAATGCAATTGTTTCATTAACTTTATCTGAAATAGGGGGAAAGTCCCGAGAAAGTTAGCTACGGGTCTTTCGAGACTAGTAGTGAGCAAAATTCATCTTTGTGAAATGTTTACCTTGGGTTTTGGTTCATGCCCTGTCTCTTTCAAAACATTATCTGGCTGAAGAGACATCGACAGTTGACCGAATGCTATTGCCAGGATCTCGGGTACATAACATAGGCCTTAGGCAGCAAGAAACACTTGTAATTCGTGCGTTTTGTCTTGGAAGTAGTATTCCCGACCTGAACTCTAGCTTCTTTGCTTTTTCAATGATGACACTGCAGTCTTGCCTTTCCTAGTTTTTAATTTCTTGAATCAACATTAGGCGAGCCTGCCTAGCATTTCCTACAAGCAATGTTTTTGGTAAGAAACTGTTTCGAAGAAGAGGTTGTGCAAATCTGCAGATATGATGGATGGGCTGAAAGGTTGACAAACTTTTATACTTTCCACTGACTTCTAGACTGGATCCAGATTTAGTTCTGAGAAGCAAGGTTTTCTGAATTTTTTCGAGAATTTTTTAGTATCTTTTATTCACATCTAATTCGTGTTTTGGTAATGATGTCTTTTGGATCCAAGAATCTTCCAAGGACTTTGTAGCAAGGGTATTTCTGAGAATGCTATTTTCCTCAATTTTCTTGTCAGGTTTTGCACCTGTGGTGATGTTATGGATATTGAATTTATCTTGCTGTTTTCAAGAAACTGACAGTGACAGACTATCAAGAGTTGGCGAGGCAGAAATCAAAAGCAGCTCAAGCAGAAAGATGGCACATGACAATCACATGAAAATAGCAAAATATCGTTCTGTGTTTTGAAAATTGGATCAAAGCAATTGCACTCCTAAGGATAAACTAGTTTTCACGAAACTTAAAGTTTTTCTTTCTTTTTCTTTTATATCACAGTTAAAACTCAACAAGATACAAATACAATATTCTGTGCCGTCCATAGCAGAAATAGACATGACGCCATCTGGTTCTGGCTATGAACGGCACTTGACAATTTCTTTAACAGCAATCTTATTAAGCACTTTGTGTACCATGGCACCATTTCATTTTGGCAGACGCTAGCATACGCCAGCTTAGTTTAGGTGAATTATTGTGAAACAAAAAAGGAACAAAAAAAAAAGAAAAAGAAAAAGCAAAAACGAAAAAAAAAACAAAAACAAAGACAAAACAAAAATAAAAACAAAACAAAAACTATGCACTGGTGCAAAACTTGTGCAAAGATGGTTGGATGTGAGTCACCAATGACTGGTGCCATGGTTCACAAAGGGCTTACTCAAAACAAGACTAAACATAAATAAAAATAAGGGGTCGCCAATCGTCAGGTTTTCATCAAGTTTCCGAAGAATTCCCAAAGACCCCACAGACCAGAAACGCCCCCGGTCACAAAACCGCCACTCCACCGCCAAAATCCACAAGCCAGCCATCACCCGAATGAGCCGAGCAAGCGGAGCCCGAGCCCCGCAATGATAGCAACCACCACAGGGCCCAAGCCCCACCCACCAAGCGCCCCCGAATGACGCCCAGCCCGCAGCACCCGGCAGCAAAGCGGCAGCTCCAAGGCCAAAAGACACCCCCAGCCCACAGAATCCCCGGGAACACCTCAGTTAATCCTGTTAGTAGCTTTGATATATGCTATGGATGCCTCTAAAATCATTCGATTGTCAGTTTCATCAAAAATTGGACTACCGTAAAGAAGCAAATTAAGCAGGGCTTTTGAATCCATGCTGTTTACATCAAAATCTGGAAGGTGTGAAAGCTGTCCAAGGAGATCATTACGCATAGGAACAAACAAAGGGCAATGCAGGAAAAAGTGCACATTATCCTCAATTCCTGTATTCCAACAACAAGCACACATGGGACTCGGGCACTGGAAATTATGGCGGAATTTATGCTCATTTAACAAACTAAATTCAAGTCTCAGCATTGTCAGTTGTTTTACGCCAAAGATGTCGAATACTCCAAACTAGGAATTTTTTACCGGTCTTATCAAAGTCAGCAATTTTCCTTTGAACTCGGCAATTGTTGCAGAATTTCTAATATTTTCATCAAGCATATTCCATTCATGAAGAACATTTGTGAAGTATGTATTTGAAGAGCGCTTTGTCTTACTGAAAGGTATGTCATAATCACGTTTGCCTCTAAGACCATACTGAAGTGGTCTTTCAGTTGGTAATTCTGCGAACAGATAGGAAGGAGTACCCGTTTTCCTTAGGTTGAAAAGATGACATAAGCCTCTGAACCATCTTCGATGGTACAGACTTTCCCAACCAAGCTCATTACAGAGCTTTTGTCTGCTAGTTCCTCTCCAGGCACCCGCAACAGCGAGAGCCGCTGAGTACTGGGTTTGTTCAATTCTTTTTGTAAAATTTAGAATCATGTCAGGATCGTATCTGTGATAAATGATATCACCATAATCCAGGTGCGGCCGAACGTATAACTTATAGACCTGATCAAGGACATCTCGAGATACATATTTAGAAAGATATTTGATAATTCCTATTCCTCGTCTAGCTTTTAAGATAGCCTTTCTAATATGACTTTTAAAGTCGAGCTTGGAATCAAGAATTAATCCAAGATGCTTGTGTTCATCCTTCCTTGTCACTTCATCCAACCCTACTTAAACTTAAAGTGAAGACAAGACTGTTAGATTTTCTCAACAGAACTTTGAGTATTGTCGATATATTAAAAACGTAGGAGTTGTGATCAGAGAGGTATGAAAGGCTGGACTGATGATATGAAATTGTAGAATGTAATGATAGGGTGAAATGAAGGGATGAAACTGTAAGACAGAATGACGAAACTGAATGATGAATGGAGTGTTCAATGGAAAGTTGAAAATGAATGATCGAGAAGAATGGATAAGAGAAACAACTTTTTAAAGGAGCTCAAACATTCCAGCAACAGTTTTGTCTTCGTTAAAATAATTTTCTCTTTTCTCTTGTACAGTAATGTGCCGCCGTTAAAAAACCATTTTACTGGAGAATGGGGTCATTCTGGGAGAACAATAGGAGATAAAAATCATTTTCTTGAAGGCCGTACTTTACTTTTCTGTATTGTATTACTTAGATGGTACCTGGGGAAGGGGTACTTAAGTAAATGTCCAGGTCATAAAACTTCATTGTGAAAGAATTTTATAATAAGAAACCAATAAGAAACCGTGAAGAAACTTTGAGTACATTAAAAAAAGGTGCGAAGAACAATTTATTGTTTCAAATTTCTTTTGGTTGAAAGTTAAAATATTTCGTCCTTCATTCAAGAATTTTGTTCGGGCTAATATCAATGATAGGTTCTTGCTTTTAACACTGAGTTTACATCTTCACTTTAGGTAGATTTAAACTGCAAAGGAGGAAATAGCATTCTTTGCTGAAAGGGAAATGACGCCTGAATCTACCCTGGGTACACTCTTCTTTTAAAAGAATACCCTATACTTTGTCCAGCCTCGATATTCTTAAGAAATTTTCATTTTGAGGCTGAATATATTCTAAGAGTATTCTTATTTTTCAAAGCTTCCAAAGGAAATAGCCGCCCCGAATAGAAACCAAGCTTTTGAAAAATGAGATACAGTATGTCTGTTATGCAATTCTCTAGAAGTATGAACATCGAAAAACAGGCAACTGCAGAAAAATGAGACACAAATATGCGAGCTGAGGCTCAGCAATATTCTTATAATTCTTATTATAAGAATATTGCTCATTCTTATTATTCTTCTTATTCTTACAATTCGATGATTCTGAGCCTAAATATTCTTATAAACATTATTCTTATAAAAAGAAAAGTGTGTACTGAGCCAATAAATTAAAAAATGAAACAATATTGAAAAAAATAATAGAACAGGATAAAGAAAGTTTTCCTTTTTCTTTTTTCATTTTAAATGCAATTTCAAGTTTTGCCCCGATCCCACGATCGTTTATGTACTAAAAATAGAATCTTGACCATTTAAAAGTAAGGGGCGAATTACTCTGTCAAAATCTCGTACAGCTTTGTCAAAGTGCTGGTCAAAATCCTTTTTCCAACATAAATCCATAAAAAATCCCTTAAAATCCTATTTCTTAATATCTCGTACGCCTTTTCGTAAGAATAATACACCCCTCGGTAGTAGTACATTTATGAACTAGCATCCCAAGGAAATTTCCGAGTGAATTTCTTTCTTTGGCTAGAATGCCTCTCTTCATCCCATATCTACCGAATAAAAATTTGAAACTTCAGAGGGAATGTAAGCAAAAAAGTAGCTCAAGACACTTTGCGGTCAAAGTCTTGCCAATCAGATATCAGAATTTATGTTGACGTAAGTTACCCAGATATGGCGCGGCACGTGTAACGGCCTGTTGTTTTGGTAATGTTATTTTTGTCAAAGGCTTGTATATGCATAGAGTTCCTTTAAAATTAGAAAAGAGTTATGCAAAGTGTAGGTTGTCATACTAAATTTTGTCAAAGATTTAATGTCTACAAATCATATTTTCGGACGTACAAACAGAAACGCAATACTGGTGCTCTTGATACGGGAAAGGCAGTCCCACAGGCAAGTTTTTTCGCTCATTTTTTCGAGGAAGGCCATCAGGGTGACTTCTCCGTCGTTATTCGTATCATTGACGGAGCACAGGATGTGTACTCGCTTCGTAGGAAAGAGCTTTTTTGGCAATACAAATTGGGTTTGTTTGCACCAAATGGCCTAAACGAGAGGGCGGCTGATGTTGAGCTGGATATGTTTGCTTGTGGTACTGCCTAGTTCTCATACCATTGCATTGAAAACATTGGGCAACACAATGGCAGGGATGTCGGCTTGTTGACTTCGTGTATGTATGTATAATTACACGTAGTGGTGGGGTGGAATTCCCTATCGAGCAATCCTGGATTTAGCATTTTAAGCAAATCTTTGGGGGGTCAATGCAATGGCCAATATCCCTTGCCTATTGTCTCGGGTTGCAAAAAGTTGTTGTCGCGAAGAGCTTTCAGTCCCTTGTCTATATGATTTAGTGATCGCTTCTTTCTATTCATACCCAAAAAGAGGGAGGAAAACATCTTCGGGTAAGGTCATTGGGGAGTTTTGTAGAAAGAAACTCATGCCTTGCTTTTTTGCGGCTTTGTCAATATGTAATATAAAAACATTCTTTTAAGTTGATCTTGTTGATAGTATTTTAAAATAATAATATTTTCTTTTATTTGTCTAGGGTATAGAAACTATTTTTATGTAAATTTTAGTATAAATACTTGGCTGTCTAGGATTGTAAATACACTGAAGAAGATTTTATATCGAAACGTCTGCTCTGAAACAGTTGTGTTTTATATCATTTTATTTCTGTTTTACTTTGAATATGGTTTAGTTTATATTATTATTATCATTATTATAGCTACTTATCATCATTATTATTATTATAGCTACTTAAAGCTAAGTTAAGCCCACTATGCATGCCGCATCCAGGCATGGGACCCCTAGTTTAACGTCCCTTCCGAAGGACGACGAGGTGAGTTGCGAGGTCAAGCCTCCGAGGTCACCCATCCGGTGTTTGATCTCAGTCAACCGTGCTTAACTTCAGTCAGTCACCTGACAGAAACTGTACACGCCGCTCGGCCATTCACCCCACAATATCTTGCTTAAAACTAAGAAAGTATAGGCCTCACAATGGTCTTATATGACTGATGATGAATGTCCCTCTCTGTCCACTGCTATGATCCTATGTATTCTTCTAGGTTGTCCAGAGCAGAAATAGGGGGGAGGGGGGCTTGAATCAGATTCCCTGCAAAACTGATCTTTAAATTACTCTATTTTTTCTTCACAGGCATGGCAATTGGCTACGAATAAGTTGAACTTTCTCAACTCATTTAAGATGAAGCTGTCAATTATTTTTGGAGTTTTTCATATGATGTTTGGAGTGTTTCTCAGTCTCTACAATCACAAGTATGTCAAAGCTAATTCGTCAACAGGGGATAAATAATCATCCAAAGATCTCAACTTTCCAAACTTTGTTGATACATTTTTTTTCTTAATCGTTTTTGTGCCAATTGTCTGGCATAAAGGCCAAAGAGCCTGAAAAAGTTTTTCTCGATTTTTGCATTGTATCTCTACAATCACAAGTCAGTCATTGATAGATGATGTGCATATTGACATCATGATTACTTTTAATTCAAATGGAGTGGAAAATCGAATCCGTAATTGCGGATGCGAACTATGAAGGTTCAGGTACGCCTGCTTTTGGCACCAGGATCACATACTCAAGAGTGTAAACTTTGGCTAAACATTAGCTGATGTGAAAGCCGAGGTCTCATAGTGCCTAATTTGCTTTATCTTTTACATGTTTGTTTCCTGATAGAAGCGCGACTGACAAAGTAGAATCTAGCATATGACCTAAGGATTTTCCTGGCCCCCTTAAGTTCCCACAAAAGTGGTTAGACTTGGAAGCACACACGATGGCCTGGGGATAAAACAAATATCGCCTCAGCAAATTTTAACTCTGATTCTTCAACGTTCAGCCCCGAAAAACACATCTAAGGCCGCTGCTTGCATAAGTACATTGTCTCAAAGTGGAATGCTCGCGTTCCATGGAATTTGAAGAAAGCATGCACGAATTTTTCGCTCTTGTACCAAGGCAGAAACTGAGAACTGTCCCTGCTGCGCTACTAGTTGAATTTGCACATCTTTTTGCTGATACGAACAGGCTAAGTTGTGAGCCTCAACAAATCCCCCAAAAAGATTCCCAGATCGCATCGCATGCGCACTAACGATTTATTTCAATCCTGTAATATGTAAATTATATTGACCGTTGAGCACAAGAGAATAAACAATATCAACGATGCGCATGACATCTTGAGCCGCAACATTGATTTGCTCACAACGCCTTGCAAACCTTGCAAACTATGTTAAATATCGCTTGAATGTGATAGGTAACTCTTTGTTTTCAGATTGTAAGCCTTTGTAAGCCATTCTTGTTCTCTAAGCACAGAGAAACTAGAGTTAAATTCGCTTTTTCTGGCAGCATTTCGCCCATTGCAACTGCATTTCAACATTTGCAGTGAGAAGGGGATTCCCCTTTGCAGCTTATCCGGTGTTTTGAATCACTCATCTCCGTTGATTACTCCCTTAATCGTGAAGGTTTTCTCGGATCACTTTGTTGGGGTCACCCAGTAGACGGTTTTTGTTGCAGAATCTGATGGATTATGAAGAGGGTTATCTAAGAGTTATAAACCACCATGTGGATAGAATACCATGTGCTTGAAACTAAGAAAGTATAGGCCTCACAATGGACCTATAGGACTGCTGACGAATGTTCCTCTCTGTCAACTGCTATGATCCTATGTATTCTTCCAGTTATTAATCGTTTTATAGCCAATATAACCTCTTAAAGACCTGGAAGGTATCTATGATCAGCCAACCTATACCTGTTCCAAAAGCTGATGCCTCTAGTGAGCGGTTTTACTTCATACTTTACTGGTGCATCTTGCTATCATCCTTCCTTTTTGCTCTCATCTTGCATATGATGGGTAGCAAGATAAAATAACATATTGACAAGAAATAAAGCATTGTCCCGTAGCTTTGTGTGATTGTCTTCTGTTACTTAAGAATAATAAGATATTTATTGATTCTTCTTTATTGTAGACATTTCAACAAACCATTAAACATCTTCTGTGAGTTCATACCTCAGGTAAGAAGTTGTATAGAGTGTTTAGTGTCTTTCCTTTTAAACCTTGTTTTCTGCAAAGTGGTCATGATTAAATGCAATTTTTGTTTATCCCGAGACTCTGTGCACACGAGATTGGTACGGATACGTCTTGCGAGCATAGGAATCAAATGTTTCCTCCAATTTTTGCTCGTGGCCCGTGGCTGAAAACCTCCAAAGTCTCATTTTCACGGACCAGACGGCGAATATGCAAAGAGGGCAAAAGAAAACTGTGAAGATTTTTCCCAATTTTACCTACCTTCGTAAAATGCAGCCAGGGCAAAAAACTGCTTGAAATTTCCCGAATTTTTTCAAGAAATCTACTTTCCAGATGTTTGGGTATAAAAGGTTGGATGCCGGTTAAAATTTCTCCAGGTTTCGAGGAGTTATTGCCTCTCCAATTCACACACAAACCGATGAGGCGCTGAACCTTGAAAATGTCAATTCTGGCTTAGAGACAATAGCAATAACAACGGTGATTGTTGTAAGAACGACCCAAAACACCAAAAATCTGCGTTTTCAATTGTTCTTGCTGTTGTCCTTCCGCCACAGTTTCTTTTGTTCAAGATTCAATGCCCCTACGGTTTCTGTGTGAATTGAAAAATATTTGGCAATGCTCTTGGGAAGTTTCTGTATTATACTACTTTTTGCATTCATGGTACTAGTTTTCATGGTGCTAAATAGATTATAAGATTCAAAAGAGGTTTTATCACCTGACTTGAAGTGGTGCTAACAAGCTTTGTCAAGCCTCGGCCAATTTTGTCTCTTGGAGAGGCCATAACTCCTCCAGGTATTGAGATATTTTAACGGGCATCTAAATTGTGTAACCAAACATCTGTACAGTAGATTTCTTAAAAAAATTTAGGGAAATTTCCAGCAGTTTTTTGTCGGCCAGGTCCAGGTACAATGTTGGCAACAAACTCAGCAGTAAAATACCGCACAAGAAACATCCTCTTTTAGAGAATGAATATTCAGTTAACGAAGAGAAATCCCAGTTTCATTTCCAGTCGATAGGTATTCGGCAGGTTGAAAAGGCTCTAGGCCAATTCAAAAATTCTATGGGCTTTGGTACTGATGGTATTGCTAACTTCTTTCTGAAAGCTGGTCTCCCGGTCATAGCTGAGTCCCTTTGTCACATTTTCAATCTATCTCTAGCAACTGGGAGCTTTCCCGATTCATGGAAGGTTGCGAGAGTTGCCCTTATATTTAAAAGTGGCCAAGGTCGAGGGGCATTTCACTCCAAAGAATCTCGTACACCTTTGACAAAAATCCTTTTTTTGTCAAGAAAAATCCATCTAAAATCCATAAAAATCCTTTTGTTCTGAAAAAATCTCGTACGCTTCTTCGAATGAGTGAAATGCCCCTCGGCCAAGGTGATCATCGCTCTAACTACAGACCAATATTGGTTCTCCCTTTCTTGTATAGAGTATTCGAAAAGCTATAACCAGGTTTACGAGTACTTGGATAAAAACAAGATCCTTTTCTCACACCAGTCTGGCTTCAGGTCTTTGCACTCTGTGGTTGCTTGTTTGTTAAATAGCACTGACGATTGGTATGTAAATATGGATAACAGAAATACACTGCGATGGTATTTATCGACCTAAAAAAGCTTTTGATGCCGTTGATCATCACATTTTACTTGCGAAACTAAAAAATGTGGCATAGATGGTCATGAGCATTCTTGGTTTAAGTCCTATCTGCAAAACCGACGTCAATTTTGCAAAGTTAATGGCACATCTTCAAGTTTACAGAAGGTTGACTGCGAAGTGCCACAGGGTTCGTGTCTTGCTCCACTCCTATTTCTAATTTATATTAACTATCTCCCAATGTCTCTCCGTAAATGCAATGTGACAATGTATGCTGATGACACAAGTATTTCATATTCTGCGAAAAATATCAACGATTAGAATGATACACTTAATAGTGATTTCGATCGGCTAAAGGAATGGTTACAGGGGAACAAACGGTCACTAAATGTCATAATGACAGAGGCGATGTTGTAGGTTCTTGACCAACCTAAAAAAGATTGCTGGTAATAAAGTAGAGACCCCATCATTTGTTATTGATGGCGCTGAAATTGACATCGTTAAAAATGTAAAATATTTAGGAGTCCAACTTGATGATAGCCTCGCTTGGGATGAGAACACGAAATTATTATGTAGCAAACTATCTCGTGCTCTAGGATTTTTGAAATGTGCCAGAAAATTCATACCTAAAGATACCTTAATCAAAATGTATCATTGCATCGTAGAGCCACATTTCCGTCACTGCTGTTCTGTTTGGGGAGGCTGCAGTGAAACCAGATTGCAAACTATACAAAAGTTGCAAAATCGAGCTGCAAGAATTGTCACCAATAGCAGCTATGATATATCGGCCTCAAATTTGATCAAGGAACTGAATTGGCCAACAGTTAAGGAAATGATAAAATGCGAGACAGCTACTGTTACATACAAAGCATTGTCAGGCCTTGCACCCGGCCATCTTTCAAATCCTTTTAAGAAAAATTCTGCGCGTGATATCAATATGAATTTGCGCAATGCCACTGTCAATGTCCTTGTTCCAAGGATGAAAAATTCCAATGGGCAGAAAACTATATCTTTCCGGGGTGCAAAGACTTGGAATGAATTGCCTTTGGATGTGAAACGCGCACCCTCTCTTGGCATTTTCAAAAGTAGGCTGAAGATTAATTTGCTTCTCTCAGGGTAACTATTATTTTTCATTTATATTTTAGATTATAAATATAGGTAACTTTTAGTAATTTTTAGTAATATTGTAAAGTTTCGCACGGCCCCCCGTAAAGCAATCCTCTCGATTGACGGGGCTACCGTATAAAAATAATGAAAAATGAATTGAAAAAATTTACGCGGAACCTGCGGAACTCGTGGAACTTTTTTCCGCCAAATCGAGCTCGGCGTTTTGTCCTCGCGGTATAGGGCCAAAAGCCAAAACGCGGAACTTGCGGAGTTCTATCTAAAAGGCATATTCTTCCTCCCTTTACTTGCAAAGAAGTTTACCTGCATTTCATCTGTTTCATTGGACTTTATTTCCCATTTCCTGACCCCAATCCCTCTCAACGAGGATTGTCGACTGTATTTGATTATGCCCAATAAAAGCAAGGCCTACGAAATATCGTTTCACTCAGCTGAACAGCAAAATGACACTGCTAGTTGTTTTCCATTCCAGTTGTATGCAAGGGAAAGAAACTTTGGTTTCATCGTCCAAAACTAACGTAAAAAGATTTTATTATGTTGACAGACAAGTTCCGCGAAATCAAGTTCTGCGTTTATAGATAATGCTTTCAATTTCTTCAAACATAAAAACCTCGCGTTTAGGAGCACGCTACGTCTTCTAATGACAGCTCAATCAAATGTCACCAAGGAGGACATAATAGGCCATTTCGATAGAATTCCGCAAGTTTGGTTTTTGGCCCTATACCGCGAGGACAAAACGCGGAACTCGATTTCGCGGAACTTGTCTGTCAACATAAGAGGAAACCAAAGTTTCTTTCCCTTGTATACAACTGGGATGGAAAGCAACTAGCAATGTAATTTTGCTGTTCAGCTGAGTGAAACAACATTTCGCAGTCCCGTCGGAAGCGGGGGGGGGCTGGGGAGAGGGGGCTTCAGCCTCCCCAATAATTTTCTGCAGTTCGTTCACTTTTGTACGTGAAAAAGGCTGTGAAAGCCAAACCCATGAAAGTGAAGATTCAAACTTATCGTTATTCGAGGAAGTTACCAGAATTTATCAAGCCATCACTGTTGATATTATGCAATTCAAAAATAATCCATGCCTTTCATAATTTAGCGGAAAGATCCCCATCAATCATGATCCTGTACGTCTTTAAAACGCAAATTCTCCAAAAATAGGGCATCTTCCAACGTTCTAAAGGGCCTGTTCATGAACAATTTTTCCGGGGGCCATTCATTCATTCATTCATTCATTCATTTTTATTTATTTAGGCACGGTAGCCCCGTCAATCCATATGAACTGCTTTTCAGGGGGCCGTGGCAAAACATTACTAATTCAAAAGATCACTATATAATAGTTAACAAAAAAAATAAAAGAATTCTCGTTAAGGCAAGCTTTTGATTCTTCTCTTAAAAGTGGCAAGGGAGGGTGCCTGTTTAGCATCAGGTTCAAGTTGATTCCAAAGCTTAGGGATTTGTACATTGTGGTAGCTGTTTCGCTTCTGATAATGTCATTTACAGTAGGCCAATTTAAACTGCGAATTAATGCCATAGCAGGCGTATCAAATCGACTTTTAGTTACAATCCTAGCTGCTCGATTGTGCAGCTTCTGCAGGGTTTGCAGTTTAGTCACCCCACAGCACCCCCACACCGAACAACAGAACCGAAAATGAGGCTCGACGATACCCCTATACATTGCACTCAACGTGTTTTGAGGTAAAAATTTCCTGGAATATTTCAAAAATCCAATTGCACGAGAAACCTTAGTACGGAGATTGTAAACGTGTTCTTCCCAATCCAAATTTCTATCGATTATCACACCCAGATACGTTGTTCGGTCTACATTTTCAACCTGAGAGTCACCAATAAAAAATAGTGGATGATCAACAGCCTTGTCGGTAATTTTCTTAATTTTGGGCTGAGAACCTACAATCAAAGCTTGAGTTTTTAAAACATTCAAAGAAAGTTTATTACCCTGCAACCATCGCTTCAAATCATTCAGTTCACTATTCAGAGTTTGGTTTATATCTACTAAGCTCGAAGAAGAGTAAGAAATACTGGTATCGTCTGCGTACATGGTCACTTTACCTTTCTTCAGAGAAAACGGAAGATCATTGATATAAATCAGAAACAAAAGAGGGCCAAGACAAGAACCCTGCGGCACACCACAGCGAATATCTTCTGTTTTGGAACCTACCCCATTTACTTTGCAGAATTGCTTTCTATTGGTTAGATAAGACGTAAACCAAGTAAGTTCAAGATTATCAATACCATACTTCCTCAATTTAGCAAGTAAAATGTCATGATCTACGGTGTCAAATGCTTTTTTGAGATCAATGAAAATATTTGCAGTGTATCTGCCAGCCCCCGGACCCCCATTTGTACTCGCTACGCTCGCATCGAGTGTCAGCCCCCCCCCCCCCCGCAATATGAATTTCGTTCCGACGGGCCTGTTTCGTAGGCCTTGCTTTTATTGGGCCTAATCCAATACTGTTGACAATCCTCTTCGAGGGGATTGGGTTCTGGAATTGGGAAATAAAGTCCAATGAAACAGATAAAATGCAGGTAAACTTCTTTGCAGGCAAAGGGAGGAAGAATATGCCTTTTAGATAGAATTATGCGAGTTCCGCATTTTGGTTTTTGGCCCTATACTGCGAGGACAAAACACGGAACTCGACTTCGCGGAAAAAAAGTTCCGCGAGTTCTGCGGGTTTTGCGAGTTCCGCGGGTTCCGTGAGTTCCAAGTTATGGACCTGGCCGCTTTTTGTCCTGGTTGCGCTTTATGAGGCAAGGTAAAATTTAGAACAATCTTCACAGGTTTCTTTTGTCCTCTTTGCTTTGTCACCTTCTGATTGGTCCCCTGTAAATCAATTATCAATTATTAGCATGGCCCCCTGTAAATCAATTATTATTATTGGGGGGCTACCATGGGTAAAAAAGATAAAATAAATGAAATGAAATGAAAATGAAATGGTCCGTGAAAATGTGGGTTTGGAGGTTTTCGACCATGGGCCATGGGCCAAGAGCGAAAATTGGCGGAAACCTTTGATTCATATGATGGTTTTGCATGCATGCGGGAACAAGTAAATCTCATCCATTTAAATAGGCTATCCATTCTAGTTTGACATCGCTAAAAAGCGTCCCATTTGGACCCGATCCATTTGGCCCTCCTGGGCTCATGAAGTTCGGGATCCAAATGGGAACGGATGGAAATTTGTTATTGCGTCTGGTTGCGCCAAATCGAAGCAAGATTACCGCATATGTCGCAACGAAGTTGATCTGATTAGATCCGATCCCATGTGAACACAAAACTTTCCAGGTTCGGTTCTCGTGTGCACGTGGTAAAAACATCCGATGTGGTCCTGAAAACAATGGAGCCAAATGGATCAGCTCTACCAATGACGGCATTGCAGAATCGATGAATAACTTCTTCTGTACCATTGGAGAGACAGTTAGTGACAAAATTCCCGAAGCAAAAAACCCTCTCCTCGAGAATGATTACGAGGTCAATCCACAAAAAACAAAGTTTAATTTTCACGTTATTGATATTCTCCAGTTACGTAAAGTTTTGGCAAATTCAAACCTCAAAGGGATGTGGTACTGATGGCATTGCTAGTTGTTTTCTAAAAATTGCACTTCCAGTTATTTTAGAATCTCTTTGTGATATGTTCAATCTTTCAATTGCTATTGGTCCAGAGTAGCCCCAATTCTGAAAAGTGGTCAACCTGATGACCGATCTAACTACCGACCTATATCAGTCTTACCTGTTTTAGCCAGGGTCTTTGAAAAGCTTATTTATAACCAACTGTACGATTATTTGGACAAAAACAAACATCTATTTTCAAACCAATCTGGCTTCAGGACTCTTCATTCTGTTGTCACTTGCCATCTTAATAACACAGATGACTGGTATGTGAACATGGACAATGGCAGATCCACTGCAAATATTTTCACTGATTTCAAAAAAGCATTTGACACCGTAGATCATGACATGTTACTTGCTAAATTGAGGAAGTATGGTATTGAAAATCTTGAACTTACTTGGTTTACGTTCTATCTAACCAATAGAAAGAAATTCTGCAAAGCAAATGGGGTATGTTCCAAAACCGAAGATATTCGCTGTGGTGTGCCGCAGGGTTGTTGTCTTGGCCCTCTTTTGTTTCTGATTTATATCAATGATCTTCCGTTTTCTCCGAAGAAAGGTAAAGTGACCATGTGCGCTGACGATACCAGTATTTCTTACTCTTCTTCGAGCTTAGTAGATATAAACCAAACTCTGAATAGTGAACTGAATGATTTGAAGCGATGGTTGCAGGGTAATTAACTTTCTTATTCTTTGAATGTTCTAAAAACTCAGCCCAATCATCCACTATTTTTTATTGGTGATTCTCAGGTTGAAAATATAGACTGAACAAAGTATCTTGGTCTGATAATCGATAGGAATTTGGATTGGGAAGAACACGTTAACAATCTCCGTTGTAAAATTTTCTCGTGCAATTGGATTTTTGAAATATTCCTGGAAATTTTTACCGCAAAACACGTTGAGTGAAATGTATAGGGGTATCGTCGAGCCCCATTTTCGGTTTCATTTTTATTTCATTTTCATTATTCATTTTAAAATTGTTTACCCAGGGTACAAATTCAGTATAAATACTGTTTTGCAATTGGCCCTGCAAAAAATTACTTACAAAATTAAAAAATTATATACTACAAAATTTACAATAAGAAGAGCGGAATACGTCAAAATTAAAGATATATAAATTTACAGCGATACACCTCCATATATAAAAGGTTTATTTTTCATTGATTTTGACTTGAAGGCATTGATTGAGGGAGCCATCTTTGTATCGAAATCAAGACTGTTCCAGAGACTGGCCCCACGATAAGCAAAGGATTTTTGGCCATTGCCAGTTCTCAACATGGGTATCTCTCTTGGTTGTACCTCGGACAATCTCACGAAGAGATCGCTAAGATATTGAGGTGCAAGAGAGTTACGAGATTTGCAAACCATAGAACCTGTTTCTTTATTTATCTGCTTTTGTACAGATGGCCAACCAAGTCTCTGGAGCAAAGGAGCTGCAGATGTATCGAAAGGGCTATTTGTTACTATTCTGGCTGCTTTATTCTGTAATTTTTGAAGCACGTCTAGCTTTGAAGCACCACAAGAGCCCCAGACAGAACAACAGTAGCGGAAATGTGGCTCCGTGATGCTTCTATATAAATTTATCAAAGTGTCAGTTTGAACAAAATTTTTTGCATACTTCAATAGGCCAATAGCTCTGGAGATCTTCTTTTGAACCGCGCTTATATGACTTTCCCAGGTAAGGCAATTATCAATCATGACTCCGAGGTATTTTGTTTCGTTTACCAGGTTGATTTCCTCGCCCCCTACTTTGAAAGAAGGAAGTGTGCTAAGATTGTTTTTTAGTTTTTTAATTTTTGACTTTGAACCATTTATCATAGCCTGGTTTTTAACAACATTAAGGGGAAGCTTATTGCCTTGTAGCCGCCTTTCAATGTACGACAGCTACTCGTTGATTACTAGGTCCAGTTCCTCACTTTTATCAGAAGAATACGAAATTGCTGTGTCGTCGGCATACATGGTTGCCTTTGCTTTCTTTAGAGCAAATGGCAAGTCATTTATACATAGTAGAAAAAGAAGAGGCCCTAGGCACGATCCCTGTAGCACTCCAATATCAATATTTTCAATGCTAGAAGTTGTGCCATTGACTCTGCAGTACTGCTTCCGATTATCAAGATAAGAACTGAACCATTTGTGCGCAAGTCCAGTAATTCCATAAAATTGCATTTTATCTAAGAGTATTTGATGGTCAACCGTGTCGAATGCGTTCTTGAGATCTATAAAGATCATCGCAGTATACTTCCCACGGTCTATGTCAATGTACCAATCACTAGTTCCTTTTAGCAGACATGTCACAACCGAATGCAGAGAACGAAATCCTGACTGGTGAGACGCTAGATACTTGTGCTTATCTAGGTACTGGTATAACTGATCATATATAACCTTTTCGAAGAGTCTTGAAACGACCGGTAGAACAGGAATAGGCCTGTAATTTGAACGGTCATCAGGCTTGCCTCCTTTGAAAATAGGGGCCACACGGGCTATTTTCCAACTTTCTGGAAAAGACCCCGAAAATATGGAAAAGTTAAAAATATCACAGATGGAATTACAAATCACGGGGAATGCAATTTTAAGGAAGATACTCGCAATGCCATCTGATCCAAACCCAAGTGATTTTTTCATTTTACGCAGAGCTCTATTAATAGTAGTTATATCTACAGGATGAAATTTAAATTCAGTCGGTTGCTCAGTGGATTCATTTATTTTGTACTCTCGAGACAAAAGTGGGTTGGGTTGCTGTGGTATCTTAACACTAAGATTACTTCCCACACTACAGAAAAACTCGTTCATAGACCTGGCGATACCTGAATTCTCACTAATTGCCTCTCCATCAACATTAAGAGATCCAACGTTGGTTGTCTTCGATCGTTTATTTAGTAAGAGATTGAGCGTTTTCCAAGTTTCTTTAAGATTTCCTTTTTCAAGGGCGATCTTTTTGGAGAAGTATTCCCGTTTCAAACTTTTGTTTAGATTATTGACTCGGTTACCAACGTGTCGGTATGAGGCCATTAAAATTGAAGAATTATTCTTGATGGCCAGGCTCTTAAGTTTATCCCTTGTACAAGCAAGGGCTTTAAATTCCTTAGTCAACCATGGGGAGTACTTATCAGAAACTTTAAATTCTGTTGGTGGGGCGTGTTTTTCAATAACTAAAGAGAGTAGATATGACCACTTGTTGACTGCTTCGTTAATATCTTTACTTGAACTGACGATATTGTCCCAGTCAATCTAACCTAGATCCGAAAAAAATTGTCACTGTTGAAAATTTTTCAACTTTCTAGTGGATATAGTTTTACGTTGTCGTTTTGTGGAGCCCATAAATTTCTTAGTTACATAAACAAGATAGTGATCGCTTAAAGTAATATTAAAGACGCCAGATGCAACCACGTTTTCAGGCTTGTTTGTGGCTATGTAGTCAATAAGCGTTGATGTAGTTAACGTCACTCTTGTAGGCTCGCCTATCATTTGCGTTAGGCCAAACAAGTCATAGATCTCAACTAAGTGTGCAGTATTATTGAGTGAGCTACTGTACTCATCAGCTACCTTTAACGAGAAGTCACAGTTGGTATCACCCAGGATAATCATTTCTTTGTTTTCTCTATCGAAAAATTCCAAATTTCCTTCCAGTTTTTTGAAGGACTCAACAGGGGCAGATGGAGGTCGGTACCAGGCTAATATTAGAAAACGCCAGGCTCTTACAGGTTCAATTCTATGCAAACCAATTCGAGAGACTTTTCAGGTATGTCCGTTCGTCTATTGTGTTTTAAAGAATTGCGCACATACACAGCAACTCCACCCCCATTCCTGTTTCTGTCCTCCCTGTGTAGAGTGTAACCCTCCATCTCGAGCAAGTTATCGGTGATTTCACTATCAAGCTTAGTTTCATTCACTGCCAGGATGTGGATTCCTTTTTCATGAACTAAGCATTTCATTTCATCTGGATGTAATTGTAAACTATTAACATTTAAAGAAGCAATCACCATTCCCTTGCGGTGACCAAGACGTTGCACTCCAACAGGGATTATACTAGTGTCAGTAGGACTTTTATGAGCAATATCATTTGGCCAAGAGCCCCGTGGGTCATCTTCTTGTTTTTGTCAATACTTGAAAGATCTTAGTTTCTCTATAATGGTCCATGCTAGCTGCTTATTGCCGTTAAAATTAAGATGAAGTCCATCTTTACCTAGATGTTCTTGAATGATATTTTGTTGCCGGAGAATGTCAACATTCATTTTCTTTAAACTTTGGTTAAATGTTTGAAGAAACCTCGGTTCTGTTGTTCGGTGTGGGGGTGCTGTGGGATGACTAAACTGCAAACCTTGCTGAAGTTGCAAAATCGACCAGCTAAAATTGTAACTAAAAGTAACCTAAAAATTGAATTTCTTTCAACCCAAATCTAGACTTATCCTTGTTAAGCTCTAGACGTATCATCTGCAACTGCAGAAACACCATTTAGGCCCTCTAATGCTTGACATAATCTCTTCTGGAAAATCTCACTGCTAACTGATAGGCCAAATGGCAATCTTGTAGCTCTATAACGCCCAAAAGGGGTCTGGAAAGTTGTCAGTATACTAGACTCATTGTCCAATTGACAATGCCAATACCCACTTGTAAGATCAACTTTAGAGAACACTGTAGCATTTGCTAGCTCTGGAAGAACATCATCGATAACAGGTAGTGTGTACCTCTCACGCTTTAGGGCTTGATTTAACGGCCTTGGGTCAATGCAAGACGAATCTTACCATTTTTTTCTCTTGTATTGCTATTTGACTAACCCAATCCGTTGGTTCGTCAACAGGGATTAAAACTCCAAGCTTAACTAACCTGTCTAACTCAGGTTGAACCTTGCCTTGCAATGCAGTTGGAATCCGACGTGCTGGAGATACAACTGGTTTCACTGTTGGATCTACTGTGAGATGTACTGTGCCTGGGAGTGTCCCTAGATCACCCTCAAACACATCCTTATACTGACTGACAATATTTGAAACTGTTGTCAACTTGTGTACAGACTTCATATTGTGATAATTCACAACCATGAGATTCATCTGCTCTGATGCTCTCTTTCCTAACAATGGCATGAGATCTGCTTCAACAACTATGAATTCAACAGGGTATTCCTTCTGATTCACAGGATTCCTCAGCTTTGCTCTATATTTTCCAAGTGCTGTAATGACAGAATGATTCCACATTTTCAGCTTGACTGTGGTTGGTAAAATTTCACCATCCACATACTTCACAGGTATAACATTTGTACTAGCTCCTGAATCGATTTGAAATTTCACAGGCTTTCCATCAATTAGCATTTCTGCATTAACCTCAGTGCTATCTGATACAGCAGCAATTATTTCAAACTTTTCTTGCTCTACTGATACTCCTAAAACATATTCAGTGTCTGATTCTAACGTGTCAGTATACTCTGTTTGTAATCCACGGATATTTTTATTCTTGCCTTTACATCTTCGTGATGCCTTAAAATGATTTCTTTGTCCACAAACTTTGCACAATTTACCCCATGCTGGGCATAACTCTTTTCTCCTTACATGAGATCCGCAACAAAATATGCATTCCTTTAACATGTACTCTGATGTATAATCACCCTTCTCTTTAACTCCAGGCAATTTTGTGCTTGCCTTGATCTTGCTGATACTCTCAGGTTGTTCAATTTTCTGCAACTGCACTCCTACAAATATCAATACAATCTTTCAGTGATAAATTTCTCCTCTGCAATAACAATTTCCTGACATTATTTTCTGATATACCAAGAATCATTCTGTCCCGTATCAAGGACTCCCCTAAACAGTCACAAAACCCACAAGTACTTGCCAGGGTTCGCAGAACTGAGACATAATCTTCGATGGACTCTCCAATTTGCTGTGTACGTTTGTTAAAAACATATATCTCGTACGTTACGTTAATTTCTCCAATTCTGTAGCCATCAAATTTTCTCATTACAAGTTGCACATCTTCCGGATCCTCTGTACTCAAAAACTGCAATGCGTTGTAAATGCGTAGGCCTACAGGACCGACGCTGTTCAAAAATGACGAAATCTGAAATTCCTTGTTTTGCTCACGTATTCTGCACAAAATACTGTAATGTTTGTACATTTGCTTGAAAAATTTCCACTCCTCAACGGGCTTTTCCTTCAACTTTAGCTGCGGTGGTGGGCTGCAGTGGACAGAAACACTCGCCCCCACGACGTTCGACATGGGCCTAATTCTGCTGCACGTCCATATTCTCCCTCTGCTGGGTTAAGCATTACTGATTCACCGCTTCATTTACATCCATAAGACATCAGCCTGTCACCATGTATCAAGTGGTCTAAACAGTAGTAAACTCAAGATTCGAGTAGATTAAACTGATCAAATTCAGCTCATCATCAAAGCTCAAACCAACAACCCCGGGCAGGGCAAAGTCCAGCCTAACCTAACTACAAAATACGAGGCTAATTAAAGATGGTATCATAACAGACAGCATGGGTCACTCTGCAAAATATGGCTCATATACCACAATGAACATAGAATCAAATAGAATCTTGAATGTAAAAATTGTGCAAAGCAATCAGGTGAAATCATCCAACCACATGGAACTGAAAGGCCTCCAGGATACGCTACAATTATTTGATCAATTCAGAATCAGCATAAAAAGTCTAGTGACTGATCGACATAAACAAATTGCTAAGTGACTTAGAGATCATCGACCTGGTATCAAACATTATTTTGACTGTTGGCATATTGCAAAAAGTATTTAAGAAAAGGATTCAATCATTGTCTAAAAAGAAGGCTTGTGAGTTGATATGAAATTGGATGAAATCAATCATCGCTGTTGGATAGTTGGACAGTTGGACAGTTATGTCAACAAACATTGACAACAAAAATCTGATTGAAACTAAATGGAAATCTATGCTAAGGCATACACAGGATCTTCATAATGGTCATGGAGAATTGTTCCCAGCCTGTTCTCATCCTCCATTGACAGATCAGGATAAAAGAGAAATCAAATGGTTCACGCCTGATAGTGAGTTGGCTGATGGTTTCCAGAAAATAGTGGAAAACAAGTCACTACTTAAAGATATTCAAAATGCTTCACCGTATGGTCAGACCTCAGGAGTTGAAGGTTATCACAGTGTTGTGAACCATTTTGCACCCAAAATGTTCCATTTCTCATTTGATGGCATGACAAGTAGACAATCGTTAGCAGCCATGCACTATAATGAGAACAGTGGACGAAGTCAATAACAGAATAAACAAGGAGCATTGCAATATGCTATTGCTTTTCCAAGGTACAAAAAGGGTGGATATATTGTAAGGAGGATTTTGTCAAATTGTACATACAACTATGTTGAAGCTTTATTTGAAGGTCTAATTGAAAATCTTCAGCAACGAGATGTTAATGAAAGTGTGGAAAGGAGCAATCCACCACCTCTTTGTTCTAGTTACACTCATCCTGATGAGACAACAGCAGTGAAAGAGAACACAACTCGATTCAATACATGACATTCTAATGAGCAAGAAACTGAATTGAAAAGGAACGGATGGCAATCATAGACAATACTTTGTTGACCACAACAGTTTCAGATAAATGAAAACAAGAATCTAACCTAATCATAACTAACGATCATGAAAATATAATTATAATTAAAGTAAACAGACAGATTTAGATAACAGTTCTTTACGCCCACCTCTGATCAAGTGATTGTTCCCTTGGAGGAAACTTTCTTTCATACAAGAAGTTAAGAATTTTGTACCAAGAAAAGGTTGTTGAGGTTAACAATATTAACAGGTAAAGAGATAATTTCTCAAATGTTTGGTCACTGGACGAGGTGGGTAGAAACAACGTTAACTGTGTTTGTCTGTTATTTGGCTGTTTACGGGAACCTATTTCTGTTCAACATAAGTACACACATATTTTGTCATAAGAAACTGAGAGTTTGGCCAGGTGCATACTAAAATTTTCCCTTAATTGTTCACATTTTAGTATGTGAAGTTTCCTAGGATTTCCTAGCAGTTTCATAACAATCTTAATGTTTTGCAGTTCTAGTTGTGAATATGTCCACAGGGAAGTTTTACGAAGATGTGCTAAGGTGTAACCTCAGAATAAATGATATGTGAAAAAAAGTGAAAATACGGTACAGTGATATGCTGCTGCATGGATTTCCTTGACTGAAGGAAGGAGGCTCTTTAATTGTTTTCCAAGTTCTCAAATTTTGTTACTTCTGTAAATGAAAATGTGTGCTTCTTGTAAGGAGTTTCTTACCATAAAAAATATGTGTACTTCTTCATATGATTATTCGAAAAAATTTAATCAAAATTATTTTATAAGTATGTGTCTGTAAGCTTATATATTACAGATCAGGATGCAGAAAACCTGTGAACTCAAAGTTTTCTTCATTTCCAGGGGGAGGGAAATGTGCTCTGATGCAACTTACAGCACATGATGGTACAACAACTTTAATATTCTTCCCAACATATCCATGGACCCATCTTACATACTGACGATAGGCTATGTGTCTATATTTCTTCTGTGGTGGTCCATTGTAAACATTTTCATATGTCTGTTTGTATGCGAGCCAAGCAACCTGTAGAACCCATTGGTCCAGGCAGACTGAATGATACCCTGGGTGTTCTGTAATGCACACAAACTCATTAGGGTTCTGCAGCAAAGTTGTATTTTCTTGCAGTTTGATTGCTGTCTCGTTACATTCCCTGCAGCACAAGCATTCAACCTTTCGATCCATTATCTGGCAGTTCTGCACCTTTGAGAAAGACAAACAATTGTCAAAATATTTGAATGTACACGAAGATGGGCCTAAGCTGGAATGAAGAACATTTTTGGGCACATCTTGATCTGGCTGTTGTGTGAATTCAAAAGTTTAAGTAAACAGATACCATCGTACCTTTTATGCAGGATCTGACTACATGTTTGCTTGGTTTTAGGATTCAATGTTGAGCAAGAAAGATATCATAACAAAGTGTCCTTACCAGTCCAGGTTTTGAAGTCGGTGGTTTCCTTCTTCGTCGTGCTGCTCTAACAAGTTCTCATCATGATTGAGCTCATTTGCTCCAAAGCGTGGCTCGAAATTGTAAGGACGTATTTGCCCAATATTATCTTCGTCTACACTATCATCAGTGCTTGATGGTGTGCTGTCAGACAACATGCTATTGTTCTCCGATTCATAGGATGAAGAGGTCGACTCACTAGCTGCTCTTGACGCCGCCATGTTTGCAGCGAGACGAGACGATTCCCAGTTGAAATGAGTTATCAGTTCTCTGTGTGACGTCACTCAGCAGGGATAATGGCGGGAAAATTGCTTGCAGTGACTTCTCGCGGACGACCCTGCAACTGTTAATTTTTTGAATCTCTGAATCTTTCGAGTCGATAAAAACAATCAGAACAGTTCAGCACAATATATTCTTGCTTCTCGTGCAAAAACAGGATTTTTTCCAAGATCGTGTCACTTGCACTTTAATAAACTCATTCCAGCATCTATAAGTCGATCACATAGCTCTTTCCCTTCAGTTATGTAAGCTTTTTCAGCATAACTCAAATTTAGTGCTCTGATTCATATCTTTTTCTCATTAATTGCGCTGCTTGCACTGTTCAACGTGCTATGTTTACGTTGCCCGTTAATCGATAACTTTAGTAGTTTCTAATTTTTTCTTCTGCGGATCTTTTTTGTGTCACGTCTTTCAAAATCATCTAAACATCGGCAAAGATAGTTGTATCTTACATCGTTACTCACGGTCATTTTTAAATTCATCACACATCTTGTACACATCATCTTATCATCATCTTATCATCTTATCATCATCATCTTGTACACATCTTGCAGAATGTAGAGGGTAATCATGATACTCTGGAATTTTATGAAAATGTCTGGATGACTAGACTCGACACGAGAGAACCTCGTGGTCTAAATAATACCATGAATGAATTCGGATGGAAATATTATAAACTTTTCCTAAACCTTGATTATATTTTTTCTTTATTTTATCTGTTTCATCACATTAACAGAACATTTACGCCTGCGTAAATGTGTTTTAACGACAAGGTGACGCACAAGGTGAAATACTTCCTATTGGTTCCCAGTCCTTCAGCAACTTTAAAGCGTGCAAGAAATCAAATTATCATTGCCTTGCAAAATTCTCAAATGGGATGGATTTTTCAAACGAATTGTTGAATCCGACAAGTAATAATACTCCATGGTATCGCGATGAAGTGTATGGAACGATTCTATGTGGATTTGTTATGGCTGGAGCATCTATTATTACATCACGTCGAGGGCCTAAATAATGCCAACACAGTAGAAGGACTAGAAGACGAGATGAAGATTCGTATGACTCCGAGTTCTTTAGCAAAATGGTCAGTTTGCACTGTCCGTTACCAGTTTAACTACAAGAAAAGAACAGCTCTGAAGGCAGGTCATTTATAACAAATCTAAAAACAGTCTTCTGGTGATGCTGATGGGCAAACCAAGCCAGAGTTGTCAAGTGCTGAAATGAATATGTATCTCTCTATAATTTAGAGTGATCCCTCCTTGGCTAACTGGTAAGAATACCCTAACTCCAGGTCCTGGTAGTAGCGTTTAATTCACCAGGGATGTTTTCATCAAGAACACAGCCTAGATATATCTCTGTGGTGCATTGTGTAAGTTAATTGTCACCTCTTCTGATGTCCAGTGTTACGGCTGACTCTTTATTTGCCCCGCCAAGAAGTATATAATCTGTTTTGACCTCTCCAGAGTGAATGCACAGTTTTGTTATCAACAAACCAATCACAAAGGGAATTAAGAAATTTTGATTTCTGTTGCTGTCCTATTTCATGGTCCTTGTTATCACTGTATACAAGTCAACTCAACTGCATCCAGGTGAAACATGCGAAAAGTCTGTTATCTGCGAAATGGCCTGAAAGATAAACTTGTAATCTGACATTTTGTTTACTACCAAAGAAGCAGAATAAGATTAACCAGGCTGGATCAGGCAACCGGGAATGGGAGGCAATACAGATCTGGAATTATATAGCTCCAACCCAACTCATTGAAATAAGTACAGAATGGGTTTTGGCATAACCATATCTCAGGAAACAGAATCAATAGGAAACATTTGTAGGTCAAAAGTCCATTTATATCCAGTGCTTTACATGTCCTCCATTCTTGCCACCCATGCAAGTCCTTAAAAGAAATGGAAATCCTAACTAGCAGGTCCATCATGGCAAACAAAACTAAGCTGAATCAAGGCTTGAATCCTTCGGATTGGACGCACTTCAAACTAAACTCTTTCTTGTCAGGCCTAACCACTTCTATTTCAGGGTTAATAATTTTATTACAGCCCTTGGCAAGGTCCTAGTTTGCCAGCAACCTTGTCTAACCTTACACAAGGAACCCATGTACAGCCCCGATATCAGCTAAGTTACCTTGTCACATACATTTCATAGCTAATCTTGTGCAAAATACAACAAACAAGATCCGCTAGGAGGTGCCTCTGAAACAAACAAAAGCATAAAGCTTAAAAGCAAGTGTGCAAAGATAAATAGGCTCCTCTATAAATAGAACAAAGAAATAACTCAGACACACCATTGTTTCTTAGCAAGATAAAAATCTCATTCTTAGGCTACCCTTTGTTGTCATTTGTGCAACTTCGATTTGAATTGGGTATTTTTTGATTTCCTGCTCTCTTCCAATGCAACCCTGTAATACTCCCAAGTAGTGAGAAAAGAAACCAACCAACTCAGTTTTTATAACAAATAGTATTTTAGGAGCATTCAAATGCTGGAGATTCCAGTACAACACTGCACATCGGAAAACGGGGCAGGGTGGTAGTCTTTGGGCGTATATCGGCGGTATGGCCACCATACAAGAATGGTGGCAGATTAGTAATAACAATCCAACCTGTGAAAACAACAAAGTCCCATCTAATCAACCATTTCACCTTGAAAGTCTAGAGTCCAAACTGTTAATTATCAAACATGGCTTTGCAAATAACTGTCATTCAAAGTCAAGCATTCTTCAGAACAATGAATCCTATTTGTAGCATACAATTAAATCAAAAGGAATTGTAATTACTTATTTATTTGCTTGTTATGAAATATAATTAGCCGATACGACCCAATTACTGCCATCCAATGCCTCGTTATTCACACCTCCTCTATTCTAGTTAGGTATATCATATCATAGGAACCGCTGGCGTTAACAGAACATTTACGCCTGCGTAAATGTGTTTTAACGACAAGGTGACGCACAAGGTGAAATACTTCCTATTGGTTCCCAGTCCTTCAGCAACTTTAAAGCGTGCAAGAAATCAAATTATCATTGCCTTGCAAAATTCTCAAATGGGATGGATTTTTCAAATCCCATTCCCTCCCTCCCTCTTATATATTAGTAAACCATCGGGCTGCAGGTGCCCCCTTTTTCAGCAAGCCTGGAAGGGTTCCTGCGGCCCCAAACATGGTCGTATCGTAGTTAGTTTGTGCAATTGTAGCTTCGTAGCTCACATTTAAAGGGAATAAACAATCTTCTTTGCATAGGCTGAGGAAATGCCCGCAAATCCTTTATTTCCTTCGCCACAAAAGGAAACCGGATTCAAAGTGGTCTAATACAATATATTATGTTTGTAACTTGTCAACTTGTCCCAGGGCAGCTCTAACTAGGTCACCCCCCCCCCCTGACGAAAGTAATTGGAAGGAAAAACTTTGCAACCAAAAGCCAATAAGCAAAGCCATGTCATCCTTTTGGTTTGGTTTGGTGCCAAACTACACGCTGGTAAAAATTAGAAGAAGGACCCTCAGTAATATAAACTGTTTGTGTCGATTGCATCAACTGAATCCAATGTTTGAATCAACTGCTTCTCTGGACTTATTGTTCACTCTGAATCAAATTAAGAAAGGTCCCCCCCCCCCAAAAAAAAGTGTATACAACAAAGAAATCGTTGGAACAGCATTAAGAAAGGTTAATGGGAAGAGTCACTCTAGAAGTACATTTACCGCAATTACAAGGAAAGATGTAACTTTTTTGAGCTTGGAAATGGAAACTGTAAATCGTTTAATCAAAAGGGAAGTCCCGAAAACAGTGTACAAAACACGGAAGTCTTTGAAGAATGAAATTAGAAGTTGTTAATCAAAAGGGAAGTCCCAAAAAGTTTATGAAAACAAGGAAGTCCTTGAAATATGAAATTAGAAGTTGTTAATCAAAAGGGAAGTCCCAAAAAGTGTATGAAAAACAAGGAAGTCCTTGAAAAATGAATTTAGAAGTTGTTTATCAAAAGGGAAGTCCCAAAAAGTGTATGAAAACAAGGAAGTCCTTGAAATATGAAATTAGAAGTTGTTAATCAAAAGGGAAGTCCCAAAAAGTGTATGAAAACAAGGAAGTCCTTGAAATATGTAATTAGAAGTTGTTAATCAAAAAGGAAGTCCCAAAAAGTGTATGAAAACAAGGAAGTCCTTGAAATAGAAGTTGTTAATCAAAAGGGAAGTCCCAAAATAAGTGTATGAAAACAAGGAAGTCCTTGAAATATGAAATTAGAAGTTGTTAATCAAAAGGGAAGTCCCAAAAAGTGTATGAAAAACAAGGAAGTCCTTGAAAAATGAACTTAGAAGTTGTTAATCAAAAGGGAAGTCCCAAAAAGTTTATGAAAACAAGGAAGTCCTTGAAATATGAATTTAGAAGTTGTTAATCAAAAGGGAAGTCCCAAAAAGTGTATGAAAACAAGGAAGTCCTTGAAATAGAAGTTGTTAATCAAAAGGGAAGTCCCAAAAAGTGTATGAAAACAAGGAAGTCCTTGAAATAGAAGTTGTTAATCAAAAGGGAAGTCCCAAAAAGTGTATGAAAACAAGGAAGTCCTTGAAATAGAAGTTGTTAATTAAATGGGAAGTCCCAAAAAGTGTATGAAAACAAGGAAGTCCTTGAAATAGAAGTTGTTAATTAAAAGGGAAGTCCCAAAAAGTGTATGAAAACAAGGAAGTCCTTGAAATATGAAATTAGAAATCGTTAGTCAAAGGGGATGCCCCCAAAAAGCGTATGCGTAAACAAGAAAGTCCTTGTAAAAATCAATGGTAGAGATTAATCAAAGGGGAAGCCCCCAAAGAGCGTATGCGTAAACAAGGAAGTCCTTGAAAAATCAAATGTTGAAATCAGCTGTGAAAAATGGAATTCAAGAGCAAAGAAAATATCTGGAAAGAGTAGTTTTGCAAGCATCAAGAAGAGTGAAGAGAAGCGCAAATTCTCATCAATAAAGAAGTGTACATGTCAATCCAAGGAAACTAATTTTCAAGACCAAAAGAAAAGTGTCAAAGCAAAAATCACAAGACAAACATTTACTGCTCAATTGCATACTATCATATCAAGAAGCGGTATGGCCACCATACAAGAATGGTGGCAGATTAGTAATAACAATCCAACCTGTGAAAACAACAAAGTCCCATCTAATCAACCATTTCACCTTGAAAGTCCAGAGTCCAAACTGTTAATTATCAAACATGGCTCTGCAAATAACTGTCATTCAAAGTCAAGCATTCTTCAGAACAATGAATCCTATTTGTAGCATACAATTAAATCAAAAGGAATTGTAATTACTTATTTATTTGCTTGTTATGAAATATAATTAGCCGATACGACCCAATTACTGCCATCCAATGCCTCGTTATTCACACCTCCTCTATTCTAGTTGGGTATATCATATCACAGGAACCGCTGGCGTTAATCGAACTTTACAGGTTAGCAAACTCTTAATTCGATAGTTCATAGAACGCAATATTTTCCAATAGCTACTTAACGCTTTAGTTATTTATAGAACGCTTCATTATGACTGAAGAAGATATACGAAAGATCGAACATTTTCATGGCAAACAAGACGCATCAATCTTTACTTTTACAATATCAAGAAAAAGAAGATTGAATCATGGATGGCTTTATGAACTACCGCCAATCAATTGGTTTGTTTATGAGTACTCATCTGTGTCTATCAAAACATATGAAGTGCAGCGATGGGGATGCTGGAAACAAGCACTGCTACAGTGTACTGTTCTTGGCCATCTTGAGTCTCTCACTTTTACTGACTATAACTGACAAAGGAATAGAGAAGAACCCAGGACCGCAGAAGGTAAATTTTCAAAGCTTTGCCTACGAAACAAAAGAAGAAAAACAAGCGTTCTTAGATGTCAGAAAGATTATGCTATCTCTTGTCAAGATATCAAGCAATTATTTCTTTTTACGAACATGCTGTGCGAACAACATTATTCCCGATGGTCTGACAACAAATATCCCTGTTTGTGCGACGATGTCTAGCCATAGACTACAATAAAAGCTCAAAACCCTGTGTGAGCAGAACTCAGCCAAGGTGGTTGATGTTATTTTGGAACATCGTGAAGCAAACATTACTGAACTTAATTCTGAAAAAATGCAGTATCTTAATGAATTGAAATTGACCATGAGTAACGATGCAAGATACAACTATCTTTGCCGATGTTTAGATGATTTTGAAAGACGTGACACAAAAAAGATCCACAGAAGAAAAAATAAGAAACTACTAAAGTTATCGATTAACGGGCAACGTAAACATAGCACGTTGAACAGTGCAAGCAGCGCAATTAATGAGAAAATTATATGGATCAGAGCACTAAATTTGAGTTATGCTGAAAAAGCTTACATAACTGAAGGGAAAGAACTATGTGATCGACTTATAGACGCTGGAATGAGTTTATTAGAGAAGAAAGCACTATTTTTTTAATTCCAGTCAACTTGTCTTTCTGCCGGCCATCTCGTTCATGATCCATTTCCTACTATTCATATTCATCACACTGGACAACATCATTTCGTTACGTCCACCTCTATTGGAGGAAGAATTCGCCTATACGACAGCCTAAATTGTTCTCCATCGACAGAACTTACCAAACAATTAACTGCCATTTATTCTCCTGATCCATCAACAATGCCCTCTGTTATTCAAGTGAAGCTTAATTCTATTCAAGAAGGTACTTATGACTGTGGTTTGTTTGCTCTTGCCTATGCAATTGAACTGGCATTCAACAGAGATCCATCCAATTCAGTGTTTGACCAGTCAAAAATGAGGGCCCACTTCGTCAAATGTCTAGAGTCACAAAAAATTTCCCAGTTCCCTACAGCGAGGACTGATTTTGCAAAATCTCAAGAAGTAAATGTAACAAAGCAATTAACCCTGAAAAGAAATGGTCAATGCCAAATTATTATTTCAGGTCAATACCAAACCTGAAATCTACGTTAAAGGAAATAAATTAGATAAAACTGATACATGCAAGCTTTTGGGTGTACATTTGAGTGATCATCTAACTTGGCATAATCATATAAAGATCATTACTGGCTCTTGCTACGGTACGCTAGCTATTCTCAAGAAATTGAAGAAAATGGCACCCTTAAATCTACGAAAGCAGTTTGCAGAGTCGCTCATTCTTTCAAAGATTGACAATGGAGGTCAAGTCTATACTCCTCACACACAGCACAGCATAAACGCTTGCAGAAGGTACAATTCGCTGCAGGATCTTTTGTAACTGGTAATTATGTAAGGGATTCAAAAACTATTTTGAAATTGGGATGGCTACCCTTAAAGGAAAGAAGGGAACTCAACCTTTTAAAATCGACATTCAAGGCGATGAACTATGAGTCCTGGCCAACATACTTGACACTTGAAGAAAAAAAGTCTACCAGAGAGCTTCGATCAAGCAGTGCAAGATCACTTGTGACCCCAAGGGAAGCTGGAACTTTCCAGGAAGGTGCAGCAAAACTGTTTAATTCTTTGCCCGAACATATAAGAAACTCTCGCATCTATAATAAATTCCTAACATTATCTAAAGACTTTTTAAATAATAAAATTGTTACATAAGTTTTACATAAGCTTTTAATGAGGTACAATGTAATGAGTTAGTGTAAGAGTATATTTTAATGTATTATGGACAACCTTAATTTATTCAGGACAATCATTACTTTTAATTAAAGACAATGTTTTAGGTAGCATTTAACAGAGAAGAGCCATGTCATGTGAATCTTTTAATATCCATTATTATCATTATGCAAGCAAGGTTGCAAACTAGCACCAACACTATTTGGCATCTATGCGGCAGTTTTACTTTGGCTCGCTTTCAAGGAAATCAAGCATACCTGCAGTGTAAAAATCAGATTTCGTGATGATGGTGATCTCTTTGACCTCAGAAGACTTAAAGCAAAAACCAAAGTCCTCACAGAATTCATCAGAGAGGCTCAATATGCTGATGACATTGTAATTTTTAGCGACACAGCTCCTGGTTTGCAGCTGATTTTAACAAAATACAATGATCTTGCTAGACAAATGGGTCTGCGCATCAACACTACCAAGACAGAGACTATGTGTATTGGAATGTGTATTGGAACAAATGCCGATTTCTTCATTGATGACACAAAATTAGTTAATGTCACTCGTTTCAAATACCTTGAAAGCTATGTTACCAACGACTGCTCCATGAGAGAAGAACTCGCATCTCGTATTCAGGCAACATCATGTGCGTTTGGGCGTCTGCGAAAAATATTGTTTGATTCACACGATATAACGATACAAACCAAGATCAAAGTCTACAACCAAAGTTTAATGCCAATTTTAGTGTATGGAAGTGAAACATGGACTTTATACCAGCATCAAGTCAGAAAACTCCGTGCCATTCAGCAGCGTCATCTACGCCTTATCTTGAAGATCAAGTGAGACCATTTTGTCAGTAATGAGGAGGTCCTAAGGTGTGGAGGTGTTGCAGATATTGAATTGAAGCTAGTTGGAAATCGTTTGCGCTGGCTTGACCATATCTGTAGAATAGATGACGACAGACCAGTCAAGGCACTCTTACACAGTGAATTATTTCATGGATCTCGACCTGTTGGCCGACCGAATCTGAGATTTAAGGACACCTGCAAAAATGCTTTGAAATGTGGTCATGTACTAGATCTATGGAAGACTGTAGTAGATAACAGACAAGAATGGAGGCTAATTCGTACTGTTTGTGAAAGTCATGATGTAAAAAGGGTGAAGGAGGACGAGAGGCATAGAGAGAGAAGGAGACAAAAGAAGTCAAGACCATAAAACTTTACTGTGTAATATCCGTTGTTTTTTTGGGTATAGAGGCGTATTATTATTATTATTATTATTATTATTATTATTATTATTATTATTTTTACTATTACTATTATTATTATTATTATTATTATTATTATTATTATTATTATTATTATTATTATTATTATTATTATTATTATTATTATTGTGTACAAATCATATTTTCGAAAATATGCACGTAAATACAATGATGGCAGTCTTGACAGGGGTAAGGCGGTACCACAGGCGGGTTTCTTTGGGCATTTTTTTAGTGAAGGCCATCAGGGTGCTTTTTCGGTCAGCATAAAAATCATTGATGGGGCTTCAGATGTTTACTCACTTCGTAGAAAAGAATTATTTTGGCAATACAAATTGGGAACCTTTGCACACAACGGTCTCAATGAAATAGCGGCTGATGTTGAATTGGATATGTTCGCCTGTGGGGTCGCCTGAATACAGTTATTCCATTTGAATAAGTCTTAGGCTTTATCTTGGGGGCATGCTTCCTTTCGTATTTCGTGTCAGTGTGCACGTGGTGTCAGGGTGGAATTCCCTGTCTTGCCATCTAGGGATTTAGCAATTTAAGCAAATCCCAGGAGGGTCGTTGGGAGGCGTGCTTCTTCGTTTGCTTGAGACTTTATATACGCAGAGCTTCCATTCCGATGTCCAGAACTAAAGGATTAGGGAATTTACCATGAACTTTTATTTGAATTGGAAGTTTTGGCTGGCTAAGAAAACTTGAAATAGTCTAGGTGTGTTGTTTGGCATTGTTTTTAAGGGGGGCCTCGGGGGGATTTTATCACGATTTTATGTAAATGTTATTTTGTCCTATAAATACTTGGCTGTCCTGTGGTTGTAAACAACTGATGAAGATTTTATAATCGAAACGTTTTGCTTTTAACAGTTTTGTTTTTCATATTATTATTATTATTATTATTATTAGTATTATTATGAGAAACGAAACTGTTAAAAGCAAAACGTTTCGATTATAAAATCTTAATCAGTTGTTTACAACCACAGGACAGCCAAGTATTTATAGGACAAAATAACATTTACATAAAATCGTGATAAAATCCCCCCGAGGCCCCCCTTAAAAACAATGCCAAACAACACACCTAGACTATTTCAAGTTTTCTTAGCCAGCCAAAACTTCCAATTCAAGTAGAATTTATCATAGACTCCCCCCAACCTATGCACCCGCAGCAGCAGTGCGATGAGCAGAGACAGCCCACGCAAATTCCGGGAGCACTTTAGTCAAAAAGAAAAAAAGGGTTAGGCTGCTGTTTTTCCAGAAAGTTTAATTAAACCGTCCAGAAGTTTTGATGAAAGAAATAGTTGCTTCTATGATGATTCTGTTTGCAAAGGTGCTTTCATTTGGGTTCCCATATAATAACAAATGACAAAGATCCTTTGAGTTCATGCTAGCAACATCATATCCGGCATCTGAGACTTGACCAAGGAGATCTTGGCGCTGAGCTGTAAACTGGGGGCAGTGCAGGAGGTAATGCTCATTATCTTCCTTTCCTGTACCACAAATAAAAATTGGACTCAAGCAGTCAAAATTATGCCTAAATCTTATTCATTTAGAGGACTAAAGTTAACTCGAAGCCTTGTTAATAGCGTGATACCCAAAATATCATAGATGTTATAAACTGGGTTTTTCTCGGGTCTGATGATTCGAGGCAATTTGCTCTTGAAAACTGCAAGAGAAGGAGAATCTTGTACAGTTTTGTCTAACAAGTTCCACTCACATATTGTATTATGGAAATAAGAGCTGGAGAAGCGCATAGTTCTACCTACATTTTGCTCATAACAACGCGGGTTTCTTAAATTATACTCAACTGAGCGCTGTTCGGGTATCTCATTGAAAAGGTAATCTGGACTTTTGGATGTGGTTAATGAAAAGAAATGACATAATCTTCGGCACCACCTTCGGTCATAAAGTGTTTCCCATCCGAGCTCTTCAAGTAGCCTTCGCCTACTTGTACCTACCCACGCTCCAGTAACAGCTAGTGCTGCTCCACATTGGGTCTGTTCTAGTTGTTGCGTAAGGTTCAGCTGCATATCAGGGTCATATTTATGGTAAATTATGGCTCCATAGTCTAAGTGAGGTCTCACATAAAGCTTATAGGTTTGATCAAGGACCTCTCTTGATACATATTTAGAAAGGTATTTTAACAAACCAATTCCTCTCCGTGCTTTCAAGATAGCCTCTCGAATATGACTTTTAAAATTTAGCTTTGAGTCAAGAGTAACCCCAAGGTGCTTGTGCTCCAATTTTGATGCAATGACCTCCTCTCCCAATTTAAGACCGCGGTGGATTGGCTTATTCCTTTTTCAAGAAAATATGACCTCCTCTGTCTTGTCAGCGTTAAACTGCATTTTCCATTGCCATGCTATTAAGCTAATTTTTGCCAAATCTCTGTTTAAGTCAAGTGCAGCTACATTTTCATTCTGAACAGTAGTAAACAACGACGTGCCATCAGCAAATAACTTAATACCATATTTAACATTGTGGGTAATATCATTAATGTAGATCAAGAACAACAACGGTCCAAGAACTGATCCTTGTGGTACACCTGCGGAAATTGTATCCCACTTTGAACATTGCCCATTGAGCACTACCCGTTGCTTACGATCTGACAAAAAACTTTTAACAATCCGAAGAACATTTCCATGTAAACCATTGGATTCCAACTTGTAAATGAGACCCTCATGCAAATGTCTACATCTCCTTGGGGTGCAGGCTTCTACAGGGTGTCCCAAAAAAATTGTGCCCTGTTTGTCTGAAGATTGCGACAAAAAGGCAAATGATTCTCGCCAAATCTTTGCATAATGGTGCTCTTCAGATGTCAAATTAAAGTTTGCCATCATCCCCGTAAAAATCCGTTGAAAAATGATGGAGCTATGACGTTCAGAAGACCAAATTTGCCTGATGACTGAAACCAGCGGTCGGCCATTTTTTCTTACTATTTAGCAGTGATAAGTATCTTCACGCGAGGTAAGAATATTTTCTCTGAGGTCAGAAATAGTGGAACTCTCATAGGATTATCAGAATTTTCACGAGAGCTATGAAATTGGAGGCTGCTGTTTCATTTTCAATCCATGAAGCTATTTATCGCTGCAAATTAGTAAGACAAAATGGCCGACCGCTGGTATCAGTGATCGGGCAAATTTGGTCTCCTGAAGGTCATAGCTCCATCATTTTTCAACGGATCTTTATGGGGATGGTGGCAAACTTTAATTGAACATCTGAAGAGCACCATCATGCAAAAGTTTGGCGAGAATCTTTTGCCGTTTTGTCGCAATCTTCAGACAAACGGGGCACAATTTTTTTGGGACACCCTGTATATATTGTTAGCAATTTACGGGCTTTCTATCCATTTGCTGTAATTCTGCTTTTCGCCAGTCTACAATTCCAGCCCCATATCTATTATTATTATTATTATTATTATTACTATTTTTATTATTGTTGTTGTTTTTGTTGTTGTTGTTGTCTTTATTATTATTATTATTTAATAATATATTTAATATTATTTTTATTATTATTATTACTATTTATGGATGTTACACACAAATGAATTAACATTTGGGATTAATGTCCAAGATATCGGGTCATTATAATGATGATTATTATTATTATATTGATTACTATTATTATTATTATTATTATTATTATTATTATTATTATTATTATCATTATTATATAAACTAAAACCACATCCAGAATAAACAGAAAATAAAATGTAGAAACACAACTGTTTAAATAAAAACGTTTCGATTATAAAATCTTCGTCAGTTACTAAAACTGGGACAGCCGAGCAAGTATAAATACATAAATATTTAATTTGCATTACAATACGGTTTACAAAAACTTGTTTTACTTTAAATAACAATGGAGACAACAAAGTGAAATATAAAGGCAACAACATCATACAATACGACTAAGATATCAACTATAAAAAACCCCGTCTCTAAAGTGGATCTCCATTCAATTTTCAATTCCTCCTTCCCTCCTTTTCCGTCTCCAATCAAAACCCCTGGGACTGGCAGCCCTACTCTCATGTTGTTGGAGCCAAGAACTACTGAGAAAAACATCCATCCAATGACCCTCCAAGGATTTGCAAAACGGCTAAAAACTATTTTTGCCTCTGCTAAATCCCGGATGGCATGATAGGGAATTCCACCCTACCACCATGTGTAAACAACACAAAGCCAAAGTCTAGAGTGCCCCGCCCAAGTAGACCCAGACTCCTAAGTTAAGTGTAATGGCAGAATTCATGCCGACCCACACGCAAACATATCGAGCTCAATATCTGCTGCCCTCTCGTTTAGGCCCGCGGGTACGAATGTACCAAGTTTGTATTGCCAAAATAACTCTTTTCTTCGAAGTGAGTAGACATCCTCTGCTGTGTCAATAATTTTGATGGTAACAGAAAAGTTTCCCCCGTGTTGTTCATCGAAAAAATGGCTAAAAAAGCCAGCTTGTGGGACAGGTTTCCCTGTCCCAAGAGTGCCCTCGGTACGTTTGCGTGCGTATGTCCTGAAATACGATTTATAAACATTAAACCTTTGCCTAAACTTGTTTTTTGTGCTGCCTATGTACTTTTTATTGCAACAGTTACACTGCAACATATAAACCACACTTTCTGTGTTGCAATGAAAGGCCCCTGAAAATATTTTAAATGTCCTAGAATCATCTGCATTTTTAAAGGTATCCCCTTCTTGTATTAGAGGACAGATTTGACAACTCCTTCTGCCATTGCACTTAAATGTCCCCTTTTCCACCAACTCCTCCTCCTCCAATGGCTGAAGCTTCGCCCGTACCAGATTATCCTTAAGACTTTTTGCCTTCCTAAAAGATACAAAGATTTTGTCCCTAAAAACATTTTTGTGCCCCTCATCTACGCAAAGAATATTCTCAGATTTGCGCAGAATTTCGTAGACCTTATGCAAAGCTGGATGGTACGTCAACACCAATGGCATCCGTGTGTCGTCCTTTGGTTGTTGTTGCCGAGAAAGTAAGGAAGTACGATCCAGACCTTTAACCCTGTCAACCTGCCCATCTATGTCCCCCTCTGTATAACCCCTATTTAAGAGCCACGTTTTAAGATCTGCAACCCTGCTTTCGAAAAACCTATCTTCTGAACAAATACGACGCATTCTAAGGGCTTGACTATACGGTATACCCTTTTTTGTATGGTTTGGATGGCAGGAAGTGCGGTGGAGGAGTTGGTGTGTGTCAGTCGGTTTCGAATATAAATCCGTAACGAGCCCTTTGCCCTCTCTAATGACCTGTACATCTAGAAAGTTAATCCTATCATGGGACCAATCTGCAGTGAATTTTATCGAATGATGTGCCCCGTTCATTATCATTATTATTAATATGTTATTATTATTATTGAATTATTGCACACTGATAAAATGTCATTTCATTCAGCGGTAATGTCTCCTTGATATTGGTGACAGCAAGTCTCCTCAATTTTCAAGGACTTTTCTCAGGATCCGTGCAGATTGCAGGATTACAGTCTTCTGCATCTCTTCAATTCTGGTCTCAAATCCCAGTTCTTCTACTCTCCTTTTGATGTCTTTTGGTGGTGTTCCTAATGCCCCAATGACTATGGGTACTACTTTCGCCTTCATGTTCCATAGTTTCTGGAGTTCTCTCTTTAAATCCTGGTATTTCTCAACTTTCTCTTTCTCCTTCTGCTCTATCCGGGTATGGCAAAGTCAACGATGATGCAGTTGTTTTCCTCCTTCTTCATCAAAATTAAATCTGGCCTTCTGGCTTCAATTACATGATCGGTCTGGATGGTAAAGTCCCACAGTACCTTGCAAGTATCATTTTCAACCACACTTTCTGGCTCATGGTTGTACCACTTCTCGCTTACATGTACCCCAAATTTCCTGCATATGTCCCAGTGGATCCTTCTCCCGACCCAATCATGTCTATTCTTGTATTCTTTTTGCGCCATTTTGCTACATTCGCTGATGAGATGATTGATAGTTTCAATAGATAGTTATTATTATTACAATCGGTTTCTACAGATACATTAGGGGAACTGGCTAATTTAGTGCTAACAAATAATTTTTTTGAGTTTAAAGGGTATGTGCAAGGCTAAGTTGGCCTATCTAAAAATAACTTTCGATCTAGGCATGCGCAATACGCCGCGCTGAAAGTGATCACATGATGGGCTGCCGAATTGTGTTGGTTGTGTTGTTTTGAAAAATAGATAGGCCCACACTGTGCCGCTCGGTGCCCTACCCTGTTGCTATGTGTTGCTCCCCTCCTCGCATTTTTTGCTCTATTTCTGTCCCCTCAATTATTGGATAGAAATAGCAAATGATTCCTTGTGCAGAAGTAAAGCATGGAGATCTTTATCATTTGTCATGGCCGTGAAAATAAAATTGTATTGCTTCTCATTGAATTTTCACAATACTATATGTGAAAGTCTGCAGCTTTAATAGTAGTCTCCATGGGTGGGGACACATTCTGCCTCAAATTACAATAGAAATGTAAGAACTTTGATTTCAAACAAATTAATTCTCTGGGTGGGGCTTTTATAATCCTTTTATAATCCCAGGTCTCTTGGCACATTTCAAAATCTTTCGCCTGAGATTCTCATTGTCCGCCATACTCGTTTCTTCCTTTCCTCAAACTGATCACATGCAAAATTTCTCGTGACCTGAATTCTATGCTGCCATTGGATGATTCGCTTGATCTATTTTTAGATTTTTTTTGCTTGTGCAAATGCAGGCTTTTAACCTTGCACAAACCCTTTAATGGCGATTTTTTAAGCAAATTAGGGGGATAGCTATTGGTACCAAATGTGCACCATCATATGCTATTCTATTTTTGGCGGCTTTGGAAGAAAAACTTCTTGAACAATCACAATATAAGCCTTGGTTATGGTGGCGTTATATTGATGATGTATTTTTAGTTTGGACACACGGGGAGGAAAAACTTATAGAATTTGTAGATTTTCTGAATTCCGCTCACCATTCCATAAAGTTCACCGTTGAATATTCCAATGAGACGGTGAACTTTTTGGATGTTCAGGTTATTAGGCAAGGTAACAAAATAGTCACAGATCTGTATACGAAACCGACTGATACTCATCAGCTGCTTCATCGTTCCTCGTGTCATCCAGGTCATACGAAAAAGGGCATTCCCTATGGGCAGGCCCTTCGAATTCGTCGTATCTGCTCAGAAGATTCTTTTTTTGAAAATCGATTGGAAAACTTGGAAAATTTTCTTTTGGATCGGGGGTTAGATCGGACAGTTTAATAGGGTAAGGGGGTTAGATCGGAATACCCTCCTGGATCGGAACCAAAACCACCGGGATGATACGAGGATACCCCTGGTTTTAACATTCCATCCAGCATTTCATAAAGTTTACGACATTTTGCAAACATGTTTGAGTGCACTCACTCTTTATTGATAATTAACATCGACATATTTTCAAGGATAAGATTTTTGTTTCGTTCAGAAGGGCTAAAAATTTCAAGGATACTCTGGTTCGGGCCAAAGTTTACCAACAAACGGATGAACAAGCTGAAAAGGGCACTTTCAAATGTAATGGCAGGAGAAGCTGTCAAATTTGTGCACTCATTGTTGAAGGGGAGACATTTCGAAATTGTAATGACTCTCGACGCTTTACGATCTCCTCTGGTGCTTATCATTGCAACTCGGAGAATGTAGTCTACTTGTTGCAATGTGATTGCTGCAATAAAAAATATGTGGGCAGCACAAAAACCAAATTTCGGCAAAGATTTAATGTGTACAAATCATATTTTCGAACATATGCACGTAAATACAATGATGGCAGTCTTGACAGGGGTAAGGCGGTACCACAGGCGGGTTTCTTTGGGCATTTTTTTAGTGAAGGCCATCAGGGTGCTTTTTCGGTCAGCATAAAAATCATTGATGGGGCTTCAGATGTTTACTCACTTCGTAGAAAAGAATTATTTTGGCAATACAAATTGGGAACCTTTGCACCCAACGGTCTTAATGAAAGAGCGGCTGATGTTGAATTGGATATGTTCGCCTGTGGGGTCGCCTGAATACAGTCATTCCATTTGAATAAGTCTTAGGCTTTATCTTGGGGGCATGCTTCCTTTCGTATTTCGTGTCAGTGTGCACGTGGTGTCAGGGTGGAATTCCCTGTCTTGCCATCTAGGGATTTAGCAATTTAAGCAAATACCAGGAGGGTCGTTGGGAGGCGTGCTTCTTCGTTTGCTTGAGACTTTATGTACGCAGAGCTTCCATTCCGATGTCGAGAACTAACGGATTAGGGAATTTACTATGAACTTTTATTTGAATTGGAAGTTTTGGCTGGCTAAGAAAACTTGAAATAGTCTAGGTGTGTTGTTTGGCATCGTTTTTAAGGGGGGCCTCGGGGGGATTTTATCACGATTTTATGTAAATGTTATTATGTCCTATAAATGCTTGGCTGTCCTGTGGTTGTAAACAACTGATGAAGATTTTATCATCGAAACGTTTTGCTTTTAACAGTTTTGTTTCTCATATACTTTTTTCTGTTACTTTTGATGGTGGTTTTGTTTTAATATTATTATTATCTTTTATAAAAGCTACTTCAAGCCACTAATTAAGACTACCAAAGTTTGTTAGCCTATTAATTTTACAGTGTACTCGACATATACAGTCTGAGTTCCAAATGTTCATTCCGGTTGCACCACTCCCGACAGTACTTTCCTCATAATTGATTCACTGTCCATTAGCACTGTCTTCTGCATTTCCTTCACTATTCTTTCAGTCTCGGTTTCAGCTTCTATCAGTTTTTGAACATTCTTCCACAATTTTCCAATTCCTCCACCCAAACATCCAACGACTAATGGGACAACTTCCACTTTGTAACCTACACGATTTTCCCTTGTTTCAAAGGCTAGCTGCTGATATTTACCCAATTTCTCCTTCACCTTTGCTTCGATGTTATTTTCTTGTGGGCATGCCATGTCACAAATCCATATTCTTTTTGTCTCCTTATCTTCAAGTGTTAGGTCTGGCCTTCTTGCCGAACTGCTTTGTCTCAGTTTGTACTCAAAGTCCCATACTAATTTCCCTTTCATATTCTCAAATACTTTTCCTTTCTCCCACTTCTCTTTGTACCACACTATGTTTTCATCGATTATTTCATACCTCTTTGCCCATGCAACAGCTAGAACCATCAACGCTTTGTTGTTACGTTGTAAATACTCTTTGCCAGCTAACATTTGGCACCCGGCTAACAAGTGATGAACTGTCTCTCTAAACGACCCACATAGTCTGCACATGTCTCCTCCATCTGCTATTCCCCTTGAAACTTTCCATGATTTCGTTTCAACCATCTGTTCTTGTAAGTTCACTATTGCTGCCGTTTTCCTAGGATCCAAGTTACATTCTAACCACATATGACACTCTGTTTCCTGCTTGCTGTACGTCTCGCTTTGAAATTGCTTTTTTTTATATTTCTCAACTAACAACATTTCGTTTCCTTTCCTCAAAACATCCTTGATCTTCTTCCAACTTTTCCTCCAGTTTCCAATTTGCAGTTCTCCATCTAGTTCTATACCTTCATCTTTAAACTTCAATGCGTGTCCAATCTCATTTATCATTTGCTCGGCTGCAGTTTTCAGCGAGTTGTATTCTTTCGACTTTTCCTGCTTCCATGCAACTTTTATTCATCTGCTTTCTGATGCCGCCATATAGCAAGCTACCCTGCTCTTAGTTTCTGTGTATACAACTCTTAGAGATTTTATTCCTCGTCCTCCGACTTTTCTTTTTAGATATAATCTCTCTTCACTTGACTGTCTTCCTAACATGTTGTTACTTCTGAGCTCTCGTTTTATCATCTGGTCTAGTTCCTCAAGCTCTCCTTTTGAAAAGTTACATACATTCATTACGTATGCTGCTACAGGCATCACCTTATTGTTAATTGCCCGAATCAAGTTCTTATCATAAAGCTCCGCATTCAGCAATGTTCTTAATCTATTCTGCATCTCGGCTTTAACCCTTATTAACACTTCCTTAACTTTGATTCCTTCTGCTTGCTCTACTCCCAGAAATTTGTAGGTATCATTCTCATCGGGGTCTAATGTCCTCATTCTTTCCTCTAGAACATTTAGTCCTTCACCTTTAACCATCCTTCCATGCTCGAATACTATTTCTGCACACTTTGATATCCCATAGCAAGCACCTGTGTCATGACTCGCTTGGACCATCATTTCATTCACTGCTACCAGTTGTTGATGACTCTCTTGATATACCTTCAGATCATCTATGAAGAGACTATGAGTTCTATTTACTTCTCTTTCTCCTGGCGGACCCATCCTGTATCCTCTTGTTTGGGACAGTAAGATGCATACCGGTATCTCTGTTAAACAGAAGCCAACTGGCGAGTAACTGTCTCCTTGTAAGAAACCACAAGAAATGTTTATCCATCTGCTGACACACTTTTTATTGTCGTCCCACACTTCTAACCTTGTCTTCCATCTTTTCATGAGCTCTTGCAATACCAACCTAATATCTTTTGGAATTCCAATCCAATCAAAGACTCGTAACATCCAATCATGATGGACGCTGTCATATGCTTTCCTGTAATCGTAGTAAGCAACTGCAAGATGTCTGCGATGTCTTCTCACCTCTTCCATGATACAGTTGTCTATAAGTAATTGGTCCACGGTACCTAAAACATCCTCGACGCCACCTAGTTGGCCTTCGTCCCAAATTCCATTGTTGCACGCATGTTCTCTCATATACTTTCCAATGTTTCCTGTGTAGATCTTGTAAGATGTATTCAAACATGTGATTGGTCTTCGCTCCTTTACGTTACTTAGCACATCAGTCTTAGGTAGCATTACTGTGCGTCCAGCAGGAAACCAGTCTGGTATTAAACTGTGATCTTCCTTGAGTCTTTGTAATGCTCTACATAACGCTTGCTGCGCAGTTTTAAACCATTTCCACCAGTAATTCTGTATTCCGTCAATACCAGGCGAGGACCAATTCTTTCTTTTCTTTATTACCTCTATCAACTTCTCTTCCGTTACATCAAATTCCTTCACTTCCACTACCATTCTTTTCAGCTTTCCTGCAACTTCATCCATCCATGGTAGGAATGGTGTGACCTTTTCATCTTCCCATATTCCTCCCCAAAAAGCAACAAATTCATTGATATTGGGAACCTTCCCCGTTCTTGACTTTGATTCATTAACGTTCCTGTAGAACTGCCTCTCATCTTTTCTGAACAACGCGTTATTCCTCGCTCTTTTTCCTTTTGCCAACATCTTTTCCAGTTTCACTTTCATGTACCGCAGTTTGTCAAGCAGTTCTTCCCGATGTATCATCAATGCAGTGGTGGTTGTTTTCTTCCCTGGTATTCTTACTTTTAGCTCCTTCAGTAATTGTTTTTCCTTCCATGTTGCTTTTCGATGCTCTTTCCTGCGATGTACTTCATTACTGATCCTTGCTATCTATTGCCTCAACTCTTTCATCTCACATTTAACTTTTCTCTCTCGTCTGTTCCCATCCTTTGCTTTATTGTTCTGTCTCTTTTCCTTTGCTTTGATACCCAAAGTTGACGCAACTGCTTTTCCCATTGCATAAACAAAATCTGATATTTCAGGAATTTCACTCTTTTCATCAAGATATTTACTTAGTACTCTATTGGATCTCTTAACTAACTCATCTGGCATCTTTAGCTTTGGTAGCTTATCTCTCTCTTGTATCTCAGTAAGATTACTTCTCTCTAATCTCTCCAATTCAGCTAAAAACATGTTTTCAAGTTCTTTATCGTCTTCAGTCATTTCGTTCTCACCACTTTCTTGCAAATCCTCCACTCCACAATGCATTCCTTCTATAACTTCCTCTGCTATATGCACTTCTTCTTCGTTTGCATTTTCTCCTTGGTCTCTACCACTACTTTCTCCGGTTCTGCGAGGCTCTAATCCCTCTTCGACACGGACAACCTGGCTCCTTTTTCTAACAAGTACCAAAATAGATATTTCCTTCTCTTTTCTAAACCTTGACGCATTGTCTCGAAGTCTCTGCGCTCCTATCGTTGCTGCGTATGTTGGGTATTCCACGTCCCACCTGCTCTTAACTCTGCTCATAAACCCTCTCCCTTTCTGTCGCTCTTCGGTGTCAATCTCAACAAGTTTTACTTTCATTTCTGTTGTCCACTGGAGGTTCTTCTCTTTTTTTAATTATTATTATTATTATTATTATTATTATTATTATTATTATTATTATTATTATTATTATTATTATAAAAACACAACTGTTTCAGGGCAGACGTTTCGATATAAAATCTTCTTCAGTGTATTTACAATCCTAGACAGCCAAGTATTTATACTAAAATGTACATGAAAATAGTTTCTATACCCTAGACAAATAAAATAAAAGAATATTATTTTAGAGTACTTTCAACAAGATCAACAGAAAAGAATGTTTTTATATTACATATAGACAAAGCCGCAAAAAAGCAAGACATGAATTTCTTTCTACAAAACTCCCCAATGACCTTACTCGAAAATGTTTTCCCCCTTTTTTTGGATTTGAATAGAAAGAAGCGATCTCTAAATCTTATAGACAAGGGACTGAAAGCTCTTCGCGACAACAACTTTTACAACCCGAGACAACAGGCAAGGGATATTGGCCATTGACCCTGCAAAGATTTGCTTAAATTGCTAAATCCAGGATAGCTCGATAGGGAATTCCACCCCACCACTACGTGTAATTATACACGAAGTCAACAAGCCGACATCCCTGCCATTGTGTTGCCCAAGGTTTTCAATGCAATGGTATGAGAACTAGGCAGTACCACAAGCAAACATATCCAGCTCAACATCAGCCGCTCTCTCGTTTAGGCCATTTGGTGCAAACAAACCGGGAGGACTACGTCAAAGAGGCAGATGGCCACCTGGGGGACCCTGCAGTGTATTGCAAACTTGATAAGGATCCTTCGGACCACCTTCACGCTGTTGTCAATCAGGCAGTTGGTAGGGTTAGAGAGCGAGGGGAAATTGACGACGAAACATTAGAATATTTGATGGTCAATATTCCAAGCTTGGAAGATTTTACTTGCTGCCAAAGATCCACAAAAGGCTAAATAGTGTTCCCGGAAGGCCTGTCATTTCTAACTCTGGTTTTTACACAGAGAACGTTTCGGAATTTTTGGATTACCATTTACAACCCCTTGCTAAAAGTGTCCGTTCATACATTAAAGACAAGAACCACTTTTTGCAAAAAATTGCGTCATTAGACGGACTTTCAGAGGACGCTATTCTTTGTACCATTGATGTTGTTGGGCTTTACCCAAGCACCCTTCCTATTTTCAAAAAACGAATTAGATGTTGGAATGGCGAAAAATGCAACTGTAGGCTCTGCAAAGCATACATTCCAAGAGTTGGGTTTCTAACATGATAAACATTTCATGGGCCTTCTCGCGAGGATGGGGGCGGTGCGCTGCTTCCCGTTGGGATGGGGGATGTGCTGTGCGGGATGTGAGGTCCCCTTCACGATGCAGGCACTGGGCTGCGGTTGAACTGGGGAATTGCTCCCTAGCGGCGACCGCAGCTTAGGATATGCGTGTGGGGGTTCCCTCGCGCGGTGTGTCCGCCGTCTCTCTGGGAGGTGGGCGTCGCTCCGTACCTCGTAGGGAATGCATGCTTTTATCTTGTATATAATCCACTAAATGTTTTTATTGATTAGCTTTAGGAATTAATTTGTAAATTTTGTAAATTTTGTAAAGTAGGCCTAAATTAGCTGTAATTTAGCTATTCTTTTTATTTTACTTAGCCTACATTAAATAAATTATTGATGATGATGATGATGATGATATACCGCATGACGAGGGATTGAAAGCTCTACGTGACATTTTAAACTCTAGAAATAATCAGTCTGCTTCTACGGAATCCCTTGTAGAACTTGCAGAGGCAGTACTTAAGAATAACTTTTTTGAGTTTAATGGGGTGTTTTATCATCAGCTGAGGGGTACAGCAATAGGCACCAAATGTGCGCCATCATATGCGATTTTGTTCTTAGCAGACCTGGAGGAAAAACTTCTGAGTGGCTCCAGCTGCAAACCTTGGCTGTTGTGGCGGTACATTGACGACGTTTTCTTAATTTGGACCCATGGGGAAGAGAAGCTTTCGGAATTTGTAGAATACCTCAACACTGCACACCATTCCATTAAATTTACAGCTGAATGGTCTAAGGAGAGCATCAACTTTCTTGACACTAAGGTCATCAGAAAAGGTAGTAAGTTGGTTACAGATCTCTACACGAAACCGACTGATACGCATCAGCTCCTGCATCGTTCCTCTTGTCATCCTTACCACACCAAAAAGGGCATCCCATATGGTCAGGCCCTTCGCATTAGGCGCATTTGTTCTGAAGACTCATTTTTTAACGAACGGATGGGAAATTTAAAGTCATGGCTTATTGGGCGGGGGTATCAAGAAGGGGAAATCGACAGTCAACTAGACAAAGTTAGAAGCTTGGATAGAGAAAACCTGTTACATAGAAATTCCAAGCAGAAGGATGACACGAGGATACCGTTGGTTCTAACTTACCATCCGGCACTTCAGGGGGTCAGCAATATTTTGCAAAATTGCGCAAATATTCTTCTTATCGATGACGAACATCGCAAACTATTTGCCGGAAAAATTTCCGTTTCATTCAGAAGGGCAAAAAACCTTAAAGATACTTTGGTTCGCGCTAAATTGCAAACTCAAGATCAGGAGCTGGTGCCAAAGGGAACTTTTAAATGCAATGGTAGGAGATATCTAATCTGCCCTATCATCAAAGAGGGCTCCAGTTTTTCTAATGCGAATGATTCGCGATCTTTTAAGAATTTTTCGGGGGCGTACGATTGCAATTCGATAAACGCAGTTTATATGTTGCAAAGCAAGACTGAATTATGTTTTTTTTGCGCGCGCAGATATCCCTAGAAACCGAGGCAACGGTGAAATCAGAATTATTACAAACGCTCCTTTCCTCAATTCTAGAACTGACTACAGCTGACACCATAACAGCAACAACAACGAGCATAGGTGAAGGTCACACGGAAAGAGCTTACATTGAAAAAATACGGAGAGCAAACCGAAACAAAAACAAAACAGTTATACAGTATAAATACACACAAGGAACCTGCGGAGTTTTACCCAGTTTATTAATCGCAAGCCAATGTTGTAAAGAAATCAAACTATAATTCTGGGCAATAAATATCTCTTGCAAAGCCTGGAGTTTCTGCTCTCTCAACCAACCCTTCGATGGACTAAAACTTCCCGCCCGACGTGCGTCACTGCGAGATACATCGACGAGCGAGTAATATTTTCTGAACGCAGTCATGCTTACCTTGAAGTAAAAAATCGTTTTGTAAAATGTGAAAATTAGCTTTGCTCAACGATCAATTTGCCGTAAAGGAAATACAAACGTGAAATCAACGTCACAAGAAATTTGCGACATACTTCAAAACAACGAGAATTTTTTGCCCCAATCTATCATAAACTGACCCCCTGGTACATCACACCAAGCATCAAGTAATTAATACTAACATAGGCTAAGGACGGGGGTATAATTTTGACCTCACCTTGAGCTGTTGTCGTTGCTCTCCATTGTTTGCGGCTGCTAGATTGTAAATAAACAAAAATGGCGGGCTGGGAAATGAGCATAAAACCAACACGTAGATATCTAATTTTTACAATGTCATCCCCTATTTTCCGGGCAGTACCGATACGATTTTCTGACAGCCAAATAAAATTTCGATCAATACAAAAAGTTTCCTGAAAAGGCTGCGGCCAGATTTTTTGCAAATTACATAGAAATTCGATCAATTTTTCCTGACTATTTTTGAACCAAAATCTAGTAACCTTGAAACTTCTTGGCTTGTGAGGCTCAGAAGAGTCAAATATGCTTGCAATTCAATGAATTGAACAACAAAGTATCTACCTCGTCAAAAATAATTTGACTGCTTATTTTTTCAAGGATTTTGAACACTAGGAGGGTTTACTTTGGCAAACAAAAATACTTAGGCCGATTACTTTGTGAAGATCACCGGTACTTCGATAGAAATTGAACTATGATCCCATATTTTCCCAAATAGCTCACCTGGCTCAAAATTTTGCTCAGATCTTGGAGAAGGATTTCAGAGATGATGGTGAAAAGGCTGCGGCCAGTTTTGGAGAATTTTGCAAAACATTAAATCCTTGAATTCTTCGTCTTTTGTGATAATCACCACGATATCTATTCCACGTGTTGGGAGCCTTTTAAGATGTTTGATTAACTTCAGCTCTCGTCCAAGTAATCTTCAACTTCCAACCTGTGCATTTGGCCAAGTACCGAAGACAATAGGCAAATTCCCAGGGGTCGGGAATCTTCGAAAATCTATTGTTTGTTTTTCCTGGCAGCTTTCCAGATTCACAGATTCCAACTAACTGCGGGGGCGCAAGGTGCTGTCGGTCAGCGGCAAAAACATAATTCAGTCTTGCTATGTTGCAATGTACATGTTGTAACAAAAATTATGTTGGCAGCACAAAAACCAAATTTCGTCAAAGATTTAATGTCTACAAATCATATTTTCGGACGTACAAACGCTCTTGATACGGGAAAGGCAGTCCCACAGGCAAGTTTTTTCGCTCATTTTTTCGAGGAAGGCCATCAGGGTGACTTCTCCGTCGTTATTCGTATCATCGACGGAGCACAGGATGTGTACTCGCTTCGTAGGAAAGAGCTCTTTTGGCAATACAAATTGGGTTTGTTTGCACCAAATGGCCTAAACGAGAGGGCGGCTGATGTTGAGCTGGATATGTTTGCTTGTGGTACTGCCTAGTTCTCATACCATTGCATTGAAAACCTTGAGCAACACAATGGCAGGGATGTCGGCTTGTTGACTTCGTGTATAATTACACGTAGTGGTTGGGTTGATTAGCTTGCGTGTTGATGGTGTTCGGACGTGTTTTGTGACTTGTTGTGATTATTCGAAAGATACTCAGCTACTATTACAGTCATGGCTTAATTTCTTCGATGGCACATTGTGCAAGCAACCTAATAGTTTTGAATTCAATTGACGAAATTAGGAACATCAAAAAGAAGCGCCCTGACAGACAAACCATCGTCAAGTTTGCTGGCAAACGGAAAATAAAGAAACTAACACGGGCAAGGAATTGAATCTTCGTGAAATGCCCTCAAACTCGTGTGTAGTTAGGCCTTCTGAGTGCAGTCACGAGCAACAAGAAGAGGCGCGAAATTGTAAAATTAGAAAGATATCCAGTGATAAAGAGAGATTGTTGGAATTGAGAACAGAATTAACTGACAAGGCCGCGAGACAAGAAGAGTACACAGAAATCTCAGGAGAAGAAGGAGATAGTGATGACATAGAAAGTTTATCGAGTGACGGCGAAAGTGCTCACAGCCATGAACCTGAACCTGAGATGAAATTTGGGCCACCTCGCATGAATCAAGGTATAGCGTCAGATAGCACTGATCAGCGTTTAACAGAAATTGAAAAAAAGCTTAAAAAGATAGAGACTAGACTTGATAAAAAAGAAAATAACCAAAATAGTGATGATATGGAGAGACATATGCTGTACGAGGATCTTGTGGCCAGGGAAATTAAACTCAAAAAAGAAAATCTAAGTTTGAAAGATGAAAATTATTGTTTGAACCTCAAGTTAGTGGAACTAAATAAATTCATTGAAAATAACCAAAAAAAGCCAAATTTTGATGTTGCCGCTTCACAGGCTCAAATTTTGAATCCCCAACGCGCACCAGAGAGGACACTACCTCGCAGTAGGGTAGGGTGGGGTAATTTGGGTCTATGGGGTAAAATGGGTCTGCTGAGCTTTTTGCTAGAAATATCCTTTCTCGTTAAATGGAAGAAAGGTTGGCAATTTTTCTTTTAATGTCTACACACTAAACTGCCTTTTTGCATAAAACATTCGTCTTAGATGTATCTCCACTCGTTTTATAAAATAACTTTACTGAACGGCCTATTGTGCAAGATTCTCAAAGCCCAGGAAAACTTTCTCCTGCCACTGTTGTTTTGCTTTTCTCGTCAATCTAATGACCATGAGGTGAGAGTTTGGTCATTTGCCAATGAAATAACGTTTATTTCAAAGTCATTGACGCGATTGTTCTTTTTATATTTATTTTTTTACCAGGTGGGGTAATGTGGGCCTACTGAGAATTCAGCCATAATTCAAATTCGACGAAGCCTTGAATTGCTTAAATTTTCCCACTTATATTCATCTTGCCACGTTGCTTCCTGTCTAAAATATGAAAATGGGTTTCCTATTACCGCAGTTGCTGTCTTGTAACCAAAGAATTGGAGTAAACATACTGCAAACATTTTTATTTGACTGTTATTATCAAATTCGTTCACTGACTTGCAAGTCGCAACGATGGTGGATCACAGCAGAATGACCGTAGTTTTATTTTCGTCGCGGGAACGGGATTGCTTGCGATAAAAGGCAAAGCTTGTGATTTTATTGAATAGAGAATAGTTGAGAAAGGTAATTCCATTAATTTTTCCAATCATTTATCCTTTCGTATTCCGATATTGTACAAGTTTTGAAAATAGACCCACTTTTCCCGCTCGTCGGAAAAAGTGAGCCTATTTTAGTTGCCATAAGACCGCAAGGGAATCAGATGGTTGGAAAGTTCAAAGGTCGGGTGCAAGACCTAGACAACAACCCACATCAACATCCTTTGTTACACAGAATCGTTTTAATGTGTTGGCAACGGAGGTGGAAAATGTGATCCCTACTGATTCCTTTGGAAGAAATTTCAACATGTCTCAACCTTTTGCAGACTCTGAATCTTTTACTAAATCTAAAAATTTTGAAAGAAAAAATCAACAAAACATCAAAAAAAATTTGGTCCCGGGAGAGCGCACTTATGCTCAATTGAGCCAGAGAGAGGTACAGCATGCCGAGGGATCAGGTGCAAGCAAGGCCCCATTGCAACAACGGGATGGCAGGTTGCGAGACAACCAAATAAATCGACGAGACAATCAAACAAATCGGAAACCAACTGTATCTATTGTTGGCGACTCAATGCTACGCAGACTACGCAAACAAGACATAAGCAGAGAAGCGTCCCACATCAAAACATTCATTAAGACATTTCCTGGAGCCACAATCGATCATATGCACTCGTACCTTGAACCAACAATCAGTATGAGCCCGGATGGTGTGATAATTCTATGTGGAACAAATAATTTAAAGAGGGAAGCTCCTGATGTAACTGCGAACAAGTTGATCGACCTCGCGGTATCTACGAAGCGAAGGGTTAGACAGGTGGCTGTCTCAAGTATTTTACAAAGGGGAGACTCAGAAGAACTGGAAATGAAAAGACGTCAAGTCAATCGACTAGTAGAAATTGGGCTAAGTGGCACTGGAATTGAATTCATCACGCACGATAATATTGACGAAACACATTTAGATGACTGGGAACTGCACTTGAACTTTCGTGGAGGTAACATTTTAGCTAATAACTTGATTCATTTTTTAAATGAAATTTGACTAGGGCTAGGGGATTCAGATATTCTTACCGCCAATGTACTACCTGCTCAAAATCCTTCACTTAAATGCAATAAGACTCCCAAAGAAATTCCGGTTGGTTTAAAAGAAAACTGTGGCAAGGGGCGGGCCTCTCCCCCACTGCAGGGTACTTCCTCTACAGCTCCCCACATTGAGCTAGCTATTAAAAGGGTAACTAAACTTGGGCATAGGAAGGGTATGACGATTGCATCTCTAAATGTGAATAGCCTACTCCTACATATCGATGAAATACGAATGCTTGTAAACGAATTGGGGATTCACGTTCTTGCAATAAATGAGACCAAGCTTGATGATACTATCGATGATAGCTTAGTCAATATCGATGGGTATACTATCAAAAGGTGTGATCGTGACCGTAATGGGGGTGGTGGTGCAGTTTATCTTAAAGATACTTTGCTAGACAAATCTAAAGTGCGGGAAGACGTTCCCAAATCTTTTCTTGAGCTCGTATGCGTTGAGATTAAACCTGCTCGTGCTGCTCCTTTCTTCGTTATGGCTTGGTACAGGCCTCCTAACGCAAGTGTTGATACCTTTGATCAGTTAGAAGAATGTCTGAAATTTCTTGATAGGGAAGACAAGGAAACTATTATTCTAGGCGATACAAACTGTGATTTCTGCCTAAATATACGAAAGCCGGGATTTCAAATGACCTTCCAGCTCATTCCCTACGTCTGCTAGAAATATATAATCTATTTGGATTTCATCAATTAATTGAAAACCCTTCTCGTGAGACACTGACCACTACTACTCTAATAGATCATATAGCTACGACAAACAAAAGTAATATAGTAACCTCGGGAATACATAAATCTTGCCTCAGTGATCATTATTTGGTCTTTTGTGTCAGGAAATTTCGTGGTGCTTGCAAAAAACAACACAAAAATATTTCTACAAGGCAAATGAAGAACTTTGATCAAGCCGAGTTTGTCAAATTGTCAAAGATCTTGTAGGGGTAGACTGGAGAGGCATCGTGTGGAATACAGACGATGTGAATGTTGTAGTTAACAAATGGACAAACATTTTCTCGCTTATTCTTGAAAAACATGCCCCAACCCGTAACAGGCGTGTTTCTGACAAATTCTGTCCTTGGTTGACCAATGATTTCAAACTTATGTGCAAGGCAAGAGATAAGTTAAAAAAACAAGCTATTCGCTCAAAATCCGAACTATTGATGCAGTCCTATAGACATGCACGTAATCAAGTTAATAAATTAAATAACGAATTAAAGCGCGAGTATTTCACTCACAAGATTGCTTCCTGCGAAGGAGACCTCAAGAACACATTGAAGACTATCAATAATGTCTTAAATAAGAAATCTAAAACCACCAATATTTCATCATTAAGCATCGATGGGAAACGTATCTCTACCAGTGGCGGCATTGCAGAATCGATGAATAACTTCTTCTGTACCATAGGAGAGACACTTAGTGACAAAATTCCCGAAGCAAAAAACCCTCTCCTCGAGAATGATTACGAGGTCAATCCACAAAAAACTAAGTTTAATTTTCATGTTATTGATATTCTCCAGTTACGTAAAGTTTTTGGCAAATTCAAAACCACAAAGGGATGTGGTACTGATGGCATTGCTAGTTGTTTTCTAAAATTTGCATTTCCAGTTATTTCAGAATCTCTTTGGGATATTTTCAATCTTTCAATTGCTACTGGTTGTTTTCCAGATAGCTGGAAAATAGCCAGAGTAGCCCCAATTTTCAAAAGTGGTCAACCTGATGACCGATCTAACTACCGACCTATATCAGTCTTGCCTGTTTTAGCCAGGGTCTTTGAAAAGCTTATTTATAACCAACTTTACGATTATTTGAACAAAAACAAACATCTATTTTCTAACCAATCTGGCTGCAGAGCTCTACACTCTGTTGTCACTTGCCTTCTTAACAACACAGATGACTGGTATGTGAACATGGACCATGGGAGATACACTGCAAATATTTTCATTGATCTCAAAGAAGCATTTGACACCGTAGATCATGACATTTTACTTGCTAAATTGAGGAAGTATGGTATTGATAATCTTGAACTTACTTGGTTTACGTCCTATCTAACCAATAGAAAGCAATTCTGCAAAGTAAATGGGGTAGGTTCCAAAACAGAAGATATTCGCTGTGGTGTTCCGCAGGGTTCTTGTCTTGGCCCTCTTTTGTTTCTGATTTATATCAATGATCTTCCGTTTTCTCTGAAGAAAGGTAAAGTGACCATGTACGCTGACGATACCAGTATTTCTTACTCTTCTTCGAGCTTAGTAGATATAAACCAAACTCTGAACAGTGAACTGAATGATTTGAAGCGATGGTTGCAGGGTAACAAACTTTCTTTGAATGTTTTAAAAACTGAAGCTTTGATTGTAAGTTCCCAGCCCAAAATTAAGAAAATTACCGATAAGGCTGTTGATCATCCACTATTTTTTATTGGTGACTCTCAGGTTGAAAATGTAGACCGAACAAAGTATCTGGGTGTGATAATCGATAGAAATTTGGATTGGGAAGAACACGTTAACAATCTCCGTACTAAGGTTTCTCGTGCAATTGGATTTTTGAAATATTCCAGGAAATTTTTACCTCAAAACACGTTGAGTGCAATGTATAGGGGTATCGTCGCGCCCCATTTTCGGTTCTGTTGTTCGGTGTGGGGGTGCTGTGGGGTGACTAAACTGCAAACCCTGCAGAAGCTGCAAAATCGAGCAGCTAGGATTGTAACTAAAAGTCGATTTGATACGCCTGCTATGGCATTAATTCGCAGTTTAAATTGGCCTACTGTAAATGATATAATTAGAAGCGAAACAGCTACCACAATGTACAAATCACTAAATGGTCTGGTCCCGGAGTACCTTTCAGATTTGTTCGAAAAAAATTCTTCTCGAAATGTCAGAAAACTGAGAAACACCGAAACTGATCTCTCGTTACCATTACGAAAAACTAACAATGGGCAGAGGGCTATATCTTTTCGTGGACCTAAACTTTGGAATCAACTCGAACCTGATGCTAAACAGGCACCCTCCCTTGCCACCTTTAAGAGAAGAATCAAAAACTAGCCATGACGAGAATTCTTATTTTGTTAATTATTATTTAGTGATCTTTTAATTAGTAAATGTTTTGCCACGGCCCCCTGAAAAGCAGTTCTTATGGACTGACGGGGCTACCGTGCCTAAATAAATAAAAATTAAATGAAAATGAAATGAATGAAATGGGTAGAATTCCCTATCGAGCTATCCTGGATTTAGCAATTTAAGCAAATCTTTGGAGGGTCTATGGCCAATATCCCTTGCCTGTTGTCTCGGGTTGTAAAAGTTGTTGTCGCGAAGAGCTTTCAGTCCCTTGTCTATAAGATTTAGAGATCGCTTCTTTCTATTCAAATCCAAAAAAAGGGGGAAAACATTTTCGAGTAAGGTCATTGGGAAGTTTTGTAGAAAGAAATTCATGCCTTGTTTTTTTGCGGCTTTGTCTATATGTAATATAAAAACATTCTTTTCTGTTGATCTTGTTGATAGTATTCTAAAATGATATTCTTTTCTTTTATTTGTCTAGGGTATAGAAACTATTTTTATGTAGATTTTAGTATAAATACTTGGTTGTCTAGGATTGTAAATACATTGAAGAAGATTTTATATCGAAACGTCTGCCCTGAAACAGTTGTGTTTTTTCATTTTATTTCTGTTTTACTTTGAAAGTGGTTTAGTTTATATTATTATTATTATTATTACTATGACTATTATTATTATTATTATTATTATTATTATTATTATTATTATTATTATTAAATTAAACTAAACCACCATCAAAAATTAACAGAAATAAAATGAATAAAAACACAACTGTTAGAATCAGGGAACGTTTCGATTAAAAATCTTCGTCAGCACTACTTTCTAAAGGACAACCGAGAATTTATACTACGTGATAAACAAGGCAAGGTAAAACTAAAGATAAAGTAAAATTACATTTCACTACAAAGAACCCTATTCCCAGGAAACATGACTACCCCCACATCAATACCAAGTGGGAATGAAAATCACGTTTTGTTCCAAACTGTTTTTTAGCGTAAACAAGAAAATGAAATGATTGGCACATTAGCAAATGTTCACCCTGGAGGATCAAAATAGTCACAGACCAAACCTCCAAGGGATCCAGCCGGCAACCCCACGACCCTCCCATCTAACCTTTCAATGATTCGCAAATTGCTGAATCCTGAATGGCTATTAGTATTATTATTATTATTATTATTGTTATTATTATTATTATTATTATTATTATTATTAACATTATTATTATTATTAAAACAAAACAACCATCAAAAATAACAGAAAAAAGTATATGAAAAACAAAACTGTTAAAAGCAAAACGTTTCGATTATAAAATCTTCATCAGTTGTTTACAACCACAGGACAGCCAAGTATTTATAGGACAAAATAACATTTACATAAAATCGTGATAAAATCCCCCCGAGGCCCCCCTTAAAAACAATGCCAAACAACACACCTAGACTATTTCAAGTTTTCTTAGCCAGCCAAAACTTCCAATTCAAATAAAAGTTCATAGAAAATTCCCTAATCCTTTAGTTCTCGACATCGGAATGGAAGCTCTGCGTATATAAAGTCTCAAGCAAACGAAGAAGCACGCCTCCCAACGACCCTCCTGGGATTTGCTTAAATTGCTAAATCCCTAGATGGCAAGACAGGGAATTCCACCCTGACACCACGTGCACACTGACACGAAATACGAAAGGAAGCATGCCCCAAGATAAAGCCTAAGACTTATTCAAATGGAATGACTGTATTCAGGCGACCCCACAGGCGAACATATCCAATTCAACATCAGCCGCTCTTTCATTAAGACCGTTGGGTGCAAAGGTTCCCAATTTGTATTGCCAAAATAATTCTTTTCTACGAAGTGAGTAAACATCTGAAGCCCCATCAATGATTTTTATGCTGACCGAAAAAGCACCCTGATGGCCTTCACTAAAAAAATGCCCAAAGAAACCCGCCTGTGGTACCGCCTTACCCCTGTCAAGACTGCCATCATTGTATTTACGTGCATATGTTCGAAAATATGATTTGTACACATTAAATCTTTGCCGAAATTTGGTTTTTGTGCTGCCCACATATTTTTTATTGCAGCAATCACATTGCAAGAAGTAGACTACATTCTCCGAGTTGCAATGATAAGCACCAGAGGAGATCGTAAAGCGTCGAGAGTCATTAAAATTTCGAAATGTCTCCCCTTCAACAATGAGTGCACAAATTTGACAGCTTCTCCTGCCATTACATTTGAAAGTGCCCTTTTCAGCTTGTTCATCCGTTTGTTGGTAAACTTTGGCCCGAACCAGAGTATCCTTGAAATTTTTAGCCCTTCTGAACGAAACAAAAATCTTATCCTTGAAAATATGTCGATGTTCATTATCAACAAAGAGTGCATTCAAACATGTTTGCAAAATGTCGTACACTTTATGAAATGCTGGATGGAATGTTAAAACCAGGGGTATCCTCGTATCATCCAGGTGCTTTTGGTTCCGATCCAGGAGGGTATTCCGATCCAACCCCCTTACCCTATTAAACTGTCCCTCTATTTCTCCCCTATTGTACCCCCGATCCAAAAGAAAATTTTCCAAGTTTTCCAATCGATTTTCAAAAAATGAGTCTTCTGAGCAGATACGACGAATTCGAAGGGCCTGCCCATAAGGAATGCCCTTTTTTGTATGACCTGGATGACACGAGGAACGATGAAGAAGCTGATGAGTATCAGTCGGTTTCGTATACAGATCTGTGACTATTTTGTTACCTTGCCTAATAACCTGAACATCCAAAAAGTTCACGGTTTCCTTGGAATATTCAACGGTGAACTTTATGGAATGGTGAGCGGAATTCAGAAAATCTACAAATTCTATAAGTTTTTCCTCCCCGTGTGTCCAAACTAAAAATACATCATCAATATAACGCCACCATAACCAAGGCTTATATTGTGATTGTTCAAGAAGTTTTTCTTCCAAAGCCGCCAAAAATAGAATAGCATATGATGGTGCACATTTGGTACCAATAGCTGTCCCCCTAATTTGCTTAAAAAAATCACCATTAAACTCAAAAAAATTATTTGTTAGCACTAAATTAGCCAGTTCCACTAAGGTATCCGTAGAAACCGATTGATTCTCCCTTGAATTAAGAGCAGTACGCAGAGCTTCCAGTCCTTCGTCATGGGGTATACTAGGATATAGACCGACCACATCAATCGTACACAGAATAGCATCCCGAGGAAGGTCCTCCATGCTGGCTAGCTTTTGCAGAAAATCGTTAGTATCTTTGACATATGACCGGACTCTTTTTGCTAAAGGTTGGAGATGATGGTCCAAAACTGCTGAAATATTTTCGGTAAAACAGCCTGAATTCGAAATAACAGGTCTCCCTGGGACACTATTGAGTCTTTTGTGGATTTTCGGTAAAAGATAAAACCTACCCAGCTTTGGGTTGTTGACCATAAATATTCCAGAGTTTTCTCATCAATGTCCCCTCGCCCCTCAATCTTACTAATTGCGTCCTGGACGACACGTTGTACCAGAGCTGAAGGGTCATTGTCGAGTTTCTGATAAACCCCAGGATCCCCAAGCTGGTTCTCCGCTTCCAAAATATAGTCTTCCCTATCCCACACTACGACCCCTGAACCCTTGTCCGCTTCCTTAATAATAATTGTTCGATCTGATCTAAGATTATTTAAAGCTACTCTTTCTTCTCTAGTCAAATTACTATAGTTACAACCTTCTGGTGATACTTTCATAAGCTCGTCTTCTAATTTAGATAAAAATACCTCGATTGCCACGTCCTTATTCCTAGGGTTAAATTTGCTTTTGGGTCTAAATGCTGGCACTTCTGAAAAATCATCATTCTCTTTAAAAAACCATTTAAGTCGCAACCTTCTACCGAAGTTTTCTAAATCGATTTTAACCTGTGAATAATCAATCTCTTTTGGAGTCGCTACAAATTTAAGTCCCTTTGACAAAACTGAAATTTCATGCTGACTAAGCGTACGCTGTGATAAATTTATTACCTTGTTGTTAACAAATTGTCCCTCAATACGTCCATTTTCATCTCTTTTAACTTGGTACTGAATTTCATCATTATTTTCTGACACATCCTGTTGATTGGTACTTTCTCCAAACGTCCTTGATCCTCTTTCTCGAATTCCTGGCGGTTGATTATCAAAGTTATTTTGCATAAGCTCCCTTCGAATTTCATCCAAATCTATCCCTTGTTCCTGTTCCAAATGTAGTTCTCCGCCTTCGGCATGATACTCAACATCCCAAAACGATTTCAAATCTTTAATAAACGTAAAGTTCGTCTGAAATTCCTGTTCTACCGCCAAAGCTTCACCACCTGCATTCAGTCTCGAAAGTTTCCTTCTTCTGCGAACCAAAATCCCCTTTTCAGCCTGTTCAATTCTACTACACAGCTCCTCAAGAAGGTTCCTCGCTTCTCTTATTTCCGCGACTATTTCCAAATATTCAGTAATTTTATTCCAAAATTCAAGCTCAAGAGCCAACGTTTGTGTCCTGTACTCACTTACCAATGTCTCTACCAAATTCATTTCCGCCCTGAACATGATAGCGTTCCATTGTGAGAGAAAATCTTCCGACGTCTTACCAATTTGGGGCGTTTTCTTTAATTTCAAACCGTTCGGAGTAACGTTACATCTCAAGCAAATCTTCATAAACAACCAGTGATTAGCATATCTAGTGATTTTGTCAGCCAAATTAAAAAGGTATCTCTTTCTTAGAACTTGGCTGTCCTCATCCATCTTTAGTCCTCTCCGTTGGAAAAATCAAATATTAAAACAAAACCACCATCAAAAATAACAGAAAAAAGTATATGAAAAACAAAACTGTTAAAGGCAATATGTCCCCTATTGTTGGGAAGTTTTATTTTCACTGCAGCTAAATTCACGCTTCGTTGCCCGTGGTCGATAATTAAGCGATTTTAGCCAATCAGAGGCAACTTTGTCCATCCAACGCAGTACGCCGTTAGGGCATGGTTATCAAAATGGCGGCGTGCTCCTACTAGCAGTGATGAGTGATGCTGTGGTGAAAGTAGAACTGTGTTCTCTCCTGCCTTCTCTGTGTGGTTTGTGGGACAGAAATGTCAGCTGTGACTGGAAAGAAAGGCAGAGGGAGACCAAGGAGTAATCAATCACTGAAAAACCTCCCCGTGAAGGAGAAAACGTTTGATCAATGGCGTGGCCTAAGAAGTGAGCTTGGTTTCCACACGGACAATGATTTGGCTGTGGCTCTTCTCTCCACGTATATCGATCGAGTTGAAAGGTGAGCCAACTTCAGAATAAAATATGAAATTTCGATCAGCTCATTCTTTCAGCTTAATAAATCGTTGGAAGTATTTTTGCTTGTGTATCAATTTTGCTTGCTTTTTGCTTGTTTAATTTTAAGATTAAAGAAACTGCACTGAACTGCTTTCAGAGTCAATTCACTCTTTTTATGGTTTTTATGGTTTCATTTCAGAGACTTCACAGAGCAAGTAAACGAGCGAGTGTATGGTGTTCCCGCAAATGCATCCACTCCGTTTCGAAGGCAGCGAAAAAAAATCCAAGGAAATAAAGAGACAATCCTCAGCCCTATCCCTGAGAGACATGAAGCCATTTACCAAGCTGAGATTGAAAGGTAAGAGATGATCAGTTATGGTATTTTGAGATCATAAACAGAAAATACTCCTATTTTTTTAAGAAACCGATTGTAAGAAACAGTAGGCTCAATAGTGGCTCAATTTTTCAAAAGTTAAGAAACATCCTACCTGAATTCAAAAAGATAAGAAACCTTTGTAATTTGCAATTTCAATTTTCCCAGCGCACTCAAAAATGTTTTGATACTGTACTGTTATACATTAGCAACTATAACTATTTACTGCGCTATAATAGGCTGAGAGCCTGTCACAGGTTTGTGGAGACAGACCATTTGTACTGACAGACCACTCATGAAGAAAAAATCACAAAGCTAACTCTAGACCACAGTGTAGCAACCAAACTCTGATAGATAAATGTTTCGAAATTATGTTTGGAAATTATTTGGAGTTCAAATTATGTTACTTACATGTTTTTAGGTCTTACAAGTAACTTGGGAGCCCTTTTGACAAAGCTAAATAAAACTCTACACTTCCTTCATTAGAAAGATAAGAAACATGTAAGAAACTTTTGGATGCAAAATTGCCCAAAAATTTAAGAAACTACTGTACCTACCAGCCCCGGACCTTAGTTTCTAATTAAAAAATATGTGTAACAGGCATTGCCATTGTTTTGACATTGTATTGAGTGTGACATTGTCATTACAATATACTTCTGTTGAAAGTTTAGAAAGTAATTTTAGAAACTTATATTCACCCCTAGGATTTAAGAAACTACGAACCAACCCCAGACGATACTTTCTTACAGAAAAAATGATTAATGTATATTGATACAAAAAAATTTGTGCTGTCCATTGATGCCTCAAAAGTTCAGTTTTGAAAAAGGGATGTAAATATTTTGCCAGGTCCCTATTAACTGGTGATACATGTGTGGCTAACATAGAGCAATAAAAAGGTAAAGACAATATGATTGCATTTCACTGAAAAATCATTGATATTTCAATGTTGTTATTCTAATTTTTAGTTTGCAACCCAATGAGTGCAGCGATCAATCAATATCTGAAATCAATGTTAGTGGCATCAATGCAATTAGTGCAGATCCTCCAATGGAAGTGCAAGAAAAGGTAAATGATAATGAGTGGTATAGCGACAGTGAAGATAGTGAAGATGATGTTGACTTTCTAAATGCTGAGTTTGAAGATTTAAAATTGGGTGATGATTTCTTCATATCACATGACATTCAAGAAGGTATTGATACAGCTGATGAAAGAGAGACTCTGAACAGTTCAACTTTTAAAACTATACCGGAAATTGATAGAACAGTGCTATCAGAAGTCAGTATGGAGTGGCATTCGTTGGAAGATAAGTCAATGTCACTTGGATATGGGAGAAACAACCCAGTGCAGTTAGAGGATGACTATTACAAAAATTTTGCAAAAGAAGATGACATAAAGTTTGAACTGAATGAGGTTAAAGATGAAAAGTTTATGTGCTCATTGTCATGCATTCAAGAGCTGTGTAAGATGATGTCACCTTGCACTGAGTGCAAGCAACCAAGAAAACTCTCAAGACATTCTTTCTCTGGAGTTGTTTTGGTTTTGGAAATTGAATGCGAGAATAAACATAAAGTTAAATGGTCCTCATCAAAGATGGTGAATAACATGTATTCACTAAATCTTCAATTGAGTGCAGCTATAGCTCTGTCTGGAAACCTTTTTGCAAAGATATCTCGACTATCTGATATTTTGGGTCTGAAGATTCCATCTGAAAGCAGTTTCTACAGAGTATTGAGGCTTTATGTTACACCATCAGTTACCTGGTGGTGGGAGCAAATGCAAGAGATGTTGTTTGAGAAGTTCAGAGGAAAACAACTCTATCTAGCTGGTGATGGCCGCAATGATTCTCCAGGCCATTGCTCAACATATTGCAATTATACGCTGATGGATACTGTCTCCAATTTAATCATCCACCAAGAGATTGTTGATGTAAGGCAAGCTGAAATGAAGAGTCCAAATATGGAGAAAATTGGATGTAAAAAGGGCCTTGAGTTTTTGAAAGAGAAGAAACTCAAGATTGCAGGATTCGTAACAGATGACCATAACCAAATTTCAGCAATGATGTGTGAGAATTTCTTTGATTAATTGGTCTGCCCTTTATCTCTTGTCCCTTTCTTATGTATATTTGAATGTTCAAGTTCCCTTTTTACAGTATCCTTGGTTGTTTATTGTTCTAATGTGCGACTATACAGTACAGTACTAAAAAATAAAAACAAAGATTCCAGTTGCACTAAGCTTATATGTTACATATTTTCTGTATTTTGAATGCCCTGCTTGTGATAGTGCACTTTTATAACTTTTGGTAATTTGAACAACTCTGAGCTCTGGAAATTTCACCCATGACACATTCACACTCTGGTTAGACAATATTGTTGCAAAACAACCAGTAAAGCATGTGTTTAGTATGCATTGGTGACTTTTTTACAAAAAAAAGAATTTATTTAAAACATCTTTTTCTTATTTTCAGCAAATGAGCCTGAATATCAAAACGTTGAGTACCAAAAAGATTGCTGGCATAAATCTGCAAAGATTACCAAAAAATTTGCAGCTGTAAGTTCTAACTTTTTGAAGGTGTACAACTGTAGACAAAAGTTATTGATTAAACAAATGTTTTTTATTACCTTCCCTGCCTGCAAACTAACACCTTCCACTACAACGATTGATGAAGTGGATTTAACAAACCTTGCTCCAAGAAAGCCTGATTGGGATCTGAAAAGAGATGTCTCCAAAAAGCTTGAGAACTCCAAAGAAGAACCCAGCGAGCAATTATTGGGTTGAGTCCTTTCCCCGAATTTGAATGTGAATTTAATTGAGCAATGCCTAGAATTTGGGAACTCATCCTGCAGCATTTCCATAATCCATTGCAATAGGGGAGGGGGCTTGATTTGCAATTTCCTCCTGAAACAAAGTTGTTTTACTTGGGATTTTATCATTATGTAAGTAAAAAGGATGCTATCGCTCTATTCCACCATCTTTAGCATGGCCACTCATCTGGTAAAAAAGCTGGTACTAAAATATTTTTGCATTCTCTATAAAGGCAGGGAAAGAGAAAGGAAACAGCAAGATTCTGGACTGGGTACCCTCAATAAGGAATCATTTTTGGCATTGCTCTGAAAGCTGTGATGGAAAACTTGATGATATGAAGGTAAATTTGATTGAAAATTTGTGTAAGATGCTGAAGCTGATTTTCACTATGGAGCTTTAGAAATTACAAAAAATTGATATTTCTAAGAAAATGTGTGAGATAGCAAAGATTTGGGGATTCAGAAAGTTTTGTTCAGTGTTGAAGGTACAGTGTACACACATTAAGTTCAATCAATAGAAGTAAAGAAACCATAGGATATCAAAATTTCATTTTGAAATTTTCAGTGTGAATGTACTAAGTTCCTAATTGAACGGTATTCTTTCTCAGGACAGATGGATTAACATGCTGAAACATATGTGCAATCTGCATCATGCCTGTTCACATGGGCCCTTAGAGCATTTAGAAAGATCTGACTGGTTTGATCCAACTGATTCCGATTTTGGCGTTGCAAGAGAAATGGTACTAGACAAAAAACTTTTGAAAAGTTTTCGATACTACACAAAGTTCAGGTAATACAATGAGATCATTCTGTTACATACTTTACAGTGTTCTAATCCTGTTCTAATCAAAATAGCACTTTTATATGCAATGGATTAGCAATCATGATTGCTTAGAATGTTTCTCATTTTCAAAAACTGGCAAGTTTGTCTTTACTTACAGTACATACTCTACAGAAATACGATTGTTGATTGCATTTTCCGTATCATCCTGAGAAATCTGGTGAAACTTGTTGATTATTTTTTCATATTTAGGTCGTAAGGAGCATATTCCAGACATGATTCTGAAAGGGAATCGTGAAGACCCTTTTGCAGATGTTTCTTCCTAACAATGCTATCTCCTTTCTGAAACATGTTTTTGCATGTAGAGATTCACTTCTTAGTTCTAAATAGTACCTTTTATTTCTACAGGCATACAGGAATGCTTGAAGTTTTCCATAATCAGCTGCTAATGTACATCCCAAAAAGAATCTTTTTCAAGTAAGTTATTGTTTCCTCTTATGTAAATCCGTACTACTGTACTATGTAGAATCCCTCATCATCAGACAATCATAGCCACAAAGTCAGCTTACTGCTTTCTAAACTTTCAAAGCTTTTGTAAACTTTGAACATTGCATAATATACTTCCACAACAAGTTCATTGTCATAAGTCGCTACTGTATACTTAAAATGGCTGATAATTTGGTAATAACTATACCATAACATTACAGATACCCATCATACAGTGCAAGGTCAAAGATGGCAATTATTGATTACAATCACCACTGCCAGCGTCCACAAAGAAGAGATCAGTTCGGTAATCCAATGTGGTCTAAGCGCTGGAGCAAAAAAGCAGGTCGCTGGATTCCAATGCTCATCAAGGAACCAAAGAAATATGAGTATATGGGTAATTTAATGGCAATAATCCTTAAGGCAAGATCAGATGATGGGAAATCTGTGAAAAGGATCGTGGGACTTGCTGCTGATGACCCAAGACGAGGAAGACCTACAATAGCCAAGCTGCCCACAAAACAAACCAAAGATCTTGTGTCCGAAAAACTGTCAAGATTTACAAAATAAACTTGACTTTGTCTATCAAGAAGTTCAGTTTTGGAAACTGTTTTCATAATTTTCTAAAATTAAAACATGTAGTATTTTTATAAAACTTTATCCCAGAAAATGTTACACTAAGTAGCAAAGTTATCTATCACGATACCCAGTGTAGCGGTTATCAGGGGATGGGTATTTCATACGAATAGCCCACACACAACATGATGGGATAACTACTCGGTTTCCTGCTCCAAGAGGTCCATGACGCCACATGACAAATTGTCTGTAGGCTGTATGGCGTAAGGTTTTTCTATCAAAACTTGGTACATCCACACGGATGTCACATCTTGAGTTGATGGCAACCTCTAGAGTTGTACCATTCTGGCAAACTTCATAAAATGTTTGATCCAATGAAAGGCATGTTCTCCTTTTGCAGCATTTTCTTTCTTTTTGGGTTGGCATTTCCCTACACTTGCCACAGATACACCAATTTGGTTGCTCATAAGCAGGAGGCACATGTGGTGTATGTCTTTGCTGTAGTAAATCAACCAACAGTGACCTCCTGTCTTCAAACACCGACACTGCAATTTCAAACAGCTCATCATGCTTCATTGCTTTCAAGGTTTCCTGAAAGTTAAACAGATTCATTTGTATAATTCCAACCCAGTATTAAACCATGATCATGAACAATGATCAATCATGGTTGTCTGTGATGGAAAATGATCATGCAAAATGTCACAAGAAGTGATTGATCATGGTTAAAGATTGCCTACTTTATCATGATAAACCATGGTTTACCATGATAAAAGTAGCAAAAATCTTCCCCCTGCAACCATGTTTGACCATTGTTCAACTGCTGGTTTCATTTGTCAATGACAGTCTCCCATGGTTAATCATGTCTGACCATGACCAAAACATGACCAATTATGGTCTAAAACCAAATTCCTGTATCATGATTGACCATGGGTTAGCAATGGCTTTTTCACCTAGGGGTAAACATACATTGGTAATTGGACCATTTCAGCATGGGTGGACCCAGCCCAAAGTTGAAGGGGGGGGGGGGGCAACTTGCAAAGAGGGCACCAAAACATTATGGAAAATGAGTCCACCAAAGGTGTGCAAAAATTTTTGGACACTTTTTGAAGAAAATTCTTTGATTTACTACCAAATAAAGCCTTGATTTATATGTTTCGCCTATATTTAAATCAAAACAGTTACATAATTGTTTGTTAGAGTCAGGGGAGTTTTCATAGTGAAGTTCTCATTGTCGCTTGCCCCCCCCCCCCTAAATCCACCACTGCATTTCAGGTACATGCATATCATACTGTATACTTCTCATATGTCATAATCTGACTGTGGAAACTGTATACAGTTCATATCTGAAAATAAATTTATAAATTTACCAACCCTGACATTAATCTGATTTTGACCAGAATTCAAATCTGCTGTATCCACTCTTGATGCGGATTGTGGTTTTTTCTTGCCCTCTCCCTGGAAAAAATATAGACAAATCAACCTCTATTGTCAAAATAGTCACCCAGAATGTGATTATGACTTGATGTGGACATTTTGGCAGTGCCTACTCTCTCCCCTTATAATAAAATAATTTAAGGCATCCATATTAGAGTACTAAATAAACTTGATAATTGTTATACAGTTGTTGTGGTAGGATTTATATTTATAATTGTATTATAGCCCCAGTTGGAATCCACTTACCATTTACAGTAAGTCCATGCCAAAGATCTTTTGCCAAAACAGAAGAACTACATTATCCCACTATGGAGATCTCTGGCATAGGATGCATGCATTCCACTCTGGATTTTGTTTACGTTATTGTAAAATTTGTGTTTCTGTATGAGTTGTAGCACAAGTATGCATCATTTAACATCTGATTTGGACTTGGAGAAAAGTTTCTTTCTGAAAGTGGTTATACAGTGTTGAGCATACCTACCTTCTTAGTATCCTGTCTATTCTGACAGGGCTTTTTCCTGGAACCAGTGCATGTACAATCATTCGTACAAAATTGATGTGCTGTCTTGCACGGGCATCCTTTCCTCAGACACATTGTTTTGCAGTCACATGAAACTAAAACAAACAAAAATTGCTCAGACAAACCAAAAAAGATCGAACGTGTTCCAACGGGATCATTTTCTAGCACAAAGATCTAGGACACCATAATGTTTTCATGAATAAATCAAATGGCACTGCAACGCGTACTAAACTTATCTACACACGCCATTTGTTTCGTTCGTTCGATCGTTCAGTCCAATTTGAACTGACTGTATGTAGGCCTAACTAATCCTAATAATGTCTTTACTTGGAATCGATGTAAATTTAGCAGTTAGAAATATAAACTTACAAACCTTGATCATCATGTGCAGCATTTATACCAGCCGGTTGAGGTTGAAAACTTGCCAAATCAACATTTACAGCAGAATCTTGTTCTCCCGGGGTTAGGCCTTGTTGCAGTTCTCCTGGGCCTAAGCCTATATCGGCAAAATTAATCGTAACGGCTCCATGTATCGGATTCACCGCAACAGGTTCATGACCAAAAACAAACAGCTGGGGAGAACTGCCTCCATTATCATCGTTGATATCCGGTAAAATAAATCTTCTTGCCATATTCGATAGTTTTTGCTCAGTGTCGAACTCTACCGCAGCTAGATCAGCGAAGCGAAGGCGAGTAACGTCACGCGTTTTTGGCGGGGAAAAACTCATTGTTAATATCAGCCAATCAGTGAGGGGACAGATTGCCTTTAAAAGCAAAACGTTTCGATTATAAAATCTTCATCAGTTGTTTACAACCACAGGACAGCCAAGTATTTATAGGACAAAATAACATTTACATAAAATCGTGATAAAATCCCCCCGAGGCCCCCCTTAAAAACAATGCCAAACAACACACCTAGACTATTTCAAGTTTTCTTAGCCAGCCAAAACTTCCAATTCAAATAAAAGTTCATAGAAAATTCCCTAATCCTTTAGTTCTCGACATCGGAATGGAAGCTCTGCGTATATAAAGTCTCAAGCAAACGAAGAAGCACGCCTCCCAACGACCCTCCTGGGATTTGCTTAAATTGCTAAATCCCTAGATGGCAAGACAGGGAATTCCACCCTGACACCACGTGCACACTGACACGAAATACGAAAGGAAGCATGCCCCAAGATAAAGCCTAAGACTTATTCAAATGGAATGACTGTATTCAGGCGACCCCACAGGCGAACATATCCAATTCAACATCAGCCGCTCTTTCATTAAGACCGTTGGGTGCAAAGGTTCCCAATTTGTATTGCCAAAATAATTCTTTTCTACGAAGTGAGTAAACATCTGAAGCCCCATCAATGATTTTTATGCTGACCGAAAAAGCACCCTGATGGCCTTCACTAAAAAAATGCCCAAAGAAACCCGCCTGTGGTACCGCCTTACCCCTGTCAAGACTGCCATCATTGTATTTACGTGCATATGTTCGAAAATATGATTTGTACACATTAAATCTTTGCCGAAATTTGGTTTTTGTGCTGCCCACATATTTTTTATTGCAGCAATCACATTGCAAGAAGTAGACTACATTCTCCGAGTTGCAATGATAAGCACCAGAGGAGATCGTAAAGCGTCGAGAGTCATTAAAATTTCGAAATGTCTCCCCTTCAACAATGAGTGCACAAATTTGACAGCTTCTCCTGCCATTACATTTGAAAGTGCCCTTTTCAGCTTGTTCATCCGTTTGTTGGTAAACTTTGGCCCGAACCAGAGTATCCTTGAAATTTTTAGCCCTTCTGAACGAAACAAAAATCTTATCCTTGAAAATATGTCGATGTTCATTATCAACAAAGAGTGCATTCAAACATGTTTGCAAAATGTCGTACACTTTATGAAATGCTGGATGGAATGTTAAAACCAGGGGTATCCTCGTATCATCCAGGTGCTTTTGGTTCCGATCCAGGAGGGTATTCCGATCCAACCCCCTTACCCTATTAAACTGTCCCTCTATTTCTCCCCTATTGTACCCCCGATCCAAAAGAAAATTTTCCAAGTTTTCCAATCGATTTTCAAAAAATGAGTCTTCTGAGCAGATACGACGAATTCGAAGGGCCTGCCCATAAGGAATGCCCTTTTTTGTATGACCTGGATGACACGAGGAACGATGAAGAAGCTGATGAGTATCAGTCGGTTTCGTATACAGATCTGTGACTATTTTGTTACCTTGCCTAATAACCTGAACATCCAAAAAGTTCACGGTTTCCTTGGAATATTCAACGGTGAACTTTATGGAATGGTGAGCGGAATTCAGAAAATCTACAAATTCTATAAGTTTTTCCTCCCCGTGTGTCCAAACTAAAAATACATCATCAATATAACGCCACCATAACCAAGGCTTATATTGTGATTGTTCAAGAAGTTTTTCTTCCAAAGCCGCCAAAAATAGAATAGCATATGATGGTGCACATTTGGTACCAATAGCTGTCCCCCTAATTTGCTTAAAAAAATCACCATTAAACTCAAAAAAATTATTTGTTAGCACTAAATTAGCCAGTTCCACTAAGGTATCCGTAGAAACCGATTGATTCTCCCTTGAATTAAGAGCAGTACGCAGAGCTTCCAGTCCTTCGTCATGGGGTATACTAGGATATAGACCGACCACATCAATCGTACACAGAATAGCATCCCGAGGAAGGTCCTCCATGCTGGCTAGCTTTTGCAGAAAATCGTTAGTATCTTTGACATATGACCGGACTCTTTTTGCTAAAGGTTGGAGATGATGGTCCAAAACTGCTGAAATATTTTCGGTAAAACAGCCTGAATTCGAAATTACATCTACTGTCCTCCTGTGTTTTTTCGATTTTGGCTTTGATGAGGTTTGTCCTAATGGCTTGCTCTTGAGCTGCTAGAATGAGAGTCTCGGTCTCCCTCTTAATGCCACTATTTTTCAACCATTTCCATCTTTCCTCTCCAGCAATCTCCTCAGTTTGTCTAATAAATTGGCCATGCAGGACTTTCTCCTTCCAGTTTTCCTTGCGCTCTTTTGCTTCACTTCCATGTGCGATCTTTTAGCTGCACTCAATAGTCGTTCCTTGCTCTCCTGTACGTATCTCTATAGTCCAATTTTTGATGTTTCTATCGTATCTTCAACGCTGAGAAATCCTCTACCACCTTCATTTCGTGAAATATACAGCCGGTCTACATTGCTTTTTGGGTGGAATGCTTTGTGCATCGTCATTAGTTTCCTAGTACGTCTATCTAATTCTTGAATCTCTTCTTTCCTCCAGTCTAGAAAGGGGGCAGAGTATCTTACCACTGAAACAGCCCATGTATTAATTGCTTTAATGATGTTATTTCCATTTAGCTTCGTCTCTAACACTTTCCTCACTCTTCGCTTATACTCTTTACTGACTCTTTCTTTCATCTCAGACGTCTTTATATCATCTAACTCTTGATCACCTAGGTACTTGTAGCTTTCGTCTTCTTTTAAATTCTTGATCGTTTTGTCATCTGGCAAAGTAATGCCATCAGACTCAACAATCTTTCCTCTTTTCATGACAAGTGATGCACACTTTTCGAGGCCAAATTCCATTCCTGTAAATTCTGACTGTTTGTAGCAATGATTCTAGGTCTTTTTGGGTCTTTGCGTACAACTTGAGATCGTCCATATACAGTAAATGATTGAACTTAACCTTACTTGATGAAAACTCATACCCAGGTGCTGCTTTTCTCAAGATGCTTGTAAGTGGGATCATTGATATGACAAACAACAAAGGTGATAAGGCATCCCCTTGAAAGATCCCTCTCTTTATTCTTACTTCTACTAATATTTCATCTTTGCACATCATTTCCACTCTCCATGATTTCATTGTCTCGCTTAGCAGATTTCGAACATTTTGGTTTACTTTCAGGACTGCTAGACATTCCATTAACCAAGAGTGTGGGGTCATGTCATACGCCTTCCTATAATCCATCCATGCCATTGACACATTTTTTCTTCGTTGTTTTACTTCTTTCAGAATCATTTTATCTATATATAGTAGATCTCCTGTTCCTTTTGACTTTCTCCTGCATCCTTTCTGCTCTTCAGGTATTAGTTGTTGTCCCTCTAGGTATCTGTATATTTCGTCAGAGAATATGCCTGTGAGTACTTTCCACGCAAGAGGTAGACATGTTATGGGACGGTAATTGCTTGCAACTGTACCTTTGGATTTATCTTTTTAGATAAGCACTGTCCTTCCCTTTGTCATCCACAATGGATTATTATTATTATTATTATGCTGCTTTTACACGGTATTGATCTAACAACCGGCCAATTGTCTGAATTATGTCTCTCATCGAACCACTCCCCGTGGTCTAGGATGGGAAGCATTTCTGTCCTTCATCTTATTACTGTCCTTCTGTGCAGTACTCCTTTGTTCTTTACTTTGTATCGAGGACCTTCCGGATAATGCGCGCTGTTCCAAGAAGACATGTTTTTTGAAGAGCGTCAACCCCCAGGTGCAGGCCTACCTTGTCAAGGTTTTTTCTTAAATTATTTGTCACAGTTCCCAAAGCCCCTATGACGATTGGTAAGATCATGACTTTATCTACTTCTTTGTTCCAACATTTCAAAATTTCGTATTTCAAGTCGTTGTAGTATTCTATCTTGTCTTGCTCTTTTTTCTTGATTCTGGTGTCAAACGGGCATGCAACATCAATTACGAGGCACAACTTCTGTTTCTTATCTAGGACCACAATATCTGGCTTGTTATGCTCTATTCTCTTTTCAGTTTGTATAGAAAAATCCCATAACAGCTTAACTTTATTGTTTTCAAGAACTTTCATCTTTGTTTCCACAAAATGCTCTTAGTATTTCTCCGTGCATGCAAAACCAAATTTCTTGCAATAGTTCCAATGGATTATTGCGGCAATCTTATCATGTCTGCACTTCTTGTAATCATTTTGAGCTAACTTTGAGCATTCAGATACAATATGTGCTACAGTCTCGTCTCGTTCATCGCACATTCTGCATTTGGCTGAACAATCTTGTTTATCTATCATTTTCTTGATCCAGTTTACCCGTAATGCCTGCTCCTGTGCTGCTAGTATTAATCCTTCTGTCTCTTTCTTTAATACCCCTTTCTGTAACCACAGCCAGCTATCCTTGTCGTCCCTAACCTCTTTTGTTTCTTTGAAAAACACTGAATGGAGCTTCTTTTCTTCAAAGTTTGCTTTCCGTTTTTTCATGATTTCCTGTTTTTTCCTTTTTGGTTCTACTGACTCTGTAAATAACCCATCCCTCACCACCTCCTTAAAGAGAATCAATGGAGATAAAAGCCCCGCGCGGAAGGAGTCTGGGTATTCTATTATTAGCCTATTGTATTTGATGATGTCGAGACGTTCGTTGATATTGTTTAGCCAGAGGAATAATATCGTACGTAGGAGTTTTCTTTGTCCTATTTATAGATTGCCACTACTTAGCTCCGTTGATTCACTTTAAGTAACACTTCTTCTTATTATTATTATTATTATGGTTCGTATTATTACGCTCAGTATTACACTGGTAGTTTTGTCCTTTCGATCTGGTTACAACTAGTAACCTCAGGTCTAAGGGTTTTATGCACTGATCTTTATCCTCCTTAAAAATCCAAGAGAAAGTCTACATTTCCAATGTTCTTCGTAATATTCTTGCAGTTCCAAGCAGCGTACTTTTTTGCAATGCCTCTGTTCTGATGTTAACACCAATTTTCTTTATCCATGTTTCTAAATTTTTTGATATCATGCCTAGTGCACCAATAACAATCGGGATGACTTCAGTATTATTATTATTATTATTATTATTATTATTATTATTATTATTATTATTATTATTATTATTATTATTATTATTATTATTATTATTATTATTATTATTATTATTATTATTATTATTACATATTTTCTAAGAGAGACAGCGAGTGGACGAGTCCAGAACTTTTAACGTTTTAAATTCTTTTTTTTAGCTATATATGGACAAATGTTATATTTTGGACGAAGGAACAAATGTTATATTTCGTATTAGCTGTATATTTTTAAACTTATTTTAAGGAACATTTTTCTTTGTAATCATGCTTTTGGAGCTAACTTGTAAATCTCCCCATCATGCCTAAATTGAGATTGATGGGTGTCATCATGTAGAGTAGTTTTGTAGGGAATAAAAAGTTTCCATTAGATATCTATTTAAAGTAGGCTAAAAATTAAATAGCTAAATTACAGCTAATTAAGGCCTACTATTTACAATATACATAATTTACAATAAAACTATTAATATATATTACAGGATAAATCAGAGTTAAAATCTATCATGTTAGAAGCCCAACTTGCGGGATATATACTTTGCAAAGCCTACAGTTGCATTTTCCACCATTCCAACATCTAATTCGTTGTTTGAAGATAGGAAGGCTGTTTGATTGTTTTATTTCTTGCGGTAAATGCTGCCACAGTTTATTTTCAAGGTAAGTAATGGACTCAACTCCAAAGGACGTTGTTCGTACTTTTGGCAGTTGAGCGTCATCACCATGCTCCAGACAGTACCTAATATTGCGTTCCATGAAAATATCCTTCATGAATTGTGGATTCAGACCGCCTTTTGTTGTATAAATTTCAGTCATCAGCAACTGTAGGTTTCTTACATGGATTGGCACCGATTTAGATTGCTCCGAGAGAAAACCAAAATCATTCTCGTAATTTTTATATGCAATGCGTAATGCCCTTTCCTGAATATGATTTATTCTATGATTCAAAGCTCTATCATAGAGCACCCAAACAAGCGGACAGTAGCTGAAATGAGACAAAACGAACGCCCTCATTAACTGCTGCAGTTTTTCAGTGTCCATGTATCGTGATATTCGAGCAAGGGCATGGAGTTTTTGGCTGGCCTTTTTGCAAACAGTCTTGAAGTGCTGCTTGAAAGAAAGTGATTGATCAATGGTTATACCGAGAAGATTTTCCTCTGAACTTTCTTTCACACAGGCCTCGCCTATTCTAATTGTTGTTTCATTACTCCCTTTAGCACCAAAAATCATTAAGTAGCATTTGTCTTCATTTAGCTTCATGCAATTTTTTGGAAACCATTCAGTTATATTGTTTTGAAACCTTGTCATTTGTTCATCAGTATGATACCAGGCAGGCTCGCAAGGGTGATATTTTTATGACGCGTAAAAATACTTTGCAATATGGTTTAAGGTCTATTAGATATGCTGGCGCTAAATCCTGGAATGAAACTCCATCCAAAATCAAACAGTCTCTTTCTGTAGTGATTTTCCGTCGTGAACTGAAACAACATCTATTTTCCATCAAATACCAGTCATGAATACCTCTATCAAAAACTATATCTGAAATCAATCCTAATATCCTCATATCTATCCTTTAGATTTGAAGAATAGGTTTTTAGTTTAGGGGGTGCTCTCTCCTCGATTAGTTTACCTACTGAGAGAGCTCCTCCTTAAGAAATTCCTCCCCATACAAAATCTATGTGTATAATCCTATTAGTTATGTTTTATTTCCTGTTTAATTGATAATTTGTTAGTTGTATGTTGTTTTAAAGAGATTTTTGTATGTAGTGTAATTTTAGAATTAAACTCTTAAGGGCATCAAGTGCATAATGACATTTTCGATGCTGGGACCACACACATAAATAGTTGTATCGTCCGCATAATTACAGATTTCGGTCTCCTCCAGGAACATGAAAAGGTTTTCATGTTGTGCCTTTCATGGTGGGAACTCCGATGACCTAGTGTCTATTCCCGCCATGATAGGCACAGTAGATGTACTTGTTGAGTTTGTATATTTTAATTGATTATATAAGAAAAAAAACATGAAAAGGTCATTCAGGTATATGTTAAACAAAAGGGGTTCCAAGACCGAACCTTGCGGTACTCCTAGGACCGTTTCTGTCCATGTGCTGAATGAACCATTGACCTTTACCCTCTGCTTCCTGTCGGTGAGATAGCTATGGATAAACAGCAAGGCAGATCTACTGAAGCCATATGCATTCAATTTTGGAACCGGTTGACCATTTTATGGACATAAATTTTCAAATCTAAGTTGTCCTTTCGATTGCGTAATATGTGAATTTTAAATGAATAAGTAATATCTTGTAATTGTTTAAGTGGGGCCAGGTCTAAACCGCGGACAACGCAGACAACTAGGACACGCGGACCAAACGAGAACAATAGTCTGCGGTTTTCTCGTCCGCATTTTAGACCTTCAAACTGGTAAAATACCAAATTCATTATATTTGCATGGTCCGCGAAATTGTTGTCCGCGTTTTAGATTTTACCGGTGTGCCTGTCTAAAACGCGGACGAGAAAACAGCGGACAATAGTTGTCGTTTGGTCCGCGTGTCCTCTTTGTCGACGGTTTAAACGTGGCCGTTTCGGTGGTCCACAAGCAGTTTTCAAATAACTCTCATGCTGTAAAATATCCCTTTTGCAGTGATTTTATATTCCAAGGCATTCTTAACCAATAAGTGTTGTGGCAAGATCGATGAATCGGCATTCGAATACCGCCTTTTAAAATGTTACTCATGATTTGGACCAGTATTAAATGCACACAAGTGTCTCATTTCTTTTGCCTTTGAAAAGGTTCTTTTCCTGATGTGTATCTTTGGCTATCTTGTAATCCTGATCTTCTACAAATGGCTGGCCTACGATATTCGCAGTAAAACGGTATGTTGTGTTTCTTAATATTTTTGCAGTGATTGCTTTATTTCTCATTCCCAAAAACTTTAGATATACCATATGAGTCGGAAATAAATTAAAACATTTCAAAGCCTGCAACTTGCTACCTATTATTCTTGACATTCCTTGAATCCTGTACTGCTAACATGTCAACTTAGATGGCAAGATTTACGTGGCGAAAATCTGTTGTATGGAGCCTAAAATACAGGATGTCCCAAAAAATGTAACAGATTTGATGCAGCCTAGCAATAAAAATTTAGGTTGACTCATTCCGGCATGATTTTAACTTTGTTTGTTTGTTTGTTTGTTTGTTGCCTTATTTTTATTCGATTTTTTTACACCTAGCTATACATATATATATAAAACTTTTGACACGAAGACCCCGGGTTCGATCCCAGGCAGGGGCACATTTTAATTCTCCAATTGTGGTAGCCCACTCATGATAAATATATATAAGAATATATATATATATTATAAATATTTATTTATATTTTTTCATTTATAAATATATATATATACTTGAAAGGCCTTAGTGTGCTAAAAAACATCAAATTTTTGTCTATTTCTCGTTCGTTCTTCATCCGCACTTATAGTATCCATTTTATCGTTTCTTTATTGCCAATATACCGTAAGGATGTCAAACAACGAAAATATTCAAAAGCCTTGTACATTGTCTGAATCGCAAATGGAATCTATCAAACAAGCCGTCTTAAGCAGTGTCCTGGATATTTTACCATCATTGATCAAAGATTTAGCTCCAAAAATCATGGAATCAGCAGAAACCATCATCAAAGAAAATTTCAACGACTTGACTCTCTCAGCTCCTGGGGAATTTCAGCAGAACTCGCCCGCAGCAAAGGATCAAGCACGCTCATTCGAGGATCTGAACAAGCAGAAACTCAACAATAAATTAAGATATCGCAATCAAGTTTTCTGGAAACTCACAAGAGACAACGAACTATCAAAACTTTACTCTGACTGCCTGAAACAGAGCCCACCATACGTGCCAAGAAAATTTAGAGGTGATAATACCTTTAAAGGTTCTGACGAAGAAGCTGCCATTTACCAAAAATTGGCGGAGCAAAGATTGTCGGCAGAAATAGAAGTTTTGAACATTCGAGGCGAGAAGAATAAGGATAAGATCATCAAAATAGACGAAGAAGTCTTCCAGTTCTTCGAATCAAATGAAGAAAGTCACATTGTGGTTGAAGATCTTAAAGACGAATGGCATAAACATGCCAAAGAAGACGAAGAAAAAGTCTGCAAGAAATGGAACAAAAAGATCACGGAAGAGAAAGCAACATTTCAGAAAGAGAATTCTAGCCAAAAACTAGGCAAACCACAAAAACCATCCCAACTCCAAAATTCCACCCAAAATCATCCTACCTGGTCAGAAAGAGTTACAAACCACACCCCTGTTACAAGAAAGAGGCAAGAATTCTTTTCAACGAGACCCAGGTTTCAACCCCCTCAATTGCAGCAACAGCATCAAGGTCCAGTCATCTCAAAAAACTTCCACAGCCCCTTTCTACAACCACCACAGCTAATACCGCTAAGCTCATCAACCTTTCATCCTTCAAGTTGGCACAACGCCACGTCTCTCTACTAACAAGAGGACCCAAATTTACACCTGTAGCCCAACCAAGACAGAATGTCCAATCTGATTTAAAGGATTTCACAAGAAGGATCAAAATTCATGACGTTTTTTTCAACAAAGAAAATGAAGACATTTCAATTTATAGAAACAAATCAAATAGACAAATCTATACTCAAAATCAAGAAATCAATAATATTTGTAATCTTATCGAACTTTTACAGCCCCACCGAATCCACATAGAAGATAATTTAACACCAGAAGAAAGAACTGCCCTAAGAGAACTTACATCAAACAACGACTTAATCATCAAACAAGCAGACAAAAGTGGAAACTTTGTGTTAATGGACAAAACTTATTATCGCGACTCGTTAGTCCTTGAAGGACACCTACACTCTGAAACTTACGAAAGAGTCCCTATGAACGAGGACAAATCCGTTATGAAAAAGCTAAAAGAGCTCGTAAATAGTCACAAAGATGCACTAACCGTTAAAGAACAACATTTCATCACAGAATTTGAGTGGAAAACAAGCAACTTTTACATGCTACCTAAAATACATAAAAGCAAAGAAATCATTGCCAAAATTTCCGAATCAAATCAAGAATTTGTTGAAATGTCTCCACTCACTGATTTAAAAGGAAGACCAATAGTAGCAGGTCCTGTTTCACCAACCCAAAGACTTAGTGAATTCATTGACACTCTTATAAAACCAATCGTCACGCATTTAAACACTTACATCAAAGATGACTGGGACTTCCTCCGCAAGATTTCATATGAATTTAGTAATCAGGTTTCATTGTACTCGTATGACATCACAAGTCTTTACACAAGCATCCCTCACAGCCTTGGAATCGAGGCGCTTAAATATTGGGTCGAAAAAAGAAGAGACTTAATTCCAGTTCGCTTTTCAAATGACTTTATCGTTGAATCGGCAAAGTTTGTTCTCGAAAATAACAATTTTTTGTTTGATAACGAATTGTATAGACAAATCAAAGGAACAGCTATGGGAACTAAGTTTGCCCCTTCATACGCTTGCTTAACAATCGGTTTTCTAGAAGAAACTAAACTTTTTCCTGAAATCCTCTGTAAATATTTCGACTATGATTCCTGCAAATACATCAAAGAAAATTACATTAGGTACATGGATGATAGTTTTGTCACTTTGCCCAAGAACGTGGATCCATCGTTACTTCAAAGTGCTTTAAACGAAATGGACACTTCAATCCAATTTACAATGGAAAAAGGAAAAACGCAACATGACAACACGGAAACCCTTAATTTTCTTGACATTAAAATAATTTTACGCGAAAATCAATACATTACAACAGATATTTACTACAAAGAAACCAATCCACATAAATACCTGGATTATCACAGTGCACACCCTTCTCACATTAAGCAAACAATCCCGTTCAACCTTGCGAAAAGAATAATCGTATTTGTGTCCGATCCAGATTTAGTTAAAGTACGTTTAAATGAACTTGAAAAATGGCTGCTAGATTGTAACTATCCAAAAAACGTCATTAAGCAAGCATTCCATAGAGCAGAGCTTCAAGGACCTGCACCCAACCAAAGTGATATACGCAAACTACCATTGGTAACAACACATTATCCCAATCTTCAATTTAGTCATATAATGAAAACAATCCATTCGTTGCTCAATCATCTATCTTCAACAACAAAAGAAAAATTCAAAAACACACAACCCGTTTTAGCACTCAAACAACCCCGAAACATTTCATCGTTGTTAACAAATGCTAGATTCTTGTCTTCGGCTAACACACCAATGACAACAGCAACAATATCCTCTAATGGTATCACTCTTTGCAATGATAAGCGATGTAAACTTTGCAAATTGTATTTACAGCCCGTTGATTCGTTTTTAACAGCAAAAAACGTTATTTGGAACATAAGATGCGATATATCGTGCAAGAGCAAAAACGTTGTTTACTTTTTATTATGCAATTTGTGTCATGAAAAAGTCAGTTATATTGGTCAAACGACAAACTTTCGCCTCCGCATGAACAACCACATTTTAGAGTCACGGCCTGGAGTCTCGTCGTGCATCTTTCCAGGACATGTTTTTCAATGTGGAAATAAACATAATAACTTGAAAGAACCGTTTTTCAAAGTCTTTGCGTTCATGTCATTAAGTTCCTCGAAATTACTGACCACCTATGAAGAAAAACTATTCAAAGCAGGACACGCAATCCTCAATTGACACATTAACTTAACACTACACGTTTTTTTTTTATAAGAAACTGGTTTATAAGAAACTAGTACTACGATGACCAAAAATTTAAGAAACTCTAGTACTACGCTCAAGAACAGTTAAGAAACTCTAAAACCTTATTTATGTATGTCTGTCTTATTCTATGTCTCTCTAACAAAGGTACATTTGTCTTTTCTTGATTTTTAACTGCAAAATTGGTAAATTTTTGCCTTGATGTGCATGTCTTCTTCTTGATGAAAATGTCAATGCAAAATGGAAGCCCTTTCTCGAGAAAACGGCTTAACTTCGAACAATACCGCAATTTTAGGCCCAACAAAATAAGAAACTAATTAAGAAACTTTTACTACTAAAACACCGAAAATTTCATGCGAAATTAAGAAACTTTTAGTACTAAGTGCTGATCCAAGTTTCTTATAAAAAAAAAACGTGTATTCTCACTCGTCTGTTATTACGTAAACATATTAATCTCAGTATTATTATAAGAATTTCAATTCAGTTTTTCAGTCACACTCTGATGATAGTAATGACTTGAAAGGCCTTAGTGTCCTAAAAAACATCAAATTTTTGTCTATTTCTCGTTCGTTCTTCATCCGCACTTATAGTATCCATTTTATATATATATATATTCTCATAAGCTCCTACTCAATATGTAATAAATAGATATATAGACTCAGAAAAAACACATTCGTTAAACGTTTCGGCGCAAGCCTTCATCAGTAATGACTTTTCAAAATCAGACAGAGCATACATATACATCTCGAAATTCAAAAACAATATAAAACAATAGCCTAAGCGGGATCCCGCTAAATACAATAAATCGCAAAAGGTGTTAAAATAGGGATGTTACCAGAAGCGGCAAGAGGAAGATCAAAGAAAGCGCAGAGTATAGAGCCGCTAAAGTCGGCGGCGGTGTCTGTCTCGCGGGAGCTGAAAAAACGTGTGTAATAACAAAACAAGCAATAGAAAGATCCAAAAGCGGATTGGCAGAAAAGAGATCCTTAAAAAACAGCGTGTGACCCTAACGAAAAGCTGAGCGCAAACATCAAAACAACCAAACAACCGAAATGTAAACAAAAATCAAATCTATGTATCAACCTGCCTAGTGTTTAATCCCTTAGGGGCAAAGCAATCCAGCCGATATTGCCAGAAGCTTTCCCGCATCCTATTTCCCCCCGTTAGCCTATCGATTATCTTTATACTAATATCCTTCAGAAACCCGTGGTGGCCTTCTCCAGTAAAATGCCTGAAGAATTCCGCCTGGGGTACTGAGGCCCCCGAATTAAACTTATTACTGCACGCCTTGTAATTGTTAAACCTAAGCCTGAAAGGCGTGCAGGTGCTGCCAACATATTGTACACCACAAACAGTACATTCCAACAAATACACAACATTTGACGAGTCACAATTAAACGAATAGTTTATCCTATATTCCCGGCTATCTATGTTTGAATGAAAATGTTCACTATTACTCATGACATTACACACTTGACAACGAGATTTACCACAACGAGAACATCCCTTCTTATCAGTCCCCCCATTTCCCTCACTGAGCCTAGCCCTAACAAGTATATCCTTAAGGTTCTTACATCTCCTAAATGCTATTAAAGGTGGCTCAGGAAATACCACTCTATGCTCCTCCGAGTTTGTGAGCATAGAATGGAGTCTCCTGGCAACCTTCCCCAAACTATTGAGTGCTGGATGGTATGTGGCAACAAGTGGAACCCTTTCCCCCCTCCCTTGGTTATTGGTCCTATTTCCCGCATTTGCTAGAAGAGTTTTCCTATCCAACCTACGTACCCTATCTATTTGTTCGTTAACTAAAGACTCTTCGTAGCCCCTGTCCTTAAGCCATCCAGCCAACTCGCCTACCCTCTCCTGAAATTGGCGATCTTCCGAACATATCCTACGAAACCTAAGAGCCTGACCATAGGGGATCGCCTTCTTCGTGTGCCAGGGGTGACAAGACTTCTTATGCAAGTACTGATGTGTATCAGTTGGCTTGCAAAACAAGTCTGTCGAAAGGACTCCCCCCTCCCCCACGCTAACCTGAACATCTAAAAAACTAATACTCTCCCGTGATTGCTCGCTAGTAAACTTAATGGTTTCGTGGCTACTGTTGAGATGATTGATGAATGACTCCAGCCCCTAAGGGATTAAACACTAGGCAGGTTGATACAAAGATTTGATTTTTGTTTACATTTCGGTTGTTTGGTTGTTTTGATGTTTGCGCTCAGCTTTTCGTTAGGGTCACACGCTGTTTTTTAAGGATCTCTTTTCTGCCAATCCGCTTTTGGATCTTTCTATTGCTTGTTTTGTTATTACACACGTTTTTTCAGCTCCCGCGAGACAGACACCGCCGCCGACTTTAGCGGCTCTATACTCTGCGCTTTCTTTGATCTTCCTCTTGCCGCTTCTGGTAACATCCCTATTTTAACACCTTTTGCGATTTATTGTATTTAGCGGGATCCCGCTTAGGCTATTGTTTTATATTGTTTTTGAATTTCGAGATGTATATGTATGCTCTGTCTGATTTTGAAAAGTCATTACTGATGAAGGCTTGCGCCGAAACGTTTAACGAATGTGTTTTTTCTTGAGTCTATATATATATATATATATGTAGTCAAGAAACCCAATGTGCCCTCCCGGTTATCACCATGCTGGCTGCATGACAACTCGTGAACTTGGGCACACGATGTATATATATATTCTCATAAGCTCATTCGCAATATGCAATAAAAGAGATATATGTAGTCAAGAAAAACACATTCTAGTAAACGTTTCGGCGTAAGCCTTCATCAGTAATAGCTTTCCAAATTAGATGGAGCATACATATAAATCTTGAAATAACAATACAATATAGAAACAATAGCCTAAGCGGGATCCTGATTATTACAATAAGTCATAAAAGGTGCAAATAGGGGTGTAGCCAAAGGCGGCAATGGGAAGATCAAAGAAAGCGCAGAGTAAAGAGTTGCTAAAGTCGGCGACGGTGTCTGTCTCGCGGAAGCTAGAAAGAAAAAAACGTGTGAACTACATACATACATACATACATACATACATATTTTTGATTATACAGGTTAAATCTAAGGCAGCTGTACAGCTGATGTGGACCTGTTTTACTAAAACTAAAATATAACTTAAAATTACAAGTAAGAACTATATCTATGATTAAAATGTTTACAGGAAAAAATTGAGTAAATAGTTGAAATTAAATCTTGATAAAATGTAACTAGAAAAACTTAATGTCCAATGGAATACTGTAGTCTATAAATTGGAAAATGTCAATTCAAGTTTAATGTTCAATACACAAAAGAATGATCTTTTGATTTGATTGCTAATGTCCCTGATTGAAAATTAATCTTATCTAATTTGTCCTTATATTTATGTATACACTTCTTAAATTTTTCTTGTTTCAAAGCTTTAATGTCATTATCAATCATACTCCATAGGAAGGGTCCTCTGAACAACACTGACTTTCTACCACTTTCTGATCTTATTTGTGGAATTTTGAAGTCTTTGTTGTTACGCAGATTGTATGCGCAATTTTCTTCCTCAAAAAATGAGCTTATTCTTGGGTTCATGGTTCCTGCTTTGACTCTATGCATTAATGTTATGAGTCTTTTCTTGTACATGTAATCAATTGAATCCCATTTTGCAACTTGCAGCACTTGGTCTGATGGTGTATTTGTGTCAAGTTTATGAATTATTCTAGCTGCAGTTCTGTGGATTCTTTCAATTCCAGTCATAGCTCCTATGGAACAATTTCCCCATACAACAATGATGTATAGCACTACTGGAATGACTGTTCTGAAGTATATCTCTTCTAGCATGTCTTTTGGGAGATAAGACATAGATCTTATTGTCTTCACTTTAGCTGCAAATGCTTTTCCAACTTTCTCTGTTTGAGCCTTCCAGTCCAGCCTGTTGTCAATTTTGACTCCTAAGCACTCTGTCACATCTGTGTATTCTAATGAATTTTCTCCTAATTTCATTTCTGGCAATGGACCAATGAGCCTATGCCTTTTCATGATGAGAACTTGTGTTTTTGTAGGGTGTACAGTTAGCTTATGTTTTGTGCACCAATTATTTATTTCTTTTAATGTTTCTTGTAGTTTTATGCATACATCATCAATATTTTCACCAATACAGAATGCAGTAGTGTCATCTGCATACATCTCAACTTGACCTGACTTGACAGCTTTTGGAAGATCATTTGTATAGGCTGTAAATAATCTTGGTCCTAAAAGTGACCCCTGTGGGACTCCCATGCTAACATCAAGTACTTCAGATGATTCAGTTTCTATCACTGTAAGTTGTTTACGGTTGCATAGGTAGTCTTGAATCCAGGTAGCTACTTTCCCTGAGATACCGCTACTCTGCAACTTTAGCCTAAGTATCTCATGGTCCACAGTATCAAATGCTTTGCTGAAGTCAATAAAAATGACCCCAACAGCTTTTCCTTCTTCAATAGCCTTTTTCCAAGTTTCAGTAAGGTAGATAAGTAAGAGCTCAGTTGAATGTCCTTTCTTAAATCCCCACTGATTAGGATTTGGCACTTCAATTGCATGTTCATCTAGTCCAATTGAAATAACCCCTTCTAATAACTTTCCTGGCACACTTAGCAAGCTAAGTAGTCTGTAGGTTTCCCTCTTGGTCTTGTTCCCCTTTTTTTTTTCCGCTGCCTTTAGTTTTGCAATCTTGTACTCTGCTGGGAATTTATCAGTTGCTAAGCTTTTGACACAGACTATTGAGAATGATTCTTTAAAAACTGCTGCAGTATTTTTAACCTCTCTTGTTGTTATTCCATCTAGTCCTGCTGCTTTACCAGGTTTAAGTTTAGCAATGGATTGCTCAAGCTTGTTTTTAACATCCTTTATTTCAATCAAAGTTGGGGTTACTCTCTCTATGTAGCTCTTGTCATCAGTATTGATGTGATCATATTTCTGTGCAAGCTGTTTTCCTATATTTGTAAAAAAGTCGTTCAGAATGTTTGCCTTCTTCCTGTTGTTATGCTCAAGTATTCCATTATCATTAGCTATAGCTCCTATACTCTCTTTTTTACCATGACCTTTTAACTTTTTTACCACATCCCAAAAGCTCCGCATATCTTTCCTCTTTGCTTCTTTTAGATTTGCCAGCCAATATTCTCTCTCTGCAGTTCTTAGCATTTTTGTAACTTCATTCCTTAACTTTTTGTATTGATCCCAGTCCTTTTGTAGCTTTGATGTTTTTGCAGTTTTCAATGCCTTGTATCGTGCATTCATTTTCTTCCTGATATCTGAATTCATCCAGGGTAGACTTTTTGTACGAACTCTTGCTATTCGTTCTTTTATGTGATCTTTCTTCACTTCATCATACATTTGTTTCCATGCCCACACACAGTCATCCACTTCATCAAATAGCTCACATATATGCCAAGGAACCAACTGCAGTTCATCATTGAAAGTTGCCCAGTTACATTTAGCAGTATTTGAGACTTTCTGGTATCTTGGGGGTGCATTTATCATTCTTAGGTCAATTTTTGCATATACAAGACTATGATCTGCAATTCCAGTATCAAACACCCCAGCTTTTGATATTTTCTTTTCATCACTAGTCAGTATCACATCAATCAGTGTTTCTGTATTTTGTGTCACTCTGGTGGATTGTTTTATCATGTTTTTTAATCCAAACCTGACCATTAATCTTTTCAACATCTTTCCATTTTGAGATAATGACTGATCATGTCTTTCCCTAAGATCTGAATTCAGATCACCCATAATAATTAAGTTCTTTCTCCTTGTCCACAAATCCTCCAAGCAAACTCCCAAAGACTCATAAAAATCATTGGCCTCAGGTGGTCTATAGATGACTCCAAGCAAAAGGCTTTGAGATTGAGAGGTAATATCCACCCATACTGCTTCTATGTTGTAATTGACGTCATACTCTACATTTATCACTTTTAAATGCTCTTTGTAGTAAAGTAAACATCCACCTCCATTGTTTCTTGTTCTATCTTTTCTTATGATTTTATAACCTTCAATTTTAAGGCTTTCATCTGAGTCATTTTTGTTTAACTTTGTCTCAGTGATGCCTAAGCAGTCAATTTTAGTCTTATCCAATAATATCTTGATTTCTGTGAGTTTATTCCTTGTTAATATACCATTTACATTTATATGGGCAGTAATTAGTTGCTTATTTCCTGTCTGGATTTCATCCCTGAGTTGATCCAAGCAAAAACCTTCCATTCCTTCTTCCTCTTCACTGCTATCTATTGATGTTATGTTTGCATTTTCATCCATGTAGAAACTATCTGATATTGCTGGCATACTACATTTCCAACAATCCCAGTCACTCCAATCTCTTTCCTTAAATTCACGTGCAGTCACACTTGCACATTTAATATGCACCTTTGTGTCACAACTTTCACAAATTAAATGCCTGTGATTTTTTGCCACTGGTCCCAAACATGCACCACATGGGTTCTTTACTGGACCAGGATTTATGTGAATGTCTCCGCATAATAGTAGTATCAAGGTGATGATAACAAATCTTTTCAGCAATCTTAGGCCCAGTCGGCCTAACTGTCCTATTAGGCCTACGCCTATAGTTGCCATCTCGTTTCCTTTTATCCTGTACTTGCCCTTTCTCCAGTATTGTTTTAGGATCCAAAAGTAAAAATCAGTAATTGTAATCAGGAAATGCAATGAACAGCACTATCATGGAACCAAGAACAACAAGCTATGATCATACGTTTGCTTCCGGGCTTCCATGCTCCACGCCATCTTTTTCAAGCAATAGAAAGATCCAAGAGCGGATTGACAGAAAAGAGATCCCTAAATAAACAGCGTGTGTCCCTAATGAAAAGCTGAGCGCAAAAATCAAAAACAACCAAACAACCAAAGTGTAAACAAAACTCAAATCTATGTATCAACCTGCCTAGTGTTTAATCCCTTAGGGGCAAAGCAATCCAGCCGATATTGCCAGAAGCTTTCCCGCATCCTATTTCCCCCCGTTAGCATATCGATTATCTTAATACTAATATCCTTCAGAAACCCGTGGTGGCCTTCTCCAGTAAAATGCCTGAAGAATTCCGCCTGGGGTACTGAGGCCCCTGAATTAAACTTATGACTGCACGCCTTGTAATTGTTAAACCTAAGCCTAAAAGGCGTGCAGGTGCTACCAACGTATTGTACACCACAAACAGTACATTCCAACAAATACACAACATTTGACGAGTCACAATTAAACGAATAGTTTATCCTATATTCCCGGCTATCTATGTTTGAATGAAAATGTCCACTATTACTCATGACATTACACACTTGACAACGAGATTTACCACAACGAGAACATCCCTTCTTATCAGTCCCCCCATTTCCCTCACTACTGAGCCTAGCCCTAACAAGTATATCCTTAAGGTTCTTACATCTCCTAAATGCTATTAAAGGTGGCTCAGGAAACACCGCCCTATGCTCCTCCGAGTTTGTGAGCATAGAATAGAGTCTCCTGGCAACCTTCCCCAAACTATTGAGTGCTGGATGGTATGTGGCAACAAGTGGAACCCTTTCCCCCCTCCCTTGGTTATTGGTCCTATTTCCCGCATTTGCTAGAAGAGTTGTCCTATCCAACCTACGTACCCTATCTATTTGTTCGTTAACTAAAGTCTCTTCGTAGCCCCTGTCCTTAAGCCATCCAGCTAACTCGCCTACCCTCTCCTGAAATTGGCGATCTTCCGAGCATATCCTACGAAACCTAAGAGCCTGACCATAGGGGATCGCCTTCTTCGTGTGCCAGGGGTGACAAGACTTCTTATGCAAGTACTGATGCGTATCAGTTGGCTTGCAAAACAAGTCTGTCGAAAGGACTCCCCCCGCCCCCACGCTAACCTGAACATCTAAAAAACTAATACTATCCCGTAATTGCTCGCTAGTAAACTTAATGGTTTCGTGGCTACTGTTGAGATGATTGATGAAAGACTTCAGCTTTTCCTCCCCGTGCATCCAGATAAAGAAAACATCATCGATGAATCTCATCCAGATGAGCGGCTTGTCAGGTGAAGCCTCCAACAACCTCTCTTCCAACCGGTTCATGAAGAGATTGGCATAGGCCGGAGCGAACTTCGTGCCTATAGCCGTGCCCAATTTCTGCCTATAAATACTATCATTAAATTCAAAATAATTATTCTCCAAGACCAAGGACGCCAACCCCACTAGGGTATCAGTAGCCACGCCCGGGTTTTCACTTCTATCCAGCGCCTCCCTGATGGCCTCTAAGCCCTCCCCGTGTGGAATGCTTGGATAGAGTCCCACAACATCAACTTTACACAACAAAGCCCCCTCTGGTATCTTACCTAGCTTACTTAGCCTAGACAAAAAGTGGTTAGTGTCCTTAACATATGACCTACTTTGGCTAACCAACGGGTTAAGGTGGTGGTCTAGATATTCTGAAATATGTTCTGTTATAGTACCACAATTGGAAATGACTGGTCGCCCCTTAACACTACTAAGACCCTTGTGGATCTTAGGCAATAAATAAAATCTACCTAACCTAGAATCTTTAATTTCCAAATACTCAGTCACTTCCTCTAGACCGGGGTCCCCCCTCCCTCAGTTCTTTCAACCTAGAATTAATGGTCTTACCCAAATCTACCGTGGGGTCCACCTCTATTTCTTCATAAACCTGCCTATCGTCTAATTGTCGGTTAGCCTCACTTATGTAATCCTCCCGATCCCAAACTACAACTGCTGATCCCTTATCCGCTTCCTTGATAACTATGTTCCTATCACATTTAAGCTGTTTCAAAGAAAGTTGTTCAGAAGAAGAAAGATTACTAAAATTCTTACCCTCCGGCGATATATATATATATATTTATCATGAGTGGGCTACCACAATTCGAGAATTAAAATGTGCCCCTGCCTGGGATCGAACCCGGGGTCTTCGTGTCAATAGTTTCTCCAACATTCCACTGCGCCACTCAAGCGCAATGAAATGATGGAGAAATCTGAAGTCATTCAGATCCCTGGGTCTTACACCACGACAGAAGCCATTTTTTGTTTTTTCGTGTTTCGGCATTAAGCCTTCATCAGAGCCATGCATACGTATATAGAATCATTCGGCATCAGCTGACACGGTGAAATATATTTATCATGAGTGGGCTGCCACAATTCGAGAATTAAAATGTGCCCCTGCCTGGGATCGAACTTCGTGTCAATAGTTTCTCCAACATTCCATATGTATGTATAGCTAGTCCCATATATATATATATACAAGTATGGAATGTACTGTTTGTGGTGTACAATATGTTGGTAGCACCTGCACGCCTTTTAGGCTTAGGTTTAACAATTACAAGGCGTGCAGTCATAAGTTTAATTCGGGGGCCTCAGTACCCCAGGCGGAATTCTTCAGGCATTTTACTGGAGAAGGCCACCACGGGTTTCTGAAGGATATTAGTATTAAGATAATCGATATGCTAACGGGGGGAAATAGGATGCGGGAAAGCTTCTGGCAATATCGGCTGGATTGCTTTGCCCCTAAGGGATTAAACACTAGGCAGGTTGATACATAGATTTTATTTTTGTTTACATTTTGGTTGTTTGGTTGTTTTGATTTTTGCGCTCAGCTTTTCATTAGGGACACACGCTGTTTTTTTAGGGATCTCTTTTCTGCCAATCCGCTCTTGGATCTTTCTATTGCTTGTTTTGTTAGTTCACACGTTTTTTTCTTTCTAGCTTCCGCGAGACAGACACCGTCGCCGACTTTAGCAGCTCTTTACTCTGCGCTTTCTTTGATCTTCCCATTGCCGCCTTTGGCTACACCCCTATTTTGCACCTTTTATGACTTATTGTAATAATCAGGATCCCGCTCAGGCTATTGTTTTTATATTGTATTGTTATTTCAAGATTTATATGTATGCTCCATCTAATTTGGAAAGCTATTACTGATGAAGGCTTACGCCGAAACGTTTACTCGAATGTGTTTTTCTTGACTACATATATCTTTTTTATTACATATTGCGAATGAGCTTATGAGAATGTATATACACATACAACTAATCTAAATCGAATCTACTAACAAATGGAAAAATAACTAAGGAAATTAATACGTAAATACAGAAGATAAATATCAAAACTACATGGACATAAATGGACAAAATCTACATGATATCATTATATTTACAAGCGTTGCATTTACATGTTGGGCCATTCCATTGTTTTATCATACCCTTGAAACTGTGTAGATTTTCAGCTGATTTTAGCTCATTTGGCAAACAGTTCCAAATCTGAGGTCCCATGGCTTTAAGGCTCTTGGAACCAAAAGTTACCTGATTTGGTCGAAAGTGATTTAAATTGTTGGGATTCCGAGATGGATGCTTTGAAGTTCTTGAACTAAAAATGTTATGCATAAAAGATGGATTAAAGTTTCTTATTGTCTTAAATATTTCAACACAGAGGGTTCTCTGACGAGCAACTTGCATTGTGCATTTTTTTTACCTAAGAAGAAGATCATCATAGGAACTTTTATGATCATTGTACAAACATTTTAGCGCACGCTCCTGTATTCTTTCAATTTTCTGAACTGATTTTGAAGATGAAAAGTACCAAACTAAAGGGCAGTAGTTAAAATTAGAATACACAAAGCTTTGAACCAAAACTTCTTTTTCAGCAAAACCAATAAATGACTTAACCCTATCCAGACGGGGCTTTTTGAGCTACTAGAAGACTGAGGGGGGGGGGCTCATTCAGCCCCCCCTCTCTAAAATCGCCATTCCTTCACTTACGAAGACGAAACTCATCACGCAGGTAGCCGTGCTTATGATCTATCATTTTTCGCAAAAAGAATTGTAAAAATAGATATGACGTCATAATTATTCAAGACCAACTGGCACGTGTTCATGAAAAAATTGAAAAAATCAACTTTTTTTTAAATCTTTATAATTTGCTAAGATTGATTCATGAAACCAAATTATGCCAATCAAAGCATTGTTAGAAGATGAAAATATACTTATAAAGTGAAAAATTTGATTTTCGCAAATCCAAGATGGCGGACAGAGAGATTAAAAATGTTGTTTTTCTGAAAAATGACAAATGCAGCCATCTTAGAGAATTTCTCCATATATTACAATGAAAACTACTTCAATGATAAGTGATCGTTGCATACTTCATTTTTCTTTTTGAAACTTTTGTTTTGATTATTGCAAAAAATGCTGACGTCAGCATTTTTTCCCAGTAGTAAGCAAATGAGTGAGAAGGAAGAAGGAAGGGGGAAATAGGGGGTTGAGGATAGTAATTTGGTGAAATTTTGATAATATCTTGACAAACAAAACACTTTCAAGTCAAAAAGTTCTCACTGTAAAACAGATTCTCAAGATATGCATGAAAACTGATCGTTAGTAGTACTATATGAGGATACCCCCGGGGAATCTTATACCGTTTGCGACCAATGGTGCACAAAATTCAAACAAAATTACATAGCTTAGGTGGAAACAACCCTGTTGATCGGCTTTAATCTATTTATTGCTGATGTAAAACATTTGGGGTTGAAATATCCTTGCAGAGAGACCACTAACTAATTTTTGCCATTTTCTTAAAAAATGACGTCATTGATGAGGTCACGTGACACATAATTGGTCTATTGTTCCTGGAAAAAAATTAAAGAGACCTTATAAATTATAAGTATATAAAGTAAAAAGGATACTATCAAAGGATTATGAGGTGATCTGGAATTGCATCCATAAGCAGCTTACCTAAAATTTTGCCCCGACCACTCTGAAAAAACAGCCACCCCCCAGCCCCCTGAAATTTTTTTTCAAAATCTCACACAAAATCACACTTCAAAAGGATAGAAACTAAAAGTCAAAAAACCATTTCCTGGTTCGTTGAACCAATTTGGAGCAGTGCTCAGTTAAGTATGTGGGGGGGGGGCTGAATGAGCCCCCCCCCCAGTCTGGATAGGGTTAAGTCGCTTAAGAACGTTTAGTTGTGCTGCTGCTTTTTGCAATTTGTAATCTAGTGTTACACCTAAGAGTTTAACAGTCTCCTCAGATTTTATAGAATGTCCTTTGAAATCTAGATTTATGCCACAAGTGTTTGTCTGGTCTTTTTTAACAAGAAGTGCATGGAATTTGTTAGGGTTAGCGATCATTTCATTTTGGTCGAGCCAAGGCAAAGCGTTGTCTGCTTCACTTTCCAAAACCTTGACAAGATCCGGCAAGGACTTGGAAAAGAAAGCTAGCGTGTTGTCATCAGCATAATTGTACATGGTTGCTTGCTTTATGAAAGAGAAAAGATAATTTATGTAGAAGTTGAAAAGAATAGGACCTAACACTGATCCTTGGGGTACCCCTGAAACAATTTCTTGAAAAGAACTGTAGACATTATTTATCCGGACACTCTGCTTCCGTCTTTTCAGATATGAATAGACAAGAACCAATGCATTTTCATCAAAGCCATATGCATGAAGTTTGGCTATAATCAAATCGTGCGTGATGCAATCAAAAGCCTTTGATAGATCCATTAAGACGGACCCTACAATAAAATTATTATCTACAATCCTGGCCAAAAGAAGCTGGGACGCAGGCAAATTTCAGTGTCTTCATGATGTTTCCTAAAATATCGAGGAGAAAACATACGTTTAGAGTCTCCTAATCCCCCCTTCCCCCTACTTCAATGTTGAGAAGGTCGAAAGGCGTTTGATTCAAGCAACTTTGAGAAGGGGGGAGCGGGGGGCACGTAACCAAAGACCGAAGTAGTGCAATTTTATGATTTGTCCCAAGTATTTTGGCCAAGATTGTCTGAAAAATTGCTTTCACTACCTATCATATATGTTTCTATGAATCCAAATCTACTTGTATCAGACAATTTCTTTCACTATGAATGGATAGCCACTAACTGTCGGCTTAACTCCAGAGTACTTCAGATGTTAATGTTTTCATTGTTACTGGTTCATCCATCAGAACTATGACGTCATCAAATTATGCAAAATTTTCCCATGACGTTCAGCGAAACTTCTCTTGTGCACGAAACCTGCCAGTGATTTTCGCCTGAAAACATCACAGTTATCAAAGAGAACTGAAAACAAAGTTCCTTTTGAATCAGTGCAAATTCTGCGCCTCCGCAGTGCAATTGTCTTATTTTCAAATGTACCGTTAGCCAATTCTCTAACTATTCATTCATTTTCAATGAGATTAAATTCGCTCCACCAAACTTGCATTCACCCTGGACGGCATTGAATGGTCTATTGTGCCCGATGAATTGTAATTCACAACTTTTTGTTGAAGAAGAATATACCTGTTGCATAGCAGCAAGGCGGATTTGTCCTGTCTGGAAAATTGAGAAAGGGATCAAATTTGTCAACGCCGCTCCCTACTTTAAACATTAATAACGTCGGCAACGTTTGCCCTATTCTAACAAATTTTGTCTCATTTTAATGAGAAAAATGAGCTTTATTAGCCTATAGCAGTATTTGCATCGATATTTTCGTGAAATATGATTTCTGACGGTTCTCAATAGAGTTCAAAAGAAACTTATCCGGAACTGTTTATTTTAAGTTTTTTAATTTTGGAGCGCCGTGACATTTCCACCTTCCAGGCAATTTTTACTTGGTTTTTTTGCATGAATAGGAAGACTTTGATGTTAAAATGTGGAATCAGACGAATTTGCCAAAAAAGCGTGACTTATCCCAAAATTATGGGGCATTTTTCTGTGGAGCGCCGTTGTGAGAACCGAAGAATTCACAAGAAACCGGACCTCAAACAATGAGCCCAAAAGCTTTCTTGCGATGATAAGTCATTTTCAAAGAGCAGCGGAGTACACAATCTTACGATAGCGGAAGAAAACTCAGAATCCTAATGTATGTCACTTTTTATAAGGGAATCTTTATGTGAGTGAAAATTGCAGCAATTTTGCCACGCCCATTTTTAAAAAGGTGCTCAGCGAATTTAACGAATAACGCCTATTTCGGCATAGATAGCTGAGAACTCACTTCTTGTGTTGGGGATGACGGTGTTAAAATTTCACACAGAAATCTCTATGGGTTCTCAAGCTATGAGGTATTATTTGTTAACAATCATTTTCAGACAATCCTGGCCAAAAGAAGCTGGGACGCAGACAAATTTCAGTGTCTTCATGATGTTTCCTAAAATATCGAGGAGAAAACATACGTTTAGAGTCCCCTAATCCCCCCTTCCCCCTACTTCAATGTTGAGAAGGTCGAAAGGCGTTTGATTCAAGCAACTTTGAGAAGGGGGGAGCGGGGGGCACGTAACCAAAGACCGAAGTAGTGCAATTTTATGATTTGTCCCAAGTATTTTGGCCAAGATTGTCTGAAAAATTGCTTTCACTACCTATCATATATGTTTCTATGAATCCAAATCTACTTGTATCAGACAATTTCTTTCACTATGAATGGATAGCCACTAACTGTCGGCTTAACTCCAGAGTACTTCAGATGTTAATGTTTTCATTGTTACTGGTTCATCCATCAGCACTATGACGTCATCAAATTATGCAAAATTTTCCCATGACGTTCAGCGAAACTTCTCTTGTGCACGAAACCTGCCAGTGATTTTCGCCTGAAAACATCACAGTTATCAAAGAGAACTGAAAACAAAGTTCCTTTTGAATCAGTGCAAATTCTGCGCCTCCGCAGTGCAATTGTCTTATTTTCAAATGTACCGTTAGCCAATTCTCTAACTATTCATTCATTTTCAATGAGATTAAATTCGCTCCACCAAACTTGCATTCACCCTGGACGGCATTGAATGGTCTATTGTGCCCGATGAATTGTAATCCACAACTTTTTGTTGAAGAAGAATATACCTGTTGCATAGCAGCAAGGCGGATTTGTCCTGTCTGGAAAATTGAGAAAGGGATCAAATTTGTCAACGCCGCTCCCTACTTTAAACATTAATAACGTCGGCAACGTTTGCCCTATTCTAACAAATTTTTGTCTCATTTTAATGAGAAAAATGAGCTTTATTAGCCTATAGCAGTATTTGCATCGATATTTTCGTGAAATATGATTTCTGACGGTTCTCAATAGAGTTCAAAAGAAACTTATCCGGAACTGTTTATTTTAAGTTTTTTAATTTTGGAGCGCCGTGACATTTCCACCTTCCAGGCAATTTTTACTTGGTTTTTTTGCATGAATAGGAAGACTTTGATGTTAAAATGTGGAATCAGACGAATTTGCCAAAAAAGCGTGACTTATCCCAAAATTATGGGGCATTTTTCTGTGGAGCGCCGTTGCAGGAACCGAAGAATTCACAAGAAACCGGACCTCAAACAATGAGCCCAAAAGCTTTCTTGCAATGATAAGTCATTTTCAAAGAGCAGCGGAGTACACAATCTTACGATAGCGGAAGAAAGCTCAGAATCCTAATGTATGTCACTTTTTATAAGGGAATCTTTATGTGAGTGAAAATTGCAGCAATTTTGCCACGCCCATTTTTAAGAAGGTGCTCAGCGAATTTAACGAACAACGCCTATTTCGGCATAGATAGCTGAGAACTCACTTCTTGTGTTGGGGATGACGGTGTTAAAATTTCACACAGAAATCTCTATGGGTTCTCAAGCTATGAGGTATTATTTGTTAACAATCATTTTCAGACAATCCTGGCCAAAAGAAGCTGGGACGCAGACAAATTTCAGTGTCTTCATGATGTTTCCTAAAATATCGAGGAGAAAACATACGTTTAGAGTCTCCTAATCCCCCCTTCCCCCTACTTCAATGTTGAGAAGGTCGAAAGGCGTTTGATTCAAGCAACTTTGAGAAGGGGGGAGTGGGGGGCACGTAACCAAAGACCGAAGTAGTGCAATTTTATGATTTGTCCCAAGTATTTTGGCCAAGATTGTAGCTTAGATTTCCATTCTTCTACAAGTTTAATTAATACGTGCTGTGTACTGTAGGCTGTTCTATAAGCTGCAATAAAAATCGAAAGGGTCTTATCAAGGAAGGGGCTGAGCTGTTCCTTTAGAATTTTTTCAAAGATTTTGGAAAAAGTATTAAGTACACTGACTGGACGATAATTCCTCTCCGCAGTACGAACGGGTTCACCTTTAAACGTAATCCTCGATAGTTGATAGATTGATTTGGTGAGTCATCATACGTTGTCAGTCTTGATAGTTAAGTAAAATAAGGGTCAAATCCTTACTGGTTGCCAGAGCACATCGGAATCATCCAATTTCACGCTAATCAGCCAGTGGCATTACCTCTTTCCTACCCCTTGGTACAAGATTGGCTGTTTGAGGTGAATCTGCTAGTACCCACGCATTAAGTGAAATATAATATCAATGGATGTGAAGGTACTAGCAATATCAGGGAAAATAAAACATAGAGATGCTTGGAAGTTTCCTTGCGCGCGTGTGCATGTTTGTGTAATTTTATTTGAATTCAAGCGTCTACAAATTAACTAACAATGTACCGGGTGAGCCAGAAAAGTTCCCACTTCCAACAGTCCAGGATAAATCATAAACTGGACCAATTTCAAATATTTTTGACTTAATCTCTTGTCAATATCCTATATTATTCTTGGTTATTTTTTGTCAATTTTTCGGTTGCCTACTTATTGATATAATTACGATTTCTTGACATTTTTTTGGCTGCGGACTGCCCAAAAATATCAAAAACAGTGATCAAATGCTCTAAAGACTGAACTTGGCAGAATAAAGGAAGTGCCCCTCGAAATGACCAGGGAATTCGGAATGGATTATGTCGCACAAGCGGTCGTTTGATGATTGTACAACATTAGTAGCACTTTTGTCAATGTAAAGACTTTCAGTTTTTCATCACTTCTTTGAAAGTCTACTGTAGTTTGTGCATGTAGGAAAATAAAATTTATATTTGAAGCAAGCGTGTAGATTTAGGACTTTTTGATGCGAAGACCTAGTACCTTATTCTCTACAGGCACAAACTATAGTAGCTAGCCAGTATCATTTCAAAGAAATGATAAAAAATGGAAAGTCTTTATATTGATATGTATGTATGATATGTATGTATGTATGTATGTATGTATGTATGTTCTTATATCTGCTACATTAGCGGGACATCCATTGTGTTACACACCTACCTTAGCGGGACATTGGTGATTGGCGGGACTTACCCAGGGTCCCGCTAATTTTCTGTCAATTTTCGATGTCCTTACCATGTAGAAACGTCAAAAAATGCATCTTTGTTAGGTCCCGTGAAGTTGGTGAAAAACTTACACTAAAAAAAGTTAAAATGCCAACTTAGCGGGACCAAAGTTTTTTTGTGTGTTCCCATGGCAATTCCGTCTCAGCAGAGTGGGAAATGCAATGTAAATGTGCCTAGTGTTGTATTACATGAGTTGTACTTCTGAAAAACACTCCGGAACGCTTACACACCATGTCCCGATAAGTTGGGTGTGTAAACATTTGAAGCTGCTGGTCCCGGCAAGTGTGTAATATTACGAACAAATACTACCCATTCGAAAATGAGAATACCAGGAGTCAGTGAGCTGCGATGCTTGAGTTGCTCAAGGACATCAAACGAACCATAACCGTTATCTATTCAGTGCTGTGGAATGTCTAATTGGACAGAAGTGTAGGCCAAGATATTTGTGCCAAAAGTCACGGAAAATTTTCGGCAGTAGACCTTTTAGTTATACTACAATTTTTTTGGATCGAGTGAGTCTTTTACATTTTGTTACCAATGCTGAGTGACGTTAGAGCTTCAAAAACCTCTCTTCACACTTGAACATTTTACAAAATGTACAAACTATCATTCAATTCAGAATTTCATGAAATAGGGAAAGGTCTATTTTGAGATCTAATAGAAAGGAATGTTCTCCTGTTACTTCTGAAGGCAATATGAATTATCGCTGAAATCCCAGGGAGGAGGGGTACTGGACTAGGTAAATGAAGGTCATATATGGAAACGCATTTACACACCTGCCCCAGAAAATGTCCCAAAACTATATACACTCTCCCGTAAAACTTTGATAACAATATGATATTAAACACTTTTTGGCAATTCAGTTTTGCTTATGACAACCCAACACATATATTCCCATCTACATGATCGACTCTTTGCATTTCATATTGTATCAAGCAACCACCACGTCAAGTTTCATAAGTTGTTTTTTTTGCTTGTAAATTCTGTATCTCGTTAGATGTTAGGCGTATCTAACCTGACATCTAACAAATTAAAAAATAAGAAAAAGGCATCATGCTATTGCTCTATTATGCTATTGCTCTTGAAATCATTTTGTAGTTTAGCAGTCCGGATCAGACATCTAATGTCAAACAGACTCTAGTACACTTTTCATAAGTTTCTATTCGCGTGTAACTATCTGTAACTGTATGCAGTTTAAAATGTTTCATTTATTGGCCATGTGGGTAGTCAAAATCTTTTTGCTCCTCAACGTATCTTCCTTCTAGTACTGAAAGTAATTTCGTTTGAATTGAAGGTAGATTAATCTGTAACTTTTTCCCAATAATTCTAATGGAGGGTATTTGGTTTCACAAAAATGAAACTAAATACTGGACCAAAAAATTGCAAAATAGCGCTAACGCTAGGAAACTAAAAAACAACGCTGTTAATACGGTATACCGGACTGTAGCAGTTTGATTGCGACCTACATACACCTTCCTCTATCACAATTTGTAGTTTGATCTATTAGATCGTTTTCGTAGTTTTAGACAGTTAACAGACAAAAGAATGATGCGAGAACGATGGGAAAAGTTTCATTAATGCATTTTCAGGAAAACTGCATTGACGGCAGAAAATATGAATATATGGAACAGATCTTATATCATTGTCATACTATTGATCTCAACTGTTTTAATATTCGGCTCAAAGGTGTACATGTATTCGAATGTGAAATGGTTTGAAAGGAAACTTTTCAAAACAAGAAGTAGTAATAGAATAATAATCATAACAACTAATATTTTGGCAGGTTGACTTGTTCAGACGTGAGGCAAAAAGTAGAATGAAGTGAAAATAGTTTAATATAAAATTAAAGGATGAGAATTCTATTGGAGTCGAAGACGTTTTTTTGGACATTTACAAAGACTTCGATGGTTGTGTTTCTTTTTGAATAGCAAGATGGATATTTCGTCGTGGGTTGCTTTTTCAAATCGAAAAATGTGGGCTCCCTGGTTGGCAAACCACTCTTTTCCAGTTTCAGTGCGCATTTTCGGTAAAACAACACAAGAGCCATTGCCTTCAATGTTTATTTCATGCTGAGATTTTTTGAAGTAACCATTCATGTCTTTGGGTAGTAGATTCTGCAATGATTTACACACGTCAATGGCTACCCTTGTGTTTCAAGCTTTTTCAATACTGTCCCTTGACGTTATCTTTGCTCTTGGGTTGAAAATTCTGGCTACTCTATTTTGTATGTTTACAGTTCCTTGGGGTATGGAATGCTGTAGTGGTTACAACAGTAGTGGCCGTATCATTGTGTTATATATCAATTCTACTGCATAAGGGCTGACTTTTTCGAAAATACTAGAAAAAAGCTTTACTCTGGCTGTCGCTATATTATATACATTTGTTCAAAATGTTGATGTAGGCTCAGATGGTTATCCAAATCTACACGAAGGTACTTGTGCGATTTTGTCTCATGAATAGTTTGACTGTAGATTTTTATGTATACGTTTGGCTGTTTGGACAACTGTTGATGTGATCCATATAGCACAAATTCAGTTTTACCTTTTTCAAGCCAGTCTGCAACTTTTTGCATTTGACTGTAAAGTAAATGTTCTATTTCATTTGAGTTCTTTCTCGCATGATATAAAGCAGTATCGTCGGCATATAGTATAATGCCAGCATCAATGAACGGAATATGGATGTCATTAATTATTAGCCCAAAGAGAAGGGGCCCCAGGACGGATCCTTGTGGGACACCACATGTAACGTTTTCTTCGCATTAGTTGGTTTAGTCAAAAATTACTTTTTGTTTCTTATTAATGAGATAATTACGTATCCATTGTAATTCCACATAATCTATACCATAACTTTGCAATTTTTCCAGCAAGGTTGCATGACATTATGTGTTGAAGGGTTTACGGAGGTCAATATAGACAGAACACTACATAGCCCTTTATCAATGTTCTATCTAACCTTTTTTGACAGTAAGGTAACTGCATGTTGCGTAGATCTCCCTTTTCTAAACCCAATCTGGTCTGGGCACAACAGGCCATTCGATCCATGGTACTGAGGCCGTGATTATTAATGATCTTCTCGATAACATTCGATAGAGCAGGCTTTACCGTGAAAAAGCTGTCCAGATTGTCGGATTGCCTGATTTGAAAATATGGGTGATTTTCCCACATTCAAAGTTTTGATTCGTGCAAATATTTTGATTCTTTTTCTTCAGATAAAAAATGTTGCGTGCTCTCCTCCGCAGGTACCTCTTTCAAGGTTGAGCAGGTGGTAGAGATAAGGGACTCCCCTCTCCTTCGTTTTTCTTTCCTGTCAATTAGTCTCGAAGATGCTTTATTCCTCAACAGGAAAATGGCATTACATGATGTTTGGACGTTAATTTTCAATACCGCATACCGCATACCGCATACCGCATACCGCATACCGCATACCGCACTGTGAAAGTTCGATACCGAAATACCGCAAACAGCAATACCGCAGACCCCGAAGTTCCCCTCCTAATGGAATACACATATTTTTCATAAGAAATGTTTATGCCAAAAAATTAACAAACTCCAATACTGGGAAAACATTGCTTAAGTTTGGTCTAGAAAGCGTCCTAGAATGTTTTCGATCTTTATGAGCAACATACCTCATTTGTTGAAGCAACTGGAGAATCGTATGTTGCTGCTGCTTGTTATCCTGAGCCAAGTCGTGACAGTAATAAGAAAATCTATCAAAATGAGCAATTTCTAAACTGATGCTATTACTGTGCACTGTATACTAGCTTTTTTAATAAATCTAAATATTTTTATTGAAGGGAAGACGCTCGGATCTGACAGAAGGACAGGATTCGAGCAATTTTGAAGCCCAGCACGCAAGCGTCACGAAAAGGGTTGCGGACTCAATGCAGTCTTTTCTACTCCTGCGATCCCAGTGCTTGGGGCAAAAAACCACGTCTCTTAACTTCACCCTTTGCTGACGATAAGTTGGAAAATTGTGGTCAAGCCTTTGAAAAGTATTTTTATGGCTTGGGCGCCTTTGCTTTGCCTTATCTTGACGAGCTGACACTTTTTTGTGAGAATAATGTTTAGAAGAATAGTCAGGCACAGCATCATACAATCTTTCAGAAAAGTATAAGAGGGACATTTTACAAGAACATTAGATTAGAGTACAGCATTTCTGCAACACCTGTACACCTAGTATTTTGTCATGGAATTGCAGCACTTTTTCTTTTGATGACGATTGATGCTTATCGTTCCCCAAAAAATGTAGAAAAACTGCTTCCTTTGTGAACCAACTTCAAGCTTGGTTTATGTTATTAAGAACTCTATCGATCAGAAAAATTTTAATTTCAATAACATCGCGTACAAATTCGCAGCAAGGTCAGCTCTAATGCACTTTTAACAAAATCCCTTCAATAGCAATTGCGTTGTTGAGTCAGCTTGTTCTAGCAAAATTTAGGCAGTCAAATCAAACATGTTGATTTGTAAGGGAACGACCCTTCAAACTTGGGAGCGAAAAATATTTGTGTCCTATGAAAACATCAGTCTTGATTCATGGAGCATATCTTAGACTTCAAAACATAGGGCCTGAACAGTTTCCTCTTTGCATTTTTGGTTACTCTTTGAAACGTTTAATAAAGCACAAATGAGTTGGTAAAACTAGATTCCCAATCTTGTCCATACACATATTTGTTTTTGGGTCACTTGGAGGAACTTGCAAGGAAACACACTAAACATAACGGGACATTATACAAGAAAATTAGATTGATATAATTGCAGCGTTAATTTTGCTGAAAATACCGACATTTGTTAGTAATGTCGTTTAATCAATCATTCAGAGTCGTATTTTATGTTGATGTTAAAATCTATCTTGGATTACGGTATGAAATTCAATATATTATTCAAAAATACTCAATTTGAAAAATATCGTAGACTTTTTACCAAAATCAGCCCTACTGCATTTTTAACAACTTCTTTTAAATAGCGATTGACCTGTTAAGCTGTCCGCTTGGTCCAGCAAAATTGACGCAGTGAAATACTAACGACAGGAAAAGAAAGGAATAGCAAACGAGAAGGGACAATAAACAACAAGGAGATGGGACGCTTCGAAGTTGAAAGCGATAACGAGCGAGAGGGATGTGACTTAAAAAAAGCCAAAATGTTTCTGTTATGACAGAAAAAATCAACAAGAAAGAAAGGAAAGAATATCTTTCCACCAAGAATTTACGCCAATACTGAGAGTTTTTTGAGAATATCAGATTACCAGTGTGCAGAGCTTTTGCCGAGTTTCTAAGTTTGCAAGACAATCTTCGCGTTCATTTCCTGTACCTTCGTGAACATTTTAAATTAAGGTTTTCTGCAGAATTCTGAAGACTATCCGATGTTTTTACCCAGATTCAGAATATGTTAAGGATTTCTTGCAACAAAACAACTAGTTTCTTTTGGAATATTTTCCCAATACTGGAGTTTATTAATTTCTCGGCGATCTGAGGGTTGAGTTTCTTATAAGCTGTTCTTAAAAATAAATACGCGTAAGTGACGCTCTACACACATTACTTATAACTTTTGCAATGGAAAATTGCGTTGCTACAAGGACGGTCATTCCTGCCATTCGCGTAATATAAAATCACCAGTTTTTGATTTATTAGAAACATCTAAAGTTCAAAAATTTAATGTTCCGTTACTGTAAGATAAATGTCCACCTTAGTCACATCGCCCAATTTCCTATGTGTTTAGCCTTTAGTTAGAGCGGCTGGCTACATACATTCTCTAAAAGCTCTATCTTGCTGGCAACCGCTTCCCATTGTCCTTCTTACACATGTTGTTTTGGTAACTAAGAGGGACATTCAAGGATACACACCTACCATAACGGGACATAATACAAGAACATTGTATTAAAAAAAAAATTGCTACAACAGCTGGTATATATTGACATAACATCACAGCGTATCTTCTTTCCGTAATATGGAATCTCTTAGGGATACTTTCTGTCAATCATTCAAGGTTTAAACAGTTTTTCTTGATGTTAATATAATTCCCCAAAAATGGATATAATGTAATGGATCTCCAAAGAAAGAGCTGTTTACTCTGAGATCAAACTTTATAAATCTTGGTTCATGTTATTGCATTGTTTATAGTTCAGAAATACATTCTTTTGCAATAATATCATAAACTGTCCTAGCAAAGTTGGGCAACTCAATTTTAACAATTTTGACTTGATAACGCGCTAAGCTCGAAACGTCGTATTTTAATCATACTCTGTTTCATGTGCAATATATTTTATATTAAGTAGTTATATTACAATAGAAACATTGTACGACACGCTTACAAAAAGACGGTGTTGCAATTTTAACAACGTTTTCAAGATCGATCGAGCATCTTTTGAATTGTCAAATTCAACAGGAAAAGAAGGCAAAGCCAACGAGAGGGGAAGAAAATATATCTTTTCTTTACTTCAATTTTTGCTCTAACAGATTGGAATCTTCTTGCAATTCCATAAGTTTCGTCTTTGCACCTTTTAACGAAAAAGACTATAGATCGGAGGAGACAACGTTAGGAACAAATGTATCTTTCTGAAAAGGAGCTTTGGCGCTTCAAACTTGAATGCGATAACAAGCGAGAGGGATTTGTCTTAAAAAGTCAAAACGTTTCCTTTATGACAGAAAAAAATCAATGAGAAGGAAAGGAAAGAACATATTTCCAACAAAAATTTACTCCAGTGCTGAGTTTTTTTTAGAATTGCAGATTAACAGTGTTCAGAGTTTTGCCGAGTTTCTAAGTTTGCATTACAATCTTCGGGTTTATTTCCTGTACCTTCGCCAACATTTTAAATTAAGGTTTTGTGCAGAATTATGAAATCTTTCGGATGTTTATTCATTACTCAGATACAGAATATGTTAAGGATTTTCTACAACGAAACAACTAGTTTTTAAAGCTATATTTCCCAATACTGAGTTTGTTAATTTTTCTGCTATCTGAGGCTGAGTTTCTTATAAGTTGTGTTTAGAAATAAACACGAGCAAGTGACGATCTACGCACATTAATTATAACTGTTGCAAAGGAAAATTGCGTTGTCACAAGGACGGCCACTCCTGCCGTTCGCGTAACATAAAATCACCAGTCATTCATTAATTATCAATATCTAAAGTTCAAAAATTTATGGCTCTGTTAGTGTACAATAAATGTCCACTTTAGTCACATCGCCTCTTCTCCTATATATTTAGCCTTTAATTGGCTGGCTAACTGATTTGTTTAGCAATTAGCTAGCTGCATACTTTCTCCAAAAGCTCTATCTTGCTGGCAACAGCTTCCCATTTTCCTTCTTACACATGTTGTTTTGGTAACTTAGAAGGACATGCAAGGATACACACCTACCATAACGGGACATGATACAAGAGCATTGTATTGGAATAAAATTTACTACAACAGCTGGTATATATTGACATTATAGTTCAAAAATACTCTATTTGCAGTAATATCATATAATGTCCTAGCAAAGCCGGTCAACTCAATTTTAACAACGCTTCAAGATCGATCGAGCTTTTATTGAATTGCCATATTCAACAGAAAAGAACGCAAAGCAAGCAAGAGGGGAAGAAAATGATCTTTTCTTTATATTAATTTTTGCTCTAACAGAGTGCAATCTTCTTGCAATTCGATAAGTTTCGTCTTTGCACGTTCTAGCCAAAAAGACTATAGATCGGAGGAGACAACGTTACGAACAAATGTATCTTTCTGAAAAGGAGCTAGGACGCTTCAAACTTGAATGCGATAACAAGCGAGAGGGATTTGACTTAAAAAGTCAAAACGTTTCCTTTATGACAGAAAAAATCAAAGAGAAGGAAAGGAAAGAACATATTTCCAACAACAATTTACTCCAGTGCTGAGTTTTTTTTTTAGAAGATCAGATTCTCAGTGTACAGAGTTTTGCCGAGTTTGTAAGTTTGCATTACAATCATCACGTTTATTTCCTGTACCTTCGCCAACACTTTAAATTAAGGTTTTCTGCAGGATTCATAAGACCTTCCGATGATTATGCATTACCCAGATTCAGAATATGTTAAGTATTTCCTGCAACAAAACAACTAGTTTCTGTTGCTATATTTTACCAGTACTGGAGTTTCTTAAGTTCTCAGCGATCTGAGGGTTGTGTTTTTTAGAAGCTGCTTTCTAAAATAAAAAACATGTAAGTTGCGATCTTCACACATTACTTATAACTTTTGCAATGGAAAATTGCGTTGCAACAAAGACGGCCACTCCTGCCACTCGCGTAATATTAAATCACCAGTCTTTGATTCATTAGAAATATCTAAAGATCAAAATCTTAGGGATCTGTCAGCGTGAAATAAATTTCCACTTTTGTCACATCGCCTGTTCTTCTATTTTTAAAGCCTTTAGTTATAGCGGCTGACTGCAAATTTCCTCCAAAAGCTCTGTCTTGCTGGCAACCGCTTCCTATTGTCCTTCTTACACATGTCGTTTTGGTAACTAAGAGGGACATTCAAGGATACACACCTACCATAACGGGACATGATACAAGAGCATTGTATTGGAATAAAATTATTACAACAGCTGGTATATGTTGACATTATAGTTCAGAAACACTCTATTTGCAATAATATCATACAATGTCCTAGTAAAGTCTGTAAATTCTATTTTAACGACGTTTTCAAGATCGATCGAACTTTTATTGAATTGCCATATTCAACAGAAAAGAAGGCAAAGCAAGCAAGAGGGGAAGAAAATAATCTTTTCTTTATATTAATTTTTGCTCTAACAGAGTGGAATCTTCTTGCAATTCGATAAGTTTCGTCTTTGCACATTCTAACAAAAAGACTATAGATCGGAGGAGACAACGTTACGAACAAATGTATCTTTCTGAAAAGGAGCTTTGACGCTTCAAACTTGAATGCGATAACAAGCGAGAGGGATTTGACTTAAAAAGTCAAAACGTTTCCTTTATGACCGAAAAAGTCAAAGAGAAGGAAAGGAAAGAACATATTTCCAACAACAATTTACTCCAGTGCTGAGTTTTTTGAGAAGATCAGATTCTCAGTGTACAGAGTTTGCCGAGTTTCTAAGTTTGCATTACTATCATCGTGTTTATTTCCTGTTCCTTCGCCAACATTTTAAATTAAGGTTTTCTGAAGGATTCATAAGACCTTCCGATGATTATGCATTTCCCAGATTCAGAATATGTTAAATATTTCCTGCAACAAAACAACTAGTTTCTTTTGCTATATTTTACCAGGACTGGAGTTTCTTAAGTTCTCAGCGATCTGAGGGTTGTGTTTTTTAGAAACTGCTTTCTAAAATAAAAAACATGTAAGTTGCGATCTTCACACATTACTTATAACGTTTGCAATGGAAAATTGCGTTACAACAAAGACGGCCACTCCTGCCATTCGAAATATCTAAAGATCAAAATTTTAGGGTTCTGTTAGCGTAAAATAAATGTCCAATTTAGTCACATCGCCTATTCTTCTATTTTTAAAGCCTTTAGTTATAGCGGCTGACTGTAAATTTCCTCCAAAAGCTCTGTCTTGCTGGCAACCGCTTCCTATTGTCCTTCTTACACATGTTGTTTTGGTAACTAAGAGGGACATGCAAAGGATACACACCTACCGTAACGGGACATGATACAAGAGCATTGCATTGGAAAAAAATTTACTACAACAGCTGGTATATGTTGACATTATAGTTCAGAAACACTCTATTTGCAATAATATCATACAATGTCCTAGTAAAGTCTGTCAATTCTATTTTAACAACGTTTTCAAGATCGATCAAGCTTTTATTGAATTGCCATATTCAACAGAAAAGAAGGCAAAGCAAGCAAGAGGGGAAGAAAATTATCTTTTCTTTATATTAATTTTTGCTCTAACAGAGTGGAATCTTCTTGCAATTCGATAAGTTTCGTCTTTGCACATTCTAACAAAAAGACTATAGATCGGAGGAGACAACGTTACGAACAAATGTATCTTTCTGAAAAGGAGCTTTGACGCTTCAAACTTGAATGCGATAACAAGCGAGAGGGATTTGACTTAAAAAGTCAAAACGTTTCCTTTATGACTGAAAAAGTCAAAGAGAAGGAAAGGAAATAAACATATTTCCAACAACAATTTACTCCAGTGCTGAGTTTTTTGAGAAGATCAGATTCTCAGTGTACAGAGTTTGCCGAGTTTCTAAGTTTGCATTACTATCATCGTGTTTATTTCCTGTTCCTTCGCCAACATTTTAAATTAAGGTTTTCTGAAGGATTCATAAGACCTTCCGATGATTATGCATTTCCCAGATTCAGAATATGTTAAATATTTCCTGCAACAAAACAACTAGTTTCTTTTGCTATATTTTACCAGGACTGGAGTTGCTTAAGTTCTCAGCGATCTGAGGGTTGTGTTTTTTAGAAACTGCTTTCTAAAATAAAAAACATGTAAGTTGCGATCTTCACACATTACTTATAACTTTTGCAATGGAAAATTGCGTTGCAACAAAGACGGCCACTCCTGCCATTCGAAATATCTAAAGATCAAAATCTTAGGGTTCTGTTAGCGTAAAATAAATGCCCACTTTAGTCACATCTCCTATTCTTCTATTTTTAAAGCCTTTAGTTATAGCGGCTGACTGCAAATTTCCTCCAAAAGCTCTGTCTTGCTGGCAACCGCTTCCTATTGTCCAGGAGCGGATCCAAGGTTTTTGTTGAGGGGTGCTGATATGAACCACGGGGGTCTGGGGGCTAAGCCCCCAGAAAATTTTTTGGGGACCACGCCCTCTACTTTGCCGGAAACGATGACCACGCCCCTTTGGAGCTGCAAAAACGAATTTTTAAAGCTAGAAAATTCCACTAATTAACGCTATGATTTAAGACTTTTAGGGTAAACTAACAAAACATTCTGCAAAAGAGGAGAGTAACTTATTTGCAAATCCATCTACCAGTCATGTTCATGCATTACATCATGATTACATTTACACAGTTTACAATTTTAATTTAAATACCTGTCTTGTACTTTGGGAATTTTTTAAATTTTTGCATGTTGCGAAAATTCAGCAAATTACGACTCTCCTATGCAGAGGCTCCTTTCCATCATTTTGCTTTGCAAGAATTCACAAGGATAGTAAAAAGCTCTGCGAAGGAGAGTAGCATATTACAGCCGAATCAAAGGGCAAACATTCCTTCTCTGACCTTTGGCCACTAATTGAAATCGAATGACTCTGGTGGGCATGCTGTTATGTTTTGTTTGTTAATTTCACATTTCGAATCAAAAGTTTCAATCACCTGTGAAAGTGGCTTTGTGATCACAGCTGCAATCGGACAAATACATATTCCACAAAACAACAGAAGGCTTTTTACCACTCCTTTGACCTTTCATCCCTGCAAACACTTCCTATCGTCTGGAGGTCAAATCAATGACAATTTCTGTCGTGAGGGGCATTTTACTGCCAAATAATCCCGTACATCTTTGGCTAAAATTCTTGTTTCCAAGAAAAATCCATCAAAATAAATCCGTAAAAATCCTTTTGATTAAACAAAATCTGGTACGCATTTTCGAAAGGGGTGAAATGCCTCTCGAATTTTTGATTCAACTCGATTAGAAATGCGGCTTTCGCTGCAAATAAGAATCATATGAAGTATTTAGCATTTTAGCCAAAAAGGCTTGTTTATGCAGTGCATACCTGACTGGAAGAAATTCTCGCGCTCTTGTCCTCTCCTCCGCTGGGAACTGATAGCAAGAAAGTAGCAAGAAACTTCGCAAATGGTTCGGCCTAAATCTTTCAGCGTCGTGAAAGCTTCCTTCTTTTTCTTATCTCTGTTGTCCAACAAACTTCGTATTCTTTCCAAACATACCTCTTGTAGACCGACAGCCTTTACATTCCTTCTCGTCCCTATGACCCTGTTTGTGAGCAGAATTGTTAGCGCGGCAACAACATCGACTTTCAAGATTCAATGGAATCATTTGGGTCCATCAAAAGGATCTTCTGGATCAACGCCAGAACTCTTTGATAAAGCCGAGCACCCCTCAAACACAATTTTGATTGGTTTAGCCTTGGAAATTTGAATCTCGGATGCTCCCGCTAAAACTGAGCATCCATCAATCGATGATGCTATTGGTCAAGCATCTGATCATGTGAACTGATGGATGCTCAGCGCGATGGGGAAAGTGCGCTGAGATAAACCATGGGCCACTCTGCAATGAATTACGGACTCACAGAATGTATAGCAAATCCTGCGATGTTGAGATTATGTTGCTGTTGTGTTTTACATATTTTATGGGCCATTTCATGAAACTGAAACAAAACCCTGTTCGGAGCCGCTGAGTTTTCAATCCAAGATATGTGGTGGGGGGGGGGGGGGGCAGTACAAGGGCTGCCTTATCACTTTACGTGTTTATATAGTGGTACTTAGTGGTACTAAATCAGCTAATTATGTAAAAAATAAAAATGCATATCTTTGGATTTTTGAGGGGTGCTTAAGCACCCGTAGCGCCCCCTTGGATCCGCCCCTGTTGTCCTTCTTACACATGTTGTTTTGGTAACTAAGAGGGACATTCAAGGATACACACCTACCATAATGGGACATGATACAAGAGCATTGTATTGGAATAAAATTTACTACAACAGCTGGTATATATTGACATTATAGTTCAGAAATACTCTATTTGCAATAATATCATACAATGTCCTAGTAAAGTCTGTCAATTCTATTTTAACAACGTTTTCAAGATCGATCGAGCTTTTATTGAATTGTCAAATTCAACAGGAAAAGAAGGCAAAGCCAACGAGAGGGGAAGAAAATATATCTTTTCTTTACATCAATTTTTGCTCTAACAGAGTGGAATCTTCTTGCAATTCCATAAGTTTCGTCTTTGCACATTTTAACGAAAAAGATTATAGATCGGAGGAGACAACATTACGAAGAAATGTATCTTTCTGACAAGGAGCTAGGACGCTTCAGGCTTGAAAGCGATAAAGGGCGAGAGGGATGTGACTTAAAGAGTAAAAACGTTTCCGTTATGACCGGAAAAGTCAACGAGAAGGAAAGGAAAGAACATATTTCCAACAAGAATTTACTCCAGTGCTGAGTTAATTTAGAATACCAGATTCACAGTGTTCAGAGTTTCTGCCGAGTTTCTAAGTTTGCATTACAATCTTCGTGTTTATTTCGCGAACATTTTAAATTAAGGTTTTCTGCAGGATTCATCAGACTTTCCGATGATTATGCATTACCCAGATTCAGAATATGTTAAGTATTTCCTGCAACAAAACAACTAGTTTATTTTGCTATATTTTACCAGTAGTGGAGTTTCTTAAGTTCTCAGCGATCTGAGGGTTGTGATTTTTAGAAGCTGCTATCTAAAATAAAAAACATGTAAGTTGCGATCTTCACACATTACTTATAACTTTTGCAATGGAAAATTGCGTTGCAACAAAGACGGCCACTCCTGCCATTCGCGTAATATTAATTCACCAGTCTTTGATTCATTAGAAATATCTAAAGATCAAAAACTTAGGGTTTTGTTAGTGTAAAATAAATGTCCACTTTAGTCACATCGCCTATTCTCCTATTTGTAAAGCCTTTACTTAAGCAGCTGACTGCAACCTTTCTCCAAAAGCTCTATCTTGCTGGCAACCGCTTCCTATTGTCCTTCTTACACATGTCGTTTTGGTAACTAAGAGGGACATTCAAGGATACACACCTACCATAACGGGACATGATACAAGAGCATTGTATTGGAATAAAATTATTACAACAGCTGGTATATGTTGACATTATAGTTCAGAAACACTCTATTTGCAATAATATCATACAATGTCCTAGTAAAGTCTGTAAGTTCTATTTTAACGACGTTTTCAAGATCGATCGAACTTTTATTGAATTGCCATATTCAACAGAAAAGAAGGCAAAGCAAGCAAGAGGGGAAGAAAATAATCTTTTCTTTATATTAATTTTTGCTCTAACAGAGTGGAATCTTCTTGCAATTCGATAAGTTTCGTCTTTGCACATTCTAACAAAAAGACTATAGATCGGAGGAGACAACGTTACGAACAAATGTATCTTTCTGAAAAGGAGCTTTGACGCTTCAAACTTGAATGCGATAACAAGCGAGAGGGATTTGACTTAAAAAGTCAAAACGTTTCCTTTATGACCGAAAAAGTCAAAGAGAAGGAAAGGAAAGAACATATTTCCAACAACAATTTACTCCAGTGCTGAGTTTTTTGAGAAGATCAGATTCTCAGTGTACAGAGTTTGCCGAGTTTCTAAGTTTGCATTACTATCATCGTGTTTATTTCCTGTTCCTTCGCCAACATTTTAAATTAAGGTTTTCTGAAGGATTCATAAGACCTTCCGATGATTATGCATTTCCCAGATTCAGAATATGTTAAATATTTCCTGCAACAAAACAACTAGTTTCTTTTGCTATATTTTACCAGGACTGGAGTTTCTTAAGTTCTCAGCGATCTGAGGGTTGTGTTTTTTAGAAACTGCTTTCTAAAATAAAAAACATGTAAGTTGCGATCTTCACACATTACTTATAACTTTTGCAATGGAAAATTGCGTTACAACAAAGACGGCCACTCCTGCAATTCGAAATATCTAAAGATCAAAATTTTAGGGTTCTCTTAGCGTAAAATAAATGTCCAATTTAGTCACATCGCCTATTCTTCTATTTTTAAAGCCTTTAGTTATAGCGGCTGACTGTAAATTTCCTCCAAAAGCTCTGTCTTGCTGGCAACCGCTTCCTATTGTCCTTCTTACACATGTTGTTTTGGTAACTAAGAGGGACATGCAAAGGATACACACCTACCATAACGGGACATGATACAAGAGCATTGCATTGGAATAAAATTTACTACAACAGCTGGTATATGTTGACATTATAGTTCAGAAACACTCTATTTGCAATAATATCATACAATGTCCTAGTAAAGTCTGTCAATTCTATTTTAACAACGTTTTCAAGATCGATCGAGCTTTTATTGAATTGCCATATTCAACAGAAAAGAAGGCAAAGCAAGCAAGAGGGGAAGAAAATTATCTTTTCTTTATATTAATTTTTGCTCTAACAGAGTGGAATCTTCTTGCAATTCCATAAGTTTCGTCTTTGCACGTTCTAACGAAAAAGACTATAGATCGGAGGAGACAATGTTACGAACAAATGTATCTTTCTGAAAAGGAGCTTTGACGCTTCAAACTTGAATGCGATAACAAGCGAGAGGGATTTGACTTAAAAAGTCGAAACGTTTCCTTTATGACTGAAAAAGTCAAAGAGAAGGAAAGGAAAGAACATATTTCCAACAACAAGTTACTCCAGTGCTGAGTTTTTTGAGAAGATCAGATTCTCAGTGTACAGAGTTTGCCGAGTTTCTAAGTTTGCATTACTATCATCGTGTTTATTTCCTGTTCCTTCGCCAACATTTTAAATTAAGGTTTTCTGAAGGATTCATAAGACCTTCCGATGATTATGCATTTCCCAGATTCAGAATATGTTAAATATTTCCTGCAACAAAACAACTAGTTTCTTTTGCTATATTTTACCAGGACTGGAGTTGCTTAAGTTCTCAGCGATCTGAGGGTTGTGTTTTTTAGAAACTGCTTTCTAAAATAAAAAACATGTAAGTTGCGATCTTCACACATTACTTATAACTTTTGCAATGGAAAATTGCGTTGCAACAAAGACGGCCACTCCTGCCATTCGAAATATCTAAAGATCAAAATCTTAGGGTTCTGTTAGCGTAAAGTAAATGCCCACTTTAATCACATCGCCTATTCTTCTATTTTTAAAGCCTTTAGTTATAGCGGCTGACTGCAAATTTCCTCCAAAAGCTCTGTCTTGCTGGCAACCGCTTCCTATTGTCCTTCTTACACATGTTGTTTTGGTAACTAAGAGGGACATTCAAGGATACACACCTACCATAATGGGACATGATACAAGAGCATTGTATTGGAATAAAATTTACTACAACAGCTGGTATATATTGACATTATAGTTCAGAAATACTCTATTTGCAATAATATCATACAATGTCCTAGTAAAGTCTGTCAATTCTATTTTAACAACGTTTTCAAGATCGATCGAGCTTTTATTGAATCGTCAAATTCAACAAGAAAAGAAGTCAAAGCCAACGAGATGGAAAGAAAATTGTATCCTTTCTTTCCATCAATTTTTGCTCTAACAGAGTGGAATCTTCTTGCAATTCCATAAGTTTCGTCTTTGCACGTTTTAACGAAAAAGATTATAGATCGGAGGAGACAACATTACGAAGAAATGTATCTTTCTGACAAGGAGCTAGGACGCTTCAGGCTTGAAAGCGATAAAGGGCGAGAGGGATGTGACTTAAAGAATAAAACGTTTCCGTTATGAACGGAAAAGTCAACGAGAAGGAAAGGAAAGAACATATTTCCAACAAGAATTTACTCCAGTGCTGAGTTATTTTAGAATACCAGATTCACAGTGTTCAGAATTTCTGCCGAGTTTCTAAGTTTGCATTACAATCTTCGTGTTTATTTCGCGAACATTTTAAATTAAGGTTTTCTGCAGGATTCATCAGACTTTCCGATGATTATGCATTACCCAGATTCAGAATATGTTAAGTATTTCCTGCAACAAAACAACTAGTTTATTTTGCTATATTTTACCAGTAGTGGAGTTTCTTAAGTTCTCAGCGATCTGAGGGTTGTGATTTTTAGAAGCTGCTATCTAAAATAAAAAACATGTAAGTTGCGATCTTCACACATTACTTATAACTTTTGCAATGGAAAATTGCGTTGCAACAAAGACGGCCACTCCTGCCATTCGCGTAATATTAATTCACCAGTCTTTGATTCATTAGAAATATCTAAAGATCAAAAACTTAGGGTTTTGTTAGTGTAAAATAAATGTCCACTTTAGTCACATCGCCTATTCTCCTATTTGTAAAGCCTTTACTTAAGCAGCTGACTGCAACCTTTCTCCAAAAGCTCTATCTTGCTGGCAACTGCTTCCCATTGTCCTTCTTACACATGTTGTTTTGGTAACTAAGAGAGACATTCAAGGATACACACCTACCATAATGGGACATGAAACAAGAGCATTGTATTGGAATAAAATTTACTACAACAGCTAGTATATACTGACATTATAGTTCAGAAATACTCTATTTGCAATAATATCATACAATGTCCTAGCAAAGTCTGTCAGTTCTATTTTAACAACGTTTTCAAGATCGATCAAGCATTTATTGAATTGTCGAATTCAACAGGAAAAGAAGGCAAAGCCAACGAGAGGGGCAGAAAATATATCTTTTCTTTACATCAATTTTTGCTCTAACAGAGTGCAATCTTCTTGCAATTCCATAAGCTTCGTCTTTGCACCTTTTATCGAAAAAGACTATAGATCGGAGGAGACAACGTTACGAACAAATGTATCTTTCTGAAAAGGAGCTTTGACGCTTCAAACTTGAATGCGATAACAAGCGAGAGGGATTTGACTTAAAAAGTCAAAACGTTTCCTTTATGACAGAAAAAATCAACGATAAGGAAAGGAAAGAACATATTTCCAACAAGAATTTACTCCAGTGCTGAGTTTTTTTGAGAAGATCAGATTCTCAGTGTACAGAGCTTTGCGGAGTTTGTAAGTTTGCATTACAATCTACGGGTTTATTTTCTGTACCTTCGCGAACATTCTAAATTAAGGTTTTCTGCAGGATTGATAAGACTTCCAGATGATTATGCATTACCCAGATTCGTAATATGTTAAGGATTTCCTGCAACAAAACAACTAGTTTCTTATGCTATAATTTCCCAATAATGGAGTTTCTTAATTTCTCGGCGATCTGAGGGTTGAGATTTTAGAAGCTGTTTTTTAAAATGAATATGTCTGTTTGTGTAAATAAAAGGTCCACTTTTGTCACATCGCCTATTCTCCTTTTTTTATAGCCGTTAGTTTTAACGGCTGACTGCAAACTTTCTCCAAAAGCTCTATCTTTCTGGCAACCGCTTCCCATTGTCCTTCTTACACATGTTGTTTTGGTAACTAAGAGGGACATTCAAGGATACACACCTACAAATAACGGGACATGATACAAGAGCATTGTATTAGAATAAAATTTACTACAACAGCTGGTATATATTGACATTATAGTTCAGAAATACTCTATTTGCAATAATATCATACAATGTCCTAGCAAAGTCGGTCAATTCAATTTTAACAACGTTTTCAAGACCGATCGAGCTTTTATTGAATTGTCATGTTCAACAGGAAAAGAAGGCAAAGCCAACGAGAGGGGAAGAAAATATATCTTTTCTTTACATCAATTTTTGCTCTAACAGATTGGAATCTTCTTGCAATTCCATAAGTTTCGTCTTTGCACCTTTTAACGAAAAAGACTATAGATCGGAGGAGACAACGTTAGGAACAAATGTATCTTTCTGAAAAGGAGCTTTGGCGCTTCAAACTTGAATGCGATAACAAGCGAGAGGGATTTGTCTTAAAAAGTCAAAACGTTTCCTTTATGACAGAAAAAAATCAATGAGAAGGAAAGGAAAGAACATATTTCCAACAAAAATTTACTCCAGTGCTGAGTTTTTTTTAGAATTGCAGATTAACAGTGTTCAGAGTTTTGCCGAGTTTCTAAGTTTGCATTACAATCTTCGGGTTTATTTCCTGTACCTTCGCCAACATTTTAAATTAAGGTTTTGTGCAGAATTATGAAATCTTTCGGATGTTTATTCATTACTCAGATACAGAATATGTTAAGGATTTTCTACAACGAAACAACTAGTTTTTAAAGCTATATTTCCCAATACTGAGTTTGTTAATTTTTCTGCTATCTGAGGCTGAGTTTCTTATAAGTTGTGTTTAGAAATAAACACGAGCAAGTGACGATCTACGCACATTAATTATAACTGTTGCAAAGGAAAATTGCGTTGTCACAAGGACGGCCACTCCTGCCGTTCGCGTAACATAAAATCACCAGTCATTCATTAATTATCAATATCTAAAGTTCAAAAATTTATGGCTCTGTTAGTGTACAATAAATGTCCACTTTAGTCACATCGCCTCTTCTCCTATATATTTAGCCTTTAATTGGCTGGCTAACTGATTTGTTTAGCAATTAGCTAGCTGCATACTTTCTCCAAAAGCTCTATCTTGCTGGCAACAGCTTCCCATTTTCCTTCTTACACATGTTGTTTTGGTAACTTAGAAGGACATGCAAGGATACACACCTACCATAACGGGACATGATACAAGAGCATTGTATTGGAATAAAATTTACTACAACAGCTGGTATATATTGACATTATAGTTCAGAAATACTCTATTTGCAGTAATATCATATAATGTCCTAGCAAAGCCGGTCAACTCAATTTTAACAACGCTTCAAGATCGATCGAGCTTTTATTGAATTGCCATATTCAACAGAAAAGAACGCAAAGCAAGCAAGAGGGGAAGAAAATTATCTTTTCTTTATATTAATTTTTGCTCTAACAGAGTGCAATCTTCTTGCAATTCGATAAGTTTCGTCTTTGCACGTTCTAGCCAAAAAGACTATAGATCGGAGGAGACAACGTTACGAACAAATGTATCTTTCTGAAAAGGAGCTAGGACGCTTCAAACTTGAATGCGATAACAAGCGAGAGGGATTTGACTTAAAAAGTCAAAACGTTTCCTTTATGACAGAAAAAATCAAAGAGAAGGAAAGGAAAGAACATATTTCCAACAACAATTTACTCCAGTGCTGAGTTTTTTTTTTAGAAGATCAGATTCTCAGTGTACAGAGTTTTGCCGAGTTTGTAAGTTTGCATTACAATCATCACGTTTATTTCCTGTACCTTCGCCAACACTTTAAATTAAGGTTTTCTGCAGGATTCATAAGACCTTCCGATGATTATGCATTACCCAGATTCAGAATATGTTAAGTATTTCCTGCAACAAAACAACTAGTTTCTGTTGCTATATTTTACCAGTACTGGAGTTTCTTAAGTTCTCAGCGATCTGAGGGTTGTGTTTTTTAGAAGCTGCTTTCTAAAATAAAAAACATGTAAGTTGCGATCTTCACACATTACTTATAACTTTTGCAATGGAAAATTGCGTTGCAACAAAGACGGCCACTCCTGCCACTCGCGTAATATTAAATCACCAGTCTTTGATTCATTAGAAATATCTAAAGATCAAAATCTTAGGGATCTGTCAGCGTGAAATAAATTTCCACTTTTGTCACATCGCCTGTTCTTCTATTTTTAAAGCCTTTAGTTATAGCGGCTGACTGCAAATTTCCTCCAAAAGCTCTGTCTTGCTGGCAACCGCTTCCTATTGTCCTTCTTACACATGTCGTTTTGGTAACTAAGAGGGACATTCAAGGATACACACCTACCATAACGGGACATGATACAAGAGCATTGTATTGGAATAAAATTATTACAACAGCTGGTATATGTTGACATTATAGTTCAGAAACACTCTATTTGCAATAATATCATACAATGTCCTAGTAAAGTCTGTAAATTCTATTTTAACGACGTTTTCAAGATCGATCGAACTTTTATTGAATTGCCATATTCAACAGAAAAGAAGGCAAAGCAAGCAAGAGGGGAAGAAAATAATCTTTTCTTTATATTAATTTTTGCTCTAACAGAGTGGAATCTTCTTGCAATTCGATAAGTTTCGTCTTTGCACATTCTAACAAAAAGACTATAGATCGGAGGAGACAACGTTACGAACAAATGTATCTTTCTGAAAAGGAGCTTTGACGCTTCAAACTTGAATGCGATAACAAGCGAGAGGGATTTGACTTAAAAAGTCAAAACGTTTCCTTTATGACCGAAAAAGTCAAAGAGAAGGAAAGGAAAGAACATATTTCCAACAACAATTTACTCCAGTGCTGAGTTTTTTGAGAAGATCAGATTCTCAGTGTACAGAGTTTGCCGAGTTTCTAAGTTTGCATTACTATCATCGTGTTTATTTCCTGTTCCTTCGCCAACATTTTAAATTAAGGTTTTCTGAAGGATTCATAAGACCTTCCGATGATTATGCATTTCCCAGATTCAGAATATGTTAAATATTTCCTGCAACAAAACAACTAGTTTCTTTTGCTATATTTTACCAGGACTGGAGTTTCTTAAGTTCTCAGCGATCTGAGGGTTGTGTTTTTTAGAAACTGCTTTCTAAAATAAAAAACATGTAAGTTGCGATCTTCACACATTACTTATAACGTTTGCAATGGAAAATTGCGTTACAACAAAGACGGCCACTCCTGCCATTCGAAATATCTAAAGATCAAAATTTTAGGGTTCTGTTAGCGTAAAATAAATGTCCAATTTAGTCACATCGCCTATTCTTCTATTTTTAAAGCCTTTAGTTATAGCGGCTGACTGTAAATTTCCTCCAAAAGCTCTGTCTTGCTGGCAACCGCTTCCTATTGTCCTTCTTACACATGTTGTTTTGGTAACTAAGAGGGACATGCAAAGGATACACACCTACCATAACGGGACATGATACAAGAGCATTGCATTGGAAAAAAATTTACTACAACAGCTGGTATATGTTGACATTATAGTTCAGAAACACTCTATTTGCAATAATATCATACAATGTCCTAGTAAAGTCTGTCAATTCTATTTTAACAACGTTTTCAAGATCGATCGAGCTTTTATTGAATTGCCATATTCAACAGAAAAGAAGGCAAAGCAAGCAAGAGGGGAAGAAAATTATCTTTTCTTTATATTAATTTTTGCTCTAACAGAGTGGAATCTTCTTGCAATTCGATAAGTTTCGTCTTTGCACATTCTAACAAAAAGACTATAGATCGGAGGAGACAATGTTACGAACAAATGTATCTTTCTGAAAAGGAGCTTTGACGCTTCAAACTTGAATGCGATAACAAGCGAGAGGGATTTGACTTAAAAAGTCAAAACGTTTCCTTTATGACTGAAAAAGTCAAAGAGAAGGAAAGGAAATAAACATATTTCCAACAACAATTTACTCCAGTGCTGAGTTTTTTGAGAAGATCAGATTCTCAGTGTACAGAGTTTGCCGAGTTTCTAAGTTTGCATTACTATCATCGTGTTTATTTCCTGTTCCTTCGCCAACATTTTAAATTAAGGTTTTCTGAAGGATTCATAAGACCTTCCGATGATTATGCATTTCCCAGATTCAGAATATGTTAAATATTTCCTGCAACAAAACAACTAGTTTCTTTTGCTATATTTTACCAGGACTGGAGTTGCTTAAGTTCTCAGCGATCTGAGGGTTGTGTTTTTTAGAAACTGCTTTCTAAAATAAAAAACATGTAAGTTGCGATCTTCACACATTACTTATAACTTTTGCAATGGAAAATTGCGTTGCAACAAAGACGGCCACTCCTGCCATTCGAAATATCTAAAGATCAAAATCTTAGGGTTCTGTTAGCGTAAAATAAATGCCCACTTTAGTCACATCTCCTATTCTTCTATTTTTAAAGCCTTTAGTTATAGCGGCTGACTGCAAATTTCCTCCAAAAGCTCTGTCTTGCTGGCAACCGCTTCCTATTGTCCTTCTTACACATGTTGTTTTGGTAACTAAGAGGGACATTCAAGGATACACACCTACCATAATGGGACATGATACAAGAGCATTGTATTGGAATAAAATTTACTACAACAGCTGGTATATATTGACATTATAGTTCAGAAATACTCTATTTGCAATAATATCATACAATGTCCTAGTAAAGTCTGTCAATTCTATTTTAACAACGTTTTCAAGATCGATCGAGCTTTTATTGAATTGTCAAATTCAACAGGAAAAGAAGGCAAAGCCAACGAGAGGGGAAGAAAATATATCTTTTCTTTACATCAATTTTTGCTCTAACAGAGTGGAATCTTCTTGCAATTCCATAAGTTTCGTCTTTGCACATTTTAACGAAAAAGATTATAGATCGGAGGAGACAACATTACGAAGAAATGTATCTTTCTGACAAGGAGCTAGGACGCTTCAGGCTTGAAAGCGATAAAGGGCGAGAGGGATGTGACTTAAAGAGTAAAAACGTTTCCGTTATGACCGGAAAAGTCAACGAGAAGGAAAGGAAAGAACATATTTCCAACAAGAATTTACTCCAGTGCTGAGTTATTTTAGAATACCAGATTCACAGTGTTCAGAGTTTCTGCCGAGTTTCTAAGTTTGCATTACAATCTTCGTGTTTATTTCGCGAACATTTTAAATTAAGGTTTTCTGCAGGATTCATCAGACTTTCCGATGATTATGCATTACCCAGATTCAGAATATGTTAAGTATTTCCTGCAACAAAACAACTAGTTTATTTTGCTATATTTTACCAGTAGTGGAGTTTCTTAAGTTCTCAGCGATCTGAGGGTTGTGATTTTTAGAAGCTGCTATCTAAAATAAAAAACATGTAAGTTGCGATCTTCACACATTACTTATAACTTTTGCAATGGAAAATTGCGTTGCAACAAAGACGGCCACTCCTGCCATTCGCGTAATATTAATTCACCAGTCTTTGATTCATTAGAAATATCTAAAGATCAAAAACTTAGGGTTTTGTTAGTGTAAAATAAATGTCCACTTTAGTCACATCGCCTATTCTCCTATTTGTAAAGCCTTTACTTAAGCAGCTGACTGCAACCTTTCTCCAAAAGCTCTATCTTGCTGGCAACCGCTTCCTATTGTCCTTCTTACACATGTCGTTTTGGTAACTAAGAGGGACATTCAAGGATACACACCTACCATAACGGGACATGATACAAGAGCATTGTATTGGAATAAAATTATTACAACAGCTGGTATATGTTGACATTATAGTTCAGAAACACTCTATTTGCAATAATATCATACAATGTCCTAGTAAAGTCTGTAAATTCTATTTTAACGACGTTTTCAAGATCGATCGAACTTTTATTGAATTGCCATATTCAACAGAAAAGAAGGCAAAGCAAGCAAGAGGGGAAGAAAATAATCTTTTCTTTATATTAATTTTTGCTCTAACAGAGTGGAATCTTCTTGCAATTCGATAAGTTTCGTCTTTGCACATTCTAACAAAAAGACTATAGATCGGAGGAGACAACGTTACGAACAAATGTATCTTTCTGAAAAGGAGCTTTGACGCTTCAAACTTGAATGCGATAACAAGCGAGAGGGATTTGACTTAAAAAGTCAAAACGTTTCCTTTATGACCGAAAAAGTCAAAGAGAAGGAAAGGAAAGAACATATTTCCAACAACAAATTACTCCAGTGCTGAGTTTTTTGAGAAGATCAGATTCTCAGTGTACAGAGTTTGCCGAGTTTCTAAGTTTGCATTACTATCATCGTGTTTATTTCCTGTTCCTTCGCCAACATTTTAAATTAAGGTTTTCTGAAGGATTCATAAGACCTTCCGATGATTATGCATTTCCCAGATTCAGAATATGTTAAATATTTCCTGCAACAAAACAACTAGTTTCTTTTGCTATATTTTACCAGGACTGGAGTTTCTTAAGTTCTCAGCGATCTGAGGGTTGTGTTTTTTAGAAACTGCTTTCTAAAATAAAAAACATGTAAGTTGCGATCTTCACACATTACTTATAACTTTTGCAATGGAAAATTGCGTTACAACAAAGACGGCCACTCCTGCAATTCGAAATATCTAAAGATCAAAATTTTAGGGTTCTCTTAGCGTAAAATAAATGTCCAATTTAGTCACATCGCCTATTCTTCTATTTTTAAAGCCTTTAGTTATAGCGGCTGACTGTAAATTTCCTCCAAAAGCTCTGTCTTGCTGGCAACCGCTTCCTATTGTCCTTCTTACACATGTTGTTTTGGTAACTAAGAGGGACATGCAAAGGATACACACCTACCATAACGGGACATGATACAAGAGCATTGCATTGGAATAAAATTTACTACAACAGCTGGTATATGTTGACATTATAGTTCAGAAACACTCTATTTGCAATAATATCATACAATGTCCTAGTAAAGTCTGTCAATTCTATTTTAACAACGTTTTCAAGATCGATCGAGCTTTTATTGAATTGCCATATTCAACAGAAAAGAAGGCAAAGCAAGCAAGAGGGGAAGAAAATTATCTTTTCTTTATATTAATTTTTGCTCTAACAGAGTGGAATCTTCTTGCAATTCCATAAGTTTCGTCTTTGCACGTTCTAACGAAAAAGACTATAGATCGGAGGAGACAATGTTACGAACAAATGTATCTTTCTGAAAAGGAGCTTTGACGCTTCAAACTTGAATGCGATAACAAGCGAGAGGGATTTGACTTAAAAAGTCAAAACGTTTCCTTTATGACTGAAAAAGTCAAAGAGAAGGAAAGGAAAGAACATATTTCCAACAACAATTTACTCCAGTGCTGAGTTTTTTGAGAAGATCAGATTCTCAGTGTACAGAGTTTGCCGAGTTTCTAAGTTTGCATTACTATCATCGTGTTTATTTCCTGTTCCTTCGCCAACATTTTAAATTAAGGTTTTCTGAAGGATTCATAAGACCTTCCGATGATTATGCATTTCCCAGATTCAGAATATGTTAAATATTTCCTGCAACAAAACAACTAGTTTCTTTTGCTATATTTTACCAGGACTGGAGTTGCTTAAGTTCTCAGCGATCTGAGGGTTGTGTTTTTTAGAAACTGCTTTCTAAAATAAAAAACATGTAAGTTGCGATCTTCACACATTACTTATAACTTTTGCAATGGAAAATTGCGTTGCAACAAAGACGGCCACTCCTGCCATTCGAAATATCTAAAGATCAAAATCTTAGGGTTCTGTTAGCGTAAAATAAATGCCCACTTTAGTCACATCTCCTATTCTTCTATTTTTAAAGCCTTTAGTTATAGCGGCTGACTGCAAATTTCCTCCAAAAGCTCTGTCTTGCTGGCAACCGCTTCCTATTGTCCTTCTTACACATGTTGTTTTGGTAACTAAGAGGGACATTCAAGGATACACACCTACCATAATGGGACATGATACAAGAGCATTGTATTGGAATAAAATTTACTACAACAGCTGGTATATATTGACATTATAGTTCAGAAATACTCTATTTGCAATAATATCATACAATGTCCTAGTAAAGTCTGTCAATTCTATTTTAACAACGTTTTCAAGATCGATCGAGCTTTTATTGAATCGTCAAATTCAACAAGAAAAGAAGTCAAAGCCAACGAGATGGAAAGAAAATTGTATCCTTTCTTTCCATCAATTTTTGCTCTAACAGAGTGGAATCTTCTTGCAATTCCATAAGTTTCGTCTTTGCACGTTTTAACGAAAAAGATTATAGATCGGAGGAGACAACATTACGAAGAAATGTATCTTTCTGACAAGGAGCTAGGACGCTTCAGGCTTGAAAGCGATAAAGGGCGAGAGGGATGTGACTTAAAGAATAAAACGTTTCCGTTATGAACGGAAAAGTCAACGAGAAGGAAAGGAAAGAACATATTTCCAACAAGAATTTACTCCAGTGCTGAGTTATTTTAGAATACCAGATTCACAGTGTTCAGAATTTCTGCCGAGTTTCTAAGTTTGCATTACAATCTTCGTGTTTATTTCGCGAACATTTTAAATTAAGGTTTTCTGCAGGATTCATCAGACTTTCCGATGATTATGCATTACCCAGATTCAGAATATGTTAAGTATTTCCTGCAACAAAACAACTAGTTTATTTTGCTATATTTTACCAGTAGTGGAGTTTCTTAAGTTCTCAGCGATCTGAGGGTTGTGATTTTTAGAAGCTGCTATCTAAAATAAAAAACATGTAAGTTGCGATCTTCACACATTACTTATAACTTTTGCAATGGAAAATTGCGTTGCAACAAAGACGGCCACTCCTGCCATTCGCGTAATATTAATTCACCAGTCTTTGATTCATTAGAAATATCTAAAGATCAAAAACTTAGGGTTTTGTTAGTGTAAAATAAATGTCCACTTTAGTCACATCGCCTATTCTCCTATTTGTAAAGCCTTTACTTAAGCAGCTGACTGCAACCTTTCTCCAAAAGCTCTATCTTGCTGGCAACTGCTTCCCATTGTCCTTCTTACACATGTTGTTTTGGTAACTAAGAGAGACATTCAAGGATACACACCTACCATAATGGGACATGAAACAAGAGCATTGTATTGGAATAAAATTTACTACAACAGCTAGTATATACTGACATTATAGTTCAGAAATACTCTATTTGCAATAATATCATACAATGTCCTAGCAAAGTCTGTCAGTTCTATTTTAACAACGTTTTCAAGATCGATCAAGCATTTATTGAATTGTCGAATTCAACAGGAAAAGAAGGCAAAGCCAACGAGAGGGGCAGAAAATATATCTTTTCTTTACATCAATTTTTGCTCTAACAGAGTGCAATCTTCTTGCAATTCCATAAGCTTCGTCTTTGCACCTTTTATCGAAAAAGACTATAGATCGGAGGAGACAACGTTACGAACAAATGTATCTTTCTGAAAAGGAGCTTTGACGCTTCAAACTTGAATGCGATAACAAGCGAGAGGGATTTGACTTAAAAAGTCAAAACGTTTCCTTTATGACAGAAAAAATCAACGATAAGGAAAGGAAAGAACATATTTCCAACAAGAATTTACTCCAGTGCTGAGTTTTTTTGAGAAGATCAGATTCTCAGTGTACAGAGCTTTGCGGAGTTTGTAAGTTTGCATTACAATCTACGGGTTTATTTTCTGTACCTTCGCGAACATTCTAAATTAAGGTTTTCTGCAGGATTGATAAGACTTCCAGATGATTATGCATTACCCAGATTCGTAATATGTTAAGGATTTCCTGCAACAAAACAACTAGTTTCTTATGCTATAATTTCCCAATAATGGAGTTTCTTAATTTCTCGGCGATCTGAGGGTTGAGATTTTAGAAGCTGTTTTTTAAAATGAATATGTCTGTTTGTGTAAATAAAAGGTCCACTTTTGTCACATCGCCTATTCTCCTTTTTTTATAGCCGTTAGTTTTAACGGCTGACTGCAAACTTTCTCCAAAAGCTCTATCTTTCTGGCAACCGCTTCCCATTGTCCTTCTTACACATGTTGTTTTGGTAACTAAGAGGGACATTCAAGGATACACACCTACAAATAACGGGACATGATACAAGAGCATTGTATTAGAATAAAATTTACTACAACAGCTGGTATATATTGACATTATAGTTCAGAAATACTCTATTTGCAATAATATCATACAATGTCCTAGCAAAGTCGGTCAATTCAATTTTAACAACGTTTTCAAGACCGATCGAGCTTTTATTGAATTGTCATGTTCAACAGGAAAAGAAGTCAAAGCCAACGAGATGGAAAGAAAATTGTGTCCTTTCTCTCCATCAATTTTTGCTCTAACAGAGTGGAATCTTCTTGCAATTCCATAAGTTTCGTCTTTGCACGTTCTAACGAAAAAGACTATAGATCGGAGGAGACAACGTTACGAACAAATGTATCTTTTTGAAAAGGAGCTTTGACGCTTCAAACTTGAATGCGATAACAAGCGAGAGGGATTTGACTTTAAAAGTCAAAACGTTTCCTTTATGACAGAAAAAATCAAAGAGAAGGAAAGGAAAGAACATATTTCCAACAAGAATTTACTCCAGTGCTGAGTTTTTTTTGAGAAGATCAGATTCTCAGTGTACAGAGTTTTGCCGAGTTTCTAAGTTTACATTACAATCATCGTGTTCATTTCCTGTACCTTCGCCAACATTTTAAATTAAGGTTTTGTGCAGAATTCTGAAATCTTTCGGATGTTTATTCATTACTCAGATGCATAATATGTTAAGAATTTCCTACAACGAAACAACTAGTTTTTCAAGCTATATTTCCCAATACTGAGTTTGTTAATTTTTCTGCTATCTGAGGCTGAGTTTCTTATAAGTTATGTTTCGAATTAAACACGAGCAAGTGACGATCTACGCACATTAATTATAACTGTTGCAAAGGAAATTTGCGTTGTCACAAGGACGGCCACTCCTGCCGTTCGCGTAACATAAAATCACCAGTCATTCATTAATTATCAATATCTAAAGTTCAAAAATTTATGGCTCTGTTAGTGTACAATAAATGTCCACTTAGTCACATCGCCTCTTCTCCTATATGTTTAGCCTTCAATTAGCTGGCTAACTGATTTGTTTAGCAATTAGCTAGCTGCCTACTTTCTCCAGAATCTCTATCTTGCTGGCAACAGCTTCCCATTGTCCTTCTTACACATGTTGTTTTGGTAACTTAGAAGGACATGCAAGGATACACACCTACCATAACGGGACATGATAAAAGAGCATTGTATTGGAATAAAATTTACAGCAACAACTGGTATATATTGACATTATAGTTCTGAAATACTCTATTTGCAATAATATCATACAATGTCCTAGCAAAGTCTGTCAACTCAATTTTAACAACGTTTCAAGATCGATCGAGCTTTTATTGAATCGTCAAATTCAACAAGAAAAGAAGTCAAAGCCAACGAGATGGAAAGAAAATTGTATCCTTTCTTTCCATCAATTTGTGCTCTAACAGAGTGGAATCTTCTTGAAATTCCATAAGTTTCGTCTTTGCACGTTCTAACGAAAAAGACTATAGATCGGAGGAGACAACGTTACGAACAAATGTATCTTTCTGAAAAGGAGCTAGGACGCTTCAAACTTGAATGCGATAACAAGCGAGAGGGATTTGACTTAAAAAGTCAAAACGTTTCCTTTATGGCAGAAAAAATCAAAGAGAAGGAAAGGAAAGAACATATTTCCAACAACAATTTACTCCAGTGCTGAGTTTTTTTTTTAGAAGATCAGATTCTCAGTGTACAGAGTTTTGCCGAGTTTCTAAGTTTACATTACAATCTTCGTGTTTATTTCCTGTACCTTCGCCAACATTTTAAATTAAGGTTTTCTGCAGGATTCATAAGACTTCCAGATGATTATGCATTACCCAGATTCGTAATATGTTAAGGATTTCCTGCAACAAAACAACTAGTTTCTTATGCTATAATTTCCCAATAATGGAGTTTCTTAATTTCTCGGCGATCTGAGGGTTGAGATTTTAGAAGCTGTTTTTTAAAATGAATATGTCTGTTTGTGTAAATAAAAGGTCCACTTTTGTCACATCGCCTATTCTCCTTTTTTTATAGCCGTTAGTTTTAACGGCTGACTGCAAACTTTCTCCAAAAGCTCTATCTTTCTGGCAACCGCTTCCCATTGTCCTTCTTACACATGTTGTTTTGGTAACTAAGAGGGACATTCAAGGATACACACCTACAAATAACGGGACATGATACAAGAGCATTGTATTAGAATAAAATTTACTACAACAGCTGGTATATATTGACATTATAGTTCAGAAATACTCTATTTGCAATAATATCATACAATGTCCTAGCAAAGTCGGTCAATTCAATTTTAACAACGTTTTCAAGACCGATCGAGCTTTTATTGAATTGTCATGTTCAACAGGAAAAGAAGTCAAAGCCAACGAGATGGAAAGAAAATTGTGTCCTTTCTCTCCATCAATTTTTGCTCTAACAGAGTGGAATCTTCTTGCAATTCCATAAGTTTCGTCTTTGCACGTTCTAACGAAAAAGACTATAGATCGGAGGAGACAACGTTACGAACAAATGTATCTTTTTGAAAAGGAGCTTTGACGCTTCAAACTTGAATGCGATAACAAGCGAGAGGGATTTGACTTTAAAAGTCAAAACGTTTCCTTTATGACAGAAAAAATCAAAGAGAAGGAAAGGAAAGAACATATTTCCAACAAGAATTTACTCCAGTGCTGAGTTTTTTTTGAGAAGATCAGATTCTCAGTGTACAGAGTTTTGCCGAGTTTCTAAGTTTACATTACAATCATCGTGTTCATTTCCTGTACCTTCGCCAACATTTTAAATTAAGGTTTTGTGCAGAATTCTGAAATCTTTCGGATGTTTATTCATTACTCAGATGCATAATATGTTAAGAATTTCCTACAACGAAACAACTAGTTTTTCAAGCTATATTTCCCAATACTGAGCTTGTTAATTTTTCTGCTATCTGAGGCTGAGTTTCTTATAAGTTATGTTTCGAATTAAACACGAGCAAGTGACGATCTACGCACATTAATTATAACTGTTGCAAAGGAAATTTGCGTTGTCACAAGGACGGCCACTCCTGCCGTTCGCGTAACATAAAATCACCAGTCATTCATTAATTATCAATATCTAAAGTTCAAAAATTTATGGCTCTGTTAGTGTACAATAAATGTCCACTTAGTCACATCGCCTCTTCTCCTATATGTTTAGCCTTCAATTAGCTGGCTAACTGATTTGTTTAGCAATTAGCTAGCTGCCTACTTTCTCCAGAATCTCTATCTTGCTGGCAACAGCTTCCCATTGTCCTTCTTACACATGTTGTTTTGGTAACTTAGAAGGACATGCAAGGATACACACCTACCATAACGGGACATGATACAAGAGCATTGTATTGGAATAAAATTTACAGCAACAACTGGTATATATTGACATTATAGTTCTGAAATACTCTATTTGCAATAATATCATACAATGTCCTAGCAAAGTCTGTCAACTCAATTTTAACAACGTTTCAAGATCGATCGAGCTTTTATTGAATCGTCAAATTCAACAAGAAAAGAAGTCAAAGCCAACGAGATGGAAAGAAAATTGTATCCTTTCTTTCCATCAATTTGTGCTCTAACAGAGTGGAATCTTCTTGAAATTCCATAAGTTTCGTCTTTGCACGTTCTAACGAAAAAGACTATAGATCGGAGGAGACAACGTTACGAACAAATGTATCTTTCTGAAAAGGAGCTAGGACGCTTCAAACTTGAATGCGATAACAAGCGAGACGGATTTGACTTAAAAAGTCAAAACGTTTCCTTTATGGCAGAAAAAATCAAAGAGAAGGAAAGGAAAGAACATATTTCCAACAACAATTTACTCCAGTGCTGAGTTTTTTTTTTAGAAGATCAGATTCTCAGTGTACAGAGTTTTGCCGAGTTTCTAAGTTTACATTACAATCATCGTGTTTATTTCCTGTACCTTCGCCAACATTTTAAATTAAGGTTTTCTGCAGGATTCATAAGACCTTCCGATGATTATGCATTGCCCAGATTCAGAATATGTTAAGTATTTCCTGCAACAAAACAACTAGTTTCTTATGCTATAATTTCCCAATAATGGAGTTTCTTAATTTCTCGGCGATCTGAGGGTTGAGATTTTAGAAGCTGTTTTTTAAAATGAATATGTCTGTTTGTGTAAATAAAAGGTCCACTTTTGTCACATCGCCTATTCTCCTTTTTTTATAGCCGTTAGTTTTAACGGCTGACTGCAAACTTTCTCCAAAAGCTCTATCTTTCTGGCAACCGCTTCCCATTGTCCTTCTTACACATGTTGTTTTGGTTACTAAGAGCGACATTCAAGGATACACACCTACCATAACGGGACATGATACAAGAGCATTGTATTAGAATAAAATTTACTACAACAGCTGGTATATATTGACATTATAGTTCAGAAATACTCTATTTGCAATAATATCATACAATGTCCTAGCAAAGTCGGTCAATTCAATTTTAACAACGTTTTCAAGACCGATCGAGCTTTTATTGAATTGTCATGTTCAACATGAAAAGAAGTCAAAGCCAACGAGATGGAAAGAAAATTGTATCCTTTCTTTCCATCAATTTTTGCTCTAACAGAGTGGAATCTTCTTGCAATTCCATAAGTTTCGTTTTTGCACGTTCTAACGAAAAAGACTATAGATCGGAGGAGACAACGTTACGAACAAATGCATCTGTTTGAAAAGGAGCTTTGACGCTTAAAACTTGAATGCGATAACAAGCGAGAGGGATTTGACTTTAAAAGTCAAAACGTTTCCTTTATGACAGAAAAAATCAAAGAGAAGGAAAGGAAAGAACATATTTCCAACAAGAATTTACTCCAGTGCTGAGTTTTTTTTTAGAAGATCAGATTCTCAGTGTACAGAGTTTTGCCGAGTTTCTAAGTTTACATTACAATCATCGTGTTCATTTCCTGTACCTTCGCCAACATTTTAAATTAAGGTTTTGTGCAGAATTCTGAAATCTTTCGGATGTTTATTCATTACTCAGATGCATAATATGTTAAGAATTTCCTACAACGAAACAACTAGTTTTTCAAGCTATATTTCCCAATACTGAGTTTGTTAATTTTTCTGCTATCTGAGGCTGAGTTTCTTATAAGTTATGTTTCGAATTAAACACGAGCAAGTGACGATCTACGCACATTAATTATAACTGTTGCAAAGGAAAATTGCGTTGTCACAAGGACGGCCACTCCTGCCGTTCGCGTAATATAAAATCACCAGTCATTCATTAATTATCAATATCTAAAGTTCAAAAATTTATGGCTCTGTTAGTGTACAATAAATGTCCACTTTAGTCACATCGCCTCTTCTCCTATATGTTTAGCCTTTAATTAGCTGGCTAACTGATTTGAATAGCAATTAGCTAGCTGCCTACTTTCTCCAGAATCTCTATCTTGCTGGCAACAGCTTCCCATTGTCCTTCTTACACATGTTGTTTTGGTAACTTAGAAGGACATGCAAGGATACACACCTACCATAACGGGACATGATACAAGAGCATTGTATTGGAATAAAATTTACAGCAACAAGTGGCATATATTGACATTATAGTTCTGAAATACTCAATTTGCAATAATATCATACAATGTCCTAGCAAAGTCTGTCAACTCAATTTTAACAACGTTTCAAGATCGATCGAGCTTTTTTTGAATTGTCAAATTCAACAAGAAAAGAAGTCAAAGCCAACGAGATGGAAAGAAAATTGTATCCTTTCTTTCCATCAATCTGTTCTCTAACAGAGTGGAATCTTCTTGCAATTCGATAAGTTTCGTCTTTGCACGTTCTAACGAAAAAGACTATAGATCGGAGGAGACAACGTTACGAACAAATGTATCTTTCTGAAAAGGAGCTAGGACGCTTCAAACTTGAATGCGATAACAAGCGAGAGGGATTTGACTTAAAAAGGCAAAACGTTTCCTTTATGACAGAAAAAATCAAAGAGAAGAACAGGAAAGAACATATTTCCAACAACAATTTACTCCAGTGCTGAGTTTTTTTTTAGAAGATCAGATTCTCAGTGTACAGAGTTTTGCCGAGTTTCTAAGTTTACATTACAATCATCGTGTTTATTTCCTGTACCTTCGCCAACATTTTAAATTAAGGTTTTCTGCAGGATTCATAAGACCTTCCGATGATTATGCATTTCCCAGATTCAGAATATGTTAAGTATTTCCTGCAACAAAACAACTAGTTTCTTATGCTATAATTTCCCAATAATGGAGTTTCTTAATTTCTCGGCGATCTGAGGGTTGAGATTTTAGAAGCTGTTTTTTAAAATGAATATGTCTGTTTGTGTAAATAAAAGGTCTACTTTTGTCACATCGCCTATTCTCCTTTTTTTATAGCCGTTAGTTTTAACGGCTGACTGCAAACTTTCTCCAAAAGCTCTATCTTTCTGGCAACCGCTTCCCATTGTCCTTCTTACACATGTTGTTTTGGTAACTAAGAGCGACATTCAAGGATACACACCTACCATAACGGGACATGATACAAGAGCATTGTATTAGAATAAAATTTACTACAACAGCTGGTATATATTGACATTATAGTTCAGAAATACTCTATTTGCAATAATATCATACAATGTCCTAGCAAAGTCGGTCAATTCAATTTTAACAACGTTTTCAAGACCGATCGAGCTTTTATTGAATTGTCATGTTCAACAGGAAAAGAAGTGAAAGCCAACGAGATGGAAAGAAAATTGTATCCTTTCTTTCCATCAATTTTTGCTCTAACAGAGTGGAATCTTCTTGCAATTCCATAAGTTTCGTTTTTGCACGTTCTAACGAAAAAGACTATAGATCGGAGGAGACAACGTTACGAACAAATGTATCTTTTTGAAAAGGAGCTTTGACGCTTCAAACTTGAATGCGATAACAAGCGAGAGGGATTTGACTTTAAAAGTCAAAACGTTTCCTTTATGACAGAAAAAATCAAAGAGAAGGAAAGGAAAGAACATATTTCCAACAAGAATTTACTCCAGTGCTGAGTTTTTTTTGAGAAGATCAGATTCTCAGTGTACAGAGTTTTGCCGAGTTTCTAAGTTTACATTACAATCATCGTGTTCATTTCCTGTACCTTCGCCAACATTTTAAATTAAGGTTTTGTGCAGAATTCTGAAATCTTTCGGATGTTTATTCATTACTCAGATGCATAATATGTTAAGAATTTCCTACAACGAAACAACTAGTTTTTCAAGCTATATTTCCCAATACTGAGTTTGTTAATTTTTCTGCTATCTGAGGCTGAGTTTCTTATAAGTTATGTTTCGAATTAAACACGAGCAAGTGACGATCTACGCACATTAATTATAACTGTTGCAAAGGAAAATTGCGTTGTCACAAGGACGGCCACTCCTGCCGTTCGCGTAATATAAAATCACCAGTCATTCATTAATTATCAATATCTAAAGTTCAAAAATTTATGGCTCTGTTAGTGTACAATAAATGTCCACTTTAGTCACATCGCCTCTTCTCCTATATGTTTAGCCTTTAATTGGCTGGCTAACTGATTTGTTTAGCAATTAGCTAGCTGCCTACTTTCTCCAGAATCTCTATCTTGCTGGCAACAGCTTCCCATTGTCCTTCTTACACATGTTGTTTTGGTAACTTAGAAGGACATGCAAGTATACACACCTACCATAACGGGACATGATACAAGAGCATTGTATTGGAATAAAATTTACAGCAACAAGTGGCATATATTGACATTATAGTTCTGAAATACTCTATTTGCAATAATATCATACAATGTCCTAGCAAAGTCGGTCAACTCAATTTTAACAACGTTTCAAGATTGATCGAGCTTTTATTGAATTGTCAAATTCAACAGGAAAAGAAGTCAAAGCCAACGAGATGGAAAGAAAATTGTATCCTTTCTTTCCATCAATTTGTGCTCTAACAGAGTGGAATCTCCTTGAAATTCCATAAGTTTCGTCTTTGCACGTTCTAACGAAAAAGACTATAGATCGGAGGAGACAACTTTACGAACAAATGTATCTTTCTGAAAAGGAGCTAGGACGCTTCAAACTTGAATGCGATAACAAGCGAGAGGGATTTGACTTAAAAAGTCAAAACGTTTCCTTTATGACAGAGAAAATCAAAGAGAAGGAAAGGAAAGAACATATTTCCAACAAGAATTTACTCCAGTGCTGAGTTTTTTTGAGAAGATCAGATTCTCAGTGTACAGAGTTTTGCCGAGTTTCTAAGTTTACATTACAATCATCGTGTTTATTTCCTGTACCTTCGCCAACATTTTAAATTAAGGTTTTGTGCAGAATTCTGAAATCTTTCGGATGTTTATTCATTACTCAGATACAGAATATGTTAAGGATTTCCTACAACGAAACAACTAGTTTTTCAAGCTATATTTCCCAATACTGAGTTTGTTAATTTTTCTGCTATCTGAGGCTGAGTTTCTTATAAGTTGTGTTTAGAAATAAACACGAGCAAGTGACGATCTACGCACATTAATTATAACTGCTGCAAAGGAAAATTGCGTTGTCACAAGGACGGCCACTCCTGCCGTTCGCGTGATATAAAATCACCAGTCATTCATTAATTATCAATATCTAAAGTTCAAAAATTTATGGCTCTGTTAGTGTACAATAAATGTCCACTTTAGTCACATCGCCTCTTCTCCTATATGTTTAGCCTTTAATTGGCTGGCTAACTGATTTGTTTAGCAATTAGCTAGCTGCATACTTTCCCCAAAAGCTCTATCTTGCTGGTAACAGCTTCCCATTGTCCTTCTTACACATGTTGTTTTGGTAACTTAGAAGGACATGCAAGGATACACACCTACCATAACGGGACATGATACAAGAGCATTGTATTAGAATAAAATTTACTGCAACAACTGGTATATATTAACATTGTAGTTCTGAAATATTCTATTTGCAATAATATCATACAATGTCCTATCAAAGTCTGTCAATTATATTTTAACAACGTTTTCAAGATCGATCGAGCTTTTATTGAATTGTCAAATTCAACAGGAAAAGAAGGCAAAGCCAACGAGAGGGGAAGAAAATATATCTTTTCTTTACATCAATTTTTGCTCTAACAGAGTGGAATCTTCTTGCAATTCGATAAGTTTCGTCTTTGCACGTTCTAACGAAAAAGACTATAGATCGGAGGAGACAACGTTACGAACAAATGTATCTTTCTGAAAAGGAGCTAGGACGCTTCAAACTTGAATGCGATAACAAGCGAGAGGGATTTGACTTAAAAAGTCAAAACGTTTCCTTTATGACAGAAAAAATCAAAGAGAAGGAAAGGAAAGAACATATTTCCAACAAGAATTTTCTCCAGTGTTGAGTTTTTTTGAGAAGATCAGATTCTCAGTGTACAGAGTTTCTGCCGAGATTCTAAGTTTACATTACAATCATCGTGTTTATTTCCTGTACCTTCGCCAACATTTTAAATTAAGGTTTTCTGCAGGATTCATAAGACTTTCCGATGATTATGCAATACCCAGATTCGTAATATGTTAAGGGTTTCCTGCAACAAAACAACTAGTTTCTTATGCTATAATTTCCCAATAATGGAGTTTCTTAATTTCTCGGCGATCTGAGGGTTGACATTGTAGAAGCTATTTTTTAAAATGAATACGTCTGTTTGTATAAATAAAAGGTCCACTTTTATCACATCTCCTATTCTCCTTTTTTTATAGCCTTTAGTTTTAACGGCTGACTGCAAACTTTCTCCAAAAGCTCTATCTTTCTGGCAACCGCTTCCCATTGTCCTTCTTACACATGTTGTTTTGGTAACTAAGAGCGACATTCAAGGATACACACCTACCATAACGGGACATGATACAAGAGCATTGTATTAGAATAAAATTTACTACAACAGCTGGTATATGTTGACATTATAGTTCAGAAATACTCTATTTGCAATAATATCATACAATGTCCTAGCAAAGTCGGTCAACTCAATTTTAACAACGTTTTCAAGACCGATCGAGCTTTTATTGAATTGTCATGTTCAACATGAAAAGAAGTCAAAGCCAACGAGATGGAAAGAAAATTGTATCCTTTCTTTCCATCAATTTTTGCTCTAACAGAGTGGAATCTTCTTGCAATTCCATAAGTTTCGTTTTTGCACGTTCTAACGAAAAAGACTATAGATCGGAGGAGACAACGTTACGAACAAATGCATCTGTTTGAAAAGGAGCTTTGACGCTTAAAACTTGAATGCGATAACAAGCGAGAGGGATTTGACTTTAAAAGTCAAAACGTTTCCTTTATGACAGAAAAAATCAAAGAGAAGGAAAGGAAAGAACATATTTCCAACAAGAATTTACTCCAGTGCTGAGTTTTTTTTTGAGAAGATCAGATTCTCAGTGTACAGAGTTTTGCCGAGTTTCTAAGTTTACATTACAATCATCGTGTTCATTTCCTGTACCTTCGCCAACATTTTAAATTAAGGTTTTGTGCAGAATTCTGAAATCTTTCGGATGTTTATTCATTACTCAGATGCATAATATGTTAAGAATTTCCTACAACGAAACAACTAGTTTTTCAAGCTATATTTCCCAATACTGAGTTTGTTAATTTTTCGGCTATCTGAGGCTGAGTTTCTTATAAGTTATGTTTCGAATTAAACACGAGCAAGTGACGATCTACGCACATTAATTATAACTGTTGCAAAGGAAAATTGCGTTGTCACAAGGATGGCCACTCCTGCGTTAGCGTAATATAAAACCACCAGTCTCTCATTAATTAGCAATATCTAAAGTTCAATAAATAATGGCTCTGTTAATGTACAATAAATGTCCACTTTAGTCACGTCGCCTCTTCTTCTATATGTTTAGCCTTTAATTGGCTGGCTCACTGATTTTTTTAGCCCTTAGCTGGCTGCATTTCCATTTCCGAAAAAACATTTCCGTTATGACCGAACCTTAAGAAAATTTGTCCGTTTTGCATCCTCAATAATTCTTGAACCTTCAGATATCATATTTTGTATCCCCTCAGGCTTGTCGTCCGGTTGACTATTCCTCATGAAGCTTTTATAAGCACGACTCTTGTTTCTTAGAAAGTTTTTGACAATTTGCGTTATCCACGTTGCTATTATTATTATTATTATTATTATTATTATTATTATCATTATTATTATTATTATTATTATTATTATTATTATTATTAAATTGAACTAAAAGCACCATCAAAAACAACAGAAAATAAAATATATGAAAAAACACACTGTTATTTGTCAAAAACGTTTCGATTAAAATCTTCATCAGTTTACTTTACAACTCCGGACAGCCGGTTAATTTTATTATTATTATTATTATTAATATTCATATTATTGGTTCAATATAGCGTGTCCTCTGTTAAGAAGTTTGCTTTCGTATTCTAAGCGTGATTTATTGTCCTTAAGTTTCACAAATGCGTAAATTTTGAAGAAAGGTTCTTTAAGGCTTTTAATAGATTTTCCGCAGTTATGTACATGTTTTTGAAAATTGCAAGAAGAAACTCCGCTTCTTGACTCAGATATGTGATTGTTCATTCTTTGACGTAAATTCGTTGTCTGGCTGATGTAGTTCATTTGACCATCACATAAATTACACGAGAGAAAATATATGACGTTTTTGCTATTGGAGGTAATTTCTGATTTGATGTCCCATATTGTTCCATTTGTAGTTTTGAAATTCTTCACTGGTTGTAGATATAAACGGCATAATTTGCATTGTGCTTTATTGCATAATTTAATTCCAGGTTCTTGTCTCACAAAGGGGATGGATGTAAATTTCGCGTTCGTTGTCTTGAATGCCTTGAAAAAGGTTTGAAATGGTCTTGATAACATGGCTATGATGTAAACTTGGGTAAAATTCCGTAACAAGTGGTATAACATCTCTTGTTTTATTCGGTACCTTGTAATTTTGCTTTGTGGAATGCTTTATCAATAGACCATTTTGACATTTAGAAAAGGGCCTGGGGAGAGCAACATTTTTCTGGTAAATGGCTGCCACAGTGCAATTTATCGTTGGTGAAAAGCCGTGTGGCAGCCATTTACCAGAAAAATGTTGCTCTCCCCAGATCCTTTTTCTAAATGTCAAAATGGTCTATTAAGGAGTTGTGATAGTTGCAATTCAAAAGCCAGTTTTTTAATTCTTGTAAACGGAATTTAACTATCTCTTTAATTCTCTAATTGTAAATATATATACCGTATGTGGCATTGAGGATACGGAGCACCTTTTGCTTCTGTGCCCTTCTTTTGAGGCTCAACGACAAGATCGTCTCGCTTGAACTGTTTACTTTTGCTAAAATTTGTTCAAGTTTGCTGTAACGCATCCTTTATCCCTGGATGATGAACACCTTTCAAACGACTTGAGCTGAAATAAACTCCAATAGACCTTTAAGCTATTCTACAAAAGAACCTGGATTGAGAGACAAGTTTTTGTAAATGTTCGTAGGAGAGGTTCGATTGGGTGGCGTTTGCGCTTCTATCACTGTTGGGAACATTCGAAAATTTTACAAAATGTATCAAAACATCGTTCGATTCAGATTCATTTTCAGAACTGCAAAGGTCTATTGACTCTACATTTCGTCAAAAAAACCGGTCGCTTTGATTAAGTTTTGTGGAAACTTTAGTTACATGACATGCAATCACCAAGCCCCTTGATGTTCCTTTTGTCGCACCAAGTTCTTTCTCTTTGTAAATTTTCTTTTTCAAATTCGATCCACTATATAACATAAAAGTGTTGCGCTTGCTGCATTATTTTGATGCATCACTACACAACCCTCAGTATCCATTTAGCTGGTAGTATCTATTGGTATGTAGTTCAACATTGCTCATGTCATTGTTTTATGTTCCCCATGTTATGGTGTCGTCCCTGTTGTGTTGTGTTGTGTTATGTTGTATTGTAATTAGAAAGTATATGAGATGTATAGCAAATGTCTTATATAAATAATCAAGAACATACAGCTGTTTCAAGGAATATTAAAATGCGTCTATCCGAGAAAAGAACCGATATTACTCACAATTTGATGAAAAGGTCACCTATGGAGTTTCACGCATAACAGTTGAGTATTAGGATAGCTACAAGTATTTTTTATAAGAAACTAAGAATTTGCGCCAGTTCTGAAACTTTCTTAAAATCATCAGATCTTGAGTACTCAGAGTTTCTTACGAATTTCTTAGAGGTTCCATAACAATCTTCATGTTCACTACCTGTGCCACACTTGTGCCCTCGTGAACATTTCAAAAAAATTGTTTTTAAGTCTTTCCAATGTTTACACATTAGTCAAGTACCTTACCAGTAACATGATACAGGAAACAAGTGAAAGTAAAATTATATCAAGGATTTCCTTTATCAAAGTAAGTAGTTTCTTAACTTATCTTCTCCCAGAACTGGAGTCTCTTAATCCTTTGGCGATCTGAGAGCTGAGTTTCTCGTGGGCAGTTTCTTATGAAAATACGCATACTTGTAAGGTAACTTTCACACATATGCTATCTCTTGGACAGGGAAGGGCTAAATGGCATTGATTCAGATAATTATCTTCATTCCACGCGAGAATGTAAGAATACCGCACCACCAGACAGGAATCGAACTCGCCCAAAAATTTACACATATTCGTTTTTGGTCACTTGGAGGTACCTGCAAGGATACACACCTGACATAGCGGGACATTTTGCAAAATCATAATAAAACCTTTCTAGAACATACAGTATTTTCTAGAGTGTCACAGTTTGATTTCAGGAAGAAAGAAATGTTTTTGTGAACAATTAGTAACTTTACACAGTTTACCGATGAATATTTAGTTTTGCAGTCTTACCGGGACATTTTCGTAAAGCTTGACATTTGGCAACTTTGCGGGACGGGAAATGTTTGCTCATAAAAAGGAAAATATAACTGGCATCAAGTTATTCCTTGAATGTAAGGTATCACTAGGCCAAATATTCTATGAATTCACCAAAGAGAAGCTATTTAGAGTCCGTCCCGGTAAAGTGTCCTCACAACGAAGTCCCGCTAAACTACCATTGATTTGTATGTATGTATGTATGTATGTATGTATGTATGTATGTATGTATGTATGTATGTATGTATGTATGTATGTATGTATGTATGTATGTATGTATGATATGTATGTGTCAAATCTTTGTAGCTTTTAGAATTTTAGCAATATACATAGGGGCTGTTTTCTTGATTCTGTAGGTCTTTAAAGAATTTGTCCTTGATCTTATGTTTAAAACTGTTAACGTTCTTGGCAGATTTTAGGTCAGAGTGTAGACTGTTCCAGATTTTAGGTCATAGGAAGGAGAGACCACTTTGCGCTGTGTTACTCTTTCGAAAAGGTTGATTCAAATTGTTTTTAGACCTTCGAGTGATTCGGCTCTGGCCAACTGGTAGGAGTATCTCCGACATATAGGATGGGGCTGAGTTATCAAAAAATTTGAGATAAAAGTGATGCTAATGTTGTGCAATCATAAAATGACCGCTCGTTCAATATAATCCATTCCAAATTCCCTGGTCATTTCGAGGAGCAGTTCCTTCATTCTATCAAGTTCAGATGTTAAAAAAATTTGATCACTGTTTGTTTTTCGATCTTTTTGGGCAGTCCGCATTCAACAAAAGTTCAAGGAATCGTAAATATATTGATAAGTAGGCTTCCGAGAAATCAACAAAAATTACCAAGAATGATATAGGATATTGACAAAAGATTAAATCAGAAATGTTTGAAAGTGGCCCAGTGTATGATTTGTCTTGGCCTGCCGAAAGTGAAAACTTTTTTCTGGCTCATCCGGTATACATTAGATCTATACTCGTCAAATGATTAAAATCGGATATACGGTACCAATGAAGTGACAGAGATATTTTTCTAAATTATATGATAAAGTTAGTAGGCACTTGCAGGAACTACATGTGCAATTGGGGCCGTCCCTATGCTTTATTAAAGTCTTGAAACTTTCTTGAAATTTTCCGTCGATTTTAGCTCCTTTGGTAAGCCATTTCCGATCTGTGGTCCAATGGACTTAAGACTCTTGGACCCTAAAATTCTTTTATTGGACCTAACATGGGATAAGTCATTTGGATATCTTAACTAATAATTTGAAGAAGGTAGTTTAGAAATGCTCTTTATGAATACTGGATTCAAATGATTCACGGCTTTGAATATTTCGATGCAAAGGATTCTTTGGTGAGCATCGTGCATCATGCATTTATTCAATTTCAAACGCAAATCTTTATATGAACTTGTTGATCGTTATGGAGAAACCTTAAAGCACGTTCTTGTAGTTTTTCAATTTTCTGGAATGATTTAGAAGATAAGAAATACCAGAAATACTAAAGCAAGGGGCAATAATCGAAATGAAAGCAGACGAAACTCTGAACGTGGCTCTTTTTCTCTTTTAAAGCAAATAAACGTCTTTAATTTTTTAAGCCCAGATTACTTGAGAAACATATTTCAAAGTGTATCTGAAGCTACTAACCGTCAGCTGAGGAACTCTAAAACGGGCCTTAGATTACCATTACAAAGAACATTAACTGGTCAGAAATCGTTTGCTTCCAGAGGGGCTAAGGTCTGGAGTGACCTAGATAGTGGTGTCAAGGCTTCCTCGTCGCTCCGCACTTTTCGAAGAAAATATAAAGCCAAACTATAACCTTCTCGTTTTTCTTTCTTTTTTTGTCAAAAGATTATTGTAAATAGGATTATATTTATATTTAGTTATTATCTAATTTTAATATTACTTTAGCATGGCTCCCTGTAAAGCAGTATGTAAATATTGAGTGGATTACCATGGATAAAAAAGTTAAAATGAAAATGAATTGAATAAATTGAATGAAAGAACATTTAATTGTATTGCAGCATTTTTGCAAAGATTGAACATATGTGGGTTGAAATCAAGTTTATAATCCAAATGTATTCCTAAAAGTTTCACAGTCCCTCAGATTTGATTATATTATGTTAATTTTTCTCCACTGGTGCTCGTTCAGTTTTTTCCGAGCTGATTTTTCTGATTTTATTGAGTTGATTTCATAGATTTGTTCAGCGTAATCCGTGCCGGTTGTAGGTAGATTATACCGGGTGTCCCAAAAAAAAGGTAACAGATTTGATGGGGACTAGCGATGGGAGTATCAGTCAAATCGATCCCAAATAAGTTTTGGAGTACTCTTCGATAGTTAACTTGCAGATTAATACCTCGTTTGTTGATATTGGCGCATCGAGAGTTGAAATATCAATGTCGAACGCCAAAATTTGCGTCCATCTACAAACCAGAGCTTTTGGGTTTTGGCCTAAACTGCTACTCGCTGGTTAGGGGAATCTCCTCAGTCAAAGACATTTTTGGACAAGGATCGGTCCTTTGGGTAAGAACGTAAAAAACTGAAAACTAACAAAAAATTAATGAATACAGTCGCCAAGGACAATTTTTCTCCAGTCCAAATGCATTTGCAAAAGTACACCAAGCCAAGCACGAATGAGCATTTTTTAAGTTCCCTTGGGCATATACGATTGCTTGTTTCGTAATAATTTCGTGAGAGATGATGCAAAAAACATTTCATTCAAGCAATGAAATTGCAAGATGGTCTATGTGTTAAAGCCTACGGGACTTATTTCGCTGATGAATAACTTTTCTCAGGCAGGTGTAATTCAAAGTTTTTGTAGAATCAAGAAAGGGGTCCCTTCGGGGCTAAATTCTTGAATCTGATTGTGAAGGTCAAAGTCAGATTTCCACTGAAATGTGTTCCTAAGCACTAGGTTTCTTGTTTGTACTTGGCTATGATTGAGGAGATTCCACAGCACAACGAGTTAACGGCTTAAGCCAAACCCCAAAAGCTCTGGTTTGGAGTAGGAGGCAAATTTGGACTTTCAAGATTAATATTCCAACTCTTGATGCACCAATATCAACAAATAAGGTATCAACCCTCAAGTTAACTATCTAAGAGTACTTAAAAACTGATCAGGGGTCGATTCAAGTTAAATTCTTATCGCTAGCCACAATCAAATCTGTTACCTTTTTTTTGGGACACCCGGTAGTTCAAAAGCTATTGTGTGGCATTGGACACATTCATTAACCAAACATTTAAGGTTTAACTCAACATAACATAAAGCAAATACTTATATCACGTTTACACGAAGCAAAAAAACGGGATCGCGATCCAGATCGCAATCCCGATCCTGATAAAATGTCCCGTATAAACAGTTTATCGCGATCGCGATCCCTAAAAGTCGATCCCATTTTTTTTCATTTCATTTAATCCATATTTAAAGTTGGTATTTACAATAGTAACTGAGAACATACTAATTCAAACCAACTATTTACAAAAAAATATACTTTATACAAAAAATTATCGGCATATTTTGCAGGTGCATTTATCGGCAGCCCAGTCTTTGATCCTCTTTTTAAAAGCAGAAAGTGTTGGCTCATTTTTAACACTATCATCTTGGGTGTTCCAGAGGAAACTCCCTCTAAAGGACAGTGATTCTTGCCCATAGCCCTGTGTCTTTATTTGTGGCAGTTTGCAAAGATTTTGTATCCTTAGAGCATAAGCTACATGCTTCTTTTCATGAAACATCCATACAAGCGATGGGTTAAGATTATTCATGGACTTGTAGATTTCTGTCATCAACTTCTGCAGATTTCTAACATGTATACATACATACATACATACATACATACATACATACATACATACATACATACATACATACATACATACATACATACATACATACATACATACATACATACATACATACATACATACATACATATATACATACATATTTTATTTTAAAAGCAGGTCGATAGCTGGCAGCATAGTGCTGATGTGGACCTGCTACAAATTAAAGAAAATTAAAACAAATATTTTTAAAACTTTTTAACTTAAAAACAGATTGTGTAAAGTAAGAGGGATCCTAGTAATAAACGTAATTTACAGTGTCTTTATTTCCTGTGAAGTTTGTTCCTTTTGCAAAAATATTTCTATTTAATGTTCCTAGATTCGACTTCAAATGACGCTTAAAAATTTTTTGATTACTGTGTTTTTTCAGGTCTATACTTAGGGCGTTCCACACTACAGGGCCTCTGTAGTGTAGTGAATGTCTTCCTACTTCTGTTCTCACTCGCGCAATTTCAAACTGTTCTCCCGTTCTGGATGTTCTCCTCTTTAGATGGTATTGCATGAATAATCTACTTCTTTCATCAAACGTAACTTTATGCATTTCGACCGCAATTCTTCTCTTGTAAATATACGATAAACTTTGCCATTTTACTGCCGCAAGGGCGTCTTCAATTTTAACGTGTCTCGGTAATCTGTGGACAATTTTGGCTGCTCTGATGTGCTGCTTCTTTATTTTTGTGAGCGTAGCTTCGGAGCAGTTTCCCCATACAGAAATACGGTAGGTGGCAGCTGGAATTATTGTTTTGTTATAAATGTCTTCCAGTACCTGTGATGGTAGGTATTTTAATCTTTTAAGCATGCAAATTTTTGAGCTCATTGATTTTGCTACCTTTTCAGACTGTACTTTCCAGCTCATTCTATCATCAATGGTGACTCCTAACACCTTTTCTGAAGTTGTAAAGTCTAGGTATTTTTCCCCTATTTGTACTGGTAAAAGTGGACCAATGAATTTCTTGGTTGTTATTAACATTGCTTTGCTCTTGTTTTCATGCACTGTCAATTTGTTTTGTGAGCACCAATCATTCATCTGGGACGAAGCTTCGTTTAGTTTTTGTACGACTTCATCTACACTATCCCCAACTACAAAAGCAGTGGTATCGTCTGCATACATGTGGACTTCTGCCGATTTAACCGTTGTCGGCAGGTCGTTGACGTAGATGGAGAATAATCGTGGACCAAACAATGATCCTTGGGGCACTCCATACTCTATATTTCTCACTGACGATCTTTTATCATTAAGTTCTACAAATTGTCTCCTTTCATGGGTATAATTTTGAAGCCAAGCTAGCATATCGTCACTGATTCCAATTTTTTTCATTTTTTCAAAAAGAATCTTGTGGTCTATTGAATCGAACGCTTTACGAAAGTCTATCAGTATAACTCCTATGATTTTACCCTTGTCTAAGTATTGCTTCCAATGCTCTGTGAGGTATAGAAGGAGAGATTCAGTGGACAGTCCCTTTTTGTATGCCCATTGGTTCTGATGTATGGTGGTTTCAAGATGTTTGTCAAGTGAGATACATGCAACCGATTCTGTCAGTTTACTGGGAATGCTCAGCATTGTCAAAGGTCGGTAGTATCCTCTTTCTGCCTGATCTCCATTTTTGTGAGTTGTTTTTACTTTCCCAATCTTCCAGGTGCTTGGGTATTTTGTTTGTACTAAACTCAAGTTACTCATCATGGAGAGCCCAAAACTGAATTCCTTTCCTATAAATTTCATTTCCCTGGATGTAATTTCGTCATGTCCATGAGCTTTGCCGGGCTTTAATTTAAGACAAAAGCTGCCACTTCGAATATGCAATTTTTCAAAGGGACATTCGTATTCTTTATAGAGGATCCAAAGAGCACGTTTGTGTGTGCGGTCAATCTCTTTGTATGCACCTTTGTTGCAGAATAGCCATATCAAAGGGCAGTAATTGAAATTCGATAAGATAACCGCGTTGCAAATTGTTAATGCCTGCTCTCTAGAAAGATATGCATTAAGTCTATAAAAGGCACTGATTTTCTTGTTAACTTTAGAACATAGCGTTTTAACGTGTTTGTTAAACTTTAATTTGTTGTCAATTTCAATCCCTAGCAATTTAACTTGATCTGTTGCAGATAATTTGTTCTCATTTGTTCCCACTTCAGAGGTGGATCCCGATCTGGATCGCAATCCCGATCCTGAAAAAGTGCGCCGTGTAAACGCTTCTTGGGATCGCGATCCCGTTCGAATCCTTTAAGCATGCGCAATATATACAACTGCCATCTTGTCTATTGTTGTAGTGTTTCTAAGCTCCGTAACTATGCGCAATACGCATGTGCGAATGGATCGCGATCCTGATCCGTTTCCGTTTGCAGTATGTAAACGAAAATGAATGAAATGAAATGAATGAAAGAACATTTAACTCGAACGCGATCTCGATCCTTTTTTCATTTTTCATTTTCATTTTATCAATATTTATACACGAAAAACAAACCTTTCAGCGTATTTACAAATTATTTCAAAGAAAAATTTGAAAATAATCCTTCTTAAATCCTTCTTAGTCTTCTTAGCATAGAGTGAGTTTTCGCAACATTCAGGGAAAGCTTGTTGCCTTGTAGCCAATTATCCAGTTTCCTAAAGTCGCTGTTAATAGCCTCCTTCAGCCGAGTCAAATCGTGAGACTGGTAGCACAAACTTGTATCATCAGCATACATGGACACGTTAGAATCCTGGACTGCTTGTGGGAGATCATTGATGTAGGTGAGGAAGAAAAGAGGACCAAGACATGAACCTTGTGGAACACCAACTTCTATGTCCCCAATTTTGGAATCAACCCCATTACCCAACAAAATTGTTTCCAGTTGGTTAGGTACGATTTAAACCAAGAGAGTTCACTTTGCTGTACACCGTAAAGCTCGAGCTTTTTGCAGAGAATGTTGTGATCTACGGTATCGAATGCCTTTTTATGGTCAATGAACACTAGACCCACAAGCTTTCCAAGATCCATTCCATTGTACCAGTCATCGGTATTTTTAAGTAAGCATGTTACTGTTGAATGAAGGCGCAAAAAGCTGGATTGGCCAGATGAAAAGTGACCGTTATCATTCATATACTGGTACAGCTGATTTGTTACTAGTTTTTCAAAGAGCCTTGAGATGACAGACAAAACTGATATTGGTCGATAGTTATACTTTTCAGTCTTATCTCCATCTTTGAAAATGGGAGTAACTCTAGCAACTTTCCATGAGTCGGGAAAACGACTTGTTTCAATGGATGTATTGAACAAGAAAGCATGCGAGTTTTCATTAAGATGCAGCGCAATCTTAGAAAGGTAGCTAGAGATGTTGCCAGTCCCAAAGCTCTTTGCTGTCTTAACCGTGGTAAATGCATACCTGATCTCCTGCACTTCGATACTCCTGAAGTGGAATGTTGTCTTACGTTTGTTGATTTCATAGTCACCTGCAAGAGGGGATTTTGGGCTGGATCTATTTGGTCAACAAGATCCTTACCTGCTGAGCAAAAGGAACTGTTCATTGCATTAGAAATATCTTTTTTTAAGAACATTTTCGGAACCAGACTCTTTAAGACAATATTGCTGGACTTTAATCTCTTATTGAGGAGTTCATTGATTGCCTTCCGTGATTCTCTCATGTTACCTTGACATGCAGAGATCTTATTAGTATAGTACTGCTTCTTTAGTTAGACGTTTAGGACATTGACCTTGTTACGGACCTGTCTATATGAGTCCATAAGGAATTGGGACTTTCTTTTGGCTGTAGTTGTCAATCCAGGGGCAGTATTTCTCTAAGACACGCATTTCCGTCATTGGGGCATGTTTCTCTATGATCAAAGAAAATGTGTTTGACCAATTGCTTACATGAACATCTTCGAAGCTTTCCCTGAATGTTGCGAAAACTCATTCTATGCTTATTTCCACCATGCAGAAGCACAACATTATCAAGAGTCAAAATGAAGACTTGAAATTGAAAATACGCGAACTCGAAGTAGTGAAGAAGACAAAACACCTCGGTTTGCAAATTGACTGCTCTTTGGATTGGGAAGAACAGATCAAGGCAGTTTCTACCAAGGTCTCCAGGGCAGGTGGATTTTTAAAACATGCCAAGTCTTTTCTTCCAAAAGAAACTTCGCAAACCTTTTATACACGTATTGTGGAGCCCCATTTTCGATAGGGTAGGGTGGGGTAATATGGGTGTACGGGGTAAAGTGGGTCTACTGAGATTTTCGCTAGAAATATCCTTCCTCGTTAGATGCAAGAAAGGCTGGCTATTTTTCTTTTAATGTCTGCATAATAAACTGCCTTTTTACATAAAACATTCGTCTTAGATGTATCTCCACTGGTTTATAGAATAACTTTACTGAACGGCCTATTGTGCAAGAATTTCAAAGCCCAGGAAAACTTTCTCCTGCCACTGTTGTTTTATTTTTCTGGTCAATTTAATGACCATGAGGTGAGAGTTTGGTCTTTTACAAATGAAATAACGTTTATTTCGAAGTCATTGACGCGATTGTTCTTTTTATTTTCATTTTTTTACCAGGTGAGGTAATGTGGGCCTACTGAGAATTCAGCCATAATTCAAATTCAACGAAGCCTTGAATTGCTTAAAATTTTCGCACTTATATTGATCTTGCCACGTTGTTTTCTGTCTAAAATGCGAAAACGGGTTTCCTATTACTGCAGTTGCTGTCTGGTAACCAGTAAATTGGAGTAAACATACTGCAAACATCTTTACTTGATTGTTATTATCAAATTCGATCACTGACTTGCAAGTCGTAACGATGGTGGATCACAGCATTTTGACCGTAGTTTTATATTCGTTGCGGGAACGGGATTGCTGGCGATAAAAGGCAAAGACTGTGATTTTATTGAAAAGAGAATAGTTGGGAAATGTAAGTCCATTATTTTTTTAGCCATTCAGCCTTTCAAATTCCGATTTTGTACACGTTTTGAAAATAGACCCATTTTTCCCGCTCGTCGAAAAAGGTGGGCCTATTTTAGTTGCCAAAAGAGAAAATTGTTTAAAAATATTCAACTGCCTTTGTCAGAGCTGAGTTTTTTTCCCAAGAAAGAAGAAGCATTGAATGTCAATTAAACGAAACTTTTGAAATGTTTTGCATTTTAGTCTCGTTTTACCAGCTATCCATTTTGACATTTTGCTCATTTTGGACCCACATTACCCCACCCTACCCTTTTGCTGTTCTGTTAGGGCTGCGCTGGTTCAACCGAAATTAACTATTATCACTTAAAAAAACTATTATCACTCATCCGTCCACCTTCAAAACTGATCTACAACATTCACGACCCAAAAGGTTTATCAATTTTAACACAGCTTCGTGTAGCAAGCTGAATGTTCACAAATTCAAACATAACTTCAGCGATACTTTAAATCCTTTGTGCCCTGTAAATGATGGTATTGAGGATACGAAGCATTTTTGCTGCTCTGCCATGCTTATGATGAAGATAGACGCAATCTTCTCAACAGTGTGAAGGCGATATTGCAACCCCATGGATTAACAAACCTTTCAAATAAGAATTTACTCCAAATCATCCTGTATGGCCACGATAAGTTATCTTTAGATTCAAATAGAAAAATTCTCGAGGCATCGTTAAGATATATTCAGGCCTCAGAACGGTTTCAGTAAGTTCCTAAGTTTGTTATTAAAAACCTCCTCTCTCTTGTAATCTGTTTTTTACTCACATTTGTTTTTGTTGTTTTTAATTTCTCTTGACGGAATTATGTCATTGTTATTTGCCATTTGCCATTTGCTATTTTGTAATATGTAATTTGTAATGTAACATTAATTTAAATCTCTATGTTAAATGTTATGGTCGCAGGGTTGCTATGTATTTCCATGCTGCTTGTGGCATCGTCTTGTAACCTTTGTCTGTTGATTGTAAATTTTATGGGAATATATAAAAAAACCGAAATTAATTCGGTAGAATGATAACGAATAGCAGCTTCGATGCCCCAATCATCATCATCATCATCATTAATTTATTTTACGTAGGCTACATTAAAGAAGAATAGCTACAGCTAATTTAGGTCTACTTTACAAAAAATGTACAAATGCTAAAGTTAATAAATTAGAAATGTATTGTGAAATATTTACAGGATAGAAATTATCATGCCTTCCCTAAGAAGTCCGGAGGCGGAGCGACGCGCATCCCCCAGAGAGACGGCGGACACGCCGCGCGAGGGAAGCCCCCAACCCATATACTAAGCTGCAGCCGCCGCTGGGGCACAATTCCCCAGTTCAACCGCAGTCCAGTGACTGCATCGTGAAGGGGACATCCCGCACAGCACACCCGTCATCCCAATGAGAAGTAGCGCACCGCCCCCACCCCTGCGAGAAGGCCCATGAAACGTTTATCATGCTAGAAACCCAACTCTTGGAACATATTTTTGCAGAGCCTACAGTTGCATTTATTACCATTCCAAAATCTAATTCGTTTTTTATAAATAGGAAGGGTGTTTCATTGTTTTATTTCGTGCGGTAAAAACTGCCACAGTTTATTTCCAAGGTAGGCTACCTTTGGAAGTTGAGCCTCATTGCCATGCCTTAGATCGTAGCTAATACCTCGCTCCATAAAGATATCCTTCATGAAAGGTGGATTTAGATCAGACTTTGTTTTAAAAATTTCCGTCATAAGCAACTGTAGGTTTCTTACATGGGACCGGTATGTCCATTGGAGCTATTTTTTCCAGGAAAGGTCAGATCACCATTTCAAAAAACACTGCAATTGATGAATTTATTAAATGAAAATTTTAGTAGCGTAGACCCCATCTGATACCCCCACCTGATTGAATACTCCATACCCTAACTGAATCGAATCGGGTACCTTTTGTCTTCATATCGCACCGAAAGGAAACAACAACAGCAACTCGAATTCACCTCAACTACGTATTGGGTTTGATTTTGGCGGCAAAGCCAACCAAATTTTCAAAACAACACGAAAGGAAGATGACTAGTTTTATTAAATATTGATTATATATACGAGATGTTATTTTGCCTCGACATAAGAGGCTTCTTCAGAGCTAAACACGGAGAAATTGCATATGGCTACCTAAATAAATTGAAGTGAAGGTGCTGAAATCAAAGAGCATAAGAAGGTAAGTAACCTGAGAATAGGGTAGGCCTATGAATACACTTTCTTGAGATATTGTAAGTAAGAGGAGCACTACAAGTAGTATGTACATGACGTTCTATTTACGTTAAAGTGGCCAAACTATTCGGGCACTCTGTCTGAATATTTTGTTGATCTGAGACAGTTCTGAGACAATTTGAGAGCATGGTGGTTGGTTGGGTCATGGGTGCTCTAATTCGCGTGTTGTTGATACTACTGTTGTGTTGGATGGGGTGCATAGTATTCTGCTTGCATCCCCTACTGTTGAATTTTTCCTTAGAATTTTAACTGAACAACGGAAAGAGTAGAGAAGTAGGGGATCCAAGCAGGCTGCTTGTGCATAGAGTTTTGTATTCTTCTTTCTTTCTTTCTTGTCCATGATGGGTTGATTGAATGAAGTCATTTTTTCTTGTGCATTATGAACAGGAGAGTAGATTTAATTCAAAAGTTAAATGGTTTGCATTGCTGATTGATTAAACTAAACTTAGTGTCAGGGAATTGAACATAACCAAGTTTAAAAAAATGTTTGCACAAGTCATCATTTGGGATGGGCACCGAATTGGTCTGCTCCAGGAGAGAACCAAAATCCTTTCCGTGATCTTTGTACGCAATGCGCAGTGCCCTTTCGTGAACATGATTTATCCTATGGTTTAAAGTTCTGTCATAAAACATCCAAACAAATGGACAGTAGCTAAAGTGTGATAACACAAATGCTCTCATTAGCTGCTGCAATTTGTCAGTGTCCATGTAGCAGGTTTACGGGCAAGAGCATGGAGTTTTTGGACGGCCTTTCTTCATAGCGTCTTCATCACATGTCCTTTAAAAGATAGTGATTGATCAAAAGTTATACCGAGAAGAGTTTCCTCTGTACTTTCTTTCACACAGGCCTCGCCTATTTTGATGGTTATTTCATTATCTCCCTTCGCACCAAAAATCATTAAATGGCATTTGTCTTCATTTAGCTTCATACAATTGTTTGGAAACCACTCAGTTATTTTGAAGGCATTATGTTCTAAATGCGCAATGACGGTTTCGAACCTAGGACCACACGTAAATTGTTGTATCGTCTGCATAGTTACAGATTTTGGTTTCCTCCAAGAACATGAATAAGTCATTCAGGTATATGTTAAACAGAAGTGTTTTCCAAGACTGAACTTTGTGGTACTCTCAGGACAGTTTTTGTCCACGTGCTGAGTGAACCATTGACCTTTACCCTCTGCTTCCTATCGTTAAGATAGCTATGGATGAACAGCAATGCAGATCTATTGAAACCGTATGCATTCAATTTTGCAATCAATAGTTCGTGATTTAGACAATCGAAGGCTTTCGAAAGGTCCGTCAGGACGGCCCCTGCAACGCCACCGTTGTCCAATGACTTCTTGCAGGTTTCCACAAAATTTAAAAGTGCATGCTGTGTACCATAGCCCTCTCGAAACCCACGAAGAAAGGGGGACAAGAAGCTGTGGACAAAAGGTAACATTTGATCTTTCATGAACCTTTCGTAAATTTTTGATACTGATGGCAAAACTGTGATGGGTCGGTAGTTCTTTTTTGTAAATGAGTCCTCTTCTTTAAAGGGGCATTCCTCGAAAATTAAATGCATGCAGAGATTCATTTTGTGATCCCGATCGAGAAACAGATTATGTCAGCCCTCGGAAATCGTTTTCCTTTCCTCGATCGCACTTCTCAAACGCGAGATCTGGAAGGAAACATTTGACCAATTTTAATTTCAATACCCTACCATTTCATGCATCGTTCTCGGCGAACAAAGGTAGAATATTTTCGTTATTGCCTGTCGGTCGGTCATCAGCGGGTCTTGATAGGCTCGTTTCGCGTCGCTCGTTGAATTTAGTTTGAATGTTTTGTTGTAGTCATTCATTCATGTGTCCATGGTCGACTACCCGAAGAGAATTGATCGGCTTTACCGAGAATTCTCGTTTTCTGTCTCGGATTCAAATTCCAGGATATGGCTGAGTTCTCGGGCTCTATTTTGAAAAACACCTGTTTCGTTTTTGGCCGGTTTGAGCTTTATTCAAGTTGGAGAAACATTGGAAAATGTTTATATTGATAAGCATGTTCGTTTTAAAAGCAAACAACGCAGTTCACCGATATCCAGTTTTTTTCTGCGGAATGCCCCTTTAAACAGCGATCTTATATGTCCGGCTTTCAGTTCTTCAGGAAAACTACTTTTGGATAATCCAGAGTTTTACAGATTTTGAATGACTGAACAAAATATATCAGAATTTTCCTTAAGAATTCTTGCAGGTATGCAGCTGATCGGAGAAGCCTTATTCGAATTAAGTTTTCTGATTTGACGGCAACATCTTCAACATTGACCTCTCTAAAATTAAATTCGTCGGAAAACGTAGCTATTTCTTTGATTTTGCATATGCTTGGGTGTGATTCAAATTTCTTCATAGCTTTGTCGATTGTTTTGCAGACCTCTTATTGAAAGGCTACCAACTGGTTACTGGTGAATCAAAGACAATGGTCTTCAAGTCCCTGAATGAGCTGGCTCCACAAAAACCTGTGTGACCTCTTCACCCGAAATTCGCTCTGATCATCATATAGCCTTCGTCATACGGGGACCGACTTGAAGTTACCGATGAAAAGGTCAACAAATGGCCAGAAATGTTTTTCTTATAGAGGTGCTAAACTATGGAATAGCCTGTCAGCCGAGTCAAAGCAGGCAATTTCTTTGTATAGTTTGAAGAAAACTGTTATGTAACAGACTTTTTTTCTTTAGTTTAAATTGTAAATCTTGAAATTATTGTACATGGTTTTTTGATATTGTAAATAAGGGTCTTATAGTTTAATCTAATTTAATTAACAGCTTTTTACTTTGTTTTCTTAGATTTTAATTGTTGTTTTTATTCGAGGGCCCCTTGCAAACCAACTTGTTGAAGGGCAACCCTCCTTAAAAGAATTAAATATGAAATATGAAATATGAAATATGAATCTATCCTTGTGAATCACGATCTGGATCGCGATCCCGTATTTTTGCTCGGTGTAAATGGGGTATTACATTGCATACAAGTTTAGGAATGATCGCCATGTACATAGCTCAAAATATGCACAGTAACTGTAGGTGAGCAACCAAAATGCACATGACTTTGTGTTATGGAGATGAGCAACCAAAATGCAGATACAAAGCACGGTTGTCCCTCCCTCCCTTGAAATGACTGTTCACAAAAAGGAACTGAACAGCACTGTTCACAAAAAAGAACTGAACAGCTCGATGATCGGTTGACCTGGACGAAATCTATTACAGAACAACCAATTTTTCGAATTCTTGATACAAGCCTCTTGGCTATTTTAAATTGCTGCAGCAATTCAGTTTAGTTTTCTCGATAACATTTATGACAGGTTCAGGTTCTGCTGTGTTTTAACGGCAACATAAGTCTGGGCTTTTTTTCAAAAAGTTTCCTGCAGCCTAAAAATCTTGCAAAAATTTCCTGGGTACGGCGTTCCCCTGTTCCCACACTTTGTTCGCCTCTGTTATGTTGGGTGCCATATGCTCGTCTATAGGCCGCAATAGACCATTTGCCAATTAGGAAAAAGGGATTGAGGCGAGCGCGGCCAATTCCGACAGCCCTAGTAACATTCGGAAATTCGGGGAATCCTCTCCACTTCAGAATATCTTATTCGATGTATTTCCCACGATCGATTTGTAGAGTAAGGCACATAAACAAACGATCAGCTGATTTTGACCCCTTACTTGACATGTAATAAGTCCAAAACTTGGGAGAAACTTTTGAAAAATCAACGAAAACTGGCCGATCGTCTTGGACTGATTCTGAAGTGGATAAATCGAGAAACTGAAAACAAACTTTTGGAGGACCTCATTTCAACCCTTTTTAAGGCATTTAATCATTAATCTGGAGTTAGCAACTGCATTTAGTAGGAAAACGAGCACGATCCATTTGGGAGGGAAAAGGGCCCAAGTGGAAATTTTCGGGATTTTCCCCACAGCTTTGAAAAAAGAAAGGCTCGTTTTCCGCGAATTTTAGAGATAAATTCGACATTGAAAGTGTTTAAGTGAATGAATACTGATTCCCGTCGATTTTTGACATGCAGAGACCGTTTACCCCTCGCAAAACGGAGTTACGGCCCAAAATGGGGTAGGCCAAAATTTTCCCCCGTTTTTGCAGTCCCCGCACTCCGCCCCTGGGGGCAATATTGAACCCCAAATTGCGGGATTAGACTCGCAAACGAGTCATCTCTAGTAAATTGTTTTCTGTTTTAAAACTGGTTGAGTAGCTATCGAGCATCGGCTCCAAAAGCAGCCTCGGCTGAGAAAATCGGGCCGGGTCGGCTTGCCGTTTATACTGTAATGGAGAGGACTCCCCGAATTTCCGACTGTTACTAGGGCCGTCGGAATTGGCTGCGCTCGCGCCAATCCTTTTTCTTAATTGGCAAATGGTCTATTAATCGGAGAGTGTGTTGTCTAAGTGTTGAATCAGTTTTTGTTTCAGCACTTTTCATGTATCTCAGTTTTTGTTTCAGAACTTTTCATGTAGAAAAGGTATTCAGGTGTAAATTTTTATCTAATTTGCTTATATGTATTATATTAGGAACTTTACTTTTGACAGGGCCAAATTGTAAAACAATATTTATTGAATTTTGTACCCTGTATAAATATGTTTAAAATATGAAATATGAAATATATGAAATATGTATTAAGAACTCTAACTGGGCGGAAATTCATCTCTACTGTGCGATTTGGCTCCCCCTTGTCTAAAGGACAGACAGCCGCCTTTTTGCATCGTCTGGGAATCTAGAATTGCAAATGCTATAGGCTATTGGCATGGTCAGTGTGACTGTACCCAAGATAGAGATGCAAGCTTCGGGAGTATCTTGTCTAGATTTTGGCTAGATTTTAGAAATTCTCTGTTGTTAAAAATATTTTTGCAGATACATTGACATGCATTTGGCTTGCAAGGCATCAACATTACTTGATACATTCATACACAGTTAGAGCTGTTTGTCATTCGTCTCTACCAGTTTCTTGAGGATGTTTGTTTTTCGCCTGATTCGAAAATTCCTACCTACCAAATGTGAAGGATTCTTGACAGTTCTTAAGAACTCGATGATCTAATGTCTATTCCCGCCATGATAGGAACAGTTCAGTAGTTGTATTTTTTTAGTTCTACCTTTAATTGATTATAAATCGAAAAAAATATTTCAGCGCATCAACGAATTGTAAGAGGTTCAACCTCACATCATATTTGTTCGTTCTGGGACTGATCCCAAATAATTATTCCATAATTTTAGAAATAAAACGGAATGAAAATATTTCTGGGCTGCGTATCAATGTAAGAGTGCATCAGCTAAACTCGAAAGGGTTGTAAAGGCTAAGCTTCCAAGATTATGAGTATTAATTGACATAATTTACCAAGGTTTTCACCCACTTCAAGTCAAGTGATTAAGCTCTTGATAAAATATCTTTTGACATTTCAACATATCTTCTGCCTTGGAGATTTACACCATAAATGCAAAAAGTAGAGTGATACTAAAACTCCCCAGAGTCACATGACTCAAAGTGGGTTAAACAAAGGCCAGGTCAATAATGCGGAACACGAACATTCCGCACATCTGCGGAACTTAAATTCTGCGACCTGGTGTTCCGCGCTATTGACTTTTGCATATGGTCTAAATCAATAACGCGGAATTAGATCTCGCATAACTTTTTCAAATTTGATAAGCTTTGCATTTTCCTTCAAAGACGATTCCGCTAAAGATGGCGGTGAGGAACTTTATACCAAGATGCATTGCATTCTAATTACGATTCTTTAACCATTCTATAGGAATTTGATTAAAGAACGCAATGCATCTTGGTAAAAAGATCCTCGCCGCCATCTTTAGCGTAATCTTGTATTGTATTACATTGCATTATATTTAGTATTTCTTATGAGTAAAGATTGAATTTACTTTAAAATATTTCACTTTATCATATGATTTATCTTGGCTTGTGAAGGGGGCCTTTTTGAAACCCTGTAATAGATTATGTCATTTCAACTCTTATATTCAATGTGTTGAATTTGTTGTTGCAGTTGTGATTTATTTGTCTTTGGTTTTCCAGATGCCAAGTTTGCTGTTGTCTCTCATTGGGATGTTCTTAAATTTTGGCAAGAAGATCAAGGACGAGGAGCTTATCTTTGCTGGACAAGTAGGTTTCATATTTCAGCTTTCTTGTGCAACTCTATCCCTTCTCTAAACCTGTTTTCCATTGTGCAATAAATATCATCGCTTTCTTCATCGGCTATTTTTCAAATGCAACGAAAGTTCATTGCTCAGTGGGAATGACATCATGACAAAAGTTTTCGTTCATGGCTATTAAATATAAGTGACGAAGAAGGTGACAAATATCAAAACCCTTTGACATTCATCTCGTTGACTCGTCCCTTATCTATTGTTTGGTTTAACCGTCAAAGGCATGCCACTTTCAAATAGCCAAAGTTCTTTGTTAAAGATTTTTTATATTGATGATACGAAAGTTTCATCACTGTCATTCCTATGGAACGCCGTTTGCACCAAAATGATGTAAACTAGGTTAGGTACATCAACCTATTTTGTGTTCATTTTTTGTGCAAACAGCGTCATAGCCATTGTTCTGAGACACTTATATGTTATTCCCTGATGAGCAGCATGCAAATTACACCATTCTTCCTGGTGAACGCCTGGAAGAATTAGAGTGAAAATCAATTAACACATGGCTCATGAAATATTAAACAGTTGAACTCGTCTGAAATGAGGTGCTACAGAAAAGTATTGAAAATTAAGTAGACAGTATAAAGGAATCGTTCAAAAGAAATATGGAATTTACAGGCATGTATTACAAGGTTGTAGCGAGACAATCTATAATGAAATTTATAGAAGGATACATTCCTGGAAAGAGAGACAAAGGAAGGCAGCGTAGAACCTAGATTGACGATTTCAAAGACTGGACAGAAAAACCTTTTATACATTGAAACGAACAGCTGAAGATAGATCGAAGATGGTTTCAAATCATGACGACGATGATGATGAATTCATTTCAAAATGTTCCTCGATAGTAAATTTGAACACAAATACCTCATCTGTGGAAAAATTGTTGGGGCCACGCCCTTCAGATTGCTGGAAACGCCCTGTCTTAACCCTATCCAGACTAGGCTTTTTGAGCTACTAGAAGGCCGGGGGGGGGCTCATTCAGCCCCCCTCTCTAAAGTCGCCATTCCTTCACTTATGAAGTCGAGATTTACCACGCTGGTAGCAGTGCTTATGATCTATCATTTCACACAAAAATATTTCTAAAAATAGATATGACGTCATAATTATTCAAGACCAACTGGCACCGGTGGTGCACGAAAAAGATATGAAAGTCACCTTTTTTAAATCTTTATAATTTTCTAAGATTGATTCGTGAAACCAAATTATGTCAATCAAAGCATTGTTAGAAGGTGAAAATCTACTTATAAAGTGTAAAATTTGATTTTAGCAAATCCAAGATGGTGGACAGAGAGCTTACAAATCTTGTTTCTCTGAAAAATGACAAATGAAGCCATAATAGAGAATTTATCGATATATTACAATGAAAATTAGTTCAATGATAAATGATCATTGCATACTTCATTGTTTCTTTTGTAAATTTTGTTTTGATTATTGCAAAAAATGCTGAAATCAGCATTTTTTCCCAGTAGGAAGCAAAGTAGTTGCAGGGAAGGAGGAAGGGGGGAAATAGGGGTATGAGGATAGTAATTTGGGGTAATTTTGATAATATCTTGACAAACTAAAAACTTTCCAGTCAAAATTCTCACTATAAAACAGGTTCTCAAGATATGCACGAAAGCTGGTCGTTATTAGTACTATATGCGGATACCCCCGGGGAATCTTGTACCGTTTGGGACCAATGGTGCACAAAATTCCAACAAAATTACACAAATTAGGTGGAAAATACCCTATTGATCAGCTTTAATCCATGTATTGCTGCTGTAAAACTTTTGCAGTCGAAATATCCTTGCAGAAAGGCCACTAACTAAGTTTTGCCATTTTCTTAAAGATGACGTCATAGACGATCAGAAAACAGTTAATTTCTCCAATATTATACGGCCTATTGAAAATCAGTAAAAAGGATGTTGTTCAGCGTGGTCTGGGCAATCAAAAGATGTTCAAATCGCAATGTTTTCATAAACACTGGCTTCACAAATCCAAGTTCGAATCTTTTTGTTGATTTCAGAAAAGTGGTTTTATCTCCAAAACTACTCAAAAAAGTTTCGATTTTTTTTCGCTCCATCTTTAGCTAGGTAGTTGATCTACAACTTTGCCAACTCTGAGTGAAGAAGCGAAGCTAGATTTCCTGTAATTAAATTGTATGTTTCTGTTTACTTTTCGACAGCGAAAGGGAGAAATTTAGAGGCAGAAACACCGCAACACGACAAAAAACAACAGCAAATATGATTACATTTTTTTTTGCCTATATTTCGTCCTGCCATGCAGGACTTCTTCAGGGTTGTAATGTGACATTTATAATAAAAAACAAAGGGAGAAACCCTGGTCAACAGAGTACCATGTTATGAAGCACGCTTGAAATAATTTCAGCAACGTTTCCATTGGTAAACAGATGAACGTCATTTGTGATCTGTTGGGAATACCATACCCAAGTCTCCATAGACATCCTCAGTGCGCTTGTAAAAGTATCATTTGCATTAGCGATTAAAGGTTGCTGATTTTTGCCAGAAACTTCACAAAACCATGCTTTTTTAGTTGTCTTTCGAGACATTCATGAGTATTCAAACTAAACTTTTGCAAAAGTGTTCAACTCCTCCTGTGTGGGCTAGTCCGTTGACCAGCGCTTTTCCCTTTCAATTTCGAAAAGTAAACCAAAATATAAAATTCGATTACAGGAAATCTAGCCTAGCTTTTTCAGTCAAACTTGGCAAAGTTGTAGATCAACTACCTGGCTAAAGATGGAACGAAAAAAAATCGAAACTTTTTCGAGTAGTTTTGGAAATAAATCCATTTTTCTGAATCAACGAAACGGTTCGAACTAGGATTTGAGAAGCCAGCGTTGATGAAAAAATTGCGACTTGTACATCTTTCGATTGCCCAGACTATGCTGGACAACATCCTTTTTACCGCTTTAGATAGGCCGAATGGTATTGGAGAAATTAACTGTTTTCTGAGGAGAGAGGTTTTGCGAAACGGCCTCTCGCTGTTCACTGGAGCGGAAAGCAGAGTTACCGTAAGCAGCTTACCTAAAGGTTGGCCCCGATCACTCTGAAAAAATAGCTACCCCCTCCCCCCCCCCCATTAATTTTTTTTAACCATATTTAACACAAAATCGCGCTTCAAAAGGATAGAAGCTAAAAGTCAAAAAACCATTTCCTGGTTCATTGTACCAATCTGGAGCAGTGCTCTGTTACGTATGTAGGGGGCTGAATGAGTCCCTCCCCCCCCCCCCCCACCCCGTTTGGATGAGGTTAAATGCCTTCATAGTGCACCCTCTTATAGATTTCAAGACTTTTTTGGCGTCGAATGGGCATAGCCCCCGCAAAAATTGACGCTTAACAACTTTACTTTGAATACAGATGGTCACCATTATAGTTTACTGGACAAAATAGTGATCAAATTGGAAATGGGAAAAGGGTCAAAATGGGGAAAGATATCAACTATGAGAAGATCGTGAGATTTTATTGATCTAAGCAAAGTCAATGAATGAATGGATGGTCTCAAGACCTCTCAAACCATAACGGCAATGCTTGATTAATACGGCCAAGAGAACTCGAAAACTCGCAATGGAGACAAAACCATTTGAGTTAAGGAGAGGTTTGAGTTATCAATGGCTGTTTCCATACAAAAATCATGGAAAGGAAAATTGTGAATTATAAGGATTATCGATCAGTTCAAGTTAAACCGTAATCGAGTTATCGAGGCTTAACTGTGGGTAACGTCTGATGTTCGGACAGATCATTACCCTTTAACAAAGTCGGATGTGCCAAAAACATTCAAGCATTTGAAAAAGCATGACTTGAATTTGCTTGATGACAGAAAAACTTATGTATTTTTGGGATTTATCTCACGTTTCTATGAGCTACTTTTTGAAAATTCATTTGTTGCAGAATGGCTCAAGAAGGGCAGAAAACACTGGATCAAGTCAAAAGGAATGTCTCACACAGAATCATACGCAAGGGCATTTGATATCTCAGGAGATTTAAGATAAATGAATACCCATGGCAATAACTGCGCAGACGACGTTTGATACCTGTGAAAAACATTTTCTCGTTGTTCTGTGTAGGAAATTGATTTACGATTTGATCGAGTGTTTTCAGGACTTTTTTAGTCATTTCACAAACAAGGATTCCGTAAAGTCGAATTTACCGATGTTTTCAGTACTCATAAAACACAAATTAACAAATGTTTTGGTCTTTCAGATATCAAACAGGATTCATTCCATTCTAATCCATCAAGTATTCTAAGCACTTTGAATTTTCAAGCGCTAGAAGTTTTCAATGAACCATTCAGTATGATATTTGACAAACTCACTAATCTGCAAAAGTCAGGCTTTGGAACGATAATAAAACAATCACAATTCATCATCTGTCATCAACCTCGTCCCCAAGGGTATCTGTTGTTTTCAATAGGAGGCTAGACCTCAACAGCAGAGGCGGATCCAGACTATTGCTATTGATGCTCAAGCAACAGTCAGATTTTCAAAACAATAGTAAAAATTTTGATGTTTGTAGTTATTCAATTTAGAGATTTTCCTTCCGTGAATTAATCTCATCGTTCAAGTCGTAATACGTTGATTCCAGCAGTTAAAATTAGGCTTTATCCCCCCCCCCCCCCTCCCCCGTATACTAAGCCTTGATGTTGAGAACTACTGCGAAGGAGAACGCATATTTGGTGGACCACTTTGCTTGATATTTACCTTTGTTCTGTCCGTCGAAACGAGGTTTCCGAAGGCTGACATTCCGAGCAATAGTGGTCCGCAGATTACTGCTTTCCCACGCACAAACAGCTACGGCCTTGTATAGACAACTTTTAGCGGGAACAACAGTGAAATTTGAAAATGTGGGTGATAGCCAATCAGAGTTAGAGTTGACTGTTGCTCGATTTTGGCGGGAGCAACAGTGGACTTTGGCCTCCAGAGCTGCACTTTGTTTTATTCGAGAACTGGAGGTCAACATGAAGCTATGAGAAGCCGTCGCTGCTAGCCTGTAAAAATGGACGAAATCTTACGCGAGATAGAAGAAATACTGAAGCATAGACCAACTCTGTCCGAAGAGGAGAGAAAAGCCGTATTATGCAGAAGGAAGGAGACTTTATATTCTATTTTGCTTGCGAGAAGGAGTCCTCAAGACGTTTGAAGGCCCAGGGAATGTGACTTCTCTGCACTGCAGTTCCCAAAGACGCAGTTGGCAAGGGCTCCTCAGAACTTTCGCCCTGTTCGGTATGTTACACAGCTTTCCAATTACTAATTTTCTTTCCTTCTCATTCTTTCAATTTATCAACTCAGTTGAATTGAGCAGCAATATTCTGCTTGAACAATTTTTACCATCGAGTCAATGAAATATGTGAGCCTAAGCCATGAAGCTGTAATTAATACATTATAATGCAAAGATATTCAAGTTAACTGAAAACTGACACGAATATCCAGCCATCTGGTGTCACGTTTTCTCTTGGGATAAATGTGATACAGAACGGTTACAAAAAGACCCTAAGAAAAGAATATTGTTTTGTGAGGATCCTCGGGCAATTGGCTACTATGTTCAACTAATAGGCCGAATTCTCTACACTGTGATCAAGTCTAATTGTCATTGATCTTCTATTATTTGTTAAACCATTGTAAGGTTGATGAGTGAACAAAATTATGAAAGGCTCTTTTGTCATTACACCACGGTAGTTTTAAATGGGAATGCGTAGAGGGAGTTGACGAATTTGCTAATGAACACAGTAGGGGGCAGTTTCGTTGCAGCTTTGACGGGAGAGAGGCTAGAGGACGGAAACTAGATTAATGTGAATGATTGAATGCATGGCCTAACACAACTTGACGAAGGAATCGTAAACACCCATCCTATTCGTCTCGTTTTGATATGTTTGATTCTTGATTGCCATCATCTGTAACTTCATTCTGAGATGTTGTTCAAAAAATATACGTTTAGTTAATATCAAAGGTTCAACAACATATTTGGCATAAAATCCCAGCATTTATTTAACTCATAAATGCTTCTTAGTACTTTTCAGACAAAGTACTAGAGTGTCTAAAGTACTAGAGTACTGGTTTCTTACAAAATAGTTTTTTATAAGAAACGCGTAGTACATTAAATATTTTGTCTGATAAGAGCAGGCATCCTGGAGTCTTGATTCTCTGGAAAGGCTTTTTAAACAATACAACTTTTCGCCCCTTTTTGGAACCACTGACGATGGGAACAACCTATTCAATGCATGCTCTATTGCTCTCGTTGGTGACGAGTCCTTGTCAATCTGCCTAAGGGCTCTTGCTTGTATCGAGATCGACCTTAATGCAGAGTTCTATGCATCGCACACAACCCTCTCAGCTTTGACCAATGAGGCGGCTTTTCTCATGTGCTTGTCAGCAGAAGTTACTAGTCCACGAGGCAACAGACTTTCTGCTATAGTTGAAGAGGCTGTTTCCTGTGCAAGAAACTATCGCTACGCTTCATTTCTTTGCTTGCTAGGTTTTTCGAGTGCCATAAAGCTTCCAATCGAGGCATATTATCCGATAGCTGAAGGAGGGCAATCGAATGATCTCATTTTTGCTGAGTCAATGTTTAACTGCACTGTGTATCCAAGGGTCTTTGATGATTGATCAAAACATAAGATCCACATATTTCGATGTGCGAAGGCTCCAATTGACTTTGTGAGCAAAGGAAATATTCCAGAAAATAACGATCATTATGTGCCACTGCTGAGTAACGAAAAGTTTGCTTCCTTATATCCATCCAACATTACATCTAAGGTACATGCAAATCATTATCAAAATTCTTCCATTCACACGAATCAGCCTCAACTGCAACGAAAGCTTCCGCAATTAAAAAGAAAACAACAATCAATAGTGTCTTTGCTCAGGAAAGTGCCCCGGCCCAATTCAGAAGAGCATGAAACTCGATCAGTGTCAAAATCGCCAGAAACTGCTAGCAAGTACTAAAACATCCTCTCCCTCGATGCCACCCTCGACCACCCCTGAAACAGTCGACGTCTTGGAACCATCTTTTGTCATAATGGAAAGGTCTGGTGAACAAAAAACATCTGCAACTTATGATGATAATGATATTGGAAACTTTTATGCCACTGCTTCATCATTATCTGATTGTCAACGATATGATAAAATGTGCAATGTCTGGAAGCCAGATGATTCTTACTCCTTTCCAGCGAACTCCTCTGGTCGAAGGTTTCAGTCAAAATGGTTGAAAACCTTCAGCTGGTTGACCTATTCGAAGAAGCTTGATGGTGCCTTTTGCATTAATTGTGTCTTGTTTGGTGGAGAGAGCAGCCACAATGCCTCAAAGCTAGAGCATTTATATATATCACCTTGCTGCAACTGGAATGTTGCTCTGAAAAGATTCAGAGACCACGCCCTGAAATCTCCCATCCATAGCACCTCAACACTCAGAGCAACCCAATTTCGCTCGTGTATGGAAAACAAGGTGACATCTATCGATGTACAGTTCAGTGGCATTATTTCAAAGCAGGTAGAGATAAATAGAAAGAAGCTGCAGCCGATTATAGAGGCCGTAATACTATGCGGAAGGCAAAATATCGCCCTAAGGGGTCACCGTGCTGATGCTGCGCACTATGATGAGACCAAGAACAACCCAGGAAATCTTCAAGCTTTGCTAGAGTATCTCGTTAGGTGTGGAAACAATTCCTTGTTTGAGCAACATATTAATAACGCCCCTAAATCAGCAACGTATCGTTCAAAGACCACGCAAAATGAGGTAATCAATATCTGTGGAGACATGATAAGGGACAGCCTTGTGGCAGAAATAAAGGAGGCAAAATATTTTTCCATTCTTGCAGACGAAGCTGCAGATATAAGCAACGCTGAGCAAATGGCCATAGTCTTGCGATTTGTTGATCAGTCATTCCTAATTCGCGAGGCTTTTTCTCGGATTTTACCACTGCAATGAAGGTCTTTCTGGTCTGGCAATATCGACAAAGATACTCGACACTGTAAAGAGCCTTGGTCTTAGCATGGAAAATTGCCGTGGTCAGGGCTACGATGGAGCCGGTAACATGGCTGGAAAGTGTAACGGAGCGGCGACGAGGATACAACAACAACATCCAAAAGCCCTGTATACCCACTGCAAGTCACATCTGTTGAATCTGTGCGTTGCTTCTTCTTGTAACTTACCCCTAGTTCGAAACATGATGAGTCACGTACGAGTTGTCGGTCAGTTCTTCAATGCACACTCAAAGCGATTTGCCCTTCTCGCAAAGATGATTCCTGATCTGGTACCAAATGCAAATCATTCACATCTGATTGATGTTTGTCGTACTCGTTGGATTGCAAGGCTGGATGGTCTTGATGTATTCATGGAAATCATTGTTGCAGTTGTTGCGTCTCTGGAGGCGTGAAAGATAATGATGATGGTTCCTGGAACAGCGATTCTATCAAAGATGCCAATAGTCTGTTTCATGCAATTGTATCGTTCGAATTTCTTGTCTGCCTTGTCACGGTGTCCCGGCTGCTGGAAGAAACGAGACCATTGACCAAACAGTTGCAAGCTACGCAATTGGATTGAATTGCTGCAGTAGAGAATATCAATCTTCTGTATACTTCGTTGAGGAGGATGCGTAATGAAATGGAAGAAAAGCACTTGAAATTGTTTGACGAGGCCAAAGATCTTGCAGCGAAGCTAGGGACTGTTCCTTCTCGACCTCGAACTGCGAGAATTCAACGTTATAGAGAAAATGCCCCAGCAGATAATCCTTGTGAGTACTATCGCAGGGCCCTTTCGATACCCTTCTTGGATCACCTGACGAATCAGATTCAAACCCGCTTTTCTGAAAAAAATGTTTTACCGAACAACCGACACATGGCACAAAAAAGGCTTGAATACTTAATACATAATTACAGAATAAACTCTAAATAAACGACTAAGGTAAACAGATAAATACAATTGATAAATGAAACTTACTATCTATTTGTCCTCGTAGCTATAAGGCTGTTGCAGTATGTATGTATGTGGGCCTACGGGCCTAACAAAGCTTCGATAACTCGGCCATGAGCAGCTTCTCTTCGTCTTCTTCTTGGACTTGGAGCTCTGATGATCTGATCTGAATTGTGCTGCCCCAAGATGCATGCCTAACGCTCTTATAGCTACGAGTCCCAAGGGTACACAAAACACACAAAGTTACTCAAAAAGGTCAAAGTTCAAAAGGTCAAATCGTCATATAGAGTCCAAAGTCCAAATTCTAACAACAACAACAACACTTAACAAACATAAACATATTCAACATACCCGCCCCCAAACAGGCGATTTATAGGAGACTGTTTTTTAATAACTTTCTATGTTGAATCTTCTTCCACAGCTGCTTCCAACAAACATAACTTTGTTACGGGTCTTCGATATTCAGAATTCATCGTCTTCACATTTGCTGACCGGACAAGGCCATCTCTACCTGGGTACACTTCTACCACTCTCCCCAAAGGCCACTGATTCCTGTGTTGCGTTTGTTCGTTAACGAGTACCAAGTCATTCTCCTTTAGGTTACGCTCGATTGAATGCCACTTCTGCCTGATTTGAAGAGTTGGGAGGTACTCTTTGGTCCACCTTTTCCAGAATATGTCAGCCATATATTGAACCCGCTTCCATCTTCTCTTGCTGTACGAATCTTTGCTCTTGAAAACACCAGGTGGGAAACTTTGGCCAGATCTGAGAAGCAACAGATGATTTGGTGTTATTGCATTCAAATCTTGAGGATCGTCTGACACCTTGTTGAGCGGTCTTGCATTGAGAATTGCTTCAACTTCACACAAAAGGGTTTGCAAACCTTCATCATCAATCGTTTGATTTCTCAAAATTGCATTCAAAACTCGTCTTACGTCTGAAGCCACCCATATGTGAAGCTGTCGGAGGGTTGAATATCCATTTGATGTCTCTTTGCAAAAGAAATTCATGCACTTGATCCTGATTCCATTGCTGTATTGCAGTTCGGAGTTCTCTTTCGCCACTTCTAAAATTTGAGCCATTGTCACATCTTATTTCATCTGGATTTCCACGTCTTGAAATGAATCTTCTTAGGGCATTTATAAAAGAATCTGTATCCATACTGTGAAGAGTCTCCAGATGAATTGCTCTCATTGTTAGACAAGTAAATATGATGCCATACCTCTTTACAATACATCTTCCTCTCTTGACAAAGAAGGGACCAAAACAGTCGATTCCAACGAAGGAAAATGGTGGTTTGTCTGCTGTCACTCTATCATCGGGCAAATCTGCCATTTTTTGCTTTCCAGGCTTTCCACATCGACGCTTGCAATCGAAACAACTTCTGATCATTCGGCGAACTGACGGCCTTGCCTGTAAGATCCAAAGCCTTTCTCGAATGCGTGCCAGAACGTACTCCTGTCCAAAATGTGCAGATCGCTTGTGAAAATATCGAATTATGAGGGCACTTACATGATGCTGCGTGAAAAGAATAATCTGATGCTTTGCTTCACGACTGTTGTATGGAGCATTGTTGAGTCGGCCACCAACACTAATCACGCCGTTTATGATGACTGGATCTAATCTGCACAGAGAGCTTGACTTTCTTATTGATTTCTGAGGTGATTGTAGTAGTTTCAACTCTTCACCAAAACATTCGTTTTGTACACATTTCACAATTGCACGTTCGGCTTCATGCATCTCTTCTGCTGTCAATCTGCCACTCTTGATTTCTTGCGCCTCGTTGCTATTTCTGATGTTTCTCAGCAACCAACTTCTATATCTCAACAACCAACCAACAGATTTTTTTAGAACGGTCCAATCTGAGAACTTTGAGAATATTTGATTCGTCGTACCATTTGATGAGTTGATTTGTACTGAATGTGTTTGCACAATCTTCTTGACTTCGACATCATCTTCGGACAAATCTTCAATGAATACACGTTTGGGCCATTCATGCTCCTCTTTCCGTAGAAATTATGGGCCATGTAACCATCTATCACTGTTTATCAAGCTGTCTGCACTAAGTCCCCTAGATGCATCATCTGCTGCATTTGAACTTGTATCAACATATCGCCATTGAGATGGACTGGATCCGTCGTGTATCACTGCGATTCTGTTCCCAACATATGTATGATATCTCCTGCTTTCATTCCTTATGTAACGTAGTACAGCAGTGCTATCTGTCCAATAGACTGACTCATCAAGTTTCATGTCCAATTCTCTCTTCAGCACGGAATCCAACTTCACAGCAAGAGTCGCAGCAGCAAGCTCCAGTCTTGGGATTGTCACTCGTTTAAGGGGGGTTAGTCTCGACTGTGCAAGAACGAATGAGCATGACACGTCGCCATTGTCGTTGACTGATCGTAGGTAGGTTACAGCACCATATCCCATTTCGGATGCGTCGCTAAAATGATGCAGCTGGTTTGTTGCTGCACTGCCAATTCCTGTTTCCGTATAGCATCTTTTGACTTCAATTTGCTCCAATTTTGTAAGATCATCCAACCAGTTTTCCCATTCCTTGAGATTTAGACCAGTTACATGCTCATCCCATCCTACGTTGTTCTTGCACAATCGCTGGAGGATAATCTTGGCTTTCAAAATGTATGGTGAAATGAATGTAAGGGGATCATAAACAGATGAAATTGTACTCAAAATTGCTCTTCTGGTTGATGGTTTATCTTTCACACTGATATTGAAGGTGAATCTGTCAGTTTCCACATCCCATTGCAATCCAAGAGCTCTTTCAGTCGGGAGTTTATCGTCTTCAAGATCTACATTCTTCAGCTCCTTTGACCTTTCCTCGTCTGGTATTGCATCTAAAACATATCGAGAATTGCTTACCCATTTGGTCAGATGGAAGCCGCCTCGAGCCAACAAATCAGCAATAGTAACGTATTTTCACTGGATTACGCACCCCTGCTACCAAAACCGACTAAGATATGGAGAGCGCACCAGAGATGCTGTTTTCGGTAGCAAGGTTGCTGATAACCAGCGAACCGTCACTGCGGGAGGAGGGATGGGTCGATTTTTCGCTTTGTCGCCGAGATTGTTGCTTGGAATGCGCTAGGCGTGGTCCAGCTCATGCTTAAATACGATGAATCCCCTTGGGGCCTTAAATTCACGCGCAGAGGGCTACGTGAAGCACGATTAGCCACTTGGGACTTAGCCCTTTTGTTATTCGGAGTTTGTAATCCAGTGAAAATAGTAACGTATTTTCACTGGATTACGCACCCCTGCTACCAAAACCGACTAAGATATGGAGAGCGCACCATCAATTGCTGTTTTTACCGGGCACACAAAGTGAAACTGTGATCTTTGTATACAATCAATAAGTATCCTGATGATAAATACGTTGATCCTAGCATATACTATCCATAACTCAAGAGTAGGTTTAGGAGTAGGTCACCAATATATACCAGGGCCCGAATGTTTAAAACTGATATAAGGCTAATACCAGATTGGAACAATACAAATGACTACCGAATCATGCCTTTAATCCAAGATTAGCGCCAATCGTGGTTTGAACAACCCGGCCCAGGAGACAATTTTCCATCTGGCATTGTATTTTATTTTTTTTTTTTTTTTTTTTTTGCACAATACAATCTGTTGTTAAATATGTGCTCCAAGGAAAGAGTTGTTTGCAGCCGCAAAAGGCAGTTTCTCTCTAAAATTCTGTCCAGCCTCTTCCGCTGCAGTAGAAGAATTGAAGAGCAAGGAGCAAACATCGTTTTATGAGTAGGTGACGTTCAGCTTTTGACTAAGATTGAAGAGGTAATTTTTGTTAAGTGGGATATTTTTTCCACCCTAGTTGTTCCAAAAGTGTCATAGATATTGTTATCGACAATAACATCATCACTACATTGATAGATCTCCTTGGAGAAGGTAATTAACGATTTGTGGAAGGCTATTGTTCTCTGTTCGGCGATTAGTAACAATTTTTATCCAACCAAATAGTCATGTGATTCAAGAGAAGAGCTTTGTTTCTGAGAATGAGAACTCTTCCCCAGCCCGTGTTAGATGCATCTGTAGAGATTTTAATGTTGAAAACTTTTTTTCCGTTTTACAGTTCGGGATTTTTTGTTTTTTTGTTTGTTTTTTGTTTAGCATTTGCCGAAGCTTGCATTATTTGTTTGGTGTAGAGCCTCACTGCTGGTACTGCAAGAGTAAATAATGTTGCTTTTCCCGTAAAGGACTGAAGTGTATGAAGGCAGATGTACTTTGAACTCAAGATAGACTCTCGAAACAACGCAAGAGCTGCTTTTTGTCTTGAGAATGCATGTTTCACGGAGATTAGCCCCAACAACAAAAATACGTTGCTGTGGTTACAGGATAGACTCTGTAAGGCCTATAAAGTAGACACATGAAACTAATGTTAACGCTGTGATGATAAAAAGGGGCTGATTCAGTAACTTCTAAATTTGATCATGACTCCGTTAGATTCCTTGGTGACTGCAACTGGCCAATGTGCCTGTCGTCGATGTACTGCGTTAAAGGTACTCCCTGCGATCGAATGAAATGGGAGGCTCCAAGGCCGATCGTTTGATATACGTAGGAGCTTGGGTTCCACCCAAAAGGTAGCGTATTATAAATGACATACCTTCCTTTCCAAGACAAATCAAAATATTCTCTACTATCTTGTGTAATTTTTACGTGGTCGTAGCCTGAATTATCGTCCAATTTTGTCTAAAAAAGTCCCTGGTCAACATTTTCGTCCATGAAAGGAGAAAAAAGCTCATCATGGCGCATTCTTGGCTTTTCTGGTTTTTATTGTAATAGTCGTGGTGGAATACAGTCTCCATGTTCACCCCAGATTGAAAATGAACCGTTGTGGAGGCGTTCCAGAATTGTCATGGAGATAAACTCTTCAAAATTGATACAGCTAGGGTTATTAGGAAAAGACATGCTAGGGTGATTTATCAGAATCATAAATCTTTCTTTTGAACGAACCTTGAAATGGTGCATGACATCAAAACAGAAACACAATGGTTGATACATTTTCAGGACTTCTCCCGGTTAGTGGTAGTTGAGGAGAATAGTCTGCCATACATTATTATTATTATTATTATTATTATTATTATTATTATTATTATTATTATTATTATTATTCCTATTATTATCATTACTATTATTATTACTATTATTACTATTACTACGATTACTATTACTACTACTACTGTATTACTATTATTATTATTATTATCATTATTATCATATTTATCGTTATTATCATTTTTATCATAATTATTATTATTTTTGATCATTTTTAATCGGACACTGTATATCATAGAACTTACTGTGGGATTTGAATCGAACTCGAATGAGAATGCTTTACGGAAAAAGCACAAATATTCAGAACTCGTCGAAAACTCTTTCGCGAAAATACGATGCTGTTAGATTTGGCAATGTATCCATGGGTTCTTTGGGAATGTTTGAAACCAGTTGTGATACTTTTTCAATGTTGAACAAACTCAGAACGATCCAGGGCTAAAAGGATTATGTGCTAAAAAGTATAACAAACATTACGATTCGTTGCACGTATTACATATTTTGTATACGAAACAAGCCATGGAATAACCCAGCTCACCTCGAACTCTGAAGAATTACAGAATCTTAATTAAACTCCTGAGTGCTAGCAGTCATATCTTTGCGTTGACAAAGAGAGAAGAATGACCGGCTCTTTTATACTTAATTTGTGTATTGTAAATTTTGCTATATCTTTTACTAAGAAATATTTTTAAACCAGTATAAATGTAAATATTTTGATTTTTAAAATGAAAGAAGTTCCCATCATTAATATCTCTATAGTAGGCGTTAAAAGTTGTAGCTAAATTGCAGCTAATTGATGCCTACTAAAACAAGAATAAAATTTTTATTAAGTACAAAGTAAAATAGATCTAATTAATATGTTAAGCTGTAATTAAAACAGCACACCTAGTAATTGTACCAAAAATCACACACTGGCACTTATCGCCACAGCTTCTTGCAGTTATTTTAAAACCACTCTGAAAGGATAGGGTGTCGTTTTCTAAACGATTGATTATATTTTCATGATTGCGATATAATTTTGTGATTAATAAATTAGGATTCAAGCAGTCAAAGGCTTTGGAAAGGTCCATAACTACGGTCTCAGCAGTGTTTCCACTGCCCAATGCCTCTCTGCAGTTTGCAATAATTTCCTTCATGCAGTTTTTCAGTTATCTAATTGATTGAAAAGATCTCCAACCACAAAATTAATCAGGATTTCGAAAAGCCAATTCTAGTAAGGAGTATTTTTGAAAACCGTCTTTTATATCTTTTATCAGGTAGAGAAAATTCTGAAAGACTGAGCAAGAGGGTAACCCCTTATAGTCACACCAAGATATTTCTCTTCGAGAACATTCCATGCTGTTCAGTTCTTCCATGATTGTATCGAAAGATAGGTTTTTTGGTGAAGACTAAAAAAGAGATTAGGAACTAAGAAAAAACTTTTTTGTAAAACCTTTTTGGGGGTACCCTCCAGCTCAGCCATTCAGAACTATCGCACGAGGCCATGTATTAGATCTTTAGTAAGATCCCCAAATGGCTGAGATGGAGCGTGTGGACAAGAGTTTTTGTGGAAGACGTTGACGGAAAAGAGCCTCCAGCTTCGTCTGCCAAATTTGAAGGCAACGAATAGAGATATAACAGCAGTTGTATGCAACAAAGGAAAGCATGTATTTAAACGCAAGAAATAGTTGAAAGTTTAATATCAAAACTAATTTTTTGTTATTTTGTCCGTTTTTTCTGCCTCCCTGTGTAGGGGGAACGGCCTCCTTCTAAAACACTGTCTTTTTATATTTAATTTTCTAAATTCATTTTTAGGCCGTAAGCGAATGATTAAGCTTTAACGGCAAAAGAGCATAACAAACAAACCCGTAATCTGTCTTTAGGCCGTAAGCGAATGATTAAGCTTCAACGGCAAAAGGAATAAAAAGCAACCTAATCAAATTTTAGGCCGTAAGCGAATGATTAAGCTTCAACGGCAAAAGAGAATAAAAGTAACCTAATCTGTTTTCAGGCCGTAAGCGAATGATTAAGCTTCAACGGCAAAAGAGAATAAAAGTAACCTAATCAATTTTTAGGCCGTAAGCGAATGATTAAGCTTCAACGGCAAAAGAGAATAAAAGTAACCTAATCAATTTTAGGCCGTAAGCGAATGATTAAGCTTCAACGGCAAAAGAGAATAAAAGTAACCTAATCAATTTTAGGCCGTAAGCGAATGATTAAGCTTCAACGGCAAAAGAGAATAAAAGTAACCTAATCAATTTTTAGGCCGTAAGCGAATGATTAAGCTTCAACGGCAAAAGAGAATAAAAGTAACCTAATCAATTTTTAGGCCGTAAGCGAATGATTAAGCTTCAACGGCAAAAGAGAATAAAAGTAACCTAATCAATTTTTAGGCCGTAAGCGAATGATTAAGCTTCAACGGCAAAAGAGAATAAAAGTAACCTAATCAATTTTTAGGCCGTAAGCGAATGATTAAGCTTCAACGGCAAAAGAGAATAAAAGTAACCTAATCAATTTTTAGGCCGTAAGCGAATGATTAAGCTTCAACGGCAAAAGAGAATAAAAGTAACCTAATCGATTTTTTAGGCCGTAAGCGAATGATTAAGCTTCAACGGCAAAAGAGAATAAAAGTAACCTAATCTATATTTAGGCCGTAAGCGAATGATTAAGCTTCAACGGCAAAAGAGAATAAAAGTAACCTAAATTTTTTAGGCCGTAAGCGAATGATTAAGCTTCAACGGCAAAAGAGAATAAAAGTAACCTAAACAATTTTTAGGCCGTAAGCGAATGATTAAGCTTCAACGGCAAAAGAGAATAAAAGTAACCTAATCAATTTTTGGGCCGTAAGCGAATGATTAAGCTTCAAAGGCAAAAGAGAATAAAAGTAACCTAATCTATTTTTAGGCCGTGAACGAATGATAAAGCTGCAACGGCAAAAGAGAATAAAAACAAACCCATAATCTGTCTTTAGGCCGTAAGCGAATGACTAAGCTTCAACGGCAAAAGGGGATAAAAATAACCTAATCTAGTTTTAGACCGTAAGCGAATGATAAGTTTTAACGGCAAAAAGGGGAATAGAAAATAACCTACTCGAATGATTAAGCTTCAACGGAAGCGAACGAATCAATTTTCAATGGACGCAAATGAATTAAGCTTCAACGGAAGCGAACAAATTAAGCTTCAACGGAAGCGAACAAATTAAGCTTCAACGGAAGCGAACGAATTAAGCTTCAACGGAAGCGAACGAATTAAGCTTCAACGGAAGCGAACGATTTAAGCTTCAACGGAAGCGAACGAATCAATCTTCAATGGACGCAAACGAATTAAGCTTCAATGGAAGCGAACAAATTTAAGCTTCAACGGAAGCGAACAAATTAAGCTTCAAACGGAAGCGAACGAATTAAGCTTCATCGGAAGCGAACGAATTAAGCTTCAACGGAAGCGAACGAACCAATCTTCAATGGACGCACACGAATTAAGCTTCAACGGAAGCGAACGAATTAAGCTTCAACGGAAGCGAACAAATTAAGCTTTTAACGAAAGCGATTTCAATGCCATGATAAAAATAAATAACTACTCAAATGTTAAATAATAAATTGTTTGTTTGTATGTTTATTTGTTTGTTTTTTACGACCGCAAGCAGAAGGTTAAGCTTTAACGGTTTACGAGAAAAATTGAGAGGCGTATCACTCTGCAAAAAATCTCGTACGCCTTAGGCAAAAAGACAACATATTTGAGTAAAAAACATTAAAATATCCCTTAAAAACCTGTAGTAAAACAAAAAATAGAATAAAGGTCTCGTACGGTTTTGAAGAATGATACACCCCTCAGAAAGAATAAATATCCTACAATACGTTTTGTGAACATATAGCACGTGCCTTACTAAAACCTCAATTACCCTTTTCTTGTTTTTCAGTTTGAGTGAAATTTACGAGTAGGCCTAGCCCTTTTTTGTGACCCTATCTATAGAACTGCTGCAACACCCTGAAGTAAACTTTTTGAAAAACGGGTCTTAACGAAAGACAAAAAGAATAAAACCAAAAACTGTGTGTTGAAATAGAATGCGGTGAAAAAACAAAGGGCAGCTGTAAAAGAGCTAGTGAAGATAAACCTTCATAAAAACTCGCTGTGTCTAGGCCTATGCACCAAAATGGCAGTGAAATATCACACGTGCAGCTATGAGAACAGCAAGAAACTGCAAAAAATGAAAACAAAACTCACGTTGTTTGGGGCGGGTGCATTTGCAAGCGCTGGATTTGGTATTGCTGGTTGTTGAGCAGGTTCTCCTTGATTTTATAGAACTGCAGTGACTTCAGCATCAGAAATTTGCACTGGCTGCTGTGCTTGCTGTGCCGTGGCAGTGACGGTTCGCTCTGTTTCGATTTTGAGATGCAGTTCGCAGAGATTGTTGCTTGGAATGCGCTAGGCGTGGTCCAGCTCATGCTTAAATACGATGAATCCCCTTGGGGCCTTAAATTCACGCGCAGAGGGCTACGTGAAGCACGATTAGCCACTTGGGACTTAGCCCTTTTGTTATTCGGAGTTTGTAATCCAGTGAAAATAGCATTAGGGCTATGGGCTCGCTTCTAAATCGGCATAATACACCAATGAGCAAATGTGTCAAGTCAGGACCTTGAAGAACCTTTTCATTGAGGGAGACATTCTTGTACTTTGCAGCACAGTCAAACACAATCCTGACCTTGTCTGGCTTCATGATGTGGCAGGTACCATAATTTGCCATTCTCCATTTCAATTTCTTCTTCTGGAACCTGTCTTGCGTAGCCTTTTTCTAGCAAGTCGTCCATGAATGTGCTATATCGCTGTTTTAAGTTTGAATCCTTTTGCTGCCGGCATTTCCAGTATTCAAGCCTTTTCTGTGCCATGTGTCGGTTGTTCGGTAAATCAGGTGGGTTGCACTTCCACGGAATTGAAACGTGATAATGACCTTGTTGTAGCTGTATGGAATCTTGAAACACAGCAAGTGCTCTACCGTCTTCTACTGACATCGTTTTCTGGCTATCAACACTTGACTCTTCAAAGTCGTGGTTGAAGTACTTCTTCAATTGATCATAGAGTTGGTCATCAGATGAAACAGGATTGGAAAAGAAGCAATGATTACCTTGATTGAAGGAAACACCAATGGGGCCATTAAGGGTCCAGCCAAACATTGTCTTTACAGCATATGGACCACCATTTTCACTTTTTCGCACCTCTTCCGGTTGCAAGGCCTTCGGTACATCCACGCCGATCAACAGACTGACTTCACCGTCATGGATTGTGTCTGGCAGCATGATTCCATCCAAATGTGGCCATCTTCTCACGTCCTCTTGACGGGCCAATGCTGATGTTGAGATGTTCATCGTTTTTGTAGAAAACACATTGGGCATTTGAAGATGCATCGTCTCTTCTAGGTACAACTGACGTCTGACAATTTGTGTTAACACCACTAATTGTAGCAACTGACATCTGACATTTTCTTCCAATCACACCAAGTTTGTCCAGGAGGGCTTCGCTACAAAAAGAGGTAGTAAATCCACTGTCGAGAAGAGCGTAAGTTTTAAATACCTTGTCACTTCCTGCCCCTTTCACCTTCAGCGGCACTATTGGCAATCCATTGTTGACTCCTCCTCGATCGTCACATCTAGTTACTCAGACAAACTTTTCATTGTGCTGAGTCGCAATCAGTTTGCATATGCTTCCTCCACTCTTCCTTGCGTCTCTTCTCGTTGGCCACCACAGAGTTATGTATTGCTGTGAGGTGTTTGCGACGGAGATCACAATCTGTAACTGTGCAAGCCTTCCTTTGTTTGCATCCAGCGGAGAAATGAAAAGAAGATAGACAATTGTCACAGAGCTTCTTTGAACGAATGAAATTAAACTTTTCCTCTCCAGTTTTCTTCTTGAATTCTTCGCAGTTTGTCAACTTGTGATTCTTTTCGCAGAAGTAACATCTCACGTCTGTTGAAGTGAGATTTGACTTCCCATCATTGGTCTGGATACTGAAATTCAAGTTTCGCTGCGTACTCACTGCATTTGGTCTTCTGATCCTGTCATTTCGTGACAACTGTTCTCTGTTTACATTGTCCATGATAGCGCCAAACACAGGGTCATTCTTCTCTTTGGATATCATCCTGATCAAACGCTGCACGTCTTCGACAGTGGGTTTCCTTTTGCGTGATCTGATTTCCTGCACGCGAGACTGCCAACGAGACTTCACAAAACTTGGGCATCGCTCTAGGATCTTCACCAGTCGGTCTTCGTTGTTCAGTTGTGTCATTCTGCCAGCTGCTTTCAACGTCATCTCACAATTCTCGAGGTCATCGGCCAATTCTTGCAAACCTTCTCTGTCACCAGGCTTTATCACAGGGCCACAAGAGACTTTCTTCAACCATGAGTTTGATACAGTGTATGCATCACCAAAACGTTCAGCCAAGATTTGTTTAGCCTTCATGTATCCTTCCTCAGGCTCGAGGAGAATGCATCCTTCTATTGCTCTTCTTGCCTTGCCTGTACAAAACTGTACCAGAAGTTGCAAACGTCTACTGAAATCACAAGTGTCTTTTTCAACATTATTCTCAAAGGAGCGAATGAAAAGAAAATACTTTAATGGGTTACCATCAAACACACTCAATTCTGACTTTGGCAGTAGTGCAGCGATTGTCAGCTTCTTCATTGTATCGAGGTACTCTTTGCCATTTGCTGTCGCATTGGTATGTGGTTCATCAGCAGGGCTTTGTTGTGGGGGGAATTTCCAAGGGTCAGCAAAGGGTGCAGGATGGGGCTTGGGGGTGTATGTTTCATCAGCAGGGTTTCGCTGTGGGGGGAGCTTCCAAGGGTCAGCAAAGGGTGCAGGATGGGGCTTGGGGGTGCATGTTTCATCAGCAGGGTTACGCTGTGGGGGAAGCTTCCAAGGGGGAGCAAAGGGATTCAAAGGACGTTGCTGTCGGGAGGGATTAATAAATTCTGAAGATGACTGAATTAATTGCTCACCATCGGTCATTGTTGGCTTCTTTCGTGTCTGTGGACTGCATACAATGTAGAATACAATACAAAATACTAATGTTAACCTTTAAATGTTTAAAAGATCTAGCACCAAAATATCTTAAAGAATTATTGAAATTGCGTAAGGCTTCTCGTTGCACTAGATCTGCATGTGATGAACTATTACTAGAAGTAGGGAAGACCAGATTAGCAACGGCTGGTGATCGTGCTTTTGTAAATGTTGCCCCCTTCCTTTGGAACAGACTCCCCTATTCGGTTAGAGTTTGTAACACAGTTGAAACTTTTAAATCTCGTTTGAAGACCCATTTATTTGAACAGTATTTTATTGAATGAATTGTTTAACTTGTTTTTTTAATGAAACTTTGTAAGCTTTTGTATTTTTAATCATATTTTAATTAGTCTTAGTGTTTTTGATTGTAATGTGCCTATGAGCCCTGCGGATATATGGCGCAATATAAGTGCTTTTATTATTTATACGCTCCAACTGTTGTCTACACGCCGACTTGATGCAAATTGCACTGGTGGTCGGTGTGAGTCATTCACTCTTCTTTCATCCTCGGTCTTGTGGTGTATTCTGGAATGTGTTGTCTTCTGCTGAAATGCAGTCTCAAAGGTTGACTTTCTCAGTGGTGCATTACACATATCACCTCGTGATCCTGTTGTCATGGCAAATTCAGCGCAGACACTTTCTTCAGCTTCAAGCTTTGCAAGTTTGGTGTCCAGTGTCAGCTTCTTCCTCCTTTGACTCAATCGCAACTCTTCATGGGCAATATCCTGACACTCCTCTAGCATTGACGACTCTGCAAGCAAGGATGCTTTTGTTGTAGCATTCTTCAACATCATGTCCTGAAGTGCAGATCTCCCAGACTTCTTCGAGTTCCTGGAGCTCCTTGAAGAAACAAGAGAGTTGGAAGGGCGTGATTTAGTTTCGCTTACCGAATCTTCAGGTCCAATGTCATCCTCCTGCAGCGGTGATTTGTTTCAAGGGAATGAATCAACAGAGACACTCTTTCTTTGATATCGAGAAATCTTGTCTCAGCTTCGTGCATGTATGCAAGGCATTCTTCAATGTCGACTTCATCGGCGATCACAGCCTGATACCTTTCACATGCCAATTTAAAATCGTGGAATCGATCAATGAGCCTGTCTTCTGCAGCTTTCACATCATCAAGGGTTTGACCAACAACGAGAACATCCGCCACACGGTTCACGGCTTTGGTTAATTCTCGCATTGCATTGGCTCTGACATGCTTCAAACGTCGAATATGCTCCATATCAATATCATCATTTCCACACAACATAATTCTTGATTGGTCTATCTTGATTATCTGACAAGATACGAACTGATGTAGCTTCACAGCAGAAACCAACTACAGAGGGAACGAACGAATCCAGCAGGAACCCAGCAGACACAAAAGCAAAACACAATGCTGGCATTCACCAACTCAATGATTCAATGATTGTTCGCTAAAATTAACAGAAACGAAAATAAGTTAAATAAATCAAAATACTGTCAGTAATCTATCAGCAACAAATAATCTAAATCCTAAACAGAATTCATATCAAAACAAATGCAAGAGATTAGGCCTACGAATCTTACACGTGATAGGCACAAAGAACAACTTCGAAAAACCTAAGAAAATGCAAGATAAATAATTACAGAATAAACTCTAAATAAACGAATAAAGTAAACAGATAAATACAATTAATAAATGAAACTTACTATCTATTTGTCCTCGTAGCTATAAGGCTGTTACAGTATGTATGTATGTGGGCCTACGGGCCTAACAAAGCTTCGATAACTCGGCCATGAGCAGCTTCCCTTCGTCTTCTTCTTCGACTTGGAGCTCTGATGATCTGATCTGAATTGTGCTGCCCCAAGATGCATGCCTAACGCTCTTATAGCTACGAGTCCCAAGGGTACACAAAATGCACAAAGTTACTCAAAAAGGTCAAAGTTCAAAAGGTCAAATCGTCATATAGAGTCCAAAGTCCAAATTCTAACAACAACAACAACAACAAAACTTAACAAACATAAACATATTCAACAAATGTGGCTGTTCTGGATGCATTCTATGCCCTTCCTTCCACAGTTGTTAGCAATGAACATTGGGTAGTAACATTTTCAAGGTTTTTATCATTGTATGAGCATGATCTTCCAGAGCCACGATATCTTGCAACTGAGCTAGGAATGTGGGAAGACAAATGGAAAATGTCCCGAATCTCCTTTCCTTCTACTATCTCCACTCTTTTGCCTTGTGTTGACAAGCTAACTTTTCCAAACATACATGAAGCTCTGAGAATAGCTGCCACCATCCATGTCACTTCATGCTCTTGCGAACGTTCCATCTCAGTGTTACGGCGTTTGAAAACTTATCTTTGAAACACTATGAGCCAAAGCAGAATGAACGGATTAGCAATGATAAATGTCCACAGAGAGATCCCATTGGAAACCAGCAACGTAATTGATCGATTTGCGCAGTTGCACCCACGACGAATGAAACTCGTAGACATTTTGAATTCTGTCTCTGACTGATGTGATAGCTCGTGCTGTCTGGATACTCGTACAATTTGAACTAAGGATAGATTGACTGTTTCACTGTCAGAGATTTGTTGATACGTTTGTGTTTGGATTGGATACATTGAATTGGAGCGGTTTAGGTTATAAGTTAAAAGGTTTGTTCCACATGCTCATTTCCAAGTTTTTTCGGCGATCAATTAGAAAATGTTTCGAAAGAAGTCTTTCTAACCACTTGACTCATTGCAATGCAAGCATAGGTTCCAAATCTTAACTCAGCGTAAAAAGGTTGGTGTAAAATTCTATGATTTATTTCTTCTGATTGAATCACTTGAAAGAAACTTTAGATACTTATCTATAATGCTACCATTGAATTTTTCAGAAATTTGGAATAATTTTGTTAAATTACAGCGTATTCTACATTTCAACTCATTTGAGGATTTAACATTATCAAATTTACAAATCATAAACCAGAAAAGTGATAGACTTACCATGTTGTAGAAATCCATAAATTATGGTTTTCTTCGAAATTATTTCATGTTGCATCAAGCAGTTTAGAAACTACGACGGGTATTAGTTTTTTTGAAAATTTTTCTTGAATTCTTGAAAAAGAAGAAAACTACTCTAATTCTGAAAATATTGAAGATTTCAGAAAAGTCCAACGGTAGAATTTTATATTTATATATTAGCTTAAGTTCCTTTGAAGTCATTCAGTTACAAAAAATAGGTCATTGAATTTTGCATCAGCCCTTTTAAAGATTTGGAACGCATGCTTGCAATGCTTAGTAAGTCTCTGCAATAAACACGCTATTTGTGCGGACTCAGCGCTTTTAATTGAATCTCAAAACTTATTATAGCACACTAAATTTATGATATTTGATCAGATGTATCACCTTACTGATGTGCGGTGTCTTAAATATTTTTATGATAATTTGGGTTTTACGAGATATTCTCATTTTAAGGAGACTATCACTTAGATTCTTGTCGGATAAGTACTATTTAGGGCGTTTCCACGAGGTTTCCCTTCAAATAAGGGCGTTTCCCGCTAGTCAAAAGGGCGTGGTCCCAGAAATTTTTCCGGGGGCTTCGCCCCCGGACCCCCAGTGCCCTTCGCCTTCGGCGCATAGCACATTCAGCTACAGTCAGATTTTCCCCTGGATCCGCTCCTGCTCAACAGATACCCTTGGGACCGGTTTACAAATTTTGTCAATTTTGATCGGAATAATTAGCATAATTTGGCAGACAGCAGCAGGTCCTTTCGAATCCCATATTCGACAATTTCGAAATGTAGATTCCATGGTTCGAAACAGCATTCATTGTATCCATTGCCATTCGAATGTTCTTTATTTCGACTGAACGCCAGGTAGAAACTTCTTTTGTTTCGAAAAGAGCCAATCAAATAGCAGAATAGCCTAACAGGCTCCAGGGTCAATGTAGGCGTTGAAGTTTACGGAAACCTTCATTGTCACGGGGTACGAGGTTGCATTTGTCATGTCAGTCATCAGCCAAATAAGACTATCTTAGTTTTAGTCATCAGTCATCAGTCTTAGTCATCAACCAAATAAGACTATCACCAGAGCTTAAAACCGCCGCCAATGACCACAACATTTTCCAAATATCAACCCAAATTATGATTTTCCTATTCTGACAGACAGTTAGGGTAAAACTTGATTTATACTTTTCAGTTCTTGCACATGTTTGCCCAATCATTTCTCTCGCTCGAAAAGTGTAAGGAAGTGCTTGAAGATATGGATAGGGTCTCTCAGAATCAGGTCTCCAACAAGATGAAGTGATTTTCGGTTCTGAAGAAAAGATTTCACACCCTCAGCGCACCCAAGCAAAAATTATCTCTGCTCATTTTGATTTGATTGAGTGCACTTAGAGGTGGGAAGTTTACTTTTGACAAAAGGTAAATCGCCTTGTCCTTTCAGAGACCGGATTCTTTTGTTTACAAAATTCACACCTGCTTGCGAAGCTAATTTGCCATTTTAGCTATTCTACATAAAAGTCTCTATCGGGCGATATATTTATACATTTTGTAGAAGTCTGGCCAACTTTCGAGTGTGTACAACAGTGATAACAGCTCTAACGCTGTTCAATCGAACCGTTCATATATAAATGGATTTATTGGTCCATGCTCTTGTTTAGATCCGTTGGAACATTATATGAAGGATTTTAGGCAGGAAGGCTTTGAAAATAAAAAATGAAAAACAAATTGATAACTTTAGAGTGGTCCAACACAAATTTGACCAGTTTATGGGAATCTGGTAAATTGCTCGAAGGATGCCGGCTGTCAAATGTCTGAACAAGTTTTTCTGACTCACCCGGTATTCTTCATATTGATATTGTCTCGTTGCAGCAACCTGTCCAAATCTTATTAGTTGTCGTGGCCGTGTTGTGCGTACCATGGATGCTGGCAGTGAAACCATTCTATCTGAGGCATCAAGCAAAGAGCAAGGCGGTACGTACTCAATTCTTATCATATGTCATATATCATCATTTGTTTAAGCATTGTAACCCATTCAGCAATGCTGGTTTACAAGGGGCCATTTAAAATACCAGAAAAAATGAAATAAATAGTTATTGCGGCGCAAGCTGCAACTAATTCAAGTTCAATCAAAACGTTGCGATATCGGTCTGTCGGTCAGTCGGAAGGATTAGGAAACTAACCTATGCTCTATCTCAATACGGGGGTGAAACGAAATTGTTTCTTAGCAGCCTATTGTGTTCACACAACGTCGAAAACAAAGCATAATCTGTCTCTTGTTTTGTGGAATTTCAATTTGTCTCATTTCAATTGTCGTCACAAAAAGGCTTTCATGGATGATTAAAGTGAAGTTGTAAATTCCAAAGGAACATTCATGAAAGAAATTGCTGAATGAGTCTTCTTGAGACGGGGGTCGAACAGGATTGATGCGTCGATCTTTGGATTTTATTTTATCCTCGTTGGTATGTATGTATGTATGTATGTATGTATGTATGTATGTATGTATGTATGTATGTATGTATGTATGTATGTATGTATGTATGTATGTATGTAAAATTTTGCCATACAAATTAAAAATTAAAAGTAATATGAAAAAAATTTACGAAATGAAAGAAAGGCTATTTACATGCGTACAATATGATAAAAACTAAGATCTAGTATAAAAACACCCCTAGTTTAAGATGGCAGGGATAGCATTAAAAGGTCAGTACAACCTTGTTTCCATAATGGTCCCTCCAGGGGTATTAAAGAAAAGAACGTTTTCATGAAAAAATGAGACAAAAATATTTTGTGTCAAAAGCAGAATGTAATGGCTCATTCCTAAAAAAGTTCAACAGCCTGTTGTTTATGCAGTTTTTCGAAATTTAATTGCAGCTGCGGAGCGCGAAGCGCCTGCAAAGCGGCATCGTAGACAGGTCAATTTGAAAAATATGGATTATCTATCTATCGTTGTAACGCTGGGCTAGACTGATTACATATTCGTAGTTATCGCTATTGATAGACTGATGGATGCCGTAACCACTGATCTAACTATAACCAGTTGAAGCGTAGTACTGTCATCCAATTCAATGAATAAAGGACAAATTTGGACTGAAGTAGTTAATCTAACGCTGACCTGAGCATTTGGCGTGGCAAGGCAAGGTAAAAGCAACCTTCGATTTGATTGCCATTTTGGAGGTCCTCAACGACAACGTTCAGGTCAAGAAGAAGAAGATTTCACACACTCAGGTACGTATTGCATCGGTCTCACATACAACTATGAGAGGATTTCTTTTTATACTCTATCTTGCTTCGAATATTCACAGAGTCGGAATGACTTCTGCAGCTTATCTGTTGACGATATCCCAAGGCTTTGATTCCATCCAGGGCCTAGCTCGAGAGGTTACTTTGACTGACTTTGACTTGCACAAACAAACATATGCTGGGTCTGGGTTGGGTGCCACCGACGACGGCCAGGGGATTGATGAAGGAGGAATCCTCCAAACTGACACCAGAGGTTTGCAACGAATTGCAGGGTTAGCCCAAATAACATCTAATTTAGTGTTTCAAGTTTTGTGCAATGCTGTTGACCCCATACAAGTTAGACGAATACTCATCCAGACTCAGTTTCATTTTCCAGACTCAGTTAAAGGCGATTCCGGCGATTCTTCGGAATGGGCCTAAGACGGAGTTGGACACACAACTCGTTTTTCCAGAAAATCCATTCATGCGATTGACAAGATGTTTTTGGATTTAGATCTGTCTGATAAAGTTCCCGTTTTGAAATTCATTCATTTTTTGTTAAAAGCTCGTTTGTTTGTAGAAAATTTATAGTTTTGCGAGCTTTGAATCTGAGTCTGGAATTGAAACTGAGTCGGAAATTGAAACTGAGTCTGGGCGAATATTCGTCTGACTTGCATGCGGTATGATGTTGTAATACTGTTTTCTACAATGTTGATACTTCATACAGCAAATAACTGTAAAAAAATCATATTAATAGAACTACTTTGTGACACAATATGTCGTACAGAATCTTTTACATTAAAACCTTATTCAGTTTCTGTTTTTGTTGCAGGACCAAATGATTGCTTGTTCCTGTAATGATCTGATTTGCATTCATGGGATGGGAAGTCATTAAATAAAACAATGTGTTGCAGAATGCACCATTGAATAGTTGTCAAGACTAGATATTGCCCATTATGAACTATTTCGATCAAGACTGTTTTTCACTGGTACAAAGGTGTTTTTCTACATTTTGAAATTAAACATAGAACAGTTTGTTGTGATGATACAGCTGTTTCATTATTCCTGCTGATGCTTATCAATGCAGTTGGGTGCTCAGACAATGAACCATTAGTGAAGCTTATTTCGAAGAAATGATCAAAGCCAGTGATGCAAATATGACTGTGAAGTACCATATATGGCAGTTTAAAACAATACAGTTCGCAGGAACTTTTGAACTATGAACATTAACTACAGTACCTGTACCTGAAAATTTGAAAATTGAATAATTGAGACCAATATTACATTTGGCTGTAATGGATTTTGTAGTTGTGGTAACCTGTCTTCATATTTGGAAACTTGTTGTCCTTTTTGGAATGTTTCAACCTCAGAACATCGGAGACAGCTCCCTGAGAAGGCACCTGAATGTAGAATTTCATTTTTGGCATGGGGAATAGATCTTTTAGCTATTCAAAAAAGTATCTGAATCGAAAGGTATTTTGATACATTTTGTAGAATTCTTGAACGTGCACAATAGTGATAGAAGCTCTAATGCTATTCAATCGAACCTCTTCCATAAAAATGTATAAACATGTTGCTCGATCCCGACTCTTTTGCAGAATAGCTAAAGGTCTATTTCCACAAATTAATTTTTCTCAAACAAATTATTGTTTTCATCTAAATTGCGCACAAGGCAGATTTGTTATCTTGCCTTGAGCTGCAGTCACTTAACTATGTTAACAGCTAGTAATATATATAGGGACCATTTTCTTGATTTTGGAGGTCTTTAAAGAAATTGTCCTTTATCTTATGTTGAAACTGTTAACGTTTTTAGCAGACTTTAGGTCAGAGTGCAGATTGTTCCAGATTTTAGGTCCTAGGTAAGATAGGCCACTTTGCCCTATGTTGCTCTTAAGAACATCTCCGACATATAGGATGGGGCTGAATTATCGTAAAATTTGTAAACGTTTGTAGCAGTACATTGTTTAAATCTCTTTTTAGTAGGGAGCCAATTTATATTCTTAAATTCTTTGATTCCTACGTGTGCTCTGTTATTCATATTTAGGCACAACCTGATACATTTATTTTGAGCGGTTTGAATTTTTTTGTTAGCCTTCTATTAATCAATGGAAACCAAGCTCTGCATGCATAGTCAAAATGGGGCTGGATTAGTGCATTTGCTAGTAACCTACGAAGAGAAAAGTCAAGAAAATTTTGCTTTCTGTAGAGGAACCTTAGCCTGCCATTGATTTTACCCAGGGTCCTGGTAGCCATTGATTCGCCAGACAGGTTTCCATCAAGAATACAGCCCAGATAGGTCACCGTGGTGTGCTGTTTAATCCTGATGTCACCACTTCTGATGTCCAGATTTTGATTGCTGGTTCTCTTATTTGCTCTGCCAAAAAGTATAGACTTTGTTTTGTCCTCTCCAAAGTGAATGCTTAGTTTGTTATCAACAAACCAATCACAGAGGGAATTAAAATTCTTATTTAATTGTTTTTCTATTTCATTGACGCTATTGTCACCGAATACAAGGCAGTAATCACCTGCATATAAAAGAAGGTCACAGTCAACTGCCTGAGGCATATCATTGACATACAAGAGGAAAATGAGTGGGCAAGAATAGAACCTTGCGGGACTCCACATGATAATTCCCCAGGTGACGAGGTCTCTTTCCCAATGTTTACGAAGAAAGTTCGGTTTTTTAGATATGATCTAAACCAAAATATAAGTGAATCGGCAAAGCCAATGTGTTTCATTTTTGTCAAACGCTTTTATTAAATCAATTAAGATCATGCCGGTAAACGTCCCGTTTTCAAACCCTTTTATGATTTTATCACTTAGATATGATAGGCATGTGTCTGTTGAGTGGAAAGGACGAAAACCAGACTGGTATTTATAGAGAATCTTATTTGTATCCAAGTATTATTGTATCTGCTCGTGGACAATTTTTTCAATAACTTTCGAGATCTGTGGCAAAAGTGAGATTGGCCTGTAATTTTTTGGTTCATCTTTCTTACCCTTTTTAAAAAGTGGTTTTAATTTAGCTTGCTTGCAGTCGTCTGGGAAACGAGCTAGGAAGATGGAGAGATTGCATAGCTCCTTGGCTGGTTTTGCCAGTATTGGTGCACCGTCCTTGAGGAATTTTCCTGCGAGATTATGAGGCCCTGCTGCTTTTGCGGGATTTATTTTCTCTAAGAATTCGAGAACATGTTCAAATGGCCCACTGTCAGGGAGCTTGTTGATTTTGAAGCTCAGAAAATGGTCTTTAAATCCCTTAATGGGGACGTGCCTTCTTATATGACAGACATGTTCACGAGAGTCAACAACTCTACCATACGCTGAAGTCAATCTCAGGTTGCCATTATTAAAATCGGCAGGGGGCAGAAATGTTTCGCGTACCGAGGCGCAAAACTTTGAAAAAATTTGGCCCTGAGATCAGAAATACTTCAACCCTGAGATCGTTTAAAAAGAAGGTGCAACCATGAATTTCACTCACCAATTCTTTTCTGTTTTCTTTCGTTTATTTATGACGGATTGTAATTAGTTTAGGTTTAGGTTTTATAGCAAGTTTCGTTCTTATTGTAAATTAGTAGTTATTTGTAAGTTTTTGCGCCTGTGGCGAAGCGGTAGAGGATAATGAACACTTGCCTGCACTGCCCTCGTTTTGACACGATGCGAAGAGATCTCCTTGGTCAACTTTCTGACATTCCCGGGATTGATATTACATCAATGGATTCAAAATCCTTATGCCAACTGTTACTGTTTGGAAGCAACAACCTAACCGTTGTTGCAAATCGTATAATTTTAGAAGCGTCGATGGCCTATTTGAAAGCAACAAAAAGATTCAGTTAGAGTGGCTCTGCTCTCTGCTCTGGTTGGGATGGGGGCAGAGTTACCTTAAATTTTTGAGTAAATCACAGCGCCCATTCGTTTACGTCTTCGTCATGTAGTGTTTTTTGTGGTAATGTTGCGTTGATAAACTATACTATTTATTAATTATCTATTGTAAGTGCTATTCACAGTGGGAACTCGATGACCATGTGTCCATTTTCACTGTGAGTGGCACACTCTATCTTATGTTTAGTTTATCTGTTAAATGTAGTTGATTTTAAGGAGTATATATAAAAAAAAAAGAAAAAAAAGTTTTCAGCATGGCCCCCTGTAAATCAATTATTATTATTTAGGGGCTACCATGGGTAAAAAAGATAAAATCAATCAAAAATCAATCAATCAAATCTATTTGAAGACCAGACTGATGTCATCTGGGGAATATTTAGGAACAGTCAATGTTAAAAGAGGGATTTTTCAGGGTGATAGCCTCTCCCCTCTGCTCTTTGTTCTTTGCATGACCCCATTGTCTATGATACTGAGGAAAGTTACAGCTGGGTATGAATTCAAATGAAAAAATGCTACGATCAATCATTTATTGTTCATTGATGATCTAAAATTATTTGATAAAGCGCAAGACCAAATCGATTCATTAATAAAAACGGTACATTTATTCAGTAGTGATATCGTTATGGTATTTGGCACAGATAAATGTGGCGTAGTGATAATGAAAAGAGGGAAGCTAGTTGAATGCAATGGAATTGAATTGCCGAATGGAGAACGTGTCAGACAAGTGGAGAAAGATGGATCTAAATATCTGGGGATGCTTGAGCTAGATAGAGTGATGGAAAGTGATATGAAAGAACGGTTCAGTAGAGAATATTTCAGAAGAGTTAAGCTAGTCTTGAAGTCAGGGCTCAGCGACAAGAATAAGATCCTAGCTGCGAATACTTGTACTGTTTCGCTACTGAGATATAGTGGAGGAATCATACGGTGGACAAAAGATGAACTAAAGCGAATGGATAGGAAAACGAGAAAGCTCATGACTATTCATGGAACATTGCACCCTAAACGCGATGTAAACAGGATCTATGTCCCACGTGGAAAAGGTGGCAGAAGATTAATCAGCTGTGAAGGTTGCATCCGAGCTGAAGAAAATAGCCTAGGATGGATAAGTGGAGAGAGAAGAAAATGTATGGCCAAGAATTTGATATGCCAAGCGTCGATCTCCGCTCTATAGATTGTGTGGTGTCAAAAGGGGAAGCATATCCCACCTCGTTAGCGAATGCAGTAAACTTGCTCAAAAACAATACAAAACAAGGCATGACAGTGTTGCGCAAATCTTTCATTGGGAACTATGTGGTATGTATGGGTTTGAAAGAGAAAAGAAATGGTACGAGCATGAGCCGCAAAGTGTGCTAGAAAATGAAGAGACCAAGATATTATGGGACTTTACCATTCAATGCGACCACTTTATCCAGAGCCGAAGACCAGATATTGTAGTTGTTGAGAAGTTGAAAAAGGTGTGTAAAATCATCGACATAGCTGTTCCGAATGATGTGAGAGTAGGAAATAAAGAGCAAGAAAAGGTAGAAAAATACCAAGACCTAAGGCGAGAGATTGCAACCCTTTTGGGAATGAAGTAGGCTGAAGTCATCCCGATTGTTGTTGGTGCACTAGGCATGATATCAAAAGAGTTAAAAACATGGATAAAGAAAATTGGTGTTAACATCAGAACAGAGGCATTGCAAACAAGTACGCTGCTTGGAACTGCAAGAATATTACGAAGAACATTGAAAATGTAGACTTTCTCTTGGATTTTTAAGAGGGATAACGATCAGTGCAGAAAACCCTTAGACCTGAGGTCACTAGTTGTAACCAGATCGAAAGGACAAAACAACCAGTGTAATACTGTACGTAATAATAAGAACCATAATAATAATAATAATAAGAATAATAATCATAATAATCATAATAATAATAATAATAAGAATAATAATACGCAGAGAAAACAAGACTAGTTTGTTTGAAAATTTTCGATCTATCGTAGACCTTCATCAGTCAAATAATGTTCGAATAAATGTTTCACAATCTAACGTTATCAAATGCGAACGTTGTGTTCCATAAATAAAAGGAGTCTAAAATTCTAACAATGAAATAGAGAACGGAGAATGATTGATGTGACGAAACTTTATTAAACTGCTACATATGCTTGTATAGTTTATAAAATGTCTTTCCAAGCTCATTAAGGCTAGAATTTAGTCCGAGATTGAATTAATGAAAAAATCACAGAAAATCAAAGCAAACTTAGGAAATGTTGTAATTCTGAAGAACGCTTTCGATACTTGTTGCGATGCCTACAAGATTTCAAGAAAAAGGAAAACAAGAGATTCGGAAGGGTGAAAAACAAAAAAATCAAGACTCACTACTCATCATATTGAAAATTGCTTTAGTAATACGAAGAAGACAAATCCGATATGGATCAATCATTTGAATTTGCGAAATACTGACAAAGAATTTTTAACAAGTGGAAAAGAAATTTGCGACCGCCTTGTTGACGCTGGGATGTCTTTGCTACAAAAACAATTTTCCCATTTCTGTTTTCAATCCTCCTGCCTTTCATCAGATTACCTGATATTCGATCCAGCACCTACGATTCACATTCATCCCACTGGAAAAAACAATTTTGTTACATCAACTTCAATAGGAGGCCCAGTGCGAATATTTAATAGTCTCAATCTAAAACCAACACATGAACTGACTCGTCAAATCACAGCAATTTACTCACCGGACAAACAAATAGTACCAACAACGATTCAAACACATATATTGATAGGATATTGATTCAGGCTGAAGTACAAAAAAACAGTAAAGCCGCTGGTAAGTAGATTAGAAATTTGTGAACGGAAACTCGCTGTGTATGAAGCACACTTTCAAGGGCTTGAAAAGCGTATGGAAAATTATGAAGAAAAACTCGACGATGCTGAACAATATAGTCGAAGGTCTTGCATTAGAATTTTTGGGATACCTTTGTCTACTGGTAGTGAAAAAGGTGACGACTGCATAGTCAAGGTAAAAGAAGTTTTCAAGGAAATCGAAGTTGAATAGACGAACAGACATACCTGAAAAAGTCTCTCGAATTGGTTTGCATAGAAATTGAACCTGTAAGAGCCAGGCCTTTTCTAATATTCGCCTGGTACCGACCTCCGTCTGCCCCTGTTGAGTCCTTCAAAAAACTGGAAGGAAATTTAGAATTTTTCGATAGAGAAAACAAAGAAATGATTATCCTGGGTGATACCAACTGTGACTTCTCGTTAAAGGTAGCTGATGAGTACAGTAGCTCACTCAATAATACTGCACACTTAGTTGAGATCTATGACTTGTTTGGCCTAACGCAAATGGTAGGTGAGCCTACAAGAGTGACGTTAACTACATCAACGCTTATTGACCACATAGCCACAAACAAGCCTGAAAACGTGGTTGCATCTGGCGTCTTTAATATTACTTTAAGCGATCACTATCTTGTTTATGTAACTAAGAAATTTATGGGCTCCACAAAACGACAACGTAAAACTATATCCACTAGAAAGTTGAAAAATTTTCAACAGTGACAATTTTTTTCGGATCTAGGTTAGATTGACTGGGACAATATCGTCAGTTCAAGTAAAGATATTAATGAAGCAGTCAACAAGTGGTCATATCTACTCTCTTTAGTTATTGAAAAACACGCCCCACCAACAGAATTTAAAGTTTCTGATAAGTACTCCCCATGGTTGACTAAGGAATTTAAAGCCCTTGCTTGTACAAGGGATAAACTTAAGAGCCTGGCCATCAAGAATAATTCTTCAATTTTAATGGCCTCATACCGACACGTTCGTAACCGAGTCAATAATCTAAACAAAAGTTTGAAACGGGAATACTTCTCCAAAAAGATCGCCCTTGAAAAAGGAAATCTTAAAGAAACTTGGAAAACGCTCAATCTCTTACTAAATAAACGATCGAAGACAACCAACGTTGGATCTCTTAATGTTGATGGAGAGGCAATTAGTGAGAATTCAGGTATCGCCAGGTCTATGAACGAGTTTTTCTGTAGTGTGGGAAGTAATCTTAGTGTTAAGATACCACAGCAACCCAACCCACTTTTGTCTCGAGAGTACAAAATAAATGAATCCACTGAGCAACCGACTGAATTTAAATTTCATCCTGTAGATATAACTACTATTAATAGAGCTCTGCGTAAAATGAAAAAATCACTTGGGTTTGGATCAGATGGCATTGCGAGTATCTTCCTTAAAATTGCATTCCCCGTGATTTGTCATTCCATCTGTGATATTTTTAACTTTTCCATATTTTCGGGGTCTTTTCCAGAAAGTTGGAAAATAGCCCGTGTGGCCCCTATTTTCAAAGGAGGCAAGCCTGATGACCGTTCAAATTACAGGCCTATTCCTGTTCTACCGGTCGTTTCAAGACTCTTCGAAAAGGTTATATATGATCAGTTATACCAGTACCTAGATAAGCACAAGTATCTAGCGTCTCACCAGTCAGGATTTCGTTGTCTGCATTCGGTTGTGACATGTCTGCTAAAAGAAACTGGTGATTGGTACATTGACATAGACGGTGGGAAGTATACTGCGATGATCTTTATAGATCTCAAGAAAGCATTCGACACGGTTGACCATCAAATACTCTTAGATAAAATGCAATTTTATGGAATTACTGGACTTGCGCACAAATGGTTCAGTTCTTATCTTGATAATCGGAAGCAGTACTGCAGAGTCAATGGCACAATTTCTAGCATTGAAAATATTGATATTGTGGTGCCACAGGGATCGTGCCTAGGGCCTCTTCTTTTTCTACTATGTATAGATAACTTGCCATTTGCTCTAAAGAAAGCAAAGGCAACCATGTATGCCGACGACACAGCAATTTCGTATTCTTCTGATAAAAGTGAGGAACTGGACCTAGTAATCAACGAGGAGCTGTCGTACATTGAAAGGCGGCTACAAGGCAATAAGCTTTCCCTTAATGTTGTTAAAACCCAGGCTATGATAATTGGTTCAAAGCCAAAAATTAAAAAACTAAAAAACAATCTTAGCACACTTCCTTCTCTCAAAGTAGGGGGCGAGGAAATCAACCTGGTAAACGAAACAAAATACCTCGGAGTCATGATTGATAATTGCCTTACCTGGGAAAGTCATATAAGCGCGGTTCAAAAGAAGATCTCCAGAGCTATTGGCCTATTGAAGTATGCAAAAAATTTTGTTCAAACTGACACTTTGATAAATTTATATAGAAGCATCACGGAGCCACATTTCCGCTACTGTTGTTCTGTCTGGGGCTCTTGTGGTGCTTCAAAGCTAGACGTGCTTCAAAAATTACAGAATAAAGCAGCCAGAATAGTAACAAATAGCCCTTTCGATACATCTGCAGCTCCTTTGCTCCAGAGACTTGGTTGGCCATCTGTACAAAAGCAGATAAATAAAGAAACAGGTTCTATGGTTTACAAATCTCGTAACTCTCTTGCACCTCAATATCTTAGCGATCTCTTCGTGAGATTGTCCGAGGTACATCCAAGAGAGTTAAGAAACTCTAAAACAAACCTTGCAATACCCATGTTGAGAACTGGCAATGGCCAAAAATCCTTTGCTTATCGTGGGGCCAGTCTCTGGAACAGTCTTGATTTGGATACAAAGATGGCTCCCTCGATCAATGGCTTCAAGTCCAAAATCAATGAAAAATAAACCTTTTATATATGGAGGTGTATCGCTGTAAATTGTATATCTTTAATTTTGACGTATTCCGCTCTTTTTATTGTAAATTTTGTAGTATATGATTTTTTAATTTTGTAAGTAATTTTTTGCAGGGCCAATTTTAAAACAGTATTTATACTGAATTTGTACCCTGGGTAAACAATTTTAAAATGAAAATGAAAAATGAAATGAAGTACCAGAGGACGGCATTGATAGAGCTCATCGCATCGGCAATAAGTATATGAAAAATGGAAAGTACGAGCAGGCAATGATTGTGAAATTCACATCCTGGAAGTATCGTACCGCAGTCTATCGAGCAAGGAAGAAAGCAGACAAGAAGTACATCCAGCTTGATTTGACTGCGAGACGAGCTGGTCTCTTGAAAGATGCCAAGGAGAAAGCTGAAGAATGTGAAAGTATTGATTTCGTCTTCGTCGATGTTAACTGCAGATTAGATCTGAAGAAATTGGATGGCACCTTCGAATTTTTCAACAATTATTCTGAATTTGAATCAATTCTGAATGACGATGAGCTTCCAGACGCTGAATCCGAGTAACTATTTTCTATATTGTGTCCTCCGTATGACTTTATTTTAGTACATTGAGTTGAGTTTCTTACCTTGTTTGTCACATTAGTTTTTCGCATTGCCCAACTGCACGTTTCCCTTTTTCCTATACGAATAACTCGGTGTAAGTATTTCCATAAGTTTTTCTTAAATCTAAATTAACTTCATATCAAATCCTTATTTTCTGGGAAAATTATCGTGATTTTGGGAAAATTATCGTGAAATTTCTACATTAGTTGCTGATATATATTTTGAAGGAAAAAAAAACGTTTGGTTCCTTTTGAGCCATTCACTGATATTTTCTTGTATGCGGGGCAATTTCCACTAATAGATCGACCTTCTTTCTTGCATAGAGAAAGCCGTGAAGCTCCCCGCAGCTTTCAATGTACACGTTTTCTTTTTTGTGGGGAACCTAGCTCAGGGCCTGTTTCTTGGGGTTCCTTTGTTTTTGGACCGTTTTTGATCCAATGGGTTCCTTGTAGGGTGGTTCCTTATAAAAGAGAAAACGTGTACTCCGCTAGGTCCGTTGATTTCCTTTTCCATAAGGTTGGGAAACCCCCTTGTTTCAAAAGCTGCTAGTTTGTTTTCCTAGGACCTGCTATTATTTCCTAACGCTGCAAAACAATCTGTTTTTCGAACTTCACGTCCAATGATTTCTCCCATGTGTATTTCTGGACCCCTAATACCAACTACAAATCCCATTGCAATGCAGAACCCGTGCTGATGACCACGCTCACGGTGCTTGTTGTTTATTTAGTGTTACTTTGTAATTGAATGCTTGTTCGTTTAGATGATCCTTTTTCCGTTTCCTTATACGTTTTGAATGGTGGTTGTTATATTACGACTCATTGCCCCTTAGGACCAGCGAGAAGTTTTCCTTGCGATGATGCCGGTTGATATCAATCAATGGCGAGCAACAATAGGGTGCTTCCGTGTATTCATGCACAATTTGTCCCCAGTGAACAAAAATGTCAGGCCCTTTTCTCTTATTTTTCAAATCTTTAAGTTATATTGGTTATGCTACGTTTTCATTACAATCGCTGTTATTGCGTTACCCTTGACATTAACAATACAGTTTCTTATACTGCATTCTGTGACAACACATTCATGTTTCTTGCCTTTGTTTGCCCGCGTGCATCACTTTGTGAAGATAGTACTTTACATGACTCTAGAACTTGTCAAGCGAATCCCGCTTGGTATCGTGGTTATTGTTCGTCACAAGTTTTTTCATTCTAAGTACGCCTGCTTTCACACTGCATGCCTAGCATATTGCGCACTACACATAAAATGGTTGGTTTTTAGGACAATTCTGCTCAGCGGTGATATAGAAATGAACCCTCGCCCCGAAACACTTGATTTCTGTACATGGAACCTGAATAGCATTACTGCGTATGATTGTTTACGAGTGTCCCTGATCGAGGCATACAACTCGGTTTATAACTACGACATGATTGGAGTTGTTGAGACCCACCTTGATAGCACGACCGAGGAAGGTAGACTGGCACTAGATGGCTATACTTTTATCAAAAGTAACCATCCACATGATATCAAAAGGGGTGGTGTCGGGCTTTATATCAAAGAATCCCTTCCTTCACAAAATGGTCCTGACTTCGTGACTCTTCCTGAATGTGTTGTGTGTGAGATTCAATTAAACAGAAAAAAGTACTTTTTTGTCGTAATTTATAGAAGTCTAAGTCAGGAACAGTGTGAATTTGATGATTTCACAATAAATTTCGAGCTGATGCTTTCCAAAATGCATGCTGAAAATCCCTTGTGCGTTGTTATCACTGGTGATTTTAACTGTCGATCAACTCAATGGTGGGAACATGATATCGAAAATAACGAGGGAAGAATATTTGAGCCACTGGTTTCTGAACTTGGCCTTCATCAATTAATTTCAGAACCAACTCACCTTATGGGTGATTCTATATCTTGTATTGATCTAATCCTTACTGACCAGCCTAACCTTGTTATTGATTCTGGTGTTCAGTCATCACTTCATGAACAATGTCACCATCAAATTGTATATGGAAAATTGTCTGTATCGAATATAGCACTTCCTCCGCACACCCGTAAGGTTTGGTATTATGACAAGGCAGACCCTGTGGCAATTAGGAAAAGTATTGAAATGTTCAATTGGCACCAGCATCTCGATAAGATTGCATGCCCTAATGAACAGGTCAAATTCCTCAATGTGGTTCTTCTACATATTTATTCAAACTTCATGCCAAACAAGGTTAAAACGATCAGGTCATGCAAATCCCCCTGGGTAACCCAAACTGTTAAGAATTTTCTGAGGAAAAAGAATCATGCTTACAAAAACTTCGTGAGGAGTGGTCGGCCAGACGACAAGCTTGAAGGAATACAAAAAATGATAACTGAAGGCACGAGGCTGATTGAAGATGCAAAGCGAAATTTTTTTTCTTAAGGCAGGGAACACATTAGCAAACCCTGGGACCTCCAACAGAACCTATTGGTCTTTAATCAACACCGTTTTAAACAAGGCTAAGATCCCTATAATACCACCTCTTCTAGAGAACGGGTTATTTGTAACTGATTTCATTGAAAAAGCTCAACTATTTAACAACTATTTCATACTTCAATGTACGACGATTAGCACCGGTAGTGTAGTCCCTCAATATATCCCAGTAGCTGCTACTCTCATAAATGACTTTGTTATTTCTGATGAAAAGATTGTGGAAATTATAAGATCACTTAATCCTAATATAAGGCACATGGCTGGGATGAAATATCTGTGAGAATGATAAAATTAAGTGATGCTGCTTTGGTTGTTCCATTAAAGATAATATTCACAAATTGTTTGAGGTGTGGTCATTTTCCCCAAATATGGAAATGTGCAAATGTTGTGCCTGTGCACAAAAAGAATGAGACAAATTGGGGACAAATGCACTTTGGCGGACACAGTTTCCAAGGAAAACAGAGGTTGAATTGTATTGTTAGAACTAACTGCTGATTGGCTTTCTAAACAATGATGTAAATCCTATCATCATCTGATTGGATAATGCAAGATTAGAACGTAATTCGACTAATTCGCAATTACTGGAGAACGTCAACATGACTTAAATATGGCCTAAAACTGCAGCAGGAACTGGCAATCAATGAATTTGTTTCGCTGCAAATTTTTCGGGGCTGCCGCCCCCAAGCCCCCGCTGGTTCAATTGGTATACTTTAGTCTTAGTACTGATACATTTTCCATCCAAAATTGGTACAAAATTCACACACGGAGAAATGTTAAAAGTGTGTCCGCTAAAGTGCAAACTAGCCTTGAAAGGTAACTACCGTCCAATTTCTCTTCTTCCTCTTTTTGGAAAAATTCTTGAAAAGTTAATGTATGATTCTTTATACTCACACCTTGTCTCGTGCGGACTACTCAATCCAAATCAGTCAGGTTTTCGTCCTGGTGACTCGACAATTAATCAACTAATTTCCATAACGCACACCATATTTAAAGCATTTGATTGCAATCCTCCGCTTGGTGCTCGTTCTGTTGATCTTGATATTTCCAAAGCTTTTGGTAGGGTGTGGCATGATGGCCTTGTTTATAAACTTCAACGCTGTGGTGTTTCGGGACAACTTCTTTCCCTTATTCAAAGTTCTCTTAAAGATCGGAAACAGCGAACTGTTCTGAACGGGAAATGTTCTATTTGGGGAGATATCTCAGCCGGGGTACCACAGGGTTCTATTTTAGGACCCTTGTTTTTTCTTGTGTACATAAATGATCTAACTGAAAACTTGAATTGTAATGTTAAACTTTTCGCTGATGATACGTCGCTATTCACGGTCGTCAAAAGCTCCATTGTAGCTGCCAATGATATGAACCATGATTTGGAGTTGATAAAGCAATGGGCACATGACTGGAGAATGTCGTTTAATCCTGATCCACAGAAGCAAGCCGTTGAAGTATTGTTTTCGAGAAAAAGAAATAAAATTGACCATCCAGTGATTACCTTTAACAATACACCTGTGAAGAATGTAGATGAGCATAAACACTTAGGCCTAATCCTTGATTCAAAATTGTCTTTTTCTGCTCATATTAAAGCAGCTATTAATAAATCTCGCAAGAGTATCGGTCTGCTGAGATATCTCTCGAAATATCTCCCCCGACATACGCTGAACGAAATATATAAGCTCTATGTTCGACCCCACCTGGACTACGGAGACGTTATTTACCATCTTCCTGCAAAAGTATGTGAATTTAGCGGAAATACAATTTTGCCAAATGTCATGGAGAAGCTAGAGTCCGTTCAGTATTCTGCTGCCCTAGCTGTATCAGGAGCATGGAAGGGTACGTCGAGAGAGAAGCTGTATGCAGAGCTTGGCTTGGAGTCGTTGAGCTCCCGAAGGTGGAGCAGACGCCTTATTCTATTCTACAAGTTCATAAATAATTTAACTCCTGAATATACTATGGATCCAATACCACTACTGCGGCAGTCGCGATACTCTCTTCGCAAGCAGGATGCCATCGGGCGAATAAGGGCAAGGACAGAAAAAATTCAATCTAGCTTCTATCCTCATTGCTTATCTGAATGGAATAAGCTTGATCCAGAAATTAGACTTGCACCATCTATTGCTGCTTTTAAGATAAAGCTGCTATCCAAGATTCGTCCCCTCCCTAAATCTGTCTTTCGAATACATGACCCAAAAGGACTATCGAATCTTACCCAACTAAGAGTTGGTCTCAGTAAATTGAATTTTCACAAATTCAAACACAATTTCAAAGATACTATTAACCCAATGTGTCCCACAAACGATGGCATTGAGGATACGGAACACTTCTTGTTGCTCTGCGCTTCATTTGAAGTACCACGTAGAGATCTTCTCGCTGGAGTTTCTGCTTTATTACGACCACTTGGACATACCAATCTTCCAAACGATTTTCTAATGCAGATTTTATTGTGTGGTGATAGAGATTTTCCTGATGTTATCAATAAAGATATACTTTTGCTAACTCTCCGTTTTATCCATCAAACTGGTCGGTTTGATTAGGAATTTAAAACTCAGCCGTAAGTCACACAACCACCACGTCCCAATTTTAAGGTAATGTTCCTTCTTTTTTTGTAAGTAGTTGTAGCTGTAGTAGTAGTCACGTGTAGCTTTATGTGCTATTTTTGTTTCCAGTAGTCATGTTTAGTGTGATGTTCGTATTTTCTGTTTTATGTTGCCATGCGGTAGACGTGTTTTCGCTCCAAATGGCATTGTTTAAGTAGTAGGGTAGAGTATTTTGTAAGTAGTGTGTATTTGTAATATGTATTGTAAGCTTTTATTGGAATGTAAAAAAAACACATATATCGTCAACGCAGCAAGGTCCTTACGACTGTGGTCTCTTTGCAATAGCTTACGCAGTTGAACTAGCTTCAAACAAAGACCCTTCTACAGTAACGTTTGATCAAACAATGTTGCGAGGTCACTATCGTTCATGCTTAGAGTCAGGACATATATCACCGTTTCCCAAACTAAGAATCAACTTTCTCAAGCGGCAAGAAAGTGAAATTACGAGATCAACAAGCAAACTTGGCAAATGGACATTTCCAAAAAAATTTTGCAAGTTGCCCACAAGAAAACTGAACAGTAACAGCATGAAATTGAGTAATCGTTTTCTGCTTTGGAAGCAATTAATGTGAAAAAAACATTTTCTGCCAAAAGATCAAGACATGATAAGCTCCACACCACTGAATATTACACTAAAGGACCAAACAATCCGTTCAAAAGGAATAACCAAAAATCTAATGTGCACAACCTTTCACAGCACAAATTAACAGAAGATAAAAAGTTAATTTTAGAACTTGGCCTCTCTTTTTGCCCTAGCCAAAAGAATTTTAACAGAGAGAAATTCGCCAATGATACGCATGCATTTATACGACGCCTTAAACTAAAAGAATACTTCTACGAAAGATCACAAACTGATGACAAATGCGATAATGAAAAGAAAAATCAATCAACCACTAGCAAAGATCGTTGTGCTCTTAATTGGAACATTAAGAATCCTCATTGGTATCCAGAAGCAGTACGAGAAGGACGTTCAGAAGGATTGGTTGACTTCATCAACAGTTGTACTAAAGACTTCAGTGAACATATCCATTCAAAAAGGAACAAACACTGGAATAACCTAAAAGATAGTCAAAGACAAGCCATAAAATCATTGTCATCTGACGAATCGATTATAATCAAACCTGCAGATAAAGGGAGTGGGATTGTGATTATGAACACAAAAGACTATAATGAAGCATGTTTGAACACACTACAAGATAAAGAGTTCTATGAGACAGTCCATGATGATCCAAACCCAACGTATCGTAAATGCCTTGATAAAATTATCGACGAACTTAAAGTTAAGGGCTATATCAGCGAAACAGAAGAAATTAGACTTAAAGAAGGAAACAGGACACCTTGTTTCTATGGTCTTCCCAAAATCCATAAGGCCTTCAAAAAGTTCCCTCCCCTTCGCCCAATTTGCAGTGGGTATAACTCATGCTCCACAAGATTATCAGAATGGGTAGATAGTTTTCTGAAACCAGCAGCCATGCAGACAAGCTCATATGTCCGAGATACGACTGACTTCGTCAACAAAATAGAGCAATTCAAAATCGACAGTACTAAAAGCAAAGATCCCTACATCGTAACAATGGATGTATCCTCGTTGTATCCAAACATCGACCATGGAGAAGGTGTAGCTGAATGCGTAGAAGCACTTGAAAGACGCACAAATAAGTCTGTTCCTAGCGATGTATAGCAGACCTCCTAGTCTTCATCCTAAAAAGCTACACACTATCATTCGACGGCAAATTTTACCATCAAATCAAAGGGACTGCAATGGGTACACCCATGGATGTTAGCTTTGCAAACTTATTTATGTCAAAATTTGAGACTGATTTGCTACACGACTATGAAAGAGAATATCATAAAGGTCCTGCTATGTGGATACGATACATAGACGATGTATTTTTTGTATGGGATCATAATCAAGAAGAGCTGAAACATTTCCTGTCTTATTGCAACTCATTCGCTGCAAAGAATTCTTACAGATCTACTATTAAATTTACAATGGAATATTCCAAATCTGATGTTGTTTTTTCGACACAAAAGTAAAGAAGCATGATGGAACATTGATAACAGAATTACATTGCAAACTAACAGCTACGCACACTAACCTCCACAAACTATCAGACCATCCAACGCATACACTTCGCTCAAATCCGTTGTCTCAGTTTATAAGAATAAGACGGATCTATCATCTTTTGACTGACTATCGTAAACATGCAACGCAATTCATAAACTTTTATGCAAACCGAGGATATTCCGTGAAAGCACTAACAAAGTTGCAACCGAAGTAGAAGCACGAGATTGCAACTGTCTATTAAAACAGAAAGTTACTGAAAAGAATAAAGAAAACAGAGTTCCTCTAGTAATTGATTGGCACCAGAAGTTTAAGGGACTCTCCCAAATACTACAAAGACACTACCATTTCATGATAATTGAACATCCAGATCTCAAACAGGTATTCCCAGAACCACCAATAATTTCCTACCGAAGAAATCCAAACTTGCACAATCATCTGGTTAAAACAAAGCGACAAAAGAACGCAAAGGCCGGCTATTCTGTGCGCTGTACGTTAGAAAAATCAAAGAAAAGAGGACGTCCATGCAAATTGTGTTGCCACATGGGACAAAGAAATGACATAACAAATGCAAAGACTGGCAAAACATGTCGTATTGACGGTGGTTCCAGCAACAGCAAAAATGTGATTTATGCCGCTGAATGTATGAAGCATAAGCTAATATACGTTGGATATACATCCACAGCTTTAAGCCAAATATTTAATAAACACCGCAGTGATGCTAAACACGATCCGGATGCGACAGAACTGGGCAAACATTTTCACGAGAGTGAATCATGCAATTTTGATAAGGATTTAAAAGTACATATCCTGCAGAGATTAGACGGAGATCGTGATAAACTAGAACATTACGAAAACTTGTGGATATCGCGATTAGACTCCAGAGAACCAAACGGACTAAATTCTAGCCTCAATGAGCTTGGAAAGACATTTTATAAACTATACAAGCATATGTAGCAGTTTAATAAAGTTTCGTCACATCAATCGTTCTCCATTCTCTATTTCATCGTTAGAATTTTAGACTCCTTTTATTTATGGAACACAACATTCGCATTTGATAACGTTACATTGTAAAACATTTATTCGAACATTATTTGACTGATGAAGGTCTACAATAGATCGAAAATTTCAAACAAACTAGTTTTGTTTTCTCTGCGTATTATCGACCTGAAACAAGAATACTCAATCTTACTTGACGCTATAAGAATAATAATGATAATAATAATGATAATAATAATGATAATAATAATAATAAATCCAAACTTGCACAATCATCTTGTTGAAACAAAGCGACAAAAGAACAAAAAGGCCGGCTATAATAATAAATCCAGGTCAGGCTGAGGTCGAAAAGTTAGCTACTGATCTCCCCTCCCAAGGAACTGAAGATGGTAACTCATCTGGGAGATGTTCCCAACAGAGCCCGTCTGCAACAGCAACAAGTCCTATTTGTGACCAACAAAGTAAAGCTAAAAGACACAAATGGACACGAGAGGAATACAAAGAAGTGATGCTATGCTATTACAAGGCACAAGCAGAACCCATGAAAGACAACACCAAGAAGGAGACGTATAGAATTTGGCGGCAAAGAAATCCAAATGTTAGACCAAATATGGATGCAAACAAGATAGCCAGTCAAAGAAGGTACATTGAAAAGAACAAAAAGCTAACAGCCATTGAGATAGACCAAATAAAAGCACAAATAGAACAAGAAAGCAACTACACAAACGATCATAATGAAGCTGAAATATCAGGACAGAATGAACAGACTGAAGAAGAAACACCATTAGAAGGAATCGACAATCTTGCAGCAGAAGCTAATGAAACAAGTGAGCTATCAAGAGATATCCTTAATAAGTATGCATATCTTGAAGGTATCAGTGTAAAGGATAGACCACCATTACCGAAGCTGTCCCTTACCAAAAAGATAAAGGCATTAATCAAGGAAAGTAATTCAGTGTTAGAAAAGAATATACAAGGAAAATCACTCAATGAAATAATCCAACTGTTATATGCAGCAGCCTTTGTAATCTCTGATAAAGTTGGCAAGACACCAAAACAGCGAAAACGCAGAACATCACAAGGAAAACCTAAATGGCAAATTAGAATAGAGAAACAGGTCGAAAAGATGAGAGGAGAACTGTCGCTGTTGACAGAGATGCTAAAGGAAGACGACCATCAGAAAAAGTCGAAGAGAAGAAGTGGAATATAAAAAAGGTATAACATCAAAACGAAGGAGGATATCGAAACAATAAGAGAAAGCCTTAAAATGAAGATTCAAGCAAAAGCTCAGCGACTACGGAGATATGACAAGAGAAGCAAGCAATACAACCAAAATAGATTGTTTAACAAGGATCGTAAGAAGTTTTATAGGTCCCTAGGTAAAGAAGAAATAAAAGTAGAAAACTCACCGAGCAAAGAAGAGATAGAAAAATTCTGGAGAGGCATTCTAGGAGAAGAAAAGCACCATGATGATAACGCACATTGGATAACCCGAGAAGAAGAAAAATATGCTCATGTAGAGAGTCAAACATGGGATCCAATAACGAAGGAAGAGGTCCATGCTGCGATTAGAAAATCAGCTAACTGGAAGTCACCAGGTATAGATGCAATACCAAATTTTTGGTTGAAACAGCTAACAGCAACTCATAATGCACTAACAACAGCATTTAATAAAGCAATTGAAAACCCAGAAGATTTGCCAGAATGGTTCACTACAGCTCGTACTTTTCTTCTACCCAAAAGTGATGAAACTGATAAGACAAAGAATTACAGACCAATAGCATGCTTACCTACACTATATAAAGTATTGACTTCAATTATTTCAGAACGCAGCTATAAACATATCCTAGCCAATGATATATTGCCGGAAGAACAAAAAGGATGTGCAAGAAATTCATATGGTTGCAAAGATCAACTACTTCTAAACAAAGCAATAATTGAAGATTGTAAAAGGAAGAAGAAGAATTTAAGTGTAGCTTGGATAGATTACAGAAAAGCTTATGATAGTGTCCCACACAGTTGGATTATAAAAACGTTATCAATCTATAAATTTAACAACAAACTGATAAATTTCATGGAAAAATCAATGAAGTCATGGAACACTACGATGTATCTGAATCACGTACAAGGAAGTATCACAACAGAAAAGATCAGTATCAAACAAGGGATATTCCAGGGCGATTCTCTCTCACCTTTACTATTCTGCTTGGCATTAGTGCCATTAACATCAGAGATTAATGCCAGTGGATATGGATACAAGATGAACAGAAACAGTGTGCCAATCAGTAACCTGTTTTATATGGACGATCTGAAACTCTACGCATCCAATGATGATCAACAGCAAGGAGAACTACGGATTGTAAAGCAGTTTAGTGATGACATCAAAATGAGTTTTGGTTTAGATAAATGTGCAAAGGCATCGTTCAAAAAGGGTAAACTGATTGCCACGGGCAATATTGAGCTGGATAAAGAAACAACTATCAATGAGTTAGATCAAGATAGGGGATACAGATACCCTGGAGTAGATGAAAGTGATGGTATTCAACATACTAAAATGAAAGAGAAGATCAGGAAAGAGTATTACAAAAGAGTACGACTAATAGTGAGATCAGAACTCAATGGAAGAAGCAAAATTGAAGCGATAAACAGCTTGGCGATACCTACTGTGCAATATAGTTTTGGGATAATCGATTGGAAATACTCTGAGCTAAAAAAGCTTGATTCAAAGACAAGGAAGATCTTGACAATGCATGGAATGTTACACCCAAAATCTGATGTCGACCGAATTTACATACCCAGAAAAGAAGGAGGCAGAGGATTGATAGAAATAGAGACTGCATTTAAAGTGGCAATAGTAGGGCTTAATCATTATCTTGAAAACAAGAGCACTTTGTCAAGCAATATGATTATAATGCATGAGAAGACGAAGCGAAAGTACCCAATCAGTAAAGTAGCCAAAAATATCGAAAAGGAAATGGCAGATTTGAATGTCGTACCGAAACCAGACAAACCAACGGCAGAAAACGCAAAAGTATTGAAACAAGAAATAAAAAGGAACTTGTGAAGAAGAAAAATAACAGATGGCTTAGTAAACCACTGCATGGAAAGTACCCTTCACTTATTGGGGAACCACATGTTGACCTTCCAAATACAAACAATTGGCTCAGATCAGACATCAAAGGAGAAACAGAGGGATTATTGATAGCAGCGCAAGACCAAGCTCTATACACACGAAAGTATCAAAAACACATAGTTGGCAAAGAAATTGACAGCAGATGCAGGAAGTGTTACAAGCAGTCTGAAACAATTGACCATCTAACATCAGGATGTGAAGTATTAGCAAAGTCAGATTACATCGAAAGACACAACAAAGCTGCAGCATATGTACACTGGAATATTTGTAATGATCTAGGAATCAAGACCTCAGACAAGTGGTATGAGCACCAACCGAACACAGTAACTAACACTGAAACACATACAGTGCTATGGGACATGGCAGTGCATACAGACAGACATATAGGTGCGAACAGACCTGATATCATAATCAAGGACAAAGTGAATTCAACTTGCAAGCTGATAGACATGACTGTGCCATGTGATAAAAATGTTTCAATCAAAGAAATGGAAAAGAAAAGCAAATATCAAGATCTGGAAATTGAGATACAAAGGATGTGGAAAATGAAAACGGAAGTAATACCCATTGTGATAGGAGCCCTCGGTACCATCAGAAAAGGAATGGAAGATAATATCAGAAGCGTCTCAGAAAATATGAATCTTCAGACGGTCCAAAAGACATGCTTACTAGGAACTGCAAGGATCCTTCGTAAAGTACTTAGCATCTGAACTTCAACATGACATGCCTTAGGTGTATTGTTTACACCCGGCCAAAGAAAAAGCAACCAGTATGAACTGTGACATTTAGCACCACGTATAATAATAATAATTATTATTATAATAATAATTATAATGATAATTAATAATAATAATAATAATAATAATAATAATTAATAATAATAATTATAATAATTATAATAATAATAATAATAATAATAATAACAATAATAATAATAATAATAATAGCGGCGAAGGAATACCTAAGGCGACATAACAATGCATTAATGATATTGGCTGTGGAGTGGGCGAAGAAGGAGAAGATCTTGAAAGAAGAAGAGAAATGGTACAAGATATCATGGACAAGTGGAACGGTTCTTCAAGAAGGAGGAAAAAAGATGATATGGGATTTTGAATTCAAAATGAGACGTGAAACAACGGCAAGAAGACCAGACTTAGTCCTTGAAGATGCAGAACGTAAATGTATTTGGATCGTTGACATGGCATGTCCTATGGATGAGAATGTTGGGGTGAAGTTCACAGAGAAACTCCGAAAGTATGAACAATTGGCTTTCGAAACAAGGGAAAAAAGACCTGGCTATAATGTGACTATTGTCCCAATGATAATAGGCTGTACGGCTAGAGGTGGTAAAGAGGTGATCAGACCGATAAAGAAGGTGATCGAAGATGAGGAAAAAGTGAACTTTGTTGCTAGCGAAATGATCAGAACAGTATTATTTGAAAGCGAGACGATTCTACGAAAAGTTATATCTGGAATTATCCAGCCAGAATAGCGAACTACTGTTCATTTGTATTTTAGTTTGAGTTAAGTGGACGTTAATACATAGAGCTGGCAAAGCTTGGCAGCTCTTTAGACGTATGTGTGGGATTTGACAGACATAAGTCTTTTTCTGGTCGTAAGGCTAATAGCTATGATAATAATAATAATAATATGGATGAAGATTTTATTATCGAAACGTTTGCTTTTAACAGTTTAGTTTTAGGGCGAGTACGACGACAAAAAACATCATGTTCATTGACTCATATTTCATAATCAATAAGTTAGAAAATTGACAAGTCCATGTTATAATTAGAGTGACATAAATCAAGTGACATAAATCAAGTGGGTAAGCCATATTAAATTAGAACGTTTCGAACCTTCCTAGGTCCATCCTCAGCAAGTTGACTGGGTGGAGTAACGATTAAATACTAAAGAGATACACGCTAGTGAGAATTGGGAGTAGTCCAAAAAAGGGCAAAATAGCCATATAAAGATAAAGCTGTGTGCAAAAGGGGAGAAAAACAACTAGAGAAACCGGTATAAACCAGTAATACTGGTAGAAAAACGGAGACAAACAACTCAGAACAGTACCAGGGGGATTGAGGATTGCTGAGAATTAAGGGAAGGGTGGTCCCGAAGGATTAAGAGACTTTCGTGAATAAGAAGGTCAAAAGAATTCTCAGTTTTGCTGAGAATATCAAAATCTTCAAGGGATCCATTATGGCCGGACTTAGAAATGTGGTCCCCAATGGCAGAACAGTTACTTGTTATCTTTTGACCTGCTTTGTTGATTCCTAAGTGCTCTCTACAGCGGGTAACTAAATTACGGGTTGTTTTCCCATAGTACAAGGCATGGCAGCCAGGACACTTTATGAGTAAACTACAGAAGAGCACATGAGAATAGGGAAGCGTCCTTAAACCTAAAATATGATGCTAAACGCTAAGGAGAATTGAAAATAACCTTAAGCTTGAGATTAGGGTAACATTGTTTAAAGAGCCTTGTAAGCTTAGTTTTAACTTGCAAACTATAACTTCCTAGAAAGGGGAGGCAGAACATAAGAAACTGCTTTTCTTCGCGAGTAGGTGGAGGCCTTTTACTAAACTGCTGATCCAAGAAGGTTTTGATGACACGATCAACGAGTGGCACAGGGAAACAGTTTTCTTTCAAAATTCCTTTTACTCTAACAACCTCATCATGAAAATCAAAATACGTAGAACATATGTGAAAAGCGCGGTACACTAGAACCCTAATTAAATTAACCTCGTATTTTTTAGGCGAGAGAGATCCAAAATCAGTGTAAAGTCCTGTAAAAGTCTTCTTCCTATATAAGCTAGTAGAGAAACTATTTTGATCATGAGTGACTGACACATCTAGAAATGGTAGTGTGTTGTCCATTTCGAGTTCAACAGTAAATTTGATGTTAGGATGTGGATATAGCTATTTATATGATCTAAAAACTTTTCCATGTCAGATCTGCTCCTAAATAAACAGAACGTGTCGTCAACATACCTACGATACAAAACAGGCTTAAATTCGGAAGGACATTCATTAAGATATCGTTGTTCCAACATACACATGAAAATGTTAGCCAAAGATGGGCCTAGGGGTGATCCCATTGCTACCCCATCGATTTGATCAAACAACTGTCCATTAAATACAAAATGAGTGTCCTTCACGGCAAAATTAAGCAATTTACGAAACTGAGTACGATTAAATTTACAATCTTTGTATTCAAGCGTGTCGCAATCTGCAAACAGCAAGTCAACACGAAGGTCTACTGATTCATCCAGGGGGATGTTGGTAAAAAGGCTAGAGACATCAAAACTAGCCATCACTACTCTCGTAAAGTAATTTTGAAAGGCATGTGGTGATATGCCATTCTAAGTTTTAAAGACTTCAAGAGCACACATCTTATTTCGTATGCTGCTGACTTTTTCCAACTTTACACTGTTGTTTCTGTTTTTGCCAAAAGCAGGAATCCTCCTAGTAACACACAGAATATAAATATGTCCCATTGGGTTCATTGTTGCTGCTTCAGGCATTAAAGAATTATCATATGGTCTACTTCAAATGTGTTCTTACACACAAGTTGTACCAAGATCACCTTTAATTGCTATTTGCTTGCATACAGGGAAAGAATACATTTAACAATAACTCGGAATTGTAAGCTGTGCCATTGAAATCTAGCCTTTTGGCAAACTCTTCTGAGGAATTTCCAACTGCCTAACATTTGAAAATGACTCTGCTGGTTCCATTTTCTCTTTGAAATTGAGCAAAAGAAATGCCCCTCTTGTTTAAAGAAATTAATTGACTCAGCAAGATGTTCAAGATTAAACATAGCTTTCTTCAAAATTAGATGCATGCCACTTGTCAGCTTATAAAGAATCAATCCTCGGGTACATTGCTGGATTTGTTGTACGTAAACCTGTTGCGGTTCTATTGCGGTTCTATTTGACCCTCTCTGCCTCAGCAAACATCAGAGGATTTATTTCTCTGATGCAAGGTCATACAACGTCACTAATTTTAGTGTTCCTTTTTTTGTCCACCTCTCGTTTCTCTGTGCAACATGGCATTTTCTACAAACGTGATTGCTCTTCTCTTTTCTACTGATTTTGGGACGATATCGATTGGATTGTAGTGTTATTTTTATCAATTATATTTTCTATTTTTCACACTTGTACAAATGATAGGTGTCATCATGGTAATTCTTGCAAAGTAGACATGTGTAATCACCATCTCTGACATTTCCTTTAAAATTTTCCTTTATCTTTATCATATTTAACCTTATCTTCATTATATGTGTTATCTCCTATCGCTCTCCTTCTACCAGATAGCCTTAAATGGTTCCTCTTTATATCTTGCTTTGTACAAAGAGGTTTATGGAGGTTGTACTTCGTACTTTGTATATTGCTTGCCAGGAATCTTAAATTCTTCATTTTGTTTGCCTTTTATAAGAACTTTCTTTGAATACTAATTTCGTGTTTCACTTTCTTTTTCAATTCTGATTTTCCAACCCTTCAAACTGACGCTTCTATTTTGTACTTCTTTGTGATTTTTTTATTTAATTTCTGCGTACCACTTGTGTCCCCAGTTATCCATTTCTCTGTGCTTATTTGGCACTTACTTTGCGATTCTTTTCTCGTTTGACTTTATCAAATGATGTAAATGCATACCTTTTTTATAGTCAATTCTTTCTTCCATATGCCATGCCCTGTCTCTGCAAGAATCCCCCAGTATACTCATTCACTGCTACTCATTCCAAATATCTTATTTAAAATATATTTTTGTACCTTTTCTAGTTCCTCGATATCTTTACTTTTCAGGTGCTTGCGGCTTTTCCCTGCTTGCCGTTATATTTTCATTATTTTAGTTGTTACTGCTTAGCATAGGGATATTATAATGTTATCGATGGTGTGCTCACGGAAATATGTCTTTCTGTGATTCTTACCTTTTGGCAACTTTGCCCCACAATCATGTAATTTCTACGAAAAAAATTATATTAATTATCTATGTACGCTATTGAAGACATTCTAACCCTCTGTTTATACTGATGAAGATGTTCTATTCTATGGCTCACAACAAATATGCACATCTTCAAAATATTCATCAAAATTGATTTATTTTTAAGGGATTCAGTAAAATGAAGAACACCCCATCGCCAGTTGCATTGAATAACACTGATGGATTTTCTGGTGACAATGGACAAGAACCCAACTTTGGACAGGAAGTGGTGCATAACAATGGTGACCAGCAGTTGATTAAGGAGGAGGACGATGCTGAGGAGGAGGTAAAACATTTCAAATGTCCAAGCCTCGTACATGTGATTTGTTCTAGTGATATAACTTTGTTGCTAGCCAATATCAGTTCCTTGCCAGGATACCTTTTTGTTTTAAGATTTTCGTTTAATCTTCCCTGGACCTCCAAGTTCGTGTAACGTACACTTTACTTAGTTTTTCAACAGAATATGCATTTCATTTCATTTCATTTTAACTTCAAATTCTTTATACGCAAAAATCCCTTCAGTTTACAAACACAATACTAAATAGGAAAATGAATATCCTAATTACATTAATACAATCACAATCTACATACAGTTAAAGCTAAATTGTGTACAGTAACCTATCTAATAGCAGCTGCTCTTCCAGGGAGTCGTGTGTTAAATTATGTTCAGCTCGTATAATAACTTTCTAATTGCTTTTTGAATCTGCTAAGTGTATGGAGCTCTCTGATATTGATGGGAATATCGTTCCAAGCTTTCATAACCGAATAGTGAAAGCCTTTCTTGACGTATTCAAGATTATTTCTTGAGATTTGTAGATCCCTGCGATTTCTTGTTGTGTAATTGGAGTGCTGGGTCCTATGATGGTATTTATCCCAATGGCTTTCGGGACATTGCCTGTTGATTATTTTGTATGTCATAACTGATTGATCAAAGTTTGTTCAACGGTCAACCAATTATGAGACCAATTGTCTTTTAGTCTGGCCTTATCAATAATCGAACGGGCTCTGTCCTGTAGACGTTGGAGGGCATTCAGTTTTGATTTAGGAAGACTACCCCAGATAACATTAGCGTATCGCAGATAGGCTTTTGACAAGTGCACTGTACACATGGTCCAGCTGGGATTGCGAAATAAGATTTTTCAGTTTTTTTAATGAAACACTGTCATTGGCTGGTTGTGATGTTGAAAACACTAACGAGAGACCTGAACTCAGAATAATTACCAAATTTTTATGCTCTTGGAGCATACTTTGTTTCGAAAATAAAGGGAGCCCGGCCATTATAACCTTCGTGACTTTCAATGTACTTTTTCCCAAACAACATTGACACGGGGGAAAGGGGGCAACAATGTCATTTTTCAGGGTGACTCAGCAATTTTGTAAGTGATTGTAGCTCTAGAGAACTCTAAGCACTTTGAAAAGTCATTTAGGTAGATGATAAACAGGAGTGGTCCCAAGCATGGCCCTTGAGGTATACCACATGGTACATATCTAGCCCCCGATTGTTGTCCATTAACTGAGCAGAATTGTTTTCTACCACTTAGGAAGGATTTGAACCGTTCTCCCTTGATTCCCCTGATACCGAGTGCACCTAACTTTTTTATCAGTATTGTATGATCTACGGTATCAAATGCCTTTTTCAAATCAAGAAAAATGGTCTGGTTGAGCTTTTTTTTATCCATATTGTCATGCCAATAATCAGTACCGTTTACCAGAGATGTTACAGTGGAATACAGTTTTCGAAAAGTAGCTTGATTTGTTGTCAATACTTTGTTAGTTATGAGATATTCGCTGCGCTGATGGTGAACCGTTTTTCCAACATCGTAGGAAAACTGAGATGATAGAGGTAGGTCTATAGTTGTTCCCATGCCTTTTCGAGCCTGCCTTACAAATTGACTCTTGCTAATTTCCAGATACTGGAAAAACACCATACTTCAATGACGAATGAAGTCTGCTGCATCTTTAACTAGCATAGTGGAGATCTTGTCTGGGCCCGGTGCCTTACCATTTTATAGTTGCTTTATGGCGTTTAGCACATATGTTTCATCAATATGTACACATATCATTTTCTTCTGTTGAAGGTTGAAAGAATGTGAATATCCTTGAGAGAATCATCATCAGGCCTAAACTCTAACTTGCTAGCAAGTTTCAGTTCTATGGTAGTAAAGTGATGATTAAGTGCTTCAGCTATATTGTTTTCTTTTGTAATTGTTTTCCTGTCAACATCTAAGCTCGAAATTTCTACTGAAGGAGCTGCTTTGTCTAGCACCTTATTGATAACCTGCCAGATTCTTTTTGGATCTCCTTTGTTTTCTTCAATTAACCCAAGATAATGTGATTGTATGGCATCTCGAATTTTTGTTTTACCTTGTTGCGGATATGCTTCTATATGTTCCACTTTCAGGAGATACTTTCATCGCCTTCTTAGCTGCATCCCTCTCTTTCATTAGTTTCCTAATGTCTGGGGTTTTCCGGGGAGTAGAAGTATTGCCTACCCTCCTTTTTTCAGGGGTGCATGGATATCTAAAACCGACTCAAAGAACTCCTGAAAAGTGGTATCCATATTATCAGGATTATCAGTGTAAGAGCTATGGATGGTTTCCTAATTTATCTGCTGCAAGTCGTTACGAAACGATGCCCTGTCGTAATTGCTCAGATTGCGAGTCTCCAAAACTTTTGGTTTCTTAGAACCTATAAAGCTAAGCGTAACAGTATTTACTTAAAGTTTGAGGTCACAACTTTTATTTTGGTGCAATGTAAAGAAATTATGCTGCCTCATATCGTAGAATTCAAAAATTTTTTTGAACATAGAACTATTAAGGTTTGTTCCTTATTTTTAAGAGAAATCATCGGCGCATATTTTGTTGAATTCGTTTTTCGACTAAATAACGAACTAGGAATATGAATGTGAATGTAATTTTTAAACATATCTTCTGCCTTTCGCAGTTCGTCTTAGCATTTTAGTTTGAAACTCGATTCATTTTTATATCAGTTGTTTGTACGTCTAACAATTTTTTATAATCAATATTTTCGTGTCAATTCATTTTTAGTTTGACTTTGGAGATGTGTTTGTTCACCAGACAATTCATACAATAGAATACTGCCTTGGTTGCATCTCGAATACTGCTTCTTATCTCCGTCTGTGGGCTCTCAGTCTTGCGCACGCCCGTAAGTTTGTCAGTTTATTATATGACCCTGTTACTATAGGGGGGCTTTAGCCCCCTAGTTATTCTAAAGAAATTTTAATTTTCTCAATTTGTTTATTGTGACCAAAATGACAGAACAAGGTAATGTTATATTTTTTTAAGGAGAGATCCTGGTTTTTGGTTTGCACAAAGATGAGATCTTCAATGACTGTCAAACATTTATCCTGGTCCCCAAACTGAAAACTGCATACGATTTTTTCATTGGAACTTAGACAGCATATGCGCTAGAAATGGTATAAAATTCCTCTTATTGAGGCCTATAATTCTCTGTACAAGTATGATGTTATTGCTGTGTAGAAATCCATGCTGGATAGTAAAGTGCCAGATGAGGAGATCTCCATTTAAGGGTTTAGCAAAGCGATACTTCGCAATGATCATCCAAGCAATTCCAAAACTGGGTTGTCTGCATGTACTTTCGAGAGGGGCTGCCAATTAAACGTAGGAAGGATCTTGAATTATTACAGGAACTATTGGTTGCTGATATAACTATAGGGCGAAAGAAGATATTCGTAGTTACTGTTTACCGCAGCCCTAACCAAAACAATGAACAATTTGAAGTATTCACGGATATACTGCAGATGACCTTAACTCGCCTTAGACAGGAGAAACCAACTGCATTGATTATAACAGGAGATTTTAACTGTAGATCATCTCAGTAGTGGGAGGGGGAGGATGAAAATCCAGAAGGAACTGCCTTAGATGAGTTTATAGAGACAAATAACTTAAACCAATAAATCAATGAGCCCACAAACATACGCGGTGAAAGCATGTCTTGTATTTATCTCATTATAACTGACCAACCAAATCTTTTTGTAGAATCTGGGGTTCACCCTTCCTTGGATGATCATTGCCAACATCAGCTTATTCATGGCAAATTAAATTTGTCTATCCCTACCCCACCACCCTATAAGAGGACCATGTGGGATTATGCAAAAGCGGACACTCAGTCAATACGGGACACAGTTGACGGGATCGATTGGAATTCGCGGTTTATGTGTCTTGGTTTAGATGAGATGACTGAAGTCTTCACTGCAACGATATATTCTATATTGTCTTCGAACATACCAAACAAAGTTGTTAAATGTAATGACAAGGATGCACCATGGGTGACAGCGGAAGTAAAAACAGCAATAAGGCGAAAACATAGGGTTTACAATAAATTTTTGCAGCGTGGTAGAAAGCAAGAGGACTATATCAAAGTTAAGGACGTTAGGAAAGAAACCTCAAAAAAGATTCTTGATGCCAAAGAAAAATATTACTTAAGGCTAGGGAGGCTAGGTAGGAAATTGTCCGATCCCAACAATGGTATCGAAACGTATAGTTCTCCTTGAACAAATTGATGAATAAGAAGAGCATTTCGGGAATTCTTCCAATTCTAGAAAATGGAATCATTGTCACTAGCGTAGATACCAAGGCTAACATTTTGAAAGATTTTTTGTGCAACAGTGTTCCGCAATATCAACCGGTAGTACAATTCAAAACTTTTTACCTCGGTGCAATTCACCTTTACGGATATTGCCATTAATAGGGATAATGTACTACTATTAATTCGTGTCCTTAATTGCAAAACAGCTGGTGGCTGTGACACTATATCTGTTAATATGATTAGGATATGCGATGCCTCGATAGTTGAGCCCCTTTGTTTAATCTTTGAAAAATCTTTGGAGACAGGAAGTTATCCTTCAGTTTGGAAAAAGACAAACATAATTCCTGTCCACAAGAAAGACAGCAGGCAGAACAAAACGAACTACAAGCCCATTTCGCTTCTGCCTATGTTTGGGAAGATATTTGAAAAAAATGTTCGATGAAATTTACAAACATCTTTCTGAGAATAAACTCCTAGCTCAACAACAATCAGGTTTTCTGCCGGGAAAACCTATTGTTATCTGTTACCAACAACATCTACAAAGCATTTGAAGCTTTTTTTTTACAAATTCATAAAATGTTACTTTACATGTTATCTACTATACTTTCTAATTACTATACTACAATACAACACTACAGGTACGATACCACAGGCAGCAAAAGACAATGACTACGCCTGTGGCCATTAACATAAAGACATGCAAATAATGAAGATTAAATAAGACAACTACCAAGAGCTACGCATACAATACAATTAATTACTGACAAATACTGGAAACTGTTTCACATTTGATGTAAGGCCAGCATAGGCGCACGATGCCGAATGATAGGAACCCCTGGCGACAGAACAGGGCTACTGGTTTTCAATGTAATCCTTTTGAAATACTCCGATTTTGTGCGGATGAACTTTCGTTCATACATCGTTTACCGAACATCAAGTGTGAAACAGACTTTACAAACGGGGAGCAAATAAAACCCTGTGTGGCTGTGTGACGTATAATAAAAATTTGAGTTCAGCCAAGCCGACCAGTTTTGTGGATAAAATTTAAAGTCGTTTCTAGTATATTCTTATTTACGTCATTAGAAAGGTCTTTATCACCATACAATGAATATTGTACTAGAACTTTGTTTGGAAGGCTGTTGATGTGAACAAATGGTTGTAATAATTCCGAAACTCCAGCGAGAAGATCTCGTCGGTGGGTGTCGAATGAAGGGCAAAGCAACAAAAAGTGTTCTGTAGCTTCAATGCCATCGTTCGTTCGGCACATTGGGTTCACCGTATCTCTGAAATTATGCTTGAATTTATGAAAGTTCAATTTACTCAGACCAACCCTCATTTGGAAAAGATAAGCTAGGCATATTGGGTCATGAATGCCAAAAACAGATTTTGCAGGGGGGGGGGGGCGAATTATTGATAGAAGCTTTTTCTTAAAAACAGCAACAGACGGAGCAAGCCTTCTCTCAGGATCAAGTTTATTCCATTCAGATAGGCAGTTTGGATAGAAGGTAGATTGACATTTTTCTGTTCTTGCCCTTATTCGCCCAATAACATCCTGGGCCCGGTTGTTCAAAACTGGTATTAGGCTAATACCGGATTAGGACTATGCAAATAACTACATAATGCGAAAAACAATGACTACCTTATGGCAACATAAAACAGAAAAACGAACATAGCACAATACGTAACAACTAGAGAAAGAAGAAAGAGAAAAAAAATAGCGCTTACTAAAAGAGGGATGGTGGTTGTATGATTTAGGGACTTGCTAATCAAATCGGCCAGTTTTATGGATAAAACGCAGAGTTAAAAGAAGTATGTTTTTATTAACATCATCTGGAAGATCGTTATCACCGTACATTAAAATCTTTAGTAGAACATCATTTGAAGGATTGGTGAATCCATGTGGTCGTAATAAAGAGGAAACTCCAGCGAGAAGGTCTCTTCGTAATACTTAAAAGGAAGGGCAGAGCAACAAAAAGTGTTCTGTGTCCTCAATGCCATCATTAGTTGGGCACATTGGGTTTATGGTATCTCTGAAATTATGCTTGAATTTGTGAAAGTTCAATTTACTGAGACCAACCCGAAGTTGTGTAAGATAAGATAGACCTGTTGGGTCGTGTATCCTGAAGACAGATTTTGGCAGGGGGCGAATTTTTGATAGCAGCTTTGTCTTGAATGCAGCAATGGAAGGCGCAAGTCTAAATTCTGAATCCAGCTTGTTCCACTCTGAAAGGCAGTGAGGATAGAAGCTAGATTGGAATTTTTCTGTCCTTGCCCTTATTCGCCCAATGACATCCTGCTTGCGAAGAGAGTATCGTGACTGCCGTTGTGGGGGGATTGGATCTGTAGTATAGTCAGGAGCTAGATTATTTATAAACTTGTAGAACAGGGTAAGGCGTCTGCTCCACCGACGGAGACTTAGCGATTCCCAGCCAAGCTCTGCATACAGCTTCTCTCTCGACGTACCCTTCCATGTTCCTGAAACAGCAAGAGCAGCAGAATATTGAACGGACTCTAGCTTCTCCATGACATTTGGCAAAATTGTATTTCCGCTAAATTCACATACTTTTGCAGGAATATAATAAATTACATCCCCGTAGTCTAGATGTGGTCGCACGTACAGCTTGTATATTTCATTAAGTGTATGTCTGGGGAGATATTTGTAAAGATATTTCAGCAAACCGATACCCCTACGTGTTTTAGTGATAGCTGCCTTGATGTGGGCAGCAAATGAAAGCTTTGAGTCAAGAAAAAGTCCTAAATGCTTATGTTCATCTACTTTCTTCACAGGTGTATTGTTAAAACGGATCATTGGATGATCAATTTTATTTCTTTTCCTTGAAAAAATTACTTCTACAGCTTGCTTTTGCGGATCAGGATTAAATGACATCCTCCAGTCATGAGCCCACTGTCTTATCAACTCTAAGTCATGGTTCATATCATTGGCAGCTGTGTTTTTATCATGTACAACGGTAAATAGTGATGTATCGTCGGCGAAAAGTTTGACATTGCACTTCAGATTTTCAGTAAGATCATTTATGTAAACAAGGAAAAACAAGGGCCCCAAAATAGAGCCTTGAGGTATTCCGGCTGAGATATCTCCCCAAACAGAGCATTTTCCGTTCTACAGAATCATGCCTTTAATCCAAGATTAGCGCTAATCTTGGTTTGAACAACCCGGCCCTGGTTGCGAAAAGAATAGTTCGACTGATGAAGTGATGGGATAGGCTTCTTTGTGTACAAAGGGGTGAGATTATTCATTATCCTATAGAACAAGGTAAGGCGTCTACTCCACTTCCTGGAATTTAGTGACTCCCAGCGAAGCTCAGTGTACAGTTTCTCTCTGGATGTTGCCCTCCATGTTCCTGTTATAGCAAGAGCAGCTGAATACTGCACAGACTCCAAATTTTCCATTAGATTTGACAAAATAATGTTTTGACTGAAATCACACACTTTAGCTGGAATATGATAAATAACATCTCCGTAGTCCAGATGGGGTCGCACATAAAGCTTGTATATTTCATTTAAGGTATGCCTTGATAAATTTTGGAGAGATACTTTAGCAAACCAATGCCCTTTCTCGCTTTAGAGATAGCAGCTTTAATATGAGATGAAAAGGAAAGCTTTGAGTCCAAGATAATACCTAGGTGTTTATGTTCGTCTAATCTTTTAACGGGTATGTTGTTAAAGATGATCACTGGATGATCTATTTCATTTCTTTTCCTCGAAAATAATAATTCAACAGCTTGCTTTTGGGGGTCAGGATTAAAGGACATCCTCCAATCATGGGCTCACTGACTAATTAGTTTCAGGTCATTGTTCATGTGTTCTGCAGCTTCATTGGTTTCTCTGGCAACCGTAAACAAGGACGTATCATCAGCAAAAAGTTTAGCATTACATTCCAAATCTGCAGAGAGATCATTTATATACGCAAGAAATAACAACGGTCCTAAAATAGAACCCTGGGGCACTCATGCTAAAATATCTCCCCAATTAGAACACTGTCCATTCAGAACCGTTCGCTGTTTTCGATCCTCAAGAAAATTTTGGATAAGAGAAACAAGTTTCCCGAAACACCACATCGCTTCAGTTTGTAAATAAGACCCTCGTGCCATACCCTATCAAATGCTTTTCAAATATCGAGATACACGCAACGAACATCTAGCGGGGGATTGCAGTCAAATGCCTGAAAATTGTATGCGTTATAGAAAGTAATAGGTTGACTGTTGAGTCACCGGGACGAAAACCCGACTGATTGGGGTCGAGTAAATCACAGGAGACAAGATGTGAGTATAAAGAATCGTACACAAGCTTTTCAAGGATCTTCCCAAAAATTGGTAGAAGAGAAATAGGACGGTAGTTACTCTTTAAATTTTTCTCGTTTTTCTTGTGAACCGGGACCACATTTGCACACTTCCATATTTTAGGAAATATACCATGTCTCAAACAGTTCGTGAATATTATCCTAAGAGGAGTTACTAATGAAATATCGCTTAGTTTTATCATTTTTAGAGATATACCATCCCAGCCATGTGCTTTGTTAGGATTAAGTGATCTTATGATATTCAATATCTTTTCCTCAGAGATGACAAATTCACCAATCAGAGTAGAGATTCCTGGGGTATCTTGTGGAATCTTACTACCAGTGTCCATGGTCGTACATTGGAGTATTAATAGTCATTGAATAACTGTGCCTTTTCAGTGAAGTCCGTTATGAATAATCCATTTTCTATAAGAGGTGGTATTATAGGAATCTTTGCCTTATTCAGAACCGTATTGATTAAGTTCCAATAAGTTTTGCTGGATGACCCTGGATTTGCTCAAATTTTCCCTGTTTTATAGAGATATTTATTTTTGGCGTCCTCAATCATCCTTGCACCTTCAGATATCATAGTTTGGATTCCTGCAAGCCATCTGGCTGGCCATTCCTCACAAAAGTTCTGTAAGCATGATTCTTTTTCCTTAAAAATTTTTTGACAGCTGGCGTAATCCAGGGTGCTTGGCGAGGTTTGATACTTTTACTTTGGTTCGGAATGAAATTAGAATAAATATTCAGTAACACTTCGTTAAGCAGTTTAACCTGTTCATTGGGACATGCAATTTTGTTGAGATGCTCGTGCCAAGCAAATATTTCAATACTTTTTACAATGGCGATAGGATCAGCCTTATCATAATACCAAATCCTGCGGGTGTAGAGAGGTGGTACAATGTTCGAAACAGATAGTTTTCCATAAACAATTTGATGATGACAATGCTCGTGTAGAGATGGATGGACACCAGATTCGATAACGGGGTATAGCTGATCAGTTAGAATTCAATCAATGCAGGATCTGGAATCTCCCATTAAGTGTGTTGGTTCTGAAATCAGCTTATGAAGACCAAGGTCAGCTGTAACTGGCTCAAATAGCTTTCCCTCATTATTTTCAATATCATTTTCCCACCACAGAGTCGAGCGATAGTTGAAATCGCCGGTGACAACAACGCAAAATGGATTTTCAGCATTCAGTTTTGACAGCAATCGCTCAAAGTTTTTCATGAAATCATCAAATTCACTATGGTCTTGACTTGGACTTCTATAAATTACAACGAAAAAGTATTTTTTTCTATTTAACTGAATTTCACAAACAACACACTCAGGGAGGGTTACTAGTTCAGGACGTCCTTTTGAAGGGAGGGAATCCCTTACGTACAGCCCGACGCCGCCTCTTTTCACATTTTGTGGGTGGTTACTTTTGAGAAACGTATAGCCATTTAGTTCTATTTTCTCATTTTCTACTGTACTATCAAGGTGAGTTTCTACAATCCCAATTAAGTCATAGTTGTAAACCGAGTTATATGCCTCGATAAGAGAAACTCTCAAAAAATCATGCGCAGTGATGCTATTCAAATTCCAACAGCAAAAGTTAAATGCTTCTGGACCAGCGTTAGTCTCGACATCACCACTAAGCAAAATGGTCCTGCTTACCAGCCATTGAGTATGGAGTGTGTAGCATGTTGTACACCCAATGTAAAAGTAGGCATACAGAAAAAGATATTTCTTAAAGACAAGATACTTATATCGAACAAGTTCAATAATGCTTTATGGGATTCGTTTTGGAAGTTCTAAAGTCGTATAAAGTGCGATCTTCGCAATTGGATGCACGCAGGCGAACAAGGGCAAGAAACATAACTGTGTTGCCACAGAGTGCACTGCAAGAAAATATATCATTGATGCAAGGGGCAGAACAAGGACTGAGATTGCAAAAGAACAACAACAAAACCAGTAAAGTTTAAGAACTTGAAGAAGAATTGAGAATGGACTAATAGTTTTGCTCAAGGGACAGGATATTTTAATGGATACACGGAAACACCCTATTGTTGCCCGCCATTGATTAACTTCAACCGGCATCGTCACAAAGAAAACTTCTCGCTGCTGGTCCTAATTGGCAATCAACCACGATGTAGCCACCATTAACAATTAACAAATAACGTAACAAACAAGTATACCCACAATAACGAATGAAAAATACATTTCTTCCCACGAACATGAACGAAATAGGATAATACGACAGATATATAAACAAGTAGACAAATCGTAGGAGGATAACAACAACAACGTAATAAGTATAAACCGTGTGGTTTGTGTCAATAAGATCGCAGAGGGGACATCTAAGAAAGTACGTTTTTGAACCCATTTGGTACCAAGTAATTTAGTACATTGTCGATAAACATTGATTTTGAAATGTATAAAAAATGTGAATTCATTCATCAAGAGACAGTATTCTTGAACATCCAAAGAATTGCTACTTCTTTTCTCTTCTCTGAGATTTGGGAATTATCTCGAATGTACAAGAAAATTTGTGTTCTCCCTCCTGGGGAAACAACATTCAAGACACCTGCTATGACCAAACAAAACGCGTGGAAAATCACCAAAGTTCAATGAGGTGCAATAACAAGGTTCAAGCGTCAAAGTCCGCCACTAAAAATTATTTGCTCCCATGAATTTTTTTTTTTAACAGAGGGAATTTAATTGGGATATAGTATTTCACAATCTTAAAAAAAAGAAGACTTGCCATAAAGAACCATTCCAAGTATAACGAGGTTTCTTTTTCAAAAGGGATGACAAAACAATACAGCATGATGTATTTTTTGAAGCTTGTCCTACCCTTGAAACTAGGGCCGTCTTTCTTGATCTTTCCAAAGCCTTTGACAGGTTTTTGCACGAGGGCCTCCTTTACAAATCAAAGTACAATGGTGTAAATGGGAACATCCTTACTTTGATCAAGAACTACTTAGCAAATCGAAAACAGCGAGTTCTTCTGAACGGGAAAAGCTCGAAATTGGCACCGATATGTGCTGGTGTGCCACAGGGCTCTGTCTTGGGTCCATTGTTTTTCCTTTTCTGCATAAATGATCTTGTGGAGAATTTGAACTTTGATGTCAAAATGTTTGCGGATGATACATCTCTCTTCTCGGTTGTTGAAGATGAAAGAAGATCTGCTGATGAGCTCAATGCAGATCTTGACAAAGCTCGATTATGGGCATGGCAATGGAAAATGCAGTTTAATGTAAATGAAACTGAAGAGGTTGTTTTCTCTTGCAAAAAAGTAAAGCCATTCCATCCACACATTTTCCTAGCCAATGATGAAATTGAGAGAAAATCTAAGCACAAGCATCTTGGAATGCGACTTGATTCTGAACTGAATTTTGTAAGTCATGTTAAAGAGGCTATTGGCAAGGCTAAAAGGGGCATAGGGATAAGATTTCTATCCAAGTATGTGTCCAGGGATGTGTTAGACCAAATCTACAAGTTATACGTAAGACCACACTTTGACTATGGAGACATCATTTACCATAAATGTGACCCAGAAATGCGCTTAACATTTACGCAAAGGCTTGAACAAACAGAATGTTCTGCAGCGTTAGCTGTTGTTGGTGCTTGGAGAGGTACAAATAGGCAAAGACTTTCTGAAAATTAGGATGGGAAAGTCTGTACGACAGAAGATGGTACAGAAGGCTGTGTCATTTCTTTAACTTAATGAAATCACGATCACCAGGTTACCTTTTTGATGAGATCCCTCCCGAATGTCAACTCAACTACAGTTTTATATACTCTCGGGGTTATGAAGTACATGTTGCTAGAACCAATCGTTTTTCTAATACTTACTTTCATGATCCCTGTTTGAGTTTAACTTGCTTGGGGAAGAGATCAAAAATTCAATGTCCATTTCTCAGTTTAAGAGCAAATTATTAAAAATGATAAGACCGGAGCGAAATTCTGTCTACAAAATTTCTGATATGGAAGGCTTGAGATTACTCACAAAGTTGCATTTAAAGTTTAGTGTACTCTATGAACATACATTTAGACACAGCTTTGATAGTCTTACTCCATTTTGTGCTTATGGTACCGACAGGGAAGATAATGAGCACTTTCTCCTGCATTGTCCCCAGTTTGACTCGATGCGGCAAGATCAGCTCTCTGAAATTCCTGGTTTGAATGTCAATCTAGATTTTAAACCTTTATGTGATTTACTTCTGTTCGGGGACTCGCAGTATACTGTCATTATCAATCGAATAATCCTTGAAGCAACAATTTCTTTTATCAAAAAATATCAAAAGGTTTTGAAATTAAATTTAAGCACAAAACAGCAGCAACATTTTCGTTTTTTTTTTTGTAGTATTTGTTGTTCTTTCCTGAAACTTGAAGGAGAGCTGAAATGCGGAACTGTTTTTTTATTTGTTGTGGAAAATGATTGGCAGGATTCGAGTAAAGAATTTCAATTCTTATGTTCAAAAAAACTTTTTGATTCGAAGTCAGCGCATCACATTCTGCAAAATATCGGAGAAAGATTTTGCATTTCAGTTCTCCTTCAATGTATATTTTTCCATTCATGTGAGTGGCTGCCGTAGTTGGAACTCGATGACGTCATGTCCTTTCCAGCTATGACAGTCACAGAATATTTATATTTCCTTGTAGTTTAGTTGTTTTTAGCTGTGATATGAAAAAAAAATACAAAATGACAAATCCAATTGACAAATCCATGTGAGTAAACGAGTGGCTAAGCCATGATTATTAGAACGTTTCAGATCTAATTTCCAAGATCCATCATCAGCGCGTTAAAAGTGGGCGTAAAGCCGGTTTTCCACTAGGCGGATTTTTCCGCGCGCAGCGGAGCGGCTATTGTTTTTAGAACAATGCACATTTCGTAGGGATTCCGTGTGTCATCATCTTGATCAGCCATTTTGAATCCCTGTCTTGCTCGTGGCTTTTCTCTTGATGTCATGTGTCAAAGCTTTCGAGCGACTTGATTGTTGGCGCCATCGAGCGCGGCGGAAAAGTTGAAATCAATCCGACTTTCAAGTACGCGCGTAGCGGAGCGATAAGACGTGGTCATTGTTTGTCAAACAATGCCAATACAATAGCCGCTCCGCTGCGCGCTGAAAAATCCGCCTGGTGGAAAACCGGCTTTAGTCGCCATTAAATAAGGCGGTAACAAAGGGTACCAAAAAAGGCAAAAAGGTGCAAAAACAGCAAATGGGTTGGAGGAAAATGTCAATCAAGGAAGCTAAAAACAGGGGGAGGGGTAAAAACGGGAAAAGCGAGTAAACAACTCGATTAGAACAGCGCTAGGGGAATAGAGGACAACTGTGCATTAAGCACAGGCCGATCACGTAGGACTAGAAGGCTCTCGTGGATAAGTAGGTCAAAAGAATTCTCAGTCCTGCTGATGATTTCAAAGTTCTCAAGGGACGCATGGCCAGACTTAGAAATATGGTCCCCAATGGCAGAAGGACTGCTTTTTATCATTTGACCTGCTTTATTAATTCCCAAATGCTCTCTGCCGTGAACAGCAAGATTACGGGTTATTTTCCCATAGTACGAGGCATGGCAGCCAGGACACCTGTAACGGTAAACAACAGAGGAGCAAATGAGAGAAGGGAAGATCGAAACAGGGAAGATATACGGTTAGGGGAAGTAAAAATGACCTCCAACTTAAGTTTGGGGTAACATTGCTTGGCCAACCAAATAAGCCTAGTTTTTACCTGTAAGCTATTGTAGCCTAGGTAAGGACGGCAGAAAATAAGAGGAGTCTTGTCATCAACCTTCTTCGGGGGCCTCTTGCCAAACTTGTCATCTAAGAAAGACTTAAGGTTGCTGTATCCCTTCAGGATGATAAAAAGTTTTTTTCGATCAATTTTTGGATTTTTAGATTATTGGATAGCACACACATCTACCTAAAATTTCTAATAATTTCAAGGAATTTTACTTTATTTTTCAGCGAATTATAAGCAATTTAAAGCAAGGTATTTTCTGCTAGGAAAATGCTGTTTACATGAGGAGGATTATTTGAGAACTAAAGTTTAAAGGTTTCAAGTGCCTTTGATTTCCTGTTGAATGGATTTTGCGGTCATAATACCAATTATGTCATTGTAAACTCTGCATTAAATACATACGGGATTACTCTGTTTACTCTTGTGGCCAGATTGAAGTTAATCATTTTCAACAGTGGAACTGTACACTAAGAAACTGTTTCAGCGCTTTTCTCAAAATCAATTTTTCAGCAACCAATGGGTATTCATACAGCTCCCTGTACCCAACGGCTTGATATAATTGGCTGAAATTTGGCAGACAGAGAGAAAAGGCATAGGGGGACCAAAGTGTGTCTCACTTTTGAGAAAAATTGCATGATCCAAATTTAACATTACAGTGAATCTCAAAACGAGGGGCAAATTGTTTTATTAATTATTCTGAAGCTAAGGCATGCAAAAGAAATTTGAGACACAGTTTGCCAGATTAATGTGTTGAGAACGCAAAAATCTCATTGAGATTTAAATGAAACATATCTGGGGGGACAGGGAGGTTCTAGAAGGGGGAAGGTCCTATTTTTAACGTTTTCGGATGTATAACGCCCAATTTTCGGATATTTGTATTCTTTTTGGCTCGTCAATACTTCCTATTTAATGACGAATCGAATTATGTATAGTTTATACGTGTTATGTCGCGGGCGTGATAATCAAGAGAGAAAACACCTTTAGTGGTCACTGAAGGGATACAGTAACCTTAATAACCTAGGCTTTTTAGGCGTCTGAGAAGGGGAATTTCTTCTCTCAAAGGGTATAAACATTTCTTTAAAATGATAAGGATTTATAGGGGTTTTTTTTTATTGTTTTTGCTGTTTTTTTTTCTTTTGGAGAGTGAAATGTCCCTCCTTTGGTGCCTACCTATATTATTATTATTTTGTTTTACTAAAGGGTAAGTCTCGAGTTGAGATCTATCAACGTTTCCTCTTGCAAATTTCAAGAACACTGTCCCCACTTTACTATGATAATAACAGAAACTTATTTCATTATTTCATGTTTACGCTTTACTATTTCTAGGCTAATTAATGTCGCGCGGTGGGAAAATTTCGTTTATCGCAACACGTCTGACTTTTGCCAGATGGTTTAGTTCCGCGCGGTTTTGTACCATGTTTTAAAAAACTGTTTTTTTGGCGTAAACATCAAGGCCATCTCAAGGGGTTTGAAATTTCTTGTTTTTCTTAGTGAAAGCGTCACAGGGGATGCAAAAGAGCTCTCTATTTCTTTTCGAAATTATAGCCAAGGGTATTAAAATACCTAGATAGCAAACCAAACATTTCTTTGATCCAATTTCTTTAAATTGCCAAAGTAACAACAGAAAATTCCCCTGATAGCTCATTCTCAACTACTCTTCTTGATGTTGCACAATAGATGCGTTTTTAATTACTATTATTCTATACATTTAACATTTATCCTCCTTTTCTATTGTTTCTTTTCATTTTGTGGTTGTTACTTTTCGTTTTTCCAATGCTGTTGTTTATCTCAGATCCAAAAATGTTTTTTCAAAACATCCTGTAGTTTGTCGACTGATGCTGAGAATGACCAAGGACATCAAGTGTGTAGATGCCTGTAGGAATTAACCAGTGGCGTGCAGGAATCGCAGGACACCGTATTTGTTTAATGTCAAAAGTCCCAAAGGTCCTTGAAATATCAATAGTCGAGTTTTCCTTTTGTGCTCTTCAGTACTTTGCCTACATGTACTTATTCTTAATCTGTTCATCTGTTCTTTCATTGCCGTTATCCCTCGTTGTTTCTTTCTTTTGGACCCACCTCGCTACAACTGTTGTGCCAGCTGCTCCCCCAAAAAGTGCAGATGTCAGTCTTATCTTTGCAAAAATAAATTCACGTATGATTGTTAGTCTTTGGCTTTTGATTTCCCTTGTAATTGAGCTACCAAAATTATGTAAAACCATTCTCACTTAATGCAAGGCGTACCCAAGGAAAGCTCTGAGTTTTGTGCAGCAAATTCTTTTTGCTCTGCTTATTGGGACCGCACTGGAGATTTTTCAGCCCATTCAGCCAGCTGCTTTTATGTGGAGACATACATCCAAATCCTGGCCCAGAGATTAATAAATGTTTGAAGTTCTTTCACTGGAACTTGAATAGCATCTGTGCTAGAGATCGAATAAAGATACCTCTTATTGAAACTTATGATGCCCTCTACAAATATGACATTATTGCTATTTCTGAGACTATGCTTGATCAAACTGTGAAAAATGATGAAATCTATATTGAAGGGTTTAGCAAAGAGATATATCGCAGTGATCATCCGAGCAATACCAAAATTGGTGGAGTGTGTCTTTATTTTCGCGAAGGGCTACCCATCAAGAGACGGACTGACCTTGAGCTATTACCTGAAATTATCATTACTGAAACTAGAATAGCACGTAAAAAAGTTCTCCTTGGGACAATGTATCGTAGTCCAAGTCAAAACAGCGAGCAATTTGAAACCTTTATTTATAGCTTGCAACAGACCATCAATAAAATGAAAGCTGAAAATCCACACTGCATGATTTTAACAGGTGATCTCAATTGTAGATCTTCAATGTGGTGGACTGAGGATATTGAACAGCCCGAGGGTACTGCTTTGGACGAATTTATGGAAATAAATGGTCTGTATCAACTGATTGAGGAGCCAACTAATATAAGAAATGAAGGCTGTTCTTGCATTGACTTAATTATTACTGACCAGCCAAATATGTTTGTTGACTGTGGTGTTCACCCTTCCTTGGACGAACACTGTCAGCATCAAATTATCCACGGTAAACTGAATGTCTCTTTACCATCTCCCCCTCCATATAAAAGGACAGTATGGGATTATTCCAAGGCTGGTGTTCAAATGATTATTGAATCAATTAAAAAAATCGATTGGACAGCTTGCTTTGATCGGCTAAATCCTACAGAAATGGTAGAAATATTTACAAATGTTCTTGCTGAAATTTTTTCGGAGTATATACCTAATAAAGTTGTCAAATTTGATGATAAGGATCCACCGTGGATGAAGCAGGAATTAAAAACTGCTATTAAGCGCAAACACAGAACATATGCTAAATTTGTTAGACGTGGTAGAAAGCAAGAAGACTGGAACTCTGTTAAAAATGTCCAAAACATAACATCAAAAATGATTACCAATGCTAAAAATGATTATTATCTCGGACTTGGCAGAAAGTTATCGAATAACGTAACTGGGGCTAAATCATATTGGACCTTATTCAACAGACTTCTCAATAAAAAGAAAGTTTCTAACATACCCCCTCTTTTTGAAAATGGCTTATTTATTACCAATGTAGAAGCAAAAGCAAATATTTTCAATGAGTTCTTTGTTGCTCAATGCAGGGAGATAGAAACTGGTAGTACTATCCCTACATTTATTCCGCAGTTTCCATCACCCTTATTAAATATAGATATAAACAGGGAAAAGGTGCTTCGAATCATTCGTTCTCTAGATTCTAAAAAGGCACATGGATGTGACGGAATTTCTGTTGCCATGATCAAAATATGTGACAATTCGATAGTAGATCCTCTGTGTTGCATTTTTGAAAGATGCCTTGAAAATGGAATTTACCCTTCTCAATGGAAGAAAGCAAATATAATTCCTGTGCATAAAAAGGGCTGCAAACAGAACAAGAAAAACTATCGCCCAATTTCCCTACTTCCAATTATTGGAAAGTTTTTTGAAAAGCTATTATTTGATGCCATCTACGAGCATCTCAGTATAAATAGTCTTATATCGCCTCATCAATCAGGGTTTCGTCCCGGTGATTCGACTATCAATCAGTTACTGCTCATCACTCAAAATATTTATAGAGCCTTCGATGAAACTCCTAGTAAAGAAACACGTGCCATCTTCCTTGACCTTTCAAAGGCATTTGACAGGGTCTGGCATGAGGGTCTCATTTACAAGTTGGAATCCAATGGCTTACATGGAAATGTTCTTCGGATTGTTAAAAGTTTTTTGTCAGATCGTAAGCAACGGGTAGTGCTCAATGGGCAATGTTCAAAGTGGGATACAATTTCCGCAGGTGTACCACAAGGATCAGTTCTTGGACCGTTGTTGTTCTTGATCTACATTAATGATATTACCCACAATGTTAAATGTGGTATTAAATTATTTGCTGATGACACGTCGTTGTTTACTACTATTCAGAATGAAAATGTAGCTGCACTTGACTTAAACAGAGATTTGGCAAAAATTAGCTTATGGGCATGGCAATGGAAAATGAAGTTTAACGCTGACAAGACAGAGGAGGTCATATTTTCTTGTAAAAGGAATAAGCCAATCCACCCCGGTCTTAAATTGGGAGAGGAGGTCATTGCATCAAAATTGGAGCACAAGCACCTTGGGGTTACTCTTGACTCAAAGCTAAATTTTAAAAGTCATATTCGAGAGGCTATCTTGAAAGCACGGAGAGGAATTGGTTTGTTAAAATACCTTTCTAAATATGTATCAAGAGAGGTCCTTGATCAAACCTATAAACTTTATGTGAGACCTCACTTAGACTATGGAGCCATAATTTACCATAAATATGACCCTGATATGCAGCTGAACCTTACGCAACAACTAGAACAGACTCAATATAAAGCAGCACTAGCTGTTACTGGAGCGTGGGTAGGTACAAGTAGGCGAAGGCTACTTGAAGAGCTCGGATGGGAAACACTTTGTGACCGAAGGTGGTGCCGAAGATTATGTCATTTCTTTTCATTAACCACATCCAAAAGTCCAGATTACCTTTTCAATGAGATACCCGAACAGCGCTCAGTTGAGTATAATTTAAGAAACCCGCGTTGTTATGAGAAAAAAAAGGTAGAACTATGCACTTCTCCAGCTCTTATTTCCATAACACAATATGTGAGTGGAACCTGTTAGACAAAACTGTACAAGATTCTCCTTCTCTTGCAGTTGTCAAGAGCAAATTGCTTCGAATCATCAGACCCGAGAAAAACCCGGTTTATAACATCTATGATATTTTGGGTATCAAGCTATTAACAAGGCTTCGAGTTAACTTTAGTCCTGTAAATGAACATAGATTTAGGCATAATTTTGACTGCTTGAGTCCAATTTGTATTTGTGGTACAGGAAAGGAAGATAATGAGCATTACCTCCTGCACTGCCCCCAGTTTACAGCTCAGCGCCAAGATCTCCTTGGTCAAGTCTCAGATGTCGGATATGATGTTGCTAGCATGAACTCAAAGGATCTTTGTCATTTGTTAATATATGGGAACCCAAATGAAAGCACCTTTGCAAACAGAATCATCATAGAAGCAACTATTTCTTTCATCAACACTTCTGGACGGTTTAATTAAACTTTTTGGAAAAACAGGAGCCTAACCCTTTCTTTTTCTTTTTGACTGAAGTGCTCCCGGAATTTGCGTGGGCTGTCTCTTCTCATCGCACTGCTGCCGCGGGTGCATCGGTTGGGGGGAGTCTATGATAAATTGGAAAGTCTTTTTCCCCTCGGGGTTGGATCCCTGAACCTTTGTTTCATTCTCCCTGCCGGTGCGCTCGTGGTTGTGGTTTGGTGGGTGGTGGGCTGTTTGTGCGGGTTTTGGGGGTACTTCAGTTTTGCCTTGGCCTTTACTTTGTCCCGATTTAGTGTGCATATTTATCTTATTGTTTGTTTTTGTTTTTTGTGTTCTATTATTAATTTATTGTTGATATTACTTAGAAAATTGTAAATGGCATTTGTAGTGAAGACCCGGTGACCATGCGTCTTTCCTCGCTGCAAATGCCACAGTAACTTGCATTAACTTGTTGTTTTTAAGTTTTAGATTGATAAAAGAAAAAACCTTAATCACGCGATCGATGATAGACCTGGGAAAGCAATTCTCAGTCAAAATTCTCTTAATGCAAATTAATTCGTGATGAAAACTCATATAAGTCGAGCAAATATGGAAGCACGAAATACCAAAACACGAACCAAATTGATCTTATATTTGTCAGGGGCGAGGCTTGCAAAAGTCTGTTTTAACCCTAATCCACATTGGGGGGGGGGTGCACCCCCCCCCCCCCCCCCCCCCCGTCAAGGTTTTATTTGCCGCGTTTTCAAACGACATTTGCTATGTCCCCCAGCCTGCCTGACTTTAACTAATTATCTATTACCCACATTTTGGTGGAAAAATTTTTGAACAATAGGACTCATAGGTCACGTGACATGCCCATATTTGGAAGGAGGTAGCAGCAAAATCATTGTTTTCAATGATTTCAATGGAATTATTTGATTGAATTATGAAGTATTATACAGCAAATGAATCAGCAAACGAAGGGCTTCAATTTGATACCGGAATTTCTGGAATTTGATGATGTCAGCATTTTTTATAATGGCGTAATTTTGGCCGCCATTTTGGACTAATTAGCAATTTTTTTCAAGTTTTTTCGAACTTTTTCAATGAAAAACACTCTAATGATACATTTGTTGTAGATAATCACCGTTTTGCAGGCTCTTTTGGTCTCTTTTTACATAGAATAAATTAATCGCACAAATGACGTCATAAGAATCGGCTAATTTCTGCCAAAATATCACTCCAAAATTGTTATTTTCAATAAAATAATACTTTATCACCAAATATGTTGACAAACGGAACCAAAAACTGCATAAAATCTTCATTAAACTTGAATTCAACTTGGAAGCCTGATTTTCACAGATTTTCAGCTTCGTGACGTCACTGTGACGTCACAAGGTGTGGCAGCCACACCCAAATTACGCTACGGGCTAAAAATTACCTGTTCTATAACTGTGCCAAGTTGTATTGAATTCGGATGAGTCTAAGGCAGTTTTCAGAAGGGGGTGGAAAGCACCCCCCCCCCCCATAAATGGTAGCTCGAAAAAAGCCCATATGGATTAGGGTTAAGACCAATAAAAGTTTTCTTGCGATATAAACTAGTAGAAAAGCCAGTATGCTCATGTGTGACAAGCACATCAAGAAAAGGTAAATCATTGTCTACTTCAACCTCAACAGTAAATTTAATGTTAGGATGGAAATTATTAATATGTTCAAGAAACTTATCAACATGTTCTCTATGTTTAAACAAGCAAAATTTTTCATCAACATACCTGCGGTATAACACGGGTTTTAAATTCTGAAGGACAACCATTTAGGTATTTCTGTTCCAAAGCGCACATGAAAATGTTTGCCATGGAAGGGCCGAAGGGTGATCCCATGGCAACTCCGTCAATTTGGTCATAAAAGTGTCCATTAAATACAAAATGATTGTCCTTCACAGCAAAATTAAGAAGTTTACGAAATTGGTCGCGATTAAATTTGCAGTCCTTAAATGCAAAAGTATCACAGTCCTCAAACAATAAGTCAACGCACAAGTCAAGGGGGACATTTGTAAAAGGCAAGAAACATCAAAACTAGCCATGACAAGATCACAATCAGTTTGTAGGATGTGATCTCTGAGACGAAAGCAAATGAGTCTGTGACTGTCTATTTACCAATAGTAAAGGACTGTAGTGCATGGACGAGGAACTTAGCTAGTTTGTAATTATAAGTACCAATTGCCAATAAGATAGGTCTTATAGGACAGTTATTTTTATGAACCTTAGGTATGCCATAGAGAATACCTGGAACACTACCAGAGGGAAATAACTGACGATAAAGATCCTCTGACTTTTGACTGAGAATTGCTTTCCCAGGTCTATCATCGATCGCGTGATTAAATCTTTCTTGTGTGTGTGTTAGGTACCATCAAGTCGCTGGCGACTTCTGGCAACCCTCTGAACAAACAATCTCCATTCTGTTCTGTTCATTGCTTTTTCATTAAGTTTATGCAAGGACGTCCCAGTTAATTCTTTCAACACATCCAGCCATCTTGTTCTTTGCCTGCCTCGTCTTCTTTGCCTGCCTCATCGCCCTCTACCCTCCCTAACATAATATCTTTCTCCATCCCATTAGCTCGTTATGTATGTCCGAAGAAGGTCAGTGCTTGTTTTATAATCATGCCTTCTAATGAAATTTCTGGCTTTATTTCTTCTAACACAGACTTATTTGTTCTTCTTGCTGTCCATGGTATTCTCAGTATTCTACGCCAACACCATAGCTCAAACCCATCAATCTTCCTTCTTTCACTTTTCGTGATTGTCCAGCTCTCACAACCATACATCATTACAGGGAAAACTAATGCTTTAACTAGGCGCACTTTCGTATGCATTGATATTTCTTTGTCTTTCATGACTCTATGAAGACCTGTCATCGCCGTCTTGCCCATGGCAATTCTTCTGATAATTTCTGGTGTGCAACCTCCATCTCTTTCGATTTTAGCACCGAGGAATATGAAGCTATCTACGACTTCGACTGTTTCGTCCTCGTCCCCAATTATAAAGTCTTCCAGCTCACTTGATGTAACCATTACTTTCGTTTTCTTAATGTTGAGCCGAAGCCCAACTTTCTCACTTTCTTGTTTTACCCTATTTAACAGCATTTTGAGACCTTCTTCTGTTTCTGCTAGTAGCGTGGTGTCATCTGCATATCGAAGGTTGTTGATATTTCGACCGCCTATCCTAATTCCATGTTCTATCTCTTCCAGACCAGCCATCCTCATTATATTTTCACTGTACAAGTTGAACAGATAAGGGGATAAGATGCAGCCTTGCCTTAGCCCTTTGTTGATCTTAAACCATTCGGTATTTCCGTACATAGTCCCTACTGTTGCCTCCTGATCTGTGTGCAACCCACGTAACAGAATTATCATATGTTCTGGAATGCCCATCTTCCGTAAGCAATTCAGAAGGGCCTGGTGGTCCACGCAATCAAATGCTTTACTATAATCAATGAAGCACATGTAAACATTCTTCTGGTATTCTCTGGTCGTTTCCATAAATCTCCTGATGTTTGCTATTTGGTCTCGTGTTCCTCTGTTTTTCCTGAATCCACCCTGCTCTTCAGCTATTTCTCGCTGTAAATATGGTTCTAGACGTTTCTGTATAACCTTTAAAATTAAAGTCTTTCTTACTCAAGTTCTAACTTAAGTTTGGTAAGAGGCTCCCGAAGTAGGCTGATGACAAGACTCCGTTTATTTTTTGCCTTCCTTACCTAGGCCATTATAGCTTACAGGTTAAAACTAGGCTCATTAGGTTGGTCAAACTTAAGTTGGAGGTCATTTTTACTTCCCCTAACCGTATATCTTCCCTGTTTCAATTTACGGACAAGCTCCCTTCTCTCATTTGCTCCTCTGTTGTTTACCGTTATAGGTGTCCTGGCTGCCATGCCTCGTACTATGGGAAAACAACCCGTAATCGTGTTGTTCTCTGTAGAGAGCATTTGGGAATTAATAAAGCAGGTCAAAAGATAAAAAACAGTCCTTCTGCCATTGGAGACCATATTTCTAAGTTTTTCATTTTTTTTTAAATTATTTATACACGTAATCCCTTCAGCTCTAATACTACTTAACGCCCCGCAGCGGGAATCACTGGAACAGAGACGGCCATATTGGATCTTTCCAAACAAAGCAACTCGCCCCGGCAGAAGGACATTGAAGAAAACACAACGGAAAGTGTGGCAGCTTATTGGGGTCGTATCTTTGGAGAACAACAGATTTCCAAATGTAAAATACTACAATCAATATCACTTCTCACACATACATTTCCATAAGCTCTTTCAACTTTCTGAAACATGAACGAAACAACAGTTTGCCAAAATATGAAATACTGTAGGAAATATCATTTCTGACACATTCATTTCCATTAACTCTATCAACTTTCTGAAACATGAACGAAACAACAGTTTGCCAAATGTAAAATACTGTAAGAAATATCACTTCTCACACATTCATTTCCTTTAACTCTTTCAACTTCTGATACATTCTTGCATTCTGTAAACATATAATATATAAGGAACAACAATAAACAGAACCGCCGCGCTACATAGAGCGGCCTAACTGCAACCAGTCACAAACCAGAACACTTAGATACGACCCTGGGTGACTTTTGGGCAAAAACCACAAACCGCTGGGTGGGAGGGAGAGGGGAGAATTGCTCAACTTGAAAGAAACCTTGTAACTTGAATTTAGCTTCTGAACGGAAGACTTCTAGAGAGGGAGAGCACGCTTTGTGACAGGATGGAGGCATGGGCACGAGGGGGGGGGGGCTAGAAAATCATAATGTCCGCCTTGGCGTTAACATCCCTTTACTAACGTAAAGGGGTGTATTAACGCCCCGCAGCGGGAATCACTGGAACAGAGACGGGCATATTGGATCTTTCCAAACAAAGCAACTCGCCCCGGCAGAAGGACATTGAAGAAAACACAACGGAAAGTGTGGCAGCTTATTGGGGTCGTATCTTTGGAGAACAACAGATTTCCAAATGTAAAATACTACAATCAATATCACTTCTCACACATACATTTCCATAAGCTCTTTCAACTTTCTGAAACATGAACGAAACAACAGTTTGCCAAAATATGAAATACTGTAGGAAATATCATTTCTCACACATTCATTTCCATTAACTCTATCAACTTTCTGAAACATGAACGAAACAACAGTTTGCCAAATGTAAAATACTGTAAGAAATATCACTTCTCACACATTCATTTCCTTTAACTCTTTCAACTTCTGATACATTCTTGCATTCTGTAAACATATAATATATAAGGAACAACAATAAACAGAACCGCCGCGCTACATAGAGCGGCCTAACTGCCAAAGTACGCCCAAGCTACCACACTGAGCCCTTGATCGGACCAACGCCCCACCATTTCCGCAAGGAACTGGCCCACTGGTTGGGGTCCCTAAACACTGCTGTGCTGATAAGGGAATTCTAAGTATTGGTGGCAAGTGTAATTTGACCAATGATCCAATGCATTACGAGGAATGATTTGCCGCATCAGAATTTCTACTTGTATGGTTGTTTGTTGGCTCCATTATAGGTTGTAGACTCTTGTGACACTACAGTTTCTGTTCAGGGTGCCGCTATGGTGGTCTTTGTCTTACTGTTGCCGCCCTCATGTTAGCAGAGAGGAGAAAGTTGTTCATGGGACCTGGATACCTGACACAAGCAGCAAGGTCAGAGCATTGGCGGTTCCGTGAATACTGGTACGTTAGAGGAAAGTAATTTGGCTAATTCAGAAACGGTTTGCATGAAAAAACAACCCCAACAATAATCCAACCTGGAAACCGTGAACCAAAGATGGGTTTCCACTTGGATATTATACCACACAATGCTTAGGTTTGCCCTTGGATATTTAACAAACCAACTCTAAACTGTGAACTGAAGATGGGCTTACCCTAGGAAACTGTGAACCAAAGACGGGTTTCCCCTTGGATACCTAGGAACACCACTCAATACCCATACCATGATCCAAGGGAATTATTAGGTTTCATCTAACAAACCAATTCTAAACTGTGAACTGAGGATGGGCTTACCCCAGGAAACCGTGAACCAAAGATGGGTTTCCTTATGGATACCTAAGAACACCACTTTACAACGTAATCCAAGGATATATTTCCCCTTGGATATCTAAAAAGACCTCTTTACATTTCATTTATTTCACGTCTATTTTTAAGTTCATTTCCATCTTAACTGTGATCCAAGGATAGGTTTCCCCTTGGATATCTAACAACACAACTCATTTCAATTTCATTTTTCGGTTATTTCGCATATATTTTCATATCACAACAGAACTCTTTTTAATTTCATTTTTCGGTTATTTCGCATATATTTTCATATCACAACACAACTCTTTTCAATTTCATTTTTCGGTTATATCGCATATATTTCCATGACCATTTTCATCTCTACCGTGGTCCAAGGATAGGTTTCCCCTTGGATATCTAACAACACAACTCATTTCAATTTCATTTTTCGGTTATTTCGCATATATTTTCATATCACAACACAACTCTTTTCAATTTCATTTTTCCGTTATATCGCATATATTTTTATGACCGTTTTCATCACAACCGTGGTCCAAGGATAGGTTTCCCCTTGGATATCTAACAATACAACTCATTTCAATTTCATTTTTCGGTTATTTCGCATATATTTTCATATCACAACACAACTCTTTTCAATTTCATTTTTCGGTTATATCGCATATATTTTCCTGACCATTTTCATCTCAACCGTGGTCCAAGGATAGGTTTCCCCTTGGATATCTAACAACACAACTCATTTCAATTTCATTTTTCGGTTATTTCGCATATATTTTCATATCACAACACAACTCTTTTCAATTTCATTTTTCGGTTATATCGCATATATTTCCATGACCATTTTCATCTCAACCGTGGTCCAAGGATAGGTTTCCCCTTGGATATCTAACAACACAACTCATTTCAATTTCATTTTTCGGTTATTTCGCATATATTTTCATATCACAACACAACTCTTTTCAATTTCATTTTTCGGTTATATCGCATATATTTTCATTACCATTTTCATCTCAACCGTGGTCCAAGGATAGGTTTCCCCTTGGATAGCTAACAACACAACTCATTTCAATTTCATTTTTCGGTTATTTCGCATATATTTTCATATCACAACACAACTCTTTTCAATTTCATTTTTCGGTTATATCGCATATATTTCCATGACCATTTTCATCTCAACCGTGGTCCAAGGAAAGGTTTCCCCTTGGATATCTAACAACACAACTCTTTTTAATTTCATTTTTCGGTTATTTCGCATATATTTTCATATCACAACACAACTCTTTTCAATTGCATTTTTTTTTTGTTATATCGCATATATTTCCATGACCATTTTCATCTCAACCGTGGTCCAAGGATAGGTTTCCCCTTGGATAACTAACAACACAACTCATTTCAATTTCATTTTTCGGTTATTTCGCATATATTTTCATATCACAACACAACTCTTTTCAATTTCATTTTACGGTTATATCGCACATATTTTCCTGACCATTTTCATCTCAACCGTGGTCCAAGGATAGGTTTCCCCTTGGATATCTAACAACACAACTCTTTTCAATTTCATTTTTCGGTTATTTTGCATATATTTTCATATCACAGCACAACTATTTTTAATTTTATTTTTTCGGTTATTTCGCATATAATTTCATGGCCATTTTCATCTCAACCGTGGTGAACCCTTGGATATCACAATACAACTCATTTCAATTTCATTTTTCGGTTATCTCACATATATTTTCATGCCCATTCTCATCTCAACCATGATCTAAGGATAGGTTTTCCCTTGGATTTTACAAACAACTCTTTTCAATGAAACAGTTCGAAACCATGGACCATGGGGGGTTCCCCTTGGATAAATAAAACCAACAGTGAGAACTGCCCCACTCATAACAAGTTACATATGTTCTTTACCATCGGCATGCTGTACTGACAATGATCCAAACTACCAGTAATTAGCACCTGATCAGCTGCTGTCTGTATTTCCTTCTTTCTGCTTGATAAATGGATCTAATGTTTGGTTGTTCTAACTTGCTTTCAGCTCCATTGAATGTTAGTGATTCGCAACATTTTGTATCTTGTCTTGTTTTCCCCAATTCGATAATGAAATGCAGACTACCAGCACAGCAAGACAATAAACTGCAATGCCATCCAATTCCCCTGTGTATAAGATGGTGGGCAGCTACAGTTGAAAGTATCTGTGGTCTGGAATACCACTCCTTGTCTGCTTGTTGCCTGGGAGTGAAGCTACAGGACCTGTTGGCTTGTGATTGAGCTTCAAATTGTGAGCTACAACTTGGTGAAACTTTGCTCGTGCAACTGACCTTTTCTGCCACAAATACATGCTAGCAGAATACTCCAAGCAAACTTTAGATTTGATTCAGTCTTATTTTCTTCTTGTACCTTGTAGATACACTCACTAAATAGTCTGCTACGACGCAATTATGAAGACACGATTACTTCCCTTCTCCGTTCTTAGGCCATATCCGAACGCTTCGCCTTTGAATATTAGTTTATCACATGCCAGTAAATCCTCTCTTCAAGTTCACAGTTCTTGCCATGGACTTTGTTCTGGTCGACAACTTTATCAAGTGGAAATAAGATGACACGGCTGGAGAATTGCTCAACTTGAAAGAAACCTTGTAACTTGAATTTAGCTTCTGAACGGAAGACTTCTAGAGAGGGAGAGCACGCTTTGTGACAGGATGGAGGCATGGGCACGAGGGGGGGGGGGCTAGAAAATCATAATGTCCGCCTTGGCGTTAACATCCCTTTGCTAACGTAAAGGGGTGTAATAAAAAAAAGTTTTACAAAATTAATATCATATACATATGAAAAAGACTTAGAAGGACAAGTCCGGAGCCGGTACGACCGACGACAAAACACAAGACAAAACCGCCACGAATGACGCACGACACATTCCCCCACTGCCCGTCCTCTCCCCGCGAAATCACGCACCCAAATAAGCAACGCCCATCCGAACACGCAACCCGACAAGGAGAAGGCGAAAAACAGCGGAAAAAAGCACCACACATTTTTTTTTTTTTTTTATATTCAATATAAAAATTTACAACAAAATTACCTAAACACTACCTACAATCTACTATACCACACTACAAGAACGGGGACCAGGAGGAGCAAAATATCATGTCTACCCCCTGGAATTAATATAAACTAAAATACAACTAATACAAAACTACCATACATGCGCTACAACTAATACAGATAGAAATTCTAATTATAAAAACATTTTACAAATAAATATTTGAGCCGGTTTCACATTAGATGTCAGGCCAAAATATAATAGTGAACAATCGGTACGCCGGCCGAGGAAACAACAACGACAACAACTGTCCCCGTCACTGCTCCCCACCCAAGGTCCCCATCGCTCGAGACACCGCTATCGTGTCTGGATTTCTAATATAAGCCTAACATCCAATGTGAAACAGGCTTGCAAAGGAATATATGGACAGGACTCTACGACAAGAAACTTTACGAAAATGGACTTAGTGGTTTGGTGACGTTTAACTAGATTTACGGTGATCTCAACTGAAGCGACCAGTTGCGTGGATGAAATGTAGAGTCAACTCGAGTATATTTCTGTTGAGGTCCTTTGGAAGGTTTGAATGTCTACATCTCCTTGGGGGTGCAGGCCTCTATATATTGTTAGCAATTTACGGGCTTTCTATCCATTTGCTGTAATTCTGCTTTTCGCCAGTCTACAATTCCAGCCCCATATCTATCATTATTATTCCAGCCCCATATCTATCATTATTATTATTATTATTATTATTATTATTATTATTATTATTATTACTATTATCATTATTGTTGTTGTTTTTGTTGTTGTTGTTGTCTTTATTATTATTATTATTTAATATTATATTTAATAATATATTTAATATTATTTTTATTATTATTATTACTATTTATGGATGTTACACACAAATGAATTAATATTTGGGATTAATGTCCAAGACATCGGGTCATTATAATGATGATGATTATTATTATAATGATTACTATTATTATTATTATTATTATTATTATCATTATTATTATTATTATTATTAATATGTTATTATTATTATTGAATCATTGCACACTGATAAAATGTCATCTCATTCAGCGGTAATGTCTCCTTGATATTGGTGACAGCAAGTCTCCTCAATTTTCAAGGACTTTTCTCAGGATCCGTGCAGATTGCAGGATTACAGTCTTCTGCATCTCTTCAATTCTGGTCTCAAATCCCAGTTCTTCTACTCTCCTTTTGATGTCTTTTGGTGGTGTTCCTAATGCCCCAATGACTATGGGTACTACTTTCGCCTTCATATTCCATAGTTTCTGGAGTTCTCTCTTTAAATCCTGGTATTTCTCAACTTTCTCTTTCTCCTTCTGCTCTATCGGGGTATGGCACAGTCAACGATGATGCAGTTGTTTTCCTCCTTGTTGATCAAAATTAAATCTGGCCTTCTGGCTTCAATTACATGATCGGTCTGGATGGTAAAGTCCCACAGTACCTTGCAAGTATCATTTTCAACCACACTTTCTGGCTCATGGTTGTACCACTTCTCGCTTACATGTACCCGAAATTTCCTGCATATGTCCCAGTGGATCCTTTTCCCGACCCAATCATGTCTATTCTTGTATTCTTTTTGCGCCATTTTGCTACATTCGCTGATGAGATGATTGATAGTTTCAATAGATAGTTATTATTATTACAATCGGTTTCTACAGATACATTAGGGGAACTGGCTAATTTAGTGCTAACAAATATTTTTTTTTAGTTTAATGGCGATTTTTTAAGCAAATTAGGGGGACAGCTATTGGTACCAAATGTGCACCATCATATGCTATTCTATTTTTGGCGGCTTTGGAAGAAAAACTTCTTGAACAATCACAATATAAGCCTTGGTTATGGTGGCGTTATATTGATGATGTATTTTTAGTTTGGACACACGGGGAGGAAAAACTTATAGAATTTGTAGATTTTCTGAATTCCGCTCACCATTCCATAAAGTTCACCGTTGAATATTCCAAGGAGACGGTGAACTTTTTGGATGTTCAGGTTATTAGGCAAGGTAACAAAATAGTCACAGATCTGTATACGAAACCGACTGATACTCATCAGCTGCTTCATCGTTCCTCGTGTCATCCAGGTCATACGAAAAAGGGCATTCCCTATGGGCAGGCCCTTCGAATTCGTCGTATCTGCTCAGAAGATTCTTTTTTTGAAAATCGATTGGAAAACTTGGAAAATTTTCTTTTGGATCGGGGGTACAATGGGGTAGAAATAGAGGGACAGTTTAATAGGGTAAGGGGGTTAGATCGGAATACCCTCCTGGATCGGAACCAAAACCACCGGGATTATACGAGAATAGCCCTGGTTTTAACATTCCATCCAGCATTTCATAAAGTTTACGACATTTTGCAAGCATGTTTGAGTGCACTCTTTGTTGATAATGAACATCGACATATTTTCAAAGATAAGATTTTTGTTTCGTTCAGAAGGGCTAAAAATTTCAAGGATACTCTGGTTCTGGCCAAAGTTTACCAACTAACGGATGAACAAGCTGAAAGGGGCACTTTCAAATGTAATAGCAGGAGAAGCTGTCAAATTTGTGCACTCATTGTTGAAGGGGAGACATTTTGAAATTTTAATGACTCTCAACATTTTACGATCTCCTCTGGTGCTCATCATTGCAACTCGGAGAATTTAGTCTACTTGTTGCAATGTGATTGCTGCAATAAAAAATATGTGGGCAGCACAAAAACCAAATTTCGGCAAAGATTCATTGTGTACAAATCATATTTTCGAACATATGCACGTAAATACAATGATGGCAGTCAGGGGTAAGGCGATACCACAGGCGGGTTTCTTTGTGCTTTTTTTTTAGTGAAGGCCATCAGCGTGCTTTTTCGGTCAGCATAAAAATCATTGATGGGGCTTCAGATGTTTACTCACTTCGTAGAAAAGAATTATTCTCGCAATATAAATTGGGAACCTTTGCATCCAACGGTCTCAATGAAAGAGCGGCTGGTGTTGAATTGAATATGTTTGCCTGTGGGGTCGCCTGAATACAGTCCTTTATCTTGGGGGCATGCTTCCTTTCGTATTTCGTGTCAGTGTGCACGTGGTGTCAGGGTGGAATTCCCTGTCTTGCCATCTAGGGATTTAGCAATTTAAGCAAATCCCAGGAGGGTCATTGGGAGGCGTGCTTCTTCGTTTGCTTGAGACTTTATATACGCAGAGCTTCCATTCCGATGTCGAGAACTAAAGGATTAGGGAATTTAGTATGAACTTTTATTTGAATTGGAAGTTTTGGCTGGCTAAGAAAACTTGAAATAGTCTAGGTGTGTTGTTTGGCATTGGTTTTAAGGCGGGCCTCGGGGGAATTTCATCACGATTTTATGTAAATGTTATTTTATCCTATAAATACCTGGCTGTCCTGTGGTTGTAAACAACTGATGAAGATTTTATAATCGAAACGTTTGGCTTTTAACAGTTTTGTTTTTCATATTATTATTATTACTATTGTTATTATTATTATTATTGTTATTATTATTATTATTATTATTGAAAGATGGCGCACATTGCTCAAGTCAATGGATAATTCTTCTTGGGGTTTGATGTCAACAAGACTCATCAAACCTCAAGGACCTTTCTAAGGATCCTTGCTGTATGCAGGATAACAGTTTTCTGCAATTCCCCTATTTTGGTCTCGATTCCAATGTCCTTCATTCTTTTCTGTAGTGTCTTTGGGGTAGTTCCAAGTGCCCCCAATACTATAGGAATGACCACTACCTTCATGTCCCACAGCTTCTTCAGTTCTCGTACCAGATCTTGGTACTTCTGAATCTTCTCCGTCTCTTTACTGTCCACCCTGCTGTCATATGGGATAGCAAAGTCTATTACCTGCGCCTTACTTGTCTCTTTATTAATGACTATCATATCTGGACGCCTTGCTTGTATGATATGATCTGTCTGCACTGTAAAATCCCATAAAATCTTACATCTGTCGTTCTCTATCACTGAACATGGCTCGTGTTGATACCATTTATCATTCACTTCGATGCCATACTTCTTACAAAGATCCTAGTACACCCTCCTACCAACCCAATCGTGCCTTCTCTTGTACTCTTTCTGTGCCATCTTACTACACTCACTTATTAAATGGTTCACTGTCTCGTTCTTTTATCCGCACATTTTACATTTACTTTGCTCCTGAGTCTTATCAATTTTCGCCTTGATCACACTTGTACGGACTGCTTGCTCTTGCGCTGCAAGGATTAAAGATTCTGTTTCCCTCTTCACGTTTCCCTGCTTTAACCATAGCCACCTGTCCTCACCAGCGATGTCATCAGTTTGCCTTAGAAATTGTTCATTATTATTAGAAATTATTATTATTATTATTATTATTATTATTATTATTATTATTATTATTATTATTATTATTATTTGTTCTTTGCTTTTAATGCAGTACAGTTCTCGCCACTGTGCCGAGGTCAGTCCATGTCCCTAAGGCAACAGCAGTGTTCACTTGATGGACAACGTTCTTCTCAGGATGTGGGCGCTTCCGAGGAGAGCAATCTTCTGCAATTCTTCAATCCGTATGTGGCCAGGAATTTGACTGACGTACTTCTCAAGGCCTTTCTTGATGAGTCCCAGTGCTCCCACTACAATTGGAACTGTCGATGTCTTCATTTCCCACATTTTTGTTACTTCAATTTCAAGATCTTTATACTTGGACAGCTTCTCTACTTCTTTAATCGATACATTTCTTTCAGATGGTATGCTCATGTCAATCATAATGCATTTCTTTTCTTTCTTGTCTTTGATAATTATGTCAGGTCTATTAGCTTTTATCTCTTTGTCTGTGCTTACAGGCATGTCCCATAGTACGGTGGCAGCTTCATTTTCAGTCACTTTCTCAGGTTTGTGCTCATACCACTTATCTGGAGTTGGGAAATGGTAATTTTTGCATATTCTCCAATGTAGGTATCCTGCTGCCTTGTCATGTCGCTGTATATATCCCGTCTTTGCGAGTACTGGACAGCCGGCTACAATATGTTCAATAGTTTCCTCGAATTCATTGCACATCCTACACTCGGGGTCAGTGCCGTCTTTGATGATCTTATTGTGGTATGATCTTGTTGCTAAGCTTTGATCCTGTGCAGCAATTATCAATCCCTCAGTTTCTCCTTTAAGTCCAGGACTCTTAAGCCATTTGTGAGTCTGTTCTATTTCAACATCTGGCTTATTCACCCTAGTTGGATACTGGCCATGCATCGGTTTTCCTTCCCATATCTGTCTCATCTTCTCATGTGCCTTCTTCTTTGTCTCCTGCTTTACTCTTTTAGCAAATAAAGTGATTTTTTCTTGTTGTATTCTAGCAGTGTCTGGTACTTCTAACTCTCCTTTAAATTTTCTGGCATCTTTTGCAACATAATAAAGCTTCTTGCTGTTTTCATGCCGGTACACAAGTTTGAGAAGGGGATCTTCTGTTTGTTCCAGGTACGAGTTTAGCCCCACTGTGGTTGTTTTGAACACGAGTTCGAGCTGAGTGAAGCCCCGTCCGCCACCTTCTCTCGGTAGGTACATTCTTTCCACATCAGCTTTTGGGTGGTTCATCCTCTCCATAGTTAACAGCTTCCTTGTCTTTGTATCCAGCTTTCTTATTTCACTCATCTGCCAGTTTACAATGTTGACACTATAAGTAAATACGGGTACAGCAAGTGTATTGATTGCTTCTATCTTGTTTGATCCGTTGAGTTCACTTTTTGTTACCAGTCTCACTCTCCTGTAGTATTCTTTTCTAATTTGTTCTTTCATGGTGGCATGCTGTATACCATCACCTTCATTGATCCCTAGATATTTGTAAGCACCTTCCTGTTCTAGCTCCTTTATTGTGGTATTAGTGTCTACTGTGATGTCTGTAGTTTGTGTGAGCTTGCCCCTCTTGAATGTGGCTTTGGCACATTTTGCAAGGCCGAACTGCATGCAGATATCGTCACTGAAGGTCTTGACTGTCTTGAGCAGCCCTTCCTGTTGATTGTCGTTTTTCACATAGGTCTTCAGATCGTCCATATAGAACAAATGGCTAATTTTCTTACCGCCTACTTCATACCCATATCCAGTGTTGTTGAGCATAGTGCTGAGTGGTGCTAATGACAGGCAGAACAAAAGTGGCGATAACGAGTCTCCTTGAAAGATACCACTTTTAATGCTTATTGATCTTGTCTTGATTGTACCCTGACTGTGACTTAGAGACAGTGTGGTCTTCCAGTTGCTCATACTCCCCGTCATGAATCTTATTAATATTGGGGACAACTTGTACATTTCCATTGCCTTAATGATCCAAGAGTGCGGGACACTATCAAATGCCTTACTGTAATCAATCCAAGCGGTGCTGAGGTTCTTTTTCTTGTTCTTACAATCTTCAAGTATCATTTTATTTATCAATAATTGATCTTTGCAGCCATAGCTTCCTCTCTTACATCCTTTCTGTTCTTGTGGTAACAGGTTGTTTCTTTCAAGGAAGGTGTATGTTCTCTCAGTTATGACGGATGTTAGGACTTTGTAAGTTGTTGGCAAGCAGGCTATTGGCCTGTAGTTCTTCGGGTTCTTCGTTTCATTGTTTTTTGGTAGCAGATATGTCAAGCCTTGTGTCAGCCATTCTGGACTCTTTTCTAGGTTCCTTACAATATCATTGTATACTGTTGTTAAGCTACTATGTAATCTCTCCAGGCTTTTTAACCAGAAGTTTGGTACTCTGTCAATGCCTGGTGACTTCCAGTTGCTGGTCTTTTTTAGTGCCAAGGTCACTTATTATTATTATTATTATTATTATTATTATTATTATTATTATTATTAATAATACAGGGGGAAACCTATTCCACAGGCAAGCTTTTTTGCGCATTTTTTTGAAAACGGACACAACGGGGCATTTACGGTTGGGATAAAAATAATCGACGGGGCAGAGGATGTTTATTCACTTCGGAGAAAAGAACTTTACTGGCAGTATCGGCTTGGAACGTTCTCGCCAAATGGTCTCAATGAAAGAGCGGCAGATGTGGAATTAGACATGTTTGCGTGTGGAACAGCATAGATTTTACCATTACATCTGAAGGGTGTCAAGGGAGGCTGCGCTAACGCCAATTTTTGTGGTTCCCTCTGTAACTTCGTGCCTTTCTGCACGTGGTGGTAGGGTGGAATCCCCTATCGGGCTATCCTGGATTCAGCATTTGCTAAAATAGTTTAGCGGCTAGCGAATCCATGGAAAGTTACCTGGGGGAGCCACAGAAATAAGTTGGCACAGTCTCAAGTGGTTCATAAAGGCTGCCAGTTCCTCTTCACATTTCAATTAAACTACCAAAAGCTCAATGCACAGCTCTTAAATGGCAACATTTCTTAAGAATACAACGACAATGGTCTTTTGGGTATTGATTTTAGGCTGACTTATGTGTTTTTTTAGAACTTGTTTATGTATCATGTATTCAATTGTAAATTATATTTTATTTTAAAGTGTATGTATTGTGATGTAAATAATTGTTTACTATAAATACTTGGCTGCCCTGTAAATAGCTCACACTGACGAAGATTTTTATCGAAACGTTTGAGGCATTTAACAGTTGTGTTTTTATATTATTATTATTATTATTATTATTATTATTATTATTATTATTATTGTTGTCCGCTTTGTTTTAGCCACACAGAAAGTATTGCGCATTTGTTTAATGGATGCAAGGAATTTCATAATTTCTACAGTCGCCGGCACGATCGGATTGTTGAAAAACTTTTCGATGAAATAAAGTTATTATGTTCGAGCAAGAAAGTTTATACAAACAAGTTACTAGAAACTTTGTTGCCAGAATATCGAGAAGAGCTGACCTTGCTTCAACATCGGAAACCGGACATTGTTATTATTGATAAAACTTCACGAGATATCATCATAGCAGAAGTTACTGTTTGTTTTGATCTCTACTTTGGATTCTCCTTTCCAGCGAAGTGTGATCGCTACCAGGACCTGTGTGACGTTCTTCGTGAAAATGGATGGAACCCTTCTCTTCATGTTCTGTGTTTTGGTGCGCTTGGCTGTATCAAAGAGGACGTTTATAAACGATTGCGGAATATTGGCTTTGGAACAGGAAAAGTAAAGGAACTGTTAGCTTGGTGCTCGATTTCTAATATTATTTGAGCGAACTATATCTGGAGGCACAGGGTGAAAAAATTGAGTCACTGATTTCTTTCCATTTCACCTTTCGTTTTGGTCTGCTTTTGATAAACCTGGCTTTTAAGCCCACATCAAGTATCATTCATTCTGTTCATCTTTGATACTCAGTGATAAATTTATTCACCTTTTGTACCATGGCGTTTATTAACGGTAACTGTAAAACCAGCAAACATTCTGTATATATTAACTAAGCAGTAGGTTTTGCCATTTGCTTGGGTGCAGAATAATTTAGAATCGTATTAGTATTATTATTATTATTATTATTATTATTATTATTATTATTATTATTATTATTATTATTAACACGCAAGGAAAACAAGATATTTTCATGAAAATTTTCGATCTTACGTAGATCTTCTTCAGTCATAATTAAGCGTACTATAAATAACTAAAACGTTAAGTAGCTGTTGGAGAATGTTGCGTTCTATGAACTATCGAATTAAGAGTTCGCTAAACTGTAAAGTTCGATTAATGTGGCGAAACAGATAAAGTAAATACAAATTATGATCAGGTTTTAGGAAAAAGCTTGTAATATGTCTTTCCGAATTCGTTCATGGTATTGTTCAGACGACGAGGTTCTCTCGTGTCGAGCCTAGTCATCCAGACATTTTCATAAAATTCCAGAGTGTTATGATCACCCTCTACATTTTGCAAGATGTGTACAGTTAAGTCTCTGTCGAAATCACAATCGTGGCTTTCGAAAAAGTGTCTTCCCAGTTCTGTGGCGTCCGGATCATGCTTTGCATCGCTTCTATGCTTGTTGAATCTTTGACTCAATGTTGTCGATGTGTAGCCTACGTATAACTGTTTGTGTTTTCTGCACTCGGCGGCATAAATAACATTTTTTGTGGAACAATTCCCTCCTTCAATGAGACATGATTTACCTGAATTTATGTTGTGCAATTTGTCCACTTGACCCATGTGACTGCACAGTTTGCAGGGCCGGCCCCGCTTCTTTGTGCCTTTCTGCGTGCATCTGACGCTGTAACCATTTCGTCTGATCTTTTGTTCAGATTGAATTAGTGTGGCTCGAATATTAGTATTTCTTCTGAAGGAAACGATTGGAGGCTCTGGAAATACATTTTTAAGCTTTGGATGTTCATCAATCATGGTCCGATAGTTCCCGTGCAATAGTGTAGAAATTCCTTTGAATTTCTGATGCCAGTTCACCACTAGGGGTATCCTCTGATTTGAAATGCTGGATATTTTCGCTTTTGGCTGTAGTAATTCCTGACGATCCTTCTGCGCAACGACCTCAGCAATTCGTATCATCTTGCCTCTTGAATATCCTCGCTGAACATAAAACTTGACAAACTCGGATGCATGCTTTCGATAGTCGTTGATAAGAGTGCAAATTCTTCGGATTCTAATGAATTGTGAAAGTGGGTTGGAGCGTATGGTATGCGGAGGATGATCAGATGAATTATGTAAATAGGTGTGTGTTGCTGTTGGTTTACTGTATAGTTCGGTTAGGATTTTGCCATCCTGGATCCTGGTATCGTTTTGATGAACAGAACCGATTATAATGCAGCTTGCCTTCAGACACTTCAAGATGAAACATTCTATGAACAAATCTTCACAGATCCAAACCCGGATTATCGAGAGACTTTAATCAAGAAAATCACTGATTTGCTCAATAATGGTTACATCGACGACGTTGAAGATACCAAATTAAGGGAGGGTAATAGAACGCCCTGTTTTTATGGCCTACCGAAGATTCACAAAGTCTTTGAAAATCTTCCACCACTGCGCCCTATCTGTAGTGGGTATGATTCATGTACAGCTAAACTTTCCGAGTGGGTAGACAGCTTCATAAAACCCGCTGCAACTAAAACTGTTTCCTACATCAAAGATACAACGGAATTTGTAAAGCATGTCGAGAGTCTAAACAATGAAATTAAAGATCAGAACGATATTTTCTTAGTAACAATGGACGTGAGCTCTCTTTATCCTAATATCGACCATGACGAGGGCGCTAAAGCATGTTTCGAAGCGCTAGAAAAACGCAAAAATAAGTCAATTCCGTCCAAGGTCATTTCTGACCTCATATCGTTTATCCTCAAGTCGAACACGTTATCTTGCATGGGACAGTATTTTCATCAAATCAAAGGAACTGCCATGGGAACACCAATGGCCGTGAATTTCGCAAACCTATTTATGTCTCAATTTGAAAATTATTAGAAGATTATGCAACGCTATATGGCAAGAGTCCAGTCTCATGGGTCAGATTTATAGATGACATTTTTTTCGTATGGAAAGATGACCTGAAAAGTCTTAACCATTTTCTATCATTTTGTAATTCATACGCTGCCAAAAACAAGTACAATTCGAATATCAAGTTTACATCGGAATACTCGAGCTCAAACGTTGTATTTCTTGATACAAGGGTAAAGATCCAGGATGGCAAAATCCTAACCGAACTATACAGTAAACCAACAGCAACACACACCTATTTACATAATTCATCTGATCATCCTCCGCATACCATACGCTCCAACCCACTTTCACAATTCATTAGAATCCGAAGAATTTGCACTCTTATCAACGACTATCGAAAGCATGCATCCGAGTTTGTCAAGTTTTATGTTCAGCGAGGATATTCAAGAGGCAAGATGATACGAATTGCTGAGGTCGTTGCGCAGAAGGATCGTCAGGAATTACTACAGCCAAAAGCGAAAATATCCAGCATTTCAAATCAGAGGATACCCCTAGTGGTGAACTGGCATCAGAAATTCAAAGGAATTTCTACACTATTGCACGGGAACTATCGGACCATGATTGATGAACATCCAAAGCTTAAAAATGTATTTCCAGAGCCTCCAATCGTTTCCTTCAGAAGAAATACTAATATTCGAGCCACACTAATTCAATCTGAACAAAAGATCAGACGAAATGGTTACAGCGTCAGATGCACGCAGAAAGGCACAAAGAAGCGGGGCCGGCCCTGCAAACTGTGCAGTCACATGGGTCAAGTGGACAAATTGCACAACATAAATTCAGGTAAATCATGTCTCATTGAAGGAGGGAATTGTTCCACAAAAAATGTTATTTATGCCGCCGAGTGCAGAAAACACAAACAGTTATACGTAGGCTACACATCGACAACATTGAGTCAAAGATTCAACAAGCATAGAAGCGATGCAAAGCATGATCCGGACGCCACAGAACTGGGAAGACACTTTTTCGAAAGCCACGATTGTGATTTCGACAGAGACTTAACTGTACACATCTTGCAAAATGTAGAGGGTGATCATAACACTCTGGAATTTTATGAAAATGTCTGGATGACTAGGCTCGACACGAGAGAACCTCGTCGTCTGAACAATACCATGAACGAATTCGGAAAGACATATTACAAGCTTTTTCCTAAAACCTGATCATAATTTGTATTTACTTTATCTGTTTCGCCACATTAATCGAACTTTACAGTTTAGCGAACTCTTAATTCGATAGTTCATAGAACGCAACATTCTCCAACAGCTACTTAACGTTTTAGTTATTTATAGTACGCTTAATTATGACTGAAGAAGATCTACGTAAGATCGAAAATTTTCATGAAAATATCTTGTTTTCCTTGCGTGTTATCAACTAGCAAACAAGACGTATCAATCTTTACTTTTACAATATTATTATTATTATTATTATTATTATTATTATTATTATTATTATTATTATTATCGTTATTATTATTAAAAACAAAACTGTTTCAGGGCAGACGTTTCGATATAAAATCTTCTTCAGTGTCTTTTGTATCCATTTCTGTATCCACTTCCACATTCTGTATCCACATCTGTATCGACATGCTTTTATGGTAACATGAACACTGAAAAAGATTTTATATCGAAACGTCTGCCCTGAAACAGTTGTGTTTTTTATCATTTTTATTTCTGTTTTACTTTGAAAGTGGTTTAGTTTATATTGTTATTATTATTATTATCATTATTATTATTATTATTATTATCATTATTATTATTATCATTATTATTATTATTATTATTATTATTACGCTAAAATATTATTATTATTATTATTATTATTATTATCATTATTATTATTATTATTATTATTCTTATTATTATTATCATTATCATTATTTTTCGGGGAGGTATAACTGCAACTCAGAGAATGTAGTGTATTTGCTACAATGTGAGGTTTGCAACAAAAAGTATGTAGGTAACACCAAAACAAAATTTAGGCAAAGATTCAATGTTTACAAATCATATTTCAGATCTTACGCACGCAAACATAACGAGGGATCACTCGGCAGGGGTAAATTAATCCCACAAGCAAACTTTTCAGCCATTTCTTTGAGGGGAGCCACAATGGTAAATTCACGGTTAGGGTTAAAATGATCGATGGGGCTGATGATGTCTTTTCATTGCGACGTAAGGAACTTTTTTGGCAATACAGGCTTGGAACTTTTTTACCCAAGGGTTTGAATGAACGGGCTGCAGATGTAGAACTCGATATGTTTGCGTGTGGCGTGGCCTAATTCCTGCCATTGTATCTGATGTCTCTGGGGGGTTTTTGCTGGCGGTGCTCTATGGTCTTCCTATTTGGCTTCATGTTTTTTGCATGTGGCGTTAGGGTGGAATCCCCTATCAAGCCATTCAGAATTCAGCAATTTGCGAATCATTGAAAGGTTAGATGGGAGGGTCGTGGGGTTGCCGGCTGGATCCCTTGGAGGTTTGGTCTGTGACTATTTTGATCCTCCAGGGTGAACATTTGCTAATGTGCCAACCATTTCATTTTCTTGTTTCCGCTAAAAAACAGTTTGGAACAAAACGTGATTTTCATTCCCACTTGGTTTCAATTTCGGGGGTAGTCATGTTTCCTGGGAATAGGGTTCTTTGTAGTAAAAATGTAATTTTACTTTATCTTTAGTTTTACCTTGCCTTGTTTATCACGTAGTATAAATTCTCGGTTGTCCTTTAGAAAGTAGTGCTGACGAAGATTTTTAATCGAAACGTTCAAGATTCTAACAGTTGTGTTTTTATTCATTTTATTTCTGTTAATTTTTGATGGTGGTTTAGTTCAATTGATTATTATTATTATTATTATCATTATTATTATTATTATTATTATTATCATTATTATTATTATTGTTGTTGCTATTATTAACAATTTCTTTTCCGTTGGCAAAAAGGAAAAATATATACTATAGCTAATAAGCTAATTAACGCCAACACATAAGTCAAAGCTTAGTTTATAATATAATTTGCTACTTTAAAACCTACAAAAACCCAAAATCTTTAATGAATACTTTGCACAATCTGCAGATGCAAAAGTATTTCCATTCCATAATTTTATTTTTCACTTGAATTGAGATAGTGTATTGGAATCTTTAACCTCCTTCGACAATGAGGACCACAAAAGGTGACCTCTGTACTGAATATTCTCTATTCCGTTTGTTGTTGTCTTTATTATTTGGCAACTGCAAATGATTTTCACTTCTCAAATTTTAGTGAATATTTCTTTCAGTAAAAATGTTTTTCATAAATGTTGGATTTAGATTGTTTCCTGTTTTGAATATTTCGATCATTAACAATTGCAGATTGTGCTGATGAATGGTAACGTATTTTTTCTTCAGCTTTTCTAGCTCTGAGGCATTATCTTTGCATACCAATCGCAATGCGCTTTCGTGAATGCGATTTAATTTTGAATTAGTTGCCCTATTATCATTAAACATCCATACAAGTGGACAATAATTGAATTGTGCCCTGATGAAAGAATTCATTAAAATTTCTGATTTGATTGGATCAATGTAATTAGACAAGCGAGCCAACGTGTGAAGCTTTTGGTTGGCCTTTTCTCTCAAATCTTCAACATGTTTTTTGAAACTTAATTTCTTATCAAAAGTCACACCTAGCAGCTTTTCATAATCACTTTCCTTAATTCTTGAATTTCCGATTGTGACAGTTGTTTCGGTGCTTTTATCACCAAATATCATTACGTGGCATTTATCATTATTTATCTTCAAAAAGTTGTCAGAAAACCATTTTGCTATCAGGATCCGGATGGCATGCAAAGATTGTGGTATCATCAGCATAGTTACATATCTTTGTGTGATTTACAAAAAAGAAGATATCATTCATAAAGATATTAAATAGCAAAGGCCCCAGGACCGACCCTTGCGGTACTCCAACTTTAATTTCTTTCCAGTCACTAAAAGAGCTGTTGATCTCTACTGTCTGTTGTCTCTTTGATAGATAGCTTCTTATGAGCTTAAGGGCGTCCATATTGAGTTTATAGGCACTCAGTTGAGCTCATGGTTCACAAAATCAAAAGCCTTTGAAAGATCCATGGACACTGCCCCTGCAAGTCCCTTGTTATCAATGCTGATAACACGCGGAATGAAACACAAAATTTGCCCAACAAATTTCAACTCAGGTTCTTCGACAGTCCGCCAGAAAACACGTCCAGGGCTGCTGGCTGCATGAATACATTGCCTCAAAGTGCAGTACTCCATTTCAATGGAATTCGAAGGAAGCATGTACGAGGTTTTCGTTTGTTTACCAAGGCACAAGACAGAGATGGGGAGCTCTCCCGGCTTCGATACTCGTTGAATTTGCACATCAGTTGTTTCTCAGGTAGGCTATGTTGTTTATATTTTGTTTCAATCGTCTCTTTGTCGTTCTCCGTCGCTGTTACTCACTCAATATTTTTGAAAGTTAAATTGCTTCCACCGTAAATATTTAATACAAATAAAAGAGTCGAAAATAAGACATTCTTGGAGATTTATTTTTACAATATCCATTATTTGTAGGAGAAAATCATGGCAAGCTTTCTGTGTGTGCTTCCCATATTTGGACACATGACCTTTCAACTGAAAAAGCACACCAAGAAGACTCAATTTTAGCTGTTACAATGGAATGTGGTTGCAGGATTGTTGTATTTTAGCTGGCTTCCATTTTCCTTCATTCAGTCAAAGAAGTGTCAAAGATGAAAAGCTGGTTTGGCCCATTGATTATTCTGTGACTGTGCTGCTGCGATCTCTCACAATTCCAACAAGCTGCTTTGCAACTTTAGAATATTTTCGTTGCTGTAGAGAAGGCTCAGCTGCCAGAAGAACATTGATTCCAGAATTGTCTTCAAATTAAACGTTGCTTTAGCTCTGCAAGTTACAATTTGCTTCCAAAGCTTGTCACACAGTGACATGCTCGGAAAAAAAACATTTTAAAAGTTAAGTTTGTTAAGATGTAAAATATCTTTGTTGGAGCTATGAATGTTTTTAGTTTCTGTTGCCACACATGACTCATTTTTCATTTCCTACTGCTTCTTTAAAATTCTTCTCAACAATCAGACTTTTTCAAATGAAACAGGAAGATCCGTCCACTTTGAAACTTGTTTCCAGTGACTTGTGTAATTTAAAAGCATTCATTCTGTAGTCATTCATTGAAATTCATTCACAAAAAGTGTGGAATAAGATTTTGGCTCTGAGTTTCATGTGCTGTATGAAATTGCCATCGTACAGCAACTTTGAATCCAGCATAAAAATCTGATTGCACTGGCGAATTTTACGGGGTTCAAACATCTTCATGTGCATTGTATCTGCTGCTACTTGCCTGCATTAGGGGAGAAAGTTCAGGATTTTCTTAATTTTAGCTTGTACGGCCCCTTTAACCCCTTACTTTTGGGTGTTATCTGAGGATTAGCTGTACCATTGAGGTGAAAATGTTCAGTAAGTGATTCTGTTTCTCGATGCGATTTTCACACAACATTAGTTGTCCTGATTCAAATGATTTTCCACATCAGACCATAATGTGTGATTTCTAGAGAAACTTTTCATTTTACGAAAGTCTCAAATTTTTGCGCTTGCAACTCTTTTAGATACATCATTGTTTCATAACAGTTTATTTCCTCCCGATAGAGCTTTCAGAGGTATTGTGGAATATGGTCTTCAAAATGGCATTGAAGATGACTGGTGTTATTGGATTTATTGCCGTATTTGCATTGTTTGCGTCGTGGGCTGGTACGTTGTTCTCCCTGTATTTTTGCTTTGAAATTCACAACATAATACATGCATTTCTTGTAATCTACTATCATACTTATTGGTGTAATTTAGTTAGGTGTCACATCGAAGATTGGCAAATTTCGTAATATTTTTTCTAACCAAAGAGAAATTGCAAGCGGCTTGTTGTGGCCAATTGATATCGTGATTTACACTAGATGAATCGTTGATCTAGTGCTATTTAGACAGTGATTCAGACAAGTGATGAAAATCAGAACATGAGAACTCAAGAGGTCACCTTTTTAGTGAGCTCTTGAGCTCATTAAGTTCCAATTTGAATTATTGCCCGCTAGTATGGTACTTTTCATCAACTAAGTCTAGACCCGTCTTCCATGAGTTTCAGAATAAAATCTTCTAGATATTCATCACGAAATCCATATGACTTACAGCATTGTATACCAAATGCACCTTTGGCCTTCGATCATTAGGAACTCAAATCTGGAATGCCTTACCAAACGAAATTAAATCCACTAGCAATAAAGATAGGCTTTAAATCTTTACTGGCTAACAAAATTGACACGTGACACGCTCTAAACCAATCAAATGGAGCCAAAAACCAACCGGGAAATTTGAAATCTCAGATTTAGGCCCGTTTTGAACGATTTACCACCCTTCGCCAAAATATCATTTGATAGAAGGGAAATGAATATTTTCAAAAAAATTCTTCACAGACCTATTCCCAATGCCCTAATGCATAGTCAATCAAGGGCGCTACGATTTATTTCAAAATTTGAAGAAATGCCAAAACATTGAATTCGACCTCATTGTCATTGTAGTTTTTCATAGTAAACAGCTAAGTGATGACTGAAACGCATACTCATGGAGACTAAATATTTTGATTCGAAGGTCTCCTTCTGTGTGTTGAAGTATCTTCAAAACTTCTTCAAAAGATGCCAAAATTATAGCACTATCTCGATCTTTTTTCAGTTTGAAACTGATATAAATACCTCCGGAGATATTCAAGATTCAATGCTGAGGGTAGAATGAACAACGGGAAAAGTTGTACTTTACGGACCTAAAAAACCAAACCGTCGTTATAAATAAGAGGTGAATTAAAAGGTACTTACATTTGTATCTTGCAAAAAGGACATCTAATCAAAATCGTGAAGCAGCACAAATGATAAACGCACTTTAACTGGTTTTGATAGCAAAATTCCACATTTTGAACCGCAATCTACTGCCAGTTTCTCCAACAAATCGTTCATATTTCTTCTTCCAACAACATTGTCAAAAAGGCCCCCCAACAAAAGGAGCGCGAAAACGTCAATGTTCAGCCACATATATGCCAACCATCGACAAATAACATACGATTCCAATGAACTTTGAATAAGTAACAAATATATTTACTCTCCACTTTCCAGAATGGCAAGAGATGCAACATCGAACGTGGTCAGAACGAACGATTTGGTGATGTCCTCCTCGATAACACTTGTCCTCGTGCCTTTATGCTATTCTGCTGTCCTTTTTGCGAGATTATGAGTGGTAATCGACAATTACATCAGCCAAAAACCTCGTATAAATTTGTGAATGGCGGTCCTTGCTTTCAGCAGCGCAAAAGAAGTGGCTGTCGTTTCTCCTCTTACCGTACAGTACAGTGTAGCAGGTACATGAAATAAGCATGAAATGCTGATGCACGTAAGAAAGAATATAATAGCAACAAACGGAAGAAATGTACATTTTGTTTTTAATGTGAAAACATAGATTGACCATTTCGACAAAATAACATTTGAAATACTATTTTTAAAGCTCTTTCATATCAATTTCACATTCTGTGGGGATGTTGTAGAAAAATATCTATCTTTGGGCTACTTGCATCAGAGCAAAGGTCATCCATTAGAAAATCACCCTTTTATGGTCAAGCAACACATCAGCAGCGACCAAAGCTGGACATTTTTATCGCACTTGTAGACTCATGGAAACAAGCACGTATTTTTCGTAAGATGGCAAAGCTTTAAGTCAGTGCATGTTTTTCGAAAGTTAAGAAGCAAACCTACCTGAATTTAAAAGGCTGAGAAACCTTTGTAATTTGCAGTTTTAATTATCCCAGCGCATTTAAAAATGTTTTTGCAATATACAATTATAAGGTTATAGCAACTATTTGGACATTATTTTGAGTGTGAATTATGTTATTTACTTGTTTTGAGATCTTACTAAGTAATTTGGGAGCCCTCTTGACAAGGCTAAATTAACTCTACACTTCTGGCACTAAAAATATAAGAAACACGCTGTCTAACAGAAAATACGTGAATGCTTCCATGAGTCTGCAAAGTACTATACAAATGTCAATATTCTGTTTGACAGCAAAGCTTCAAGTCAGTATTGAAAGTTTCTCAAAATTCTCACTATCTGAGTACTCACCGAGTACAAAAACTTCCGTAGGGGTTTGGGAGGTATCTGTGATCTCCTGTGTCATTGTAAGAATGTAAGCAAATCTTATGCATTTATGCCATGATCTAGATCAGGCAAGGAATATCTTTTTAATTTTTGATGATCTCAGAGTTCAATTTCTTGAATAATTAAATAATTGAATAATTGAATAATTGAAATAATTGAAATAATTGAATAATTAAAATCTTTAATACTCGAGAATGTTTTCATTTTTTCATTTGGTTCTTTTTGGTCACGATTACTTGTATGATCTAGATGGTGGCATGAATGCATAAACATAGCTTTAAAATTGTTATAAAGTGTTACAAAGACACAGGAGATCCCAGAGTGGCAGGCAATTTCTTAAATATTTGGGCAATTTTTCTACCAAAAGTTTTAAAGTTTTAACCAAAAGATGTCTTGTGCCAGAAGTGTAGAGTTAATTTAGCCTTGTCAAGAGGGCTTCCAAATTACTTAGTAAGATCTCAAAACAAGTAAACAACATAATTCGCACTCAAAGTAATGACCAAATAGTTGCTATAACCTTATATCTGTATAGTGCCTAAACATTTTTTGATGCGCTGGGAAAATTATAACTGCAAATTATAAAAGTTCCTTAGCTTTTTAAATTCAAGTAGGGTTGCTTCTTAACTCTCGAAAAATTGAACCTACTGTTTCTTTTGAGCTGTTTCGTATAAAAAGATACATGCACTGACTTAAAGCTTTGCCATCTTACGAAAAATACGTGCATGCTTCCAAGAGTCTACAAGTGCGATACAAATGTCTAGCTTTGGTCGCTGCTGCTGTGTTGCTTGACCGCAAAAGGGTGATTTTCTAATGGATGACCTCTGCTCTGATGCAAGTAGCCCAAAGATAGATATTTTTCTACAACATCCCCAGAGAATGTGAAATTGATATGAAAGAGCTTTAAAAATAGTATATCAAATGTTATCTTGTCGAAATGGTCAATCTATTTTTTCACATTAAAAAGAAAATGTACATTTCTTCCGTTTGTTGCTATTATATTCTTTCTTACGTGCATCAGCATTTCATGCTTATTTCATGTACCTGCTACACTGTACTGTACGGTAAGAGGAGAAACGACAGCCATTTCTTTTGCGCTGCTGAAAGCAAGGACCGCCATTCACAAATTTATACGAGGTTTTTGGCTGATGTAATTGTCGATTACCACTCATAATCTCGCAAAAATGACAGCAGGATAGGATAAAGGCATGAGGACAAGTGTTATCGAGGAGGACATCACCAAATCGTTCGTTCTGACCACGTTCGATGTTGCAGTTCTTGCCATTCTGGAAAGTGGAGAGTAAATATATTTGTTACTTATTCAAAGTTCATTGGAATCGTATGTTATTTGTCGATGGCTGGCATATATGTGGCTGAACATTGGCGTTTTCGCGCTCCTTTTGTTGGGGGGCCTTTTTGACAATGTTGTTGGAAGAAGAAATATGAACGATTTGTTGGAGAAACTGGCATTAGAATGCGGTTCAAAAAGTGGAATTTTGCTATCAAAACCAGTTAAAGTACGTTTATCATTTGTGCTGCTTCACGATTTTAATTAGTTGTCCTTTTTTGCAAGATACAAATGTAAGTACCTTTTAATTCGCCTCTTATTTATAACGACGGTTTGGTTTTTTAGGCCCGTACAGTACAACTTTTCCCGTTGTTCATTCTACCCTCAGCATTGAATCTTGAATATCTCCGGAGGTATTTATATCAGTTTCAAACTGAAAAAAGATCCAGATAGTGCTCTAATTTTGGCATCTTTTGAAGAAGTTTTGAAGATACTTCAACACACAGAAGGAGACCTTCGAATCAAAATATTTAGTCTCCATGAGTATGCGTTTCAGTCATCAATTAGCTGTTTACTATGACAAACTACAGTGACAATAAGGTCGAATTCAAAGTTTTGGCATTTCTTCAAATTTTGAAATAATTCGTAGCGCCCTTGATTGACTATGCATTAGGGCATTGGGAATAGGTCTGTGAAGAAATTTTTTGAAAATATTCATTTCCCTTCTATCGAATGACATTTTGGCGAAGGGTGGTAAATCGTCCAAAACGGGCCTAACTCTGAGATTTCAAATTTCCCGATTGGTTTTTGGCTCAATTTCATTGGTTTAGAGCGTGTCACGTGTCAATTTTGTTAGCCACTAAGGATTTAGTGCCTATCTTCTGGCAATAGGCCTTTTCACGGAAAGAAAAGCATGCTGGGAAAAAGGGGAAATTTTCGAGATTTAGACACCACGCAGCTTCGAATTTCGCCAGGTTCGGCGAGGCTTATTTTCGCAACAAAATCTCTCTCTTAAGCACGAGCAAAAATGCTAGATATTTTGTGTGCATATCGATGAAATTGTTAGACTCCAGAGATTGCGAAATAGCATTAAATTTATGTATCTGCTTCCTCGAAATATTTCTATATGAAGAAAAAGAAACCCGAGGCAGTTTCGAAAATCGCCGAATCATGCCTAGGCCCTTGCGACCAAATGCCACATTTAGGCGCATAATTCAGCGACCAATTGAGGAAATCAACTGAAATTCAAAATGAAAGGACTTCATTTGTCTCTGATGTCGGATGGAAATTTGCAGGCTGTTGTCTAAACGCATACAAATGCAGGGAGGTCAGACAGCTCAGATCACATATCGCCCTTCGAGATGAAAAGTTTAGACCATAAGTATCTTTACAGAACCTGAGTTAAATTTCTTACAAACCAAAAGAAGCCCTTGCATTGCCGATTTTTTCATCAAAATATTGTTGACAGATATATTTTCTACCATTTCATTGATATTTCTAGTAACCACCAATGTTGAAGTATCATCTTTTCAGAAACTTGTTTTCATTAGCTCGTAAATCTAAGTCAGGCCTACGATTCGATGTAAACTGTAAGATATTTTGTGAGATATTATGGGCATTTTCTATTCATCTGCTATTGAAGCTAAACACAAAGATTTAATATAATATTTAGGGTTAACTTTCTTAGGGCTGCATGCCTTTTAGAAGAGAAAAATCAATTCTTTAATTCATTTTGATGCACTTTTGGCTCGCTATTTGTGATCATCTCGATATGTTTTAAAACATGGATTCTCATTCTGATCGTCTGTGTACTGCTCCTTTGTTTCAATGTAACAACCAAATATTGAAATGATTGAATTCCTACCTTCCTACAAGTCGAGAATAAATGTAGAGAATTAAAGATCTACCAACCTTTACCAGCCTTCTTTCTTGTAGTTGTTTCCAAGCATATTTCTGAGTTTTGACACTCAAAAATGAAAACGCTGAGTGTATATACTGTCTCTGAGGAAAGCGAGAAAAATCTGAAACGACGAAAGAATTATTCTGCCCGTTTTGATCATGTTTTGATGAACCTACTAAACTATGAACAGCGACTTGCAGCAGCAATATATACATCCACACGAAGTAAATTTAAAGGCATTCCAGCTTTATATTCTTCGTAAAATATTTTCCTGGCTTCTCGTTGCAACTGTAAATTCCAGTCAATAACGTGTAACAGAACTTAATTTAGGTCATGTGACAACTGCATTCCCTCCTGAACTTTTAGTCATTCACTGATTAAACTAAAGTTTTGAACAAGCTTCTTTTTTTAGCATTAAATACTGTCTTTCTTTAAATGTCTTGGAAATATATGAAGGCAATAGACAAAAATTGTAGCAAAAGTATAAGGTATAAATGTTTCAAGGGGTAGCTTAATGTGGAAAGAAAAATGTCTTTATTTCTCTTTGATGGGGGTGTTTCTTAGGGGGAGGGGGTGAAAAGCTCTCCAAAGCATCTGCAAGTGCAATCCCTTGAGCCCCCACAAGGATGAGATGCCGGCCGAGAATTGGGCTGGAAACCAAACAATATCCACCTAGCGATAGCGATCCCTGCAGTGTAAGGACTGTAAGCGTCGGATCACAACTCAAAATGAAACTGGTTGAGGTCGTTAAAACCGAAATAACGATAAAATTTTACTCCCCCCCTCCCATCTAACCATCCAATGAAATGCTTTAATGCGTCTCTCTCTCTAACACATTTTCGTTAGGACCATAGCCTGCTTATAGCTCTCGGAATATGCTTAATTGTCCCAGGTTAATTGTACTCTGACTTGCCACCGCCATAAAAAGTATTCCCTCAGGTCTCGAGTCTTTCGTGCCCTCATCTGAACATTCCTTCTCCAATCTGTTGTAGCTGCATGGTTGGGTCGTAAAGAATGTTCCTCCTGAATTTTAACAATTGGGGTGTTTTTTTGAACCATTGGATCTCCTTTCTTTCAGCTTAAACTTTCTTAGCGTCAAGGAACTTTGAGGGATCAACAAAAATTGGGGTCACAGGCAGTGCACCTTGCCACAACCCAAAATATATCCTTGTTTCACGAAAATACCAATCTGCATGACTTATCCAGAAATTTCTGCGGTTTTGTACTAAATATCATTCATTAAAAAAGGTTGTTGATTAAATTTAAAGGCACTTTATGTAATAACTTGCATCTAATCATCACCACACAAGTCTGAATTATGATGAGTTTCCTGTTGCTTTAATCTTCCTCTCATATTATTTATTTGATAGTTACTGTTTTGGTCTATTTCATAACAGTATTTTAACAAAACTTAAGTTCTCGAACCACACGTATTTTTATGTACGAAGTAAAAAGAGTACATATAGGAGTGGAGTTGTGTAACGCCTTCACTCTCTCACTCACTCATTCACTCACTCACGAACCAAGAACGCATTCCGCGAACCAGCTAAGAATGCCAAGAATACAATCAGTTGCCAACTGCTGTATTGTTGCTGCGCCTCCGCACCATCAGATCACTGCATTTGCTGAGACTTTCTTGGCAGAGCACCAGGAATACAAACCATTTGCACTAATTATTTTCGATGTCATGTGATCAACGAAAATTCTACAAGAAACGTTGTGACGCAGTCGATTCATGTCCAGTTCGACCAAACAGCCCATTAACCATATTGCATTGCTCTCTTTACAAAAGTGTTGGCAGATTTTCAATTCAACAATTTTGAATACTGGAAGTAAATATCTTCAATGGTACCCGGACTGCTGCTTCGAAGCCAAATCCCACAATGGCTAAATGGCTTTCATGTGCCACCGCAGAGGTCGCCTCTTTCGACCTCGAAGATACGTGCTATTTTCAAGGCTGAGTTGGGTTAGAGCTTCACTATCGTACACATTCCAAAATTCTAGAAAATCTATAAAATATTGTTGATTCCGATTTTTCTAGAATAGCAAAGAGGTCTATTGTAGATCGCAGATGCTCTGACTGCGTTTGAATCCTGACACGGGACTGTTGACGTCAGGCCTCAATCAATAACTTGATGGGGTAAATGAACGTCTCGTTTGAAATTTTACTTTCTTGGGGCAAATGTTACAGTTGACTCGAGTTGACTCTGTGCCGCTGTGCAAGCATCAATCCACGGGAACTTGTTTTCCTTTTAGGTCGAACAATGGATGCGAGGACCCCTTAAGGTAACTCTGCTTTCCGCTCTAGTGCACAGCGAAATGCTGCATTGCAATACTATGAACCTAAGAAATGCCGGAACGGACTTGCATGGGCAGAGGGCGTTTGCATTTCGTGAAGCGAAAACCTGAACTCAACTTAGCCTCGAAGTCAAGCAAGCTCCCTCTTTATCTTCTTTTAAGAACAAGATAAAGGGTTAATTTTAAGTTGATTGTAATTAGTTGTAAATAAATTACTTATGATTGTAATTAATTTCCTTTTTTGTTATTAGTTACGGTAGATTTTTAATTTGTAAAGTTTTTTGCACAGCCCCCTGAAAAATTAGTCATACTGACTGACTGGGCTACCTTGCATAAATATTTTTAAAATGAAAAAATGAAGAAAAACAATTAATATTTTACTAAGGCAGCTTAATATCAATAAAACACCCGGGTTCTGACCATCGGTTTGCTAGTTGACTTTACCCAGGACTACGGGGTACAATGAAAGTGAACTACCTGATTGCCAGCGAAAAAAATGCGTGGAAACAGGAACCGTTAAAATTTTCAACCATGCAGCAGTGCATCAGCAAAGGCATGACCTTCGCACAATCAGATTTTATATTTTCATAATGATAAAAGTTTGGTTGAACGAAAACCTCAAAAATAGTTCTCTTTACCCCCGTCTTACCCTAAGCAGCAAGACATGTTTTTCTCACTCGGTAATTCTCTTACATCAAGTTAGGGAACTTTGCAGACCACTCACCGAATATGGGGGCTATTGTAGTCACGTGATCAAATGTAGAAAAATGAAGCATTTAAATTAGAACTGGCAACAAAATTTGATAAATAGTTGTCATGTTTACTTGTAGTAACTTGTGTCGTTTAGTTGCAGCATAGAAAAACTTTTCCAACTTTTTTGCTGGGATTTAAAAACGCGCCCGCCCCAGCCCCCTCCCCTATGAAAGATTGTTCATGTATCCTGTCAGCTGCACCCACAAATTTAATCAACATCATCGAATTGAAGGGTTTGATTTATCGGCGATTGGCCACAAAGTGCTGCCCCTTTAACTACCTGGTAAAACTGGCAAAGCAGTGCTAACCCATTCAAAGCCTCTCGGATTTTTCCATGGTCCTTCAACGCTAACTAATTCTCTCCTTTTTTTGCCTGTATTTTGATGTGAAACTTACTTGTTATTTTTTTAGTGATGACAATTGCAATTCTGCTTGTGATGGAGGGGCTGTCCGCTTTCTTGCACACATTGCGTTTGCATTGGTAAGTTGCTTTTTTCTGTACCTTAAGTCAGCTGGTTGGCATGACCTCGCAAAAGCACTGAAAGCACCATGCCATTTTGTTTTGCAGTAGACGCTGCGGTTATTTGAAAAGATTTCTGTAGTGAGTTTGAAACGGGATGCAAATATCGTGTAAGTAAGAAATATGTATACACTCTTTAAAACATCGTAATACAAAAACTATAACACCCATTTGAAAAATTACAATCCTGTTGCCTAACTGAAAGGGAAGACTGAAAATTTAAATTAAGTTAAACTTTTCTGAAGTTTAACTTTTTAACTTTTCAGTTTTGATTGAAATGGTGAATTCCTGAAAAATTTTGTGTCCAATGGTTTCAAACCTTTCAAAATGTTTTAAAGCAATTTCATGAATTGAACAGATACACTGAAGTTTGAACATTAATTATGCAGTTTTAAATCCCCCCAAGTGTGAAAATTTAGTTGATAACATTCCAAAATGTGTGAAGGTCCTTTTCAGAAAGTTATGCATTAAGCTAAACCGTTATTTAGGAATAAGATCTAAAACAAAATAGACAAGCTTCCTTACCTTATCATCTAGACTGGTTTACCAACTAAAAAGCCCTTATTTTTTCATTGTCAACATCTGTTTCAACTAATTCAGTGGAACAAATTTGTTGCAACAATTTACAGGACTCTCTGTGCATTAGGCATACTACAGTACAGCACAGGCCATGCAAATGATCATATCATGAAAAAAATTCCCGTGTCACGAGTATAATAAATGGCCTAAAAGCGACTTGTAATCAAGAAACCATACTTCGGATAAATTAATACCAACGACATTTTCCAACGTGCTAACTCCTCAAAAAAAACAAACCTTCCCCCCAAAACGATAAACAACCTCATTCAATTACGTTGCGTTACAAGTCACACCTTCAATAAATTAACGATGTGTGTCCAGTCCTCTTGGGGCCTCTACTCAATAGTCAGTTCACTACAATATAAGATACTAGAAGACAATACAACAAACAAAACACGGGAACAAACAACACAATACACGACTGAACATAAATGTGTGACACCTCCGTTCTTCAAGAGACATCTTTGATGTCTTTCAACTTTAACCTTTATGTTCAGTATGTCAATCTTTCTGAGTGTTCTATCACTCTCTCTCTCTCCCTCTATCTCTTACATCACTCTGCTCAGAAAGTCTGCTCCAATGTTCTCTGATCCTTTAATTGATTCAATTTTGAATTTGTAGTTCTGAATGAACATTGCCCATCTCATAACTCTATCATTCACAAATTTGGTTTTATTCAGGTAAACTAATGGCTGGTGGTCTGTCTGTATAATGAACTCTGTTCCATAAAGGTACAGCATGAATTTCTTTATTGCCCATACTATGGCGAAACACTCCTTTTCTATTGTTGAGTAAGCCTTTTCTCTCTCTAACAATTTCTTGCTTGCATAACTGACTGGAAATAGTTTACCATCATGATCTTGTAGTAACACTGCACCGATTCCTGTGTTTGATGCGTCTGTTCTCAATACAAATGGCTTTGTAATCTCTGGTAAGCGAAGAACTGGTTTAGTTACAGTCATCTTCTTTAACGTCCCGTAGGCTTTCTCGTGTGCATCATTCCACTCTACTTCATTTGGCAATCCCTTCTTTGTTAGATCAGACAATGGTGATGCAATTGCTGCATAGTTAGGAATAAAGTTCCTGTAATATCCAGTGAGTCCAAGGAAGGACTTTACCTCTTTCTTTGTTCTTGGTCTTGGTGCATCTCTAACTTTCTTGACATTCTCATCATGTAAACCAAGTTCACCCCTCCCAATCTGATGTCCAATGAAGTCAACTGCTTCTCCTCCAAAGACACATTTTGAAGGTCTTGCAGTGATACCCCATTTCAACATACGACTGAACAACTCTCTCAATGCTTGCATATGCTCTTCCCACGTTCTTGTATGAATCAGGATGTCATCTATGTAGCTATCTACGTTATCTAAACCTGCAAGTAATTTCCTCATTGCTCTCACTAGTGTTGCAGCTGAATTCACCATCCCAAAAGGCATCTTTAAGAATTCATATGATCCATCCGGAGTTACAAAGGCAGTCTTGTGGATGTCATTCTCTGCTACTGGAATCTGCCAATATCCTTTACTCAAGTCGATCTTTGAGAAGTATTTATCCTCACTGAATCTTCTGAAAAGATCTTCTGATGTTACCATAGGCTCTGGATCAAACACTGTTAACTTGTTAAGTTTTCGATAGTCAACACAAATTCGATTTGAACCATCCTTCTTCTTGACGATAACCACAGGTGATGCATATGGTGAATTTGAGTCTCTAATGATACCAAGGTCCTGCATCTCTTGAATATCACTCCTAAGTGACTCTCTGACTCCGTATGGCACTGAATAAGGCTTTGATCTAACTGGTACGTCGCTTGTCAAATCGATGGTATGCTCTATCAACCTGGTTGATCCTGGTTTGTCAGTGAATAATGGCTTGAATTCCTGAATTAAAGACTCTAAATCATCTGACTGTGCTGTGACAAGCTTTGGTGACACCTTGACATCTTTGTAACTCTCTTTCGAACTTAAACTACCTATCTCTAGTAAATTCTCCTCATGGAACATTTCCTCTTCTAATTCTTTCCCTACATCTACTGCAGCTGCTTTCAGTAATTCACTACTCCTTACATTCTTTGGAACATCTCTTTCTTCTTTGTTCAGATACTTTCTTAACAAATTAGCATGGTACACCTTTGACTTAGTACCAATCTTGATCACATAGTCATTCTTGTTTACTCTCTTCTCCACGTTATACGGGCCTTTCCACTGCATAAGAAGCTTGTTGTTGTTAGTTGGTAGCAGGACTAAAGCTTGATCACCAGGTTGAAAGCTTCTATCTTTGGTTTTCTTGTCAAAGTACTTTTTGTAGCGTCCTTGTGATTTCTCTAGTGATTCTTGTGCAATCTTTAGGGTTTGATCTAACCTCTCTCTCAACTCTACAACATACTGATAACTGGTCTTGACTTCTTCTTCTTGTACTTCTTTGGTCCACAACTCTTTCAGTATCTGTATTGGTCCTCTCACTGTTCTCCCAAATAACAACTCAAATGGCGAGAACCCAGTAGATTCTTGAGGTACTTCTCTATATGCAAATAATACTGCATTGATATATCTAGGCCACTGTCTTGGCTGTTCACTGCATAATCTCCTCAACATTGCTTTCAAGGTTCCATTAAACTTCTCTACTAAACCATTACACATCGGATGGTATGGCGTTGAAGTTAGCTGCCTGATGCTAAGTAATCTTGAAACTTCTTCCATGCATTCTGATATGAACTGTGAACCATTATCACTTAAAATTTCATCTGGAAAACCTAGTCTGCTGTACATGTCAAGCAAAGCTTCTGCAACAGTTTCTGTATCAATGTTCTTTAATGGTACAGCATCAGGATATCTCGTAGCATAATCAACCATAGACAAGATATAACGAAAACCTTTCTCTGAAGAAGGGAAGATAGGCCCAATTAAATCAACTGCAACCCTCTTAAACGGCGTGTCTATCAAGGGCATCTTTTGTAGTGGCACTTTTGCTGTCCTGCCTTTGCTCTCAGTCTTCTGACATATATCACATGTCCTGCAGAATCGTGTAACGTCATCATTAAGGCCTGGCCAATAAAAGTTACTCAAAATTCTGTCACTTGTCTTTCTTATTCCCATATGACCTCCCATTAACGAACTGTGCGCCAACTCGATGACTTGATTTCTCAGATTTCCTGGTACAACTACTTGCCGTATTTCATTGCCTCCATTTACCCTTGGGTGGCTAAAAACACGATACAAAATTCCTCCTTTCTCTTCAAAGTGCACAGATTGATCCTCTTTTATCTTTGGCTCTGTAAATTTTCGAAGCTTCTCTAATGAATCGTCATCATGTTGAAATTGGATTAGCTGTTCTCTGGTAACCGTTGCACATTTTGTCACATCAGCTACCTTAAGTGGTGGTATACCTTGCCCTTTCTTTGCTTGAGCTCTTGTAACGGCACATGCTGTCTCCCAAGATGGGTCAGGATCTTCAGGGCCCCTAGCATTTGGTATATTCCCAATAATCACGTCATACATTGCATCTGGTAAACATTGAGCCTCTGCTTCCCCAGTAAAATATGGTGTGTCAATGAAAACGCTTGCAATAGGTACTTTTCTAATTGTTTTGTCAATCAAAAGCATGTAACCAAATCTGCCTGTTAGTTCCTCTTCTGTGACCAAGTCTCTCTTAATAACGACGCCACTGCAGCCTGTGTCTCTCAATACACTCACTGATCTGTCCCTTACTCTCCCTGTTACAACTGGCATGCTATCTTCACTCCCCATTGCTGGCTTGATACATGCAGATTTAATAATAGGAATTCTCTTGCCACAACCTATAGTAAGCTCATTCCCTATTATGCACGATTCAATATCTGCCTGTGTTGCTGCTGCCTCTGTTGCTACCCGAACAATGTTCTCATCATTGTCCTCTTTATCAACTAGCTCTTGTTTGATTGACAATGATCCTGCAGCCTTTGTCGGTGGTTTCTTTCTACCCTGCCCTGGAGAAGGACAGTCCTTTGCTTCGTGATTTAGGCCACCACAGTTAAAACATTTCCGCTCTGGTTTCTTCTCAAAATTACACTCGAAAGCTTTGTGACCCGTTTTATGGCAAATAAAACACTTGAATTCCCCATAATCCTTTGCTTTAACGTTAGCTTGACCTTGGCTGCTTGAAGATTCTAGGTTATGTCCAACTCTATTCCTTTTGCGAGCAAGCTGCTTCCCATGTGCACTAAGATATTGCTGTGCATGCTTTGTCATTTCATCGTGGTCACGTGGAGCCACTTCTTTCAAATAGATTGCTAGGTCTTGCTGGCATCTGCTTAGAAATTGCTCTTTATTTATCAACTCCTTCAATCCTTGGTAAGACTTTTCCGTTCCCGAAAGCTCAACCCAACGGTCTAAGTACCCATCAATCCTGGCATAAAATTGATCAGGAGTCTCCCCCTCTTCTGGGTCTGATTCTCTGTATCTTTTCTTGAACCCCTCTTCTGTTAATTGATATCTAATCAATAATGCCTCTTTAACCTTCTCATAATCTAACGCAGTGTCATCTGGCAACCTTGAATAAACATCCAGTGCTTTCCCTGTTAATAGGGCGCTTAAGGCTGTCGCCCACTCATATCTCTCCCATCCATTACTTATCGCAAACCTCTCAAATCTCTTCAAATAACTGTCCAAGTCGTCTTTCCCATCAGCAAAAGCAGGCAACTTAGGGCCCTTAGCTCTTTGCCTACCCTCTGTGCCTTGGAAATTCATTGACATATCTACCCCCTCACTTTTCAGCTCCAAAACGGCCTGAATTTTTAACCGCTCTTGCTCTAAAGTCTCCTTTTTCTCTTTCTCTATAGCAACCTTCAATTCCAATTTTGCTAACTCTACTCTTCGATTTTCTGCCCGCTCATCTCTCTCGATAATCTGCTGCTCTTCGATAAACCGCTGTAAATCCTTTCCTTCGAGCCCAAGCTCGCGACCACACTGTATTAATCTATCCATAATTACTGGCTTCTTTTCGCTGTTATTTCGCTTCATTCAAAACTTTCAGCATAACGAACGAAATCTCCCTTGATGTTTGCCACCGCGCTATGAAATTCTATTGATTCCCGATAACCAATCTTCCAAAAAGCGATTTTAAAACATCACAAATTCAGCTCCCAACAGCTTGAAAATACAGGAAACCTCATCTTTTCGCTGACTGTCGTTTTGTTGCCATTCCCGGCTGAGCCCCCAATTGTCACGAGTATAATAAATGGCCTAAAAGCGACTTGTAATCAAGAATCCATACTTCGGATAAATTAATACCAACGACATTTTCCAACGCGCTAACTCCTCAAAAAAAACAAACCTTCCCCCCAAAACGATAAACAACCTCATTCCATTACGTTGCGTTCCAAGTCACACCTTAAATAATTAACGATGTGTGTCCAGTCCTCTTGGGGCCTCTACTCAATAGTCAGTTCACTACAATATAAGATACTAGAAGACAATACAACAAACAAAACACGGGAACAAACAACACAATACACGACTGAACATAAATGTGTGACAACAGGGTGCTACTGGCTTTACTGTACCTATTGCAGCACATCTTTAAAACCATGATTCATTATTGTCATCCACTGATTAATTTGCTGATTTTCTTGTCTAATGCTTTGTTGTTGTTAATTCTTTCTTTCTAGAATTTTAGTATATTACAATGGACATTCTTAGATTCTATCTTTCTCTTTCTGAGAGCCAAAATATTTTCTGGGACCAATGGTCCCGTGGTCCGATACTTTTCCACCCCTGCTAACTGAGTGCTTAAATCATCTTTGAAACTGTTAATCCCAATGAAGAATTTCCGAAAATTAGCTACAATTTCTTTTTCCTAAAACGATAAGTGATTCGCTCAATTTGATCTATTATATGCTTCTATAGTTCAAATGGTAACATGCTGTTTTTCTTAACTCATGCATTGCTGTGTCCCGTTTGTGTGGCTGCTGTGGAGGAGCTGTAGCTTCGATTGTCTCGGTTTTTACTCAGGTTTTTACACGGCTGCATACGTCAGGCTTCAGCTTTGAGTTGAGACCTTGTTTCTGTCAATTGGACCAGTGTTTGCTGATTTATAGCAGAGGAAAGGCATAATAAACGGTTGCTTCAAAAACACAGCTCCTACTGAGTGAGTCAATACAAACAATCCCCGTTTGAAATGTCACGGCTCCTGGATATGAAGACGATGATATTGGCAAACATAGGATTTAATAGTAGACATGTTCAAATCAACTTTTTATTTTTTCCTGACTGAAATCGGCCACTGCGTTTTGAAATTATGAGATTTTCTCGAGAAAGCCTCTTCAAGAAGCCTTCAAACGTACCCAAAATCACGACCAACTTTTCCTACAACTTCTCTGCCTTACACGGTCCTTACAGCAATGACTTTTACACGCTTACGCACGTGTTTTCAACTTGGGAAGATCAAATTACCCTGAATAATATTGTGATGCTCCCAGGGATGACACTTTCATACTCCCAAAGGGATAGCACAAATGTAAGCAATTATCAGCCATTGTTGTAAGGCAAAATAGTTGCTCGCGATTTTAGGCACGTTTTGAATGTTTCTTGAAGGGCCTTTCTCTAGAAATTCCCACATAATTTCGGAACGGATGGGCCGATTTCAGTCAGGTAAATGTTAAAGTCGTGTCCACAATTAAATGATGTATTGCCTTGATATCCAGATATAATTGCCTTGATATCCAGGGAGCCGTGGCCATTCACATGAAGATTATTCTTATTGACTCACCTGGTATTGTTCTCCAGTAGTGCCAAAATTAAGTAAATTTTCAAAGAAAGAGTTCTAGCGTTGTCTTTCATTTTTTTTTCAGCATTTTTACAAGGGTTGATAGTGTTGTTCATCTATAAAACAACACCTTTTACAAATGTAGAGAAAATTTTTAAAATGGCGTTGGAATCTTTTCTTCAAACATTACTTTCTGGAAAACAATAGAAGTACTGTTTTTGAAGGAAACATTTATTTTGCCTTTCCTCGGTCTCAAATCAGCAACCACTGGTCAGATTGACGCTAACAAGGTTTCAAACGCTTAAGTCGAAGCCTGACCTATGCAACCATGTAAAAGCCAAGACAATTGAAGCTACAGTTCCTTCACAGTAGCCACACAAACGGGGATAATTTTTGTTGGGAACCCCTGCACATGATTGTGAACAAGCCATTTGTAGTTGTTTTCGCGCATATCAAGATATGAGACTTTCGGCCAATTTCAGAAGGAAATAGTGCACCTAAAATTATGAGAACTATCTTGAAAATGAAATCAAACTTCAGTAAGATTGTGGAATTAAACTTTAACCAATTTGGTGATATTTTATACAGTGGATAGATTTTCTGACCCTATAAAATAAGGGTATAAATTTCTAAAACATTGCGATAAAATGTCAGTGAATAGAGTCTAACTGCTGAGACTTTTCTCAGTGAAAAGGGTATATTTTGGAAAGCTCCAGACAAGCTTGTGTATCACCTTTTATGTAGAAGTGCACCCGCCGGGATGTGGACAGGTGGATGAAACGGTGAACCATATCATTAGTGAATGCAGTAAACTGGCTCAAAGAGAGTACTAGCGGCGACATGATCTGGTTGGAAAACGAATCCATTGGGAAGTGTGTCGTAACATGTGAAATTAAGAAAAGGGGATGTTTCAGAGAAATACCGAACAAAGTCGCACTGTTCTTACCAATTTTCAACCTTCAATGGTTCACACAGTGGCGTACCCAAGGGGGGGGTGTTGGGGTCCGGACCCCCCACTTTTCAAAAAGATGATCCTCGAGATTTGCCCCCAGATCCACTCATTTCAAGATCCCCATTTGTCGTAGCCTAGCATGTACGTGCTATTGGCATAGGGATCCCTGTTTGCTACTGCTCTTTGAAACAATCTCATCAAAATGAGTTGAAGAGCTGTACTCCCTGACCTGTTTCAAATAATTCAAATTGCCACAGCAATTTCTTTGCAAAAGCTTCTTGCATACGATGCCATGATAAAATGGCGAAAAGAGGCATTCCCTCGAATATCAAGATCGAACAACCAGCGCATAATTCATTCTGCAGTAAAGCTAAGAAAAGCAATTTTGTAATTCGTACTTGATGTGCTGGACTGTTTGTTCCGCATAACAATTTTTTGTCGGCTATTTTGGCGGAGAAAAACAGAACAGAAGACAGTGGCGCTGCCGAGTATTTGCATCGGAACATAACTTTGATTGTTTCCCCGCTGTCAAGCTTGATGGTGAAGCAAGTTAAGAGACCAACATCATTGGGAAGAGATGCATAGCGTTTGTGGGGGGGGGGGGGACTTCAAACAGACTTTTCGGTGAAAAGAAAGTTTATTCAAAAGGGTCAATCGCCGAGCTTCCTTTCGTTCCATATTTTCAAACGTTCATATTTTCAGAAGCAGTAGAACTGCACAGATCTGAAGAAGGATATAATACAGTATATGTTATGTATTTCTCGGAAATATCGAAACATATAACAATATAACCCTTCTTAGCGTGGGTGAAGGGCGTCGTGAAGGGTCTCGCTCCTTAATAAATTGAAATATGACATATGAAAAAACGTGGGTTTGGTTCCTTTTTCACTTTCGTTGCATATCATTTCGTTGGTTTTCACGGGTTTTCAGCTTTTTTTTCAAAATTACGAGACATTGTTCGGAAATATCGAAATTTGTAGCCTTATACTGCAACTCTCTCTGAGTTTGGGTAGTTTCTTTTTCATTTTTGTTGCAAATCATTTCGTTGCTGGTATGTTGTTTTTTTTTTCAAAAATATGAGATATTGTTTGGAAATCTCGAAATTTATAGCCTTATAACTCTCTCCCAGTTTGGGTTTGGTTTCTTTTTCATTTTCGCTGCAAATCATTTCGGTGGTTTGTCGTTGTTTAAAATTATGAGACATTTTTCAGAAATCTCGAATTGTTTAGCCTTATTTCTTTGCAAAAGCTTCTTGCATACGATGCCATGATAAAATGGCGAAAAGAGGCATTCCCTCGAATATCAAGATCGAACAACCAGCGCATAATTCATTCTGCAGTAAAGCTAAGAAAAGCAATTTTGTAATTCGTAATTGATGTGCTGGACTGTTTGTTCCGCATAACAATTGTTTGTCGGCTATTTTGGCGGAGAAAAACAGAACAGAGGACAGTGGCGCTGCCGAGTATTTGCATCGGAACATAACTTTGATTGTTTCCCCGCTGTCAAGCCTGATGGTGGAGCAAGTTAAGAGACCAACATCATTTGGAAGAGATGCATAGCGTTTGTGGGGGGGGGGGGGGGGCTTCAAACAGACTTTTCGGTGAAAAGATAGTTTATTCAAAAGGGTCAATCGCCGAGCTTCCTTTCGTTCCATATTTTCAAACGTTCATATTTTCAGAAGCAGTAGAATTGCACAGATCTGAAGAAGGCTATAATACAATATATGTTATGTATTTCTCGGAAATATCGAAACATATAACAATATAACCCTTCTTAGCGTGGGTGAAGGGCGTCGTGAAGGGTCTCGCTCCTTAATAAATTGAAATATGACATATGAAAAAACGTGGGTTTGGTTCTTTTTTCACTGTCGTTGCATATCATTTCGTTGGTTTTCACGGGTTTTCAGCTTTTTTTCAAAATTACGAGACATTGTTCGGAAATATCGAAATTTGTAGCCTTATACTGCAACTCTCTGAGTTTGGGTAGTTTCTTTTTCATTTTTGTTGCAAATCATTTCGTTGCTGGTATGTTGTTTTTTTTTTCAAAAATATGAGATATTGTTTGGAAATCTCGAAATTTATAGCCTTATAACTCTCTCCCAGTTTGGGTTTGGTTTCTTTTTCATTTTCGCTGCAAATCATTTCGGTGGTTTGTCGTTGTTTAAAATTATGAGACATTTTTCAGAAATCTCGAATTGTTTAGCCTTATAACCCTTTCTTATTTTTGGTTTCCACTTTTGTTGCATAATGTTTCGTTGGTTTCTGGTGTTTTTTGCATATTTCATTCTTTGGTATCTGCCTCCCAATAGGTTATGACTGTAAAGACTGCCCATTGCCAACGCATAATAACTTTGATCCCCGGGGGGGTAAATGACTTATGGATGGACGGGGGTCTGCCGCCCGGTTTTCAAAAAGCTACCCTCTTCTAATTCCCGAAACTTGCCTTGGTACCCATTTTAAGATGAATTTTGACGGAAAACTACCCATCAACGCCCCGCGGCGGGAATCACTGGAACAGAGACGGCCATGTTGGATCTTTCCAAACAAAGCAACTCGCCCCGGCAGAAGGACATTGAAGAAAACACAACGGAAAGTGTGGCAGCTTTTTGGGGTCGTATCTTTGCAGAACAACAGATTTCCAAATGTAAGATACTACAATCAATATCGCTTCTCACACATACATTTCCATTAACTCTTTCAACTTTCTGAAACATGAACGAAACAACAGTTTGCCAAAATGTGAAATACTGTAGGAAATATCATTTCTCACACATTCATTTCCATTAACTCTTTCAACTTTCTGAAACATGAACGAAACAACAGTTTGACCAAATGTAAAATACTGTAAGAAATATCACTTCTCACACATTCATTTCCTTTAACTCTTTCAACTTCTGACACATTCTTGCATTCTGTAAACATATAATATATAAATATATAAGGAACAACAATAAACAGAACCGCCGCGCTACATAGAGCGGCCTAACTGCAAACAGGCACAACCCAGAACACTTAGATACGACCCTGGGTGACTTTTGGGCAAAAACCAAAAACCGCTGGGTGGGAGCGAGGGAGAGGGGAGAATTGCTCAACTTGAAAGAAACCTTGTAACTTGAAATTTAGCTTCTGGACGGAAGACTTCTTGAGAGGGAGAGCACGCTTTGTGACAGGATGGAGGCATGGGCACGAGGGGGGGGCTTGAAAATCATAATGTCCGCCTTGGCGTTAACATCCCTTTACTAACGTAAAGGGGTGTATTAACGCCCCGCGGCGGGAATCACTGGAACAGAGACGGCCATATTGGATCTTTCCAAACAAAGCAACTCGCCCCGGCAGAAGGACATTGAAGAAAACACAACGGAAAGTGTGGCAGCTTTTTGGGGTCGTATCTTTGCAGAACAACAGATTTCCAAATGTAAAATACTACAATCAATATCACTTCTCACACATACATTTCCATTAACTCTTTCAACTTTCTGAAACATGAACGAAACAACAGTTTGCCAAAATGTGAAATACTGTAGGAAATATCATTTCTCACACATTCATTTCCATTAACTCTTTCAACTTCTGACATATTCTTGCATTCTGTAAACATATAATATATAAATATATAAGGAACAACAATAAACAGAACCGCCGCGCTACATAGAGCGGCCTAACTGCCAAAGTACGCCCAAGCTACCACACTGAGCCCTTGATCGGACCAACACCCCACCATTTCCGCAAGGAACTGGCCCACTGGTTGGGGTCCCTAAAGACTGCTGTGCTGATAAGGGAATTCTAAGTATTGGTGACAAGTGTAATTTGACCAATGATACAAGGCATTACGAGGAATGATTTGCCGCATCAGAATTTCTACTTGTATGGTTGTTTCTTGGCTCCATTATAGGTTGTAGACTCTTGTGACACTACAGTTTCTGTTCAGGGTGCCGCTATGGTGGTCTTTGTCTTACTGTTGCCGCCCTCATGTTAGCAGAGAGGAGAAAGTTGTTCATGGGACCTGGATACCTGACACAAGCAGCAAGGTTAGAGCATTGGCGGTTCCGTGAATACTGGTACTTTAGAGGAAAGTAATTTGGCTAATTCAGAAACGGTTTGCATGAAAAAACAACCCCAACCATAATCCAACCTGGAAACCGTGAACCAAAGATGGGTTTCCACTTGGATATTATACAACACAATGCTTAGGTTTGCCCTTGGATATTTAACAAACCAACTCTAAACTGTGAACTGAAGATGGGCTTACCCTAGGAAACTGTGAACCAAAGATGGGTTTCCCCTTGGATACCTAGGAACACCACTCAATACCCATACCATGATCCAAGGGAATTATTAGGTTTCATCTAACAAACCAATTCTAAACTGTGAACTGAGGATGGGCTTACCCCAGAAAACCGTGAACCAAAGATGGGTATCCTTATGGATACCTAAGAACAGAACTTTACACCGTAATCCAAGGATATATTTCCCCTTGGATATCTAAAAGGACCTCTTTACATTTCATTTATTTCACGTCTATTTTTAAGTTCATTTCCATCTTAACTGTGATCCAAGGATAGGTTTCCCCTTGGATATCTAACAATGCAACTCTTCTCAATTTCATTTTTCGGTTATTACGCATATATTTTCATGACCACTTCATCTCAACCGTGGTCCAAGGATAGGTTTCCCCTTGGATATCTAACAATGCAACTCTTCTCAATTTCATTTTTTGGTTATTTCGCATATATTTTCATATCACAACACAACTCTTTTTAATTTCATTTTTCGGTTATTTCGCATATATTTTCATATCACAACACAACTCTCTTTTTTTTCATTTTTCGGTTATTTCGCATATATTTTCATATCACAACACAACTCTTTTCAATTTCATTTTTCGGTTATATCGCATATATTTTCATGACCATCTTCATCTCAACCGTGGTCCAAGGATAGGTTTCCCCTTGGATATCTATTAATCTCTTCAGCTCCGTAGTTTACATTCGTTCTTTTGCTGATGAGAGGAGTCTCTTTATTTCAGAAATAGCATACGAAAGTTGGTGATTTCTTGTAAAGATTGAAATCTAGAGAATAAAACCTTGCTTAGCCAAAGTGCAATCATTTTCTTTCGATGGGCTTATTAATCAAAACCAACTAAAGACTACGATCTACAAATAATAAACAACGATAAATGGGGTATGGAGATGCATCTTGTGGCGCAAATGTCCTCTTTTATTTTGAAAAACAGCTCCTCCGCGGAAAGGAGCCGTGACTGTGTACGCCCCTTCTATCGATCCACCCCCTGCGTGGACAGAAGGTTAATACCCAGTGAAAATTATAATAGAAGTAAAGTTTTTTATCGGGGAGTTTAGATCACTGATAAAACGTAAGTCACGACGTGCACCAGTGATTCGCACCGGTCCCAGTGATCTAAACCATATAAATCCTACCTACTCCAACTACTGTGGGGGATCGCATACTGGTGATTGGCGGTTTGACACGTAAGTCACGACGTGCACCAGTGATTCGCACTGGTCTCAGTAAGCAATCCCCCACGAGCAGCGGGCAAACATTTTGTCATAATTTGAACGATTTTCTTATTTCTCTGTGTTTTTGAAGAGGTCTATGGGAATAATGTGTTACGAAGGACACATGCGCCGCAAGATAGGACATCTCACGCTACAAAATTTTGTAGAAATCGTTTACACATTTGCAAATACAATATCTAAATGTTCTCATAAATGTTTTTTCAAATGATTGTCCATAATGAGTATCAAAGTCAGCAAATGTAGCATGACTCGTTATAAAATATATCGAATAAATTCTGCCGGCTACTGTAAAGAGTCGCAAGACTTGTATCTATGCACCATATTACCTATTACTTACGAGGGTGGGAAAGGGTGGGAATTAACTTTGTCCTAGTTATTGCTTGGTTGGCAGAGGAGTGAATAAAATTGAACTTGTGACATGATTTTAGTCAACTGTAATTGAATAAAGACAAGATGATTGGCCCAGATATCACACGTGGCCAAATCTTTGTTACATTTCGGTCACGAGGACACGAACTAGGATATCATTGGTTGAGACATATTTTGATCTTATTAGATTGCCGTGCTGAATTCGTGCTTTACCTCTAACTCCTTTTTGGCAAGCATCTTTTCTTCCCACGGCAGCTAGATGCCGCTTTCCTAGCGTTAATTGCCTTAATTGGCATTTGTTTCCGAGCCGAACTTGTTTGATTTATTTTCGTCATGTGTTGAGTAACGACTCTAATCCCCATTGAGAACGGAGTTCATGTTTGGCAGATTGCCGTCTACCTCGAGGCATCCTTCGCCATAGTAAATATAAATCTTTACAAGTATAAATTTGACCTGCACAGTGGGGGCTGGGTACGAGTCTTAGGCGCTTCGTGAAGTTATTAACTGTATTTGACGGCTTCGCCGTCAAATCTGAAACAATTCAACTCATTTCAATTTCATTTTTCGGTTATTTCGCATATATTTTCATATCACAACACAACTCTTTTCAATTTCATTTTTCGGTTATATCGCATATATTTTCACATCACAACACAACTCTTTTCAATTTCATTTTTCGGTTATATCGCATATATTTTCCTGACCATTTTCATCTCAACCGTGGTCCAAGGATAGGTTTCCCCTTGGATATCTAACAACACAACTCATTTCAACAGTGGCGGACTGGCCCACCGGGACACCGGGAAATTTCCCGGTGGGCCCTTGTCAAGACAATAGCCACTTTTTGCCTTGGGCCCTTTGGACACAAATGCTTGCTGGCGGCCCACAGTGAAAAATTTTTCAATTGTAAATGATATCTGAACACTTTTCAAGCCCATCTAAGTAGAATATGCCATTTTTCAGCTCGCTTCGCTCGCATTTCAAGACGTATGTATTCCTGACTACTGTCGGCCACCAGTGGCGGGGTCAGGGGGCCATGGCCCCCAGCGAACTGTTTTAAGGGGGCACCAAAGTTCACGAAGGGTGCCAAAAACTTCATGAAGTTCAATCGCGTTGTACCATCATCCAGCACCACGTGGCAGACAGTGGCGAATCTAGACAGATGCCGCTGATACAAATCTCGAGATTCCTTCACAGCCAAAGAGAAAAGGGCTGAGTATAGGTTGGGTAAGAATTTTTCCGAAAAAAGCAAAATGCCAGAAGGAGATTATGGAATTTAATTGAGTTGTCAAAGCTTTCATTTTAGCAAGTATAGCAAGCAAGATATTGGGATATGCATTCTAAGCTAAGGTAAAGGATGTTTCTTCACACATTCTGCTCGTGCTCTGATTTATAGGATAACTGTGACAAAACTATCAAGGTTTCTTTGGCACTAATGGCAAGCATGATATTGGGAGATGCATTCTATGCGAAAATAAAGGGCGTGGCCCCAAAATTTTGTTCAGGGGCTTCGCCCCAGACCCCCTCTTTTCTCTGCCCCCACTGATTTACCGTGGCCACGCCACTGAGCTTTTGTACACCTAACATAGACCGTCATTCAGGCAGCTTTCGTAATATGGTAAGAGATATCTGCTATCGCATCCTTGTTATTCCTAATCTTGCCAACATAAGCGATGATTCCTTTCTCATCGTTGCCAATGCTGCTTCGTAGCAACCTCGTGATCTTGAACTCAGACAGGAGATATATAAGCCATAACCCAAAAAATAAAGTGTTCATGAAGCAGCTACGGTCACAGTAAATCTTTGCTGAAGTAAATATCCACATCCTAGTACATAAAATATTTTCTTGGAAGTTAAACGAAGTGCTACTTCAAATGTTCAGCTCGTTTTGCTTTAGCTGTGCCATCATCAGACAAACGAGTGTCCGTCGCTTGTGAATTCACTTTTTCCAATTAAGGATGGATTTTTCAAAAATAAGGGTGCTCAGCAGCACTGTAAATGGTAATTGTAAATTGTAACTAAATTGTGAAATTGAAAATTGTAAACTTAAAAATTTTCCTGGACCGAGGCCCAGGCCCTCGTTTCACTTGATTTGCCCAAAGTTGCCTCCTTTTAAGGTAACACCACTAGAAACACTACAAAGTAACTTTTCAAACATGCTAGCTATTTTACAAATTTAATTTGAGCTTCTACAAATCTGAGGCCCCTAACAGCTAATTTCCCGGTAAAGAATTGATGCCCCAGTCCGCCCCTGCATTTCAATTTCATTTTTCAGTTATTTCGCATATATTTTCATGACCATTTTCATCTCAACCGTGGTCCAAGGATAGATTTCCCCTTGGATATCTAACAACACAACTCATTTCAATTTCATTTTTCGGTTATTTCGCATATATTTTCATATCACAACACAATTCTTTTCAATTTCATTTTTCGGTTATATCGCATATATTTTCACATCACAACACAACTCTTTTCAATTTCATTTTTCGGTTATATCGCATATATTTTCCTGACCATTTTCATCTCAACCGAGTCCAAGGATAGGTTTCCCCTTGGATATCTAACAACACAACTCATTTCAATTTCATTTTTCGGTTATTTCGCATATATTTTCATATCACAACACAACTCTTTTCAATTTCATTTTTCGGTTATATCGCATATATTTTCATGACCATTTTCATCTCAACTGTGGTCCAAGGATAGGTTTCCCCTTGGATATCTAACAACACAACTCATTTCAATTTCATTTTTCGGTTATTTCGCATATATTTTCATATCACAACACAACTCTTTTCAATTTCATTTTTCGGTTATATCGCATATATTTTCATGACCATTTTCATCTCAACCGTGGTCCAAGGATAGGTTTCCCCTTGGATATCTAACAACACAACTCTTTTCAATTTCATTTTTCGGTTATATCGCATATAATTTCATGGCCATTTTCATCTCAACCGTGGTGAACCCTTGGATATCACAATACAACTCATTTCAATTTCATTTTTCGGTTATTTCACATATATTTTCATGACCATTCTCATCTCAACCATGATCCAAGGATAGGTTTTCCCTTGGATATTACAAAACAACTCTTTTCAATGAAACAGTTCGAAACCATGGACCATGGGGGGTTCCCCTTGGATAAATAAAACCAACAGTGAGAACTGCCCCACTCATAAGAAGTTACATATGTTCTTTACCATCGGCATGCTGTACTGACAATGATCCAAACTACCAGTAATTAGCACCTGATCAGCTGCAGTCTGTATTGCCTTCTTTCTACTTGATAAATGGATCTAATGTTTGGATGTTCTAACTTGCTTTCAGCTCCATTGAATGTTAGTGATTCGCAACATTTTGTATCTTGTCTTGTTTTCCCCAATTCGATAATGAAATGCAGACTACCAGCACAGCAAGACAATAAACTGCAATGCCATCCAATTCCCCTGTGTATAAGATGGTGTGCAGCTTCAGTTGAAAGTATCTGTGGTCTGGAATACCACTCCTTGTTGCCTGGGAGTGAAGCTAGAGGACCTGTTGGCTTGTGATTGAGCTTCAAATTGTGAGCTACAACTTGGTGGTGAAACTTTTCTCGTGCAACTGACCTTTTCTGCCACAAATACATGCTAGCAGAATACTCCAAGCAAACTTTAGATTTGATTCAGTCTCATTTCCTTCTTGTACCTTGTAGATACACTCACTAAATAGTCTGCTACGACGCAATTATGAAGACACGATTACTTCCCTTCTCCGTTCTTAGGCCATATCCGATCGCTTCGCCTTTGAATATTCGTATTGTTCCATTATTGTTGCCATTAGTTTATCACATGCCAGTAAATCCTCTCTTCAAGTTCACAAGAGCTTTGGGACTGACAACATCTCTAGCTACTTTCTGAAGCTTGCGCTGCCTTTTATTGAAAATTCGCTTGCTTTCTTGTTCAATACATCCATTGAAACAAGTCGTTTTCCTGACTCATGGAAAGTTGCTAGAGTTACTCCGATTTTCAAAGATGGAGAAAAGGCTGAAAAATCTAACTATCGACCAATATCAGTCTTGCCCGTCATCTCAAGGCTCTTTGAAAAATTAGTAACAAATCAGCTGTACCAGTATATGAATGATAATGGCCACTTTTCATCAGGCCAATCCGGCTTTTTGCGCCTTCATTCAACAGTAACATGCTTACTGAAAAATACTGACGACTGTTATAATGGAATGGATCTTGGAAAGCTTGTGGGTCCAGTGTTCATTGACCTTAAAAAGGCATTCGATACCGTCGATCACAACATTCTCTGCAAAAAGCTTGAGCTTTACGGGCTACAAGGCAACAAGCTTTCCCTGAATGTTGCAAAAACTCATTCAATGCTTGTTTCCACCAAGCAGAAACACAACATTCTCAAGGGTCAAAATGAAGACTTGAAATTGAAAATACGGGATAATGAGCTTGAAGTAGTCAAAAAGACAAAATATCTCGGTTTGCAAATTGACTGCTCTTTGGATTGGAAAGAACAGATCAAGGCAGTATCTGCCAAGGTCTCCAGGGCAGTTGGATTTCTAAAACATGCCAAGTCTTTTCTTCCGAAAGAAACTTTGCAAACTCTCTATACAGGTATTGTGGAGCCCCATTTTCGATACTGCTGTTCTGTCTGGGGCTGCGCCGGTTTAACTGAAATTAATCAGTTACAAAAACTTCAAAAGCGTGCTGCTAGGATAATAACGAATAGCAGATTCGATGCCCCAAGCAGACCTCTTATCGAAGAGCTGGGATGGAAGACCGTTGACGAACTGATTACCAGTGAATCTAAGACAATGGTCTTCAAGTCCCTGAATGAGCTGGCCCCACAATACCTGTGTGACCTCTTCACCCGAAATTCGCTGTGTTCGTCATACAGTCTTCGTAACTCGGGGACCGACTTGAGGTTACCGATGAAAAGGTCAACTAATGGCCAGAAATGTTTCTCTTATAGAGGCGCTAAACTATGGAATAGCCTGTCAGCCGAGTCAAAGCAGGCAACCTCTCTGTATAGTTTCAAAAAAACCATCTAAAAACAGGCACTTTTCCTTTTGCTTTTATTGTAAATTTTGAACATTATTGTACATATGTTTTAGATATTGTAAATAAGGTTTTATAGTTTGATTTAATTAATAGCTTTTTCCCTTTTTTATTATATTGTAATTAACGTTTTTATCGGAGGGCCCCTTGAAAATCAACTTGTTGAAGGGCAACCCTCCTTAAAAGAATTAAATATGAAATATGAAATATAAATACAGTTCTTGCCATGGACTTTGTTCTGGTCAACAACTTTATCAAGTGGAAATAAGATGACATGGCTGGAGAATTACTCAACTTGAAAGAAACCTTGTAACTTGAAATTTAGCTTCTGGACGGAAGACTTTTTGAGAGGGAGAGCACGCTTTGTGACAGGATGGAGGCATGGGCACGAGGGGGGGCTTGGAAATCATAATGTCCGCCTTGGCGTTAACATCCCTTTACTAACGTAAAGGGTTGTATTTTCTAATATTTTCGTGAATTTCAGCGAAACCAGCGAAACCCCACCCATGTTTATGAAAAATCTGCCGAAAAAGGACCCTTGTTTAGAGAATTTTGGGCCCAAAAACCCACCCATATGGACGGCACATACCCGTACCTTGAACATGTTATGTACCCCCATCCCCGGGCTTTGATCTTGCAGATCCTATGTCTACAGGCAACGCTATGGTGGACTCTTGGGTAACCACCGATACATTTCAATTTCTTGGTTGCAGTTGCAGCAATGCAGCGAGGTGTAGGGGCGTCGCCAGCCTAAAGATTCTGGTGTGGAAAAACGCGAAGCCTCTTCAGTTTCAGTTTTAGTTTCAGTTTCATATATTTTAAATTCACTTCATACAATTTATAATTTACTATACTAACAGCTAACTAAACTACAAGGAAAAGAAAATATTACAGAAAATTAATACATTGGTACGGAAAATTAATACAATATACAAATACAGAGAAAAGAATAAATTGTATCGAGGGAATTACTTAAAGGAGGAGCTCTCTCAATAGGTAAACTAATCGTGGAGAGAGCCCCCCCTGTCCTACGAAAATTTGAAATTATGATGGACGCATTTGATTTTCGTATGATAAAGTAGAAATTGTGCCAGAATCAAACATAGCTTTGAATTATTCATTGACCTTGTTCAGTAAGTAAATTTTCAGTTGCTTTTTGAAGGATATTTTCGATGGAGCATGACGGAGTTCAACGGGTAATGAATTCCAAAGTTTAGCACCAAGATATCAAATTGATTTTAAACCATATTGAAGACTGTTTATTCGAGATAAGTATAGATTTCCTTGATTGGCCTGTCTCGTTGAATATTGATGAACAGATGAATTGAATAGGAAGAAGTTATGAAAGCAACTAGGTGAAGTTTTATTAACAGAGTCAAAGACAAAGGTTAAAAGTCGGAGTTCAAATATCTCAGATAGTTTGAGAAGTTTAAGATCTTTAAAGATTGGAAGAGACGGTGACATGCGAGGCTGAAATGAGATAGCTCTGACTGCTTTTTTCTGTAGTTTAAAAATTGGATCAACATATGATGCATATGTTTGACCCGAAACAATAAGACCATATTGTAGGAAGGACAGAAACAAAGCATTGTACAAGCAAAGTAAAACATCTAAGGGAAGTAAGTTTCTAATTTTGAAAAAGATTCCACAAGTTCTGGCTAATTTTTTAGAAAGTTCACTGAGATGGTATTTCCAGCTTAGATGCTCATCTAAGAGGAGTCCTAAGAATTTGACAAACTTGACCCTTTTAATATGCTTTTTCCCTATTTTTATCGTAGAATCAGAAGGAACATTTTTAGAAGGAGAATGAAAGATAGTATAGTTTGTCTTATCAATGTTTAATGATAATTTATTAGCATCAAGCCATTTCTTTATTGATCTAAGTTCTTTGTTAACAATTTTAATTAAGTTAGATAAATCATTTGATTCACAGTAGATGTTTGTATCATCAGCAAAGAGATAGAAATTAAGTTTCTTGGAAGCATTTGGTAGATCATTGATGTAGATAAGGAAAAGTAATGGGCCTAGTACAGAACCTTGTGGTACACCACAAGTAATTGAAAGTAAGTTAGAATTATTTCCATTGACAGAGACATATTGCTTTCTGTCAGACAGATAAGATTTAAACCACTCAAGGGCACAACCGCGCACCCCATGGTGTTCCAATTTTGATAACAAAATTTTATGATTCACAGTATCAAAAGCCTTTTGCAAATCAATAAAAATACCACAACCAAATTTTTTATTATCAAGTGTGTTTCTAATAGCTTCTGTCAAACTCACCAGCGCATCATCAATAGAGTGGTTTTCTTGAAATCCAAATTGTAAGGAATAAAGAACATTATTTATTTCTAAAAATCTATACAGTCGCCTGTACATCAACTTCTCAAATATCTTACTGAAGATGGGTAAAAGAGAAATTGGCCTATAGTTAGATGGTAGCTCAGGATTCCCTTTTTTGAATAGAGTTATCACCTTGGCTATCTTAAGTTTATCAGCAAAAATACCAGACTGGAAAGACTGATTCACAAGAAGAGCAAGAAGTGGAGAAACTGAGGATCCAATGATTTTTAATAATTTTATGGGTATACTGTTAGGACCTACGGATTTAGATGGATTTAAAATGTTGATTATGTCATTAATTTCTGTCCAGGTGACTGGAGTAAGGAAAAGTGAATTAGAAGTTCTGTTAGTTAAATAGTCCAGGGGAGACTTAGGTGTTACTGGGATTGTCTTTGTTATTTCATCAGCAACATTTACAAAAAAATCATTAAAAATATTTGACATTTTACCTGGTTCTGATGTTACATTTCCTTCCTTATCTTTGATTTTGTTAATTAAAGAAGATGTAGAAGATTTATGAGAGATGATGGTTTTTATACCTGACCATAATTTTTTCATATTTCGAGTGTTAGTAGAAAAATAGTTATGAAAATAACTTTCTTTACTTCTTTTTATTTCATTGGCAACACGATTTCTAAATTTTTTATACAATTTAAGGTTGTCATCAGTTGCATTTTTCCTTAATTTCAGCAAAACTCTGTCTCGGATTCTCATCATCTTTTGCACTCTATTATTTATCCATGGCCTATTTTTCAGTTTAATTTCCTTTCTACTCCTCTTTTTGATTGGTGCGTGCTTATTTGTCAAAGTACTAAGGTCTTGCAAAAATCTGTCAAATTTTTTGCTCACATCCATATCACTATTTTCTAAATAAGTAAAGTTAATCTGATGAAAGTCCTCAAGGAATTGGTCATCCTTAAATTTAGAATAATCATATTTGAATGATTCAGATTTATTATGACTGACCTGAGCATTTTTCAAAATCAAGAACTGGGGAAAATGATCAGTAATTTGCATTAAAATGTTGCCACTTGTTATATTAGCATTGGTAGCATTAGTGTATATGTTATCAATAACTGATGCTCTATGTTCTGAGACTCTAGTAGGATGATGAATACAAGGAAGAAGGCTGTGTGAAAAAAAGTTGTTGACAAAATCAGTTGTTGGTGTATGGGAAGCATAATCAAGTAGATTGACATTGAAATCACCCATTATAAATGCCAGTTTGTTTGAGGATATTTTAGAAAGAAGATCCTGAAAGTGAGATGTGAGGTTTTCAACAGGTGAACTTGGGTGTCTGTAAACACAACAAATAAGGAAATCTTTATCCTTTTTGTTTTCAATCTCCACCCATATTGTTTCAAAATCATCAGTGCAAGAATCTAAGTCTATTCTTGGCTTGGAAGCAAGAGAATTTCTAACATACAAACCAACACCACCATTTTGAGTAAGTGATGAAGTCTTAAAAAAGGTATAGCCAGGAATATCAACATTAGATGAAATGGGATTGTTAATAGAATGCCATATTTCAGACACTCCAATGACATCAAGATTCAGATTAGAGTGAGCAGATAAAGAAACTAATTCATCATGATGAAGGGATAGACTTCTTATATTAGTGTGAAGAATAGAAAAGTCACTAGAAGAGGATGACTGTAAGGAAGACAGCTCAGGTAGAGTGAAGTAGCGAGAATCAATATGCTGAGCTGAGGCATGTGCTCATCAATATCATAATCACTGAGATTAGGCAAATTCACAAGGTTAGATGTAGTTTCAAATGAAGGTGAAAAGTCAACAAAGGATGGAACATCAAAATCATAAAGTACTGATAATTCATCATTTCCTAACGAGCCAAATGGAAACAAATCTTGGATACAGTGCTTACAAACCAATGAACCTCATCTGGTTCTTTTCCAAGTTCTCTATATTCACGAGCAGAGATATCATTGCATTTGATATGGACAAAGAAATTGCATTTATTGCAAAAAATAGCTTTTTGACAATTGTGTATGTTTTTGTGGCAAATACCACATGGTAAATCAACTGGATTTGTCATTTACATCTTATGAGTTCATAAAAAGACGAAGATGCGGCATACTAAACTGAGAGAAAAAAAATAATTGAAATAGGAATATACAATATGTATGTGCACACTGCATATATAATGAAATAATGCCTTTGATAATTTATATGAATACTTAGTTTGAAAAAGGAAATAAAATTAGATCAAGGATAATTAATCTAAGCATAAATAAGAAGTAACACAACAAACTTGATGGATTGAGTCAGTAAATGGAGACTGCATCAGAAAGTGTCAAATGATATTTCTGCATCACTGTTGTCAGGGGGCTTCTCTTTTGGACTCTCTGCTGGGCTTTGGGTTTGTCTCCCAAATCTGGACTGTCCCTCTTTGATCACCAGTTTATCCATAACAAAATAGGCTACTTTGCCTTGTTGACGTGCAGCAATCAAACTATCTTTCTGTAAGGCTCGTCTCTCTAATGTGCGCTTGGCATAGTCAGGAAAGAACTTTACTCCATCTGGCTTGAGGGACCTTGCTTTTCTAAGCACTGACTCTTTGTCCTTCCATTTGCAAAATTTAGCCACAATTGGCCTTGGCTGATTTGCGTATCTTGGATTCCAATGGGTACTTTTTATTCTGTGACATCTTTCTATCTCAAAGTTATCTTCAAGATTAAGTTTCTCCTTCAATGCCTTTCTCACAACCTCTTCTGTGTCATCCCATGTTTTCTCTTCATCTTTATCTTCCTGGATGCCAAGAATCTTAATGTTGTTTCGACGACTTTGATTCTCCATGTACTCCAATTGCGATTCAACGTTGTCTGCATGGTCATTTATCATGTTGAGATTTTCAGTATGGAGTGCAATTTTTGTGTCCATGGTGTCAGCTATATTCTTCTCTTCGTCGACCTGAGCTTGTGTGAATTGCAAACTGACCTTGAGGTCATTAATTTCCGTTCTGACTGATTTAAGTTCATCTTTTACATCCTGGATTAACATTAAAAATGTTGTCTTGAATGCGTCTGCTTGATTCTGGATGAGCATTTTAATGACTTCCAAGGTCACAGTCTCTTGACCCATGATTTGAACAACGTGAATTTAGGCCCACGTGTGGCCTAACTAACAGTGATTGAAACTCAAAAGTGATACGATATTTATTCTTGCCAGAGTGTATTATTCCATGAATGAGAATGTAATTGCAACTGCAACTGAACTTTATTTTATTAAAACATATTTGATGAGTATAGTTAATGCTAAACCTTAGTTAATCAATGTTAAATGGCATCGATAATTTCACGTGTTCTCGCTTCGCCATGTTGTTGTTGTTGTTGTTGTTGTTGTTGTTGCCTCTAGAAAAGTTTTCCTGACCATTCAATGGCGGACACTTTGCCAAATATTGGGGGGCGAAGCTATTGTTTCAGCTAAAAAGCATTGTTTGCTTCTATTGTTTTCGAACAAAAGATCTTTGTTCTAGCCAACATTGGGGGGCGATCACACCCCCTCGCCTCCCAGGTGTCCACCACTGTGACCATTCCCTCCAGAATCTAGAAAAATGTGCGAAACGCCCTTTTATTATTTTCATCTACCGGGTATACCAAACAAAAGTTCCGACGTTTGATAGAGCACAGAGAAGAATCTTTTAATCTGACAATTTATATTCATTCTAGTTACGTGCTTGATATTTCAACTTACAGTGTGGCATATCGTAGGAAGAAATTAGTAATCTGAAAATGGAGTTATGAGCTCTAACATTTCACTTTCATGTTCAAGGCAAAACAGAGAGATTATTACTCCTTCCTACTTCGTGATTGTGGGGACTCCCTCGATGAACAAAATAGTATATAATAATAATAATCACTTTATTTACAGTTGGATAAACTAACGTAGTTTGTGCCAGAAGGCACAAACTAATAAATACCAACTACCCTAACTAATTTACAGCAATACTATTTACAAATGTTACAATTGCAACCCTCTCCAGCCCAATTTTTTATGTTTTTGCCAAAAACAGAGACTGTATTGCTGCTCTTAATCACATCAGGTGTACCGTTCCAAAGTATGCTACCCCTAAACGCTACCGAATTTGTACCGAAAGACGCGGTTGATGCCTTTGGAAGTGTGAGAATATCTTTGATTCTCAGGTTGTAATTATTTTCTTTCCTTGTGAATAAATCCCATAAGAAAGAAGGGTTTTCATGATTGAGTGATTTATAAACTTTAATCATAAGTTTCTGCAGGTTCTGAACATGAATGGGTTTTTCATTGTTTCTAACCAGAAGTTCATCAAATGAAGCACTATAATCCTTTAATAAGATGCGAAGTGCTCGTTTATGAACCCTATTAATTTCTTTATTGGCAGTTCTTCCACAAAACATCCAAATAAGGGGACAATACCTGAAGTTTGACATGACAAAAGAGTTATAAAGCAATTTACATTTGGGTGGGTCAATAACCTTTGCAGCCCTGGAGAGGGCACTAACATTTCTGTTAGCTTTAAGACAGAGAGACTTTACATGGACATCAAATTTCAGCTTGGAGTCAATAGTAACACCCAGTAATTTGACTTGTTCAACGGTTGTAATTACCATCTCATCTATCTCCATGCAAAGTTCTGTAGTCATTCCCCAAACCCATAAACATAAATTGAAACTTGGATGGATTTGCAACCATCATATTTGATTCGAACCAAACAAGGGTATTTTTCATGTCGTTTTCTAGGCTTGAAATTACTTTTTCTAGTTTATAATCAGATGCATACAAGGTATTATCATCAGCGAAGTTGCATATATGAGAGTCCTCTATGAAAAAAGTGAGATCGTTGATGTAAATGTTGAATAGTAGAGGACCAAGGACCGAACCTTGTGGTACACCCGATGTGATCTCAAGCCAAGAGCTGTAAGTAGAATTAATTCTGACACGCTGTTTTCGAGATGTTAGGTAGTCGAAAATAAGTCTTAGACTACCATTTCCAAATCCATATGCCCCAAGCTTTGCTATAAGGAGGTCGTGAGGTAAGCAATCAAATGCTTTGGAAAGGTCCATAAGAACCATTCCAACTATTCCTTTCTTATCAAGACTTTTCGGCACTGTTCGACTAGCGTCAAAAGTGCGTGCTGTGAACTGTGATTCTCTCGAAATGCACAAAGCAGATTTGAGAAATTAGGAACCATGAAGGGTACCATTTGTTGTGACAACACCCTTTCATAGAGCTTGGAGAGAGAAGAGAGCACACTTATTGGTCGAAAATTGCCCCTGATGAAAGTTTCACCCATTTTAAAAATTGGAGAGACGTCTGCAAGCTTAAGGATATCTGGGAAGGTGTTAGTACTGATCGCATTGTTGATAACAACAATTCGTTCATTACCTTGACGTCCCGAGCGGGCAGAAATGTTATTCACAAGAGAAAACGTTGCTTTGTAATTGAATAGAATTTAGATTCAAATCATTTTTGATTGTGTGAATTAGCCTAAGGTGCGAAGAATCGAAACAAATAGGTCTCGGGAAAACTGTTTGCTGCTGTTATTGTTGCCTTGTGCCAACTGGGAATTTCAAATGGGAATTTTACTGTTTCACGGTTTCACACGGCAAGGAGTAGAATAAAGTGTCTTTTCTCAACTAAAGAATAGTTTCAATTGCTTTTTCGACCTGCCGTGCCATATTGTGCAGTAATGCATATTTCTGTGTTCGTCCATCCAGTTGGAATTGAGTGGCAAAGTATGAACTTGATATTTTCCCCCGAGACCTATTAGATTCGGTTTTCAGACCTTACTTCATATATGCTCAGTGAGTGGAACTCTTGCATGTGTCGTCAAGGCAATGAAAGAAAGTGTAAACCTAGTTTTTGTGTTGCTTATCCGGAGATTCCCCCTCCACCACGATGATGCAGGAAGGCGTACAAATCTCTCTGGTTTTGCCTTCAACATGAAGATGCGATGTTAGGACTAATAACTCCATCTTCAGATTACTGATTTCTCCCTACGATATGCCAAACTGTAAATTGAAATGTCGAGCATGTACCTAGAATGAATAAAAATTGCCAGAAAAAGAACTTTTTTGTCTGCGTTCAATCAAATGCCGGAACTTTTTTTTGGGACACCCGGTATGTCGATATTTTTGGAAAAGCAACCATTTCAGGCAGCATTTTTCGTAACAGTGGGAATTTTTTGCACAACGAAAATCGAAACAGAAAAATGCATTATTCATCAACGGAATTCAGAAGTCAAGAGGAAACCAGTTATCACGATTTTTTAACGGGTTTCGAGAAATTAGAAAACTGAGGTCTGGGAAAACTGGGGTGGAGTCCACCCCAGTCCACCCCATGGCAACGCCACTGGTGCGGTGTTTTAGTTTTTGCCCTTGATGCTTCATTGAGGTTGATGAAAGCACAGTAAGATCAGTTTTATGGTATGTTCTCACATGAAACTGCTATTATAATATATGATATGTGCACTTAGGTCTAGCCTAGCTTATTTTTACCTGAAGTTACTGATCTAGCATCAGCTCCCAAACAGATACAAGAGCATACATACGGAAAGTTGACTGAAAAGATATTTGCTATACTAATAAGAAACAGAATTACAAGAAGCTTCATGTTTCAATATCCATTGATAAATTTGCTATACTACAAGAAGAGAATCGATGGGGCTAAGCTTTGCTAGGCCTGCCATTCAATTCAAATTTGGCATTTTGAAGGCCTCTAAGTGTGTTCCAAAAACCAATCCAAATTATAAATGATTGGCCTATATATACTCTATCTGCAGGTATTTTTGCACAAGAAACCACTCTACAGGCTCAGAAGAGAAACTATTTATTTACTTTTATTGAAAAATCCAAATCATATCTTTACTTTATCTTCAATTCTTGATCAGTGTTTCCTGTATCATTTGGAAGGCTTCTTCAGCAGAAAGACTTCAAAAAACGGTATATAAATGTGGATAAGTATTCTCTTCTTTGCCAGGTATTATGGTATCTGTTTGGGAGCTGAAGCTGGGTCAGTAAATGCAAGTAAAAGTGAGCTAGGCCCTCATTCACCTCAATACCAAAATACCTCATTCACCCGAATCACCCGAATCACCCACTTTCTGCAGACAGTCGATAAATTTATTTTTCCCTCAGTGACTCTCTCTGTCTACTTCAGTACTAAAATACCTCGTTCACCCAAATCACCCGAATCACCCACTTTCTGCAGCCAGTCGATAGATTTATTTTCTCTCAGTGACTCTCTCTTACTTTCTTCAGTACTAAAATACCTTGTTCACCCAAATCACCCGAATCACCCACTTTCTGCAGCCAGTCGATAAATTTGTTTTTTCTCAGTGACTCTCTCTTTCTTTCTTCAGTACTAAAATACCTTGTTCACCCAAATCACCCGAATCACCCACTTTCTGACGCCAGTCGATAAATTTATTTTTTCTCAGTGACTCTCTTTCTTTCTTCAGTACTAAAATACCTCATTCACCCGAATCACCCACTTTCTGCAGACAGTCGATAAATTTATTTTTCCCTCAGTGGCTCTCTCTGTCTACTCCAGTACTAAAATACCTCGTTCACCCGAATCACCCACTTTCTGCAGCCAGTCGATAAATCTATTTTTTCTCAGTGACTCTCTTTCCTTCTTCAGTACTAAAATCCTCGTTCACCCGAATCACCCACTTCCTGCAGCCAGTCGATAAATTTGTTTTGCTCTCAGTGGCTCTCTCTGTCTACTTCAGTACTAAAATACCTCCTTCACCCAAATCACCCGAATCACCCACTTTCTGCAGCCAGTCGATAAATTTATTTTCTCTCAGTGACTCTCTCTTTCTTTCTTCAGTACTAAAATACCTTGTTCACCCAAATCACCCGAATCACCCACTTTCTGACGCCAGTCGATAAATTTATTTTTTCTCAGTGACTCTCTTTCTTTCTTCAGTACTAAAATACCTCATTCACCCGAATCACCCACTTTCTGCAGACAGTCGATAAATTTATTTTTCCCTCAGTGGCTCTCTCTGTCTACTCCAGTACTAAAATACCTCGTTCACCCGAATCACCCACTTTCTGCAGCCAGTCGATAAATCTATTTTTTCTCAGTGACTCTCTTTCCTTCTTCAGTACTAAAATCCTCGTTCACCCGAATCACCCGAATCACCCACTTCCTGCAGCCAGTCGATAAATTTGTTTTGCCCTCAGTGGCAGAGGCGCCGGAGGCTCCATGATGCGGCGGGGACAGGAATCGCAGAAAGGGTACCTTGGGGTGTCAAAGTTTGCCGTTGAGTTGAAAATAATCGGGAATCGTCGTTTAGGATATTGTGCTCTACATGTATTTCGACACGGGCATCGCCAGCCCGAAAAGCTGGGGTGGAAAGGCGTTAGGGGGTCTGGGGGCGAAGCCCCAGAAAAATTTCTCCTGGCCACGCCCTTCAGACCCTTGGAAAACGCGAGAAATGCCCTTTAGACACTCGGAGAGCATGGCAATGCCCTTTTCATTATTTTGATCTATTTCGATATTTCTGGAAAAGCAACCATCTCAAGCAGTACTTTTTACAACAACGGGCATTTTTGTGCAACAAAAATCGAAACAGAGAAGTACATCATCTTTTTTTTACGAAGAAGGAAAAGATATGGTTAGAAATTGAAATTTAAGGCCTTTGTCGAAATCTTCAATAAATGAATTCAGAATTCAAGAGGAAGACCAGTTATCACAAAAGTTTCAAGTCAATCAAAACCTACCCTCCCCAATCTTTTTAATTGATTTCGAGAAATTATAACATTGACCTCTGTGAAAACTGTGGTCGACATGTCCACCCACCCCAGACCACCCCGTGGCGACGCCACTGTCCTTCGAATGTACTGTGATCTTGAGAGCAGAAGGAATCGTTCTATTATTGTGACTGCAGACGAGAAACAACTCGCTTCCAACGTCTAATTGATGCGATTAATCAATAGTTCTTTGAAATGAATTTTTTGGAAAGGGCACTTTCTGCCCCCGCGCTGCCCCCGTACCACTAGGGCAACGGGGGCGGCTGCCCCGCTGCCCCGCTGCCCCCGTGGCTCCGGCGCCCTTGCTCAGTGGCTCTCTCTGTCTACTTCAGTACTAAAATACCTCCTTCACCCAAATCACCCGAACCACCCACTTTCTGCAGCCAGTCGATAAATTTATTTTTCCCTCAGTGACTCTCTCTTTCTTTCTTCAGTTCTAAAATACCTCATTCACCCGAATCACCCGAATCACTCACTTTCTGCAGACAGTCGATAAATTTATTTTTCCTTCAGTGGCTCTCTCTGTCTACTCCAGTAGTAAAATACCTCGTTCACCCGAATCACCCGAATCACCCACTTTCTGCAGCCAGTCGATAAATTTATTTTTCCCTCGGTGGCTCTCTCTGTCTACTTCAGTACTAAAATACCTCGTTCACCCAAATCACCCCAATCACCCACTTTCTGCAGCCAGTCGATAAATTTATTTTTCTCAGTGACTCTCTCTTTCTTTCTTCAGTACTAATATACCTTGTTCACCCAAATCACCCGAATCACCCACTTTCTGCAGCCAGTCGATAAATTTATTTTTCTCAGTGACTCTCTCTTTCATTCTTCAGTACTAAAATACCTCGTTCACCCAAATCACCCAAGTCACCCACTTTCTGCAGGCACTAGAGGAATTCAAAATTCGTTCTGAACAGAATGATTCTGATTGAAATTTATTTTTCAATAAAAATCATTCTTTGATCAATTCATTCTCTGATAAAACTCTATATCTCTCTGTTAAAATTCATTCTTTGATACATCGAGAGCCAGCCGCAAAACCCCACCCATGTTTATGAAAAATCTGCCGAAAAAGGACCCTTGTTTAGAGAATTTTGGGCCCAAAAACCCACCCATATGGGCGGCACATACCCGTACCCTGAACATGTTATGTACCCACCCCCCTTGGGGGCCCTTTTTCGTCTGCTGGCCCTTCTCATTCTTGTTCTATTCGATGAAAATCTACTTCCTTTGCAAACATATTTTACTTGCTTCAGAAACGGTTTACTTCCTAATCGACACAGGTTCACTGATTTCAAACAATTGCCGACCGGTTCACGGAAGTCGCTGGACATGTTCACTCAACCCTTTTTGGTTCATCAGATTACAAGGACTTGATATCAAAACAATTGGGGAACTTTGCAGCCATCTGTTGCGTAACTTGAAACTGATAACGCAGGTTTCCAATCACATACCTCCTGGAGAACCATAGCAAATAAAGCCAAATAACTGCCACAATTAGGTTGCTGATCGTTCATGAGAAGTTTTGTGTATAAGCATGGGTAGTTAGACACTGCTGGTGTGCATCTATGGAGGAGCGCTGGATATTATGTATCTGCGGGGGAAATTTTTTGCAGTACTGCGGAGGAGATATCAAAAGGACGAAAATATTAATTAAACTATTAAAATGAATGGGAAGGCAACCCCCTATATCTTCCTACAGTGATTTTTCTCGTGATGCTCGTAACAAGGGCTTATGGGCTACAGGGATACAATGGAGCATGATTGCATATTGAAAACGGGGGACATCATAATGATAGATCAAACTGAAAAATGGCGGACTTCGAAGCTGTGGCTGCTGTGGCTGGTGCTGAATTGCGGACTGCAGCTTGCTCTATCATAACCAAACAATCCTCTGCCAAAAAAAGATTGTAGTCCCCCGTCGTTAGAGTCTATTGGAAAGAAATATTCTTGATCTTGCAATCGCAACTAAGATTGGACCATGTTAGAGAGAGTTGCGAGATTTTCGTAACAAACGGCAGATCCTTCAGTAAGTCGAGGCGAGCAAGCCATCGGAGATTGGCGAAAGTTGGTGAAAGGGAAATATTTTCACTGGAGACACGTTACTGAGATTGGTTGTTTTTCGAAGGAATGATTTTTATATGCTGAGCGATTGAGATCTTATGTCGAGAGGAGATTTTGCTGGCCTATTATTCGAAGATGAGATGAAGAAGAAGTGAACATGGAGTTTAGGCCCAACCAGAGAATCCTCCAGATGAACAGGCAGCGTGGCGTGGCTGGTGTGATCACATTAAAAAAAGATGTGATTGAAATATGAAGCAAGACTTGGCCATATCAGTTAAGTTATTTACAAGATCTCATGTAGCCGGGATGAACAACCAACATTTGTAGAGCTGTAGATGTTACATCCATATGAAATATACAAAATGGCAGACGGAGTCTGTCTGGCTGCATTCTTATCACTGAACACTGATGACAAAATATGTTCATGGTAATTTGAGAAGTTCTGCAGAGTGACTTGGGGCTGGGAGCTTGTTGAGAATTCTACTGACGTAGTCACCTTTTAGTTGTGTAGTCCAATCCCAACATTTGGGATCTTCCCAAAAGATTAGACAATGCAAAGGACTTGCAAGCATCAATGTATTACAAAGATCAAGGCCAAATATGTTTGTTGTACCAGCAACTTAGGTGTGCTTGGATTATCATGTTTGAAACTTTGTTGTAGCTTATTATTGCTTGTACTTGCATGATTTATATAATCTCTTAATTGCTTTCAAAGAAATAAAGATGTAGGCATTTTAGGCTGCTGCTTGTAATGATCAAAGCTCATTCAGCATTGTTTTGCAACCAGGGACGTAGGAAGCATCTCAAACTTGGAGGGGCAGGACACTTCAAGGGCGCCTTTTTCATTGCCCTGAAAGGGCACTTTCTGAAAATAAAAAAGGCACTCCTTTGTTTATTGCAAAATCTTGGGGGGGGGCACGTGCCCCCAGTGCCCCCCGGTTCCTACGTCTCTGTTTGCAACATACTCTAAAATATTTTTCATTGTCAACAGATGTATTAAAAACTAATCGATCACATTCACACCTTGTTTCCTTATCAGAAACGTTGATAAGCCCATAGCATTAAAAGTTTCTTAATTTCACATGAACATTTTAGCATTTTACTGCTCACAGTTTCTTAAATTTGTTTCTTATTTTTGGATGTTTCTACCACTGCCAGGTATTTATTTCTTGACATGCAGCACAATTTGTTGCAAGCAAGCAAGTTCTCTTTAGCCTGCGTGCAGCCTCAACTGGGGAGTTCAACTCAAAAACATTTGGCTCAACAAAAATTTCCCCATAGCTTTCTTTGAATTGGCTTTTAAAAGTTTCTTAGCACTCCTCCAACATAGTACTAGAGTTTCTTAAAGGGTCTGTTTCATCCAGCATTCCTTGCACGTGCCGTTTGTTGATGCTCCTTTGTTGTCCGCCATTTTCATGGCCCATGAAAATGGCGGACAACAAAGAAACATCAACAAACGGCACGTGCAAGGAATGCTGGATGAAACAGGCCCTTTAAATTTGTCACCATCCCTGGTACTAATTTCTTATAAACCACTTTCTTATAAAATAGAAAATGTTTATTTACGCATATTATGGAGGTGTTATAGATATAACTCTTGTGAATCTTTTTGATCCCTTCTTGACTCAATGGTGTCAACTTTAAGGCCCCAATCAAGAGGCACGAGACAGTATTAATTTCCTGCCATTAATGCCAAGATGGCAAAATCCTGATTTCTTGGGTTCGTACAGCTACTTCAAAAATCAACTCTAAGAAGTGATGACTGTTGACCCTTGTTTTCCCTCAAAATCACATTGTACTGTAATGCAGTCACTTTTAGTTTATATTGTAATTTGGAGTTCAACTTGAATTGTGAAGTAAATTCATTTTATATACAAGGGAAGGTTGATGAATATTGAATAAGGAATAGCACATCTACAAGAGAATGGCTATTGACTTTTCTTTGTATCTTTGTATCTTAAAAAATCCAGAATCCCGCAACCCTTCATATCCTGCTTTGGATCTGTTCCACAACTTAAGAAATGCTCCTATTATCCTGCAAGAAATTACATTTACAATTTGCAAATGAAACTTATAGAATTAGAAATTTTTTCAAACTCAATTTACTGCAATCATAGATGGAAGAGGGAGGGGGAGTGCCAAATCAGCCATCTAGTAACTTTTCTTCTCTATCCTTACAAATTGCAATCACAACTTTGAAACTTTCTGGCTTTTAGTTTTGCCCATCTTGTACTCACAAACTGATTTTTAGAAAAACTAAAATACATCCAGGAGGAGTTTCAAGATAGAAATGGAGTTTCTAAAGGTTTCCATATCAAATTTCAATTTGTGAAATCTATACTCAAACTGGAAATGATACAGCAGCATACACTATCTTGGTGTTCTGTCAAATTGGCTATCTATTTTTGCATAAAATTGACACTTTAGTTGACCCATTTTTTGCACTGTGCATGCGCAAATTCTTTCAATTTTTTGTGATGATATTTCTCCTACTCATAGAAGATGTAACCATGAAATACATGAAAATTGAACTGATTTCTTTGCAGCAAACAGTTTACATGCAGCCAGTAATTGAAAATTTGTATTAGTTGTGTGGTTGTGGTTTTCTACATGAAACATTATATTGATCACAAAAATCTTGTGACACATCTATCTGATGCACTTTCCAGGTAAAAATTCTCATAGCTCTAAGCTGTACACAGCAGGACAGAGGGGGGCCTTCTCAGCCCCCATAGTCATAATTATCAAAAGTAGATTGCAGAAGTGACACATAGAAACTGTATGCAAGACAGCAAAATACTTAAAAGTGAAATATAGTCTACCTGTGGAAGAGGCTATTAATTGTTAATACTTTGTGTAATATTCTGTTGCTTCCCCCTGTTTCTGGCAAGGGATCAAATACAACCAAACAAAATGCTAAACCAATGACAGAGATCAAATAAATTCAAGTTTATGCATCAAATAAATACAGCGTAAAAGCTTATCATAACATCCCTTAGCAAAATATTGAATATGTTTGCAGATGCTTCAAGCTTGATACTGATTGCAAGAATTTTGTACCACTTTCATCCTCCAATCGTTGCTGCAGCTGCATTACAGACATATGTTTGAAGTGTATCTTTGATGAATGGCTTCCTTGGCTACTATGTTGGAAGCTCGAAATGACCTGACTTGAAGTGCATTGTCAAGCTTCTGGCATTCTTCGCATACTTTTGATTTTGTTGCTGAGCTTATCATAATTTTGCACTTAACAGAAATGAAAGGCTTTGAAAGATGGGGATGCTTCATGAAAAGGACCAAATGAAGCCAACCTGGCAACACTATGAATGTGACCTTCACTGTCATACACAGTATCCAACAGGATGGAGTATTTTGCTTTTCTACACCCTTGGAACACCTGACTTCTACTAACAATTGACAAGACATGAACAAGAGAGGAAGCAGTCTTTAAACTCATAGGAATATCCCAACCAAGTTAATGGAGATCTAAAACTCTATCGCCAACATTCACAACAAAAGATGAATCTGCCTTTAAAGCCAGGGAGTCTTTGTCACTGAAAACCCATCAAAGAAAATGTTGGTATTTAGCACAAAGTGGGATTCAGAAGGAAAGCATGCTAAACCCCATTTAAGAAGGAACAAGTTTTCTACCTTCAACTTTGGTCATATGTGCAAAATGCAATCAATGTGTGTGGTTGCAATGGAGGGTGGCTGGTGGCAAGATGTCATTAAAATTAAATGGAATTCTAAGCTCTGGCTGTTGTGTTACTTCTCCATGTACTTCCACTTGTATACCAGCATACAAATCTGAATATCCAACAAGAGAAAGAATAACAGGGGCAGATCCAGACTACTGCAACTGCAACTAGCTGAAGCAGTAGTCAGATCCTTGTATCTAGTTATTAACGTCCAAGCCTATTTTCAAAAGGCGACACCCTACTATTTTGAATAACCTCACCTTGGTAGTAGTCAGAAAATTTCCTGGATCCGCCCCTGAATAAGATCAATTTTTTGGAAATTTGTACTGTTTCATTGTTTTATAAATGATTTGACTTCATCATGAAAGTGAAACATAAAAGCAAAATAGTGAGAACTTTCTTAATCAAGTGACTAGCACAGATTCATTTCAAAGATCATTTGCATGCACCAAGATCATACCCTTTTCCTGATTTTCAACAAATATTCTTTTTATCAGCAATAACGATATCAATATAGAGTTGTCTTCCATTTTCACATTTTCTTTTACCAAATCACTATCATAGAAAATCATTTTTATTAGGGTATACTGGGGTAAAATGGGCAAGATGAGGGTAAAATGGGTAGCATTGACTGCTAGAAGTTGCCAAACAACAAGTCACAATAAAAAATATAATTACTTAATTTAGGATCACAATAGGTTGATCATACTGTGTACCAAGCTACAACTTCATAGCTCTATTGGTTTTTGAAATAATTAGGGAGGATGCCCCTAAGTACATAAAAACAGCTTTTCCAGAATCTCGATATGTGGTCTAAAATAGGAATATTCAGAAGTTAAATATCCACATTATTTACACCAAACGTTTTTGTTTAAAGTTATGATAATCTTTGATGTGCATTCACGAAGCTTCACTCTAAGGCACTGAGGGCTTTAAACACCTTCGTTCTTTTGCTCTTCCATGCTTTGCTTTGCTCTTGGTATTATTTTTAATGCAGTTCAGAGCATGCACCACTGGGGCTTGGAGCTTGCCCATTGATCGATTTTACTGCAACTTTTTGGGATGTTCATATTTAAACAGGTTGAATTTCACTGACACTTTTAGGCAGGGGTATGGATATGGCACTTTATGAATAATAAACTTTATTCTCCCTACAAAATTATCTTATGATGCTAAATTCACTCACCTCTTTTCTAAATCCTTGAAAAATGCCATCATGTGCGCTGTCTAGTCTAGGCCTTCATCGATATTTTCTCTATGGCCGACATCTGCTGCGTGATAGATATTTTTAGAAATTGCCGCCTTTTTTTGCTTGCGCTGTGAGCCAAAACGAGGCGCGTCGAGCAAAAATAGCGCCCCCGTCTCTATAGCTGTCAATCATGGAGTGTTTCCTAGTGCTGCCCTACCTCTGACGTCAGAGGTAGGGCAATCCTTTGTTTTCGGTCGCGTGTTTTGTTACGAGCATCATAAGAAAAATCGCTGTAGGAAGACATTGGAGGTTGCCTTCCCATTCTTCTCTCTCCTTCTCTTTTCGCTTCCGATATCTCCTCCACAGTACTATAAAAATTTCCCCCGCAAATATCTCCTCCACAGTACAGTAAAAAATTTCCCCCGCAGGTATCTCCTCCGCAGCACTGTAAAAAATTTCCCCCGCAGATACATATTATCCAGCTCTTCTCCATAGAAGCACACCAGCAGTGTCTAACTACCCATGGTATAAGTACCCTATGTCATGTCTTTGAAGACTATCAACTTTTGACTTGAAATTGGTTTGCGGAGTGAAAATAGCTTTAAGTTAAAGTGCTAATGCAACGAAATTTTCGAATCTCTTTTTTAACCTAATCTAAGACATCTTTATGCACTGATTATCATGCTGAAAACCGATTTAAAATCGGATGCGTGAATGTCTTTTTATTGCAAGTCAAAGTTGGAGATTTCGGCAGATTGCGTGCGAATTTTTCATGTTGGCCCATGACGTAGGAAGTAGAACGCCAATGTGAATAGAGAACAAGAGATATTGCTATGTGAAGATTTGCGTTCTCGTTTGTTAATTTTGATTTTTCAGGATAGCTTCCCACCCGAAATTTGACCCGGATCATTGATCTTTTTAGTCCGCTTTTTACGCTTGGCCTGTTGACAGAATTTATGGCATTCACGATAATCGAACAATAGGCTCACTGTATCTATGATGTTGTTGACGTTCTGCCTTGTTGTGAAGTGTCTTTCCTTCTACGATCTTTCATTTCATCTCCCCCGCCTGCTTTCTCCATCCCAACAATGTCTTTCTTTGAATAACAAAGTACCCTCCAAAACATTGTCAGCAACAGCCCAGGCAACAGCCAATAAAGGGGTTGTCTTTTGTTTCTCCTGCGTGCGCAGAAAATTTTGTACCGTGAGTGGACAACAATGGATGACAACTTCCGTTGACGTCAACCCTGAACGCAGTAAACGTGAGTCTGTTTTACAGGAATATCATCGGCGGAAACCATGAAATGTTCACTGTGTGTTCTGTGTGTCCGGGGCTTGTAGGCAGTTTCTTAAATTTTTGGGCCTTTTCTTCTACCAAAAGTTTCTTACGTGTTTCTAATGTTTTTAATGCCAAAAGCGTAAAGTTAATTTGTTTTGTCTAAAGGGCTCCGAAATTACTTAGTAAGATCTCAAAACAGGTAAATAACACAATTCACACTCAAAATGATGTCCAAACAGTTGCTATATCTGTACAGTGTCAAAACATTTTGAGTGCGATAGGAAAATTTAAAACTGTAAATTACAAAAGTTTCTTATCTTTTTCAATTCAGGTTGGGTTGTTTCTTAACTTTCGAAAAATTGAGCCTACCGTTTCTTATAAGCGGTTTCTTATAAAAAAATCAGTGTATGGAACATGCAAAATAGATTGTAAATATATCGTTTTTAGTCACCAAAATGTATGTAAAACGACCGAATTTTTGGGTGAATGATCGAAACTATTTTGTTTTCAATTTTTTTGTCCGAAACATTTTGCGCCTAATGCGTCTATTTTTCCAGTAGAAAACGCACTGTTCGCTAGGATAGGAAACCCATTCTAAAAACTAAGTTTTTCGATCGAAAAAATGACGTTTTATGTGTACATTTCGATTGACATAAAAGAAACCATGGAAGAAAAAGGGACTAATTCAATTTTCAAGTTTTCCGACAAGAGTAGAAAACTTACGACTTTTCCGACAACAGTGGGGCCATGGCCCCCTGGCCCCCCGGCCACGACGCCACTGTTTGCCGACATCTTACGTTGATTTGGTAAAATCGAAATGAATCTGCCTTCGAGAAACTGACAGAAACAGACACTGTCTGACCGGAGTGCGCTTTGTTGTTGTTGCGCAATGCAATGATCAAATTGAATGCGTTCTACTTCATACGTCGTCACGCGAAATGAGAGAAATTCGCCCTGACTTCACAACTTTGGTAGACTTTTTTAAAACAATTTAATTTGTTCCTGTTGACTTTCTTTGTATCATACTGCTCAGCATTGCTTGAAGTTTCTTTTAAAGCCAAAAAAAGAGGTTCGAAAATTTCGTTGCATTAACACTTTAACAATCATTTTCAGACAATCCTGGCCAAAAGAAGCTGGGGCATAGGCAAATTTCAGTGTCTTCCTGCTGTTTCCTAAAATATCGAGGAGAAAACATACTTTTAGAGCCTCCTAATCCCCCCTAATTCAATGTTGAGAAGGTCGAAAGGCGTTTGATTCAAGCAACTTTGAAACGGGGGGAGCGGGGGGCACGTAGTCAAAGACCGAAGTAGTGTAATTTTGTGACTTGTCCCAAGTATTTTGGCCAAGATTGTAGCTTCAAGAAAAAGATAAAAGTACCATGCACTACTTGAAGTTTTGAAAATCTTCATTGCTCTCCTTCATTAGATGGTATTGATGCATTTGAAATTTCTATTTCAGGGTTGAGTTCCAGAACAAGTTCTACACTGGTCTAGGTCACAAGTTTCAGCCATTTTCATTCAAATTGATTCTCTCTGGCGAAGTAGAAATTTGATATTGTGATCCAGAGAGTTAACAGTTGGAAAGAATTGATCAACTTTAATGCAGTAAAATAATCTTAACTTTGCTTTACAATCATTATTTGATGTCTTTGATGATATTTCGCACGTAACCACCTCCAAGAGTTTGTTTCACCTAACTTTTGCATTCGTGCTTTTAAACATCTTTCCACAGAAGCGCAGTTTTCCTTTGAGATCTACTGATGTTTGTATTTCATTTTGCACATAGGTGCAAGATATTTGCACCCTGTCTGTAATGTTAGAGAACTTTTTGTTTCACCAATGGTTTCTAACGTTTTGAAAAGCCTAACATGAAGTCGCACCGTAGCAAACTTATTTTAATAGATAGGAATCAAATTTTTCCGCCAATTTTCGCTCGTGGCCCATGGCCGAAAACCTCAAAAGCCCCATTTTCACGGACCATCACGGAATCAGACGGCGAATAAGTGAGGAGGACAAAAGAAACCTGTGAACATTTTTCTCAATTTTACCTACCTTGATAAAACGCAACCAGGACAAAAAACTGCTTGAAATTTCCCGAATTTTTTTTAGAAATAGGGTAGGGTGGGGAAATGTGGGTCTACGGGGTAAAGTGGGTCTACTGAGCTTTTTGCTAGAAAGATCCTTCCTCGTTAAATGGAAGAAAGGTTGGCTATTTTTCTTTTAATGTCTACATAATAAACTGCCTTTTTACATAAAACATTCGTCTTAGATGTACCTCCACTCGTTTTATAAAATAACTTTACTGAGCGGCCTATTGTGCAAGAATCGCAAAGCCCTGGAAAACTTTCTTTTGCCAATGTTGTTTTGCTTTTCTGGTCAAATTAATGACCATGAGGTGAGAGTTTGGTCTTTTACAAATGAAATAACGTTTGGAATGAAGTTTCTCATAAAGAATCTGAAAATGATTTAGTTTGCAATGATTTAATAATTGACGCGATTCTTCTTTTATGTTTATTTTTTACCAGGTGGGGTAATGTGGGCCTACTGAGAACTCAGCCATTATTCAAATTCAACGAAGCCTTGAATTGCTTAAAATTTTCGCACTTATATTCATCTTACCACGTTGTTTTCTGTCTAAAATGCGAAAACGGGTTTCCTATTACTGCAGTCTTGTAACCAGAAAATTGGAGTAAACATACTGGAAACATTTTTATTTGACATCAAATTCAATCTCTACTAACTTGCGAGTCACAACGATGGTGGGATCACCATTTTCGTTATTTTCGTTGCGGGAACGGGATTGCTTGCGACAAAAGGCAAAGATTGTGATTTTATTGAATACAGAATAGTTGGGAAATGTAAATCCATTAATTTCTTTAATCATTTATCCTTTCATGTTCCGATTTGGTACAAGTTTTGAAAATAGACCCACTTTTCCCGCTCGTCGGAAAAAGTGGGCCTATTTTAGTTGCCAAGAGAGAACATTTTTTTTAAATATTTAACTGCCTATGTCAGAGCTGAGATTTTTTCCCAAGAAACAAGAAGCACCGAATGTCAATTAAACGAAATTTTTGAAATTGTTTGCATTTTATTGTCGTTTTACCAGCTACCCATTTTGAGATTTTGCTCGTTTTATACCCACATTACCCCCACCCTACCCTAGACCTAATCGATTAAGGTTTGTTTTACCTATTTCAAGTCATATGAACATACTTTTGTGAATTTTTCATATTATGCTACTTTTTGCACTCATGGCACAACTTTGCATGGCACGAAATATGTCAGAGAAATCAAAAGATGCTTTATCAAGAGATTGATCACTTGACTTGAAATGGGTGTAAACAAACCTTGGCCGATTTTGTCTATCTACTGTCCATTTGTTTCGTTATAAAAGTTTGGATGCCGGTTAAAATATCTCTCAGTTTCAAGGAGTTATTGCCTCTGCAAGAGACAACATTGGCTAAGGATTGTCAAAGCTTGTTTGCTCCACTTCAAGTCAGGTGATGCTTCCTACGTCCCTGCCCCCCCCCCCCCTCCCCCCCGTTTAAATGAGTGCATTGCAAAGAGGTGTTTTTCATGCAGATCCATCAAAAGAATGATTCGCCAAAGCAAACAACATTGATATTTGGGGAGGGGTGAAGTATTTCTGGAAAACATAGATTTTCGTAGGGGTCCAACACTTTTGTAAGAGATTGTCTGAAGGACAGCTCTATTGGTGAACATAGTAGACCAGCTGCCATTGCACCAATAGCAAGTCTGTATGTCAACAGTAGTTTCTATCATGAAGATAAGATGTCTCTCTTTAAAATTAGTGCTCATTAATAAATATGGCAACATTTTCTGACCTCATACATTGACCTTACAAGAAGTAGGCTTTGCTGGTGAGTGCTGTCAACAGTACTCACCACAGTAGGGGAGACCGGGGTCACTTGTAATATCATTGGTTCCATGTGATGGAAACTAATGTCTTTTTTATTCCAAGGGATGCAACTACAATCTATATTATTAAAACGTGAAGCGAATTTTGTGTGGCGTAAAACTCGAGCACCGTTGCGCTGATCCTCGCGAAGCTTTCCAAATATCTTCGTCTTCTCTCTACGGGGTGCAATAGAGATTTTGTTTTCTCAGATTCGCCCCCAAATCAGAGTAAGGGGCGAATCCGGTGACATCAAAGGATTGGCGGAATCCCTCTCAGTTTTCTGTGTCTATATTATTAAAACGTGAAGCGAATTTTGTGTGGCGTAAAACTCGAGCACCGTTGCGCTGATCCTCGGGAAACTTTCCAAATATCTTCGTCTTCTCTCTACGGGGTGCAATAGAGATTTGTTTTCTCAGATTCGCCCCCAAATCAGGGTAAGGGGCGAATTCGGTGACATCAAAGGATTGGCGGAATCCCTCTCAGTTTTCTGTGTACAAGGGAATGATCTTTAGACATATCACAATTGCCGGACCAATTATGATAGATTGGAGCCATAGAAATGATTGGAGCTTTATTTTACTCAGACTCTCTTTTTGAAAGGAGGAGAGGGCAGAGTTATACAGATCGACTTATTTTTCCAGCATAAATTTTGTTGGCCCGAGAGGAGAGAAAGGGAGGGGTTTGAATGAGAAAGGGAGACTATTCTTAGCCCAGGGGAGAAACTCTTCATATACGCAGATGGGTCTTCATATACGCCGAGGAATTTTCAGGAAACCCAAAAAATATCAGTTTAGCTTCATTTAGCTTCAAAAAAGCAGCTCATTTTATACCTTGACATCTGTAAACGAGCATAAAAGATCTGGAAACTGTGCAAATTGAGACCAGGATTGTCAAATATTTGATGACCAAAAATATCGAACACATAGTTTATTTGGACCCAAGAATATCACTTTCAGCAATATTCTGACCCAAAAATATGGACTGACATCCCCGTATGTGCATGTGCTGAGTGCCCCCCCCCCCTGGATCCTTAGCAGCACGGGACCGGAGATCCAAGGCTCCTATCGTTCCATACTCTGGTTCCAGTGCTCTGGATTATACACCTACATCGGATGATACAAAGCAGAAAATGCTGTCAACGATTTCCTGTTTGTGTGATTTTGGTGTTGTCAAGGAAAGAAGAATCATGTCATAAATAAGATCATGAGTGCATCCATACAAAGGAAGACTTCAGAGAAGTAGGGGGGGGGGGTCGAATGAAAGGGAGATTTATTCTAAGGGGCATAGAGCTAAAAAGAGAGTACGGGATATAAATGGGCAATGAGATGCTAAAAGTAGATGTCTTACTCAGAGTTCCTCTTACTTTCGCACATTCTAGAGGAGAGGATATAAATATGCTCGCTGCAAAGGAGCCCTTCAGGGAAAGGAGAGTTGAGAAGTCTATTCTAAACAGTTAGTGAATTGAGCGGGGAATTTGCTGAAAGGGTCAAGGGGTGCGATAACGATTGACTGTTTCGTTCGTTCGATAATCAGTCAGAAGCTATTCTTTTCAATGAAGCTTACGTTTTCTCCGGGGGGAGGGGGGTCTAGCAAAATATCTCTTTTTGGCATGTTGGTGTTTTGACAACCTGCTCTAGAAAAATTGCTTGATCTTGATACCCCGTGCTAGAAAAAATTGGTGAAAACGATACCATGAAAACAAATGTAATAAGTAACCGTCCCCCTGGGGTATTGCTAGCAGTTTCTTATTCAATGTCATATTTGTAGGTAACGACGGAGGCCCAGGCTTATCCAAATCACAGATTATCCAATTATTTCCTCACTTACACGGTTGATATATGTTGTTAATTTGGGTTCAACGGAGGAGCATTAGTATGTAAATTTCAGAAGAGCAAAGATTAAAGAAGGTAAACGATGGAAAGTAAGGGAGCGCTTCTTTTAATCCTGGGTACCAGCGCGGAAAATACTTTAACAGAATTAGACAACATTTCAATTTTATACCCCATGTTGAATTTGGAAAAAAGTCTTATACCCACCACCTTGCAGCGAAATGGTTTTGTACCCCATCCAGAAGTCTTCGAGGACGTGATGTATAAAATTTATACACATGCATGCCAATTTATTCCAGGCAATTTGCATACAGGTCCAGTGATTCATCATTTCCAGTTGTCTTTCAATTTTACTTTTAAATGTTAACTGATGACTTCACATAAACAGTTTTCATGCCAAATAGTTTTGTACCTCATACCAATTTCCCTTGATATTTGGATACCCCCACACAGTAATGGGAAAGATTCTCATACCCCTGTCAAAAATCCTCCGCCTTGGTAACCCAGGATAAAAAATGACTGCTCCCTGACCGAACAAGAGCAATGACTGCAACTGTGGGAAATTTGGGAAATTAGGGAGCGCAACTTAGCAGGATAGATTGAAAAAATCTTGAGCGACTTTAAATTGCATGAACATTTAGCAAAGAAAGGAAGGATACATAAGCAGTGAAAAGAGGAAGCCACGCGGAGGGGGGGGGGGGGTTCTCGGCCAAATTGTGGGTAGGGGTCTGCCTCGAGCATCTTCAAAAGGGTACCCTTGGCTAGACCAATTTCACCATTGTCTGAACCAATTTTTACGAAAATGGTACCCTTGGCTAGACCAATTTTGACCATTTTCTCGACCAATATTGTCAAATTTGTGCAAAATATGATGTCATGACCGTTCGCTAGACCAATATTGTCAAAAATGATACCCTTGGCTAGACCGTTGCTGGCCAAAATTGCAAAAAAGTATACCCTTGGCTAGACTAAAAGTCCGAAAAAGTATACCCTTGCTCGCGGCACATCCCCAGGTACCTTTACTATGGAAGAACCACCCCCCCCCCCCCCCCCGTGGAGGAAGCAATGGGGAGAAAATAAAGGAACAACAATGAACAGGTTCATCTTGCCTCTATCTTTGGAATTATAAAGAACGTTGGCAAGCATCGAGGGAAATGAACACCGATTAAACCACGTGCCTATATGTGATAAGACTTCATATTTCAAAACATAAGATCCTTTTGGATGATTACAAAGTCTGTCCTGAGCTAAACAAGCTAAGAATATCTGAATATTGATTTCTTCATAACCCCAAATGATCGTAGATGCTGTTTTTAGCTACAGTCAGAGGGATGAGTGTTGCTGCTAAAGTCGCCTTCAATGGAAAATCAAGCGCCTTGTATAAGAAAAAGAACCGCATCAAAGGCAATATTTTGGTCTTAATGTCAAACGAGAATGATACGCAAAAATCAAAAGTCATTACCCCTAGTTTGCTTAGTTCGTGCACAAAACTATTGGTGCATTTGTGTCAAATGAAATGTCATGTGAGATTTACGATAACGCAAAATTACTTATGCAGAACCCAACAGAACGTTTCAATTGTTGCTATTCGCGGGCATCTAATTTGAGACAAGCAGTCACGAAGATAACCTCTGTGCAGAATGATATGCATGAAGATGGTTTGGTTCAGTGTGATCTCGTGCCTTCCTCCTGTCAATGGCGCCATTGTTTGCTGGGATTCTGCAACTTTCTGTAGCTGTGTAGGAGGGGGATCCTTCGCAGCCTCTGTGCAGGCCGCCGGTTACATCATCCTCTAAAGTTGACTTATTTGCATAATGAGTACTATCAATAAGGCTAATGATTCGTTCGTTCTAGAAAACGATTGTTTTGACATAATTGAGCTGCTAATGAAGTCAAGAACGTGCCAATTCTGGGTAAATTTGTTGTTGCGTCAGGGTAAACATCTTGGTGATTTATCCATCTTAAGGTGTCAAATCTGTCTAACATGAAATAAGCCGACGTCAAATGTTCCTATAGGATCGCGGGAAACTTCTGTCTTGTATGCGCTTTATGTGCGCTTTCTTTATTTCAGTGCCAATTAGCTGAGATAAAACGTTAATCAATCGCTTTAACGAGCGTGACGGAAGTGGGTTACTTACTTACTTACTTTCTTTCTTTCTTTCTTTCTCACTGACTGACATCGAAGCCCCTTCTTAGATTACAAAGTGGACTTTGTAATCAAAAATGAGTAGCTATGCAGAAGGAAGGACAACAAAAATAGAGACGGCTGCGAGAAACAATATATCAAATACAGGTAAATCAACTAACAGTGCAAAAAGGTCTCGGAGTAGACAGGCGAGACGGAGTGGAATTGAATTTGGTGCAAGGCTGGTGCAAAGAGCTGACCAGAGCTGATAAACAGGATTCTACTGGGTTTTGAAAAGGGAGAAATTACACCAGAGACATATCCATTTGAACATGAGACATGTAAGAGAGACTGCAATGGATCTCAGCATACGCCACTTAGATGGAAGTGTATTTTCTCTGCTTTGGAATTTCCTATTTTCAACCATGGGTAGTTAGACACTGCTGGTGTGCTTCTATGAAGGAGCGCTGGATAATATGTATCTGCGGAGGAAGTATTGTTTAGTACTGTGGAGGAGATATCGAAAGAACGTCCGCAGTACTAAACAATATTTCTTCCGCAGATACATATTATCCAGCACTCCTCCATAGAAGCACACCAGCAGTGTCTAACTACCCATGTTTCAACTATTGATTTGCAAGCAGTTTGAAGCAAATTTTTATTAGAAATTCTAACAAGCTCTTGGAAAGAAAATAATGAACATTATATAATGTCATATGCTACCATTTTAGAGAGCTGTAATTTTCTCAAAGAAACTGCCCCGGTATACAGTCCTGAGATATTCCTTCCAGTCAACCAAGGCTTAACAACGTGAAGGTCCAAGTTCAAGTTAGAATTTCCATTCCGCAAAATTAAACTGGAAACAAATGCCTATCTTATCTGGGACCAAAACATAGAATAGTCTTCCATCTGAGTTGAAATCAACAAACAATATCAATGCATTCAAACATAAGACCAAAGAGAACTTTTTCTAAAGTATACAGAAAGAGGAAAATGACATTTATGTCTTCTACTAAGGACCATATTGAAAACACACATGCAACTCTGTATTTCCTTTTCTCCTACGTATTTCCGTTATACAGCATCCTCTAAGGGGACAATTATGGAAATAAGGTCAGCTTTGCCTTTTAATGCTATCCTTGCCACTGTAAATAGCAGTGTTTATCTTTACGTTTTGGACATTTAATTTTGCAATGTATCTATTTTTGTTATAAAACATCTAAATATTCATTGTGGCAAATTGATACATAACATACCAAAAAACCATTGTTATGAACTATTAGCGAAAGGTTGAGTATAGGCCCTGGCATCGGTTGTTTTGAAAAGTCAATATGGGATCAATTCTAAGCGTCAGTGGAAGACTTTCCCGGCAAACTGAAAACAGAGACGTATGAACCGGGGGCACTGGGGGCACATGCCCCCAAGATTTTGCAATAAACAAAAACGTTCCCATTTTATTTTTAGGAAGTGCCCATTTAGCTTAATGAAAAATGCCCTTGAAGTGTTGTGCACCCCCCCCCCCCCGCAAATTTCATTATGTTCATTATGTAAACCATTTGTTCATTTGTTCATTATGTAAACAATGAAAATTTGAAATCATAATACAATTAGCGATGTTGTTGTTGTTGCTAGAGCATGATGATCATTATGATGTCATATGACGTCATATAAATGAAAGGTTGCTAAAAGGTCATGAAACTTTATTTTTCATAAAGAAATGAAAGATATAGATCAAAATATATATAAATTCTTAATTTAGACTTAATTGGACCAATTAAACATGATTAAAAGAGAAAAAAGTATGTTTTTCACAGAGTGCAGTATGAAAAATTGGTAACCATGGAGACAAGGCTAAATATAGAATGCCCACATTATTGCAATTTTATTGCTGTATGATACAAAGTCAAACTTTCGAAGTATCAGAGGCCTGCTGCATGTGTGGAAAACGGTGTAAACTAAAATGTACTAGGGGGGGGCGGAATCCACCCCCAAGGTCAGATAGGGTTAAAAGAGCTTAAAAGCGGGAAAGAAGTATTTAAAAAGTTAATTGCAACACTCATTAAACTGTAAAATGCAGCTACTAGGATAGTTTTTTCGAATCGTAAAGCCACATACGTCGTCGTTGTTGAATTATCAGAAAAAAATTGTCCTGTTTCCCCAAAGAAGACATCAGTAGTTCCGCAGAGAAGAGGTAATTCTCCAAGGTAACATTTATATTCGAATTAAAAAACGATTATTTATGAATGACTTGAAGAATACCCTTTCCAATAGTATCAGATGTTAATAGGTCTTTGCACTAAAATTTGGAGGTATTGTGATTTTAGTGTCAGCAGGTCAATTTTGTTGTCATTCGTTTACGATCAGGCTTACGGTCACGGTCATTTCTAAGAGAGTTCCGAAGGACACAAATGCTGCGAATTTACCAATGAAAAGTCTGCACGCAGGCTACCAATGAAGATTTTGATATGAATTACACTTCATACATTTGGATCAGTAATATCTCATCATCTGCAAGAAAGTGCTTTTGACAAGAATGAAGTGAAAGGTCTGGTACTGGAAGCAGAAAATGTGTACCATTTCGTAAACAAGAGGCGTAAATTTGGGCCCGTTTAGCGGAGAACCCATGCGTGGTGAATCATGGTGAATCTTATCATTTGGCCAGAAATTTAGAATTTTCCTTCTAAAGTGAGGTAAGACTGTTCATATTAAGATTAGTTGTGAGTTTCTTATCATTTCAGTATGCTTTTGTCATTTTTTTATTCATTCTTCATCGGCAATAGGGTAATTTTGAATCTTGATATGGATCTTGTATGTGTAGGCGAACGAGGCTACGAGAAAGATGGACGCGTGATTCTGCTTCCAGCTTGCAGACCATGCGTTAACTTTATTGTCTGTCTATGTCTGTACTAAATCCAATGCCATCGAGGAGTTATCTTATCGTTGGACGTCGCCATACTATAATTTGTTGAAATAACGATGCTTCAAGCAAGATTTATTCGAAATCATCTCTGATCACCCTGACTTAGGCTCAACTGCTCCAACTGCTGAAAACGCACAGTGAAGATTCCTTGCTCCAGTCAAAAAGAATGGCAACCCTTGAAGAGATTAAAAAGCTGCTAGACAGTCACAAAGATGATATCATATCGCAAATTAACTCTAAATTTGATAAGATAATTGCTGATGTTGACCAAATTAGAGACATTTCTCATAGGGCAGAGGCCAAGGCAACAAGAAATATTACGGAAATTGAAGATCTAAAATCTGAAATATCATCACTGCGTGACTCGAATAAAGCTTTGGAAGAATCACTTGAAGATCAAATTAAGAGAGGTCTTCGCTCAACTCTTATTTTTAAAGGAATAAAAGAGGAACGAAATGAAACTTGGGAGCAGACCGAGGAGCATCTCATCAATGTCATTTCCCGCCATACTAAACTTCATCGAGATGCTGTTGAGACCATGATCGAAAGAGCTCACAGGGGAAAACCATCAACAAATTCAAAAGGACCGTGTCATATATATGTAAAATTTCACTCGTGGAAGGATTCAGAACAAGTTAAATATGAATTTATTGAACTCCAAAAGAAGCATCCTAAGATTGGTGTACGTGTTGAGCAGATGTTTTCAACTAAACTGACATTGAGAAGGAATGCTGCCTTGTTGGAAAGAAAGACTTTATTAGAGAATAAATCCATTACTAATGGGTACATAAAGTACCCTGCAGTGCTGATGATAAAGAAAGACAAAGGCGACAAGAATTATACATTATTTAAATCCTTCTGACATTTTTTTTCAGCATCATAATATATTCTGCAATGGTCATATGCTGGTAAGCAGCCAACCTTTGAGTGTCCCTGAACTATTAGTAGTCCTTTTGTTGTTTCTTTTTGATATTTACTTTTTTATATTTATTTACTTTATATAGCCAGAAAATTGATGTTGCCTTCAGCAAAAAAAGTCGATCAAATCATTGAAAAAATCAATCTTGAATTAGAGCCTAACTCGTTTGAAACCATTTGCCATAACGATAGCAAAATATGTACCATCTGTCAAAAACGTGTTCATAAAAATCAAAAAGCCACTACTTGCAGTCAATGCAAACACGAAATCCATATTAAATGCAATGACATCTCACCATCTTCATATGCATCTCTTGAGGAAAAAACTCTTGACTGCCTAGCCTGTACAGTTCTTACTAACTCACAAATGTTTCCATTCACCTTAGTAACTGATGAGATTCTGTTTGGAACAAATGTTACTGATCTACCTTCCATAGTTGATTCTCTTCCAACTCTAGAAATGCTCTCAAAGCTACAAAACCTTCCTAACCTTTCTGATTATGATATTGATGAGAATATTGAGCCTGACATAAACTGTAATTACTACATTGTTTCAGAACTGCAATCTCTGGAAACCTCAGCAAATGATTTTTCAGTCCTGCATATGAATATAAGGAGCCTTTCACTCCATTTTGATGAACTTTTTGCTCTCTTGGGAAACATTGGTATTGACTTCCAACTCATTGGTCTTTCTGAAATCAAGGAGTCTGTTGAACTGCCCATCTCAACAAATATTGACCTTCCTGGGTATAAATTCCACTATACCTCCTCCCAGAGTGCCGCTGGAGGTGTTGGTATTTATGTTAAGTCAGTCCTTAAAGCTAACAAGAGACTAGACCTTAGTATTAGTTCATGTGAATATGAGACAGTCTGGATTGAAATTGAGAATGCTAAATCCAAGAACATTCTATGTTGCTGTGCTTACCGTCATCCAAGCTCTGACATCAATGCCTTTATTGACCACATGCAAGAAGTCTTGTCCAAGGTTGCCAATGAAAATAAAATTGCTGTCATTATGGGGGACTTCAACATAAATCTACTAAATTCTGAGAATCACACACTCACTAGTGAATTTATCAATGCTATGTTTTCCAACCACTTCCAGCCACTTATACTTCAACCAACCAGGGTAACTGATTCAACAGCAACGCTCATTGATAACATCTTTTCTAATGATTTAGCTTGTAAGGTAACAAGTGGAGATGTCCTAGTACAAATTTCCGATCACTTCCCTCAGTTTTCTATTTTCAATAACTCTGCTCCTGACTATAATAACTCTTCTTACTGTGTTTATAATTACAAAAATTTTGATGAATCAAAATTCCTTGATGACTATCAAAAAATGGATTTTGCATTTCTAAATACTGAGGATCATACTGTTGACCATAAATTTGATCAATTCCTAACTAACCTCAACCAGCTTGTTGAAAAACATTGTCCAAAAAAGAAATTAAACAAAAATCGTTGAAACTAAGAAACAAACCATGGATTAACAACCAAATCCAACATATGATGAGGGTCAGAGACAGAATTTTCCAGCAGTTCAAACATACAGAATCCTCTGAAGTTTATGCCCATTATAAACTATTTCGTAATCGTGTTGTTAATGAGATAAAAGAAAGCAAAAAAAGTTACTTTCAACATTATTTTGCTGAAAACAAATCAAATATGAAGTTACTCTGGAAGGGGATCAGAAGTGTGATAAAAATGAAAAGTAATGGCGGTGAAACAAATTCGATCCCATTCATAACTAATGAGAATGGTAATAAGATAACCGATCCTAACTTAATTGCCAACAACTTTAATGACTATTTCATCAATGTTGCTAACAAAATTACAAGTAAAATCCCTAGGAACTCAAATTCTCCTCTAAGATATCTAGCTTCTTCTAATAACAGCTGCTTCTTTATATCTCCCACTGTTCCTGTTGAGGTTTCTTTGATAATCCAGTCACTTAAGAAGGGTAAATCTACTGGGCCTAATAGTATTCCAGTCAAACTATTGAAAGTTCTTGACCCACACATTTCCATACAGCTCTCTCAAAGCATCAATGAATCATTTCTAAATGGTATCTTTCCTGATAAACTAAAGATTGCTAAAGTTATTCCTATTTTCAAAAAAGGTGATGCCTCCAAGAATTCAAATTACAGACCCATCTCTTTGCTGTCAGTATTTAGTAAGATCTTTGAAAAGCTCATGCATCAACGCTTGTACAATTTTCTAGAACTTCATGAAATCCTGTTTCAAATGCAATTTGGATTCCGCAATGGTCATTCCACTGATCATGCATTGATCAGTTTAAGTGAGAGAATTAAATCTACTTTGGACTCAAAAAGAATTGGCTGTGGGATCTTTATTGACCTGCAAAAAGCCTTTGATACTGTCAACCATAACATTCTACTACAAAAACTTAGTCACTATGGAATAAGAGGCTCAGCACTGCACTGGTTTGAGTCCTACCTTACGGAAAGACTTCAATATGTTTCAATCAACAATCATTCTTCTAGTCTTAGCAAAGTTACTTGTGGTGTTCCTCAGGGCTCTGTACTTGGTCCATTACTGTTTCTAATCTATATAAATGACCTGCCTAATGTATCCAAAGTGCTTTCTTTCTTCTTGTTTGCAGATGATACAAATATTTATTTTGAAACTGAAAATATTGCAAAGCTTCAGTATAAAATCAATAAAGAACTGATAAAAGTAAAGTCATGGCTTGAAGTTAATAAATTAGCTCTGAACATTGAAAAAACAAACTTTGTTGTATTTCACTCTCCTAGAAAGAAATTGCCTGAGCATATTCTTATTAAATTTGGTAAGAAATTAGTGACCAGATCTAGATATGTTAAATTTTTGGGCGTGCTGATGGATGAGCATCTTTCCTGGAAATTCCATATTTCTGAGTTGACTAAAAAACCGGAAATAAGTATTAAAGGCAGGTAAGTGCAACACTCCTTAAGCTCTAAAATGCAGCTACTAAAATAGTTCTTCCTTATTTGTTATGCGAAAATTGTGTTTTTCCAAAGAATAGAGGCTTATAATTAGTAGATTTTTGTAAAATGCCATAAAGCTACCACAGCAATCGGAAAGAGCTAATAGCTAATATTAAGTTTCAAGAAAGGAAGCTACAACACTAATACAGACCTTTGAAAGAACTGAAAAGTTAAAAAGAAGTAAAAAAGACAGGTAAGTGCAACACTCCTTAAACTCTAAAATGCAGCTACAGAAATAATTCTTTCCTCATTTGTTACGCAAAAATTATGTTTTTCGAAAGAAAAGAGACTTATAATTAGTAGAAATCTGTAAAATGCCGTAAAGCTAGCACAGCCATTGAAAAGAGCTAATAGCTAATATTAAGTTTTAAGAAAGAAAGCTACAACACTAATACAGACCTTTGAAAGAACTGCTAGACTTGCCCCAAGTCTGTTTTGTCAACTGTAATAAGTCTACCGGAAAGTATATTGCTAAACAGACTTGTTGAACTGCGGCCCTCATGAATAATTAATGAGTAATTTGATCCGAAGCGTCCCACATTTGGGACGCTGTCGGTACTTTTGATGTGGACTTCAGCCAATCATTGAGCTCTTAGAAACAAAAGAATACAATAGGCAGGCCACACTGAAGAGGAGATCGGGGTGTTGTGTTGCACGTTGCGCACTTCTGCTCACTTGACTGACTGAGCAACGAACAAAATGGCAGAGAGAAGGTTTGCAGCAGAAGCTTGAATTTTGCAACGGAACGGAGAGCAATCGAGGCTTCGAAGACAGTTTTAAACATGGAAGAATTGCGATCCTATCAAGTGGATGCTCTATTAGTATAAATGTAAGGTCGCAATATGCTTGTAGCACGGTGAACTGGCTTTGGCAAATCGCTTTGTATATCATCACCAAAATTCTTGATGTTTGCACAAAGCTGCGAAGACAGTAAATGCCATAGGAAGTTTTTAAAGGTACTGCCTGTAAGGGATGGACAATTGCTCGTGCAAACAAGCACAGACTGACAGATTCATGGCAGCATTTGGGCCTAACCATCTACACATTCTCTCTTTATTGGCCTTGTTTTGTTATGACCAGAGCTTGGTGGGAGAGTAGAAGAAAGAGCAACTTGTGAAAAAGACATGACCAATTGCAAGGAAACAACTCTGCAGTTTTTTGGTTATATAACCTGTGATATCTTCTTGATGAAAGATCAAATGCAGTCACTGACTGGAGGCAAAAGGATATATTGGATTGGTCATAGGCCTATGCTAATTGATGTATTCCTCAGAGCCAGGGGTGTCATCAAAAGGGGACAAAGATAACTTTAAATGATACGGTTTGAAATTAGAACAGGCATCAGTTGTTTTGTAAATATTTTCAGGCATGGGGGGGGGGGTTCTTCCATAGTAAAGGTACCTGGGGATGTGCCGCAACGAAGAGTATACTTTTTCGGACTTCTGGTCTAGCCAAGGGTATCATTTTGACAATATTGGTCTAGCGAATGGTATCATATTAGGTACAAATTTGACAATATCGGTCCAGAGAATGGTCAACATTACTGGTCTAGCCAAGGGTACCATTTTCGTAAAAATTAGTCTAGCCAACGGTACGATATTGAATATATGCTCAAGGCAGACCCCTACCCAAAATTTAGCCAAGAGCCCCTCCTCATGTTTTCAGGCCACCACCCTTTTTGATCCATACAGTTTATGAAGTGCAGTGGATGGGATGATATACATAAAATTTTGGGTCTTATCTCATTGTTGCTGCTAGGAAACGCAAACAGTAGGAAACACCTTCTTTGCAGCTAGAAAACACCCTTCAAGCACCCATCAGCATTAAGAAGTGGTAATATCTCAGGAATTTTCAATAGAAATTGATAGGAAATCCTGCAAAACAAAAATTGGGAAACACAGAGGCTCTACTATTTTAACATCAAATGTTTTAGTGATTCAGCGTGCTCTCAAGTTACAAGTAGTTTTCCATAAGAAACAAGAGATAAAAGTACCAAAAGTACTTCAGTAAAATCTCACCGCTCCCTCTACATTTTCTCCTCGGATTTAGATGAATTACAAATTGATCCTGGGAAGAATAGCAAGGGATAAGCCCCCCAGTCCACCCCCATGGTGCTGCTATTGATCACTAGAAGTAGTGCAATGCACAGAGCCATTTGAAGATCTCCTGCTTTCTGAGATCTCTCTGTTTTCTCTGATCTCAAGATGTCTCTGAGAGGAAAGTTGACTATTAAATATGATAAGATTGACTATGTGATATTTTTGGGGCCTCTCAAATCAGTCATCTTTCACACACCCTGCAGGATAATCAAAGAGAAAGACACTTCAATTTTTTGGAATTCTATCCATGAATTCAAAGGCTAGCTGCAGTGATACCATTTTCAAAAGAATAACCAGTTGAAAACATATTCCTTTATTGTTTCAGAGTTTTATTTTGCAAATTGACATGCAATTTCCAATTGTTGTTTAATTACTAACTTTGTGTGTTTTCATTATTCCATGCTACCAAACTGAACATTCAAACAACCTCTGAACAAACATTTTGAGCTTTTAATAATTCACAGCAGCCAGACACATATCTTTTATAAGAAACTTGGATCAGGCTTGTACTAACCTTGCGTTCCTTTGGCAATAAAAATAATCATGATTTCATTCAAAATCAGCCAGCTGGATCTAAATGCTTTCAAATGAAGCAATGCTAAAATCTTAAACAAAACAATCATGATTGTTCTGATTGCCAAAGCAGCACAAGGTAAAAGTGTCTTAATTCATCATGAAAATAATCACATTTTAATGCTGAAAGTTTCTTAATTTTTTCTTAGATTTAAATGCATGAATTATCAGTGTGGTCTGTAACACTGCTGCAGATAGTGTTTCTTGACATTAAGCATAATATAGGAATAATAAACAGTATTCTATTATGCTCAAAGCATAAACAAATAGTTAACATTACATTACTCAAGAATAAAAGGTTCAATGACATTTGCCATATAACTATCTAACTTATTTGTATGTGTTTATTATATATTTCTCAGACAGAGTGCAAGAGTTTCTAAAAGTTTTTGGCCATCTTATTTACTAGTTTCTTATGAACAAGTTTATTATAGAAAATATGTTACATCTGTCTATTGGAAGCATATTTTTTATCAACTTAAATTTTGTTGATGATAGACTGAAGCCAGTGATCGGAAGAAATCCAGAAAATTAATCAATGAAATCCCTTCCAAAAAGGATGGGGCTGTCCAAAAGTCAGGTACTGGCACAATTTTTAGTTTCTTACAGACATTTTTTATAAGGAGACAAAGAATGTGGCTCAGTACTGAAAGCTTCTCTAACCATCTTCATGTTCACTACCTGTATGCCCACATGAACTATTCAACACAAGGCTTTTGAAGCCGTTTTCAATGTTTAGACATGACTTTAACAGGAAACAAATGAATATAACTAAAATATACTCAGAGTTTTCATTGTCAAAAGAAAATTACTCAATTCAATTTCTGTAAGCCAGTCAAGGGAGTCTGCACGCAGGCTATATTTTCCCAGCACTGGAGTTTCTTAATGTTTTGGCGATCTGAGAGTTGAGTTTCTCATAAGCAGTTTCTTGTGAAAAAATATGTGTACATGTAGATAATGATTTGCCAAAACCATTTCCAGAGTATTCAAATTGTCAAGCGAGTCATATTGTGCCCTGCTGCATCCTTCTGATATATCATCTTTTGCAGAGTTTGCCAGTGTTGAATGTGGATCAAATTTCATCAAAAAGCCTGTGTTCAGTAATGTGAAGTGGATCTTGCCATGATGTCTGCAGAATAACTGTGTTTACTTAAGATGGAATTAGTATGATACTTCACAAAATTCCTTCCCAATTAGGATGCATATACTGAAAGAATAACAGAATAATCAAAATGAATTAACAAAATGGTACATATCAAAAGACAAAAGATAAACATGCATTGTATACACATATTTTTTTCATAAGAAACTAAGAATTTGGGCCAGTACTAAAAGTATAGTATCTAGAAACTATCTGATCTGTGACCCCTGAACACTTCAAAACAAGATGTTTTTAGCCTTTCCAATGTTTAGACATTACTAAAGTACTTTCCAAATAATATGATACAGGAAACAAGTGAGAATAAAGACAAACATTTTTGAGTTTCTTAATTTTTTGGCCATTTGAGAGTCTGAGTTTCTTAGAAAAAATACAGTATATGTACTGTATATCACATGAGAACATGGTAAATCAAGGTAGCTAGTTTTTGTTTGATCAAAATCAATCACAAAAGCTTTGCACTCTGACTGAAGTTGAGATAAATTGAGTTCTGTAAGTAATATACATTACAGTGTCACTCTTTCTGGTGTTTCTTATATTTTCAATGCCGGGAAAAGAATCATATACTTATAGAAGGGCTCCGAAATTACTTGGTAAGATTTAAAAACGAAACGAGTAATCATAGTTCACACTTCAAAACAATGTCAAAACAGTTGCTAATATTGTCCAGAGTCATAACACTATTGAGTTGCTTTGATTTTTTTAATCACGTAGGGTAGCTTCTAGCCTGCGTCACAGACCGAGCTAGGCAGCTTCTAAAGTCTCAAAAATTGAGCCTGCTGTTTCTTATAAGCTTTTTTATAAGAAATGGGTGCATTGCATTGTGAACTGATATTTCTGTTCCAACATTAGTTAGGGCAGAAGGCGCTCGACCCAGATCAGACCCTGGGCCTAACTAAGCTGGAAGAACAAACTGCTATTTTTATCATATACTCGACTCAAGGCAAGCTAAATTATACCTTTCGCACTTTTCCAGGCAAATATTCTTTGTCCTGCTCCACCATTGCTAGCCATCTTTGGCCAATGCCTCGTTTGATTTGACCATTCAGACATAGACACATAATCCAAAATACTCTGTTATTCGATCTTCACAACATGTCGCTGCGCGCCGCCATCTTTGGCCAGCTTCCGTTTTTGAACGCAACCCCCCTGTTTTTTCATTTGACCACAAAGAGATTAGCTATCTCATTAATTATTCATGAGGGCCGGAGATATACAAGTCTATTTCGCTTTTCACTTTTCCCTTCAATTTTTTTGACGAAATTTTTTTTTGACGAAATAGACTTGGGGCAAGTCTATAAACTGTAAAATGCAGCTACTAGGATAGTTTTTTCGAATCGTAAAGCCACATACGTCGTCGTTGTTGAATTATCAGAAAAAAATTGTCCTGTTTCCCCAAAGAAGACATCAGTAGTTCCGCAGAGAAGAGGTAATTCTCCAAGGTAACATTTATATTCGAATTAAAAAACGATTATTTATGAATGACTTAAAGAATACCCTTTCCAATAGTATCAGATGTTAATAGGTCTTTGCACTAAAATTTGGAGGTATTGTGATTTTAGTGTCAGCAGGTCAATTTTGTTGTCATTCGTTTACGATCAGGCTTACGGTCACGGTCATTTCTAAGAGAGTTCCGAAGGACACAAATGCTGCGAATTTACCAATGAAAAGTCTGCACGCAGGCTACCAATGAAGATTTTGATATGAATTACACTTCATACATTTGGATCAGTAATATCTCATCATCTGCAAGAAAGTGCTTTTGACAAGAATGAAGTGAAAGGTTGGGTACTGGAAGCAGAACATTTGTACCATTTCGTAAACAAGAGGCGTTAATTTGGGCCCGTTTAGCGGAGAACCCTTGCTTGGTGAATCGTGGTGAATCTTATCATTTTGCCGGATATTTATAATTTTCCTTGTAAACTGAGGTAAGACTGTTCATATTAAGATTAGTTGTGAGTTTCTTATCATTTCAGTATGCTTTTGTCATTTTTTTATTCATTCTTCATCGGCAATAGGGTAATTTTGAATCTTGATATGGATCTTGTATGTGTAGGCCTAGGACGACGTGAAGTTTGTCATACTACAGTCCTCGGTGCTCGCTGTTGCTACTTCGCCTTCTTCATCAATAACATATTCTTTGACGTCGCAGCACACATCTTTTGATTTGCATGATAATTCCGACGCTGTTTCCAACATTTATTTTGTTTGTTTTTTCAGTTTATTCGCAGGCGACAGATTCCCCAACAATGCTTCGGTTGCTTGCGCGTAGCGTGCTTCCTGCTGTTACGTCACAGACCTTTAACAATCACTCAATCCAGTCTCTTTCTTTGTGCGGTAATTTTCATCACCTTCCCAATTTTGAGGGGCTTTTGGGAGCACTTATTGCCAAAATATCGCGTTTTGGGTGATCTCATCGAATTCAGCGGTGAAAGATTGCTTATATATCAAACTTTCGTGAATGGTGATATTAGCCCTTTAAAAAGAAGTATTAAAGACAGGTAAGTGCAACAATCCTTAAACTCTAAAATGCAGCTATTAAAATAGTTCTTCCTCATTTGTTATGCGAAAATTGTGTTTTTTAAAAGAATAGAGGCTTATAATTAGTAGATTTTTGTAAAATGCGATGAAACTACCACAGCCATCGGAAAGAGCTAATAGCTAATATTAAGTTTCAAGAAAGGAAGCTACAACACTAATACAGACCTTTAAAAGAACTTAAAATCTGGAAGGAAGTATTAAAGAAAGGTAAGTGCAACACTCATTAATGTAAAATGCAGCTACTAAAATAGTTTTTTCTTCATTTGTTATGCGAAAATTGTGTTTTTCCAAAGAATAGTAGACTTCTGTAAAATGCCGTAAAGCTAGCACAGCAATTTGAAAAAGCAAACAGCTAATCTTAACTTTAAAGAAAGGAAGCTACTACACTAATACAGACCTTTGAGAGAACTGAAAAGTTAAAAAGAAGTATAAAAGACAGGTAAGTGCAACAATCATACTGTAAAATGCCGGTACAAAGATAGTTTTTTCTCTATTTGCTATGCGAAAATTGTGTTTTTCCAAAGAATACAGACTTATAATTAGTAGATTTCTGTAAAGTGCCGAAAAGCTAGCACAGCCATTGGAAAGAGCTAATAGTTAATATTAAGTTTCAAGAAAGGAAGCTACAACACTAATACAGAGCATTGAAAGAACTTAAAAGCCGGAAAGAAGTATTAAAGACAGGTAAGTGCAACACTCATTAAACTGTAAAATGCCGCTACTAAGATAGTTCTTTCTTCATTTGTTATGCGAAAATTGTGTTTTTCCAAAGAATAGTAGACTTCTGTAAAATGCTGTAAAGCCAGCACAGCCATCGCAAGGAGCTAATAGCTAATATTAGCTTTCAAGAAAGGAAGCTACAACACTAACACAGACCTTTAAAAGAACTTAAAAGCCGGAAAGAAGTATTAAAAAATGATAAGTGCAGCACTCATTGAACTGTAAAATTCAGCTACTAGGATAGTTTTTTCTTCATTTGTTATGCAAAAATTATGTTTTTCGAAAGAATAGAGACTTATAATTAGTGGAGTTCGGTAAAATGCCGTAAAGCCAGCACAGCCATTGGAAAGAGCTAATAGCTAATATTAAATTTAAAGAAAGGAAGCTACAACACTAACACAGACCTTTGAAAGAACTTAAAATCCGGAAAGAAGTAATAAAGAAAGGTAAGTGCAACACTCATTAAACTGTAAAATGCAGCTGCTAAGCTAGTTCTTTCTTCATTTGTTATGCGAAAATTATATTTTTCCAAAAAATAGTAGACTTCTGTAAAATGCCGTAAAGCTAGCACAGCAATTTGAAATACCTAATAGCTAATCTTAACTTTAAAGAAAGGAAGCTACTACACAAATACAGACCTTTGAAAGAACTGAAAAGTTGAAAAGATGTATAAAAGACATGTAAGTGCAACACTCCTTAAACTCTAAAATGCAGCTACTAAAATAGTTCTTCCTCATTTGCTATGCGAAAAGTGTGTTTTTCCAAAGAATAGAGACTTATAATTAGTAGATTTTTGTAAAATGCGTAAAGCTAGCAGAGCAATTGGAAAGAGGCTAATAGCTAATATTAAGTTTCAAGAAAGGAAGCTACTACACGAATACAGACCTTTGAAAGAACTTAAAAGCTGGAAAGAAGTATTAAAGAAAGATGATTGCAACACTCATCAAATTGTAAAATGCCGCTACGAAGATAGTCTTTTCTTAATTTGTTATGCGAAAATTGTGTTTTTCCAAAGAATAGAGACTTATAATTAGTTGAGTTCTGTAAAATGCTGTAAAGCTAGCACAGCCATTGAAAAGAGCTTAAAGCTAATCTTAACTTTAAAGAAGGGAAGCTAAAACACTAATACAGACCTTTGAGAGAACTGAAAAGTTAAAAATAAGTATTAAAGACATGTAAGTGCAACACTCTTTAAACTCTATAATGTCGTAAAATATCCTAATCAACACATTCGGAGGATCTCTTTACGATAGAGAAAAACATTTGTGCGAGTGCAAGCCATCTTGGATCAAATAAAAAACTCGAAAAACAACAAAACGTGGTCTCTAATCAAAACGAGGCTATAAGAAAATGGAGTCAGGGGGTCTAAGCGATAATTCAATACACTCCCCCAAATCAAGGGTCTTTACTCTTGATTTAATAACTGTGCCTGTACTTTCAATAACTCTTCAGCTGCAAAAGCTGCTACTCTTCTTGGCTTGACTTCTTTTGTCTGAATTTGCTCTTCCTGAGTACGTTGCTCTTCTACTTGTGCTTTTATCTCTAAGGGGCATATTCCTTGAAGTGGTCTTTCCATTACAATCTTCCGCCCTTGGGACACCGCATCTAATCTAACTGCTCGAACTACATGATCTCTTCCTTTTATGTAACTGGAGATTTTGGCTAACTTCCAGAAACGTCGTTCAATGGTAGTGTCTATGATCAATACCAAAGTTCCAAGCTCTGGTAATGCTTCTCCTCCTTTAGTCGTGCCATGATATTCGCGAAAACCTAAGAGATACTACTTTGACCATCTATTCCATACATGCTCTAGTTTAGCTCTCAAGAACTGCATTCTCTTGTTCACGTTCTTGTCATCAAAATCTGCATCATTGTCATGCTTGACATCCCCTATCATTGCTAGTCGATTTATGCTAGTAAATAAATGCTAGTAAATAAATAAGAATGAAATGAAAAAAAATGAAATGAAATGAAATTGCAGGTGCTCCACGTCTGCTGATGAATCTTTGAAACATTCCTCTAAATTCATAGGCTGTCATATCTTCTGTGAGCTCTAAGTGTACTGCACGGGTTATGCCGCATGTGAATAGTGCGACATATGCCTTCTCTTCATTCTTCAGATGTATCGGTCCTGCAAAGTCATCTCCGGTTGTACTAAAAGGGTTGCCTTGAACCACCCTCTCTGCCGGTAGCTGACCTGATTGAGGCGGTGCATATAGCTTTGCATTTCGCTTACTGCAAATCATACATTGACGCAATTGTTGCTTTACGGCCTGGCGTCCCTTTAAGACCCAAAACTTGCTTCTGACTTCAGCTAATGTTGTATTCACTCCCCCATGTCGTGTACGCTTGTGACACTCTGTGATCAGCAAACTTGTAAATCTGCTATCCTGGGGTAACAGTATTGGAAACTTGCTTTCAACTGGTAGTGCTGTGTTTTGAAGACGGCCTTGGCAGTGTAAGATTCCATTGATATCTACCACTGCAAGCTGTGTCTTTATTTGTGAGTAACTCTTTCTTCCTTTCAACATCACTTGTGTGTCTTTTATCCACAATTCTTCTGCCTCCTGGATCTCTTCTACACGCAACAGCTGAGTATCTGGCTTTTTCTTCTTCTTGAGGCATCTAATAAAACGAAGCACAAGAGCTGTAACTCTCAACAGTTTGCCATATGAGCCATAGTTTTCTGCAGGCACTAAATTGTTGATTGACAGAATTGGCTCTTCTTCAGCAATTGGAAGTACACTCTGTCTTTCTTCAGCCTTGCTTTCCACTGTTTCGATCATGTGAGGCTGGTGGGGATAATTTCCATCCACTATAAACTATGGTCCATTCCACCAAAGCTTGCTTTGCTCTAATTGCTGGGGAGACAATCCTCTTGTGCCCAAATCTGCAGGATTCTCTGCTGTGGGCACATATTTCAAATTTACATCCTTTGTCAATGCTTGTATCTCATCTACTCTTCGCTGGACAAACTGTCTGTATTGACCTCGATTTTCTAGCCAATGTAGCACTGTGCTGTTGTCAGACCACAGCACTAACTCTTCTGGCTCCCAGTTCTTCAGAGTTTCCCTGACTGTTTTCAACAAACGTGCTGCGATCCTGCTGCTGTTAGTTCCAATCTGGGTATTGTCATCTCTTTCTTCAGCGGAGGCAACCTTGTCTTTGCAGTAACAAGGTGTGCGCCTGACTGGTTTTCATTGTGCCATACAAGGTATACAGCAACGCAGTATGCAACCTTGCTTGCATCACCAAAAACATGAAGTGAAATCTTCCTTGGTCCACCGCTTGCTGGCATAATGCATCGCGGAATCTTGAGGTCAGTCAACCTTGAAACAGCTTGCCTCCATTTCTTCCATCTCATTTCAATCTCTGGGCTTACTGGCTCATCCCAATCTTTGTTTTCCTTGCAGATATCTTGGAATATCAGCTTTGCAGTAACTGCAACTGGGCCCACCATACCCAGAAGGTCATATACCTTTGACAGTCTGCTTAGGACTTCTCTCTTCGTCACTTTACAATTCTTCACATCTAGCACTGCTTCCATACTAATTCCTAGTGTGGGCTCTTCTGGATTCCATTTTAATCCTAAAACTTTACTTTGTGAATCTTTGGTGCCTAGGCTTTCCTTTGCATACGTCACTGCAGTTGAATCTTTTTGGTCACTGTTCTCCTTTATGTGCTTTCTGACCTCCACATGGTTTGTCTTCCACTTATGGAGTTGGAAACCTCCTTTTCTCATAATCTCTGTAATTTTATCTTTCAACTCTATGGCTTGCGTACCATCAACAGCTCCACTCACAAGGTCATCGCAATACATGTTTGGTAAGACATTTGGACAACTGCTGGTTCTTCTTCTTCGTACTTCTTGAGGTGCCTTTGCAGTGTTGCATTTAAGGGGGAGCTATACCTTTGCATTTGTCAATTTTTGATTTTTTTTGCCAATTTTTGTTTTTAGATTTTTTTGATAGATTAAAGCCTTGACTGTGTATCTAAACAGTCCCCAAAGCTATATTTCTTGTAAAACCCTGTAAAAAGATACTTTTTATGAGAGTGGTCGCAAGAATGACTATTTGTTGCCATGGCAACCTTATTAAAAATATTTAGAAAGTGCCCCATTTCCCCTCCCCCAGTGACCAAAACTGGCTTCCAAGGATATTCCCTTGCTTCCTTGTGCTTTAAACCTTGTTTCCCTGTGACTGATACGGGAACTTTCCAGGAAACTTGCATTTTGAAGCGAAGGAAAATGGAGTGAAGATTTCTGCTGCATTGCTGAAAGTTCTGAGTCAATTTTGTGAGACTTGCAATCAAATGAAAGAAGAAAATATCCAGAGGAGACAGGCAAGGAAAGAAATATCGAGTTAGGAGGAAATTGCGGTACCAAGAAAGATTTTCAAGGGCAAAAAAGTGAAGGAAAAGAACACGCAAGAAGTGGAAAATGATAGGCCTAAGCCTTGTTGTGGACCAGCACCAAATATTCATATTGCGGAATGCGGATGATATAAACATTGCAGAAACTCGATAAATTTAGATACTGATGATAGTGAGATATCTGAATTACTCTTTTTGATCGATTAAGCAGTGCCAAGTTGCTCAGAAGATGCTTGCCAGGTTTCTCACCCAGGCAAATGATGAGCCTTTGCCTTTCAACTCCCAAATTTGAATATAGGCCTGGGCCTACTCCCTAACTTGAGATAGCAGCAGGCTCTGCATTGCAATGCAATGCTGGTGCAACTTTAAAGTGTGTTATAATGGATAATTTCAGTATCCCAAGTGGTACTCATCATGCAGATGCAGGTAGCTGAAAAAAGAACTGCACAGTCAAGTCCATGAGCAGGACTGAAGCAAAAGTTTAGATGAGCCACGCAAGTAATCTGTCAACAAAGTTTCAAGAAGAAGAACGGCTGAAGAGATTAGAAGAGATGATAAATAAGGCAGAGACATTTTATGAGGAGGATCAAGGATTATCTCTTTCAAAACAGAGGAGGACTGAACAAATAAACACAGAGAGGAGACATAGATTGAAAATATACTAAGCCTATGTCACTAATAATGTTGTCAGAACAATTGATAAACTTTAATCGCAGTTTTCTCAAAACGGCAATTTTCGGTACCATGTGATTGCCCCATATCATTATTTTCATATCCTTACAAGGTATTTGCATGAAACTTGGTACAAATACCTCTGACACATCAAGGAATGCCCCTATGAGCCATTTTTTGAAAATGTGCTCAGGTTTTGCTAAAATTCATACAAATTGAAAGAGCCGCTGTCATTGGTCGTTTCCATAGCAACCAAATCAAAATTGTAGAAAATGCCACATAGGGGCATTTTTCAACCTGTAATCAGTATTTCTGCCAACTTTCATGGCTCTGTGACAGCCACTGCTTGAAAAAAGCTGGTGGGGCAACTATCAACCTTAAAATTCAATCCGCAAAGTACCTAACTTCAACCAAGCTTTTCCCCCATTTTAGGGGGGAACTTTTCAAAATTGTTTTGCCCATCTGAAACCTAACAGCTACACCTGTCAAATGAGATACAGGTCAAATGCATATGTCTTAGGACACTGGCTGCACAGAGGTTTGAAAATTTAGCCAAAAATGAGTGATTTTAGGTATGGACTCGGTCCACTTCCAAAAACCACTCTAGTAAACCTGTACTCTTTAACCACAAGTTTTTCATTTGCGACATCTTCCACCCACAGGAATCTCATACTGTCTCTGTCCTTCTCATCAACTAAGATCTGATGGAATGCACTCTTGATATCACTTCATTAAATCTGGGACAATAACTAAAGAATACTGTTCTTCAGAGGTACCTAATACAGATAATGCTTTTACATGCATATCAACAAGTTCATACAAATTTTTTAATCCATTTAAATTTTTAGAATAAGTTACAGCAACAACAGCTTTTAATGCAGACATGTGAGATCCCTTTAATACATTAACTTTACCATATTTCTCTTTTAAGATGTCAACTGCAGGCGCATAATTGCCCCCAGTGGTTCGCAAATCCGCAATCGCATAACAAGCAGTACCCTTAAGAGAAGCCTTAAGATAAGACATCTTGTCAACATCACACAATGAAGAATTCAAATGAATATTCCTTTCAAAAGAATCCCAGAATTCCATCCAATTCATCATATTCCCATCAAATGACTTCAATTCAAGTTTTGGTAACCTTAATTTACTACTCAAATTTTCCCCATGGTTTATTCTTCCCATACTTGGTGAATACTGAGGATGCCAGGGAGGTTGTGGGAAATAATTTTGCACATGGGGATTAAAAGGCTGCCCCAAAGGTTGGTACATAGGATATTGTCTTTCAAACCCCCCAACAGGATACTGGCTGTGTCCTTGTTCATTTCCAAAACTTCCTCCATGGGGTGAATTCATTGAGAAAAATGAATTAGTAGTAGTAGTAGGCTTACAAGCTGCTTGTCGAGAAGAATCATTCTGTTTCTTCTTTGAACATTTGTTAAGTAACATACCTATTTTTGCATCATACGAACGACTTATTGTGTACTCTCTTACCAAATCTGACTTAAAATTCAATTTCTTCATTATCCCTTGAATATCCTTCGACACTGATTTTATATCCATCAACATAGGCTCTACAATCAGCTTTAACTCCATTATTCTTGACTCGATTTGTTCATCAATACCATCATCAATTTCCGAAATATCCTTTAACTCAATAATGAAATCTTTCATTGCCACCATTATCAGTTCACGATCTTCAATAAGAACTTCTAACTGATTTTTCAAACTATCTTCTGGCCTATCAATACCATAACTATCAATTTCTTCTGACGATTCATCGCCTCCTACACCAGCGCCAGTTTCTTCGTCTTTATCACCTGTAGATCCCATTGCTTTCAGTACTCCACTCCTCAATAACATAACACGGACATCCAATGTCCCGTCGGAGGTGCCACTGTGTCGTAAAATATCCTAATCAACACATTCGGAGGATACCTTTACGATAGAGAAAAACATTTGTGCGAGTGCAAGCCATCTTGGATCAATAAAAGAAAATGCAGCTACTAAGATAGTTCTTTCTTCATTTGTTATGCAAAAATTATGTTTTTCGAAAGAATAGAGACTTATAATTAGTAGATTTCTGTAAAATGCCGTAAAGCTAGCACAGCCATTGGAAAAGCTAATAGCTAATATTAAGTTTCAAGAAAGGAAGCTACAACACTAATACAGACATTTGAAAGAACTGAAAAGTTAAAAGAAGTATTAAAGAAAGGTAAGTGCAACACTCATTAAACTCTAAAATGCAGCTACTAAATAGTTCTTTCTTCATTTGTTATGCGAAAATTGTGTTTTTCCAAAGAATAGAGACTTATAATTAGTAGATTTCTGTAAAATGCCGTAAAGCTAGCACAGCCATTGGAAAAAGCTAATAGCTAATATTAAGTTTCAAGAAAGGAAGCTACAACACTAATACAGACCTTTGAAAGAACTTAAAAGTTAAAAGAAGTATTAAAGAAAGGTAAGTGCAACACTCATTAAACTGTAAAATGCAGCTACGAAGATAGTTCTTTCTTCATTTGTTATGCGAACATTTTTTTTCCAAAGAATAGAGACTTAAAATTAGTAGTTTTCTGTAAAATGCCATAAAGCTAGCACAGCCATTTGAAAGAGCTAATAGCTAATATTAAGTTTCAAGAAAGGAAGCTACAACACTAATACAGACCTTTGAAAGAACTTAAAAGCTGGAAAGAAGTATTAAAGAAAGGTAAGTGCAACACTCATTAAACTCTAAAATGCAGCTACTAAGGTTGTTCTTTCTTCATTTGTTATGCGAAAAATGTGTTTTTCCAAAGAATAGAGACTTATAATTAGTAGAGTTCTGTAAAATGCCGTAAAGCTAGCACAGCCATTGGAAAAAGCTAATAGCTAATCTTAACTTTCAAGAAAGGAAGCTACAACACTAATACAGACCTTTGAAAGAACTTAAAAGCTGGAAAGAAGTATTAAAGAAAGGTAAGTGCAACACTCATTAAACTCTAAAATGCAGCTACTAAGATAGTTCTTTCTTCATTTGTTATGCGAAAATTGTGTTTTTCCAAAGAATAGAGACTTATAATTAGTAGATTTCTGTAAAATGCCGTAAAGCTAGCACAGCCATTGGAAAAAGCTAATAGCTAATATTAAGTTTCAAGAAAGGAAGCTACAACACTAATACAGACCTTTGAAAGAACTTAAAAGCTGGAAAGAAGTATTAAAGAAAGGTAAGTGCAACACTCATTAAACTGTAAAATGCCGCTACTAAGATAGTTATGCGAAAATTGTGTTTTTCCAAAGAATAGAGACTTATAATTAGTAGATTTCTGTAAAATGCCGTAAAGCTAGCACAGCCATTGGAAAAAGCTAATAGCTAATATTAAGTTTCAAGAAAGGAAGCTACAACACTAATACAGACCTTTGAAAGAACTTAAAAGCCGGAAAGAAGTATTAAAGAAAGGTAAGTGCAACACTCATTAAACTGTAAAATGCAGCTACTAAGATAGTTCTTTCTTCATTTGTTATGCGAAAATTGTGTTTTTCCAAAGAATAGAGACTTATAATTAGTAGACTTCTGTAAAATGCTGTAAAGCTAGCACAGCCATTGGAAAGAGCTAATAGCTAATATTAACTTTCAAGAAAGGAAGCTACAACACTAATACAGACCTTTGAAAGAACTTAAAAGCTGGAAAGAAGTATTAAAGAAAGGTAAGTGCAACACTCATTAAACTGTAAAATGCAGCTACTAAGATAGTTTTTTCTTCATTTGTTATGCGAAAATTGTGTTTTTCCAAAGAATAGAGACTTATAATTAGTAGAGTTCTGTAAAATGCCGTAAAGCTAGCACAGCCATTGGAAAGAGCTAATAGCTAATATTAAGTTTCAAGAAAGGAAGCTACAACACTAATACAGACCTTTGAAAGAACTTAAAAGCCGGAAAGAAGTATTAAAGAAAGGTAAGTGCAACACTCATTAAACTGTAAAATGCAGCTACTAAGATAGTTCTTTCTTCATTTGTTATGCAAAAATTGTGTTTTTCCAAAGAATAGAGACTTATAATTAGTAGAGTTCTGTAAAATGCCGTAAAGCTAGCACAGCCATTGGAAAGAGCTAATAGCTAATATTAAGTTTCAAGAAAGGAAGCTACAACACTAATACAGACCTTTGAAAGAACTTAAAAGCCGGAAAGAAGTATTAAAGAAAGGTAAGTGCAACACTCATTAAACTGTAAAATGCAGCTACTAAGATAGTTCTTTCTTCATTTGTTATGCAAAAATTATGTTTTTCGAAAGAATAGAGACTTATAATTAGTAGAGTTCTGTAAAATGCCGTAAAGCTAGCACAGCCATTGGAAAGAGCTAATAGCTAATATTAAGTTTCAAGAAAGGAAGCTACAACACTAATACAGACCTTTGAAAGAACTTAAAAGCTGGAAAGAAGTATTAAAGAAAGGTAAGTGCAACACTCATTAAACTCTAAAATGCAGCTACTAAGATAGTTCTTTCTTCATTTGTTATGCGAAAATTGTGTTTTTCCAAAGAATAGAGACTTATAATTAGTAGATTTCTGTAAAATGCCGTAAAGCTAGCACAGCCATTGGAAAGAGCTAATAGCTAATATTAAGTTTCAAGAAAGGAAGCTACAACACTAATACAGACCTTTGAAAGAACTTAAAAGCCGGAAAGAAGTATTAAAGAAAGGTAAGTGCAACACTCATTAAACTGTAAAATGCAGCTACTAAGATAGTTCTTTCTTCATTTGTTATGCAAAAATTGTGTTTTTCCAAAGAATAGTAGACTTCTGTAAAATGCCGTAAAGCTAGCACAGCCATTGGAAAAAGCTAATAGCTAATATTAAGTTTCAAGAAAGGAAGCTACAACACTAATACAGACCTTTGAAAGAACTGAAAAGTTAAAAAGAAGTATTAAAGAAAGGTAAGTGCAACACTCATTAAACTCTAAAATGCAGCTACGAAGATAGTTCTTACTTCATTTGTTATGCGAAAATTGTGTTTTTCGAAAGAATAGAGACTTATAATTAGTAGAGTTCTGTAAAATGCCGTAAAGCTAGCACAGCCATTGGAAAGAGCTAATAGCTAATATTAAGTTTCAAGAAAGGAAGCTACAACACTAATACAGACCTTTGAAAGAACTGAAAAGTTGGAAAGAAGTATTAAAGAAAGGTAAGTGCAACACTCATTAAACTCTAAAATGCAGCTACTAAGATAGTTCTTTCTTCATTTGTTATGCGAAAATTGTGTTTTTCCAAAGAATAGAGACTTATAATTAGTAGATTTCTGTAAAATGCCGTAAAGCTAGCACAGCCATTGGAAAAAGCTAATAGCTAATATTAAGTTTCAAGAAAGGAAGCTACAACACTAATACAGACCTTTGAAAGAACTTAAAAGCTGGAAAGAAGTATTAAAGAAAGGTAAGTGCAACACTCATTAAACTGTAAAATGCAGCTACTAAGATAGTTCTTTCTTCATTTGTTATGCAAAAATTTTGTTTTTCGAAAGAATAGAGACTTATAATTAGTAGAGTTCTGTAAAATGCCGTAAAGCTAGCACAGCCATTGGAAAGAGCTAATAGCTAATATTAAGTTTCAAGAAAGGAAGCTACAACACTAATACAGACCTTTGAAAGAACTTAAAAGCTAAAAGAAGTATTAAAGAAAGGTAAGTGCAACACTCATTAAACTCTAAAATGCAGCTACTAAGATAGTTCTTTCTTCATTTGTTATGCGAAAATTGTGTTTTTCGAAAGAATAGAGACTTATAATTAGTAGATTTTTGTAAAATGCCGGAAAGCTAGCACAGCCTAATAGCTAATATTAAGTTTCAAGAAAGGAAGCTACAACACTAATACAGACCTTTGAAAGAACTTAAAAGCTGGAAAGAAGTATTAAAGAAAGGTAAGTGCAACACTCATTAAACTGTAAAATGCAGCTACTAAGATAGTTCTTTCTTCATTTGTTATGCAAAAATTGTGTTTTTCAAAGAATAGAGACTTATAATTAGTAGAATTCTGTAAAATGCCGTAAAGCTAGCACAGCAATTGGAAAAGAGCTAATAGCTAATATTAAGTTTCAAGAAAGGAAGCTACAACACTAATACAGACCTTTGAAAGAACTTAAAAGATTGGAAAGAAGTATTAAAGAAAGGTAAGTGCAACACTCATTAAACTGTAAAATGCAGCTACTAAGATAGTTCTTTCTTCATTTGTTATGCGAAAATTGTGTTTTTCCAAAGAATAGAGACTTATAATTAGTAGATTTCTGTAAAATGCCGTAAAGCTAGCACAGCCATTGGAAAGAGCTAATAGCTAATATTAAGTTTCAAGAAAGGAAGCTACAACACTAATACAGACCTTTGAAAGAACTTAAAAGCCGGAAAGAAGTATTAAAGAAAGGTAAGTGCAACACTCATTAAACTGTAAAATGCAGCTACTAAGATAGTTCTTTCTTCATTTGTTATGCGAAAATTGTGTTTTTCAAAGAATAGAGACTTATAATTAGTAGAGTTCTGTAAAATGCCGTAAAGCTAGCACAGCCATTGGAAAGAGCTAATAGCTAATATTAAGTTTCAAGAAAGGAAGCTACAACACTAATACAGACCTTTGAAAGAACTTAAAAGCTGGAAAGAAGTATTAAAGAAAGGTAAGTGCAACACTCATTAAACTCTAAAATGCAGCTACTAAGATAGTTCTTTCTTCATTTGTTATGCGAAAAATGTGTTTTTCCAAAGAATAGAGACTTATAATTAGTAGAGTTCTGTAAAATGCCGTAAAGCTAGCACAGCCATTGGAAAAAGCTAATAGCTAATATTAAGTTTCAAGAAAGGAAGCTACAACACTAATACAGACCTTTGAAAGAACTTAAAAAGCCGGAAAGAAGTATTAAAGAAAGGTAAGTGCAACACTCATTAAACTGTAAAATGCCGCTACTAAGATAGTTCTTTCTTCATTTGTTATGCAAAAATTGTGTTTTTCCAAAGAATAGTAGACTTCTGTAAAATGCCGTAAAGCTAGCACAGCCATTGGAAAGAGCTAATAGCTAATATTAAGTTTCAAGAAAGGAAGCTACAACACTAACACAAACCTTTGAAAGAACTGAAAAGTTAAAAAGAAATATTAAAGAAAGGTAAGTGAAACACTCATTAAACTCTAAAATGCAGTAGTTCTTACTTCATTTGTTATGCCAACATTTGTTTTCCAAAGAATAGAGACTTATAATTAGTAGAGTTCTGTAAAATGCCGTAAAGCTAGCACAGCCATTGGAAAGAGCTAATAGCTAATATTAAGTTTCAAGAAAGGAAGCTACAACACTAATACAGACCTTTGAAAGAACTGAAAAGTTAAAAAGAAGTATTAAAGAAAGGTAAGTGCAACACTCATTAAACTGTAAAATGCAGCTACTAAGATAGTTCTTTCTTCATTTGTTATGCAAAAATTGTGTTTTTCCAAAGAATAGAGACTTATAATTAGTAGAGTTCTGTAAAATGCCGTAAAGCTAGCACAGCCATTGGAAAAAGCTAATAGCTAATATTAAGTTTCAAGAAAGGAAGCTACAACACTAATACAGACCTTTGAAAGAACTTAAAAGTTAAAAAGAAGTATTAAAGAAAGGTAAGTGCAACACTCATTAAACTGTAAAATGCAGCTACTAAGATAGTTCTTTCTTCATTTGTTATGCTAAAATTTTGTTTTTCGAAAGAATAGAGACTTATAATTAGTAGAGTTCTGTAAAATGCCGTAAAGCTAGCACAGCCATTGGAAAGAGCTAATAGCTAATATTAAGTTTCAAGAAAGGAAGCTACAACACTAATACAGACCTTTGAAAGAACTTAAAAGCTGGAAAGAAGTATCAAAGAAAGGTAAGTGCAACACTCATTAAACTGTAAAATGCAGCTACTAAGATAGTTCTTTCTTCATTTGTTATGCGAAAATTGTGTTTTTCCAAAGAATAGAGACTTATAATTAGTAGAGTTCTGTAAAATGCCGTAAAGCTAGCACAGCCATTGGAAAGAGCTAATAGCTAATATTAAGTTTCAAGAAAGGAAGCTACAACACTAATACAGACCTTTGAAAGAACTTAAAAGCTGGAAAGAAGTATTAAAGAAAGGTAAGTGCAACACTCATTAAACTCTAAAATGCAGCTACTAAGATAGTTCTTTCTTCATTTGTTATGCGAAAATTGTGTTTTTCCAAAGAATAGAGACTTATAATTAGTAGATTTCTGTAAAATGCCGTAAAGCTAGCACAGCCATTGGAAAAAGCTAATAGCTAATATTAAGTTTCAAGAAAGGAAGCTACAACACTAATACAGACCTTTGAAAGAACTTAAAAGCTGGAAAGAAGTATTAAAGAAAGGTAAGTGCAACACTCATTAAACTCTAAAATGCAGCTACTAAGATAGTTCTTTCTTCATTTGTTATGCGAAAATTGTGTTTTTCCAAAGAATAGAGACTTATAATTAGTAGACTTCTGTAAAATGCCGTAAAGCTAGCACAGCCATTTGAAAGAGCTAATAGCTAATATTAAGTTTCAAGAAAGGAAGCTACAACACTAACACAGACCTTTGAAAGAACTGAAAAGTTAAAAAGAAGTATTAAAGAAAGGTAAGTGCAACACTCATTAAACTCTAAAATGCAGCTACTAAGATAGTTCTTTCTTCATTTGTTATGCGAAAATTGTGTTTTTCGAAAGAATAGAGACTTATAATTAGTAGAGTTCTGTAAAATGCCGTAAAGCTAGCACAGCCATTGGAAAAAGCTAATAGCTAATATTAAGTTTCAAGAAAGGAAGCTACAACACTAATACAGACCTTTGAAAGAACTGAAAAGTTAAAAAGAAGTATTAAAGACAGGTAAGTGCAACACTCCTTAAACTCTAAAATGCAGCTACTAAGATAGTTCTTTCTTCATTTGTTATGCAAAAATTGTGTTTTTCCAAAGAATAGAGACTTATAATTAGTAGATTTCTGTAAAATGCCGTAAAGCTAGCACAGCCATTGGAAAGAGCTAATAGCTAATATTAAGTTTCAAGAAAGGAAGCTACAACACTAATACAGACCTTTGAAAGAACTTAAAAGCCGGAAAGAAGTATTAAAGAAAGGTAAGTGCAACACTCATTAAACTGTAAAATGCAGCTACTAAGATAGTTCTTTCTTCATTTGTTATGCGAAAATTGTGTTTTTCCAAAGAATAGAGACTTATAATTAGTAGAGTTCTGTAAAATGCCGTAAAGCTAGCACAGCCATTGGAAAGAGCTAATAGCTAATATTAAGTTTCAAGAAAGGAAGCTACAACACTAATACAGACCTTTGAAAGAACTTAAAAGCTGGAAAGAAGTATTAAAGAAAGGTAAGTGCAACACTCATTAAACTGTAAAATGCAGCTACTAAGATAGTTCTTTCTTCATTTGTTATGCAAAAATTGTGTTTTTCCAAAGAATAGAGACTTATAATTAGTAGAGTTCTGTAAAATGCCGTAAAGCTAGCACAGCCATTGGAAAGAGCTAATAGCTAATATTAAGTTTCAAGAAAGGAAGCTACAACACTAATACAGACCTTTGAAAGAACTTAAAAGCTGGAAAGAAGTATTAAAGAAAGGTAAGTGCAACACTCATTAAACTGTAAAATGCAGCTACTAAGATAGTTCTTTCTTCATTTGTTATGCTACTTTTTTATATTTATTTACTTTATATAGCCAGAAAATTGATGTTGCCTTCAGCAAAAAAAGTCGATCAAATCATTGAAAAAATCAATCTTGAATTAGAGCCTAACTCGTTTGAAACCACTTGCCATAACGATAGCAAAATATGTACCATCTGCCAAAAACGTGTTCATAAAAATCAAAAAGCCACTACTTGCAGTCAATGCAAACACGAAATTCATATTAAATGCAATGACATCTCACCATCTTCATATGCATCTCTTGAGGAAAAAACTCTTGACTGCCTAGCCTGTACAGTTCTTACTAACTCACAAATGTTTCCATTCACCTTAGTAACTGATGAGATTCTGTTTGGAACAAATGTTACTGATCTACCTTCCATAGTTGATTCTCTTCCAACTCTAGAAATGCTCTCAAAGCTACAAAACCTTCCTAACCTTTCTGATTATGATATTGATGAGAATATTGAGCCTGACATAAACTGTAATTACTACAATGTTTCAGAACTGCAATCTCTGGAAACCTCAGCAAATGATTTCTCAGTCCTGCATATGAATATAAGGAGCCTTTCACTCCATTTTGATGAACTTTTTGCTCTCTTGGGAAACATTGGTATTGACTTCCAACTCATTGGTCTTTCTGAAATCAAGGAGTCTGTTGAACTGCCCATCTCAACAAATATTGACCTTCCTGGGTACAAATTCCACTATACCTCCTCCCAGAGTGCCGCTGGAGGTGTTGGTATTTATGTTAAGTCAGTCCTTAAAGCTAACAAGAGACTAGACCTTAGTATTAGTTCATGTGAATATGAGACAGTCTGGATTGAAATTGAGAATGCTAAATCCAAGAACATTCTATGTTGCTGTGCTTACCGTCATCCAAGCTCTGACATCAATGCCTTTATTGACCACATGCAAGAAGTCTTGTCCAAGGTTGCCAATGAAAATTAAATTGCTGTCATTATGGGGGACTTCAACATAAATCTACTAAATTCTGAGAATCACACACTCACTAGTGAATTTATCAATGCTATGTTTTCCAACCACTTCCAGCCACTTATACTTCAACCAACCAGGGTAACTGATTCAACAGCAACGCTAATTGATAACATCTTTTCTAATGATTTATCTTGTAAGGTAACAAGTGGAAATGTCCTAGTACAAATTTTCGATCACTTCCCTCAGTTTTCTATTTTCAATAACTCTGCTCCTGACTATAATAACTCTTCTTACTGTGTTTATAATTACAAAAATTTTGATGAATCAAAAATTCCTTGATGACTATCAAAAAATGGATTTTGCATTTCTAAATACTGATGATCATACTGTGGACCATAAATTTGATCAATTCCTAACTAACCTCAACCAGCTTGTTGAAAAACATTGTCCAAAAAAGAAATTAAACAAAAAATCGTTGAAACTAAGAAACAAACCATGGATTAACAACCAAATCCAACATATGATGAGGGTCAGAGACAGAATTTTCCAGCAGTTCAAACATACAGAATCCTCTGAAGTTTATGCCCATTATAAACTATTTCGTAATCGTGTTGTTAATGAGATAAAAGAAAGCAAAAAAAGTTACTTTCAACATTATTTTGCTGAAAACAAATCAAATATGAAGTTACTCTGGAAGGGGATCAGAAGTGTGATAAAAATGAAAAGTAATGGCGGTGAAACAAATTCGATCCCATTCATAACTAATGAGAATGGTAATAAGATAACCGATCCTAACTTAATTGCCAACAACTTTAATGACTATTTCATCAATGTTGCTAACAAAATTACAAGTAAAATCCCTAGGAACTCAAATTCTCCTCTAAGATATCTAGCTTCTTCTAATAACAGCTGCTTCTTTATATCTCCCACTGTTCCTGTTGAGGTTTCTTTGATAATCCAGTCACTTAAGAAGGGTAAATCTACTGGGCCTAATAGTATTCCAGTCAAACTATTGAAAGTTCTTGACCCACACATTTCCATACAGCTCTCTCAAATCATCAATGAATCATTTCTAAATGGTATCTTTCCTGATAAACTAAAGATTGCTAAAGTTATTCCTATTTTCAAAAAAGGTGATGCCTCCAAGAATTCAAATTACAGACCCATCTCTTTGCTGTCAGTATTTAGTAAGATCTTTGAAAAGCTCATGCATCAACGCTTGTACAATTTTCTAGAACTTCATGAAATCCTGTTTCAAATGCAATTTGGATTCCGCAATGGTCATTCCACTGATCATGCATTGATCAGTTTAAGTGAGAGAATTAAATCTACTTTGGACTCAAAAAGAATTGGCTGTGGGATCTTTATTGACCTGCAAAAAGCCTTTGATACTGTCAACCATAACATTCTACTACAAAAACTTAGTCACTATGGAATAAGAGGCTCAGCACTGCACTGGTTTGAGTCCTACCTTACGGAAAGACTTCAATATGTTTCAATCAACAATCATTCTTCTAGTCTTAGCAAAGTTACTTGTGGTGTTCCTCAGGGCTCTGTACTTGGTCCATTACTGTTTCTAATCTATATAAATGACCTGCCTAATGTATCCAAAGTGCTTTCTTTCTTCTTGTTTGCAGATGATACAAATATTTATTTTGAAACTGAAAATATTGCAAAGCTTCAGTATAAAATCAATAAAGAACTGATAAAAGTAAAGTCATGGCTTGAAGTTAATAAATTAGCTCTGAACATTGAAAAAACAAACTTTGTTGTATTTCACTCCCCTAGAAAGAAATTGCCTGAGCATATTCTTATTAAATTTGGTAAGAAATTAGTGACCAGATCTAGATATGTTAAATTTTTGGGCGTGCTGATGGATGAGCATCTTTCCTGGAAATTCCATATTTCTGAGTTGACTAAAAAACTCTCCAGGACATCTGGGATCTTCTTCAAAATTAGACACCTCCTTCCACAGGATATTCTGAAAAATCTTTACTTCTCTATTTTCTCTTCCTTTCTTAGCTATGGTTCATCAACTTGGGGTCTCTCCTATGATACTTTCCTTGAACCTCTCTTCTTGTTGCAGAAAAAAGTACTCAGGTCTATCTCCTTTCAGCCCCTTTTCTCTCCTTCAACACCAATCTTCTTTTCTCTAAAAATTCTTAAACTAAAAGACATGATACATAATGATATACTCAAATTTGTCTACAAGTCTCTCAATGGACTTTCTCCTTCTCATTTTCTCAACTACTTTACGCTCAGTAACACTGTTCACAGTCATGAAACTCGTCAGGCAGCTAGGGGTGACATTTTTCAATCCATAAGGAATACCTTTCTCTATGGTCTAAGGTCTATAAAGTATTTTGGTGCTAAACTATGGAATGTCATACCTATTTTCATTAAAATGTCAGTTTCATTTAATATTTTCAAATCAAAATTGAAGGAATTCTTTGTCAATGGTTATGGTCTTTGATTTTACACCAACATTTAGTTCTTTGGAGGCATCTTCTGGTTTTGTGTTTATTCTTAAGAAAAGTTTTTCCTTGTTCTTTAGTTTTTAGATGGGCAAAAATTGTGTTTTTCCAAAGAATAGAGACTTATAATTAGTAGATTTCTGTAAAATGCCGTAAAGCTAGCACAGCCATTGGAAAGAGCTAATAGCTAATATTAAGTTTCAAGAAAGGAAGCTACAACACTAATACAGACCTTTGAAAGAACTTAAAAGCTGGAAAGAAGTATTAAAAAAAGGTAAGTGCAACACTCATTAAACTGTAAAATGCCGCTACTAAGATAGTTCTTTCTTCATTTGTTATGCGAAAATTGTGTTTTTCCAAAGAATAGAGACTTATAATTAGTAGAGTTCTGTAAAATGCCGTAAAGCTAGCACAGCCATTGGAAAGAGCTAATAGCTAATATTAAGTTTCAAGAAAGGAAGCTACAACACTAATACAGACCTTTGAAAGAACTTAAAAGCCGGAAAGAAGTATTAAAGAAAGGTAAGTGCAACACTCATTAAACTGTAAAATGCAGCTACTAAGATAGTTCTTTCTTCATTTGTTATGCGAAAATTGTGTTTTTCCAAAGAATAGAGACTTATAATTAGTAGACTTCTGTAAAATGCCGTAAAGCTAGCACAGCCATTGGAAAGAGCTAATAGCTAATATTAAGTTTCAAGAAAGGAAGCTACAACACTAATACAGACCTTTGAAAGAACTGAAAAGTTAAAAAGAAGTATTAAAGAAAGGTAAGTGCAACACTCATTAAACTCTAAAATGCAGCTACTAAGATAGTTCTTTCTTCATTTGTTATGCGAAAATTGTGTTTTTCCAAAGAATAGAGACTTATAATTAGTAGACTTCTGTAAAATGCTGTAAAGCTAGCACAGGCATTGGAAGAAGCTAATAGCTAATCTTAACTTTCAAGAAAGGAAGCTACAACACTAATACAGACCTTTGAAAGAACTTAAAAGCTGGAAAGAAGTATTAAAGAAAGGTAAGTGCAACACTCATTAAACTCTAAAATGCAGCTACTAAGATAGTTTTTTCTTCATTTGTTATGCGAAAATTGTGTTTTTCCAAAGAATAGAGACTTATAATTAGTAGATTTCTGTAAAATGCCGTAAAGCTAGCACAGCCATTGGAAAAAGCTAATAGCTAATATTAAGTTTCAAGAAAGGAAGCTACAACACTAATACAGACCTTTGAAAGAACTTAAAAGCTGGAAAGAAGTATTAAAGAAAGGTAAGTGCAACACTCATTAAACTGTAAAATGCCGCTACTAACATAGTTTTCTCTTCATTTGTTATGCAAAAATTGTGTTTTTCCAAAGAAATAGACTTATAATTAGTAGAGTTCTGTAAAATGCCGTAAAGCTAGCACAGCCATTGGAAAGAGCTAATAGCTAATATTAAGTTTCAAGAAAGGAAGCTACAACACTAATACAGACCTTTGAAAGAACTTAAAAGCCGGAAAGAAGTATCAAAGAAAGGTAAGTGCAACACTCATTAAACTGTAAAATGCAGCTACTAAGATAGTTCTTTCTTCATTTGTTATGCTAAAATTTTGTTTTTCGAAAGAATAGAGACTTATAATTAGTAGAGTTCTGTAAAATGCCGTAAAGCTAGCACAGCCATTGGAAAAAGCTAATAGCTAATATTAAGTTTCAAGAAAGGAAGCTACAACACTAATACAGACCTTTGAAAGAACTTAAAAGCTGGAAAGAAGTATTAAAGAAAGGTAAGTGCAACACTCATTAAACTCTAAAATGCAGCTACTAAGATAGTTCTTTCTTCATTTGTTATGCGAAAATTGTGTTTTTCCAAAGAATAGAGACTTATAATTAGTAGAGTTCTGTAAAATGCCTGTAAAACTAGCACAGCCATTGGAAAAAGCTAATAGCTAATCTTAACTTTCAAGAAAGGAAGCTACAACACTAATACAGACCATTGAAAGAACTTAAAAGCTGGAAAGAAGTATTAAAGAAAGGTAAGTGCAACACTCATTAAACTGTAAAATGCCGCTACTAACATAGTTTTTCTTCATTTGTTATGCGAAAATTGTGTTTTTCCAAAGAATAGAGACTTATAATTAGTAGAGTTCTGTAAAATGCCGTAAAGCTAGCACAGCCATTGGAAAGAGCTAATAGCTAATATTAAGTTTCAAGAAAGGAAGCTACAACACTAATACAGACCTTTGAAAGAACTTAAAAGCCGGAAAGAAGTATTAAAGAAAGGTAAGTGCAACACTCATTAAACTGTAAAATGCAGCTACTAAGATAGTTCTTTCTTCATTTGTTATGCGAAAATTGTGTTTTTCAAAGAATAGTAGACTTCTGTAAAATGCCGTAAAGCTAGCACAGCCATTGGAAAGAGCTAATAGCTAATATTAAGTTTCAAGAAAGGAAGCTACAACACTAATACAGACCTTTGAAAGAACTGAAAAGTTAAAAAGAAGTATTAAAGAAAGGTAAGTGCAACACTCATTAAACTCTAAAATGCAGCTACTAAGATAGTTCTTTCTTCATTTGTTATGCAAAAATTATGTTTTTCGAAAGAATAGAGACTTATAATTAGTAGAGTTCTGTAAAATGCCGTAAAGCTAGCACAGCCATTGGAAAGAGCTAATAGCTAATATTAAGTTTCAAGAAAGGAAGCTACAACACTAATACAGACCTTTGAAAGAACTTAAAAGCTGGAAAGAAGTATTAAAGAAAGGTAAGTGCAACACTCATTAAACTGTAAAATGCAGCTACTAAGATAGTTCTTTCTTCATTTGTTATGCGAACATTTTTTTCCCAAAGAATAGAGACTTATAATTAGTAGAGTTCTGTAAAATGCCGTAAAGCTAGCACAGCCATTGGAAAGAGCTAATAGCTAATATTAAGTTTCAAGAAAGGAAGCTACAACACTAATACAGACCTTTGAAAGAACTTAAAGATGAACGACCTGCTGCTGGCAATGGGTGGATTTTGTGAAGCTGAAGCGAGCGAAATGGGAAGCAACTGCCAGCTCGACCCTGTGCTCCAAGCATTTCAAGGCAGATGAATTCATTAGGAAAGGAGCTTCAATTATTTGGAGGGCCAAGAATTCTCAGATTAGAACGAGATGAAACTGGAGTCACACACCTGCTTTATGCAGGCTTTGGATTGGAAAGATATCCATTATCAAATATCAACAGATCAAACAACGCCACCGTTTCATTCAGTTGTTCATTCAAATTCATTCAGTCATTCAAATGGTATGAACTGTAGTGTATGAGGTAAGAATTGTTGTCGTTTGCTATTCTTTATTTCTGTGTGATAGAAACTTTATCTTACTGTTTTGGGGTAGAAATAGTTTAGGCTTGGTGGCATAAAGTGAAGTGAGATGTTTATCTATTCTGATAAATAACATAATTTGTGTTCTTGTTGTGGAATGTGGATTACAACAACATCTACTTCTGTTAAGTTTTGAGGAAAGATCTTCCATTACCATTCCCTTGAACTTGGTGATCTTACTCTTAATTTCTTGCTTACTGTAGTCCAATCTGTACTCACTGTTACAAAATGAGAGACTGCATTTTTACACTGATTTTGAACACTAACATTGAGATTTTTTTGAGCAATTTCAAATATTTTAGATATTGAAAACAAGTGCAAATGGTCTTTCCACACATGCAGTCACATGAAGTAATCCACTGTTAATTATGATTAAATTATGTTTGTTTCTTTCCTTTGCTAGTTCATCAACCTTGTCACATCTATGGCACAGAACACTGACATATCTTTGACTGATGAGCAGCAATAGAAAAATGGCTTGCTTACAATGGCAATTGACCAGAACTTATCATGTTTTACAGTTGCGGTCAAAGAGTTAAACTCTGACAGTTAAGACTTTGATGTGGCAGAGCAATGTATTTGACATGGTGCACAAGATATGCAAATCTTGACATTTTTGGTGTATTTCTTAGGGGTCACCAACAAACAGTTTTTTTGTGACAGTACAGTTAATGGCATTGGGCCATTAACAGCTCAACACCCCTTCAATCTTAATGGACCACTAGATTTATCATCAAATTCATTCATGTTGTGAGCCTACCACCACTAGCACCATTACCACCACTCCTTTTAAAATAATATGCATAGCGTTTGGGACAAAGCCAGAGGCAATTTCTTCAGTCAGATCACAATTAAGTAGTGTAAACTGCCTGAATACCAATGGTTACCAGTTAGGGTCTGCAGGGGAAAATGGCAAGCAACTAAATAAAGTCAGGTAATAAATTACGTTGATGTGAATTAAAGGCCATTCTCAAGCCAAATGGGTAGGCTGAGGTGCAATGGGTAATAATGATTGCCAGAGGGTAGACTTAAATCAACATTCAATATTTCATGGAGTGTGGTTCTAACTTGAGAAGACTTGTATCTCAAGATTTTATGAAATTTATCCATATTTTTGTCTTGCTCATTTTACCACAAAATTATCCACTTTATCCCAGTAGGGCCAATTCTTTAAAAGTTGAAAATATGTTTCACTTTTTGTTGCAAAAGTACCATTTTAGCTGAAGCCATCCCCCTAACAGCCCAATTCTGTTGAATGTGATAAAAATTGTCTGTAAAGGACCTTTTGCTGCAAATGATATCTTTAACTAGCAAAGTAAATTCTACACTCTGGAAGGTATCGTATTGCTACAGAACAATTGTTGGTGGAGATTTATGAACTTATTTTCCTAAATTCTCAAAATAGATTTAGGAACAATCGAGAGAAGATTATTACTGGATCTGTTTGACCTCTGAGATCATGAGCACATAAGAAGATGAAATTTAGGGGGGAGGGGGGGCTGCCAGATAAAAAAGATAATGTATATTGTTTATGAAAATTGTGCCCGACTCGTGACAAGATCAATTTTTGCCTGATTATGGCTGGTTTTGGCGAATTTTTCAAATATTGGGGGGCTGTAGCCCCCGCTTCCTACACTTGTATCTGAGAAAATGTGTCATATTTTCCAATTCTTGCTTTTCCTCACTTACCGAGTGTCTAGAATAATTTCGGAAAAAGATTGCCACATATAAGGTCAATGTTTCAGAAATTGTCTTGTCCTTCAATTCACAGAAACAGGAGGGTTTTGATGTTTTGATAAACACAAGTTTCATATAATTGAGTTATTCAAAGTAGACAAATGTTTTTTCATTTGAATGTGAAGAATGTGAAAGTCATTATTTTTGTCTTTGTCTTTATTTGTGCATTCCTTCTACTCAACATTATGTGCTTGGCATTGTCCACTCAGGAATCTAAAAAAACAACATACGTTTTTATAAATCGATAACAGCCTGGTGCTATCTACATGCCAAATAAAAGGCTCCAAACTTGCAGTTTAATAGCATTGTATTTTGGCTTTGAAAATTTGACTCCAATACGTAGATTACTTTCTTTGGCAAACGATAAAGTTGCTTCAAACTGGGTGAAGTGTTATTGGAGCCTGCATGCAATATATGCATTGTCAGAAGCCTTGACCTAAAGACGTGCCAGTGTTCTTCCATTTCTTTTCCGATGTTTGATTTGCTCAATAATAGATGTAAATGGCATTGAATTTGAACACCGTTGGAAGTATACTTCCCGGAGACTATGAAGTAACCATATTTGAAAACGGATTACCTCGAATACACTGCCAATCAAGGAATTACTTTGCTTGCGATTAGATTCCGTCACAACCCTGCGTCACAACAGTCGATCACAAATGATGGCGAACGACGGTCTGCAGAAAGATAGGCCCGTTATCAAACTGTCCCGCAGCTCGGCTTGCCGTCAAGGTTTCTTGCCTTCTTTTGACTTCATGTCAATTCTGTTAACGTCCATCTGCTTTGCAAACTATTTGCTGTTGATAAGGATACTAAGTACCATCGTTATTAGGTTTTCTTCTCGATAAAACAGCCGAGCAAGTCCAATCTTCGGTCTCGTGGTTAAAAGCCGGAAAGAAGTATTAAAGAAAGGTAAGTGCAACACTCATTAAACTGTAAAATGCAGCTACTAAGATAGTTCTTTCTTCATTTGTTATGCGAAAATTGTGTTTTTCCAAAGAATAGAGACTTATAATTAGTAGAGTTCTGTAAAATGCGGTAAAGCTAGCACAGCCATTGGAAAGAGCTAATAGCTAATATTAAGTTTCAAGAAAGGAAGCTACAACACTAATACAGACCTTTGAAAGAACTTAAAAGCTGGAAAGAAGTATTAAAGAAAGGTAAGTGCAACACTCATTAATGTAAAATGCAGCTACTAAAATAGTTCTTTCTTCATTTGTTATGCAAAAATTGTGTTTTCCAAAGAATAGAGACTTATAATTAGTAGACTTCTGTAAAATGCCGTAAAGCTAGCACAGCCATTGGAAAAGAGCTAATAGCTAATATTAAGTTTCAAGAAAGGAAGCTACAACACTAATACAGACCTTTGAAAGAACTTAAAAGCTGGAAAGAAGTATTAAAGAAAGGTAAGTGCAACACTCATTAAACTCTAAAATGCAGCTACTAAGATAGTTCTTTCTTCATTTGTTATGCGAAAATTGTGTTTTTCCAAAGAATAGAGACTTATAATTAGTAGATTTCTGTAAAATGCCGTAAAGCTAGCACAGCCATTGGAAAAAGCTAATAGCTAATATTAAGTTTCAAGAAAGGAAGCTACAACACTAATACAGACCTTTGAAAGAACTTAAAAGCTGGAAAGAAGTATTAAAGAAAGGTAAGTGCAACACTCATTAAACTGTAAAATGCCGCTACTAAGATAGTTTTTTCTTCATTTGTTATGCGAAAATTGTGTTTTTCCAAAGAATAGAGACTTATAATTAGTAGAGTTCTGTAAAATGCCGTAAAGCTAGCACAGCCATTGGAAAAAGCTAATAGCTAATATTAAGTTTCAAGAAAGGAAGCTACAACACTAATACAGACCTTTGAAAGAACTTAAAAGCTAAGAAAGAAGTATTAAAGAAAGGTAAGTGCAACACTCATTAAACTGTAAAATGCAGCTACTAAGATAGTTCTTTCTTCATTTGTTATGCAAAAATTGTGTTTTTCCAAAGAATAGAGACTTATAATTAGTAGAGTTCTGTAAAATGCCGTAAAGCTAGCACAGCCATTGGAAAGAGCTAATAGCTAATATTAAGTTTCAAGAAAGGAAGCTACAACACTAATACAGACCTTTGAAAGAACTTAAAAGCAGGAAAGAAGTATTAAAGAAAGGTAAGTGCAACACTCATTAAACTCTAAAATGCAGCTACTAAGATAGTTCTTTCTTCATTTGTTATGCGAAAATTGTGTTTTTCCAAAGAATAGAGACTTATAATTAGTAGATTTCTGTAAAATGCCGTAAAGCTAGCACAGCCATTGGAAAAAGCTAATAGCTAATATTAAGTTTCAAGAAAGGAAGCTACAACACTAATACAGACCTTTGAAAGAACTTAAAAGCTGGAAAGAAGTATTAAAGAAAGGTAAGTGCAACACTCATTAAACTGTAAAATGCCGCTACTAAGATAGTTCTTTCTTCATTTGTTATGCGAAAATTGTGTTTTTCCAAAGAATAGAGACTTATAATTAGTAGATTTCTGTAAAATGCCGTAAAGCTAGCACAGCCATTGGAAAGAGCTAATAGTTAACATTAAGTTTCAAGAAAGGAAGCTACAACACTAATACAGACCTTTGAAAGAACTTAAAAGCTGGAAAGAAGTATTAAAGAAAGGTAAGTGCAACACTCATTAAACTCTAAAATGCAGCTACTAAGATAGTTCTTTCTTCATTTGTTATGCGAAAAATGTGTTTTTCCAAAGAATAGAGACTTATAATTAGTAGAGTTCTGTAAAATGCCGTAAAGCTAGCACAGCCATTGGAAAAAGCTAATAGCTAATATTAAGTTTCAAGAAAGGAAGCTACAACACTAATACAGACCTTTGAAAGAACTTAAAAGCTGGAAAGAAGTATTAAAGAAAGGTAAGTGCAACACTCATTAAACTGTAAAATGCCGCTACTAAGGTAGTTCTTTCTTCATTTGTTATGCGAAAATTGTGTTTTTCCAAAGAATAGAGACTTATAATTAGTAGATTTCTGTAAAATGCCGTAAAGCTAGCACAGCCATTGGAAAAAAGCTAATAGCTAACATTAAGTTTCAAGAAAGGAAGCTACAACACTAATACAGACCTTTGAAAGAACTTAAAAGCAGGAAAGAAGTATTAAAGAAAGGTAAGTGCAACACTCATTAAACTCTAAAATGCCGCTACTAAGATAGTTTTTTCTTCATTTGTTATGCGAAAATTGTGTTTTTCCAAAGAATAGAGACTTATAATTAGTAGATTTCTGTAAAATGCCGTAAAGCTAGCACAGCCATTGGAAAAAGCTAATAGCTAATATTAAGTTTCAAGAAAGGAAGCTACAACACTAATACAGACCTTTGAAAGAACTTAAAAGCTGGAAAGAAGTATTAAAGAAAGGTAAGTGCAACACTCATTAAACTCTAAAATGCAGCTACTAAGATAGTTCTTTCTTCATTTGTTATGCGAAAATTGTGTTTTTCCAAAGAATAGAGACTTATAATTAGTAGATTTCTGTAAAATGCCGTAAAGCTAGCAAAGCCATTTGAAAAAAGCTAAAAGCTAATCTTAAGTTTCAAGAAAGGAAGCTACAACACTAATACAGACCTTTGAAAGAACTGAAAAGTTAAAAGAAGTATTAAAGAAAGGTAAGTGCAACACTCATTAAACTCTAAAATGCAGCTACTAAGATAGTTCTTTCTTCATTTGTTATGCGAAAATTGTGTTTTTCCAAAGAATAGAGACTTATAATTAGTAGACTTCTGTAAAATGCCGTAAAGCTAGCACAGCCATTGGAAAAAGCTAATAGCTAATCTTAAGTTTCAAGAAAGGAAGCTACAACACTAATACAGACCTTTGAAAGAACTGAAAAGTTAAAAAGAAGTATTAAAGAAAGGTAAGTGCAACACTCATTAAACTGTAAAATGCAGCTACTAAGGTAGCCAATGGCAATCTGCATATGGTAGAGGGGCTAGGTAATGTGAAAATAGCTAACAGGAAGTACCTTTTGTCTTTGCTGGATAAGTGGTGACTGCTGCGCACAATAACCTCTGTGCAGGTTAACGTAATCATTATGAATTGAAGTAATGAGCAACTAATGATGTGATCGTTCTTATAAACGATTGTTTCCCGGAGAAGTGGCTTCCTAATGATCTTGGCACGATTAACTTCCTACCTAATGATGTTGGCACGATGAAATTACCTGCAAAATCTGTTGCGACATAAGTTTTGGTCTTGCAGATTATCTGAAGTTGAAATATCTACAGGAGTGTTTGTTTGGGGAGTAGATCTTCGAAGATAGCGATCATGAAATATAAATTGGATGAAATTACCTTTGGGAATAGAGTGAAGGGAATTCAACGGAAGTTTCAGAAATCAAGAGCATGGAAGTTAAGCGCAAGTAGGCCTATGTTTTCACCTGCAAAATCTGTTGCAACATAAGAATTTATCTTGCAGATGATCTGTAGTTGACCGCTGAATGTTGAAATATCTACAGGAGTGTTTGTTTGGGGAGAAGATCTTCGAAGATAACGATTATGAAATTTAAATTGGATGAAATTACCTCGGGGAAATAAAAGTGAAGGGAATTCAACGGAAGTTTCAGAAATCAAGAGCATGGAAGTTAAGCGCAAGTAGGCCTATGTTTTCACTGGAGCAGGAAGAAAGCTGGAGTTATATGCTACTGGAATATTTTTCATGACAGAACAGTTTTACTTCTTGCTTCAGTTGGGAATAGGCCTACCTATACTTGGTTTTTGACTTCCATATTGAGCATAGTGGAAACGTGGGGGGTAGTGCCGAGTCATATGACCAATTTTGGCAACGTGCCAAGTGAGTCACGTGACATGGGGTGCCATCACGTGACTGCCCACAATCAGTTTTCCCATTGTTTTTGTGGAGGTGAGCCCCAACTGTTACGGAGGAGGAACTGTTACGGAGGAGGAACTGAGCCCCTGCGAATGTCTCTGCGTGACGTCGGTGCTACGTAGCCCCTAGGTTGTTGACATTCCAGCATTGTTTTCTGTCGACAAACCGACTTTGTCCGTTGACGACCCTTGATGACCCCATCAAGTGTCGTTAGTGACTCACCTCGATTGTTCCGTGACGTTGGTCGTACGTCAAACTGGATAAAAGGACGGCTGCCAAAAAGTTCCCCGCTCCTACCCCATCGGAAGTGGCTGCCCCCACCTTGTCACACACATTCGGCTAACTTAGATTTTCGGGGCGATTTTTGGAGTGGAAGAGCGGCGGCGAGGGAGCACGGGAACATGGAGATCCCGACACGGCACACAAACATATTCTACCACAAAAGATGAATCTTAACTGATCGTGCACCCGTTATATCTAATATTAATCTAATATCTAAATATGAATAAGTAGTGAATGAATGAATAGCTTCTAATATCTATAGTATGAATCTAATATTAAGGCAATTGAAACTGGTTTATCGGATTTTCATGCAATGGTAGTAGCCGCATTGAAAGGCAGTTTTCATAAAAAAGGCCATAAGATTATCACCTACCGAGATTACAGTAAATTTGATAACTCCGTTTTCAGAGAGAAGGTTGGGGAAGAGCTCAACTCAAAACCTCTAATCAAGCAGGATTTCAAAACTTTCAATTCTACTGTTAAGAGCATACTAGATAAGCATGCACCTCTAAAGAAAAAATACCTTAGAGCAAATGTTGGACCTTTTATGACCAAAGAACTTAGAAAGGCTAACATGAAGCGCACACGACTAAAAAACAGTTTCAATAAAATTCGAACAAATGAAAATTGGACTGCATATAAGAGGCAAAGAAACCTGTGTGTTAAAATCCTTCGTCAAAATAAGAAGTCTTACTATGCTCAACTTGATCCTAAAGTTGTCAGTGACAACAAGAGGTTCTGGAAAGCTGTAAAACCCTTGTTTTCAAATAAGATTCAAAGTAGCTCTTGTATCACCCTTCTAGAAAATGGTGTTGTTGAATCAGATGATGGTAGAGTTGCTGAAATTTTAAATGACTATTTTGTAAATATAACGGAAACTTTGTGTATAGCTAATGAAGACGATCAAGAGCCTTTGAATGTTCACGAAGAAGATCCCTGCTTAACAATGATAAAACGTTTTCAGTCACACTCCAGTATCCTTAAAATAAAGTCGTCTGTCAAAAGCACCATAAATTTCTCCTTCAGGAAGATCACAGTCGAAGAAATGCAAGAACAGTTGCAAAATTTAGATCCCAAGAAGGCTTCCCCACAGGAAGCAATTCCTGCAAGAATATTAAAGTCTAACGCAGATCTGTTTTGTTCCACTTGCAGAGCTTTTCAATAAACTTGTTGAGGAAAGCCGCTTCCCAGATGATCTAAAAAATGCTGATGTTTCTTCGCTCTTCAAAAAAGATGACAATATGAGCAAAAAAGAATTATAGACCAATTAGTCTCCTTCCTACAATCACGAAAATATTTGAGCGACTAATGCATAGACCATTGTCTGAATTTACTGCACGCTTTGTTTCACCACTATTAGGAGGGTTTAGACAAGGGTACAACACGCAGCATGTTTTGTTAAACTTTTTGCAATATTGTAAGAACAGCATTGATAACAAGGGACTTGCAGGGGCAGTGTTCATGGATCTTTCAAAGGCTTTTGATTGTGTACACCATGAGCTTTTAATAGCAAAACTGAATGCCTATGGACTTGATATGGACGCCCTTCAACTCATAAGAAGCTATTTATCAAAAAGACAACAGAGAGTAAAGATCAACAGCTATTTTAGTGACTGGAAAGAAATTAAAGTTGGAGTACCGCAAGGGTCGGTCCTGGGGCCTTTGCTATTTAACATCTTCATAAATGATATCTTCTTTTTTGCATATCACACAAAGATATGTAACTATGCTGATGATACCACAATCTTTGCATGCCATGCGGATCTTGATACTATTATTAGACAATTAGAAGCAGACAGCTCTGTGATAGTAAAATGGTTTTCTGACAACTTTTTGAAGCTAAATAATTATAAGTGCCACCTGATGATATTTGATGATAAAAGCACGGAAACAACTGTCGCAATTGGAAATTCAAGAATTAAAGAAGATGATTATGAAAAGCTGCTAGGTGTGACTTTTGATAAGAAACTAAGTTTCAAAAAACATGTTGAAGATTTGTGTGAAAAGGCCAACCAAAAGCTTCACACGCTGGCTCGCTTGTCTAATTACATTGATCCTATCAACAGGGCAACATTTCGTTTTCAATAGACCGAGAAGTTTATTTTGATTTGGGGATTGACCAATCAGATCACGCTATTTTCAAAGATGGCGGCCCGCTGTAAACAAGCAAACCTCCGAAAAAGGACTAAAACCTATCTTTGTTTTTGTTCCACGGATTTGCGGTTTTCGAATATTTTCAAACAATAACAACGAATTTCTTAAATATGAATTCTGATGCACACTTCCAATGTGCATTTTTCCGATATTCGGCCTAAATCAAGAGTAACACGGTGTTGAAACTAACGAAAAAATCGCACGGCTTCAGACCATACCCTCGCCATTACTTGTTCAAATAATTTGCAGGAAAATTACTTGGAAATCAAAACAAGCCCGAAAAGATTATTTTACAAGTCATACAACCTTGAAATTGACACTTTCAAATTTATTTTTAATCCCAACTTGTGAAGGAGCCCACAAAGGTCAAGTGGCTTTTTATTGCTTATAGAAACAGTTTATCTCTAGCCTATCTAACATTTTGCAAAACATGTTCTGACAAGGGGACTCGATCTCTTTGCTGTAAGAACCAAAGTGCGTTTTTCACTCTTCACATACCCCTTCACTGTTCAGCTCAGCTCTCCAAGGGGGCGAAATTTTATAGGAATGTTTCGGCGGGAAAGTTTTGGCGGGAAAATCTTAGTCCTTGTGCCGGGTAAATTTTGGCCTAATGTTGCAGGCTGAAGTATGCCTGTGTTTACGGGAAAAGTTCGCAAGATGCCTGGAGCATTTTCACAGAAATGTGGGAATCCTTTTCCCTTGCATGAAGTATGAATAAAGAATGATACAGAAACGGAGATTGTTAACATGAAATCTAATGGCCTTCAAAAGCAACTTAACGTGTTCAAAAAATTGGCAAAAGATGGTCAAACTTCAACGAGAGCAATGACCAAATTGGTTGATCCGGTTTGTAAATTTCATCGTGATCACCATAATGGCTTTTTTGATTACATACTGAAGAAAGCATACTGGGAGCATACTGAAGAAATTGTTAAAAGTCTCATTCAGAATGAGTTAGGTTCAAGTGATGTTTTTCAACTGGAAAGATGCCACAGAGTGGGTAACGGAAACCCTAAAAGCTTCAACAAGCAGCAAAGGAATGATGGGAGAAACAGAAATAACGAGCCACGTCCTATAGTAGCCAAATTCTTGAAATGGAAAGATAAAGAGACAGTTCTTGGTCTTGCAAGATCCAAGAAGCCACATGGAATAATGTTTGTGCAGGATTTATCCGGGAAAACCTTAGCCAGAAGAAGAGAGAAAATTCCTCAGCTTATTGAAGCTAGAGCACAGGGTAAAATAGCCTACTTTGTAATGGACAGATTAGTTGTTCGTAATTCATTAAGTGGAAGTCACAAGAAGAAACCAGAAAATGCCAATGACTCTGTTTCAAGTGAAACTGAAATCTCATTTGGTTAGATTGGACCTCTTGCCTTTCCTTGTGAGTTGTGTTATTCTTGCTTATTTATATTTCAGTTTTTTTTTTCAGTTTATTGTGCTGGATTTTGGTCTTTTATCATAAGTCATCAAACGTAAATGACAAGTCCGGATGATTCTCCATGTGGTATTTGCCACAAAAACATACTCAATGCTCAAAAGGCTATTTTGTGCAATAAATGTAATATCTTTGTCCACACTAAATGCAATGATATCTCTGCTCGTGAACATAGAGAACTTGAAAAGGAACCAGATGAAGTTCTTTGGTTTTGCAAGCTATGTATCCAAGATATGTTTCCATTTGGCTCATTAGGAAATGATGAATTATCAGTACTTTATGATTTTGATGTTCCATCCCTTGCTGACTTTTCACCTTCATTTGAAACTACATCTAACCTTGTGAATTTGCCTAATCTTAGTGATTATGATATTGATGAACATATGCCCCAGAATATTGATTCTCGCTACTTCACTCTACTTGAGCTGTCTTCCTTACAGTCATCCTCCAGTGACTTTTCTGTCCTTCATACCAATATAAGAAGTTTATCCCTTCATCATGATGAATTAATTTCTTTATCTGCTCACTCTAATCTGAATCTTGATGTCATTGGAGTGTCTGAAATATGGCATTCTATTGACAATCCCATTTCATCCAATGTTGATATTCCTGGCTATACCTTTTTTAAAACGTCATCACTTACTCAGAATGGTGGTGTTGGTTTGTATATCAAAAATCATTTTACTTCCAAGCCAAGAACAGATTTAGATTCTTGCACAGATGATTTTGAAACAATATGGGTGGAGATTGAAAACAGAAAGGATAAAGATTTCCTTATTTGTTGTGTTTACAGACACCCAAGTTCAAATGTTGATAACCTCACATCTCATTTTCAGAATCTTCTATCTAAAATATCTTCAAACAAACTGGTATTTATAATGGGTGATTTCAATGTCAATCTACTTGATTATGCTTCCCATACACCAACAACTGATTTTGTCAACAAACTTTTTTTCACACAGCCTTCTTCCTTGTATTCATCATCCTACTAGAGTCTCAGAACATAGAGCATCAGTTATTGACAACATATACACTAATGCTACCAATGCTAATATAACAAGTGGCAACATTTTAATGCAAATTACTGATCATTTCCCTCAGTTCTTGATTTTGAAAAATACTCAGGTTAGTCATAATAAATCTGAATCATTCAAATATGATTATTCTAGATTTAAGGATGACACATTCCTCGAGGATTTTAATATGATTAACTTTACTTATTTAGAAAATAGTGACATGGATGTGAGTAAAAAATTTGATAGATTTTTGCAAGACCTTAGTACTTTGACAAATAAGCATGCACCAATAAGAAAGCGGAGTAGAAAGGAAATAAAATTGAAAGATAAACCGTGGATTAATAATAGAATACAAAAGATGATGAGAATCCGAGACAGAGTTTTGCTGAAATTAAAGAAAAAGGCAACTGATGATAACCTTCAATTGTATAAAAAATTTAGAAATCGCGTTTCCAATGAAATACAAAGAAGTAAAGAAAGTTATATCCATAACTTTTTTTCTACTAATACTCAGAATATGAAAAAATTATGGTCAGGTATAAAGACAATCATCTCTCATAAATCTTCTACTTCTTCTTCAATTAACAAAATCAAAGACAAGGATGGAAATGTAACATCAGATCCTTCTAAAATGTCAAATATTTTCAATGATTTTTTTGTAAATGTTGCTGATGAAATAACAAAGACAATCCCAAGAACTCCTAAATCTCCTCTTGACTATTTATCTAACAGAACTTCTAATTCACTTTTCCTTACTCCAGTTACTTGGATAGAAGTTAATGACCTAATCAACATTTTAAATCCATCTAAATCTGTAGGTCCTAACAGTATACCCATAAAATTACTAAAAATCATTGGATCCTCAGTTTCCCCACTTCTTGCTCTCCTTGTGAATCAGTCTTTCCAGTCTGGTATTTTTCCTGATAAGCTTAAGATAGCTAAGGTGATAACTCTGTTCAAAAAAGGGAATCCTGAGCTGCCATCTAACTACATGCCAATTTCTCTTTTGCCCATCTTCAGTAAGATATTTGAGAAGTTGATGTACAGGCGACTGTATAGATTCCTTGAACTACATAATGTTCTTTATTCTTTACAATTTGGATTTCAAGAAAACCACTCTATCGACCATGCCCTTGTAAGTTTGACAGAAGCTGTGAGAAACACACTTGATAATAAAAGATTTGGTTGTGGTATTTTTATTGATTTGCAAAAGGCTTTTGATACTGTTAATCATAAAATTTTGTTATCAAAATTGGAACACTATGGTGTGCGAGGTTGTGCCCTTGAATGGCTTAGATCTTATCTATCTGACAAAAAGCAATATGTTTCTGTTAATGGAAGTAATTCTAACTTACTTTCAATCACTTGTGGTGTACCACAGGGTTCTGTACTGGGCCCATTGCTTTTCCTCATCTACATCAATGATTTACCAAATGCTTCTAAGAAACTTAATTTCTATCTTTTTGCTGATGATACAAACATCTACTGTGAATCCAAAGATTTACCTAATTTAGTTAAAATTGTTAACAAAGAACTTACATTGATAAGACAAACTATATTATCTTTCATTCTTCTTCTAGGAATATTCCTTCTGATTCTACCATTAAAATAGGGAAAAAATATATTAAAAGGGTCAAATTTGTTAAATTCTTGGGACTCCTCTTAGATGAACATCTAAGCTGGAAATACCATCTTAGTGAACTTTCTAAAAAATTAGCCAGAACTTGTGGAATCTTTTATAAAATTAGGAACTTACTTCCATTAGATGTTTTGCTTTGCTTGTACAATGCTTTGTTTCTGTCCTTCTTACAGTATGGCCTTATTGTTTGGGGTCAAACATATGCATCATACGTTGATCCAATTTTTAAATTACAGAAAAAAGCAGTTAGAGCTATCTCATTTCAGCCTCGCTTGTCACCCTCTCTTCCGATCTTTAAAGATCTTAAACTTCTCAAACTTTCTGAGATATTTGAACTCAGACTTTTAACCTTTGTCTTTGACTCTGTTAATAAAACTTCACCTTGTTGCTTTCATAACTTCTTCCTATTCAATTCATCTGTTCATCATTATTCCACTAGACAGGCCAGTCAAGGTGATCTATACTTATCTCGAATGAACAGTCTTCAATATGGTCTAAAGTCAATTCGATATCTTGGTGCCAAACTCTGGAATTCATTACCTGTGGAACTCCGAAATGCTCCATCAAAAATATCCTTCAAAAAACAACTGAAAATTTACTTACTGAACAAGGTCAATCAATAACTCTGAACTATTTTTGATACTTTGACAATTTCTAATTTTATTGTATGAAAACCAAATGCGTATATTTCTCGGAATCATTTAAATCCAACCATAATCATTTGAAATTATCGTAAGATAGGGGGGGCTCTCTCCTCGATTAGTTTACCTATTGAGAGAGCTCCTCCTTTATGTAATTCCCTCCATACAATTTATCTCGTACTTGTATATTGTATTAATTTTCCGTATCAATGTATTAATTTTCATAATATTATCTTATTCCTTGTAGTTTAGTTATCTGTTGGTATAGTCAATTATAAATTGTATGTTGTGAATTTAAAATATATGAACTGAACTGATTAAAATCGTTGATCACAGCACACTATGAGCGGTTACACAAATTTTTTAGCCAGTTTCTTAAATTTTAGGCCATTTTACTCGAAAAGTTTGTGACTAGTCTCTTTATGTCTTGGGAGTACCTTGTGATGAAATTCCAAAGCAAGTATTAACAGAAATCGCACTAAAAATATTCAGAAACATTTCGGTACTGCACAGTACCAAAAATTTTTCAGGTGACCTAGGAAAATTTTAACTTCAAATTAAAATCGTTCGTAGCTTTTTGAATCCGAGTGTGTAGTTTGGTTTCATAATGTTTGAAAAAACAAACAAAGCCTGCAGTTTCTCACAAGCAGTTTCTTGCATTAACATGATACGCGTATACCCTTTAGGTATTCTAGTTGTAAATTTTAGTTCAACCTTTTTGTTATACAAATTTCGTTGCGAATGTGGCCCTTGGAATGCAAATCTCATTTTTTCCCACGATTTCAATTGAGTCAAATTGGTTCAACAACTTTGATTCAACGAAATATAATTCTTATTGCGTCCTCCACTCTGCTGATTTGGTGTACTTTTAACTGCGATTTTAAAATTGTTTGCCATGAATGGGACTGCTTTGCCAACTATAACGAAAAAACTTTTATCAAAGTAAATTTAAAACTTACCCGTCCTTATTTTTGTACATTAGACTGCTTGAGAATACTACCTTGCATCTCACAGAAAATATGACAAACCTGGATATTATGTGATGAGTCCTGCTAGTGAATCTTTCATGGTTGTGGCCACTCATTTCACACAGAATGCATTTTGCCAGCAATCAGCGAGTGCCCTATTTGTTGCGAATTCTTGAGTGGGAGATGGTAACAATGGCGATGAAGGCAAACTCGTCAAATTTTAATGTGGCTTCCAACTTACTGAAGACGATGATATCTTGAAAGGACAACGAGATGACGATAACGATGGAACAGTGCCAGATGAATTCGTTGGGTTGGAGGCAACAGACTATCAAAGGGCGCTGATGCTGGAGGACAGCATCTTGAGATGGTGCCAATCTGATATGCCAGAGCAATGGTTGTAAGAATTGCCCATCTTAGTTCAGTTAAAGTTTAGCTTTGATAGCTTATTTTTTTTAACATTGTTTTTGCAAGGCGCTTGCCATTTCAGTTCGTCGCAAATGTCAGACTGATATGGTTCTGGTTCTATGACCCTTAACATAAAATAGCAACACGCCCCCTTCCTGGAAATCTACACTTTTGATAGACGAAGCAGTCAACCCCTTTGACATGACTTTAACTCATTAGGACTAAAGATCTATTTTTATTTGTCAATTTCAAAGTGGAATGACTTGTAAAATAATTTTTACGGGCATCTTTTAATTTCCAAGTAATTTTCCTGCAAATTATTTGAACAAGTAATGGCGAGGGTATGGTCTGAAATCGTGCGATTTTTTCGTTAGTTTTCAACACCCTGTTACTCTTGATTTAGGCCGAATATCGGGAAAATGCACATTGCAAGTGTGCATCAGAATTCATATTTGAGAAATTCATTGTTATTGTTTGAAAATATTCGAAAACCGCAAATCTGTGGAACAAAAACAAAGATAGGTTTTAGCCATTTTTCAGAGGTTTGTTTGCTTACAGCGGGCCGCCATCTTTGAAAATAGCGTGATGTGATTGGTCAATCCCCAAATCAAAACAAAATTCTCGGTCTATTGAAAACGAAATGTTGCCCTGTTGATCCTATCAAATCAGAAATTTTAATGAATTCTTTCATCAGGGCACAATTCAATTATTGCCCACTTGTATGGATGTTTAATGATAGGGCAACTAATTCAAAATTAAATCGCATGCACGAAAGAGCACTGCGATTGGTATGCAGAGATAGTATATCAGAGCTAGAAAAGTTGAAGAAAAAATATGTTACCATTCATCAGCACAATCTGCAATTGCTAATGCTTGAAATATTCAAAACAAAAAACAATCTAAATCCAACATTTATGAAAAACATTTTTACTGAGAGAAATATTCACTACAGTTTGAGAAGTGAGAATCATTTGCAGTTGCCAAATATAAAGACAACAACATACGGAATAGAAAATATTCAGTACAGAGTTCACCATTTGTGGTCCTCGTTGCCAAAGGAAATTAAAGATTCCAACACATTATTTGAATTCAAGCGAAAAATAAAATTATGGCATGGAAATACTTGCATCTGCAGATTGTGCAAAGTTTTCATTAAAGATTTAGGGTTTTTGTAGGTTTTAAAGTAGAAAATTGTAAATTAAGTTTTAACTTATTTGTTGGCGTTAATTAGCTTATTAGCTATATATATATTTTTATATCTTGCCAACGTAAAAGAAATTGTTAATATATAAGGCTAGGAATCCGAACCCGCGCTGCACGAGGGTTCGGATTCCCTAGCTCCTGCGGAGGGCTTGGGCGCCTGCGGCGCCCGGGCCACCTGCGGCGGCCACTGTCACGCTTCGCGCGCCACAGTATCAGTACTTTCAGTGTTGTTTTCTTCGTTGGTGTGGTTGCCTTATACTTGCTCTTGTTGTCCGTCATTATTGTAGTTACCTTAGCTGATGTAGCTGCATTGGTAGGTGAAGCGAGAATAGTTGCCGCAGTTCTTCACGTACCTGAAGTGTGTTAGTAGTAGGCCTTAAGTAGTAGTAGGCCTTAATAAGTAGTAGGCCTTCTTAGTAAGCCTTCTTAGTAGGCGTTAATTTGCTCTCGTAGCCTTAATTAGCTGTAATTTTAGCTCTTTATTTTCTAGCCTACTTTAAATAGATTTTTAATAATAATATAAATAATAACAAAAATAATAATGTCTATAGTTATTGCAGTTAACTTTTTTCATAAATTCACAGTTTTTGTTATTGTTTTCTGGCTATCCTCTTGACTTTATTGGCGTTAGCAGCCCAAGGGCGGGGTGGGGGAGTGGTAGTTTGCATTTAATTTAATCCAGAATTTTTTAAAGGAAAATCAATCAAAATTCCCTACAAACCCAATTGCTTTAAAGAGTCTCAGAGGCTTTTTTGGAAGAGAGATAGACCCCTTGGCTTCCTCAGGCAGCTTTTTTTTCCTTCAGTAGGGTTGATTTAGTTGCCTGGTATTTGTTCACTTGGGTGCTTGTTTGTTTCGTTGGGTTAGTAGCCTTCGGTGTTGGAGAAATTAGTTGTTGCCTTTGTTTTAGTGTATGCGTTTTTTGTTTGGTAGAAATGATGCATAGCTTAGCGGCCATAGTAGCTTTTTTGCCGTTATTGACGGTATCCTTGTTGTTGTGGTAGCGTTGTTCATTTGGTTGCCCATGTAGCGTTTGTTGCGCTCACCCCTTGATTGAATGAAGTTGCTCTTCTTGCCACATTGCCGTAAGTAGCAGTTGCATTTCGTGACGTTGTGATTATTATGACCGCTTCGGTAGATCTCCAGTCTCCCTACTCGTAGAGCTTTTTCGTTTCAGTAGAGTTGATTTAGATTCCTTAGTTGCACTAGTTGTCTTTCTTTCTTATGTGGCGTTGGTAGCGTTTGTTGTGGGAGAAATTAGTTGTTAACTTCGTTTCGGTGTGTGCGTTATTTGTTTAGTAGAGATGATGTAGTCGTAATTGTTGCCATAGTGGCCATAGTAGCTTTTATGCTCTTAGTTGCCTTCCTTCATCATCATTATCATCATCATCATCATCATCATCATCATCATCATCATCATCATCATCATCATCATCATCATCATCATCATCATCATCATCATCATCATCATCATCATCATCATCATCATCATCATCATCATCATCATCATCATCATCATCATCATCATCATCATCATCATCATCATCATCATTATCATCATCATCATCATTTAAAATATTTATACAGGTTAAAAAAGTTTCAGAATAGTATCTGGTTTTCAAACTGACCTGTTAAAAGAAAAAAAACCTTGCATTATTAGTGTTAGTTGTGCAAGGTAAACCTCGTTGTTGTGGTAGAGTTAGTTGTTGAAGTTCCTCCCAGTAGCTTTTTAAATCCCTCCATTAATGAAGTCGCTCTTCTTGGCTGAGTTCCCTTAGTTGCATTTGCTAACGTTGTTGTTATTTTAGAACTGTTCCGTAAATCTCAGCCTCCCTTGTGGAAGATGAGATCAGGTAGGAAGACTGCAAGAGTTATACTCAACCCTTCGAGGAAAGTTTTATGGAAATAGTGAAGAAATGGACTGCTCATGTGCAGGGGCATTTGTGGGGGGGGGGAAGTTGGCACATTGCCAAATGACGTCACATAATTTGGCAAAGTGCCAAGTCACCTGGCTGGAACTTGGCACCGTGCCAAGTCACATGACCAATTTTGGAACTTTGCCAAGTAAGTCACGTGACATGGGGGCAGACACGTGACTGCCCCAAACTAAAGTGAGATAGTGTGACTGCCCTGACTTTTGCATGGGATAGGTAATTTGAAATCAACTAATAAGAGTCGCCTTTCATCTTTAGTAACTTCACTATTGGGATAGTACCAATTGAAATTAGCCAATGGCATTCTGCATATGCTAGATCTGTTAAGTCGTTTAAAATTAGCCAATAAGAGTCGGCTGTTATGTTCAGTAAGTTCAGTATGGAGTCCGTACCAATTGAAAGTAGCCAATGGCTATCTGCGTATGGTACATGGGTTTGGTCATTTGAAATTAGCCAATAACAGTCGGCTTTCATCTTTAGTAGCTTCATTTTTGGGTTTGTACCAATTGAAATTGGCCAATGGCTATCTGCATATGCTAGATCGGTTAGGTCATTTGAAATTAGCCAATAACAGTCGGCTTTCATCTTTAGTAGCGTCACTATAAGGTCTGTACCAACCCAAATTAGCCAATGGCAATCTGCATATGGTAGAGGGGCTAGGTAATGTGAAAATAGCTAACAGGAAGTACTTTTTGTCTTTCCTGGATAAGTGCTGACTGTTGCGCACAATAACCTCTGTGCAGGTTAACATATTCATTATGAATTGAAGTAATGAGCAACTAATGATGTGATCGTTCTTATAAACGATTGTTTCCCGGAGATGTGGCTTCCTAATGATGTTGGAACGATTAACTTCCTACCTAATGATGTTGGCACGATGAAATTACCTGCAAAATCTGTTGCGACATAAGAATTGGTCTTGCAGATGATCTGTAGTTGACCGCTGAATGTTGAAATATCTACAGGAGTGTTTGTTTGGGGAGAAGATCTTCAAAGACAACGATTATGAAATTTAAATTGGATGAAATTACGTCGGGGAAATAAAAGTGAAGGGAATTGAACGGAAGTTTCAGAAATCAAAAGCATGGAAGTGAAACGTAAGTAGGCCTATGTTTTCGCTGGAGCAGGAAGAAAGCTGGAGTTAAATGCTGCATGCGTATTTTTCATAACAGAACAGTTTTACTCCTTGCTTCAGTAGAGGGGAATAGGCCTAACTATACTGGTTGTTGACTTCCAACTTTCATATTGAGCTCACTCGAGACGTAGGAACTTGTCAAGTCACACGATAGGAACTGAGGGGTTGTGCCGAGTCACATGACCAGTTTTGGCAACTTTCCAAGTGAGTCACGTGACATGGGGTGCCATCACGTGACTGCCCCGAGTCAGTTTTCCCATTGTTTTTGTGGAGGTGAACCCCACCTGTTGCGGAGGAGGACATGAGCTCCTGTCAAGTTCATTGCGTGACGTCGGTGCTACGTAGCCCCTAGGTTCTTGACAATCCAGCATTGTCTGCGGTTGACAAACCCATTTTGTCCGTTGACGACCCTTGATGACCCCATCAAGTGTCGTTAGTGACTCACCTCGATTGTTCCGTGACGTTGGTCGTACGTCAAACTGGAAAATAGGATGGCTGCCAAAAAGTTTCCCCACTCCTACCCCAGCCGGAGTGGCTGCCACCAACTTCTCGCATAGATTCGGCTAACTTAGATTTTCGGGGTGATTTTTGGAGAGGAAGAGCGGCGGCGAGGAGGCTGGGGAAGGTGGAGATCCCGACACAGCAGACAAACATATTCCACCACAATAAAACAATCTTAGCCGATCATGCGCCCGTTATATATAAGACTAGGAATCCGAACAAGCGCTGCGCGCGGGTTCGGAGTTCCTAGCTCCTGCGGAGGACTTGTGCGCCTCCGGCGCCCGGGCCGCCTGCGGTGGCCACTGTCGCGCTTCGCGCGCCACAATATGAGTACTTTCAGTGTTATTTTCTTCGTTAGTGTGGTTGCTTTATACTTGCTCTTGTTATCCGTCATTGTTATTGTTACCTAGCTGAAGTAGTTGCATTGGTAGATGAAGTGAGAATAGTTGCCGCAGTTCTTCACGTACCTGAAGTGTGTTAGTAGTAGGCCTTAATTAGTAGTAGGTCTTAGTTAGTAGTAGGCCTTCTTAGTAGCCCTTCTTAGTAGGAGTTAATTAGCTCTCGTAGCCTTAATTAGCTGTAATTTTAGCTATATATTTTCATAAAATCAAACCTTCAAAATGTTGAATTGGGGGTCCCCCAAGGGTCAGTGTTAGGGCCTAGATTGTTTGGAATGAAGGTAATGGACCTTGCAGAATGTCATTCAACAGGATATATCAAAATGTTTGCAGATGAGTGTTTTTATATCGGTGACGGTGTTGATGAAGTGACTTCATCTCTTCAAATACTGCTTGATGATATCCATACTTGGTGCTGTAAAAATTCCCTGACTTTACATCCTGAAAAATCAGAGATTCTAATTCTAAATCGAAAAAAGCTTGTTGGTCCATTACAAGGAGTGTTTCTAAACAAAAAGCCTATAAACTATGTTGCCAAATCGAAATGCCTTGGGATGACTCTAGATGATAAAATTAGCTGGAAAAGTCATGTACAAAATGTCAGCAAATGCCTAGGTCAAAAGATTAGATCACTTAGAAGATTAAAAGGTCTTGCACCCTCAGTTTTGGAGAACATTTACTTTAAAGGACATTTACCAAGTGCCATCTATGGATTAGTTGTTTGGGGCTCATGCTCTAATAATGCATTGTCACCTTTAGAAAGAGTTCACAGAAGAGCTGCCAAACCGATTCATAACATCCCAACATCTATCCCTGAAGATCAAATTCTAGACAAGGCAAAGTGGAAGGATATAGAATATTTGTACAAACGAAGAGTTGCTTGCTTAACCCATAAAGAAAAAGAGAAGCACCAGAAGAGATAAACTGCCTCATAAAAAAGAGTGAAGCAAAGAGATCTCTCAGGGACAATTTGAAAATAGAGTTACCAAGATCTAGAACAGAACTGGGGAAGAGATCATTCAAACGTCACGCTGCAATCATTTGGAATTCTCTTCGTACAGTTGTGAAAAGATCAAGTAGTATTTACTCTTTCAAGAATCAAATCAAGGGAAACTCCCTTGCATTGGATAGGATTAATTTTGGATCTACAGCAACGGTAAACAACAAAGACACAAGCACTTTCTTTTATTATTAACTTACTTTTAAAGGATTGCAAAACTTTTATGCCGAAATTTTGTATACGCTTTAATGTTTATTTAGTTGAGTAAATAGCAGGACCACATCAGCCTTGTGCTGCCACTAAATTGTCCTGCTTTACCAAAAAAATAATGTATGTATGTATGTATGTATGTATGTATGTATGTATGTATGTATGTATGTATGTATGTATGTATGTATGTATGTATGTATGTATGTATGTATGTATGTATGTATGTATGTATGTATGTATGTATGTATGTAGATTTGCGGTTAAAGTTAGATGTGTAAAAGTTTGTTGAGAAAAGCGATCAAGAATATGAAATCGTAATGTTTTATTCGTAAAGTTCACTACATGGCGCCCAACGTGGGGCTTGATTGCTTGATTCATAAAGAAAATCGTTCGTAGAGAAAACTGGGCTACTTTGTTTACTTGCTTTGAAGAACATCGTAAAGAAAATTCGTGATGCCTAATCAACAAGGTGCAGCTGAGGCTGACGAAGGCCTAGAAAGGCTGAAAACAATTCGTAGGGGAAACCGTGGCGTTGTTACACGCTTGATAAAGGAATCAGAGGATATTCTAGACCGTGGAGAAATGGCAGGAGCGGACTGGGGTATCAATTCCTTACCGGGAAATTAGCTGTTAGGGGCCCCACATTTGTAGAAGTTCAAATTATATTTGTAAACTAGCTAGCATGTTTGAAAAGCTACTTCGTAGTGTTTCTAATGGTGTAGCCATATTTTTACCTCAATTGAGGCAACTTTGGGCAAATCAAGTGAAACGAGGGCCTGGGCCTCGGTCTAGGAAAATTGTTAAGTGTACAATTTACAATTTTACAACTTACAATTACCCTTTTCTTTACTATGCCGCTGAGCACCCTTATTTTCGAAAAATCCACTCCCAATTAGATATGGGGTGAGCCTTCAAGCAGTCAAGTGAAATGAGATGTTTTGGAAAAAGTGAATTAAGCTACGGAGACTTTCGTGGCAGCTTTAAAACAAATTATAGTTTTTTATCAAATTCTCGTCTGATGATTGCACAGCTAAAAAGAAAGAAGCAAGCGAAACGAGCTGAACATTTAAAGTACCACTTCGTTTAACTTCCAAGAAAATGTTTTCATGTGGGGACGCAACGAGAGCCTAAATAAAGCATTCAATAGCCATGACAAATTAAGTGGTAGGGTATTGAAATAAGGGGTTCTGGGGGAGAAAATTTTCAGAGGATACGCCCTTTACTTTGGCCTAGAACACTTCTCGCATAGCGGTGCTAAAACAGAATTTGATCATTTCGTAACAATTGCTTTTTTAAATTAGCATCCGCAGTAAATTTTTTGAGGAACTAAATTTTCTATTTTCTAATTTTCTTATTTCAATGCTATCATGCTTTGTCATAATTTATCATAGTTCATCTGGGAAAATTTTGTAACAGGCGTACATTTACTTTGGCTTAGAGCGACTCTCCCAATGCCCTCAACCACTCTACGGTATTTTTCGGATAGATTCCTACCCTTCTCTACCTATAACCAATTTCTTCTCCTTTTGAAAGAGTCTCGAGGATCATCTTTTGACAGAAGTAGCGGGTGGCAAATGGCCCCATCCCCATCCATGGCTGCGCCACGCCACTGGCATACAAAGTTGCACAAAGTGGCCGACAGTAGCCAGGAATACATACGTCTTGAAGTGCGAGCGAAGCGAGCTGAAAAATTTCAGGCATATTCTACTTAGATGGGCTTGAAAAGTGTCAAGATATCAGTTACAATTGCAAAGTTTTTTTACTGTGGGCCGCCAGCAAGCATTTGTGTCCAAGAGGCCCAAGACAAATAGTGGCTATTGTCTTGACAAGGGCCCACCGGGAAATTTCCCGGTATCCCGGTGGGCCAGTCCGCCACTGAGAAATGGATGACAGTCGTAGTGATCGCTTGCAGGTTATTCTGAGTTCGCTAGAGAATAAACTGAAAATGTTGGACGTGATGGACGGAAACATTTTGAATAAGATTCCGTTGGATCAAATAGATGTGGAAATCGATGCATCTGCAGAGATAAGCACGAAGATTATTGCATCTAAGAAAAAAAACCGTAAAGAAACTGGATGAAATTTCGTTGAATGCAGCTGAAAGGGGGGCTAGTCCAGTCCCAAGTCACACATCTGCAGGGGGAACACAGAATTTGGTAAAGTTTCCAGAGCTGAAAATCAAATCGTTTAAAGGGGATGTCAAACTTTGGAGACCATTTTGGGATGCATTTAAAGCTGCAATACATTCAAGAGAGGACATTGCGGAAGTTGATAAATTTAGATATTTGCTGCAGTATTTAGAGGGAGAGGCAGAAAGATCAATTCAGGGTCTTCCAGTCACAGCATTGAATTATTTGGAAGCAGTTGAAATATTACATGATAGGTTTGGAAAACCTCAGGAAATTGTTGCAGCACACATGCATGCATTGTTGAAAATCCCTCCATGCACCTCATTAAAAGAAGTAAAGCCACTGCGGGCTATTTTGGATAAACTGAACATTAATGTGAGGGGCCTGCAATCATTGGGGATAAATTCGGAAATGTATGGGGCGTTACTTATACCAGTGATTATGAGTACAGTGCCAGATGAGATTCATTTACTAATTGCGAGAAGTTGCACAGGTGCGATATGGGACATTGATAAAGTTCTAAAAATTTTCAAACAGGAAGTAGAAGCCAGAGAATCAGCAGATGCCACCAAAGCAGGTAAAGGTGAACGCAAGGTGCACGCACCAGTATGTCCAAAAGGCACAAACACAACATCGCATATGACCCAAAGTGAAGGTGGGAAAGTGTTGTGCGCATTTTGCAAGAAGGATCATTTTTCTGCTGCATGCCAAACAATAAAAGATGTCAATGAAAGGAAGCAAATTCTTATACGTGAGCAGAAATGTTTCCTCTGTCTCAGGGGTAACCATCGTGCAAATGAGTGCAGACGCACAATTAATTGCAGAAAGTGTCATCGCCGTCATCATCATTCGATTTGCATGTCAAATGCAGAGAGAGAATCAAATAGTGCTACACAGGGGGCTGTGGCTTCGGGGAATGCAAGAAGTGCTCAGGTGAATACAGAAACTATCACTGCAAATACAACAACAGGAACATCAACAAGTGTCATTTTACAAACCGCAACAGTGCTAGCCTAGGGAGCAGTGGGGGAGCTCATTACATGAATTGTGCAAAATGTGATACCAGCATGAACTTTGGTGGAGATGGGCAGTTTGATACGCTGAAAAAGATGGAATGTGGACACAAGCTGAAAAATGCCCCCTTGTGCTATTTTTAGAGTGGGGTACTAGGTTCCAGGCCTCAAAAAAAGGAAATAGTAATTATATTGCTGCAAATTATGATACAAGCAAGAAACTTGGTAGAGATGAGCAGTTTGATATGCTGAAAAAGATGAGATGTAGACACAAGCTGAAAAATGCCCCCTTGTGCTATTTTTAGACTGGGGTACTCGATTCCAGGCCTCAAAAAAGACTTTAGCAATCTTTTTGCTGCGATACCAGTATGAAATTTGGTAGAGATGGGCAGTCTGATACGCTGAAAAAGATGGGATGTAGACACAAGCTGAAAAATGCCCCCTCCCCTTGTACTAATTTTAGACCAGGGTACTAGGTTCCAGGCCTCTAAAAAGGATACCATGATTCTTTTGCTGCAAATTGCGATACCAGCATGAAACTTAGTAGAGATGGGCAGTTTGATACGCTGAAAGAAATGGGATGTGGACACTAGTGTAAAAATGATCCTAAATTTTCTTTTTAGATTTGGTTATTTGGTCCAGTACTTCTAGTTGAAATTGGAATTGATGTTGCGAAACTAGCTGATCGCAAGAATGATTTTACTGCATGCTGCTGTTGAGCAGTGTAATCTACCTATTTATCTAGCGGGGTGACCCTATTTTCACTCCTGATTTTCTACCATCATTGATGCACCATAATAAGTTGCTAGCAGACACACTTACATTTACACTTAAAATTTAATGGACAGTTAAAAAACGAACGATGCCAGTCTTCATGCAGACAAACAGAACTTGCAAATAACGCAAATGTCATGCTCATACATAGCCTGTAATTCGTTGATTAATTTGATGGTACCTTTCTCGAGAACTTCGCATAAAACATTGAGGCAATTCCTTTTCCCTAACCACCTATGCTTCCCCTTTCCAGTGCTTCATGTACAATTCGCTCCATCCCATCATTCATATATAATTTCATAACACGACGATAAACTGATACAACCAATAATCACAACTAGAAGGCCTAAATTCAGCACAATACCAAATATCTCAATCCAAACCCAATTCATCTCCCTTCAAACCCAGTGCAACAAAAATCACAACAAAACTAACTATATATAGTCATTGGCAGTGTCCCACTGACCAGGGATCACTGAGGGTGCCCGTATCCCCCTACGGGGGCAATATTCAGATCCTACTACCATAGAAATATTTACAGGAGAACCGCTGAAGATCAAATGATCCTGAAAAGTAAACAACAACATACAAAAACAACAACTAGAAAGTGACTTTAACAAAATGACACCACCAATCAAGTTGCCTTACTTAGCAGAAACCCCCTCCCCAACCGTCACTCAGCATATCCTTGTGTTAGCACCTCCCGTTAAAATGGTGAGCCTATTCTCACACCCTACCCTTTACAAACTTGGAACAAATGAGTTTCCCATTTACTGTTATGCCTTTTTCATACCATTCCAAACCAATCGGAAAATAGACGAAAACGAAAACAAATGGTCTTACCAGAACATGAAAACGTACATAAGAAACTTAACATCACATAAAATACACGACAGAACCTTTAACAACCAAATTCAAAAAAGGCGTTGGAGAATTCTAGCCCCCCCACTCTCATACCCCATTCCCTATTTCCTCCAAACAGGCAACATGATAAGTACAAGAGGCCTCTGTATACGGAGATCCTCTACCACACCTAACTTAGCCCCATTCCTCGCATCCTTCTCAGCGTTTTCACCATGTACCTTCTTTGATTCTATTTCAAAGCAAACACCAGTACACACGAGAACAATAAACCTGATATCGAAGGAAATATATTCCAGAAAATATAACAAAATAACAACCTAAATTGTGGAGACATTTGGTGAAATCCACCCCCGTCCCTTTACGAACCAAGACACTGTAAAACACCGGTAAAACATGCATAATACATTAACAAAAGGCTCCCTTTGCATGGTGATCCTACAATTCAACAAACTCTGCCCCAGTCCTCGAGAGCAGCAAGAACGTGCTGGGGAGCAGCCGGTTGGTAATACCTGTTATATTTCTTATTTAACTTTATTATTGTTTCTTCAAAGAAAATAGTAAATTATAGGCTTTCTAGCGAACTCTTTGTTTTGGGCGCGATATTACGAAGTGGAAAAAGGGGCACGGAATCTAGTATCTAGTATCCAAATCGGAAAATAGCAAGGGGCATTTTTTAGCTTGTGTCCACATCCCATCCCATTTTTTCAGCGTATGAAAACTGCCAATCTCTTCCAAGCTTCATGCTGGTAGCACAATTTGAGGCAAAATTATTTCAACATTTGTTTTAGAGGCCTGGAACCTAGTACCCCACTCTAAAAATAACACAATGGGGCAATTCTCAGCTTGTGTCCACATCCCATATTTTTCAGCGTATCAAGCTGCCCATCTCCACCTAATTTCATACTGGTATCAAATTTTGCAGCAAAATGATTACGATTTTCTTTTTTAGAGGCCTGGAATCTAGTACCCCAGTCTAAAAATAGCATAAGGGGGCAATTTTTCAGCTTGTATCCACATCCCATCATTTTCAGCATATCAAACTGCCCATCTCCACCAAGTTTCATGCTGGTATCATAATTTGCAGCAAAATGATTACGATTTCCTTTTTAGAGGCCTGGAGCCTAGTACCCCAGTCTAAAAATAGCACAAAGGGGAATTTTTCAACTTGTGTCCACATTCCATCATTTTCAGCGCATCAAACTGCCCATCTCCACCAAGTTTCATGCTGTTGTCATAATTTGCAGCAATATGATTATTATTTCCTTTTTAGAGGCCTGGAACCTAGTACCCCAGTCTAAAAATAGCACAAGGGGGCATTTTTCAGCTTGTGTCCACATCCCATCTTTTTCAGCATATCAAACTACCCATCTCTACCAAGTTTCATGCTGGTATCACAATTTGAACGATTTACCCATTTTTTTGTGCTAACAGCCCTCACGTGGCAGTCAGAGGTCTTATGTGGCAGAATCATTGAAGAAAAGACTTGGTTTGCAGACTATAAAGACACAAACAATAAATGTAACAACATTTGGAGATAAATCGTTTCGTAAGCAGAAGTGTGATGTGGTCAAAATTTCATTGCAAAGAAAAGGGGGAGGTGGAGAAGCTGTTATTTCTGCATTTTCCTTTCCAACCATCTGTTCAAGGCTGCCATTATCAGTGAAAATTGATCAGTTTCCCAAATTGAATTCATTGGATCTTGCAGATACACCTGAGAACATTAACAGACCTATTGAGATATTAGTGGGATCAGATGAGTATTGGGGAATAGTGACAGGGGGGAAAGTAATCAGGGACAGAGTTCTTGTGGCTGTTGAAAGCAAGTTGGGGTGGTTGCTTTCGGGGGTATGTGAAAGCACCACGATCAAGAAGAAAGGCAGTCACGATTCCTTTCCCGTTACAAATTTGATTTTCAATGATGGAGATGCTTGTTTGCAAGAAGAAAGAGATGATTTAAAGGCTCAGCTTGCTTGTTTTTGGGAGACAGAGTCTATTGGAGTGAAAGGTGAATCTATTAATTCAGAGATTTATGACAACAAAGGTTTCTTGAGAAGTATTCAGCATGATGGAACAAGATATTCAGTTGATTTGCCAGCCTGGTTCCCTGTGCGTCAACTTGACCGCGTTCGCGTGAGGATACTGGGCGCCAGGGAAGCGATTTGTTGACGCCTGGACAAAAACCATAGAAATAGAAGGACTAGAATGCGCGGTCTATTGTTTCGCTTTTGTTTGGTGCGTAATACGCATGGAGAGCAAAGATGGTAGCACCACGTTGGCAAAAGATTTGGATAAACAAAGGGGATCAAATTTGGGATCGTGATATACAGAAAGACATTCGTGAATGTTACGTGTAACATTCGTAACATTCGACAGCCAGTGTTCTCATCTTGAAAATTCTGCGAATGGTACAGTGAAAATAAGAATAAAGTCCTTGGCAAAAAAGCAAGCAATATAAGAAATAATGCCTTGTTTCAGGGGGTATTTCCATACAGTGAAAAATAAATTCCTTCAATAATCGGTAAGAATTGTAGATTTTGCTCAATCATTCCCAAATTTTGGATGAAGAGACCATGCATGCAGTGGACGTGACTAATTTGAGTTTCAGCTCCACCAAAGGTGTAAGACGAATGTTCCCAGGGGGTAAAGTCTGCTACACAGAAGCAATACTTTGTCGAAAAACAGTGCACAAAAATCACAAATATGCTTGCATCAGAACTTTATTGCTCTAATCCACCTTAAAATCATGCTTGGTGTCGACTAATTAGTGTGTGCTAGTTGAAAATGTAGTGCTACCTATCTTACAGGGGGTAGTGAAATTTTGGCCCATTTCAGTCCCAACTGAAAAATAAATTCCTTCAATAATCAGTAAGAATTGTAGATTTTGCTCAATCACTCCCAAATTTCGTATGAAGAGAACCTGCATGCCGTGGACGTGACTAATTTTAGTTTCAGCTCCACCAAAGGTGTAAGACGAATGTTCCCAGGGGGTAAAGTCTGCTATACAGAAGCAATACTTTGTCGAAAAACAGTGCACAAAAATCACAAATATGCTTGCATCAGAACTTTATTGCTCTAATCCACCTTAAAATCATGCTTGGTGTCGACTAATTAGTGTGTGCTAGTTGAAAATGTAGTGCTACCTATCTTACAGGGGGTAGTGAAATTTTGGCCCATTTCAGTCCCAACTGAAAAATAAATTCCTTCAATAATCAGTAAGAATTGTAGATTTTGCTCAATCACTCCCAAATTTCGTATGAAAAGACCCTGCATGCAGTGGACGTGACTAATTTTGGTTTCAGCTCCACCAAATGTGTAAGACGAATGTTCCCAGGGGGTAAAGTCTGCTATACAGAAGCAATACTTTGTCGAAAAACAGTGCACAAAAATCACAAATATGCTTGCATCAGAACTTTATTGCTCTAATCCACCTTAAAATCATGCTTGGTGTCGACTAATTAGTGTGTGCTAGTTGAAAATGTAGTGCTACCTATCTTACAGGGGGTAGTGAAATTTTGGCCCATTTTAGTCCCAACTGAAAAATAAATTCCTTCAATAATCAGTAAGAATTGTAGATTTTGCTCAATCACTCCCAAATTTCGTATGAAAAGGCCCTGCATTCGGTGGACGTGACTAATTTTAGTTTCAGCTCCAGCAAAGGTGTAAGACGAATGTTCCCAGGGGGTAAAGTCTGCTATACAGATGCAATACTTTGTCAAAAAACAGTGCACAAAAATCACAAGTATGCTTGCATCAGAACTTTATTGCTCTAATCCATCTTGAAATCATGCTTGGTGTCGACAAATTAGTTTGTGATTGTTGAAAATTTGGTACTACCTACTGTATCTTACATGGGATAAGTGCAATTGTGGCCAATTAAAAAATAAGTTCATTCAATAATCAGTAAGAAATAATAGACGATTGCGCTAAAGATGGCGGAGAGGAATTTTTTACCAAGATGCACTGCGTCTTTAATCAAATTCCTATAGAATCGATAAAAATCCTTAATTAGAACGCAATGCATCTTGGTAAAAAATTCCTCTCCGCCATCTTTAGCGCAATTGTCTATTTTACTACTTTGGCAAAAGTTTGACGGAAACATTGCATAAAAGTCAGGAATATTCTCTGTCCTACATCGTACATTTTGGCGCTTTCTGGAAGACTGGAGTGATGGAAACAAAGATGTATCACGGGTGTAAGCTACTGTTTCTTTAGTAGCTATTTATGATGATCATGAAATTATTACAAGAATTCAAGGAATTCAAACTACGAAGCTAAATACAAAGCTCTATCATGGATAACAACGTGATTGTATTGTTAAAATTCAACATATTCTAAACAGGGGCGGATCCAGAATTGGACTTTGGGGAGGGCCATTTGGAGGAACATGGGGGTCTGGGGGCGTAGCCCCCAGGAAAATTTTTCGTGACCACGCCCTTCAGACTCTCGGAAAACGTGGGAAACGCCCTTTTTGCTTCATCTTAGATCATTTAGCCCATCATTTAATTATGCTTCTCCTCAAATACAAACTGGCATTTATATTTTGTGCAAAAGCTACCGCGCCATCATTTGGAAAGTGAGGGACCAATGAAATGTTTATCATAAGCCCCAGTTTGAGAATGCTTATCGCTGAAATAAGCTCCACCTCAATGGAAATAAAACTGGCATAAAAACGAGGTATATCTCAAATTCACAAAACAAAGGCATTTCAATGTTAGGTGAAAGAAATGTCCAATTGTAAATTCCATAATCGGAGTCACTAGTAAGTTATAAAAATTCTAATAGCTCACAAAGTTTCTACAAGCTTCACTTGTATTCTAAACTGTGTACCTTAAAATTGAAATGACTTGATTAACACTTTATAACTATTGCAACAGAAAATATGAGTCTTTGTGCGAAATCTATCATAAATAAATGTCAACAGCTAAGTTCACTGGAGGATCCTAACTCGCAGCGACAATTTGACAAAGTGAATGAAACAAACGATTTTCAAGTTCGATTTCCACTGAATGAAATTTTTATTCAGAATCGCATCTTTTCATACTTTTTGATGAATTGTACTTTAGTTTGTGAGTTTTGTTTTACTGGCTTGTAGTTAGCTGAGTTATCGTGTAGCTGTGCCATGGTTATATTAGGAAGTAAAGGTTTGAAACTCATTCGTTTCTTTCTCTAAGACAATGGTTCTTAAGAGAAATTTTTAAAGTTTGGGGGGGCCATGGCCCCCCCGGCCCCCCCACTGGATCCGCGCCTGTGGAAGATTGCCATCATTTCTATTGTTGCAACTAACTATGAAAGTCCGATTTCTATGATCTCTCAATAGCCTTTATCTCGTTGAAGTAGAGTGTTTCAGTGGGTTCTCCGCTACCGTAAATTCTACCTGTGGCCGTTTTAAAATCGATAGAATATTTTGACATAAAGAACCTTGTGAGGAGTTCAGGAAATATGAGCCATTTTATGAATTTTTCATGATTTAGTCCAAACCCACATTCAAGATCGTACTTATAAATTAACTTATCTTTAGATGGAGAATCATGGTCTTTGACTACTCTAGTCAAGCGAATACTTAGGTCGTCAACTGCCCACCTTGTTGCTCGACGTCCAAATGTGGGTGTTATTTTTTCCTCATGTTCTTGCTGTGCAATGGTCTTGAAGGTGTCCAGGTAATAGGTTGCTAATACATAAACTCGCTCTGAGAAATTTTCAGTTGCTTGTTGATAGCCATCTTTAATTTTGCGCATAATAGCTAAAAACCCTGTAACTTCGTTCAAACAATATTCAATAAACTCATCATGTGATTTGCGCAGAGTTTTGTCTGCACACTGTTCTTTTCTTTTTCTTATTCTTCCTTTTCCTTTAAACAATGCCTGTAAATTTCCATGAAGAAATCCCTCATTATCGTCACTGTCAGAAGAATTTTCATCCAGTTTTGATAGCCTTTTGAGAATATTTGACAGATTTTTAAATGGTTTGGAAGTATCTGGGAAAACTCCTCGATGAGCAACTGAGACGTTGAACGCAGAAACAACGTTATCCTCCCATGCTGATGAAGCATTCTCAAAATACACGCCTAATTCCGCCCCATGCTTGGCTTTCATCGCTATCCAGTACTTTACTTGTGGGATATCGGCTTGTTCCATGTGGAAATCTTCAAGATAGACAAAGCAGGGAGCAAATATGCAAGCAAATAACATGTCAGTGTCTGCAATGAGCTGTTTTTGCAAACCGTACTCATGAAGAGGTAAAAATGCCCATTCCTTCCTGTTATCATTTTCCTGGTTCAAGAGTTTCACTTTTCCAAGATATGTGGCGATTGCGGTAAAAACAACTTTATCCCAGTCTTTATCAGGGAGTGCATCGCAATGAACAACTACCTTATGCTTTGGATAAATACTAGCCATACTCCAGTGGTTTGTTTCCTTACGGTAGCAAGGGAATAGCACAAGGTCGTTGTTTGAGAAAAGCAAACGCTTAGAAAGAGCTGTCGATAGAATAGAGCTCATCTTGACATTCTCTAAAATATGAGAAATGGTGAATAATGGCAAGATCTCGATATCTTTGTCAGGCCTAGAGGATGCAACTGACCGTAGAAACCCGCAAAGAATATTTGGGTGTGTTGATTGGTTGCCTATCAAGGATCTAAAGTTCTCCAACGTTAAATAGTTGGCATCAAACTTTGCTGAGTATCCAAACCAAATATTTTCAATTTCTTTAATATCAGAGTTAGTAATGTTGCAATGCCATGGTTCCGTAACTGCTGGTTTGGAACTTTGCAACGCATCAGCCCTTATGTAAACGAGCAGCTTGCTTGATTTCTTACATTTGTTAGATTTCAAAAAGTCATCAACTGATGTAGGCTGCTGTGCTTGATCATCAAAAGTGATTGCAGAACCATTGTCCCGGGGGGGCTACTTAGTATATTTTGCTGACGAGATGTGCACTCCTTTCCGGGTATCGTTTTCGCCTCTTTTTTCTAACGTCGGGTATCAAAAGAAGGCAATCTTTCTAAAGCCGGACGTCAAAAGTGTTATTTCATTGTTTTTCGACGAAATTTTACGTTTTGGGGTATGCTTTTCGCCGATTTTCTCTAAAGCCGGCTATCATTTCAAGGGAAAATTTCTAAAGCCGGGTGAAAATTCTTTTTCTTGGAGTGCACATCCCCGTACAATTGAAATTCAAGTACACCCCCCGGGACCATTGTCAGACAAAACTGTGCAAAAGTAGTGTCCTTGTTTGGAGCCTCGACCATAATGCGATAAAACTGCCGCTAGTCGATAGGAGTGATTGAGCAAAATCTACAATTCTTACTGATTATTGAAGGAATTTATTTTTCCGTTCGGACTGAAATTGGCCAAAATTGCACTACCCCCTGTAAGATAGGTAGCACTACATTTTCAACTAGCACACACTAATTAGTCGACACCAAGCATGATTTCAAGGTGGATTAGAGCAATAAAGTTCTGATGCAAGCATATTTGTGATTTTTGTGCACTGTTTTTCGACAAAGTATTGCTTCTGTATAGCAGACTTTACCCCCTGGGAACATTCGTCTTACACCTTTGGTGGAGCTGAAACCAAAATTAGTCACGTCCACCGAATGCAGGGCCTTTTCATACGAAATTTGGGAGTGATTGAGCAAAATCTACAATTCTTACTGATTATTGAAGGAATTTATTTTTCAGTTGGGACTGAAATGGGCCAAAATTTCACTACCCCCTGTAAGATAGGTAGCACTACATTTTCAACTAGCACACACTAATTAGTCGACACCAAGCATGATTTTAAGGTGGATTAGAGCAATAAAGTTCTGATGCAAGCATATTTGTGATTTTTGTGCACTGTTTTTCGACAAAGTATTGCTTCTGTATAGCAGACTTTACCCCCTGGGAACATTCGTCTTACACCTTTGGTGGAGCTGAAACCAAAATTAGTCACGTCCACGGCATGCAGGGTCTCTTCATACGAAATTTGGGAGTGATTGAGCAAAATCTACAATTCTTACTGATTATTGAAGGAATTTATTTTTCAGTGGGACTGAAATGGGCCAAAATTTCACTACCCCCTGTAAGATAGGTAGCACTACATATTCAACTAGCACACACTAATTAGTCGATACCAAGCATGATTTTAAGGTGGATTAGAGCAATAAAGTTCTGATGCAAGCATATTTGTGATTTTTGTGCACTGTTTTTTGACAAAGTATTGCTTCTGTATGGCAGACTTTACCCCCTGGGAACATTCGTCTTACACCTTTGGTGGAGCTGAAACTAAAATTAGTCACGTCCACGGCATGCAGGGTCTCTTCATTCGAAATTTGGGAGTGATTGAGCAAAATCTACAATTCTTACTGATTATTGAAGGAATTTATTTTTCAGTTGGGACTGAAATGGGCCAAAATTGCACTACCCCCTGTAAGATAGGTAGCACTACATTTTCAACTAGCACACACTAATTAGTCGACACCAAGCATGATTTTAAGGTGGATTAGAGCAATAAAGTTCTGATGCAAGCATATTTGTGATTTTTGTGCACTGTTTTTCGACAAAGTATTGCTTCTGTATAGCAGACTTTACCCCCTGGAAACATTCGTCTTACACCTTTGGTGGAGCTGAAACCAAAATTAGTCACGTCCACGGCATGCAGGGTCTCTTCATACGAAATTTGGGAGTGATTGAGCAAAATCTACAATTCTTACTGATTATTGAAGGAATTTATTTTTCAGTGGGACTGAAATGGGCCAAAATTTCACTACCCCCTGTAAGATAGGTAGCACTACATTTTCAACTAGCACACACTAATTAGTCGATACCAAGCATGATTTTAAGGTGGATTAGAGCAATAAAGTTCTGATGCAAGCATATTTGTGATTTTTGTGCACTGTTTTTTGACAAAGTATTGCTTCTGTATGGCAGACTTTACCCCCTGGGAACATTCGTCTTACACCTTTGGTGGAGCTGAAACTAAAATTAGTCACGTCCACGGCATGCAGGGTCTCTTCATACGAAATTTGGGAGTGATTGAGCAAAATCTACAATTCTTACTGATTATTGAAGGAATTTATTTTTCCGTTGGGACTGAAATTGGCCAAAATTTCACTACCCCCTGTAAGATAGGTAGCACTACATTTTCAACTAGCACACACTAATTAGTCGACACCAAGCATGATTTCAAGGTGGATTAGAGCAATAAAGTTCTGATGCAAGCATATTTGTGATTTTTGTGCACTGTTTTTTGACAAAGTATTGCTTCTGTATGGCAGACTTTACCCCCTGGGAACATTCGTCTTACACCTTTGGTGGAGCTGAAACTAAAATTAGTCACGTCCACGGCATGCAGGGTCTCTTCATACGAAATTTGGGAGTGATTGAGCAAAATCTACAATTCTGACTGATTATTGAAGGAATTTATTTTTCAGTGGGACTGAAATGGGCCAAAATTTCACTACCCCCTGTAAGATAGGTAGCACTACATATTCAACTAGCACACACTAATTAGTCGACACCAAGCATGATTTTAAGGTGGATTAGAGCAATAAAGTTCTGAGGCAAGCATATTTGTGATTTTTGTGCATTGTTTTTTGACAAAGTATTGCTTCTGTATGGCAGACTTTACCCCCTGGGAACATTCGTCTTACACCTTTGGTGGAGCTGAAACTAAAATTAGTCACGTCCACTGCATGCAGGGTCTCTTCATACGAAATTTGGGAGTGATTGAGCAAAATCTACAATTCTTACTGATTATTGAAGGAATTTATTTTTCAGTTCAACTGAAATTGGCCAAAATTGCACTACCCCCTGTAAGATAGGTAGCACTACATTTTCAACTAGCACACACTAATTAGTCGACACCAAGCATGATTTCAAGGTGGATTAGAGCAATAAAGTTCTGATGCAAGCATATTTGTGATTTTTGTGCACTGTTTTTTGACAAAGTATTGCTTCTGTATGGCAGACTTTACCCCCTGGGAACATTCGTCTTACACCTTTGGTGGAGCTGAAACTAAAATTAGTCACGTCCACGGCATGCAGGGTCTCTTCATACGAAATTTGGGAGTGATTGAGCAAAATCTACAATTCTTACTGATTATTGAAGGAATTTATTTTTCAGTGGGACTGAAATGGGCCAAAATTTCACTACCCCCTGTAAGATAGGTAGCACTACATTTTCAACTAGCACACACTAATTAGTCGACACCAAGCATGATTTTAAGGTGGATTAGAGCAATAAAGTTCTGATGCAAGCATATTTGTGATTTTAAGGTGGATTAGAGCAATAAAGTTCTGATGCAAGCATATTTGTGATTTTTGTGCACTGTTTTTTGACAAAGTATTGCTTCTGTATGGCAGACTTTACCCCCTGGGAACATTCGTCTTACACCTTTGGTGGAGCTGAAACTAAAATTAGTCACGTCCACGGCATGCAGGTTCTCTTCATACGAAATTTGGGAGTGATTGAGCAAAATCTACAATTCTTACTGATTATTGAAGGAATTTATTTTTCCGTTGGGACTGAAATTGGCCAAAATTGCACTACCCCCTGTAAGATAGGTAGCACTACATTTTCAACTAGCACACACTAATTAGTCGACACCAAGCATGATTTTAAGGTGGAATAGAGCAATAAAGTTAAGATGCAAGCATATTTGTTATTTTTGTGCACTGTTTTTTGACAAAGTATTGCTTCTGTATGGCAGACTTTACCCCCTGGGAACATTCGTCTTACACCTTTGGTGGAGCTGAAACTAAAATTAGTCACGTCCACGGCATGCAGGTTCTCTTCATACGAAATTTGGGAGTGATTGAGCAAAATCTACAATTCTTACTGATTATTGAAGGAATTTATTTTTCCGTTGGGACTGAAATTGGCCAAAATTGCACTACCCCCTGTAAGATAGGTAGCACTACATTTTCAACTAGCACACACTAGTTAGTCGACACCAAGCATGATTTTAAGGTGGATTAGAGCAATAAAGTTCTGATGCAAGCATATTTGTGATTTTTGTGCACTGTTTTTTGACAAAGTATTGCTTCTGTATAGCAGACTTTACCCCCTGGGAACATTCGTCTTACACCTTTGGTGGAGCTGAAACTAAAATTAGTCACGTCCACGGCATGCAGGGTCTCTTCATTCGAAATTTGGGAGCGATTGAGCAAAATCTACAGTTCTTACTGATTATTGAAGGAATTTATTTTTCAGTTGGGACTGAAATGGGCCAAAATTGCACTACCCCCTGTAAGATAGGTAGCACTACATTTTCAACTAGCACACACTAATTAGTCGACACCAAGCATGATTTTAAGGTGGATTAGAGCAATAAAGTTCTGATGCAAGCATATTTGTGATTTTTGTGCACTGTTTTTCGACAAAGTATTGCTTCTGTATAGCAGACTTTACCCCCTGGAAACATTCGTCTTACACCTTTGGTGGAGCTGAAACTAAAATTGCCCGCGTCCACTGCAGCCAGAGTCTTACCTTGCAAGATTTTGGAGTGATTGAGCAATTTCTACAATTTTTACTGATTATTGAAGGAATTAATTTTTCGGTTGGGACCTAACCAGTTAAAACCCCCTGAAATTAACAGTGATAGATTTTTTTCAAAGAATTTTTGTGGTTTCCTGCTTGCAGCATTCATTACTACTGTGATAAGAATAATTATCGCCTGTTAATGTGCGAACTGAATGTTACCAATGTTACGAATGTTACATGGCGAATGTCATTCTGAAGATCACAAGGGAAACAAAGGACCCGCAGTGGGAAGACCTACACCGCTCTTCTGTTTTGGTGCTGCTGGCTTGCAGAAAAGGCAACGAAATATCGAGAACGAATCATCTTAAAGTAAGTAGTGCCACAGGCATTTAATTTTGATCAATTATGTGCCCCTTTTGGTCGCTTTAGTCATTGATATCGACCTTAGATCGTAGCAACTTAGGCCGAAGTTTGTCAGATCAGCCCACTGTAAGTTAATTCACGTGCTTTAAAGGCAACATACCTGCCAATATTTATGTTTTTAACATATGAAACATGTTTTCATTGCAATCTACATTTCATCTCTGATCATTTACATCTTTAGACTGAAGTTTAAGCTTCAACGGAAAGAGAGAATTGACGAAATTTTTGCGTTGTAAGGCTGTAGACCTACCAACAAACTTTAGGCCCTACATGCTTAATCTACCAACATTTGTGGTTTGTCAGTGGCAACAACAGTCGAAAGTTTTAATTTGATAACTCAAAAATTTTCAAATTACCCTCCAGTAATGATCCAAGTAAACAATTCTGTCAGTTTGAAGCATAAAAAACGCAACGGCAATCAAGATGAGGATGAAAGAAAGGTGAAGAACTGCAACTCTAACTTTAGTTTAGTGATGAAGTTGCCACTGGATGCACTTTGATTTAGATTTTCTTGCAACAAGATCTGATACAGTATATGTTTGAGGCAACCTCAATTAGACTGCAAAAACCTGTGCTCTTTCCCTGGGAAACAGGATATGTTTTCATAAGTCAACGGCTTTCGAATGTCCCCTCACTATTTGTCTAGCTGTGTGCAAGGGGAACATACCATGGTTTTGCTGGTTTTTGGAAGTAACACAGAAAAGTACTGGTGGCAACTTTGACGTGGGCTTCAGCTTTAAGAGTGGGATAGTGAGCATTTCCACAAATTTGGTTATTTTTTGTTACATTGTGTGTTGCTCTTCAATTAACATGTCGTCTAGCGTCAATAAACAATCTTCTTGGTCCGTAGTGATTTCTTTTTCCTGGCTCACATTAAATATTTACAGACCAAGATCTTATTGTTGCTGTATGGGGCAAAATCAGGGACTTCCTTGCAAATTCATATGCCCTTGAGCTATAAAATGAAGGGAAAGTGGCAAATTTATTCACTTCCTCAGAGTACATTTTAAGCCAGACAATTCATTGCAATTCTTGCCCCTTTCCTAAACTGTGCTGTAGCAATTTGGGCATAGTTATCTGCAAGTAATGTCTTTTTCTGCGGAGAATTTTTTTCAACTGTAAAGTTGGGATAAATTCCCCTTCTTAAGGTTTTTGAGCCTAAGTATATCTATTTGTAATGTTTTCTTGAGCGTTTCCTTATAATTTGCTTTCTTTTTTTAGGTAAAATCTTTGATGCAAATGTGTGGTCTGATTTTACATGTTCTGGATCCAAGGCAGGAGAAGTTTCAGGAGGAGCAGGATTAGACAATCTTTTAAGAGTGATCTATATCTTTGGACTTGGTTTCTTAAAGATGTTCTGGACACTAGATACATAGTAGACAGCATCTTTTTGTGAATATTTTTAACTAGAGAATCAGACTTTGGCATAGAAGGAGGTCAGCTGTAATCAAAGGGAGGAAATGGTTCTCACAAATTTGTTGTTATGCTAATTGATGCCAGTTGTTGTGATGCACTGTAATTTAGCTATTTACTGATCGATCTTTTATAGCAGAGTTAAATCAGTGAGATATTGAAAGTTGAAATAACAGTAGTTTTGAATTGTGTCTGCAATTTTGAATCTTAAGTTTTGTTTATCTTGGAATTCTGCTTAATATTATTTAAATCCCTGGAAAGAGTGAAAAGTATATAAAACTTTTGCCGTGTTTACTCTGTGTGCCTGAGGTTTTTCATGGAAATTTCTCTATGATCTCAGAGAAGATATGAAACTGTAAGGGTTTGGCCAAAACAAACTTCAGTATCAATAACTCCATCAGTTAGCAATGATAATCTGCTCTGGAAGAATACAAAAAAGTGTCTTTACTGGGACAACACTCATTTTTTATAAGGAACCTAAGAAACAGTATGCTCACTTTTTAAAGGTTGAGAAACCATGCTACCTGGATTGAAAATGCTAAGAGCGTTTTGTGATTTGCAGCCTCAATTTTCCTAGGTCACTCGAAAATGTTTGCACCGTGTAGTAAACTAGTCTTAAGAAACTCCAGAAATTTAAGAAACTCCAGAATTGTGTTTGAGAAGCACTAGGAAAGTTTTAAAAGCAACATTCAAGAACATCTTGATAACACTGTTGTTGACCCTTTATTTTTTAGTAATATTCACGAAAGTTATGTCTTCATTGAGCACGCTACAACTCTTTTCCTTGCTTGCTGAACATTATGCTGTATGTCAAGGAAAAAATGAGTGGCAGTGGTGAAAACTATATCACAATTCATGCAGCTAAAAATGAGAAACAAATTAAGAACATTTTCACACCAAGAACCAGACATTTTCATGTGGGATATTTATGAAACTTTTAGCACTATGAGCTGATCCAGGTTTCTAATATAAGAAAATTGTGTGTTGACATCATCCTGCTTTGGGTGTGATAGTTGTTTTGAGATCTTCATAGGTACTTTGGGTACCTTTTCAACAAAATATGACGAAGCTTACAATTCAAGAGGTAAATATTTGAGAAACTCGTAAAGAAATTTGAAAGCAAAATTTAAAAAGAGATTGGATTTAGACCACAACAGTTAGTTTCTTCAATTGCTTTTTATTTGTTATGTTGATGGGCCTAAAAATCAGTCTTTCATTTTGGCCCGACTTTGGCCACTGTGACTCCTTTGACAGATATTGAAATATTAAAAATTATATATCATGAATGCAAAATTCTAGAACTACGGCTTCAGAATAAGAAGTCGTTATCTCTTCCTAAAGGACTGTGATCCTCGCTCCATCCACGAAACGGGCCTATAGTCTAGTACTTACTGGTGAAACGAAATGTTTTTCTGGCCAGGACGCAGCTCTTTGTCCGGATTCCAACGCTTTTTGCAGCCATATTCAGTGAAAGAGACAACCATTTTTCAAACTAGTTGGACGATCTCTGAAAATAAAGCTACAAATTCCCAAGAACTTGTCGAGGAATTCGGAGAGTCCACTGCGATCCACTGTTAGCTTGGATTTCCCGCGGCTTTTTGCCAACGTGGTGCTACCATTTTGGTTCCCCATGGTTGTTACGCATCACGTGACCTACCACGCATTCTAGTCCTTCTATTTCTATGACAAAAACCAGCCAAAGTTTTTTCTCAAATTTCTCACTCCTTATTTGGAAAGCCGGTTGTGTGTGGAAGCAACTGAAGCATAGAGGATGGAAGATGGCAAAGTATTCATCTTCCTCAAGGAATTATGATTCATCAGAAAATGATATAAATGGGAATTACTGCAGAATGCAAGAAAGAAGCTCCATTTGCCTTTGTCACCAAGAAGCTCAGTTAGGCCAAGTCGTCATTTTCAATGAAAATTGTTCATGTTGTAACGTCCCCGCAACGGCGTTGAATAATATGGCCGTGTGAGCAAAGCAAAGCAAGGCAAAACATTGGTTTACTTCTTCCTGCATCGTCTCAATCCAATATGATAATCTACATGATACGGTGAAATATCAATATTTGTATACATTTATGCTTGTTTGGTACAACTGCTGCTGCCTATCACTTTATTTACGAAAGAAAAACTGTGCCGAACTTGCATGCAACTTTACTTAGGCCCAAAATTGACTTGCCTGACATAGGCCTAACCCTGGATGATATATGAAAACTCTGTTGAATGAACAAAAAAGATGAAATCCTTAGACCTTAGAGAGATGCACAGTAAATTTATGGAAATCAAGCTGGACATGCAAAAAACTACTGAAAAAGCCTAGAAGGCAGATACTTTTGGCAAATGCAAACCTCAAAGAGATTCTACAACTTCAATCTAAGAAGCTACTAACAAAAATCAATGTGCTCAACCCTAATTCTTAAGGGAATTAAAGAGGAGCCCCATGAAACATGGGACCAAACAGAGGGAATTCTGGTAGAAGTTATCGCAAGACACCTCAAAATTGAAGCTGATCAAGTTGCAGAAATGATGAAAAAGGGCTAAGTCATATCTATGTAAAGTTCTTCTCTTGGAAAGACAGTGAGACTGTGAAAAATGGATTTTCTGATCTTTGTCGAAAGCACCCAAAGATGGGTATCCGAGCTGACCAAATGTACTCCAAAGAAGTAACAAAGAGACAAAATGATGCAATGTTTGAGCGGCAAAAATTGATAGCAATCAAAGAAATATCTAATGGTTATCTGGCATATCCTGCAACACTAGTGATCAAATGTCGTAAGACTGATAAAACAGTACACAAAGTATAAATCCTTCTAGTTGAGCTGAATTGAGGGGGGTTTCCTCTGGCTGTCTGTGGGTCTGCCTGGCCTCTGGTGGTGTGCCTTATTAAGGTCGGGTGTGGGGCTTGTGTGGTTGGCTGGATGGTTAGAGGAAATTCCCTATCTTAGAATGTTATGATGGTCTAGCTGGTCTGATACAATTCGTATTATTCCTTCAGCAGTTTTATTGCTCTTTTTGCTGAATATATTGATGCATGGTAATGTAACCTCCAAATCTGTTAACCAACATGTTTTTGCAAGCTTGAAAAGTCCTCAAAGGCTAAAAGAAGAGAAAAGGCTAAAACCTGTTTTGTTTTTGCGATTTTCTTTAATTTTTGTGTTTTAACCAGGTATTTCCCTCTTTGAGACAAAATGAGCATATTGTAGAAAACAATGTAGTGATCTAGGACCCACCGCACACAACGTACCTTTCCCTTGTGGCATTTGCAACAAAAATGTAAATAAAAAAGCAGTCTTTTGTGATCAATGTGATAAATGGATAGATACCATACAGAATAGCAAACTGGGGAAGATACATATATATATATATATATGTATCTTCCCCAGTTTGCTATTCTGTATGGTAACACCCCCGAGTACAAAACTTCATCCTGTTTTGCTTATGATTATAAAAACTTTGATTAAGCTAAATTTCTTGCCGACTATAAAGATATTGAAAAATCCTTTCTCAATGACGATGCTATTGATTTAAATCAAAAATTTGATATTTTTCTAATTAATCTCCACAATCTTATTGACAAACATTACCCCAAGAAAAATTATCAAAAAGGCTTTGAAACTTAGAAATAAACCTTGGATTAATTTGCACACTCAGAAAATGATTAAAATTAGGGACAATCTATTCCATCAGTTCAAATTAATAAATTATGTCAATGACCTACATGCATACACATCAAGCAACTCCGAAACCGCATTATGAATGAAATTAGAGAAAGCAAAAAGAATTGCTACCCATAAGTATTTTGATGAACACAAAAGCAACATGAACATGCTATGCAAAGGAATAAAGGGCATAATACAGTAAGTACTGTATAAGGCCTGGAAACTGTCAAAATAGCCACTGAATTCAATAAATATTTTACCAAATGTTGCTTATAGTAGTATCACAAAGAAAATCCCAAGAATTCCAAAATCCCCATTGGATTATTTGTCCATTTCCAATTTAGATTCGTTTTTATCTCCCCTTGCACAGCTGATGAAGTACAGTATCCTGCCTTATCCTGTCTTTAAAACTGGATAAGTTAAGTGGACCAAACAGTATCACTGTCAAGCTACTAAGAATTCTTCAAGCAACTATCTATCTCCAGTGATCTTTCTTTCCTTATTAATGAATCTTTTGTTACAGACCAATCTTTCTCCTCTCTATCTTTAGCAAACTTTTTGAAAAAATAATGCACCAGTGTCTGTATAAATTTCTTGAATGTTACAATTGGTTGGTATTAAAAGTGCACTGTCACCCAGCTGATTGGCTCCTAAAAGCAATGGCATTCTGTTGTCGTAGACTCAGTCATAATTTTATTCTGAGGCACAACATTATGCCTGTTTTTACAACAATAGGATACCATTGTTTTTAGGAGCCAATGCACTGCAATACAGTACTCATTCAAACCAGAGCCGTATGAAGCACTTAGGGAGGGGGAGGGGCTTGACACTTCAAGGACAAACACCTCCTGAAACAAAAGGACACTTTGCCATCAAAACCGAAAATGTTGGGGGGGGGCAAGCGCTCCAAGTGCCCCCATGGTTCCTACGCCTCTGCTTCAAACTCATCTGCCTTTTTCATAAAGCACAGACTATCTACTTCATAGAAATTTGATGAGCACAATAAACCATTACCCTGAAGATGGCAACGAGGAAGTTTTACCATTTGACACATTGCATTCTTTGATTGAATCTTTACCATAAAAGCTTCTTGGTAAAAAGTTCCTCACCTCCTCCCTTCCATCTTGAGCATAATTGTCTATTCTGGACCTTTGCATCTAATGGTAAATACAGTTTCAACAAAATTTTTAATTCAAAAGATCCCACTATTTTATGGTCAGTGGAGGAATTCAAACAAGATACAACAATTATCAGTGTAGTCACACAGAAAATGCCTTAATCCAAAATGTTCTTTTCACCTTCTTTCTTATCAAGACCATATGCAATTGCAGCAGCTGTTGGCTCATTGATGATTCTGATCACATTTAGGCCAGCAATGACTCGAGCATCTTTGGTTGCTTTTAGTGTGGTCGCAGAAAAAAATTATCAGTGTAGTCACAGAAAAAAATCTGCATTCCACATCACTGACTTATTTAGAATCATACAAACATTAGGAGCAGGAAAGAATCAATCTGAAATTCTTTAGATTCTTTTTACATACTTAACAATATTTACACAGGCCTAAATGGAAATATGGCAATGCCTCAAGATTTGGTAGAATTCATCCTATTCAAACAGTGTCCAATCTTCTGTGGGAATGTGTTGAAAATCTTGCAAGGTCCAGCCAAAATGTGCATCTTGCAGGAGCTGTATCCGGACCAAACACATTCGAAGGAATATGTGATTTGATACAAACTATCTGAGAAAAAACGAAGGAGAAATTAGAGATTTCATTTTGATCATCATTGCAGACAGTCTGGTTCCCTGACGTCATTTTCGACTAGGGGGACTGGGCTCCACGGAAGCGGTCCAAAATAACGTCTGGACAAAAACCGTAACCATGGGCCGTAACCATGCCGCGACTTGTGCTTTGATTTGCCACCTTTTAGCGGCAAATGGCGGCGGCCAAGCTGCAAAACGATTTTGAAGAATTACTTGAAGAAGTCCTGAAAGCAGCGAGTGATGGCTGGGAAACGTTCGAAAGCTGTTGTAGGATTGTTGAAAGCATTGTTCCGCAGTTTTCTTGTCCACAAGAAGAGAGGTATGCTTACAATATTTGCGACGTTGATTTCGTTAGGCCAAATGGAGCTAGATGTGTGCTACCAAGTATCTAAGGTTCACTTGTATTTTGATTTTAATTTTGTAAGTTTTAAAGGACATTTTGCCTGTAACTATTAAGCTAGCAGGACCCTAATGATAACAATATTGTAAATATTGATAGGTTATCCTGTTAAAATATTCGTAAATTATTATTATTAGTCTATAATTAACGTTTTATTATCAACTGGATTTGTTTAACATAGGCTAGAGGCCTAGTCTTAAATAGCCTGAAATGTCATAATTGATTGGAAATGTTGCTGTCCTTTTCTGCAATGATGATCAAAATGAAATCTCTAATTTCTCCTTCGTTTTTTCTCAGATAGTTTGTATCAAATCACATATTCCTTCGAATGTGTTTGGTCCGGATACAGCTCCTGCAAGATGCACATTTTGGCTGGACCTTGCAAGATTTTCAACACATTCCCACAGAAGATTGGACACTGTTTGAATAGGATGAATTCTACCAAATCTTGAGGCATTGCCATATTTCCATTTAGGCCTGTGTAAATATTGTTAAGTATGTAAAAAGAATCTAAAGAATTTCAGATTGATTCTTTCCTGCTCCTAATGTTTGTATGATTCTAAATAAGTCAGTGATGTGGAATGCAGATTTTTTTCTGTGACTACACTGATAATTTTTTTCTGCGACCACACTAAAAGCAACCAAAGATGCTCGAGTCATTGCTGGCCTAAATGTGATCAGAATCATCAATGAGCCAACAGCTGCTGCAATTGCATATGGTCTTGATAAGAAAGAAGGTGAAAAGAACATTTTGGATTAAGGCATTTTCTGTGTGACTACACTGATAATTGTTGTATCTTCTTGTTTGAATTCCTCCACTGACCATAAAATAGTGGGATCTTTTGAATTAAAAATTTTGTTGAAACTGTATTTACCATTAGATGCAAAGGTCCAGAATAGACAATTATGCTCAAGATGGAAGGGAGGAGGTGAGGAACTTTTTACCAAGAAGCTTTTATGGTAAAGATTCAATCAAAGAATGCAATGTGTCAAATGGTAAAACTTCCTCATTGCCATCTTCAGGGTAATGGTTTATTGTGCTCATCAAATTTCTATGAAGTAGATAGTCTGTGCTTTATGAAAAAGGCAGATGAGTTTGAAGCAGAGGCGTAGGAACCATGGGGGCACTTGGAGCGCTTGCCCCCCCCCCAACATTTTCGGTTTTGATGGCAAAGTGTCCTTTTGTTTCAGGAGGTGTTTGTCCTTGAAGTGTCAAGCCCCTCCCCCTCCCTAAGTGCTTCATACGGCTCTGGTTTGAATGAGTACTGTATTGCAGTGCATTGGCTCCTAAAAACAATGGTATCCTATTGTTGTAAAAACAGGCATAATGTTGTGCCTCAGAATAAAATTATGACTGAGTCTACGACAACAGAATGCCATTGCTTTTAGGAGCCAATCAGCTGGGTGACAGTGCACTTTTAATACCAACCAATTGTAACATTCAAGAAATTTATACAGACACTGGTGCATTATTTTTTCAAAAAGTTTGCTAAAGATAGAGAGGAGAAAGATTGGTCTGTAACAAAAGATTCATTAATAAGGAAAGAAAGATCACTGGAGATAGATAGTTGCTTGAAGAATTCTTAGTAGCTTGACAGTGATACTGTTTGGTCCACTTAACTTATCCAGTTTTAAAGACAGGATAAGGCAGGATACTGTACTTCATCAGCTGTGCAAGGGGAGATAAAAACGAATCTAAATTGGAAATGGACAAATAATCCAATGGGGATTTTGGAATTCTTGGGATTTTCTTTGTGATACTACTATAAGCAACATTTGGTAAAATATTTATTGAATTCAGTGGCTATTTTGACAGTTTCCAGGCCTTATACAGTACTTACTGTATTATGCCCTTTATTCCTTTGCATAGCATTTTCATGTTGCTTTTGTGTTCATCAAAATACTTATGGGTAGCAATTCTTTTTGCTTTCTCTAATTTCATTCATAATGCGGTTTCGGAGTTGCTTGATGTGTATGCATGTAGGTCATTGACATAATTTATTAATTTGAACTGATGGAATAGATTGTCCCTAATTTTAATCATTTTCTGAGTGTGCAAATTAATCCAAGGTTTATTTCTAAGTTTCAAAGCCTTTTTGATAATTTTTCTTGGGGTAATGTTTGTCAATAAGATTGTGGAGATTAATTAGAAAAATATCAAATTTTTGATTTAAATCAATAGCATCGTCATTGAGAAAGGATTTTTCAATATCTTTATAGTCGGCAAGAAATTTAGCTTAATCAAAGTTTTTATAATCATAAGCAAAACAGGATGAAGTTTTGTACTCGGGGGTGTTACCATACAGAATAGCAAACTGGGGAAGATACATATATATATATATATATGTATCTTCCCCAGTTTGCTATTCTGTATGGTATCTATCCATTTATCACATTGATCACAAAAGACTGCTTTTTTATTTACATTTTTGTTGCAAATGCCACAAGGGAAAGGTACGTTGTGTGCGGTGGGTCCTAGATCACTACATTGTTTTCTACAATATGCTCATTTTGTCTCAAAGAGGGAAATACCTGGTTAAAACACAAAAATTAAAGAAAATCGCAAAAACAAAACAGGTTTTAGCCTTTTCTCTTCTTTTAGCCTTTGAGGACTTTTCAAGCTTGCAAAAACATGTTGGTTAACAGATTTGGAGGTTACATTACCATGCATCAATATATTCAGCAAAAAGAGCAATAAAACTGCTGAAGGAATAATACGAATTGTATCAGACCAGCTAGACCATCATAACATTCTAAGATAGGGAATTTCCTCTAACCATCCAGCCAACCACACAAGCCCCACACCCGACCTTAATAAGGCACACCACCAGAGGCCAGGCAGACCCACAGACAGCCAGAGGAAACCCCCCTCAATTCAGCTCAACTAGAAGGATTTATACTTTGTGTACTGTTTTATCAGTCTTACGACATTTGATCACTAGTGTTGCAGGATATGCCAGATAACCATTAGATATTTCTTTGATTGCTATCAATTTTTGCCGCTCAAACATTGCATCATTTTGTCTCTTTGTTACTTCTTTGGAGTACATTTGGTCAGCTCGGATACCCATCTTTGGGTGCTTTCGACAAAGATCAGAAAATCCATTTTTCACAGTCTCACTGTCTTTCCAAGAGAAGAACTTTACATAGATATGACTTAGCCCTTTTTCATCATTTCTGCAACTTGATCAGCTTCAATTTTGAGGTGTCTTGCGATAACTTCTACCAGAATTCCCTCTGTTTGGTCCCATGTTTCATGGGGCTCCTCTTTAATTCCCTTAAGAATTAGGGTTGAGCACATTGATTTTTGTTAGTAGCTTCTTAGATTGAAGTTGTAGAATCTCTTTGAGGTTTGCATTTGCCAAAAGTATCTGCCTTCTAGGCTTTTTCAGTAGTTTTTTGCATGTCCAGCTTGATTTCCATAAATTTACTGTGCATCTCTCTAAGGTCTAAGGATTTCATCTTTTTTGTTCATTCAACAGAGTTTTCATATATCATCCAGGGTTAGGCCTATGTCAGGCAAGTCAATTTTGGGCCTAAGTAAAGTTGCATGCAAGTTCGGCACAGTTTTTCTTTCGTAAATAAAGTGATAGGCAGCAGCAGTTGTACCAAACAAGCATAAATGTATACAAATATTGATATTTCACCGTATCATGTAGATTATCATATTGGATTGAGACGATGCAGGAAGAAGTAAACCAATGTTTTGCCTTGCTTTGCTTTGCTCACACGGCCATATTATTCAACGCCGTTGCGGGGACGTTACAACATGAACAATTTTCATTGAAAATGACGACTTGGCCTAACTGAGCTTCTTGGTGACAAAGGCAAATGGAGCTTCTTTCTTGCATTCTGCAGTAATTCCCATTTATATCATTTTCTGATGAATCATAATTCCTTGAGGAAGATGAATACTTTGCCATCTTCCATCCTCTATGCTTCAGTTGCTTCCACACACAACCGGCTTTCCAAATAAGGAGTGAGAAATTTGAGAAAAAACTTTGGCTGGTTTTTGTCCAGGCGTCAACAAATCGCTTCCCTGGCGCCCAGTATCCTCACGCGAACGCGGTCAAGTTGACGCACAGGGAACCAGGCTGTTGAATACAAGAGGCCGTTCGGCAATTTGATTGGCTATTCGAAAACGACAGCAAAATCAGATTATTACTGGCTCCTATTCAAAAATGGCCTTTATTGAATCGGTAATTTCACAAAATCAATGGGGTGTATGGGGCAAGTGAGGAGTTTAAGAGGGGTAATGGACCACGGCGCATCCGAATTTCGGAGTTTCAAGAAATTTTGGGGTCATTATGACGTCGTAACAGGGGGTTGAAAAATAAATGTTGCGATTTTCCGACCTGAGGTTATGTTTGGAGTCAATGCTCCATGGTTACAAACCCGATTTCAAAACGGAAAAAAGTTTTCAAGAGACCATTCGTCTGTGAGTCTAGTAACGCAATTTGGGGTTCAATATTGCCCCCAGAAGCGGAGCGCGCGCCCTCCAAAAATGGGGAATAATTTCGGCCAACCCCATTTTACGCCGTAACTCCGTTTTGCGAGGAGTAAACGGCCGCGGCATGTCAAAATTCGACGGAAAACTGTATTCTTTAACTAAAACACTTTTAATCTCCAATTTATCTCTAAAATTCGCCGAATAACGAGCCATTCTATTTTCAAAGCTGTGGGGAAAATTCTCGAAAATTTCAACTTAGGCCCTTTTTCCACCCAAATGGATCGTGCTCGTTTTCCTACTGAATGCACCTGCTAACCCCGGATTAATGATTAAATACCTTAAAAATGGCTAAAATAGAGTCCTCAAAGTGTTTGTTTTTAATTTCTCAATTCATATGCTTCAGAATTAGCGCTAGAGCAACGACCATTTTTCGTCGATTATCGTTGCCTAGCAAACTGCAAATCCATAATGGGGCGCATCTTGCCATATATTGGCAAGATTGATGCCAAGTGTACCAGGGTGTTCATTCGGCTTCGCGATCAGCTTATGACGTCAGAACACCCTGGGAACGAGGTTGGTAATCCAGAGCTGATGGAAAAATACGATGAAATCATGAAAGAGCAGTTAAAAGCAGGAGTACTTGAGCCAGTTGCTGAGAAAGATGCAGAAAATAGAGGAAGCACAGTTCATGTTATGCCACATCATCCAGTTGTGCGGGAGGATAAATTTACAACTAAGGTCAGAGTTGTGTATGATGGATCAGCGCACACAAAAGAAAATCCAGTTTCCATAAATCATTGTTTGGAACAAGGACCAAACTTGATCCCGTCATTATTTGAAATTTTGTTGCGCTTTCGCTCAAATCGTATTGGAGTCATTGCTGACATTGAGAAAGCATTTTTACAAATTGGTATAAATGAGAAAGATAGAGTTGAGGTTGTTGTGGTTTGATGATGTCAGAAAGGACAATCCAGAGTTACTGAAGCTGAGATTCCAGAGACTTGTTTTTGGTTTAAAACCGAGCCCAGCGATCTTAGGGGCTACCATTTTGCATCATTTGTCCATTTATGATGAAGAAAATCCAGCTGTAAAGAAGTTAAAAGAAGATTTGTACATCGATGATTGGACCACGGGAGCAGAAACTGTTGCTGAAGCAAAGGAGCTTTACACCGAGGCCAAAAGGATTATGCAACAAGGTGGATTCAATTTAAGAAAGTGGACTTCCAATTCTGTTGAGGTATGTGAGTTCATTTCCATGCTTGAAAATGAAGGTAAAAATCGGAGATCTGAGGGTAACATTTCAGGGTTTTGTGAAGATGATTTGTCATTTGCTATGGCTACTTTGGGTAAAAACGTGTTTGCTACACAAGAAGAAAATTTGGTGAAGATTTTGGGGGTGAATTGGGACACCAAAAATGACATGTTAGTCTACGATTTCAGTGAGTTGATCGGGCATGCAAAATCTCTGCCTGTGACCAAAAGGTCTATCTTGAGTTTGTCAGCCAGAATCTTTGATCCTTTGGGGTTACTTTCATGTTTTGTGATCAAGTTAAAAATGTTGTTTCAGACCCTCTGTGTTGGTAACCAGGGTTGGGATGAAGAGCTTGTGGGTGAATTGAATTCAAAATGGTTTGAGTTGATTTCTGAATTGGAGTTTATGTCAAAACAAGTGAAAATTCCCAAATGTTATTTTGGAAGAGAGTCTGGGGCAAAGATTGAACTGCATGGGTTTTGTGATGCAAGTGGGAAGGCGTATGCTTGCGCCATCTATATGAGAATTTGTTATGAGGACAAAGTAGAAACTGTGTTATTGTATTCAAGGTCTAGAGTTGGGCCCCTCAAAACACAGACTATTCCACGTTTAGAGCTGCTAGGGGCAGTGCTGCTTGCAAGGTTGATGGTCACGGTTTTAGAGGGACTAAAAGGGGTTGTAGTTGACAATGTGTACTGTTGGACTGATTCAATGACTGTATTGTGCTGGATTCAAAATGTAAAATACTGGGGACAGTATGTTTCAAATCGTGTAGATGAAATTCGTGGTATTTTACCAGTGAGTGTGTGGAATCATGTTCCGGGGGCAGAAAATCCTGCAGATTTGCCATCCCGGGGAGTATCAGGATATCAACTTGTGAATTTAAAACTTTGGTGGAAAGGGCCTAATTTCTTGGAATTGAATGAAAAGGACTGGCCATCAAAAGGGGTCCCGGTACCCGTGCTAAGTGATACAGAGGCTTTGAAAGAGTTAAGAAAGAATCCAACGGACACAACTCATGCATTTGTGAGCTGTGACAATGTTGACAGTTGCTCAATTGGAAACGTAATTAAATGCGATTCGTTTAGTAGCATCACAAGATTATGCCGTGTGACCGCATACGTAATGAGATTTGTTCGAAATATGAAGCGCGAGATCGGTCTTGTGGAAACGTGTTATCATGGAGCTTTAGAAGCAGAAGAAATTCAAACTGCACGTAATATTTGGCTTGTGTCGGTGCAAGCAGAGTCATTTCCAGGGGAATTAAAGTCGTTAAAGAGTAAAACACCGGACAGGAATTTACCTTATCTTACCGAATTTGGATTATTTATCGATGGAAAGGGAGTTCTTAGATGTCGCGGACGTATTGAAAAGTCACAGTTGCCAGAAGTGACGTGTCATCCTGCGTTGCTGCCAACAAGACATCATTTGTCTGATCTGATTTTGAAGGAGGCTCATTATTACGTGTTCCATAGTGGAGTCAGGGCCACCCTGACAGCTGTGAGGGAGCGTTATTGTATTCCGAGGGGAAGAGAAGTCGTAAAGCAGATTATTCGTCCTTGCGTCGTATGCATGAAACACCTTTACAAATGCGGGTGTGGACCTCGCTGGTCCATTTTATGTTGTGAACAAGACATCCACTTCACAAACTACGGAGAAAGCATACATATGCCTATTTACTTATGCGACAACGCGAGCAGTTCATTTGGAGCTAATCGATAGCTGTTCTGCAGAGACTATTCTTAGAGCGTTTCGTCGTTTCGTCAGTCGTAGAGGATTGCCTCAAAAATGATGTCGGATAATGCAAAGAACTTCAAACGTTCGGCCAAAATCCTGAAGAATATAGCACGTGCGGAGCCTGTAAAGAGCCATTTAGCGTCTTTAGGTGTTGTTTGGGACTTTATCGTTGAAAGAATGAGTTGGGCTGGAGGATTCTGGGAACGTTTGATAAAGATTACTAAAGATGCGTTGAAGAGAGTCGTGGGAAGATCGTCGCTCACCTTTGATGAGCTAAGTACTTTACTGACTGAGGTCGAAGGGGTAGTTAATGCACGCCCACTCACTTATATTTACGACGATAAGGAGGGAATATCTTACCCTCTTTGTCCTTCACACTTGATTTATGGGAGAAGGATTTCATCCTTACCAAACGATGAACATTATGACATTTTTAGCACAAATCGTTCTCTTACAAGAAGAGCGAAACATCATCGTAACCTACTTGCGCAGTTTTCAAAACGCTGGAGAGACGAATATCTTACTAGTCTTCGTGAAAGATCAAGAAACGTGTTTGGTCAGTACAGTGATATTGCTGTTTTTTTTTTTTTTTTATTAATTCATATTTTTACACGATATCCCATCAGTACAAAATTAAACTACAAAAGTTACAAGTTTGTTTAAAAAATGAAAAATGAAAAACAAAATTTTAAAATTTGGTATTAGCTAGGATTGGATCCAGGCTGAGATCTGATCTTCCTGGGAGTCGTGTTTTAGTTAGGGTTTACTGAGCTCTTTAAATGCGTTTTCAATTTTCTTTTAAACTGATAGAGCGAGGGGATTTCCCTTATTTCGATTGGTATTTCATTCCAAGCTTTAAGCCCGGAAAGGTGGAAACTTTTTTTTGTACACTCAAGTTTAAACTTTGGGATGTCGAGATTTCTATTGTTTCTTGTGTTATACCTAGAAATTTCATTCCTCTGACTATACTTGTTCCAGAGGCTCTCAGGGCACTGCTTGTTGACTATTTTGTGTGTCATGATAGATCTGTCAAAATAGATGATTTGATCAACGTTCAGCCCATTATTGATCCAGGGGTCCTTTATTCTAGCATTTTGAATAATGGAGAAGGCCCTGTTCTGTAGACGCTGAAGCGTTTGCAGCTTCGTGTTGGGCAGGCTACCCCAGATGACATTCCCATATCGGAGGTGACTTTCAACCAGCTGTCGGAGACATCGTGTTTTTTAAAAAGGACGGGACTGCGAGATCTTTTTGGAAGCTCGCGAAAGTTGTAAGGTTGTTACGCGGCAAAGTTGTAAGGTTGTTACGGTATCGTTCGTGCCGCAGAAATTCGTGTGTTGTCCGAGGACGCCAAGACATCTATTGTTCTGAGAAGGCCACTTGAACTTCTCATACCTACCGAAATTTCGTGAAGCGCGAAGATCAAGTAAAAGAGGACACTGTGCTTAACCCACACGCGGAACCTTTCGAGCCTATGATTACCAGGCCGGTTGTTTTGCAAGAAATACGTTCGTATAATGGAAACTGAAGGATTTCGCAAGTTTGGAACTGGACTGGACCTTTTGATAGTGTATCGTAATCTCGTTATATTTTGCATTTTAATATTACTCGTTGTTTTGATTCCCATGGGTTTGTGAATCAACCCGGGGAGTGTGCTGAACTGAGAGAGACTGGACACTAGTTTTTTTTTAACCGGGACTTTAGGCCTCGTGCCAACAGATTGCGGTTAGATTTGCGGTTGAAGTTAGATGTGTAAAAGTTTGTTGAGAAAAGCAATCAAGAATATGAAATCGTAATGTTTTATTCGTAAAGTTCACTACAATTACTAAATATTTCAACACGATGCTATTCACTAGTGAGTTCCCCGACCCCCTTAAGGTAACTCTGCTTTCCGCTCTAGTGCACAGCGAGATGCCGTTTCGTAAATCCACTCTCCTCAGAATACAGTTAATTTCTCCAATATTATTCGGTCTATCGAAAAGCGGTAAAAAGGATGTTGTTCTGTATAATCTGGGCAATCGAAAGATGTATAAATCGCAATGTTTCCGTCAACCCTGGCTGCGCAAATCCTTGCTCAAATCTTTTTGCTGATTTCAGAAAAGTGGATTTACCTCTAAAACTACTCGAAAAAGTTTCGATTTTTTTTCGCTCCATCTTTAGCTAAGTAGTTGATCTACAACTTTCCCAAGTCTGATTGAAAAAGCTAGGCTAGATATCCTGCAATCGAATTTTACATTTCTGTTTACTTTTCGACATCGAAGGGGAAAAGCGTTGGTCAACAGTTTAGCCCATGCAGAACGATTTGAGCGCCCGTATAATGTTTTTGCAAAAAAATTAGTTCTTGATCTAAGATCTATGCTCATTGTGGACTCTAAAAGAAATTTATAATTTGTGAATGCTTACGAAAGTCTCGAAAGACACCCAAAGCATGGTTTTGTGAAGTTGCTGGAAACAGTCAGTAACTTTTAATCAATAGATGCAAATGATACTTTTACGAACGCACTAAGGATGTCTATTGAGAGTTGGGTATGGTATTCCCAACAGATGACGTTCATTTGTTTGCCAAAGGAAACATTTCTGAAAGTTATTTCAAGCCTGTTGTTTTGAAAGCGTGCTTCATAACATGGTATTCTGTTGACCAAGGTTTCTCCATTTCGCTGTCGAAAAGTGAACAGAAATATGAAATTCGATTGCAGCAAATCTAGCCTAGCTTTTTCAATCAGACTTGGCAAAGTTGTAGATCAACAACCTAGCTAAAGATGGAACGAAAAAAAATCGAACATTTTTCGAGTAGTTTTGGAGATAAATCCACTTTTCTGAAATTAGCAAAAAGATTTGAAGTAGGATTTGCGAAACCTGGGTTGACGGAAACACTGAGATTTATACATCTTTCTATTGCCCAGATTATACAGAACAACATCCTTTTTACTGCTTTTCGATACGCCGAATAATATTGGACAAATTAACTGTTTTCTGAGGAGAGTGGTTTTGCAAAACGGCATTTCGCTGTGCACTGGAGCGGAAAGCAGAGTTACCTTAAGGCCGTCGATGTATCATCGTTATACAAAAGTTCTGAATCCACCTGTAAAGTAAATTATAGATTATGTTACATAAACTATGTTTATGTGCACATAAACTATGTTTATGTACATGATTTGTGCTTATGTGCACATAAACATAGTTTATGTCCAATTTTGTGCACATAAACCTAGTTTATGTACATAAACTATGTTTATGTGCACATAAACATAGTTTATGTACATAAACATAGTTTATGTACATAAACATAATTTATGTCCATTTTTGTGCAAACGGCGTCATTCTCATTGTTCTAGAAGGCGTCATAATCATAGTCATAATGAGTCCCTGTAGCGTCACGTCGGTAACAATAGCGGGTTTATCGCATTCAAAACACCTGTGCACTGTGACCCAGATTTCCATTTTAGTGTAATTTATGCCAAAGAATGAAAATATCAGAATTGTACAAAAAAACTTTTCTCAAGTTAGGCATACAAAGAACAAGGACAGATAATGTTACAATAGAACTCGCTACTTTTCATTCACACCTAGATACAAAGAAATTTGTGATTGCAGACAAAGGGAATTCCATGCTCGGTTGGTCAAGACATAAACAAAAACAAAGAAAGCCGCAAAAATTGCCTGTAAAGAAAAGAGACTGGGGCGAGACATTTTATTGACGTTTTGTTTTTTAGAATCGGTAGATGTATCGTAGAGTCGTAGCGTAGAGAGCTTGAGAAGAGACGTGAGAGTATAGTAGAGTTGAGACGGAGAGAGAAAATTGAGAAGGTTGGCATTTCATAGGGATAAAAGCGGACGGATAAGTAAAAAGTACTTCCCGTCAAATTATCGGCTGCGAATACACTATTCGCAGTAAATTTACTATCAAAAACATCATGGTGCCGTGCAACCCGGGAGTTTAAAGAAGGATTTTGAGTATATAATTTTGAGTCTGGACGAGCCAGAAATTGAGAAAATGCCGACAGATGAGACAACGAGAAATGCAGAGATGGAAGCCGAGGCTAAACGAAAGATGAAAGGACGAAATGTCATAAGACGATGTTTAAAGAAAATTATTGCTGAAACGGGAAACTTGATACAGGAGAATGAGACGTCGCAAATTTCAGAAACTTTGTTGACAAACAAGGAATTGATTCGCGCGGAACTAGAAGGTCTGAAAAGAGCAGACAGCGAAATTATTGATTTGTTAATGGTTTTTGACGAGAAAGGAATGGAGAACGAAATTATGAGTACAAGGCCAGCTTACGCAGAAGCACAGCATTGCATAACGAAAATTGAGACAAAGCTAAAGAGTTTAGCAGAGAAAACAGCCGCAACGAGTAGACATGCGACGTCATCGAGCGCCCAGAAACCTAAAGTTACGAAATTGCCACATTTGAAACTAAATTCTTTTTCGGGCAATACTACGGAGTGGATATCGTTCTGGGAAACGTTTGCCGCAGCAATCGATTCAGATGAGACCATTGAAGATGTAATGAAGTTTAGTTATCTAAATAGTTATTTGGAAGGTGCAGCCGCAGACGCGATAGCGGGATTGCAAGTGACGAATTCAGCGTACAAAGAAGCGGTAGAAACATTGAAAAACAGATTTGGAGATCGACAGGTAATTGTTTCGAGTCATATCGACAAATTAATCGACTTAGAGCCTATTGCAACGATGCAAGATACGAGAAAAGCTGAGAATAATGTACGACACTGTGGAAGCTAATGTAAGGAGTTTGAAGACGATGGGTGTGTCAGCAAACTGTTACGAGCAAGTTTTGACGCCAATGATTCTCAAAAAAGTACCCAATGAGCTGAGATTAACGATAACTAGAAAGCTGAAAGATACTTGGAGTTTTGAGGCACTGCTTGAAGTATTTCACGAAGAATTGCAGATAAGAGAGAAATGTTCACTGAACGTAGTGAGCTCAGGGAGAATAACTCCTTCATCGTATTCCGCGGATAGCAGACCGCGCGAAAGAATCAATTTCCGCAACAATCAAGCAAGTGCAGCAACGTTGTATTCTGAGAGCAGAACGGAAAATATAAGAGATATCAAATGCGTTTATTGTGATGGAAAACACAAATCACACCAGTGTAAAGTCGTAACGAACCACGTAACTCGAAGAAAGATTCTCATGGAGAAAAACTGTTGTTTTATTTGTTTACGTGCAAATCATTTAGCCAGAAATTGTCGCACGAACATGAGATGTTTAAAATGTAATCGTCGCCACCACTCAACTATTTGCGAGAGTTATGGAAATAAGGAGGAAAACGCTCAAGCTACAGGTAACAAGCCACAGCAAAGTACGCCAGAAGCGACGGGATCGCAGTCAACAACCAACATGCACGTTAGCAACAAAAACTCAGTTTTACTACAGACCGCTCGTGCGTTCGTGAGAGCCCCAAGAGTCGCCGCAAAGGAGCAGAATGTTCGTTTGATTTTCGATTCAGGAAGTCAAAAAGCTACGTGACTGCTGATTTTAAGAGAGCTTTGAATTTGCCAGTTATTGCCAAGGAGAAATTGATGATTAAAGCGTTTGGTGAAAGTGCACCGAAAGTAAGAGAATGTGAAATTGTTCAAATTGGTATCAAATGTGTTGATGGAGTTGAAATGATCATGACCGCATACGTCGTACCTGTAATATGTACCCCCATCAGCAATCAAGTCATTTCAGGAGCCCTTGAAAGGCACCCCTATTTGCGAGATCTGGAGCTAGCTGATTTTTCAAGTGAAGACGAGTTAAACGTGGACAAAACGGTTCAAATTTTAGTAGGAGCTGATTTTTATTGGAGATTAGTTGACGGAGAAATTCATCGTGGAAGTTCGAGCGGGCCAGTTGCCATGAAAACGAGACTTGGATGGGTCTTATCAGGCCCAACTGAGATGGTAAGTGACAATTTAAGTCCCAATTCACATGTTTTAAATATTCAAGTTATGTCTTTGGGAGAGCACGAGTCGATTTCGAAAGAGCTCAAAAAATTTTGGGAGAACGAATCAATTCGAATCAAGGAGCAAAAAATTGAGCAAACCACCACTGAAAAATTTGAAGGAGAAATTAAATTTGTTGATGGAAAATATCAAGTAAAACTCCCAATTAAAGAAAGCCACCCCTTGCTACCAGATAATTATGATCTTGCTAAACGTAGGCTTTTATCTCAATTAAGCAAGTTAAAACGAAATGACGAAGTAGCCAAACAGTACGATAATGTTATAAAGGAGCAATTAGACCAAGGTATCATTGGAAGAGTTGAGGGGGAGGCGAGCACTGAACTGGGGGGAGTAACCTATTTGCCTCACCGAGAAATTTTGAAGCCAGATAGAGAATCTACCAAAATCCGTGTGGTGTTTGATGCTTCAGCTAAATCAGGGGGTCCAAGCTTAAATGATTGTTTAGATGCCGGACCGTCATTGTTGCCCTTATTGTATGACATTTTACTGAGGTTTCGATTAAACAAGGTTGCCTTAACAGGAGATATAGAGAAGGCTTTCCTTAACATTCGTGTAGCACCGGAACATAGAGATTTGTAAAGATTTTTATGGGTTGAGGATATCGAAGCAGAGAAACCGAAGATTGTGGTTTATAGGTTTGCCTCTGTTCTGTTTGGCTGTATTTCAAGTCCATTCCTATTAAACCAAACAGTGAAACATCATATGGCTACATTTAGTGATGACGAAGAGTTTGTAAACAGTGTTTCCAACTCCCTTTATTGCGATGATTTTATTGGGGGTTGTAATTCAGTAAAAGATGCCCTCACCTTGTATGAAAAATTGAAAACGAGGTTTCAACAAGGTGGTTTTAACATGCGTAAATGGATGTCTAACTGTGAGGAAGTTTTAGACAAAATTGGAGAAAATGAAAATTCTGTAAAGGTTGACTCTGAATTTGACCAAAATATGAAATCAGAGCCTACACTTGAAAACGTTTGTGAATCTACGAAAAAGGTAGGAGAAGAAGCCAAAGTTTTGGGCATTTTGTGGAAACCAAAAGTTGATGAGTTGATTTTTGATTTCAATGCTACTTCAGGGTGATCAGGATGCTGACAAGCGGTAAACCTATGCAACTTTTTGGAACCAAATGAAACTTCCTGCAACTGTCAATTGACCCCAGAAACTCAGCTGGCGACCACCTCAAAGGCATCACTCCTAACTGCTTGACCTTCAGCGATGACTATATTGGGTCCTTGCTGTGATTTATGAAGTTATTTGTCTAGTTTTTTTGACAATTTTTCTTTTCCTCACACTCACACGTTATTCTTTATAAGAAACTAAGAATTTGAGCCAGTACTGAAAGCGTCTTAAAAACATCAAATCTTCAGTACTTACTACTTTCTGTCATTAGGGTCAAGAATTTTGACTTTACTTGCTAATATAACCTTGTATCTCAGATTTTGAGCACTGAGAGTTTCTTACAAGTTTCTAAACAGTTCCATAGCTATCTCCATGTTCACTACCTGTTCCCTCGTGACCATTTAACACAAAAAGTTTTTGAAGCTATTTGAATGTTTAGATATTGCTGAAGTTCCTTGGGGTTCCTTCTGAGTATATGATACAGCAAACGATTGAAAATGAATAGGTACAAATACCTTACAGTTCAGTTCAGTTTTCATATTTCAAATTCCACTACATGCAATTTATAACCTAACTATACTATACATACGAATAACTAAACTACAAAGATAATTGTCACAGAAAATGAACACAATGATACAGAAAATTAATACAATATGCAAATACAAAGAGGGGCTAAATGAATAAATTGTATGCAGGGAATTACTTTGAGGAGGAGCTCTCTCAATAAGTAAACTAATCGAGGAGAGAGCCCCCCACCCACCCCCTATCCTGAGATACTATCAGATGAAAATAGAAGTTGTGCATTTCCCTTTTAAAAATTGATAGAAATTGTTCAGGTGTCATAATCGATTCATCGGTTGACCTTGTTTAGCAAGTAAATTTCTAGTTTTGGTTTGAATGATATTTTTGTTGGAGCATTTCTGCGTTCAATAGGTAATGTGTTCCAAAGTTTAGCACCAAGATATCGAATTGACTTGAGGCCATATTGAAGACTTTTTTCAAGACAAAAATAAATTACCTTGACTGGCCTGTCTAGTGGAATGGAATACTGGTGAACAGATGAACTGAGTAAGAAAAAGTCATGAGAGCAACTAGGTGAAGTCTTATTAACAGAATCAAAAACAAAAGTTAAGAGTCGGAGTTCAAAGAGCTCAGAAATTTTTAGGAGTCTGAGGTCAATGAAGATTGGAAGAGATGGAGACATGCGAGGCTGAAATGAGATAGCTCTGACTGCTTTTTTCTGTAATTTGAAAATTGGATCAATGTATGATGCATATGTTTGACCCCAAACAATAAGACCATATTGCAAGAAGGACAGAAACAAAGCATTATACAAGCAAAGTAAAACATCTAATGGAAGTAAGTTCCTAATTTTGAAAAACATTCCACATGTTCTTGCTAATTTTTTAGAGAGTTCACTGAGATGGAATTTCCAGCTTAGATGCTCATCCAGGAGGAGACCTAAGAAATTAACAAATTTAACTCATTTGACACCCCGGGGGGGGGGTACTCCCATTATGGCCTGACAGGGGGGTCCAGTCAGGGTTAAAGAGGGCCAAAGCAAAAATTTTGAAAAATACCCTCAAATGGTAGTATCTTTTCACAGAAACTCCCAAATGGTAGTTTGTGGAACTAAAATTGGGCCATTTGGTAGCATCTGGTAGCGAATATTTTCAGCAGTTTTTCGAAATTTTCTATTGTAAAAACTTATTGAACAAAGCAAGAAAACTTCAAAATTTGATGATAATTATTGCTGCAACGACCATATTGCTATGCGAAGGAGCCTATTGATTCGAAATCTTATAACTGGCCAGGAATCTTGGAATACCCCTAATTGGTAGTAGGAGTTGACAAATATGGCCATTTGGTAGCCATTTCATAAGACCCTCAAACCGACTGGACCCCCCTGTTTGGCCATAATGGGAGTACCCCCCCTGGGTTTGACACCTTTCTTACCTATTTTGATATCAGAATCAGAAGGAACATTGACAGATGAAGAATGGAAGATAATATGGTTTGTCTTGTCAATTTTTAATGATAATTTATTAGCATCAAGCTTAAGGATTTCCTTTGCCAAAAAATAAGGTCTAAGTTTCTTAATTGTTTCCGATCTGGGCACCACGCCGTTTGCACAAAAATGGACATAAACCCCGACATAAACATAGTTTATGTACATATAAACATATTTTATGTACATAAACATAGTTTATGTCCATTTTTGTGCACATAAACATTGTTTATGTACATAAACTATGTTTATGTGCACATAAACTATGTTTATGTTACATAAACTGAGTTTATGTGCACATAAACATAGTTTATGTAACATAAACTATGTTTATGTCATTTTTGTGCAAACGGCGTTCCATGCATAACGCTCCTTATAGATTAACAAAGATAAAAAAAAGATTCTGGAGAGCGGAAGTAAGGGCCAGGTCCATAACGCGGAACCCGCGGAACCCGCGGAACCCGCGGAACTCGCGGAATTTTTGTTCTGCGAAGTTGAGTTCCGCGTTTTGTTCTCGCAGTATGGGGCCGAAAACCAAAACGCGGAACTGGCGGAATTTCATCTATAAGGCCTGCTCTTCCTTCACTTGCCTACAAAGAAGTTTACTTGCATTTTATCACTTTTAATCAACTTTTAATCGGCTGTTCTTCCCATGCCAAGAGATTTGTAGCATTTTCTTAAGCAGCTACTTTCACGTATGTTACTACGCCTTCAGCCAAATCTGCTTCGAAAATGAGTCAAAAATGGTCCGTTTAATTTCCCTCTTTCTGCAAAATTCATTGCAAATCTCAAAAACATACAGGTGAATTCAATAATTCAACTCTCTTCTGGCAAATTGAAATCGAAACAAACTGACTTTCTCACAGGAATGAAGGCATATAAATTGAGATGAAATTTTCCACTTCGGCTCCAAGCGATAGGAGATTTGTAGGTAGGCCATTTGTTGTCATTTGCAAATGCCGTATTGCTTTGGTCTTGGACTCGATACTCGATACTTCGATCACCTGGAGCTGTGGGAGAGCTTCGAGGATAAGGATCGCGTGTCACATGAGGCAAATAAATGTACATGGTGAGCATACGCACACGAAATGTTAAAAATGCTATTCTTGTCCATTCCCCCACTTCCTGACCCCAATCCCCTTGACTAGGATTGTCGAGAGTATTGGATTATTTATGCCCAATAAAAACAGAGGTCTGCGAAATATTGTTTGTCGCTCAGCTGAACAGCAAAACTACATCGCTACTTAGTTGTATCCTATCCCAGTTGTATATAAAGGAAAGAAAATTTGGTTTAATCGACCAAAATCAACGTAAAAAGAGTTCCTTATTTTGACAGACAAGTTCCGCGAAATCAAGTTCCGCGTTTTGTTTTCGCAGCATAGGGCCAAAAACCAAAACGCGGAACTCGCGGAACTTTTGTTCCGCGAAGTCGAGTTCCGCGTTTTGTCCTGGCAGTATGGGGCCGAAAACCAAAACGCGGAACTCGCGGAATTTCATCTAAAAGGCCTATTCTTCCTCCCCTTGCCTACAAAGAATTTTACCTGCGCTATATCAATTTTAATGGATTTTTTTTAGTGGACTTCCTGACCCCAATCCCCTCGACTAGGATTGTCGAGAGTATTGGATTATGCCCAGCAAAAGCTAGTCCTACGAAATATTGTCAAGTGGATTGGGGTCAGGAAGGAGGTATTTTTTGCCACGTATTTCGATTTTCCACAGCTGTGGAAAAATTTGCATAGTACAGCAACAACAACGGTGATTGCTGCGGCTTATGCTGACTCAGCATATTTTGTACAACAACAACAGCACATGTAAATGATGAGTCAGCATATTTTCATTGGTTCCAATATGGCGTCCGCACCTGAATCATCTGGAAAATCGGGAAGAATGTCGGAATATGATATTTTTGATAAAGTAGACGCAAGGAGAAAGAAGATCAACGAAAGAAGAAAGCAGCGGCAAGATTTTAAGGAGAAGCTAGCGAATTCAACGTCCGAGGAAGAGTATGAAAGGAATGCAGCAGAATTTTATGGTTGCCTTACTGGAATGCGTATGAAAAGTAACAAACGACATTCGAAAAACGAAAAGATACCTTTGTCGGTCGATGAATTACAAAACGATAGTGGTGACGTACAAATGGAAGATCTGTACTCCCCGGTGACAGATGAGGGTGGTTCTGAGGGGGAAGGGAATAGTGATGAACTCGATCTGTCTCTGTCAACTCTGTCACCGCTGGGGCCGTTAAGTCCTGACATCACTGACAGCACTGACAGCTGTCCTCGGGAATCTGTCCCTATGGCTATTCGTAGTGCTAGTGTTAGTGGAAGCAAACAGTCACAGAGGGAAAGTGTAAGTTTAATGTTGTCGCTTTTGCTATTCAGGTTGGAATGCATGCTCCCATTCACTATGGAATCATTTTTTGGGCAGTACGTACCATCTGGCTGGTCTGACCACTTTTCGGCTTATTGTAATTTGCGTAAGCGTGCGTAAGTTACGCATACATGCGTAAGTTACGCATTTTACAACAAGTTGTGCGTAAGATAATGCGTAAGATGATGCGTAAGATTTAAGTGTGCGTAAGATAATGCGTAAGATGATGCGTAAGATTTAAGTGAGCGTAAGGTAGTGTGTAAGGTCGTGCGTAAGATTGAAGTATGCGTAAGATGGTGGGCTTCTTGTAACTTTCTCTTTTTATACCCAGCAAATGTTTGAGACGATATTATAGACACGAATAGAGAGTTTGAAGCAAAGATTACTACAATTCTCGCCAAAACCTCTTGTCACAAACTCATTTTTTAGGCTTTTTCGACAAAAACCAGACTGCCTACCATTTAAACTGAAACATTTACCGAACCACCCCCCCCCCCCGAAGTCAATGTTGTTTGGATTCACTCCGGACGCTTGCTGCTTGATATTTTCCAAATTAGAGAAATCAGCAACGTTGACTTGGGGGTATACAACGAGTGGGTTTTTAGTTGATTTGGTTTCGTATAAGGATTTACCTCCACAGAAATAAACCCGACCCATATTTGTAGCAAGTTTTTGCAAAACTTATACAGCTTTTAAGTACCCCTTCCCTGGGTTCAACTTTGAATCATGATGAATGACAAAGGTGGCCGAATCAATGCATAAATTACAATTTTTAGTATTATTTGTAATACACTTTCTGTGTGAATACAATTCATATCTCATAGCCTACACGTATTTTCTTAAAACTTAGAAACTTGCCCTCCTGAACAAGGTTTTTTGAAGCCTTCCCGGGCCTTTCCGATGTTTAGACATTATTCAAGACTTCCCGAGTACTATTATGATGCAGGACAGGAAACAGGTGAGAATAAACAAAAACATGCTACAGTTTCTTATTTTTTGCGATCTGAGAGTCTTGAGTTTCATATAAGCAGTTTATTAGAAACAAATATTACGTGTATAACAGGAAAAGAGCGAAGGCGAAGAGCGGCAACTAATCTCAACAGATATGTATGATTAGGATCAGCAGAATCTACTTGGAAAGACTGTTTCTGTCGCATTATGTGATTCTGGGGCAATATTTCTTATGCAAATGAGTTGGTCGATCTTACGCATCATCTTACGCACGATCTTACGCAAATTTAAATCTTACGCACGATCTTACGCATTATCTTACGCATACTTAAATCTTAGGCATCATCTTACGCATTATCTTACGCACAACTTCAATCTTACGCATCATCTTACGCACTATCTTACGCACAACTTCAATCTTACGCATCATCTTGCGCATTTTGTTGTAAAATGCGTAACTTACGCATGTATGCGTAACTTACGCATGCTTACGCACATTACAATAAGCCCACTTTTCAGAAAACACAGATTTTCCGCGAGGTCAAAGAAGTTTTTGGAGAGGAACTCTCCTTGGATAGGTTTCTCAACTCATGCTACATATCTCACAGTGAGATCTATATCAAATCTGTTTCCTTTTTATGATGCTGGAACTGCACAAATATGGAAAGGTCCAAGGTCTTCATGCCTATATTAGGCAAAATTGATTATTTTAGTATATTAAGCACTTTTCAAGCTCGTCATAAGTTCACTTCAGGTAGGGTAACTCCAAATATTTATTGTAGCTCTTTTGAGCAACTCAAAGCAGCAAAATCGAAAAAATTTCAATGAGATGACATCAGCAAAAAACTTTAAAGCGCATTTTTGAAAGCTAGGCCCAAGCTTCCCCTTATTTCAAAGTATCAGGCAATCAGGGTTACACAACCTGACATCCATAGTGGTCCGACATCCATAGTGGTCCCACCTAGGATGATGGTACTCTATGTTTTGGAGAGGGTGCTTGGTTTTTATGATTGTCAGGAGTGGATCCAGCAATTTAGGTGGCCGGTTGGTGAGGTGGATTGCATCAAAGATGCTATAACAATAGGGAGCCAGAGGACAGAGGTCCTTAAGAATTTTTGGGACACACCCTTTTCCTTTTTGTAGGTGCCCATCTTTGAAAAAGGAACCCCTAATTTTGTAACATTTATTTTTCAGTTTATGGGAAAAGTTTGAAAATGGGACTGCAATTTCATGAGGATATACATAATTTTTTGAATTTCATAATATCAAAGGTGATAGCTTGATAAATCCTGAAAGCTTCCTTTAATATAGTTTCAGTTTCAGTTTCATTCATTATCAATTAATCCTAAATACAATTCAACATAAATACTCGACAACTAAAATACAGAACAACATTATAACTGAAATCGAGAAAAGGAAAACTAAAATGAATATAAAAGATACTTTACATGATTGTATTTAAGATTAATTGACTAAGGAGGAGCTCTCTAAGTAGATAAACTAACCGAGAGAGAGCCCCCCACAAAAAAAACAGAACAAAACAAAGAAACTAAAAAGATTTTATTAAAACAATGACAGATGATAACCAAATGATAACACCTCATTGGGATAAAGTTATATGTGTGCAGTGAACAGTGAATTTGATGACTGAAACCAGCGGTCAGCCATTTTGTCTTACTATTTTGCAGTGATAAATAGCTTCATGGATTGAAAATGGCAGCCTCCAATGTCATAGCTCTCGTGAAAATTCTGATAATGCTCGTAGTGTTCCACTATTTCTGACCTCACAGAAATTATTTCCCACCTCACGTGAAAATACTTATCACTGCAAAATAGTAAGACAAAATGGCTGACCGCTGGTTTCAGTCATCAGGCAAATTTTGTCTTCCGAAAAATTTCTTATGTATTTCTGATATATTTTTAATGCCAGAAGTGTAGAGTTCATTTTGTTTTGTGCTCAGCTCCTAAATTATTTAGAAAGATCTCAAAGCAAGTAAATAACATAATTCGCATTAAAAATAATGTCAAAACAGTTGCTATAACTGTATACTGTCAAAATATTTTTGAGTGTCAGAGGAAAATTAAGATTGTTAATTAGAAAAATTTCTTAGCTTTTCAATTTACAGTAGGTAGGATTGTTTCTTAACTTTCGAAATTGACCGTTTCTTATAATCGGTTTCTTATAAAAAATGAGTGTTCACCTATTTTTATGAGAAACTGAGAATTTGGGCCATTACTGAAAGTTTCTTAACATCGTCAAGTTTTGAGTACACATATTTTTTATAAGAAACTAAGAATTATCAGATTTTGAGTACTCAGAGTTTCTTACGAGTTTCTTAGAGGTTCCCATAACAATCTTCATGTTCACTACCTGTTCCACTCTGAACGTTTCAAAACGAGGTTTTTAAGCCTTTTCAATGTTTAGATATTACTCAAGTGCCTTCTGAGTAATATGATACAAGAAGCATATGAGAATGAAGTAAAACTATGTCAGGGATTTCCTTTATCAAAATAAATAGCTCTTAACATGTATTTTCCCAGTACTGGAGTTTCTTAATTTTTGGCGATCTGAGAGTTGAGTTTCTTATGGGCAGTTTCTTATCAGAAAATACGTGTACTCAGAGTTTCTTACAAGTTTATTTAAGGCTCCATAACAATCTTGATGTTATGCCTTTTGGAACTTTTCAAAACAAGGCTTTTCCAATGTTTAGACATCTCAAGTACATTACCAGTAATATGATACAGGAAACGAGGGAAAATAAAGTAAAAGTATGTTGAGATAGTTATTTTACCAATTAATTGTTTCTTTAGCCCAGTAGTAAAGTTTGTTAATTTTTTGGTGATATTAGAGTTGAGTTTCTTATAAGCAGTTTCTTATAACAAAATACATCTAATATGAATTACTATCTTTTAGCTTTATTGAGATCCTAAACATCATTAAGAATTGTGTTTGTCCAACTTTGGTAACAAAATTTGTGTTTTGTTTGGTTCAGTTTCTGTCATATAGACGTTCATTTTGATAATACTTCCAGAGGGACCATTCTGGAAACAAGGTCACATTGACCTTTTCATACTACCCCTACCATTTAACTTGGGGTGTATTTAAACTGAAATTTTTAGCTTATATAGTTATGATATATAAATAAATTGCACTAAAATGTATTATTCAATGCCTACCCTGACCATCTGCCCCAGGCATTTGCCCAAAATATATTCATGGCTCCATGCATTTTAACTAGGAATTGTTCTCTTGCCCTGGAACATTTGAGTAGCATTTAATATCTCATTTGCAACATTTTTTCATTGTTTTACACAATTTGTAGTTTAGGTATAATAGCTATAGCTTGACCACAATATGATGATAGTAAAATTGCTAAACAAGCAAATGCTTGAATACTTGTTTTTTTCTCTTCCCATGCTCTTGTCTAATTCATGTTTGGTTGGTTTCTTTTGAAGAGTAACGAAGATTTAGAAAAAAGTACTTGTGGTGCTACGAATGAAGTACTTGTGGTGCTACGAATTTTAGAAAGTGGGAACTTTTTTCTGGCTCGTGACTATTCGCATCGCTAACAGTAGAGTCGCTTCATGATTCAAATGTTGAAATCTCAGATCTTTTCTTGTTTACAAGTGTTATTTCTGGCATCAAATCGGTGCAAGCGAGGGGTAGGGGGAGCAATTCTTTTCCGTCTCTGTGTGTTTTTTCCATGAAGATTTAACCTCGTGGTATTCATGCTGGTACAGTTAGATCAGCTTCATCTGAACCCAGCAAAGTCTTAATCAATCAAAATGTATTTTATTTGCTCAATTTACCAATGAGAAGCAACATCAAATGACAGAACGGTTTTTACTTGCAACAGAGATGGCGCTAGGGAAGAAATGCTAAGGGGGCAAATACTATCAGTGAGCCACAGTAAGCTAAGCGAGAAAATATTTATTCAAGTTTATTAAAAAGTTCTATTCAAGTTTACGGAGATAACAATGCAACAAAGAAATCCGGAGGTGCAGTGCAGGTTATGAAACTGCCGACAGTGCGAAGGAACTTTCGAAAATTTAAGTGCCGATGGGAGGCTAAATGAAACTGTGGGGGCTCCTGCCTCCTTGCCCCCGTGCTCCCCGCTGGCGCCATCCCTGACTTGCAAGCGTGAAAAGGGTATGATATGAAGACGTTACGGAATTCATTGGGTTGGATCTTAACAGATTCGGGTAACTCTTGATAATGCAGTATCCATCCAATAAAGATGAATGCAGTATCCAAAGTTTCTCAAACTTCCTGAATTGGAGCATTCATGATTTCTAACTTATTTTTGCACCATTTGCACCACCTAACAACGCTGTAAAATTTCTTGCCATTTTGTAAAACATATATTTAGGAGGGCCATTCATTATAAGCCACCAAAAAATCCACTAAAAACCATTTACTGCCGTACACGTATTTTTTATAAGAAACGAAGAATTTGGCCCAGTACATAAAGTTATCAGATTTTGAGTACTCAAAGTTTCATACGAGTTTCTAAAAGGTGCCATAACAATATTCATATTCACTACCTGTCCTCCGTGAACATTTGAAAACTCTATGCCTTGTTTACACATTACCCAAGTACCTTCCGAGTAGTATGATACAGGAAACAAGTGAAAGTAGCTAAAGTAGAAATATGCAAAGGATTTCCTTTATCAAAATACACAGTTTCTTTACTTATTTTTTCCCAGAGTTGAATTTCTTGTGGGCAATTTTTTTATATGGTTGATTTGGTTCTTTTGATACCCAGCGCAGCGTTAAAGAAAAGGGGCGAAAACGAAAACCGGGAAGAAGTGCCCATCCCGATCATATTGAAATCTTTTGTCAAGGCGTGCAACTACTGAGAAACGTTACTTTTTTCAAATTATTCTGTTTCCATAAGAAGTTCCAATGCAGGAAAAGATAATTATCAACGCAAAATATCCAATGTACACCAGGGAGATTAAGTTACCAGGGAGATTAAGTACTTAATATACCTGATGTACACAATCGATTCTGCTGATAGCCAAAACTTTGCTTTCAGGTATTTTTTAAGCTTGACCCTGTCACAAATTATATTTACGAGCTTCTGGAAAATGATGGCATCTCACCTGGCAATGAAGACTACACAGCTTTCTGCGTCGTTGATTTTGATGAAAATCAAGGGAGACTGAAGGTAATGACTTGAAATATGCATTTTTGAGGAAAATTGCGTAATCGATAGTTCATTCGATTTGCACTGCCATTTCATCAAAATTGCCGATTTTTTCGCAATACTTGACAAATCCAGAACAAACTGGCCTATTATGGACATGCAACTTGAGGCAAGTGATTTAAAAACCCAGGGATACTCAGGTATATTTAGGATAGGGATGCTCAGGCTGGTGTACAACGCATCAACCCAACAAATATTTTCCAACATGAAACTTACCCAAAATGATAAGTTTTTCGACCGTACATACCCAAAAGTTATGAACTCAGTACTCCTTAAAGGGAATCTAAGCATATATAAGCCCTCGATGAAAATAGCCGTGCGAAGACAATAGGCTATGACACGTGCCGCACCATATTTGGGCAACTGATCTACGTCAACACGAACCACTGGTATCTGATAGGATAGCACTTGACCGCAAGTGGCTTGAGCCACTTTTATATGCTTACATTCCCTTTAAATCTGCAGAAAAGTACCTAACTGATTAGATTTCTGATCGTGTTTTTGGATATTTAAGTTCTTTTTATTTTAGTAATGTTACTTGATTCTAATTTTGATTAAAAATTTCATATGTCCCTTTTTTACTTTTTCTGACATTTGAGACTCAAAACATGAGCCAGAATTTCAGGAACCCAAAGAAATAACTGTACAAATGATTCACCCGAAAAATAAGCCTTGCCCAAATTTTAGACTCAAAAAAGTCTGAGCACCCGTATCCTGAATATACCAGAGTACCCCCCCCCCTGGGTGAAAAGATTGGTTTATTTCTCGCAATAATAGTGTGGAAAATGAAAAGATGATACAATTTATATTCTACGAAGAACATTTACAAGTATGTGTACAACTGTACATGAAGAACATCTATCACTCTTGAGTAAAATCCGCTTTTGATGAATGTTTTTGAGGGTGTCCTAAAATAGCTGTTCCCAACCATGTAACTCAATTGTGAGTTTGAAACCTGTATATATGACCTTTCTCCGAAGTGCCACAATCTTCTTGCAGGATCGATCGTTCGTCTTCGTTGTGCGCAAGCCAATTCAATTCAAAGATTCATGGAGCTGGGTGTATGCATGCTCTTGTGCAAAAGGCCAGATTCAAACTTTAGAAACACTCGCACGACATATACCTCTGACTAAAGAAGGTAATACAATTTTATGCAATGTCTGATCACAACTCGTTAGTAAAGTAGGGGAGACCGGGGTCGCTTTTTGGAAAATCAGCCATATAATCGAAATTGTGATTAATTGTGCTCTTGGATGTAAATTATATTGTAGTTGCATCCCTTGGAATAAAATAGACATTAGTTCCCATTGCATGGAACCAATTTTTGTGACGCTGTGATAGTTTCAAAATCGGTGGTCAAGCGTTACAATTGCCGGTAACACGGGGCAATTGTAACAGATGGTTGGAGAAATTGTTACATAGCTTTAAAATCATCACAGATGATTATTGCATGACTCTGGTTTTTCCTTACACAAAACGTAGCACCAGGTGACAGATCATTCATGACTTTCAAAAGAACAAATTAAAAATAAGATGTAGTGGCTGACTTAAAATGATTCTAATTTGATTCTTATTTAATGATCATACTGTACATTGGACAATATTCTTTGCATTGCACCAACTTTAGTCAGGGTTAAACCTTTGCAAATTTGGTTGCATCAGTTGGAAAAAATTCAATCGATTGAGAAAAAATGTTTCCTTTTTTTACAAACTTCAATTCTGAACTCTTTAATACTGCATAGATGCACATTGTTCGACCAGATTAGAAAATGAACCAAAACCAACCATGGGCCAGCTTACACCGGGGCAATTGTAACAGTGTGTTAAAATTGCTCCTAACCTGGTCAGCTATCGTTATTTTCCATTTCACATCTCATAAGCTGTGGAGCTTAAAAGTTTTAACGTAGTTTTGATCCTAAATAGATGCTATGTCTGTGATGTGAAAATGACATTTTTTACTCAAGAGCAAAATCTTTCAGACACAAATTTACAGTGAAAGCACGTAATTACTTTCGTACTCAAAAACGTGTTTTTCCTCCGAAAATCTTGCAAACTTGGCTGAATATTCCTGTATCTCAAGAAGTATGTAGAGGGTTAGAATGAGCATGTTCTGTGCAAAATCAGATTTTTGTACTCTTTTCTGCAAGGCGTGAACGTCAGTGTTACAATAGACGATTCCCGGGGGGGGTACTTGACCAGGTTTTGGTCGGGGACGTGCCATCGAAGCTTCAAAAACATACCCGTTCCTTATACCAATTTTGCGAAAACGTATACCCGACTTTATACCAATTTTGCGAAAAAGTATACCCGACCTTATACCAATTTTCCGAAAAAGTATACCAAAATCGTTCTTTAAACCAAAATTGCGAAAATCGATACCGTTCCTTATACCAAAATCGTGAAAATTGATACCGTTCCTTATACCAAAATCGTGAAAATCGATACCCTTCCCGATGGCACGTCCCCGTACCCAAAATATGTGAAGTACCCCCCCCCCCCCGGGAGACGATTGCGCTAAAGATGGCGGCGAGGAATTTTTTTACCAAGATGCACTGCGTTCTTTCATCAAATTCCTATAGAAACGTTAAAGGATCTTTATTAGAACGCAATGCATCTTGGTTAAAAATTCTCCTCCGCCATCTTTAGCGCAATCGTCTATTGCCCCGTGTTACAATCGTCCCCGGTCTCCCCTATATTTCTTGGGGCAAGCATTTCAGAAGCCTTAATGGCTAAGAGCTTGGATAGCAAGACCAGTGCAAAATACTAGCTTTTTAGAAATCAACTACTGCTAACTGCATCACAAGTCTAAAGATCAAAAACCTACCTGCTGGAATCATTACTACTTTGATAATATTACACTAGAACTTTACGTCGGAGAGTTAGTAATGGGAGTGCTCTCAAGATATCCACAAGATATCAAGGTAACCAAGATGGCCTCAATGGGTTGTGAACGGCTTAAACTTTTCAATTGTTTTCTCTGCCATTCACAGACTGCTGACTGAAGAATGTTTCTTTCATAGATGATATCCAATCAAAACTATTTTCAAAGAGTCACATAGCTAGAGGCTATGCTATCACTGAAAACCTTTGAAAAGATGGTCATTGCCACACAGGATAATGGAAGACTTAACATTTATTTAGTAGGGCCGAAAGCAACATCGCTTCTATGTAATTATTGTCAATAATCGAAATCGAAAATTTTCTTCGGCCTTCCCTTTGCTACTGTAGCGTGGGGAGAGGGCGGGCACTAGCAGATTCGATAATTTCATCGGGCTATCTCTTCTTCTGCGACCCAAGTGCTTGGCTCTAAAACCCCCTAACCTCACCATCGTCGTTCTACAATTTTCTTCATCCTATTCATGTAGCCCTTTACAAAATTAATCGATTCATGTTAGGTGAAAGAATTGTTTCACTTCGGCTGTGAATTTTAAATTTCAGAGTTCGAAAGCAAACGAAATTGCAGGTGTATTCATATAAAGGCGACTTCACATGTAATGATTGAATTCGATGCTCGTAATGGCATAGAGCCAGAATCACATTTCAATAACAATGGTAAGTTACCACCGGAACAATGAAAATTTTATGCATGTATTCAGCACAGCACAGCACAGTATACAAGTCTACAAGTTTACAAGTTAGCTGAAGTGTAAAATGATTTTATGATATAGTATATCATTATTATCATAAATATATCTTATGCAGGATGTCCCGAAAAAGTTGTCCTCCGTTTGCCTGAAGATGGCAACAAACGGCAAAAGATTTTCGCCAAAATTTTGCATGATGTTGCTCTTCAGATATTAAATTGAATTTGGCTACCATCCCCGTAAAAATCCGTTGAAAAATGATGGAGCTATGACCTTCAGGAGGCCAAATTTGCCTGATGACCAAAACCAGCGGTCAGCCATTTTGTCGTAATATTTTGCAGTGATATTTTACAGTACGTTGAAATCATGCTTGAATCTGTGAAAATCCTATTTGCTGTGACCCACTTTAAATTGGGTAAGGAGAGATAAATCTATGACATGAATTCCGAAGATAGATTTTGCAAGGGAGCGGATCACTGACACAAGCTTTTTCTTAAATACAGTGACAGGGCACAAATCTCCGTTCTGGTTCAAGTTCATTCCATTCAGACAAACCAGGAGGATAAGAGCTAGATTTGGATTTTTCTGTCCTTGCCTTGCTTGCTTTTCTGTCCTTGCCTTGCTTGTTATTGCATACTGAAATTTGGTTATATTGTGGCTTCACTTCTCCATTTCAAGAACTTATATCAGTCAATCAATTATCTCTTTTGGCACCCAAATAATCATCTTGAGTATGTCAGTTTGCTTGTACCAATTGAAAATCTGCGAGTTATGTTAACTTATAGATGTGGACTCTCTTAGGACAGCGAAAAGATAATGGAAACAACTTGAAACCCGTTTCGTCTGACGCTCTTCGATACTTTTCCTTTTTTTCCTTAATTTTCAGAAGAAAGTTTTGTGGAGATGCCAGTGTACAATATGTTTTATGATGAAAACTATGTGATAGTCTGGGACCAAGACAGGAATACCTTTGGAGCAGTGACTGTTGTTCGGCATCACTTGTCGTGTTCATCGTGCCCTAACTCGACTGGATGTGGACATGTACGGATTGTCAAAGAATTAGAAACTTCTTCGCACTTACCGACGCATGCAGAGAATATTTTGAGCTCTCTCCGAGAGACTCCGGATGATGTTACAGAAGAAACCCAAAACACTCTGTCTTGGCAAAGAATACCTTTGAACAACATTAAAGAGGAAGGTATAAGAAATACGGAGCTTGAGCTGATATCGAAATTTTGGAAGAATGAAAAACTGATTTTGCAACCAGTTTCATTTGAGGAGCTTAGATGCAGAGAATGTGGTAGTGAATGGTCATGTGAAGATCCTGTCACTAATGAGTGGCTTTACAAAGAAGATGCGAAAGTGTACATGGATAATGGAATTTGTGAAGCTGCAGGTTAGGTTTGCAGGGTTTGCTTGTAGCAATTTCAGGTTCATGAGCTATGGCGAAGTGCTGAGAATGTGCTTGAGGAAGTGCTCATAGTCATAGAAATTTTCACATACCAATTCATGCTCAGCATTAGATAGATAACTGATGCTTAAATGCTTGTGCTTTCCTGATCTGATAATTTTTGCTTTGGAGCAGCAATTTTGAAAAGACTAAACCATCCCAAGCAGCTAATTTTCATTTTAAGGATCTCGAGAAGTCTTGTCGGTTCAGCAAATAGTATGAAGATTAAATCAGAAAGAAGTTGTAATCTACAGTTTAACCTCGATATTTCCTTTTGATGATTCGAGATAGCAGGCTTAACTTCTTTTAATAACAGATCATGGCAATTTTTTAGAGAACTGGATGCTGTCTTGATTTTATGGATGGTTGGAAGTTGCATCACTCCGCAGTTTCCATAATCAACAGTTACATGTGCAGATCATCCAATATTTGAGCGCATATATTTCTGAATCAATTATTGCTACGTCATGTTAAAAACTAGGGAGCATTCTCCTGACGAGGATGTGCCACTTTCTGGGGTATCATATTCACCTGGGAGAGGTACCAATTTTTCTAAAACCGTTGGCAGAAAAATATATTTCATTAGAGGGGGTCGTTACTTGGCTTGAAGTTTACATTTGGGTATAGTTTTGATCGCTTTGTTCTGGAACCGGATATCATTCGAGGGAAAATTCTTGAGCCCTGTAAGAAATTATTTTTGCAAGCACACGTTCAAATTAAAATCAAATACCCCTTCGATTGCATGCAACGAAACAAATATAACAACTAAACCGTATAATCTTCTCCTTCAGTTTATGCAGTCAAATGTAGCAATGCTGAATGCAAATTGTGGTTACAATATGATGGTCTTGAGGATGGTCTTGTAAATATGGGATCATACCTGGTTAGCCACAGAATTCTTAGACGTTTCATGCTGAGCTTCTTACATGGAAGGTATTTATTTCAGTTCCATTATTGCTTTCCACATGTTTTTCCAATGAAGCGTAAGAATATATTGATAAGTCTGAGATTGTTAACATTTATTGACTTTATTGGCTCAAAAAACGTGTTGTTCTCCAAAACGTAGATAATTCTGTCCATGACATAAGGTAGCACCAAAGAACCAGCTGTTTAGTCAATCATCGAACTGCTTGAATGGCTAGAAATCCAAGATGTTTTTGGGTCAGAATATTGCCGAAAGTGATATTTGTTGGTCCAAATAAACTGAAATTATGTTTTTGATATTTTTGGGCATCAAATATAATCAAAATCCTATTTCTGGGTTCTTTAGAGGCAATCCTGGCCTCAATTTGCATTGTTTCAGGATCTTTTATGTTCGTTTACAGATGTCAAGGTATCAAATGAGCTGAAATTTTTGGGTTGTAATGAAGCTAAACTGAAATTTTTTGGGTTTCTTGAAAATTTCTCTGACTGACCTCTCCTTATGCATACGTGCTGAATGTCCTCCTTGGAGCTTTAACAGATGCTATCATCATATTTTCCGAATCCGTAACTCATGCAGTTTGAAAGCTAATGTACAAATGTGCGATGATAGCAACTTCACTTTCATGTCTGACTTTCATGCGTTGCTGCAGTCAATAGGATGAGGAGATTTATTTTAGCATACCCGGTACGATTTGCCCTTTGGAGATGTAAGTAACATAAAAAAATCAAACCGAAAATATCATCTTTCATTGATCTTCCCAGTCAGGCAAAATTGCATCTCGTATTTAAATTTGCCACCAAGTTTCTTGAAATCCTTGAAATGGCATCTGAATTGAAGTGATTGAATTGGTGGCATCAAAATATATGGATGTATGATATGTTTTATATTGTGATTTAAAAAGGTAAACTTTGTAAACTGTCGTCCTAACCATGGATGCCATCCTGTAGTTTCTCTACATTAGAGTTAAATTCAACGTATCTTCTTTTTTTAAACAGAACGCCAATCTACATTTATCACTCGATATATGTAAGAGAAAAATGTGGTGATGGCTATTCCCTGGACGTGAAAGATTTTACATACAACAAATTCAAAGATGCGTGGTATGGGTATCTCAGTTTGCTAGACGTAGACATTAGGAAAGGCTTCCAATGTGACATCTGCCAAGAGAATCCATCTATTTTGATAATGGATGCAACGTCACTCTCATTTCGAAAAGAGCTTTCCCATTGGCGATCGTTTCTGGAGGATATAGAGGATGAGGCTAAAGATGCGATTCCAAGATTCAGGTATCACTTGATGGTTCAAATTCTAACACCCTACTACCCTGGGTACCAGAGCCTAACACCCTACACACTATTGCAAAGCATCAAACTGCTACTTTCAATGAAGCTATGTTGGAGCCACGGGGGGGGGGGTTCTTGGCCAAATTTTGGGTAGGGGTGTGCCGCGAGCACATTCAAAATGGTACCGTGGGCTAGACTAATCTTTACGAAATTGGTACCCTTGGCTAGACCAATTTGACCATTCTTTGACTAATTTTTACGAAAATGGTACCCTTGGCTAGACCAATTTTGCGCCATTTTGACCATTTCCTGGACCAATATTGTCAAATTTTTACCAAATATGAGATCATGACCGTTCGCTAGACCAATATTGTCAAAAATTGTACCCTTGGCTTGATCAATTTTGCACAATTTTGACCATTTCCTGGACCAATATTGTCAAATTTGTACCAAATATGATATCATCACCGTTCGCTAGACCAATATTGTCAAAAATGATACCCTTGGCTAGACCGTTGTAGGCCAAAATTGCAAAAAAGTATACCCTTGGCTAGACCAGAAGTCCGAAAAAGTATACCCTTGCTCGCGGCACATCCCCGTGTACCTTTACTATGGAAGAACCCCCCCCCCCCCCGTTGATTTGATACTTCCACGAAAAGTATGAGTCTCCTTTTGCATTTCGTGAGGAAAAAACTATTTGACAGTGAAAATGAATCTTTTCTCGAACCGATTTCCAGGGAATGGACTCCTTTGCAAAACACGAACAGCGAAGAACTGGAGGACACAGCAGATACCCATAAAAAAGAGACTGCATTACCTGAAAAACGCTGTTCTTTCGAAATTTTGCAAACAAAATAAGCTTCCTGACACGAGGTCCGAGCTTTTAACATGTTTTTGCTGAGTTGCATGTCGTTGATCAATTCAACGAAAAAATACAACTCAACAGATACAGTAGGGGATCCAGAGCAAGCCAAAAACATACCATAGTCAATTAATTCTATCTTTTGAGCAGTTTTGAGCCAACTTTTTTCAAAACGAGAATGCAAATATTATCTTTGTTCTTGCTAGAAATTTGGGTTTTCTTGTGCCTGAAAACGTTGCTTTGGACACTAAATATCTTGTTCACTGCTCTTTCTCAGAATCTGATTCTCAGTGAGACTTCAAAAATACAGTGTCGGCCGAAATTAAATGAGCCTCCATGTACCAACTGTAGAAATGTCTTTTGATGCATTTCTGTGCTACTGATCTGCCTTTTTATACTGCTTCAGTTGTCACAGGCTAATCTTTCATGTATATTCCAAATTTGGATGTTTGTTTTGTGAAATTGTACCATAGAAGACTTAGAGAATTACAGCAGTAATATAGACAGGCTTGTCAACCTTGTAAACATGGTACCTATCCAAAATGCATTAAATCTACTTTGAGGACAAGGTTTTTGAGAAGGTTTTATAAATCACACCCTTATCATTGTACTTTTGAAACCGTAAAACATGTCAAAATTCAAACTATTGTTACACAAAATCTTACCTAATGATGAGAAAGATCTTGATGACCAGATACTTACAATGTACTTGTTTGTACCATTTAGGCAAGTTGTAGACGCGCTACAATAGGTTGAAGTTTGAATACCCCTTGAATATTAAAAGTGCAAAACTTCTTCCTCTTATTTGATTTAAAAGGATTTTGGAAATGCGGTAGAGAAAGCATTCTGCATCGCTTGGTATAAATAACAGCTTTGTAACATTTATTTCTGAATCTACAAGCCTTCTGAAATGTCTGTGCTATTTCCAAGGTTTTCTACAAACTTCATCTTAACGTCATAGGAAAAATAATGCAGGATTTCAACAAACAACATCGGTATTGGGAGTCTTCATGGAAAAGCTATTTGTATCAGCTGAAGATGTGTAAAAATACAGATCATTGGAATGGCATTCTACAGTTTGCTTATGGTGGCTCAATAACATCAGCCAACAATGTATAGAACACTACAAATGATATATCTAGATGCTGTTTTGAGATGACGGAAGTTATCTTGAATGATGATGTATCAACGCTAACAAAGTTTGGACATGACAATAACAACCACAATAAAGATCAACTTGAATGCTTTTGATAGCTGCTTGCAACGCCATGGGATTTTTTAAATGCTGCTTTGCGTCGGCTGTTTTGGTCTTTAGTAGAGTGTGATCTTTGAGCCCTTGAGCCTCGAGCCTTTGAGCTTTATATTTGGACCCTCGAACCTTTCTTCAGTAAGTAATCATTGAGACATCGGGCAAATGGTTCATAGCCGATTGCATACTTGATTCTTAAATTTGCTCAGTAAAAGATTTGAAAATCTTAACAACGGTTTTAGATGTTATTAATCATTGATACAGTTTTTCACATTCGCATTTGTAGTGATTTCCAGAGTCGAATACTAATCAGGACCAATCGTACGAGATCATTATTGTTGCGTTATGCTGAAAATCATCGTAGAACGAAGAAGAAAACTCTCTCCTCCGAAGAGTTTCAGGATCTCCTCACAAATGTACGAGAAGAATCATCTGAGATATATGATCTCTTGATATTCATACACGAATCCGCCGTGATAGAGGATCATACTTATTCTACAGAAAGTGATATTAGCCGTGTAGCAACAGCATCGGCAGTTGCTTGTCCAAGATTGTGGGTTCCTTTTGTTGAGGCAATTGGCTGTGCAACACCTGCTTGTGGATTTCTTCATCAAGATCCAGAATTAATAGCAGCTTTGCAGAGATTCATTGACTCTAAGGGAAGAGTAGAAGCAAACACATTGGCGATCTTTGAAAACAAATTCCCTGTCCTGCATGCCTTAATCATTTCTTTTGAAGGCATGGTTTCTCCAGATGTGCTTTTCCCCGTTCTTAACATTATTTTGGAAAAGGCAAATGATCCGTTCAGTAATGAAGGTATAGATAGCATAAACCTTGACTTGTCGAAAGAGGATGCTGAAAGGGAAACACGCTTTTCACATTGGCCAAGCATCTCAAGAAAGCGCAGAAGAGGCCACTATCAGTCTGATAAAACAAAGAATTCGAAAGCTTGCAACAAGATTAGCAGAGGGCATCCTTCACTTCTTCCAGGAATTTTCACAATGTTTTGTGAACATGGTAAGCATTTTTAGCATAACTGTTATTGTTGGAATAAGCCGCTTTATGATTCGTTGGAATAGGGGAAACAGGGGCTAGTTGTAACGAGGGCAAGTTGTTCGAAAGGAATTTTTGAGCCGTTATGAAAGCTATTCCGACCAACTGTTGGGACGATGAATTTCTGGTCATTAACTGTATTTCAGTCACTAGTTCTTACTTGTATTTGCTTTAAATGCCAGTTTTTAGCAAGGCAATCCACCTGTTCAGTTTTTGAGACTTTCCTGCAAACAGCATTGATGCTCATTATGTAGGTCGAGTTTAATTGTGCTAATACTCCTTGTCAGTCTGAGATATTTTTAAAGCTTCTAAACTTGCTACATTTTTGATGAAATATGCAACTTCACCAGTCCAGAATGGAACAGAATGGAACAGAATGGAACAGAATGGAACAGAATGGAACAGAATGCAACAGAATACAACAGAATGCAACAGAATGCAACAGAATTTCGACTGGAATTAGAAATTGGCCCCAGTCACATTTAAGTCGATTTCATTCAACTACACGTATTTGTTTATAAGAAACAGTAGGCTCAATCTTTCGAAAAATAAGAAGCAGCCCTAGGGTGTCAGCGGTGGTAATCAGACAGCAGTGGTGATCGGACACTTGCGAACAAATCTCGAAAAGTAACAGAAAAGTATGTTACAAATGAAATCCATCAAAGAGGGTATTTCTTTGAACTGAAAGCTAACATTGTAGCACCGGTGAGTCAATAAAAAGAATCCCTGTTTGAAAGATCACCATTCCCTCATCATCATCATCATCATCATTTATTTATTTACAAAGTAGGCTGAAACAAAACCATAGCTAAAATTACACCTAATTAAGGCCTACTTATTTACAAAATTTACAAGTCCTGAATATCAAGATGATGATATTGGAAAATACACCATTTAGCAGCAGACATGTTCAAATGGACCTCAAAATTTCCTTAACTGAAATCGGCCTCTCCATTCTGAAATTATGAGGAATTTTCTCCAGAAAGCCCTTTCGAGAATTCTTGAAAGCAGGCTCAAAACAGCGACCAACATTCCCTGAGCTTTCTGCCTTATCTCAATGAGTTCAACACATTCTAACATGTGTTATGCTCTTGGGAAGATGAAATCGTGCGGAATAATGCTGTTTTGCCCCCAGGGATGACATTTTCATCTCCCAAAGGGATAAAACGTGCCAAAACATGTACACGTCATTGCTCTCAGGAATAGACAGGCGAGAAATTTGGTCGTGATTTTATGCAGTTTTTGGAAGTTTCTTGGAGGGGCTTCCTCCAGAAAATCTCTTATAATTTCAGAACAGAGTGGCTGATTTCGGGCATGTAAAATTTAGAATATATTTCAACATGTTCACTATTGAATGACATATTTGCCAACATTATTGTCTTGATATCGAGGGATCTGTGGTCTTTTGACCCCGGTAGATGCTAAGCAACTTTACGAAAATCCTTGTTAAATGTAGACACGCTTAACGAGTTGCATTCATTGTGCTTGGCATTGTAGAAGTTGGCATTGCGAACATCACACCTTGATTCAAAACTCTGAATCTGTTGCGGAAAGAAGCAAGAATCTTAAACAATCACTGACATTGGATGTCTAGCACGTAGATAACGCGTAGTATAATGCGAAGGACTTGAAACACTTTTTTAAGTCTTTTGTATTATACTATTTATAATAATAATAATAATGATAATAATAATAATGATAATAATATAATAATGATAATAATGATCATGATAATAATATAATAATGATAATAATGATAATAATGATAATAATGATAATAATAATGATAATAATAAATAATTTGTTTAAAGTTGGCGTACAACTCTTATAGCTATGTAAAAAGCTAATTAATGCCAACTATCGATCAGAAATATAAAAGTGTATGTTACAATGAAAAGTAAGTATAAGCTAAATAAAACCTAAGCCAGAAATAAATATTTTACATTATCTGCAGTCACACTCTATTGTGTGGGTTCGTAATTCTTTCTTGAAAGCTGTCAATGATTGGAACTCTCTAATACTGTGAGGTAATTTTTGCCACAGTTTTTGAACAAAATATCTCACTGTTTCTATGCCATAGGAAGTTGTCCTGGCGTTTGGAATGCCAAGAGTATTCTTATTTCGCAAGTCACATTGTACATCTCTTGACTCAAAATTTGAAGCTGTTGCCATATCGCTGGTCTTAAAAGCTCATGACGGTGGTTTTCGAACACCAAATAAATCAATAGTTGGAAGCATGAATAAAGGTCAGATTTGAAATGTGATTTGGATTTTTACATTTCATTCATAAATATCTATACATAGATCATCCGAAAGTAGCAATGAAATCAAAACAACATTTTCTGACGCATCTCCTACCTTTTCCTTAAGCGTCCGATTAGCACCGCTGGCACCCCAACTGAATTTAAAAAGCTAAGGAACTTGTAATTTGAAGCTTTAATGTTCCTATCGCACTCAAAAATGTTTTGACAATGTGCAGTTATAGCAACTGTTTGAGCACTATTTTGAGTGCGTATTATGTTATTTACTTGTTTTGAGATCTTACTAAGTAATTTGAGAGCCCTCTTGACATTACTAAATTGACTCTACACTTCCGGCATTAGAAATATAAGAGACACGTATTAAAACGTTTGGTAGCAAAATGACCCAAAAATTTAAGAAACTGCCTACCAGCCCCGGACCTTAGCTTCTTATAAAAAGATACGTGTATACCTCGCCAGTGTATTTTAATTCGAAAACTTTGGAGCACCTCATTTCACATACAACTGAAACCATTATTTCAATTTTTCAGAGATTTGCTATGGTTTTGAAGTCATGCAGACTAATGAGTCGCCAGACATTCCGTTCAAAGTGATATTTACAAGGTTTGAACAAGGTTAGTTAACTGAAAGATCCCGGATATCAGAGTATAGAACCAGAAATCGTAGAGATATGCAAATTCCCAGAGTTAGGCTAGAATATGGAAAGCAAAGTTTCTACTTCTCTGGTGTCAAACATTGGGACGATATCCCTGACACCCTTCCAAAGAAAAAACTCAATCGCTCGTTTTGAAACAGGGTTTAGAGAGTATCTTTTGTACCTTTAAACGTACAAGATGCAAACACGCCCCTAGGTAGAGCAGCAATTTATCCAATTTTTTTCCTTAAACAAATATTTTTGATAAGTTGTTAGTTTGTTAATTTTTCAAGTTGAAAGGTATTCGTGTATAGATACTGACAAAAAGAAAAAATGAAATGAAGGTAACTTGCTTTTGAAACAAGGGATATTTTCGAAAGTGGCTGGCACGTCGTTTTAAGTCAATCAAGTAACTCTTTACCTAAGTATTCTAGCTTCAATATAATTTATTGCTACAACCAGGACGACTGAGGCGGGAAAAATAAAACATGAGTCCATGGTACCAGTTGGTACTTCACGCTTTTAGATATGTTTAAGCAACAATCAAAGCAATAATGATGAGATATTTGCAATGATTCTCTGCCACTGGACAATACCTAAAGACAATGGTGACCCCTAGAAAGCCTCTGTTTGACGCTTTTAACCATATGGCTTCTTTTGACAGCCCCTAAAGGCCTTTCTCTATACAAGAACTGATATATCTTTGTGTTCCTTGCACTGGAGCAACTTGCCACCCTGCCGAAATATTTGAGTGCCCTGTCAGTCACAGAGCGTCTCATCAATTGATCTCGTTATAGCTTTAACTGTTGTTCTAAACATATGCAACTTAAGTTCAGAGAATTAGTTGATCTACTTCGATTGTCGTTGCCATCCAAGTTCAACAATAAATTTTTCGCAATTCACATTTTAAAAGGTGTCACAAGTCACTCTTATTTCTTTTAGCCCCCGGCATAATTGTTTATGACAATGCCTGCAACTTACACGACTACTGCCTTAATCGACAGCCACGTTTCTTCAGGAATACTAAATTTTTGGTGGACCGACTTCATTGGAAGAACCATAAAGGTACCTGTCATATGAAAAATCGTAATCTGACTGTGTGAAGGGAATGCGCCATGCTGTCTCAAGCGACAACTAGAAATCTTGTTCTCGAATTGCTATTCGTACGACCCTTTGGTTTGTTTGTCTTGTTTTAAAGACAGTTGTTTACTTCATCTAGATTTGACTGCTATTTGCTGTTTTATATCAGCGTACTCATATTTATCGAATTTGAGATATTTGTGTTCAGCGAATTCATGAAAATCAGCGCTTTGAAAAAAGCGAGCTTAAGAAGTTAAGGAATTGTTATTTTATGAAGTTTTCATTTAGCAATTTACCTAAATTACTAAAGTTAAAATCCTCCTAAAAAGAAGGTTAATTGTACAAGATAGTATCATAATAGAAAGTAACGAACGAAAATTGATTTCAAATATGAATCATGAGTCAATCACAACATATAATCACCTTGTTGAAAAATCACGTTCATTCATTTCAGCCTGCAGTGAAGGATACAACATGAACAGATACCCTACGTTAAAGAAGATCAATAGCCAAATCAATGAGCAAATCAACGCGTGCCTCAAACGAATTAAGCCATCCTTGTCCTACATGACACATGGAAATTTTATGCGACACTGTGCATTTTTCTTGTGGTATCGGAATGTCCTCTCTCTGGAAAGGAAGGAATCTTCCATGACAACATGATTTGAGTTCACGATTCAAATGAGTGCTATATGGAGTGGTGTCGCTCAAAATGCCTAAGGTATGCCGTCACGAACCTTTGAATTAAATCTTAAAAGAGACATTTATGAAGAATAAAGAGGCCAGGTTATACCGGTATGATCAACGAGCAGATAAAAAGATCAAACAGAGTTACGCTATAACATGAACACAACACATTGATTTTCGACGATTTTCAAGATGGCGTGGATTGGTAAAGTGCGAGTTGCGAGTTGCGAGTTACGAGTTACGAGTTGCGAGTTGCAAGTTGGTGCTTTCTGCGAGTTGCGAGTTGCGAGTTGCGAGTTGCGAGTTAAAAGTGAAAAGTGCGAGTTGGTACATTTAAAATGCGAGTTGCGAGTTCGGTAAGAAAAACCTCAGATTTGCCATATTTTGCAGCTAAAACACCGTGATTTTTTGGAGAGCCTTTGTCAAGATCAGGGGAGTAAAAGTACGGTTTTTTAATTCGCAAAGAGCCGCTAATAAAGGATTTGCTTTGAGCTCGGACAATTAGGCAACTGGTTTATAAGAAACTGGTGCGAAAAATTTAAGAAACTCTAGTGTTTTGATTCAAAGTGAACTCTCATTCTTGCTAAAAAGTGTGCTGTCTGTCAAGAAACGAATACGTGGCAGTGGTAGTTTCAGTTTCAGTTTCAGTTTCAGTTTCATATTTTAAAATTCCTCTACATACAATAACAATCAATACAAAATAACTAAAATACAACACAATAATGTAATTATCAAAACAAGACTAAGTAAATGGATTGCATGCAGGGGAATTTCTTGAGGAGGAACTCTCTCAGTAGCTAGGCTAATCGAGGAGAGAGCACCCCCTGTTTTTAAAGATGACTAATGAACTTGGAAAGACTTATTTTCGACTTCTATGACTGGTAATTGTTTTCAAAAAGAAACTACATGCATCTAAAAAATAAGAAACACATTAAGAAACTTAAGAACTAAAAAGCTGAAATGTTCATTTGAACGTAAGAAACTTTTAGTACTGTGGGCTTTTCCAAGTTTCTTATAAATGAAAATCAGGCCTAACTGAAGGATATGCAAGAAATCATGCTGAAGCTAACATGATTGGTATATCACCCCGTCGAAAATACCTACGAAATTTGAAAAGCATGAGGGTGTATAGGGAATTGTTACCAATTCCTTGAAAAGCAAAGCGTTTTTGCTAAATAGCACCAGATTTGGGAGTGTTACGCCTCTCGAATTTGCCTTTGTTGACGATGCTTTTCCAAATCGAAAAACACCCTCAGCAGAGCTCAATTTACTTCACTTTTTCTGAGGTCAACAATTAACATGGACTTTCACAAGTCTTCTTGAAAGGGAAAGACAGTGAATTGATGATTCGCTTTTAATTTTCTTTCAAGACCACTAAGGCAAGTCCCCAGTTTACTGCATTACAGTAATATTCGTGAACGACTTGGAGGAATGAAAGCCACAAATTATACTAGGCCTGCAGCTTCTTATAACTGATTTATTATAAAGAAAGTTACAACGGCCTAAGAACGCTAAATTCATAAAAAAATTCTAAATTCAACTGCAACTTCAAAAAACCCTTTTATTTGGCGAAAAATTTATTCATTCAAAAGAAAACAGGCAACTCGTAATTTTAGTTTCAACTCGCACTTTTGAGTTTCCAACTCGCACTTTTGAGCTTCCAACTCGCAACTTTTGTTCAACTCGCAACTCGCAACTCGCAAATTAAGTGCAACTCGCAACTCGTAACTCGCATAATAAGTGCAACTCGCAACTCGCAACTCGCAAAATAAGTGTAACTCGCAACTCGCAACCACAACTCGCAACTCGCACTTTACCATATCACAAGATGGCTGGATACGAATGCCTGCTTCGACTGATTGTAAATCATGCCTTATCCTTCGAGAATGCATAGATAAGTTTTAGTGAACTGTTGTAAAATGCAATATGGTACTTTTGTGCTTTTGGGGTTTCATTTTATGGTGTGTTTCCACATGGAAAAAATGTACAATCAAAACGATGAAATTCTTTATATGTTTGCAAAAATTATATCAAGTGGATTCATTTGCACTATGAAAAAAGATTATCTTCAATATTTCTTCGATCTGAGACCATGAAGAATCAATGGTGACACCTTTGCTGTTTTGCTATACTAGGAAGTTGTACAAACTATGGAGACATCTGCTGTCTTTGGTCAGGTAAACTTGAATCAAGAAAAATATATTATTTGTTCACATCACACGGATTTACAAGTAATTTTTGCTGTGTTTTACGTAATAAAGTATGTAAAATCGACAGAACTTTCCAATCATTGATAAAAATAGTGAAAAATGCTTTGCTGTGGAAAACACCGTTTTATGGTGGGTTTCCACAGGGAACAATTTTACAATCTAAAGCAATGAAATTCTTGATGGATTTGCAAAAATTATATCAAGTGGATTCATTTGCACTATGAAAAAAGATTGTCTTCAATATTTCTTCGATCTGAGACCATGAAGAATCAATGGTGAGAGCTTTGCTGTTTTGCTATACAAGGAAGTTGTATAAACTATGGAGACGTCTGCTGTCTTTGGTCAGGTAAACTTGAATCAAGAAAAATATATTATTTGTTTACATCACACGGATTTACAAGTAATTTTGCTGTGTTTTACGTAATAAAGTATGTAAAATCGACAGAACTTTCCAATCATTGATAAAAATAGTGAAAAATGCTTTGCTGTGGAAAACACCGTTTTATGGTGGGTTTCCACAGGGAACAATTTTACAATCTAAAGCAATGAAATTCTTGATGGATTTGCAAAGATTATATCAAGTGGATTCAGTTGCACTATGAAAAAAGATTATCTTCAATATTTCTTCGATCTGAGACCATGAAGAATCAATGGTAAGAGCTTTGCTGTTTTGCTATACAAGGAAGTTGTATAAACTATGGAGACATCTGCTGTCTTTGGTCAGGTAAACTTGAATCAAGAAAAATATATTATTTGTTTACATCACACGGATTTACAAGTAATTTTTGCTGTGTTATACGTAATAAAGTATGTAAAATCGACAGAACCTTCCAATCATTGATAAAAATAGTGAAAAATGCTTTGCTGTGGAAAACACCGTTTTATGGTGGGTTTCCACAGGGAACAATTTTACAATCTAAAGCAATGAAATTCTTGATGGATTTGCAAAAATTATATCAAGTGGATTCATTTGCACTATGAAAAAAGATTGTCTTCAATATTTCTTCGATCTGAGACCATGAAGAATCATTGGTGACAGCTTTGCTGTTTTGCTATACAAGGAAGTTGTACAAACTATGGAGACATCTGCTGTCTTTGGTCAGGTAAACTTGAATCAAGAAAAATATATTATTTGTTTACATCACACGGATTTACAAGTAATTTTTGCTGTGTTATACGTAATAAAGTATGTAAAATCGACAGAACCTTCCAATCATTGATAAAAATAGTGAAAAATGCTTTGCTGTGGAAAACACCGTTTTATGGTGGTTTTCCACAGGGAACAATTTTACAATCTAAAGCAATGAAATTCTTGATGGATTTGCAAAAATTATATCAAGTGGATTCATTTGCACTATGAAACAAGATTGTCTTCAATATTTCTTCGATCTGAGACCATGAAGAATCATTGGTGACAGCTTTGCTGTTTTGCTATACAAGGAAGTTGTACAAACTATGGAGACATCTGCTGTCTTTGGTCAGGTAATCTTGAATCAAGGAAAATATAATACTTGTTTAGAATTACAATTAATTTTTGCTGTGTTTTACGTAATAAAGTATGTAAAATCGACAGAACCTTCCAATCATTGATAAAAATAGTGAAAAATGCTTTGCTGTGGAAAACACCGTTTTATGGTGGGTTTCCACAGGGAACAATTTTACAATCGGAAACGATGAAATTCTTGATGGATTTGCAAAAATTATATCAAGTGGATTCATTTGCACTATGAAAAAAGATTGTCTTCAATATTTCTTCGATCTGAGACCATGAAGAATCAATGGTGACACCTTTGCTATTTTGCTATACAAGGAAGTTGTATAAACTATGGAGACATCTGCTGTCTTTGGTCAGGTAATCTTGAATCAAGGTAAATATAATATTTGTTTAGATTTACACGTAATTTTTTCTGTGTTTTACGTAATAAAGTATGCCAAATCGACAGAACCTTCCAATCATTGATAAAAATAGTGAAAAATGCTTTGCTGTGGAAAACACCGTTTTATGGTGGGTTTCCACAGGGAACAATTTTACAATCTAAAGCAATGAAATTCTTGATGGATTTGCAAAAATTATATCAAGTGGATTCATTTGCACTATGAAAAAAGATTGTCTTCAATATTTCTTCGATCTGAGACCATGAAGAATCATTGGTGACAGCTTTGCTGTTTTGCTATACAAGGAAGTTGTACAAACTATGGAGACATCTGCTGTCTTTGGTCAGGTAATCTTGAATCAAGGAAAATATAATACTTGTTTAGAATTACAATTAATTTTTGCTGTGTTTTACGTAATAAAGTATGCAAAATCGACAGAACTTTCCAATCATTGATAAAAATAGTGAAAAATGCTTTGCTGTGGAAAACACCGTTTTGTGGTGGTTTTCCACAGGGAACAATTTTACAATCTAAAGCAATGAAATTCTTGATGGATTTGCAAAAATTATATGAAGTGGATTAATTTGCACTATGAACAAAGATTGTCTTCAATATTTCTTCGATCTGAGACCATGAAGAATCAATGGTGACACCTTTGCTATTTTGCTATACAAGGAAGTTGTATAAACTATGGAGACATCTGCTGTCTTTGGTCAGGTAATCTTGAATCAAGGTAAATATAATATTTGTTTAGATTTACACGTAATTTTTTCTGTGTTTTACGTAATAAAGTATGCCAAATCGACAGAACCTTCCAATCATTGATAAAAATAGTGAAAAATGCTTTGCTGTGGAAAACACCGTTTTATGGTGGGTTTCCACAGGGAAAAATTTTGCAATCTAAAGCAATGAAATTCTTGATGGATTTGCAAAAATTATATCAAGTGGATTCATTTGCACTATGAAAAAAGATTGTCTTCAATATTTCTTTGATCTGAGAACATGAAGAATCAATGGTGACACCTTTGCTGTTTTGCTATACAAGGAAGTTGTACAAACTATGGAGCAACTGCTGTCTTTGGTCAGGTAATCTTGAATCAAGATAAATATAATATTTGTTTAGATTTACAAGCAATTTTTGATGTGTTTTACGTAATAAAGTATGCCAAATCGACAGAACCTTCCAATCATTGATAAAAATAGTGAAAAATGCTTTGCTGTGGAAAACACCGTTTTATGGTGGGTTTCCACAGGGAACAATTTTACAATCTAAAGCAATGAAATTCTTGATGGATTTGCAAAAATTATATCAAGTGGATTAATTTGCACTATGAAAAAAGATTGTCTTCAATATTTCTTCGAACTGAGACCATGAAGAATCAATGGTGACACCTTTGCTATTTTGCTATACAAGGAAGTTGTACAAACTATGGAGACATCTGCTGTCTTTGGTCAGGTAAACTTGAATCAAGAAAAATATATTATTTGTTTACATCACACGGATTTACAAGTAATTTTTGCTGTGTTATACGTAATAAAGTATGTAAAATCGACAGAACCTTCCAATCATTGATAAAAATAGTGAAAAATGCTTTGCTGTGGAAAACACCGTTTTATGGTGGGTTTCCACAGGGAAAAATTTTACAATCGGAAACGATGAAATTCTTGATGGATTTGCAAAAATTATATCAAGTGGATTCATTTGCACTATGAAAAAGATTGTCTTCAATATTTCTTCGATCTGAGACCATGAAGAATCAATGGTGACACCTTTGCTGTTTTGCTATACAAGGAAGTTGTACAAACTATGGAGACATCTGCTGTCTTTGGTCAGGTAAACTTGAATCAAGAAAAATATATTATTTGTTTACATCACACGGATTTACAAGTAATTTTTGCTGTGTTATACGTAATAAAGTATGTAAAATCGACAGAACCTTCCAATCATTGATAAAAATAGTGAAAAATGCTTTGCTGTGGAAAACACCGTTTTATGGTGGGTTTCCACAGGGAAAAATTTTACAATCGGAAACGATGAAATTCTTGATGGATTTGCAAAAATTATATCAAGTCGATTCATTTGCACTATGAAAAAGATTGTCTTCAATATTTCTTCGATCTGAGACCATGAAGAATCATTGGTGACAGCTTTGCTGTTTTGCTATACAAGGAAGTTGTACAAACTATGGAGACATCTGCTGTCTTTGGTCAGGTAATCTTGAATCAAGGAAAATATAATACTTGTTTAGAATTACAATTAATTTTTGCTGTGTTTTACGCAATAAAGTATGTAAAATCGACAGAACCTTCCAATCATTGATAAAAATAGTGAAAAATGCTTTGCTGTGGAAAACACCGTTTTATGGTGGGTTTCCACAGGGAACAATTTTACAATCGGAAACGATGAAATTCGTGATGGATTTGCAAAAATTATATCAAGTGGATTCATTTGCACTATGAAAAAAGATTGTCTTCAATATTTCTTCGATCTGAGACCATGAAGAATCAATGGTGACACCTTTGCTGTTTTGCTATACAAGGAAGTTGTACAAACTATGGAGACATCTGCTGTCTTTGGTCAGGTAATCTTGAATCAAGGTAAATATAATATTTGTTTAGATTTACACGTAATTTTTTCTGTGTTTTACGTAATAAAGTATGCCAAATCGACAGAACCTTCCAATCATTGATAAAAATAGTGAAAAATGCTTTGCTGTGGAAAACACCGTTTTATGGTGGGTTTCCACAGGGAAAAATTTTACAATCTAAAGCAATGAAATTCTTGATGGATTTGCAAAAATTATATCAAGTGGATTCATTTGCACTATGAAAAAAGATTGTCTTCAATATTTCTTCGTTCTGAGAACATGAAGAATCAATGGTGACACCTTTGCTGTTTTGCTATACAAGGAAGTTGTACAAACTATGGAGCAACTGCTGTCTTTGGTCAGGTAATCTTGAATCAAGATAAATATAATATTTTTTTAGATTTACAAGCAATTTTTGATGTGTTTTACGTAATAAAGTATGCCAAATCGACAGAACCTTCCAATCATTGATAAAAATAGTGAAAAATGCTTTGCTGTGGAAAACACCGTTTTATGGTGGGTTTCCACAGGGAAAAATTTAGCAATCTAAAGCAATGAAATTCTTGATGGATTTGCAAAAATTATATCAAGTGGATTCATTTGCACTATGAAAAAAGATTGTCTTCAATATTTCTTTGATCTGAGAACATGAAGAATCAATGGTGACACCTTTGCTGTTTTGCTATACCAGGAAGTTGTACAAACTATGGAGACATCTGCTGTCTTTGGTCAGGTAATCTTGAATCAAGGTAAATATAATATTTGTTTAGATTTACACCTAATTTTTTCTGTGTTTTACGTAATAAAGTATGCCAAATCGACAGAACCTTCCAATCATTGATAAAAATAGTGAAAAATGCTTTGCTGTGGAAAACACCGTTTTATGGTGGGTCTCCACAGGGAAAAAGTTTACAATCTAAAGCAATGAAATTCTTGATGGATTTGCAAAAATTATATCAAGTGGATTCACTTGCACTATGAAAAAAGATTGTCTTCAATATTTCTTCGTTCTGAGAACATGAAGAATAAATGGTGACACCTTTGCTGTTTTGCTATACAAGGAAGTTGTACAAACTATGGAGCAACTGCTGTCTTTGGTCAGGTAATCTTGAATCAAGATAAATATAATATTTTTTTAGATTAACAAGCAATTTTTGATGTGTTTTACGTAATAAAGTATGCCAAATCGACAGAACCTTCCAATCATTGATAAAAATAGTGAAAAATGCTTTGCTGTGGAAAACACCGTTTTATGGTGGGTTTCCACAGGGAAAAATTTTACAATCTAAAGCAATGAAATTCTTGATGGATTTGCAAAAATTATATCAAGTGGATTCATTTGCACTATGAAAAAAGATTGTCTTCAATATTTCTTCGATCTGAGACCATGAAGAATCAATGGTGACACCTTTGCTGTTTTGCTATACTAGGAAGTTGTACAAACTATGGAGACATCTGCTGTCTTTGGTCAGGTAAACTTGAATCAAGAAAAATAAAATATTTGTTTACATCACACGGATTTACAAGTAATTTTTGCTGTGTTTTCTGTATTAAAGTATGTAAAATCGAGAGAACTTTCCAATCATTGATAAAAATAGTGAAAAATGCTTTGCTGTGGAAAACACCGTTTTATGGTGGGTTTCCACAGGGAACAATTTTACAATCTAAAGCAATGAAATTCTTGATGGATTTGCAAAAATTATATCAAGTGGATTCATTTGCACTATGAAAAAAGATTATCTTCAATATTTCTTCGATCTGAGACCATGAAGAATCAATGGTGACACCTTTGCTGTTTTGCTATACAAGGAAGTTGTACAAACTATGGAGCAACTGCTGTCTTTGCTCAGGTAATCTTGAATCAAGGTAAATATAATATTTGTTTAGATTTACAAGTAATTTTTTCTGTGTTTTACGTAATAAAGTATGCAAAATTGACAGAACTTTCCAATCATTGATAAAAATAGTGAAAAATGCTTTGCTGTGGAAAACACCGTTTTGTGGTGGTTTTCCACAGGGAACAATTTTACAATCTAAAGCAATGAAATTCTTGATGGATTTGCAAAAATTATATCAAGTGGATTCATTTGCACTCTGAAAAAAGATTGTCTTCAATATTTCTTCGATCTGAGACCATGAAGAATCAATGGTGAGAGCTTTGCTGTTTTGCTATACAAGGAAGTTGTATAAACTATGGAGACATCTTCTGTCTTTGGTCAGGTAAACTTGAATCAAGAAAAATATATTATTTGTTTACATCACACGGATTTACAAGTAATTTTTGCTGTGTTATACGTAATAAAGTATGTAAAATCGACAGAACCTTCCAATCATTGATAAAAATAGTGAAAAATGCTTTGCTGTGGAAAACACCGTTTTATGGTGGGTTTCCACAGGGAACAATTTTACAATCGGAAACGATGAAATTCTTGATGGATTTGCAAAAATTATATCAAGTGGATTCATTTGCACTATGAAAAAAGATTGTCTTCAATATTTCTTCGATCTGAGACCATGAAGAATCAATGGTGACACCTTTGCTGTTTTGCTATACAAGGAAGTTGTACAAACTATGGAGACATCTGCTGTCTTTGGTCAGGTAATCTTGAATCAAGATAAATATAATATTTGTTTAGATTTACAAGCAATTTTTGATGTGTTTTACGTAATAAAGTATGCCAAATCGACAGAACCTTCCAATCATTGATAAAAATAGTGAAAAATGCTTTGCTGTGGAAAACACCGTTTTATGGTGGGTTTCCACAGGGAACAATTTTACAATCTAAAGCAATGAAATTCTTGATGGATTTGCAAAAATTATATCAAGTGGATTCATTTGCACTATGAAAAAAGATTGTCTTCAATATTTCTTCGATCTGAGACCATGAAGAATCAATGGTGACACCTTTGCTGTTTTGCTATACAAGGAAGTTGTACAAACTATGGAGCAACTGCTGTCTTTGGTCAGGTAATCTTGAATCAAGGAAAATATAATATTTGTTTACATCACACAGATTTACAATTAATTTTCGCTGTGTTTTCTGTAATAAAGTATGTAAAATCGACAGAACCTTCCAATCATTGATAAAAATAGTGAAAAATGCTTTGCTGTGGAAAACACCGTTTTATGGTGGGTTTCCACAGGGAAAAATTTTGCAATCTAAAGCAATGAAATTCTTGATGGATTTGCAAAAATTATATCAAGTGGATTCATTTGCACTATGAAAAAAGATTGTCTTCAATATTTCTTTGATCTGAGAACATGAAGAATCAATGGTGACACCTTTGCTGTTTTGCTATACCAGGAAGTTGTACAAACTATGGAGACATCTGCTGTCTTTGGTCAGGTAATCTTGAATCAAGGTAAATATAATATTTGTTTAGATTTACACCTAATTTTTTCTGTGTTTTACGTAATAAAGTATGCCAAATCGACAGAACCTTCCAATCATTGATAAAAATAGTGAAAAATGCTTTGCTGTGGAAAACACCGTTTTATGGTGGGTTTCCACAGGGAAAAATTTTACAATCTAAAGCAATGAAATTCTTGATGGATTTGCAAAAATTATATCAAGTGGATTCACTTGCACTATGAAAAAAGATTGTCTTCAATATTTCTTCGTTCTGAGAACATGAAGAATAAATGGTGACACCTTTGCTGTTTTGCTATACAAGGAAGTTGTACAAACTATGGAGCAACTGCTGTCTTTGGTCAGGTAATCTTGAATCAAGATAAATATAATATTTTTTTAGATTAACAAGCAATTTTTGATGTGTTTTACGTAATAAAGTATGCCAAATCGACAGAACCTTCCAATCATTGATAAAAATAGTGAAAAATGCTTTGCTGTGGAAAACACCGTTTTATGGTGGGTTTCCACAGGGAAAAATTTTACAATCTAAAGCAATGAAATTCTTGATGGATTTGCAAAAATTATATCAAGTGGATTCATTTGCACTATGAAAAAAGATTGTCTTCAATATTTCTTCGATCTGAGACCATGAAGAATCAATGGTGACACCTTTGCTGTTTTGCTATACTAGGAAGTTGTACAAACTATGGAGACATCTGCTGTCTTTGGTCAGGTAAACTTGAATCAAGAAAAATAAAATATTTGTTTACATCACACGGATTTACAAGTAATTTTTGCTGTGTTTTCTGTATTAAAGTATGTAAAATCGAGAGAACTTTCCAATCATTGATAAAAATAGTGAAAAATGCTTTGCTGTGGAAAACACCGTTTTATGGTGGGTTTCCACAGGGAACAATTTTACAATCTAAAGCAATGAAATTCTTGATGGATTTGCAAAAATTATATCAAGTGGATTCATTTGCACTATGAAAAAAGATTATCTTCAATATTTCTTCGATCTGAGACCACGAAGAATCAATGGTGACACCTTTGCTGTTTTGCTATACAAGGAAGTTGTACAAACTATGGAGCAACTGCTGTCTTTGCTCAGGTAATCTTGAATCAAGGTAAATATAATATTTGTTTAGATTTACAAGTAATTTTTTCTGTGTTTTACGTAATAAAGTATGCAAAATTGACAGAACTTTCCAATCATTGATAAAAATAGTGAAAAATGCTTTGCTGTGGAAAACACCGTTTTGTGGTGGTTTTCCACAGGGAACAATTTTACAATCTAAAGCAATGAAATTCTTGATGGATTTGCAAAAATTATATCAAGTGGATTCATTTGCACTCTGAAAAAAGATTGTCTTCAATATTTCTTCGATCTGAGACCATGAAGAATCAATGGTGAGAGCTTTGCTGTTTTGCTATACAAGGAAGTTGTATAAACTATGGAGACATCTGCTGTCTTTGGTCAGGTAAACTTGAATCAAGAAAAATATATTATTTGTTTACATCACACGGATTTACAAGTAATTTTTGCTGTGTTATACGTAATAAAGTATGTAAAATCGACAGAACCTTCCAATCATTGATAAAAATAGTGAAAAATGCTTTGCTGTGGAAAACACCGTTTTATGGTGGGTTTCCACAGGGATAAATTTTAAAATCGGAAACGATGAAATTCTTTATGGATTTGCAAAAATTACTTAAACGGATTCATTTGCAATATGAAAACAGATTTCCTTCAATGTTGCTTGGATCTTTTGGTATGAGAGAATGAAGAAGCATTGGTGACAGCTGTTCTGTTTTGCTATACAACGAAGTAGTATGAAACTTGGAAAAACCTGTTGTCATTAATCACGTTATCTTGGATCATGGAGAATATAATGTCAGTTTGCATAGCACGGATTTACAATTACATTTCGCCGTAATTTACAAATGGAGTATGTAAAATAGACGGATTTTTCAATTTATACCGGTTGAGTCAGAAAAAAGAATCCTCGCTTGGAAGGCCACTGCTCCATGAATATCAAAGCAATAATTTTGAAAACTTTTTTTGTTTGTTTCCAATATGTTCAATTAGGTTCAGTAATTTACCCGGCCTTAATCGGCCATTCCTTCCCGTGGATATGGGCGATTTTCTGCAGAAAGACCCTTCCAACAGCCTGCAAAACGAATGAAAACAATGAGGACATTTTCCTTCCTAAAATTGATGACACTCACATAAATTCATGTATTTTGTCCTCTTTGGAGACCGGAATCCCCTTTCATAGGTGATCGATACCAGGGGGAGGACTTTTTCATTCTCCCAAGAGGATAGCACATGCTAAAGCGCTATTGCTGTACGGCCATTGTAAGGCAGAAATGTTAAGGAAATTTGTTCATGATTTTGGGCACGTTTTGAAGGTTTTTTGAAGAGGTTTTCTCGAGAAAATCCCTCATAATTTCAGTAGATTTGAACATTTCTAGCATTAAACTATACATTTGCCGATAACATTGTCTTGATATCCAGGAAGCCGTGGCTTTTCAAACGGGGATTCTTTTTTCTGACTCACCCGGTATAATTCCTTGTTAAATAATTCTTTACAGCGTTCAGTACGTAAATTTGTTATAGCTGAACACTGCAGATGTCTTTAATTCACTATATTACAGCTAAAAAGATGTGCCTGGGATTGCCTTTAGCTAACGTTAATTTGATCCATCTGCACTGTACAAACAAGCTTTCTTTGATTGTTTTCGTCAACATTATGTCTTCTTTTGACAATCATACATGTGGCGGATGATCTTTTTCCTGAGAGTTTCCCCGATATTGAAGAGGTCTTGGATTACGATGCCATATGTTTCATCAATGTGGTATTCCTGTTGTGAGAGAGCGAATGTCATTTGGCTATTCCGTAATGTAGAACAAAATGTCGTTTCCTTCTAGGATTAGAGTGGTGTCGCCCATTATGCCCATGTCGTCGCGAAGTTCTGAGTTAGATCCAAAAAGAGCAATTAATGAAAAAACCAAATAGCCAGATTATATCACCAACTAATGGAGAAAAAGATCACAGAGTACTGACTTTTTACGTAAACTCTTTATACTGATTTTAGAAGATTTTAAAGAAGGGGGTAAAAACGTCGTCTTCATCTAGCTTCGCCCATTATGGCCGCAGGAGAAACAATGAACACTACTCTCCGGTAAAAAGCTTTAATAAGAAAAACAGTTTTGAGTACTGTTCTTTGTTTATCATTTGGTACTTTAAACCCAAAAATGTCAACAAGAATTAACCTAAACTTCAAGTTTTGGCAATTGAAATACATGCTTCGAGTTGTTCTAAATCCTGCCTTATCTCTTGTGCATTGATGGATGAGTTTTGGCATAGTTTCTAAAATGAAAATAGACTTGATATAATGCTGCGTTTTTTTCTAGTTTAGATGATTTTCCAAGACAGTAAGTAAGATTTTAACCCAAATTGGTGTTTTTTAATAAATGTTGCATATTAATATTTTGAAGCGATTGGAAACTTCTCTGGTAAATCGATGGGCATAATGGGTGACGAAAATAGCAATTAGCAGCACTGAGACTTCATAACCTTAAATCTGAATCAGAAGTCACTTTGCTTTGGTTTTATTGTAGATTTCCTCTCAAGAGACAGGACTTCTGAAAAATCAAAGCATATTTGAAAAATTTCAAACCACAAGTTGCCGAGCGAACGAAAAAGAAGGATGGAATGTAAATAGAATCGTGAAATTTGTAATACTCGAAAGGATCAATTAGAGATATGCACAGACCATCTCGTCGGGTTTCAATGCAAATGAACTGAAACTTCAGCGAAGGTCAATTCATGATAAAACAGACGTCAGCGAAGATTTTCCGCGCAATTGCAATTTTATTACCAGTCGTCAGTCCCCTGAAATTTAATTTCTCTTGCTAGCCGGCCATAGTGGGCGACCGGCAATAATGGGCGACGCCACTCTATGTTTTTTGTGCTTGTTTTACATTATATAAAGGTCTGTTTTGCATCTTGTTTCTTTCTGTAATGATACTGCGTTGAGGATTTCCTCCTCGTACCTCGTGAATAGAATCCCACATTTCGTATCTTTGGTTACCATGAAGGTTTCCCAAAAATTTGAAGTCAACTTTAGGCATAGACGTGCCTCTTTACGTTTTTCTAACAATACCAGTTTCAAACAATACTTTTCCAAAGGTTATGCCCCTCCAAGTAGAAAGTTTTTCATGGGTTCTTGGTTCTTGGCTTTTAGCAATTCTCTTCTCTCTTTGATGTGACATTTTTTTCTGAAAACAATTTTACAGTACGCAAGTACTCAAGTAAATTCAAAAGATTATGAAAGACTATATAGGTTTCTTCGAGAAGCAAGTTATACGAAGGTAGAAGGATGACCCGCCAAGGAAATTTCTTTCACCGTATAATTTTGAGGTCAAACACTTTCCCCGCCATTTGTTTCCCCATCAAAAATTAAACGAGTTTCATTATAGATAATATCCGAAAATTCCCTTTCCCCGCCATGATATTTCTAATCCCCGTCGAAAATGTTTAGTTTCATAATTTCCTCGCTGTCTTTTTTTGAATGTCTGGCAGGGTCGTTACTGGGGGGTGTATTAGCCTAATACCAGTTTTGAACAGCCGGGCCCCGATAAACATTCTAATTCAAAAGATTTTATTTGCCTCTTCTTATTGCAAATTCAAATGTCAGTTTGCTCCCATCTTACTTGATTAAAAAATCAGAAAAAGAGCAGATTTTCGGATGATATCTACCTCTTTCATCAATTTTTCTGCGTAATATAGCGTGAAAACGCCACAATCGTCAGGACGTTCTTGAACTGGTATCTGAAATCAATAGCATTCAGTCATTATGCACATGCAGAAAGATTGTAAACAAAAAAATTATCGTATGTTACAAGGGTCACAAATGAAGCACCTTCTACGGGAACATTAGGGGACCATTATGGAAATAAGGTCAATATGACCTTTTAATGCTATCCCTGCCACTACAATTTGGGGTGTTTTACAGGTATTCATTTAATGTGCATTTTCATTGTATTATATCTATGTTCAACTTTCAAAACTCGTAAATTTTATTTATTCCTTGTAAATTTTCTATAAAGTATGTGGCAAATATTTACATACTTACATACATATTCAACTCCAAAATTTTTGGTTCTTTGCCCCCTCCCCCCTTCTATCCAATCATGGCTGGTATCGGCCCTGACTCTGTTGCTGAAGAATAAATAACTTAGATGGATCTTTCTGCCTTACTGTACTTTTACTGAAATATTCCCATCAAAATTTCCATCGTGGACACACTGGACTTGGCCCAAACTGCTTGGTCCAAGTTTCATTTATCTTATTCATCGCAAAAAATTTCAATAATTTAAATCAAGCCACAGTAATTAGGACCAAGCATAAATCAAGCATAATATCAAACGTTAGGTTGGTAACTTTCCTGAAGGAAGTTTCCTGTATATACCGGGTGACCCAGAAAAAAGTGACCCAACGCAATCTGTTATGGAAAAAAAAGTAAGTGGCAGATTGAAATATCTCAAACGTGGTTCTGTCGCTAAAAGACCAGTCTACATTATGAGTATTTGTCGCAATTTTTTTGGGCACGGGAAAGTTCCCGAATTAAGGATTTTGAAGAAAAGGGCATGCCTAAAATCCTCAAAAAGTCGTCAAAAACAGGGGATCGATTTGAACCCATTTCAGATCTTCAAAACAACGAGGAACGTGCTTCATTCTGCCTGAGAATATATTCAAGTACCTAGGGACTATAAACTTACTCTGAAGACTTCCGACTGGGCTACCTATTCCCAAGTTGAAATGAAACACACTCCTCATTGTTTTGAAGATTTGAAATGGCTGTAAATCGATCCCCTGTTTTTAACGACCTTTTAAAGATTTTAGGCATGCCCTTTTCCTCGAAATCCTTAATTTTGGAAATTTACCGTGCCGAAAAAAATTGCGAAAAATACTCATAGCATAGGCTAGCCTTTTAGCGATAGAGCAACGTTTGAGTCATTTCAATCGGCCACTTATTTAATTTTCTGTAACAGATTGAGTTGGGTCACTTTTTTCTGGGTCACCCGGTATAAGCTAATCTTGTGATTGGTTTGAAAAAAATTAGCAAATTTAGCTCGTTTTAGTGTTGCCTGCTTTTGGAACATAACATTGCAAAAAGCATTGATAATTACCATAATAATTGCTTTGTGTCTATCAATATTTTAAATTTGGTCATAAATAGCAAGACGAAACAGGCTATCATGGAAACTTCAAAGACAATGGAAAATGTAAGCCTTTTGGCTTTTATGCTAGGTTTATTGCTCTTATATCGAGAAAGAGACTGCAAGTTTATCAACATATCTCGCCTTAGCAACTAAAGGAAATATAAGTGGCACTAAATTACCACACCTTGCAATTGATTTCGTGGAATTTAGTGACGTCCTTTCTTTTCTGCACTTGCAAAAGATTGACAAATCTCTCAAAATATTGCAAACGCCGATCACTGCCTCCTGTCGCATTCAGAGAGTCTAAAACACACATCCTAAAATGAAATGAGGTACATCAATTGCAAGAAAGTCAAGATCAAAACATACATTAAACGTTCACAAAAAATTCCTTCTTTGACATAGCATAATAAGGAAGCAATTGGGAGTCATTAACAAATGTTTGACGTAGGGGCGAGATGCAACTATGAAAGCACCTCTACTGTTTGTGTTGCTATTGGGCTCTACAATAATTCCGTTCGGACGTTGATGTTGATTTGGTCAAAATAGGAAAAATCGCTTGGCTCACCCAGTACTGCACTGTTTAGGGATGTTTCGAACAGCATCTAATCTAATGAGTGATGAAACAATTTGAAACAATACCTCAACTAGATCATAAATACTTCAGTCAACTATTCTCAACGGAAAACGAGTGAATACCAAAACCAAAATCCATTAGATGAAAATATGAATATCCCTGAGCTCATGACTTACCATTTATCCTTCAATGAAAGCACTGCAACAACCCAATGCCAACACGATCTAAAATGAGATATCATTCTGTGAAATTTAGCAGTATTGTTGTTATAGTCTGGTTTTTATAGAAACATTTGTTTGAATGCATCGGGTGTCTCAAAAAGTACCCCCTTTTGACTCAACAAGGCAACAAAACGATAATATTTCGGGACTTTTTGAATTCATGCATTTGTTGGTCTTCAGCTTAAATGCACATACCTTGCATTTGGAAATCGACCACCAAACACCGGAGATATGAGTTCATAAGGTCAAAATTTAGAGTGCACCTGAAACCAGAGGTTTTGAGAAATGGCCTAGCCATAATTTGACAACAAACAGGCATTTTGCAAACGAATTTTCGACTTTGACCTTTACTTTTTATTTTTGAAAAGAATTATACCTTGAATTACTTCAATTGTTCTTGCAGTGACTTTTCTTTTGAGGAAACGGTCCTTGCATTGCATTCGATCCCAAGCGCTTTATATTAAAGGACAGGAAAAGGAGCACATGCACGCTTATTTTGGAGATGTGGCACGATTTTATTACTCTTACCACATTTTTACTATATTTGTTTAATCAGCGCCATGTGTCCATGCATCTTTTATTCTTTTCAAGAGCTAAACACGGAAACTTAAAGTCTACAGGTACTTTGGAAAATGGCCACGATACAAATCATGACTAGGCCCTTTTTCAAAACCTCTGGTTTTGGGTGTACTGTAAATTTTGACTTTGCGAACATGTATCTCCGGTGTTTGGTGGACGATTTCTAAATGCAAGGTACGTGCATCTAAGTTGAACATTGATAAATTTAGCTGTGAAGTCGGGTAGCAATGATATCTTATTGCTTGGTTCCTATTTCCAGTCAAAAGGGGGTACTTTTTTCTGAGAAACCCGGTATATAGTTACCAAGGCATATCGACGCTTCGAAGTTTGGTACGTTAGGTATAGAGATATCCGATTAAGATGGAATACAGCTAACTTTTTCAGGGTCTCCCTGATGTTCCAAACTCCAAATGCTGCAATTTATGTTGATTCCGCAGGTAGCCTATGTTATTTTGTTTTTAAAAAAACTGAAAATGTACTTCATTGTTTGTTATATAATCATGAACTCATTGAAACGTAAAAGGCTTTGTAAACTGTTGGGGCACCACAGCTGGTATTAGCCGATTTAATTTTCGTCTTTTAGTAAGTTAATATAAAAGGGAGAAAGATGTGCAACTGAGGGTTGAACTAAGTGCATATCAATAGTTTTGAAGTGAAGAAATTGAAAATTGTTCTTTGACGACATCTGCAGAAAAGTTCAAACCCAGCATACTACTGTATTTAGTCACACAGAAATTATACATACGTTATAGCGTACGGGAAGATCAGAACATCATTATCAAGGAGATCATCTCGAGGAAAAATTTTCGTTGCAGTTCTCTTGTTCTCAATGATATCCTTTGATTGATTTGTGTCTGCTACGAACACTTTGGAGACTTTCCTTGCGATGACATTTTGCAGCAAGCTACAACGAAGAAATGCAGTGGCGAAAATTTGACATTATAGTATCACACCTTACTCTTCAGAAGGTCAGAAGATCACACTGTAAAACAAGTCAAAATAAGATATCTCATCAAGTTCTCACTGTAATTTCATTGATCTGAGGATTTTTAAAGTCTTTTTTTCATTCCATAAAATTTTCAGAATACATATTACAAACTACACCACTTACCATATTACTTTACAATACTAAAAGGAAAATAAAGCGAGGAGCAAAATACTGTGCCTACCCCGAGACCATTTCATGAAAATAAAAAACTAGTTAAACTACACAACAATATCTAAAAGCAAGTTCCACAACTGTGCGGCTTGTGAAGGGATGGGGTAAACAATTTTAGGACCTCACTTGAATCGACCAGTTTCATGGATAAAATGTAGCGTAAGCTCAAGAATATATCAGAAAGAACAGTGGTGTCAATTACCTTTACCAAAATCGACCTGAAACTCTACATGTATCACTCGTTTTGGCGCCCCCTCAAAAAATCTCACTGGGGCCCGTGGTCCCCGGCCCCCTGCCACTACGCCTCTGGGTTCCGAGGGTTTCGAATTTTCTAGTACTGTATTTCTTTATTAACTGTTCATATCCCAAGGTTCCGAAAAGGTTCCAGTACAAATAATGCATAACTGTCTGTTTTCTGAAAATGCTACATCGAATAGTAGGGTTTCAAAGGTTCTTTGTTTTTGCGTCGAAAGAAAGTTTCAGATTATACATTGCAAGGCTCTGTACTATGTATACATGATTAGCGGATAGCATTGCTAATTTAAAAAAGCAAAGATTTAGCTTACCGTATGTAAAAATTAATGAGGGAGGATGTTAAACCAAAGGAATGAATGCAATAAATGTCGAACATAGTTATGATGACTTTTGTTTCCGATGTCTTTGGTTTTCGTGGTATATTCTCTGGCCATGAAAAAACACTAAAAAGAAAGAAAACAATCTACTAAAACTGCCTCTAAATTCAGCTAAAGCTGTCGTGACATTTTTTTGAGCACACCCCGTAGTACTAAGATTCTCTGCGAAGCAGTTATGTCACTCCATGAAAGTCTCGTACGCGTTTCATAAAAAATCTTTTTACATTCACAAAATATTCCTAAAAATCCCCAAAATCCTGTTGTTTAAAAAATTCTCATTAGCTTTAATGAAACAGAGATGCACCCCTACCTTGGTTAATGACAGAAAGTTGGATGAAAGAGGGAATGGTAATCGACATGGTCGTGAAAATACATGGCATATTCTTCGAAGCTTGAAGGGTGCTCGATCGGGGCGATGCCGCTCTGGCTGTATCTTAATTTCTTTTACAATTTGCTTTCTCGGGTCATATTTAGTGACAAACCTACGAACCGCTGGGAAAAACCCGTAAAACTGCTATTTTGTGGCCAAAGTTGTAAAACCACCGGACCGAAAAGGCTAAATTCACGAACCTTCAGCTCTTACAATCCCCACTTCTAAAATCAAAAGGAGAGTAAACTCGTGTTCAAGTGGCTATTGCATATGAAAAGAAAAAGAGAGTATCTCGAGATGCAACTCAGTCAGTTGACAAAATCATTGTTCTTATGATGCATTCGAAACGCGGTTTACGGTGGCAGACCTCCTGATTTACAGTTAATTGTTTCCCTTTGGACGATCACTACCGTACAAACGAACCATACATACCAGCTTCTGTCATAGAAATGCAATCCTATTGCATTAATATCATTCCGGATCAATTCTTGTGTTTCTACGTCGAGGCAACAAACAAACTCTTTTCTTTGCGCAGCAATTCCACTGCATGCTGCATGATATGGAAGCCTGCATCGCCTGCAGGACACCCAGTTCTGTCGCTCTTCGCCGATTGCCTGGCAACCAAGTAGCTTTGTTGCAGCACAAAGTTGTTTGTGTTTACTTTCCTCCAATGCTGGAGCACCAGATCTCGTACCTAAATTAAGAGTATGCATTTTAAATGAAGGACAACAAATCCGACGATAATCATATTCATATTCAAAAAGATACTCAAGCTAGTTGCATTTCCAACCAATATTCAGATTCCATGTTTTAAATGGTATTCATTTGGTTTAAAACTGATATCTATGGAATCGCATATTCTATTATATTTCATTTCTTTTCATTTCATTTCATCTAATTTTATATCAAATTTGTAACTACAGAGAGGGTAGACCTTCAGCCAACGTGCTGGTTTTCAAGGGGTAAGGTCCACCCACGAGATAGCAGTAATGGGAAGCTAATTTTAAGTATAGAAAACCAACTTCCAAATTACAATTTGGAGAACATCTAAGCTATTTAGCCTAGGTTAAATAGGCTTCGTGAAGCCAGTTTAAAGACTTGAAGACAATTGTTAGAATGGAAGCATAGCTCGAAGTTTTCATTGGGCTGACTGCATAGTAAAGAAAACTTCTTCACATATGCTAAGTGGATGTGAAAATATAAATGTGTCAGAAAATATAGAATCTACGTGCACGTACGAAGTCTATTTCTGGAGTTGTTTACAGGCCATACAGGTATCAAATACCTACACTTCGGATAAGATGAAGCAATTTCTTACCAATCTTCCATACGAGCGGTATGTAATGATTTGGACACACGCTTCTGCCTACAGACACGAACATGACGTTAATGGCATCATGTAGCTGGTCACAAGAGCATAAACAGGGCATCATCATACCATGATAAAAATCATTGTATGAGCAATGAAGATTGATGCTTCGCGACAGTATCGTTGCCAAGAATCTTACATGAAGAAGGCCTAAAGAATTGATAAAGAATAGTCAGTTTCATCGGCCATAGCCGACATACCAGTTGCACTAGGCTTGTGTGAATAATCATAATATTAAGCAACAGTTGACTCATAGTCATACGCTATTACGTCACCAACATGAATTAAAGTAGAAAGCATCACATCTTGTTTTGGAACTTGTTTTAAGTGAGTCTGTGAAGCTCATTTTATAGAAAACAAAATAACCTAAACAGTATAGCAACCAAAAATTCATTAATTTCTTTTTCAAGAGTCCTCATAACCTCACTTTGGGCAAATTTCAAGATTATGAATCACTTTTTCTCTCCATTAAAATCAGAATTCGGTAGAGGTAGCAATATTTCAACCACCCTTTTCAGGGTAGAGAAGTACATTTGAAACTGGGTAGAATCTGCAAGATTGACATGACCTTCTTTGGATCCATTCATTGATGTAGTAGTAAGTACAAAAGGTGTAAGATGAAAGCTTTGAAATGATGAAGAGTGACCAGCATTACATTCCTTTCTGAAAATGTGCACCCAGACAAGTGCCCTGGTCGCCTACCATATCTACTGCAGTGGAGGTCCAAAAGAGAGCAACGTGGAGCAGAAATTGAAAAAACAGCATCAAAATTCGGAATCTACATGGAAAGTTGACATAAATGAACTCATAGAGAGTAGTGCGGTAGGGTTCGATGTTGTCATGTCAAGAAATTTTGTTGAACAAAATATGATCTCAAATTTTTGGCCACGACTGTAATTAAGACAGTGTTAGGATTTATGAGTATCTCAAGTGCTTCGACGATTGGAAAACTACCTTATTTCCCCTAAACTTACCAGAAAAGGTCTTTTCTTTGGTAATTTCCATGATCTCTGAACTTATGGCATACCGTAGAACGTCAGATGCATTTTTTCGAGCAAAAGAAGGTCTTCTCTCGTACACGCCAGGAGTTGACAGAGAGTACAGCATCTGCAGTGCACAGTCTCTTGTGAGATATCTTTCTCTGTACTAGAAGATCAAACAGAGATATTGATCAAAGTTACATTACGCGTTGTGTGTGGGATGCTATGTGCTGAGAATACAATATATAAGCAAATCTGTTGATAGAATGCAAGACAACATTCAGATAATTCATATTCCCTGACCCAAAACTGGCCTTGAAAAATACTTTTATTTACGCAAAAGAGTATGTTTTCACGTTCTTGGGGGTACTGCATATCTTTTAAAAGAAGGACTCCTCATTCCTTGTTTTACCTCAAGAAGATAAACTCCCAACCTTCAAAATCTGTCTTCAGTGTCCATGACCTAATAGTCCAAACGAATTTCTCCCAAAAATAAGGGTCGGTCTCAGTAAGTTGAATTTTCACAAATCGAAGAACCATTTTAGAGACACCATGAACCCAAAGTACCTTACGAACGACGCAGTTAAGAATACGGAACGCTTTTGTTGCTTTCCTCTTCATTTGACCCTCAACAACGAGATCTTCTCACTGGAGTTTCAGAACTATTACGGCCATTTGTTCAAATTAATGGCCTTTCGAACAACGTTCTGCCACAACTTTTATTGTATAGCCATAAAGCCTTCTCTTATGACGTTGATAAAATCATACTTCAAATGACTATTGATTTCATTCACAAAACTGGTCGCTTGGTGAAGACAATTTCAGAATTTTGTTTGTGCTACAAAGTCACCTAGTCCTTTTATCTTTTCTGTCTTGTTCGTTAATACTTCTGTTCATGTTTGATGCAAAGCATTATCGATTACCATGCTACAATGTTTCGAACAATATTCAAGATTTCTGAAAAGTCCAATGTTAGGATTATAGATTAGTAGCTTTAGTTTCTGTCAAGCAATTCAATTTTGAAAGGTGACGTAATTTCATACCCACCTTTCTACACCGATTTGATAAAGATTTGGAGCCTTGCTATCAGTGTAAAAACACAAGTCTAAGAACGACAGGGAAGGCCAGCAATGAGATCTTTACTTAAAAGTGCCACAATGAATTGGGCTATCATATAGTGCTGCTCGTGTTTCCATTGTTTATTTATGAGTATGACAATTTATAGTCTAGTTCAGTTATATATCACAAATCCTTTAATTCTTGTGAATTATCAATTATTAACCCCTCGAAAATCAGTTATTTTAAGTGGGGGCTACCATGGGTAAAACTATAATTGTTGGTAAAGAATATTAAATTCTAATTCTGCCGACAAAGGAAAATAACACCACGTACCTCCTCAACATAATGTTTAAAATGGCTAACCGCTAATACTGCTGCGACTAATCGCAGGATCGGCGTCACAGTCTCACTTCCAAAAAGAAGTTTCCCGATGGAGTTGAATAAGCAGTCTCCATTGCCTGTGGCAGTGACTGGTACCAAACCAGGGGGTACTGCATCATCTCGTTCAAAACTAGGAAGAAATTTAAGATAAAAGCAATTACTTTGAACCACCAAAGGTCCTTTTAAATCCTACTTTATGGATGGAGGGTTAACCCAAAGATTTCCTTGAGTGATTAAAGAGATGCACTACTTTCTTTTGCAAAAGATGCTAAATTACCTCTTTTCAATCACTTTTGCACAGACTGGCATCGTTCTTATTGTGAATTGCTCTTGATGACCAGCAATGAAGAGCCTGCAACTATGCAAAAATGCTTTGTCAATCTGCTTGATCTTAGCGTAAAATTCTTTCCAGTTGCAGTTGGCAAAAGTTTTCAAGTATTCCCTTGACAGAATAGCCTAGAAGAAAAGGAAATTGCTACATCAATGTTCATTTGCAATTCTGCCCAAACAAAGGCATGTCTATTTTGGCTGTGGGTGTATGAGCACCCCAATGATTTTCAAAAACGTAAACATTAGGTCTAAATCAAAACTGCTCTGGCAAATGGTTGGTTTAAGTTGTACAAAAAGTGGCAATTGTTAATAAAGTCATTCAATTTCAACAGTTTAAGAAGCAGAAACAAATGGTCCAGTTTCGAAAATAAAGTGGCAAATGTAAAAATAGTGGTTGCTCGCTACATGCCAGGTCCCAAACGACTATTTTCATACAATAGAGCAGGCTGGAGACACAGGGACTATAAGGTGGAATAGACTTTGGTTTGCGCGTTTTATGATAAGGTTAAGAGTACAAGCTTAAGAGTACCGAAATATTACGTCCAATACAGAATCTGCTCACCAGTTTGCTAGCTTGCTCACGTGGAATAACATTTGGCGAACCAGTTGACTTTAGATCAGCACTTTTTTTTATTCTGGTTTTGGCCTAAAAACAAGAAATATCAATACTGAAGCAGACGAGATTTCGAACCTGGTGACCACCTTTGTGTGCTGAGCAGAAGCTTGACTTATTAAGGGAAAAGATGAGGATGATAATCAAGCTTTTGCCGCAAAGATTGCAAAAGTGCCTATTCAAAAGTTAAGGGATAAGTGTAAGTTGTATAAAAGGCATTTTTGCATATCTTAGGGTTCATAAGGTGTTCATCCCTAAAGATTTATTATCTCCTTACTGGAATCCTTGTAGACACTAAATCAGTTTTTCAAAATAGGATTTGATTAACTGTTGTCATTTATTCTATTTCTCTATTTCTAAATCCTTTACGCAGGTCTACAATTCAGTTTGAATAACTGTTTTACAATGTACCCTGCAACTAAAAATATAAAGAACCTTAATTACAATATTTATCTAACCTATAAATGTACAATATATATATTCATCAAATACTTAAATATAAAAGAAAAACAAAAATGCAAAACCAGCTTAATTATGAGCTTTTGAGCGTGGCGTTAAATGATTGGATGGGGGAGGGGGCTAATTTAATATCAGAATGGAGTTCCTTCCATGTGTCAGCTCCTTGGAGAGCAAATGACTTTTGACCATAAGTTGTTCTCATTTGAGGTATAACTAGATCGAATTTAGTGTTGCGTAAGACCCGATTGTGAACATCAGATAATCGGGAGAAAATCTGAATTATACCATGCTAAATGTTTCTCCATGGACTAGCCTGTCAACTGAAAGCCAACCAAATCTTTGCAACAAAGGAGCAATCGATGAATCAAAAGGGCTGCTTATGAGAATTCTTGCAGGTCTGTTCTGCAATTTTCGCAAGGTATTCACTTCAGCTTAGTATCGCCATATCTTCTTGGATAAATTGCTTGGCATACTTCAAAAGCATAAGGGTTCTTGAGATTTTCTTTTGAAGGAAGTTTGCCTGGCTTCCCCATTTCAGATTGTATTCAATCATAACACCAAGATATTTAGTTTCATGAACAAGATCGATATCATTCCCATTAACTTAGAGCCAAGGGATGATTTATGACATTTTGTTTATCTGTCACAGCTTTTGGGCTGAAAAAACCATGGCTTGTGTTTTGACGATGTACCAGGAAAGCTTATTGCCCTGTCATTTCTCAACACAGGTAAGTTCTGCATTGACAGCAACGTCAATCTTTTCATTAATGTAAGATGCATTCTAAAAGACACGAAGCGATCAACAACTACAACAAAAATTGACAGATAACCTAAAACTGTCAGTGTTTAGGTAAGAACGAGAACTAATTTCAGGATATCATAAGTTGAAATTGAGCGTTTACATAATGCACATCTGATCAGATCACATTTGATCTTCTCGAAGCAGACACTACATCCTTTAGTTTGCTTACTAATGTACTCTTTCAGAGAAAAGCAAAAACCTACCTCAATATACATGAAAACTTTACCAACAAGATCTTTCGTTATTCACTTACCATTTAGACCCTACTTTTTACTGTTAATCAAGTTTATTTTACAATGGGCTGTCGCAAACTTCAGAATTTAAATCATACAAGAAAAACTAGTAATTAGGAGTACTCATTTACCACGACTGGTGTAGGAACTGTGGCAGGGTCATTTTCCAAAGACGTCGATTTCTGTGAAATAAAATATATGATTCTAAACCTATTCGTTTGTCGTACCCATTACATTATTAGAAATGATTTTGCTGGGATTTCTTCATTGGCTGCTGTAGTAAATATTGATTGGGAGGTTGTGACTGTGAGAACTAAGCAGCAAGTAAAGAATGCTAACCTTGAAGAAATGAATTCATTCACGATGCACCTTTTTTTATGTCATGAGTTAGACGCTTCAAAAATGGTCTGCTCGCCTATTTCAATGTTAAATTTAGATTCAAATAAGCCTTTAGTTTGAATTTGAAGAAAAGCTTTCAAGAAAACTGCTCATAAAGTTGTGAGAACAAGTCAAATTGTTAAGAAACTAAGTTAATGCACCAGCCTAAACTAACTTTCCTACTAAACTTTGAAATCTGTGATATGGCATACAATCACTTGTTTATAAAGTTTGCAAAAAGGGAATCTTCACCCTTAAGATTTTTTCGTTATTCATTTACGATTTAGAAAAAAGATGCAACTGCACCTTAACAGAATTGGTTGCTCCTTGACAAGTCTGAGCCGCATCTTCGTTGTCTGGCGAAGGACTGTAAACACTTTCCACTTCAATTTCCTGAAAAATTTCAAATTACTTCTACAAATTCAATTGAATTAAATTCCACTTTTTTCATAGAATACAGGACTAAATGCTATCACAAGTTATACAAGTATAGGCAGTTTTCAAAATCATTACTTTGATATTCATAGAGCAGTGGCTTTCCAAGCAGGGATCCTTTTTTCTGACTCACCCGGTATATAAAAATCTGTATCCTATATGAGCAAAGTAAAGCATGGCTTATCAAGCTTTGGCCGTTAAATTAAGATGCAAAAAAGAAAAAAATACTGCATGAGTAAATATAGAAAATTACAGCATGTTCACAATAGATATATATTGATGAAAGATTAATTGTTCATAAAATGGTAATTCTGATTAGAGGTTTATGATTGTTAATATTTCGCTATTATGAACGCTTTAAGGCTTGTAGTATACTGTTTTATTGTGGTTATGTTTTTTATTGATTTTGGCAGATTGTTCCATAATCGGGCAGCCTTGTTTCTACAAGAAACTTGCAGACAATCTCAACGACACGATTTTGAAGCTTTAGAAGATCAAGTATAACCATTTTGTAAGAGGAATCCAAATATTCCAGAAGCTACAATGAATTTATTGTCTCTATGGTTTAAGAAAACCACTACTTTTTTTCTTGAGGGATGCAAATGGTGCACAGACTACGATACTTTGTTCCAAATTTTTTGTGAGCTGGAAGACCATGAATATTCGAGCCACTTAACTGTCCGGTTTTTCAAGAAAATGTCGGTGAAAGGCAAGGCCTGAAGAGACAGACATGAACTAAATATCCAGATTTACATCTGGCATTGTGCAATAGACTGTATTTCGAAACTTTACTGAAGGAAGAATTACAAAGGCACAAAATACGAATACGGGTATTTTTCTATAAGAGACCACTTATAAGATCAGATCAGACCACATTTGATCTTCTCGAAGCAGACACTACATCCTTACGTTTGAGTCCTTAGCCGTGTACTCATTTAGAGAAAGGCAAAAACCAACCTCAACATACACAATCTGCTTTGCTTTCGATGGTTATGAGGCGCAACCCTACATTTTACTGTTAATCAAGTTTATTTTACAATGGGCTGTCGCAAACTTCAGAATTTAAATCATACAAGAAATACTAGTAATTAGGAGTACTCATTTACCACGACTGGTGTAGGAACTGTGGCAGGGTCATTTTCCAAAGACGTCGATTTCTGTGAAATAAAATATATGATTCTAAACCTATTCGTTTGTCGTACCCATTACATTATTAGAAATGATTTTGCTGGGATTTCTTCATTGGCTGCTGTAGTAAATATTGATTGGGAGGTTGTGACTGTGAGAACTAAGCAGCAAGTAAAGAATGCTAACCTTGAAGAAATGAATTCATTCACGATGCACCTTTTTTTATGTCATGAGTTAGACGCTTCAAAAATGGTCTGCTCGCCTATTTCAATGTTAAATTTAGATTCAAATAAGCCTTTAGTTTGAATTTGAAGAAAAGCTTTCAAGAAAACTGCTCATAAAGTTGTGAGAACAAGTCAAATTGTTAAGAAACTAAGTTAATGCACCAGCCTAAACTAACTTTCCTACTAAACTTTGAAATCTGTGATATGGCATACAATCACTTGTTTATAAAGTTTGCAAAAAGGGAATCTTCACCCTTAAGATTTTTTCGTTATTCATTTACGATTTAGAAAAAAGATGCAACTGCACCTTAACAGAATTGGTTGCTCCTTGACAAGTCTGAGCCGCATCTTCGTTGTCTGGCGAAGGACTGTAAACACTTTCCACTTCAATTTCCTGAAAAATTTCAAATTACTTCTACAAATTCAATTGAATTAAATTCCACTTTTTTCATAGAATACAGGACTAAATGCTATCACAAGTTATACAAGTATAGGCAGTTTTCAAAATTATTACTTTGATATTCATAGAGCAGTGGCTTTCCAAGCAGGGATCCTTTTTTCTGACTCACCCGGTATATAAAAATCTGTATCCTATATGAGCAAAGTAAAGCATGGCTTATCAAGCTTTGGCCGTTAAATTAAGATGCAAAAAAGAAAACAATACTGCATGAGTAAATATAGAAAATTACAGCATGTTCACAATAGATATATATTGATGAAAGATTAATTGTTCATAAAATGGTAATTCTGATTAGAGGTTTATGATTGTTAATATTTCGCTATTATGAACGCTTTAAGGCTTGTAGTATACTGTTTTATTGTGGTTATGTTTTTTATTGATTTTGGCAGATTGTTCCATAATCGGGCAGCCTTGTTTCTACAAGAAACTTGTAGACAATCTCAACGACACGATTTTGAAGCTTTAGAAGATCAAGTATAACCATTTTGTAAGAGGAATCCAAATATTCCAGAAGCTACAATGAATTTATTGTCTCTATAGTTTAAGAAAACCACCACTTTTTTTTCTTGAGGGATGCAAACGGTGCACAGACTACGATACTTCGTTCCAAATTTTTTGTGAGCTGGAAGACCATGAATATTCAAGCCACTTAACTGTCCGGTTTTTCAAGAAAATGTCGGTGAAAGGCAAGGCCTGAAGAGACAGACATGAACTAAATATCCAGATTTATATCTGGCATTGTGCAATAGACTGTATTTCGAAACTTTACTGAAGGAAGAATTACAAAGGCACAAAATACGAATACGGGTATTTTTCTATAAGAGACCACTTATAAGATCAGATCAGACCACATTTGATCTTCTCGAAGCAGACACTACATCCTTACGTTTGAGTCCTTACCCGTGTACTCATTTAGAGAAAGGCAAAAACCAACCTCAACATACACAATACAATCTGCTTTGTTTTCGATGGTTATGAGGCGCAACCCTACATTTTACTGTTAATCAAGTTTATTTTACAATGGGCTGTCGCAAACTTCAGAATTTAAATCATACAAGAAAAACTAGTAATTAGGAGTACTCATTTACCACGACTGGTGTAGGAACTGTGGCAGGGTCATTTTCCAAAGACGTCGATTTCTGTGAAATAAAATATATGATTCTAAACCTATTCGTTTGTCGTACCCATTACATTATTAGAAATGATTTTGCTGGGATTTCTTCATTGGCTGCTGTAGTAAATATTGATTGGGAGGTTGTGACTGTGAGAACTAAGCAGCAAGTAAAGAATGCTAACCTTGAAGAAATGAATTCATTCACGATGCACCTTTTTTTATGTCATGAGTTAGACGCTTCCAAAATGGTCTGCTCGCGTATTTCAATGTTAAATTTAGATTCAAATAAGCCTTTAGTTTGAATTTGAAGAAAAGCTTTCAAGAAAACTGCTCATAAAGTTGTGAGAACAAGTCAAATTGTTAAGAAACTAAGTTAATGCACCAGCCTAAACTAACTTTCCTACTAAACTTTGAAATCTGTGATATGGCATACAATCACTTGTTTATAAAGTTTGCAAAAAGGGAATCTTCACCCTTAAGATTTTTTCGTTATTCATTTACGATTTAGAAAAAAGATGCAACTGCACCTTAACAGAATTGGTTGCTCCTTGACAAGTCTGAGCCGCATCTTCGTTGTCTGGCGAAGGACTGTAAACACTTTCCACTTCAATTTCCTGAAAAATTTCAAATTACTTCTACAAATTCAATTGAATTAAATTCCACTTTTTTCATAGAATACAGGACTAAATGCTATCACAAGTTATACAAGTATAGGCAGTTTTCAAAATTATTACTTTGATATTCATAGAGCAGTGGCTTTCCAAGCAGGGATCCTTTTTTCTGACTCACCCGGTATATAAAAATCTGTATCCTATATGAGCAAAGTAAAGCATGGCTTATCGAGCTTTGGCCGTTAAATTAAGATGCAAAAAAGAAAAAAATACTGCATGAGTAAATATAGAAAATTACAGCATGTTCACAATAGATATATATTGATGAAAGATTAATTGTTCATAAAATGGTAATTCTGATTAGAGGTTTATGATTGTTAATATTTCGCTATTATGAACGCTTTAAGGCTTGTAGTATACTGTTTTATTGTGGTTATGTTTTTTATTGATTTTGGCAGATTGTTCCATAATCGGGCAGCCTTGTTTCTACAAGAAACTTGCAGACAATCTCAACGACACGATTTTGAAGCTTTAGAAGATCAAGTATAACCATTTTGTAAGAGGAATCCAAATATTCCAGAAGCTACAATGAATTTATTGTCTCTATGGTTTAAGAAAACCACTACTTTTTTTCTTGAGGGATGCAAACGGTGCACAGACTACGATACTTTGTTCCAAATTTTTTGTGAGCTGGAAGACCATGAATATTCGAGCCACTTAACTGTCCGGTTTTTCAAGAAAATGTCGGTGAAAGGCAAGGCCTGAAGAGACAGACATGAACTAAATATCCAGATTTACATCTGGCATTGTGCAATAGACTGTTTTTCGAAACTTTACTGAAGGAAGAATTACAAAGGCACAAAATACGAATACGGGTATTTTTCTATAAGAGACCACTTATAAGATCAGATCAGACCACATTTGATCTTCTCGAAGCAGACACTACATCCTTACGTTTGAGTCCTTACCCGTGTACTCATTTAGAGAAAGGCAAAAACCAACCTCAACATACACAATCTGCTTTGTTTTCGATGGTTATGAGGCGCAACCCTACATTTTACTGTTAATCAAGTTTATTTTACAATGGGTTGTCGCAAACTTCAGAATTTAAATCATACAAGAAAAACTAGTAATTAGGAGTACTCATTTACCACGACTGGTGTAGGAACTGTAGCAGGGTCATTTTCCAAAGACGTCGATTTCTGTGAAATAAAATATATGATTCTAAACCTATTCGTTTGTCGTACCCATTACATTATTAGAAATGATTTTGCTGGGATTTCTTCATTGGCTGCTGTAGTAAATATTGATTGGGAGGTTGTGACTGTGAGAACTAAGCAGCAAGTAAAGAATGCTAACCTTGAAGAAATGAATTCATTCACGATGCACCTTTTTTTATGTCATGAGTTAGACGCTTCAAAAATGGTCTGCTCGCCTATTTCAATGTTAAATTTAGATTCAAATAAGCCTTTAGTTTGAATTTGAAGAAAAGCTTTCAAGAAAACTGCTCATAAAGTTGTGAGAACAAGTCAAATTGTTAAGAAACTAAGTTAATGCACTAGCCTAAACTAACTTTCCAACTAAACTCTGAAATTTGTGATATGGCATACAATCACTTGTTTATAAAGTTGGCCAAAAGGGAATCTTCACCCTTAAGATTTTTTCGTTATCCATTTACGATTTAGAAAAAAGATGCAACTGCACCTTAACAGAATTGGTTGCTCCTTGACAAGTCTGAGCCGCATCTTCGTCGTCTGATGCAGGACTGCAAACGCTTTCCACTTCCATTTCCTGAAAAATTCAAAGTACTTCTACAAACAGGAAACTTGTATCTCAACGAAATTATCTTTACATCTTTTATTTCATAAACATTTTCAGCGAACAAGAGCCAAGAAAACCATAAAATGGAAGATATGTTACGTATTGACCCACCTCTTACCCACTATTAATGGAAGATTTCCAAAAGCTGCAGCGCAACTTCTACAGTTAGGGCCTCCCTTGTGTTGACAGCTTTGGAATGAGGTTCCTTATTAAAGTATTTATCACCTGTTCCCTTGTGCAAGAAAATGAAAATGTAATTACAACCCTACCTCAGCTGAATCTAATGCTTCTTCAACACTTTGGGGTGTGCTGCTAACATTCTCCATCGGCTAAAATTTTGAAAGTAATGTCAATGATGTCAGACGTATAGGCTAAACAGCTCAGATATCCTAAAGCTGGTTTTCCATATACTACGTGACAAATGTCGCAATACACGATAAATATCGTGCGAGAAATGTCTTGAAAATTTTGTCGTGAGAACGTAGGATTGGATCCAGTTCCACTTCTACAGAAAAAAGTTCTCATGGCGAAAGACCATTGTTTCTCCAGGGAGCTCATACTTGACATTTACGCGTCGTGCCACATTTGTGGCCTATGGTGGAAAACAGGCTGAGAAACAGGAGACAGCAGGATAGAAAAACTGGAATGTTCCATGTTAAACAAATATGTAATGCAGTCGAACGATTACTCTATAAAGTATCAAAGTTGAAGTTATACCTGACACCTATCAACTGAGCTTTTGCTGGATCTGAAATGGAATGAGAAAAGACGTATAGCTGAAAAACTCGCATGGTGAAAGATGTTTGCTGCAAGCAAACAAATCTTGAAGGTGAGCCAATTTTCTAAATTGTGAAATGACATCAAGCACGTGATACGAATTATAAGATGAAAGTTGAAGGAATTGCAAAGAGCTGCTGGTTCAAGCAGCCAGCAGAAATGCATGTTCAAAATTTTCAGAATGAGATTTTTATTAAGTATTGACAAACAATATTTCTTTTCTTGAAATTTTTCTTTCAATGACACAACAAAATTGAACTTTGTCGAAACATTGTCGCAATGACCGTTTCCCCCTTTTTCTGCTATCCGTTCAATTCTTAACCAAGCGGTGTTTTCATTAGATTTTTATCTTATGCCTTCTGACTTTGACTCATTCAGTATGGCCTATGGTCTGGCTGGTCTGGAATCTTTAATTATCATTGTAACTTAATCAACGGAATTGTGAACAGAATTTGTCATCTTTGTCAACATCCTAATCATGATTTTCGTCGCTTTCCCTTGTTAAATTCATTATCAAGTTGCGCTTTCCAAATGATGCTTCAATTTGGCTCTAGGTTTTGTTATGTTTATAATTGGATCTACATACGTAGTATTTTGGAAACATAGATTACCATTAAAGAAAAAGCGCAGCAACATAAGATTTTTAGAAATAAAAGTATTTTGGAAATGTAGTAGTTGATACTTACTTTTCCAAAATATGATTTCGCATTGCGTTGCCAAGGATTAAAATCTCGTCCGGTAGGAGAACTGGTTTGTCTAGGAGAAATTGTGACAAAGAAAACCTTACCTTATCTTTTCTTTACCTCTAACATGCACTGCTCTTGACTAGCTTATCATTTTGAACCACAATAACAAGGACCAACCATATATGTACGAAGAATGATTGAAAATTTTCGAATTTTCGAAAGTTTCGAAGCCAGCCAGGGAAGGAGATGCTATATACCACGTGTACCGTCTATTAATAGCTCAGCTCCTAAATATTCATATGTTTGATTGTGATAGGGTATGCTTAAAGATTTCTTGTCTCTCAATATCCTATTCAAGTTCTTTGGAAACAATTCTTATCCTACTTGTGAGTAGTTCGTTCCCGACAACTCTACTGAACCGAGCTGCAACGACTCAATAAGAACCAGGCTTAATTGTTTGACTCCAGCTTCCATTGTGGCAGACATGCCAGCAACAAAGACACAAAGTATGTCAATGTTTAGAGAATCTCGTCTTTCATTTACCAAAAACACTCTGAAATTACCTGTCCAAACCTCTCAGGGGAATAATAAATAATATTTGATCAAAACGCATCAGAATTGTATCTATACAGAGTTTCAGATACATGCCACATTCAATTCTAAGTGAAGCGAGAGCATTTTCGTCAGTCCTCGTGTATTTCATAGCATTCCCACTCTTTCAAAGTCATCTGCACCAAATTCACAGACTAGAAGTGGAGGCACTCCACTAGAGCTCTCATAGCTGCTTAAGATTATGGTAAATTATATTGAAGAATCGACTAGAAGTTGCTTTGAAAATTTGTGATGAAGCCTGATAGCCTTGTGCAAATATTGGTTTGAAATGAAGTACTTTGCTAAATTATATTTTAAAACTTTAGAAATAGAGGCAAAAATAGGTTTTTTGCAGTATATTGGCATTGTATGTCCCTTAAAGCGATAGTTGAATTTGCATTTGCTTTGAAAAGTACTTGAATTTGCACCGACAGCGCTTGTATATTTGCACTGACAGTGCTCTGAAAATGTCGCATTCATGAAGTTTCAATGTACTTGCGACCCTTCATTCTCTGTGCACGGTATTATGTTGCCGTATTTTCGATATGTAGACTAGTTGTTGAATTAATTTATGCGCAATTTGAATAATGCAAAAGACTTGCCTTCGGTTGCATCTCTCTCTCGAATATTGGGCGAAGAGAATGGCACTTCATCTGGCCACCAAGTAGGCTTGTGGAGATCTTCGTAAAGCTTTCCCCAGAACCTGGAAACTCTTTTTCCGCCAGTGGTGTACGTCACAATCAGCACCCGAAGATCGTCCATTAGAATGCTCGATACCCCTTTTTCTGTAAATCATAATTGTTAATGACGTCTTCAATGAAGCGCAGTAATTGTTCGTTCGACACCAAAGACAAATGATCAGTAATCAGTAATCTATAGATATAATTTACGTTAGACGTTTTGTTCTGTTGTTAAAAGACTAGCCTACGTTACACGTATTTTTTTATAAGAAACTAACAATTTGGGCCAGTACTGAAAGTTTCTTAAAATTATCAGATTTTGAGTAGCTACTCAAAGTTTCTTACGAGTTTCTTAGAGGTTCTCATAACATAACAATCTTCATGTACATTACCTGTGCCATCGTGAACATTTCAAAACAATGTTTTAAGCCTTTCTGATGTTTAGACATTACTCAAGTACCTTACGAGTAATATGATACAGGAAGCAAATGAAAGAAAAGTAAAAATTTGTCAATAATTTCCTTTATCAAAGTAAATAGTTTCTTAACTTTTATTCTCCATTAAGATTTTCAGCATGGTAAATTTTTCGAATTAAGGATAATGACAAAAAGAAATTGCTTGAAATCTTCAAAAAGTCTTCAAAAACCGAGGATCGATTTGCAGCCTTTTCAAATCTTCAAAAAGATGAGAAGCGTGTTTCATTTCAGCCTGGGAATAGGCAACTTAATCGAATGGTGTCAGAGCAAATTTATAGTACCTAGATACCTAAAATATTCTTGTCTCAAGGGACAAGGATACTCCTGCTTTTCTGTAAGCAATTCTTGAAAATTTCGATTTGCGTGGGAAATTGAATTCCTTTGAAATTCCACTAGTTTACAAAGAACATTTATTTTCAGCTCCAAATGTTTAGGTACGTGGGGATCATAAACTTGCTCTGGAAGCTTTTAACTAAGTTGCCTATTCCAAGGCTGAAATGAAACATTCTCCTTGTTGTTTTGAAGATCTGAAATGGCCTTAAATCGATCCCCTGTTTTTGACGACTTTTTGTGGACTTCAAGCTTGCCCGTTTTCTCAAAATCTTTAATGTGGGAAATTTACAGTGTCGAAAAAAATTCCAAAAAATACTCACAATGTAGGCTGGTCTTTTAGCGACAGAAAAACGTTTGAAGCATTTCCATTAGTACTTTTTTTTCTAAAGCAGATTGCGTTGGGTCACTTTTCCTGGGCCACCCGGTACAAAAGAAAATAACGAATTAACTGGTGAACCTGAAAGAAGAGAACAATTGATTCATTGTTTCTTCGTTGGTTTCAACAGTATTCCTGGCTGCTTTCTTGCTGGCTAATGTCAGATTTATGACGATAAGTCCGTTGTTTTATGAATTACTGTATGAAAAAGGCTATTTCGAGAGTGTTATAGGATCAAGTTCATAAAATCAAATCAAACGTAAGGTCACGTAAGTTGATATATTTTTTGTTTGATAAACCTTTGCACCTATTACAGAAGTACTACCGAAGTGATACAAACCAAGGAAAGTTTTGAAGGAATTGCCATCCAAATAACTGCTGCTGATGGTTTTCCTTGGCTCTTCATTCGTTCTATGATCACCAATCAAAGCAGCGGTTATTAGCTTTTTTACTTCGATTGAAGACCGAAAAGCTTCCTCTAACCTTGAATTTCCTAAAATTGAGAAGGAGAACGCTGTGTAGAAGGAACGAGTTTTTTGTTCTTACTTCAACTCTTGAAATGATCTCTTTGGCTAACTTCTCTCTATGGGATGGTCATTGATAGTCTAAGCATAGTACCAATCAAATGAATACTGTTTCTATCACTTTCAGGCTGATAGGCTTTTTCGATTCACATATGAGTATGCATTTCCTTTGTTCCCCTTGGTCAAGTTTGTAGGGACGCCAATATAGAACAGAGCAAAATTACGAGTGAAATCCAGAAAAAGATTTACTTTTACACGAATTTTTTAACAAGAAACAAATAATTTAACAGGAAACAAGTAAAACTTCTAAGCATTTTCTAAATTTTCTATGAGTTATATTTTCCAGTACTGGAGGTTCTTAATATTTTAGCGATCTAAGAGTTGAGGTTTTCATAAGATAAGCAGCTTCTTATTTGAAAAAATACGTGTAACATGTAAAAAGGTAATGCAGAAATGTTTAAAAATTAAATGTTTAAAAAAAAAAAAGTATGTAGTCTAAAGAAGTCAGCCAGCAACGTTGATGATGTTCAAAGGGGAACTTTTCTTGGCTTGATAGCAAACTGGAGATATCCCGCTCACTGCTAATGGGCACCAACTGCTCAAGTCGTTCTTGTACCATTTTTGCACGCAAGTATGTGTTGATCAACTTCACTTTGCTATGCGATCACAAACGACACACAAATATTTCAGAATGACGAGGTTATATTTAGCATTAGATGACCAAGAAAGCGAGATTAAAGACTGAACACAGACCGACCCCTACCTTGATATTTTTATATCATTTTTGGACGAATCTAAATTACCACATTTTCAAAAAAGTGGGGGGGGGGTATTTACCCCCCCCCCATACCCTCCCGTGGCTCCGCCACTGTTCCGGTTGCGCCGAAACAGTATTCACTTTTGACAGGAGGCCACAATAAATTGAGCACTAAGCTAAATTAGGAGATTGGTGATTAGCCAAGATCCCAAATTATACCTGGCGGTTTTTTTCAATCCTTCGGCCTCCTAATCCTCGCATTGAGCTGAGAGCGACAAGGAGCGACTTCATGAAAACTTTTAGTACTGTATGGAAACAGCCTAAACCCATAGATAAACAACGATCAAACTTTCCAAAAAGGTTGGATTAAAACAGGAGATTATCAGTTTGACACTTCGACATGAAAGGAGATGATCAGTTGCACGCGCAGCTCGAAATATTTGCACCATCTTTGTCAACTCAGAGAACTTTGCTATAATTATGTCAATATAAAATCTTTGACAAAAAGTAATTGATTTATTTGTGTCTTTTCAAGTTTCTTCGTTATGAAAATCGATCAATTTAGGCTGAGTTAGGCTGAGTTCAAGGAAACTATTTTCAAGGAATCGCTTTATAAGTTGGGAAGCAGGGGGCCAAAAAATTGTTCAGGTGTTATTTCAGATTTTCACTAAAATGAAATGAAATTGGCGGACCCGGTAGTCATTCGTAGAAAACATTGAAGTATAAGCTTGGCGAATGACCGTAGAAAACCTCAATGGAATGTTTGTTGACTTCACCAAAGAATTTACCTACCTACAAAATGGAACTCGTTTCTCTTTTTGTATATGAGGAGTGCTGGAAAACTTGCCAATGCACCTTTTAATCGCAGGACCTTGGCAGATGACAAAAGAGAGGTGAAATTCTCTGGAGTAGAATGTGATGTCATTTATGCACAACAATACTGCAAGCTATACACAAAAACACGTAAAAACACAAAAACATATAAAGACACACACACACATAAACAACAAGGACATACACTGTATAAAATAGTTCCCTTGAGTTCAAGCAGTTCTTCGAAAATAACTAATTGTTCTTTAACTGTATTACGAAGCTTCTACAAAAACTTTTTTATCTACCGGGTGTCCCAAAATGATGTATTATCGTTTGGTTGCTTATATGCCCATAACCAATGCACCGATTTTCAAAAACTTTATTTTATCCGATAGCTGAAAGGCTAAATTGTATTCGAGGATGTTGGTTGTGGTTTAGGCCGATGTCTTGAAGTCGAAAAGAAGATTGATGAACCTGCTCAAGTTCAAGCCTTGCATGGCATGAAAATGAAACGGCCTAGGTTTCCAGTCAATATTTCAGATGTGATGTAAAAGGCTGAACTTATATGTCGTTCAGAGAATATATGTCATTTAGAGAATACAAATTCTGTTAATACTGATTTCAGAGAATACGAATACAAATTCAGCCTTTTGTATTACATCTAAAATGTTGACTGGAAAAATTGGCCGTTTCTTTCTCATGCCATCTAAGGCTTGAATTTGAGCAGGTTTATCGATCTTCTTTTCGACATGAAAACACCGTGGTAAAACCACAACCAACATCTTAAAATACAATGTAGCCTATAGGCAATCAAATAAAACAAAGTTTTTGAAAATCGGTTCAGTGGTTATGGACATGTAAGCAATCAAACAATAATACATCATTTTGGCACACCCGGTATACTTTTGAAGGGAAAGTGGTATATCGTAGGACCTACAGTATTTGCATGCTAAATGATGGTTACTCAAACTGTGAACCAACAACTGTCCATGAGCCCTGCAAGAAGTAAAGATTTCGATAAAATCTGCATGGCGCCAGATATAATGTAATGTACCTACTGAGTGAAATAAATTCATTACCAGCTGTACCTGGAGGTGTTTTTAGAACATTGGTTGTGAAACAAACAAAATCATGTGAAACAAAATCATGAAAATCATGAATCATTCCATAATAGCCAACCAATGCATCTCTTGACTTATTCAATATAATTTCTACGCAAAATAAGCTGATCCTAATTTCTGAATAGATCTTTGGAATGCTGAAAGAACTGAATTAACTTGTTTAGCAGGATACCATAAAATGGCCCACAGTGTTATAGTAAAAATGAAAATTGTCCTAATGGGGTCCTAATTTTTGCCTTTTTGATCATAATTTTTCAGTACCATCTCATTCTACACCTCTTATTTCTCTATATACAGCTGATAATAAACTGATTTGACCACAAAATAGATGTATCATATGATGTAATTAATTGATGTACTTGCCGTAATGCATGTCCTAAAAATCATTGTCCTGCTAGCACCAGTGCATAAGATTTCACACTTAATTCTAGATTGGGAAATCAAGATTCAAGAGTCACACTACTTCTAGATCCGGAATGATTCACACTAATTCTAGATCCAGAATTCAAGATTCACACTAATTTTATATCTGGAATTCAAGATTCACGCAAACTTTACATTCCGAAATCAAGATTCACAATAAAATGGGTTTTTTAAGAATTCCTTGGAGATCCTGTGTGGTTTCATCTTTTTCACTGTATTTTCACTGTATCAGGCTTGTGAATAAATGGCTGCTCTACCCAATTCCCCAATTTACAACACACATATTCTTTGTTTCCTGTATCATATTACTTAAAGGTACTTGAGCTGAATGTTTAAACGCTGCAAAGCTTTCTTTTGAGGGCACAAGTAGTTGAGTTCAGTTCTCATCTTAAATTCCACAACATACAGTTTAATGAAAATAACTATACTAACAAACCATTAAACTCCTGTACAAAAATATGACCTTGTTATGACCTTGTACTAACCTTCGAAGAAAATTACAAGGCTATCAGAGAGATTCCAAGTTACAACCAGTCGAACACAAGGTTTCCATATGCTTCCACTAGGTTTTCACAAGGCTTCCACAAGGCTAATTAGCATTTTTCGATCCATTTACAAGGTTACAGCAAGGCTTTTCTAGGCTAGAGCAAGGTTGCAAGGCCATAAATGCACGGCTTGTACAGTACATGGTTATTACATGGCCTTGTATTTTCACACAGGCTACTAGATTATTAGAAAATATTACAGAAAAATTCATAGCATATCAAGGCAGGAAATCAAAACACTATACAAATACAGAATAAGGAACAAAATAAATTGTATGAAGGGAATTGCTTAAAGGAGGAACTCTCTCAATAGTTAAAAACTAATTGAGAAAAGAGCAAAAGAGTAAAATTAGAATGGGAGTCACTAATTCAAGATTCAAGAACCAAGAACCAGAACCAAGAACCAAGAACCAAAACACCCTAATTCAAGAACCGGAATTCAAGAACAAACTTTGGACACCCTAATTCAAGAACCGGAATTCAAGAACCAACTTTGGACACCCTAATTCAAGAACCGGAATTCAAGAACCAACTTTGGACACCCTAATTCAAGAACCGGAATTCAAGAACCAACTTTGGACACCCTAATTCAAGAACCGGAATTCAAGAACCAACTTTGGACACCCTAATTCAAGAACCGGAATTCAAGAACCAACTTTGGACACCCTAATTCAAGAACCGGAATTCAAGAACCAACTTTGGACACCCTAATTCAAGAACCGGAATTCAAGAACCAACTTTGGACACCCTAATTCAAGAACCGGAATTCAAGAACCAACTTTGGACACCCTAATTCAAGAACCGGAATTCAAGAACCAACTTTGGACACCCTAATTCAAGAACCGGAATTCAAGAACCAACCTTGGACACCCTAATTCAAGAACCGGAATTCAAGAACCAACCTTGGACACCCTAATTCAAGAACCGGAATTCAAGAACCAACCTTGGATCCCGGTGGGTGCAGTTCGATAGTAAAAGGTACACCACGCTCGTCCATACCATTTCATAGGATACCCTTTTCTCTGAGTTTCTAATTCGTGAAAAGATCCTTTATCATGGAAATTGTTGAAGGTAACCCCCCTTTAAAGGAGTATCACTGAGCCCTAAAGAAATCTGTACAGTGGATTTTTGCATTTTATCATTATTCACTTTGCTGATATCTCTTTGTTGGAAAACAGTAGAATCCCATGAAACTTAGGGTATCAAACTTGGGCCAGGTGAAATTGACTTTTATTCTAGGGTCCTGAGTCCACCAGCATTTAACTGTTTTTGGGTTTTGGATATTTCTGAAGAAAAATACCCCTTTCTCTGAGATTCTAGGTCCTAGGATTCTGTTTCAAATATGCCCTTTTCTCAGTGAAATCATGGATGAGCATGGTGTCATGTTTTCATCAACATTGCACCCACCGGGCTTTGGATACCTTAATTCAAGAACTGGAATTCAAGAACCAAAGTTAGACACCCCATATTTTATAATATTTTTTGCATTTACCAACGAATCCTGCAGTGTAATGCATGGTTTACATCAATCAACCATGCATGTTTGATGAAATTTAGTTTACTCATAAAGAAAACATATGATTATTTGCGGTGGAATGATGCCATTATTTTGCCTGATTCGTTTGGTCTTTGAATCAGGCTAGCCATTATTGCTCTATGTTTCAAATTTCCATAAACTTGTGTGAACAAACGAGGATAAAGCACGGGGTAAAGCAGGGACTTTCTTTGCTTGTTTCGATGGATGAAAATGTCAATGATTCAGCGGAATCGTTCACTCAGGTTGAATAACCTCACGAAGCGGAGATAAGAACAAAGAATTGGAAGGTAAGTAAAGACATGTTGGAAAATTTTCCCTGTTTTGGTGTTTCTTAATTTTTTGACAAACAATCTAAGAGCGAGTTTAAGCGGTTAAATGAATATTATTCTCAAAGCTGGGCCCATGCACATCATGTAAAAGAGTAGATAGTTTGCCACTGTCGAAAACAGTCTTTGCGAACAAGGGGGAAAATTTTTATAACATTGATAAGTACCTCTCTTTCTACTTTGGTGTTTGCTAAACTTTCCAATTTCATATGGATATAGAGGGATAAAGGCCAATCACGATGTTTGTGATACACTTCTTTGGAAAGAGTTACATCACTAACTTTGTCACCAACCATTGTTTATATATATGGCCTGATCCAGACAACATTGGCAAGTTTTTTAATTAATTTTCCACCACTACTTGTACTTGTGACTGCAGACAGCAGCAGAGGGTGAATCTTTGTTTGGTATTTGCATATTTGTGATTACTTGGAATGGATAGTTGTCATTCACTATGAAATTTGTCAAAAGCAAAGAGTATAAAGAAATGTATGTTGTATTGCTAAAAATCATCATAAAATATTGGCCAACACCATGCCACTGGCCTGCATCAGCAGAATGCTGCATATTCTAAGCCTGTTTTGAAATAAATGTGATTACACGTTTTTTTTATAAGAAACTGGTTTACAAGAAACTAGTGCTATGATGACCAACAATTTAAGAAACTCTAGTACTACGCTCAAGAATAGTTAAGAAACTCTTAACATTCAAATTCTGTATGTCCCTTTTATTCTATGTCTCTCTATAAGGTGCCGCCATCTTTTTTAACTTTTAACTACAAAAATTGGTAACTTTTTGCCTGAATGTCCATGACTTATTTGTGATGACAATGCCAATGTAAAATGGAAGCCCTTTGTCTAGAAGAAGCATCAAATTTGAACAATATCGCAATTTTAGGCCCAAAAAAATAAGAAACAAATTAAGGAACTTTTACTACTAAAACACCGAAATTTCCATGCGAAATTAAGAAACTTTTAGTACTAAGTGTTGATCCAAGTTTCTTACAAAAAAACCTGTATGGCATAAATTATGTAATTTTGAATCATGAAAAGCAAGAGAAAGCCGAAAATCTTTTGCACAGAATTTCTAATTATGAATTCTGGAATCTAAACTTCTTAAAGTTCTTGGTACAGTATTCACCCCCAGGATGAAATGGACGGTATAGAGACCAACTTTGATGTAAACCATGCATAACACCGCAGGGTCCGTTGGTAAATGCCAAAAATATTATAAAGTATGGGGTGTTCTTGAATTCCGGTTCTTGAATTAGGGTGTCCAAAGTTGGTTCTTGAATTCTGGTTCTTGAATTATGGTGTCCAAAGTTGGTTCTTGAATTCCGGTTCTTGAATTAGGGTATCAAAGGTTGGTTCTTGAATTCCGGTTCTTGAATTAGGGTGTTCAGAGTTGGTTCTTGAATTCTGGTTCTTGAATTAGGGTGTCCAAAGTTGGTTCTTGAATTCCGGTTCTTGAATTAGGGTGTCCAAAGTTGGTTCTTGAATTCCGGTTCTTGAATTAGGGTGTCCAAAGTTGGTTCTTGAATTCCGGTTCTTGAATTAGGGTGTCCAAAGTTGGTTCTTGAATTCCGGTTCTTGAATTAGGGTGTCCAAAGTTGGTTCTTGAATTCCGGTTCTTGAATTAGGGTGTCAAAGTTGGTTCTTGAATTCCGGTTCTTGAATTAGGGTGTCCAAAGTTGGTTCTTGAATTCCGGTTCTTGAATTAGGGTGTTTTGGTTCTTGGTTCTTGGTTCTGGTTCTTGGTTCTTGAATCTTGAATTAGTGACTCCCAATTAGAATGCAACCATTTCAGCTAAGATGTTATGCGAAAAGCAGATTGCCTTAGCTATGTTTTGAATCAACAAGTAAAAGCGGTCAAAATAGAGACATATTGGAAAATAGTCACCTTTCAATAACTCTTTTCAAAAAGGAATGCTTTAAGTTTTAGTAGAAAGCTTTTAGTAGATGATGATCTTTTAATATCCACAGGAATGCCATTCCAGCAATTTTGCTCCACATTAACGCACTGATATAAGACCATATTGGAGGGTATATTTTTGAGTTAGAAAAACATCACCCTTGGTAGCTTGCCGTGTACCATATGATGAACAGATGCCAATGAATCGAAAAAAGTATGAAAGTTTGCAAGAGAGATTTTACACATTCATATACAAAGCTGGGTATTCTTAACTAAAAAAGATCATGCAGCTTTAAAATCTTAAGTCATTGAAGATACTGTAGGAGAAAAAGGTGAAGCATAATTTCTGCAACAAAATACTTGATTAATATAAGTTTCACACGTAAGTCCCCAAACTAAGATACCATATTGAAGAAAAGGTGAAAATAAAGAATTATAGAGACAGATTAAAACATTGATACAGTAGGTAGGAAGTAAGGATACTTTCAAAAACATGCCACAAGTTTGAGCCTTTTTTTAGGAAGTTCAGTCAAGTGATAATTCCATGATAGATTTTCATCCAAGAGAACACCAAGAAAATAGACATAACAAGTCTGTTTAATAGGAAGATTTCTGATTTTATATTGACAGTTTCAGAAGAAGGATGCTGGACTTAAATAAAATACAATTACAGTAGTCTTATCAATGTTCAATGATAATTTGCTTACATCAAGGCACATTTTCACTTTTTTAGTTCTAAAATGTTCTTTGTAGAGAGCATGAAGACTGTTAATTCTGGCCAGTACCATTAAGTTAATGGTACTTTTAAGAAACTTGTAAGAAACTCTGACTGTTGAAAATCTGACAAGAAACTTTCAGTACTGGCCCGATTTCTTAGTTTAAATTCTTAGAATAGAATGCAATTCTTAGAATACATGTACAAGAAAGGAAAATGAAAATGAAAATCCCATTGCTTTCCTTGATAGAAGGAAAAGAGTTTCTTGAATTACTTAGCCCATTACTGAAGTCTTTTCATTTTTGTAATTGTAGAGTTGAGTTTCTATAAAGAGTTTCTTATAAAAAATGTGTGCTGGAAGCTATATTTCACTTTTCAAAAAGGGCATTACGGATACAATATAATATGTATTGTTTTGATAACATTGTTCTGACATTGTTCTGAGTGCAAATTATATGGCAATACTTGTTTTGAGACATTACCAAGCAATTTGGCAGCCCTCGTAACAAAAAATGAATTAACTCCACATTTCCCGCTGGAAAAATATAAGATGCACCTTAGAATCTTTTAGTAACAATCTGGCTAAAAATTCCGGATCTAGAATTATTGTGAATCTTGAATTACTGACTCCCAAGTGCATAATGTGTCTGGAGCCAAGCATGGATACATATTCACAAGATAGAAAGGCTGCGCCGAAAGGCCTCACAGCCACGGTAGTAAACAAAGCTAGCAGTCTAGAAGTCACTGGAAACATCTTGTTCAATTCCTACCATAACCATCCCTCCCTGCCTGGGACACCCCTGTCATTTGCTCAAACAATGTTCTTAATGTTCTCAAACAGCGTGCAAGATGACCCCTGTCCCTGCTGCTTAGGGTAGGAATTGAATACCCAATCAATGATAGCTACATTACAGTGTGCGACTAATTACTGATAAAAACAATTATTTACAGCGTGAGAGTCTTTACTATTACTGAACGAGTTTGGACAATAGAGCTGTTGGACAAAACATTGAACACTTTTGTACTCAATATGACAATTTAATGATGATTGGTGACTTTAATCTTAGTGAAGATGATAATTCCTTGTATCAGTTTATGCATGAATTCAGCCTGGAAAATGTCGTCAAAAAGCCAACTTGCTTTAAATCCGATAATCCAACTTGCATAGACTTAATACTAACTAGTGACAAGAGAAAACTATCTAATATTAAAGCAATTGAAACTGGTTTATCGGATTTTCATGCAATGGTAGTAGCCGCATTGAAAGGCAGTTTTCATAAAAAAGGCCCTAAGATTATCACCTACCGAGATTACAGTAAATTTGATAACTCCGTTTTCAGAGAGAAGGTTGGGGAAGAGCTTAACTCAAAACCTCTAATCAAGCAGGATTTCGAAACTTTCAATTCTACTGTTAAGAGCATACTAGATAAGCATGCACCTCTAAAGAAAAAATACCTTAGAGCGAATGATGGACCTTTTATGACCAAAGAACTTAGAAAGGCTAACATGAAGCGCACACGACTAAAAAACAAATTCAATAGAATTCGAACAAATGAAAATTGGACTGCATATAAGAGGCAAAGAAACCTGTGTGTTAAAATCCTTCGTCAAAATAAGAAGTCTTACTATGCTCAACTTGATCCTAAAGTTGTCAGTGACAACAAGAGGTTCTGGAAAGCTGTAAAACCCTTGTTTTCAAATAAGATTCAAAGTAGCTCTTGTATCACCCTTCTAGAAAATGGTGTTGTTGAATCAGATGATGGTAGAGTTGCTGAAATTTTAAATGACTATTTTGTAAATATAACGGAAACTTTGTGTATAGCTAATGAAGACGATCAAGAGCCTTTGAATGTTCACGAAGAAGATCCCTGCTTAACAATGATAAAACGTTTTCAGTCACACCCCAGTATCCTTAAAATAAAGTCGTCTGTCAAAAGCACCATAAATTTCTCCTTTAGGAAGATCACAGTCGAAGAAATGCAAGAACAGTTGCAAAATTTAGATCCCAAGAAGGCTTCCCCACAGGAAGCAATCCCTGCAAGAATATTAAAGTCTAACGCAGATCTGTTTTGTTTTCCACTTGCAGAGCTTTTCAATAAACTTGTTGAGTAAAGCCGCTTCCCAGATGATCTAAAAAATGCTGATGTTTCTTCGCTCTTCAAAAAAGATGATAATATGAGCAAAAAGAATTATAGACCAATTAGTCTCCTTCCTACAATCACGAAAATATTTGAGCGACTAATGCATAGACAATTGTCTGAATTTACTGCACGCTTTTTTTCACCACTATTAGGAGGGTTTAGACAAGGGTACAACACGCAGCATGTTTTGTTAAACTTTTTGCAATATTGTAAGAACAGCATTGATAACAAGGGACTTGCAGGGGCAGTGTTCATGGATCTTTCAAAGGCTTTTGATTGTGTAAACCACGAGCTTTTAATAGCAAAACTGAGTGCCTATGGACTTGATCTGGACGCCCTTCAACTCATAAGAAGCTATTTATCAAAAAGACAACAGAGAGTAAAGATCAACAGCTATTTTAGTGACTGGAAAGAAATTAAAGTTGGAGTACCGCAAGGGTCGGTCCTGGGGCCTTTGCTATTTAACATCTTCATAAATGATATCTTCTTTTTTGCATATCACACAAAGATATGTAACTATGCTGATGATACCACAATCTTTGCATGCCATGCGGATCTTGATACTATTGTTAGACAATTAGAAGCAGACAGCTCTGTGATAGTAAAATGGTTTTCTGACAACCTTTTGAAGCTAAATAATGATAAGTGCCACCTGATGATATTTGGTGATAAAAGCACCGAAACAACGGTCACAATTGGAAATTCAAGAATTAAGGAAAGTGATTATGAAAAGCTGCTAGGTGTGACTTTTGATAAGAAATTAAGTTTCAAAAAACATGTTGAAGATTTATATAAAAAGGCTAACCAAAAGCTTCACGCACTGGCTCGCTTGTCTAATTACATTGATCCTATCAAATCAGAAATTTTAATGAATTCCTTCATCAGGGCACAATTCAATTATTGCCCACTTGTATGAATGTTTAATGATAGGTCAACTAATTCAAAATTAAATCGCATTCACGAAAGAGCACTGCGATTGGTATGCAGAGATTGTATATCAGAGCTAGAAAAGTTGAAGAAAAAATATGTTACCATTCATCAGCACAATCTGCAATTGCTAATGCTTGAAATATTCAAAACAAAAAACAATCTAAATCCAACATTTATGAAAAACATTTTTACTGAGAGAAATATTCACTACAGTTTGAGAAGTGAGAATCATTTGCAGTTGCCGAATATAAAGACAACAACATACGGAATAGAAAATATTCAGTACAGAGGTCACCTTTTGTGGTCCTCGTTGCCAAAGGAAATTAAAGATTCCAACACATTATTTGAATTCAAGCGAAAAATAAAATTATGGCATGGAAATACTTGCATCTGCAGATTGTGCAAAGTTTTCATTAAAGATTTAGGGTTTTTGTAGGTTTTAAAGTAAAAAATTGTAAATTAAGTTTTAACTTATTTGTTGGCGTTAATTAGCTTATTAGCTATATATATTTTTTTTATCTTGCCAACGTAAAAGAAATTGTTAATAATAATAATAATAATAATAATAGCATTTTTAACATTTCGCGTGCGTATGCTCACAATGTACATTTCTTTGCCTCGTGTGACACGCGATCCTTATCCTCGAAGCTCTCCCACAGCTCCAGGTGATCAAAGTGTCGAGTATCGAGTCCAAGACCAAAGCAATACGGCATTTGCAAATGACAACAAATGGCCTACCTACAAATCTCCTATCGCTTGGAGCCGAAGTGGAAAATTTCATCTCAATTTATATGCCTTCATTCCTGTGAGAAAGTCAGCTTGTTTCGATTTCAATTTGCCAGAAGAGAGTTGAATTATTGAATTCACCTGTATGTTTTTGAGATTTGCAATGGATTTTGCAGAAAGAGGGAAATTAAACGGACCAGTTTTGATTTTACTCTTTCTAATTTCTTATCATAAGTGTTCTAGTTAGATTTTTTAGATTTTATCACTTGTAATTAGGTTATTTTAGAAAAGTATTGTTAATTTTGTAAGCTTTTTAACACGGCCCCCTGTAAAGCAGTCGTTGATTGATGGGGCCACCGTGTATAAATAATTAAAAATGAAATGAAAAAAAAACCATTTTTGACTCATTTTCGAAGCAGATTTGGCTGACGGCGTAGTAACATACGTGAAAGTAGCTGCTTAAGAAAATGCTACAAATCTCTTGGCATGGGAAGAACAGTCGATTAAAAGTTGATTAAAAGTGATAAAATGCAAGTAAACTTCTTTGTAGGCAAGTGGAGGAAGAGCAGGCCTTATAGATGAAATTCCGCGAGTTCCGCCTTTTGGTTTTCGGCCCCATACTGCGAGAACAAAATGCGGAACTCAACTTCGCGGAACAAAAATTCCGCGAGTTCCGCGGGTTCCGCGTTATGGACCTGGCCCGGAAGATAAAATATTTCAAGAACAATGGGTCCTGTGTCTCCGGTATTCCGTCGATGAAGATCGCCGAAGTGATCAACGCGCGTTTCATTTCCTGATTCATTTGATAGCATCCACGAGTGGCCTTCGTGCAGCATTTTGGAGCACATCGAAGAACGATAAGTAGCAGTTTCTACTGCATGCACATCTCGATCTACTATCAATGATGAAATAGCGTATAAGCATCAACATGTCTAGAAATTTGGATCAATCCATCATGGCATCATTATCAGGTTAGGCCTAGCAACTGATTTGTTAGCTAGCGATTTGTTATAAACTTTTGACTTGTGTTGTGATTGTAGGCCAACTTGATGTTTGTCAAATTTCCCTGCTGGTGGTGTTTCGTGCTAAGCCTGGATCTAAAATTCCTGCCAAAAGTGAACCCGGCTTTAAAGGATGTTTATACTCGAACACTTTGACTAGAAGAGTGCTTTCGGGTATTATGAGCGAAGTTGGTAACGTTACCTGACATATACGGCCGTGACACATACGGCTAACATGACATATACGGCTAGTATGAAACTGAGGCAGGAAATGGCCTCCATTGACAAACCTTGCGTTCCTTTGCCAATCAAAACAATCATGATTGTATTGTTTAAGATTATAACAGTGTTGCAGACTCTACTGATTCCCTCTTGCTCGCCGTATATGTCATTTCATCGCCTGGTCAGCCGTATATGTCATTTTCATCGCCTTGCTAGCTTTATATTTCATTTCATCGCCTTGCTAGCCGTATATGTCATTTCTATCGCCTTGCTAGCCGTATATGTCATTCCATCGCCTGGTCAGCCCTATATGTCATTTCATCGCCTGGTCAGCCGTATATGTCATTTCTATCGCCTTGCTAGCCGTATATGCCATTCCATCGCCTGGTCAGCTATATATATCATTTCATCGCCTTGCTAGCCGTATATGTCATTTCATCGCCTGGTCAGCCCTATATGTCATTGCATCGCCTGGTCAGCCGTATACGTCATTTTCTCATCCCTCTGTTTCAATTGCAACTTAGCCTGCGTGCAGACTCAACTATCCTAAAGTCTATTGTAACTCAGCGTCAATGGCAAGCGGATGTCACATTAAGAAGAAAGACCCACTTTTTCTGGAAAAGTCGTCTTTTTCTGGAGAAAACCCCACTAAGTCGGTTTATCTAAAAACCCCATTTTCTTGTGATAAAGTGCGTTTTTATCAGTAAAGTGGGAAACAACACGAACCACAAAGCACATTCGCCGATGTAAATCTTATTGTTCAAACACAACCATAGCATAATCTAATAAAAATACCAAAATATGCACGACGATAGTTAATAAAATTGATAAAAGTAAACTCAGAGGCTTTACATTTGGCTACAATATCACAATATAATTCTGTTGACTTATGCAATACATAATGTTAATATGCAGGCCTGGCCGTTTAATCCACGCCCACCTCGGGTTGGTGAGGTGAGCGATTCATCGCTCGCCTCAATGTCAGTTCGCACATGAACCGCCCACCTCAATGTCATTCACTCATTCATGTATTCATCACCTCTTGAAGTAAAACTAAACTATTGATAGGAAATTAATCCTTATAGTTTGACCTCAAAATAAAATTCATGACATTTTAATCTCTCAGGAAGTCATCTCCTCCTGTAAAATCGTTAACTACTTCCCCGGGGAGGGGTACTTGACTAGGGAAGTGACGGGGGTGTGCGGAAAACCTCTCCACACCCTGCACCCTGTCGCATAAAAAATAGGCCAAAAGTATACCCTGTCGCATAAAAATTTTGCCTCTCAAATACAGTGTAGAACGCAATTTTTGCTTGTGATACCCTGTTGCATAAAAATTTTGCCTCTCAAATACAGTGTAGAACGCAATTTTTGCTTGTGATACCCTGTCGCATAAAAATTTTGCCTCTTAAATACAGTGTAGAACGCAATTTTTGCTTGTGATACCCTGTCGCATAATTTTTTTACCTATTATAATACCCTGTCGCATAATTTTTGCTAGAAAATGACACCCTGTCGCATAATTTTTACCGCAAAAGGACACCCTGTTGAGCGGCACATCCCGTCAGGTCAAGTATGGGAGTGCCCCCCCCCCCCCCCCCCCCCCCGGGACTACTTCACAAGTCAAACGAAAAACAAACGAAGCGCGCTTTGATATTTGAATGGCTTTACACCAGACTGTTATTTATCTCCTCCTGCAAAATCGTTAACTACTTCACAAGTCAAAATTTACTGTTCAAAACTTTGTTGGTGAAAGTCTGGTTGATTTGCGTCTATATAAACTATGGCTTCATTTCTGTCGGAGAATCGCCTTCTCTTTTTGCAAAGTTAGCTGTTTTAAGGCCAATAGTGCATTCCTCGTTTATTCAACTACTTTTATTGAGGATTTTCGGGAGACTGAAAATCGCCTGCCTGACTTTACCAAGGAGAGCGATGTATCGCTCGCCTGCTAAAATGCTCACGGCCAGGCCTGAATATGGTGTTTCATTTTAAAAGAAACTCGTTATCCCCCCTGGGGAGGTGCCATTGAAAGAAATCCGGAAAAGCCGAAAAAGTTCACCCATAAATAAAGTTTTACAAAAAGTCATTCCCATAGGCCTAAATCCAGAAAATATAAAAAACGTTGAAAGCGATACCCATAAATCCGGACTCTATCATCAAAAGGCACCCTAAAAAATGGCACAACCCCGTACCATGGAGAACTTAAGTTTACCCTTCCCCCCTTTACCGGGTCGACATTAGAAGGCAAACTCTCAGATCACCAGAAATTACAAGCCAAAGTACAGTACTGGGAAAATATTGTCAAGAAACATTTCATTTCGTCTGAAGCGTTTTTATACTTTATTGTTACGAAGGCTTGGTTTCATAAGAAATGGCTATGCAGGAAATACTCTGAAGGGGTCATGATAAATTATCCCTTATTATGCCAAAGACTGCGCATCCTTCCGTCTGCCTCAGTTCCATACAAATCCATACTAGCCGTACTAGCCGTATATGTCATGTTGGCCGTATATGTCACGGCCGTATATGTCAGGTAACGTTACCGAGGTGGGTGGGTATTATGGGACGTCGGGTATTTTGGAACATTATTCAGTAAATGAAGCTTAGGGGCCTGGGGATGAGAAAGAAACTTGTTAATTTCACTTGATGCAAGTCTTCATACCTCTTCTGTCATATTTTGATCGATATTAGGTTGCTGCTGTAGCATTTTGTGTACTCTCTGTATTGCTGATAATGAAGGACATCAGACAAGAGCGATTTCTGGCTGCCATTTTCTTGAGATATCTCAAACATCAACCAGTATACAAACAATAGAAATAGCTTAGTTCCAAAATACCCGACAGTGTTCCACAATGCCCAACTCAACCCGGGTTCAGTTTTTTGTCTTGTTTATAAACAACTAACGTTTCAGAATCGGAGCATACTGATGAAACATTAGAGTATGCTTTTAGGCCTAATTGCTCATACTAAGTGTGGCCAAATGTGTCATGAATTATGCTGACAAGTAATCTTTTTCCGTTAAGTGTTCCATAAAACCCGAAACTACTCTAGGCCATTTCTTGATAATCCGCATTTCTAACCATATTGGCTAGTATTTTTAAACCATGGTTTAAACAACCCCCTCTCCGCTCCCCCGACTTGCATGTCTGGAGAAGGAGAATCACATTCAAAATCAGATTCAGATTATGAAATCAGATTCCTAAGAATGTTCTTACCCTCAAATAAGATCACATGATGGACTCAAAAATGATATTCCTGTTACAAACAAGTATCTATGATGTCCAAGTACAGTAATCACTTGCAACGAATTTCGGCAAAATATCTTTTGTGGTTTATCTGGAAAAACGGGGATTATGAGTGTTGACTTGTAACTTACACAATAGCCTAAACTGATCTTTGCTTACCAGACCTCACCAAAAGTTTTTTGTGCCTGCGAGCGCAAAATTGCTACAAAATGTGCCTGCAAAATTTGTCAACGTATTTAAATTCTTTCAATGCATCACATGAAGCAAACTTTGATAAAGTGAGGGAAATTTTGGTTGTAAAAGTTGGATGGTGCCTTATGCAATAGATCTTTATCATAGACAATATATATGAAACTTATATATATGAAACTTATAGCCCATAGTGAACTTACTGAACATAATAGCCGACTGTTATTGGCTAATTTCAAATGACCTAACCGATCTAGAATATGCAGATTGCCATTGGCTAATTTCAATTGGTAAAAAACCCCATAGTGAAGCTACTAAAGATGAAAGCCGACTGTTATTGGCTAATTTCAAATGACCCAACCCATCTAGCATAGGAAGATTGCCATTGGCTAATTTCAATTGGTAAAAAACCCCATAGTGAAGCTACTAAAGATGAAAGCCGACTGTTATTGGCTAATTTCAAATGACCCAACCCATCTAGCATATGAAGATTGCCATTGGCTAATTTCAATTGGTACGGACTCCATACTGAACTTACTGAACATAATAGCCGACTCTTATTGGCTATTTTAAATGACTTAACAGATCTAGCATATGCAGAATGCCGTTGGCTAATTTCAATTGGTACTATCCCAATAGTGAAGTTACTAATGATGAAAGGTGACTGTTATTGGCTGATTTCAAATGATCCAACAGATCTAGCATATGCAGATTGCCATTGGCTAATTTCAATTGGTACAAAACCCATAGTGAAGCTACTAAAGATGAAAGCCGACTGCTATTGGCTAATTTCAAATAATCCACCAGATCTAGCATAGGCAGATTGCCATTGGCTAATTTCAATTGGTACGGACTCCATACTAAACTTACTGAACATAATAGCCGACTCTTATTGGCTAATTTCAAATGACCTAACAGATCTAGCATATGCAGATTGTTATTGGCTAATTTCAATTGTTACAGACTCCATACTGAACTTACTGAACATAATAGCCGACTCTTATTGGCTAATTTCAAATGACCTAACAGATCTAGCATATGCAGATTACCATTGGCTAATTTCAATTGGTGTGAAACCCATAGTGAAGCTACTAAAGATGAAAGCCGACTGCTATTGGCTAATTTCAAATGATCCAACAGATCTAGCATATGCAGATTGCCATTGGCTAATTTCAATTGTTACGGACTCCATACTGAACTTACTGAACATAATAGCCAACTGTTATTGGCTAATTTCAAATGACCTAACAGATCTAGCATATGCAGATTGACATTGGCTAATTTCAATTGGTACAAACCCCATAATGAAGCTACTAAAGATGAAAACTGACTGTTATTGGCTAATTTCAAATGACCCAGCCCATCTAGCATAGGCAGATTGCCATTGGCTAATTTCAATTGGTACAAACTCCATACTGAACTTACTAAACATAACAGCCGACTCTTATTGGCTAATTTCAAATGACCTATCCCATACAAAAGGGGGCTACACTGTCAGGGCAGTCACACTATCTCACTTTAGTTGGGGGCAGTCACTTGTCTGCCCCCATGTCATGTGACTTACTTGGCAAAGTTCCAAAATTGGTCATGTGACTTGGCACGGTGCCAAGTTCCGGTCATGTGACTTGGCACTTTGCCAAATTATGTGACGTCCCCCCACTAATTCCCCTGTGCATGAGCAGTTCATTTCTTCCACTGTTGCCATAAAACTTTCCTCGAAGGGCTGAGTATAAGCAAACAACTAAGGGAACTTACCCAAGAAGAGCAACTACATTAATGGACGGAGTTAAAGCTACTGGGAGGAACTTCAACAACTAACGCAACCACAACAGCGAGGTTTACCTTGCACAAGTAACACTAATAACGCAAGGAAGGTAACTAAGGGCACAAAAGCTACTATGGCCACTATGGCAACAATTACGACTATATTTTCTCTACTAAACAAATAACTAACACACCGAAACGAAGTTAACAACTAATTTCTCCCACAACAAACGCTACGAACGCCACATAAGAAAGAAAGAAAACTAGGGCAATGAAAGAATCTAAATCAACTCTACTGACTACCAACTTTACATTGCATAATTATGCCGACGATAATACTCTGGCTTATTTTTCCAGGACCCTATCAGATTTGATTGGGGTACTGGAAGAAGAAGCTGGAGTTGCTTTGACTTGGCTGAAACAGAATCAAATGATTGCTAACCCAGAAAAATTCCATGCACTCCTTATTAGAAAGGATCAAACAAATACCTGCGGAGAGAATATCAACATCCAAGGCAAAATTATCCAGTCGGAAGAAACAGTCAAATTGTTAGGTATTCAGCTAGATTATAAGCTAAATTTTGAACAGCATATCTCTGAACTTTGCAGAAAAGCAGCATCACAACTTAATGTGTTAAAAAGACTCAAACAATTCATTGGCTTTAATGAAAGGAAAATTCTTGTGCAAAGTTTTGTATATTCCAATTTCAACTATTGCCCGCTAGTATGGTACTTCTCATCAGCTAAGTCTTTGCAAAAAATTGAGAAGATTCAAGAACGTGCTCTTCGATTTTTGTACAATGATCACCAATCTTCTTACAGTGAATTACTCTTGAAATCAGAAAGATGTACTATGCATGTTTCCCGTCTTAGAATTCTCTGTATAGAAGTTTTCAAGACCTTGAAACATCTCAACCCATCTTTCATGCGTGATATTTTCAAAATAAGATCTTCCAGATATTCATCACGAAATCCGTACGACTTACAACATTATAGACCAAATCAAGTCACTTTTGGTTCAAACAGTCTTCGATCACTAGGACCTCAAATCTGGAATGCATTGCCAAATGAAACTAAATCTGCCGACAACTTAAATTCTTTTAAACGCATGATAAAACAATGGAATGGACCAAATTGTAAATGCAATGCTTGTCAACATTCACCCGAATTTTAGAAAATTATCTGGATTATGAAATAGTAGAAAATATTTGTATATTTGTTACGCCTGTCAATTCAATTATATCTTGTAAACTTTGCCCATATATGTCTTGAATATTTAACTTATTTAACTTATCTATTAATTTCTTCATTTCTTAATTTATATATTTGTATGTTCGATTTGGATTAGTTGTATATATTGTAAATATGTATAGCTAGATAAAGATAATCGAATGAAAATAAGTTGACAAACAAACAAAAGACTCGAATAGAGCTCTACGAGTAGGGAGACTGGAGATCTACCGAAGCGGTCACAATAATCACAACGTCACGAAGTGCAACTGCAACTTACGGCATTGAGGCAAGAAGAGCAACTTCATTTAATCAAGGGGTCAACGCAACAAACCAAATGAACAACGCTACCACAACAACAAGGGTACCGTTAATAACGGCAAAAAAGCTACTATGGCCTCTAAGCGAAGAATTACGAATACATTTTCATTTTCATTTTAAAATTATTTATGCACGGTCAGTCAGTATGACTGATTTTCAGGGGGCCGTGCCAAAAACTTTACAAATTAAAAAATCTACTAAAATTAATAACGGGAAAAGGAAACTAATTACAATCATAAATAATTTATCTACAACTATTTACAATAAATTTACAACCGACCCTTTATCTTGTTCTTAAAAGAAGATAAAGAGGGAGCTTGCTTGGCCTCGCGGCTGAGATCATTCCAGATTTTTGCTCCACGAAATTTGATTTGATTTGATTTGATTTGATTTCACATATTTAGGGAGGGTAGCCCTTCAGCAGTGCTGATTTTCAAGGGGCCCTCCATCTAACGATACAATACAATAATACTAATATAATACAAAGGAAAGAAAAAACCTATTTACAATATGTCAAAGTCTAATTAATCTATTAAAAACAATGTTAGAAATAATAATCAGTGTTGAAATCAATTTACAGGGTATCTAAAATATATTATCTACACAGCAGTCTACGCTAAATATGGCTCTTGAAGGCATTGACCGAAGATGCCTGTTTAACCTCAGTTGAAAGGCTGTTCCAGCTTTTTGCACCCCTGAATGAAAAGCATTTTTGTCCATTAGCGGAACTTTTCAAAGGCAGCCTTAAGTCAGTGTTTGTATTTCGTAGGCTACGCTCGGTGCAATCAGCTTTTTTGGTGAAAAGATTGCAAAGATAGGTAGGAGCAAGGTCGTTGATGCATTTAAAAACCATTAGTTTCGTCTGTCTATCTATCAGCTCCTTGATCGTGTGCTAACCTAAACTTTGTATCAAGGGTTTACTTGGAGCATCGAACTGACTATTGGTCACAACACGAGCTGCTCTGTTTTGAAGTCTCTGCAATTGTAAGATGTCGGTGGAATTGCAGCAACCCCAAACAGAACAACAGTATTGGAAATGAGGCTCCACAATGCTGCTATAGAGAGTCTTCACAACTCCAGCAGGAAGATACTTTTTGGCGTATTTCAAGAAGCCGATAGCTAGAGAAGCTTTCGCAGTGACTGTTTTGATTTGCTCCTTCCATGTGAGATTTCTGTCCATTACTAGTTTTCATGAATGGCACTAGCAAGTCAGTTTCGGCATTTCTAAGGTTGATAATATTGCGATCAGAATTTCTAACAAATAAATGCGAGAGATAATCAGGCGCGAGACTATTAACAGATTTATATACAGTTGTTGCAGTCTCACTTCTGATCATATCCCTCACAGTTGGCCATTTTAACTCTGTAATCAAAGCTTCGGCAGGAGCATCATAGCTGCTATTTGTAATGATTCTAGCGGCACGATTCTGCAATTTTTGAAACTTAACCAGTCGGAACTCAGCACAGTTCCCCCACACAGAACAGCAGTACCGAAAATGTGGCTCTACAATACCTCTATATAATTTGCAAAATACAGTTTTTGGCAATAATTTCTTTGCATATTTTAAAAAACCTAACGAGCGGGAGACTTTGGCTTGAACAGATTTAATTTGCTCGTCCCACACGAGGTGCTGGTCAACTTGGACACCAAGATACTTAATACTGTCGACAAGTTCTACAGGGGAATCATCTATAACAAATGCAGGAGAATCCACAGTGTTTTCACCAATCTTTTTAAGATTTGGTCTAGATCCGATTACCATTGCCTGAGTCTTGATTACATTCAAAGACAATTTATTGCCCTGAAGCCATACTTTCAAACATTTCTCCATCACATCATTTCTACCAAACAAATAACGCATACACTAAGACAAAGCAACAACTAATTTCTCCAACAACGAAGGCTACTAACGCCACAAAAGAAATAAACACCTTAGTAAACAAATACTAGGCAACTAAATCAACCCTACTGAAGCAAAAAAAAAGCTGCCTGAGGAGGCCAAGGGGTCTATCTCTCTTCCCAAAAAGCCTCCGGGACTCTTTAAAACAATGGGGTTTGTAGGGAATTTGATGGAATTTTCTTTAAAAAATTATGGATTATTTCAAATGGAAACTACCGCTCCGCAACCCCGCCCTTGGGCTACTAACGCCACTAAAGTCAAGAGGATAGCTAGAAAACAATAACAAAAAATGTGAACTAATGAAAAAGGAAGAGACTAAAGTTAACTGCAATAACTATGGACATTATAATTTTTGTTATTATTTTTATTATTAAAAATCTATTTAAAGTTAGCCTACGCGTAGACCCATTATCCCAAAGAAGGAAAGGGTCTACGAAACAAAGAGCAAAAGCTTGCTACTGAGGTTTCTAGATGTCTGGAAACTTAATTTATGCAGCCGTTGTTTCAACCATAGAAATATTTCTATTTCTATGGTTTCAACGCGTTTCACAACTAATTTGAAAAGGGGATTAGAATGAGTAATTGGGCGGCCGTAGCAAGCCTTTGCTCTTTGTTTCGTAGACCCTTTCCTCCTTTGGGATAATGGGTCTACGCGTAGGCTATTTAAAGTAGGCTAGGAAATAGCTAAAATTACAGCTAATTAAGGCTACAAGAACTAATTAACGCCTACTAAGAAGGCCTACTAAGAAGGCCTACCACTAATTAAAGCCTACTACTAATTAAGGCCTCTACTAACACACTTCAGGTATGTGAATAACTGCGGCAACTAGAGGAGCATCGCCCTGAATGGTCAGCCAACGTTTTTCATCATATCTGACCGCGCTGCAAAAACTTCGTTTCAAGAGGAGTTCGGGCCTGGATTTTGCAGGAAAGTGCGTTAAAATTATTCGCTGATGCCAGTTCTCAGATTTTGTCTTGTTGTTATCGTTTTGTACCGTCTATCCTTGTCCTGAAGGATGTTTTTAAAGCACTTACCTGAAATGGATAAAGGTAAGAGTATTTTATGTCCTTGTTGTTTTCCAAGCCCAATATTTGTTTTCTTCGCGTTGCCTCAAGATTTTGTATAAAGTACTACTAAAGTTTGTTTTCAGCCAACTCCAACCCTCCAAAGGATATTTTTGAAGAAAAATCTCAGAAATTTGCATTGAATGTAAAAGCCGGGGGCTTTAATTCGGTTGTTGTCAGACTGGCCAACCTGCGCCCCTATTGGTCAGCCTGTTGATTCTGACTTCCCTTACTGACCCCCCTTTCAACCACACTGTTAGAAGTCATAAGGTTAAAGTCATAATCCTCAAGATAATGGTAAAATTATAAATCTGGATTTTTTTGTCAATTACTGCCTTGTTGATTTCATTTGTGTAAGGTTTTCATTCCTCCTAGATGGCTGACGACCACACGTGTTTTTTGTGTCGCGGTCTTGGTTGAACTTTGTAGCCTTAGGATTATTAGTTTCGCTTTTGATAATGTAAGTTTTTACATAAAAAATCTTCAGTTCAGTTTTTCATTCATCAATTTATGCACTCTACCTGAAAGATGACGGATTTTATTACGATTGCGATGTGCAAGGAACTGCTTCCTGTTCAACAGACGAGTTATGCCAAGATGATCGAGGTTCTTACTGGAGACCTTCGCAACGAAATCAGGTTCATGAACATAAAATCCTTTTGGATGATTACAAAGTCTGTCCTGAGCTAAACAAGCATAATGATATCTGAATATTGATTTCTTCACAACTCCAAATGACCGTAGATGCTGTTTTTAGCTACAGTCAGAGAGATGAGTGTTGCTGCTAAAGTCGCCTTCAATGGAAAATCGAGCGCCTTGTATAAGGACAAGAATCGCCTCAAAGGCAATATTTTGGTCTTTATGTCAAACGAGAATGATACGCAAAAATCAAAAGTCATTACCCCTAGTTTGCTTCGTTCGTGCACGAAACTATTGGTGCATCTGTGTCAAATGAGATGTCATGTGAGATTTACGATAACGCAAAAATACTTATGCAGAACCCTACAGAACGTTTCAATTGTTGCTATTCGCGGGCATCTAATTTGAGACAAGCAGTCACGAAGATAACCTCTGTGCAGAATGATATGCATGAAGATGTTTTGGTTCAGTGTGATCTCGTGCCTTCCCCCAGTCAATGGCGCCATAGACCTTTTAGCTATTCAGTCAGAATCGAACAAACTTTTGCTACACTTTGTAGAATTTTCGAATGTGCACAATAGTGATAGAAACTCTAACGCCACTCGATCGAACGTAACATATAAAAATGTATAAAAATAACGTTCGATCCAGGCTCCTTTTAGAATAGCTAAAAGGTCTATTGTTTGCTGGGATTCTGCACCTTTCTGTAGCTGTGTAGGAGGGGGATCCTTCTATCTTCGGTGATGCTGCGAATGCTAGCCTCTGTGCAGGCCACCAGTTACATCATCCTCTAAAGTTGACTTATTTGCATAATGAGTACTATCAATAAGTGGCTAATGATTCGTTCGTTCTAGAAAACGATTGTTTTGACATAATTAAGCTGCTAATGAAGTCAAGAACGTGCCAATTCTGGGTAAATTTGTTGTTGTGCCAGGGTAAACATCATGGTAATTTATCCATCTTATGGTGTCAAATCTGTCTAACATGAAATAAGCCGACGTCAAATGTTGCTATAGGATCGCGGGAAACTTCTGTCTTGTATGCGCTTTATGTGCGCTTTCTTTATTTCAGTGCCAATTAGCAGAGATAAAACGTTAATCAATCGCTTTAACGAGCGTGACGGAAGTGGGTTACTTACTTTCTTTCTTTCTGACAGCCTGACATCGAAGCCCCTTCTTAGATTACAAAGTTGGACTTTGTAATCAAAAATGATATCAATGATCTCAAAGCTAGTGCTCAATTTCAGAGCAATACTATTGATTCTTATAACGTGAACATAGATTGCATTGAGAAGGAATTAAAACTGATTAAAGACCAACTGGGTGACAGCGATATGGACATGATCAATCTTGTGGACAAGGTGGAATACCTGGAGGACAGCAGCCGCCGCAATAACATTAGAATCGTTGGAGTGCCTGAAGCTCCTCATTTCAGGGAGTCGTGGGAGGAGAGTGAACAGATTGTCAAAGAAAAAAATTAACACCCTTCTTGGAATCTCCGAGGATCTCCAAATTGAAAGAGCTCATCGTGTTGAAAGAGCTCATCGTAATCATTGACATTGCTTAGACGGTCAAGATGGCGGTCGCACGACTTGCATTCATTTACGTCTGTTTGTTCCTATGGTCGTTTTCATCAATCAAGAAGCTTGTATTTTGCAGTACTGACTCATTACCAATCATGTTAAATCAATTGGATATGGATAGCAATTTTTCTGAAAGCTTTATCTCTTCTTCGCTTTGGGTACAGCGACAAAGCCGTGGAATACAGCTTCGACCAGATGGGCCTACTTTCATTCAACTGATGCTGTTACTCTGTGGCGATGTTGAAATATGCCCAGGTCCATCCATAAAGTGCTGTTCGTGTGCCAAAACAGTGAGAAAAAACCAAAGTAGAGCTACATGTGTGCAATGTCAGGAAACATTACACCTGAAATGCTTGACCAACGATCTCAACGAAGCTCGCTGTTTATCGTGCTTAACAAAACATGATCGCGAAAGACCGAACGAAGCTGCTGATATTCAAAACACAGCAAATGATGCAAACGCTTACACACATTATGAGTTACCCGAGCTGGCTGAACTGCAAAATAAGCCTGGCCTCAAAATCTTACATCAGAATATCAGAGGGCTTCTAACACATAAACACAGCATCTGTCATCTTTTAGAGAGCTTTAAAAAGATCCATATTCTCTCCCTCAGCGAAACTCATCTTTCAAAGGATGATGAGGCTCAGGCTAAAATTTCTGGCTATGATTTTATCGCAAAACCAAGACTTTCAAACCCGGATAAAGGAGGCGGGGTGGGGCTATATATTGCGTCCCATATTCCATATCAACGAAGATTTGACCTTGAACAACCCGAAATAGAGTGTATTTGGTTGGAGATCCTATTTCCCAACACAAAAGGTATCCTCGTTGGCATCATTTATCGGCCACCAGATACGTCAAAATATCTTCCAGATAATTACGTAACCAAATTTAAAACAATGATGGACATAATTTCTACGGAAAATAAAGAAACTCTTATTCTGGGTGATTTAAATTGTAATTATCAAGATAAAACAGACCACAAAGAATTAAAAGATCTACTGTCTTCATTTGGGTTGAAACAGATGATCAAAGCTCCCACGAGGATAACTAGACTCTCGTCCACGCTTATTGATGTTATATGTTCAAATGAGCCACAAAACGTTTGCTCCCCGACAGTAATTCCCGCTGGTCTTAGTGATCATGAGCTGATTGCTTGTGTCCGCAAGCTGCACAACATAAAACAAAAGCCCAAAGAGATTAACTGCAGAAACTATTCAAAGTACAACCAAGCTTCCTTTTGTGAGGATCTAGGATCTCGAAATTTTGACCAGATCTACTCAGCGGCCTCTGTAAATACAGCATTGACATTGTTCAATGAGATCTTAACACAATGCATAGACAAGCATGCGCCTTTTGTTAAGAAGCGTATAAAAGGAAGGCTTTGTCCATGGCTCTCTAAGGAGCTCAAACAAGAAATGAATATCAGGGACCAGCTCCTTCGCAGGGCCCGACGCACAAACACTGAATTAGACTGGTCAACATACAAGCGCAGCAGAAACAGAGTGAACAATCTTGTTAAAAGCAATAAAGCGAGATACAACAAAGAACTATTGCGAGATAATGCCGATTCTGCAGAAAAGTTTTGGTCTGCAATAAAGAAAATATACCCTACAAAGGAAACGTCGATGACTACAACATCAATGATAGAAGTAAATGGTCAAAAAACGACCGATATAAATGAAATAGCAAATGCTTTCTCCAAACATTTTGCAACAGTAGCCAACACCTTAAAAGCCAAAACGCTATTACTGAGAAATTTTATCTGGATGCCACAGAAGAGCTTTGCTTCCACCGAGGAGAAACACTTCCGCTTCCAAAAAGTCAATCCAGTCCAAGTCTATAATGAGTTGAAACGTCTTAAACGTAAGAAAGCAGTGGGTGTCGATAAATTTCCATCTGGAATGATAAAAGACGCGGCTTCTGTTCTAGCTGGACCACTGACCTGCATCATCAACATGTCTATTGAAACAGGACTGGTACCATCCGACTGGAAAATAGCAAAAGTTATTCCGGTGTTTAAATCAGGAAGCAAATCTGACTTGGATAATTATAGACCCATATCAGTTTTACCAATTCTGTCAAAATTGTTGGAAAAGTTCGTCCACAAACAGCTGATTGACCATTTGGAAAAGAATTGTATGCTGTTCAACTTTCAATTTGGTTTTCGTTCCAAGCGCTCAACAGAATTAGCAGTGACACTCTTGACTGATCATATACGAAAGGAAGCTGACAAAGGCTCCCTCACAGGGGCCATTTTCGTCGATTTGTCAAAAGCTTTTGACACGGTCAGTCATTCAAGCCTTCTAAACAAGCTGCCTTCCTTTGGGATTCATGGTACTGAGTTAAACTGGTTCACTGATTACTTGTTTAACCGGAGCCAGTTTGTTCAAAGTAATGGATGTGCCTCTGATTTCACGCCAGTATTTTGTGGAGTACCACAAGGATCGATTATTGGTCCTCTGTTGTTTATAATGCATTTTAATGCGGCTCACACTGTTCTACACAATTCTAAAATCATAACATACGCTGATGATACAGTCATATTTGTGTCAGGCAGTTCCTTAGATGAAATTGAAGGCAAGCTAAATAATGACCTGGGACACCTAAAAGCCTGGTTCGATGAAAATGAACTACTGGTAAACTTGAAAAAAGGAAAAACAGAATCAATGATCTTTGGCACAGCTAAACGACTAGGTAAAACAGAGAAAAAGGAGATGAAAGTTGAAGTAAATGGAACATCGATTGCAGGGACCCTAAGTTACAAATATCTTGGAGTACATCTAGATCAATCATTGAACTTTGCAACCCACTTTGACAAGATTTATAAAAAGGCTACAGGAAGATTAAATCTACTTCGACGCATCAGGAGCTCCATTGACTCTGCGAGCGCTGAAAAGATCTATCGCACCATGATAATGCCTGTTTTTGGATATTGTGGTTCACTGTCCCTCGGATGGTCTTCATCATACAAGAAAAGAATTGAAAGTCTTGAGCGTAGAAGCCTTGATGTTATTAGATCGACCAAGGTTGCATCTGTCAGCTTGCGTGTGCCTAGTATCGAAGCAGGAGTGAAAAAGAGGTCCTGTAATTTGGTGTTTGATACCTTACAAGGCAATGTCTGTGATGCAATGAAAGATTACTTCGTTATAAATGCTCATGGAAAAAATACCAGAAACGACCAACATCTCGTTAAGTTGCCTCAAGTGAAAACAGAATTTGGACGCAAAGGTTTTTATTATCTGGCAGGAAAAGAATTTAATGACTTACCACTAAGTGCCAGAAAGATTGAATCTAGAATTCTTTTTAGACGATTTTTAGAAACTCATTTTATTTGATGTAAAAATATTTTATCTTTGGGTTGGACTGTATTTGACTCTTGTAATTAGTTTTTAGATCTTTTACCATTAATTTATTAAGTATCAGGACCCTAATGATAACAGTATGTATTGTACTGATAGGTTATCCTGTTAAAACATTCGATTATTATTATTATTATTATTATTATTATTAAACCGAAAACCTTCTTCACACGGCCCGACGGGTCAAGGGTCAAAGCTTGGCCTAGGCCCATTGTAGCAAAGTTTCAGTCATGGAAACAAAAGGAGTCTGTTTTGAACGAGGCTAGGGTAAAAAGACCAGATGGCATCAAGCATCAAGTTTGTTCCTGATCTCAGCCAACGTACATTGGAAAAGCGTGAAAGATTGGTACCCCAGCTTCTCGATGCAAGGAAACATGCAAAGATTGCATATTTTGTCCTGGACAAACTGGTGGTGAAAGAGAAAGGGCCTACTGGAGGCTTTGGTCCAGGGTTTGGATCCCCCTCTCATGGTAGACAAGAGGCATCTTCACCCCCATATGAACAAGCTGCATCCTCACCACTATCTGGTGAAGGTGCTGATGACAGTGAAATTACAATTAACTTGCTGCAGTAAGGTGATGTCTGACTCTCTTCGTTGTAGGCTTAGCCTACTTTTTGTGTTATTTTTGCAATCTTCCCTTGTGTAGCTCTCATGCCTTGTAGTCTAGATTTTGTTCTCCACAAACCCAAATGATTAAGCAAAAATTTCCATGTGGTATTTGCCACAAAAATGTGCGTGAATCTCAACCATCTATTCTTTGTAATAACTGCAGTTTTTATGTTCATATCACTTGCAGTGAAGTTTCTCTTTATGATTACAAAATCCTTGCTGATGAGCCTGATGAAGTTCCATGGTTTTGTAAAAAGTGTACTATTGCAGATCGTGAATCAATTTTCCCTTTCGGCTCAGTTGAAAATGAAACACTATCAGATTTGTTTGATCTTGATAAACCTTCTGTCCTTGATTCATTACCGTCATTTGAAATCACCTCCCATCTTACCAACTTGCCTAACCTTCAAGACTATGATATTGATGAACAATTGCCTTCTAATATTGATTCTAATTATGTATCAATTCAAGATTTATCTCTTTCTGATACTAATCAAACTGATCTTTCTTTCTTACACATGAATATAAGAAGTCTTTCTTGCCATTTTGATGAACTTCAGACATTGTTGGTTAACCTTAAGGTTCCTTTTGATGTTGTTGCTGTTTCTGAAACTTGGGATTCTTTTAAAAGACCCTTAAAAATCAATGTTGAAATTCCCGGATATACATTTTTTCCACAAAATCTCAAAGTCAGAATGGTGGTGTAGGTCTTTTTATTAAATCTAGCTTAGCTCCTATTCCAAGGTCTGATTTAGCAAGTGACAGTGCTGCTTATGAGACAGTTTGGACAGAAGTTGAAAATCCTAAAGATAAAAACATTTTGATCTGCTGTGCTTATCGTCATCCAAACTCTGACCCTGAAACCTTTAATGAGTATATACAAAATGTTTTAGCTAATCCTACTATCACTAACAAGAACGTTTTCATTTTAGGTGACTTCAACTTAAACTTACTAAACTATGATTCTCATACACCTACAAAAAATTTTGTTAGTCTTTTTCTTTCTCAGCATTTTCTTCCCTTTGTAGTTCATCCAACTCGAGTATCTGATCATTCTTCCACCATTATTGATAATATTTTTTCTAATATTTGTAATCTAGAAACTAAGAGTGGTAACATCTTAACGCATATTGCAGACCACTTTCCACAGTTTTTGATTGTTAAGAAAGCAGGAATCTCAAACAGAACCTTATCTTTTCACCAACATGATTATTCCAAATTTGATCAGGAAAGTTTTCTTGAAGATTTTAATAACCTTAACTTTGAGTACCTCAATGAGAACATCAATGATGTAAATGCCAAATTTAACAGATTTCTTGATAATCTCAATGATATTGTTAAAAAGGATGCCCCATTAAAGAAACTCACCAAAAAAGAACTCAAATTGCGTAATAAGCCATGGATTAATAGCAGAATTCAAAAGATGATGCGGTTACGGGATAAAGCATTAAAGAAACTTAGAAAAAAAACCTGATGAGGCAACTAAACTTTTGTATAAACAGTTCAGAAACCGTATTCCAATTGAACTTAAAGAGAGTAAAAAGAATTATTTTCATAATTATTTTAATGTAAATAGCAACAATATGAAGCTTTTATGGACAGGAATTAAATCCATTATTAGTTTAAAAAACTCTCATGTAAATATTATCAACAAAATTAAGGATGTAAATGGTAATCTTACAACTGATTCAGCAATGATGGCTAAACATTTTTAATAACTTCTTTGTTAATGTAGCTGATGATGTCACTAAGAAGATACCCAGGTCAAAAAAATCCCCCTTGGATTATCTTTCAAATGAAAATCCTCATTCTTTCTTTATATCTCCCTCAGTCCCTTATGAAATATCAGATATAATTGATCAGTTTAAAACTGGTAAATCAATAGGTCCTAATAGTATCCCTATGAAGTTGTTTAAAATTCTGTCTCCTTATGTATCTTCTCCCTTATCTCTAATCATTAATGAGTCTTTTCTAACTGGTGTCTTTCCTACCAAAATGAAGCAAGCCAAAGTTATACCCTTGTTCAAAAAGGGTTGTTCTTTGACTTCTTCAAATTATAGGCCTATATCTCTTTTATCTGTTTTCAGTAAAATCATAGAGAAATTGATGTAGCGCTTATATAATTTCTTAGAGCTACATGAAGTCTTGTATAATCTCCAGTTTGGTTTTCGTGCTTCTCACTCAATAGATCATGCTTTGATCAGTTTAACTGAATCAATTAAAAATACCTTAGATAATAAGAAGTACGGATGTGGCATTTTCATTGATTTGCAAAAAGCATTTGATACAGTCAATCATAAAATCCTCCTCGGCAAACTGGAACATTATGGTGTTCGTGGTACAGCTTTGGAATGGTTCAGTTCCTATCTTTGCAATAGAAGCCAATATGTATCTGTTAATGGTCACAACTCTAACTGCCTCAATATTACTTGTGGAGTACCACAGGGCTCTGTCCTTGGTCCACTCCTATTCCTCATATATATCAATGATCTTCCTAACTCATCAACCAGACTATCTTTTTATCTTTTTGCTGATGATACTAACATCTACTATGAATCAGACTGTTTACATAAATTACAGAAGGTAGTTAACACGGAACTTAAACATATAAAAAAGTGGCTAGATGCTAATAAACTTGCTCTAAATGTAGACAAAACTAACTTTATAATTTTTCATTCTTTAAAGTGCCACCGAAATGAAAGAGATGAATTTTGCATTATGAGCTTACTAGAGGAAACCAACATCGCTGAATGCGAAAATTGCATTAATTTTTATATTTGGGGTGAGGAACAGTGATTTTTGGGGAGTTTTTTGGTAGGAGGTCGATTGACAAGGGCCTGGGGCGAGTGACGTATTCAAGTGGGCACATTTCATTTCATCAAAGTCTTGTGACTGTTGAAGCACGTAGGATTGAACTGCTCCTCTCCGAAAATGTCTGACAGTAGGGATAACAGCGATATTTCTGAGTTAATGTTGGCGGAGAACAGTGACAAATATATTCTGGAAGACAGAGAAAGTGAAATCGACGATTTTGGAGAAGCAGCAGCGCCATTTGAACCATATCAAGACGAACCTCTGGCATCACCAAGCAAAGAAGACGATAGGCCCGATGACAAACCGAACGAAGCAGATCTCGATTCGATGGCAGCATGGCAGAGAATCGACGGATGTATGGTAAGTTTAGATGATGATTTTACAGTTTTCTTTCGTTGTGTTCCTCACTTTTCTTTCTCCCTTTCATTTGTTTTCAACGCGGGAGCCGTATACAAGCGCTGACCTAAATAAAGACCCGAAGACTGGCTGTATTGTTGTCTTGTATTGTTGTCTCCTCTCCTACGCCGTTTGAGGCCTTGCGACGACATCTTGAAAATATGGGTTTAATAACCACTAAATTCCTTCAAATTCTATTGTTTATAAGAGTATTGAATCGTTACGACATCATAGAAATGGGTTGGTCAATAAATACTTAGGGATACACACCCCTGTACAAATGTGGGTCAAAGCGCTCACCCCTCTCTGTAGGAGAAAATAAAATGTTTTGAAAAATAGAATTCTCAGATGTTCACAAGAGTAGGGTATATAACCATGTAAAATAACCTGCACATTGGCATCTGTCTACATATGAACATGTGGCTAGAAAGATCATGAGTCTGCAGAAGCGTCGTGGCTGGGGGGGGCAGGGGGGGCACGTGCCCCCCCTAGCGTCTGAGATTCGGATATTTGTCGGAAATTTCGGATTTTCGTCGGAAATTCGGAAATTTGGAAATTTTTCCGAAATTTCTCATCTGTATGAATTGAAGCCTAGCTACTTTCACGACCCTATTTACCAATGAATCTTTAACAAGAGGGCATTTTTCGACAGTCTGAGGGAGGTTATATAAAAAAATGTCCTGGGTGCCAGAGCCTTTGTTTGTCGAAATATGGTACTCGGGATTCCTTTAAAACCGATGAGAAAATAGCTGGGTCTTGGGTAAGAATTTTCCGAGAAAGGTCAAATCTTCAATTTTAGTACTGGTAAATATGGAATCAAGGGATGTATTTTCAATTCGCACCAAGGTGATATTTTACTTTATTTACTTGTTTATCATTGTACAATTGCACTACATGCAACAAGAAGATTTTTTATGTATTTTAAGCCAAAGTAAAGGATGTTGCTTCAAAAATGTTCCTCGTGCTCCGATTTATAGGAGAACTGTCACAGGTTTCCTTATCGCTAATGGCAAGCATGATATTGGGAGAAGCATTCCAAGCCAAAGTAAAGGATCCTTCTTCAAAAATTTTCCTCGTTATCCGATTTATAGGAGAACTGTCACGAAGCTCTCAAGGTTTCCTTGTCGCTAATGGCAGGCATGATATTGGGAGATGCATTCTAAGCCAAACTAAAGGATGTTTCTTCAAAAATTTTCCTCGTGCTTTGATTCATAGGATAACTGTTACAAAACGATCAAGGTTCCATTGTCGCTAAAGGCAAGCATAATATTGGGAGATGCATTCTAAGCCAAAGTAAAGGATGTTTCTTCAAAAATTTTCCTCGCGCTCCTATTTACAGGCGAACAGTCACGAATCTATCAAGGATTCAAGGCATGATATTGGGAGATGCATTCTAAGCCAAAGTAAAGGGCGTCGCCCCAAAAATTTTCCATGTCAATGCTCCAACCTACAATTTACCCTAGCCACGCCACTCATTGTGGCACGCTCTATTCCCATACAGTTATAGCGAACTAATCTGCGTTATTGCTTCGATTGAATACCAGATCAGGGTCTTGCTATCTCTGTGTTTGAAAATCATTCTTTGTAACCAAACTGCGCATGCGCATGATGACGTCATTGGTTTCGACTCGTCATTCGTCGGAAAATCAGCAAGTTGTGTTGTGCCCCCCCTGCCAATTGGTACCCACGATGCCCCTGTGAGTCTGATGCTTTTAGGATTCATACAGTACCTTCCATTATTACTGAAGGTTTTGCAATTTACATGTTTTAGTGGACATTCAATTTAGGAAAACTCATGGGCCTGTTCCCATGGACTGCACACCAAGAATAGGCAAGTGAAATCATGAGATATATTAGAACAACACCACCCTTTGAGCCCAATCCAGTTTTACATATCATAATTGGCATAAGTAATTATTATACCATTGTATCTAACTGCTTGAACTGGGGATTTGGAATTTTATTATTATTTTCTAAAAAATTCTTTGTGAAATAATTTATATGGAAGGGCAAAGGGTCATTATTCAATTTTAGGAAACTTTAGATATTTGCTACAAAAAGCTCATTGTGTTTATTGCTGTTTTTGCAGGTTCATGCCAGCAGTTGCATATTTATGGCTGGTTTGGTGGCTGTTTGGTCTCTAGGTTAGGACAATGCTAGATACAGTAGACCCTTGCCAGCATGCTTTAACCCGTACGAAAATACAAGGCCATGTAATAGCCATGTACAAGCCTTGTAGTTATGGCCTTGTAACCTTGTTATAGCCTGGAATAGCCTTGCTGTAACCTTGTAAATGGCTTGAAAAATGCTAATTAGCCTTGTAGAAGCCTTGTGGAAACCTTGTGTTAGACTGGTTGCAGCTTGGAATCTTACTGATAGCCTTGTAATTTTCTTCCAAGGTTAGTACAAGGTCATAACAAGGTCATAATCCCCTCTACAAGGCTAAAACTTGGCCTGTACAAGGCCAAGTTTAGCCTTGTGTTTTTGTACAGGCACCATCATGTAAGAGAGCAATACCAAAGTCACACCAAGAAGGGATATAAATCTTCAGAACAGTGTGAACACAACAATTAAACTATTTTTGAATACATGTATGGTACAGTAGGTATATAATTTCAGTTTGTAAATGATGCTTTGCAGTAGAAGTATGATATTTGTTTCAATTGCCTTGTGATTGCTGCATTGTTTCCATATTACAGCAATGCCCCTTCCTTGGTTGACCACATTTCTTAAATTTTTGTGGTACTCTCTTTCTCAAAGAAGTTGCAGCTGTTTCCCTGTTCTATTTTTCCATCATATGAGGTTGTTTTGCTCTTCGGCTAAGAATTAATGTAAAAATTATGTTAAATTATATTAAAAATCAGAAAAAACATATGCTGTTTGAAAAGCTACTACTAAACCTAAATAAATATTAAAGCAACAATATCTTGTTCAGTTATTTTTAGGATTTTTCCTGGCTGAGATCAGCCACTCTGTTCTGATTATATACAAGGGATTTTCTAGAAAATGTTTTAGCATGTGCTATCCTCTTCGGAGGATGAAAAAGTCTTCCCCTGAAATGAAATGTCATTGTAAACAGGAAGGAAACCAAAAAGGGAAATTCCGCTTGTGTTTTTCACTCAATTTTGCAGGTTTTTGAAAGGATCTTTCTGCACAAAATCTCTTATATCCATGGGAAGGAATGACTGATAAAAGAATCAAAGGTCAGGCCTTGTTTTCCTACTCACCTGGTATATAATGTACAGTATGATAAATAATGCATGGGTGCAAGGACAGTAATTGTGTTGCAATGTTCTGTTGATCTGAATATTATTCATGAATAAGAAACGATCTTGAAATTTCCTTGCAGCTCAGTTACTTGCAAAACTACCAGAACCTGGAAGCCTTTCAGAGACAACATTTGTAGAAGGCCAGGGGCATTTGCCTTCTCTTATTGCCAAAATGCCAAACAAAGGTTGAAAAATTGATCCACAATAAGAAATTGTTGGCAATGATTGGGAATTCTACAACAATATATTGGTTTTTGAACTCATGGTATTATCAAATACTTCTTCAATCGCAATTTTTCTCCCCAAGGTTACTGTTAGTTTGTTTTTGAGTATGCTTCAGATTTAGGAGTTTGTAAATACAGTGGCCTGTAAAGCAGATGAAATTTGCACCAAACCAGTTCAAATTGCACAAACTCCATACAAACTTCTGCAATTTCTGAAAGGACAGTGGAGCATACTTGATGCAAACTGATTGCAAAGTTTGTGCAAATTGCTTTTTTTTACAAAGAAGGGGGTACCTCTTGAATGTAATTTATATCCTCGAGGGCCATCAATCTTTTGGACATACAGTAGGTATTTGCTGTTTTCCTTTTGTGCTTTATTTCTTGCTCAAAAGTATAATATACAATATGTACTGTTGCCCGGGGGGGGGGCGGGTTGGGGGGCAGGGAAAAGTTTTGATGGCCTACCATAAGTGGGGTTTACTGAAATGTGGACAAAGATTATGTTTCTGAGTCAGTTAATTTGTTTGGATTCCTAAAATTATTGTTATTCCTTGTTTTGGTCTTAAATATGGGGGAAGTGAAACAAGATAAAGAAAAACTTTAATTTATAAAGAAAGTCAAAATCGAGGAACATTGATAGAATCAAAATATCTAAGTTTTTGGGTCTGACAATTTTCATGCATGAAATGTTTTTGGTTGTGTTGTGTACTGTGCTGAGGACCGCTATCTTAAATATACTAGAGTACCCCCTAGGAGTGAAATCCTCACAACAATTTCCCCTCTGAAGTCAGAACGCATCTGTTGCAACCATTTTTTCTTGTAAGAAACTGCCCGTAAGAAACTCAACTCTCAGATCGCCAAAAAATTAAGAAACTCCAGTACTGGGAATATTTAAGTTAAGAAACTATTTATTTTGACAAAGGAAATACTGGACCATATTTTGACTTTACTTTCACTTGTTTTGTACGTATCATTGATATTACTCGTAAGGTTTTTTAAAACCTTGTTTTGAAATGTTTACGAGGGCATAGGTAGTGAACATGAAGATTGTTATGGAACCTCTAAGAAACTTGTAAGATTTTGGTAAAGCCAAGAAAACATTGATGGGTTCTATTCATTTGAAAAAAATATTGAGAATTAGATTCAAAATAGACGTCAAGGAAGTGACGTACCGAGACGTACCTTATTCGTATACCATTGATCGCGTTTAGATTGGCAGCTTCTTGGAGCGTCATACCAGCAGCATCAACTGTGGGAAGCACCAATTTCCAACCTCAGCATTTTCGTAGCTTTCTGCATTTGCTCCAATGTTAATATCGATTCTCCAAACAAAATTCGAGGAGCAATTCACTCCTAAAAAATCTCTTGTACTCTACACTGTTGGCAAAAATCCTTTGTTTTAAAAAAAATCCATCAAAATCTTTAAAAGTCCCCTTGTTCTAAAAAATCTCGTACGCTTTTTCGAATGAGTGATTTGCCCCTCAACGAAAACGGTCGGTTTAAAAGGGATACACGTTTTTTTTTATAAGAAACTTGGATCAGCACTTAGTACTAAAAGTTTCTTAATTTTTGCATGAAAATTTCGGTGTTTTAGTAGTAAAAGTTTCTTAATTAGTTTCTTATTTTTTGGGCCTAAAATTGCGGTATTGTTCGAAGTTCAGCCTTCTTCTCGACAAAGGGCTTCCATTTGCATTGACATTGTCATCAAGAAGAATCCATGCACATCAAGGCAAAAATTTACCAATTTTGCAGTTAAAAGTCAAGAAAAGACGAAGGTACCTTTGTTAGAGAGACAAAGAATAAGAGAGGCATACAGAAATAGAGTTTCAGAGTTTCTTAGCTGTTCTTGAGCGTACTACTAGAGTTTCTTAAATTTTTGGTCATCGTAGTACTAGTTTCTTATAAACCAGTTTCTTATAAAAAAAAACGTGTAGAACACAAACCAGAATATTTTGAAGGAGTGAAACCAGCTCGCGGTGCCGTGCCTTCGCGCTCACTGAGTCCATTTCCATCTTAGTTTCTCGTCTTGTGGGGATACCACATTCGGAGTGAACTACTGTTCATGCAACTGGTGTCATTTGGGGCGCCAGCACAACAATATTCCCCAGTTTTTCGTTTCTTTCTCGGGCCCTCCATCTTCAAAACATGAGCAATCCCACTGAATTCATATAGCGTGCTGTTAGTTCCTTATCATCCTGCCCACTTGAATACGTCACAAATTCCTCAAATTCCTGTCTGGCCGCGTTGTGAATGTCGAACAAAAAGGCGCGATTATCGCATATTCAAGGTGCTATAAAAGGCAATTAGCGACTTATAATTAGCAAATAAACACCACAGTTCTACACAGCAATATCAAATTACTCAATCGCGATTAATAGAAAGATTTCGAAATATTTTTATTTTTCATTTCAGTGGCACTTTAAAGAATTCGTTGCATGAAACTGTCAACATTAAAATAGGAAAGAAGCATGTCAAGCAGGTTAAATATGTTAAATTTCTTGGTCTTCTGCTGGATGAAAACCTTACCTGGAAATATCACTTGAATGAACTCTCTAAAAAGTTAGCAAGAACATCTGGTGTGTTCTTCAAAATAAGGCATCTTCTCCCTTCTAGTGTCTTAGTCTCCCTGTACCATTCCTTATTTGGCTCATTTATTCAGTATGGGATTGTTGTGTGGGGTCTATGACATCCACACTAAGCCCATTTATGTTTTACAAAAGAAAATTGTTAGAGCTATCACTTTCAATAATTTTGCTGCTCCTTCTACCCCAATCTTTTCCGAGTTGAAAATTCTTAAGTTATATGAATTATTTTATTTAAAGCTCCTTTCTTTTGTGTATGAATGTGTTAACAAAATTTCTCCCTCATATTTTCATGATTATTTTACTTTGTTGTCCTCTGTTCATCAATATGATACAAGGCTGGCATGTATGGATGATATTTTTTTAAATCGTAAAAATACTTTGCAATATGGAATAAGATCTGTCAGATACACAGGTGCTAAATCCTGGAATGACATTCCTATCATCATCAAGCAATGCCCCTCAAAATTAAGTTTTTGCCGGCAATTGAAAATCCATTTGTTCGCAACAAAATATTAAATATTAGTATTTAAATCCACGATTTTGGTTGCATTTTTCAGTCAAGGCTGTAAATTTCAAAATTCCTTAAAGCATGATGACTTTGGAGTGGCTTTGGTGGGCTCTTGCTTTTGGGGCCTATTCTGGGTACAAAACCCTTCCGTGGCGTTAGCTGTGGATTTGGGTTTTTTGCCTGGAGTGGGATCCGTGGGCTTGGGGTCACTGTGGTCATTCTGGGTCTCTTGTACATAACGCATCTTTTGGAATCGTAGTGATTACTGAAAATATGGATTTTTTTTAATAGGGGGTGCTCTCTCCTCGATTAGTCTATATACTGAGAGAGCTCCTCCTTTAAGGAATTCCCCACATACAGTTTTCATATGTTCTCTTCCTTAGTTTAATTCTAGGTGCTTGTATCGTTTGTTATTATCTGTATTATTGTATTTAATGTATTTTGTATTGAAAATTGTATGTTGAGTGAATTTTAAAATGAAAACTGAACTGAACTGAACTGGTTTCATTCACGAACTAACTTCCCGTTGTAGTCAATTTCATCATTTTTATCTATCAATAATTTGAAATGTAACCATATCAATTCATGCTTCTTGCAAACCCCTCCTCCCTTTGCTTCATTTTCAAAAATATCTCGTAGACCTCCTTATTCCTTCCCCCGGCACTCACAGTTTAACAATCCTGCTTAGGTTTGCTGCGACGAGATAAGTTCAACCAGGTAACTGCGAAGGCGGCGTTATGAATTTAGGGTACGTCCAAATTAGACGCCATGTCAAAGATTAGGCCGTTCAGACCGGCTTGCGTTTGAACTGAAAATTTACCAAGACAAACAAGAAGCTAGTCGTTATATTTAAGTTTAGCTTTCAGAAAGAGTTAATGAACATGTTTATCGTGATTTGCCCAATCTTAGGGCGTTTCCTTATTTTCAAATCGATTTTGTTGCGAAACCTGACCGTTTAGGGCGAAGCCTCTCTAGTCTCACTTCATCTACCAATGCAACTGCGTCAGCTAAAGTCACTATAACAATGACGGATAATAAGAGCAAGTACAAAGCAACCGCACCAACGAAGAAAATAACATTGAAAGTACTGATCTTGTGGCGTGCGAAACGGGACATTGGCCGCCGCAGACGGCCCGGGCGCCTTCAAGCCCTCACCAGAAGCTGGGAACTCCGAACCCAACTGGGAACTCCGAAGGATTTCAAATGTTTGTCTGCTACAAGAGACAGGTTAAAATTGGCAGCTGTACGCTCAAAGTCCAAAATTTTGATGGATGCTTATAAACAAATGAGAAATAGGGTCAATAGATTAAACAAAGATTTAAAGCGCGACTATTTTACAAATAAGATTGCCCTTTCCCAAGGTGATCTTAAAAACACTTGGAAAACCATTAACATGGTTCTCAATAAGAAATAAAAAACGACTCAAATTCAGTCGCTTGATGTTGATGGTAAGCATGTTACCGATAATAATGCTGTTGCTCAGACAATGAATGATTTCTTTTGTGATATTGGCAAATCTCTTAGTGACAAAATTCCACAGAAAGCTAACCCCCTTGTTGAAGATAAGCTGGAAGTGAACCCTGAAAATTTACAGTTTAAATTACAAGCCTTTGATGTTCCTCAGATAAAAAAGGTTTTTGGTAAATTCAAAACGTCCAAGGGTTTCGGTCCTGATGGCATTGCTAATCATTTCCTAAAGATCGCATTCTCTGTCATTGCAGAATCTCTCTGTGACATTTTCAACCTCTCAATTGCCACTGGAGTTTTTCCTGAAAATTGGAAAACTGCAAGGGTTGCCCCAATCTTTAAAAGTGGAGAAAAAAACAATCGTTCCAATTATAGACCGATTTCTGTGCTCCCATTTCTGGCAAGACTCTTTGAGAAATTGATTTACAACCAACTATATGAATATCTAGACAAAATAAACTTCTGTATTCTGGCCAACCAGGTTTTAGAGCTCTGCATTCCACTGTAACTTGCTTGCTTTCTGGCACTAATGACTGGCACATTAATATTGAGCGTGGAAAATTTACAGGAAATATTTTCATTGATTTGAAAAAGGCTTTTGATACTGTTGATCATGCCATACTTATTCAAAAGCTATCTAAGTACGGAATTCAGGGTCTTGAGCTTCAATGGTTCAAATCATATCTCAGCAGTAGGCATCAATTCACTAAGGTGGAATCTGACATCGGAAGTATCAGCTGTGGTGTTCCACAAGGCTCTTGTTTAGGTCCGCTACTCTTCCTAATCTATATAAATGATCTGCCATTCGCCTTGAAAAACTGCAAAGTTACGATGTACGCCGACGATACTAGCATATCCTATTCCTCTAAGAGCATTGAGGATCTAACTGAAACGCTCAACAACGAATTGAAATGTTTGAAAGAATGGCTTCAGGGCAATAAATTGTCTTTGAATGTAATCAAGACTCAGGCAATGGTAATCGGATCTAGACCAAATCTTAAAAAGATTGGTGAAAACACTGTGGATTCTCCTGCATTTGTTATCGATGATTCCCCTGTAGAACTCGTCGACAGTATTAAGTATCTTGGTGTCCAAGTTGACCAGTACCTCGTGTGGGACGAGCAAATTAAATCTGTTCAAGCCAAAGTCTCCCGCTCGTTAGGTTTTTTAAAATATGCAAAGAAATTTTTGCCAAAAACTGTATTTTGCAAATTATATAGAGGTATTGTAGAGCCACATTTTCGGTACTGCTGTTCTGTGTGGGGGAACTGTGCTGAGTTCCGACTGGTTAAGTTTCAAAAATTGCAGAATCGTGCCGCTAGAATCATTACAAATAGCAGCTACGATGCTCCTGCCGAAGCTTTGATTACAGAGTTAAAATGACCAACTGTGATGTGAGGGATATGATCAGAAGTGAGGCTGCAACAACTGTATATAAATCTGTTAATAGTCTCGCGCCTGATTATCTCTCGCATTTATTTGTTAGAAATTCTGATCGCAATATTATCAACCTTAGAAATGCCGAAACTGAGTTGCTAGTGCCATTCATGAAAACTAGTAATGGACAGAAAGCGTTCGCATTTCATGGAGCAAAAATCTGGAATGATCTCAGCCGCGAGGCCAAGCAAGCTCCCTCGTTATCTTCTTTTAAGAACAAGATAAAAGGTCGGTTGTAAATTTATTGTAAATAGTTGTAGATAAATTATTTATGGTTGTAATTAGTTTCCTTTTCCCGTTATTAATTTTAGTAGATTTTTTAATTTGTAAAGTTTTTGGCACGGCCCCCTGAAAATCAGTCATACTGACTGACGGGGCTACCGTGCAAAAATAATTTTAAAATGAAAAAAAAAATGAAAAATGAAATGAGCCCGCGCGCAGCGCTGGTTCGGATTCCTAGTCTCCACATATAAGGAGCGTTCGATCAGTTAAGATTGTTCTATTGTCGTGGTAATTAATGTGTATGCTCTGCTATCATCTCCCACTTCCCCTGCCCCCACGGGTCCGTTCTTCCACTCGAAATATCACCCCGAAAATCTAAGTTAGCCGAATCGGTGTGAGAAGTTGGGGGCAGCCACTCGCGCTGGGGTAGGAGCGGGGGAACTTTTTGCAGCCGTCCTATTTTCCAGTTTGACGTAGGTCGAACGTCACGGAACAATCGAGGTGAGTCACTAACGAATCTTGATGGGGTCATTAAAGGTCGTCAACAGACAAAGTGGGTTTGTCAACAGCAAACAATGCTGGATTGTCAACAACCTTGAAGCTTCGTAACACCGACGTCACGCAGTCACCTTCACAGGGGCTCAGTTCCTCCACCGTCACACAGGTGGGGCTCGCCTCCAAACAAACAATGGGAACTCTGACTGGGGGCAGTCACGTGATGGCATGGCACCCCATGTCAGGCGACTCGCTTGGCACGTTGCCAAAATTGGTCATGTGATTCTGTACTACCCCCAAGTTCCTATCATGTGACTTGGCAAGTTCTCACGTTTCCAGTGAGCTCAATGTGGAAGTCAGCACCAAGTATAGATAGGCCTATTCCCAACTGAAGCAAGAAGTAAAACTGTTCTTTCATGAAAAATATTCAAGTAGCATATAACTCCAGCTTTCTTCCTGCTCCAGTGAAAACACTTACGTTTCACTTTCATGCTCTTCATTTCTGAAACTTCCGTTGAATTCCCTTCACTCTTTTCCCCAAGGTAATTTCATCCAATTTAAATTTCTAATTTAATTTCCAATTTAAATGTGAAATTTTGAAAGCTATATCTTATTTGTAGCTTTCCTGAAGAATTCTTGAACTTAGGCCAATTTTCGAAGGAATGAAATTCGATGTAACGCCGATCCCTGAGGCGATTTTAACCAAATGCAGAAAAACAAATGTGGAGTGAGGCCTCTCGAATCGATTCGTGGTAAAACCAGCTCTGTATCTTTATTACTCGAATATCCATTTTCATTTTCGTGAAGGTACTCGAAAATTTATCTCGAAAGCCTTATATTCAGTCATGTGATCGGAATACGACGATATCATTGGCTTATAAGCGTGAAATTGGAAGATTTGCGGGTTTCCCTGTGCCCTATTGAAAGATTTGACTCATATGTTGGTGGGTACTCCACTGGGCGAGTCCGCCTCATTGTGAATAGGCTATCTTGAAAACATGGAACATGGAATAGTGGAGTGACATGGAATACTGGAATACTGGAATACCGTAGAATACTAATTGATATTCCATGGAATACTAATTGATATTTCATGGAATACTTAAATGAATTGAATCACCCTTTCTGTCAGAATTTGCTGACTCATAGTTCTGGGTGGCGCATCTGATTGGCTAACGCTCATGTGAAATGAAACTGATCACGTGAAACGCATTGTGCTACAGCAGGTCCTTTTAGTTTGTTGTGAGTGATAATTGATCTTTTCTTTTCTCGATTGTTATCTCTATTGTTGCCTTATCAAGCAATTATTCTCAATTAAGTTTGTCCAAGTGCCAACAATTATTCCTATTCTCAAGGAGATAACGCCATTGAAAAGACTAAGTTCATGTTATGAAATACTTTTCGATGATTAGATAATTCTAATTTTTGTTACCTCAACATAAACCAATAAATTTCTGACAGCACTTTCTACTCACTTGCTGCTAAAGGTGGAAATTCTTTAGGTCCTTTAGTAGAAATCTTTTAGGATCATACAATAGAGCTCTTTCTCTGCTAATCAATTGCGTAATGTCTTTTCATCTGACCTGCATATCTTTCGTCAAATATTTTTCTATGAATGAACCTTCAGGCCTAATGCATGTGGCAAGATATTAGTTCCCCATATATTTCCCATACGCAATTTTCCACATGAAAGCAGTTCATTTGGCTTTCTTTCAGTACAGTAGCAGTTTTATATGTGATTGCATGGTATATCAAAAGCGAATTCGCTGCTTATGTGCCGAATATTTGTCAAATGTTGTAAAAATTGTACATAAATTCCAAGTTTGCCATGCAGATTCTCCTCCCCCAAACCAGGTTGTATGTTCAAATATTACTGCGAAGGGGTTGCTTCCTCAGAGAAGTACAATGGGCGTACATTTAAAGGAACAAGTTTACAGAACAAGTTTGGTCTGTACAAGTTTTGAAAAAATTCTGTCCGTTACTTTTTTGTCAGAATTACGTCTTGTGCCGTCTGCAAATTTTATGGTGCATATTTTGCTCAGTATAGCATTCATTGCCAATCTTTGATTATCATTAGATTGATTCGATCCCATAACATGCGAAAGATTTGCACAATATGTTTTAAAAGGGGATATGTTTTGCAATTTTCGAAAAAGTTCCAACACCATCTTGGTCGCAGTTTCTGGCCCCGTAAGATTTTTCGTCCAAAACATTAGTTTGATAGGCACCGGCACCGCAGGTCCCTCTTTATCATCAGCAAAGCATGTGAGAAGAAACGCTTTTAGTCTTATCGGTTATCGCCTATCATAAGCCTATGTGAGATACGTGCGCCATAATCTACAGAAATATGTCAGAGAAATTGTCATAGACACAGAATTCTTAACATAGAAATATTTCAAATTATGCTGCGGGAGACCTAACTTCCATCAAAGTGGGATAGGGAAATCCTAGATCAAATCCAACATAAGAAAACACACAGTCAATTTTCGTTTTTTTATGAATATGACATTCTCATCTCGAAGTTGAAAAACAAAAAAAAACTAAGCAGAACAGCTATGATAATGTCCTGTAAAGATTGAAGAGAAATTTCGACAATCCTTAAAGAACGCCGGTCAACCAGCATCCTTTGCGGTCGCGCTTTGCTGAGTACTGCTATGTACGATGTCATATAAAAATGGCTGCCGCAGTCGAAAGGCAAAATGGGAAGCGCGCAAAGGATGCTGGTTGACCGGCGTTCTTTAAATGCAGTGCTAAGCAAGGCAACTATTCATCTAGCTAGGTAGCTTTCAAGTCAAACATTTCGGCTATCTTGAAAACATGGAATGTGGAATACTGGAATGGAATACTGGAATGACATGGAATACTGCAATACTGGAATGCCATAGAATACTAATTAATATTCCATGGAATGCTAATTGATATTCCATGGAATGCTAATTGATATTCCATGGAATATCAATTATGTTTCTATGGCATTCCAGTATTCCATGGAATATCAATTAGCATTCCATGGAATACTTAAATAGGCTTATATCCCAGACATCTTTTCTTTTCTTGATTGTTATGTCTTATCAAGCAATTATTCTCAATAAAATTTGTCGGAGTGGCAGCAATTATTCCTTTTGTCAAGGAGATACCACCATTGTAACGACCAAGTTCATGTTATGAAATATTTGTCGATGATCAGATAACTTTAGTATCTCAACTTAAACCAATAAATCTGTGACAGTACTTTCGACTCACTTGATGCGAAAGGTAGAAATTCTTCAGATCCTTTGATAGAAATTTCTAAGGATCATGCAATAAAGCTCTTTATCTGCCAATCAATTGCGTAATGTCTTTTCATCAGACCTGCATACCTTCATCAATTACTTGTCTATGAATGAAACTTTAGACCCAATGCATGTGACAAGATATAGACGGGGGCAAATTGCTGCGAAAAGCATCTGCTTCTTATAGAAGCCTCCATCAAACATAGTCAAACTATGCTTCAAATAAAGCATTTTATTTCAAATGTAATTTACCTCAACTATGCAACTTTAAAACTTGTTGGTTCATAACGGCAAAGGATTCTAGGATGAAAAGGATCCCAGATTTTTGAAATATATTTTCTGGTAGGGTGCCCTCCACCGAGTACCCCCCCCCCCCCCCCCGGGGGGGTGTACTTGAATTTCAATTGTACGGGGATGTGCACTCCAAGAAAAAGAATTTTCACCCGGCTTTAGAAATTTTCCCTTGAAATGATAGCCGGCTTTAGAGAAAATCGGCGAAAAGCATACCCCAAAACGTAAAATTTCGTTGAAAAACAATGAAATAACACTTTTGACGTCCGGCTTTAGAAAGATTGCCTTCTTTTGATACCCGACGTTAGAAAAAAGAGGCGAAAACGATACCCGGAAAGGAGTGCACATCCCGTCAGCAAAATATACTAAGTAGCCCCCCCGGGCCCCCCCCCTGTTGTTGCAAGTTGGGTAGGATGATGATTAATCTGTTGACCTGTTCCACGCGCAGTGAGATCAGGCTCTTCACTTATTGCTAGAATGGCTGCCACATTTAAGTTCCCAAAACCAAGAACCAAGAAAACGCGAAGATCTTTTAGCAAGCATTCCACAGTTTATAGCCTTTGTATGGCAAGATTTATATGATCTACGACGAATTGGCAATGGAAGTTTTGGTTCAGTAGATTTCGCAAACTATCGGTCTGAAGGTTCGATGCTTGCCAGTCCCCAAGCATATACTTTGATACATGAAATCCTTGACATATTTTTACTTTATTTTCACTTGCTCCCTATATCTTATTACTCGTAGGGTACTTGAGTAATGTCTAAACGTGGGAAAAGCTGAAAAACATTGTTTTGAATTGTGCACGAGGGCACAAGTAGTGAAAATGTAGATTGTTATGGAACCTCTAAGAAACTCGTAAGAAACTCTGAGTACTCAAAATCTGAAAATTTTAAGAAACTTTCAGTACTGGCCCCAATTCTTAGTTTCTCATTAAAAGAAATACGTGTAAATCATGCCATCAATAAATTAATTCAAAACTGCTTAAAGGCAACATATAGAGCAAAACAGATGGGTGAACTTACAAATATCTCACAATGACAGAAGTTCAATAGCGATAAGACTAAAAGCGTTTCTTTCTCACATGCTTTGCTGATGATAAAGAGGGACCTCATGTGCCTTTCAAACTAATGCTTTGGACGAAAAATTTTACCGACCAGAAACTTTTTCGTGTCAGAAACTTTTTTGAAAATTGTAAATTTTAAGACTTATTGAGCAAATCTTTCGCTTGTTATGGGATCGAATCAATCTAATTATAATCAAAGGTTGGCAATGAATGCTCCAAATCAGAAATTTACTGAGAAAACGTGCACCATAAAATTTGCAGACGGCACTAAGCGTAATTCTGACAAAAAGTAATGGACAGAATGTTGTCAAACTTGTGGAGAACAAACTTGTTCCTTTAAACCATTGTACTTGTCTGAGAGGAAACACCCCCTTCGCAGAATATTGGAACAACTTGGTTTGGGTGAGAGGAATCAGCATGGCAAACTTGGAATTTTCATACAATTTTTACAATATTTTGAAAAAGATATCTAGCTAAGATTTTAGCACATAAGTAGCGAATTCGCTTTTGATATACCATGCAATTGCATGGAAATCTGTTACTGCACTGAAAGAATGCCAACTGAACTGCGTTCATGTGAAAATCTGCGTATGGGAAATTTATGGGGAACTAATATCTTGCCACATGCATTGGGTCTAAAGTTCCCATTCATAGAAAATTAATCGATGAAGGTATGCAGGTCTGATGAAAAGACATTACGCAATTGATTGGCAGAGAAAGAGCTTTATTGTATGATCCTAAGAAATTTCTATTAAAGGATCTGAAGAATTTTTACCTTTCGCATCAAGTGAGTCGAAAGTACTGTCACAGATTTATTGGTTTAAGTTGAGATACTAAAGTTATCTGATCATCGACAAATATTTCATAACATGAACTTGGTCTTTACAATGGTGGTATCTCCTTGAGAAAAGGAATAATTGCTGCCACTCTGACAAAGTTAATTGAGAATAATTGCTTAATAAGACATAACAATCAAGAAAAGAAAAGATGTCTGGGATATAAACCTATTTTTAAGTATTCCATGGAATGCTAATTGATATTCCATGGAATACTGGAATGCCATAGAAACATAATTGATATTCCATGGAATATCAATTAGCATTCCATGGAATATCAGTTTAGCATTCCATGGAATATTAATTAGTATTCTATGGCATTCCAGTATTGCAGTATTCCATGTCATTCCAGTATTCCATTCCAGTATTCCACATTCCATGTTTTCAAGATAGCCAAACATTTCCTCTGTATTGCTAGTTTCTTGAAAAGTAAAAGAATAATCGATAAGTCTTTCATAACATAAACTTAATCTTTTCAATGGTATTATCTCCTTGAGAAAAGGAATAATTGCTGCCACTCCCACAAACTTAATTGAGAATAATTGCTTGATAAGGTAGCGAAAGAGATAGCAATCAAAAAATGAAATGTCTAGGAATGAAGTATTCCATGGATATCAATTAAGTATCCCATGGAATATCAATTAGTATTCTATGGTATTGCAGAAGTCCATGTGATTCCAATATTCCATTCCAGTATTCCACATTCCATGTTTTCAAGATAGCCATTGTGAATATGTTGAATTGACAACATTTTGTGGTGTAACATCGTATTCTGAGAGTCAACAGTGTTAGATGTGATTGCTTTGGTCTCAGCTTCGATTTGAGGTACAACACAAAACACATAGCCGACGTTTACAATGGCCAGTTAACAATCCATCTCCAATGACAACGAACGTTGAAAACAAATCCTCTTGACCTTCAGATAACGAGGTCAATCGGATCATAATTTTTGAATTCTTTTCATGTTATGCTTCATTCATTTCCCACCTAACCCGGTCTTATCATCGCTTGACTGTTTCTGTGTCCCTCTGCCTTCAAGCCAGTCGCCCATAGACGCTCTTACGCTCAAATGGGGCATATGAGGGAAATTAATGTTCATTCTTTAACTGTAATCACATGTTTTCGTTGAGCCAGCACAGCATCTATTTTATTTCATTTCATTTTAAGAAATTGCTACATACTAGAGCATCATCTCCATTTCATACAACACTAAAAACATAAGATAATAACAAATAATTTACTATTAACAACTTACGACTGTTCACGCAATACGTACGAAAGTGCTTTTAAGTAAGGTGGCAATCTCTTTCATCAGGCCAAATTTTTCGTTTGACAACATAAAATTTATAAATACAGTCGTGCCCAAAAATTTAAGACCACATTTTTGTCAACAACGTTTCTTGGCGTAATGATATGAAACTCTACAACTCTGCCTATTTTACTCTCTTGAAGTTCATTTAGATCAACTCTCAATGTAGATTCCAAATTTTGATTTCGTTTTTTGAATTTTGGTGCCATTTTGCTGTGACATCACAATGAACGTCGACAATGGGTGTGACCCAAAATTGTGCTTCTCGGCTGGATTTTACATCAATCTATGCACAATTCATTTCTATGATTTTTCTGCAAAATGTCGAAACTCCACGAAGAATATTGCTTCAGAGAAAAAGGTAATGGAGGGTCTTCAGTTCACAGCTATGGCCATAACTTTAAGACCACCCTTGGAAAAGCGTGATAAAAATTCTGTGCTTGTGAGGTAAGAGCCTGTGATGTTCGATAACTCAAATAATAGAATAATTCTTCAACATTAATTCGAATAACTATGTCATTTGTAATTTCAAACAAAAAATCCAAGGGCTGGTCTTTTTACTTATGGCCATAGCTGTGGACTGAAGGCTCTACTACCCTTTTCCCTGAGGCAAAATTCTTCGTGGAGTTTCCATATTTTGCAGACAAATCATAGAAATGAATTGTGCATAGATTGAGTGAGTGACATAATTTTTGGGTCACACCCATTGTTGGCAGAACCACTGTAATTTCCGAGAATTGTTTCCCCGCTATGTTTGGGTTCAAAAATTTTCTCCGCCTTGTTTCTCTTATTTCACCGCTGAAATTTTTCCTTTTCCCGTAATGATAGTTGTAATCCCCGTCCAAAATGTCTAATTTCAAACTTTTCCCCGCGTCATTTTTAATGTACAACGGAGTTGTTACTGGGGAGTTTCAAGTTGCAAAATTACTACAGCTGGCGTTTACTCCAAGTACACTTTTGCAAAACCTAGTGTGCACCTTATTGTGCACCTGGTCCATGCAAGCTTTGTCGCATTTTTACTCCGAAGTTGGGCTTTTTATGATAAATATTTTCAGATATTGTTTATATTGTACCAGGTGAGACAGAAAAAGTTCCCACTTTCGAAAATTCGTAGCACAACAAGTACTGCATGGATTTGAATGATTCAAATGCTAGTTAAAAGCCAAAAGATCAAAGTATTTTTATGATTTTTCTAGTCTTCTTATGAGCATTGCAAATATAGGTAAATTCAACTTTACAAAAATGTCATGGTTGCAAAATGACTGAAAAGGGCCTAAAACACTTGATCAAATCGTTAGGACTCTCCTCACACAGAACAATTCGCACGGGTGTTTCACCTCTCTCAGGAGTTATAAGACATAGATTCTCAAACAGATACTAAAGATTTTCAATCCCTTGGCAATAAATGTGCAGACGATAGCTCTTACGCATGTGAAATTATATTTTTTCTGTTGTTCTGAGCGAGGAGTCCTTTATGATTTGATAAAATATTTTTGGCCTTTTTCAGTCATTTTGCAACCACCAAGTTTTTGTAAACTTGAATTTACCAATTTATCCAGCGCTCGTAAGAAGGCGAGAAAATCACAGAGATACTTTTAATCTTTTGGCTATCAAACAAATATTGATTCATTCCAATCCATCCAGTACTCTTGATGCTGCGAATTTTGAAAATTGGGAAGTTTTTTCTGGTTCACCCGGTATACTTTCGATGAATTGTTAATATTTTTATCCACCTTTATATTCAACATTGGTATATATATTTTTAAAGTTGGAATTAATTACCGAACTGCTAGTAGCTACCATATTTTGTAATCCAACGAAAAAGAAATTGATAATGAAATAATAAACCTCAAACGTTGCGCTAAGTAGCAACGAGTAGGACTTATTGCGATGGACAATTCTGGTTGTTGAATAAGGCTTGCGGTGAAGGCAATGTTTTGAAGGGCAAAAGCCGTCCTCTGGATCGTCTGTGGCCGTCTGTAAAAGCCACTGTTTCATTGAGTTTTCAAATTTTATTATACTTGATTTGCAATTGATACTGTTTTTGTAATCATGCAGTTTTAACTGATTCCCTTCTTTGATTTTCAGGCAACATGAATCCTATTTCGCTCAACTGCGTAGCAGAGAGCAGGAAAGGCAAAAGGCAGGAAAATGGAAGCACAAACAAAGCGAGCCCTGCGTTACATTCGATAATTCATGACAGCAACAATCACATTGGAGCTGACCAGACAGTGAAACCAGGACAGTCACATGAAGTAGCTAAGTCTGCAACCGCTAAAGACAGAATGTCTGGAAGGCACGTGCATTTTCCAAGGCCTTACGAAGAGAAAGCTAGTGAATCATCATCAACTTTCAATCATTTACAGATCGACACTTTACTATCAAAACCGAGTACTCACAGAAACGCAAAGGTTATAAGAACTGGCCGGTTTGCAGGCCTAGTTGCCACGCCAATCGTTGAAGACCGTCAATTCCAGGCTAACGAGCTCACACCGACAGATTCATATTCTGATTCAGCTCGCAGCCACTCCGATTGCTCCAACGATACTTGGGACGGCAAGGATGCTCATTTACTACATTCAAGGACGAACTCTGCAGAAACCTCACTAAGTGATTGTGCAAGCTGGTCAGGGTATAGCGTTGGAAACAGCTCTGGCTGCCTTAGCCACAGTAAGAGTCGCCCTGTAAAAATGAGAGTCACTCGAGAGCACAGCAATGTTATTCGTAAAACCCTAGCAAAAGACTTTAGAGATGTCGTATTGAAGTCAAGGTCTGAAGAACTTAAATACAAGCAAAAGGTATGTCAATATTTAGCAGCTGAAGGAAAAGTCAGGGACTATTTACTATCAACAGAACAACATCAACCTTACCATCCGACATCGGACAATGAGTCTTTACTCTGTGGAGAAACTGACAGTACATCAAGCGATACAGGCATTTTAACCTTGAGATCACGTAGGACTATCCACGACTTAAGAAGCAATCACTTGTTATCAATCTTCTCACATCTGCCAACAAGAGATCTTTGTAATGCTGCAGCAGTGTGTAGGAAATGGTATAAATTGTGCTGGACGCCTGAGTTATGGTCAACGATTGATATCGGTGGATACAATGGAGATGCAAATATTGTAATAGAGAATATTCTCAAACGGCTTTCAAAGATTTCGCCGTATGCTTGCCTTGTCATACGCAACTGGAAAATCAATTCATGTCAGAGTTTGTCAGACGAAAGTTTGAAGCTAATTAGTCGCAGATGTCCGGAGATACAACATCTAGAGCTAGCAAAATGTCCGCTAATTACTGGTGCAGGCATAGGAGACATTTTTGCGAACTGCCCAAATCTTACTTTGCTGAATATAGCAAGCTGCCCAGGAATTGGATCGATTGATTCTTCATTGCAAAATGGGGTGTCTTATGGAGAGAAGGCTTCATTTCTTCAATTGCATTACATTGATTTAAGCGAATGCCTTGTAGATGATGCAGGGCTGGACATGATCGCAAGAAGCTGCAGTTACTTAGAATACCTCTACCTGCGACGATGCGAGGCCATAACGGACAAAGGCTTGATAGCAGTTGCAAATTATTGCACAGGAGTGAGAGAACTAAGTGTCAGTAACTGTAGCCTGGTAACCGATAGTGGTTGTAGATTTCTTGTCAAGAAATGCCACGATCTGCGATACATCAGTCTCGCAAAATGTGCCATATCAGATGAAACAGTAAAACAGATCGCAAAACATTGTCGGAAAGTCCGATACCTGAATCTTCATATGTGCCATAGCATAAGTGATGAAGGGGTTGCACGAATTGCACAAAGCTGTGATAAGTTACGAGCCTTCGATATCGGGAAGTGTGAGAAGATAACGGATACAAGTTTGAATTTCATATCAGTAAATAGCCCGCAGTTGCGACGTCTTAACATCAAAGGATGCGATCGAATCTCGGATTCAGGACTTCGAAAATTAGCGACACACTGTAGAGGACTAAAACATTTGAATGTTCAAGAATGTGATTTCACATTGGAAACCTATTTATACTTGCGTCAAAGGTGCGTTAGTTGCGTTATAGAGCATACGAAACCAGAGTTTTGTTGAAAGTTTGCGTAACGATGCCTAAGTTGTCATAGGAGCTTGTAGTAGGTTATCTAGCGCCATACAAATGTACCGGTTGTTCCAATGAAATGTATGGCTGTTGACCCACTTTTGGTGGAAAATTAAAAATAGAAGGAACTGCGAAAAATTTATTTCCCGATTTCTCAAAGTCTACCTAAGATTTTCACAGCTGGCTCTTTTCTGTAGGTTACGAATTCAGTGCCTTTTAAGGTCAGACTGTTCATACTTTGAAAGACCGACACATTACGTTCACATGTTTACAAACGTTTACCAAAGTGCAATCCTCTCCAATTGAATTATTTCATTTTTATGCAATATGTCTTGTATGCAAAGTAATTTCCATAATTTTGATATACATAGGCCAAAACTGGGACGATCCCTTTTCTAATTTATTCTCATATAGTCTCTCGTAAACGAACTTTTGCGGGTCTCTCAAATTTGTTGAAGATTTATCAGCTAACCTTTCTGAAATTATAACTGAGAAAGGTCACCTGCTAGAATATAGATCAAGATGTCAATACCAAGCTCCAGATATTGGAATCGTTCAGATTTCAAATTTATTTCTCTGTTTGGTATCACATTAGTCTATGAAACATAGAGTCTTTTTGGGACAACCGCTAAAAGAGTAGCATATACAAAATTGTCATCGGTTATTTGTGATTTGCTTTTCTTTCTCTTGGCATCATCAAAACCTTTTATCAGAAAGGCGAACCTACTTTGGACGAAAGCTTCTCGCAAATCCACTTGATAATAACTTATCTTTGACTTTATTTTTATATCCATATTTAAAGTTGGTATTTACGATAGTAATGAAAAAAACATACTAATTCACAAAAACTATTTACAAACAAAACTAAATAGCTATGTATATACTTTATACAAGATTAGTGGCATATTTTGCAGGTGCATTTGTCTCCAGCCCAGTGTTTGATCCTCTTTCTGAAAACCGAAAAGTGTTGGCTCATTTTTGACTCTGTCATGGAGGGTGTTCCAGACGAAACTCCCTCTGAAGGACAGTGAGTCTTGCCCAAAACGCTGTGTCTTTGTTTGTGGTTGTTTACATAGATTGTGTATCCTTAGATTGCAAGTTACATGTTTCTTTTCATGAACTTCCCATACAAGCGATGGATTAAGATGATTGATTGACTTGTAGAGTTCTGTCATTAATTTCTGTAAGTTTCTAACATGTATACTTAAGCTGCTATTTCAATCCCTAGCAATTTAACATGGTCTGTTACAGATAATTTGTTCTCCTCGATGTTAAGTCGCAATCCTCTCTTACCTTTCAAGCCAAGGAACATTAGCTGATTTTTTTTCGGTTTGCAACCATTTCATTGTTTGTAAACCATTCGCATAATCTACTGAGATCATTTTCCAAATTCGTTACTATTTCTTTAGGTCTAGCCCACTTGAGTATATGGTGTTATCATCTGCGAAATTGCAGATCTCCAAATCAAGTCTCAGAAGACACAGATCATTTATAAATATGTCAAAGAGCATAGGTCCTAGGACAGATCCTTGTGGGACCCCAAGTCGTATCCTTTTTGCGGTACTTCTATGTGAACCAATCTTTGCCCTTTGATGGCAACAATCCAAGTAGCTATACATTAGGCAAAGGCTATTGAAATCAAATCCATACGCTTCCAGTTTTGCAATAAGGTGGTCATGAGGCAGACAGTCTTAGGCCTTGGATAAGTCCGTCAGAATTGTTCCTACTATACCAGATGCGTCAAGACATTTCCTCCATTTTTCTATCAATCTTATCAAAGCACGTTGCGTACTATACCCCTCTTCTTTTTCTTTTTTTGCTATATCCACTAAAAAATTACAATATATATTACTTACACTACCTACAAATTATTATACAATACTACCGGAACGATACCCCGAGGAGCAAAAGACTGTGACTACCCCGAGGCCATTTAGACATGGAGCTAAAACTACTATGGCCTGTCTCAAATTTCTTGCTACGAGAAATATCTGCGATCATGTCGACTTTTGTTTAGATTGGTAAATTAGGTATTATCGTAAATATTGCATGGCATCTAATTTGAGATATACGTTTAACCCTATTTTAACCGGGGGGGGGGGGACCCCCCTATCGGATTTTTTTTAATAGCTCCCAAACGATTATACCTACAATGCTGAAACTCCTTGACTTTTCCTAAAATTTAGTTGGCAATCAGAAAAAAGAAATTTCAACACCTATTGTTTGACCACGTGACCACCACATGCCCATATTTGGAGAGTGGTCACAAAGAAATTCTTTAAAACGGCTGTAAGTTCTTCCTTTGTTACTAAATCTCAACAATATACATACCATTCGATTTGTGTCGATGAGTACTTGCATTTGATATATCATTTATTCATATTTGCTGACATCAGCAGTTTATTATTTCTATGACGTCATCAATCTTTATGACGTCATATTCCTAATGAATGAGTAATTTTTTCATGCAAAACTGGTGGAATTACCTCAAATACTGATGAAGGTACTTGATTTCACCAATAATATGCGAAATTAATGGTTTTAAATCATAATTATTGAGCTAACAATTTTGCATCGAATCGAATTTTCATTATTTAATTAGTTAATTTATTAGAAACCAAAAATATCCGTATGAATTCATATGAAACTCAAAATTTGCATTGTTTTTTGTTGCCTAGCAACCAATCACATGACTGTTGATTGATTGATGCTATTTTTAGATTCTCCTTTGTTCAATAATGACACAGGGCAAGTTTCATTGTCATAGCTGTTATACTTGCGGAGAAAAACGGGGGGGGGCAAAAAACGCCCCCCCTGGTGGAAAATCACTTTTTTACCCTGTTAAAATAGGGTTAAAATACACGACTAAACAAAAGCAAAATAATCTAAAATGGGACATGCAACATAGTGGCTGTGGTGAAGTGACTTATAACGGAGTTCTTTGGAATTGTCTAACCGAATCGACCAGATTTGTGGATAAATTTTAGAGTCAGGAGGAGTATATTTTTGTTAAGGTCATTGTGGAAATTTTCATCACCACACAATAAAATCTGCATTAGAACATTATTTTGGACATTGGTACATCCATAGATACAAACTGTGATTTGCTTCCAAAGTCCTCTGATCATGATTGCCTGAATACTGACCTTTTACCGCATTCAAAACGCTTGACAGAGATATACGAACGTTTTGGCTTTCATCAATTAATTAAAACAGCAACGAGAGAAACACTGATCTCCTCTACTTTGATTGACCATATTGCCACTACTAACAAGTCGAACATAGTAGTATCTGGTGTACATCAAACTAGTATCAGTGATCATTATTTTGTCTACAGTGTTAGAAAATTTCGGGGTGGGGTAAAGAAACAGCACAAAAATATCAGTACCAGGCAAATGAAAAAAAGCTGAATTTCTTGACGATTTGCGAAAAATAGATTGGAAAGGCATAGTCTCACATACAGATGATGTTAACATCATAGTGGAACAATGGACATCTATGTTTTCCCTTGTACTTGAGAAACATGCTCCCTTGCGCAGTAGGCGAGTTTCAGAAAGATTCTGTCCATGGATAACCAAAGAGTTCAAACTTTTGTGTGCATCAAGGGACAAACTGAGAAAGCAAGCTATTAAATCTAAATCTGAAGTTTTATTTGATGCGTATAAACAAATGAGAAATAAAGTAGATAAGGTCAATATTGATCTGAAGCGCGATTATTTCTCGAACGAAATTGCTACTAACGAAGGTGACATTAAAAGTACGTGGAAAACTATCAATTTGGTATTAAACAAAAAGTCAAAGACCACGCACATTACAACTCTAGATGTTGATGGGGAAAAAATTTTCAATCATGAAGCTATCGCAGAACATATGAACACCTATTTTTGTAACGTCGGTGAAGACCTTAGTAAGAAAATTCCTGCCACACAAAACCCGCTTTTTGAGGGTAAATATTCCGTAAATCCAGAAGGAACACGGTTTCACTTTCAACCTGTAACACCAGGTCGCAAGTGTCTTGGAGAAATTCAAAACATCTATGGGTTTTGGCACTGACTGCATAGCAAATCATTTTTTGAAGATCGGTCTCCCAGTTATTTCAGACTCCCTTTGTGATATATTTAATCGGTCTATTGCCACAGGAGTTTTTCCAGATTCTTGGAAAATTGCTAGGGTTGCTCCTATTTTCAAAAGTGGTCAAACTGAAGATCGTTCTAATTACAGACCTATATATTGTGACGTTTGTGTTGTTGTTATAAATCCCTTTGTATTTGAGCAGTATGCGTGCTGAGGGAGATAACGGAAGTAGGACGATTAGGTTAGAAACGCAGGTTGAAGAATATTTAGATGGAAGCTTCGAGTCATTAGAAATAGTCTGTTTTATCCTCTCAAGGTATCTACCCTTGTACAAGCTTTTAATTCGTGACATTTTGGTGGCCAGTAATGGTCATGGAAAGAGAGGAACTCGAAGAAGCGTATTAGAAACTGAAGTTGGCAGAGTTGTAGCGAAATAAAAACAACAAAAAGTCGTACAAAGCAAAGATGGCCTACTCGCCACATATTGCTGTGGACATGGGATTTGAGATGGGAGACAGAGAAGCGGAAGGACGTCCAGAAGAGCAAGGCCTGGTACCACAACTATTCGGGCATGAATACGTGGAGGGAAGGCAGGATCTGGAATATCCAGCAGACCCGAGGAGAGGATTCCAAATCCAGCGACCAGTAGTAAATCAACCAGCAGTGAAGCCAAAACGGTCAGTCATAGACATCCAGCAATTTACAGGAGAGGATCGTGACGATATCGTAGAATGGCTGGAAAGATGGAATCGTGCAGCTGTAGCCAATTCATGGGGCCCGAATGAAGAAAAGGTAATGCTTCCTTTGTATCTGAAGGGACGGGCAAGCCAGCATTATCGCCATTTGCAACCTCTAGTAAGAGAAAATATAGAGCTTCTAAAAAGAGAACTTGAGGGCCATTTCAACTCTCCCTCACAGCGTCTCCATGCAAAAAATATTTTAGGAGAAAGGTCTCAAAAACCAAACGAGACTGTGGCTGATTTTTATGAAGAAATTTGTAGATTGTCACACAGGGGTTTCAGCAACCGATCTCTCGAATTCCAACAAGAAAAATCATTGGAAAATTTTATCAAAGGCCTGAAGCCTACTATCAAAAAAATCTTTTGGGGAGAAGAGCCAGAAAGCTTGGACGAAGCCTACCAAAAAGCCCGCACTAGAGAGCTCTATCTTATTTCGAAAAAGAGTAAATTTGATGTAAGAGCAGTGGAAATAGAAGAAGAAAATACCCAGAATACGGCAGTAAATGCTATTCAGGGTGCCACAGATAGCCAAATGCAGGTTTTGATAAACAGCATGAAAACAATCATGGAAAATCAAAATACCCTAATCGCCCTTACAGGACAAAATTCGCAACAATCGAGTTTTTCCTCATTTGAAAATCAAGCCACAGGCCAGAAAAAGCCTCAACCACGCAATTTTCGCAGTAACATTGAATGCTGGAATTGCGGAAAAATGGGACATTTTCGCAACAAATGCGAAGAACCGCATAAACCCAGGCCGGGAACACACAATGCGTGACTAAATATAAACAACGAAACTGTCGATGAAGAAACAGAGGATGACAATAAGGAACCAAATGTTTTGGCCTTGAATTTTGAAAAACGGGCGATCAAAGAACAGGGATATATTGAAGGCTTTGTGAATGATGTTGGTATTAGAATGTTGATAGACACAGGAGCAGAAATAACTCTAATCTCTAAAGAAATGTTTGATAAAATTACAGACAAGCCTTTGTTGTCGGAATGCAATTGCAAATTGTATACTGCAAATGGTATGCCATTAACGGGTTTCGGTCAAGCTGCATTTAACATTGAATTGAATGACCATATCTTTGTACACACTGTGTTGGTAATTGAAGGTTTTTCGTATGAATTCCTGCTGGGAAAAGATTTTTTGATAAAGAACAAAGCGGCCGTTGATTTTGGCAAGTTTACTTTAAAATTCCCTGATCTAGAAGTGAATTTTACACGGCCAAAACAAGAACAGACACTAACCACGGTTGCAGACGTTCAAATTTTGCCTAAAACTACTGTTGTTATGCAAACAAAATTTTGTGAAAACATAACGATCCCAAGCAATGACTTGATTGTCGAAGGAGGTTTTTCGAGGGACAATACCCTTTTCGTTGCACGTATTTTAACCAAAGCTAGGCCGATGGGTAAAGTCACTGTTCAAGTCACAAACTTAACAGAAAATACCGTGTTTTTACCAAAGAATACTGAATTAGCGGACGTGATGCCTTTCATAGAGCAACAGGTATCAAATGAAAGTGGTGTTAAGGTGGACAAATCAACAGAGCCATCAAATTCTGACTTACTATCGAACGATGATCTTGGTTTAGACCATTTGGAGCCGAACCAAAAAGTACAATTACTGGAGTTGTTGACTGAAATGAACATAGCTAAAAACCCCAAGCTAGGGAAAGTTGATGAAATAAAACATAGAATTGATGTAGGGGACTCTAAGCCTATAAAACAGCACCCCTACCGGGTACCAATGGCCAAAAGGGAGATAATCGACCAGGAGGTTGAGAAAATGCTCGTGAAAGAAGTCATCAGCCCATCCGTAAGCCCATGGTCATCGCCTATTGTTTTAGTTGCCAAACCGGACGGAAGTACGCGTTTTTGTATTGATTATCGTGAGGTAAACAATGTTACAAAAAAGGATGCATATCCCTTACCTCGTGTTGATGATACACTAGATGCACTTGGAGGGGCAAAGTACTTCACGACTTTGGACCTCCAAAGTGGGTATTGGCAAGTAGCGCTTGAAGACAACTCAAAAGAAATTACTGCATTTTCCACTAGCAAAGGACACTGGGAATTTAATGTTATGCCCTTTGGTCTAACCAACGCTCCAGCAACATTTCAGCGTCTAATGGATTACGTTCTGACCGGTCTCCATTGGAGCCAATGTCTTGTTTATTTGGATGACGTAATAATTTTTGGGAGAGACTTTGAGGGACATCTCACACGCCTTAGAACCGTACTAACTCGTTTAAATGCGGCAGGTTTGTCCCTGAAACCTTCAAAATGTCATTGGGCCAAAACGGAAGTCAAGTATCTTGGACACGTCATAGATGGGGAAGGGATTAAACCAGATCCAAGTAAGCTACTTGCTGTGAAGGATTTTCCTGTCCCAGAGAACCGAACTGAGGTTAGGGCATTTTTAGGACTGGCCTCATATTACCGGCGCTTCATTCCAAACTTTGCAGCGATTGCCAAACCTTTAACTAATGTAACAAAAACCAAAGAAGGGAAAGCTTTCCGGTGGACCAATGAAGAGAACACGTCTTTTGAACACCTCAAAGAACGTGTTATGCAGTCACCGATTCTTTGTTGTCCTGACTTCAATAAACCATTCGTTTTGCAAACCGATGCTAGTAATCACGGTTTAGGTGCAGTACTCACGCAAGAACAGGATGGGGTGGAAGTTGCGATCGCTTATGCCAGCAGGCAATTAAAACCTAGTGAAGAAAATTATGCCACAATACAGAAAGAGTGTTTAGCCATCGTATGGGCAATCAAATATTTCCATCATTATTTGTTTGGACAATCGCACTTCACCGTTGTTACCGACCATTGTCCATTGCAGTGGATTAAAACAATGAAAACTAAGAACCAAATGATATAACGTTGGATTTGTGAGATTCAGGGATATTCTTTTAATGTAAAACATCGAGCAGGCGCCGCAAATGGAAATGCCGATGCATTATCAAGGTGCCCCATTTCATCAGAGCTGAATGAATCTGAAAATTGTGACAATCGATGGGACATCGCTGCATTAGAATTGGTCGACATTAGTAGCCTCCAGGATGAGGATAAAGAGATCAAGGCAATGAAAGATTTCTTATCAGACGATACATCACCCGAGGACTTAGGCGAGAGGGACAAGATCAAGAAATATGCACCACAGTATTTCTTAGAAGGAGATGTCCTCTATCACACTTGGACGCCTGGGCACGAGGGCTATCCAACTAGGACCAGAAAGCAATTGGTTGTTCCCCCTAAGGAAAGAGGGAAACTTTTATATCATCAGCACGAAGAAAGGGGTCACTCAGGATACATGAGAACCTTTAGTAGATTGAGGGAAGATTACTTTTGGATTTCCATGAAGAAGGACGTTGCCAGACATGTGAAGAATTGTAAAGACTGTGCCAAACGTAAATCACCTAAGAAAGCAAGAACGGTGCCATTAAAACCAATTATAGCTAGTGAACCATTGGAGATCGTCGGTATTGATTTCGTGGGCCCTTTGCCATTGACAGTGGGTGGAAACAGATACGTGATGACTTTTCAAGACCATTTTACAAGATGGCCCGCGGCTTATGCCCTTCCTCAAGCAAAAGAAGAACAGGTTATTCAGTGCATTCAAGCTTTCTCGCGAGATTTTGGTTATCCAAAATCTGTTCTCTCTGACAGAGGGTCTGCATTTTTGTCTGACCTTGTTAAGAAGGCCTGTAAGAAATTAAAGATAAATCATTCGCCTACCTCAGCATACCACCCCCAAGCAAATGGCCTGTGCGAACGTTTTCACAGCACCTTGAAAACTTCACTGTCTTTAGTTATCGACAAAGGGAAGGATGACTGGGACGAGTTTCTCCATGATATGGTTGCTGCGTACCGCACTACCCCTCATTCTGTTACGAAGGAGACTCCAGCATTTTTAATGTTTGGAAGACAGTTCAAAGTACCACCAAGTGTTGAATTTCAAGCCCCATCCCGTCTTTATTCTGAAGATTTCTTGAGCGAGAGAATCAATAACCTTCGCCAAGCTTATAGAATCGTTAGAAATTTGAATCAGAAGGAAAAGAACAGACACAAAGTGATTTACGATGAAAAACATAAGGTAGAACTCTCCAGATTCACAGTGGGTGACTCAGTCTATCTAAAAGCCGGGGAGAGAAAAAGTGGCTTAGACAGAGAGCATTGGATGGGACCTTACATTGTAGAAGAAATAGTGTCAGAGGAAAATGTAAAACTGAATATGGGCGCTTCCAAGAGACACCCTGTAGTAAACGTGAACAGGTTAAAGATGGACGAGGCCGACAATCTTAAACGCATTACCGAATCTGTTACCAGAATTCTTGATAAAATGAGGACTAGAAACGAGAAAGGCCGCCTCGAGAGCAAATATTTCGTGGAACTAAAGAACGGGGAGACACTGTGGATCGCTGACGATTTTCTAACACCTGAACTGGTCAATACCGCAAACAACTAATATTTATCGTTATACAATCGTTCATTGCTGAATCAACTTAAAGTTCGTTGAGAAAAGACTCATTTTCATATAATCAAAGTTCGTTGAGAAAAGACTCTTAAATCGCTTATGTGGGTCTAAAATGAGCAAAATCTCAAAGTGGATAGCTGGTAAAACGAGACTGAAATGCAAAACATTTCAAAAGTTTCGTTTAATTGACATTCAGTGCTTCTTCTTTCGTGGGAAAAAATCTCAGCTCTGACAAAGGCAGTTAAATATTTTAAAAAAAATTTCTCTTTTGGCAACTAAAATAGGCCCACTTTTTCCGACGAGTGGGAAAACTGGGTCTATTTTCAAAACTTGTACAAAATCGGAATATGAAAGGCTAAATGATTAAAAAATTTAATGGACTTACATTCCCAACTATTCTCTATTCAATAAAATCACAGTCTTTGCCTTTTATCGCAAGTAATCCCGTTCCCGCGACGAAAATAAAAGTACGGTCATTATGCTGTGATCCACTATCGTTGCGACTTGCAAGGCAGTGATCGAATTTGATAATAACAGCCAAATAAAGATGTTTGCAGTATGTTTACTCCAATTTACTGGTTGCAAGACAGCAACTGCGGTAATAGGAAACCCGCTTTCGCATTTTAGGCAGAAAACAACGTGGCAAAATGAATATAAATGTGAACATTTTAAGCAGTTCAAGGCTTCGTTGAATTTGAATTATGGCTGAATTCTCAGTAGGCCCACATTACCCCAGCTGGTAAAAAAATAAAAATAAAAAGAACAATAGCGTCAATGACTTCGAAATAAACGTTATTTCATTTGTAAAAGACCAAACTCTCACCTCATGGTCATTAAATTGACCAGAAAAGCAAAACAACAGTGGCAGGAGAAAGTTTTCCTGGGCTTGGAAATTCTTGCACAATAGGCCGTTCAGTAAAGTTATTTCATAAAACGAGTGGAGATACATCTAAGACGAACGTGTTATGTAAAAAGGCAGTTTATAATGCAGACAATGAAAGAAAAATAGCAAACCTTTCTTCCATTTAACGAGGAAGGATATTTCTAGCGAAAAGCTCAGTCGACCCACTTTACCCCGTAGACCCAGATTACCCCACCCTACCCTATACTCTCAAAGTCAACGAGTCGTTGTTATCATTCTTATTCAAAGCATCATACGGAACACTAAAGATTTTGTGACCCTCAAAGAAGGGCCTTTGTGTTAAGGTGCCTGGGTCGAAGAAAGAACTGCAGAATAGCTACAAAGAACTTGAAAAATAGTTGTTGCAGTTGCTGTCTTTGGTTGAAGTTAGAGAACAGAGTATGCCGGTGAGACCTATCTAATCCTTGTCCTTAGATTGCATTTCTTGCACTGCAGTTTTCTTGAGTGCATGAAATGTAATCTAGGGGGGAGGTGTGACGTTTGTGTTGTTGTTATAAATCCCTTTGTATTTGAGCAGTATGCGTGCTGAGGGAGATAACGGAAGTAGGACGATTAGGTTAGAAACGCAGGTTGAAGAATATTTAGATGGAAGCTTCGAGTCATTAGAAATAGTCTGTTTTATCCTCTCAAGGTATCTACCCTTATACAAGCTTTTAATTCGTGACCATATGTTCTCCCTGTTCTTTCGAGAGTTTTTGAAAAAATGATCTTCAACCAACTCTATAAGTACTTGGATACAAACAAACACTTGTTTTCTAAACAATCCGGTTTTAGACGCCTGTACTCTGTTGTAACAAGTCTCCTGTCCTGCACTAACGATTGGTATAAGAACATGGATACTGGGAAATACACTGCATTGGTGTTCATAGACCTAAAGAAAGCGTTTGATACTGTAGATCATGATATCCTGCTAAAAAAGATGCAGGAATATGGGATTTCTGGTATCGAGCATGCATGGTTTACATCATATCTCCAAGACAGACGGCAATTATGCAAGGTCAATGTTGTTTCGTCACGAATAGAAGAAATACACTGTGGTGTTCCACAAGGATCTTGTCTTGGGTCTCTGTCATTCGCACAGCGAGGGCCGAAATTAAGGATTTCTAATGTTCATCCCTCGAAAGCATATCAATCAACAAACATGTCCACGCACAGGGGAAGCGATTTGAAAGCGTTAAAGGAAATGCGAGTGAAGCGAGCTGGGAGGGGATTCGCGGGCTTGCCCCCCCCCACAGAAAATTTTAAAAAATCACGCTCTCTAGATTGTCGGAGAATGCCAATCTTAAAGGAAATTAAAACTAGAAGAGAACGAAAAGCATCCGCCCTAGGGGAGACAAATGTCACTGAAAAGGCTGCTTGTACACGCTTTTTATAAGAAACTGTGTTGGGCAAAAAAGGAATCCCTATTTGAAAGGCCACTGCTCCTTGGATTAGAGTACGAAAATATTGGCAAATATATCATTCAATGGTGGACATGTTCAAATCCTTTTAAGAATTTACCTTTACGCATTTTTCTTATATCTTTTGGATATTTGATCATAATAGAATACTAAAAAAGTCATTTCTCTTCACTGCAAGAGTTGAAGTGAACTAAAAATACTCTTTAAGATGAAAATGTAAAAATGGTAGTTAATGTTCTGCTCTAAGACCATAAAGAATAGTTTTGAATGTCTCTCTATCGTATTTGTATTCACTTTTTGTAGTCTGCTAATGATTTTATTTGCTTGATATAATCCCTCTAATATTGGAAATTTTAGTATTTACTATAAGTAGCTACATGGGTACTTTTTAGTAGCTATAAATGTAGCAAAATTTTACTTGTACTGTATAATGAACAAAACTGAAATAAACGCCCTTCTTTTCTTTTGTCGTGTTTCTCTTACTTATCTCATTTCATTAGAACACTATCATTCTTATCATATCACATTCATATCAAATCATATTACATTCAATTGGTAAGGGAATCAGTGGATTTCTGCTTGCAAAAAGGATGTGATCTAAACGTATTTTGATACATACTTCTGCAACCTTGCTGTAGCTTGATGGGTTTTGACGGCCGTTCAGCTCCAAAATTGTGAAGGATTTTCTGGAGAAAGCTCCTTCGAGAAACCTTAAAAACCGACGATTAAAATTTCCTAATATTCCTGCTTCATAGCGATGACTGTTCTTTATTTTTTTTAGTGATTTTCTAGCTCGATATCATTTTTCGAGCTCGATTTCTTCAATACTTTCATCGGATCCGATTTTGAAATATCATCGGAGCCGTTGCAAAATGATCGGATCCGATTATATATTCTCTATGCAAAACATCTATATTCATCAACAATGGGGCTATATATTCATAATATTCATCTAAAAGGTATTGGATTTCAATTGCAATAATTTTAGCATAAAACATCTAAATCATTTTTATAAATCATTTAAATGAAAATTATCGGGTCCGATTTCTATAAATAGACAGCAAGAAAATCGGGCCCCATTTTTTATCGGATCCGATATTTCATCGGGTCCCATAAATTATCGGATCCGATATTTTATCGCATCCCATAAAAAATAGGGCCCGATAAAAAATGGGACCCAATAAAATATCGGGCTCGATTTACCGCAAACGATGAATTGGATTTGGCCGCGCGGTGGGTCCTACTATTAAACTATGTTGGTATGACGGGGGTTTCCGTTTTCCGAAAGACGCATTCATGATCTTCTTAATTTTCATCCTCTGAGTCTTCAGACGGGGGCTTCGTCAAGCCGTTTGTTTCACTTGATGTGAATCAAGTCCTCGTTATTTCATTGCAACTGACGGGGGTTGCTCAAGCTCAAACGCAATTCTCTCTACTTTATCTGGCAAGAAATGAGTGCCATCAACGACGCAAAGAGAATAAGGCAAATAACAAATACAAAGTTGTTGTTTCTCATGCATCGTCATTTCTTCGTATTGATAATCTACATATTATTACCAACAGGTATCTACATACTGTCTTCTTACAAGCGTACAGTATCTTCTTTTTAATAACAACATTAAAAACAGTAAAAACCAGTATTGCTCGGCAAAGTAGTATCCATACACGCAATATCATCAGAGAATCACATTTACAAAATCAAAGAATTTTTTTTAACAATTAAACTAAAAATCTACTTGTCTAACCTTCAAATAGTGCAGGGTGAATTTAATGGAAAGCCTGAGCGCCTCGTCAAGGCATCACCCACGCCCAGGTTTTCCTTTTTATAGGCTCTCCTTGGAATAAAAAGTTGTTTTTGCAGAAAGTTTACATGCAGGGATAGTGAAATAGAATGATCATTACGGACCCTTTTATAAAGCACCTACACTCTCTTTTTTAAAGAATATTGCTTATAAGAAGATTAAGGCTCAGACACATCCAAACCTTAAGAAAATAATAAAAATATTTTGTTGGGGAGACGAACTCGAAAAACCTTTGTCTGAAAACAAAAGAATCTGGGCCTATCGTCGGCGACCAAAAAAGTTGTCGAATCTGCGCATATCGATGCTGCGCAGAGCATTGAGTTGCATTGCTGAGTTATTAGCCAATCAAATCGTCGTATTTTTCTCCTGTGCAGGGAGAAAAGAGGAGCTGCGACTTTCGCGCCTAAATTTTTGCGGGAATCGAATTTAACGTTCACTTCACCACAGCCAAGCCAACGACCATTTTCTCGGGTATTCGCTGCGTTACTGTGCTGAAGCATCTCTTTTTACGTTCATACTGCAGATTAATTTGTTGGATGCTGTTTTAATGCAATTGATATCGTGCTTGGGGCTAAGATATGCCGAGTTGGTAAATTAGGTTTTTGATTCTTGAACATTGGAACATTGGTTTTGATTTTTGAATATTTGAAGTGTGGGCCTAAGCCTACACTACAGAAAGGTGTTTTTTGATTTGAGGGCAAGAGAAGAGAAAGGTACCGAGAAAATATAATTTTGGGTGGCTGTTGTGGGGTGGCTATTTTGGGCTGGTATTTTAGGGTGGGTATCTTGGGTTGGGCATTGTGGGTGGGGTATTTTGGGCTTGGTATTTTGAGAGGGATTTGGGGTGACAGGGGATGTGAATAGGGAGAAAGAAACTTTAGTGATACTTGATGGGTATTTTGGGGTGGGGAAAGGGGCGGGAAACCTGGTGGGTACTTCACTATAAATTTATACAGGGGTGTGCGCCACCAGGATTTCTGGTATGACCCAATCCCAGAATTTTGGTCAGACATTGATACCCTATCCCAGAGTATAGGTCAGATATTGATAACCAATCACAGAATGTTGAAGAAGTAACAAAGAACAATTCAACGGTGATCTTTTGTTATTATTTGTTGTTTATATCATTTCTATTTCTCATTATCAGTTTTTTACTATTTGTTATCATTTTATCTTCTGCCTCGTCAAAAATTTCAATACAAAAGAAAAGATTTCCTCTCAGCTATGGTCACAAGCAGAACAAATCTGTTTTGGATCAATGGGGACATTTAACACCCATTACCAGAATTTTTATTATAGCAGTCAACCCCAATCCCAGAAAATTCAAAGTGAAAGTATACCCCAATCACAGAAATTTTCCAGTGAAAGTATATCCCAATCCCAGAATGTTCAGGCCAAAAATTACCCAAAACGGGTGCATATCCCCTCTATTCCACAAAACAAGAACTTTGGCCACATCTGAAATACCTGAAAAAGTTCCAACTAATCAAGGGAGCAATATTATGCCATATTTTGTAGACAGTCCACAAAAAATGCTTGCTTTTTTAGATCAGTTTAGGACTACACATACTACTGTAGACCCAAACCCCTCCTTGGAAAGAAATTCAGAGTTTGTGGTAACAAAATTGAAGATTGGGATGGTGTGCAGCTGTTGTGCACTTATTTTAGAGTTGACAAGGTTGATAATTGCCAAGATCTTTATGTCTGTCATGCTCATTGGAAACAATGGTATAACTTCAATTATAGATTAAGAGCATTGGGTGCACAAACCACTGTCAGTTGCACTGACAATCTTAATGAAAGAGCTCTTGGTTTAAGAATGGAATCTCCTACAACATCCTTATCATCAGCAATGTTTTCAGGAAGTAATGCTGTGCTGTTATGTGAAAAGGGCCAGCTTGGGCACTCCATCCTGCAATTTCTTGACTGCAGATCTCTTGTCAGCCTCATGAAAACATGCAAATCTCTCTCTGCAGTCTTACCTTTATGATGACACTATTTGGAAAAGTTTCTTTTGGAAGATTTCCTTGTGGATAGAGCTCTAACAGAAATGTCATGCAAAGAATGATATCTCACAATATGCAAGCACAAAAATACTGCAAACACACATTTCGCAATTCTAAAAAATGAAGGAATTGCGTGATAATTTGGTAGAAAATTTCAAGGCAATACATCAGCTATCTGTGTGTGAGAATAGGGAAATTGGGGGGAAATTAATTCATCTTTGATAATGTTTGCATTAGTTGGTTGTATTTGATGAGTTCTGTTTGGTTCTGCCCTGTTTTGTTTGGAAAAGAAAAAATATTGATAAATCATGGAATACAGTATTTACTTTTGCGAGTAATGCATCCTTGGTTGCACTGTATGCCTTCTATGAAGCACTTAAGAGACCTTTTAGCTATTCTACAAAAGAGCCTGGATCGAACATTATTTGTATACCTTTTATATGCAAGGTTCGATTGAGTGGTGTTAGGGTGTCTATCCCTTTCCTTTAGTGCACATTCAAAAATTCTGTAAAATGTACCAAAATATCGTTCAAGTCTGATTCTTTTTAGAACAGCTGACAGGTCTATGGTAATCTCCATGTTGAGTAAAGTGCTTCTGCACACATGAGTGTGCTATAGATGTTGACTGTAATTGTTGTCAATGAGAAATAAATTTCATTTCTCATATATATACAAGAACTCTCTCTGGTCTTCTTGATTGCGTTTTGGTTTATCATTAAGTATGTTTGCAATGGATGTTGTGTTTTCTTATGTTCTGTTTAGTTTGGAAAAGAAAAGTTGTCAACATATCATAGAGACATGGTTTTGCTTTGTATGACTACTTATGCACTGTATGTACCATACTTAAATGTTCTACATACGTAAATGTTCTACATCCTCTTTGGTATATTTCTTTTCAGTGCTATTGGCAAAACTAGATAGGTCACATGTCGGTATACAACAACATTTATTCTAGTCTTGTTGTTACAGTTTATTTTCTGTTTTTCTTGATCTTCCTGTGGCTGGTAAGTTAAACTGATGTGATATGATGATATCCGTTTGCCAGTCAGTCTGCTTTGTTTTCCACTCTACTAGATTATAACAGCATAGCCAGTACAGTACAAGGATCAAATTTCAAGTAACAGCTCTGATTTGAAGTCTAAATATAATAAACTGATTGATGTGTTCTGTTGTGGCAGTGTTATCGACTCTCCATAATAAGATTAAGAAGGCCAAAAAGGGTGCTTTTTTAAGGCCTTGATTGGGCCTGCTTTTCCATACTTTGTCTTTGTTCTTGACGCTATAGACGCTTTGGCCCAAAAATGTACGTCCCAAATGACTTTCCGTTACTTAACAGTCAGCATACTTTATTTTCCCTGACATTTTATAGTTGAAATCCTTGAAATCTGTATTTCTCCAAGTGAAAACTACGCCGGAGAAACACGAAGCTCCACCGGCGTAAGCAACACAACAACAAAAAACATGGCCGTCAACTAAATCCTACTGCGGCTGCGCAAATTCGACAACTTTTGCCGAACCAGGCTTCTTGATCAACACGGTCACAAGATTCAGGTCGACAGATCTCCCCAACAATATTGCTCAGCCTCAGCTCCTATATTTGTGTCTCATTTTTCAGCGTTGCCTGTTTTTTAAGTTCTTTCAAAGGTCTGTATTAGTGTTGTAGCTTCCTTTCTTGAAGCTTAATAAGCTGGATATATAAGCTCTTTTTAATGGCTGTGCTAGCTTTATGATGTTTTACAGAAAAAAGAGTGATGTGAGAACGACGGGAAAAAGTTTCATTGATGTTCTTTCAGGGGTCTTTCAGTAAACTGCTTTCAGACTTTATATCATTGCCATATTAATGATCTGAACCGTCTAAATTGTTTACCCTTTAGTGGTACTTTTAATATCCTGCTCAAATGTGCAAATGTATTCGAATGCAGCATGGTTCGAAAGGAAATTTTTCAAAACAAAAAGTACTAATAAGAATGATAACTAATATTTTGACAAGTTGACTTGTTCAGACGTAAAACTATCTGTTCTTATTCAAGGACCTGTAGTCATACCTATTGACAATCATTGTAGTTAAAATGAAGGTAAAAGTAGAATAAAATGAAACTGTTTAATGTACAATTAAAGGATAAGAATTTGTTTGAGTCAAACACGTTTTTCTTGGACATCTACAAAGACTTCGATAGTTTAAGTTTCTTTTTTAAAAGAAAGATGGATACTACGTATCGGGTTGTTTTTTCGAGTCGTTGAAAATGCGGGCTCCCTGGCAGGAAAACGACTTTTTCCAGTTTCAGTGCGCATTTTCGGTAAAACAACACAAGAGGCACTGCCTCCAGGGTTTATTTAATGCTGAGATCTTTGGAAGTAACCATTCAGGTCTTCGGGTAGTAGATTCTGTTCTGCAACGATTTAAACACGTTAATGGCCACCCTTGTGTTTCGTGTATTTTTCAATACTGTCCCATGATGTTATCTTTGCTCTTGGATTGACAATTCTGGCTGCTTTATTTTGTATATACTGTAGCTTGTTTACTGTTTCTTGGGGTAGGGAAAGCTATAGTGGGTAGCAGTACAACAGTAGTGGCCGCATCATTGTTTTATATATAGCAATTCTGCTACATAAGGGCTGACTTTGTCGCGAATACGAGATAAAAATTAAACTTTGGCGGCTTTGGCTGATGCTATCCAAAGCTACATACACCAAGGTACTTGTATGATTTTGTCTCATGAATAGTTTGATTGTATATTTTGATGTCTACGTTTGGCTATTTGGACAAGTTTTGATGTGATTCATATGGCACAAGTTCAGTTTTACCTTTTTTCAAGTTAATGAACAAGTTATTTTCATCAAGCCACTCTGCAACTTTTTGCAGTTAACTGATAAGTAAATGTTCTATTTCATTTGAGTTCTTTCCTGCACAATATAAAACAGTATCGTCGGCATATAATATAGTGCCAACATCAGTGAGCAGAATATGGATATCGTTGATTATCATCAGCCCAAAGAGAAGAGGCCCTAGAATGGATCCTTGTGGGACACCACATGTAACGTTTTCTTCACATGAGCTGGTATTATCAAAAATGTCTTTTTGTTTCCTATTAAAGAGATAAACACCTATCCATTATGATTCCACATCATCTATACCATAACTTGGTACTTTTTCCAGCAAGGTTGCATGACGTAATGTGTCGAAGGCTTTACAGAGGTCAATATAGACAGCACCGCTAAATAGCCCTTTATCAATGTTCTGTCTAACCTTTTTTGACAGTAAGGTAGCTGCATGTTGCGTAGATCTCCCTGGTCTAAACTCAAACGGATGTGGGCACAACAGGCCATTCGATTTAAGGTACCAGGACAGTCTATTATAAATGATCTTCTCGATAACTTTTGATAGAGCAGGAATTATCACGATGGGCGTATAGTTGTCCAACACTGTCGGAGTGCCACTTGAAAATTGGGTTGATTTTCCCACATTTAAAGTTTTGATTCATGCAAATATTTTGATTCTTTTTCTTTAGATAAAAATGTTGTGTGCTCTCCTCCGCGGGTACCTTTTTCCAAGTTGATCAGATGGAGCAGGCACACACAGAGAGATAAGGGTCTTCTCTCTCCTTCGCTTGTCTTTCCTCTGCCAATGCGTCTCGAAGATGCTTTGTTCCGCAACAGGAAAATGGCATGACATGAACTTTGGATGTTAATTTTCGTACAATACCGCATACCGCGCTGTGAACGTTCGATACCGCAATACCGCAAGTTTTTTCCATCATTACCGCAATACCGCACAAAATTTAACCCCGATACCGCAATACCGCAAACCCCGAAGTACCCCTCCTTTATGGCATTTTACAGAAATCTACTAATTATATGTCTCTATTCTTTGGAATAAAAACATTTTTTGCATAACAAATAAGGAAAGAACTATTTAAGTAGCGGCATTCTAGAGTTTAAGGAGTGTTGCACTTACCCGTCTTTAATACTTCTTCTTAACTTTTCAGTTCTTTCAAAGGTCTGTATTAGTGTTGTAGCTTCCTTTCTTGAAACTTAAGATTAACTTTTAGCTCTTTTCAATGGCCGTGCTAGCTTTACCGCATTTTACAGAGCTCAACTAATTATAAGTTTCTATTCTTTGGAAAAACACAATTTTTGCGTAACAAATGAAGTAAAGACTATCTTAGTAGCGGCATTTTACAGTTAAATGAGTGCTGCAATCACCTTTCTTTAATACTTCTTTCCAGCTTTAAGTTCTTTCAATGGTCTGTAATAGTGTTATAGCTTCCTTTGTTGAAACTTGATATTAGCAATTAGCTTTTTCCGATGGCTGTGCCAGCTTTACGACATTTTACAGAAATCTACTAATTTTAAGTCTCTTTTCTTTGGAAAAACACAATTTTTGCATACCAAATGAGGAAGAATTATCTTAGTAGCTGCATTTTACAGATTAAAGAGTGTTGTGCTTACCTCTCTTCAATACATATTTTAACTTTTCAGTTCTTTCAAATGTCTGTAGTAGTTTAGTAGCTTCCTTTCTTAAAAGTTAAGATTAGCTTTTCGCTTTTTCAAATGGCTGTGCTAGCTTTACAACATTTTACAGAAGTCTACTATTCTTTGGAAAAACACAATTTTTGCATAACAAATGAAGAAAGAACTATCTTAGTAGCGGCATTTTACAGTTTAATGAGTGTTGCACTTACCTTTCTTTAATACTTCTTTCCGGCTTTTAAGTTCTTTCAAAGGTCTGTATTAGTGTTGTAGCTTCCTTTCTTGAAACTTAAGATTAGCTTTTAGCTTTTTTCAAATGGCTTTGCTAGCTTTACGACATTTTACAGAAATCTACTAATTTTAAGTCTCTATTCTTTGGAAAAACACATTTTTCAAATTACAAATGAAGAAAGAATTATCTTAGTAGCTGCATTTTACAGTTTAAAGAGTGTTGCACTTACCTTTCTTTAATACTTCTATCCGGCTTTTAAGTTCTTTCAAAGGTCTATATTAGTGTTTTAGCTTCGTTTTTTGAAACATAAGATTATCTATTAGCTTTTTCCAATGGCTTTGCTAGCTTTACGGCATTTTACAAAAATCTACTAATTATAAGTCTCTATTCTTTGCAAAAACACAGTTTTCGCATTACAAATGAAGTAAAGACTATCTTAGTAGCGGCATTTTACAGTTTAATGAGTGTTGCACTTACCTTTCTTTAATACTTCTCTCCAGCTTTTAAGTTCTTTCAAAGGTCTGTATGGGTGTTGTAGCTTCTTTCATGCCAGCTAAAGCCACACTTTAGCAGGGGTTAAGCAGAATCCCTCGAACTTCCCCCTTGGTTTTCAACGATCCTCGTATCAGACTTTTTTGTTTTCAAATCGTGTAGCTCTGCACGTAACGAAACCCTTCCACGAATTATTGGCATGGCAAGTCTAAAGTCCAACCATACAATTTTAAAAGGAATATTGCGATCGAACGACGAATTCGGAAAATTTAGCATTTCACAAAACTTTTACGATCGAATTCTACTTTCACACTTTTAATCTATAAATCATACGGCAGAAGAAGGGTTTCAACAGATGACCTCGAGATAGTGGGTCAATAGTCAGGTGACGAATACACCGTTTTCTTGACCAATGAAGTGAAAGACATTCAAAGCCTCGTGACCAATTGTAGCCAATCAAATGCATTTCCGTTACAAACAACCAATCAAAAGCCACTAAGTGTAACCGTTGGCATCGAGCATACAACCACGAGCTCTAGCTTTCGAGAACATTCTCGACACGGCACAAGCCTGCATAACACTTCAAAGCGACTTCTGCCAGAAAATACACTTGCGAATTCGCGATTTTCTAAGTCTGATAAAGATGCCACCGATAAGACGGAGAAGTAATAGACAAGGAACTGTAGCAAGCACAAGAAGCACTGAAACTGCATCCAGCTCGACCACAATATTTTCTAATGTCGGCAACAGCACGCTACCATCAATACCAGAAAGTCAAAGCAGTGGAAGCAGCTCGCAAAACAAAGAAACCGAGCTTCGCACGTTCGTTCAACAAGTTTTGAAAGAAAGTTTGAGCGAAATGACCACAGAAATCGCGGAAAAAGCGGCAAGAGCAGCAACTCAAATTGTCCAACAGCAACGAACAAGTTTGGCCCAAAGTCAAGTTTGCCCCACGCCAACACAATCAGCTATGTTGTATGAACAAAGTTTGCACCATGGCAGCTTTCCTTCCCCTGCAGCAGCAGCGATTCCTCAAGACCCGCCAAGAAAAGATGACTTTTCTTTTGCCGCGACTGTACCTGTAAGCTACCGAAAGAGTATACAGAATGGTGAGTTTTTTGATCTTAATAAACTTTTACCAGAAAATCTACAAGGTTTAAATCAAGTAGACTCACAGTCACTTCAGCTTGTGATAGGAGAAAATTCGTCAATCAAAATAGCGAACTCTGGAGCCCAGAAGAAGAAGATCAGCTCAATCGATGAATGGACGACTGCCTTCACTTCATACACACAAATTGTATTGGAAAAGTTCCCAGCAAGAGCAAATGAACTTTTATCGTACTTAGAATTAGTTAGATACGCCGCAAAGTATCACCAATCACTCGGCTGGCTAGTATATGATAACAAGTTTCGTTTAAAGGCGGCCAATGATAAATCGATTAGTTGGGGCCAGATAGATCAGCCACTATGGCTTCGTACTTTCACAGTTAATCAATCAGTTCTTTTACAGGAACATGCATCACTTTTTAACAATGGACCCTATAACAATAAGTCAGAAGCTGTTGCCAAAAGGGACGGAATTTGCAACAACTTCAACCGTGACAGACCCTGTTTGTCCAACCCCTGCCCCTACCGCCACATATGTAACCAAACAGGCTGTTTTGGTAGCCACGCCCGCACGATTTGCCCCCAAGACTCCATGCGACGTAGCGGAGCAAGAGGGCCCCCTCCACTCAGTCGTAGTTAGTTCTGTTTTTGATGATAGTGTAGTTACTCCTATTGACGTAGTAAGGTTAGAATATGAGCTTCGCAGCCACCCGACACCAGAATTTGTCAAAAAACTCTGCAAAGAGTTACAAGAAGGTGCTCATATCGGGTACGAAGGGCCTAGGTTTCCAAGAGAAGCAAAAAATTTGCCAAGCGCCAATTGTAACCCAGCTAAGGTAACAGAAAATATTGCAAAGGAGGTGAGTATGGGTCGCACAGCAGGTCCTTTCAGAGACCCACCTTTCGAAAACTTTCAAGTTTCGCCACTCGGCCTCGTACCAAAGAAAAACTCTGAAAAATTCAGAACGATTTTCCATCTCTCCTACCCCAAAACAGGTGATTCGATAAATTCCGCAATTGAGGGAGAAAAGTACTCCCTTTCTTATGTCACTATTGACGATGCAATCAGGGCTATCCAAGTATTGGGACCACACACGTACATGGCGAAAACCGATATTGAGTCCGCGTTCAGGCTATTTCCGGTCCACCCGGACGACTGGGAGCTTCTAGGAATGAAGTGGCAGGGCCTTTACTACTTTGATAAGGTCCTCCCTTTTGGTCTTCGAAGCGCGCCGTTTCTTTTTAACCAACTTTCCGAGGGAGTAGAGTGGATTTTAAAGGAAAAATGCGCGATATCTTATGTCTGCCATTTACTAGACGATTTTCTAATCTTAGAGCCAAAATCTGCACAGGGTGATGAGAGCTCCGCCTGCCAGGTAAGTCTTACAAGCATGCTATCCACATTCCAGAACCTGGGAATACCGCTTTCTCCAGGCAAAACGCAGGGACCTTCTACGGAGCTCGAATTTCTAGGAATAGTTCTGGACTCAGACAGCATGGTTGCACGCCTCCCCGAAGACAAGGTAACTCGTCTCTCGGAAGAGCTGGCCAAGTGGTCTTTCAAAAAGCACGCAACATTGGTTGAAATTCAGTCACTAGTGGGCTCCCTTGCTTTTGCCTGCAAAGTTATTCCTCCAGGGCGGGTTTTTCTACAGCGCATTATCAATCTCATGTGTGGACTGAAAAAGCAACACCATCGCATTAAACTAACAAGGGCATTCTTTGCAGATTTGGAAATGTGGAAGCAGTTCCTAGTTGGGTGGAATGGTAAGGCGTTTTTTCTGAACCCGTACTGGGAAAATTCAGTAGATCTGCAACTCCACACAGATGCATCAGGTACACTAGGCTATGGTGGAATCTGCGGTTCTCAGTGGTTCCAGGGTAGGTGGCAACTGCACCAAATGCTTGGTGCCCGCGGCATTAGTATTAATTGGCAAGAACTATTTGCTATAGTTGCTGCATGCGCTATTTGGGGCCGCAATTGGTCACGCAAGCAGATACTGCTTAACTGCGACAACCTAGCTGTTGTTCAGGTCATAAATTCCAAAAAATCTAAGTGCGAGAGTATCATGAAGCTCCTTCGACATCTAACTCTCATTACAATGTCAGGTAATTTCCACATTAAGGCAAAGCATGTCCCGGGAGTACAAAACGAACTCGCTGACTCTCTATCTCGGTTTCAGGTGACTCGCTTCCGGACATTGGCCCCCTCCGCGGACAGCACACCACAGCAGATTCCTTCCAGCATCTTGCAGCTCTGAATGCACATTTTCAGCAATTTGCAGAATTTTCGTTAGCCGAGACAACCAAAAAGAGCTACCTAACAGGTGAAAAACAGTTTCTGTTATTCTGTCATCATTTCAAACTGCACAATTTCGGACCACTGCTACCAACCAACGAGACTGTACTGTGCTACTTCGTCACTTATTTGGCCAAAACTCTAAAACACAGCACAATAAAATGCTACTTGTCCGCTGTAAAACACCTTCACCTCAAGAATAATTTTGCACTTAAACTCGAATCTTTCGAACGCTTACAATATATCATGAGAGGTATCAGAAGATCTCAAGGTGATTCCGAAAAAATAAGAAAACCTATCACTCCAGCTCACCTCCAGCTTTTCTACCAGCTTTTACAACCCGGTTTCTCGAACAACGTGGACAACAAGATGGTCTGGGCGGCGATCTGCCTTGCTTTCTTCGGCTTCATGAGGGTCAGCGAGTTCACTTCAAGCCCCAACTCAGAGGATAAGAAATCATTAACCCCTGAAGATTGCTCAATTAGTACTGTTAACAACCAAGAGATGATGCACATCAGGTTAAAATCGTCAAAAACAGACCCCTTCCAAAGAGGCACAACTTTAACGATCGGAGGAACTGGTCATGAAATCTGCCCCGTTACCGCACTCAAACAATACCTAGCTATAAGGGGATCTACAAGGGGACCTCTCTTTACCTACAAGTCTGGAAAACCACTATCAAAACAATTGTTCACCCGTGAAGTCAGGTATTTGCTAAGTAGAGGAGGTCTGGAGGAGCACGAATTCGCAGGACACAGCTTTCGCATAGGGGCAGCAACCGCAGCCGCAGCCGCCAATATTCCTACATGGCTTATCAAAGCTCTAGGGCGCTGGTCTTCAGATTGCTTTGAGAGATATGTTCGCACTCCGGTCTCTACCTTTGCACAAGCTTCAAAGAGCATTTTACAGTTACCAGGCTAAAAACTGGGTCATCAATTCGAAATCTTCTGTCATGGAAATTCACATAAAGGACGGTGCGGGAATTTTTCTATTGCATGTCAAGGTGCAAAATTCAACAGGGCCACTAATTTTGTTGTTTGCTTTGAGCATGGACAGAACGGGATCTACCCTTTCAGTTGAGAAAGTACCTAAGGGGCAGTAGCTCAAGATGGCATTTGAGAATTCTGATATAAAACCAAAAAATAAGAAACAAACAAACAAACAAACAAAAACAAAACAAAACAATGCGCAAATAGTACATGAGGGCTATTGAAAAATGCTCAAAGAAATGTTTAATATGCAAAAAAAAAAAAAAAAAAAAAAAAAAAAAAAAAGATTGGTTCAAAGCGACATTAATATTTTAGATATATAAAACGTAAAGAGCATATTTCACCATTCTATCTTTTTGAGATCAAACATTTTAGACACGGGGCAGTCATATAGGGCTGACAGGGCATTTGGTTTGGAGTAAATTCTTTGTTTGTTTTTTTTAGATTTTCAGGACGAGCTAATCTCCCACTAGATTTGTTTCCCCACCGGCCGTGCAATGGGAAACATTTCGCACCGTCCCTAACAATGGAAACTAGAGAACTAAGAATTACATTTAGAAATTTATTACGCCTCTGGATAGCAAATCGAAAGAATTAAAAAATCCCCCCCCCCGCACCTCTCTAAAAGTCCTAGAAACGAACATCTTTCCCTTCGTCTTTTGGGGAACCGCGCAAGCGCGTTCTGTGGCAGCAAAAACCTCCAAAAGGACGTTTTCTCCCCCCTAAAAGACTTCGGATCGAATATTTCCTTACAAAAATATGTTTCCTTACATCGCCAGATAACAGGAATAATATTCCATCTCTAATTTCATAAAAAAGGACATCCTCGTTTGCTGAGGGTGGGGTTATTCCCCTTGCCTGCAGAGATATTCCTGTGCATGCAAACTTGTAGAGCTATTCCTATGCAAGTCACCCTCAGCAAACCGAAGTTTTCATTCCCAAAGTCTCGTTTCATTTGTTAAAACATTTCATTTCTTTCCATCTCTAATTTCATAAAAAAGGACATCCTCGTTTGCTGAGGGTGGGGTTATTCCCCTTGCCTGCAGAGATATTCCTGTGCATGCAAACTTGTAGAGCTATTCCTATGCAAGTCACCCTCAGCAAACCGAAGTTTTCATTCCCAAAGTCTCGTTTCATTTGTTAAAACATTTCATTTCATTCATGCGGGTAAGCCTGTGCAGCTATTCCTGTGAGGTTGCTCCCGATGAATAATTTTCCAAAAAATCAAGGGCGATATGTATTTTGCGCTCATCTGATAAATCTGTGCAGCTATACCTGTGAGGTCGCTTCCGATGAGCGAAAAATCTAGTACCCTTAGGTTTGGCTGCCGCACAATCGCTTCCGTTCCCCACAAAGAAAAGGATAGTTAGATATGTAATTTAGTTATTAGATTACAAGTTTTGTTTCAACGATACGTGAATATGGATTACAAGATATCTATTGCTTTCCTCTGCCGGGCTATGAGAGGGGCATTTCACTCATTCGAGAATCGTACGAGACTTTCAGAACAAAAGGTTTTTACGGATTTTCGATGGATTTCTTGAAAGCAAAAAGGACTTTGCCTAGGTGCACGATATTTCTCTTTGGAGTGAAATCCCCTTTGGGGCTATGGTTCACGGGCCGAACTGTCACCTTTTCGAGGGGTTTGGTTAAATGCCAGCTAAAGCCACACTTTAGCAGGGGTTAAGCAGAATCCCTCGAACTTCCCCCTTGGTTTTCAACGATCCTCGTATCAGACTTTTTTGTTTTCAAATCGTGTAGCTCTGCACGTAACGAAACCCTTCCACGAATTATTGGCATGGCAAGTCTAAAGTCCAACCATACAATTTTAAAAGGAATATTGCGATCGAACGACGAATTCGGAAAATTTAGCATTTCACAAAACTTTTACGATCGAATTCTACTTTCACGCTTTTAATCTATAAATCATACGGCAGAAGAAGGGTTTCAACAGATGACCTCGAGATAGTGGGTCAATAGTCAGGTGACGAATACACCGTTTTCTTGACCAATGAAGTGAAAGACATTCAAAGCCTCGTGACCAATTGTAGCCAATCAAATGCATTTCCGTTACAAACAACCAATCAAAAGCCACTAAGTGTAACCGTTGGCATCGAGCATACAACCACGAGCTCTAGCTTTCGAGAACATTCTCGACACGGCACAAGCCTGCATAACACTTCAAAGCATCCCAACCCACCCAACCCAGTTCTTAAAACTGAAGCGGTAAGGCATTTAAAACAAACAAAACCAAATCCCCGAAGATTTCGAATGGGCAGAGTTAGTTCAGTATTAGTTTCGTTAAAACACGTTGTTTAATCAGTTTGTTGGACATTACGAACAGTTTATTGATATTCGCTGCTTATCGACCTTATACATGATAGATCTAGTTGAAGCGTATCTTTCGTTATTGTTGAATTAATTATTTTATTCATCATTATTGTACATTTTTCAGCCGCGTCTCATCGCAATGAAGCGCTCTTGTGCTGCAGCAAAAACCTCCAAAAGGACGTTTTCTCCCCCCTAAAAGACTTCGGATCGAATATTTCCTTACAAAAATATGTTTCCTTACATCGCCAGATAACAGGAATAATATTCCATCTCTAATTTCATAAAAAAGGACATCCTCGTTTGCTGAGGGTGGGGTTATTCCCCTTGCCTGCAGAGATATTCCTGTGCATGCAAACTTGTAGAGCTATTCCTATGCAAGTCACCCTCAGCAAACCGAAGTTTTCATTCCCAAAGTCTCGTTTCATTTGTTAAAACATTTCATTTCTTTCCATCTCTAATTTCATAAAAAAGGACATCCTCGTTTGCTGAGGGTGGGGTTATTCCCCTTGCCTGCAGAGATATTCCTGTGCATGCAAACTTGTAGAGCTATTCCTATGCAAGTCACCCTCAGCAAACCGAAGTTTTCATTCCCAAAGTCTCGTTTCATTTGTTAAAACATTTCATTTCATTCATGCGGGTAAGCCTGTGCAGCTATTCCTGTGAGGTTGCTCCCGATGAATAATTTTCCAAAAAATCAAGGGCGATATGTATTTTGCGCTCATCTGATAAATCTGTGCAGCTATACCTGTGAGGTCGCTTCCGATGAGCGAAAAATCTAGTACCCTTAGGTTTGGCTGCCGCACAATCGCTTCCGTTCCCCACAAAGAAAAGGATAGTTAGATATGTAATTTAGTTATTAGATTACAAGTTTTGTTTCAACGATACGTGAATATGGATTACAAGATATCTATTGCTTTCCTCTGCCGGGCTATGAGAGGGGCATTTCACTCATTCGAGAATCGTACGAGACTTTCAGAACAAAAGGTTTTTACCGATTTTCGATGGATTTCTTGAAAGCAAAAAGGACTTTGCCTAGATGCACAATATTTCTCTTTGGAGTGAAATCCCCCTTGGGGCTATGGTTCACGGGCCGAACTGTCACCTTTTCGAGGGGCTTGGTTAATAATTATTAGTCTTTATTCTTTGGAAAAACACAGTTTTTGCATTACAAATGAAGAAAGAACTATCTTAGTAGCGGCATATTAGAGTTCAAGGATTGTTGCACTTACCTCTCTTTAATACTAATGGCTTTGCTAGCTTTACGGCATTTTACAGAACTCTACTAATTAAAGTCTCTATTTTTTGGAAAAACACAATTTTCGCATAACAAATGAAAGAAAAACTATCTTAGTAGCGGCATTTTACAGTTTAATGAGTGTTGCACTTACCTTTCTTTAATACTTCTTTCCAGCTTTTAAGTTCTTTCAAAGGTCTGTATTAGTGTTGTAGCTTCCTTTCTTGAAACTTAATATTAGCTATTAGCTCTTTCCAATGGCTGTGCTAGCTTTACGGCATTTTACAGAAGTCTACTAATTATAAGTCTCTATTCTTTGGAAAAACACAATTTTTCGCATAACAAATGAAGAAAGAACTATCTTAGTAGCGGCATTTTACAGTTTAATGAGTGTTGCACTTACCTTTCTTTAATACTTCTTTCCAGCTTTTAAGTTCTTTCAAAGGTCTGTATTAGTGTTGTAGCTTCCTTTCTTGAAACTTAATATTAGCTATTAGCTCTTTCCAATGGCTGTGCTAGCTTTACGGCATTTTACAGAACTCTACTAATTATAAGTCTCTATTCTTTGGAAAAACACAATTTTCGCATAACAAATGAGGAAAGAACTATTTTAGTAGCTGCATTTTAGAGTTTAAGGAGTGTTGCACTTACCTGTCTTTAATACTTCTTTTTAACTTTTCAGTTCTCTCAAAGGTCTGTATTAGTGTTGTAGCTTCCTTTCTTTAAAGTTAAGATTAGCTATTAGCTTTTTCAAATGGCTGTGCTAGCTTTACGGCATTTTACAGAAGTCTACTATTCTTTGGAAAAACACAATTTTCGCATAACAAATGAAGAAAGAACTATTTTAGTAGCTGCATTTTACAGTTTAATGAGTGTTGCACTTACCTGTCTTTAATACTTCTTTTTAACTTTTCAGTTGCAGTTTAATAGTGTTGCACTTTCCTGTTTTTAATTTTTCCGGCTTTTAAGTTCTTTCAAAGGTCTGTATTAGTGTTGTAGCTTCCTTTCTTGAAACTTAATATTAGCTATTAGCTTTTTCCAATGGCTGTGCTAGCTTTACGGCATTTTACAGAAATCTACTAATTATAAGTCTCTATTCTTTGGAAAAACACAGTTTTCGCATAACAAATGAAGAAAGAACTATCTTAGTAGCTGCATTTTAGAGTTTAAGGAGTGTTGCACTTACCTTTCTTTAATACTTCTTTCCAGCTTTTAAGTTCTTTCAAAGGTCTGTATTAGTGTTGTAGCTTCCTTTCTTGAAACTTAATATTAGCTATTAGCTTTTTCCAATGGCTGTGCTAGCTTTACGGCATTTTACAGAAATCTCTAATTATAAGTCTCTATTCTTTGGAAAAACACAATTTTCGCATAACAAATGAAGAAAGAACTATCTTAGTAGCTGCATTTTACAGTTTAATGAGTGTTGCACTTACCTTTCTTTAATACTTCTTTCCGGCTTTTAAGTTCTTTCAAAGGTCTGTATTAGTGTTGTAGCTTCCTTTCTTGAAACTTAATATTAGCTATTAGCTCTTTCCAATGGCTGTGCTAGCTTTACGGCATTTTACAGAACTCTACTAATTATAAGTCTCTATTCTTTGGAAAAACACAATTTTCGCATAACAAATGAAGAAAGAACTATCTTAGTAGCGGCATTTTACAGTTTAATGAGTGTTGCACTTACCTTTCTTTAATACTTCTTTCCAGCTTTTAAGTTCTTTCAAAGGTCTGTATTAGTGTTGTAGCTTCCTTTCTTGAAACTTAATATTAGCTATTAGCTCTTTCCAATGGCTGTGCTAGCTTTACGGCATTTTACAGAAGTCTACTATTCTTTGGAAAAACACAATTTTCGCATAACAAATGAAGAAAGAACTATCTTAGTAGCTGCATTTTAGAGTTTAATGAGTGTTGCACTTACCTTTCTTTAATACTTCTTTTAGCTTTTAAGTTCTTTCAAAGGTCTGTATTAGTGTTGTAGCTTCCTTTCTTGAAACTTAAGATTAGCTATTAGCTTTTTCCAATGGCTGTGCTAGCTTTACGGCATTTTACAGAAATCTACTAATTATAAGTCTCTATTCTTTGGAAAAACACAATTTCGCATAACAAATGAAGAAAGAACTATCTTAGTAGCGGCATTTTACAGTTTAATGAGTGTTGCACTTACCTTTCTTTAATACTTCTTTCCGGCTTTTAAGTTCTTTCAAAGGTCTGTATTAGTGTTGTAGCTTCCTTTCTTGAAACTTAATATTAGCTATTAGCTTTTTCCAATGGCTGTGCTAGCTTTACGGCATTTTACAGAAATCTACTAATTATAAGTCTCTATTCTTTGGAAAAACACAATTTTCGCATAACAAATGAAGAAAGAACTATCTTAGTAGCGGCATTTTACAGTTTAATGAGTGTTGCACTTACCTTTCTTTAATACTTCTTTCCAGCTTTTAAGTTCTTTCAAAGGTCTGTATTAGTGTTGTAGCTTCCTTTCTTGAAACTTAATATTAGCTATTAGCTTTTTCCAATGGCTGTGCTAGCTTTACGGCATTTTACAGAAATCTACTAATTATAAGTCTCTATTCTTTGGAAAAACACAATTTTCAAATAACAAATGAAGAAAGAACTATCTTAGTAGCGGCATTTTACAGTTTAATGAGTGTTGCACTTACCTTTCTTTAATACTTCTTTCCAGCTTTTAAGTTCTTTCAAAGGTCTGTATTAGTGTTGTAGCTTCCTTTCTTGAAACTTAAGATTAGCTATTAGCTTTTTCCAATGGCTGTGCTAGCTTTACGGCATTTTACAGAAATCTACTAATTATAAGTCTCTATTCTTTGGAAAAACACAATTTTTGCATAACAAATGAAGAAAGAACTATCTTAGTAGCGGCATTTTACAGTTTAATGAGTGTTGCACTTACCTTTCTTTAATACTTCTTTCCAGCTTTTAAGTTCTTTCAAAGGTCTGTATTAGTGTTGTAGCTTCCTTTCTTGAAACTTAAGATTAGCTATTAGCTTTTTCCAATGGCTGTGCTAGCTTTACGGCATTTTACAGAAATCTACTAATTATAAGTCTCTATTCTTTGGAAAAACACAATTTTCGCATAACAAATGAAGAAAGAACTATCTTAGTAGCGGCATTTTACAGTTTAATGAGTGTTGCACTTACCTTTCTTTAATACTTCTTTCCAGCTTTTAAGTTCTTTCAAAGGTCTGTATTAGTGTTGTAGCTTCCTTTCTTGAAACTTAATATTAGCTATTAGCTTTTTCCAATGGCTGTGCTAGCTTTACGGCATTTTACAGAAATCTACTAATTATAAGTCTCTATTCTTTGGAAAAACACAATTTTTGCATAACAAATGAAGAAAGAACTATTTTAGTAGCGGCATTTTACAGTTTAATGAGTGTTGCACTTACCTTTCTTTAATACTTCTTTTTAGCTTTTAAGTTCTTTCAAAGGTCTGTATTAGTGTTGTAGCTTCCTTTTCTTGAAACTTAATATTAGCTATTAGCCTCTTTCCAATGGCTGTGCTAGCTTTACGGCATTTTACAGAACTCTACTAATTATAAGTCTCTATTCTTTGGAAAAACACAATTTTTGCATAACAAATGAAGAAAGAACTATCTTAGTAGCTGCATTTTAGAGTTTAAGGAGTGTTGCACTTACCTTTCTTTAATACTTCTTTTTAACTTTTAAGTTCTTTCAAAGGTCTGTATTAGTGTTGTAGCTTCCTTTCTTGAAACTTAATATTAGCTATTAGCTCTTTCCAATGGCTGTGCTAGCTTTTCGGCACTTTACAGAAATCTACTAATTATAAGTCTGTATTCTTTGGAAAAACACAATTTTTGCATAACAAATAGAGAAAAAACTATCCTAGTAGCAGCATTTTACAGTTTAATGAGTGTTGCACTTACCTTTTTTTAATACTTCTTTCCAGCTTTTAAGTTCTTTCAAAGGTCTGTATTAGTGTTGTAGCTTCCTTTCTTGAAACTTAATATTAGCTATTAGCTCTTTCCAATGGCTGTGCTAGCTTTACGGCATTTTACAGAACTCTACTAATTATAAGTCTCTATTCTTTGGAAAAACATAATTTTTGCATAACAAATGAGGAAAGAACTATTTAGTAGCTGCATTTTAGAGTTTAAGGAGTGTTGCACTTACCTTTCTTTAATACTTCTTTTAACTTTTCAGTTCTTTCAAAGGTCTGTATTAGTGTTGTAGCTTCCTTTCTTTAAATTTAAATTAGCTATTAGCTTTTCAATGGCTGTGCTAGCTTTACGGCATTTTACAGAAATCTACTAATTATAAGTCTCTATTCTTTGGAAAAACACAATTTTCGCATAACAAATGAAGAAAGAACTATCTTAGTAGCTGCATTTTAGAGTTTAATGAGTGTTGCACTTACCTTTCTTTAATACTTCTTTTAACTTTTAAGTTCTTTCAAAGGTCTGTATTAGTGTTGTAGCTTCCTTTCTTGAAAGTTAAGATTAGCTATTAGCTTTTTCCAATGGCTGTGCTAGCTTTACGGCATTTTACAGAAGTCTACTATTCTTTGGAAAAACACAATTTTCGCATAACAAATGAAGAAAGAACTATCTTAGTAGCTGCATTTTACAGTTTAATGAGTGTTGCACTTACCTTTCTTTAATACTTCTTTCAGCTTTTAAGTTCTTTCAAAGGTCTGTATTAGTGTTGTAGCTTCCTTTCTTGAAACTTAAGATTAGCTATTAGCTTTTTCCAATGGCTGTGCTAGCTTTACGGCATTTTACAGAAATCTACTAATTATAAGTCTCTATTCTTTGGAAAAACACAATTTTCGCATAACAAATGAAGAAAGAACTATCTTAGTAGCTGCATTTTACAGTTTAATGAGTGTTGCACTTACCTTTCTTTAATACTTCTATCTTGGCTTTTAAGTTCTTTCAAAGGTCTATATTAGTGTTTTAGCTTCGTTTTTTGAAAGTTACTTTCCCTCTCGAGGTAGTATCATATTTTTGTTGAGGTCTATCGAGCAGGCCTTTTGAATTCAAATTTGGAGCCGATGGAGAAAGTTTTTAAAATCCTTCCAGCTGCAATGGTTGGATAACCGCCGCAGTTGAACTTCACTTTGAAAAAAATAACGATTTTCTTTGCTTTTTCCAACCTTTGAAATATTAGAATTGCATTTCGTACTAAGGTCAAGCATATCATGAGTACATCCTACCTGAATTGGTTGCTGTATTTAAAAACGGGGAGGGCAGTTGGGGATTTTTTCTTCTGAAAGATTTTCCTCCGTTTCCTGACTTAAAATTTGAGATGAATGGACGAAGGAGGCGTATTGCCAATTTATAGATTGATGTGTTACAAATTTTGCTGTCCTGCGAATGGTTTATGTTACCTCTGATGGGAAAAGTGGAAACCTTTGTTTCTGTCGGTTTGAATCTGTTATAAAATTGTTGGCATCCGGTGATTGGTTTATCCAGGATCCATGTGACCCGTGTTTCTAAGCTTTCTCTGATGGGGGATCTTGACATAGCGCAATCACACGTTCATGAGGAGAAGGTGCTTGCCGCTCTCTTTGGTAACGAATTTTCTCTTCCTGAGCTGCTAAGTGTTTTACCCAAGAGGGTGTTTTTCGACTGATTAGAGGGGGCCCCGCAACACTCAAGCAAAGCTGGCAACGGCCGCCTACCTAATTACTTTAATCCTCTATTCCCCTCTATTACACTAATGTGTAAAGTGAGCCGATGTTTTACTCGTCGTGACCTACATCAGGCTTTCCAGAAATCTCATAAGCGACCAAAGGCGAGATGATATTTTGCTTTTTCTTTAGACACTGATCCGCGCTACAGTCCATGTAAAAACTCCTTAGCGGGAGATGTCGGATAAAACTGCGGTGGTAAAATTAACCCTACTAAAGTTTCACTTTAGTGCTGAATTTTGCAATAAACAAAAGAGTGCCTTTTCACTATAGGAAGTGTCTCTTTAGCTTGATGAAAAATTCCCTTGATGTGCTGTGCCCCCCAAGTCCAAGATACATCCAACAGCCCTGAAATCTCTTAATTGCAGCTGTGCATTGAAGGTGCATGGATCTGCAAGACAAAAGAATAGGCCATTTTGCAAACAATTGTCACCCTTTTCACATTAATACCTATTCAGGGATGCCAAAAGTTAGTTGGACAAGGCAAAACAATAGAAAATAACATAGTCAGGCCATTTCTTAGATGGCAGCAAGGGCAGTCACCCCTATGCCCCCTTTCCAGCATGCCTGACCCCCTTCATATAAAATGGAATTAAAACTAAAATGACACATTGCACTCAGCAATGCATCAAACAATTTGCCCATGTTTTTGCATGAAATAGGAATGTGGGTAAATTTCTGACTGTTAATTTGAGGATTCGTTACTTCTTGCATTCTTCTAAAAAGACGTAAATAGTTGGATTATATTGTAAATCTTATGACATTAAGTACAAAAACCCCGTTGTACACGATGTATCAGGTACTGAAGTATCTGCTTCTTATAACACATGACATGCAGCACTTGCCCCGTATGTTATTGTTAAAGGACAAAGCTTTTCCTTGCCTAAATCGTTGTCGATGTAAACAAAACCTTCCCCTAAAAAGATGAATATTGACGTTTAACGCAAAAAACAGTGCATATACCGACAGTGGCACACTGTTACTGAAGACATTGCAAGTGCACTGGCAAAGTTTGGTGATGTGGCACGGTGCCGATTTGGAGAAACAAACGCCTCAAAATTGGCAATTTCAGATGACGGCCGTAGAGCCATTTTACACTGCAGTTTGATAAATAACATTTTACCTGCCTTTCCAACCACTCACGAATGTGAGCTTCTGGGTATCAATTGTCCATAGGTAGTTTTATCAACATAAACAAATGCCAGACTTCCAGCTTGAGTATTTCAATGCAAACAAAATATGGAAGAAATGGTTTCTTCTGCTACTTACTTAGCATGGTTTTTTTTTCTTTCTTTTTTCTACATTCCATTAAAAATTTACAATACAAATTTACTAGTTACACTACTTACAAAATACTTTACTACACTACGAGACGATGCCACTAGATGCAAAATATCATGACTATTCTGTGGCATCACGAAAAACTAAGACAATAATACATGGGAAAGCAAAAGAAAGAAAACTACATTCTGTCTCAAATTAGACATAAGGTGAAAAATTGTCCGCGATAACAACAGACAAGATGCCTGCCGCCGTTATGGAAAATTTTGCGCTATCACAAATCTCACCTCATATATAATTTGAGACAGACTTTACATACGATAGTTAATTAAATAATTGGTGGCTTACTAGGGGGATGGGGGCGAGATACTTTATTCAAAGCGACCAGTACTATGTATAAAACGTATCGTCAGCTCAAGGATACTCCTATTTAGTTCATTTGGAAAAGTCTTATCGCCGTACAGTAAGATTTGCAACAGAGCTTCATTTGCAACATCTGCATATCCAAATGGTCGTATAAGAATGGAGATACCAGCGAGGAGATCAGCCCTTTGAACACCAAAAGAGGGGCAGCGCAACAAGAAGTGTTCCGTATCCTCGACTCCATCGTTACTTGGGCACATTGGGTTTATTGTATCTCTAAAATTGTGTTGAAATTTGTGAAAGTTTAACTTGCTGAGACCAACCCTGAGTTGAGTAAGATAAGACAGGCCCTTAGGGTTATGAATCCCAAATACAGATTGTGTAGGGGGGCGGATTATGGATAGTAGCTTTTTCTTAAAAACAGCAACAGAAGGTGACAATCTAATTTCAGGATCAAGTTTATTCCACTCAGACAAACAGTGAGGATAAAAACTAGATTTATATTTTTCTGTCCTTGCTCGTATTTGCCCGATTGTGTCACGCTCGCGAAGTGAATACTGGACCTGTTGAAGTGGTGGCATTGGGTCCCTTGTGTAGTCTGGGGTTAAATTATTTATTATTTTATAAAACAACGTAAGACGTCTGCTCCATCTGCGGAGGCTTAGAGATTCCCATCCAAGGTCAAGGTACAATTTTTCTCGAGACGTTCCCCTCCAAGCTCCGGTTACGGCTAAGGCAGCTGAGTATTGCACAGACTCTAGTTTCTCCATTAAACTTGATAAGGTGGTACTACCAGTGAGGTCACATACTTTTGGTGGATTATGGTAAATAACATCTCCGTAATCTAAATGGGGTCGAACATAGAGCTTGTATAGTTCATTTAGGGTATGCCTAGGTAGATATCTTGAGAGGAATCTCAACATACCAATTCTTTTCCTTGCCTTTGAGATGGCAGCTTTTATATGAGCAGAGAAAGACAAAGTCGCGTCCAAGGTAATTCCGAGATGTTTATGTTCAACAACTTTCATGACGGGTATGTTATTAAATAATATTACTGGATGGTCAATTTCTGATTTTTTTTTTTTGAAAAGATTAATTCAACTGCCTGCTTCTGTGGATCAGGATTAAAAGACATCCTCCAATCATGAGCCCATTTCCTCACCAACTCCAGGTCGTGGTTCATGTCACTGGCAGCTATGTTTGAGTCTTGAACTATAGTGAACAGTGATGTATCATCTGCAAAGAGCTTAACTTTGCACTTTAAGTTCTCAGTCAGGTCGTTTATATATACAAGGAAGAATAGGGGTCCTAATATGGATCCTTGGGGCACACCGGCTAAGATACTCCCCCATTTAGAAGCCTGCCCATTCAGAACCGTTCGCTGCTTTCGATTTTCAAGAAAATTTTGAATGAGAGATAGAAGCTGTCCAGAAACACCACATCGTTTCAGTTTATATATGAGGCCATCATGCCATACTCTGTCAAATGCTTTTGAAATATCGAGGTACACAGACCGAACATCAAGGGGTGGATTACAATCGAAGGCAGTAAATATTGTATGCGTTATGGAGATCAACTGGTTTATTGTTGAATCACCTGGACGAAAACCAGATTGGTTCGGATTTAGCAGTTTCGATGAGACAAGATGAGAGTACAGAGAGTCAAATATGAGTTTTTCAAGGATTTTCCCAAAGATCGGTAAAAGAGAGATGGGACGATAGTTGCCCTTGATATTTTTCTCATTCTTCTTATGAACAGGGACAACATTTGCATGTTTCCATATTTCGGGAAATACGCCTCTTCTCAAACAGTTCATGAATATGATCTTTAGAGGTATAACCAAGGCAATATCGCACATTTTTATCATCCTCGCAGAAATTTCATCCCAGCCATGTGCTTTGTTAGGATTGAGCGATCTGATGATTTTCAGTATTTTCTCCTCAGAAATGCAGAATTCGTTTAGCAGGGTGGCAGGTACCGATTCATCCTGTGGAATTTCACTACCTGTATCAATTGCCGTGCATTGGAGCAAGAAATAATCGTTGAATATTTGCGCCTTTTCAGCAAAATTCGTTACAAATACATCATTCTCTAGAAGTGGCGGTATTACAGGGATCTTAGCCTTGTTTAGTATAGTATTAATTAGTGACCAATAGTTTTTGTTGCCTGTACCTGAATTTGCTAACGACTTCCCGGCCTTTAGAAAATAGTTTTTCTTTGCGTTCTCAATAAGTTTAGAACCTTCTGATATCATGTTCTTTATTCCATCAAGTTTGTCGTTTGGCTGGCCATTTTTCACGAAGTTTTTATACACATGGTTTTTTTTCCTCAGAAAGTTCTTAATAGTTTGCGTTATCCAGGGTGCGTCACGAGGCCTCATAGTTTTCAATTTGTTCGGTATAAAATTAGAGAAGATGTTCAGAAGGACTTCATTGAGCGATTTAACTTGCTCGTTGGGACATGTAATATTTCCAAGATGCTTGTGCCAGTCAAACAGGTCAATGCTGCTCTGAATTGCATTAATATTTGCCTTATCATAGTACCAAACCCTACGAGTGTAAGGGGGCGGTACCAGGTTAGAGACAGATAATTTTCCATAAACTATTTGGTGATGACATTGCTCATGCAGGGAAGCATGAACACCGGATTCAATAAAAAGGTTAAGCTGATCGGTAAAGATCAAGTCAATACAAGATTTAAAATCTCCCATGAAATGTGTTGGTTCCGAGATCAACTGATGCAGACCCAGATCTGACGTCAACGGCTCAAAAAGCCTTCCCTCATTATTTTCTATTTCATTTTCCCACCATTCAGAAGAGCGGCAGTTAAAATCACCAGTGATAACGACACAGAAGGGATTCTCGGCAGCCATTTTGGATAACATCAACTCAAAATTTAGGGTAAAATCATCAAATTCAGTCTGGTTCTGACTTGGGCTTCTGTAAATGACGACAAAGAAGTATTTTTTCCTATTCAATTGAATTTCATAAACAATGCATTCAGGGAGAGTTACCAGGTCAAAACGCTCGTTTGAAAGGAGAGTTTCTTTGATATAGAGCCCAACACCACCCCTTTTAGTATTTTGCGGATGGTTATTTTGAACGAATGTGTAGCCATCAAGTGCTAGTCTATCTTTATCAACAGTACTGTCAAGGTGGGTCTCAGCAATGCCAATCAAATCATAGTTGTAAACAGAGTTGTATGCTTCCATAAGAGAAACTCGTAAATAATCATGCGCGGTCATACTATTCAGATTCCAACAGCAGAAATTAAGTGTACCTGGACCGGGGTTTGTCTCTATATCGCCACTGAGCTGGATAGATCTGAGAATAGTCCATTGTGTGTGGAGCGTGTAGCATGTTGTACATACAATATAAAAATATGCATAAACAAAGAGGAGTTTCCGAAGACCACAGTATTTATAACGCACAAAAAGGATTACGCCAAATGGGATTCGTTTGAAGAGTTCAATAATCGTGTAGATGATTACCTTAGCAAGGTAGTAAAAGCGACAGAACAAAGGGAAGAAACTAATATGTGGTTTAAAAGAGTGCACTCCAAGAAACTGTATGATTACCGTTAGTGGCAGGACCAGCATTGAAATTGCGATAAAACTACAGCTAAACCAGTATAATTTAAAAATTTGAAAAAGGACGGAGAGCGGCTTTATGGTTATGTTTGTACGGCACGATGTTTTGATGGATACCCGGAAGCAACCTATTGCTGCTCGCCACTGTTTGGTTTCAACCGGCATCACGGTACAGGGATCCCCTCGCTGGTCCTATGCGAAAACAATTGGCTGTGAAGTAGCCCATACAATCTCCATTCATAAGCCACAATGAAAAGAACAAAAAATAACCTAAAGGACAGCTAACGTAAAATCCAAGATACGAGAAAATACAGTTACTACACACTACATCTAACAAAACGTACGCAACCATGGCCTCCCTTAACGAGTTTTGATTGCTCATGGGAGTTTAAATCACAAAGGTGGTGATTTTTTGAAAGATTATGTCTCAAGGCGATGGAAAATTCATTTCTATTATTATATCGAATGCAGGCCCGTAGGAGCGTTTTTCAGATTGGAGGGGCACTAATTCACACCGAAGGGGTAAAGCTTCCGGGGGTTCGAGGGCGAAGCCCCCGGGAGAATTGCTCGGTCAATGCCCTCTTTTCTTTTGGCAACACCCTTCTGTGCATTGCTGAAAGGGCATTTTATGATTGGAGGTCCTGAAGAAAATAGGAAATTTACGAATCCAAATATATTTCAAACAGGTTAGCTAAAATCAAACTACGGTAGAATAAGAATAATTTGTCGAGAGCATTGCGTAAGATTTACTTGATATTTGATTTACAAAAGTCATCACACAATTTTCATGGCGTCCTACGAAAGCCATGGCATGGTCAAAGTAAATTAAACGGGTGGAATTGAAATGAGGGGGTCTGGGGGAAGCCCCCAGGAAAATTTTGGGGCCACGCCCTTTACTTTGGCTTAGAATGCATCTCCCAATATCATGCTTGCCATTAGCGACAAGGAATCTTTGATAGCGTGACAGTTCTCTTATGAGTTGAAGCATGAAGAAAATTTTTGAAGAAACATCCTTTAGTTTGGCTTAGAATGCATCCCCTGATTCCATATGTTTCACCATCAGGTGGTTGAGGCGGTAGTTTGCTGTTGTTGAATCCTGTTGAACTTAGATAGGTCTTGACTCGCTTCAGTGACAAGGGCCTGTCACTGATGATCAGTTTTCTATGTTATTATGAAGAATAAAAAATTCAACTTCTGGAAATTATTGGGGGGGCCCGGGCCCGACCGGCCCCAATAGGTGCTACGGGCCTGATCGAATGTGCCAAGGGAATTGGAAACACGAAGTTGAAAATACATCATAAACTAATGTAAACCTGTAAACAATTTGAAAAAAAACCTGAAGGAAATACAAAACAACAACTACGACTGTCTAGGCCCATAACACAGAGTCCAATTAATCTAAAATTATCATGTTAATGGGTCAGAAAGACCAGAACTACCTCAAGCTTCAACGTTTGGATTTTCCGCTGCTTCTTCAGTTTGGCTATGGTGGCTGTCTTCACTTTCAAGCTCCTCAAGTGACCTTATGGCATCAAGTAAGTCTTCTTCTGACTGGAAATAATGGAATTCATCGCCGATCTTTGCGCAGAGTCGGCAATTCACATCAGCGAACGCATAACCAAGCTCCTTTTCTTCCAGAAAAATATTGACCTTTTCAAGCAACTTGACTCTCTTCTGTGTGAGGTCGAGCTTTATCCGATATTTTGAGCATTTTTTCCTTGCGCGATAAACTTTGGTCTTGTGACGCCAGGTCGTAAAACGCACGATTACTTGGTGAATTATTTTTCCATGCACTGTCTGAGGTCTTCCAATCCTGTGGGCTCGGTCTAATACAGAATCCGGGATGTCAACATCAAGCTCATTGAACACCTTTTTGACCTTTTCGAGGCAATCCTCACCTGTCTCCTTCTCCCCTTTAGGTGCTGGAGGTATCCCATTTATGCGGAGGCATAAACGGCGGCTGTATTGTTCATTATCATCGTTGTGGTCTTGCAATTTGGCAATTAGATTCTCCATCACTACAATCCTCGATTCAAGAGCATCGATTCGTTGGTTTTGCTTCTCAATTGTGCATTTCAGTGTTTCTATACATTCTTTTGTTGCCATTTCTTTTTTCAGCTCATCAAATTTTTCATCAAAGTATATTTGATAGCTCTCGGCTTTTCGTGTTTTTCCTGTCATGGCGGCGGTTTCCGAAGGCGTGGCAGTAGATTTTCTTTTAGAAAGTGCTAAAAGAACATTCAATTAACTTCAGGAACACTGCTCACTTCTCAACCCAGTTGTTACTCATTCATTTCTGGTTAAACCATCGATGTACTATCAATTTCATCACCACAATTTGGCAATAAACTTCAGACAGAGTAGCACACGTCCATCTGCCAGGCGGCCATGACGAAAGCGATTAGCATGGTTCTAGAGTAGTGTCCAAAAAACATAGAATAACGTCGCAACGCAAAAGACAGTGAATAACCCAACTGATAGGTCATGTTCCTGACATTCTTGGCAATGACTCCTGTAAAGTTCTTGATGTGGCACGGTGTAGTTTTGGAGAAACATTTTACAAAAATATACTAATTAGAAGTCTCTATTCTTTGGAAAACCACAATTTTCGCATAACAAATGAAGGAAGAACTATCTTAGTAGCTGCATTTTACAGTTTAATGAGTGTTGCACTTACCTTTCTTTAATACTTCTTTCCAGCTTTTAAGTACTTTCAAAGGTCTGTATTAGTGTTGTAGCTTCCTTTTTTGAAGCTTAATATTAGCTATTAGCCCTCTCCGATGGCTGTGGTAGATATATAGCATTTTACAAAAATCTACTAATTATAAGTCTCTTTTCTTTGGAAAAACACAATTTTTGCATAATAAATGAGGAAAGCCCAAATTTAGTAGCTGCAATTTAGAGTTTAAGGAGTGTTGCACTTACCTGTTTTTAATATTTCTTTTTAATTTTTCAGTTCTTTCAAAAGTCTGTATTAGTGTTGTATCTTCCTTTCTTGAAACTTAATATTAGCTATTAGCTCTTTCCAATTGCTGTGCTAGCTTTACGGCATTTTACAGAACTCTACTAATTAGAAGTCTTTGTTCCTTCGAAAAACATAATTTTTGCATAACAAATGAAGAAAAAACTATCTTAGGGTGGCATTTCACAGTGAAATGAGTGTTGCAATCACCTTTCTTTAATACTCTTTTCCAGCTTCAAAGTTCTTTCAAAGGTCGGTATTTGTGTTTTAGCTTCCTTTTTTGAATCTTAATATTAGCTATTAGCCCTCTCCGATGGCTGTGGTAGTTTCATCGCATTTTACAAAAATCTACTAATTATAAGTCTCTATTCTTTGGAAAAACACATTTTTCGCATTACAAATGAGGAAAGAATTATCTTAGTAGCTGCATTTTACAGATTAAAGAGTGTTGTGCTTACCTCTCTTCAATACATATTTATAACTTTTCAGTTCTTTCAAATGTCTGTAGTAGTTTAGTAGCTTCCTTTCTTTAAAGTTAAGATTAGCTTTTCGCTTTTTCAAATGGCTGTGCTAGCTTTACAGCATTTTACAGAAGTCTACTATTCTTTGGAAAAACACAATTTTCGCATAACAAATGAAGAAAGAACTATCTTAGTAGCGGCATTTTACAGTTTAATGAGTGTTGCACTTACCTTTCTTTAATACTTCTTTCCGGCTTTTAAGTTCTTTCAAAGGTCTGTATTAGTGTTGTAGCTTCCTTTCTTGAAACTTAAGATTAGCTTTTAGCTTTTTTCAAATGGCTTTGCTAGCTTTACGACATTTTACAGAAATCTACTAATTTTAAGTCTCTATTCTTTGGAAAAACACATTTTTCAAATTACAAATGAAGAAAGAATTATCTTAGAAGCTGCATTTTACAGTTTAGTCAGTGTTGCACTTACATTTCTTTGAAACATCTTTCTGGCTTTTAAATTCTTTCAAAAGTCAGTATGAGTGTTGTAGCTTCCTTTCTTGAAACTTAATATTAGCTATAACCTCTTTCCAATGGCTGTGCTAGCTTTAGGGCATTTTACAAAAATCTACTAATTATAAGTCTCTATTCATTCGAAAAACATAATTTTTGCAAAACAAATGAAGAAAAAACTATCTTAGTAGCGGCATTTCACAGTGAAATGAGTGTTGCAATCACCTTTCTTTAATACTTCTTTTCCAGCTTCAAAGTTCTTTCAAAGGTCGGTATTAGTGTTTTAGCTTCCTTTTTTGAATCTTAATATTAGCTATTAGCCCTCTCCGATGGCTGTGGTAGCTTTATGGCATTTTACAAAAATCTACTAATTATAAGCCTCTATTCTTTGGAAAAACACAATTTTCGCATAACAAATAAGGAAGAACTATTTTAGTAGCTGCATTTTACATTAATGAGTGTTGCACTTACCTTTCTTTAAAACTTCTATCCGGCTTTTAAGTTCTTTCAAAGGTCTGTATTAGTGTTTTAGCTTCCTTTTTTGAAGCTTGATATTAGCTATTAGCCCTCTCCGATGGCTGTGGTAGATTTATAGCAATTTACAAAAATCTACTAATTATAAGTCTCTTTTCTTTCGAAAAACACAAATTTTGCTTAACAAATGAGGAAAGAACAATTGTAGTAGCTGCATTTTAGAGTTTAAGGAGTGTTGCACTTACCTGTTTTAATACTTCTTTTTAATTTTAAGTTCTTTCAAAGGTCTGTATAAGTATTGTAGCTTCCTTTCTTGAAACTTAATATTAGCTATTAGCTCTTTCCAATTGCTGTGCTAGCTTTACGGCATTTTACAGAACTCTACTAATTATAAGTCTTTGTTCCTTCGAAAAACATAATTTTTAAATAGCAAATGAAGAAAAAACTATCTTAGTAGCAGCATTTTACAGTTTAATGAGTGTTGCAATCACCTTTCTTTAATACTTTTTTCCAGCTTCTAAGTTCTTTCAAAGGTCGGTATTAGTGTTTTAGCTTCCTTTCTTTAAACTTAATATTAGCTATTAGCCTCTTTCCAATTGGTGTGCTAGCTTTACGGCATTTTACAGAACTCTACTAATTATAAGTCTCTATTCTTTCGAAAAACATAATTTTTGCTGAACAAATGTGGAAAGAACTATTTTAGTAGCTGCATTTTAGAGTTTAAGGAGTTTTGCACTTATCTGTCTTTAATACTTCCTTTTAACTTTTCAGTTCTCTCAAAGGTCTGTATTAGTGTGGTAGCTTCCTTTTTTTAAAGTTAAAATTAGTTATTAGCTTTTTCAAATGACTGTGCTAGCTTTACAGCATGTTACAGAAGTTTACTATTCTTTGGAAAAACACAATTTTTGCATAAAAAAATGAAAGAAGAACTATCTTAGTGGCTGCATTTTAGAGTTTAAAGAGTTTTGCACTTACCTGTTTTTAATACTTCTTTTAATTTTTCAGTTCTTTCAAAGGTCTGTATTAGTGTGGTAGCTTCCTTTTTTTAAAGGTAAAATTAGTTATTAGCTTTTTCAAATGACTGTGCTAGCTTTACAGCATTTTACAGAAGTCTACTATTCTTTAGAAAAACACAAATTTTGCATAACAAATGAAAGAAGAACTATCTTAGTAGCTGCATTTAACAGTTTAATGAGTGTTGCACTTACCTTTCTTTAATACTTCTTTCCGGCTTTTAAGTTCTTTCAAAGGTCTGTATTAGTGATGTAGCTTCCTTTCTTGAAACTTAAGATTAGCTTTTAGCTTTTCTCAAATGGCTTTGCTAGCTTCACGGCATTTTACAGAACTCTACTAATTAGAAGTCTTTGTTCCTTCGAAAAAACATAACTTTTAAATAGCAAATGAAGAAAAAACTATCTTAGAGCGGCATTTTACAGTTAAATGAGTGTTGCAATCACCTTTCTTTAATACTTTTTTCCAGCTTCTAAGTTCTTTCAAAGGTCTGTATTTGTGTTTTAGCTTCCTTTCATTAAACTTAATATTAGCAATTAGCTTTTTCCGATGGCTGTGCTAGCTTTATGGCATTTTACAAAAATATACTAATTATAAATCTCTATTCTTTGGAAAAACACAATTTTTGCATAACAAATGAGGAAGAACTATCTTAGTAGCTGCGTTTTAGAGTTTAAAGAGTGTTGCACTTACCTCTCTTTGATACTTCTTTTAACTTTTCAGTTCTCTCAAAGGTCTGTATTAGTGTGGTAGCTTCCTTTTTTAAAGTTAAAATTAGTTATTAGCTTTTTCAAATGACTGTGCTAGCTTTACAGCATGTTACAGAAGTTTACTATTCTTTGGAAAAACACAATTTTGCATAAAAAAATGAAAGAAGAACAATCTTAGTAGCTGCATTTTAGAGTTTAATGCGTGTTTTACTTACCTTTCTTTAAAACTTCTTTCCGGCTTTTAAGTTCTTTAAAAGGTCTGTATTAATGTTTTAGCTTCCTTTCTTTAAACTTAAGATTAGCTATTAGCTCTTTCCAATTACTGTGCTAGCTTTACGGCATTTTACAGAACTCTACTAATTATAAGTTTCTATTCTTTCGAAAAACATAATTTTTGCTGAACAAATGTGGAAAGAACTATTTTAGTAGCTGCATTTTAGAGTTTAAGGAGTGTTGCACTTACCTCTCTTTAATACTTCTTTTAACTTTTCAGTTCTCTCAAAGGTCTGTAATAGTGTGGTAGCTTCCTTTTTTTAAGTTAAAATTAGTTATTAGCTTTTTCAAATGACTGTGCTAGCTTTACAGCATTTTTTGAAGTCTACTATTCTTTAGAAAAACACAAATTTTGCATAACAAATGAAAGAAGAACTATCTTTGTAGCTGCATTTAACAGTTTAATGAGTGTTGCACTTACCTTTCTTTAATACTTCTTTTAACTTTTAAGTTCTTTCAAAGGTCTGTATTAGTGTTGTAACTTCCTTTCTTGAATCTTAAGATTAGCTTTAGCTTTTTTCAAATTGCTTTGCTAGCTTTACGACATTTTACAGAAATCTTCTAATTATAACTCTCTATTCTTTGAAAAACACAATTTTCTCATAACAAATGAAGAAAAAACTATCTTAGTAGCGGCATTTTACAGTTTAATGACTGTTGCAATCACCTTTTTTTTAATACTTCATTCCAGCTTACAAGTTCTTTCAAAGATCTGTGTTAGTGTTGTAGCTTCCTTTCTTGAAACTTAATATTAGCTTCTTCTACTTCTACTTCTACGAATTTAATCAACTACTTCAATACTGAAGGCTCTGTTGATGTAAAGAAAAACAAAAACGAACAAACAAAAACAAATAAAACAATTAAATAAAATAAAAGAAAGTAAAATGAAAAATAAACTAAAAATTTATTTATTATTTCCACGAAAAGAAAGAATATGATAAATAAGTTAAGTAACAGAGCAGCAATTCCGTGACTAAGATAGTATTTATTTAATGTTGATATTTTACCCTATGATTTTTTACCCTATGGAATCAAACTGCACTGTAACCGTATCTATTTATCTGTTACTGGTTTCTTTACGATTTTTTTTAATTTTTTTTTTTTTTACTTTTTTCTCCTTTCTTACATTAAGTTCTTCTTTTTTATTTACTTATACTAAAGTGCGTTTTTAAAAGAATTGATTGTTTTTGAGTCTATCACTGATTGTGGTAGCATATTCCACGCTTGAATTGTGCGGGGAAAGAACGAAAAGTTATAATAATCCGGTCCAGTTCCTGGGACTTGATATGCTTGGTCGTGGCTATGTCTTGACTTCCTGAAAGATGGTTTCATGTATTTATCTTTATCAACTGCTACCATTCCATGAAGGATTTTGTAAAACATTGCAAGTCTCTGTTTTGTTCTCCTTTCTTCCAGGGTTTCCCATTTCAGATCTGAAAGCATATCTGTAACACTCGCGAATCTATCATGTGTATTTAGGACGTAACGAGCTGCTCTTCTTTGTACCATTTCAAGCATGTGGATGTTCTTTTTTGTGTATGGATCCCATACCGTTGTAGCATATTCAACAACTGGTCTTACAATTGCTTTGTAAGCTTTTGATTTCAATTGAGGCGAGTTTATGCGAAAATTCCTTTTGAGAAAATTAAGGGATCTTGTGCCTTTGCTGGCAGTGTGTCTGATATGTTGATTCCAGCGTAGATCCTTTGATAATGTTACTCCTAGGTATTTGGCAGAGCTTGCATGGCATAGACTTTCCCAATGGAGGGTGTAATCGTATATCATTGGTGACCTGCTGCTAGCTATTAGCCTCTTTCCAATTGCTGTGCTAGCTTTACGGCATTTTACAGAACTCTACTAATTATAAGTCTCTATTATTTCGAAAAACATAATTTTTGCATAACAAATGTGGAAAGAACTATTTTAGTAGCTGCATTTTAGAGTTTAAGGAGTGTTGCACTTACCTGTCTTTAATACTTCTTTTAACTTTTCAGTTCTCTCAAAGGTCTGTATTAGTGTGGTAGCTTCCTTTTTTTAAAGTTAGAATTAGTTATTAGCTTTTTCAAATGACTGTGCTAGCTTTACAGCATTTTTTGAAGCCTACTATTCTTTAGAAAAACACAAATTTTGCATAACAAATGAAAGAAGAACTATCTTAGTAGCGGCATTTAACAGTTTAATGAGTGTTGCACTTACCTTTCTTTAATACTTCTTTCCGGCTTTTAAGTTCTTTCAAAGGCCTGTATTAGTGTTGTAACTTCCTTTCTTGAAACTTAAGATTAGCGTTAGCTTTTCTCAAATGGCTTTGCTAGCTTTACAGCATTTTACAGAAATCTACTAATTATAAGTCTCTATTCTTTCGAAAAACATAATTTTTGCGTAACAAATGAGGAAAGAACTATTTCAGTAGCTGCATTTTAGAGTTTAAGGAGTGTTGCACTTACCTGTCTTTAATACTTCTTTTAACTTTTCAGTTCTCTCAAAGGTCTGTATTAGTGTGGTAGCTTCCTTTTTTTAAGTTAAAATTAGTTATTAGCTTTTTCAAATGACTGTGCTAGCTTTACAGCATTTTTTGAAGTCTACTATTCTTTAGAAAAACACAAATTTTGCATAACAAATGAAAGAAGAACTATCTTTGTAGCTGCATTTAACAGTTTAATGAGTGTTGCACTTACCTTTCTTTAATACTTCTTTTAACTTTTAAGTTCTTTCAAAGGTCTGTATTAGTGTTGTAACTTCCTTTCTTGAATCTTAAGATTAGCTTTAGCTTTTTTCAAATTGCTTTGCTAGCTTTACGACATTTTACAGAAATCTTCTAATTATAACTCTCTATTCTTTGGAAAAACACAATTTTCTCATAACAAATGAAGAAAAAACTATCTTAGTAGCGGCATTTTACAGTTTAATGACTGTTGCAATCACCTTTTTTTTAATACTTCATTCCAGCTTACAAGTTCTTTCAAAGATCTGTGTTAGTGTTGTAGCTTCCTTTCTTGAAACTTAATATTAGCTTCTTCTACTTCTACTTCTACGAATTTAATCAACTACTTCAATACTGAAGGCTCTGTTGATGTAAAGAAAAACAAAAACGAACAAACAAAAACAAATAAAACAATTAAATAAAATAAAAGAAAGTAAAATGAAAAATAAACTAAAAATTTATTTATTATTTCCACGAAAAGAAAGAATATGATAAATAAGTTAAGTAACAGAGCAGCAATTCCGTGACTAAGATAGTATTTATTTAATGTTGATATTTTACCCTATGATTTTTTACCCTATGGAATCAAACTGCACTGTAACCGTATCTATTTATCTGTTACTGGTTTCTTTACGATTTTTTTTAATTTTTTTTTTTTTTACTTTTTTCTCCTTTCTTACATTAAGCTCTTCTTTTTTATTTACTTATACTAAAGTGCGTTTTTAAAAGAATTGATTGTTTTTGAGTCTATCACTGATTGTGGTAGCATATTCCACGCTTGAATTGTGCGGGGAAAGAACGAAAAGTTATAATAATCCGGTCCAGTTCCTGGGACTTGATATGCTTGGTCGTGGCTATGTCTTGACTTCCTGAAAGATGGTTTCATGTATTTATCTTTATCAACTGCTACCATTCCATGAAGGATTTTGTAAAACATTGCAAGTCTCTGTTTTGTTCTCCTTTCTTCCAGGGTTTCCCATTTCAGATCTGAAAGCATATCTGTAACACTCGCGAATCTATCATGTGTATTTAGGACGTAACGAGCTGCTCTTCTTTGTACCATTTCAAGCATGTGGATGTTCTTTTTTGTGTATGGATCCCATACCGTTGTAGCATATTCAACAACTGGTCTTACAATTGCTTTGTAAGCTTTTGATTTCAATTGAGGCGAGTTTATGCGAAAATTCCTTTTGAGAAAATTAAGGGATCTTGTGCCTTTGCTGGCAGTGTGTCTGATATGTTGATTCCAGCGTAGATCCTTTGATAATGTTACTCCTAGGTATTTGGCAGAGCTTGCATGGCATAGACTTTCCCAATGGAGGGTGTAATTGTATATCATTGGTGACCTGCTGCTAGCTATTAGCCTCTTTCCAATTGCTGTGCTAGCTTTACGGCATTTTACAGAATTCTACTAATTATAAGTCTCTATTATTTCGAAAAACATAATTTTTGCATCACAAATGAGGAAAGAACTATTTTAGTAGCTGCATTTTTGAGTTTAAGGAGTGTTGCACTTACCTGTCTTTAATACTTCTTTTTAACTTTTCAGTTCTCTCAAAGGTCTGTAGTAGTGTAGTAGCTTCCTTTCTTTAAAGTTAAGATTAGCTATTAGCTTTTTCAAATGGCTGTGCTAGCTTTACAGCATTTTACAGAAGTCTACTATTCTTTGGAAAAACACAATTTTCGCATAACAAATGAAGAAAGAACTATCTTAGTAGCGGCATTTTACAGTTTAATGAGTGTTGCACTTACCTGTCTTTAATACTTCTTTCCGGCTTTTAAGTTCTTTCAAAGGTCTGTATTAGTGTTGTAGCTTCCTTTCTTTAAACTTGATATTAGCTTTTAGCTCTTTCCGATGGCTGTGCTAGCTTTATAGCATTTCACAAAAATCTACTAATTATAAGTGTCTATTCTTTGGAAAAACACAATTTTCGTATAAGAAATGAGGAAAGAACTATCTTAGTAGCGGCATTGTACTTTTTAATGAGTGTTGCACTTACCTGTTTTTAATACTTCTTTTTAACTTAGTAGCTGCATTTTAGAGTTTAATGAGTGTTTCACTTACCTTTCTTAAATACTTCTTTCCAGCTTTTAAGTTCTTTCAAAGGTCTGTATTAGTGTTGTAGCTTCATTTCTTGATTTCAATATTAGCTATTAGCTTCATTTCTTGATTTCAATATTAGCTATTAGCTTCTTCCGATGACTGTGCTAGCTTTACGGCATTTTACAGAACTCTACTAATTATAAGTCTCTATTCTTTGGAAAAACACAACTTTTGCATAACAAAGGAAGAAAGAACTATCCTAGTAGCAGCATTTTACAGTTTAATGAGTGTTGCACTTAACTTTTTTAATACTTCTTTTTAACTTTTCAGTTCTTTCAAAGGTCTGTATTAGTGTTGTAGCTTCCTTTCGTGAAAGTTAAGATTAGCTTTTAGCTTTTTGCAACGGCTGTGCTACCTTTACGGCATTTTACAGAAGTCTACTAATCATAAGTCCTCATTCTTTGGAAAAACACAATTTTTGCATAAAAAATGAAAGAGGAACTATCTTAGTAGCTGCATTTTAGAGTTTAAGGCGTGCTTTACTTACCTTTCTTTAATACTTTTTTCCGGCTTTTAAGTTCTTTCAAAGGTCTGTATTAATGTTGTAGCTTCCTTTCTTGAAACTTAATATTATCTATTAGTTTTTCCAATGGTTGTGCTACCTTTACGGTATTGTATAGAACTCTACTAATTATAAGTCTCTATTCCTTGGGAAAGCACAATTTTTGCATAACAAATGAACAGAAAACTAGGTTAGTAGCTGTATTTTAGAGTTTAATGAGTGTTTCACTTACCTTTCTTAAATACTTCTTTCCAGCTTTTAAGTACTTTCAAAGGTCTGTATTTGTGTTTTAGCTTCCTTTTTTGAATCTTAATATTAGCTATTAGCCCTCTCCGATGGCTGTGGTAGATTTACAGCATTTTACAAAAATCTACTAATTATAAGTCTCTTTTCTTTCGAAAAAAAAAAATTTTGCTTAACAAATGAGGAAAGAACAATTCTTGACATTTCTAAAGCATTCGACAGAGTGTGGCATGACGGCTTAATTCACGCCCGACAACACCAAGCCTGAATTCTGACGTCACTTCCGGCCTCTCTTGCAAGAAAGCTGTGGCGCGAAAGTAAAATTTTGTGATAAATGGCGTCAGCAGGCGTCCCAAGTGTCCCAAAGCAAAATATCGAGATATAACGCAATAGCTGTATCTTTGCTCTTTCAAGTTCTTTTAGCATTTTGGACTCAGAGCTCCTTGGTTTTTCATATTTTTCAAAGGCCGTGGACAGCTCTGTTTACAAACTCGGGGTTCAGCACAGCAGGTAAGCAGACTTACTCATAAATTTAACGTTTGTCCTTTGTTTCATGGAAATTTTGTTGAAAGTTTTGGATTCCTCGATGTCGTTTTGTCCTATTTTGCCACCTTTCGCCAATTGTTGACGAAATAAACTTGTCTTTTTCTCGTCTTGAACTTCGGCTTGCAGTTTCCAGAAAATGAACTTTTGTTGGCCTAAATTTAACCGTAATTTTTTCAAGCTCCAATATTTTCTAAACTAAGACAGGAATTCTCATTTTGGAGATATAACGCAATAGCTGTAAGCATCTAGTTTCTAGGAATGTTGCCTGTTTTGCTGTAGCCTTTGCCGGTTTCCCACAATTTTCAAAGGCAATTTTTCCTCGAGAGCCATGACTATTTAATTTGCGTTAACTTTACGTGCTTCCTTTCACAAACTTGTCTTCTTTTTAGTCAGAAAACAAACGATAACCTTGGTTGAATGTATCACTTTCGAACTTAATCTGATGTTTTCAGAAATGAAAGTATTTTAGAGTACTTGCTAGCTGTTTTGGGCACCAGAGCAATGAGAATAATAACAAAACTTTGACTTCGCTCTCAGAGAACTTTTCGTCGGGTTTTGCCTAACTGTAAACAAACATAAAGTTGCATTGTTGCTTATTTTCATCAAGACTAATGGGGAAGCTCTGACCTAGAAATAGGAGATTTGCTTACTAAAACAATGTTATCAAGGCTACCTTGTACAAAAAATTATCAGCTTTGATTATTTTGCCTATAAATACGATAGTTTACTGCAATTATTTGCCCTTAAATCTGTTTTCTTTTTCTTGAGCAGTGTATGGCCGCTCTGATTTAAGTTTGCAAAGACATCTCCTATTTTGGTTTGCTGCCCTTTTCTGTACATGCAATTCTCTATGAGACAAAGTGAAATTCGCTATGCAGCAAACATTTTTAGTTGAAGGAAATAATATTGTCTCTGTTTTATTTTAGGACCCAAACAGAACAAGATTATCCTTTACCAATCAAGCCCAACCTTGAAGCAGCATTTGACAACATAACAACCACAAAAGACTGCAATTCTTGCTTTTCCAATGCCTGAAGACTGATGCAAAACTAATGGACAAAGCATTCAATGAAAAACAATATTATGAAATATCAAAAAATTTGAGCAATCCAATAATTGATACTCTGATGATTTTACTCTGATGATAGGAAGATGGTAAGATAATAGCAATTGAATCATCACAAAATTGAAATTTCAATGCTTCCAATTCTGAAACAGTCTGAACCTTATTCTGAATTTGATCTGCAAAGACAATTGTTTGCAAAGACAAAGACAACGCTCGCCCGTTTCACCCTGTAGCCCCCGCTGCCATGCTTATTCGTGAGTTTCTGAAAATTACAAAAAAGCAGTTATTGCCGTTGTCCATTCAGAAATAGTCATTGCAATTTCGATAGACAGCATCCTTCCCTATCTTCCTTGTCTGTGAGTTTTTAGAGCCAACAAGAGAAGATTTCCAGACTGCATTGAGTTGCTCCATCACTGACAGGAACTTGCCCAGTACAAATAACATGTTTTCTATAATTTGCTATCCATTTGTCCATCAAAGACATCTGCCATCATAAACAAAACGATTTTAGTTCTTGATCCATAAAAATCCGAGTTCTTTCGTTGGAAGCTGCTTCATCTTGTCTCTTTCTTTCTGGCGGGTTGGAGACTTATTTGAAAACATGAAAGCATCTCTTGTCCTTCACTGGCAGTAAAGGATCGCTAGTGCTCTGCATATTGGTTTATTGCTTCGTTTCGTTCAGAATTAAAAAGTTTTCTTGAAAGCAAGCAGCAAGCAGACCACGCCGCTTCAAAACAATTTCTACGATCTACGGCATTTTCTAAATGTCATGGTTTTCAAGGCGCTGCTTACTTCACCTCAAACAATGAATTCGAAAAATTTGCCCAAATACGGATGAAAATCTCTTAAAATAAGACCATCACTCCTGTCAAATTGCGTGGAGTTTACCAGGAAGTTTAAATCAAAACGATTTTAGTTTTAAACATTTCTTAGATAAATTCACTACCTTTTAAGATTAAATTAACGCGGAAAAATCACACCGCATCACTGCAAGAAGATTTCAAAGTCGACGAAAATATTCACTTCCGGTCATTTTCCTATACATTTGTATAGGGGCATCAAAGCGAGGCTGAACTCCTCGAGAAAGGTGTTGTCGGGCGTGTAATTTATAAACTAAAATGATGCGGCGTCTCAAGCGAACTTCTCTCCCTTATCAAAAGTTTCCTCAAGGACCGAAAACAGCGGACCGTCCTGAATGGACAGAGTTCAAATTGGGGAGATATTTCAGCAGGAATGCCTCAGGGCTCTATTTTAGGACCCTTGTTTTTCCTTGTATATATAAACGATCTAACTGCACGCTTAAAGTGCAATGTTAAGCTTTTTGCTGATGATACTTCATTGTTTACCGTAGTAGAAGACTGAAATATAGCTGCCACTGACATGAACCATGACTTAGAATTGATAAGAAAATGGGCCTATGATTGGAAGATGTCATTTAATCCAGATCCACAAAAACAAGCTGTGGAATTGGTATTTTCTAAGAAAAAAATTGAAATTCACCATCCAGTAATTCGTTTTGATAACATACCGGTGATGAAAGTAGAAGAACATAAACATTTAGGAATTATCCTGGACTCAAAGCTTTCTTTTTCCGCTCATATCAAAGCAGCTATATCTAAAACAAGAATGGGCATTGGTCTGCTGAAATGTCTCTCCAAGTATCTGCCCAGGCATACTCTTAACGAATTATTTAAGCTCTATGTGCGACCCCACCTAGATTACGGAGATGTTATCTACCATATTGCGGCTAAAGTATGTGAATTCGGCGGCAATACCATATTACCAAGTTTAATGGAAAAGTTTAGAGTCCGTCCAATATTCTGCAGCTCTAGCCGTTACAGGGGCATGGAGAGGAACATCGCGGGAAAAGCTGTACGCAGAGCTCGGTTGGGAGTCACTAAGTTCCCGAAGGTGGAGTAGATGCCTCACTTTGTTTTACAAAATCATGAATAGTCTATCCCCCCGCATATACAACGGATCCAATCCCGCAACCAGGGGCGCACATTAGGGGGGGTGTGGGGGGGTGAGACACCCCCCCCCCCAATAATTTTTGAGTCGGTCCAAAAATTTTCTGAAAAGGGAAAAGTCGGTCCACGACAAAATCGGATGGACCAACTTCGTGGACCGACTTCGTGGACCGACTTTTTCATGGACCGACCAACCACGACGAATCTCGAAAGGTCCACAATAGTTTGAATCAAAGTTGGTCCGATTTTAAATGTTTTGGGCAAAGGTCGACCAATGACGACATTTAGAATATTCACAAGAAGTGCTTGACAATAACTGGGAGAGTCGTTCTAAGCCAAAGCAGAGGATGGCATTTAAAAAAATTTCTTAGATGCATTACAAAATTGCACAGGCTTCCATTTTTAGGGGCAAGCAATCATTGGCTTGTAAAAAGTGGTCTAACACAAAATGAAAGGTGTTTGTTGTGAAAAGATTGTCCCAAAGGAACAATGCTGTTACAAATACTCAAAAACTCCAACCTGGCACTGGGGTGCCGGTGGTGGTAGTTATGTGGCGTTGGAAAACATACACTTGTGTCTGAATCCCAAAAAAGAAAGGAGACATGGGTTACAAATATTATCCATCAAAGGTGGTATACGCTTCTACCAAAAGCTAACACTGCTGACACTATGATAATAAGGGAAAACCTTCTTAGAGGACAAACACACTAAAGCAAGTCGCTTTTGCTAGGCTCGGCGGTAAAGAAGTCGTTGTTCTTAAGATTACGCCTATACTTAAAACTCGAAGTCCGTGATGCATTCTAAGCCAAAGTAAAGGATCTTTCTTCAAAAATTTTCCGCGTTCGCTGATTTATAGCATAAATGTCACAAACGATAAAGGTTTCCTTGTCGCTAAAGGCAAGCATGATATTGGGAGATGCATTCTAAGCCAAAGTAAGGGATCTGTCTTCAAAAATTTTCCTCGTGCGATGATTTATAGCATAATTGTCACAAAACGATCAAGGTTTCCTTGTCGCTAAAGGCAAGCATGATATTGGGAGATGCATTCTAAGCCAAAGTAAAGGATCTGTCTTCAAAAATTTTCCTCGTGCGCTGATTTATAGCATAACTGTAACAAACGATAAAGGTTTCCTTGTCGCTAATGGCAAGCATGATATTGGGAGATGCATTCTAAACCAAAGTAAAGGATCTGTCTTCAAAAATTTTCCTAGTGCGCCGATTTAGAGCATAATTGTCACAAAACGATAAGTGTTTCTTTGTCGCTAAAGGCAAGCATGATATTAGGAGATGCATTCTAAGCCAAAGTAAAGGATCTGTCTTCAAAAATTTTCCTCGTGCGCTGATTTAGAGCATAATTGTCACAAAACGATCAGTGTTTCTTTGTCGCTAAAGGCAAGCATGATATTAGGAGATGCATTCTAAGCCAAAGTAAAGGATCTGTCTTCAAAAATTTTCCTCGTGCGCTGATTTAGAGCATAATTGTCACAAAACGATCAGTGTTTCTTTGTCGCTAAAGGCAAGCATGATATTAGGAGATGCATTCTAAGCCAAAGTAAGGGGTCTGTCTTCAAAAATTTTCCTCGTCCTCTGATTCATAGGATCACTGTCACAAATTGATCAAGGTTTCCTTGTCGCTAAAGGCAAGCATGATATTGGGAGATGCATTCTAAGCCAAAGTAAAGGATCCTTCTTCATAAATTGTCCTCGTGCGATAATGTATAGCATAATTGTCACATAACGATCCAGGTTTCCTTGTCGCTAAAGGCAAGCATGATATTGGGAGATGCATTCTAAGCCAAAATAAAGGGTCTTTCTTCAAAAATTTTCCTCGTGCGATGATTTATAGCATAATTGTCACAAACGATCAAGTTTTCCTTGTCGCTATAGGCAAGCATGATATTGGGAGATGCATTCTAAGCCAATGTAAAGGATCCTTCTTCAAAAATTGTCCTCGTGCATGATGTACTAGCATAATTGTCACAAAACGATCAAGGTTACGTTCAGTCGGTCCGAAAAAATTTAGTCGGTCCAGGGCATGTTGACACCCCCCCCAAACAAAATTTGAATGTGCGCCCCTGCCCGCAACTTCAACAGTCGCAATATTCTCTTCGCAGACAGGATGTCATTGGGCGAATTCGGCCAAGGACTGAGAGATTTCAATCTAGCTTCTATCCCAATTGCTTGTCTGAATGGAATGATCTATGTCCAGAGATTAGACTTGCACCAACCATTGCTATTTTTAAGAAAAGGCTACTGTCCATAATCGGCCCCCCTGCTAAATCTGTCTTTGGGATTCACGATCCAGTAGGACTATCCTATCTTACTCAAGTTAGGGTTGGTCTTAGCAAATTGAACTTTCACAAGTTCAAGCATAATTTTAGGGATATCATCAACCCAATGTGCCCTACGAACGACGGTATAGAGAATACGGAACACTTCTTGTTGCTTTGCCCTTCCTTTGAGGTTCAACGCCGAAATCTTCTCGTTCGAGTCTTAGCATTACTACGACCACTTGGATATGTTAATATTCCAAACGAGGTCTTAAAGCAACTTTTATTATATGGTGACAAAGACCTTCCCAATGACGTTAACAAAAATATTCTCGAATTGACTCTAGAATTCATCAAAATAACTGGTCGATTCGATTAGGACCGCATCATATCTAGTCATACCTCATCCAACCACCAAGTATGTCTTCGTAAAGTGTCTTGTATGTAAAGTTCCGTATGGTTGATTCACTTCTTAGCAGAAATTACGTGTATCTTTATGTAATGGGTGGGTCGGGGGGTGTGTTCCCTGCTCGGGGAGTCGTGGCGCGGGGGTCACACATCCAATTCGTTTAATTCTTTTTCAAATCCTCGACCGAGGCCTGGACAAAATTTTCGTTTAAGCCTCTTTGACACGTCGTTTAAAATCTCTATGAAATTGTGCGAATCGGTTGGGTGGCTCTTGGGGTGCGGTTTTGCGGGCGGGTGGTACATCTTTCCTGATTCACCCAGTAGTTTTTATTTCTTTCTATATTAGTTACCGCGGGGTTGTCATAGTCTATTGCTCCCCGTGGTATTATCGTTCTTGTAGTGTTTCGTAGAGTAATTAGTAGGTAGCGTCATAAGTAATTCGTCTTGTAAAAAATGTATAATGGTATATAAAAAAAAAGAACAATTGGAGTAGCTGCATTTTGGAGTTTAAGGAGTGTTGCACTTACCTGTTTTTAATATTTCTTTTGAACTTTTAAGTTCTTTCGAAGGTCTGTATAAGTGTTCTAGCTTCCTTTCTTGAAACTTAATATGAGCTATTAGCTCTTTCCAATTGCTGTGCTAGCTTCACGGCATTTTACAGAACTCTACTAATTAGAAGTCTTTGTTCCTTCGAAAAACATAATTTTTGCATACCAAATGAAGAAAAGACTATCTCAGAGCGGCATTTTACAGTTAAATGAATGTTGCAATCACCTTTCTTTAATACTTTTTTCCAGCTTCTAAGTTCTTTCAAAGGTCTGTATTTGTGTTTTAGCTTCGTTTCTTGAAACTTAATATTAGCTATTAGCTTTTTCCGATGGCTGTGCAAGCTTTATGGCATTTTACAAAAATATACTAATTATAACTCTCTATTCTTTGGAAAAACACAATTTTCGCATAACAAATGAGGAAGAACTATCTTAGTAGCTGCATTTTAGAGTTTAAAGAGTGTTGCACTGACCTCTCTTTAATACTTCTTTTAACTTTTCAGTTCTTTCAAAGATCTGTATTACTGTGGTAGCTTCCTTTTTTTAAAGTTAAAATTAGTTATTAGCTTTTTCAAATGACTGTGCTAGCTTTATAGCATTTTACAGAAGTCTACTATTCTTTAGAAAAACACAAATTTTGCATAACAAATGAAAGAAGAACTATCTTAGTAGCTGCATTTAACAGTTTAATGAGTGTTGCACTTACCTTTCTTTAATACTTCTTTCCGGCTTTTAAGTTCTTTCAAAGGCCTGTATTAGTGTTGTAACTTCCTTTCTTGAAACTTAAGATTAGCTTTAGCTTTTCTCAAATGGCTTTGCTAGCTTTACAGCATTTTACAGAAATCTACTAATTATAAGTGTCTATTCTTTGGAAAAACACAATTTTCGTATAAGAAATGAGGAAAGAACTATCTTAGTAGCGGCATTGTATTGTTTAATGAGTGTTGCACTTACCTTTCTTTAATACTTCTTTCCGGCTTTTAAGTTCTTTCAAAGGTCTGTATTAGTGTTGTAGCTTCCTTTCTTGAAACTTAAGATTAGCTTTAGCTTTTCTCAAATGGCTTTGCTAGCTTTACAGCATTTTACAGAAATCTACTAATTATAAGTGTCTATTCTTTGGAAAAACACAATTTTCGTATAAGAAATGAGGAAAGAACTATCTTAGTAGCTGCATTTTAGAGTTTAATGAGTGTTTCACTTACCTTTCTTTAATACTTCTTTCCAGCTTTTAAGTTCTTTCAAAGGTCTGTATTAGTGTTGTAGCTTCCTTTCTTGAAATTTAATATTAGCTATTAGCTTTTTCCAATGGCTGTGCTAGCTTTACGGCATTTTACAGAACTCTACTAATTATAAGTCTCTATTCTTTGGAAAAACACAATTTTCGCATCACAAATGAAGAAAGAACTATCTTAGTAGCGGCATTTTACAGTTTAATGAGTGTTGCACTTACCTTTCTTTAATACTTCTTTCCAGCTTTTAAGTTCTTTCAAAGGTCTGTATTAGTGTTTTAGCTTCCTTTCTTGAAAGTTAAGATTATCTATTAGCTTTTTCCAATGGCTGTGCTAGCTTTACGGCATTTTACAGAACTCTACTAATTATAAGTCTCTATTCTTTGGAAAAACACAATTTTTGCATAACAAATGAAGAAAGAACTATCTTAGTAGCTGCATTTTACAGTTTAATGAGTGTTGCACATACATTTCTTTAATACTTCTTTCCAACTTCTAAGTTCTTTCAAAGGTCTGAATTAGTGATGTAGCTTCCTTTCTTGAAAGTTAATATTACCTATTAGCTCTTTCCAATGGCTGTGCTAGGTTTACGGCATTGTACAGGAGTCTCTATTCTTTTTGAAAACATAATTTTCGCATAACAAATGAAGAGAAAACTATGTTAGTAGCGCCATTTTAAAGTTTAATGAGTGCTGCAATCACCTTTCTTTAATACTTCTTTCCAGCTTTTATGCTCTTTCAAAGGTGTGTATTATTGTTGTAGCTTCCTTTCATGAAACTTAATATTAGCTAATAGCTTTTTCCAATGGCTGTGCTAGCTTTACGGCATTTTACAGAAATCTGGAAATTGTAAATCTCTATTCTTTGCAAAAACACAATTTTCACATCACAAATGAACAAAGATTTATCTTAGTAGCTGCATTTTAGAGTTTAATAAGTGTTGCAGTTACCTTTCTTTAATACTTCTTCCCGGCTTTTAAGTTCTTTCAAAGGTCTGTATTAGTGTTGTAGCTTCGTTTCTTGATTTCGATATTAGCTATTAGCATTTTCCAATGGCTGTGATAGCTTTACGGCATTTTAAAGACATCTACTAAATATATGTCTCTATTCTTTGGAAAAAAGAAAAACTTTCGCATAACAAATGAAGAAAGAACCATGTTAATAGCGGTATTTTACAGTTAAATGAGTGTTGCACTTACCTTTCTTTAATACTTTTTTCCAGCTTTTAAGTTCTTTCAAAGGTCTGTATTAGTGTTGTAGCTTCCTTTCTTGAAACTGAAGATTAGCCATTGGCTTTTTCAAATGTCTGTGCAAGCTTTACGGCATTTTACAGATATCTAGTAATTAACGCTTGACGGCCGCTTAGAACGCCTGACACAAAGAAGAGACTGTATTAACCCTTTGCACTTATCATTGGCAGCTTTTGGGGTCGTATCTTTGGCATTTGTACACATACTTTATTGTATTTCATAGCTGCCTTGACCTCTTTGAAACAAGACCGGTGTCTTGCCGGGGTCACAGGTTACAGCTTGCTTCAACAGTTTCAGTTTTCAGATTCATTTATTTATCAATCACTTCTCAACGCTGCCCTGACTCAAGACTGGTGTCTTGCCGGGGTCATGGGTTACAGCTAATTTCCACACTTCTCAACGCTGCCCTGTCATGGGTTACAGCTTGCTTCAACACTCTTCAACGCTGCCCTGATCTCTTTGAAACAAGACCTTTTGTGTCTTGCGGCGATCATGGGTTACAGCTATTTCTTTAAACATAACAAATTAACAAACCGGCTAAATACAGACTAATTGAATGACGCCCATCATAACGGAGAACTATTGATTTGGCTTTATTGCCATTGTGACCAAAATCATATTCTCAGAGCCACCATGATGGTGGCCCTACTGGAATGGATAACGGAATGCCTATTTGGGCAATCCATATGCGAATTACGGGACTTAAGATACGACCCAACGGGGTAATGGACTACGGGGTTGTAAACGATACCAACCACTCGAGGGAGGGCGGGTGGGAAACAAATTTCGTGAACAAGATTTGGACAAACCGAAAGAATGCAAACACGATGAGGCATGCATGGACTGGGAGCGAGGGGTATGGGCAGGAGATTACACAACCAGGGGGTCCATGTTGACAAAATGGGCGGCCTTAGCGTTAACACACATTTACTACGTAGAATGCTGCACTTAACGCTTGACGGCCGCTTAGAACGCCTGACACAAAGAAGAGACTGTATTAACCCTTTGCACTTATCATTGGCAGCTTTTGGGGTCGTATCTTTGGCATTTGTACACATACTTTATTGTATTTCATAGCTGCCTTGACCTCTTTGAAACAAGACCGGTGTCTTGCCGGGGTCACAGGTTACAGCTTGCTTCAACAGTTTCAGTTTTCAGATTCATTTATTTATCAATCACTTCTCAACGCTGCCCTGACTCAAGACTGGTGTCTTGCCGGGGTCATGGGTTACAGCTAATTTCCACACTTCTCAACGCTGCCCTGTCATGGGTTACAGCTTGCTTCAACACTCTTCAACGCTGCCCTGATCTCTTTGAAACAAGACCTTTTGTGTCTTGCGGCGATCATGGGTTACAGCTATTTCTTTAAACATAACAAATTAACAAACCGGCTAAATACAGACTAATTGAATGACGCCCATCATAACGGAGAACTATTGATTTGGCTTTATTGCCATTGTGACCAAAATCATATTCTCAGAGCCACCATGATGGTGGCCCTACTGCCAAGATACCCCCAAAGCATGCCTTCGATTTTTTGCCGACCGACCGATTAACTATGAATTACAGTTGACGAGTTGACAGTTAGGAGGAGCCACAGCCTGGGACTAATGGAAAGAACTGGACCACCTTCTCATTACATAACGTTGTTACCCCCTTACCGTCCGCTGTTATCCTTTTACCGGATCACTAAGAAGTACCTTATTTCTACAGTTGGTATGTCCTTGTAAAGTCCCCTTTTCTTGTTGAATCTTTCTTAAAGTTGACTCACATAGCCAGTTGCATGTGGTCCTTCTTGTGAGCTCTGTGTGTCTCTTGCAACCCTGTAGACCTGTTGAAAGGAATAGCAAAAACAAGCATCTGCTGGTCTAAGAACAATTTTTGGCCTAAATCAAGGGACATTCGCTGCAACAAAGAAGACATTAGATGAGTGGGACAATGGGGGTATATTGATATGCTTGATTGTGTACCAGGTGTGAGGCTAACTTAGCTGATTCTTTCTCTTTGATAACAAATTCATTCTGTTGTATTTCTGTGGCATTTTGTTGTGAATATTTTCCAGCAGTCAGCTATATTTGTTAGTTGCCCGAAAGGCTTTGCCTAGAGCTGGTTGACTGTTGGGCCTGCAAATAAATAAACAGTAGATAGATAGATCTCCTTCCTTGCAAAGTCTTCAAATTTTTTGTGTTTCCTAAAACTTTGCATAATTGGTGGAAGTACTGTATACTGTACCTGCAAGAAAACAAAGAAGTATGGGGTAGGTGAGGGGAAGGGGCGGGGGGTGGGTTGCCCATGTTATCTGTCAACATTGGCCACTGTTGTTGTTTCACATAACACATATAACACATTTCTTGTGCTTCTCTGAAAGCAATAAGATTAAAGGTTGTGAAAGAGACATACTGGCAAGAATAAGTTGTGGTTACAAAACAGGGAAAGGTTTCCTTTCACATGGTGAATGTGCTGGAAAATTTGATGATTTCCTACTGCACATAATTCTGAGACATTCTGCGTGGGGCTCTTGGTGTAGCTGCTGAGATGATCTTGTTGTACAGCTTGGAAAGTGAGCCAACTGTCAACATTAGAATACTCCCTTGCAACAAGTACAACATGAAAATGTAGAAATTCCTGTGATACCTCATGTAGACTACAGTACATTTGTGCTTTTCCATTGTTTTAAGCGCCCCAATATTATTCAACCACAACAAGCTGATTGCTGTGTTGCTGACAATCAAAAACAGGGCAACTAAAATTTGATGCAACAAATAAAATGCATGTTTTGCTAATACTACATTTCAAATTGAATGTAACATGGCCATAAACCTGGAAAAAAAAAAACAGTGTAGATAAACCTGCCATTTCCTCTTTCTTCTCTTGTTATCCATGTAAATTAAACAATGTATGATTGCAAAATGATTGGCAGGACAATAAACTGACACTCAGGACTGATTGCATGCATAAGAGACTTTTTCATTGGTATTGAAAACAAATGTAATTTGTATAGCTGGATGGGGATTTATCTTCTTCATACAGCTAACTACAAGAAACTCCTCATACACAATCACAAAACTTTTCCAAGTAACAGGGCATTAGAGCTGTAGAGCTGAATCCTCCATGTAGGCTGTTGTGAAATTAATGTTATTTTTACTACTCATGATAATATTTGTACCACCTTTAAACAAACTGATATGCTGAAAAAAAAAAAAAAAATGTAGGCCCTTGTGTTGCTTTAAATTCATTGAAAATGCCCAGCTGTAGTTCACTGTAACAACAAGAATTTGTACTTTATCATTTGGCATGCATTACATTACCTTTATATTTCCAAATCTTCATGTTGCAGTATTTGAGATCCCTGCTTCGCATGAATTGCCCAAGAAATAATGCCAATATTCGACTGACAAGCATTTGACTTGGAGAAGGTAGAACTGAGTGGTCAGAAGTACACCAGCCATAAATAAATGTTGCCACTTGTATTCATGTAGAAACATAGAGTATTGTTATTGTGGTCTGGCTGAGAGTTGCACTGATGAATGCCAAACAAAGCACGTCACCGTTAATTAATTTACTCAGGAACTGTACTTGATGTCTTACTCCTGTTGGGACTGCTTTTGATTGGGTAGCTTTCATCTGGCTTCATTATCAACTTCCACTTACATATAACAAGTTTTCGCTAACGTTGTTGACCATGATGAAGTGACAGATATTAAAAGCAATCTGTGTTTTTGTCAAGGAGTAAGATGACAGGCCTTCAATGAGTTGCTATTCTTACATTTTCTTCTTGAATTCTACCTGTGATGTTGAAACTTGCCCATTAAATTGTGAAGCATTTCTATTGTCTTGAAATTTGTACTTTATGGTCATAACAACAAATGGAACGCCTCTTTCAATTTGGGTTCGTGAATATGACAGTGTGAGTGGCGCCAGATGATGTTGGTTGGGAATAATGGCTATAAGCTGAGCTACACTTCTTCGCAGCTTCGGTTTTCTAGCCCATTATACTTCAGGCATCATCTTTCAGTCTTTCTCCAGGTATTGAAATAGCAGATAGAGTTGATATACAAATGCAATGAATAATGCAACCAGGAGAGAGTGATGGATAACACGCTGTTCTTGATTGCAAATGGCCTAGACCATGGAAGGCGTGTCCAGAACTACAAACTGTGATGCTCGTTTAGGCCAACATCAACATGGCTGCACGACGAGATAAAGTGATCTTCAAATAAAGCCTTGTTTCATGAGCCATCATTCTGATGCGAATGATACCTTCGGATATCATCTTGGAAACAAATTTCGTGAACAAGATTTGGACAAACCGAAAGAATGCAAACACGATGAGGCATGCATGAACTGGGAGCGAGGGGTATGGGCAGGAGATTACACATGTTGACAAAATGGGCGGCCTTAGCGTTAACACACATTTACTACGTAGAATGCTGCACTTATAAGTTTGTATTCTTTGGAGAAACACAATTTTCGCATAACAAATGAAGAAAAAAATATCTAAATAGCGGCATTTTACAGTTTATTGAGTGTTACACTTACCTGTCTTTATTACTTCTTTTCAACTTTTAAGTTCTTTCAAAGGTCTTTATTAGTGTTGTAGCTTCTTTTCTTGAAAGTTAAGATTAACTATTAGCTCTTTCCAATGTCTGTGCTAGCTTTGCGGCATTTTACAGAAATCTGCTAATTATAAGTCTCTATTCTTTGGAAAAAACAATTTTCAAATTACAAATGAAGAAAGAACCATCTTAATAGCGGTATTTTACAGTTTAATGAGTGTTGCACTTACATTTCTTTATTACTTTTTTCCAGCTATTAAGTTCTTTCAAAGGTGTGTATTATTTTTGTAGCTTCCTTTCTTGAAACTTAATATTAGCTAATAGCTTTTTCCAATGGCTGTGCTAGCTTTACGGCATTTACAGAAATCTGGTACTTGTAAATCTCTATTCTTTGCAAAAATACAATTTTCACATAACAAATGAAGAAAGAACTATCCTAGTAGCGGCATTTAACGGTTTAACGAGTGTTGCACTTACATGTCTTTAATACTTTTTTCCTGCTTTTAAGTTCTTTCAAAGGTCTGTATTAGTTTTAAGCTTCATTTCTTGAAAGTTAAATTACCTATTAGCTTTTTCCAATGGCTGTGCTAGCTTTACGGCATTTTACAGAAATCTACTAATTATAAGTCTCTATTCTTTGGAAAAACACATTTTTCGCATAACAAATGAGGAAAGCTCTATTTTAGTAGCTGCATATTAGAGTTTAAGGAGTGTTTCATTTACCTTTCTTTAATACTTCTTTCCGGCTTTTAAGTTCTTTCAAAGGTCTGTGTTAGTGTTGTAGCTTCCTTTCTTGAAAGTTAATATTAGCTATTAGCTTTTTCCAATGTCTGTGCAAGCTTTACGGCATTTTACAGATATCTAGTAATTATATGTTTGTATTCTTTGGAAAAACACATTTTTCGCATAACAAATGAAAAAAGAACTATCTTAGTAGCTGCATTTTAGAGTTTAATGAGTGTTACATTTACCTTTCTTTAATATTTCTTTCCAGCTTTTAAGTTCTTTCAAAGGTCTGTATTAGTGTTGTAGCTTCCTTTCTTGAAAGTTAAGATTAGCTATTAGCTTTTTCAAATGGCTGTGCTAGCTTTACGGCATTTTACAGAAATCTGCTACTTGTAAATCTCTATTCTTTGGAAAAACACAATTTTCACATAACAAATGAAGAAAGAACTATCCTAGTAGCGGCATTTTACAGTTTAATGAGTGTTGCACTTACCTTTTTTTGTAATACTTCTTTTTAACTTTTCAGTTCTTTCAAAGGTCTGTGTTAGTGTTGTAGCTTCCTTTCTTGAAACTTAATATTAGCTATTAGCTTTTTCCAATGGCTGTGCTAGCTTTACGGCATTTTACAGAAATCTGCTACTTGTAAATTTCTATTCTTTGGAAAAACACAATTTTCACATAACAAATGAAGAAAGAACTATACTAGTAGCGGCATTTTACAGTTTAATGAGTGTTGCACTTACCTTTTTTTCTAATACTTCTTTTCTAGCTTTTAAAGTGAATATGACGCGAAAATTTTTATTGTCTTATCTGATGCATTAAATATCGCTGATCACGATGGTGAAGTTAATTTTTCGATTTACGCTTTTATTTCGCTGGAAAATGGGGTTAAAGAGCCCCCACTCTGCTTCAAAAAGTGGCGGCAGTTCTGCGCGGTCTAACCGTTGAGTACCAGATCTCTGTGACGTAAAGTGTTTGGGCAACGATACCTCGATACACAAAACAACATGAAAACTGGCCATAAAAGATGAAGTTTGGCTTGATTTTCCACCTTTATACCCAATTTAAACCGATACATTTTCCTCCAGATATCTCCAGTTACTCCAGACAAGGTATGCAACGAACTTTTTGGAGGTTTTTCGCACTAAAATGTTTCTATAAAGTGGCATGTTTGGAAGGGATATTACGCGCGATGACATGAAAGTGAAAGCATATTTCGCAACACATCCCACACACAGGTCAAAGTTTCCAAAGCAAAAATAAACATTACGTTTGTGACTATTTAATAAACCTTTAGATAAACAAACGTTACATGTTGCGACTATTTTAGTAGGTTATGCCATATAAATGGATTGGTTTGGGTGCTTCTAATCGATAAAGCCTTCCAAGTGAAGCCGTGAAGCCGAAGGAAGGCGAGACAGGGTTCCAGACCATGACCATAGGCCATCAGACAGCTCCGTATATTTTGGTCTGGTTCGATTGGATATAACGGATGATAAAGCTGTAAACTTACCCAAGAAAGCTCGTCCTCTACCAAAATCTAAGCCATGAAATGTTCACAAAATATGATTATGGAGGAAAGTATTGCTGTGCCGGGTTACCAAAGAAAATGAGCTGACAAAATCGAAGTTCGATGCCTGCTGGCATTACCCACCATCGGTTACCAAAGGATCCAGAAGTGCGAAGACAGAGAATTCATTTCATAAAACGAAATCATTTCATTTCATTCTTTATTTTGTTGCAACTGACTTCCAAAGAACGCATGCCTCCCTGCGTGAATTTAATACCGAAGATATGAAAAACTTCCTTCGACGTGTTTACGATACAACGCAGTTTGACAAGGAAGCAACCAGGCAGTCCACACAAAAGAATGGTTATTAGACTATTGTATCTTATTGCTTTTACTTACGTCATTCTCAAAGAAAGATCCAATATCTCGCTGTTGGAAATAATACCCCTTTGAAAAGTGAAAAGTACAATAACCTTGGGCATGTTGACTTCAACTGCCCTGTTCCTAAATATTTCATCAATGCTACGGTCCTTCAGACCAAACGTTTTTTAAATTTGAAACCAAGCTCTTTGATTCTTTTTCGGTGGGTAGGTACTGCAAACCAATGACTTCGGCCCTCCTGTAGCCCTCCTGTGGGGGGAATTTGATATCTTACTACCTTTGTAAAAGCGGTTTAAAATAAACAAAACTTATTAGAAATTAAATTTTCTATCATAGTTGCTAAAGACCACTGCAGCCAAAGGAAGGGAAACTGAAGGCAAGGAAACACCCGAAACACAAGAACCGAAATTCAGCTGTTATCTCTCACTGGTCGACTGACTGCTTGCTTAGGCCCCAAACACTTTACGTCACAATTCAAAACCCGCCCCAGACTTCCCGGACACTTTTTCGACGAAACAATCAATTTCAAAACGCTAATATCTACGAAACGACTTAGAATTTGAAAGTCTACAGTTTAGATTCGAAATCAGCGTACTTGAATTGACTAATATCGACAATAAAAATTTTCGCGTCATATTCACTTTAAGTTCTTTCAATGGTCTGTGGTAGTGTTGTAGGGTTCTTTTTTGAAACTTAATATTAGTTATTAGCTTTTTCCAATGTCTGTCCTAGCTTTACGGCATATTACAGAAATCTACTTATAATAAGTCTCTATTCTTTGGAAAAACACATTTTTCGCATAACAAATGAGGAAAGCTCTATTTTAGTAGCTGCATTTTAGAGTTTAAGGAGTGTTTTACTTACCTTTCTTTAATACTTTTTTCCGGCTTTTAAGTTCTTTCAAAGGTCTGTGTTAGTGTTGTAGCTTCCTTTCTTGATCTTGATATTAGCTATTAGCTATTTCCAATGCCAGTGCTAGCTTTATGGCATTTCACAAAAATCTACTAATTATAAGTGTCTATTCTTTGGAAAAACACAATTTTCGTATAAGAAATGAGGAAAGAACTATCTTAGTAGCGGCATTGTATTGTTTAATGAGTGTTGCACTTACCTGTTTTTAATACTTCTTTTTAACGTAGTAGCTGCATTTTAGAGTTTAATGAGTGTTGCACTTATCTGTTTTTTAATACTACTTTCCAGCATTTAAGTTCTTTCAATGGTCTGTATTAGTGTTGCAGCTTCTTTTCTTGAAAGTTAAGATTAGCTATTAGCTTTTTCAAATGGCTATGCTAGCTTTACGGCATATTACAGAAGTCTACTAATTATAAGTCTTTATTCTTTTGAAAAACACATTTTTCGCATAACAAATAAAGAAAGAACTATTTAAGTAGCTGCATTTTAGAGTTTAATGAGTGTTATATTTACCTTTCTTTCAGGGCATTTTTTAACATACTAAGTGGTGGGGGAATTGCCCCACCAGGCCCTATGACTTCCCCCACCACTGACAAGAAAAATGCTACTTTTACCCCAAATGCCAAGGCCACTGTGGGGCCCTTTCCAAAGAACGAATATAATGCAAATTTTATTAAATGGGCTGGCAAATAGAAACAGAATATTCCCTTTTCTATCATCATATGATGTTTTGGTGAAATGGCTAAAGACTCAATCCTAAACGTTAAGTCGGTATCAAAACAGCGTGATCATGTCATAAAACATTTTACAAAATGTAATAAATTGCAAACAACGCAAAGATTCAAGGCAAAGATTTAAAGTCCTCATCCTGAAGCTAAATTGCTAATTTCGTTTAGCTAATGAGTGGGGGGGGGGGCAAATCTTCCATTTTAGCACTAGCAAGCATGATATTGGGAGATGCATTCAAAGCCAAAGTAAAGGATCTTTTCTTCAAAAATTTTCCTCGTGCTCTGATTCATAGGGTAACTGTCACAAAACTATCAAAGTTTTCTTGTCGCTAATGGCAAGCATGATATACTGGGAGATGCATTCTAAGCCAAAGTAAAGGAGCTTTCTTTAAAAATTTTCCTCCTGCACTGATTCATAGGGTAACTGTCACAAAAATAACAAAGTTTTCTTGTCGCTTGTGGCAGGCATGATATTCGGAGATGCATTCTAAGCCAAAGTAAAGGGCGTAGCCCCAAAAATTGTCCTGCTCATTCCAATACCCCCCACTTAAGTTACCCTCACCACGCCGCTGAGCTAATGTCCTTGGTAAGAACACACCTTAACGAAAAAAATGCCTTCAAGATACATGTTTGAAAACAACCCGACTCGCCCTTGCAATCTTTAATACTTCTTTTCCAGCTTTTAAGTTCTTTCAAAGGTCTGTATTAGTGTTGTAGCTTCCTTTCTTGAAACTTAAGATTAGCTATTAGCTTTTTCCAATGGCTGTGCTAGCTTTACGGCATTTTACAGAAATCTGCTACTTGTAAATCTCTATTCTTTGGAAAAACACAATTTTCACATAACAAATGAAGAAAGAACTATCCTAGTAGCGGCATTTTACAGTTTAATGAGTGTTGCACTTACCTTTTTTTTTAATACTTCTTTTCTAGCTTTTAAGTTCTTTCAAAGGTCTGTATTAGTGTTGTAGCTTCCTTTCTTGAAACTTAATATTAGCTATTAGCTTTTTCCAATGGCTGTGGTAGCTTTACGGCATTTTACAGAAATCTACTAATTATCCATATACATATTCGTTGCAGTGATCTGAATTGAGAGGCCTAATGTTTACAAGCTCTTCTGTTTTCAGAGGTCATTGAAATTGAACAACAACAAAAGAAACCTGCGATTTGCACATCGCCTTTAATTTCTTTCTAATTTTGAGGCTCTGGTACCCAGGGTACGTCGCCCTTTACCTGATTAATAACGTGAAAAAAGTTAAGGGGTGTTATCACTCTTCCGAACTATCCTCGGGGCTGAACATGATTAGTGATCTGAATTGAGAGGCCTAATGTTTACAAGCTCTTCTGTTTTCAGAGGTCATTGAAATTGAACAACAATACATTAAATATTTTATTACAATTCTATTTGCACTGCACTTTCTTCATTGTCAAGGCAACACCGCTAATTGCCCTTCCATTCAAGACACATATTTGACGTCAATACTTTTCAAACCAGTGGCTGGAAAGAACAATCAGAAAGTGATTTCAGAGCCTCTGTATAGTCTGCACGCAGGCTACTCTGTTTGGGATGAGAGGGCTAGAAAGCAGGGGGTGAGAGGGTAACTCCTATAGGGGGTCTGGTATATATATATGTGTCTTTGATAATTCAGAGTTAGGACCCGTAACCAGGGCAAAATTTTAAAATATGGCCCCATAAAGCGGGAAAAATCTACCACAATAATCGTAACATACAGAGTAAATTGAGAATTTATAGAGCTATATTCCTTTTTATGAAAGTTTTTTGTAGAATCTTAGGAAAAACGGGGTATTTTTCTTCAGAAAATATTCCAACCCAAAAACAGTGAAATGCTGGCTGGTGGACTCGGGGCCCTAAAATAAAAGTCAAAATTCACCTGGCCCAAGTTTCATACCCCAAGTTTTATGGAATTCTACTGTTTTCCAGCAAAGAGAAAAGATATCAGTATAAGTGAATCGTAATAAAGTGCCAAAATCCCAGAGCTTTCTCTTAGAAACAGTGTCTGTACTGTACAGATTTCTTTAGGGCTCAGTGATACTCCTTTAAAGGGGGGTTACCTTCAACATTTTGCATGATAAGGGGTTTTTTCATCAAATAGAATGTCAGAGAAAAGGGAATCCTATGGAATGGTGTGGACGAGCGTGATGTACCTTTTACTGTTGAATTGCACCCACCGGGAGTGTGCAGTACAGTTGGGGATGTTCAGTACAGTGGGGAGGTATGTTTGAGTACAGTGGGGCAATTCAGTATAGTGGGGAGGCATCCGGAGTTCAGTGGGGGATACCTTGAGTGCAGTGGGGGACGGGGGGTGCTCAATACAGCGGGGAGGCATCTAGAGTACAGCGAGGGGGGGATACCATGATGTGTGTGGTGAGGCATCATCAGTAAAGTATTGGGATATTCAGAAAAGAGAGGGGGTAGCCAGGGTAGTCACCAGAGGGCCCGGGGCCAGCAAGAAATAAGGTATGTATTTTTCTTTGTTGTAGTTTTCTTTCAGGAACGCTTTCAGGCCTGCAGGCCCACTGAGATTCTAAAAACAATCTAAAAGCCGTGTATTACCAGTGCATAGGGGGGCGTGGCACAATGATAAAAGGCCGTGGTGTCCAGCCTCTCTCTCGACGGCCCTGGGGGTAAACACTCATGTTGTTAAATGCTCTCTCGCACAGCTATGAACGGCAGCTTTGTAGAATGTAGAATGAACCTATGACGAAACTTTGGTCACATAAAGTGATAACAGAAAACAACGTCAAGAAGCAACAAATTCTTTCCCAAGCAATCACTCGGTACGACGGCGGGCCAGGTCGGCGCCGCAGGCGCCGACATGCAAGCCTAGTCTATATACATTTTCGTTGCAATCGGATGTGGCGTCTTTCCCTTTGTCCCTCTCGCCAACTTTCTCATTGTCTAGACAGTTCGATTGGCAGAACCGCAACATGGGCGAAGTCAAACCGCAGGTGAAAACGTCGCCCAACATTCCGTTCCTCCTCAAAACGTCCTCCTTTTCGGCGGATCCAGCGGAAATTTTGACCGTCTTACGAGCGCGAAGCGCGAGCAGGTTGTGGGAGGCCTCGAGCGCGAAGTGAGAGGAGTCTGGGGGTCCGGGGGCGTAGCCCCGGAAAAATTTTTCGGGCCACGCCCTTCAGATCCTCGGAAAACGCCCTATTTTCCAACGTGATCTCTAAATCATATATAGTTTCCTTGCCGGTAAAAGCCACTTCAGGGCCTCAATCTTAATGCTATCTGAATAATTTTCACTCATTTTGGACAATTTATCCACATTATAAGAGACAGAACCACTGAGCATGGTCTTAAGAGGTTTCTTAACTTGCCAAAAGACTGAGGAAATGGGGATGAGATGCATAAAAATCAGAGTGAAGATATGATTCTGCTGATGTAAGTGCTCTCAACAGATGACACATTTCTTCTTCACCATTAATTGCTAGGGAACAAGCATTGTATAAGCTGTTTCTGTTGGATGCAACCCTGTATAAATGTGAAATGAAAATCTGTTTCAAATAGTGTGGATATTTTATGGAACTTGGGATGGACAGTTAATAACCAATTACAGAAATTACAAGAACAAAATAAAAGTAATCAGGCTACTAAGAAACTGAACAGACATGCATTCATGCCCTCATTGCTGTGCAAGTATCATCATTAACTAAAATAGAAACTAAACTAAATAGAGTAGAGAACTAAAATAGAAACTAAAATTTTAAATTCTTGTGATCCAACATTGATTTATAAATGAAAGAAATCTTAACAGAAGACCAAAAAAGAGTTTTAGCATCCTCCTAAAGTTTTTCAGCCAGCAATATGAAAAATCACAGCATAAATCAGATTAATGATACCAAGTTGGTGAACAGTTTTGAATCTTCTATGAATGATTTTGCTATTCAATGCAGCACATTAAAAATCAGTCATAACTGATAAATACTAAAGAAATGCTATTATTTGTACACTACCCTGCCCCTGCCCCCAGATTAACTTCTCGCGCACATCCATCAAGAATCACCTTTTTTGGTTTTATAGAATATTGATAATGGATGGAATGGATGGTAAAGGAGCATATCCATCCACAGAGGAATGTGGGCTAGTTTTGATATAGATTTTGGCCAAAATATTCTGGAAATGGGTCTACTTCTGTGAATTTCTGAAGTTAGGGTGTAGTTTTAGCAAGAATTTCTAGCAATGTTATGCTTTTGCTTAATGTTAGGTAGCAAAGGAATTCTGGTAATGTTCTGCTAATAGGATAAGCAATAATTGTCCAGTCAGTTGTCTTGTAGATAACAAAGCACATATAATGCATCATCTATTACTGAAGTCCCCCCCCCCCTAGGGTCCCTTCCCATATAAATATAAATAATTTTTTTCATAATCATCTGAAAGAAAACTCAAACTGTACATCTACTGGTACTTCCCATAAATGCATATTGTAACCGTATCTTTCCAAACAATGTTTTAAATATCAGCCTGAGATACATGACACCTAACCTACTCCTATGGCTACCTAACCTTGCAGCCATGATCCTAATAATTCTGAGGCCCAATACCAACCCTTCAAACTAATCCCCTAACCGTAAATGAACCCTAACCCTCATACCAATTACCCTAGAAATCAGCCCCTCATATACAGTACCCCTTTCCATAATTGTCATATCTCTCCAGTTGCTGTTAAAGGGACTGATTGGAACTCTCCCTTTGCTACACCCCCAGCCCGACTCGATAAAACTCGATAAAGGTCATTCAAAATGATCAAGATTATTCAAATGAATAAATACCTTGCTAGGAAAATGCTTCAGCCTGTTTGAAAGCTGAATCGATCATGTTGAATGTGAGGTAAGAGTGAGACAGCAGCTTCGTTTTGGCTAGGCCCTCCACAACAGCACGGCTGATAGGAACATTTCTCCCTAATTTGATGAGCTGCTATGTTGAAAAGCTTTGAATGCCAAGATCGTCACCAGATAAGATTGGATCTTCTATTTTCCAAGCAAATCCACCTCTAAACCGTCAAATAAATTGTGTTCAATCCTTGGCGCGAAATGTTTCGAGCAGTCAGTGCAGTCAAAGGTGAAAGGTGAAAGGTGAAAGGGATCGCAGAGGTACACCAAGAAAGCATATGGCGAGGCGCAACCAAAAGCTCGTAAGACGGTGCTAAAGAGCCTACCATCGCCTCGACCATCTTTTTCCTATACATTTTCACTGTAATTTTGCCAAGGTACCTAACATACATCTTATCTACCGTCTTACGAGAACAATACCATCACGTGACGGTTTCAATTTTGATTGTTTCAGAGTGCCCGCGCAGGTTTTAATTTATTACTACCGTCTTACCAATCATCTTTGGCCTTTTGGTCTTGCGTCTTTGTTCGTTAATTTATGCAGTGGTTGCAAAAGAATAGGGGTGTGTTGGCATGGCATGGCGTTGATTTGCATAGCAACGAAAGGAGGAAAGTGAGGCTGTTTCAAAATGGGGAATGTGTTGACAAAAAAAGTTTTAGCGACCTGCTTTTCCAGTCAAGACTCTGGTCGAGGGGTTATTCGCTAATTTCCTCAACCCACTTTCGGCTTGCCAAGCCCTTTGTTTCTATTTGTGTTGAGCTCGAAATCCTTTGTCATTCGATTGTTCTCGCACTGCTCAAGACGTCAAAAAATGGGTGTCCTTCAAAACCCCATTGAGGGGTTTTCTGATTTTTTAAAAATCCCAGTGGGATCTCTTTTCGCTTGATATGCATTGGGACCCATTTGGAGAGGGATTCAGGTCCGGGGATTTTCTAGGTGCTGGAGGGGGGTTGAGTGGAAATTGCACATTTCCTACCCTTCAAAGGCCATTTGCCCGAGTTTATTTGCTAAATGTCGTCTTTTGACAGCCTTGCTATATTCAAGGAGTTTCTACCTCAAAATATGAGTTATTGGGAGAGGGATTGGCGCTCCAGAGTGCCACAATTGCAACATTTTCTAATTTTTTAGATGCCTTTTTAGCCCTTTCTCGGGGACTCCCCCTTCTCTCAACAGAAACATCCCCTTTTATGTTTTCAACTACCATCAGAGTTGTCACGCAAAAAGCTTTTGACATTGTTGTGCAGCATGGAAAATTGCTTTCAAACTGTTGATAGTTTTTAGATTAAAATAGTACTTGAATTGTTCCTTGAGAGGATTAACATTTACGATACTCTCGACCAGCTTTTGGCAGCAAATGGCCACTAAACCTAGATTGGCTTGAAGTCTCTTATTAAAGAATAGGCCTTCATGAAATGAGAAGAGGGAAGGAAGAGTAAAATGGTGTGAAATATTGGACGATAACTGGAAGTAAGGGATCGGCAACGAATGCGTCCATTCTGTTTTTGCCAGAAACCACTTGTGCAGAAATTGAAGCTGAACAAAATCCTTCAAAGAAGACAGGGGCCAAGTCTTGGGCCAAATCGAAATAAAGTTTAGCTATGGGAGTTTTTCAGACTCCTGTCGACTCTTGTGATTTCCTGCAGTCTTATCTTATGAGTCTCCGTAAGTTTGATTTTTACCTGCCATCTCTTTATGCTTTTATGAGCAATGACTGGGACTTATTTGCTATTTCACAAGGCAGTTTTACAAAGAAACCAGCGATTTGCACGTTGCCCTTTGCCTGATTAAAAACGTGAAACGAGTTGAGGGGTGTTATCACCCTTTCAAACTATCCTCGGCTCAACATCATGAGTGATCTGAATTGAGAGGCCTAATGTTTACAAGCTATTCTGTTTTCAGAGGTCATTGAAATTGAACAACAAAAAAGAAACCACATCGCCCTTAATTTCATTCTAATTTTGAGGCTGTGGTACCCAGGGTACGTCGCCCTTTGCCTGATTAAAAACGTGAAACGAGTTGAGGGGTGTTATCACTCTTCCGAACTATCCTCGCCTCGGCTGAACATGATGAGTGATCTGTTTTCAGAGGTCATTGAACTTGAACAACAATACATTAGACATAACATTACAATTCTATTTGCACTTTCTTCATTGTCAAGGCAACACCGCTAATTGCCCTTCCATTCAAGACACATATCTGACGTCAATACTGTTTAAACCAGAACAATGGCTGGAAAGAACAATCAGAAAGTGATTTCAGAGCTTCTGTTTGGGATGAGAGGGCTAGAAAGCAGGGGGCGAGGGGGTATAACTCCTATAGGGGGTCTGGTATATATGTGTCTTTGATAATTCAGAGTTAGGACCCGTAACCAGGGCAAATTTTTAAAATATGACCCCATAAACCGGGAAAAATCTACCACAATGATCGTAACATACAAAGTAAATTGAGAATTTATAGAGCTATATTCCTTTTTATGAAAGTTTTTTGTAGAATATTAGGAAAAACGGGGTATTTTTCTTCAGAAAATATTCCAACCCAAAAACAGTGAAATGCTGGCTGGTGGACTAGGGGCCCTGAAAAAAAGTCAAAATTCACCTGGCCCAAGTTTCATACCCCAAGTTTTATGGAATTCTACTGTTTTCCAACGAAGAGAAGAGATATCAGTATAAGTGAATCGTAATAAAGTGCCAAAATCACAAACCTTTCTGTTAGAAACAGTGTTTGTACTGTACCGATTTCTTTAGGGCTCAGTGATACTCTTTTAAAGGGGGGTTACCTTCAACATTTTCCATGATAAGGGGTGGTTTTTTCTTCAAATAGAATGTCAGAGAAAAGGGTATCCTATGGAATGCTATGGACGAGCGTGATGTACCTTTTACTGTTGAATTGCACCCACCAGGAGTGTGCAGTACAGTTGGGGATGTTCAGTACAGTGGGGAGGTACGTTTGAGTACAGTGGGGCAATTCAGTATAGTGGGGAGGCATCCGGAGTTCAGTGGTGGATACCTTGAGTGCAGTTGGGGACGGGGGTGTTCAGTACAGTGGGGAGGCATCTGGAGTACAGTGGGGGATACCATGATGTGTGTGGTGAGGCATCATCAGTATTGTAGGGGGATATTCAGAACAGAGAGGGGGGTAGCCAGGGTAGTTACCAGGGGGCCCGGGGCCTCTATGGGCCAGCAAGAAATATGGTATGTATTCTTCTTTGTTGTAGTTTTCAGGCCTGCAGGCCCACTGAGATTCTAAATGAAGAAAAAGCATTCTTAGTGCATAGCGGCATTTTAGAGGCTAATGAGTGTTGCACTTACCTTTCTTTAATACTTCTTTCCAGCTTTTAAGTTCTTTCAAAGGTCTGTATTAGTGTTGTAGCTTCCTTTCTTGAAACTTAAGATTAGCTATTAGCTTTTTCCAATGGCTGTGCTAGCTTTACGGCATTTTACAGAAATCTACTAATTATAAGTCTCTATTCTTTGGAAAAACAAAATTTTTGCATAACAAATTAAGAAAGAAATATTTTAGTAGCGGCATTTTACAGTTTAATGAGTGTTGCACTTACCTTTTTTTGTAGTACTTCTTTTTAACTTTTGAGTTCTTTCAAAGGTCTGTGTTAGTGTTGTAGCTTCCTTTCTTGAAAGTTAAAGTGAATCAACGGAGCTAATAGCAGGCAATCTATTCTTTGGAAAAGAAATTTTTCCTAACACGTTAAGAAAGTTCCTTAGTAGCGGCATTTCACAGTTTAATGAGTGTTGCACTTATCTTTACTTAATACTAATTTAGAATTTTTAGACTCTCTTTCACGCGGGGCTGTATTAGTGTTGATTCTTTCTTTAAGATTAGCTATTAGCTATTTCCAATGGCTGTGCTAGCTTTACTGCATTTTAAAGAAATCTACTAATTGTAAGTCTCTATTCTTTGGAAAAACACAATTTTCGCATAACAAATGAAGAAAGAACTATCCTAGTAGCGGCATTTTACAGTTTAATGAGTGTTGCACTTACCTTTCTTTAATACTTCTTTCCAACTTTTAAGTTCTTTCTAAAGGTCTGTATTAGTGTTGTAGCTTCCTTTCTTGAAAGTTAAGATTAGCTATTAGCTTTTTCCAATGGCTGTGCTAGCTTTACGGCTTTTTACAGAAATCTACTAATTATAAGTCTCTACTCTTTGGAAAAACACAATTTTTGGCATAACGAATGTCCAAATGTTGCTGAGAAAGACACGCCTGTTTTCATCACGTTAGAATTCATTCAAATAACGTAATGCAGTCGTTTTAGAGAGTGATTTGGGTAAATCGTAAAGGTTTTGAAATAGAATTGATGCACTAGGCAAACGACTTCGAATCCAAAAATTTCCACGTTTTTGTTTCCGCGTTTTCGAGTTTGCATTGGTGCATACTTAATCTCCCTGGTGCATACTACTCGAAAGCGCGGAAAAGAACACGCGGAAATTGTTCATTTCAAAGTAATTTGCCTTGTTCATTAGTTTAATGTCTTTGTCTGCAGAGCCTTCTCGCTTTATTTGGGAACATATAGCAAATAAACAAAAATGTTGATTTCGGCGTTTTTCTTTCCGCGTTTTCGAGTTTGTATTGGTGCATACTCGAAAGCGCGGAAAAGAAAATGCGGAAATTGTTCGTTTCGAAGTCGTTTGCCTTGTTCATCAGTTATTCAGAAAAACAGAGGATGTTTTAGTAGGGTAAGACGGGGTAAAGTGAACTAATTTGGAGGGTTTTCAAGGATATCTTAAAGAGACAGTAGCAGAGGGCAAACTTTTAAATGTTGTTTTGACATTATGTCTTTGGGTCAGTTTATCCAGCAAAAAAAAATTTCAAATCTTTTTCCATTGTCTCACAAAAGGGCTTTCTTTGGCGACCGCTCTGCCTAGTTCACTTTACCCCAGGCCGGGGTAAAGTGAACTACTTAGCAATTGTTCGATAAAACCAAAATGATGCTGGTAATACCCGAAAACATGATTTATTTTGAAACTCTAAGGAGTTCTTCGTATGCCAAAACGAAACAAACCCAAAAATTTCGCAAGAGGGAATTTAAAAAAAGTTAAATGGTGACCTATGTTGAGAACGATCTGTGCAGATCAAACATTAACCAAAAACTATTGTCAAAGTCACAAATTCGAGTCAGATTGTGAGACCTGAATACAATTCAATGAACAATACTGGGAATATACTTGGAAAATACTATATTGCACATAAATACCAAATCACTAAAAAGAGAAACACTATTTTCAAATAGTTCACTGTGCCCTGAAACCTACAGCCCAGAAATAAAATCAAGAATAGTTATAAATCTATAACAATTATCAATATCCTAATTTCACAGTGATGGCCATTTACCCTTTCTATGTGGATAAGTATGCTTGCTTCATCAAATCCCAACAAAATTCTTGGATCAGTAACCGCATTTTTGAATGAAGGTCAAACTTCGGCTGTTAAATTTTTGGAGATTTTTCAAGGAGCTGGTATCAGAATATATTTCTGTGTCATTAGAGCGAAAAATTGTCCTGCAAATCATGATTTTCTGAAGGCCGAATTATAAGCCAAATGAGATTGAAAAAGTCTTCTTCATCTGACTTCGTGTTCTCATGAGAAAATAAAAAATCATTGGTAGAGTGGTGTCGCCCATTATGCCCATGTCGTCGCGAAGCTCTGTGTTACATCCTAAAAGAGCAATTAATGAAAAAACCAAGTAGCCAGGTTATATCATCAACTAATGGAGAAAAAGATCACAGAGTATTGATTTTCTATGTGGGTACTTTATACAGATTTTAGAGGATTTTAAAGAAGGGGGTAAAAATGTCGTTTTCATCCGGCGTCGCCCATTATGGCCGCAGGACAAACAAGCAGCAATACTCTCCGGTAAAATGTTTTAATAATAAAAACGGTTTTAATTACTGTTATTTGTTTATCATTGGGTACTTTAAACACAAAAATCTCAACAAGAATGAACCTAAACTTCGAGTTTTGGCAATTGAAATACATGCTTCGAGTTGCTCTAAATCCTGCCTTATCTCTTGTTCATTGACGGATGAGTTTTGGCATAAGTTTCTAAAATGCAAATAGACTTAATATAATACTGCGTTTTTTGGGGTATCTATGATTTTCCAAGTCAGTAAGTAAGATTTTAACCCAAATTGGTGTTTTTATTAATAAATGTTGCATGTTGATATTTTGAAGCGATTGGAAACTTCTCTGGTAAACTGATGGGCATAATGGGCGACGAAAATAGCAATTAGCAGCACTCAGACTTCATAACCTTAAATCTGAATCAGAAGTCACTTTGCTTTGGTTTCATTGTAGATTTCCTCTCAAGAGACAGGACTTCTGAAAAATCAAAGCATATTTGAAAAATTGCAAACCGCAAGGTGCCGCGCGAACGAAACAGAAGGAAGGAATGTAAACAGAATCATGAAATTTGCAATACTTGAAAGATTCAATTAGAGATATGCACAAACCATCTCGTCGGGTTTCAATGCAAATGAACTGAAACTTCAGTGAAGGTCAAATCATGATAAAACAGATGTCAGCGAAGATTTTCCGCGCAATTGCAATTTTATTACTAGTCGTCAGTCCCCTGAAATTTAATTTCTCTTGCTAGCCGGCCATAATGGGCGACCGGCCATAATGGGCGACGCTACTCTAGTTCACTTTACCCCGGTCTAAGCAAAATATCGACTGAACGGTAGATCTTTTAAAACATTATGTTGTCTGACAAAAAAAGTCTTTCTTGGCTCTTTCCTTTTGGAAAAAGTAAACAAATGGTATGTGCTTCAAATCGATCAAAACAATTATAGAAATGAATTTCGTTTTGGGGTCAAAAATTATGACCAAAGATAGGAGCCCAAACCTAACAACTATAATTTCCCTAGGTTGTTTTTACTGCCTCGGGTAAAGGGATTTTTTGCAACAACAGGAAGAACTATTTTGCAAAAATGTTTTTATTTTCTGTGAGCACATATAACAAAGCATTGGGCATAAATCATGTTTTATCATTGCATGTTTACTTTTGGAGAGAAGCTTGAATGTTCTGAGTAGTTCACTTTACCCCGTAGTTCACTTTACCCCGTCTTACCCTACTATATAACTCGGTTTCATCGCGTTCTGAGTGAAAATTATATTTTCCGCGATTTCCGCGGTTTCCGCGTTTTCCGCGCTTTCGACCTTGCCGCCCTGAAGGTGAAGTGAAGTTGCGTTTTTAATCGCAGAAATAGAGCAAACCTAATCGAGTCCGCGACCCCTGTCATGACGCTCAAGTGATGGGGTCCTACCGGGTATCAAACCCACTCCGTCTGACTGTTCTGGCTGCAAAGTCAGAGGATTACACCACTGTGCCACAACACCTTCAGACCGCCCTAGTGGTTAGTTTGGCCTACTAGTCAATAAAAGAAAAATAGCCAACCTTTCTTCCATTTAACGAGGAAGGATATTTCTAGCAAAAAGCACAGTAGACCCACTTTACCCCGTAGACCCACATTACCCCACCCTACCCTGAAGACAAAACGCGGAACTCGACTTGGCGGAACAAAAGTTCCGCGAGTTCCGCGGGTTCCGCGAGTTCCGGGTTATGGACCTAGCCATAGACTTATTACAGTTCGTCCCTAGTTTTCGCTCGCTATTGAATAGAATTACTAATTTAATTGAATGGAATCGCTCTCTCAAACAGGGACTCATAAACTATCTCAAAATCAGGACAAAAACTCGTTTTCACGTCAAGTTCTTGACGTTAAAATCAGATTGCAGCATTCGGAGCTGCTCGGCTGCGATTGGCTCAATTTTTTGAGTTTTCGGTAACATTTTCGGTAGTTTTTGGAATTTTCGGTGCCCACAGAGTTGGTCGCCCAGTCAAGAGGACCGCGCTCCGCGTCGCGTTGCTTTTTGCCAAAATGGAGGTTGTTGTCATCGCAGCTACGGACAGAATAAAGACGAGGAATCTGACTGGCACTGTGCGAAAGAGTCAAAAGGCACTCCAAAGGTTCGCAAAAGGCACTGTACGAAAAAGTTTTGAAGGGGAAGGATGCATTTGTTTGTTTACCAACTTGCTGTGGGAAGACTTACTGTTTGGCGAATTTAAATCGTGAAACACAGGATTCCTTTTTGGCCTGAGCAAAACAAAAAAGGAGCTTAAGGTAAGCACTTCGACCCGGCAAAAAGTTAAGAGAAAACTCACACATTCGATGTGGAAAAGATACCGAGATTTCTTGAAACATTCCTCTATAAACAGCAGAAGTATTCGTATTTGAAATTCTATGCAAATTATAGTAAATTTGTCAAAGAGGCTTGAACCTTGAAAAAGTTTCTTCGTTCTTGCAAAGTGCCGATCAAATTATCTTTCCTTATGAAGTTTAAAATCACAAAAGCTGCTTAAACAGGAACTATTTTCAATCTTACGAAACAAATGTGTCATAAGAGTTTTGTGGATAACTGCATATTTTTAGGAGAATTATTTATAGTTTTGAGAAGCCTTTGTGGGTGTTTTTCTTTGCGAGAATAATTTGTGTTCGTTTCTTGAGCTTCCCCGACCGAAGAACATTCTAGAAAACATTGCAAAATTCCCCTGAAGATAACGCAAGAAAACTTGCGCATTTTAAGATAAAGAATAACCAAAATTTGTTGAAACGTTTATGCTTTGTTAACCATAGTATTAACAGCAGAAATATTAGTGATTGAAATCATTATAAAATAGCTAGTGCAGGTTTTTTTGCGTAAAACAGTCTCACAATAGGTTGCAGAAAGGCTTCAGCAAAAAGTTTCTGAAATATACCTTGGGTTCCTTTGGAAATCAAAACAATCATGATTGTATTGTTTTAGATTTATGATTGTTTCATTTGAAAGAAATTAGATCCCACTGGCTGGCTGAATTTGACGAAATCTTTATTGTTTTGATTGTCAAAGGAACGCAAGTTTGTCTGGTTCACTCATTCCGAAAAAGTTTGAAGGCGTGGTAAAGTCACATGACCTCTATCACAGCTAGGAAGTCTCCCTGCGGCACGACCGATCAATCGAATCCATCAATCAATCAATCGACCGACCAAGTTTCGGTCAAATTCTCGTACATTAGTTTTGTCCTCGTTTTCACATAGCTTTTTTATGAGTCGTAGATTGAGCGAAAAGGTTAAAGTCAAAAATATAAAAAACGAGCGAAATGTACGACGAATTGTAATCAGTCTAACCTAGCCATAAGATAGGCGACATTCGTATTTGGCGCTTTGCGCATATTTTCTGCGCAAGACCACAAGATCTTTCTTTTCGAGAAAAACTTCAGGAGAGACACGCTAGCGAACCTATACGCACTACTGTGGTGGATACGCCATACCGGGGCGGTATATTATCCATACTGTGGTGGGGTATTATCCTTACTGTGGTGGATATTACCATACCGGAGCGGCGTATTATCCTTACTGTGGTGGGGTATTATAGAAGAGGCTTGATCAGCCCAGAGTGTAGAAATCTCTAAAAAGTAGCTACACAATGCTGCTTTTTTGTGGTATTCAGCTATCATATACAAAATGTTTTTTATAGGATACCAAGAATTCGGGCCATTACTGAAATTTTCTTAAAATTATTATATTTTTAGTACTCACTGTTTCTTAGGACAGGAGTTTCTTAGAGGTTCCATAACAATCTTCATGTTCACTACCTGTGCCCTTGTGAACACTTCAAAGCAGGGTTTTTTAAGCCTTTCCAATGTTTAGACATTATACAAGAACCTTACGGGTAATATAATACAGGAAACAAGTGAGAATTAATTAGGAATAGGTTAAGGATTTCCTTTATCAAAATAACTGGCTTCTTCGCTTATATTTGCCCAGTACTGGAGTTTCTTAATTTTTTGGCGATCTGCGAGTTGAGTCTCTTATGGGCGGTTTCTTATTAAGAAAATAATTGTATTCGTTTCTTGTTGTTTAGTTGCATCGATTCTAACGTAGAAACTTCGAACATAAGAAACTTTTGGTAGCATAAAGGCCCAAAAATTTAAGAAACTGCCTACCAGCCCTAGACCTTAGTTTCTTACGAAAAAATATGTGTATGTGTCAGGTGACTGATTTTTTTAAAACCAGAGATTTTATTTCCGCACTTCACCTTATTATAGTCTTTTTTATAGCTATAAGAATACCATAAATTTTGTCCAGCCTCGATATTCTTGAGAAATTTTCGTTATGAGTATGAATATATTCTTAAAGTATTCTTATTCTTTTCAAATCTGACATGAAAATAGCCGCCCTCGAATAGAAACCATGCTTTTTGAAAAGACGAGATATGTCAGTCATGCCATTCTCTGAACATCGCAAAACTGGCAACGGCTGAAAAAAGAGACACAAGCAAAGACTTAGGAACCAGGGGGCACCACAGTAAGGATTATACCCCACCACAGTAAGGATAATATACCGCCCCGGTAGGGCGTATCCACCACAGTAAGGATAATACCCCACCACAGTAAGGATAATATACCGCCCCGGTATGGCGTATCCACCACAGTAAGGATAATACCCTACCACAGTAAGGATGATATACCGCCCCGGTATGGCATATCCACCACAGTAAGGATAATACCCCACCACAGTAAGGATAGTATACCGCCGCGGTATGGCGTATCCACCACAGTAGTGCGTATAGGTTCGCTAGCGTGAGAGAGGGACGCAGGAAGTGAAGCTCCACAATAAAACAATACACAAATCAACGAAACAAAGAGATGAAGCCTCAGAGAACAAAGTAGTCTACTCACAGTAAGTTCTTTTATTGTTTTAGTACTGTATCTCATCCTTGAGACAAGCAATAAATCAAAGGAAGCTGTTGCTGCAGCGGCCGAAATTTAGTTTGGCCTAAAGTCAACTGCAGACAAAAATGCACTTGAAAAATTCCCTACAGCAACTAATTTAAATTTTGAATCATAATGAAACCCATACAGTTGAACGCAGAAGACTTTAAATATTTGTCTAGTCAACTTATTTTTGCAGTTTGCTTGGTTTTAAACGAATGGCGAGGGTAAAAGTTCTGGATGAATTTCAACATCGATTTCGAGGGTCCATATTTTTTTTGGAAGAAGGCCGCGAAGAACTGTAAAACTGCCTACTGAAAAACTTAACACAGCAAATTATGTAGATTTTGAATCATAACGAAACCCATACAGTTGAATGCAGAAAACTGCAAATATTTGTCTTGTCAACTTATTTTAGCAGTTTGGTTGGTTTTAAGTGATTGGCGAGGGTAACAGTTCTGGGTGAATTTCATCATCGATTTCGAGTTTCCATATTTTTTTTTTGGAAGAAGGCCGCGAAGAACTGCATACTGCCTACTGAAAAACCTAACACAGCAACTTATGTGGATTTTGAATCATAACAAAACCCATACAGTTGAATGCAGAAAACTTCAAATATTTGTCTTATCAACTTATTTTTGCAGTTTAAATGGCGAGGATAAAAGTTCTGTGGGAATTTTAACATTGATTTCAGGTTCTCATATTTTTCTTTCGAAGAAGGGCGCGAAGAACCGCCAAGAGCTTGAAAACTACAAATTAGAAAATACCTTGCAACCAATAATCAACGGCTTTGATTCAAAATGAAACATATACTAATAGATGCAGAAAGTTTTGAATAATAATACTGCACCCATCGTTTTCTGAATTATTTGGTTTTAAATAAATGGGACGGGTTGAAACTCGGAGGGGTTTTCACAAAGAATCGAAGGCGTTCATCTTTCCCCTTGAAGAAGAACGAGAACAACCTCCAAAACTACGAGCTAAAAAATACCTTGCAACCAATAATCAACGGCTTGATTCAAAATGAAACATATACTAATAGATGCAGAAAGTTTTGAATAATAATACTGCACCCTTCGTTTTCTGAATTATTTGGTTTTAAATGAAAAGGACGGGTTGAAACTCGCAGGGGTTTTCACAGAGAATCGAAGGCGTTCATCTTTCCCCTCGAAGAAGAACGAGAACAACCTCCAAAACTACTCACTATAAAATACCTTGCAACCAATAATCAACGGCTTTGATTCAAAATGAAACATATACTAATAGATGCAGAAAGTTTTGAATAATAATACTGCACCCTTCGTTTTCTGAATTATTTGGTTTTAAATGAATAGGAGGGGTTGAAACTCGCAGGGGTTTGCACAGAGAATCGAAGGCGTTCATCTTGTCTCCTTGGAGAAGAACGAACATTATCTCGTTCATCTTGTCTCATTATCTTTGAATCAACATTATCTTATCATTTCCATAATTAATATGCAGTTCATATTATTTCCTTCAAAGAAAGGCTAGATGATCCAAAGAGACTACCGCGAAACAAATTGACTATTGATAAAATGAATGGATCCATGCAAGCAACATCAAACATATACCTATGCAAGTTCAGAAAATCTTACATGAATATTTCTACCATGCCTTTTTTCGAACTATCTGATTTGGAATTCATAGACATTTTAATGTACATGGCTTCCAAAAAAGGTACAAATTGGAGACAGGTTTTGGAAATCTTAATGGGCATATGTTACACGGATACAGTCTTTATCAGGCTAGAGTTTGATTATTTCAAGGTATAATTTCATACAACAAATATTTCATCCTTCGATTATGTTCTAGAAACATCAGTTCATGCATCTGGGAAGAGGACTGAAATAAGGACATTGGGGCGGATGGCAGAAAGCAGGAGAGAGTGGAACAAGAGGAATGGAAGCAAATCGAGAGGGAAGGAGACAGCAAAAGGAGAGACATAGTAAAGAAGGACAGCAAGACCATTAAGGAACTACTAGACATTAAATTAGTAAGCATAGTTTAACAAGGCAGAAATGTTGGAGGAAGAGAGCTGCCAGTTTGGGTGATTCTAGTTGCCTTAAATCCAAAAAGGCCTTCAGGACACTCCTAACAGTGTAAAGGGAGAATGAGTGTTTGTCAAATATTTCCTCCTCAATTACTTATAATTTTGGATTAGCAGCTTAAATATTATTACTTTTTGTATAACAACACCATTTAAATCTTTATCACTGATTTCTTCTCTTATTGCCAATCAATGAAAGCCATTTCAGTGTGATTTATTTCAAAATAGATTTACATCAGAAGTTGTATGATGATGACAACAACTGAAACTATGAAAATTGAGTTGAAAGAACATGGTACAATTACAAAAAAATGATTGCATGATGCCATTGCAAAATTTTACTGAAATAGTCTTTTCTTAACATACACTTCTCGTTTGTTTTTGTCTTGAAATTGATATACTAGTCAGGGCTGTTAGTCTCAGATATCAGGAGTGTTGTGCAAAATCGGATACCAGCATGAAGCTTGGGTTACTAGGGTAGTTTTGAGCGCTGAAAAAGATAAGATGCAGACCCCAGCTGAAAAATTCCCCCAAGTGCTATTTTTAGACGGGGGTACTAGGTACCAAGCCCCCAAAAGCGATTAGTATAATACTTTTAATGCAAATAATGATACCAGCATGAAAATTGGTAGAAATGGACAATTTGATATGCTGAAAAGGATAAGATGTAGACCCCAGCTGAAAAAAACCCCCAAGTTTCAGACGGGGTACTAGGTACCAGGCCGCCAAAAGTGGTTATTGTAATACTTTTGCTGCAAAATGCGATGCGAGGATGACAATTGGCTTAGATGGGCAGTTTGATATGTTGAAAAAGAGAAGATGTAGACCCCAGCTGAAAAATGCTCTCAAGTCCTATTTTAAGACGGGGGTACTAGGTAGCCCCGAAAATGTGATTATTGCAATACTTTTGCTGCAAATTGTGTTACCAGCATGAAAATTGGCAAAGATGGGCAGTTTAAGAAACTACAGTATTTATTCTAGTCAAGGAAATCCTTAGCATATCTTTACTTTATTTTTGCTCAATTCTTGTATCATATTACTCGGAAGGTGCCTGAGTAATTTGTAAACATTGAAAAGGCTTCAAAATTGTTTGTTTCGAAACGTTCAGGATAGCACAGGCAGTAAACATGAAGATTGTCATGAGAGCTTTAAGAAACTCGTAAGACACTCTGAATTTTGAATATCTGATGATCTCAACAAACTTTCAGTACTGGCCCAACTTCTTGGTTTCTTATAAAAAACACGTGTATTCTGTGTAGGCATCTCCTTTTTGAGACCAAAACATTCTCTAGCACTTTGATGTCAACCATGTAAGATTTAGAAATTGCAGAAGATATTGCCCTACATGTATTAGCTCTTGGTAAGGATTCTGTAATACATATAGATTTTTACAGAAACTGCTTATAAGAAGAACCTTCAGGCTTAATTTTTCATGAATTTTGGATTTAAAAAACCAAAGAAACTTTTGCTATTTGCAGCTTCAACTTTGACAGATTATTTGAAATGAAAATGTTTGACATTGCTTTGAAATGATGTCTGTTAATATTTCTGTTTAGACTTTACTAGATACTTTTGGGGCCCTTTTAACAAAATAAGTTATTTTATATTTAGAGCACTAGCAATGTAAGAAACTAATGAGAAACTTTTCGAGAAATATGGCCTAAAATTTAAGAAACTGGCTGCTAACCCAAGACCGATGTTTCTCATATATGTGTATTTTTGATTGAAAGGATGCCCAAACATCTATAAATAGGGTTTCCTACATTATTTATAGGAAGTATGTGTATAAAATGAAGTAATAACAAATGAAACAGAAATGCCTTATTAGTGTACTCATTTGGTCGTATTATTACACTGGAATAGTAGGTAATTACCTCTGTCTTTTTCTGTATGTTTTCTTGAATAACTTTGCTTGTGACGTTGTTCAATTCGTAAGGATCCCTCGCAAAACTAAAAAATGGGTCTTCCCCATTCTTGCACAGATGCAACACTCAGCATCGCTTCTAGATTTTCTCCCGTTCATTTTTGGTCCTTGTTTGATAGGGAAAACATCCTTCATTAACGACTAGTCTAGGTAAAGTGAAACTTAGGCCGAACGAAACATTGTGAAAACTCATCAACAAACACAAGACAGGAAAAGGTAACAGCAAACAATGAAGTAGCTTTTAAAGATCCTGTTTTCGGATTAAATATATGAATTCGATGATTTACACAAACTTTTACCTTGGAGGAAACTCTTTCACGTAACTTCTCAAGCAAGCCCTACAGAAGGGCGAAGAAAAACCATCACGTCAGCTCAAAATTTCCCGCCACAGCAACTGTGGCCTCGTTCCCACTGACATCCCTGAAGATCGCGGCGCATGCTCAGACGAATGTCGCCTATCTTCCTAGCCATTTAGGCCTTTTTCCAATCGCAATCTCATTCTCAGTTTGAATACCATTCTCATTCTCCATCTGCATGGCATGCGGTATCTGTGGCTGGTAAGGTGTCTTGGACTTTGAATTTTTGGACGAATGAGAATCTTGGTTTGACACATAGATAGACACTGATTGGTTAACTGAGTAGGTTAGTATGATTGGAGTCTTACTTGTTTTGAGCTGAGGAGACAATTTATTAAATCTTTCAATAACGCACAGGGAAACTCACAGACCATCCAATGGCGTCACTGTATTTCGATCACATGACCAAAAAAAGTTTTTGAGACAACTTTTGCAGTACCTTTTCGAATATTAAAGTGGAAATTCGACTAGAGTACTTTCGGGTATTATGGAACACTTAACGGAAACAAATTAATTGTGAGCATAATTCATGACACATTATTTGGCCATATTCTTGGTATTAGTATGCTTCATTAGTAATAGTACTCTCTGATTCTGAAACGTTGGTTGTTAATAAACAAGACAAAAAAATGAACTGGGGTTGAGTTGCGCATTATGGAACACTGTCGGGTATTTCAAAACTAGCTATTTCTATTGTTTGTATACTGGTTGATCTTTGAGATATCTCAAGAAAATGGCAGCCAGAACTCACTTTTGTCTGATGTCCTTTATTATCAGCGATACGGAGAGTACACGAAATGCTACAGCAGCCTCTACACTCCCGTCACGAAAGTATCCGGACAGCCGAAACAAAATGGCGTCGAATTTGACCGTTGGTCCTTCGACCCCCAAACGGTTCAGCCGTTATGCGGCCATTTCAGGGAGTGGAAATAAACGATTTACCGCCAAAATTGTGTTTATCAATCACGCAATCAAGGAAGAAATAAAAAATTGTAAAACAATGCAAGATAAAAGTGTTTTGATAATAAAACATGAAATTAGCTGCGAGGAGAAAATGTAATCGATAACAAAGGAGCCTCCCAACTTATAACTGATATTTAAGATACTCTTCCAAATAATTCGTTCACTGGAATAGCATCACTTGGTGCAGAAAAGTCTGAAATTTGCAAATATGAAAGAAAATTCAAGTAAAATCCAGATATAATGAAGTTATAAATGAAAAAAGAAAGAGTTGCTGCGATCGAGGTAAGGTTTTGTAACAACAGAATTATTGCAATCAAACTCAATACCAAATTGTTGCAAAGAAAATTCGTTAGGGACTGTATAATTTTGCTCAGATTGATCCCCCTATGTAAGATGTACAAAATGATACCAACTTTAGGCCAACCTTAGGCATTAATTATATTTTTGAGGCTTTGATACAAATTTAAACTTACCTTGGCAAAGATGATATCGCAACCCTACAGCCATGGGAGACTCAAATTTAATTTTGCCATTTTATAGCCAAGTGTCTTTTTGCTATCATTCACATGATTCCTAAAACGGCGATCTTTTCTGCTTCATTTGACATAAAATACAATCTTCTCCTGTCATGTAGCAGCCTCCAAGACTGGAAATTTGTTGAGCATATTGTCTTGTTTTCGATTGCTTTTCCTTCTCACAGCTAAATTCATATTTTGCTATCAAAACACTTCATTTTGCTTTGTTTTTCATTTTTTCATTTCTTCCTTGATTGCGTGATCGATAAACAAAGTTTTGGCGGTAAAATAATTGGTTTCCAGTCCCTGAAATGGCCGCATAACGGCTGAACTGTTTTGGGGTCGAAGGGCTAACGGTCAAATTTGACGCCATTTTGTTTCAGCTGTCCGTATACTTTCGTGACGGGAGTGTAGCATCTATAAAAATATGACAGAAGAGGTACAAAGACTTGCATCAAGCAAATGAACAAGTTTATTTCTCATCCCCAGGTCCCTAAGCTTCATTTCCTGAATAATGTCCCAATTACCCGACGTCCCATAATACCCGACGTCCCATAATACCCAAAACCACTCCAGGCCTAATAAAGATACAGAGCTTGTCTGTTTTGCCACAATCTTAGATCTATTCTACAGGCCGGCCCCACCCCCACTCCATATTCATTCTGCATTTGTCAGAAATCTCATCAATCAGGAATCAAGGTTACATCAAATTTCACCTTCAAATATTTGCTTTCAAATATTATTCAGGAATGTTGCAAAAGATCGCTTAGGTCAAAAATATTAAGGAATAACATAGAGTAACATTGTCGACTGTGACCGCTTCTGTGCGCAGATGATTCTTGCTTAAAGGCAAATGATGGATATGTGGTGTCTACCCGTACGAAAAAAGCTGGGACAATCCCGGGAAATTCCTGGGATTTTTCTGGGATCGATTCCCAGCTTTTTAAAAGCTGGGGAAATGAGTAAAATTCCCAGGAAAAGCTGGGATCAATTTACATACAGAATGTCCCAGGAAATTCCCGGGAAAACTGGGAAAGCTGGGACTTGTGAGAACCCGGGAAATCCCGGGAAAGCTGGGAAAACTGGGACTTGTAAAAACCCGGGAAATTCGCAGGAAAGCTGGGGAAGCAGGAGAAATGAGCAAAATTCCCGGGAAAAGCTGGGATGAGATTAGCTGGGAAAGCTGGGACTCGTAGGAACCGGGGACATTCCCAGGAAAGCTTGCATAAATTAGCAGAAATTCCTAAAGATATGTGGGAAAGCTGGAGAAAAGCATTGATAAATGATATTCAGAACAGTTGATAATCAGAACATACATGTTGCAAATCGGCAATGGAGACCGGAACATCAGAAGTTGTACTTCAAGAAGGCAAAGCAATTGTAGCCTGCGTGCAGACCCAATATTCTGAAGAAGAAAGGGTCTGCGCAACAATGACCAAAAGCCTGCTACCGCACAGTTCTGGGTTTCAGGGAAAATAATTTATGCAATCATGAGTTGATTAATTCATGCGTGTCGTTTTGTTGCTGTCATAATATGCTGTCACACATTTGTGTTCAGTTGTGTATTGTGTTGTTTGTTCTCGTCACTTGTATGTTTTGGATTGTATTGTGCTTTTGTTTAGAACGTTTAATTGTTTATTCGTAAAAGGACCCCAAGAGGACTGGAAAAGGTGTGATTGTCAACGATGTGTTGTTTAGCGTGTTGAAAAACGTGTCGTTCGCTACATAGTAAGAGAAAAATTAAGTTTCCTCTTATGAGTATGCTATAATTTATCCGTAGTCCAAGCAAAATGAATGGCCTAAAGGGATTTGCGCTGTGTAGCAAGCTTTTGGTCATTGTTGCGCAGACCCTTTCTTCTTCGGAATATTGGGTCTGCGCGCAGGCTAAGCAATTGATGATTATGGAAAATACATGCTTCTGACTGTAGATTGTAGATGGTACATTATTTCTCTAGTTCACCCTATAATTCTATGAACATTGTTTCTGTGTTTTCTCCTTGGAATCTTTGTCTTCAGTCTTGTTTTTCCCTGAAAGAGAAATGGACCTGTATGAAAATACAAGGCCATGTAATAGCCATGTACAAGCCTTGTAGTTATGGCCTTGTAACCTTGTTATAGCCTGGAATAGCCTTGCTGTAACCTTGTAGATGGCTTGAAAAATGCTAATTAGCCTTGTAGAAGCGTTGTGGAAACCTTGTGTTAGACTGGTTGCAGCTTGGAATCTTACTGATAGCCTTGTAATTTTCTTCCAAGGTTAGTAGAAGGTCATAACAAGGTCATAATCCCCTCTACAAGGCTAAAACTTGGCCTGTACAAGGCCAAGTCTAGCCTTGTATTTTTGTGCAGGGAGCAGTGTCAGAGCTGTGTCAATACAATCATGAAAATGTCGTCGAACTCTCTCCACCTAATATTCAAGTTTAGAGATGGGTAAGCGTTGTGGGGCTCACACAAAATTTGGCTAAGAAGGGAGGGGGCTATTAGAGAGTCACTATGGTAAAACAACTAATCTACTTCTATTTCCATACACTTTCTGCTACAGCCCTCTAATACGGTAGATGAAATACTTCTCTAACACTCTAAATAAGATACTTGTACTTATTACTTAACAAGATACTTCTATACTCTAAATTAGATATTTTTCCAATATTCTAAATAAGATACTGCTATAATACTCAAAACAAGATACTTCTTCGATCATCTAAATAAGATACTTCTATGATATCTAAACAAGATAACTTCTTGGATACTTTAAATAGGATACTGATGTAATAATCAAAATAAGATACTTCTTCAATACTCTAGATAAGATACTTCTATGATATCTAAACAAGATAACTTCTTCGATACTTTAGATAAGATACTGTTGTAATAATCGAAGTAAGATACTTCTTCGATACTTTAAATAAGATACTTCTATGATAATCAAACTTCTTTGATAATCTAAATACGATACTTCTTTAATAATCTAAACAACATACTTCTCTGATATTCCAAGCAAAACTCTATTTACCTAACAATGCTGTAAATATGAAACTTCTGAAGGTAGGTACCCTAAATTCTAAAAATAGGCTGTTTACATAATAATCCAGATAAAATGGGTTCGCTGGATTAATATTAATGGGGAGTGCAGTTTAGCAGGCGGCGTTAAATGTCATATTTCCATCCTAATTTATATAAGTTAAATCCACCTGAACCCATCTGAATCCATCTGAATCCAGCTGAATCCATCTGAACCCAGCTGAACCCAGCTCAGGGCGGATCCAGACATTTGAGTGACCGACGCAAAATGGGGGTCTGGGGGCGAAGGCCCCAGGAATTTTTTGCGACCACGCCCTTCAAACTCTTGGAAAACATGGGTAAAGCCCTTTTTCAAAATTTTTGGGAAGAAAGACCTTCCTTTGAAGGCTGTATATTTCATCTAGGTAGGATATGGACCTTTACCTCGGATCAGACCAATTCAGACCAGTGCTTTTCGACGTGTTTTTTACACCTTAGCCTAGACAGGCCAAAATTTGTCGTCTGTTGAATTGGTGCTTCCAAAATAATGAATAATTCAGTCAACCACATGTTTGCCACACGTAGCCATCATAATCATTTTCATCATCTCGCTTTTTACCAAGATGGCGGACGGTCGTGCTGAGTGAGCTCTGATGTCATGCATGGCCTTACAACAGCCTGAAGGGCTGTATCGTTATTTATTTAATTAATCCGGATCGGTTTTTAAAGAAATTTCAGTTCAGTTGTATTTATTATGGGTGTTATGTGAAGATAGAAAGTATTTTTGGATTTGCGTTCCCAGCACGGAGCTAAGTGCTGGAATGACATTCCCATGGATATAAAAAAATCACCCTCTGCTATTAGTTTTCGTTGTAAACTCAAAGCTTTCCTCTTTGAAAATAATTATCAAAATTGATCTTTGAATAGTAGGCACAAGAAGGTCACCATCCGCCCTAGTCATTTAATCTCGCTGAAAGTATATAATCTCGATCAAATGTAAATGAAATTCTATTAAAACAGGGGGTGCTCTCTCCTCGATTAGTCTGACTACTGAGAGAGCTCCTCCTTTAAGTAATTCCCTCCATACAATTTATCTTTTCTCTTTGTTTTGTTGAATATATAGTTTTTTAATTTTGCTTACTGATGTATCAATTTTCTGTATCTTAGATTCTTGTAGTTTAGTTATTTGACTGTTTAGTTATTTCAAAACATTGTATGAAGTGGAATTTAAAATATATGAAACTGAAACTGAACTGAAACTGAAACATCCACTTTGAAGAACCGTTCTGGTGCACTGCACTTTCATTTCGACTTGAGATAACCAAACAGCGAACAAGAATAATAGAAGAAGGCTCTCTCCTGTACAAAAATACAAGGCTAAATTTGGCCTTGTACAGGCCAAGTTTTAGCCTTGTAGAGGGGATTATGACCTTGTTATGACCTTGTACTAACCTTGGAAGAAAATTTCAAGGCTATCAGTAAGATTCCAAGCTGCAACCAGTCTAACACAAGGTTTCCACAAGGCTTCTACAAGGCTAATTAGCATTTTTCAAGCCATTTACAAGGTTACAGCAAGGCTATTCCAGGCTATAACAAGGTTACAAGGCCATAACTACAAGGCTTGTACATGGCTATTACATGGCCTTGTATTTTCGTACAGGCTATTGCTCAATAGTAACCTTTGGACTGCATTGGTCAACCGGTGCAAAACGCTGATTTTTCTCCATTCAGAGGTCTGGGGACTGATGCAATTTTGCTATCTATTGTTGAGAAGAAAGGAGCTGTCAAAGCTGCTATGATTGACACCGATGCACTCTTCAAAATGGTTACACAAGATTCTCCTGTTTATGCGTTGGTTTTAGTTGTTCCCTTTGTGATTTGTCGAGACGCGCGTCACACATTATGTGAATAGTGGGTTAAAATAATTAATTAGGCCATCGTGATTGTTTTGTGAACTTATTCTTTTGGATCATGGGTCTCATTGTTGGCGACTGCTTTTGTTACGAGGTTGCTACGCAGGGGCAGTGTAAACAGAGAGAAAGGAGGCTTTTGGAGGCTTCGCTCTTGACAGGATGTGATTGTAAGATTTCATTTCTCTCATGTCAGCACATGAAATTGAAAGCTGAGGCAGCAAATAGAGTAACAGTTGATAGTAGTGGTACGAAAGACTTGAAATGATTTGATTCTAATAACATTCTGGTACACAGACTTCTTGATTCATAAGCGTATGGGTTAAAAAATCTAGGGGGGCGGCCCGACACAAAGTCCATTGTTTACCAATATTTTTGCCCGACTGAGGGCAGATTTTTGCCCGATTGGGGCTGATTTTCGACGATTTTTCTAACATTGGGGGGGGGGGGGGGCTGCCGCCCCCGGTCCCCCGCCCCGTACGCTTATGTCTGGATTGTCAATCTTGTGAGAATGACCGATGCATTTGCATCGTTTGCATCGGTCTGGATCCGCCCCTGACCCAGCTGAATCCATCTGAACCCAGCAGAGACCAACCTGACGCAATATAAATCCCAAGAGGTCCTGTGATTTGTATGAAGCACACAAGCAGGGAATTGGCATTTAACACTTGTTCATAATGCTAATGGCTCTGTTTGGAATTATAGCCCTTCAGATTAACAAACACGGAAACTCAAAGGACGTCTTAGTCAAATAAATGACAAAAACAATATTGTGTACATGTGAAGGTGAAAAAGTTAATCAATCATCAAAAGTTGACGAGATCCGACAAGGACCTGGAAAAGTAAGCTAACGTATTATCATCAGCATAGTTGTACATGGTAGCTTGCTTAATGAAGAAGAAAAGATCATTTATATAGAAATTGAAAAGAATAGGGCCTAATACAGATCCTTGGGGTACTCCTGATACAATATCTTGAAAAGGACTGTAGACATTATTTATCCGCACACTTTGGCTCCGTTTTTTCAAATAGAAATAAACTAGAACTAATGCATTTTCATCAAAGTTTGGCTATTATCAAATCATGTGGGATGCAATCGAAAGCTTTTGAAAGATCCATCAAGACAGCACCTACAATGAAATTATTATCAAGTTTAGATTTCCAATCTTCCACGAGTCTGATTAAAACATGTTGAGTACTATATGCTTTCCTATAAGCTGCGACAAAGTTTGATAGGGTGTTATCTAGAAAGGGCATTAATTGTCCCTTTAAAATTTGTTCAAAAATCTTAGAAAAATTGTTAAGTACGCTCACTGGACGATAATTTCTCTCCACAGTGCGAATGGGTTCACCTTTATCTAGGGGGCAAACTGCGGCAGTTTTTGCGTTTTGGGAAAATGTGAAATTACGAATACTGCAATTTATGGCGTTTGAAAGAGGGGCCGCTAATTCGTTACTAGCCAGAGAAACAAGTTTTAGTGGAATCTGATCAACACCTGTTGATTTACTGCCATCCAGCCTCTATGATTGGAGCCAGACAGCTGAATCCATCTGAACCCAGCTGAACCCATCTGAACCCAGCAGAGACCAACCTGACTCGATAGAAATTCCCAAGAGGTCCCCTGCCAGGTGTGATGGCTCCATTTGGAAATATCAAGAACAATGTATCAAAAGAAGCGGGTGATAAGCATAAGCGCTTTATGGTGTTAATGAAAACAGCTGAATAACAATCGTTCTGATCTCATTGGCTCGGACGGTTTTTCATTTTGGCATTTTATGGGTTCAAAGTGTCTTATCGATTTGTGTGTGGCCATAACTCCGCCAATCCAGAAGATATTTTAGCCGGCATCCAAACTTTAATACCCAAACATCTGGAGAGTAGATTTCTTCAAAAAAATTCGGGAAATTTCAAGCAATTTCTTTCCTGGTTGCGTTTTATGAAGGTAGGTAAACTGTCGAAAAATTGTCATGGACTTCTTTCGCAGTGATATCACTCTCCTACTAAATCATCAATCATCAAATCAATCAACAGGTGTTGATCAGATTCCACTAAAACTTGTTTCTCTGGCTAGTAACGAATTAGCGGCCCCTCTTTCAAACGCCATAAATTGCAGTATTCGTAATTTCACATTTTCCCAAAACGCAAAAACTGCCGCAGTTTGCCCCCTAGATAAAGGTGAACCCATTCGCACTGTGGAGAGAAATTATCGTCCAGTGAGCGTACTTAACAATTTTTCTAAGATTTTTGAACAAATTTTAAAGGGACAATTAATGCCCTTTCTAGATAACACCCTATCAAACTTTGTCGCAGCTTATAGGAAAGCATATAGTACTCAACATGTTTTAATCAGACTCGTGGAAGATTGGATATCTAAACTAGATAATAATTTCATTGTAGGTGCTGTCTTGATGGATCTTTCAAAAGCTTTCGATTGCATCCCACATGATTTGATAATAGCCAAACTCTATGCATATGGTTTTGATGAAAATGCATTAGTTCTAGTTTATTCCTATTTGAAAAAACGGAGCCAAAGTGTGCGGATAAATAATGTCTGCAGTCCTTTTCAAGATATTTTATCAGGAGTACCCCAAGGATCTGTATTAGGCCCTATTCTTTTCAATTTCTATATAAATGATATTTTCTTCTTCATTAAGCAAGCTACCATGTACAACTATGCTGATGATAATACGTTAGCTTACTTTTCCAGGTCCTTGCCGGATCTCGTCAAGGTTTTGGAAAAGGAAGCAGGTAATGCCTTAATTTGGCTCGAACAAAATGAAATGATTGCGAACCCTGACAAATTCCATGCACTTTTTGTGAAAAAAGATCAGACAAATACTTTAGGCATAAACCTCGATTTCCAGGGACACACCATCAAATCGGAAGAAAATGTCAAACTTTTAGGCGTAACACTAGATTACAAATTGAATTTTGACCCACATATATCCAATCTTTGCAAGAAAGCGGCGGCGCAACTAAACGTTCTGAAACGACTCAGGTCGTTTATTGGTTTTGCTGAAAGAGAAGTTTTGGTTCAAAGTTTTGTATACTCAAATTTTAACTATTGTCCCTTAGTTTGGTATTTTTCATCATCAAAATCATTGCAGAAAATTGAAAGAATACAGGAACGTGCATTGAGATTTCTGTATAACGATCACAAAAGTACCTATTGTGATCTACTTCTCAAATCGAAAAAATGTACAATGCAAGTTGCTCGTCAAAGGGCACTTTGCATCGAAATCTTTAAAACAATGAAAAACTTGAATCCATCATTTATGAATAACATCTTTAGTTTTAGGACTTCAAATTATTCATCACGGTATCCGAATAACTTGAATCATTTTCGGCCAAATCAAGTAACTTTCGGTTCTAAGAGCCTTAAAGCAATGGGACCTCAAATCTGGAATTGTTTACCGAATGAATTAAAATCAGCTGAAAACCTTAACAGTTTCAAAAAAATGATAAAACAATGGGACGGACCAAGCTGTAAATGTAATGCTTGTAAATATTACAGTCTGTAAATTTTGTTCATAGTATTTCCTCTATTCACATTTGAATTTAATTTGTTAATTTATTCGTTTATTTAATTTAACATCATTCGATTTAGATTAGCTAACTTATGTATATATGTATATAATGTGTATGTATTTTGGCTAGAGTTAATTATCGAATTGAAATAAGATGAACAAACAAACAAACAAACAAACAAGCAGAAACAAGGACAGATAATGTTTCAATAGAACTCGCTACTTTTTATTGACACCTAGATACAAAGCAATTTGTGATTGCAGACAAAGGGAATTCCATGCTCGGTTGGTCAAGACATAAACAAAAACAAAGCAAGCCGCAAAAATTGCCCTGAAACCCGGGTCGCTAGCTCGGTCGTTGTGCATTTCAGAAATGGTTTTAAAGAGCAAATATTAGCACACATCGAAAGAAGAAGGATATATCTAAACTTCTGTCTCGGGCATTTAATTTTTTTCGTACAGAAGCTGAGCAGTAAGTGTTTTGATTACACCTAAAAAGTACGAGAATTGAATCCCCTCCCAATTGGCTTCTGCACAAAATAAATAAAATGCCTGGGGCAGAAGTTTAGATATATCCTTCTTCTTTCGATATGTGCTAATATTTGCTCTTGAAAACCATTTCTGAAATGCACAACGACCGAGCTAGCGACCCGAGTTCGCCCGAGTTTCAGGGCAATTTTTGCGGCTTGCTTTGTTTTTGTTTATGTCTTAACCAACCGAGCATGGAATTCCCTTTGTCCGCAATCACAAATTGCTTTGTATCTAGGTGTAAATGAAAAGTAGCGAGTTCTATTGTAACATTATCTGTCCTTGTTCACATCCAGCTGATCAAAATTTCCTTCAAATCATATCCCCATTGACAGCAAGTCGTTGCAGCAGCTTGGATTGCAAATAGTTAAAGCAAGTCTGCAATGGTAAATAGGCTCCTCTATAAATAGAACAAAGAAATCACGCAGACAAGCCATATCCGACTGTATTGATCTGCTTATCTCATTATTAGTAATTCAAAAACATGCAAACTCATGACAACCTCCATGAGACCGACAATTTAGCTTCATCTAGGGGACGGCCCATTGTTGCAGCTATACAGCCCATGGCCATAAATGATAACCTGCAACCTGCTTTATGCAACCTGCATTATGCAGATTACACCAGCCGCTTGACAAACCTTTTAACTTTAACTCATCCTAAATAAGAAACTTAACTTATACTCTCAACGAAATGCTCTGATATTCAATTACCCAGTGATACATAACCAGCACACATTTTATCACATTGCACTGACATGCAAAATGATTGCCAAGGAAACTCATATTGGAAAACCGGCGTTTGTAATCATATCAAATGAAATAAACTAACGTCTAGTCCCTCAGCTAGGCAGAATCAAATATTCGACATTTGTTTTTAATGATAAAAAGTGAAAGTTTATGGTCTTGTCCGGTTGCACAGCTTTCCAAGACAGCCTACCTAGCGCATAGTAAATAGATACCAACGAAATATAGTCGTGAAATATTAAGCATGTTTTCAAGCAAAGAGTTGTGAAGAAAAAAGCAACGACTAAGCTGTTTGCTCTTGTTGTAAGCGGCCAGAAAACTTCAAGAAGCGACTGTCGCTTCGTTGTCTCGCTCGCTCCAGAAAGCCAAAGAATGTTTGAAAAAGTGTCGAGTGCAAGAATGGCGCGAGCAATTCGATTCGAAAAGTCGAAAATTCGCAGCATTTTCAGCTTTTCCACCCTTTGAAGATAGCTTTCTGGGTCTGCGATTCCCAGCTTTCCCAGCTTCTCCCTTCCTTGTAAAATTACGATTTCATGTCAGTCCCAGCTTTCCCAGCTTTCCCAGCTCTAGGAATTCTTACAATTTGGACGTCCCAGCTTTCCCACCTTTTCCCTTTCTGTTCAAATCACGATTTTCTGACGGCCAGGTCTAAAACGCGGACATCGCGGACATATCCGCGCCTTTTGCAAGTCCGCATTTTAGGTTTTTCCCAATGTAAAAACCTAAAACGCGGACATCGCGGAAATTTTCTAATTCTTCGAAATAAAGTGTTGATAAGCACGCTCCTACGACCTTTATGCACACCGCTCCACAAAGAGTCACGGAGGGTTAGTTTCTTTTTTTTTTTTTTTTTTTTTTTATATATTCCAATAAAAAGTTACAATATATTTACGAGCTACACTACACTACTTACAGAACTACTCTACAATATGAGCTACCCTACACTACTTACATAATTACCCTACAATACTACTACAACGATACCCCAAGGAGCAAAAAAGCAATGCCTACCCTGAGGCCATTAACATATAGATATACCGGGTGTCCCAAAAAAAAGGTAACAGATTGGATTGGGGTTAGCGATAAGAATCTAAGTTGATTCGACCCCTGATAAGTTTTGAAGTACTCTTAGATAGTTAACTTGAAGATTGATACCTTATTTGTTGATATTGGTGTATCAAGAGTATGAATATTAATCTTGAAAGTCCAAATTTGTCTCCTACTCCAAACCAGAGCTTTTGGGGTTTGGCCTAAGCTGTTAACTCGCTGTGCTGTGGAATCTCCTCAATCATAGCCAAGTACAAACAAGAAACCTCGTGCTTAGGAACACATTTTAGTGGAAATCTGACTCTGAACTTTACAATCAGATTCAAGAATTTAGCCCCGAAGAGACCCCTTTCTTGATTCTACAAAAACTTTAAATTACACCTGCCTGAGAAAAGTTATTGATCAGCGAAATAAGTCCCGTAGGCTTTAACACCTAGACTATCTTGCAATATTGCAATCTTCATTGCTTGAATGAAATGTTTTTGCATCATCTCTCACGAAATTATTACGAAACAAGCAATCGTATATGCCCAAGGGAACATACAAAATGCTCGTTCGTGCTTGGCTTGGTTTACTTTTGTAAATGCATTTTGACTGGAGAAAAATATTCCTTGGTGACTAGATTCATTAATTTGTTTGTTAGTTTTCAGTTTTTTACGTCCTTTTCAGACGAGTACCCAAAGGACCGATCCTTGTCCAAAAATGGCTTTGACTTAAGAGATTCCCCTAACCAGCGCGTTAGCAGTTTAGGCCAAAACCCAAAAGCTCTGGTTTGCAGAGGGACGCAAATTTTGGCTTTCGAGATTAATATTTTAACTCTCGATGCGCCAATATCAACAAACGAGGTATTAATCTTCAAGTTAACTATCGAAGAGTACTTCAAAACTTATTTGGGATCGATTTGACTTATACTCTCATCGCTAGTCCCCATCAAATCTGTTACCTTTTTTTGGGACACCCGGTATAATATAAAAAAAAGAAGAAACTAGTCAAAATATAAGACAAGAAAATAAATGACATGAACAAAAAGAACAACTACATAAAATCTACTCGTAAATTACTACTAAACGGGGAAAGGTGGTGGCATGTAATGAAGTTTGGAATTATCTTAATCAAATCGACCAGTTTTATGGATATACTGCAAAGTTAATTGTAATGTATTTCTATTAACTTCGTTGGAAAGTTCTTTATCACCATACAGTAAAAGCTCCGTAAGAACCTTATTTGAAGGATTAATGTACTCAAATGGTCTCAGTAGTGAAAGGACTACAGCCAGAAGATCACGTCGTTCCTCATCAAAAGAAGGGCAATGCAACAAAAAGTGTTCAGTATCCTCAACACCGTCATTTGTGGGGCACATTGGATTTATTGTATCCCTAAAATTGTGCTTGAATTTGTGAAAGTTCAGTGTGCTTAGGCCAACCCTTAGTTGAGTAATATAGGATAATCCTTTAGGGTCATGAATACCAAAAACGGATTTTGCAGGAGGGCGTATTATGGATAGCAGCTTTGACTTAAAAACAGCAACAGTTGGTGCAGTTCTAATTTCTGGATCAAGTTTGTTCCATTCAGATAAGCAGTGAGGATAGAAGGCAGACTGAAATTTTTCTGTCCTTGCCCCTATTCGCCCAACGACATCCTGATTGCGAAGAGAGTATTGGGACTGTTGAAACGGTGGAATTGGACTCATGGTATATGCAGGTGTTAAATCATTCATAAACTTGTAAAACAAGCTGAGGCGTCTACTCCACCTTCGAAGGTTTAGTGATTCCCAGCCCAACTCCTGTATAGCTTCTCTCGCGATGTCCCTCTCCATGTTCTTGTCACAGCTAGTGCAGCAGAGTACTGAACAGATTCTAATTTTTCCATCATATTTGACAAGATGATATTCTGACTGAATGCACATATTTTTGCAGGAATGTGGTAAATCACATCCCCATAGTCTAGATGGGGTCGCACATAGAGTTTGTATAGTTCATTTAAGGTATGCCTGGGCAGATAACTGGAGAGATATTTCAACATACCTATACCCTTTCTTGTTTTAGAGATAGCTTCTTTAATATGGGCAGAAAAAGACAATTTTGCGTCAAGGACAATTCCTAAGTGTTTATGTTCATCTACTTTCTTCACCGGTGTGTTATTAAAAAAAATGTTTGGATGATCAATTTCGATTTTTTTCCTTGAAAATGTCAATTCAACAGCTTGCTTTTGAGGATCAGGATTAAATGACATTTTCCAGTCGTGAGCCCACTGTCTTATCAACTCCAGATCATGGTTCATGTCATTCGCAGCTGTATTGGGATCCTTTACTACTGTGAACAACGACGTATCATCAGCAAATAGCTTTACATTGCACTTTTTAGATCTCTAGTTAGATCATTTATATACACAAGAAAGAATAAAGGACCCAAAATAGAGCCCTGGGGCACACCAGCAGAAATATCTCCCCAGGTAGAACACTGCCCATTCAGAACGGTACGCTCTTTTCGATCTTTTAGAAAACTTTGGACAAGAGAGAGAAGTTTTCCTGACACACCACAGCGTTTTAATTTATAGATTAGACCATCATGCCATACCCTGTCAAATGCTTTAGAGATATCAAGATATACAGAACGAACATCAAGAGGAGGATTACAGTCGAAGGCCTTATAAATCGTATGTGTTATTGAGATTAGCTGATTGATTGTTGAGTCACCGGGACGAAAACCTGATTGATTCGGATTTAGTAGGTCACACGACACGAGATGTGAGTATAACGAATCATAAATGATTTTCTCAAATATTTTCCCAAAAATTGGAAGAAGAGAAATAGGACGGTAGTTACCTTTCACATTTTTCTCATTTTTCTTATGAACTGGGACTACATTAGCATATTTCCACATTTTGGGAAATGAACCACTCCTCAAACAGTTTGTGAATATTATCTTTAATGGAATGACTAATGCAGCATCACTTAATTTTATCATTCTTACAGATATATCATCCCAGCCATGTGCCTTATTGGGATTAAGTGATCTTATGATATTTAGTATCCTATCCTCAGAGATGATAACATCATTTATCAGAGTTGCAATTACTGGGCTATCTCCTGGAATTTCACTGTCTGTGCCAATTGTGGTACACTGGAGTATAAAATAATCATTGAACAACTGTGCCTTTTCAGTAAAATCCGTTATAAATATTCCATTCTCTAAAATAGGTGGTATTATGGGAATTTTTGCCTTGTTCAAAACAGTATTGATCAAAGACCAATATGTTTTGCTGCAAGTCTCAGGATTAGCCAAATCTTTCCCTACTTTTAGAAAGTAATTTCGTTTAGCATCCTCGACCAATTTCGAACCTTCAGATACCATTTTTTGTATACCCTCAAGCTTGTCGTCTGGCTGACCTCTCCTGACAAAGTTTTTATAAGCACGATTTTTGTTCCTTAAAAAATTTTTGATATTTTTCGTTATCCAAGGTGCTTTGCGCGGCCTAATCGTTTTAGTTTCGTTTGGTATGAAAGGGTTAGTTGTTGGCGATTTCTTCATGTCCGCGAAATCAATGTCCGCGTTTTAGGTTTTTACATAGGGAAAAACCTAAAACGCGGACATCGCGGACATTTTCCAATTCTTCGAAATAAAGTGTTGATAAGTACGTTTCTACAAACTTCATAAACGGACACAAGTAAAAAGTAACTGAACCAAATGAAATACATAGATCAACGAGGGACAAAACTTGGTGTAACCTATTTGTATTTGTTACCTTTACGGAAAACTACTTGAACTTGATCTTGATGCCAGATAGGCACCCTCCATTGCCACATCTAAGAAAAGAGTCAAAAACTGTGATGACAATTCTTATTTTGTTAACTAGTATGTAGTACTTATCTTTTGACTTGTAAATGCTTTTGCAACGTCCTCCTGAAAAGCAGTTCTGACGGGGCTCCGTCTTCAAGAAAAATCCGGAAAAATCTCTAAAAATCCTATTGTTTTAGAAATTATCGTACGCCTTTTTCGAAAGAGTGACACACCCCTCGCACAGGTCACTCAAAATGTTTTGACATTGTACAGTAATAGCAACTGTTGGGAATTATTTTTAGAGGGAATTGTGTTATTTACTTGCTTTGAGATCTTACTAAGTAATTTGTGAGCTATTTCTGCAAAACTAAATGAATTCTACATTTCCGACATTAAAAACATAAGAAACACAGAGAAACTTTTGGTAATAAATTGGCCAGAAAATTTAAGAAGCTGCCTTCCAGCACAAGACCATAGTTCTTAGCTAAAAAATGTCTTCTAAATTTCGTTTTATTTCGATGAATTATAAAATGTCCGCGATGTCCGCGTTTTAGGTTTTTCCCTATGTGAAAACCTAAAACGCGGACATTGATTTCGCGGACATGAAGAAAATCGCCAACAACTATCTCTCCGCGAGTCTCTGTGAAGCGGTGTGCATAAAGATTGTGCAAGGGTGGTTATCAACACTTTATTTCGAAGAATTAGAAAATGTCCGCGATGTCTGCGTTGTAGGTTTTGCCCTATGTAAAAACCTAAAACGCGGACATTGATTTCGCGGACATGAAGAAAATCGCCAACAACTAACTCTCCGTGACTCTCCGTGACTTTCCGTGACTCTCTGTGAAGGGGTGTGCATAAAGATCGTGGAAACGTGGTTATCAACACTTTATTTCAAAGAATTGGAAAATGTCCGCGATGTCCGCGTTTTAGGTTTTTCCCTATGTGAAAACCTAAAACGCGGACTTGCAAATAACGCGGACATGTCCGCCATGTCCTCGATGTCCGTGATGTCCGCGTTTTAGACCTGGCCATTTTCTGTCAGTCCCAGCTTTCCCAGCTTTCTGGGTTTTCATTTCCCAGCTTTTCCCAGCTTTGAATTCCTCCCCAGCTTTCTGGGAAAGCTGGGACAATCCCAGCTTTTTAGTGCTATTCCCAGCTTTATTCCCAGCTTTTTTCGTACGGGTAGTTTGAAAAGAGAACAAAAGATGGCTGAGTGCTTTCATTTGTCAATTGATTTGCTAGTCTCTCGAAATCATCAAATACAATTGAATACAATAAGCTATATTTAGATTGTCCAGGCCCCTAACTTAGATCACCTTATATCTCCGTCATTTGTCCTCAATCTATCTTTAGACACAAAGATATTGAGCACATCATAGATTTCAGATTTTCAGATTTAAGATTTCATTTAAGGGTTGCCCTTCAGTAGACTGATGATATGGTCGTAGTTATCGCTATTGAAATACTGCCGGACGCTCCTAACTACGACTCATAATCAAACGCCATTATTTTGAAATGACTATGACTGCCTCGTTTCGATAAGGGCCTAGGCAGAAAAGCACAAACATTTGTAGTTTTCAAATGAAACACATTGATTTGAAAACTTCACAATAAATCAGTTAATGCTTAGCGAAAGCAGCATAATAGTACCTACGTACAAGATTTGATATTGTCGCCAACTGTTTTCATGGTATTCTTGTTCATAAGACTTTGTTCAGTCCGGCCAAGCTCCTTGAAACTCTGCTTTGAGCTTCGAGTTTCCGTTGGTCAACACCAATCAATCGAATTTGCAAAGATTCTAATGGCGTTGTATTTGGTTGTATACTTTGTACATGACTGTGTATAGAAGCCTCGTTCCCAAGGGCGTTCAAAAGTGAAAAAAGTCAGTCCAAAAATATTGCCGTAATATTATGAGTCCCAGTAAGAGCGGTCTCGGGTTGGCGTAATAGTCTCGTTTTGGATAGCGATTACTGGGACTCATCGTAATCAGTCTAGCCCTTCAGCAGTATGAAGCATGATTTAGGCCAAAATTAAACTGTAAAACAAATAGCCAGGGGCTGCACTACGGGGTAGTCAAGGTAATCGCTGATTACCTATTTTTTTTCCAGAGTTTAAGAGTTTCTCCATGTCCCAAAAAAATTTCAAAATCCCGAACTGGAGTTCTAAATGCTTTGAACCCTTATCACAGCACAATGATAAGTGGCGGAGCCTTCTTATGGTGCTCTGTGCAATGTGTATTGACTGACTGCTTTCTTTTCAGGTTTCACAGACAGTCGGTAATTACTCTGACCTTGTCGTTTGAGGCGTGTGGCCACGCGCCTGCCCCTCATCACACACTAACATCTTTCCAGACGTGTGATTCTTCACTCCCCTCGTTTGAAGTTCTCATAAAATCGCTTGCCTTGAGTGTTAGTTCATTTTATTACTTTGCAATCTCTGGGTTTTCTTTTGCAAATAATTAAAGGATTAGTCCTAATTCAAGGAGACATAACAAGAAAATGATATCAAACTATTTCATTTGGACAATCACGTGTGGACAATATTAAAATTCACAGGTAATTTTCAATTTATGAATATTGGCCTCTGAAAAGTTTAGGTCATGAAGATACAGTAGGTCAGCAAAGCGAACAGTGTCCAGGGATTTCCCACACAGAAAGTCAAGTATCGTGGAGCCCTCAATAGAAGAAACTATCAGTGCCTCTTTGAAGAAGATGTCATGTCGATATCGCCATCTCTCACTCTTCCCAGAACGATGATAGGATTGAAATAAAAATTCTTAGAAAGCTACGATGGAAGGGACAAAGCTAGGTTTTATAGATGCCCACGTTTTCGTTTACGACAGAGTACTGAAGATAATACATACCACAACTTTAGCAAAAGCTTATATCTCTGACGGTCAAGTATGAATCATTGATGCTTAAAAGTCAATCGCTACATTACTTCCGTCCTTTACAGTGTTATTCTTGTGAATCAAATATCGCGCGCCTCATTTGATATGGTGCATGATCTGTCACGCACCCACTGAAAATCAAACGACAATGCCTGATTAATTGAATATGATAGCTATTGAATCTGAGAATTATGGTAGCTGCAAAGTAATCGTGACCCTTCCAGATTACCTTCCCATTGCTTTCGGAAGGCGTCGTGACATATATCTCGGCAACTGTAATCCACTGGTCACCAGGTCATGTAATCGGTGGGTCACCAGGTGACCAGATAATGTAATCGGCAGGTCACTATATTTGCGGTTGGAGGCCAAGCGGCTATAGTTGCGAGCATTCTTGCACGTACTGGTCTGTGTAAGATCAATGTGTCATTGCTCTTTCTTAGCTCATGCCCATGCATGATGCTCTTTGAAGTACTTTAACAATTTAAAGAATTCATGCAAGTCGTTAGAAGCCAATCATTGATACCAATGTAGATGACAGGCATTTTCAATTTGAGTGGAAGCTTACGCTATTGCTCAGGTATTGCTCAGGGCAATGATGCAAATGTATTATTTTCCAAGTCTGAAGCATTGAAAGCAAATATCTCTTTTGCATGTCACCGCTGATTTATGAGTTATCTTTGTGGGTGTCCTTTGCTTCGAATTGAAAGGACTGCTCAGTGAAAAAATTTCCTAAATCACTGACTGTTGGTAGTCTGGGATAGGGAAATATCACAGTGCTACCTCTTTATCAATACCAAGAAATGATTAAAATATTTTGACTCTTTGTCTTCACTTAGTGGTTAGATTCTTGCAGAAGTACAAGAAAGACAAAGAAACTTAGGGGGCATTTTTGCTACAAAAAGTTTATTAAGAGTTTCATAATCGTTATTTGCTTGTCTAAGGTATTTACAGAATCCGGAACTACAGAATTTCGGAATCCGGAATCACAGAACTATGGAATTTCGGAATTCGGAACTGTGGAATTACGGAACTGGGTCATAGGTATAAATTGCAGAACATGACTTTCATGGAATTTTCTCTAGTGGCATCTATGTGGCCAAGCTCCACATTTTAACTTTCAATTGTTTTGTAATATTTTCTGCGTTGTACTGGAAGATTAAGATTAAATTGAAATATCTATGATTCCTGACAGTGGCGGCTGGCACCCGAAAGGAAGTGGTATTAGTTTTGTGAGCGAAGCGAGCAAAAAAAGTAGGAGGGTCTGGGGGTACTCCCTCGGAAATTTTTGTGACCGCGCCCTCTAGACTGGCTCAGCATGCTTTCAAAATGTGCAGCGAAGATTTTGAAGTCATTTATTTCTAACGTTGATGCACATTTATAGGTACTAATTTTTCTCAAAATGTCTCAGTTCTGTAAGTTTTGCGTAAATTTCTTGAGACAACGTTGATCATATATGACTTGAAGTGGGCAATCACACTTGGTTTTATTTGGTTGTTGTGAAAATCCCAACGTCTTGTGTTCAACTTGTAAGAAACTAAAATTTCCTTTCTGTTTGGGCCATTGTTGATTGTGTTGGCAAAATAATCTTTTTCGCGAGGCTAGGCAAAGTCTATCTCGTAGTGAAGGTTGGTAAGATGTGATGTGGTGGTGTCACTGCCGCTAATTCGAGAAGAGTTATTGCTCAGGGAAGAGCTTCTTGAAGGTCTTTATAAGCTTTCCCCCTTGTGGCGACCTTCACGTTAAACTGTCTCAAACTGTTGTCAATGTCAATGTCTTCTTGCCAAGGAAAACATCATCCTGTCAAGCATTTATGAGAAACTCTCTCTACTGGCATCAAGATTACGAGGGGGGGGGGGGGGATTACAGAACATGTTCAGGGTACGGGTATGTGCCGCCCATATGGGTGGGTATTTGGGCCCAAAATTCTCAAGGGTCTTTTTTCGGCAGATTTTCCTTAAACATGAGTGGGGCTGAAATTCGTAAAAATCGTTAAAAATGGGCAGTTGTCTGCCAAAATTCATCATTAAAGGGGGTACCAAGGCAAGTTTCGGTAATTAGAAGAGGGTACCTTTCTGAAAACTTCAATCATTCTTTGTCTTCTTTCTCGTAAGGGATACCGTCTTACAGCAGGCTCATCGTTCTCTGTATCTGATGCTGACTCCTCAGAACTGCTCAAACTTTCCTCAAGTGTCCGTTTCCTCGTCTCAACGTCTGAAATCTTTCTTGGTATCGTCTGGGCTTTCGTTCTAGGTTCCTTGACCGGTGCAATTGTCTCATGTGATTTGACAGGGGTCATCCGATTGTGGTGAACTACCTTGCGACTTTTCGTTGAGTTGTTTTGGATTCTGAAATTCAAGCCGTTTGGAAGACATTCGACTACAGTCCATTCCTGCGTGGGGATAACTTCTTGTTTTCTCCGGTCTTAAAGTACTTGGTACGCAACCAAACTTTCTCCCCGGCATGATAACTATGAAAACAAATGTTTTTGTTGTATTGCTTCTGCATTTGTTGGCGAGTTAGGTTGAGCTACATTGCAACATGTTTAGAGACTTCTGCTAGACGAACTGTAAGTTCTGCTGCGTATTCACTGGCAGACTGTGCATCTTGGTCTTCGGAGGCTGTTGAGTGATTGAGCAAGAGGTCTTGCAGCATAACTGGTTTTCTCCCAAAGACAACAAAATATGGAGTACACTTAGTGGCAGAGCTTTCTGTTGTGTTCAAGGCGAAAATGACCTCGGGCAAGATTGAACGCCATTGTTTCTGGGGAATCTTGCGATCCAGTAGTGTGTCGCGGAAGACTTCACGAACGCTTCGGATGTTTCTTTCGGCAAAACCATTTTCCTGGCTATGATAAGCTGATGACCTGCGTTTCTTGATGTTGAACGTGTCACACACTTCACGAATTGTTTGTCCATCAACGTTAGATCCCTGATCGGATAGTAGATAGGAAGGACACCCATGTTTCAAGATCCACGAGTTGAAGACGGCTGATGTGACTGCGGGAGCTGATTGGTTCTGTAGTGGCATTCCTTCAATGTATTTTGAAAACACATCTCCTATGAGCAGGATATATCTGTAACCATTATTATCTTCTGGCAAGGTGGCTAAATCAATTGATACTAACTGCATGGGTGCATCAGGCTCAAAAGGCAGCAAGGGTGCTTTTGGTGTCTGATGATCACTTCTTGTTTGCTGGCAAATGTGACAACTCTGGACGAATTTTCGCAAGTATGCAAACATGCTTGACCAGTAGAATCTGTCTTTGATAAGAGCGTGCATTTTTTCTGTACCGAAATGGCCTATTTCGTGAAATTTGGAGACAACGAAGCGTCATAAAGATGCTGGCAATACTGGACGACCAGATTTTGTCAGGACATCATCTTCTATTCGAAGTTGGTTAGAGACGTGTTTTAATCTACCTTCTGTCACTGTGCTTCCACTGTCAGTTAATCTTTTTGCTGCTCGGCTTGTTTTTATGACACGGAACTCTTGCGACTTCGGGCGGGAAATACCTTTTATCAAAATGTTTAATGTTACCTTGCCTAGAATCCCAGAATTCGAAGCCAAACCTCGTGATCGGAAGAGGGCGATCTGTAGCCTATCTGACTGCAGTTAGAACATTACCCCCGGCTGGGAAGCAGAAGATATTATGATCGAAATTTTTTTGTAAATATTCGCTTAGAGAGTTGGAGTAAAGTTTAAATTGTTTTGACTGCGGTTCTAGTAAACAGTAGCAGAGAGACAAGAGAAAATATAATTGCTGCAAGGAAACACGAAGTGAAAAATGGCGACTACTTGCGATTCCATCACAGGCAGGCCTCTTTCATCTTCCCATATCGCTGAATTCACACGCTAGAAAAAGTAAACCACGTCTCAACTTGAAGCTCATGGCGTCAGCAAAGTATTTTTTTGCGCGCTTTTTTAATTATAGGACCCATTCCTCTTGTAAACAACCATCCCGATATTTTACACCAAAGCGCTCTCAGGAGCCAGTGATCGGAACAGGGCGATGGGGCTCTAGTCAGTTTCTTTTGCTTCCCATGGTATCGTCCCCGTAGTGTTGTATAGTAATTAGAAAAGTATAGTAGAATGTAAGATTTATTGTAATATTTTTATGTGAATATATATATAAAAAAAAGAATTTTCCGAGAAGGTAGGATTTTACACAGTGAAAGCTCACTCAGCCGTAACTTTCTACTAAATTTTGGAATGACACTTTTTCTTGTAAACAATCGAATTTCACACAGCAGAAAAGTGAATTCCACAGAAAATCGATTTTGTGGAAAATTTTCATTTTCAGTCGAAGTGTCAAAGCCAACTTCTTGATGAACAGGGTACTAGCAACTCTACCCAAGAATCTAGACCTACCAGCTCTTCCACCTCCAAAAATAAAGTGCCAAAGAAACAAGCTTGGAAATCAAGCAGTGCAACCCACTCTAATAATGGCAGTAATAATTTTAACACCTAAAGCAAATGCAAACGAGAATAAGAAGAATGGTAATCAACAAACAAAAAAAGTCCTCCTGCTTGGTGATTCACACATAAGGAGACTGGACAGCTCCAAACTAACTACCACTGTTGCAGCGGGCCTTGGTGGCGTTACAAGCAGTCAATTGATAAAGAGGCATGCAAAAACAATCAAAGACAAAGTTGAATCAAGTGAAGAGATCATTGTCCACATTGGTAGCAATGATATTTCAAAAGGAATTCCTTCTAAAACTGTCATCAACAATATTGATGAGGCATGCAAGAATCTTCATAATAAGAACCCTGATGCAAACATTGCTATATCATCAATACTATATCAGAGGTATAACCCATCTTTAAATCTAAAAATTGTAGAAACTAATGATCTCATCAGAAAATATTGCCTAACTCAGGGTTGGGATTACATACCTCATGGCAACATTGGCTTCAAACATCTGCTGGGTGATGGTATGCATCTCAACCCTGAGGGGAACAGATTATTTGCTCGCAACATTACAAATCACCTGTAGTTTGATTAACTACTTGAAGGTGAGTTTTGTAGGGAGGATGCTGACTCTTCAGAGTGTTCTGATGAAATTCCCAAAACACCCATTGATGGGGTCTTGTGTCGTCAGCATTTAGGATTTAAAAAGGGCATGGCAATTGCATCCCTGAATATCAATGGCCTTCGTAGTCACCTAGACGAAGTTCAGCTGATGATGAAGAGGTTAGGAATTCACATCTTAACACTAAATGAAACTAAATTGGATAGTTTCATTCCTAAAGAACTGACTAAAGTTTCTGGGTACCAGCAAGTGCGCCTTGACAGAACATGCCATGGTGGGGGAATTTCCATTTATATTAGGGATTCAGTCAATTTCAAGCCTCGAGATGATGTTCCAGCAGACGGTCTTGAACTCATCTGCATTGAAATTAAACCCCCCAAAAGCAAGCAATTTCTTGTTATTGCATGGTACCGACCACCTAGTGACCCGGTTGATTCCTTTGATAAGCTAGAAAAAGTCCTTGCCTACCTGGATAGGGAAGGGAAGGAAGTTATTCTCCTTGGTGACACAAATTGTGATTTCTCAGGGGGAAAAGATGACCAGCTCATGGATAATAATGCTAAACACATGGCAAATATATATGAGCTGTTCAGTTTCAAGCAGCTTGTAAATGAACCAACCAGGGTCACACTTGAAACTGCAACAACCATTGACCACATTGCTACAACATGTGCTAGAGACATTGTCGAGGCAGGGGTTCATGAGGTTTCTCTCAGTGATCATTTTATGGTCTACTGCATTCGTAAATTCAATGGAGCAGTTGAAAAAGACCATAAACTGATAAAAACTCGGAAAATGAGAAACTTCAAAGAGGATGAATTCCTGTCTGATGTCTCTGGCATGTGTTGGGAGGTTATGTTCCAACAGACCGATGATATAAATACACTTGTCAATGATTGGTCAACCTTGTTCTCTTTAATCATAGAGAAACATGCTCCTCTAAGAGAAATGCGTGTTTCTGAAAAGTATTGTCCCTGGATTGATAAGGACCTTAAGGGTCTGATGATGACTAGGGATAGACTGAAAAAAGCTGCTTTTAAAAGTAAGTCACCAATTATCATGGAATCATATAGACAGACTCGAAATAGGGTCAACTCTCTTAACATCCAGCTTAAGAAGCAATATTTTTCTACAAAAATTTCTGAATGCAAAGGGAACATGAAAGAATCTTGGAAAACAATCAATGAACTTCTGAACAAAAGATCAAAATCTTGCAACATTGATTGTATTAATGATTCTGGCAATGCAATTGTTAACAAAAAAAATAATTTCCAACACCATGAATAGTTTCTTCTGTACAATTGGCGAGGAATTAGCTAGCAAAATTGATGCTACCCCTAATCCTCTTCTATCTGGGAACTATGATGATACTAATAACAGTCATGTCAAGTTTAGGTTTAGGACCATTGAAGTTCAGGAAATCAGGGATGCAGTTGCCAAGTCTAAACCTTCGAAGAGCTTTGGGAATGACAATATCTCCTGCTATTTTCTAAAACTAGCCTTACCTTTTATTGAGAACTCTTTGGTCCGTTTGTTCAATACATCACTTGAAAATGGCCAATTTCCAGACTCATGGAAACTGGCCAGAGTTACACCGATTTTCAAGGAGGGAGACAAAACTGAAAAGTCAAATTATCGCCCTATTTCTGTTTTACCTGTCATCTCAAGGCTCTTTGAAAGACTTGTGGCCAACCAATTGTACCAACACATGAATGATAATGGGTACTTCTCCATAGAACAGTCTGGCTTTTTACGCCTTCATTCTACAGTGACATGTCTGCTTAAAAACACTGATGACTGGTACAATGGGTTGGATCTTGGGAAGTTAGTGGGACTGGTATTCATTGACCTGAAAAAGGCATTTGACACTGTTGACCATGACATACTATGCAAAAAGCTTGAGTATTATGGTATTCAGCAGCAGCAGTTAGTATGGTTCAAATCCTACCTTTCAAACCGGAAACAATTTTGCAGGGTCAATGGTGTTCAGTCATCAATTGAGGAAATAAATGTTGGAGTACCGCAAGGCTCATGTCTTGGACCCTTTCTATTCCTCATTTATATTAACGACCTACCACAAGCTGTCCGGAAATCAATTGTGTCCATGTATGCTGACCACACAAGCCTTTGCCATCAATCATATGATATAGCTCAGCTGAATGAGGCCATCAACAGTGACCTTGCACAAGTTGAAAAATGGCTTAAAGGGAACAAACTCTCACTTAATGTAATGAAAACACATTCCATGCTCATTTCCACAAAACCGAAGCATAAAATTCTAAAAAATCAAAGTGAATCTTTGAAGCTAAAAATTCGGGACATTGAGCTGGAAGTAGTGCAAAAAACTAAATATCTTGGTGTGCAGATCGACAACACCTTGGATTGGAAGGAACACATTAAGACAGTTTCTTCCAAGGTCTCCAGAGGAATTGGCTTTTTGAAGCATGCAAAATCCTTTCTGCCAAAAGAAACTCTGAGGACTATGTACACAGGTATTGTGGAGCCACACTTTCGCTATTGTTGTTCTGTATGGGGCTGCTGTGGTGTGACTGAGATTAATCAGTTGCAAAAATTACAAAACCGTGCTGCCCGTATTGTAACTGGCAGCAGTTTTGATGCGCCGGGCATGCCACTCATAAGGAAACTTGGCTGGAAGACCATAGACGAGCTAATTACTAGTGAGTCTAATACCATGGTCTTCAAATCTCTTCATGAGTTGGCTCCAGAATACATGTGTAATCTTTTCACAAGGACATCCTAGCTGACCTCCAGGAATCTTAGGAATACAGCAACTGACCTAAGGTTACCAAAGAAAAACTCCAATATTGGACAGAAATGTTTCTCTTTTAGAGGTGCTAGGTCTTGGAATGGCCTCTCGGCTGAGTGTAAGCTGGCATCCTCCCTGAACAGCTTTAAACAATGTCTTGTTTAGGTGTAAATAGGGGTTTGCCATTTGGACTTTCTTTTATTTTAGATATTTTATTTTAGATTTTAATTGGGTTTTAATAGCATTTGTAATATATTGAATTGTAATTAGGTTAATTTAGTTTTTAGTAATAGTTTAATTATTGTAAGTTTTTATCGTGGAGGGCCCCTTGAAAATCAGCATTGCTGAAGGGCTACCCTCCTTAAACATGTGAAATAAATAAAAATAAATAAATAAAAAAATCACCTTCATGAATTTCAGTGTACAGCGTGTACTTACTGAAGCTTGCCTAATTCTATTCTTTTTATTGTCTTATTCATCCAATCAGTGACACGACAGTGTGCCTTTAAGTTTATATATTTTAGGTTTGTTTAGATTATGGCCAAATATGGAGAAAAGGTGATTGTTTACCATTTCTGGCATCTCTTTATGAATTTGGCCTTATTATCATTCTGAAAAATTTGTATGAAATTAAGTAAAATGATTTCAAAGACATTGGCATTTAGGTTATTTTGAAGACAAATGAGTTAGCCTTCTTGATAAAATTAAAGATAAAAAATTTGTGATTTCCTCCAGTAACATTCTCCCAATATAGGAATTTTATGCTTACTTAGAATTTGCAAAACTTCAAAATTTCCAGTATTAAACATAAAACAAAAGTTTCATTTTACTCAATATAAAAAGAGGCTTTAGTGGATTGAAGATTGATTCAGTTAAAGCAAGATCATCAGGTACAATGCGTATTTGTTAAAATGGCTCGTGATATCTGTTGATGAGCTTTCTATTAAAACTGGACATTCTAGATATTTACCAGTATGACTCACCGTTTATCGCATGGTATTTCCATTGGTGTCACTACAATAGATGACTGTCCACGTCCACTCCTGGAAGCAATGCTGCATCTAGTAAATATCCATTTTGCCATTTCATTTGCACTTTTATCAGATGTATCAGCGAAGACTTTCAGCAACCCATTCCCATCACCACCAAGTTGTGTACCACATTTGTGAGTGTCAACAACAAACAGCTTTCCATGCATTTTGCCAATGATAATGGTGTATGGCTCGCATGTGTACAATGCTACTCCAGTGTTTAGATTTGTTATGGAGGTGATTGCCCTTAAAAGATCCCTTCTACCTTCATTTGAAAATACTGAATTATTTCCTAGAACTTTTTCTTCAAAGTTATTTAGCTGCTTCAGCATGTTTTTGTCCCTAAGTATACAGTATGCCCCATAAGGTTCGCAACATTTTGGAGGTCTAAAGGCATTAACTTTTTGAGGCAAATTTTTGATACATTCTTCAGCAGTTTCAGCTACCTTGTCCCATACATCTGGGGAATCATTAACAGTTGAATGAATTTCATCTGCAATTTCACAACAAAGGAACGCACATGCTCCACTACCATCATTCTCAGGCTTATCTGTTGCCAGTGACAATCCAAAATGAAGATTAATGGCTTTTCGTCTGTCACTTTCTTCAAGGGCAGTTTCTTGGCTCACTGAAAGAGGATACAAAGCTGAACTCTCAGCAAATGAATTCTTCAAAAATTCATTTGCAACTTGGGAGGACCATCTTGATCTTGGATCCATCTTACAGAGGTGGACATAAAGTGGCAAAAGGTGGTACCAAACAGTTGATCTTTCAACGATATATTTCTCAGTCATTGTTGGTGCTAACCCTTGCCTCATAATAACCAAAATAGCTTCTCTGAGATTTGCAAAGCATGTGTCTGCTAAATCAGCATAAAATGGACATGGTAAATCTGGATTGATGATGCTGAAAATTACCATTCCAAGTGCCCATGCATCCACCTTCTTCAGATCTTCTAAAGATGCCCTGCCAAGATTATTTCGAAGGATTTCTGGTGACATAAATGGGATTGTTCCTCTATCTAGCTTGCTTGTCTTGGTCTTTAACAGGGTTTGTGTCTGTACTGCAATGGACCGGCTCTCCCCAAAATCAGTGACTTTACAAATGATTGATGTTTTTTGCATGATTGTGTTGCGAAGTTCCTCTGGCAGTTGATTGTAATGTTTGTTACTTACAAGCACATTTGATGGCTTTAAATCTCTATGCACTATGTCATTGGCATGGAGATAGGCAACCGCATCAACAACATTGGCAGCAATCTTGGGGAAAACTTGATCAGCAAATCCTTTGTATGCAAATGTGTTTGTGAACTTTAAAAATTCACTCAAAGAATGACATTTCTCATTTGATCCAAATGGTGCAAAATCAAAAAAAGCATATTCAAGCACCATTGCCATTGGCTTCTGGCATACTCCATATAACTTGACAAGGTTGCTATGTTTTACACTGTTCTGTGTATTTTGGATGATTTGCAGTTAGCACAGTACCAAAAGCACCTTTCCCAATTTCTTGAAGATCAAAGAACTCATTCCAGTTGAAGATGTTGTAGCTCTTAATTGGAGTAAATTTATCTTCTTTTTTCTTTTCTGGAATGTGTGGTATTTTGAAGTTCATCAAGCTGGCCATTTTCAGTAATCTAAAATTCAAGAAACCTATCAAATTGAGGTTTTTCAAAGTGGTTCGAATGCAATTGTAAAAATAAATAGAAATTCCAGGGTTAATCAATCTCTTATGTAATGATTCTAGCCCCCTGGTGTGAATGCCCCTTGTTTCAATGACATACAGTATAGAATGAAACACAAAACAATCAGACATGAGTGAAGTTACCAAAAGTGAAGCTTGAGACTGGGCACAAGGGTTTTTATTTTGTTGCTGCAAAAACGTTTAATGTCTTTAATGCATTGCCCCCCCCCCCAAGTTAGGAGCTTAAATATAGAGCTGTTTTTAGGAAAGCACTAGAAGAACATTGTAAATAGGCATAAACTATATTTTTAATGATCTTAATGACTGTAAATTTGAAAATTTTGTAACATTTTTTTTTTCTTTTTAACTTTAGGAACAGGACTCTAGTAAGAACAATGCTTTTTGCACTGATAGATTATCTTGTATAAAAATTTGATGTATTAATATTTATTGTCATTATATTATTATTATAATCAAAAGACAAGGATTGGCTATTCACTTGTAAATGGATGGGGTCTGCATCCGGTTTTCAGAAAGCTCCCCTCTTCAACAAGAGTAGATTTTGTAATACAATAGCAAAAGATGCGTTTGATTGACACCTCAATTCAAAGCGATTAGCGGCTGCAGACAAAGGAAATTCTCTCAACCAATAATTCAAAACAAACAAAGCCGCAAAAGTTTCCTCAAAACTGGAAGGGCAAACTCTCGCCTCGTGCAAGCGAAAGATGGCTTTTAAGGGAAGTTATGTGCTTATAGCGAAAGAAGAAGGGTAAATCTAAAGTTCTGTCGCTTAGATTATATTTATTTGATTCAGGAGCCGAGCAGAAGGCATTGTAATTCTCGCGTCTTTAGGGCTTAAATTGAAACGATTACAAAAAAGCTTCTAAATCAAATAAACATAATCTAAGCGAGAGAACTTTAGATTTACCCTCCTTCTTTCGCTGTAAGCACATAACTTCCCTTAAAAACCATCTTTCGCTTGCACAAGGCGAGAGTTTGCCCTACCAGTTTTGGGGAAACTTTTGCGGCTTTGTTTGTTTTGAATTGCTGGTTGAGAGAATTTCCTTTGTCTGCAGCCGCTAATCGCTTTGAATTGAGGTGTCAATCAAGCGCAACTGTTGCTATTGTATTACAAAATCTGCTCTTGTTCCCCTCTTCTAATTTCCGAAACTTTCCTTCATACCCACTTTTATGATGAATTTTGGCTGAAAACTGCCCATTTTTAACCATTGTTTTTAATTTCAGCGAAACCCCACCCATGTTTATGGAAAATCTGGCGAAAAAGGACCCTTGTTTGGAGAATTTGGGCCCAAAAACCCACCCATATACCGGTACCCTCCCTGAACATGTTATGTACCCCAGGGGAGGGTGCAAAGGACAATTTGCCTCTATTATTTTTAAGAAGAGAAAAATCTCCATGCTTGATTTTCATAATTGCAACATTTTGTCTCTCCAGGAACTTAGGCACATCATCTAATGTTTTGTAAAAAATAATCAAAAAAAAATGGCGAATGACATGCTCCACCCGCAGCACGTGTTTTGCGTGTAAGATTCTAATTTGCAGGTGCATTAGCCCATGCTTAGTATAATGCCTCAGTAATCAATCAAACCAATACTCAAGGAGCTTTCTCCGACGATAAATCCTCTAAATTCGTGGATGTGCTGGGCTTGCACTGCAGTGCAGGGCCTAACAAAAGGCCCCCTACATACATCCATCCAGATAGAAAATCAAATAATATGTCGGTATTGTACGGTCAAAAAGATATATTCCGGCAGTTTAGAGATAAAACTTTCATGATAAGTGTTTTGAGAATAACCTCGTTGATAGAGTTGCAAATAGCATCATAACACTAACCTGTTTTATCCCATCATTTCAGCTTCATCTTTCAACATGCTATGCCAAGTGCCTTTTGCCTTTTGTCGTGTTTCCCGCGCGGACATGTCCTTGAAGTGCGCGTGCGCTATCCTAATCACAACATGATCACACCCTCGCAAATGACAAATTTTCACGTTTTTTTTGGAGTATAGTTTTGGTTTTTTGTTTTTTTTAAGTATACTTTTCAAATTGTTTTTCTAGAATGAGGTATCATTTCGAGCGAAAAATTCTGAAGCAGGGTAAAACAAAAAATCTTCATGGGTACACCCCCCCGTACCGTACAAATTTAAGTCAAGTACCCCCCCCCCCCGGGCTCATGTGTCGAAAATGGAGCCTACCGTTTCTTATAAGCTGTTTTTGTTTTGACTTCATAACATATAACATGAAGAAGTTTTCACTAACGAAAACGGCAATCCGGAGGAAGTTGACAATGGAGTTTCAATTACTATCTTGAAGTATTTATTGCGACTCAAGAAGTTTGGCTCTACCATTTTTTTTTTCATTTTCATTTTCAATTTTTTAGGCATGGTAGCCCCTCAGTTAGAGAAAAACTGATTTACAGGGGGCCATGCAATAAAAATACTAAAACTAAACTAAGATATTACAATCTGATTAAAATAAGATCAATAAAAGTAAAATTAAAAGAGTTCATTGCATAAAGCATCTCAACTTATGCTTTGTGGGATTTCATCAACCCTTCCCGGAATTTCTTTAGAGTAGGTGCTCCTTTTAATTCATCATTCAACCCATTCCAGAGACTGGCCCCTCTGAATGAAAAACATCTCTGACCAGCTGATGTTCTTAACATTGGAGTCCTAAGGTTTATATTAGAATTCCTCAGTACGCGAGAGGTTGTTTCGTTCACTCTATTGAACATGTCGCTCATATAGGACGGCGCATCACCGTTTAGGGACTTGAAAACCATTTTTAGTGTTTCAAGATCAATCAATTCCCTAACCGTGGGCCATCCTAGGGCACGAAAGAGTGGCAAGGCTGACTGGTCATATCGACTGCCGGTAACTATTCTGGCAGCACGATTTTGTAGCTTTTGGAGTTTATTAAGAGAGGTCTCACCAACATTCCCCCAAACAGGGCAGCAATATCTAAAGTAAGGTTCCACGAGGCTTTTGTACATCTGTTTAACAGTGGATGCAGGCATGTACCTTTTAGAGTATCTTAATATGCCAATACCTCTGGAAATCTTACTTGTCAATGAGGCCAATTGGGAAGACCATTTTAATTGCTGATCTACTTGAACTCCTAGGTATTTAGTATATTCAGCCATTTTAATATCGTCCTCCCCGATTTTAAACTGTGGTTTAGCTGAGCCAGGTGAAGTAAGTTTTTTCAGTTTACCTGGGAGTCCGATAACTTGAATAACCGATAACTTGAATTGAACCACCTAAATGCAGGTCCTTTCTTGTTGTTGCCTGGTACAGACCTCCTAGTGAACCCGTTGCCTCCTTTGATAAATTGGAGCAAATTCTTACTTTTCTTGATAGAGAAGGCAAGGAAATAATTCTTCTTGGTGACACAAACTGTGATCTTTCCAAGCATGCAGTTGGTCAACAAATGGGCAATGACACTAAACATATGTGTAATTTATATGAGCTGTTTAGTTTTAAACAGCTTATCAATGAGCCAACCAGAGTGACTCTTAGTAGCTCCACTATCATCGATCATATTGCAACAACAGCTACTGGCAACATTGTACAGTCAGGTGTCTTTGAGATTTCAATGAGTGATCACTTTATGGTATTCTGTGTGCGAAAATACTGTGGAGCTCAGAAAAAGGACCATAAAGTGATAAAAACTCGCTCAATGAAAAGTTTCAATGAAGAGGCATTCCTGGCTGATGTTGCTAGCATCGGTTGGGAGCAAATTGTTCGTGAATCAGATGAAATAGATTTGCTCGTGCAAAATTGGTCTAATATCCTTTCTTGCGTCATTGAGAAGCATGCCCCTATGAAAACCATTCGTGTTTCTGAAAAATATTGCCCTTGGATAAACAATGATCTCAAGGGGTTGATTAGGAGTAGAGATAAGCTCCGGAAAGCAGCTGTCAAGTCAAGGTCTTCTCTCCTGTTGGACTCCTGTAAGCATGTTAGGAATAAAGTCAATAGGCTAAATATTGATTTAAAACGGCAACACTTCACGCAAAAGATTCAAAATTCTGAAGGTAACATGAAGGAGACATGGAAAACCCTAAACCAGCTGATGAATAAACGATCCAAATCCACTAATATTGACCTCTGGAAACAAGATGGAAAAGATATTAGTAACAGAAAAGAAATTTCCGATACCATGAACCAGTACTTTTGTTCGGTTGGGAAAGCTCTAGCAGAGAAGATTGAGGATACACCTAACCCTCTCCTGTCAGGCGAGTACCAACTGAACCCAAAGAACTTAAGGTTTGAATTTAAACCAATAGAGCTCCAGGATATTAGAGAAGCAATTGGCAAGATTAAAATCTCAAAGGGCTCCGGAGTTGACGGTATCTCAAGCTATTTTCTGAAACTTGCCTTGCCATTCATTGAGAATTCTCTTGTTCTCATGTTTAATACCTCTTTGGAAACCGGCGTGTTTCCTGATAGTTGGAAGACTGCCAGGGTTACACCGATTTACAAAGATGGCGAAAAGGCTACAAAATCAAACTATCGCCCTATTTCCGTCCTTCCCGTCATATCGAAGCTCTTTGAAAAGCTAGTTTTCAATCAATATCTAAATAAGAATCGCCTTCTTTACAAGGGCCAGTCTGGCTTTAGAGAACTCTTTTCCACAGTCTCCTGTTTACTTAAAAATACGGATGATTGGTACAAGGGATTTGACACAGGACACCACGTAGGATCAGTTTTTATCGACCTCAAAAAAGCTTTTGATACAGTGGACCATAAGATCCTTTGTGAAAAACTAATGCATTACGGCGTTCGTCATAGAGAAATAAAATGGTTTGCATCATATCTTTCGAACAGAAAACAGTTCTGTCGGGTTGGTGGAATTGACTCAGAAATTGACAATACCGAAGTTGGTGTACCGCAAGGCTCATGCCTTGGTCCCCTTCTCTTCCTTGTTTACATCAATGACCTACCATGTGGTATTCAAAGCTCAACTGTGTCCATGTATGCTGACGATACCAGCCTTTCTTATCAATCTAAGGATTTGACTCAGCTGAATGAGGCCATGAATAATGATCTCAAGAGTCTTGAATCTTGGTTGAAGGGAAACAAAATATCGCTAAATGTCGCGAAAACTCATTCCATGCTCATTTGCTCCAAATCTAAACAGAATTTCCTAAAAAGATCCAATGGAAAATTGGATCTTAAAATTCAGGAAGACAGTTTAGAGGTAGTGGACAAGACAAAGTACCTTGGTGTACAAATTGATCGGAAGGAACACATTAAATATGTCGCGTCGAAAGTTTCGAGGGCTATTGGTTTTCTGAAACATGCGAGGAGCCTCGTCCCTTCATTCATTTTCATTTTATTTCATTTTATTCTTATTTAGACACAATACCCTATCAGCACTTCAAAGTCAATATGAATATTAATCTAAACAAAAAAATAAAGCTGCTCTTCCAAGGGGTTGTGTTTGCGTCGCTCTACCTCAGGAACTCCCTTAATCTTACTTTAAAGGAGCCCAATGTTGCAGAGTCTCGTATATGCTTCGGGATCTCGTTCCAGGTACTTGCTCCCTGGTATCCAAAAGACTTTTTGCAGTATTCAAGACGAAGCCGAGGAATTTCGAAATCATCAATTTTTCTTGTGTTATATCTCGAAATATTCGACCTAGGAGCGAATTTATTTTTGAGGTTCTCTGGGCAGAGTCCATTGTTAATTTTGTATGTAGTAATTAGCCTGTCATATTTTATTAGATTGCGTACATCGAGCCAATCACATACCCAGCCATCTTTGTGCCTTGCGCATTCGATTAGTCTGCGTGCCCTGTTTTGCAACCTCTGTAGGGATTCCAGTTTTGTGTTTGACAGACATCCCCAAATGACACTGCAATATCTCAGATGGCTTTCAATTAATGCTCGATAAACAGTTGCCAATTGTTTCTGGGAAAGGATGTTTTTGAGTTTAAACATCGCCCCTAAACCGTTTTTTATCTTTCGCTTTACGGTTTTGAGTTGTTCTTCCCAATTCATGCTTTCGTCTATTATGACACCTAGATATTTTGTTTTTTGAACTCTGCATAATTTTTGATCTTCTACTTCGAGGTCAGGGAAATCTTTGGCTCTGTTCAATTGTTTTGGATGCCCTATCAACATAAATTCGCTTTTTTCAGCATTTAGGCTAAGTTTGTTTTGCCTCATCCAGGATGATACAAGATCAAGTTCGCCCTTTATGTCATTAAAGAGCTCGTTGATCTCCATGGAGGCATAAGAAATGCTCGTGTCATCCGCGTACATATTTGGTTTAGATTTTTTCAAACATTTAAACTTCTACTTCCCTTGATTAGTTTGTACAGAAGTATTGTGGAACCACATTTTCGTTATTGTTGCTCGGTTTGGGGCTGCTGTAGTTCCACAGAAAAAAGCCGCTTGCAGAAGCTACAAAACAGAGCTGCTAGAATAATCACTGGTAGTCGTTTTGATGCCTCCGCCATGCCCCTTATAAAAAGGCTTGGTTGGCAAACGATTGAGGAATTGATTGGTTCCGAGACCAAAGTCATGGTGTTTAAGGCATTAAATGGTCTTGCTCCTCAATATTTGACCGAACTTTTCTTGAAAAAGTCGCAGGGCTCCCTTCACACCCTCCGAAATACTTCTACTGACCTAAAGATACCATTAATGAAAAGTGGAAATGGTCAAAGATGTTTTTCGTTCAGAGGAGTAAAATATTGGAACAGCCTCTCAGCTGAGTCGAAGCAAGCCGTAAAACTCAATAGTTTTAAAACAACAATTTAGGATATGTTTCTTTTTTGCACTTTTTGTTTTTTTTTTCTTCTGTAAATTAGAACAATTTTGTATTTTAGATTTTCATTTTGAAATCATATATTGTAATTATTTTAATAGTAGGTATATTCCATAAATTGTAAGATTTTTGACGGAGGGCCCCTTGTAAATCAGCCTTTGCTGAAGGGTTACCCTCCTATAAATAAATGAAATGAAATGAAAATGAAATGATAATCATGCCTTCAGTTTTGGAAACATTTAATGATAGCTTGTTTCCTTGTAGCCACAATTTCAAAGCAGCTAAATCAGCGTTAATAGCGTCATTGATCTCAGAAACAGAATTAGATGCAAAATAGATACTAGTATCATCGGCATACATAGATACACGGGAATGCTTCAAGCATTTTGGTAAATCATTAATGTAGACCAAAAAGAGGAGGGGCCCAAGACAGGATCCCTGAGGAACTCCGCAATTTATATGCTCGGTACTAGATATTTGTCCATTAACCCTACAAAATTGCCTCCTGTCGGCAAGGTAGGAATGAAACCATTTAAATTCCTTCCCTTTAACACCATAGAATTTGAGTTTACTCAATAGAATCTCGTGATCTACTGTGTGGAAGGCTTTCTTGAGATCAATATAGACAGCTGCCGTATATAAACCCTTATCGATATTAAGGTACCAATCATTCGTGCACCTGAGCAGACTCGTAAGGGTTGAATAGAGTGATCGAAAACCTGACTGATCCGAATTTATTTGTTTGTTGTCGTTGAAATAGGAATACAACTGGTCAAAGACTAATTTTTCAAACAGACGTGAAACGACGGGGAGTACTGAAATCGGTCTATAATTAGACTTATTATCAGTGGACCCTTGTTTGAAGATAGGCGCAACTCGTGCAGTCTTCCATTTGTCAGGAAAGCGTCCAACAGACAGGGACCAGTTGAACAGCAGTACAAGGGAGGGCGCCAAAATTTCAATGCCAGTTTTTAAGAAAAAGCTGGAGATCATATCAGTACCAAACCTACAATCCTCGCCAAAACCCTTGTCACAAAACAGGAAAAAAGTAGATACTGAGAATGGAAACCCCCCCCTCCCCCCCCCCAAGTCAATGTTGCTGATTTCTCTAATTTGGAAAATATCAAGCAGCAAGTGTCCGGAGTGAACCCAAACAACATTGACTTGGGGGGAGGGGGTTCGGTAAATATTTCAGTTTAAATGGTAGGCAATCTGATTTTTTGTCGAAAAAGCCTAAAAAAGGATTTTGTGACAAGAGGTTTTGGCGAGGATTGTAGCGCACACTTAAATCTTACGCATCATCTTACGCATTATCTTACGCACACTTAAATCGTACGCATCATCTTACGCATTATCTTACGCACAACTTCAATCTTACGCACCATCTTACGCATTTTGTTGTAAAATGCATAACTTGCGCATGTATGCGTAACTTACGCACGCTTACGCAAATTACAATGAGCCCATGAGCTGTCAATGCGCTGCGTTGTGGAATCTCCTCGATCATAGCGAAGTACAGCAAGAAACCTTGTGCTTTGAAACATATTGTGAAAGAAATCTGAAACCGAACTCTACATTAGATTCACCAATTTAATCCCACAGAGACATCGTTCTTAATTCAACAAAACAACTTCAAATTGCATCTGCCTGATAAAAATTATTCATAAGCGAAATAATTCCCTTGGGCTTTATTGCAATCTTCATTACTCGAATCCTTGAGTGAAGTGCTTTTGTATCATCTCTCTCAATATTATTACGAAACAAGCAATTGTATATGCCCAAGGGAACATAAAAATGCTCACTCGTGCTTGCTTGCCTTGGTGTACTCTTGTAAATGTATGCATTTTGACTGCAGGAAGATATTCCTTAGTGGCTTTATTCATTAAGTCATTTGTCAGTTTTACATTCTATTCACATGAGTACCCCAAAGGACGGATCCTTGTCCAACAAATTTTATCGCTGAGGAGATTCCCCTGACCAGTGCGTTTAAAGTTTAGGCTAAAACCCAAAAGCTCTGGTTTGGTGATGAACGCAAATTTGGACTTTCAAGATTAATATTCCAGTTCTCGATGCACCAATATCAACAAACTAGGCCAATATCAACAAACTAGGTATCAATCTTCAAGTTAGCAATTAAAGAGTACTTCAAAGCATCTTAGGGATCTATTCAACATAAATTCTTATCACTAGCCCCGATCAAATCTGTTACCTTTTTTTTGGGACACCCGGTAGTAACCTCGGGAATTCATAAATCTTGCCTCATTGATCATTATTTGGTCTTTTGTGTCAGGAAATTTCGTGGTGCTTGCAAAAAACAACACAAAAATATTTCTACAAGGCAAATGAAGAACTTTGATCAAGCCGAATTTGTCAAAGATCTTGTAGGGGTAGACTGGAGGGCATCGTGTGGACCACAGACGATGTAAATGTTGTAGTTAACAAATGGACAAACATTTTCTCGCTTATTCTTGAAAAACATGCCCCAACAGGTAACAGGCGTGTTTCTGACAAATTCTGTCCTTGGTTGACCAATGATTTCAAACTTATGTGCAAGGCAAGAGATAAATTAAAAAAACAAGCTATTCGCTCAAAATCCGAACTATTGATGCAGTCCCATAGACATGCACGTAATCAAGTTAATCAATTAAATGGCGAACTAAAGCGTGAGTATTTCTTTCACAAGATTGCTTCCTGCGAAGGAGACCTGAAGAACACATGGATGACTATCAATAATGTTTTAAATAAGAAATCTAAAACCACCAACAACCAACATTTCATCACTGAGCATCGATGGGAAACATATCTCTTCCTGTGCCGGCATTGCAGAATCGATGATTAACTTCTTCTGTACCATCGGAGAGACACTTTGTGACAAAATTCCCGAAGCAAAAAACTCTCTCCTCGAGGATGATTTTGAGATCAATCCACAAAAAACAAAGTTTAATTTTCACGTTATTGATATTCTCCAGTTACGCAAAGTTTTTAGCAAATTCAAAACCTCAAAGGGATGTGGTACTGATGGCATTGCTAATTGTTTTCTAAAAATTGCACTTCCAGTTATTTCAGAATCTCTTTGTGATATTTTCAATCTTTCAATTGCTACTGGTTGTTTTCCAGATAGCTGGAAAATAGCCAGAGTGGCCCCAATTGTTAAAAGTGGTCAACTTGATGACCGATCTAACTACCGACCTATACCAGTCTTGCCTGTTTTAGCCAGGGTCTTTGAAACGCTTATTTATAACCAACTGTACGATTATTTGAACAAAAACAAACATCTATTTTAAAACCAATCTGGCTTCAGAGCTCTTCATTCTGTTGTCACTTGCCTTCTTAACAACACAGATGACTGGTATGTGAACATGGACAATGGCAGATACACTGCTAATATTTTCATTGATCTCAAAAAAGCGTTTGACACCGTAGATCATGACATTTTACTTGCTAAATTGAGGAAGTATGGTATTGAAAATCTTGAACTTACTTGGTTTACGTCCTATCTAACCAATAGAAAGCAATTCTGCAAAGTAAATGGGGTATGTTCCAAAACCGAAGATATTCGATGTGGTGTTCCGCAGGGTTCTTGTCTTGGCCCTCTTTTGTTTCTGATTTATATCAATGATCTTCCGTTTTCTCTGAAGAAAGGTAAAGTGACCCTGTGCGCTAACGATACCAGTATTTCTTACTCTTCTTCGAGCTTAGTAGATATAAACAAAACTCTGAATAGTGAACTGAATGGTTTGAAGCGATGGTTGCAGGGTGATAAACTTTCTTTGAATGTTCTAAAAACTAGAGCTCTGATTGTAGGTTCCCAGCCCAAAATCAAAAGAATTACTGATAAGACTGTTGATCATCCACTATTTTTCATTGGTGATTCTCAGGTTGAATATTTAGACCAAACAAAGTATCTGGGTGTGATAATCGATAGAAACTTGAATTGGGAAGAACACTTTAACAATCTCCGTACTAAGGTTTCTCGTGCAATTGGATTTTTGAAATATTCCAGGAAATTTTTACCTCAAACCTCGTCGAGCCCCATTTTCGGTCCTGTTGTTCGGTGTGGGGGTGCTGTGGGGTGACTAAACTGCATACCTTGCAGAAGTTGCAAAATCGAGCAGCTAGAATTGTAACTAAAAGTAGATTTGATACGCCTGCTATGGCATTAAGTGGCAGTTTAAATTGGCCTACTGTAAATGATATTATTAGAAGCGAAACAGCTACCACAATGTACAAATCGCTAAATGGTCTGGTCCCGGGGTACCTTTCAGATTTGTTCGAAAAAAATTCTACTCGAAATGTCAGAAAACTGAGAAACACCGAAACTGATCTCTCGTTACCATTACGAAAAACTAACAATGGGCAGAGGGCTATATCTTTTCGTGGACCTAAGCTTTGGAATCAACTTGAACCTGATGCTAAACAGGCACCCTCCCTTGCCACCTTTAAGAGAAGAATCAAAAACTAGCCATAACGAGAATTCTTATTTTGTTAATTATTATATAGTGATCTTTTAATTAGTAAATGTTTTGCCACGGCCCCCTGAAAAGCAGTTCTTATGGACTGACGGGGTTAACGTGTCTAAGTAAATAAAAATGAATGAATGAATTGTTCTAAATCCTGCCTTATCTCTTGTGCATGGACGGATGAGTTTTGACATCAGTTTCTGAAATGCAAATACACTTAATATAATACTGCGTTTTTTGGTTTCAATGATTTTCCAAGTCAGTAAGTAAGATTTTAACCCAAATTGGTATTTTTTTTAAATAAAGTTTGCATTTTAATGAAATCACTTTGCTTTGGTTTCATTGTAGATTTCCTCTCAAGAGAGAGGACTTCTGAAAAATCAAAGCACATTTCAAAAATTTCAAACCGCAAGGTGCTAAGCAAACGAAAAAGAAGGAAGGAATGTAAATAGAATCATGAAATTTGCAAATATTGAAAGAATCTATTAGAGATATGCACAAACCATCTCGTAAATGGACCAATGCAAATGGACTGAAACTTCAATGAAGGTCAAATCATGATAAAACAGATGTCAGCGAAGATTTCCCCGCAATTGCAATTTTATTACTAGTTGTCAGTCCCCTGAAATTTAATTTCTCTTAATGGTCGGCCATAATGGGCGACCGGCCATAATGGGCGACGAAACTCTAAGTAAAAGTGTTCATTCTTTAGATTAAAAACAAGATACCAGATGATACAACCAATAATAACCAGAGGGGCCTTTAGTGGGGGTTTGGCAGGCATGGTTTACATAGCTAGTTAGTTTTGAGAAGATGAATAAAGGAAGTAAGTTTTTGATATCGAACAAAAAACCCAGTAGAGTTAGCAACGATTATGAAAAGTGGAAGAGTATTCCAGAGTTGAACGAAAATACTGCATTGTTGAAGACCGTACAAAGTAGTATTTTTTAAGAGGTTTGAAAAGATCATCTCTGGTAGCCTCACAAATCCCAATTCTATGAACAGCTGCATTTGGTTGAAAGCAATCATGACAGCGAGAAGGAGATAGCTTATTGATAGCTTTATAAACACAGGTTCAGATATTTAGGTGCAGAACATCGTAAATTTATAGAATTTTTAATGACAGAAATTTTGGTGTGCTAGGAGGAGAGATAGGTTCAAATTCAATGCACCGCAGAATTTTGTGTGAACTCGAAAGAATTGGTTCAGGTAGGATTCATAAGTCAACCCCCAGGCTGAAATGCCATAGTTGAGGAAAGAAGAGAACGGAATGTTATGGAGAGGAATAAGAGTATGCAAGGGGACAAAATGAGGAATCTTGAAGAAAATACCAACAGTTCTAGAAAGTTTTTGCATTTTTCAGTTGTGTGATACTTCCAACACAGATGTTCATCCATGAAAATTCCTAAGAACTTTACATGCTTGCTCCTTTGAGTATTCTGTTTACCAATGTTGAGATTGGTGTATTTTTTCAATTTCTTTCTGGGGAGTGAAACAATACAAACTTTTGTCTTTTCGATATGAACTGCAAGCTTGTTCTTCTTTGAACTTGTTTGTAAGCAGTTCGAGATCACTAGACTCAACATAATACTGGGTGTCTCAGAAAAAAGTACCCCTTTTGACTGGAAATGGGAATAAAACAATAAGATATCATTACTCTCCGAGTTCACAGGTAAATTTATCAATCTTCAACTTGATGCACATACCTTTGCATTTCAAAATCGTGCACCAAATACCAGAGATTCAAGTTCGCAAAGTCAAAATTTACAGTGCACCCAAAACCAGAGGTTTTGGAAAAGGGCATAGCCATGATTTGTATCATGGACGTTTTCCAAAGCACCTGTCAACTTTAATTTTCAGTTTTTCATTTTTGAAAAGAAAAAAAAACGCATGGACATCGCCCTGATTCAATAAAAATAATAGAAATGTGGCAAGGGTGATAAAGTTGTGCCACATCTCTGAAATATGCGTGCATGTGTTCCTTTCCCTCGTCTTTGATACAAAACACATCGGATGGAATGCAATGCAAGGACCGATTCCTCAATGGAAAAGTCATTTCAAGAACAATTAATTGAAGCAATTCAAAGTATATTTCTTTTCAAAGGTGAAAACTAAAGGTCAAAGTTGAGAATCCTTTGGTGTCAAATCTCCACGTCAATATTTTGTAACAATCCACGTCGAAAATTTCCAAAACTAATGTTAGAGGTATTTAAAACTCTGAATTCGCTGAATCCATCATACCTATGGGATTATTTCAGCACTAAGCAACTGGAATACAATCCGAGGATTAAAAATTTGGTAAAATTGCCTCAAATCAAAACTCACACTTTTGGACTACACTCTGTAACCTTCATAGGCAGCATCCTTTGGAATGCACTAAGTGACGATATAAAAACAGATGAAAATGTGGCAGCTTTCAAAAAGAAAATAAAAACATGGAAGGGGGAAACTGCAGCTGTAAATTATGTTGTAAGTAGGACATTGTATTATACTGTATATTATGTAATTATTTTCAGTTGTAGTTGGTTTAAATTAGTTATGTATATTATTATGCTGAGAACTATTTGTAAATAACCAATTTTAAAGAATGATAAATAACAGGACCGTCGAGAGGGGGGGGGGGGTAGCCAGAGTAGTTACCAAGGGGCCCGGGGCCTTTGGGGGCCCGCAAGAAATAAGGTATGTATCTTTCCTTTGTTGTAGTTTTCTTTCGGGAACGATTTCAGGCCCGTTAGCCCACTGAGATTCTAAATTAAATCTAAAAGCAGTGTTTTAACAGTGTACAGGAGGGTGTGGCCCAATGATAAAAGGGCGTGGTCCGAAAAATTTTCCGGGGGGCCCCCTTCATGCCCTAGCCCTGGGGCCCGGCCCATCTCTCGACGGCCCTGATAAATAAATAAGTAAATAAATAAGTAAATAAATAAATGAATGAATAAATCATGCCTAGGCCTTTCTCAAAACCTCTGGTTTCAGGTGCACTCCAAAGTTTGACCTTCTGAACTCATATCTCCGGTGTTTGGTGGACAATTTTAAGATGCAAGGTATGTGCATGTAAGATGAAGGTCAACAAATGTACCTATGAACTAAAAAAGTCCCGAAATGTCATCGTTTTGTTCCCTTGTTTAGCCAAAAGTAGATACTTTCTTTTTAGACGTCCAGTATGTTTTTGTCATCAGCACAGAGGGAAAAAGATAGCAATTTTGATGAATTGAAGGTCATTAATGCACATAGGAAATAATGAGCCAAGAACTGATCCTTGTGGGACACAAAATGACACATTGAAAGAGAATGTTTCGTTCAGAGAGCATTTTTGTTGTTAATTATCATGCGTCGATATCTACACTTTGTTATGGCACACTTTGTTTGCAAGTTTCTGAAGGGAATGATTGCTTGTGTAGCAAGAAGCAAATGTCTATGGGTTTCACATGCAGCGTGCTCTCTAGTTTTTGTTCCATGTTTATGAAAACTGTTGTATCAAGGAAATTCAACTTGTTGTGTGAGTATTTCACCTCAAATTTTATTGTAGGATACCCCAAAAAGGTGTTTGAACTTACGAATTCACCCAGTTGAAAACCTTTCTTCCGGGTGAGTCAGAAAAAGACCCCCGCTTGGAAGATGTTCAATAAGGTTCAGTAAGTTACCTGGCCTTAATCGGCCATTCCTTCCCGTCGAAATGGGTGATTTTCTGCAGAAAGCCCCTTCCAAAAACCTGCAACAACGAATGAAAACAATGAGCAAATTTTCCTTCCTAAAATTGATCACACTCACATAAATTCATATATTTTGTCCTCTTGGGAGAATGGAATCCCCTTGAATAGATCATCGATACGAGGGGGAGGACTTGTTCATCCTCTCAAGAGGATAGCACGTGCTAAAGCGTCCACAAGTCATTGCTGTAAAGCCACTGTAAGGCAGAAATGTAAAGGAAATTTGTTCATGATTTTGGGCACGTCTTGAAGGTTTTTGAAGAGGCTTTCTTGAGAAAATCCCTCATAATTTCAGAATGGAGTGGCCGATTTCAGTCAGGTAAATTTCGTAGTAGATTTAAACATTTCTACCATTAAACTATACATTTGCCGATATGATTGTCTTGATATCCAGGGAGCCGTGACCTTTCAAACGGAGATTCTTTTTTCTGACTCACCCGGCAGTATAAGAGACCACATGATAATTTCTACGTCGAGGAGGAACTAAAGCCTGTTTAAAAGCCAAAATTTGATTTTTTATTTCAGATTTCGTCAATATTAAAGACTTACATTAGGGGTCTGGACAATCTAAATATACCGGGTGACCCAGAAAAAAGTGACCCAACGCAATCTGCTTGATTTGATTGATTTGATTTGATTTCACATATTTAGGGAGGGTAGCCCTTCAGCAAGTGCTGATTTTCAAGGGGCCCTCCATCTAACGATAGAATACAATAATAATAATATAATACAAAGGAAAGAGAAAACCTATTTACAATATGTCAAAGTCTAATTAATCTATTAAAAACAATGTTAGAAATAATGATCGGTGTTGAAATCAATTTACAGGGTATCTAAAATATATTATCTACACAGCAGTCTACGCTAAATATGGCTCTTGAAGGCATTGACCGAAGATGCCTGTTTAACCTCAGTTGAAAGGCTGTTCCAGCTTTTTGCACCCTTGAATGAAAAGCATTTTTGTCCATTAGCGGAACTTTTCAAAGGCAGCCTCAAGTCAGTGTTTGTATTTCGTAGGCTACGCTCGGTGCAATCAGCTTTTTTGGTGAAAAGATTGCAAAGATAGGTAGGAGCAAGGTCGTTGATGCATTTAAAAACCATTAGTTTCGTCTGTCTATCTATCAGCTCCTTGATCGTGTGCCAACCTAAACTTTGTATCAAGGGTTTACTTGGAGCATCGAACTGACTATTGGTCACAACACGAGCTGCTCTGTTTTGAAGTCTCTGCAATTGTAAGATGTCGGTGGAATTGCAGCAACCCCAAACAGAACAACAGTATTGGAAATGAGGCTCCACGATGCTGCTATAGAGAGTCTTCACAACTCCAGCAGGAAGATACTTTTTGGCGTATTTCAAGAAGCCGATAGCTCGGGAAGCTTTCGCAGTGACTGTTTTTATTTGCTCCTTCCATGTGAGATTTTCGTCGATTTGAACACCTAAGTACTTAGTATTACTTGCAACTTCGACTCTAGTCTCGCGAATGGAAGGTTGGAAAGTTTGATTTGAAATCTCTAGATGCTTCTTCTTATGTTTGGTGGTAATTAGCATAGAATGGGTTTTAGTTACGTTGAGGGATAGTTTGTTCCCCTTTAACCACGTATCAAGTTTCCGTAGATCTTCATTGATAGCCTCGGTCAACTGAGTAATGTCTTTCGAAAAATGATAAATACTTGTATCATCAGCATACATAGACACTTTAGAGTTCTTTATAACGCATGGAAGGTCATTTATGTACACTAAAAATAGGAGTGGACCGAGACAAGAGCCCTGTGGGACTCCCACCTCGATGCTCCCCATATTAGAATCTACACCATTTACTCGACAATATTGCTTTCTGTTAGCGAGATAGGACTTGAACCAAGATAGCTCCCTACTTAGTACACCATAGTGCGCGAGTTTTTGGCAAAGGATTTCATGATCAACCGTGTCAAAAGCTTTTTTGAGATCAATAAAGATCATGCCAGTCAAAAGTCCCTTATCCATGCCGTTATACCAATCATCTGTGCATTTCAGCAAGCAAGTTATAGTTGAGTGTAGAGCTCTGAAACCAGACTGGTCTGGTGACAGAAATCCATTCTCATTCATGTACTGGTACAACTGGTCAAAGATAAGTTTCTCAAATAGCCTAGATATGACAGGCAATACAGAAATTGGTCTATAGTTCGATTTTTCTGACTTTTCCCCTTCTTTGTAAATCGGAGTAACTCTAGCAATTTTCCAAAGCTTTAGAAAAAATACGTGGCTGATGAAAATGGCGTTGTGGCGCAGCAGTGTAATCCTCTGACTTTGAAGCCAGAACAGCCAGGCGGACAGGGTTCGATACCCGGTAGAGCCTCGCCGCTTGAGCGTCATGACAAGGGGTCGCGGACTCTATTAGCGCTTAGCCACTTCTGTGATCCCAGCACTTGGCGCTAAAAACCGCAACTTCACCTTCACCTTCATGGAAGTGCGTCAAACGTTGTTCTGTCACTAAAAGACTAGCCTACACTATGAGTATTTTTGGAATTTTTTTCGGCACTGTAAATTTCCTGAAATAAAGATTTTGAGAAAAAGGAGCAAGCTTCAAACCCACAAAACGTCATCAAAAACAGGGGATCGATTTAAAGCCATTTCAGATTTTCAAAACAATGGGGAGGGTGTTTCATTTCAGCCTGGGAATAGGCAACTCAGTTAAAAGTTTCCAGAGCAAGTTTATGGTCCCTAGATACCTAAGCATTTGGAGCTGAAAATAAATGTTCTTTGTAAACATCTGTGTGGAATTTCAAAGGTTTTAAGTTCTCCACGCAAATCGAAATGTTCAAGAATTGCTCACAGAAAAGCAGCAGTATCCTTTTCCCTTGAGACAAGAATATTTTAGGTATCTAGGGACTATGAACTTGCTCTGACAACATTCGACTGTGTTGCCTATTCCAGGCTGAAATGAAACGCGCTCCTCATTGTTTGGAAGATCTGAAAAGGCTGCAAATCGATCCCCTGCCCAGTGATCCAGGGAATGGAAGAAATACCAAAAGATGAAGTTTCAAAATTCAAATTTATTTCATGTCCATATTATGAAGCACACACTGAAGATTTATAAAACGCAAACATTTTTTAAATTGGACAACGGATAGCCAAGAAAATGATTTTTGAAGTTGGGCCTAATTCATTGATTTTTTTGCATAAGTACTTCTGGAATATCGCTGCCTGGACTGAATTGTCAAAGCAATATTTCTCTGCTCAGAAAGGTCCGACAATTTTCATTTTGATCTCATTTCAATCCTCTAGTCATGTACTTTTAAGTAATTGCAACAATGATTGGAAATATCCATATTTTGGTTCATTTTTATGTAATTCATAATGGCGGAATTTTGCATTATTCAGATCTTTAAAATAATTTTGAAAATTCAACAGTTGAAATGTAAAAATTGGGGCAAAATGTATTTGCCAAAAAATCACAAAATTATAGCCAGTATTTGTGCAAGTTTCTACGAAAGGGTTTGTTCAAAATCGTACTCAAAAAGAATTATGGTCATTCTTATTTTTGTGGTAAACGGAGATTTTTGAGATTTTTTCAATTTTTTCTGCAATAAAAATAAACCAAGGCCTGCTAAAGCCTTCAAAACTGACTTAACTCCAACTCTTTGACATAGAGTCGTGAAATTTAACCCTCGGAAAGCTTTGTGTTTCATTGATCTACATGAAATCACTGTTTTCAAGCATTTTTCTTTGTCCCGTCAGCAGCAACGAAGAAAAACGTGTTTTCCATCATAATTTCCAAAAAAATTGGGGCTTGAAGAAACTTTGAGTGATGAAAATCATTCACTTTCATCATTCTGATAATAATTTTACACTGGTAAAGACTTGAAATCCCTTATTCTTGCTAGTTATCATAAAAAAACACGTTTTTGGCCGTTTTCTGCTGATGTGACAAATAAAAATGCTTGGAAACAGTAATTTTATGTATGAAAATAGAAGGCAAAGCTTTCCAGGGGTTATGTTTCATGACACTATGTCAAAGAGATGGCGTTAAGTCCGTTTTGAAGGCTTTAGCAGGCCTTGATTTATTTTCATTGCAGAAAATATTGAAAAAATCTGAAAAATCTCTGTTGTATCACAAAAATAAGAATGCCCTTAGGTCTTTTTTGAGTACGATTTGGAACAAACCTTTGGTAGAAACTTGCACAAATAGTGGATTTGATTTTACAATTTTTTTGGTAAATACATTTTGCCCCAATTTTTACATTTCAAGTGTTGAATTTTCAAAATTATTTTTAAAGATATGAATCTTGCAAATTTTTGCCATTATGAATCACATAAAAATGAACCAAAGTATAAATATTTCCAATCATTGTTGCAATTACTTGAAATTGCATGACTAGAGGATTGAAATAAGATCAAAACGAAAATGTTCGGACCTTTCTGAGCAGAGAAATATTCCTTTGAAAATTCAGTCCTGACAGCCGTATTCCGGAAGTGCTTATGTAAACAAATCAAACTATTAGGCCCAACGTCAAAAATCAGTTTCTTGGCTCTCCGTTGTCCAATTTTTAAAATGTTTGCGTTTCATAAACATTCAGAGTGTACTTGATGATATTTTGGTATTTATTCCAAAATGTCTTTTGTTCTGGATCACTGTGCCCTGTTTTTGACGACGATGACGACGACGAGGTCTGAAGATTTCAAGCATGCCCTTTAAGGTAACACTGATTTCCGCTCCAGTCAACAGCGAGATGCCGTTTCGCAAAACTACTCTCCTCACAAAACAATAAATTTCTCCAATATCATTCGGTCTATCGAAAGCAGTAAAGAGGATGTTGTTCAGTATAGTCTGGGCAATCGAAAGATGTATAAATCGAATTTTTTTCGTCAACGCTGGCTTTGCAAACCCTCGTTCAAATCTTTTTGTTGATTTCAGAAAAGTGGATTTATCTCCAAAACTACTCGAAAAAGTTTCAATTTTTTTTTCATTCCATCTTTAACTAGGTAGTTGATCTACAACTTTGCCAAGTCTGATTGAAAAAGCTAGGCTAGATATCCTGCGATCGAGTTTTATATTTCTGTTTACTTTTCGGCATCGAAGGGGAAATGCGTTGGTCAACAGATTAGCCCATGCAGAACGAGTTGAACGCCCTTTCAACGCTTTTGCAAAAATTTAGTTCTAGATCTAAGATCTATGCTGATTGTGTACTCTTGAAGAAAATGATAATTTTTGTGAATGCTTGCGAAAGTCTCAAAAGACTGCAAAAGATGCAGTTGGCTTGGATTAGCTAGTTTAGTAATTATTTTTAATGTTTACTGTACATAGCTATGTAGCGCCAACTTTAAATAAATTGATTATTATTATAGACACCCAAAGCATGGTTTCATGAAGTTGCTGGTAAAAGTCAGTAACTTTTAATTAATCAATAGATTCAAATGATACTTTTACAAGCGCACTAAGGATGTCTTTTGAGACTTGGGTATGGTATTCCCAACAGATGACCTTCATCTGTTTGCCAAAGGAAAAAAATTCTGAAAGTTATTTCAAGTCTGAGCTTTTGCAAGCGTGCTTTATAGCATGGTTATCTGTTGGCCAAGGTTTCCTCCATTTCGCTGTCGAAAAGTAAACAGAAATATGAAATTCGATTGCAGGAAATCTAGCCTAGCTTTTTTAATCAGACTCGGAAAAGTTGTAGATCAACAACAAAGCTAAAGATGGAACGAAAAAAAAATCGAACATTTTTTGAGTAGTTGTGTAGATATATCCACTTTTCTGAAATCAACAAAAAGATTATAACTGGGAACCTCGAAACCAGGGTTGGCGGAAACATTGCGATTTATACATCTTTCGATTGCCCAGATTATTCAGAGCAACATCCTTTTTACCGCTTCTTGATAGGCCGAATAATATTGGAGAAATTAACTGTTTTAACGGCATCTCACTGTTCACTGGAGCGGAAAGCAGACTTACCTTAACTCATAATCCTAGTCTTTTACCGACAGAACAACGTTTGAAGCATTTCAATCAGCCACTTACTTTTTTTTCTATAACAGATTGCGTTGGGTCACTTTTTTTTGGGTCGCCCAGTAGTATATTGTATTCCATTGTAACATAGTCACTGTTCTCAATAGATGATCAAAGCAATTGGAAACATAGTGGCGCACAACCTTCTTTTGTTGTAGCGCAGCCCCGCGCATTTCATTTCATTTGATCCATATTTAAAGTTGGTATTTACAATAGTAACTAAGAACATACTAATTCAAACCAACTATTTACAAAAAAATATACTTTATACAAAAAATTATCGGCATATTTTGCAGGTGCATTTATCGCCAGCCCAGTCTTTGTTCCTCTTTTTAAAAGCAGAAAGTGTTGGCTCATTTAAACACTATCATCAAGGGTGTTCCAGAGGAAACTCCCTCTAAAGGACAGTGATTCTTGCCCATAGCCCTGTGTCTTTATTTGTGGCAGTTTGCAAAGATTTTGTATCCTTAGATCATAAGCTACATGCTTCTTTTCATGAAACTCCCATACAAGCGATGGGTTAAGATGACTCATGGACTTGTAGATTTCTGTCATCAACTTCTGCAAGTTTCTAACATGTATACAAAAGCTGCCACTTCGAGTGAGCAATGTTTCAAAGGGACATTCGTATTCTTTATAGAGGATCCGAAGAGCACGTTTGTGTGTGCGGTCAATCTCTTTGTATGCACCTTTGTTGCAGAATAGCCATATCAAAGGGCAATAATTGAAATTCGATAAGATAACCGCGTTGCAAATTGTTATTTTCTTATTTATTTCTTATTTTATAATATTTATACAGGGTAAAACATTCAGTTATACTGTTTTACAATGTACCCTGTTAAAAAAACTTACAAAAAAAACGAAAAGAAACTATCTAAATTTACACGTAACTCTAAAATAAAACTACAATCAATTTGATCTATACAGCTATTAGCAACTTAGAATAAAAAAAAGCTATTAGCAAAGTGTATAAAAATTGTAGATATGATCATACATATGCTAGATATGATATGAGAGAGAATTAGCTAAATGCAAGGTTTGCTATGCTTTTTTGAAAGTTTTCAATGTCGGGGACAATTTTGATTCTAGGCTGAGACAATTCTACATTGTCGCGCCTCTATATGAGAAGCATTTTTGGCCATTTGCAGATTTTCGCATGGGAATTTCTAAATCAGATCTAGTATTGCGTAATTCTCTCTTACATGTATCCGAGAGTCTTGAGAACATTTCTGTAAGGTAAGTGGGAGCCAGATCATTGATAGATTTGTATACCATACTCAAGGTCTCCATTTGAATAATTTCACTAACAGTGTGCCATCCAAGTTTTTTGATGATAGGCTTTGCAGCAGCATCATGTCTACTGTTAGTAACTATTCTTGCAGCCCGATTTTGAAGTTTTTGTAGTTCGTTTATTGCTGTGGAGCCACAGCTCCCCCATACAGGGCAGCAATATCTAAAATATAGTTCTACAAGACTTTTATACATGCTTTGTATTGTGAGAAGAGGAAGATACTTTTTGGAGTATTTCAACATCCCTATTCCTCTAGAAACTTTTTTCTTGATGGTAGAAATTTGTTCTTTCCAGTTCAAGTGTTGATCAACCATTACTCCCAGATATTTTGCCTGCTTTATGATAGAAACAGTTTCTTCCCCTACATTAAAGAGAGGCTTTACTCCCCCTACCTTTTCTATGTCGTTCAAATGCTTCCTACCACCTATCACAAGACTTTGTGTCTTGGTCACATTGAGGGACGATTTGTTTGCATTAAGCCAAGATTTAAGGTATCCAAGGTCCTCGTTGACGCATTCACTTATTAAAGGAATGGACTTTGAAGAGAAAGAAAGGCTCGTATCATCGGCGTACTTTTTAACATCTGAGTGTCTCAAAGAGAAATGAAGATCATTTACGTATATTATGAAAAGAAGAGGTCCTAGGCAAGAGCCCTGAGGAACTCCAGTCGTTATTGATTCAAGATCTGAAAGCCTGCTCTCTAGAAAGTTAATGCCTGCTCTCTAGAAAGATATGCATTAAGTCTAGAAAAGGCACTGATTTTCTTTTTAACTTTAGAACATAGCGTTTTAACGTGTTTGTTAAACTTTAATTTGTTGTCAATTTCAATCCCTAGCAATTTAACATGATCTGTTGCAGATAATTTGTTCTCATTGATGTTAAGTCGCAGTCCTCTCTGCCCTTTTAAGCTAAGGAACATTAGCTGGATTTTTTTTGGGTTTGCAACCATTCCATTGTTTGTAAACCATTCGAGCAATCTACTGAGATCACTTGAGGTAACAATTTCTTGTAGGTCTAGCCCACATGAGTATATGGTATTATCATCTGCGAAGTTACAGATCTCAGAGTCTAGTCTAATGAGACATAGATCATTGATGAATATGTTAAAGAGCAAAGGACCCAGGACAGATCCCTGTGGTACTCCGCAGCGGTGGCGGAAGCTGTCATATAGATCAGTCAAATAGTAAATCGTGGATTATGTGGCTCTCCGAAGCTGCGCACCAAAATTGCTGACTTTCACGGAGGAGCGTTTGTTTCAACGCAAACGCAAACGTATAACTCAAATACTTGTGAAATGCCCGTTGAGGCAACCAATATCAGATTGCATAATACTGGTGACTTCCCCTTGTGGAAAGATCAAATGAATCAGCCATTGTGGTGAATACTTCTTGCAAATCGCCCATTGTGGCAACAAATGCTACTTCTAAAGAAATTGGTGCAAACAATACCAAATTGCATAGCGAATCTAATCAACCAGGAAATCTGATTATTTTTGGAAATAATTACCAAGGCACTTTCTTCAATGATACATCTTTGTCTGTGTGAAGCACTTGAAATTGTCTTTGCAGAAAACAACAGTGCAATTCTCATTCATTTTAGATGGTTACATGGTATCAATTATATTCTCAATCCTAACTCAAGATTTTGTTTATTTGACTCTCATGCAAGAAATTATTTGGGCATACCTAATATAAATGGCAAGGCAGTGGTTTTGAAGTTTAAAAATATGAAAAATATAGTTTCATTTCAAAAGCTATTTGGAATTGCTAGCCACAGCACTCAACACCACATTTTTTGAAGTGGTTCTGCAACATTTCATAATCTAAATTCTTCAGACTCGCAAAAATGTCCTTGCCTATTAATCCTAGCCAATTGGTTGGAGAATATAAAAAGCTACAAAAATGTCAACAACAACTATTTCTTGCTACAGAACTGAAAAATGAAAGTGAGTCTGAACAACAACAAATGCAACTTTCCAAAGTGTGGAAAAATGCTGGTAAGAGATGTGTAATTAAATGTGAATCTGGAAGACAAGAACAGCTCGTGAAATAGCGTCAAAATAAAGCAAAAAAAGGAGCGAATGAAAATGAATCTGAAAAACAAGAACGGTTGATCTTTGGCCAAATTAGAGCGCATCATTCGAGGTACTACCCGGATCATTATGAAGTTGTGAAGTCCAATGGAATTTTGAGCATGAATGATACTGTGTCTGACTGACAATTGCAATTTAATGCTTCAATTGAGGCCAATGTTTTATTGAATATGATCTATGCTCTAATGTGTCTAATGATTTGCAAACAGTGGTCATTTTTGAATTGTTTCAAATTCACAACATTCGTTTCTCAAAGCACTATGTTGGAAAAGTCTAAGCTGCACTCACTTAACTTCGTTAACAGCTAGTTTTATTTCTAAACTAGCTGACTATATTTTCATCATTTGTCTTTGAAGAGATGCAGAGACGAAATGGTCAGTCACCTGAAAATTTTGTTCAGGGAAACTCTGCATAAAACGTCGTTTTCTTTTGACGTTCTCTCTCGGTTCTGCTTCCTCGGGCCCGCCATGTTGCAACTGGTAGATTTCAAACGTTCTCCTCCGTAGAGATGTAAAATGGTATTCAAGTATAATAAACGATAAATTGACAACTCTTCCTAAACTAGGCATATTTGTGAACCAAATTTTTGTTGATGTAACACTTCGATTTTCTCACAAAAACAGCTTCAATAACATCCTATGGGTATCCATTTTCAATGACGAAGAATTTTACTGTGTCCAAGTTAATTGCATTGAAACTGTTCAGGCAGACGTCAAAGACTGATCAGTAGTTTTATTTCCAAGTTTTTTCCCTCATAGGACATGGGCCATTGGATATGGATTTCCACTGTTGCTGTTTTGTCAGTGGCAACATTTGGTCTTGTCGGAATAATGTCATCAGTGATTTACATCGTGATGCTTATGATTGGGTAAGAAAAATTTTCTTTTCGTGAAAAATCATTCTCGTATATAATCCAGTAGCTGAAAGGTAAAGATTGGTGGAAACAAGAACAACTTGCTACAGTAGACTATATGTTCTGTGGCAAACCACGATTCAACTACTACTTAATAGCATATCAAAAGTATAAAAAAAGTCCAAAGATTGTAAGGCCATGAAAATTGATGCATCTTGAAAAGGTAGTTAGCCTTGTTCCATCTATCCATTTATAGATCTATCCATCTATCTGCTGCGCCAGATTTTCTATCCACTTTTGGCATTCGACCATCAATTGTACACTGGACCAATTTTGAGAGATTTATGACTTAATCTTTAGCAAAAAGCATGCATTAGATTCTAGGATTTGTGTCAAATTTTTTTCTTTTTCAATTTTTAGAGCACAACCGAGTTTCTTAAATTTTTAGTTTTCGCTGAAAACAATATTACTGGTTCCTTCGATTATAATGAAAATAAAAGGACAAACCCCTCAAGGTTTACAATGTCTAGTATGACTAATATAGCCACGATATACATCTTCTATCATAGGGGTTTGTTCGCGCGGTTCCGAAACAGATGAAAACGATGTTTTGCGCAAATTCGGATGATTTTGCGAAATAGGCCAAAAACAAGTAAGTGCTAGAAAATTGGGCAGTAGGGTGCCGGCGCTGGTAATCGGACGCTTAAGGAAAGCTAAATATTTTCATAAGAAACATTTAATCAAAGACAATAACCAAAAGTACCAGGTGAATGGACAGGTATTTGGACACATTTTCCCGAAATGTTTTGGTTTTTTACTTTGCCTGCTTTTCTTTGACAACTATTTTCCTGAGACTGATCTTGGCGGTGGTTTTCGGAAAGTGGCGGTGGTTTTCGGACAGTGAGTTCACGATGCAGAATGTGCCAAGAAAATAATTTTTCTGTTTATACTTGGCAAGTATTCTGTCTATAAACTCTTTTGCTTCATTTTTCTTATCTTTTTTTCTATTCTTGAATGCGAAAACAATGGTTCGACTGTCGGTTCTCGTAATGACAGCCTGTAGAGCTCTCGGTACACACAAAACAATCTAAAAACTAAGAGTTGCGTTCGAAAAATCTTGTTTTGATCTCATTACTATTTTCTATTGATGTATGTATAGATATTTATGAATGAAATCTCAAAATCCAAAAAACGTTCAAATCCGACCTTTGTTCATGCTCCCAAACAACTGATTTATTTGGTGGCCGAAACCACCGCCATGAACTCTTAAGACCATTCGATATGACATCCGCTGTCCTCCCTTCAGTGAAGCTGTTTTTAAGTCTTTGGCATATTGCTATGCGTTATTTACATGCTAGACATCCAATTTAAGTGATTGTTTAAGATTTTGCTTCTTTCTGGAATGGATTCAGAGTTTTGAACTAGGGGTGTAATATTCGTAACGACAACTTCTACACTGCCAAGCACAACGAAAGAAACTTCTTTAGCGTGTTTTACATTCATGAAGGCTTTTCGTACAGTTGTTTAGTATCTATAATGTTCGCTTTCAATACCAAGAAATGCCCACTTTGATGGATTTCATTTGTAACATACTTTTCTGTCGGTTTTCGGAACTGTCCGATTACCACCGCCGTCAGATTACCACTGCCGACACCCTAGTGCCGTTGCCCGGAATTTGCTAGCACGAACATACAAGAAAAACTTTTACGGTCGGTGATTTGACTGAAAATACTTTACTTTTTCCGGGCCAATGCACCTGTCACACGACTGACGGCCGTGGAAAGAAAAAAGGCAGAAACAACAAGTGGAGGGTGGGTGGGGCAAAAAAACAAACTGCTCTCTTCTTTTGCAAACCAGCGTGCCGCTTTGCTGCATTCTCTCGTCTGTGCTGATAGACAACTGATTATTATTATTATTATTATTATTATTATTATTACAGCAAAGAAAAACAAGACAATTTGTGCGAAAATTTTCGATATAACTTATATCTTCTTCAGTCGCTTATGATAATTCTATAAATGGAATTAAGGTTAAAACAGTTCTGCAGGAATGTGGCGATCTATAAATTAGGAATGTAACGTTCTCTTAAACTAATCGATTATTAGGTTCTAATAATGTGACGTAATATGAATAAGGCTAAGCAAACAATTATTTACAATTGCCATAAAGGGAAAAATATAAACGTCCAAGTTCATTCGTTATGCTGTTCATGCCAAAAGGCTCACGTGAACCCAATCGAGTCATCCACAGGTTTTCATGATGCTCGAGTACACCAAGTCCTCCTTCCACCTTTTCTAAAACATGAACCCGAAGGTCGCGCTCAAAATCACAATCATGGCTTTGATAAAAATGTTTTCCCAACTCAGTGCTTGTCGGGTCGTGTCCTGCATCATAACGGTGTTTATTAAAACGTTGGCTAAGAGTAGTTGACGTAAAACCCACGTACAATTTTTGATGTTTTACGCATTCGGCCGCATAAATTACATTCTTTGACTGGCAGGAACCTCCGGAGATGTAACTTGTCCTGCCATTTTTGTTGTTAGTTAAGGAATCTTTCTGGCCCATGTGGTTGCAAAGTTTGCATGGGCGTCCTCGCTTCTTTGTGCTTTTTGGTGTACATCGTACACTTGCTCCTTTTGATTTCAACATTTTCCTTTGTGCTCTTACAAGGATTGAGCGTATGTTCGGGTTTCTTCTGTACGAAACGATTGGTGGTTCTGGAAATGTTTCTTTTAATTCAGGGTGATCATTTATCATGTTTTCATAGTTTCTGTGCAATATATTAGATAATCCCTTAAATTTCGTATGCCAATTGATTACAAATGGTACTCTTTCCTTTGAAGTGTTCCGTTTAGTTTCTGTCGGTTTTAGTAATACCTTTCTGTCTCTCATTTCGACTTCTGTTGCTATTTGTACTAGTTTTTGCTCGGAATAACCACGATTGACATAAAATCGAATAAAATCAGTAGCATGTCTACGATAATCCTGGACTAGAGTACAAATTCTGCGAATTCTTATGAACTGCGACAATGGGTTAGAGCGAATGGTATGACTTGGATGATCTGAATGTCTATGAAGGTAGGTGTGGGTAGCTGTTGGCTTGCAGTATAGTTCAGTTATTAGTTGACTATTGTGTATTTTCACTTTTGTATCCAAAAACACTACATTCTCTGTAGAAAATTCCGATGTAAAAGTAATCTTTGATCTAAAATTGCTTTCTCTCGCAAACGAATTGCAGTACGATAAGAAGTGATTAAGGCTTTTGATATCCCCAGTCCAGATAAAGAATATATCATCTATATAACGTAACCAAGACAGTGGCCTTTTTCCATAGTTTCTTTCATACCCGTGTAACATTTCTGTTTCAAATTTGGACATAAATAAATTTGCAAAGTTTACTGCCATTGGTGTCCCCATCGCAGTACCCTTTAATTGGTGAAAAAATTTATCCATGAACGACAATGTATTGCTTTTCAATATAAAGTTTATCAATTCTGAAATACAATCCGATGGTACCGATTTGTCTTTACGTTGTTCTAAGGCTTCTTTGCATGCGTTAACTCCTTCTTCGTGGTCTATGTTAGGGTACAGAGAACAAACGTCCATCGTAACTAGGTAAAATTCTTCACTTGCAAAAGTGCTGATATCAATATTTTGGATATGCGTAATGAAATCAGTGGTGTCTCTGATGTACGAGTTAGTCTTTATGGCTGCTGGTTTTATAAAGCTATCAACCCATTCTGAAACTTTCGCTGTACAAGAATTATATCCACTGCAAATCGGTCTCAAAGGAGGCAGTGTATCAAATTGTTTGTGTATTTTCGGCAAACCGTAAAAGCAAGGGGATCTGTTACCTTCTCTTAGTTTAATATTCTCAATATCCGTGATGTAGCCTTTACTTTCCATTTCGTCAATCATTAAATCTAATTGATTACGGTAATTGGGGTTAGGGTCGGAGTTGACTTCTTCGTAATATTCCTTATCATGAAGGATTTCCAAACATAATTTATTGTAGTCATTTGTATCCATAAGCACAATTCCGCTGCCCTTGTCAGCTGGTTTAATTATCAACGTATCATCAGAGGCAAGAGATCTCAGTGCTTCACGTTGTTTGTTTGTTAAATTGTTCGTCCGACTACTTTTGTTTGAATTCAGATGTGAACGAATGTCATGGATTGTGTCATCCAAAAAGTTAGAAAGTCCAGTTGAACGACCTTCCCTTACTTTTTCTGGATACCAATGTTCATTCTTTGTAAACCAGCCCAAGTCATATCGTTCATCGTTTGGTTGTAAATCTACTTTTTTGATCGTGTTATTTTCCTCTTTGCCATTTTCTTCAAAAAAGTATTCGCGAAGTTTCAGTCTTCTAAAGAACTTGTGAATGTCATTTGCGAACGTCTCTTTGTTAAAATTTGCTTGACTCGGGCAAAACGAGAGACCAAGTTCCAAAACGTTACTTTCATCATCCGTCAGAACACGGTTAGAGAGGTTGTAAACTGTAGATTTATTAGGTTTCTTCTTAAAAGGGTCTATAACTAAAGGGGATCTTTTTCTTGTTTCTTTGTTTGGCGGTGTTCTTTCATGGATGTTCTTTTCAAATGTTTCGTTGTTGAAAAGTGCAAAACGGTTGCGCAAAGATATGCCCTCAGGTTCATGTGGGTCAGTCTGTTTACTGAATTGCTTTGGAAAAGACCATTTATTAGTGTCATTGACGAATCTTGTTATCTCCATCTGAGTTGCAGGATGTAACGATCTACGGAGCTTTGGAAATTGTTCTACTTCTTCCTTTTCTATGCAAGACAGAAAATGTTCTCTCATTTTAGTTTGGTCGAATATGAATGTTGATGGGTCTTCGTATAAAGCAAGTTCCATTGCGTATGCTATTGCAAAGATTCCACAGTCATAAGGGCCTTGTTGAGTTGAAGCTATGTTCATTTGGATTACAGTTGGTGAAACCGATGGGTCAGGTGAATAAATTGATGTTATCTCCTTCATTAGATTTGGAGTTGGAGGAAGATTTAAACTGTCGAAAATGCGGACTCGACCCCCTATCGAAGTAGTTGTGACAAAATGATTAGATCCAGTGTGATGAATGTGGATGGTTGGATACGGATTATAGATCAGATGTTCAGCTCCAAGACAAACTGATTGGAATTCAAAAAAAGGGCATTTCTTCTGAATAAGATACAAGCCGGCATCAATCAATCTATCGCAAATTTCTTCACCGTTTGTCAAATACACTTTTTCTTGATTAGTGAGGTTTAAAGATTTAACCCACTGATTGGAAAGTTTAATATTCTTATTTTGAGACTGGTTACTGTTCATGTCTCTGGTCGGCTTCAATTTTGAGATTTTCTTCTTCTTTATTTTGTTGAAACTTTTCAAATCCTTGTCTTTAAAACTATTCAAGCATTGTGCTAGGTATTCATAACGAAGTTGATCTTGACAGCAAATACAGAGTTGTTCTTCAAGCTTGATTATCTCTAATTCGATCCTTTGCATTACAGTGTTATAATGGTCGACGATAATGTCCAGAGCCTTGAGAGAGTTTTTAACTGATAATACTTCTATTTTCTTTGTCAATTCCTCATCCGTTTGTGCAGCACTTATCTGTAGATTAGTTGTCAAGCCATTAGGAACCACCCCAACGTTCTTGCAATGATCCAAGAAGTTGCGATGACTAGCGATCTTCAGTAAGGATTTGTTCTGTTTTCTCAACTCCAAGAAACACCTTTTTTCATCTTCATTTTCATATTTAAAGTTAGTGTGTGACTTTGAATTAGGTCCAGGGTTAGTTTCAATCCGAGCATCAGTGAAACACAGAATGGAGGACAAACTCACGATTGCTAGAAATACGATACTGTATGAAAGCTTCGAGTAGTCAGCGTCCTTTCGCATTCTGCTACACTTTCTTGATGATAGATGGCCATTGTTGAACATCCCAACTCTTCGTCGATAGTTCATCAAGTCATCCATTGTTCAATCATATTTTATAAATACGAAAAAGTAATGATCGAAATGCCTTGCTTGTTGTAGATAACAGCAAAGAAAAACAAGACAATTTGTGCGAAAATTTTCGATATAACTTATATCTTCTTCAGTCGCTTATGATAATTCTATAAATGGAATTAAGGTTAAAACAGTTCTGCAGGAATGTGGCGATCTATAAATTAGGAATGTAACGTTCTCTTAAACTAATCGATTATTAGGTTCTAATAATGTGACGTAATATGAATAAGGCTAAGCAAACAATTATTTACAATTGCCATAAAGGGAAAAATATAAACGTCCAAGTTCATTCGTTATGCTGTTCATGCCAAAAGGCTCACGTGAACCCAATCGAGTCATCCACAGGTTTTCATGATGCTCGAGTACACCAAGTCCTCCTTCCACCTTTTCTAAAACATGAACCCGAAGGTCGCGCTCAAAATCACAATCATGGCTTTGATAAAAATGTTTTCCCAACTCAGTGCTTGTCGGGTCGTGTCCTGCATCATAACGGTGTTTATTAAAACGTTGGCTAAGAGTAGTTGACGTAAAACCCACGTACAATTTTTGATGTTTTACGCATTCGGCCGCATAAATTACATTCTTTGACTGGCAGGATCCTCCGGAGATGTAACTTGACCTGCCATTTTTGTTGTTAGTTAAGGAATCTTTCTGGCCCATGTGGTTGCAAAGTTTGCATGGGCGTCCTCGCTTCTTTGTGCTTTTTGGTGTACATCGTACACTTGCTCCTTTTGATTTCAACATTTTCCTTTGTGCTCTTACAAGGATTGAGCGTATGTTCGGGTTTCTTCTGTACGAAACGATTGGTGGTTCTGGAAATGTTTCTTTTAATTCAGGGTGATCATTTATCATGTTTTCATAGTTTCTGTGCAATATATTAGATAATCCCTTAAATTTCGTATGCCAATTGATTACAAATGGTACTCTTTCCTTTGAAGTGTTCCGTTTAGTTTCTGTCGGTTTTAGTAATACCTTTCTGTCTCTCATTTCGACTTCTGTTGCTATTTGTACTAGTTTTTGCTCGGAATAACCACGATTGACATAAAATCGAATAAAATCAGTAGCATGTCTACGATAATCCTGGACTAGAGTACAAATTCTGCGAATTCTTATGAACTGCGACAATGGGTTAGAGCGAATGGTATGACTTGGATGATCTGAATGTCTATGAAGGTAGGTGTGGGTAGCTGTTGGCTTGCAGTATAGTTCAGTTATTAGTTGACTATTGTGTATTTTCACTTTTGTATCCAAAAACACTACATTCTCTGTAGAAAATTCCGATGTAAAAGTAATCTTTGATCTAAAATTGCTTTCTCTCGCAAACGAATTGCAGTACGATAAGAAGTGATTAAGGCTTTTGATATCCCCAGTCCAGATAAAGAATATATCATCTATATAACGTAACCAAGACAGTGGCCTTTTTCCATAGTTTCTTTCATACCCGTGTAACATTTCTGTTTCAAATTTGGACATAAATAAATTTGCAAAGTTTACTGCCATTGGTGTCCCCATCGCAGTACCCTTTAATTGGTGAAAAAATTTATCCATGAACGACAATGTATTGCTTTTCAATATAAAGTTTTATAATAAATTCTTAAATAATTTTATTGTGGCATTATCTTATTGGTGATATTAATGAGATCAATCGTTATCCTTTAATTTATGAAGCATAATGGGGCGAGATGAAAAAATTGTTTGTGAGAATCGCATAAAAGAATTGAGCAAAAACATCTTCTCGTTTGCTTTTTGTTAGTTGTTTATGTTGCCAAGTTTTTATGACGTTGATCAGCTTTGTTGGATGATCTTCCTCAATTTTTTCCTTCTGATTCTGTATTGGAAATGCAAACCCCTCCGTTGACAATGTTTCGCAACCTTGTCTGTAAGTTTCATAAATTCACGACTCTTAAATTCCACAACATAGCCAGACCAACTGTTCAAAACGATGTTTGACCATGCCATGGCCTAAACTTTCCCTTGGCTCAACAACAACAGCAACAGGAAACCTAGTGTACCAACGAAACAAACATACTAGCAGAAGGTGTCTTCTTACTTGCTCGTACCAACTAAGATTGTTAGTTGTTAATGACAGAAACTAGCACAACTTTGTTTTAGAATGGTAGCACCTACTGTCATGAAAGAAAGGCTTACAAATTGTTCTAAAAATGAGAAGTGCCACAATAATGATTAATAACGGTGGTCAAAATGGTAAGATTATTGATGCAAATTTATTTCATCTCCTGCCCCATGCTTGGCAGTAACAGTTTTGTTACAAGCTGCCTACAGAGAGAGCCTTGCCTACTGTAAACATTTTTAATTGATTGTACATATTGACATTATGGAACACATATAAATAATAGACAAGACCTATAACTATGTTCACTACGATCTAACTGCCCCCTTTCCCCCATCCGACTGACCTAGTTGAAGCCTAAGCTAGACCAGCTGAGCTCAGAGACAGGGCTGGGTGCTCCATATGAGGTTATGAGAGACGTGAATTGGGTGCCCATTCTTGTTTCATTTTGATCATAGTCTACTTCTGTTTTCAGCTTAACACATGAACGAAAACTTAGCTGATCCAGGAATTGTAAGATGTAATGTTTATTGTAGATTTACTTAACTACATGCAATAAGACACCAAATGGCAGCCACTATCTAGCTAAATTATTTGGTTTGGTAATTATTATTTTGATTCTAATGAAGACCACAATGCCATTCTCATTTATATAACATCATGGGTGGCATTCTGTTCAAGCATTTTCAGTCAGGAAATGTAATTTCTTATCATATGAACATTTAAGCACTTGTAAATCCAAAATATATCTGTTGTTGTTCTAGGGGTAAGATCTAATCATATCACTACCAATTCTCAGAGATAGGGGTCTATTTTGGCTCTTGAAAAATCAGAGAAAGGGGTCATTTTTTAAATCTTTGGACAAGCATGCCAGTATTTTTGGTACCCAATTGCACCCGCCGGGACTTAAGATTATACTTACAAATTACTTAACTACCGGGTATCCCAAAATGATGTATTATTGTTTGATTGCTTGCATGTCCATAACCAATGAACCGATTTTCAAAAACTTTGTTTGAATTGATTGCCTAAAGACTAAATTGTGTTTTAAGATGTTGGTTGCGGTTTTACCACGGCGTTTTCATGTCGAAAAGAAGATCGATAAACTTCTCAAATTCAAGCCTTAGATGGCATGAGAAAGAAACGGCTTATTTTCCAGTCAACAAAAGGCTGAACTCGTATTCGTATTCTCTGAACTCATTATTAACTGAATTCGTATTCTCTGAACGACATATATTCTCTGTGTGACATATAAGTTCAGCCTTTTGCATCACATCTTTTGCATCAAACCGACCTTCTTTGTTCGTTGCTCAGTGAGCAGAAGTGTGCAACATGCAACGCAACACCCCGATCTCTTCTTCAGTGTGGCTTGCCTATTGTATTCTTTTGCATTTAAGAGCTCAATGATTGGCTAAAGTCTACATCGAAAGTACCGACAGCGTCCCAAATGTGGGACGCTTCGGATCAAATTTAAGCATTAATTGTTCATGAGGGCCGCAGTTCAACAAGTCTGTTTCGTAATATACCTTCAGGTAGACTTATTACAGTTGACGAAATGGACTTGGGGCAAGTCCTAGTTGTCATTCGGACAACCATGGGAAAAACTGCCTTCAGGACTTCCCCTTTCGTGAATTATTGTTATTTAGGTTTTACTATTGTTAGTTTTCTTATACAACTCGCTTAAGAGTTGACTACTCCTTTACATCCGAGAACCCAATTCTATAACCAGTGGTCTGATATTTTCGGATGTAGATTATGGCCTATCACTTAGGGGTTGAATGATTGTAGATTTAAACATTACGCAACATCATTTCAAATTGTGATTTAGCATATCGAAGTGGCATATCGTTTTAGCATTTCATTTTAGCATGTCGTTTTAGCATTTCATTTTAGCATGTCGTTTCGGCATATCGAAATAGCATATTCGAAATGGTATATCGAAATGTCATCTCGTATTGGCAGTTCGAATTGCGTTTTAGCTGTTAAATTGCCTTTTACATTAGAGGTTGTCTTGTCAAATTGCTTGTTTGAATATCATTTTGTATATTTGGATGTCAAAATGTCTTTTAACATTTAACTGTTAATTTTGGCCTTAATCTCACTTCATAGTTTTATTTTACTCCGTGAAAAGTCTAAATTTTACCGCAAATGAAAAACACATACCTCAAAAGCTTGATCTGCCTCTCCATATTATGTTTAGAAAGAAATCAACAAGATCCTACTTTCAATTTGTGTTTTAGGGGGTAGTGACTAGGAAGCAGTTAGATTGTCAATTGTCGCCCTTTTTGAGCACCCTGCAGTCCAAAGATTCTCTTCGAAGCAATTATGTCATTCCATGAAAGTCTCGCTCGCCATTCATAAGGAATCATTTTATATTCACGAAATAGAGATACACCCTCCCTTGGTTAATGCCAGAAATTTGGACGAAGGAGGGAATAGTACTCGGCTGCATTACAGATATGTTTTTGATGTTATTGAGGGTGAACTGCTTTAAATTCAACGAGAATAAGTTGAATACCGTGAGAAAAATTCAAAGAACAAATGGATTTGTTTTCTATGGATATTTGTTGGAGAAATATGGTAGAAGCGGGGGTGCTCAAAAAGGCCGAATTTGGAGAATTAGGCCGTTTAGACTGCTCCGTGTTTAAGTCGCTGGTTAAGAAAAAAGAAACCTCGGATATTGCTGCCCTTAAAGAGCAATTTCTCACAAAGGTGAGGGCCCCCTAAAAAAGCAGTTCTTATGGACTGACGGGGCTCTCATGCCTAAATAGATAAAAATGAACTGAAATGAAATGAGGGAACCTTTTCGCAGTAAGTTACGTTTTGAAACGACTTGCTTGAGAAAATACATAGCATTTTCTTCGAATGGTGCTCAATTGGGGCGATGCCGCTCTAGCTCCGTGGGAAAGATTATACATTAATCATGTCAATTCTGTTTAGGTTTCTTCTTGTAATCGCAAAGCATACATTGAGGAAATCTCACATAGAGTTGACTGAAACTGAGCCCCCATTAACAGCGGGAGAAGATTCACACAGAGGAATCGTCAAAGCGTTTGAATGTCTTGAGCAATCCCGCCAAAATTTCAAATATGACAAAAGGCTGACTGGATCAAGTCCTATGGATGCAGCTTTACAAGAGGTTCGTATTTTATGTATTCAGCAACACCATGTCAACAAATAACGCTTTGGAAGATTGACCCACTGGACCTGATTATATCACAGGAGGCCCAGTTGTGTATGTGGAGGGTTTAAGGGTTATAGACCAGGTGAAAAATACTGCAAGGGTAGAATTTCTTCGAACTTTCTGCCACCATGATATTTGGTTACCCATACCATCCATACCATCTGGTAATGAGAATTGTTTGGTAAACGGTGACTACCTGCTGCGTTTACCAAGTATTGGCGTTTTCTAAACCAGGCGTTAGACTGTTTGGAATTGCATGTATTATCTCGTTATGACATCCACTGTTGTTTTTTCAACGTGGATTAAACCTAAATTTTGAGAGTTTTTCGTTTAGTTATCGAAATATATTTATTTCGAAATGCTGAGAAGGTCTTCAAATCCTCTGAAAGCTTTTGCAGATAGGCAGGCGAACCAGGAAATGGAAGGTCGACTTGAGAGTGGCGATGAGTAACTTACGAGATGGAATTTGTTAGCTTGTGTCTGCACCCTATCTTTGTTGCGTATCAAGCTGCGCATCTTCAGTAATTTTCATGCGGGAATCACAATTTGCCGCAAAATTATTCCGATTTTAGAGTCCTGAAACCAATTTCCCCATTCTTAATAATAGCACAATGGAGGCATTTCTCAGCTTCTGTCCATACCCTATCTGTATGGAAGAAAGCTAATATTGTTCCCGTTCATAAAAAAGAGAGTAGGCAAAATAAAACGAATTATCTACCAATATCTTTGCTGCCAATTTTTGGAAAAATTTTTGAGAAAGTTCTATTTGACACACTCTACTGCCATCTATGTGATAACAACCTCTTAACCCAAAATCAGGCGATTTGACCATAAATCAGCTACTGGTCATAACGCACAAGATCTATTTAGGCTTTGAAGCATCTCCAAGCAAGGAAACACGCGCTATTTTTCTCGATCTTTCCAAGGCTTTCGACAGGGTGTGGCACGATGGTCTACTCTACAAATTGGAATGCAACGGCATTTCTGGAAAAGTTATCATCTTGATTAGAAACATATTTTAGAGACCGAAAACAGCGTGTTCTGCTAAATGGAAAGAGTTCACAATGGGCAACTATATGCGCAGGAGTACCCGCAAGGATCAGTACTCGGTCCTTTATTTTTCCTAGTTTAGATCAATGACCTAGTTGAAAATGTTGATAGTGATGTAAAAATGTTTGCTCTTTATACATCACTCTTTTCTGTCGTTGGTGATGAGGTCAGAACAGCTCAACAAATGAACAGGGATTTGGAAAGGGTACGTTTATGGGCATGGCAATGGAAAATGGAATTCAATGCCAACAAAACTGAAGAAGTAATTTTTTCTGCTTAAAGGATAAAACCCCATCACCCCGACCTGTTCCTTGGCAACACTGAAGTTGAGAGAAAATCGGAACACAAACACTTGGGTCTGATTTTGGATTCTGAACTTAATTTTAAAGCCATATTCGTGAAGTAATTATGAAGGCAAGAAGGGGCAGTTGTATCATACGGTATCTTTCAAGATATGTATTAAGGGACGTTCTTGACCAAGTTTACAAATAGTATGTAAGGCCCCATTTAGATTATGGGGACATAATCTATCATAGATTTGATCCAAATATGTCTTTGGACCTGACAAGGAAACTTGAACAAACGCAGTACTCTGCAGCACTTGCAGTAACTGGTGCTTGGAGAGGCACCAACAGGCAAAGACTTTTCGAGGAATTGGGTTGGGAAAACCTTTATGACAGAAGGTGGTATAGACGATTTTGTCATTTTTACACCCTCAAAATGACGTCGTCTCCCATGTATCTATTTGAAGAAATTCCTCCTGAGGGCGATATCTCATACAATCTTAGACATGCACGGGCTTATAATCCAAGCATTCCAAGAACTGTTCGCTTCTCCAATACCTACTTTCACAACGTCCTTTATGAATGGAATATGCTCGATAATGAGATAAAAAACGCGGGTTCCCTTAGTGAATTTAAAAGGAAACTGTTGGCAAAAATAAGACCATCAAGGAATCCGATATTTCATGTCCATGATATTATTGGCATTCGACGATTGACAAAACTTCGTGTTAGATTTAGTGACTTAAACGAGCATAAATTCCGGCACAATTTTGACTGTTCAAGCCCTATTTGTGATTGCGGCGAGGCAAATGAAGATAATGAACATTTTCTCCTGCACTGCCCTATGTATGACACATTACGACAAGGTCTTTTGGGTCATCTCGAAAACATTCCTGATTTAAACGTTTCGAGTATGGACTCCAAATCACTTTGTAATCTACTCCTTTCTGGAAGTTCCGATTTATGCGTGAATGCGAATAAGATGATTATGGAGGAAACGATTTGCTTTATCGAAATCACGAAACGAATGTAGGTTAATAATCATTTGTTGGAAGGCAGCAGCTTATGTCTTATGTCCGTTATGTCCTGTATTTTGTTTTTCCATAACCGTTTTCATATTTGTTTTTTGTTATTGTATTTAATTCTAAGAAATATTGTAAGTGCCAGTCGTAGTGGAAACTCGATGACCTTGTGTCTTTTTCCGCTATGATTGGCACAGTTGAATTGTATTTGTAGTTTTTTAGCTTTTTAAGATTTGATAGAAAAAAAGCCCTTTCTTTTTAGCATATCAAACTGCCCATCTTCACCAAGTCTCATGCTAGTATCACAATTTGCCCAATTCTCGGGATAACCCCCCCTCCCAAATACGCCCTAATTTCGATTATCTTGTCTTGCAGGTGCTGGAATATTTCGTTCGTGACTACATTGAGTACTGGTATGTTAATGTAAGCGACCACGAGGCATTTTTATACCATCTCAGACAAGTTCTTCAAAGAGCTATCATCACATTTGCAAGCAGGTTAGTACTGTTCTTAAATAAGTCACATGATGAAAATGATTTGCAAAGATGCCGTTTACAAAGGAATCGTATTGTCAAAATTAACAAGCGTCCAAAAAAGGAATATTTCAAAAACCTTGACCTGATTTATAAACGGTTGTGGAAGACCCTTGAACCTATGTTTCCAGATAGTAGTGTAGTTAGTGAAAAAGTGGGCCAGGCCGAAAACACGGAGACGTCGGAGATGTCGGAGATGTCGGAGTTGTCGGAGAAATTATCGGAGTTGTCGGAGATGTCGGAGAAAATATCGGAGTTGTCAGAGATGATGGAGAAAATATCGGAGATGTCGGAGAAAATATTGGAGAAAATCTCGGAGATGTTGGAGACGTCAGGATTGTCTCAGAGTTGTTAGAGCTGTTGAAGAATATCACGTAGTTCTCAGAGATTCACAGTTAAGCTTTTTTTTATCACAAATAAAAACAACTAACTACAACGAAATATATAATATTCTGTGGCTGCCATAGCTGGAAAGGACATGATGTCATCGAGTTCCAACTACGGCAACCACTTACATCAATGGTGAAATCTACATCAAATTTTTTTTTCAAAGAAAGAAAAAGAACAGCACAGGCGTCTCAGAAAGAAGAACTCCCTCGACCTTATGGCAGTTGCTTGACTCTCAAACGAGCACAGATAGATGAGACACCTAAAGATGCCGCGAGGATTATGTAATATATCAGATCTGCGATTCATGATACAAATGGGAGTACTTCTTTACAAGACACCCGCTACAAATACCACAAATAAAACGAAAATATTGCTGCTGTTTTATACTTAAGTTTAATTTGAAAACCTTTTCGTATATTGGATAAAAGAAATTGTTGCTTCCAGGATTATTCGATTGATAATGACATTATACTGTGAGTCCCCGAACAGAAGCAAATCACACAAAGGTTTTACATCTAAATTCAGAACTTCAGAGAGCTGATCAAAGAGGTCCTGCTGCATCGAATCAAACTGGGGGCAATGCAATAGAAAGTGCTCCTTGTCTTCCCTGTCGGTACCACAAGCACAAAATGGAGTAAGACTATCAAAGTTGTGTCTAAATTTATGTTCATTCAGTGCACTAAACTTCAAACGCAACTTTGTCAGTAATCTGATGTAGACCAGGAGGGGATGGGGGCAATCGTCACCCTAGGAGGGAATTTATGAAATTGAGTGTCCTTGGTCAAGTTTGGGGTGCTGATTCCAAAAATCGATGTCATACGGAGAAATTTGGTCCCTTTTGGCCTCTATTCCATGTTAAAACCTCGTTTTCGAGAAAAATGACATCCTCACTTAGATATTCCAAAGCATATGAATTTGGTCAATTTCGGGATGCTGATTCCAAAAATCAACATTAGACAGATAAATTCAATCGCTGTGAGCCTCTTTTCCATGTTAAAGCCTCGTTTTTGCGAAAAAAAACACACATCTTGGCTCAGTTGTTCCAAAGCGTATACATTTGATCAATTTCGGGGTACCGATTCAGAAAGTCAATGTTACATGGAAGAATTCGGTCTTTGTGACCATCCTCATCCGGCTCAAGTCGCGTTTCGATGAAGACCCTATATCTTCTTTCAAGCTTAAACACTGTTCGAAGTAGTATTATTGTTAAATCAATACTTGGCACATTACACACCAAAATTCAGCCCAGTTAACATAATGGAATGTCTTTTATTAAATGCTCTTGTTCTGTGTCAGCATTGTCTGCTGAACTTCAGTGCGTAGTGATGTCGTCGGTCTCATCATCAAACTCATCCTCTGTTTCAAGTTTGGATGTTTGGCATATGTCTGCACAAAGAAGCAACTCTGCCACATCGTCAGGCAGGGTACATTTTTCTCTATCAAATCTAAAAAGCTAAGAACTACAGAATACAATTCAACTGTGCCAATAATAGCAGAAAAAGACACGAGGTCATCAATTTTCCACTATGACTGGCATTTGCAATATTACTTCATTTAAATACAATAAGAAAAGACAAATCTGATAACGATTGAGGAAAACAAAATACAAGAAATAAGGGACATAAAACATAAGCTGTTAAAGCATTTCATTTCCTCCATAATCATTTCCAAAAAGGAATGGATTACAATGTGATTTGGAGCCCACATACCCGAAACGTTTAAATCAGGAATATTTTCGAGATGACCAAAAATATCTTGTCGTAATGTGTCATACATAGGGCAATGCAGGAGAAAATGTTCCTTATTTTCATTCGCCTCGCCATAATCACAAATAGGGCGTAAATAGTCAAAATTGTGCCGAAACTTTTGCTCATTCAAATCACTAAATTTAACGCGAAGTTTTGTCAATCGTCGAATGCCAATGATATCACGGACATGGAATATTGGATTCCTCGATCTGCTTTTGCCAACACTATCCTTTTAAATTCACCAAGAAGGGAAGCCGCGTTTTTGATTGATCGAGCATATTCCAGTCATATAGGGCATTGTGGAAGTAGGTATTGGAGAAGCGAACAGTTCTTAAATGTTTGGATTATAACCCCGGGGGCGGGGGGGGTACTTAGTATATTTGTCCGACGGGGATGTGCCGTTCTTAAGGGTATTGTTTTCACCAATTTTTTCTAGCTCAGGGTATCAAAATGAGGCAGTTTTCCTGGAGCAGGTTGTCAAAACATGTCAAAGGGGAATATTCTGCTAGATCGGGTCGTTTTTCGGTCAAATTGCATGTTTTTGAGTATACTTTTCATCAATTTTTTCTAGAACAGGTTATCATTTTGAGCGAAAAATTCTGGAGCAGGGTAAAAAAAATTTTTTTCGTGGGCACACCCCCGTACAAATTTAAGTCAAATACCCCCCCCCCCGGAATTATAACTAACTGCATGTCCAAGATTGTATAAGATATCGCGCTCAGGAGGAATGTCCTCAAATAGATACGCGAGAGACGACGTAATTTTGAGGATGTAAAAATGACACATACGTCTATATCACCTTCTATCATAAGGCATTCCCAACCCAGTTCATCGTAAAGTATTTGCCTGTTGGTGCCTCTCCAAGCACCAAGTTACTGAAAGTGCCGCAGAGTATTCCATTTGTACATGGTACATAGTTAGGGTACACAGTATCATGCCAAACAACGGATCTTTCCTCATTCCAACCATGCGTTGTCGGACTGTCTAAATCAAGCTTCAGTTCATCTGCTTGCTTGTATATGCAGGCAAGGTAATTTGCTCCTTTGATATGCAAAAGAAGATTGAATGAACAGGAAGCAACAACCTTTAGTCTGCAACTTTATGACTCTTTTTTAAAGATTTTCAGAAAGCTTAGCATAGACTTCACTGCGTGATTGTAGCTTTGGAAAATCCATAGAGAAAGGAGGTGAAGTTTTCAAAACATTCGATAACAGATTTGTCTACCATCTCCTGCAAAATGGTGATAAAAAGGAGATGCTGCTCGGTTGATTCGACAATCAATTGGAAATTCTAAAGATGCATTAGATGGAAAGGTAGTCTGTTTTCAAACACGAGCCAGTGCACAAATATTAGCAACTATGAAACATATATCTGACAAGAACTAGCAAGTAACCACAAAGAGGAGGCACCAACTTATTGGCACTTGCTCAAGCAGATAAGCCTGTTTGGTATCCCGCTCCTGTCACCATGTTGAGTTATACGAGCCAGAGAAGAGAAGCTTTTTCAACTATCATGCTTACTAACTCACTCGACAAACAAAAATAATTTAAGAGTCAGAGAAAACGTGCATTGTGTTCTTCACGCACCTATGCGAACTATACAAATTATTGTTTCTTGACTTTGTATCATTTTTGCCATGAACATAACGGAACAAGTACCTGACGAAACAGCGACGGTACACATACCATCTGACAATATCAACATCACCACCTTCTTTTTCGCCCATGACTTCACACGTGGCATGGGAATTACTTACAATTGAATATTTACAGGAGAAGAAAGATTATTGATGTTACATCTTTCACCTTTGTCCCTGGTCAGGATAAGAAGGCTGGTTTGTAGAATTGCATGTTCTCTGCAGAAATGATTACGTTTCATTTCGCCATTCTATAGGAAGGGCAAGACGATGTGTTGGAAAGCAATGTTAAAGCGTCAAGAATTCATAGATGCTTTTGAAGAGCGTGGTATATACGTTGAGAAAAATCCGTTATTGAATGTCTTGAAAAGTTCACCTCCTTTCTTTATGGATTTTCCAAAGCAACAATCCGTCAGTATAGCCCATGCTAAGTTTTTCAGGAAGTCTTTCAAATAGAGGCATATATGCAGTTTTAAGGTTGATGCTCCCTGTTCATTCAATCTTGTTTTGCATACCAAAAGAGCAAATTAAGTTGCCTACGTATACAGGTAATCAGATGAACTTCGGCTCTATTTAGATAGTCCGACAATGAAGAAAGATCCGTCATCTGGCATGATATTATGTACCCTGACTATGTGGCAGAGTTGCTTCTTCGTGCAGACAACGAAGTTCCGCAGACAATGCTAGCACAGAACAGGAGCACTTCACAGGCATTCCATTACGTTAACTAAATTAAACATCGATGCATAATGTGCCAAGTATCAACTTAACAATATGTATTGTACGCTTGACTTGAATACCATTTTGAACAATGTTTAAGATTTTAAGAAGATATAGGGCTTTCATCGAAACGCGACTTGAGCGCAGTAAAGGGGGCCAACTGAGACCGAATTCCTCTATATAACTTCGATTTTCTGAATCGGCACCCCGAAATTGACCAAATGTATACGCGTTGGAACAAGTGAGCCAGGGAGCCAAGATGTTTTTTTCACAAAAACGAGGCTTTAACATGGAAAAGAGGCTCACAGCTATCGAATTTATCTGTCTAACGTTGATTTTTGGAGTCAGCATCCTGAAATTGACCAAATTCGTATGCTTTGGAATATCTAAGTGAGGATGTCACTTTTCTCGAAAACGAGGTTTTAACATGGAATAGAGGCTGAATGGGACCGAATTTGTCCGTATAACATCGATTTTTGGAATCAGCGCCTCGAACTTGACCAAATACACTCAATTTCATAAATTCCCTCCTCGGGTGACGATTGCCCCCCATCCCCTCCTGGTCTAATGCCTTCAATATCAGAAAAGTTAAGCTTTTGGCCTGCATGTAAATTATCGTATATTTCATATTTATTTCATATTTTACTTTCTAGGTTATACTTCTTTTAGTTTTGTTGGCCTTAATTAGCTTTCAGCTATTTCAATTAGAAAAGCCAACTTTAAATAAATGGATAATAATAATAGAATAATAATATTTCATCCTTTCTCTTTTCTTGCTTTTTTTTATTATTTCTTTAGTAAATTATCAGATTTTATGTACTTGGAGTTTCTGGAGTTTCTTACGCATTTCTTAAAGGTTCTATAGCAATCTTTCGTCATGTATACTTCCTGTGCCATCCTGAATGTTTCAAAATAAAATTTCCACTGTTTAAACATAACTAAAGTACCTTCTGAGCATTGTAACACAGGAAAAAAGTGAAAAGAAAATAAGAAATATGGCAAGGATTTCCTTTATTAAAATAAATAGTATCTTTAGCTATATTTTCCCAGCACTTGTTCCCAGCACTGGAGTTTCTCAGCGAACTGAAAGTTGCGTTTCTTATAAAAAATACGTGTACGTGCGTGTCTAGGACAGAAGGTAGCAAAACTTCTCCAAATTAAAGAAACTGCCAACCCTTGCCTCAACACCTGATCATGGAAGCCTACCTACACGTTTGCCTTTCCGATCTTTCAAGGGCTGATAAGAAGAATTAGGATCAAAAAGATTATATAATCAGAGGTATGGCTTTAATATGCAGACTTGAGCTGTTTCAAAACTTCAGTTATATTTGTCCTCTCCAAAATCTCTGAGATGTTTTCTGAAGATGTCAGAGAGTTGGACCCTCACTTGAAGAATTGCAATGTGTTGCCATTCGTTGGGTATTTTTGTTTGAAGCCCCCTATCCGAAAAACGTCCTTTTGCAAGTTTCCATCAACTAGAGCCATGTAGGCCTACAACGAAACAGTTGCCACTCTTAAAGATATTCCCTTCAACATTTTTCCATGTTAGTTACCAATATATTCATCGGGAAAAAAGCAAAGAAAGACTGTTTTTGTAAATTTCGTTGTGAACCATTCTCATAAACAAAACAGAAAACTGCAAGTGATTAGTTCTTCCCATTTTTTCATTTCATTTTCTATTTTTATTGTTTAACCACAGTAGCCCCATCAGCCTGCAGAGACTGCTTTAACAACAGATATACATACAAATTTATCTAACAATATGAATCTAACAATAGATATACATAGAAATGTCTCGAATTTAATCAAAAGAAAAATGAAAGGAAAACCAAAAACCCCCTTTAGTGCCAGTACTCTCTGTACTCCCCAATGTTATATTTTCAGAATTGTACAATTCATAATATTGGACATCTCCGATATTTTCTCCGACGTCTTCGACAACTCTGATATTTTCTCCGACATCTCCGACATCTCCGATATTTTCTCCGACAACTCCGATATCTCCGACATCTCCGACGTCTCCGTGTTTTCGGCCTGGCCGAAAAAGTGTGTTGATTGAGAATGACGAAGAAATTCGAGACGATCAGGCCAGGATTGCAAAGCTACCAAACCTAAAGGATATGTGCAAGTTACTGGTGATCCTATCCAAGATTGCATACAAGCATACTAAACCCATCTTATTATATTAAGGATTAATGGTATGGTTGATGCACGAGAAAAGTTTGTATTTTCACACGTAGTTCTGCGGTTTTCAGTGAAATGCCAAAGATGAATGCCACTAGAAAGATCAATGGAGCTGTACCTACTGATAAATTGAAATTAAGAAAAGCTGCTGGGTGTGATTTTTGACAAAAAGCTCAGTTTCAAACGGCAAGTAAAATCTCTTTGTAAGAAGGCTGGTCAGAAGCTACATGCTCTTTCAAGAATTTCTCATTTCCTTGATACTGATTAGCTGAAACGAATAATGAAGGCATTTATCTTGTCCCAATTCAACTACTGTCCTCTTGCATGGATGTTCTGTGACAGAACATTGAACAATAAGATTAACCATATTCACGAACGGGCATTGCGAATAACTTACAAAGATATGAGATCAGATTTTTGATACGATGTTACTGAGAGACAATTCGGTCCCACTCCACATAAGGAACTTACAATTGCTAATGACTGAAGTCTTTAAGACAAAATTGAGCCTTAATCCCAGCTTCATGAAGGACATTTTCGTTGAAAAACAGGTTTCTTATGGGTTAAGAGGCTGCCATAACCTATCCTTGCCACAAGCACGCACTACGTGCTATGGCTTAGAGATAATATCGTTTCTTGGGTGTAGATTATGGCAGACACTTCCCATTGACCTAAAACAGTCAGATACTCTCTCCAGTTTCAAAAGGAAGATCAAAGCCTGGATGGGAGAGGAATGTAATTGTAGAATATGCAGACCTTTCGTGGCACAGGTTGGGTTCTTGAGCTGATATTAAATTGTCTGCTCTGTATTTACCGAAAAAAAAATGAAAACATTGTAAAAATATTAAAAGCATTGTAAAAATCTGTAAAATGTATCTATATTTAATCATTCGGAATTTTGTTTATTTTTTAATTTTTTCTTACAAATTTTACTTTTTTAGATAGTAGGCTTGAATTAGCTCTTAGTTATAGCTATTGTATCTATATGTATATATGTCTTGGCAATAAAGAAACAATAAAATGGATACTACAAGTGCGGATGAAGAACGAACGAGAAATAGACAAAAATTTGATGTTTTTTAACATTCTTTTTAGTGTGCTAAAAAACATCAAATTTTTTGTCTATTTCTCGTTCGTTCTTCATCCGCACTTGTAGTATCCATTTTATATTTGTCTTGTATATATATACCGGGTGAGTCAGAAAAAGCGTGGGGTGTTTGGCGGATTGTGACGTCGAGTTCAGCCACCCAAAGAAATCTCTTTACAACACAAAGAAGCATGCGTTTTTGCTGTCTCTCAAACGTATTCTCTTTGCAGGACAAGTTATGACGTGACAAAGCATCCCAGGGGAGAAAACACTATTTCCGAACTGTTTCATGCTCCCCAGATAATACTACGTGTACCTGCAGCTTTGGCAAGGCTAAAATGCTGAAGGGGCTTGGTTAAAGGTTTCCCCAGTTTGCAAGACTCCCATACAACGTTTTAGGGATAAAATCTTTTTTAAATAATGAATCACAGGACCGATTTCGATGGGGAAAAATTTATGATCTAAGTCAGATTTATAGCTGCACAGAATAATTTAATTCACAACGATCGGGTGGCTAAACGCGACGTCACAGTCCGCCAAACACCCCACGTTTTTTCTGACTCACCCGGTATATGTATAACCATAATAGTAATTACTCTGATGATAGTAATGACTTGAAAGGCCTTAGTGTGCTAAAAAACATTAAGTTTTTGTCTATTTCTCGTTCGTTCCTCATCCGCACTTATAGTATCCATTATATATATATATATATCAACTCAGAAAAAACATATTCTTTAAACGTTTTGGCGTAAGCCTTCATCAGTAATCAATATATACCGGGTGTCCCAAAAAAATGTATACAGATTTGGTTGACTCCAGCTATGTGAATTTTGCTTTAATGAATGGCTAAGCACTTTCAAAATTTTCCTCGATCGTTAACTTGAACATAGAGACCTCGTTTGTTGGTATTGGTGCTTTGAGAGTGGAAATATCAATCTTGAAAGCTCACATTTGCGTGCCCTTGCAGACCAGAACTTTGGCCTTTTGGCCTAAGCAAAGTCCTGAAGCACATCGAAACTAAGAACTGAAATTAATGAAAAATTAAGAAACTTCTCGATGGGTGACTGGGGAGTGACTTCTGGAAGACAGAATAAGACAAGATCTGATATTGCTCAAATTTTTATTAAGGCTATCGTTGATTCATATGCTGTGCTTTAAGAAATTGCTTAGGCCAGAAGGGTAAAGCTCTGGTTTCCAGGGCGAGGCAAATTTCAGCTTTCAAGGTTAACATGTCTGCTCTCAAAGTGCCAATATCAACAAACGAGGTATCTATGTTCAAGTTAACTATCGAGGAACATTTTGAGAGTGATTAGACAGTGATTGAAGCTAAATTCACAGCGCTGGAGTCAACTAAATCCGTATACATTTTTTTGGGACACCCGGTATATATATAGACTCAGAAAAAACACATTCGTTAAACGTTTCGGCGTAAGCCTTCATCAGTAATAGCTTTCCAAATTAGATGGAGCATACATATAAATCTTGAAATAACAATACAATATAAAAACAATAGCCTGAGCGGGATCCTGATTATTACAATAAGTCATAAAAGGTGCAAAATAGGGGTGTAGCCAAAGGCGGCAATGGGAAGATCAAAGAAAGCGCAGAGTAAAGAGCTGCTAAAGTCGGCGGCGGTGTCTGTCTCGCGGAAGCTAGAAAGAAAAAAACGTGTGAACTAACAAAACAAGCAATAGAAAGATCCAAGAGCGGATTGGCAGAAAAGAGATCCCTAAAAAAACAGCGTGTGTCCCTAATGAAAAGCTGAGCGCAAAAATCAAAACAACCAAACAACCAAAATGTGAACAAAAATCAAATCTATGTATCAACCTGCCTAGTGTTTAATCCCTTAGGGGCAAAGCAATCCAGCCGATATTGCCAGAAGCTTTCCCGCATCCTATTTCTCCCCGTTAGCCTATCGATTATCTTAATACTAATATCCTTCAGAAACCCGTGGTGGCCTTCTCCAGTAAAATGCCTGAAGAATTCCAGCAATTTCATATAACATGTTGACTTGGGGAACTTGCAGCGAGACCTTATTTGATGCAGTTGGAAAGATACATGCAAGGGCAGCCAGAATAGTATACAACATCACAGGAGCACATACCAATGAAGATGTGTTAAAGATTGCGAACTGGGAACCAATTTGCTACATGTATAAAAGAAAACTGGCAGTGTTGATGCAGAACGTCCACCTGGAAAATACTCCACGAAAAATCAGTCAGTTATTTACAAAACATAAAAAGCAAAGGTACAATTTAAGAAAGACAACTAAATTTTGCGTCCCATCATTCAGAACAGATGTTGGCAGGAGAACAATCGCATACAGAGGAGCTGTTGTTTGGAATAGTTTAAAGGAGGACATTAAGCATAAAAGTATGTATGTATGTATGTATGTATGTATGTATGTATGTATGTATGTATGTATGTATGTATGTATGTATGTATGTATGTATGTATGTATGTATGTATGTATGTATGCTTGGGGTACTGAGGCCCCCGAATTAAACTTATGACTACACGCCTTGTAATTGCTAAACCTAAGCCTAAAAGGCGTGCAGGTGCTACCAACATATTGTACACTACAAACAGTACATTCCAACAAATACACAACATTTGAAATATCAAAGATCAGAACTCAATGGAAGAAGCAAAATTGAAGCGATAAACAGCTTGGCGATACCTACTGTGCAATATAGTTTTGGGATAATCGATTGGAAATACTCTGAGCTAAAAAAGCTTGATTCAAAGACAAGGAAGATCTTGACAATGCATGGAATGTTACACCCAAAATCTGATGTCGACCGAATTTACATACCCAGAAAAGAAGGAGGCAGAGAATTGATAGAAATAGAGACTGCATTTAAAGTGGCAATAGTATGGCTTAATCATTATCTTGAAAACAAGAGCACTTTGTCAAGCAATATGATTATTATGCACGAGAAGACGAAGCGAAAGTACTCAATCAGTAAAATAGCCAAAAATATCGAAAAGGAAATGGCAGATTTGAATTTCGTACCGAAACCAGACAAACCAACGGCAGAAAACGCAAAAGTATTGAAACAAGAAATAAAAAAAGAACTTGTGAAGAAGAAAAATAATAGATGGCTTAGTAAACCACTGCATGGAAAGTACCCTTCACTTATTTGGGAACCACATGTTGACCTTCCAAATACAAACAATTGGCTCAGATCAGACATCAAAGGAGAAACAGAGGGATTATTGATAGCAGCGCAAGACCAAGCTCTATACACACGAAATTATCAAAAACACATAGTTGGCAAAGAAATTGACAGCAGATGCAGGATGTGTTACAAGCAGTCTGAAACAATTGATCATATAACATCAGGATGTGAAGTATTAGCAAAGTCAGATTACATCGAAAGACACAACAAAGCTGCAGCATATGTACACTGGAATATTTGTAATGATCTAGGAATCAAGACCTCAGACAAGTGGTATGAGCACCAACCGAACACAGTAACTAACACTGAAACACATCCAGTGCTATGGGACATGGCAGTGCATAGAGACAGACATATAGGTGCGAACAGACCTGATATCATAATCAAGGACAAAGTGAATTCAACTTGCAAGCTGATAGACATGACTGTGCCATGTGATAAAAATGTTTCAATCAAAGAAATGGAAAAGAAAAGCAAATATCAAGATCTGGAACTTGAGATAGAAAGGATGTGGAAAATGAAAACGGAAGTAATACCCATTGTGATAGGAGCCCTCGGTACCATCAGAAAAGGAATGGAAGATAATATCAGAAGCGTCTCAGAAAATATGAATCTTCAGACGGTCCAAAAGACATGCTTACTAGGAACTGCAAGGATCCTTCGTAAAGTACTTAGCATCTGAACTTCAACATGACATGCCTTAGGTGTATTGTTTACACCCGGCCAAAGAAAAAGCAACCAGTATGAACTGTGACATTTAGCACCACGTATAATAATAATAATAATAATGGAAACTTTTTATTCCCTACAAATACTACGATACATGATGACACCCATCACTCTCAATTAGGCATGATGGGGAAATTTACAAATAAGTTCAAAAAGTATGATTAAAATGTTCCTTAAAATAAATTGAAAAATCTACAGCTAATACGTCCGAAATAGAATATTTGTCCACATCTTGATAGGAAAGAATTTTAAAACGTTAGCAGTTCTGGACTAGCCCACTCACTGTCTCTCTTACAAAATATATAGTATGTACAACGTATGCAGATGGTTATTATTTTCTTTTCTAGGTAAAGTTGCTCTTGCTTACTCGTTGATAAATTTTGCAACATATTCATAAACGCTTTGTGTCCGTTAATACCGATTGTTCCTATTGCTCCCATCGATAGATTTATGTATTCCACACGCAAGTATGAGGATGAAAGGTCTTTCAGAAGATTTTCGTAGCGCCGCTTTTTATGAGCCTCGTTATTTCCAATGTTTGTTTCGAAACCGACAGACAGTTCGAGAACATATAATACACCCTCATTGATTACAAGGAGATCTGGACGCTTGCTGTTTCCAGTGATAACAGCTGATGGTCTGAAGCCTGGAATGTCATCAGCATAGACTTTAACATTTCTTATTCCTGTTAAGAAGTTGCCAATCGTCAGGAGGACAGAGTTGTGACGCCAAGTATATCTTTTCCCTTCAAGCATGGATTTGCAACCAGAGACGACGTGAAGAAGGGATTGTGGGAGTTGGCAGAAGTTACACAACTCGCTTTCGACTCTACCCCAAAATTTCATATTTTTCTTTGTAGGCAAACTGTTATTAAGATAACGCACAGAGAAGTTGAAGATGTTCTTAGGTAGAAGTTTCTGTGCCTCACTCCATATGCTTGTTATTTTATTTGTCGTATGCTCAAGGATAGCCTTCAGTATAAGGCCTTGAGATGTCAATAATAATAATAATAATAATAATAATAATAATAATAATAATAATAATAATAATAATAATATAAATACCTCGGTATACTGCAGGCAGAGCAGATTAAACGAAAAGAAATGAAAGAGAAGGTTGGGAATGAGTACAAGCGAAGAGTCAGAAAGATATTGGAAACGAAGTTGAATGGACAAGATGTTATTAATGCGATAAACACCTGGGCAGTATCCTTGCTGAGATACTCTGCGTTATTATTACTGGTGATTTCAATGATTCAAAATCTTGCATTGATCTCATTTTTACTGACCAGCCTAACCTCATTACAGAGTTTGGTGTTCATCCGTCATTACATGAGCAGTGTCATCATCAAATCATTTATGGAAAACTTTCTGTTTCAAATATATCAGTACCTCCTTATACCCGCAGGATCTGGCATTATGATAAAGCAGATTTTGTTGCCATCAGGAAAAGTATCGAAATGTTTAGATGGCGTGAGCATCTCGACAAAATCACGTGCCCTAATAAGCAGGTTAAACTACTCAATGAAGTCCTTTTGAATATTTATTCTAACTTCATTCCAAACCAGATCAAAACGATTAAACCTCGCCAAGCACCCTGGATAACACAAGCTGTCAGAAAATTTCTGAGGAAAAAGAATCATGCTTATAAAAACTTTGTGAGGAACGGTCGGCCAGATAACAAGCTTGAAGGAATACAAAAGATGATATCTGAAGGTGCCAAAATGATTGAGGATGTAAAACAAAATTACCTCCGAAAGACTGGGCAAACTTTAGCAAATCCAGAAACATCTAGTAAAACCTACTGGTCTTTAATCAATACTGTCCTGAATAAGGCGAAGATTCCCATTATACCGCCACTTTTAGAAAATTGGTTATTCATAACGGATTTTACTGAAAAAGCACAGTTATTCAATGACTATTTCATTTTCCAATGTACGACGATCGACACAGGCAGTGAAATACCATATGATACTGCGGGAAGTTCTACTTTGATCAGTGATTTTGCCATCTCCGAGGAAAAAATTCTGAATATCATAAGATCGCTAAATCCTAATAAAGCTCATGGCTGGGATGAAATATCTGTACGAATGATAAAGTTAAGCGATGCTGCATTAATTATTCCACTAAAGATAATATTCACGAACTGTCTGAGGCGTGGTATATTTCCCGCAATATGGAAACATGCAAATGTAGTACCAGTTCATAAGAAAAATGAGAAAAATGTGAAAGGAAACTATCGTCCGATTTCACTTCTCCCAATTTTTGGGAAAATACTCGAAAAACTTATGTACGATTCTATATATTCACATCTTGTTTCTCATGAACTACTGAACCCAAATCAATCAGGTTTTCGTCCCGGTGACTCAACAGTCAACCAACTCATTTCCATAACGCACACAATCTTTAAAGCGTTTGATTGTAATCCCCCTCTCGACGTTCGCTCAGTGTATCTTGATATTTCTAAAGCATTTGACAAGGTATGGCATGATGCTCTCATTTATAAGCTTAAAAGATGTGGCGTTTCAGGACAGCTTCTTTCTCTCATACAAAGTTTTCTTAAGGATCGAAAACAGCGAACTGTTTTGAACGGGCAGTGTTCTAATTGGGGAGATATTTTGGCAGGAGTGCCCCAGGGCTCTATACTAGGACCATTGTTTTTTCTTGTATATATCAACGATCTCGCTGTTGACTTGAAATGTAATGTCAAGCTTTTTGCCGATGATACATCCTTGTTTACAGTCGTTCAAGAACCTAATGCAGCTGCCGAGGACCTGAACCATGATCTTGAGTTGATTACCCTGTGGGCCCATGATTGGAGGATGTCTTTTAATCCAGATCCGCAAAAACAAGCCGTCGAATTACTGCTTTCCCAGAAAAAACATGAAGTAGATCACCCTGTTATACTCTTTAATAACATACCCGTGAAGAAAGTAGATGAACATAAACACCTAGGTATTATCTTGGACTCGAAGCTTTCTTTTTCAGCTCATATTAAAACTGCTATCTCTAAAACGAGAAAGGGCATTGGCTTGCTAAAATATCTCTCCAAATATTTGCCTAGACATACCCTAAACGAAATGTACAAGCTTTATGTGCGACCCCACTTAGACTATGGGGATGTTATTTATCATACCCCAGCAAAGGTATGTGAATTCAGCCAAAACATCATTTTGCCAAGTTTAATGGAAAAGCTTGAGGCTGTCCAGTATTCTGCTGCTCTAGCTGTAACAGGAACATGGAGGGGAACATCGCGTGAAAAACTCTATGCAGAGCTTGGTTGGGAGTCACTAAGTTCCCGTAGGTGGAGTAGACGCATGACTTTGTTCTACAAGATAATGAATAATCTCACTCCCTTGTATACAAAGGAGCCGATTCCACCACCTCATCAGTCGCAATACTCTCTTCGCAATCAGGATGTTATTGGGCGATTAAGGGCAAGAACAGAAAAATATCAATCTAGTTTCTATCCTAACTGCATAACTGAATGGAATAAACTCGATCCTGAGATTAGGATTACACCGTCCATTGCTGCCTTTAAGTCAAAGCTTTTATCAATAATTCGTCCCCCTGCAAAACCTGTCTTTGGGATTCATGACCCATTAGGTTTATCGTATCTTTCCCAAATAAGAGTCGGTCTCAGTAAATTAAATTTTCACAAATTTAAGCACAACTTTAAGGACACCAGAAACCCAATGTGCCCTACAAATGACGGTATTGAGGATACGGAGCACTTTTTGCTGCTTTGTCCTTCATTTAGCATCCAACGACGAGATCTTCTCGCTGGCCTTTCAGTAGTATTACAACCATTTGTTCAAATCAACACCCTCTCGAACAACGTTCTGGTACAACTTTTATTGTATGGTTATAAAGACCTTTCTAGTGACGTAAATAAACATGTTCTCGAACTGACTCTAAATTTCATTCACCAAACTGGTCGGTTTGACTAAGGAAATTCTAAACCTTTGTTTTACACTTAATAATCACCAAGTCCCCTTGCCTCTATTTCTTTTGCTTGTAAGTTTGTTTCACATTGGATGTTAGGCTCATTGGGCACAAATCCATCCAAATCTGATATCGAATCTCCAATTTCACCCATTTTGTAAAAAAGACCTGCTTGCCCAAAGTTAGCCCGACATGCAAAGTGAAACGAACCTTAGTAATTATCAGTAAAAATCGTTTATGTGTATTTTTCGTAGCCGTATATTTAATTCTAGTTTAGTTACATGTTATCTATGTTAATGGCTGCGGAGTTGTCACGGTCTCTTGCACTCCGTGGTATCGTCCTCGTAGTTTAGTAAAGTAGCTTGTACGTAGTGTCTTAAGTAGTTCGTTCTTGTAAAATTTTATATTGAATATAAAAAAAAAAAAAAAAAATACTCTGCAGCATTTCTAGGCTGGACGAAGGAAGAGATACAACAGTTAGATAGAAAAACAAGAAAGCTACTGACAATGCACGGGGGATTGCACCCAAAAAGTAACGTGGACAGATTGTATATCCCAAGAAAAGAAGGTGGAAGAGGATTGCTTAATGTGGAGGATGCTATAAGTCTCGCAGTTATTGGACTTGAGCGATATGTAAGCAGCAGTGAGGAAAGGATACTAACAGCAGCAAGAGCGACAAATGAATATGAAGGAGAAAGCAAAGCTGAGTGTAAGTTGCGGAAAAAGAATGAAAGACTTCAGGCTTGGAAGGAAAAGACCTTGCATGGACAGTTCCTAAGACAGACAGAAAATGAAGCAGGCAAGGATAGATGGAACTGGCTTAGAAATGTAGGAATCAAAAGAGGAACCGAATCAACGATAATGGCAGCGCAGTAACAAGCAATGCGCACCAATATCATTAAAGCAAAGATCGATAAAACACAAGAAGAAAGTAAATGCAGAATGTGTGGACAGGTAGATGAAACGGTGAACCATATCATTAGTGAATGCAGTAAGTTGGCTCAAAAAGAGTACAAACGTCGACATGATTGGTTTGGAAAACGAATCCATTGGGAAGTGTGTCGTAAAAATGGAATCGAAGTAAAGCCAAAGTGGTACGAACATCAGCCAGAACCTGTACAAGAAAATGAGATATGCAAGATATTGTGGGATTTTAACATCCAAACTGACCATGTGATTGAAGCTAGACGTCCTGATATGATTGTGATAGAGAAAGAAACAAAGTTCGCTTTAATCATAGACTTTGCCGTTCCCTACGATACGAGAGTAAACGCTAAGGAGGTAGAAAAGATTGAAAAATATCAAGACCTTGCACGAGAGATAAAAAAGTTATGGGGCATGAGGGTGACAGTCATCCCAATAATGATAGGAGCACTTGGAACAACACCAAAGAAACTGAAGAAAAGATTGGAGGACATTGGAATAGAGACACGGTTTACTGAGTTGCAGAAAACTGTGATCTTACATTCTGCCAGGATCCTGAGAAAGGTTCTTGAGATTTGAGAAATCTTGTTGATGCCAAACCCCGAGAACACATTATCACTGACATTTAGTGAGCAACAAATGTACATAATAATAATAATAATAATAATAATAATAATAATAATAATAATAATAATAATGATAATAATAATAGTAATAATAGTAATAATAGTAATAATAGTAATAATAATAATAATGATATATGAAAAAACACACTGTTATTTTAAAAAACGTTTCGATTAAAATCTTCATCAGTTTACTTTACAACTCCGGACAGCCAGGTTTATATACAATGTAAATAAAATTATATTAACATAAAATTTACATAAAATCAAAATTACGATACCCTTGATACATTCCAAACTATAGACTTACAATAATACAGACGTTTTACAGCGTAAACAAAATTAACATAAACTTATTTAGATCAAAACAAAAATACCCTAGACACATTCCAAACCATAGAATTACAATCATACAGCCTATCTTTTAACCTTTTACCCACATGGGATTGAGAGTGTCAGCCGAAATATAACTGTTTACAGGGAAACAGGAAAACAGACTCCAGCCAGTAACCCTCCAAGGATTTGCTTAAGTTGCTAAATCCCGAATGGCCCGATGGGGAATTCCACCCCAACACCACGTGCAAATTGCACGAAGTTAACCAGCCAGCATCTCCTCCCCCTCCCATGAGATCTAAGTGCAACGGTAGAAGGATTACGCGCTCCCGCAGGCAAACAAGTCCAACTCGACATCCGCTACCCTTTCATTTAGGCCCTGTGGAGAAAATAGACCCAATTTATACTGCCAAAATAGCTCCTTTCTACGGAGCGAATATACGTCACCTGCACCATCGATGGTGCTTATTTTTACCAAAAACTCACCCCGATGATTTTGTTCAAAAAAGTGACAGAAAAAGCTTGCCTGTGGGACCGGCTTACCCCTATGAAGATTACCACTGAGACGCTTTTGTTTGTAGGTCCGAAAATACGATTTATAGACGTTAAATCTCTGGCGAAATTTAGTCTTCATACTACCGACATACTTTTTATTGCAACATTCGCATTGTAGCAAGTATACTACATAATCCGAGTTGCAGTCATACGCCCCTGAAAAGTTTCTAAAAAACCGAGAATCATCTGCATTATAAAACGTGGACCCCTCTCGCATCATAGGGCATATTTGACACCTTCTACCATTGCACTTACGCGTACCCTTTTCCACCAGCTCCTCGTTTACCGGTTTCAATTTTGCCCGAACCAGGGTATCTTTCAAGTTTTTGGCCCTTCTAAATGAGACGAAAAGTTTTCCCGAAAAAATCCTGCGATGCTCACGATCAACAAGAAGAATATTTTCACATTTCCTCAAGATCTCATGAACCCCATTAAGTGCAGGATGAAAAGTAAGGACGAGGGGTATCCTCGTGCCATCCTTAGATTTAGATTCCCTATTTAAAAGGGTATCCCTTTGCAAACATTTCACTCTCTGCAACTGAGTGTCAATCTCCCCACCCTTATATCCCCGATCAATAAGCCAAGATTTTAGATCAGCCAAGTGTTCGTTAAACGAAGAATCCTCCGAACAAATTCGTCGAATACGAAGGGCTTGGCCATAAGGTATACCCTTTTTAGTATGATAAGGATGGTAGGAAGAGCGATGTAGGAGCTGATGGGTGTCTGTTGGTTTTGTGTATAAATCAGTGACAAGAGTGCTCCCTTTCTTAATTACCCTTGTATCTAAAAAATTGATGCTTTCCTTAGACCATTCTGCGGTAAATTTGATCGAATGGTGTGATGCATTCAAATAGTCTATAAACCTTTGAAGCTCTTCTTCACCATGCGTCCAAATCATAAATACGTCATCAATGTAACGCCACCATACACTAGGCTTACAATCGTAAGAGCGGAGAAGTTTTTCTTCCAAGTCCGCAAGAAAAAGAATAGAGTGCGGTGGCGCACATTTGGTGCCAATTGCTGTACCCCTTATTTGATGATAGAATCTCCCATTAAACTCAAACATGTTATTCTTAAGTACTACTTCTGCTAGGTCCATTAAAGAATCTGTAGACACCGACCGATCTGCTCTAGAATCAAGGGCTTTTCGTAACACTCCCAATCCCTCATCGTGGGGTATGCTCGGATAAAGTGCGACCACATCAATCGTACACAAAATGGCATCCTCTGGAAGGCTACCTAAGGATTGTATCTTTTGCAAGAAATGATTTGTGTCCTTGATATAGGAACGGACACCTTTAGCCAGGGGTTGTAAATGAAAATCCAAAAATTCCGAAAAGTTCTCTGTGTGGAAACCCGAATTAGAAACAACTGGCCTTCCGGGGACACTATTAAGCCTTTTGTGTATCTTAGGCAACAGGTAGAATCTACCAAGTTTGGGGTTATTGACCATTAAATATTCCAAAGTTTTATCATCAATATCCCCTCGTTGTCTAATTCTACCCATTGCCTGATTGATGACATTATGCAGACTTTCAGAAGGATCGTTATCAAGGGGTAAATACACTGCAGAATCACCCAGCTGGTCTTCTGCCTCCCTGATATAGTCTTCCCGATCCCAAACAACCACCCCTGACCCTTTATCCGCTTCCTTGATACCGATCGTTCTGTCAGACTTAAGACCATTCAAAGCTGATATTTCTTCCTTTGTAAGATTAATAAAATTTTTACCATCAGCTGATAATTTCATTATTTCATCCTCAACCTTAGAAAGATAAACCTCAATAGCTACGTCCTTATGCCTAGGATTGAACTTACTGCGTGGTCTGAACGCTGGAATTTCCGAAAAATCTTCTTCGTCCTTAAACCACTATTTAAGCCGCAATCTTCTCCCAAAAGTTTCTAAATCTATTTTAATTTGCGAATAATCTAGTTCCTTTGGTGTACTCACAAACTTAAGCCCTTTTGACAAAACCGATATCTCTGCTTCACTTAATGCACGTTTAGAAAGATTTATAACCTTATCATTTTCAAAGCGTCCACGAATTCGTCCGTTATTATCTAAATCAAAAGAATCGACATTGCCAACCTCTTCTTCCTGAATACTGGTTTCGCCGTGAGTTCTTGACCTTTCCATAAGATCCGGAGGTTCATTCTCAAAGTTATCTGATATCAACTGAGAACTTTTCGGAATTTTTGGATTTTCATTTACAACCCCTGGCTAAAGGTGTCCGTTCCTATATCAAGGACACAAATCATTTCTTGCAAAAGATACAATCCTTAGGTAGCCTTCCAGAGGATGCCATTTTGTGTACGATTGATGTGGTCGCACTTTATCCGAGCATACCCCACGATGAGGGATTGGGAGTGTTACGAAAAGCCCTTGATTCTAGAGCAGATCGGTCGGTGTCTACAGATTCTTTAATGGACCTAGCAGAAGTAGTACTTAAGAATAACATGTTTGAGTTTAATGGGAGATTCTATCATCAAATAAGGGGTACAGCAATTGGCACCAAATGTGCGCCACCGCACTCTATTCTTTTTCTTGCGGACTTGGAAGAAAAACTTCTCCGCTCTTACGATTGTAAGCCTAGTGTATGGTGGCGTTACATTGATGACGTATTTATGATTTGGACGCATGGTGAAGAAGAGCTTCAAAGGTTTATAGACTATTTGAATGCATCACACCATTCGATCAAATTTACCGCAGAATGGTCTAAGGAAAGCATCAATTTTTTAGATACAAGGGTAATTAAGAAAGGGAGCACTCTTGTCACTGATTTATACACAAAACCAACAGACACCCATCAGCTCCTACATCGCTCTTCCTACCATCCTTATCATACTAAAAAGGGTATACCTTATGGCCAAGCCCTTCGTATTCGACGAATTTGTTCGGAGGATTCTTCGTTTAACGAACACTTGGCTGATCTAAAATCTTGGCTTATTGATCGGGGATATAAGGGTGGGGAGATTGACACTCAGTTGCAGAGAGTGAAATGTTTGCAAAGGGATACCCTTTTTAATAGGGAATCTAAATCTAAGGATGGCACGAGGATACCCCTCGTCCTTACTTTTCATCCTGCACTTAATGGGGTTCATGAGATCTTGAGGAAATGTGAAAATATTCTTCTTGTTGATCGTGAGCATCGCAGGATTTTTTCGGGAAAACTTTTCGTCTCATTTAGAAGGGCCAAAAACTTGAAAGATACCCTGGTTCGGGCAAAATTGAAACCGGTAAACGAGGAGCTGGTGGAAAAGGGTACGCGTAAGTGCAATGGTAGAAGGTGTCAAATATGCCCTATGATGCGAGAGGGGTCCACGTTTTATAATGCAGATGATTCTCGGTTTTTTAGAAACTTTTCAGGGGCGTATGACTGCAACTCGGATTATGTAGTATACTTGCTACAATGCGAATGTTGCAATAAAAAGTATGTCGGTAGTATGAAGACTAAATTTCGCCAGAGATTTAACGTCTATAAATCGTATTTTCGGACCTACAAACAAAAGCGTCTCAGTGGTAATCTTCATAGGGGTAAGCCGGTCCCACAGGCAAGCTTTTTCTGTCACTTTTTTGAACAAAATCATCGGGGTGAGTTTTTGGTAAAAATAAGCACCATCGATGGTGCAGGTGACGTATATTCGCTCCGTAGAAAGGAGCTATTTTGGCAGTATAAATTGGGTCTATTTTCTCCACAGGGCCTAAATGAAAGGGTAGCGGATGTCGAGTTGGACTTGTTTGCCTGCGGGAGCGCGTAATCCTTCTACCGTTGCACTTAGATCTCATGGGAGGGGGAGGAGATGCTGGCTGGTTAACTTCGTGCAATTTGCACGTGGTGTTGGGGTGGAATTCCCCATCGGGCCATTCGGGATTTAGCAACTTAAGCAAATCCTTGGAGGGTTACTGGCTGGAATCTGTTTTCCTGTTTCCCTGTAAACATTTATATTTCGGCTGACACTCTCAATCCCATGTGGGTAAAAGGTTAAAAGATAGGCTGTATGATTGTAATTTTATGGTTTGGAATGTGTCTAGGGTATTTTTGTTTTTATCTAAATAAGTTTATGTTAATTTTGTTTACGCTGTAAAACGTCTGTATTATTGTAAGTCTATAGTTTGGAATGTATCAAGGGTATCGTAATTTTGATTTTATGTAAATTTTATGTTAATATAATTTTATTTACATTGTATATAAACCTGGCTGTCCGGAGTTGTAAAGTAAACTGATGAAGATTTTAATCGAAACGTTTTTTAAAATAACAGTGTGTTTTTTCATATATTTTATTTTCTGTTGTTTTTTGATGGTGCTTTTAGTTTAATTTAATAATAATCATAATAATAATAATAATAATTAATTGAAATTGGCCTCAAATTATTTGCAATAAGGAGATAGCATATCATATAAACAATGTATTAACGCCGAGCGGCCACCAAACAGACTGAACGATAGAGATAACAACCTTCATCCTTGGCAGCTTTTGGGGTCATATCTGGCATATAATACAACCTTCATTAAATCACATACTCTTAAGAGATATACTTCTAATGTCCCATACTTCTTTCTTCATACTTGTTAATACGGCATTCTTTTAACATGTGCCTGATACTTTTCAATCGCCTTTTCTTGAGCCACATTCTTCTAGAGAATCATATTTCTTGAGACTCATGCAACTAAATCTCAAAGTCTAATCCTCATACTTTTTCAATTATTTCTTCTCATAAGATAAGGCTCAAATCCTTACTGGTTGCCAGAGCATGCGGAAATCATCCAATTTCATGCTTGTCAGCCAATGAGATCACCGCTTTCTAGCCCCTGGAGACAAAATCGGTCGTTTGAGGTAAATTTTCTAGTACCCTCACTAAAACTGAAATGGATGCTAGAATACTTCAGTTATTCGCAATTTTTTTTGATAAATCAGTTGTGGGGATGTCCGTCCAGAGTTGTTTACATGTTTAGGCACACAGCTCGTTTGGGGCCGGAGCTGCGTTCATTTCCGGTCGAAGAATATTGACCTTCGTTGAAATATCTATAGAAATCGCTACAAATGAGATATACAGATAAGAATTTCAGCAATTATGCATACTGACCTCAGCAATAACCCAAACTCCTTTACTGCTATCATATCTCAAAATTGGAGGCAATTTCTAATGATTTCTGGTAGAGATATCATTTGGGCCTAAGCTTGTCCTCGTTTAAAACTCATTCCATTGCACTTAAAAAGCAATGGTAAGATTCTAGAGCTGAATAATGCACTTACCCATGACTCAGGCACCAGTTTGACTTCGTTTGCCTTTTTTACATTAGGAAATTTTTATAAGAAACGACCAGTTGTGGGTGAATTGCAAAAACTTTCCTCGGTCCATATTTTTATCTGCACAGTCTATCTGCTTCAAACAACAAACAGTGAACTTTGTATCATAAAAGTCTTGCATCACAAAACATTCCTATAGAACGATTCCATGCGCCTTAGCGAGGCACTCGTGAATTGTTTTCACGCATTTGGTTCAATCAGTCAATGCAAACAAACAAAAGTGCAAAACCGGGTATCTTTTTTAGCGAGCCCAAAACAATGTTTTGTTCTTTTTATGTTTTGCATTGATTGAAATAAGAACGAAAAGAACGAAATGCGTGAATACAATTCACGAGTGCCTCGCTAAAGTGCATGGAATCGTTCAAAAGCAATTTTCTGTGATGCAAGACTTTTATGATACAATGTCAAAGTTCACTGCTTGTTGTTTGAAGCGGAGAATCTGTGTAGAGAAAAATATGGACCGAGGAAAGTTTTTGCAATTCGCCCACAACTGGTTGTTTCTTACAAAAAATTTGGCAAATTAAAGAAGGCAAACGAAGTCAAACTGGTGTCTGAGTCATGGGTAAGCGCATTATCTAGCTCAAGAACTTTACCATTACTTTTTAAGTGCAATGGAATGAGTTTTAAGCGAGGATAAGCTTAGGTCCAAATGATGTCTCTACCAGAAATCGTTAGAAATTGCCTCCAATTTTGAGATATGATAGCAGTGAAAGAGTTTCGGTTATTGCTCAGGTCAGTATGCGTAATCGCTGAAATTCTTATCTGTATATCTCATTTGTAGCGATTTCTATATATATTTCAACGAAGGTCAATATTCTTCGACCAGAAAATGAACGCAGCTCCGGCCCCAAACGAGCTGTTTGCTTAAACATGTAAACAACTCTGGACGGACATCCCCACAACTGATTTATTAAAAAGAATTGCAAATAACTGAAGTATTTTAGCATTCTTCTCATACAACTAAATCTCAGATAAAAGCCGCAAACGTGTGGCCAGGCCGCCTACCATCTCATATCATTTCAAATTCTTGTCCCTAGGGACTATTTAATCTCATACAACTAAGTCTCACACTTTTTCAAAGTCTCATCTTTCCAGAGACTATATAATCTCATACGTTCTTAAGTCTCATCCTTTCTTAAGTCTCATACTTTCTTAAGTCTCATACTTTCTTAAGACTCATACTTTTTCAATTTCATTTCAAAGTCTCATCTTTCCAGAGACTATTTAATCTCATACGTTCTTAAGTCTCATCCTTTCTTAAGTCTCATACTTTCTTAAGTCTCATACTTTCTTAAGACTCATTTTTTTCAATTTTCATTTTCATTTCAAAGCCTCATCTTTTCAGAGACTATTTAATCTCATTCGTTGTTAAGTCTCATACGTTCTTAAGTCTCATACCTTCTCAAGTCTCATACTTTCTTAAGACTCATACTTTCTTGCGTGCTGAATTGTTTTCAGGTGATTGGCAGACGCTGCTACTTAGGCCCATCTTTTCTTCCACTGCTTCACATAGAGGCTACCTACCTTACCAGAAGGAGGCTAAATTGAAAGGGTAGCCCTCAAGCGTCAAAATGAGATCTTTCGCAAGCTGATTGCTAGCGGAGAACGTGATTTATTGAGAAAATGAAACAGATGAAAAGTTCAAGAAGTTAGAGAAAAATCAAGGAAAAAGTACCCGATGAAGTAAGAGAAACTTGGATTGCCAATAAATCGTAAAACTTCACTGTATACTATGGTAAATTTTTGTCACAGACACCACTAAATTCCCGGTCAAAAACATTGAGCAAATTATTTCCGCCTGTTTTGCATCCGATCGATCCACAGAGGGAAATAAAGTAGAGGATTTACTTCGGTCCATATCTGGGCCCGCAGCATGGAAGTGAAAGTTTTGCTTGGCCCAAATTTGGGCCTGCAGCATGCAAAGGGTTAAGACTCATACTTTTTCATTTCATTTCAAAGTCTCATCTTTCTAGAGATTATTTAATCTCATACGTTCTTAAGTCTCATACGTTCTTAAGTCTCATACGTTCTTAAGTCTCATACTTTCTTAAGCCTCATACTTTCTTAAGACTCATACTTTTTCAATTTCATTTCAAAGTCTCATCTTTCCAGAGACTATTTAATCTCATACGTTCTCGAGTCTCATACGTTCTTAAGTCTCATACGTTCTTAAGTCTCATACTTTCTAAAGACTCATACTTTTTCAATTTCATTTTCATTTCAAAGTCTCATCTTTCCAGAGACTATTTAATCTCATACGTTCTTAAGTCTCATACGTTCTTAAGTCTTATACTTTCTTAAGCCTCATACTTTCTTAAGTCTCATACTTTTTCAATTTCATTTTCATTTCAAAGACTCATCTTTCCAGAGACTATTTGATCTCATACGTTCTTAAGTCTCATACGTTCTTAAGTCTCATACGTTCTTAAGTCTCATACTTTCTTAAGACTCACACGTTTTCAATTTAATTTCAAAGTCTAATCTTTCCAGAGACTATTTAATCTCATACATTTTAAGTCTCCTAAACTAGGGTGCACTTTTGGGGAAGACAGGCAAGGCCTGAGCAGACCCGTGCACCAGATAAGAATGCGATAAGTGAACAACTTATGAGGGGGTTAGGGGATAATACCGACAAAAGCCACAAACGTGTGGCCTGACCAACTTTGATTATGTACAACTACGGACTTACACCAGAGATATGACCCGGATCTTGTGGACAAGGTACTGATTGAGGGATGTGGGAGGGTGACGAATCTTGATCTACCAAAGCCACTGAAGCAGAGTTGACAGGAATAATCGCGATGCTAGATACAGGCATTGGCAATGCCACGAGGTGAGACCTGGTACTAGCCGACGACCCAGGGGGTCTGGGGATGAGATTAATGGGTTTGGTGGCCTTGGCGTTAAACTCAATTTACGAGCGTAGAATTTTCAATTAACGCTGAGCTGCCCCCAAACAGACTGAACGATAGAGATAACAACCTTCATCCTTGGCAGCTTTTGGGGTCATATCTGGCATATAATACAACCTTCATTAAATCACGCACTCTTAAGTGATATACTTCTAAAGTCCCATACTTCTTTCTTCATACTTGTTAATACGGCAGTCTTTTAACATGTGCCTGATACTTTTCAATTGCCTTTTCTTGAGCCACATTCTTCTAGAGACTCATATTTCTTGAGACTCATACAACTAAATCTCAAAGTCTAATCCTCATACTTTTTCAATTATTTCTTCTCATACAACTAAATCTCAGATAAAAGCCGCAAACGTGCGACCAGACCGCCAAAGTAACCGCCAAAGTAACCCCAAAGCCACCAGGATGAACTTATATGGACATAACATAAACTCATGACTTTTGTATCCTCGTACAACCAAGCTCATTGCGCAGGCGATGAATTACTTCTGTTTTAACCGATAACATACGTTTATCTACCTCACTCAAATTCTACAAGTGGCTCTGCATAGATTCACTTTCGGTAAGCCCCATTTTGTGAAGAATGCTGTTGAACAATCAGAGGCATTTGTTGGTTCTGAGCTGTCTTGCACCATACAACTTTGGACACCTGTTAAAAGATAATCAAGAGCGAGCACATTGGCTGTTCTAACAATCGCTGAGGGTTCAATCACAATTAGCTACATCAGGGAGCAACTGAAGGGTGCAATTGCAGGAGTTTGTATGATATGCTGAGACTGTGTCAACATCTGTGAGGAGAAGAAGGGTTCCACTTTGGAAAATATTGTACTAAACCATCTGCTGTAGTATGTGATTTGTTGCTGTGGTTGTTTTTGTATATAAATGTACATCTTATACTGAACCCCTGATGATTTTGTCTTAGTGACATTTCCTGCACTGAATTCAAAATGTGTTGATGCCCAAAACGGTGTGAATCATAGCATTGCACAAAGGCCCTGTGTATACAGCTGTGAGATTACTGTACCTGCAAGGAAACAAAATAAAGGATGGGGAAAAGGGGGGTTGGTAAACCTGGGATTGTGCGTTGATCAACATAGAACAGTGGTCATCCCACTAGTATCTCTGTGCAGCATTTTAGGCCCAAAGGACAATTATCTTGAGCCTAACATCTAATACTGCATATCAAGTGACAAACTTTCTTTTCCTGCAAAGGGCACACACAGGTTGCAGCGTTGCCCAAGGGTACGCCCAAAGGTACACTGGGTAGGATGATGTGGGATTACTGCACCTGCAAGAAAAAATGAAGGAAAGGAGCGGGAAAAAAGGGGTGATGGACTTGTTAGTCTGTATTGATCTAAATTGAACAGTTATCATCCTCTACGTGAGAATTTGGAAGAAACATGTGTCCTTCTCATGACCCCTACACTTGGAAAGTTGTTTACCTCCTGGCATTATGAATGAAGCCGGATGCTTGTACAATGCACAACCAGTGTAATTGGTATGACAGCCCATGATATAGACTTTAAAATTCTATTTGAGACCATGGAACAGCTGGACAAAACCTGGAATATTTGTGTTGAAAAACAAGCATAGGCCACCGTGGTAGGTATGCTGTAAAGCAATGCCACTCTATCAATGTGGTTAAAACTCAATGAGCCACTTCAATGCTGAAGGATCTGTCTGTCATTACAGCGAATTTAAATTCTTGCAAGGTTATTGCATATCACATAAATCGAAGAGGGCTAGAACGTGACCTACTAATAGAGGTGGGAAATTTCTGCAGGGAAACTATGCAGTAAATATATATAAAAAGGGTGTTTGTAAATGGAGGACAGATAATTGAAGACCAGATGCCTTGTTTGTTTGTAATGCTGCCTTGGGTGACCAGCAGCAGATGACCCTTATGCTTTTCTTTTCTTTTTGACCATTATTGCTGTGCTCAGCACATAATGATTGTAAACTGCGGCAACATCAGAGTACAATATTGTTCCTTCTTGCATCAACCTGCAGCAACCCGCAAGTTCTGGTCCCTTCTTCTTTCTTGTTTGCTCACTAAATAAAGCACTTGATGTGGCAGCTTTCAATACCTTCATTTCCACCATTGCTACCCCATTGATTCTTAATGTCGTTGATGCTGTATAGTCAATGGTAATTGAAGCTCATTACTGGGATCAGATAATCGGTTGAGATGCAGTAGTTTGTGAATCTGAAGAAAGCCTCGCTCGAGCAACAATTTCCTTCTCGTTCGTTGCTGCTTTTGGCGCCATGCCCGACACTGAATTGATGAGCTGGATTCGATGACAGCTTTTCATGCCTGCCTTATGCACCAGTAGTGATTTGCAACCGCAGTTCCAGTAATGAAAGTGTTATTTATGAGATAAAGCCAGACCCGTGAAGGATAATGAATTGAACGTATTGCTTGAGCTTGGTTCTTGCAATACTGGGTAGGCCCTTGGGCGAGACAAGTAAACAACAGCTTTGCATATCTCGTTCCCCTTTCCTGTCAAAATGGCTGCTCATAACAATATGATATCATTGATACTCCACTGCCGCCTTGTTGCACGGATACTTCAACGCTAACATAAGAATATTGGTGCAGTCAGATACACAGAATAATTGACGAATCTTGATCTACCAAAGCCAATGAAGCAGAATTGACAGGAATAATCGCGATGCTAGATACAGGCGTTGGCAATGCCACGAGGTGAGACCTGGTACTAGCCGATCACCCAGGGGTTCTGGGGATGAGATTAATGTGTATGGTGGCCTTGGCGTTAAACTCAATTTACGAGCGTAGAAGTTTCGAATAGATACGAATGTCTTTCCAGTCAACTCAAACTTGGAACTCAAAAGTAATTCAATTCTTTTAACTGTTGTGAAAATTTACGTATGAATGCATATATGGATAAAAACATTGAATGAAAACTTGATGGATGAGAGACTGAGTCATTTCCAAACTTTGCTCAACAGAAGTCCCAAAGCATCCATAAGCTTAATTTAATGTTAGAGAAATTTAGTTTATTGAAGCTCCTTTCGTTTGCTCTGAAATATACGAGAAACCCTCGCAAGCTATAGTCAAATACTATTTTCGCCAGAATTGCTATCGGGGAGCCTCTGATTTCAGCTCTCGCACAGACTTGGACTTCAAAAGCTTCAAAAGCTTCAAAAACTCTTTTAGTATTTAGCAGATTTGCAACATTCTGGTGTCTAAAATTATTTTAAGATCTCAGGGATATAGTTGTGTTGTTGCCAAACCCGCCCATTATATATCGTTATTTTATACATTTAATTGAATGCCGAAATTTTTTTTTGGGATAACCCCATATGAAAAAGCGATATTTTTGTTAACAGATCAAAAGATGTTCAATGGGTAAATTATTTAACGACGAGACTGGTCGATGATTTTGCAAATCACTTGAAGATATTCAGAATTACAAAAAACAGATTGGCGAAAAGAAACGAAGAAGAAAGAGGTAATTCTTGTTTGATTTCATGCACACATACATACATACATTAATTATTTGGTAATGCCGGTTTACCTGAAGGCAGCTAACGCTGATATGATGTGGACCTACAACTACAAAAAACTCGATTACATTTTTCTAAGAAAAACAGTAAAGCAAGGGATTAAAGTAATTTAAAATATTGAAAAAAGTCAAAATTAGTTAAAATATCTGTTCTTATTATTAATAATTCAAGCCTCTTTTTCGAATGAATGCTGTTTTTTTATTTTATTTTTGTATTCTTTTGTCTTGTATTTGAAAGCTGTTACATTTTCTTAACTCTTCGGGTAATTGCCAATTGAGTTCCATAGGACCCCACCTCTATACTTGAATGAATTCCGTCCAGTTTCTTTCCTGTATCTTCTAATTTCAACTTGAGGAGGGTTTCGTAAACTTTTTCTCGAGATCCCTCCCTTTGCCGACAGAAGGAGTCTGTTTGATGAAGGAGTCCTATGTCGGAGCAGGTCATGTAGGATCGAGCTCCTAGCAGTTTGCCTGAAATTCGAAGCATGGCATCTCGTTCTAGCATGTGTTATCTCGCAAAATCTAGTTTTCCATACATACACTTAACCAAAATACTTGATGCCTCCAAAGAGAAAGCAGGAGAAGAATCAACCTGATGATCAGCAGGCCAAAAACGACGGCATGAAGTTAGGCCAAAGTCATCTAGGCCCATCTGAAAAGACACGTGTGGAAACCTGGCCTGATGAAGGGCCACTCTGGTTAAAAAAAAGCGATGGTTAGCTTTATGCAACGGGTATCTGAGGTAATAGATAAGAAATTGACAACCTTTGATGTTCGAATCACATAGCATCTCTTATGCTTGGAGACCAGACTCGCCACCCTCGAAAGTAACAATGGCCACATAACCTCGAAGGTCGACTCTCGAGTATCTGAGCTTGAAGAACAACTCCGTGAAAAGGATAACGTTATTAAAAAGCTTGAATCCAACCTAGATGATCTTCAAAACCGTCAGATGAGAAAGACTTTGGTATTTCGTGGTTTTCCTGAAGGAGCCGAAGGTGCGGATACATGGGATAGTTGCAAAGAATTGATAGAAAACTTTGTAGACAGCCTTAACCTCGACATATCTTCAGATGTAGTTCCTATTGAGAGAGCCCACAGAGGTAGATGGAATAGCGACAACAAACGCGAGCCAAGGAATGTATTTGTTAAATTTCTACGGTGGGGAGAAGAAGATCCTCAACTCAGGTCAAGCAGCACAAAAAGATTTGCCATACTCCTTCAGTGGTGAAAAAGTGATGATCTATGTGGATCAGATGGCTACCAAAAAGATTTAAAATGCACGCAATAATTGTATGTGCGTAAGAAAGTATCTGAAAGGAAAGGAGCATCCTGACTGGAAGATGAATGTTAAGTTTCCTGGTAAACTTATGTTCAAATCAAATTCCATGAAGTCCTATCAGACTGTTGATATAACTGATGAACTTCAAGCTAAAGCTGATGTGTATGCAAGTAGTGAGTAGAAAAAGGTAGGTAGGGGCAGTGTGTTGATGTGTCTAGGATCTGGTGGGTGGGTAGTTGCCTGGCGCTGCTCCGGTGGGAAGCTGGGGCAACAGAAGTTTTTGTTGTACTCGTTGTTCATTGGGGCTTTGATGATTGCTGCCTTGGTCTGGACTCGTCAATGCATTGCCCTCCACTCATGTCTGATAACAAAATGATTGGGCAGACTGCATGGACCCATAAAGGTAAATACACAGCTGTCGTTTACACAGACCTCAAGAAAGCTTTTGATACAGTTGACCACGATATTCTATTAAGGAAGCTTAACTTCTGTGGCTTGAAAGGAAAATAACTTGGCTGGTTTCGCTCATATCTCACCAGTAGACGACAATGCTGTAAGGTGAATGGGCGAATTTCCGCTACAGACAGTATAACTTGTGGTGTACCACAAGGTTCATGTCTTGGGCCACTTCTCTTTCTGGTCTATATTAACGATCTTCCTTGTTGTTTGAAAAATTCCCTTATATCCATGTATGCAGATGACACAAGCATTTACTATGCCTCTGAATCTGTTTCGGAAATTAATCAAGCAGTTAATGCTGACTTAGAAGCTTTGAAAGGGTGGCTTGAAGGGAATAAGTTGTCTTTAAACGTTGCAAAGACTGAATCAATGATTATAGGGAGTAATGGTAAGCTGCGAAAAATTGACTCTGTTGATTCAACTAAACCACACCTTAAGATTGGTTCCGAGGATGTCAAGTTGGTAAAGGAGGTCAAATACCTTGGTGTTCAGGTTGACCATCAACTTAAATGGACATCTCAACTGGCCCAAACAACTAATGAGATCTCTAGAGGTATTGGTGTGCCTCGTTATGCCAAGCAGTACCTTCCTATTTCAACTGTCAAGACAATGTATAAGAGTTTAGTGGGGCCTTACTTTAGATATTGCTGTCCTGTCTGGGGAAATGCTGGGGTGACTGCCATTGAAAAATAGCAGAAACTTCAAAATCGGGCTGCAAAACTCGTCACCAACAGTCCATTTGATGCTACTGCTTTACCAGTTATTCGGGCGCTTAAATGGCCCACTGTCAGGGAGCTTATTGATTTTGAAGCTCAGAAAATGGTCTTTAAATCCCCTAATGGGGACGTGCCTTCTTACATGAAAGACATGTTCAGGAGAGTCAACAACTCTGCCATTCGTTCTCTTAGAAACGCTGAAGTCAATCTCAGGTTGCCATTATTAAAATCGGCAGGGGGGCAGAAATATTTTGCGTACCGAGGCGCCAAACTTTGGAACGGCCTGAGATCAGAGTACTTCAACCCTGAGATCGTTTAAAAAGAAGGCGCAACCATGAATTTTACTCACCAATTCTTTTCTGTTTTCTTTCGTTTATTTATGACAAATTGTACTCTCTAGTACCGAATAAACGGGGGGGGATTGAGAATAATCAGGGGGGTAGGAATTGGTTCAATATAATAATAATCGGGGAGGGGGGGTTGGAACAATGGGGGGGTTGCAAAAATTGATGACTAAAGTGGAAGAATAAAGTTAATAAATACAGTAAGTACATTTGCTTAGCAGGAATTATTAAAAAAATTATGTTCACTATTATTTCTATTTTTCAAGAATTAATAAAAGGGGGGTTGGAATAAAAGTGGAAAGTCAATTTTTACTGCATCCTTTGATTCTGATCCTCCGGTTTGGAGCTAAAACGACAACATGGTGGCCTAAAATACTCGCAAGCCAGAGCATTTGTTGTTTGGGGGGCAAACAAGAGTTTACATGTGGTGGATTCATCAATCTGGATCAGCCTAGATGGCATCGAAATCAAGGACATATTGTGCAAACTAATGCAGGGTGGACAGTTGCAAAATCCAAGAACAAACGGGAGACAGAGACTGAGCTCAGTTTTATGCAACAGTTTCCTTTCGTTGTACAACCAAAAATTGACAGGCTCCTTTTTTCATGGATGGAACATCTCCTTTGTCCAGACCAGAGGCAGAAAACTCGAAACATGAAAGAAAATTCAAACAGAAAACTCTTAAACTAAGAAAACAATTTATGGCACTATACTGTCTTTAAAGTGCAACTGATTTTTGCATAATTGAAAGTGGTCTCTGGTGCTTTGAAACTCAGCATGCTTGTTGGAATTTTGGACTAGAAGCTTGTTGGAGGGACACTGTAGATAAAAGGGATCATTCATGATGTCCGTGCCTCACCAGGAACACTGGTTTGGATGGGAAGCAAGTGCCATTTCTGTCCTTCCCTTTGAGGGGCAAAAGTGCCATTTTATTTATTGAAACTATATTTTTCTTTGAAAACGTCAAATACAATATAAGGAAATCATGAATTTACCTGCAAAGTCAAATCATGTTATTGTTTTCTCTGGCTTTGCAATTTTTGGTCACATATTGGATTGTCGGATGATACAATGTAGGCTATTTATGATCCTATGAGATCTCCTCTTTTAACTCAGGTTATTCATTTTAAGATGTGATTTTCAATGGACAATGAAGGGATCTCATGGATCACAGGGAAGTTCTGCTCATAAAATGCAGGAGCAAAAATCACTTTCAATAGTAAAGTGATGGAAATTTTGCTGAACAAATATGTAATGTATATTGAAATAGTTATTGTTTGGTTGGCAAAATTTTCACTCCTGCTTTGTGAAATTGGACTTCAGTAAACCTTTTAGCTGTACTATACAAGAGTCTGGATTGAACAATATTTTTATACATCTTTATACAAGAGGTTTGATTGAGTGACATTTGAGCTTCCATCTCTATTGTACACATCTGAAAATTCTTTAAAAATTTATAAGAAAGGAACTGCAAGCTGACATTTCGTTTCACATGAGTCAACACATTCTGAAATATAATTTCTTGTTGTGTGCACTTGCTGTTTGCCAAGAGATTGTCAAATTCTGATCACGAGAACATCCACCCATAAAAGAATGATGCCCCATGTCACAGAAAGCATAAAAACAGGAAACGTGCTTTGAAAATGTGGTGTTCATTGCATACCTTGTGTACATCTACATCCTTACATAGTCAAGAGTGTTTCACAACTCTTGACACAGATATGAATTCTTGAAAGATTTGAATTTTGAATAATAATCTGCAAGGACTATTTTATGTAACACAAACTGTGCTTCAACAAAGCAGAATTATGCTTTTGAGGGTACATTTCTTGCACCAAGTCATCAACTGTTTCATCAATGTCAGTATGTCTTCACGATGAAAATATATCAGGTGTTACAAGAGCAGACATACCACTACAGATCGAAGGATCTAATTCTTTTCATTTCCATTCTATTAGAATTTACAACTTATGCACCAGATGATTATACACATTTTTTTATCATAAGAAACTCAACTCTCAGATTGTCAAAAAATTAAGAAACTCCAGTACTGTGAAAAGATAACATTAACCTGGTTTCCTTGAGTAAAGTACATTTTGGAAAAGAAGAAAAGGTTCTTGACCATGAAAGTCGTAAGCATGGGGGAAGAAATGGATTTCTGCCTGATTATGGCTGATTTTTGCAAAAATTTTCCAACATTGGGGGGCTATAATAGCCCCCCCAGCCCCCATGTCTCCTACACCTATGGTGAAAGCATTTCTGAGCCTCATAAAGCTATATAATTGCTATTCAGTGAAACTATAGTATACCATGACCAAAAGTACAAAGATTCAGTTTCATGGACACTTGACACAGACAAGCACATTTCCCAGAACTCTTCCTGTATTTTGCAGGAATCATCGTGTTTGCTCAGGAAATCCCTTTGATAACCTAACTCCACACAAATAGTTTGCTGCTGGGCTGCATTCCATATATTTAACACCAGACATTTCTATAATGAAGTTACAGTTTTCCATTTATCCTTCAATTCTTTTTCCAAAAAGTTTGCCTGTGGAATTTACATGGAATGCACCATAAGTTTGCAGCTGTTGAAATCTTGTTTCTCTTCCACATTATCAGAAGGAATTTCAGAGGTGCCTGTATTTGTTCATGGATTTTCATCAACAGTTCACTCTGCATTAGTTTGCACAATGTGTCCTTGATTTCGATGCCATCTAGGCTGATCCAGATTGATGAATCCACATGTAAACTCTATGTTTGCCCCCCAAACAACAAATGCTCTGGCTTGCGAGTATTTTAGGCCACCATGTTGTCGTTTTAGCTCCAAACCGGAGGATCAGAGTCAAAGGATGCAGTAAAAATTGACTTTCCAGTTATCATGGCTCCCCAAAAGGCTGCTGTTGACTAGGCCAAAATCGATACCTTCAGAAAATGTCGAATTTCTTGAAATCGGGGCGATGAATCAAAAATCTAAATGACAGATTTGTAGATTGGCCTTCGTTTCGAAGATTTCAACTTTCACTTTGGTTGCCGAATGTACCCCATGAATGCCGCCGAGGGAATTATATGGCGCGGCATAGGGGTCAAAAATGGGTCGTCGTAACAGTAGGTCGTGGTAATCATACGGTCCTGCTTTCTAGAATGCATCGTTGCGCATATTTACGACCATGCATTCTAGAAAGCATCGTCGAAAATTACCACCATGAATTGTAGAATGCATCGTCGCATAGGCCTTGACGCTACACTTAGGGGAAAGCAGCGTCGTATCCTCGTTTTCATTTTACGCTACACTTAGGGGAAAGCGGCGTCGTATCCTCGTTTCCATTTTACGCTACACTTAGGGGAAAGCGGCGTTGTATCCTCGTTTCCATTTTACGCTACACTTAGGGGAAAGCAGCGTCGTATCCTCGTTTTCATTTTACGCTACACTTAGGGGAAAGCAGCGTCGTATCCTCGTTTCCATTTTACGCTACACTTAGGGGAAAGCGGCGTCGTATCCTCGTTTCCATTTTACGCTACACTTAGGGGAAAGCAGCGTCGTATCCTCGTTTTCATTTTACGCTACACTTTGGGGAAAGCAGCGTCGTATCCTCGTTTTCATTTACGCTACACTTTGGGGAAAGCAGCGTCGTATCCTCGTTTCATTTTACGCTACACTTAGGGGAAAGCGGCGTCGTATCCTCGTTTTCATTTCACGCTACACTTTGGGGAAAGCGGCGTCGTATCCTCGTTTTCCATTTTACGCTACACTTAGGGGAAAGCAGCGTCGTATCCTCGTTTCATTTTACGCTACACTTTGGGGAAAGCGGCGTCGTATCCTCGTTTCCATTTTACGCTACACTTAGGGGAAAGCAGCGTCGTATCCTCGTTTTCATTTTACGCTACACTTAGGGGAAAGCAGCGTCGTATCCTCGTTTTCATTTTACGCTACACTTTGGGGAAAGCAGCGTCGTATCCTCGCTTTCATTTCACGCTACACTTTGGGGAAAGCGGCGTCGTATCCTCGTTTTCATTTCACGCTACACTTTGAGGAAAACGGCGTCGTGGCCTAAGCACACGTGGGGTACTTTAGCATTGAAAGCAGAAAATGGCCGATGGGAGAGAAAGAGAGAGTGGATTGTGTGACGCCCTTTTATAAACCAGTGATATTCTTGCTCAGTGCTGTAGTCAACTGAATGATTTTCCCAAAAGAAGTTTACAACACCAGGGGCCCAGGGGAGGGGGGTACTCACTACTCATTTATACTTAGGATAGGGGTGCTCAGGCTGAGGTACAGCACATCAACCCAAAAAATAATTTTTACCATGAAAATAGACCCAAAAAATAATTTTTTCTACCTTTTTCCACATCTTTTTCCTTTTTTGTCATATATGAGACCCAAAAAAGTAAGCTAGAATTTCAGGAACCCCAAAAAAATAACTGTTCAAATGATTGATCCAAAAAATAATCCTTGCCCAAATTTTAGACCCAAAAAAGTAACCTGAGCACCCCTATCCTGAATAAACCAGAGTAGGAAGATCTAAATTCCACTTCCAGAAGCAGAGAGGAGCAGAACTTCAGGTATGAATATTTTTCAAGCAGTTTATTAGTGTGTATTACTTATAGGCCCCCATCCCAGTCATTCTGAGCACAGGAAGGAAATGTATTCTTTTCATCTTTTAGACTTTCAGTTGTTTTTTAATTGTTTTGTTGTTTAGACTTTCGCTGTATTCAAGAGTACCCAAGAAAATAATTTAATTTCTCTTTCCTATTCTGAGTTAGAAATACAGTTGTGAAAACGTTAATACTTTTCCCATGGAAATCTTATTACAAATTTGTTTTATAGAATGGCATTTCCTGGTCTAAGATCAAGAACTGTGCGAGAAATAAAGTAATTTTCTTGGATAACTCTTGAATTCAGTGAAAGTCTAAACAACAAAACAACAGCAAAAAAACTGAAAGTCTAAACAATGAAAAGAATACATTTCCTTCCTGTACTCAGAATGACTGGGATGGGGGGGGGGGGGGGGGGGCTTAAGTAATACGCAATAATGAACTGCTTGAACAATATTCATACCTGAAGTTTTGCACTGCTCTTTCCTCTCTGCTTCTGGAAGTGGAAGTTAGATCTTCCCCCTGGTGTTGTAAACTTCTTTCGGGAGAATCATCCAGTTGACTACTGCACTGAGCAAGAAAATCACTGGCTTGTAAAAGGGCGTCATGCAATCCTCTCTCTCTCTTTCTCTCCCATCGGCCATTTTCTGCTTTAAATACTGAAGTACCTCACGTGTGTTTAGGCCACGACGCCGCTTTCCCCAAAGTGTAGCGTGAAATGAAAACGAGGATACGACGCCGCTTTCCCCAAAGTGTAGCGTAAAATGAAAGCGAGGATACGACGTCGCTTTCCCCAAAGTGTAGCGTAAAATGAAAACGAGGATACGACGCCGCTTTCCCCAAAGTGTAGCGTGAAATGAAAACGAGGATACGACGCCGCTTTCCCCAAAGTGTAGCGTGAAATGAAAGCGAGGATACGACGCCGCTTTCCCCAAAGTGAAGCGTAAAATGAAAACGAGGATACGACGCTGCTTTCCCCTAAGTGTAGCGTCAAGGCCTATACGACGATGCATTCTACAATTCATGGTGGCAATTTTCGACGATGCTTTCTAGAATGCATGGTCGTAAATATGCGCAACGATGCATTCTAGAAAGCAGGACCGTATGATTACCACGACCTACTATTACGACGACCCATTTTTGACCCCTATGCCGCGCCATAGAATTAGCCCTGCACCCCTCGGCCGCAGCTTCTCCATTGACTTCTAATGGCGCGAGGCTAATTTGCATAAAATCAACAGGGCGGCATTTCGAGTGATTTCAGCCAATCAAAAGATTATTCCGCTCTGTTAGACGGTACAGAAATGGAGGATGACGAATCTAGTGAGAACTGTCTCAAGAAAGTAAAGTCAGTCTTCAAAGAATTGAAAGTAAGCGTGCCAGATAACGTAATCGATAGAGCACACAGAATTGGTCGGCCAAAAGTTGTGAAGGGTAAATGGATCCATACGATGATTGTTAGATTTACTACCTGGCGGCATAGGAAAGCCATTTATCGCGCCAGAAATAGCTGCCCAAAGTATAAGATCAGGCTAGATTTGACAAAGAAAAGACTGGACACCGTCATGAAGTCATCAAAATTGCTTGAAGAGAAGAACATTGGATTTGTCTTTGCAGATGTAAATTGCTGATTGTGTGCGAAAATAGGAGATAATTTCAATTACTTTGATGGAGAGAAAGGTCTGATGGAGATTCTTGCAAAGTTGAATTTGAGTGGAGAAGGCAATGGAAGCAACGGGCAAGGCGACGATGAAGGATCAGACACAGAAACAGAGGAAAGTGGACCTGTAGAGGAGTTGGTTGGACAGGGCCGTGTCTCTTGGATTCGTTATTGTTTTACTATCTTTGAACAAAGCTAAAGTCTGTCTCAAAATAGATTTCAAATGAATAAATTTTGCGCATGGAGAATCAATTTGTTTTTGCTGGAGTAATTTCGCATTATTAAGCACCTGGTATGAGATCTCTTTGAGCCAGACTTTAGCCCCTTAGACTTGCTGTTCATTTGCTAGATTTAACCGGGGCTCGAGTTTTTCCCAAAATATATTTCAAGTATATAAATTTGCGCATGGAAAATCGATGCGTTTCACAGGAGTAATTTCACGTTATTATGCACCTAGCATGGCATCTATTTTGAGGCAGACTTTAGTCCCTTAGACTTTTTTGTTGTTTCAGCAGATTTGCTCAGGGCTGGAGTTTGTCTCAAAATAAATTCCAAATGTAAATTTGCGCATGGAAAAGCGATGCCTTTTACAGGAGTAATTTTTCGTTATTATGCATCTGGCATGACATGTATTTTGAGCCAGACTTTAGTCCTTTAGACTTGTTGTTGATTTAGCAGATTTGACCAGGGCTGGAGTTTCTCTCAAAATAGATTTCAACTATATAAATTCGCGTATGGAAAATCCAGTGAGTTTTGCGAAGTAATTTCGCATTATCGCACATCTGCCATGATATCTATTTTGAGTCCGATTTCAGTTCCTTAGATTTGTTGGTTTGTTCATGTTTCACCACCTTTGTTTTTTAACCCTACGCGCGTGAAATTCACCTGTTACAGTAATTTTTATTTGTAGATTGAAATGGCTCAAGAGGAAGGCGTACAATGCGACATATGCAAAAAGACATGCAAATCGAAACGTGGCCTAAATCGCCATAAAACAATAAAACACAAAGATTCGAAGACAAGCACCACTTCCCCTTCAAGACTTCACCCACTGCAGTTTAAAGATTTTGTGAGGAAATGTGCAAACAAGCTTTCTGTAGATGGATGCTACCCAAATGACCTACAAGAAGAATTCAAGTTCTTTAATTTCACAGCATTGGATTCACAATACAGTTTCAAGTTTCTGGAAGGAGCTGTTCAGAATTTTAATGGTGATGCAGAAAAGTTTTATCCAGACATATACAGCTGTTTCTCCCAAAACGTTGTCTTCAAGAACCTATCAAAGAATGCTGCACTTGTTTTGGGACTTGAAGTTGCAAATTATGTTCTTGCTCATCTCAGCAGTTCAAGTTCCTTTCAAGATCCTGCTCACCTGGAGACAGAGACTTGCAATTTCTCAGAAAAGGAAATTGCAATTGTAACGTATTTGGGTGGGTATGTGTTTGGAACACTCTACAGGTGGATTTGAAGTTCCATCAAATGGAACACAGTGAATAACCAACAGTGTCTTGCCATCTTAAAGGCTGGTAAAAGTGAGGCTGGAGGAAATGAGATGCAAAAAAGTGATACTCTCATCAATGCAAAGAACAGAGGAGGACTCTGGAAAATTGTGCCTGAGATACGGAAGATCTTTCTTATTGCAGAATCTAAATTCAGACTTTACACTGCACATAGAATTTCAAAGATTGACAGCAACAATTTGGTTTCACAACTAATGTTGAATAGCTTGGTTAAAGGAAATTACTTTGATGTTTGCAGTCGTGCAGATACAGAAAAAATCCCCAAAGAAATAGCACTTAACCTTCTAGAGCACCTCCTCCTCCTTTATGTACGTGTCAGAAGTTTTTCATTTGCAAAGGACAAAGTGAAAAAACACAAGTTAGAAATGCAGCAAAGAAAGACAAAATCTTTAAGAACCGAACTGAAGAGAAAAGCAAATGCGATCACAAGTGCTCTTGATGTGTAATACAGGTATTTTTCATAAGAAACTAAGAATCTGAACTGACAGTTTCTTAAAATTATCAGATCTGTGTCCTCCTGAACATTTCAAAAGAATATGTTTTGAAGCCTTTTTCTAATGTTTAGACATTACTCAAGTACTTTTCGAGTAATATGATACAGGATTCCAGTGAGAATAAGAAAAAGATGGAAAAGTTTCTTAACATGCTTTGGTGATCTGAGAGTCAGAGTTTCTTATAAATAGTTTCTTATAAAAAATACGTGTACCACATTACACTGATACAGTTACAGTAAACCACTTTTATCTAAACCAGGTGTTATTTCAACCAATCAATGCAACATTGTTGGATTGACAATGCAATAATTTAGTTCATGCTGGTTTAACTTACTTACAAATGTGAATTGGGTCTTGGGTGTAACAAATGGTGTGTGTTGTAACAAAATGGGTTTCAAAATCCCCAGATCATATGGTTTTTCTGTCAAAACTTTTTTATTCATCCTTTTCAGTTGCACTAAATTATAAGCCACAAGAAAATAAAGGTTTTGTTAAATTAATGCCAAAGCTTCTGAACCTTGCCAATATTTTGAAGACAAAATTTTATTACTTTGCATTCTTGGCTTTCAGTATATAACAGGACATCATTTTAGCTTTGTATGACCTCAGACCAAACCTTTTCAAGATAGATTGTATACATCTTCAAATTTGTGATTGTTCAAGCAGTGAGACTTTTTTCATCAATCTAGGTACATGCAAAATTGTAACTAAGGGCACGCTTTTTGAACATTTTAAATTCTGCAATAAGCCTATACTGTAAACAGTAGAAACCGGCATAAAAGAACCTAGATTTTTCTAGGCAGCCTGAAAGTTCTTAATTAACTGGCTTTTTCTAAATTCCAGCCTGTAAGGTTCTTAAAAGGTTCTTATATACATACAGGCCTTGCACACATCAACACCGTTTTCCTGCGCAAGAATTCTTGTAATTCTTGGGAATATTTGTGGGTCTGTAATACCCTTTCACAATGACACAGTTAAACCAGCTTTCTTAAACCAAATGTTAAATTCTGTATGTCAACACAATTGTAACCAGCTTTCTCGGCGATGCCAAATAACTAAATGTTCTCAGTCCCAATCTCAGTTTGATCATATGACTATGGTCTGATGATATGTTTTGAAAAATTCAGCATTGTTGAAAATCAAAGCAAAATAATGTCATGAAATTATTACCAAAATCTTGCACGAATATCCTTGATGACCCAAAACGGCTTCACAAGCTGGGTCGCAAAGCAGGGTTGCACATACTGCAGCTTCCTGGGAGGAAACTTTGTGTTGAAACACTTAGTGTGCAGCTGAATGGCTTAGCTATCTTTTGAGATGTTGCTCTAAAACCAGTTTGAAAAATATGGTCCTTTCTTGGATTTTCTCAGTCCATGTTTTGGAAGATGTGAAAAAACCAAAATCTAAACTTGCTAGGGACCATGAAACTTGAATAAGGAACAAAGTTCAACCATTTTGCAAATGACAGATATCCCCACATGACTGCAAATCTATAACTACATTAAATTTTCACAAAATTTTGACTGGAAAAGGATGGTGATTAGTGTATTTCCCTCAAAATGAGAAATGTAGCCTTCTAAATTTTTGGAATCAGGTTTTTTGGACAGTAATCATACCTTAGAGTGACCATGCAGCATCTCAAAAGATAGCCAAGCCTTTCAACTAAACTGTGATACAAAGCACTCTATAAACTTTAGATTCCAGAGAGCTGATCTAGCTTTTGAATTTTTTTTGGGTCACTTGGCAAAAATTTACATTGTGAGTTCTATGAGCAAAACTAAAACAACAAAAAGACCAAATTACATGCCCATTAGGCATGTTTTGTGCTAAGCCACTGTCTTACCAGTCTACAATTTTTACCACAGCAGTAAAATCATGGTAAAATCTGTCATTGTCATAATGGATCCTATTGTTGTTGCTAGCATTTCTTCCTCTTTGCTTTGCGGCATGGCAGCTTTTCCATTTCTGCACCAAAGTCGATTTCATCTTTGGCATCAAAAGCCCCTCTGCAGTTTCCTTGAATAGGCTTGACCATACGTGACATCCTTATAGTATTGTCATTAAATCCAACATCCCTAAGGGAAGGGTTATCTTTACGACGGCCCATGCCTCGTTGTCTACCAAAGTAGTTCTCAAGCGGATCCTGACAAAATCTTTCTGTCAATACATACTTGACATTTCTTGAGAGGAGAAACTTTACCAATTCCACAGTAGAATGCACCGTGATTTGAACTCCCTCATAGGTTTGCCTGGATAAAAACATTTTGGCTTTGGCATCCTTGGAAAAATCTCCAGGCCTATTTTCAATAGATTGTTGCCAATCCTTGAAGTACTGCAGAAAAACTTCTGTCAACCAACTTAATCTCTCATCATCCACTGATTCAAATGGCTTCAGGAATGGTTTGCACTTTAGCTTATGTTCAACTGTATTTCTTATGTTCATGCAGTCAAAAAAGCTATCAAACATGTTGCAGAACTGAGCAGTGCCTTTTGCGTCTTGGGGCCCAAATGACTTAAGAATCTCAGCAACTGATGAACTTAATACCTGAACTGCTAATTTAACATTCATACGTGAGAAAGGTGTTAGCTTGATGTGTTCATTTGTCAGTTTGGGGAGAAGATGAAGCCCACAATCCAAATCCTCCTTGACAAGCTTTGTAATGTGACTCCATACAATGAATTGCTCATCATTCCACATTAATCGGCCGGAAGAACCTTGACCAGAACTAGCTAAGCAATTTCTTGCTGTCTTCAGAAGGTGGGGTGGGTCAGCAAAGAAGTAGATGAACCGCTTTTCATTTGCAAAGATGTTAACTGTGCGATATGTGACATCTACTTCATTGTTGTGATCTTCATCTTTAGGTAGGCGTGAGTGCATTTTGTACATCTTTCTGTTGGTTGAAGCACCATCACTTGTGACACCAACAACTTTTAACTTACACTTCAATTCGCATATGCTCACAGCTTTCCAAAACAGTGGATACAGTTGGATGGCTGTTGCCCCAGTTGTGGCAAAGTTGGCAATTGTAAATTTCATTGGATTGACAATACTGCGAATCAAAAAAACTAACACATGGGATGCAATCTGGTCTACCTTTTTGAATGTTGAGCAATTCAATTCAACATCACCAAGGTCAACATACCCAATGAGCTCTCCCGTATGTTTGTCCCAGACTAAGTTTTCCTGAATTTTCATTTCATCGTGTATAAGAATCACGAAGCGTTCTGCATCTGTGAAATCTTTGACATTTTGGCACAGTTCATTTATGACGCCTTCGTTGAAACCTTGCTGAGGCCTGATATAGTTCTTGTAATCTCTTAGCCTTCTACGGCTGGGCAGAATTAAAAACCCAGTGTTCGTCTTCTCATCGTATCTGATATCATCGTAAACAGCAGGTGACTTGGCTGCCAAGCTTAAACAATAACGAATTATTAATGGGTGATATCGTATGCCCCCTTTTGCAGTTTTCAAATACTTCTGCTGTTGCTCCCAAAATAGCTTCATAAAAGGGGGCATACTTGTTTCCTCAGCACTTGACATGATGGCTTCCAAGTCACAATTCAGACTGTCACTTACTGGCAACGACCTAGTCTCAATTTCTCTCTTCATTGTTTCCAATTCGGTTTTAAGTGCCTTATTCTCAAATCGATATTCTTGGAGTGCAAGTTTTATTCTTTGAGGATTTGTATTGGAAACAGGTGCATTGGGTTTTGCAGGCAGCAATTCATCTTTACTGATTTTTTGAAATTTGTTTGTTTCTTTGTTTTGAAACCTGAAACATACCTTGCATTTATTTTCTATCGCTTCAGATAGTATGACTTCGCATGTAGACGGGCGGAAAAAAACTGTCTCTGTTAGTGGCTGGTGAGAATCTTCATCACCAAAAAGGCTAAACTTTTCTGCAGCACAATGCTTCAACAACTGAAAACTTGCCTTTACAGCTACTTTGTGGTCTAGTCCACTGCAAATTTGTTGGCATTCAAGCAACTTGATTAAATTACTGAGGGTTATGTTTGTCATGGACCGTCTATTTTCAAAGTAAATATCATGGTCTACTGGAAGCAACCAACCAAACACACGAACTGTGAAGCCAAGGCTATCATCGATGTATATTTCTGTTATTGGTAGCTCATGAACCTCATCTTCCTTGGCAATTTTTACAAAATCAGCTTCTTCTGCAGATATGCGCCATTTATCAGGAAGTTTCAACTTCTTGGCTCGCAAGCAAAACTCAGAGAAAGATTTGTAACAGACTGATTTGACTGTGGAATCGATTTGATGCAAGGCCTTTTTCTCTCCAATTTTTTTAGCTGATTCTCTTGGCTTTAGATTTCCACTAGAATGGAAAAAATTGACTCTTAGCAACTGCAAAACATATCCCAAAATTGCTTATATAAAAATAAATACATGCTGGCTGGTGATCAAATGTTTTACATGAAATGTAATTTTATCCCCCAACCAAACTGAATTATAATTTTCCCCTGATGGAAGAATTTTTCAGTATTTTCTCACAAATTTCAAACCTTTTCCCTGAAAAGAGTCAGCAAATTGTGAAAGATAGTTACTGCTTGTGACTTAACATTTTGTGAAATAGCATTACAGAATGAAAGCCTGTTTATTGTTTACATTTTGTGTCTTTTGCTGAATGTGATTTGATTCATACATACATACATACATACATACATACATACATACATACATACATACATACATACATACATACATACATACATACATACATACATACATACATACATACATACATACATACATACATACATACATAAATTGGTATTGGTAAAGCATTAAGTCAATAACAAAGCAGCACGGGATGTCATGAACATAGCTGCAAGGTAAAGTGAGTTTACTTTAATCCCCTAATGTATATTCCCGCAATTTTTGAGAAACAGGATTGCTCCTTTTAAAATGCTCAAATTTCCAAGTAATTCCGGCTATTTCTGGAAGTGAGTTGGTTTAAACAGTACTCAAATACTTGTACCATCAGATTATGCCAAAAACGAAAAATCGAAAATTTGTCGTCTGAACAGTTACAGTAACCTTAAGAATCTCTGTATTAGAATCAACAGAAAGCCTTTCATCCCCATACAGCATTATTTCAAGTAATAGCGCGTTTGAATGATTTGACAAACCGTACGGTTGCAACGTGTATGCACCAACGTCTAGTCACGAGGATGAGGAAGTAGAGGAGTTCTATGAATCAATTGAATTAGCACTGAAGGATGGTCATAAGAAAGATTATCTGATAATTATGGGTGATTTTAATGCAAAAGTAGGCAGAAAGGAGGATGATGATGATGACACAATAGGAATGCATTGTATAGGAAACAGAAATGATAGGGGAGAACGACTTATACAATTTGCAAAATAAGAAATCTCGTTATAACAAACACCTTTTTCAAGAAACACGCAAAAAGGAAGTGGACATGGATCAGCCCTAACAGAGAAACAAAAAACCAACTTGATTATATACTTACTAACAGTAAATGCAACACAATAAATACAGAAGTAATAAGCAAAGTGAACATAGGTAGTGACCATAGACTTGTGAGAAGTGCTGCACGGTTAAATACAAAATTGTTGAGAAACAAGCTCATGAAGAAAAGGTCACCACAAATTAACATAGAAAAATTGCTAGAGAATCGTGTAGATTTCCAAATTGCCTTCAAGAATCGTTTTTCTCATTTGACGATAGAAGATGTAAATACAGAGATAGAGGACACAGTCAACGGAATACTAGATGAAGCCATCTAAATCGCAGGAACGAGCAAGAAACAAAACAATAACAAGCTCCAAGAAAGCACTCTAAATCTCATGAAGAAAAGAAGAAACATGAAGCAAACAGGAACGGCTAGAAACAACATTGAGTACGCTGAATTATGCAAAACCATTAGAAAGAAAACTAGGGATGTTCTAAGACAATATAATACCAATTTAGTACAGGTAGCAGTCAAAAATAATAAAGGTTCAAAGAAGGCAACACAAAGGAGAAAAATTGGAGAAACTCAAATTTCAGCTATGAAAGATGCAAAAAAAATATCTTAACCAACAGAGTAAAGATAATAGAAAGATGCGCTGAATTCTACAAAATGTTATATTCCAGCACTACTAAGGCTGATGTAATACAATACCAACACTCTATAGCTGTCAGAATCAATATCATAGGTGATGAAGAGGTACCCCCAATACTAGAAGACGAGATTAGGAAAGCATTGTCACAAATGAAAAATGATAAAGCACCTGGATCAGACAATATCAAAATCGAAATACTCAAGGCCGGAGATGAAGAATCAATAGGAATTTTGCAAAAAATGTTTAATGCAAGTTTAACGCCGGGCGGCCACCAAACGGACTGAACGATAGAGATAACAACCTTCATCCTTGGCAGCTTTTGGGGTCATATCTGGCATATAATACAACCTTCATTAAATCACATACTCTTAAGTGATATACTTCTAAAGTCCGATACTTCTTTCTTCATACTTGTTAATACGGCATTCTTTTAACATCTGCCTGATACTTTTCAATTGCCTTTTCTTGAGCCATATTCTTCTAGAGACTCATATTTCTTGAGACTCATGCAACTAAGTCTCAGACTCTAATCCTCATACTTTTTCAATTATTTCTTCTCATACGACTAAATCTCAGATAACAGCCGCAAACGTGCGGCCATACCGCCAAAGTAACCGCCAAAGTAACCCCAAAGCCACCAGGATGACCTTATATGACCATAACATAAACTCCCAACTTTCGTATCCTCGTACGTAACCAAGCTCATTGGGCATACGGTGAATTACTTTTGCTTTAACTGACAACATATGTTTATCTACCTCACTCAAATTCTACAAGTGGCTCTACATAGATTCACTTTCGGTGAAGTCCCATTTGTGTGAGAATGCTGTTGAACAATTTGAAGTACATTGTTGGTGGTTCTGAGTTGTTTTGCATCATGCAACTTTGGATACCTGTTGAAAGATAATCAAGAGCGAGCACATTGGCTGTTCTTACAATCGCTGAGGGTTCAAATACAGTTAGCTACAGCAAGGAGCAACTAAAGGGTGCAATTGTAGGAGTTTGTACGATATGCTGAGACTGTGTGTCAACATCTGTGAGGAGATGAAGGGTTCCACTGTGGGAAAAACTGTCCTAAACCATCTGCTGTAGTATGTGATTTGTTGATGTGGTTGTTGTTGTATATAAATGTACATCTTATACTCAACCCCTGATGATTTTGTCTTAGTGACATTTCCTGCACTGGATCAAAATGTGTTGACGCCCAAAGGGGTGTCAATGATAGCATTGCATGAAGGCCCTGTGTATAAAGCTGTGAGATTACTGTACCTGCAAGGAAACAAAATAAAGGATGGGGAAAGGGGGTTGGTAAACCTGGGAATGTGCGTTTATCAACATAAAACAGTGGTCATCCTATTAGTATCTCTGCGCAGTATTTTAGGCCCAAAGGACAATTATCTTGAGCCTAACCTCTAATACTGCGTATTAAGTGACAAACTTTCTTTTTCTGCAAAGAGCACAAGTTGCAGCGTTGCCCATGGGTAGGCCCAAAAGGTACACTGGTTAGGATAATGTGGGATTACTGCACCTGCAAGAAAAATGAAGGAAAGGGGGGGGGGGAAGGGGGTGATGGACTGGTTAGTCTGTATTGCTCTAAATTGAACAGTGTTCATCCTCTACTTGAGAATTTGGAAGAACATTTGTCCTTCTCCTGACCACTACACTACTGGGAAAGTCGTTTACCTCCTGGCATTATGAATAAAGCCAGGTGCTTGTACAATGCACAGCCAGTGTAAAGATGATAGCAAATGATGTAGACTTTTAAGATTCTATTGCGTAGACCATAGACCATTGAACAGCTGGACAAAACCTGGAATATTTGTGTTACAACCATAGGCCATGCATGGTGTAATGTATGCTGTAAGCAATGCTATTCTATCAATGTGGTCAAAACTCAATGAGCAACTTCAATGCTGATGGATATGTCTGTTATTACAGTGAATTGCAATTCTAGCAAGGTTATTGCATACTACCATATAAATTGAAGAAGGCTAGAAAGTGACCTACTAATAGAGGTAGGAAATTCCTACAGGGACACTGTGCAGTAAATCTATATAACAGGGGTGGTTGTAAATGGAGGACAGATAATTGAAGATCAGATACCTTGTGTGTTTGTAATGCTGCCAATTTGCCTTGGGTGGGTAACCAGCAGCTAACAAAGATGACCCTTTTTGCTTTTCTTTTCTTTTGACGTATATAGCTGTGCTCAGCACATAATGATTCTAAATTGCGGTAACATCAGCCAGAGTAAATATTGTTCCTTTTTTCAACAACCCGCAAGTTCCTGCAAGTTCTGGACCCTTCTTTCTTGTTCACTCAGCACTTGATATGCCTATGATATGGCAGCTTTCGATACCTTCATTTCCCCGATTGATTCTTAGCGTAGTTGATGCTGTATAATCAATGGCAATTGAAGCACCTTACTGGGATTAGATAATCGGTTGAGATGCAGTAGTTTATGACTCTGAAGTAAGTCTTGCTCGAGCAGCAATTTGCTCCTCGTTGCTGCTTATTTGGCGCCATGCCCGACGCTGGATTGTTGAGCTAAATTGGATGACAGCTTTTCATGCCTGCCTTATACACCAGTAGTGATCTGCAACCACAGTTCCAGTAATGAAAGTGTTATTTCTGAGATAAAGCCATACCCGTGAAGGATAACAAATTGCACGTATTGCTTGAGCTTGGTTCTTGCGATACTGGGTAGGCCATCGGGCGAGTCAGGTAAACAACAGCTTGCACAACTCTTCCCTCTTTCCTGTCAAAATGGCTGCTCATAACAATATGATATCACTGAGATTCCACTGCCACCTTGTTGCACAGATACTTCAACGCCAACATAAGAATATTGCCGCAGTCAGATACACAGAATAATCGACAAATCTTTGATCTACCAAACCCACCAAAACAGAGTCGACAGGAATAATTGCGATGCTCGATACAGGCGTTGGCAATGCCATGAGGTGCGACCTGGTACTAGCGGACCAACCAGGGGGTTTGGGGATGAGACAATTGGGTTTGGTGGCCTTGGCGTTAAGCTCAATTTACGAGCGTAGAATTATCGATCAGAGAAAGAAGAAATACCAGAAATTTGGAAGAATGAAATCATTATTTTAATCCACAAGAAAGGTAATAAGACCGAAATTGAAAATTATAGACCAATCAGCTTGTTATCTCACATCTTCAAACTTTACATGAAAATTATAAAGAACAGAATTTCGAGAACATTAAATGATAGCCAGCCACCTGAGCAGGCAGCCTACAGGCAAGGATTCTCAACAACAGATCACTTGCACACGATAAATCAAATATTAGAAACTGCCGATGAGTACAAGATTCCCATTTCCATGGCATTCATCGACTACAAAAAGGCCTTCGATTCAATTGAAGACGGAGCTGTATTCCAAGCTCTGGAAAAACAAGGTGTCGAAACTAAATATATCAACATTCTTAAAAATGCCTATAAAAACGGACAGCCCAAATAAAGATTGACAGCATAAGTGAGAAATTCAGGATAGACCGAGGAGTAAGGCAGGGAGACACACTCTCTCCAAATCTATTCATTGCAGCATTGGAGGAAATATTCAAAAGAGCCGATCTACAAGAGAAGGGAATCAAGATAAATGGTGAACATATAAATAACTTAAGGTTCGCAGACGATATACCGGGTGTCCCAAAAAAAACGCAACAGATTTGATCGGGACTATTGACAAAAATTTAGGTCGAATCAATCCAAAATAATTTTTTATATAATCCTCGATAGCTAACTTGAAGATAGATACCTTGTTTGATGATATTGGTGCACGGAGAGTTGGAATATAAATCTTGAAAGTTCAAATTTGCCTGAACCTCCAAACCAGAGCTTGTGGCTTTCAGCTTAAACTGCAAACGCGCTATTTTGGGGAATCTCCTGAATTACCCTGAGATAACAGAATAAAGCCTCATGCTGAGGAAAAGGTTTGCATAGAAATTCAATCAAATTCATCAATTTTGTCCTGAAAAAGACATCTTTTTTATGCTTCAAAAGTTTCGAAAAGTTAGCATTGCATCTACCTCATGAAAGAAAGTAATCCGCGAAATAGTTTGCTTGGGTGTGAAAAATGAATTAGTTTTTGCAATCTTCATGACTTTAATGAAGTGCATTTTGTATAATCTTTCTTCAAATTATTACGAAACAATAACTCAAATATACCCAAGGGAAAATTATCCATGGATAAGATCCTTAAAAATGCTCATTCGTGCTTGGCTCTTTTGCAGGTGCATTATGATCGAAGAAGTATATTCCTTTGTGAATTTTCCCTTCGGCATTGTTATGTTTGTCAAGTTTTAGCTTTCAAATTTCAATTGAAATGTGTACTTAAACATGTGTGCCTTAGCATGCTCACACAACTACACTTTGCGTATGACTGAGGAGATTCCTCAAGCGCATTTTCAGTTAGGCCAAAACCCAAAACCTCTGGTTTGGAGATGGAAGCAAATTTGGACTTTCAAGATTGATATTCCAACTCTCCATGCACCAATACCAACAAACAAGGTATTTATCTTCAAGTTAGCTATCGAGGATTATATAAAAAAATTTTGGATTTATTGGACCTAAATTCTTGTCGTTAGTCCCGATCAAATCTGTTGCGTTTTTTTTTGGGACACCCGGTAGTACTTTTTGCTAATGATCACAAAGAATTGGAAGAAATGATAGTGTCCTTGAATGAGGAAGGGAATAAAGATGGGATGAAGATTAACAAATCGAAGACAAAGATCCTTCATAATGTACACGCAAAAAGGAACAGTCAGAACAGAGGAATAATTATTGACGGTGACGAATTGGATATTGTAGAACAATATGTCTACTTAGGGCAGCTAATAACAGCAGATAATAACCAGTCGAAGGAAATAGCAAGACGGATAGGACAGGGTTGGGCAAGCTTCGGAAAATATAATAATATACTAAGAGACACAAAAATACCAGTTTGTCTCAAAAGAAAGATAATGGACAATATCATCACCCCAGCGATGACATACGGCGCAGAAACGTGGTCACTAACTAACAGGCTTGCATCAAAACTGCAAGTCGCTCAAAGAAGCATAGAAAGAGCAATGCTGAATATCACGAAAAGAGATAGGAAGGGAAACGGATGGGTACGGGAGCAAACAAGAGTATTGGACATCATAGCCAAGGCGAAATCACTGAAGTGGGAGTGGGCAGGTCACATAGGAAGGATGGCAGATAACCGATGGGCAAAGAAATCCACTGAATGGACACCGTATAGAAGGAAGCGCAGCAGAGGAAGACCAAAAAAGAGATGGAGAGATGAAATCACAACGGTTGCAACGTTGCGTTTACACTATCGAGAAGATCGAGAAGATGGCAGTGCAGCAAAAAGTGCTCCGTGTCCTCAACACCGTCGTTTGTGGGGCACAGTGGATTCAGTGTATCTCTAAAATTGTGTCTAAATCTGTGCAGATTTAGTTTACTGAGACCAACTCGTAACTGCGTGAGTATTTCAAGACCTTTTGGGTCGTGAATGCTGTAGACTTTCTTAGGAGGAGGACGTACAAGAGATAATAGCTTGTTTTTGAAAATGCTGATTGTAGGTGACTCTCTTACTTCGTGGTCAAGCTTATTCCGTTCAAGCAAACAACTAGGGTAAAAGCTTGCATTAAAACATGCTGTTCGTGCACTGATTTGGCCAATTTGAGCTTGATGGCGAAGGGGGTACGAGGACTGCCGGAGTGGTGGAATTGGTATCCTTGTATAGTCAGGAGTGATATTATTGACAAATTTATAAAAAAGAACAAGACGCCTGCACCAACGTCGGAGGTTGAGTGTTTCCCATCCAAGCTCATCGTACAATTTCACACGAGATGTGCCCTTCCAAGCACCTGTAACTGCAAGTGCTGCAGAATATTGAATAGATTCTAGCTTTTCCATCTGATTTGAAAGCGTAATGTTCTGACTGAATTCACATACATTTTGTGGAGTATGATATATGACGTCACCATAATCCAAATGTGGTCGGACGTCGGACATATAGCTTATATAATTCATTTAATGTTTGTCGCGGCAAGTATTGCGAAAGGAAGCGTAACATTCCTATTCCTTGTCAGCATTTAGTGATAGCTGCCTGGATATGACTAGCAAAGGACAATCTTGAATCTAGAACAATCCCAAGGTGTTTGTGTTCATCAACTTTATGACAGGAATATCGTTAAATAGAATAGGTGGATGGTCCGCACGGATTCTCTTCCTTGAGAAGGTTACTTCGACTGCTTGTTTCGTTGGATCAGGATTAAAGGACATTTGCCAGTTATGTGCCCAAAGCCTAATGAGGTTCATGTCATGATTCAAGTCCTGGGCAGCTGCATCAGGATCGTGAACGACAGAAAAAAGCGATGTATCGTCAGCGAAGAGTTTAACATTACACCTCAAATTATCAGTTAAATCATTTATGTACACGAGAAAGAAAAGAGGCCCAAGGATTGAACCCTGAGGAACACCAGCTGTAACATTTCCCCAATGTGATGCTTTGCCGTTCAGGACAGTACGCTGTTTACGATCAGCTAAGAAGCTTTCAACAAGTGAAAGCAGCTGACCAGAAACATCACATCGACGCAGCTTGAAAATAAGACTTTCTTGCCAAACCCTATCAAATGCCTTAGATATATCTAGATATACCGAGCGCACATCGAGAGGTGGATTGCAGTCAAAAGCTTCGAAGACAGTATGAACGATTGTTAACAACTGATTAATAGTTGAATCACCAGGACGAAATCCCGATTGATTTGGATTAAGTAAGTCATGCATGTTTAGATTCTCGTACAGAGTATCAAATATCAACTTCTCAAGCATTTTTCCAAAAAGTGGCAAGAGTGAAATGGGCTATAATTTTTCTTCAAATTTTTACTACCTTTTTTATGCACTGGAACCACATTTGCTTGTTTCCAAACTTGAGGAAAGATGCCTGTACCCAAGCAACTTTCAAATATTATTCGTAGGGGCAGTACAATTGCATGATCGCAAATTTTAATCATACGTGCCGAAATATCATCCCAACCGTGCGCTTTGCTTGGATTTAATGACCGAGTAATCCTTAGTATCTTCTCATCGGATATTTGGAAATTAGTCACGGGTGGAGCAAGTGGTGGAACTTCGGATGGTATTTCACTACCAGTTTCTAGGGTAGTACATTGGAGCATGAAATAATCGTTAAATATTTGCGCCTTAACCCCTGCGGCTCCGGAGAACGATTCTAAAAGAGACAATTCAGTGGCGGTCTAGGGGTCGTATCTGAAATAACATAACATTTTTACATAAGACATACTGGTAAGTACTATAACTTCTTGTTGCGAGTAGTTAGGTGTCATTCTCCTCCACCGCAGTGCGAGGTAGTATTTCTCCTCTGCCGCAGCAAGAGGTAGTAGTAGTAATTCTCCTCCACGGCAGTGAGGTAGTATTTCTCCTCCGCCGCAGCGATAGGTAGTAGTGGTAATTCTCCTCCACGGCAGTGAGGTAGTATTTCTCCTCCGCCGCAGCGATAGGTAGTAGTAGTAATTCTCCTCCACGGCAGTGAGGTAGTATTTCTCCTCCGTCGCAGCGATAGGTAGTAGTAGTCATTCTCCTCCACCGCAGTGCGAGGTAGTATTTCTCCTCCGCCGCAGCGATAGGTAGTAGTAGTAATTCTCCTCCACGGCAGTGAGGTAGTATTTCTCCTCCGCCGCAGCGATAGGTAGTAGTAGTAATTCTCCTCCACGGCAGTGAGGTAGTATTTCTCCTCCGCCACAGCGATAGGTAGTAGTAGTCATTCTCCTCCACCGCAGTGCGAGGTAGTATTTCTCCTCCGCAGTCGGCGAGAGGTAGTAGCAGTATTTTTTGTGATACTTGTAGTAGTTGTCTTAAAACTACAATAAACTACCTAGATCAATAACTAAAACAACTGGTTAATATGGGGAGGCTAGTTAAGGGGGGCATTTTAAATCCCTGTATCTTAAGGCGCAAACAAGTATAGTTAACCTGGCCACCTATTGTGTGGCCCAAACCGCCAAAGTACAGCCAAATTTGTGCACCCTCTAGACCCTACCACTGTAGTTGACCATATTTGTGTTGCTAATTCCCAGGAGGTCTCTTCGTATGGGGACCATCCCGTGGATGCCGGGACTGGTGTTTTTGCTAGGAAGTTAGGAACTTGATATAATATATTACTAAGTGCTCTAATATACCCCTCAAAGCAGTTAGTGGACCAATGCCCCAGGACTTTTATCGGCCAGACAGGGATGTGCGCTACTGTCGTATCTGCGCCAGTTCTGAAGCTTGATGGTATGTTTTTCTCTTGGCATTTTTTCCTTTAGCCTGATTACTAATAAGTACATCATGTATATAGTATGTCCTTGTTCAGACCCTTTTCCTTGTTGAATTCTATTGTTGTATAACATTCTGACGCAGGCAGTTGCCGGTGTTCCCCGTTTTGAACTATGTGTGCATGATGCAACTCTGGAGACCTGTTGAAAGGAGAGAAAGAGCGAGCATATGCCATCCCAAAGATAATTTTGGCCTTAAACAAGCAGCCTTACTTGCAATCAGTAAGAAATTGGATGAGAGTGGGACAATAGGGGTGTATTGATAACCTTTGACTGCATAGCATGGGTAAGGCTGACATAGCTGGTTTGTTCTATGTGATACTAATTTTGTTTTGTTGTATTTCTGTGACATTTTGTTTAGAGCATTTTCCTGTAATAAAGTCAACATTTGTGTTGCCGGCTAGGCTTTACATAGAGTAGGTTGACTGTTTGGCCTGCAATAAAACACTCATAGAGATACATAAAGAAAGGGTGGTGACAGGTGAGCATTGAACCACACAAAGTATTATTAATTAACATTCATATATTTGTTTCGTTTTTTGTTTTTCGGCACTTTTTAACCAACACTACTTCTGTATGTTTGTATGGTTGTTTGTCTGCTTGTTGTTGTCAAGAATTGTTTGGGATGAAGTTGTGAGCCTACCTGACCTGCAAGAAAAACAAAGGCATAAGGGGGAGGGGCATTGCATGATGCCGAGTCTTTGGAATTGTATTTTTTTTTATTGTTGCTTCTCTTCACTACTCTCCTGGATACCTGGACCACTACTGATGAATTCCTTTGATGCACAGGATGAATTCCTTTTGTCTGAGCCTGCTGAATCTGCAGATAACGAGAGAAAAAGGGGGAGCAAAGAGGGTGGTGGGACTGCTTAAGTAGGGGAAGGGGTGTAACACAAATTTTGTGAGTATTGGAGCATCCTTTGTGTTTTTGTCATAACGAGGTGAAACTTTTTAATCTCCTGCCCTGCAATGTCTTGATTTTTTTATTTTATTTATCTTCCTGTGTGTATCTCTGTGTGTGTAGCCCGACCATTTGAACTATTCGGAAACTTCCAGCAAGAAAAACAAAAGGAAGGGTGAGGTAGGTGAAAGGGAGGGCAAATGGCTTGAAGCTCATTATGAGTTATTTTCGGTGGTCCTCTTCAGCACCTTCAGTAAGATAGATGTTTTACAAGCACTCATACTTGTAAGCGTTTTTGTGGATATTATATCATCTTCTTATATTAGACTAACAAGTAAGCTCAGCTGAGAATATTCCTGAAATGAAAAAAGAAAAGCGGAAAAGGGGGGGGGGGGGTGGGGCGGGTTGGATTGCACATGTTGTCAATCAAAGATATGTTGTTATTACTGTTTCACCTAGCACGCTTCCTGTGATTGACCTAGAGTGAATCAAAATCCAGGGTGGGGTACTGAAATAGGGAAAGTTTGTTGTCACCTTGTGATTGTGCTGGAAGATTATATGGAGTCCTACTTGACAAGATTATGAGACAGCCTGTGTAGGGCTCTTGTGCAGCTGCGGAACTGATATTGTGTCACAGATTGATAAGTAAGCTTTTGAGAATATTGCTGTGCAACAACTAAAACATGAGAAATTTGGAATTCCTGGGTTGTCACCTCATGTAGACTACTGTATTATTGTTGTTCTAACATTATTCCTATATTAATCAACCACCAAGAGCTGATGGCTGTGTTGCTGACAAACAAACCCAGGGCAAAGAATCTGTTCGCTAATACTATACTGGGTAATTGAATGTAGCATGGTCATAAACCCCTGAGGAAAAAATAAAAAACAGTGTATATAGAGGGCAAATATCAATATAGTCTTACTTCTTTTGTTATACATTGTCGTTTGAACAATACATAATTGTAAAAAGGTGTCATGACAGTAAACAGACAATAGTCACTCGATGAACGCGTGGCCATACTTTGTGACTGGTATAGGCAACACTCTGCAAATTGTTGAGCTGCAAGGTTAGATGAAAACTTCCTGAGATGGCTCTCTATAGCAGCTCCTACTGTGACATAGGAAATTACACAATTATTCAGATTGCACGGGTTATGAGAGCTGACTGAATTCCACATCTAAGACTTGGTGAAATTTATGGTGGTTTCGCTATTCCTGATAAAGTTGAACAATCTTTAGATAATTGATCTGCTGGAAGGGGAGAAAATTTAGGCCCTTATTAACTGTACCTGAAGTTAGTTCATTGTAAAGACAAGAACTTTATTAACAAAGATTCAATGCATTACCTTTCTGTATTCAAATTTGTTTTGTTCCTCTTATTTGATATCCCCACTTTTTCAATGAATTGCCCTGGATAATTCCATCACGCAACTGACAAATATTTGCTCTGGAGGAAGTTGCCAAGTGGTTAGCCATTCTCCAGCCATCAAACAATGTTGCCATTTGTATTCAATCATTCAAATCATACAGTTTGTTAATGACGATGTGGTGATGGATGTGGCATTAATGATGCCAACAAACAGTAATACAAACAGCAAAGTGTTCATGGACTCTCAAGCTAATACATGATTCGGATTTCCAATTCAGACTATTAATTTGCAAATTGATTCTGAATGACTGTCCTGAGCTATATGCAGCAGTCTGCCCTTTAGACAAAGGTGAACCCGTTCGTACTGTGGAGAGAAAAACAGTATACTTAACACTTTTTCCAAAATCTTTGAAAAAAATTCTAAAGGAACAGCTTAGCCCCTTCCTTGATAAGACCCTTTCGATTTTCATTGCAGCTTATCGAAGAGCCTATAGTACGCAGCATGGACTCTCAAACTTCTATCCTTCAAAGGCTTTTGATTTTTTATTCCTGTTGGCCGTGCTTCTGAGGACTGAAATTCCTCTGGTTACATGATTCGGATTTCCAATTCAGACTATTAATTTGCATGATGTTGTTGATTATGTAGTTGAAGATTAACGTGAATTCTGAATGACTGTCCTGAGCTATATGGCATCCGTCTTTGATCTTGAGAATTGCCATTGAATGGGGATGCCGTTTTGTTTCATTTGAAATGTGTACAATCAATGTGACCAACATCACATAGAAACTATAGTCACATGGAACGCCTCTTTTAAGATGCTTTTTGTCTGTCATACACATCCATACACAGTGAAGAATGCGACCACATTATCTTGTTTGTTGGAAATCATTATTTAAGCTCAACCTCATCAGAGATTCGTTCGGTTTGGTCAACATCGTTCTCCAGGGATTCAAACTGCAGTTACACTTGATATGAAATCCGCAAATGAGTGGACCCGAGAGAGAATGTTCGCTGTTCTTGATCGACCATATGAATGACGGAAAACAGCATCAGCCTAGGCCATTAGAAGCCCTGCAAAGAGACCACAACAAAATGCCTTGCTCTTTCAAGCCAACGTGGCTGGGCAACGAGAGAAATGATCTTCAAGTGGAGCCGTTTCTCTTCTGACGATACAGGATAGTTTGAAACGTAATCTTGGTCTTGAAAAGCTCTTTATTATCGTAGAAACTCTTGGGCTAGAAAATTCAGGAACGAATGGCCTCAGCAAAACGTTGCATGTGCTCTCAACCATGATGCATGCTGGGAAGGGAGACGACAAAGCGCGGGAAATGGCCTACGCAGAGGGGTGAGGTAATTATACCTCCGCCTGTGTGTTAAAAAACATTTATGGGGCATAAATGTGCTGTTATCAGTGAAATCTAGAACAAAGATGTCGTTTTCTAGTAACGGGGGAATCACTGGCACTTTGGCTTTGTTCAAGATCTTATTTATCAAAGCCCAGTAAGATTTTCTACCAGTAGTAGGATTTGAAAGCGTACGCCCTATTTTGGTGAAGTATCTTTGCTTAGCATCTTCGATTAAGGCTGAACCCTGCGATACCATATTCTCGATGTTCTCTCGCTTATCCTCTGGTTGACCATTTCTGATGAATGTTTTGTATGCCCTGTTCTTTTTGCGGATAAAGTTTTTGATAGACTGTGCTACTCAAGGTGCCTGCCATGGTCTAATTGTAGTAGTTTTATTTGGTACGAAGTTGGAAAAAATATTTAGTAGTATTTCGTTTAATAATTCAACCTTCAGATTGGAACAAACTACCTCCTCCAAAGTTTCACTCCTTCGGAACATTTCTAGGCTTTTTCTTATTGAGGAGATATCAGCACGTTCATAAAACCAAATTCTTCTACTAAAGGGAGGTGGTGCTAAATTGTCAATGCTTAATTTGCCATAAACGATCTGAGGATGGCATTGCTCATGAAGGGAAGGATGGACACCAGGCTCAATGAATAGATTTGGTTGATCGGTAAATATTAGATCGATGCATGATCAAGATTCGCCCATGAAATGAGTTGGCTCAGAGATTAATTGATGCAGACCGAGATCTGATGTAAAAGGTTCAAAGACTTTACCAATATCGTTTTCTAAATCATTTTCCCACCATTTAGAGGAACGAGCATTAACATCGCCGGTTATAATGACACAATGAGGATTTTCGGTAGCCATCTTGGATAACATCAGGTCAAAGTTTCTTGTAAATTCCTCATACTCTGTTTGACTCTGGCTAGGACTTCGATATAAAACTGAGAAAAAATATTTCTTCCTCTTAATTTGAATTTCACATACAATGCATTCAGAGAGAGTTTCGAGGTCAGACCGTTCCTTAGCTGGGAAAGTCTCTTTGATATAGAGCCCAACACCTCCCCTCTTTACATTTTGAGGATGGTTGCTCTTGACAAATCTATAGCCATCAATAGCCATTTTACTTTCATCTACGGTGGTATCAAGGTGAGTTTCAACGATACCAATCCAGTTTTTTTTCTTTATTCATTTAAAAACAACAACTATTTACAAAAACAACAAGGCTAATTAACTACGTGCCATCCATAGTGGGAAAGGACTTACAGTCAAGCGAGTTCCCATTATGTATGGCACTTACAATTTAAATTTAAATCATTCCAAGAATAGTCGTAAGAGAGGGACAGCCCAAGAGCACACAATTCGCCATTGTGATTGGCATGGCGCTTTAAGGAATGACGAGCAACATGAACAACTCAGAGATTCTTCTGAGGTCCAGGCTCGAGGAATCTATCAAGAGTTAGGAATTTAGTGCCTCCAGGCCGTCTCTCTCTTACGACTATATTCCAACAAAAGAGGAAAAGCAAAATTAACAGAAGTACACACAGACACAGACATACGACAAGAACACTACAGGCATAAACTAGACAGATACAGTGCACGAAATTCCTGTTTTCAAGGGCTATGTCAATTTTCGTAGTCTATTGAAGCAAAACGTCTGGATGATTTGATGTACTCTAAAGTAGCTTCAAGAATCAGTCTGTTGACAATGTGTGGAAGTTCAGAACTTCCATACAACATCAGTGAGCAAACGAAATCGTCATCAAAGTTGGATACATCCAAGCTCAGAATTTCCGAGAGCTGGCCAAGGAGGTTTCTTCAAAGATGATCAAACAAGGGGCAATGCAGGAGGAAATGCTCATTATCCTCGTTCGCGGTACCGCAATTGCATAGTGGACTTACGATGTTGAATCTATGCCTAAACCTATGCTCATTTAATGCACTGAATTTCAAACGCAACTTTGTTAAGATTCTAACACCCTCTATATCATATATGCTATATACGGACTTTTCAGTTGGCCTTATTTTGGAAAGGAGTTTTCGCTTAAATTCAGCAATAGACTTGCAACTCCTGATATCTCTATCAAGTAAATTCCATTCATAAGGGGCATTACAGAAATATGTGTTAGAAAAACGGACAGTTTTACTAATAGACGGGGTGTATATGCGCTGATTTCTAAGATCATAGTTTGTTTGCCGTTCAGCAGGGATTTCATTGAAGAGATATTCAGGAGATTGGTTATTTTTAGGTTGAAGAAATGACATAAGCGTCGGTACCATCTTCTACTGTACAGGGTTTCCCAGCCTAATTCATTGTAAAGTCTTTGCCTATTTGTACCTCTCCATGCACCAGACACAGCTAGTGCTGCAGAGTATTGAGTTTGTTCCAGTTTTTGAGTAAAACCTAGTCGCATTTCAGGGTCATATTTATGGTACAACAGGTCACCATAGTCAAGATGAGGCCTGACATATAGTTTGTAAGTTAGATTAAGGACAGTTGTAGAGACATACTTGGAGAGATATTTTATAAGCGATAGTTAGTTTTGTATTGCCGACTCCCCTTTTTATGAATTGGAACAACATTTGCTTTCTTCCAAGAAGAAAGATAGATACCAGTCTCTATGCACCTTTCAAAGATCACACACAAAGGTTCAACGATTGCATCATCACATATCTTAATCATAGTAACAGAAACAACATCACATCCATGGGATTTACTGGAATCAAGGGCTTGAATGAGCTTCAGCACCCTTTCCCTGTTAATATCAAGATGCTGCAGGGCTGGAACAAAGTTCTGCACAACATTAGGTATACTACTTGATGTTCCTGCTGAACAACACTGTGCTACAAAGTAATCATTCAGCACATTTGCTTTAGTTTCAAAAGTCACCACGAAAACCCCATTTTCAAGTATCGGGGGAATATTTGGATGTTTTTTGTTGCCAGTCAGCCTGTTTAATGATGACCAAAATGCTTTAACACCAGTATTAGGGTCTGAGAGTTTTCTGCCTAATTTCTGGAAATAGCTTTCTTTGGCATTAGCGATTAATTTTGAAGTTGATTTACGAACTTCCTTTACGTTTTCCCAGTCCTCCATCCTTTTACCTCTTTGCACAAACTTCTTGTAAACCCTGTGCTTTCGCTTTATTGCACTTTTCACTTCACGAGATATCCAAGGAGGGTCTTTGTCATTAAACCGCATCATTTTATTAGGTATGTTTTCTGAAAAAGTAGATTTCAATATATCGTAAAGTTTATCTGTCATTTCATTAGATCCCATGCTATGGAAGCAATGATGCCAATTTACATTTCTTAAAATATTTCTTATATTCAAAATATCAGCCTTCGGATAATCCCAAACAATTCTTTTATATGGGGGAGGAAAGGGAATGGCTATATTTAGTTTCCCATAGATAATTTGACGTTGACAGAAATTATCTAAGGATGGGTTTACACCAGTCTCGACAAAAAAAGCAGGTTGGTCTGTTATTATCAGGTCAATACAGGACATACTGTCTCCTCTTATGTTCGTGGGTTCATCAATCAATTGATATAAATTATTGGTTTCAATGAGTTCATCTAAGTCACTCCCCCCAGGTTGTTCAGTGTCCCCATGCCACCATTGGGACGATCTACAATTAAAATCTCCTGTCAATATTAACGCATGTGGTTTTTCTGTCTTTAGTTTACTGACAATGGATTGTAACCTATCCATGAACAATGCAAATTGCCCGCTATCCTGACTTGGGCTGCGATAAACAGTAACAAAGAATATTTTTTTGCGAGAGATAGATACCTCTGTGACAATAATTTCTTACAACAGCTCAAATTCTTTTCTGCGCTTGATTGGCAACCCTTCCCGATAATACATACAAACGCCTCCAGTTTTAGTGTTACTTGGATGATCATTGCGGTAAATTTCATTACTAAATCCTTCAATAATGATTTGATCGTTGCTTATCGTACTATCCAACATGGTCTCTGAGAGGGCAATGATATCAAGATGGTGAACTGAATTGTAAGCCTCAAGCAAAGTAATTTTTATTTTATCCCTCGCACAAATACTATTGAGGTTCCAGTGACAAAAGTTCAAAATCTTGTTTCGTTCAGGTCCAGGATTTGTTTCAATATCCCCGCAAAGGAGCAATTCATTTTCACCAGATTGAAGGTAGGCAAGATACAGGCTAATTTGCATTGCAAACAGAGAGAGACGTATGAAATGTTTCCGACAAAGAATTTTCGTTACAACCAAATTTGCGCATTGTCTTGTCATGGTAGCCATGAAGAAAACGTGAACAACCACGATGGGCGTGATAAACATGTAAATTTTAACTGGATCTTGAATATTTAGCACCTTTTCATTGACAGAATCCAGTGAATAATGAAGGAACCCAGCAATAATTATAGAAATAGGAATAGTAAAAACCGATGCCCATAGGAAAAGATACAAATAGGCAATAGAACGAATACAATTTGAGGCAATACATCCAATTGGAAAAATTTTCGTTATTTTGAGAAGTACATGAATCCCACCGGAAGCTATTCCTGCACGCCACTGTTCAATTCCTATTGGCATTAAGTATATCCATCTCCCTGGCCACTCAGAATTTCAATGAACAACAGCCGTTGAAAACAGGCTAACTTCGTGAAGACAAAGGAACATGGACGACGTAACAACTAAAAGAAAAACATACAGCACTTAAAACACTTAAAACAACATATGTAACACAAAGAAGGCATTGACACCATTTCACCAGGGGAATGGCAAGTCACCATTGACACCATTACACCAGGGGATTGATTCATGAGCTTGGCGGCTTTGTGTATATCATTTCATTGTTTAGAATAAACTCTACTGTATATTGTAATTTCAAAAAGAAAGCAATGAACTTTTCAATTCAAGGGGATAAACAACGTCGTAGCGGAGGAAAATTTATACCGCGCGGTGTGTTTGCTTGATTCCTTTCGCGTGAGATTTTTAAAAGCTGGCTGAGAACCCGGGGGGGGGGTACTTAGTATATTTGTCCGACGGGGATGTGCCGTTTTTAAGGGTATCGTTTTCACCAATTTTTTCTAGCTCAGGGTATCAAAATGAGGCAATTTTTCTAGAGCAGGTTGTCAAAACATGTCAAAGGGGAATATTCTGCTAGATCGGGTCTTTTTTCGGTCAAATTTCATGTTTTTGAGTATACTTTTCACCAATTTTGTCTAGAACAGGTTATCATTTTGAGCGAAAAATTCTGGAGCAGGGTAAAAAAAATTTTTTTCGTGGGCACACCCCCGTACAAATTTAAGTCAAGTACCCCCCCCCCCCCCGGGGCTGAGAAGTATTGCCAAACTATAGTCGAAGCAAAAAACCTAAAATTAAAACAATATTTTCTTGAACAAAATAAAGTGATACTATTTATATTTCTTCCTTGCGAGAGACCGCGGTACTATTTAAGAAAAAAGACATGGAACCAAATAGGGCAGGGTGAGGCAATGTAATCCGGGTTTAAATTGAGCAAAAACCTCTACCATACTCGCTTTTACGAGGGCCGCCCCCCCCCCAATCATCGCCAAAGGTGGTTTTCGTGATTCGTCCAAATCCGTTGAAAAACTGAAGGGCAGGTTGTCTTGGCGGAAAACTGAAGGGTAACTTGTATTTACCGCCAACAGTTGTCGCAGCGCTGTTTGTGAATGTCAAACGGGGACAAGGAAGTCAATCCCTTTAACTAATAAATGGCATCTTTGCATCATTTAAGTCAACAAGGATAGCAAAAATTTTTGCTCGCTTCGCTCGCAATTCCAAACATCTATCATAGTATGTCTCGTATAACATCATACTACCGCTTGGCTTTTTATCACGTCCAGGCATTGCAGCTTTCTTAGAATCAATGAACCCGACTTAGGCACCCCTTTAACTGTGTATGTGTATTGCATCTATTTGGGAAAAAATATAAATCAAATTAAGTGCTTCTCAGAAATTTCTGCTCGCTTCGCTTGCACTTCTATGTGTATTTACACTTTTCGTCTTTGGCAACATGCTACCACTTGTTTACGTCGGGTCTACTTCATCGCGATTTCTACACTCCCAGATGCATCTAGCGGCCTCTAGCATTTATTTATGCCTTCCTTAATTTTTATCGACAGTGCCCCTCTTTTCGAAAATGCCATGAAAGTCAATGTGTGCTTCTCAAAACTTTCATCTAAAACCGAAGAGAAAATAGCTGGGTATAGGTTGGGAAAGAATTTTCCGATAAATTTCAAATCTTGGCACTGGCAAGTATGATATTGGGAGACGCATTCTAAGCCAAAGTAAAGGATATTTTTTCAAAAACTTTCCTCGTGCTCTGATTCACACAATAACCGTCACAAAACGATCAAGGCTTCCTTGTCGCAAAAGGCAAGCATGGACATGATATTGGGAGATGCATTCTAAGCCAAAGTAAAGGGTCTTTCTTCAAAAATTTCCTCGTGCTCTGATTCATAGGATAACTGTTACAAAACGATCAAGGTTTCCTTGTCGCTGAAGGCAAGCATGATAATGGGAGATGAATTCTAAGCCACATTAAAGGGCGTGGCCACAAAAATTTTCCTGGGGGCTTCGCCCCCAGGCCCCCTCCTTGTCATACCCCTACTTTATTCATCCTGGCCACGCCGCTGCAATCGCTTTGTTTCTTATGCTCACTAAACGTCACCATTCAATTGCACGAGCATTTGCTGTTTTTCTAGCGTGTTGATAAGAGTTTCAAGACGACAGACGAATAAAAATTGAAGTTGGCGAACGATGATATAAAACCTGCTTCATGGGCCCAAACCCTTAGCATTCTTCGTGGGCCCTCGATGGGTCAATCAACCCTTCTGCTGACAAGTGTTCCAATCAATCTGCCACGCATGACATGGGTATTCTGATGTTTGCAATAACATTAGAGTTTCTAAACTACAATATTTTGATTAGAATTCCAATAAGACTAAAAGAAGAAGGGAAGCCGTCATTGATTGCTTTTTAAAATGGCATCGAAAGTTTAATGAACCTATTTCATCTGCTTGTTTTGTTCAGGCCTATTCTTGTTTTTGTCCTGGGAGTAGGCAACTCCAAGTACCTAAATTTTCATCTGCAACTTTAATGAACTTAGCCCTTTTATTCTTCGATTCTGGGTGACTTTGTCTAAAAGAGGGTGTTTCCGGCATTCTAAAGGGCGTGGCCTCCGAAAATTTTCCGGGGGCAAGCCCCCGGAACCCCATTTTTGCTCGCTTCGCTCGCATCTTGCCCCCCCAAAGACAGGACCCTGGCTACGCCACTGTTTACGAGGAAGAATATTCGTATATAACAAAACAATTTAAATATTCCCATTTTATCTCCCGCAGTTTCACATTACCACATCCTTTCCCTAACCCATCAAATGATCGTCTGACAACACAAAATAAACATAATATATAGTTACCACGGTCTGGAGAGGAAAATTAGATATACGGAAAAAGATGATCAGTTCAGTCTTCTGCGCCTTGGTCTATTGTATCTAATTTTTCTTTCAAATCGTCCATGGAGTCAAAAAAGATGAAATCTCCATTTGCCAGTTTTGCAGCAAGCCTGCAGTTGATATCCGCAAACACAAAGTTAATATCATCGCGCGATTTCGTCAATTCGTCTGCATCCTTCAAAATTCCAAGCCTTGTTCGCGTCAAATCCAATCGTATTTTCACATCTTTAACTGTTTTCCTCTTTCTATACACTTTAGTACGTTGACTAAAGCTGTTAAAGCGTACGATTACTTGCTGCTTTTGAGTTCCATTTTGATCTGTCGTTACCTGCCCAATTCTGTGAGCGCGATCCACTGCTTCAATTCCGATTCCGCAATCCAATTTCGTTATAGCATCTTCGACTTTTTTCATGACATTCTATCTTCACACCATACATTCTTAAACAAAAACGTCTGCTATATTGTTCGCTCTCCTCAATTCTCTTATCCAAGCTGTTTAAAATGGCAAATTCGTTCTGGCCACGTTGGATGTTACAGCTCTTGCCATTCCTGAAATAATTGTTATTTATTCAAAGTTCATTGGAATTGTATGTTATTTGATGATGACTAGCAAGCATGCAGCTGATTACTGAAATTTCCGTGCCCTTTCTATTGACAATGATGTTGCAAGAGGAAAGTCTGAACGATTTTTTGGAGAAACTGGCTGCAGATTGCGGTCAAAAAAGTGGATTTTTGCCGTTAAAACCAGTTGAAATACTTTTGGCATTTGTGCTGCTTCATATATTCAGTTTGTGGTCCTCATTTTGCAAGATGGAAATGTAAGTATCTGTTAATTCATCCTTAGTTACAGTGTGATGTTTTATTAGGCCAGTGAAGTGCAAATCTTCCCATTTTTCACCTTCCCCTCGGCATTAGATATTGAAAATCGCCGGTGGTATTCATGTATACATATTATTTTTAGATTAGATTGTAAATTTTGTAAATAAGTAGGCCTTAATTAGCTGTAATTTTAGCTATGGTTTTGTTTTCATCCTACTTTGTAAATTAATTAATGATGATGATGATGATGATGATGATGATGTTAGATTCAAACTAAAAAGATTCAGATTTTTGAAAATCTTGATTTTCCTTCCGTACAATCTTTTTTTGGTGAAGGGTGGTAAAGTAGTCCAAAAACGGCCTAAATTTGACTTTTCAAATTTTCCGGTCGGTTTTTCGCTCCATTGATTGGTTTCAGAGCGTGTCACGTGCCAAGCTCGTTAGCCAGTTAGGATTTGGTGCCTATCTTTCATAAGCCAAATAACACAATCCAATTCAACAGGTTCCAATCCAAAACACCCGGAAACCAACGTCAGAAATATAACACAACAAAGGTAAGGCTCAAATCCTTACTGGTTGCCAGAGCATGCAGAAATAATCCAATTTCATGCTTGTCAACCAATGAGATCACCGCTTTCTAGCCCCTGGAGACAAAATCGGTCGTTTGAGGTAAATTTTCTTGTACCCTCATTAAAATTAAAATGGATGCTAAAATACTTCAGTTATTTGCAATTTTTTTAATAAATCAGTTGTGGGGATGTCCGTCCAGAGTTGTTTACATGTTTAGGCACATTGCTTGTTTGGGGCCGGAGCTGCGTTCATTTTCCGGTCGAAGAATATTGACCTTCGTTGAAATATCTATAGAAATCGCTACAAATCAGATATACAGATAGGAATTTCAGCATTTATGCATACTGATCTGAGCAATAACCCAAACCCCTTCACTGCTATCATATCTCAAAATTGGAGGCAATTTCAAATGATTTCTGGCAGAGATATCATTTGGTCCTAAGCTTGTCCTCGCTTAAAACTCATTCCATTGCATTTAAAAAGTTATGGTAAAATTCTAGAGCTGAATAATGAACTTACCCATGATTCAGGCACCAGTTTGACTTCGTTTGCCTTTTTACATATTAGCAAATTTTTATAAGAAACGACCAGTTTTTGGCGAATTGCAAAAAGTTTCCTCGGTCCATATTTTTCTCTGCACAGTCTCTCCGCTTCAAACAACAAACAGTGAACTTTGTATCATAAAAGTCTTGAATCACAAAACATTCCTATAGAACGATTCCATGCACCTTAGCGAGGCACTCGTGACTTGTTTTCATGCATTTGGTTCAATCAGTCAATGCAAACAAACAAAAGAGCAAAACCGGGTATCTTTTTAGCGAACCCAAAATAATGTTTTGTTCTTTTTATGTTTTGGATTGATTGAAATAAGAACGAAAAGAACGAAATGGCGTGAATACAATTCACGAGTGCCTCGCTAAAGCGCATGACATCGTTCGAAAGGAATGTTTTGTGATGCAAGACTTTTATGATACAATGTTTACTGTTTGTTGTTTCAAGCGGAGAGACTGTGTAGAGAAAAATATGGACCGAGGATAGTTTTTGCAATTCGCCCACAACTGGTTGTTTCTTACAAAAATTTGCCAAAGTAAACAATGCAAACGAAGTCAAACTTGTGCCTGAGTCATGGGTAAGTGCATTATCTAGCTCAAGAATTTTACCATAACTTTTTAGGTGCAATGGAATGAGTTTTGAGCGAGAAAAAGCTTAGGCCCAAATGATGTCTCTACCAGAAATCATTAGAAATTGCTTCCAATTTTGAGATATGATAGCAGTGAAAGAGTTTCGGTTATTGCTCAGGTCAGTATGCATAATCGCTGAATTTCTTATGTGTATATCTCATTTGTAGCGATTTCTATAGCTATTTCAACGAAGGTCAATATTCTTCGACCGGAAATGAACGCAGCTCCGGCCCCAAACAAGCTATGTGCCTAAACATGTAAACAACTCTGGACGGACATCCCCACAACTGATATATTTAAAAAAAATTGCAAATAACTGAAGTATTTTAGCATCCATTTCTTATCCAGAAAATTTTAACAGGGGCTAGAAAGCGGTGATCTCATTGGCTGACAAGCGATGATTTCCGCATGCTCTGGCAACCAGTAAGGATTTGAGCCTTATCTTAACACAATATGCGGTGACAAAGTAATTGAAAGCAAAAACATGAAGGTAAATCCGCTTCCCGCTCCAGCAAACAGCGAACAGCGAGGCGCAGCCCCGCAAAACCACTCCCCCAGAAAACAATCAACCCCCGATCACTGGAGAAACCAACCGCCCTCCGAGAAGAGCGGCCCCGCGAAACGGCATCCCGCCGCGCTCCAGAGCGGATAGCACAGTTACCACAAGCTAAGTTGAAAGACAGCTCTAAAGCTGAATTCACACCTGAGACGACTCCGTAGCGCGGTGCGGCGAGCGATGCAAAGCTGAGCCAAGTCAACCCCACGCGCCACCGTGCCTCGCCGCCACCAGGAGCGCGCTCGGGAACGACACCCCAGGTGCAAACCCAGCAAAAAGCCGAGTTTACAAGTGAAGCACCGCAACCGACGCGCCCCAGACAACAGCAAGGAGCAGCAACACAACAAAGCCAAACCAACTCAGCCCCGATGCGCATCCCACCGCGCCGCAGAACGGCCCCAAGCGCGAATCCAGCTCAGTGTGTTAAAATTCTGGGTGCAAACCGTACGAACCAATTTATAAAAACAATATCTAAACGTATTTGATTAATTCCAAAAGTTCATCTTTGGTGTTGAAATATTCAAAATTTTCATTTCAGTTTGAGGCAAAGTCTGCAATTTAAATCTGCAAAAGCAAACCACTCCTCTTTTTTCTCCAACCACTCATTTCCACTCTGGATCAGTTTGGCTCTTCGATAGGTTAAATCAAGCCGTACTTTAAACTTTCTTGTCTTTTTCCTGGCCTTGTACACAAGTGTTCAGTGACGCCATGTCGTGAAACGAACTATGATCTGACGAAACTTCTTGTGACTTTGCGGGTCTTCATTGTTTGACCGATGCGGTGGGCGCGGTCAAATTAGTATTGAAGGATATAGTAAAGAAATATACCGCAGTGACCATCCAAGCAACATCAAAATTGGGGGTGTCTCCATATATTTTCGGGATGGGTTGCCAATTAAACGCAGAAAAGAATTTGAGTTGTTGCAAGAAATGATCGGAACTGAAGTTAAACTTGGTGGCAAGAAAATATCCTTTGTAACTGTGCGTCGTAGCCCTAGCCAAGACAGCGAGACATTTGCATTGTTTATAGATAAGTTGCAGTCTGTCATCAATAAACTGAAGACAGAAAAACCGCATGCCTTGATATTAACTGGAGATCTAAATTGTAGGTCGTCCCAATGGTGGCATGGGGACACTGAACAACCTGAGGGGAATGACTTAGGTGAACTCATTGAACTAATAATCTGTATCAATTGATTGATGAACCCACGAATATAGGAGGAGACAGTATGTCCTGTATTGACCTTATAATAACAGACCAACCTGCTTTTTTCGTAGAGACTGTAGAGAAAATTCGTAGAGAGAATTCGTAGAGAAAATTCGTACCCAAGGATACCTTAATCAAAATGTATCATGGCATCGTAGAGCCACATTGCCGTTATTGCTGTTCTGTTTGGGGAGGCTGCAGTGAAACCAGATTGCAAACCATACAAAAATTGCAAAATCGAGCTGCAAGAATTGTCACCAATAGCAGCTATGATGTATCCGCCTCAAATTTGATCAAGGAACTAAATTGGCCAACGGTTACGGAAATGATAAAATGCGAGGCAGCTACTATTACATACAAAGCATTGTCAGGTCTTGCACCCGGCTATCTTTCAAACCTCTGCAAGAAAAACTCTGCGCGTGATATCAGTATGAATTTGCGGAATGCCATTGTCGATGTCCTTGTTCCAAGGATGAAAACTTGCAATGGGCAGAAAGCGATATCTTTCCGGGGTGCAAAGACTTGGAATGAATTGCCTTTGGATGTCAAACAAGCACCCTCTCTTAGCATTTTTAAAAGTATGCTGAAGAGTAATTTTCCTCTCTCAGGCTAACTCCTTTGTTTTTCATTAATTTTTTTATTTTAGATTGTAAATATAGGTAATTTGTTAGTAATTTTTAATAATATTGTAAAGTTTGGCACGGCCCCCTGTAAAGCAATCCTCTCGATTGACGGGGCCACCGTGTAAAAATAATGAAAAATGAATGAAAAAAATGAACTGGTGTAAGCCCATCCTTAGATGATTTCTGCCAGCACCAAGTCATTTTTGGGAAACTAAATATCGCCAGTCCCTTTCCACCCCCATATAGAAGGACAGTTTGGGAATACCCCAAAGCTGACGTTTTGTATATCAGAAACACTGTACGAAGTATTGACTGGCGAAATTGCTTCCATAATTTGGGATGCAACGAAATGGTAGAAAGATTTTATGGTATATTGAAGTCCACGTTCAAAGAAAACATACCCAATAAAGTGATCCGGTGTAATGATAAAGACCCACCTTGGATATCCCATGAAGTGAAAAATGCAATAAAGCGACAGCATAGGGTTTATAAGAAGTTTGTGCAAAAAGGTAGAAGGGAAGAGGACTGGGAGAACGTAAAAGCAGTTCGTAAGTCAAGGTCAAAATTGGTTGCTGATGCCAAAGAAAATTACTACCGAAAATTAGGCAGAAAACTCTCGGACCCTAATACTGGTACTAAAACATTTTGGTCCTCACTAAAAAGGCTAAATAGCAACAAAAATCACCCCAATATTCCTCCGTTACTCGAAACTGTGCTTTTCTTGGTGAACTTTGAAAAAATGAATGACTACTTTGTCGCACAGTGTTGCTCTGTAGGAACATCGAGTAGACTACCCAGTTTCACAGCAAGTTCTGTCCCAGCTCTACAGCATTTCGATGTCAATTGGGAAAGGGTGCTAAAGCACATTCGAGCTCTGGATTCCAGCAAATCCCATGGGTGTGATGATGTTTCTTTTGCTATGATTAAGTTATGTGATAATGCAATCATTGAGCCGTTATGTATGATCTTTGAGAGGTGCATAGAGGCCGGAATCTACCCTTCTTCTTGGAAGAAAGCAAACTTTGTTCCAATTCATAAAAAGGGGAGTCGGCAATGCAAAAATAACTATCGTCCAATCTCTTTGCTTCCTATTTTTTCGAAATTGTTTGAAAAACAGCTTTTTGATGTAATCTACGATCATTTGTGTGCAAATCAGTTATTAACGCCTAACCAATCGGGTTTTCGGCCTGGAGATTCAACCATAAATCAGTTGCTATTCATAGCACATAAGATTTATTGTGCTTTTGATGATATGCCAAGTAAAGAAACATATGCAGTATTCCTTGACTTATCTAAGGATTTTGATAGGGTGTGGCATGAAGGACTCATTCATAAGCTCAGATGTAACGTAGTATCTGGTAATATGCTCGCACTGATTAGCAGTTTTTTAAAAGATCGGAAACAAAGGGTTGTTTTGAATGGAAAGACTTCAGAGTGGTAGAATGTTCTCTCAGGTGTACCTCAAGGGTCTTTGCTGGGTCCTTTATTTTTTCTGGTATATATAAATGATCTCTGGGATAACTTGAATTGCGAGGTCAAACTCTTTGCAGATGATACTTCCTTGTTTTCAGTAAGTGAAAACGAAATTGTTGGCGCTGAAGAATTGAATCGAGATCTAGAAAATATACGGATCTGGGCTTGGCAGTGGAAAATGCAATTTAATGCAGATAAAACGGAGGAAGTCATATTTTCCACCAAAAGAGCTAGAATTGTCCACCCGCCTTTAACATTAGGCAATGACGAAATCAAACGGGAAAATGATCATAAGCATCTAGGAATGATATTGGATTCAGAGTTAAATTTTCAAAGTCATATCAGAGCAGCCATCCTAAAGGCTAGAAGAGGTATTGGTCTGATACGATATCTTTCGAAGTATGTCTCCAGAAATGTTCTCAATCTATCTTTCAAGTTATACGTGAGGCCTCACCTTGACTATGGTGATTTATTGTATCATAGATATGACCCAGAAATGCGGCTAGGTTTTACACAAAAATTGAAACAAACCCAGTATTCTGCAGCCCTGGCTGTTTCTGGTGCGTGGAGAGGTACAAAATAGGCAAAGGCTTTACAATGATTTGGGATGGGAAGCCCTTTATAGTAGAAGATGGTATCGTCGTTTATGTAATGTTTTCAATCTGATAAATAAACAGGTCCCAGAATATCTCTTCAATGAAATCCCTGCTGAACGACAAACCAGCTATATTCTTAGAAATCAGAGGATGTATTCTCCCTCTATCGACAAGACTGTGCGTTTTCGAATACATATTTTAGTAATGCGCCTTTCGAATGGAATTTACTGGATAGTGATACCAGGTGTTCCAAGTCTATTGCCGAATTCAAGCGAAAACTGCTCTCTAAGGTACGTCCATCTGAAAACTGTGTTTACAACATATATGATATTGAGGGTATTAGAATCTTAACAAAATTTCGCTTGCAGTTCAGTGCACTAAATGAGCATAGGTTTAGGCACAGATTTAACGCCGTAAGTCCACTTTGCAATTGCGGTACAGCAAATGAGGATAACAAGCATTTCCTCCTGCACTGCCCTTTGTTTAACAACTTTCGTGTGAATCTCCATGGCGAACTCTCAGAATTTCTGAACTTAGATATTTCCAACCTTGATGACAGTTTCTTTTGTTTTCTACTATTGTATGGAAGTGCTGAATTTCCTTATATCATCAACAGAATGATTCTTGAAGCTACAATAAAGTACATTAAATCAACCAAGCGTTTTGATCTTGTAGATTACGAAACTTAGCATCCTCTGGAAACAAAGAATTCGTGCTTGACATGTTAGTGGCTGTACCTGTTTGTGTGTACTGTTTGTGAATGTATCTGTGTGAATGTTTGTATGTAGGTCGCTATGTGTACGTGTGTATTCGTCAAATTAATTTTGCATATTTGAAATTGTAAGTGTCATTCATAGTTGGAACTCTCTGCCAATATGTCCTTTCCCGCTATGGATGGCACGTAGTTTATAGATTTTGTTCTTTGTTTCTTTTAGTTGTTTTCATTGATAAAGAAAAAGAAAAAAAGAAGACTAATTATATAATTATTTTTCGTTTATTAATTTGTTGTATTGCTTTGTTTTTTAACCAGATGACCACTAAAATTGCAAACCAAATTCTTGAAAGGTTGTGTCAGCTTGAAACTTTTGCAACCACTCATCAAGATTCTAACAAAATCTGCACCATTTTCCAAAAAAGTGTTCATAAAAACCAAAAAACCATTGTTTGCAGCCAATGCAAACACGAAATCCATATTAAATGTAATGATATCTCTCCTTCCCAGTATGAATGCCTTGAAGAAGATACTCTCAATGTATGGAGCTGTATAGCTTGTGTGATGTATAACAACTCATAAATCTTTCCATTCACCCCAGAAACTGATGAGATTCTGCTTGGAACACATTTTACTGATCTACCCTCAATAGTTGACTCTCTTCCAACTCTAGAAATACTCGCCAATCTTCAAAACCTTCCTAACCTTTCCGATTATGATATAGATGAGAATATTGAGCCAGATATCAACTGTAATTACCACAACGTTCGAGAAATACAATATTTGGAAACGTCAGCAAATGACCTTTCTCTCTTGCATATGAGCATAAGAAGTGTTGCACTTCATTTTGACGAGCTATTTACTCTTTTAGGAGGTACTGGTATTAACTCCTAAGTCATTGGTCTTTCTGAAATTAAAGATTCTGTTGATTCACCTGTTTCAACAAATATTGACATTCCTGGGTATAAATTTCATCACACTTCTTCACTGAGTGCTGCTGGTGGTGTTGGTATTTCTCTAAAGTCACTCCTTAAAGTCAACAAGAGACTAGATTTTAGCATCAGTGCCTGTGATTTTGAGACTGTTTGGATTGAGATTGAGAGTGCTAAATCTAAGAACATTCTATGCTGCTGTGCTTACCGTCACCAAGTTCTGATATTGCTAAGTTTGATAACCATATGCAAGAAGTCATGTCTAAAATAGCTGATGAAAATAAAACTACTTTTATTATAGGGGACTTCTACTTAAATTTACTCAACTCTGAGAATCATACACTCGCTAGTGATTCTATTGATACTATGTTTCGAAACCACTTTCAGCCTCTTATACTTCAACCAACCATAGGGTATCTGATTGAACAGCAACGCTCATTGATAACATCTTCTCTAACGATTTATCTTGTAAGGGGACAAGTGGAAACATCCTGATCCAAATTTCAGATTACTTCCCTCAGTTTTCTATCCTCAGTAACTCTGCACCTGACTTTGTTCCTATCTTGTTTATGATTACAAAAACTTAACCCAACTAAATTTCTTGATAAGTACCTCAGTATGGATTTTTCATTTTTAGATGCCGAGGGTCATACTGTTAACCATGATTTTGATACTTTTTTATCGCATTTAAATCAGCTTATTAACAAACATTGTCCAAAAAAGAAATTAAACAGCAAATCTTTGAAACTTTGAAACAAACCATGGATCAAATCATTTTCAAGAAATGATGAGGGTCAGGGACAGACTTTTTCCAGCATTCAAGCAAACTGAATCCTGTGAGATTTACGCCTATTATAAACAATTTCGTAATCGAGTTGTTAATGAGTTAGAAACCAGTTTTTTATATATAATCCAATCAAAAGCTGCGATAACATAATTACTAGTTACACTACTTGCAATATTACTCTACTATACCACTAAAACGATACCAGAGGGAGCAGAAGACTGTATCTACCCTGCGGCCATAACATAAAGTTAAAAACTGCTAATACGAACGGAGCAAAAAAAACAATACCAGACAATACACTTAACTACTCTACAATAGAATTTCGTCCCCCTTGCAGGTAGCAGCAGCTAATCATTAGTAGCAGCGTTTTATTCAAAGTGTTGTGTTGCATTTATGTATTTTAAAGTTGCCTTAAGAATCTTTGTATTAGAATCAACAGACCACCTTTCATCACCATACTGCATCATTTCAAGTAATAGCGCGTTTGAATGATTTGACAAACCGTACGGTTGTAACGTCGCGTTTACACCAGGGGTGGATCCAGGGAGGCGCTACGGGTGCTAAAGCACCCCTCAAAAATCCAAAGATATGCATTCTTACATAATTAGCTGATTTAGTAGATGAAGCACTGAAAATTACTAATATATAAATACGTAAAGTGATAAGGCAGCCCTTGTACCGCTCCCCCCCCCCCACATATCTTGGATTGAAAATTCAGCGGCTCGAAACAGGCTTTTGTTTCAGTGTTTGTGAACTGGTCCATAAAATGTGTAAAACACAACAACAACATTATCTCAACATCACAGGGGATTTGTTGTACATTCTGTGAGTCCGAAATTCATTGCAGAGTGGTCCACAGTTTATCTCAGCGCACATTCCCTATCACGCTGAGCATCCATCAGTTCACATGATCAGATGCTTGACCAATAGCATCGTCGATTGATGGATGCTCAGTTTTAGCGGGAGCACCCGAGATTCAAATTTCCAATGCTAAACCAATCAAACTTGGGTTCGAGGGGTGCTCGGCTTCATCAAAGAGTTCTGGCCTTGATCCAGAAGATCCTTTTGATGGACCCAAATGATTCCATTGAAAGTCAGGCAATGGACGACGATGTTCTTGCCGCGCTAACAATTCTGCTCACAAGCAGTGTCATACCTTGGGACGAGAAGACATGTAAGGCTGTCGCTCTGCAAGAGATACATTTGGTAAGAATACGAAGTTTGTTCGACAACAGGGATAAGAAAAAAAGAAGCTTTCACGACGCTGAAAGATTTAGGCCTAACCATTTGCAAAGTTTCTCGCTATCAGTTCCCAACCGAGGAGAAGACAAGAGCGCGAGAACTTCTTCCAGCTGATATGCACTGCATAAACAAGCCTTTTTGGCTAAAATTCTAAATACTTCATATAATTCTTATTTGCAGCGAAAGCCGCTTTTCTGATCGAGTTGAATCAGAAATTCGAGGGGCGTTTCACTCATTTCACTCAATCGAAAAGCGTACCAGATTTTGTCAGAACAAAAGGATTTTTACGGATTTATTTTTCATGGCTTTTCTTGGAAACAAAAGGATTTTAGCCAGAGATTTTTTGGCAGTGAAATGCCCCTCGCAGAAATTGTCATTGATTTGACCTCCAGACGATAGACAGTGTTTGCAGGGATGAAAGGTGAAAGGCAATGGTAAAAAAGCCTTATGTTGTTTGTGGAATATGTATTTGTCTGATTGCATCTATGATCACAAAACCACTTTCACCGGTGATTGAAACTTTTGATTCGAAATGTGAAAAGAACAAACAAAACATAACAGCATGCCCACAAGAGTCATTTGATTTCAATTACAGTCGTGGCCAAAAGTTTAAGACCACATTTTTGTCAACAACGTTTCTTGGCCTAACGATATGGAACCCTACCACTCTGCCTATTTTACTCTCTTGGAGTTGGTTTAGATCAACTTTCATGTAGATTCCAAATTTTGATGTTCTTTTTTAATTTTGGCGCCATTTTCCTATGACTTCACAATGAAATATATAGAAAATCTTGGAAATTACAGTGGCTCTGCCGACAAGGGGTGTGACCCAAAAATTGTATTACTCAGCTGGATTTTACATCAATCTATACGCAGTTCATTTCTATGATTTGTTTGCAAAATATCGAAACTCCACGAAGAATATTGCTTCAGGGAAAAAGGTAGTGGAGGATCTTATGTCCACAGCTTTGGCCATAAGTTTAAGACAAATATCATTTCAAAGAAATGATAAAAAACTGAAAGTCTTTGTATTGATAAAGGCGATACTAATGTCGTGCAATTATTAAACGACCGCTCGTGCGACATAATCCATTCCAAATTCCCTAGGCATTTCGAGGAGCACTTCCTTTATTCTGCTAATTTCAGTTTTTAGAAAACTTGATCACTTTTTTTCGATCTTTTTTCGCAGTTCGCAGGCAAGAAATTCATGAAATCCTTAATACATCGACGAATAGGCATCCGAAATATCGACAAAAAATAGCCAAGAATACGATATGATATCGAAAAAAGATTAAATCAAAAACATTTCAAATTGCACCAGTGTATGATTTATCCTGCAAAAACAACTGATAACACAATGTCTTACTCCTGTTGGCACTGCTTTGGACTGGGTGGACAGGGGCGGATTTAGCGTGAGTTCCATGAGTTCGAGAGCTTAGTCAAGATTTCATAGATTTGTCTCTGAGAGTAGAATTATGATAATTATGAACATGAAATCTGTGATGAAAAGAATAATAAAAAATTTCAGTTTCTTTTCGATCGCGCTGCTATGTCATTCTGTGTGAAAAAGATTTGTTGTCAGGCTCCAAGTTTTGCAAATTTCAGCACAATGCATACTGCCTGAAGGACTCTCAGACTACCGCGGAGGCCCTTACAAAAGTAGCTCCAGGATGAGATATCTCAATGTTTTGTTGTTTGCTGTAAATGTTTGGAACTGAGACCTTAGTATTGTTTAGAATGTTCGGAACTGAGACTTCTTTTTGTTCCCTTCGCCGGGAACTGAGACCTCATCGTGGCTCGATGTTTAGAACTGAGACCTAAGTGTCTGCTTGAGACTGAGGCTGGAAAAAATTCTGAGAAATCCACCTTTTCAAGGTTAGAGTTGCGAAAGCGGAAGTTTTTTGTTATTTGACATATTGCATTTTTGAGGCCAAAACCTTGTTCTGTGTACAAAGTTTAGCAAAGTAGCAAATTTTCACATTAATATATGTCTTCATTTCAAAATTATGATAATTCTAAGAATTTAAAGTCATAAGGGCTTTGACCGTGAAATCAAAGTTTGGACAAATTTTTGTCCAAACTCCGATTTCCACGGTCAAAGCTCTTATGAATTGAAATTCTTCATATCATCATAATTTCTAAATAAAGACATAAATGAAGGTGAAAATTTGTCTCAACACCAAGCTTTGTACGCGCAATAAGATTTTAGTCTCAAAAATGTAAAATCTCAAACAACAAAATACTTCCGCTTTCGCGCCTCTTACCTTGAAAAGGTGGATTGTGTGAATGATGGCGGCAAATTCTCAAGGAAGAGGACGATGGTAAGATCTCTGAATGTAATTCTCTTTGATAAAGCAGCAATATTGAATATTCCGCTGAAAGCTTAGAAGAATTTGGAATCATTTTTAAGTAGATCTACAAACTAGGACCCTGTATGTGTCAATAAGGCAAAATATGGCTGGCTGAAGCAGAAGCATTTGAGGTAAACTTAGGCCTTATAATCATATGAGGGTCCACAATGATAGGTTTGGCAGGATGCCGGATTTTTTCGTTTCAAAATTTTTTCAGTTATTGATTAATTAAGAAAAATTTGATAGCATTTTAAGGCAATCTAAAGGGCGTGGCTGCAAAAATTTTCCCAGGGGAATACCCCCGGACCCCCAGGTTTTCGGTCTCATCATGGGAACTCACTCAAAAATAAGGCTAGATCCGCCCCTGGCTGGACTTCATCTGGCTTCATGAAGTAACAGATATGAACAGAAATCTATGTGTTTGTGTTAAGGAGTCTGCTGACAGGCCTTCGGTGGTGCTACTGTTATTCCTACATTTTCTTCTTGAATTCTACGTCTGATGTTGAGAATTGCCATTAAACTGTAAAGCATTTCTCTTTTCTTGAAATTTGTACTATGTGGTCACAACAACAGATGGAACGCCTCTTTCAGTTTGGGTTCGTGAATGTGACCGTGTGAAGTGTTGGTTGGGAATAATGACTTCTTCGCAGCTTCGGTTTTATAGATCACTACACTACAGGCATCATCGTTCTCCAGGTATTGAATTAGCAGATGGATCTGATATACAAATACAATGAATAATGCAACCAGGAGAGAGTGATGGATAACACGCAGTTCTTGGTCGATTGTGACGCAAATGGCCGTAGCTTAGGCCATCATGAAAGGCATGCCAAGACCCACAAACTGTGATGCTCTTTCAGGCCAACATCAACATGGCTGCACGACGAGATAAAATGATCTTCAAATGGAGCCTTGTTTCGTGAGCCATTACTCAGATAAGAGATGATAGCTTCGGATGTCATCTTGGAGACAAATTTCATGAACAAAATTTGGACAAACCGAAAGCATGCAAACACGATGAAGCTTGCATGGACTGGCAATCCTATTGACAATCCTATATCATCAAATGTTGATATTCCCAGCTATTCTTTTTTAAGACTCAGTCACAAACTCAAAATGGTGGTGTTGGCTTGTACATTAAAATTCTCTCACTTCCAATTCAGGAGCAGACTTAGATTCTTGCACAGATGATTTTGAAACTGTTTGGGTTGAAATTGAAAATAGAAAAGATAAGAATTTCCTAATATGCTGTGTTTACAGACATCCTAGTTCAAATGTTGATAACCTTACATCTAATTTTCGGAATTTTCTATGTAAATATCTTCAAACAAACTGGTATTTATAATGGGTGATTTCAATGTCAATCTACTTGATTATGCTTCCCCTACACCAACAACTGACTTTGTCAACAACTTTTTTTCACACAGCCTTCTTCCTTGTATTCATCATCCTACTAGAGTCTCAGAACGTAGAGCATCAGTTATTGATAACATATACACCAATGCTACCAATGCTAATATGACTAGTGGTAATATTTTAATGCAAATCACTGATCATTTCCCCCAGTTCTTAATCTTAAAAAATACTCAGGTTAGTCATAATAAATCTGACTCATTCAAATATGATTATTCTAAATTTAAGGATGATAAATTCCTTGAGGACTTTAATCAGATTGACTTTACTTATTTAGACAATAGTGACATAGATGTGAGCAAAAGATTTGACAGATTTTTGAAAGATCTTAGTACTTTGACAAATAAGCATGCACCAATCAAAAAGAGGAGTAGAAAGGAAATAAAGCTGAAAGATAAACCATGGATAAATAATAGAATACAAAAGATGATGAGAATCAGAGACAGAGTTTTGCAGAAATTAAAGAAAAACTCAACTGATGATAACCTTAATTTGTACACAAAATTTTAGAAATCGTGTATCCAATGAAATAAAAGAAAGTAAAGCAAGATATTTTCATAACTTCTTTTCTACCAACAGTGAAAATATGAAAAAATTATGGTCAGGTATAAAGACAATCATTTCTCACAAATCTTCAAATTCTTCTACAATTAATAAAATCAAATACAAGGAGGGAAATGTATCATCTGACCCAAGCAAAATTTCAAATATTTTTAATAATTTTTTCGTAAATGTTGCTGGTGAAATAACAAAGACAGTCCCAATGACCCCTAAATCTCCTCTTGCCTATTTATCAAATAGAACTTCTAATTCTTTCTTTCTTACTCCAGTTACTTTTATAGAAGTTAATGACCTAATTAACATCTTGAATCCATCTAAATCTGTTGGTCCTAATAGTATACCCATAAAATTACTAAAAATCATTGGATCCTCAGTTTCCCCACTTCTTGCTCTCCTTGTAAATCAGTCTTTCCAGTCTGGTATTTTTCCTGAAAAACTCAAGATAGCCAAGGTGATAACTATTTTCAAGAAAGGGAATTCTGAGCTACCTTCTAACTACAGGCTAATTTCTCTTCTTCCCATTTTCAGTAAGATATTTGAGAAGTTAATATACAGAAGACTTTATAGATTCCTCGAAGTACATAATGTTTTTTATTCTTTACAATTTGGTTTTCAAGAAAACCACTCTATCGATCATGCCCTGGTGAGTTTGACAGAAGCTGTGAGAAATACACTTGATAATAAAAGATTTGGTTGTGACATTTTCATAGATTTACAAAAGGCTTTTGATACTGTTAATCATAAAATTTTGTTATCAAAATTGGAACAATATGGTGTGCGTGGTTGTGCCCTTGAGTGGTTTAGATCCTACCTATCCGATAGAAAACAATATGTTTATGTTAATGGAAGTAATTCTAACTTACTTTCAGTTACTTGTGGTGTACCTCAAGGCTCTGTATTAGGCCCCTTACTTTTTCTTATCTATATCAATGATTTACCTACTGCTTCTAAGAAGCTTACTTTTTATCTCTTTGCTGATGATACAAACATCTACTGTGAATCCAAAGATTCACCTAATTTAATTAAAATTGTTAACAAAGAGCTTAAGTAATAAAGAAATGGCTTGATGCTAATAAGCTATCACTAAATATTGATAAGACAAATTATATTATCTTTCATTCTTCTTCTGTGAATGTTCCTTCTGATTCTGCCATAAAAAAAGGGAAAAACGTATTAAAAGGGTTAAGTTTGTTAAATTCTTGGGACTCCTCTTAGATGAGCATCTAAGCTGGAAATACCATCTCAGTGAACTTTCTAAGAAATTAGCTAGAACATGTGGAATCTTTCTCAGAATAAGAAGCTTACTACCAGTAGATGTTTTACTCTGCTTATACAATGCTTTGTTTCTGTCCTTTTTACAATATGGTCTAATCGTCTGGGGTCAAACATATGCATCACACATTGAACCAATTTTTAAACTACAGAAGAAAGCTGTCAGAGCCATATCATTTCAGCCTTGCTTGTCACCCTCTCTGCCAATCTTCAAAGATCTTAAACTTCTCAAACTTTCTGAATTTTTTGAACACCGACTTTTAACTTTTGTTTTTGACTCTGTTAATAAAACTTCACCTAGTTGCTTTCATAACTTCTTCTTATTCAGTTCATCTGTTCATCAATATTCCAATAGACAGGCCAGTCATGGGGATCTATACTTATCACGAAAAAACAGTCTTCAATATGGTCTAAAGTCGATTCGTTATCTTGGGGCTAAACTCTGGAATACGTTACCCGTGGAACTCCGAAACGCTCCATCAAAACTATCCTTCAAAAAGCAACTGAAAATTTACTTATTTAACAAGGCTATTTTTGATAATTGCACAACTCCTATTCTATAGTATGAAAAGCAAATGCGTGTATTTCTTGGAATCATTCAAGTCCAACCAAATTCATTTGAAATTATTATAGGATAGGGGGGCTCTCTCCTCGATTAGTTTACCTATCGAGAGAGCTTTTCCTTTAAGTAATTCCCTCCATACAATTGATCTCGTCTCTCTGTATTTGTATATTGTATTAATTTTCCGTATCAATGTATTAATTCTCTGTAATATTGTCTTATTTCTTTGTAGTCTACCGGGTGACCCAAAAAAGAGTGACCCAACGCGATTTGTCACAGAAAATTAAGTAAGTGGCCGATTGAAATGCTTCCAATGTTGTTCTGTCGCTAAAAGACTTGCCTGTGCTTGGAATATTTTTCGCAATTTTTTTCGGTCCGGTAAATTTCCAAAATAAAGGATTTCGAGGAAAAGCGCCTGCCTGAAATCCTCTAAAAGTCGTCAAAAACAGGGGATCGATTTACCGCCATTTCAACTCTTCAAAACAACGAGGAACGTGTTTCGTTTCAACCTGGGAATAGGCAACCTAGTCGGAAGTCTTCAGAGCAATTTTATAGTCCCTAGGTATTTAAAAACATTCTCAGGCAAAATGAAACACGCTCTTCGTTGTTTTGAAGATCTGAAATGGCTTTAAATCGATCCCCTGTTTTAGATGACTTTTTGAGCATTTCACGCCTGCCCTTTTCATCAAAATCCTGAATTCAAGAACTTTACTGTGTTCAAAAAAATTCCGAAAATACTCATAATGTAGGCTAGTCTTTTGGTGATAGAACAACGTTTGAAATATTTCAATCGGCCACTTACTTTTTTTTCTGTAACAGATTGCGTTGGGTCACTTTTTTCTGGGTCACCCGGTAGTTATTTTTTGGTACTGTTAATTATGAAATTGTATGTAGTGGAATTTAAAATATGAACTGAAACTGAAACTGAAAACTGGGAGCGAGGGGTATGGGCAGGAGCCCAGACAAACAGGGGGTCTATGCTGACAAAATGGGCGGCCTTAGCGTTAACACACATTTACTGCGTAGAATGCTGCACATAACACAATGGAAAAAATACTTCTAACGAACGAGGACAAATAATCTTTCAATAGAGCCGAACCGGATGTTTACATTTGCACGTTAGCCAATCAGATGTGAATATGACGTCACGCTTGGATTAGCTAGTGTAGTAATTACTTTTAATTTCTACTGTTCATAGCTATGTAGCGCCAACTTTCAATAAATCGATTATTATTATTATACGCAAACAAAAGAAACGGCGGGAAAAATTACCCCTCAAACTTGGCTCGTCTTGCAAGCGACTATAAGAAAAGTCGACGAAAATAACCAAGAATAATATAGGATATTGACAAAAGAATAAATCAAAAATATTTGAAATTGATCCAATTTACGATTTATCCTGGCCTGTCAGAAGTGGAACTTTTTTCTAACTCACTCGGTAGAACAGGAATTTTGGACTAAGGCTTAACTGCAGCAGTTAGTCGGAAGGACACCCAAGATAATGACTGTGAACGGAGCCTTTCATCCAAAAAGTGATCCAAAAATGATGATGATGATTATTATTATTATTACGATGAACAATACGAACAGAGGGCTCAAATCTTTAAAGAGGTCGATGCAAAATTCTATTACAGTTTTCTTTGAATTAAATGGCTTGGAAGGAACTTTAGGTTTTGTGCTGTAAATTTGCCGTGGAAATTTATTGATATCTTAATTAGTTTTAAAATGACGGCACTTAATTAATTTTGAGGGTGTGACGTCATGTAATTTATAAATCCAAACCAGAAAAGCTACAGATCTATGCTTGCCACCATATTGTAGACCTTGAAGGTTACATCATTTTTCCTCTTTTGGTTTAGGATTTACGATGATCTAAATTTTTCCAAAATTTTCTATGATTTTTTTCAAAAATAATCAAATTGCCCTCATTTTGAAAAAAATCAATATATCAAAAAATCTCCATGCCAGATTTGCAGCCTATCTCCTGCGCTGTTTCGATGGCCCGCCACTGATGGCCGGCATCGTCTTAGGCCCATCCCAATCGATCTCTTTATTACAAAATAGCAAAAGTTGTCGATATATTGAGCATCCCTTACTTTTTCTGCAGTCCTCCAAACCTTTGACGATCGCTCGTCTTCAGTAGCAATAATCAGATCTTTCAACAACAATAATCTTCACTTTTCAACTTCGAAACCACTTGTCTGATCTCCACGAGGTCTTCTAGCAAATCTCGAACTACGATTGAATCACGAGGAAAAGGCATGCTCAAGTATTCCAAGAAATATCTTTCGTTGGAAACCATCCAAAAGATGTATTTTAGTACAGTAGACTCGCATATTAGATATTGCTGTTCTGTTTGGGGATGTGCTGGTGATACCATTCTAAGAAAATTGCAAAAGCTGCAAAATCGAGCAGTGCGTGTTGTTACAGATAGTCCATTCGACCAAACATCGTTGCCATCAATATCACAACTAGGATGGTTAGCAGTCAAAGAAATGATTGACTTCGAGACAGCTTGTATAGTTTATAAAGCCTTGAATGGGCTTGCACCTCCCTACATGCAGTCTACAGGGTGTCCCAAAAAAATTGTTCGACGTTTGATTAAATATTGAAAAATAACGAAATAATGAACGGGCTCCATGGTAACATAACCATATTGCTGAGATTTTAAATTAATTTTAGACACCAGAATCTAGCAATTCGGCTAAATATTCATGGAGTTGTGAGCTATCGAAGTTCAAGTTTGTGCGAAAGCTGAAACCAGACGGCCTTAAGTTACATATTTGGTGAAAGTAGAATCTCGTTTATTCAATGCAAATCAAATGGAATTTAAAAGCACTTTCGATAAATTTGCTTTCTATAACATTGAATCAAGGTTATGGATGCTTGGAGGAATCCTGTTCAGCACAATTTGGAATTGCCTCGTCTTTCATTGATTAAGTTTTCATTCCATATTTTTAGATACTTGCATTCTTAAGTAAATTTTGGCAACGGTTACAAGAATTAAATAACTTTGGAAGTCCTATTTGGTTTGCTCTGATATCAACGAGAGGCAAAACATTGGACAGTCTTCTTTTACCTCGATTTTGGGACGTCTTTTTGGAAAACAAGTCAGTTAGGGGGCGTCTGCTTTCAGCTTTCGCACAAACTTGAACTTCAAACGCTTGTAGCTCCGTGAATTCTTAGTGAATTCGCAAGATTCTGGCGTCTAAAATTGATTTAAAATCTTAGAAACAGGTTTTTCTAACCAGGAGCCTGTATATTTTATCGTCATTTTTTAACATTTAATCAAACGTCAAACAATTTTTCTGAGACACCCTGTATGTTTCACAAATTGTCCGATTCTTGCAATCGGACCTTACGTAATACCAGTACTAACCTCAGGATTCCACTGTGTAAGACCTCAAATGGGCAGCGGAGCTTTTCGTATCGAGGGGTTACTGTTTTTGTTGGGGATACATGGTACTCCCCGTATTGTTTTTCAGCTTTGTTTTTTGGTCAACTTGACAGCCAATCAGCACGGGGACTATGAACGCATGCGCTGTGGACATAATTCAATCATTCAAATATCTGTAGCCGTTGCGAAGAAAGTTGCAGTGACAGCAAGCAGTCGGGGAAGATTCGCAGCTCGATATGCGGGAAACTTAGCATATATTTTATCAATTCTTAACTGCAGTTATGTTTGATATATGCCCACAAGAAACTGCAAACAAAGATTTCATGATGGACCTTCCTTGAAGCTTGGCACAGAAGTAAATGTTGAACGGTTTTTTGTCTTGCGTTGATAAATTGGCCTAGGCAAAACAAGATAGAGCTCCGTGCTATGGAAAGCCCCATTAAATTTCAAGGAGGCCATTTGAAGCAAACCAAGCAAAGTTAAGTTGGCATATGAATATCATTTTTCTTAACCAGATAAATACATTTCTTTGCCAAATTTCCATGAAACGCCTTGATGAAACGCTATCGCGAGCGATTCTGATTAAAAACTTTTCACCCATTGTTCTCTCATCAAAAATTGATTGTTCTGTGGCGGATGTGGTTTCGTTTTAATGTCTGACTTCCAGTTTCCTTTCAAATGACTAAAAGTTCGTGATGAAAATAGTGGCATTACGTAATCGAATCAGCAAACATTTACACACTACGCATGCGTTCATAGTCCCCGAGGGGATATCCACGTCCTCGTCAACTTGAGCTTGCACGTATCCCCAACAAGTTTGGAACCAATTGAGCTATGAAGTCAGAACTGCTCCTTCGCTAGCTACTTTCAAAACGAGGCTAAAAGCATTTTTGAAACATCAAAGAGGTTGATAATCTAATTCAACGTTCAGCACATACGTTTGACTTTCGAGTCCCTTTCTTTTTATATATTTTTCTTTCTTTTATATAACATCTTCAAGTTGGTTTGTAAATATCTATGTAATTAGGTTAATATGTTTTTAAGCAGGGCACATTGTAAATCAGTTGATTTATATTTACTGAATGTATTAAACCCTGTTAAAATAAGTCAAAACGAAATGAAATGAAATTGGTAATGCAGCTTTACTATGCTCGCTGGAATTGGTTCCTAGGGTCTAGCAATTTTTTTTCACCTAGGTCGAAATTCACCTGATGAAATTGACGAGCACACTGAAGTAGAACTTGAAAAGACATTCTTTCAAGTTGAGCGGGAAATAGAGAAGGGTTTGTCACGAGCAGCAGTTTGCATGAATGATGAGAGAGAAAAAGGTATGTTTGATACTTCAATAGCACAAATCTTTTTACGTAAACAAGTGATTATTGGTACAAAATTTAAAAATAGCCTTAAATAACGGACTCATCATATTAAACCCATAAACGCAATAAAACACCGAAATCAGTAGAAAGAAGACTATGAACTCCTGTAAAAGAAACAACAACCAAAATAAGCCTGTAACAAGAGAAAAACTGTTAAATCCTGTAAGACAAAACCGAATTAACCTTAAAACCTGAAAGGAAAGAAATAAGTTAATAACTCACCAGTAACTGCTGAAAAGATAAACATGGAAATCACCAAAAACTAGTTTTGTTGCCGTCGCACTCTCATCAGTTTGGTTTGTGCGAAGAACAAATTGCCAATAAAACATGCCACTTTTATAGCAGACAAACAAAACAAAACCGACACGCCGTTAGCACCTAAGCCACTACTTTGCTAAACCCAATAGACACCCGCCAAAGATCCAAGCCTTTGGCGCAAATTAGAACAAATGCAACGTGAAAACAAACTCCTTCTGTCGGCAGAGGGAGGGATCCCAGCCGATACTGCCAGAAGCTTTCCCGCATCCTATTCCCCCCGTTAGCCTATCGAATATCCTTCAGAAACCCCTGGAGAAGGCCACCACGGGTTTCTGAAGAATATTAGTATAAAGATAATCGATAGGCTAACGGGGGGGAATGGATGCGGGGAAGCTTCTGTGGCAGTATCGGCTGGATTACTTTGCCCCTAAGGGATTAAACACTAGACAGGTTGATACATAGAGTTGATTTTTGTTTACATTTTGGTTGTTTGGTTGTTTTAATTTTTGCGCTCAGCTTTTCGTTAAGGACACACGCTGTTTTTTAGGGATCTCTTTTCTGCCAATCCTTCTAACAGATTTGAAAAACGAGCTAGAAAATATATCGAACTGGATGAGGATCAATAAACTTAGTTCGAATGCCAGCAAAAGTGAATATATGGTTATAAGCCATAAGCGGCAATTGAATAGGGTAGGTGATGATTTGCCAGATCTTGTCCTCAATAATGAAGTTATCAAAAGGGTTGACAAGACAAAATTTTTAGGAATCAACATCGATGAAAGCCTTACTTGGAAAGAGCAGTACAAAATTATCAAAAGCAAGCTGAAAGGGGGCTTGAGCTCCCTGATAAAGCTGAAAGACGTCCTTCCGCAAAGGAAACTTGACCAGGTCTACAAAGCTCTCTTTGAAAGCCATCTTCGCTATGGCGACATTTTTTGGAGTACTCTTTCCAACACCAAGATATCCCAACTGCAACGATTACAGACAAGGGCAAAGAAGCTAATACTGGACGCCAAGTATAAGGACGGTTGGAACTGTAAATGGCTCAATGTAAAGTCTTTGCTCTCATTTGACAAAGGAGTCATGACATATAAAATTCTGCATGACCTTTGTCCCGAAAATCTTCGCCATAAGTTCACTGAAAGATCCATGATTTCAGAGCATAGAACCAGAAATCATGGAGATCTGCAAATTCCCAAAGTTAGGTTAGAATATGCAAAGCGAAGTTTCTACTTCTCTGGTGTCAAAAATTGGAATGATATCCCGGACAACATTCGAGAACAAGAATCAATCGCTCGTTTTAAAACAGGTTTTAGAAAGTATCTTTTGAACCTACAAGACCCAAACACGACCCCTTGGTAGAGCAGCATATCTAAATTATTTACAAATTTTTCTTTAAATTTTTTCTTTGAAATAATTTGTAAATACGCTGAAAGGTTTTTTTTCGTGTATAAATATTGATAAAATGAAAATGAAATGAAATGAATCCGCTCTTGGATCTTTCTATTGCTTGTTTTGTTTTTACACACGTTTTTTCAGCTCCCGCGAGACAGACACCGCCGCCGACTTTAGCGGCTCTATACTCTGCGCTTTTTTGTCTTCTTTGGTCTTCCTGTTGCCGCCTTTGGCTGCACCCCTATTTTACACCTTTTGCGACTTATATTGTTTTAAACAGGATCCCGCTTAGGCTATTGTTTTGTATTGTTTTTGAATTTAGAGATCTATATGTATGCTCGTTCTGATTTTGAAAAGTCGTTACTGATGAAGGCTTATAGCTCTTTAACATTATAGCTCTTTAACAAATGGATAAGCCACAGAATTACGTTCACTTTTTTGTCATTACATTATTTCCCTGTGGCTTGTTATTTCTTAATCATTCGTAATTTCAAACAATTAATTTAGCGTCATATTTGTAAACATAGATTGTAAAACCAGTTGCATTAGAAAATATCACTCATTCTCCTGATGATGACCACACGGTCGAAACTAGTTGGGAATTGAGATAAAATTTGTATGTATATATTCCAGCTCGTCTTTCTTTTTGTTCACCTTTATATATATATATATGTTCCACCTATGAAGAAAAACTATTCAAAGCAGGACACGCAATCCTCAATTGACACATTAACTTAACGCTATTCTCACTCGTCTGTTATTACGTAAACATATTAATCTCAGTATTATTATAAGAATTTCAATTCAGTTTGTCAGTCACACTCTGATGATAGTAATGACTTGAAAGGCCTTAGTGTGCTAAAAAACATCAAATTTTTTGTCTATTTCTCGTTCGTTCTTCATCCGCACTTATAGTATCCATTTTATATATATATATATATATATATATATATATATATATATATATATATATATATATATCGAAACTTAAAGAAGGCATTAACAAAAACAACACTCGTTTCTTTGTCGACTAGTTTCGTCTGTTCATGCAGACTCTTCAGGCTAAAATGATTAATTTACTTTTCCATGCGAAATCAGCAATTTGTACATTCGTACATTCTACCAAAAATTCACAAATCCAAGGAGATTATTAATGCCATAACGAAATCAAACGATGAGTATATAGAAATGTCACCACCTCACAATTTAAAAGGAAGACCGATCGTTGCAGGTCCAGTATCACCCACACAAAGACTTAGTGAGTTCCTCGACACTTTATTAAAACCTTTCGTCTCGACATTATCGACTTATATAAAGGATGACTGGGATTTCCTTCGAAAACTTCCTTATGAACCGTTAGAAAAAGAAAGCAGATTGTACTCTTATGACGTCGTCAGTTTATATACAAGCATCCCACACGCACTCGGTTTAGAGGCTATTGATTATTGGATTAATGCTAGACCTGATCTTGTACCAAATCGTTTCCCCGCCTCCTTTATACTTGAAGCCGCCAAGATTGTACTTACAAATAACAATTTCATGTTTAACGACAGAATGTTTACCCAAACATCAGGCACCGCCATGGGAACAAAGTTTGCACCACCGTATGCATGTTTAACTATGGGCTACCTCGAGGAAGCCATCCTTTTTCCAAAGATCTTAAGAAAATACTTCGACGAAAATTCATGTTCGTACATACAAAATAACTACCTCCGGTACATGGATGATGGTTTTATAATCTTACCTGTAAATATAAACGCGGACCTCTTTAAAACAGCCTTGAACGAACTCCACCCTGCTATCACGTTTACAATGGAGGAGGGGAAATTTTCAAAACATACAGAATCGCTAAATTTCCTTGATGTAGAAGTTATCCTCTCAAATGGATCACTAATCACAACAGACATTTTTTACAAAGACACAAATCCACATGATTATCTTAATTTCCAAAGTGCACATCCAAGACACATTAAAGATACTATACCATATAATCTAGCAAAAAGAATTATAGTTTTCGTTACAGATGAAGAGAGAGTTAAATTTCGTTTACAGGAATTAAAAAACTGGCTTTTGAATTGCAACTATCCCAACTCCTTAATTGATTAAGCATTCCACAAAGCAAAATTACAAGGTCCTGCACCGAATAAAACAAGAGATATTATACCACTTGTCACGACATTTTACCCAAGTTTAAATCATAGCCATGTTATCAAGACCATTTCGAACCTTTTCAAAGGCATTCAAGACCCGGACACAAAGAGAAAATTTAACAATACAACACCAATCCTCGCCTTAAAGCAACCTCCAAACCTTACTTCGATTCTAACGAATGCGAAATTTACATCCATCCCATTTGTGAGACAAGAACCCGGAATTAAATTATGCAATAAAGCACAATGCAAATTATGCCGTTTATATCTACAGCCAGTGAAGAATTTCAAAACTGCAAATGGAACCATATGGGATATCAAATCAGAAATTACCTGCAATAGCAAAAACATCATATATTTTCTCTCGTGTAATTTATGTGATGGTCAAATGAACTACATCGGCCAAACAACGAATTTACGTCAAAGAATGAACAATCACATATCTGAATCAAGAAACGGAGTGTCTTCTTGCAATTTTCCAAAACATGTACATAACTGCGGAAAATCTAATAAAAACCTTAAAGAACCTTTCTTCAAAATTTACGCATTTGTGAAACTTAAGGACAATGAATCACTCTTAGAATACGAAAGCAAACTTTTCAACAGAGGACACGCTATAATGAACCAATAATCTTATATTTCCTGTCGGTAATCCTCTATTTAGTTTATAAATCGTAAAAACGCTCTAGCTCTACAGTTAGTCACATTCTGATGATAACGTAAGTTTGAAAGGCCTCAGTGTGCTGAAAAATCTGTCTGTTTTTTGCGTCCGTTTTTCTCCTAGTACCTTTTATATATATATATTTAGCTGATGCCAAATGATTATATATACGTATGTATGGCTCTGATGAAGGCTTAATGCCGAAACACGAAAAAACAAAAAATGGCTTCTGTCGTGGCGTAAGACCCGGGAATCTGAATGACTTCAGATTTCTCCAACATTTCATTGCGCTTGAGTGGCGCAGTGGAATGTTGGAGAAACTTTTGACACGAAGACCCCGGGTTCGATCCCAGGCAGGGGCACATTTTAATTCTCCAATTGTGGTAGCCCACTCATGAAAAATAGATTTCACCGTGTCAGCTGATGCCAAATGATTATATATACGTATGCATGGCTCTGATGAAGGCTTAATGCCGAAACACGAAAAAACAAAAAATGGCTTCTGTCGTGGCGTAAGACCCGGGAATCTGAATGACTTCAGATTTCTCCAACATTTCATTGCGCTTGAGTGGCGCAGTGGAATGTTGGAGAAACTTTTGACACGAAGACCCCGGGTTCGATCCCAGGCAGGGGCACATTTTAATTCTCCAATTGTGGTAGCCCACTCATGAAAAATAGATTTCACCGTGTCAGCTGATGCCAAATGATTATATATACGTATGCATGGCTCTGATGAAGGCTTAATGCCGAAACACGAAAAAACAAAAAATGGCTTCTGTCGTGGCGTAAGACCCGGGAATCTGAATGACTTCAGATTTCTCCAACATTTCATTGCGCTTGAGTGGCGCAGTGGAATGTTGGAGAAACTTTTGACACGAAGACCCCGGGTTCGATCCCAGGCAGGGGCACATTTTAATTCTCCAATTGTGGTAGCCCACTCATGAAAAATAGATTTCACCGTGTCAGCTGATGCCAAATGATTATATATATATATATATATATATATATATATATATAATATAAAGTGAACGATGAGAAGAAGAGGGACAACATCCACAGAGAGCAGGCATCGAGTTGATCTTTTTGCGCTTTTTTATTCAGTTATCTGCTAACTAGTTTCGCCCACTAGGGCATCTTCAGAGCAACTGATTTATTAGGAGTATCAACCTCTATTTATAGTATTTTGTATTTCCATATAAGGTTAATTAATTTACTAGTATTATTTTGTCCTTATAAGGTAAAAAAGTTCTTGTCATATGTTGTTGTTGTTGTTGTTAGCCTCGTTCTCGTTGTTATCAGTTGAGTCGTTGTTCTTGTAGGGGACGGTTCTCGTTTTATGGTGTTGTAGTTTTGTGCTTTGTCCTTTGACGTCAGATTGTCTTTCATCTCTCGTTTTGTGAGCTTCGCTTTTCCAATTCTTCGGTGCTTCTTGGCAAGTAGCCGATTCCTTGAATCTAAGCCATCCCGGATGTACCTTTACCCTGTTCGCTCTATTCGGTTCAATTCTTTTCATTGGCGTTGTTCGCAATGCAATGTTTTCGTTTTGATGTGCTGTAGTTATAAAGTTTCTTGTTCTATGACGTCTGTTGTATGTCCTATTGTTGTTGCGTCCTGCATTGCTTGTTGCGTAGACTGATGTTGTTGTTGTTGTTGTTGCTATAGTTGTTTGACGTATGTCGTTTGATTTCACGTCAGATTGACTTCGTTGTTTTCTTGAGTTTTGCAGTGTTGTTGTTGTTGTTGGTGTTGTTGTTGTTGATGTTGTTCTTGTTTCCATTGTTGTTTGACGTGCGTCGTTTGGTTTCACGTCAGATTGTTGAGTTGCTGTCCGCGATCGCGGGTTTATGTCTGTGTTCTTGTCTTCATTTGTTGTTGGTTCCTTGGTCTTTCTCGGCGCTTCCTGCTTCTTGATGACTCTTCGATGGTCTGCGTCCAGACCGCAATATAATATAAAGTGAACGATGAGAAGAAGAGGGACAACATCCACAGAGAGGTGTATATATATAATATATATATAAAGGTGAACAAAAATAAAGACGAGCAGGAATAAATATATATAAATTCTTTCTCAATTCCCAACTAGTTTCGACCGTGTGGTCATCATCAGGAGAATATATATATATATATTATATGCTAGCTATGCTAGCTATTGAGTACTTATAGATACGCTGCTTGAAAAAGGCGAAAGCCGAAAGCAATCTATAAGGTGCTAAAATCGAGCGAATTAAAACATGCCACTGTGGTCTAGTGGTTAAGACGCTTGCCCGGAAAGCAGGAGACCCGTGGTTCGAATCCCGGCAGTGGTAATTTTTAATTTTCTCGATTTTTCTGATAATTCAAAAATGTTTCTGTTTGCACCGAAAAAAGGAGAAATCCTGGTTGCTCGCTAGCTATTGAGTACTTATATATATATATATATATATGTGCATGTCGAAACTAAAAGTAGTACAGTACGCAAGTAAAATGAAGAGTCTGCATGAGCAGATGAAATTAATCGCGAATGAAACGAGTTGTTTTTGTTAATGCCCTCTTATAGTTTCGACATATATATATATATATGTTCCGAGACATCACCCAGAAGACACCAAACAGATGTATGAATTACGAACAAAACACGCCAGACAGAAGTTAAAACAAGAAATGGAATTATCACAATCAAAAAGATCTATCTACGAAGAAAAAATTAAGACAATAGACAATAAAATTGAAAATTTAATGGAGATAAAGTATGGCGAAAATCCTTTTAATATGGAATCGCTTAAAAACAAATGGAAAACAGAACGCGAAAAGGAAGAAATAAAATCTGAACAAATATGGCAAGCGAGTGAAGCAAAAATTAAATCGAAAATGAGGACATTGAAAATCCCTCCCGATTCAATGATGGAGAAGTTGGACAAAGAGAGCCTTATTTTTACAAAAACAGTGCCTAAACAGAAGTCTGTCAAAAAAGAACATCCACGAAAAGGAAAGAAATATGAAATTTGCCCATATGATAATATAAGCAGCATTAGAGAGCTTGAATGCAAATATATAAAGGAATATGAAAAAATGATGCACGCTGAGGAAAATGGTGAACTTTTTGACAAATCTACACTTGAAAGAATTGGCGCAGAAATAGACAATGAAAAAGACTATTGTGAAATTCGAAATTTGTGCTCTGATACTGACAATAAATATAACTGTAGTAGAAATGTTAAATTAGAAATCTTACATCATATGAATAAGAATTAGAACCATAAACATAAACTCTGTTGCCACTGTAAATTTATCATTTTAGCCTGAAGAGTCTGCATGAACAGATGAAACTAGTCGCGAAAGAAACGAGTGTTGTTTTTGTTAATGCCTTCTATAAGTTTTGATATATATTCTACTTGCGTATTGTACTTTTTTCGTTTCGACATATATATATATAATAAAATGGATACTATAAGTGCGGATGAAGAACGAACGAGAAATAGACAAAAAAATTGATGTTTTTTAGCACACTAAGGCCTTTCAAGTCATTACTATCATCAGAGTGTGACTGACAAACTGAATTGAAATTCTTATAATAATACTGAGATTAATATGTTATATATACATATATATATATATAAAGATGAACAAAAATAAAGACGAGCAGGAATAAATATATATAAATTCTTTCTCAATTCCCAACTAGTTTCGACCGTGTGGTCATCATCAGGAGAATGAGTTATACTTTCTAATACAACAGTTTTATAAATTCTTTTTATAAATGTGACGTTAAATTAGTTGTTTCAAATTATGTATGATTAAGAAAGTGACAGGTCACAGGGGAACAATGTAATAACAAAAAAATGAACGTAATTCTGTTGCCTGTCCATCTGTTTAAAGATCTATAGTCTTATATTTTCTGGGTGGTTAAGCTTGCCGTTTAGGCCATTTGGGGCGAGAGTTCTAAGACGTAATATCCAGTTGTCTTCATGTGATTCTAGTATCGACGTAATTTCATCCGATACGTTCTTTTCAATTTTTTCTATGATCGTAAATTTAGCATCTCTGGCAAAGTCGTGGTTTGATAAGCGAAAGTGTTGTTCGACAGGGAGTAGTTTATCATAGTCTGTTGATTTGATTCTGTGCCTATAGTTGTTGAGTCTAAAGTTGAAGGGCCATTCAGATTTTCCGACATATTGTTTAGAGCAAAGTGTGCATTCTAATAGGTATATGACGTTTCTGCTTTTGCAGTTAGATTCGTGGTAGATTTTATAGGTTGTTTTAGTTACACAGCTCGTGAATGAGTTAGTAGATTTGAGATGATTGCAGCATAGGCTGTTTTTAATATTACATGGTTGGCAAAATTTAACAGTTTTTGTAGTTGGTTTCGTACGGGTAACCTTGTTATTCGAAATATTGTTGCTTCCTATCATTTCTTTAAGGTTCCTTGGTCGACGATAGGCTATCATACCAGGTTCTTGGAAAATTTCTTTTAAATTTGGTTTTAGTTTTAAAATGTCCCAGCGTTTCTGGATTATTTGGGCCATTGGGGGTAGGGTATTGTTGAATGTTGTTACAAGGGGGATACGATTAGATTTCTCTTTATTTGTTAATTTTAGGGTATCTTTTCTTGGGATATCAATAGCTTTTTTTATCTGGTTATCAACTAAAGTTGGAGAGTAGCCACGTGCTATGAATTGTTGTTTTAATTTGTCACTGTGTTTATTCAATTCGTTATTATCAGAGCAGATCCTTCGTAGTCTTAGGGCTTGGGAGTAGGGTAGGCTTTCTTTAAGATGTTTAGGGTGGGAAGATTTAAAATGTAGATAGTTGTTGGTATCTGTAGGTTTTGTGTAAAGCGTTGTTTGTAATTGTCTGTTTTCATCAATGTATATTAAGGTGTCCAAAATGCGACTGATTGTGTTGATTTTTCGTGGTCAAATTTAATGGAATCATGTTTCGTATTAAGGTTTGTCAGAAATTCATCGAGTTTTGTTTCACCACCTGTGTATATAAGGAAAATGTCGTCAATGTATCTGGCGTAAAAGAGGCAATCATTGTTAATTTCTGGATAGATGTGGGTTTCTTCAAAATGTCCAGGGACGCCGGAGCGATGGTAGGGCAAGGGGGGCGACTAGGAGCGTAAGGGCAATCGAGGCCGAAGGCGAGCGAAGCGAGCCTAAAGATTGGGGGGTCCGGGGTACTCCCCCGGGAAAATTTTTGTGACCACGCCCTTTAGATTGGCTTAAAATGGTATCAAAAACGTTTTAACGAACATTAATCATGTTCTTTGACGAAATTTTTCGGCGATTCCTCCACATGTCCTCATTCCGAATCGCATAAAATCGTAATTGAAAGTCATTTTTCGTTACTGGTGTTTTTTTGATAAGGAAATGAAGCTATGGCGGCTTTTCTATCAAGTTTCAAAGTAAATTATTGTTTTTCATTGAAAGGGCACTTTTGCCCCCCCTTGCCCCCGTTAGGAAAGGGCAGGAGGGGCGCTTGCCCCCCCGCGCCCCCCCTCTCCGGCGTTCCTGAACTTCACGTTGCTTTTTTGTCAGGTTATCATGTGGTAAGTTTCGTTTTTCGTGGTTTTTAATGTCCTCTTTGACTGCAATTTCAAACGTTTGGATAGTTGTATCTATGTTTTTTGGCGTAAATGAAGTGTTTCTTTCTTTGAGTGATTGTAAAATGGTTGGTTCATACTTGGATATTCCAAAATAGGCTCTTAATCTTATTCTTCTAAAAAATGATTTTAAGTCGTTTTCTAATGTGTGTTTATCAAAATGTGGTGGGCGGGGGCAGAAGTTGAGGCCTTTACTTAACAATTTAAATACATATACAGTAAATTTATTTTTGCTTAAATTAATATAACATATATATAATCATTCGGCATCAGCTGACACGGTGAAATATATTTTTCATGAGTGGGCTACCACAATTGGAGAATTAAAATTTGCCCCTGCCTGGGATCGAACCCGGGGTCTTCGTGTCAAAAGTTTCTCCAACATTCCACTGCGCATGTTGTTGGAGAAACGTTGTTGGAGAAACTTTTGACACGAAGACCCCGGGTTCGATCCCAGGCAGGGGCACATTTTAATTCTCCAATTGTGGTAGCCCACTCATGAAAAATATATATATATATATATATATATATATATATACTCATAAGCTCCTTATCAATGCGTAATAAAATAGGTATATCAACTCAGAAAAAAACACATTCTTTAAACGTTTCGGCGTTAGCCTTCATCAGTAATGACTGTACCAATAATCAGACAGAGCTTAAATACACACCTTCAAATCCATAAACAATACAATTTGAGCTAAACATTACAATTAAATACAATTTGTGTATTTAAGCTCTGTCTGATTATTGGTACAGTCATTACTGATGAAGGCTAACGCCGAAACGTTTAAAGAATGTGTTTTTTTCTGAGTTGATATATATATATATATGTATATATATTCTCATAAGCTCCTACTCAATATGTAATAAATTGATATATAGACTCAGAAAAAACTCATTTGTTAAACGTTTCGGCGTAAGCCTTCATCAGTAATAGCTTTCCAAATTAGATGGAGCATACATATAAATCTTGAAGAGATTGGCATAGGCTGGAGCGAACTTCGTGCCTATAGCCGTGCCAAATATCTGCCTATAAATCCTATCATTAAATTCAAAATAATTATTTCTTTTGAATTTATATTTATGAATAATTATTTTGAATTTAATGATAGGATTTATAGGCAGAAATTGAGCACGGCTATAGGCACGAAGTTCGCTCCGGCCTATGCCAATCTCTTCATGACCCGGTTGGAAGAAAGGTTGTTGGAGGCTTCACCTGACAAGCCGCTCATCTGGATGAGATTCATCGATGATGTTTTCTTTATCTGGATGCACGGGGAGGAAAAGCTGAAGTCTTTCATCAATCATCTCAACAGTAGCCACGAAACCATTAAGTTTACTAGCGAGCAATCACGGGATAGGATTAGTTTTTTAGATGTTCAGGTTAGCGTGGGGGCGGGGGGAGTCCTTTCGACAAACTTGTTTTGCAAGCCGACTGATACGCATCAGTACTTGCATAAGAAGTCTTGTCACCCCTGGCACACGAAGAAGGCGATCCCCTATGGTCAGGCTCTTAAGTTTCGTAGGATATGCTCGGAAGATCGCCAATTTCAGGAGAGGGTAGGCGAGTTAGCTGGATGGCTTAAGGACAGGGGCTACGAAGAGACTTTAGTTAACGAACAAATAGATAGGGTACGTAGGTTGGATAGGACAACTCTTTTAGCAAATGCGGGAAATAGGACCAATAACCAAGGGAGGGGGGGGAAGGGTTCCACTTGTTGCCACATACCATCCAGCACTCAATAGTTTGGGGAAGGTTGCCAGGAGACTCCATTCTATGCTCACAAACTCGGAGGAGCATAGGGCGGTGTTTCCTGAGCCACCTTTAATAGCATTTAGGAGATGTAAGAACCTTAAGGATATACTTGTTAGGGCTAGGCTCAGTAGTGAGGGAAATGGGGGGACTGATAAGAAGGGATGTTCTCGTTGTGGTAAATCTCGTTGTCAAGTGTGTAATGTCATGAGTAATAGTGGACATTTTCATTCAAACATAGATAACTGGGAATATAGGATAAACTATTCGTTTAATTGTGACTCGTCAAATGTTGTGTATTTGTTGGAATGTACTGTTTGTGGTGTACAATATGTTGGTAGCACCTGCACGCCTTTTTAGGCTTAGGTTTAACAATTACAAGGCGTGCAGTCATAAGTTTAACTTGGGGGCCTCAGTACCCCAGGCGGAATTCTTCAGGCATTTTACTGGAGAAGGCCACCACGGGTTTCTGAAGGATATTAGTATAAAAATAATCGATAGGCTAACGGGGGGAAATAGGATGCGGGAAAGCTTCTGGCAATATCGGCTGGATTGCTTTGCCCCTAAGGGATGAAACACTAGGCAGGTTGATACATAGATTTGATTTTTGCTTGCATTTTGGTTGTTTTGTTGTTTTTATGTTTGCGCTTAGCTTTTCTTTAGGGACACACGCTATTCTTTTGGGATCTCTTTCTGCCCATCCGCTCTTGGATCTTTTTATTGCTGGCTTGGTTCTAACACACATTTCTTTTCAGCTTCCGCGAGACAGACACCGCCGCCGACTCTAGCAGTACTTACCACTGCGCTTTCTTTCATCTTCCTACTGCCGCCTCTATTTACACCGGTTACTTTAACACCTTTTAATTATCAATTGTATTTAGTAGGATCCCTTTATGCTATTGTTTTCGTAAATGGTTTTGTATTTCGAAATTGATATGTATGCGATGTTGAATTTGAGAAGTCATACTGATGAAGGCTTGCGCCGAAACGTTTAAACGGATGTGTTTTTCTTGAGTACGTATATCTTTTTTATAACATATTTGCGAATGAGCTAATGAGAATATATATATATATATGTATATCGAAACTTATAGAAGGCATTAACAAAAACAACACTCGTTTCTTTGTCGACTAGTTTCGTCTGTTCATGCAGACTCTTCAGGCTAAAGATTTTTAGCCTGAAGAGTCTGCATGAACAGACGAAACTAGTCGACAAAGAAACGAGTGTTGTTTTTGTTAATGCCTTCTATAAGTTTCGATATATATTTTACTTGCGTATTGTACTTCTTTCGTTTCGACATATATATATGTATATATACAAGTAATCAATAGCCAGCGAGCAATCAGGATTTCTCCTTTTTTGGTGCAAACAGAAACATTTTTGAATTATCACAAAAATCGAGAAAATTAAAAATTACCACTGCCGGGATTCGAACCACGGGTCTCCTTGCCGGGATTCGAACCACGGGATTCGAACCACGGGATCCGAACCACGGATCGAACCACGGGTCGATTTTTGAATTATCAGAAAAATCGAGAAAATTAAAAATTACCACGGCCTGATTCCATCCACGGGTCTCCTGCTTTCCGGGCAAGCGTCTTAACCACTAGACCACAGTGGCATGTTTCAATTCCCTCGATTTTAGCACCTTATAGGTTGCTTTCGGCTTTCGCCTTTTTCAGGCAGCGTATCTATAAGTACTCAATAGCTAGGGAGCAACCAGGATTTCTCCTTTTTTCGGTGCAAACAGAAACATTTTTGAATTATCAGAGAAATCGAGAAAATTAAAAATTACCACTGCCGGGATTCGAACCACGGGTCTCCTGCTTTCCGTGCAAGCGTCTTAACCACTAGACCACAGTGGCATGTTTTAATCCCCTTGATTTTGGCACCTTATAGGTTGCTTTCGGCTTTCGCCTTTTTCAAGCAGCGTATCTATAAGTACTCAATAGCCAGCGAGCAGCCAGGATTTCTCCTTTTTTCGGTGCAAAGAGAAACATTTTTGAATTATCAGAAAAATCGAGAAAATTAAAAATTACCACTGCCGGGATTCGAACCACGGGTCTCCTGCTTTCGGGGCAAGCTTCTTAACCACTAGACCACAGTGGCATGTTTTATTTCCCTCGATTTTAGCACCTTATAGAGGAGCATCGCCCTAAATGGTCAGCTAACATCTTTCATCATATCTGACCGCGCTGCAAAAACTTCGTTTCAAAAGGAGTTCGAGCCTGGATTTTGCAGGAGAGCGTGTTAAAATTATTCACTGATGCCATTTCTGAGATTCTGTCTTGTTGTTTTCGTTTTGTACCGCCTATCCTTATCCTGAAGGATGTTTTTAAAACACTTACCTGATATGGATAACGGTGAGAGAATTTTATGTCCTTGTTGTTTTCCAAGCCCAATATTTGTTTTCTCCGCATTGCCTCAGGATTTTGTATAAAGTACAACTAAAGTTTGTTTTCAGGCAACTCCAACCCTCCAAAGGTTATTTTTGAAGAAAAATCTCAGAAATTTGCATTCAATGTAAAAGCCGGGGGCTTCTTTTCGGTTGTGGTCGGACTGGCCTACCTGCGCCCCTATTGGTCAGCCTGTTGATTCTGACTTCCCTTAGTGGCCCCTTGTCAACCTAACTGTTAGAAGTCATTAGGTTAAGGTCATAATCCTCAAGATAATGGTAAAATTGTAAATCTTGATTTTTTTTGTCAATTTCTGCCTTGTTGGTTTCATTTGTGTAAAGTTTCATTCACGAACTAACTTTCCCTGTAGTCAATTTCATCATTTTATCTATCAATATTTTGAAATGTAACCATATCAATTCATTCTTCTTGCAAACCCCTCCTCCACTTGCTTCATTTTCAAAAATATCCCGTAGACCTCCTTATTCCCTTATTCCTCCCCCCCCCCCCGGCACTCACAGTTTAATAATCCTGCTTCGGTTTGCTACGGCGAGATAAGTTCAACCAGGTAATTACGAAGGCGTCGTTATGAATTTAGGGTACGTCCAAATTAGACGCCATGCCAAAGATTAGGCTGTTCAGACCGGCTTGCGTTTGAGCTGAAAATTTGCCAAGACAAACAAGAAGCTAGTCGTTACATTTAAGTTTAGCTTTCAGAAAGAGTTAATGAACATTTTTATCGTGATTTGCCCAGTCCTAGGGCGTTTCCCTATTTTTAAATCAATTTTGTTGCGACACCTGACCATTTCGGGCGAAGCCTCTCTAGGTTGCTTTCGGCTTTCGCCTTTTTCAAGCAGCGTATCTATAAGTACTCAATAGCTAGCGAGCAACCAGGATTTCTCCTTTTTTCGGTGCAAACAGAAACATTTTTGAATTATCAGAAAAATCGAGAAAATTAAAAATTACCACTGCCGGGATTCGAACCACGGGTCTCCTGCTTTCCGGGCAAGCGTCTCAACCACTAGACCACAGTGGCATGTTTTAATCCCCTTGATTTTGGCACCTTATAGGTTGCTTTCGGCTTTCGCCTTTTTCAAGCAGCGTATCTATAAGTACTCAATAGCTAGCGAGCAGCCAGGATTTCTCTTTTTTCGGTGCAAACAGAAACATTTTTGAATTATCAGAAAAATCGAGAAAATTAAAAATTACCACTGCCGGGATTCGAACCACGGGTCTCCTGCTTTCGGGGCAAGCGTCTTAACCACTATACTAGACCACAGTGGCATGTTTTAATTCCCTCGATTTTAGCACCTTATAGGTTGCTTTCGGCTTTCGCCTTTTTCAAGCAGCGTATCTATAAGTACTCAATAGCTAGCGAGCAACCAGCATTTCTCCTTTTTCGGTGCAAACAGAAATATTTTGAATTATCAAAAAAATCGAGAACAGGTATATAGGAATATATACATACATTTTTTTTACCCTGAAGAGTCTGCTTGAACAGATGAAACTAGTCGCCAATGAAACGAGAGTTGTTTTTGTTAATCCCTTCTTATAGTTTCGACATATATTTTACTAGCGTACTGTACTACTTTTAGTTTCGACATACATTTATATATACCTATATACATACAGTAGCGTCCCGCATATAAGAAACAAACTTTTCAATTTCAGGTCTGACATGTTTCTTATAAAATGAGGTAAAATTCAAGTCATTGTAAGGTTTCTTATTAGAAAAATCATGCACTATCGATAAACTGCTCAGACACAATCTCTATGATTGTGATAAAAAACTCATTATTTTGATATGCATTTGTAAATTTTCACTTCCAGGAAATGATATAATTAGTCCAGGAAAGTGTTTTTTGCTTGGTTTTGTTAAATAAGAAAAAGACCTGTACTAGTTTCTTATAAAATAGGGTATTATTTTGAAAATCAGGGTCTGTGTTTCTTAAGTTTGTGTTTCTTATATGCGGGACACTACTGTACAAGACATGAACACGGATATAGGCCCGAAGTTCGCTCCGGCTTATGCCAATCTCTTCATGACCCGGCTCGAGGAGTGGTTGTTGGAGGCTTCACCCGACAAGCCGCTCACCTGGATGAGATTCATCGATGATTTCTTTATCTGGATGCACGGGGAGGAAAAGCTGAAGTCTTTCATCAATCATCTTAACAGTAGCCACGAAACCATTAAGTTTACTAGCGAGCAATCACGGGATAGTATTAGTTATTTAGATGTCCAGGTTAGCATGGGGGAGGGGGGAGTCCTTTCGACAGACTTGTTTTGCAAGCCAACTGATACACATCAGTACTTGCATAAGAAGGCTTCTCACCCCTGGCACACGAAGAAAGCGATCCCCTATGGTCAGGCTCTTAGGTTTCGTAGGATATGTTCGGAAGATCGCCAATTTCAGGAGAGGGTACGAAAGTTAGCTGGATGTCTTAAGGACAGGGGCTACGAAGAGTCTTTAGTTAATGAGCAAATAGATAGGGTACATACGTTGGATAGGACAACTCTTCTAGCAAATGCGGGAAATAGGACCAATAACCAAGGGAGGGCGGAAAGGATTCTACTTGTTGCGACATAACATCCAGCACTCAATAGTTTGGGGAAGGTTGCCAGGAGACTCCATTCTATGCTCACAAACTCGGAGGAGCATGGGGGGGTGTTTCCTGAGCCACCTTTAATAGCATTTAGGAGATGTAAGAACCTTAAGGATATACTTGTTAGGGCTAGGCTCAGTAGTGAGGGAAATGGGGGGACTGATAAGAAGGGCTGTTCTCGTTGTGGTAAATCTCGTTGTCAAGTGTGTAATGTCATGAGTAATAGTAGACATTTTCATTCAAACATAGATAGCCGGGAATATAGGATAAACTATTCGTTTAATTGTGACTCGTCAAATGTTGTGTATTTGTTGGAATGTACTGTTTGTGGTGTACAATATGTTGGTAGCACCTGCACGCCTTTTAGGCTTAGGTTTAACAATTACAAGGCGTGCAGTCATAAGTTTAATTCGGGGGCCTCAGTACCCCAGGCGGAATTCTTCAGGCATTTTACTGGAGAAGGCCACCACGGGTTTCTGAAGGATATTAGTATTAAGATAATCGATAGGCTAACGGGGGGAAATAGGATGCGGGAAAGCTTCTGGCAATATCGGCTGGATTGCTTTGCCCCTAAAGGATTAAACACTAGGCAGGTTGATACATAGATTTGAATTTTGTTTACATTTTGGTTGTTTGGTTGTTTTGATTTTTGCGCATATATATAATATTGGTAGAAAGTTGTACGAATGAAGTGTATAAAAGAAGGTCGGATGCAAAAAAGACAAGATATTTAGCACACTGAGGCCTTTCTGACTTGTGTCTTCATCAGAGTGTGACTTACAAAACTAAAGTGATTCTAAAGTTACGTTATGGGTATACATATACTGTGATTCAATTAACAGATGGATTAACAATTTCCTGAAAAAATGTTTTCTAAGTTTTCACTAATTAAGTGTTGCATGTCCGGCTTTTATCAACTTTTCTTCGTGGGAAAGTAACTGTCTAGGATCTTTCAACTGCATGAAAGCGGTGATTTTGAAAAAAGGTTCTTTCAAGTTCTTATTCTTGGCGCCACAGTCGAAAACGTGTTTGGGAAATATGCACGGTGAGATTCCTGTGCGTGATTCTGAAATATGGTTGTTCATACGTTGGCGTAAATTTGTTGTCTGACCAATGTATGTTGTTCTCCCTTTACACAAATTACACGAGAGAAAGTACACAACGTTTTTGCTTTTGCAAGTGACGTGACTTCTGATTGACCAGCTTGTTCCTTTTGATGTTATGAATGAATCTACTGGCTGGAGGTATAATCTGCAAAGTTTGCACTGTTTATTGTTACATAAAGTGATTCCTTGGGGGGCTGGGACACTTAGATGTTCTTTGGAATTAAATTTTGCGGTTGTGAGTATTGATGTGATATTCGGTGGTTGTTTGAGGGCTAACAGTGGTTTGCAATTAATGAATTTTTGCTTCGTTGTTTGGTCCTTAAAATGTTTGAACAGTGTTGATATGGTCTTTACAACATTGTTATAAGACAGGCTTGGGTAGTAGGTTGTCACGAGAGGTATAATGTCCTTCTTTGTTGGTTCTGGCGCTGGGCCTTGAAGTTTTGCTCGATGGAACGCTTGCTTTATCAAATTTGTTGGGTAATTACAGTCGAGTAACCAGTGTTCTAGTTCACGTAAACGAAAATCCAAGAGCAGGGGATCGGAGACGAAAACTACGATTCTTTTAGCGAGATTGAAGGGAATGGTGTTTTTTATATGGTTTGGATGGGCGCTTGTAAAGTTTAAGTATTTGTGTGGGTTAGTTGGTTTATAGAAGATGTCGGTGCTGATTCTTGTTCCATTATGGAGAAGTATTTTGATATCTAAGAAGTTCAACGATTCAACATTATCTGCGTTCTTTTTACCCTTTTCCATGGTGAATTTTATGGACGGGTTGAGTTCGTTTAAAGCTTGTTGTAACAAAATCGGGTCTAAATCTTCAGGCAAAGCAATAAAACCGTCGTCCATGTAACGGAAGTAGTTCGTTTCTATGTATTTACAAATCTGATGGCTGAAATATTTTGGTAGAACAGCTGGAAACAGTAATGTTTCTTCCAAAAATCCGACGGTAAGGCATGCATATGATAAAATTTTATGGCTTCAAGTCCAAGTTCGTGGGGTATGCTCGTATAAAGACTTACGACGTCATATGAGTAAAGGGAAGAGTTCGATTCAAAATCCTGCGGGAGCTTGCGAATAAAATCCCAATCATCTTTAATGTACGTTTTTAATGTCGTGACGATAGGTTTTAAGAGAGTGTCCAGGAACTCGCTAAGTTTTTGAGTTGGAGATACTGGCCCGGCTATAATTGGCCTGCCTTTCAAATCTTCAGGTGGCGAAATCTCGATGAAGTCAAGGTCAGATGACGCAATATGACTAATAATCTGTTCGTTCTTGTGAATCTTTGGCAAAACGTAAAAGTTGCTTGTTTTCCATTCAAAATTTATTATAAAGTCTTGTTCTTTCTTTGTTAACGAATCTTCGTGTTTATTAACGAGTTTTTTCAAATTAGTCATAACTATTTTATCTTCGTTGTTTGATACAGTCTCGTATGTTTGGGTTGTTAAATGGTCTTTAAGAACCAGTTTATCGCGATAAAACGACCTGTCTATTAAAACAAAATTGCCACTTTTATCTGCTTTCTTAATAATGATTTCATCATTTTCCGTAAGTTCCTTTAGTGCAGTTCTTTCTTCCTCTGTTAGGTTGTCTTTCACTTGTTTTTGATCTGGTTGTAGAATTTCAATTAAATTGCAAATGTTATTTACTTCTTGGTTTTGTGTGAAAATTGGTCGTTTTGATTTATTTCTATGTATTGATTCATCATTATAATCTTGGTCCCAGAAAATGTCTCTGATTTTCATTTTTCTGGTGAAGTCCTTCAAATCACTCTTAAAATCTTTTCTTTCGACCAAAATTCGCACCGGTAACTGCACCGGTAACTGTAACTGCATCCGACCTTCTTTTATACAGTTTATTCGTATATTATATATATATATATATAATAAAAAAGATATATGTAGTCAAGAAAAACACATTCTAGTAAACGTTTCGGCGTAAGCCTTCATCAGTAATAGCTTTCCAAATTAGATGGAGCATACATATAAATCTTGAAATAACAATACAATATAAAAACAATAGCCTGAGCGGGATCCTGATTATTACCATAAGTCATAAAAGGTACAAATGGGGGTGTAGCTAAAGGCGGCAATGGGAAGATCAAAGAAAGCGCAGAGTAAAGAGCTGCTAAAGTCGGCGGCGGTGTCTGTCTCGCGGAAGCTAGAAAGAAAAACACGTGTGAACTAACAAAACAAGCAATAGAAAGATCCAAGAGCGGATTGGCAGAAAAGAGATCCCTAAAAAAACAGCGTGTGTCCCTAATGAAAAGCTGAGCGCAAAAATCAAAACAACCAAACAACCAAAGTGTAAACAAAACTCAAATCTATGTATCAACCTGCCTAGTGTTTAATCCCTTAGGGGCAAAGCAATCCAGCCGATATTGCCAGAAGCTTTCCCGCATCCTATTTCCCCCCGTTAGCCTATCGATTATCTTAATACTAATATCCTTCAGAAACCCGTGGTGGCCTTCTCCAGTAAAATGCCTGAAGAATTCCGCCTGGGGTACTGAGGCCCCCGAATTAAACTTATGACTGCACGCCTTGTAATTGTTAAACCTAAGCCTAAAAAGGCGTGCAGGTGCTACCAACATATTGTACACCACAAACAGTACATTCCAACAAATACACAACATTTGACGAGTCACAATTAAACGAATAGTTTATCCTATATTCCCGGCTATCTATGTTTGAATGAAAATGTCCACTATTACTCATGACATTACACACTTGACAACGAGATTTACCACAACGAGAACATCCCTTCTTATCAGTCCCCCCATTTCCCTCACTACTGAGCCTAGCCCTAACAAGTATATCCTTAAGGTTCTTACATCTCCTAAATGCTATTAAAGGTGGCTCAGGAAACACCGCCCTATGCTCCTCCGAGTTTGTGAGCATAGAATGGAGTCTCCTGGCAACCTTCCCCAAACTATTGAGTGCTGGATGGTATGTGGCAACAAGTGGAACCCTTTCCCCCCTCCCTTGGTTATTGGTCCTATTTCCCGCATTTGCTAGAAGAGTTGTCCTATCCAACCTACGTACCCTATCTATTTGTTCGTTAACTAAAGTCTCTTCGTAGCCCCTTACCTTAAGCCATCCAGCTAACTCGCCTACCCTCTCCTGAAATTGGCGATCTTCCGAGCATATCCTACGAAACCTAAGAGCCTGACCATAGGGGATCGCCTTCTTAGTGTGCCAGGGGTGACAAGACTTCTTATGCAAGTACTGATGTGTGTCAGTTGGCTTGCAAAACAAGTCTGTCGAAAGGACTCCCCCCGCCCCTACGCTAACCTGATCATCTAAAAAACTAATACTATCCCGTGATTGCTCGCTAGTAAACTTAATGGTTTCGTGGCTACTGTTGAGATGATTGATGAAAGACTTCAGCTTTTCCTCCCCGTGCATCCAGATAAAGAAAACATCATCGATGAATCTCATCCAGATGAGCGGCTTGTCAGGTGAAGCCTCCAACAACCTCTCTTCCAACCGGGTCATGAAGAGATTGGCATAGGCCGGAGCGAACTTCGTGCCTATAGCCGTGCCCAATTTCTGCCTATAAATCCTATCATTAAATTCAAAATAATTATTCTCCAAGACCAAGGACGCCAACCCCACTAGTGTATCAGTAGCCACGCCCGGGTTTTCCCTTCTATCCAGCGCCTCCCTGATGGCCTCTATGCCCTCCCCGTGTGGAATGCTTGGATAGAGTCCCACAACATCAATTGATAATAATAATGATAATAATAATAATTATAGTGTTACTCGTTTGTCCTGCGGCCATAATGGGCGACTCTCGAAGAAAACGACGTTTTTACCCCCTTCTTTAAAATGAAGAGTTTACGTAAAAGTCAATACTCTGTGATCTTTTTCTCCATTAGTTGGTGATATAACCTGGCTACTTGTTTTTTCAATAATCGCTCTTTTAGGATCTAACTCAGAACTTCGTGATGACATGGGCATAATGGGCGACACTACTCTGGTTCTCTTTGTTTTAGTTCACGACGTTCTTTCTTTGAAGAGCGACCTTCAAATGTACACTGTCAGGTTCTCAGTTTCGCAAACAGAACGTACAAAAAGTCTCTAGGTACAAGTTGCTTTCGCGACATCAACCAGTGAATTATCTTCTCTCTAGAAAAAACTGATAGAAGCTGAAGAACTTTCATCGAAAACCTTGATATATCCTCACAACTTTTAAATACGTCTGCAAAATAACTCGGATGGTTTCCTTGCATACTCTCAACAATCAAGAATAGATAACATCAAAGTGAATGCAGCTTTGGTTCCTGCATGACCGTTTTTGTTGCTAGCCTATTAAGTAGCCAATCGATGGTTGACCTGGCAGACGCTAATCTGCCCAACGATTGAACCAGAGAGAACTAATCCAGAGAGGACTACTTTCGCGGGAAGAATCTTTCACGGGAAGAAACTTTCGGGAGTTCGACAACATTTTATGGACTTAACTGTCGCGAATTGGGTTTCCTATCACATTTTTATAATTTCTCAAATGTTCCTGAACACTTCAATGACTCTTCCGAATCGTCCATATGTATGCCTTTAGTAGCATGGTTCGAAAGGTTGCTATTAAAGAAGAGGAATAGCAATATCTGAATACATAAATATTTGTTTCTATATCTAAAGTAATTTCGTGGGAATAAATTTTCGCGAATTTCAAATTTTAGGAAATTTCGTGAAATAAACTTCAACGGATTTCGGTGAAAACGCGAAAGTTTCTTGCCGCGGAAGTTTCTTCCCGTAAAGTAATCCAAATAGAACTAATCCAAAGAGAAAATTAGGTATGATGCCCTTCAAACCCATCCTGGCCAATTTGCATCACCCTTCAGCTACTAATATTGAAATGAAATTTATTACACAGGTTACTTACAAGACATATCTGAAGTACTACTTTATCTTCTACTCCCAGTAGAGGATTTTGAAAACAAAAATGTCAGATATTTTCTGCGGGTAAGTCAGCGTCAAAATGTTATTAAATATTAGAAATGTATTTGTAAGCCTTCTTCACAGAGCAAATGTCTTTCATCTGGTGACATGCACGAGCCAAGTTTCCTGGTATGCTTGATACAGATGTTTTTCCTTTATTGATTATGTTATTGCTGGTATAGTTTCTTGCTGTTTCTATCTGTTTGTTATTCGCTCTATTTCATTGTTATTATAACGTTCCTAAAACAGTCTGTTTCTATTTGCTGAATTGGGGAACTTGATTTTGGATTCCTTTCAGGAGATCATCGCAGTCAGTGTGTTACTACCTACTGTTGAGCTTGTGTGTGATCCGGATTATATTAACCAAACTGTATCCTGGTTGGTAAGTATGTCTTCTCTTAATTCCTCATAATTTTATGTGTGTACATTTTGTTACTTAAATAATGAGGCAGTGGTAGAAGCGCTCAAATTTTTACTAAACTGACCTGTCAAGCAATATGGAAGAACCATACCGGGTGCGCAAAAATAGACTATGCATGCTTGGCAGGCCGCAATAAATCGTACCGTGGGCCGATTTTGAAGATTCATGACTTAATCTTTAGCAAAAAGCCTGAATTAGATTCTAAGAGTTTTTGCAATTTTTTTGTTTTCATTTTTTAGAGCTAGACGCGAGTTTCTTAAAATCTTCGTTCTCGAAAACACTGAAAACGATAAAAAAACGTCGACCGAGTTTTGTAAAGAATTGACATGAATGGAAAAAGAGAAAACTCGTTCTTTGTGATCTGGGATTTAGAAATCGATTAATTGTATCAACTAATTTTATCGACTGAGTAATCGATTTCTAAATCCCAAATCACCACGAAAAAGTCTTCTCTTTGTCCATTCATGTCGAGTCTTTAGAAAATTTGATCAACTCTTTTTGATCGTTTTCAGTGTTTTCGAAATCAAAAATTTTAAGAAACTCACCTCTAGCTCTAAAAACTGAAGACAAAAAAATCTGCAAAAAATCATAGAATCTAATTATGGCTTTTGGCTAAAGAGTAAGCCATGAATCTTAAAAATCAGCCCAGTGTACGATTTATTGCGGCCTGCGAAACGTGCATAGTTTATTTTGGCGCACCCGGTATAATGCGCATATAAAATAGGCCATCGCAAAGCCAACCCGCCCATTGCCTGACATTGCAGGTAACTAAACCAAAGTTGCACCTTTTGTACGGTTTCCGAAGAAAATATTGCAATGGACAAGATTACGTGATTATTCTCTTGAGGAAGCTTTCTTCTCAGACAAGTTAAGAACTTCATACCATGCACAGTATGATGCGGGTGGCAGTTAGACTTATGACGATGAGTCCCTGATCAAATCTGGATCGAACGACTACTTCGGCTCTGTTCAACCGTCACTCCTCAAAGAAAAGAAATGCGATAGAGACCACAGTAAGCAGACACTTAGTCAACGAAACCTGGTTTTTAAGACCAAAGCATATCAGATAAATCTTCAAGTACCTGCCGCAGCAACTTCTTTTAAATTTCATCAACTGCGTCAATCGAATCGAGTGTTCGAAATATATTGTTCTTTGCCAAATCTCGCAATCTTATTGATACTATAGGAAGCTCCGAGTTTGGGCCTAAATAGGGTCAGGTTTTGAGAGTAATATTATGAGTCTTTGTTGACCGAAGCGCCATCTTGAAGTAAAAAATCACAGGGAACATGGGACTCTAGGTCATAAGTCTAGGTGACAGTATCAGCAGACAAAGTCGGCTGCTTCCCAGACAACTGGAAAACTGCTAACGTAGCTCCAATTTTTAAGCAAGGCTCAAAAGATGATAGGTCAAATTATAGGCCGATATCGATGCTACCTGTTGTCTCTCGTTTATTTGAAAAGCTTGTCTATTACCAGCTGTACGGTTACCTTGACAAAAACAAGCTGATTTTCTCTGATCAGCCAGGTTTTCCGGCCCTTCATTCGGTTCTCACGTCTCTGTTAAAGTGCACGAACGACTGGTTCTTAAACATTGATAAAGGTAAATACACAGCTGTCGTTTACATAGACCTCAAGAAAGCTTTTGACACAGTTGACCACGATATTCTATTAACCCTATTTTAACCAGGGGGGGGGGCGTTTTTCGCTCCCCTATCGGATTTGTTTTAATAGCTAAAAACGATGCCACCTACAATGCTGAAACTCGTTGACTTTTCCTAAAATTTAGTTGGCAATCAGAAAATAGAAATTTCAATACCTATTGTTTGACCACGTGACCACCACATGCCCATATTTGGAGAGTGGTCACAAAGAAATTCTTTAAAACGGCTCTAATTTCTTCCTTTGTTACTAAATCTCAACAATATATATACCATTCGATTTGTCTCGACGAGTACTTTCATTTGATGTATAATTTATTCATATTTGCTGACATCAGCAGTTTATTATTTATATGACGTCATCAATCTTTATGACGTCATATTCTTAATGAATGAGTAATTTTTCATGCAAAACTGATGGAATTACATCAAATATCGATGAAGGTACTTGATTTCACCAATAATATGCGAAATTAATGGTTTTAAATCATAATTTTTGAGCTAACAATTTTGCATTGAATCAAATGTTCATTATTTAATTAGTTAATTTATTAGAAACCACAAATATCCGTATGAAACCATATGAAACTACAAATTCAATATATCAAGCAGGTATTTGGATTGTTTTTTGCCAATTTTATCTACAATCTTGGCCAAAATACTTGGGACAAATCATAAAATTGCACTATTTCGGTCTTTGATTACGTGCCCCCCGCTCCCCCCTTCTCAAAGTTGCTTGAATCAAACGCCTTTCGACCTTCTCAACATTGAAGTAGGAGGAAGGGGGGATTAGGAGACTCTAAACGTATGTTTTCTCCTCGATATTTTAGGAAACATTATGAAGACACTGAAATTTGCCTGCGTCCCAGCTCCTTTTGGCCAGGATTGTCTGAAAATGATTGTTAACAAATAATACCTCATAGCTTGAGAACCCATAGAGATTTCTGTGTGAAATTTTAACACCGTCATCCCCAACACAAGAAGTGAGTTCTCAGCTATCTATGCCGAAATAGGCGTTGTTCGTTAAATTCGCTGAGCACCTTCTTAAAAATGGGCGTGGTAAAATTGCTGCAATTTTCACTCACATAAAGATTCCCTTATAAAAAGTGACATACATTAGGATTCTGAGCTTTCTTCCGCTATCGTAAGATTGTGTTCTCCGCTGCTCTTTGAAAATGACTTATCATTGCAAGAAAGCTTTTGGGCTCATTGTTTGAGGTCCGGTTTCTTGTGAATTCTTCAGTTCTCACAACGGCGCTCCAAAGAAAAATGCTCCATAATTTTGGGATAAGTCACGCTTTTTTGACAAATTCGTCTGATTCCACATTTTAACATCAAAGTCTTCCTATTCATGCAAAAAAAACCAAGTAAAAATTGCCTGGAAGGTGGAAATGTCACGGCGCTCCAAAATTAAAAAACTTAAAATAAACAGTTCCAGATAAGTTTCTTTTGAACTCTATTGAGAACCGTCAGAAATCATATTTCACGAAAATATCGATGCAAATACTGACTATAGGCTAATAAAGCTCATTTTTCTCATTAGAATGAGATTAAATTTGTTAGAATAGGGCAAACGTTGCCGACGTTATTAATGTTTAAAGTAGGGAGCAGCGTTGACAAATTTGATCTCTTTCTCAATTTTCCAGACAGTGCAAATCCGCCTTGCTGCTATGCAACAGGTATATTCTTCTTCAACAAAAAGTTATGGATTGCAATTCATCGGGCACAATAGACCATTCAATGCCGTCCAGGGTGAATGCAAGTTTGGTGGAGCGAATTTAATCTCATTGAAAATGAATGAATAGTTAGAGAATTGGCTAACGGTACATTTGAAAATAAGACAATTGCACTGCGGAGGCGCAGAATTTGCACTGATCCAAAGGAAACTTTGTTTTCAGTTCTCTTTGATAACTGTGATGTTTTCAGACGAAAATCATTGGCAGGTTTCGTGCACAAGAGAAGTTTCGCTGAACGTCATGGGAAAATTTTGCATAATTTGATGACGTCATAGTTCTGATGGATGAACCAGTAACAATGAAAACATTAACATCTGAAGTACGCTGGAGTTAAGCCCACTGTTAGTGGCTATCCATTCATAGTGAAAGAAATTGTCTGATACAAGTAGATTTGGATTCATAGAAACATATATGATAGGCAGTGATAGCAATTTTTCAGACAATCTTGGCCATAATACTTGGGACAAATCATAAATTTGCACTACTTCGGTCTTTGATTACGTGCCCCCCGCTCATCCCTTCTCAAAGTTGCTTGAATCAAACGCCTTTCGACCTTCTCAATATTGAAGTAGGGGGAAGGGGGGATTAGGAGACTCTAAACGTATGTTTTCTCCTCGATATTTTAGGAAACATTATGAAGACACTGAAATTTGCCTGCGTCCCAGCTTCTTTTGGCCAGGATTGTAGCTATTTGCTACTAATGGGCCCTTTTCTGCAAATAGCTCGATTTTCTCAAAATTTGCATTGTTTTTGGTTGCCTAGCAACCAATCACGTGACTATTGATTGATTGGTGCTATTTTTTGATTCTCCTTTGTTCAATTATGACACAGTGCAAGTTTCATTGTCATAGCTGTTATACTTGCGAAGAAAAACAGGGGGGCCGAAAACGCCCCCCCCCTCGGTAGAAAATCACTTTTTTTCACCCGGTTAAAATAGGGTTAAGGAACTTCTGTGGTTTGAAAAGATGAACCAGTTCTGATGGATGAACCAGTAACAATGAAAACATTAACATCTGGAGTACGCTGGGGTTAAGCCCACTGTTAGTGGCTATCCATTCATAGTGAAAGAAATTGTCTGATACAAGTAGATTTGGATTCATAGAAACATATATGATAGGTAGTGATAGCAATTTTTCAGACAATCTTGGCCAAAATACTTGGGACAAATCATATATTTGCACTACTTCGGTCTTTGATTACGTGCCCCCCGCTCCCCCTTCTCAAAGTTGCTTGAATCAAACGCCTTTCGACCTTCTCAACATTGAAGTAGGGGGAAGGGGGGATTAGGAGACTCTAAACGTATGTTTTCTCCTCGATATTTTAGGAAACATTATGAAGACACTGAAATTTGCCTGCGTCCCAGTTTCTTTTGGCCAGGATTGTAGCTATTTGCTACTAATGGGCCCTTTTCTGCAAATAGCTCGATTTTCTCAAAATTTGCATTGTTTTTGGTTGCCTAGCAACCAATCACGTGACTATTGATTGATTGGTGCTATATTTTGATTCTCCTTTGTTCAGTTATGACACAGTGCTAGTTTCATTGTCATAGCTGTTATACTTGCGAAGAAAAACAGGGGGGCCGAAAACGCCCCCCCCGGTAGAAAATCACTTTTTTTTACCCGGTTAAAATAGGGTTAAGGAAGCTTAACTTCTGTGGTTTGAAAGGAAAAGAACTTGGCTGGTTTCGCTCATATCTGACCAGTAGACGACAATGCTGCAAGATGAATGGTCGAATTTCCGCTACAGACAGTATAACTTGTGGTAAATTTCTTGGACCACTTCTGGTCTATATTAGCGATCTTCCTTGTTGTTTGAAAAATTCCCTTGTATCCATGTATGCAGATGACACAAGCATTTACTATGCCTCTGAATCTGTTTCGGAAATTAATCAAGCAGTGAATGCTGACTTAGAAGCTTTGAAGCTTTAAACGTTGCAAAGACTGAGGCAATGATTATAGGGAGTAATGGTAAGCTGCGAAAAATTGACTCTGTCGATTCAACTAAACCACACCTTAAGATTGGTTCCCAGGATATCAAGTTGGTAAAGGAAGTCAAATACCTTGGTGTTCAGGTTGACCATCAACTTAAATGGACATCTCAATTGGCCCTAACAACTAATGAGATCTCTAGAGGTATTGGTGTGCCTCGTTATGCCAAGCAGTACCTTCCTATTTCAACTGTCAAGACAATGTATAAGAGTTTAGTGGATCCTTACTTTAGATATTGCTGTCCTGTCTGGGGAAATGCTGGGGTGACTGCCATTGAAACATAGCAGAAACTTCAACATCGGGCTGCAAAGCTCGTCACCAACAGTCCATTTGATGCTACTGCTTTACCAGTTATTCGGGCGCTTAAATGGCCCACTGTCAGGGAGCTTATTGATTTTAAAACTCAGAAAATGGTCTTTAAATCCCTTAATGGGGACGTGCCTTCTTACATGACAGACATGTTCACGAGAGTCAAAAACTCTACCCTTCGTTCTCTTAGGAACGCTGAAGTCAATCTCAGGTTGCCATTATTAAAATCGGCAGGGAGGCAGAAATGTTTCGCGTGCCGAGACGCCAAACTTTGGAACAGTCTTGGCCCTGAGATCAGAAAAACTTCAACCCTGAGATTGTTTAAAAAGAAGGTGCAAACATGAATTCACTCACCAATTCTTTTCTGTTTCGTTTATTTATGACAAATTGTAATTAGTTTAGGTTTAGGTTTTTAGCAAATTTCGCTTTATTGTAAATTAGTAGTTATTTGTAAGTTTTTTTTGCATGGCCCCCTGTAAATTAGTTATTATTATTGAGGGGCTACCACGGGTAAAAAGATAAAATCAAATCAAATCAAATCAAGAGATAATTTCCTAAGTGTATGATCTCTTGACCTGAAGTGGGTATAAACAAGCTTTTCAGAAACATTTTGGGCAATTTGTTTCCTCATTTGTCACTTGGAATCTGAAGCCAATAGATTCGTAGAGTTCAGTTTATCGTTCGTGAATGCACTGTGGCAGCCATTTACCAGAAAAATATTGCTCTCCCCAGAACTTTTTTCTAAATGTCAAAATTGTCTGTTCCGCAAAAGATGGTTAAAGAGCGAACGCAATTGACAATTCCGCAAAAGATTGTTAAAAGCCTATGGAAGTGACGATTGTGCAAGAGATTGTGGACCTCAAGTCGTACAATTAATTATATAAATATGCGCGTACGCAATGTATTCTATCAAAACAATTACGAATTCAAATCTGACGGAAGCTACGACCAAGTTTTAGGTTTTTGCAACATCTTCACGAATTTTGCAATTCCTCGCTCGTAGTCGTTTCTTTAGTGGCAGCGTCTACTGGACGATTTCTTGCTGAAGTAAAACGTAACAAATTACCCATGCATTTTTACACATTTGGTATCGTATTGAGATATTACTCAAATGTATAAAACTTTGACAGTTAACAGAATCTCTGATCTTAATGTTTTAGTGCTCGAGAGAAACACCTTGGACTGTCGAACATTTCCTCACAACAATCAAGTAAGTTGTTTGTCATTGCGTTATAGCAATAAAACACAAAATGGTAACACATCGTTACATCGTTACATCATTACAAAATTAGAAACCTAATTCACAAATTAATTATCTAATTGCTCTAACAATAAATGAAACGAAATTAAATCAAAAGAAAAGTCAATACGCTACCCTCTACAAATTCTCCTTTAGCTTCTTTGTGAATGCAAGAAGGGAGGGTGCATGGTTGACATCAAGGAGGATGGCCAGACCTTCCCACAATGCAACAGCGATCATTCAACTATACAAACCGAGGCGCACGCAGATCTCAGATCAGTTGCGATGAGCAAGCGTTAGGCCAGCATCTGTTCGTTTCATGAGAACATCTGTTGGTAAAATGTTCATTTTAATAATAGTTTGGACAAATTATGAGGCTTGGATCTTAGCTATTGCGCCCGCAGGGCTCGTTTAATGTTTACTTGAGCAAGAACAATTGACTCAAATGCACGATCTCTTGCAACGATCGGACGATTTCGTGACTGGGCCTAAGCAAGGAAAGGCGGAAGTTTGTCTGTGTGGGAATCAAGGATGGAATGATGTGTCTTTGCCTTCAAGACCATAGCAGTATTTATGTCTACTGCATCGAAATTCATAACATTGTTACCTAAAGATAAGCGATCTGGTAGCTGTGAGCTTCAACCTGTTTTTGCTGACATTTTACAGACTAGTATACCGAAAACCTGGGTACACACAGGATGCAGGGTACACCAGCAGGGAAGATTTGTTGCTGGCAACTGACGATGTTGATGAGCTGTCCCAGCGATATTCACCTTTTAATGGAAGTGCCTTCGAGCTGTTATCATCAAGTAAGATGGTCATCTCCTTTAATTTCATCCCAGGCTATGGATTTTGCTTTGATTTTACTGGAACCTTGCCTCTTCTATTTTAGGCCCATCAAACTCAAGACTGAATGTTTACAATTACGTCAACAAACTATTCTTAATCTTTTACAATTTCTTGGAGACATCTTTGTTGTTTCATATGAATCTAAATCTATAAGGAGACATTTACGAAATTTTGCTCTTTATTCACAGTAGAACTAAAGCACATGCAAAATTTGGTGGTTAGCTTTGATAAATGAAATGATGAGTCCCACACTCCTTGCTGTTCTTTTGGCACTAATCCAGGTCTCATAACAAAACATAACACCCATCTGAGAATGCCAGTAAAAACTGGCTTGAATGGTCAGAGTGTCAGTTAGGCTGATGAAACCTTGCAGACTGTTTGTCCTCTGATCTCAGAAGTTATTTCCTTTCCTTTCAGATTAACCTTGGTACAAGAAACATAAATGGCTGTTATTAGTACTCTTGATGTTATGCAAGCTCTTGTACCTCTGAGATTTTCAGCTCACTACAATCGAAGGCGCATTGAGGATCTCTTCAGAAAACTCTGGGACTGAGAGAAACAATCTCTGAGTCATGACCGTTATGGAAAATCCAACTTTTGCAAGTCCAATTTATGCCAGTTTGAAGTTGGGAAGTAAATTCCCAGTTCTTCCCTTAACTCCTGCATTAGAATGCAACTGTGCAAATTTTGGAAAAAGAGGATCCATTGGAATTTGGAGCAACAATGAGAAAGAAGATAAACAGCATAATTTGTGTTTCAGTTTTGAATAAACAATTTTCAGGTTAGATAACTATACTTGGAGCATCTATTCACAAAAGACCATCAACATTAATTTTATCACAACATTTGTTTGAAGACTGTAGGCTCTTTAGCAATCCAAGTTTAGCATTTTTCTTGATATGATAACCCATACTACTGTGTTGTTCTTTAGTTGACCACTACTGTTGAATGGACTGACATTGATATCTTGAGTACTAATGTAGCAAAAATGAATTAAGAAATTTCAGGCTGTAGGTTTTCAGCAGTGGAAGGTTCTTAAATGAGTCAAATGTGGGAGTGTGCTAACAGTAAGATTGTGTTTGCAGAAACATAGTACAGTGGATATATCTGAACATGGGTGGCTTCCAACTATTAACTCTGTCTCTTGGGGTTTTTCAATGCAAAGAGGAAAGGAATTATTTGCTAACTATGTTGTTGACTTGACATAGACCCTATTCACAATAAAGTCATTTCTTTTAACATGCATCATTCACCTCAAATTGATATTAATAGTGAATAAGGTCTGCAGCAAGTGAAATATTTGATGACTCAAAATGGATTTGTAAAAGTATTGAAGAGTATTGGTACAGTAGTACACTCCCATTAGGGGCTAAGCGGATAGCTACCTAATTTACCCACATTTTTGCACTTGATGATACAAACACTTATACCAAAGTACCCCTAGTCAGTAGCAGAGCCAGGGGAGGTATAAGGGGTAAATTCCCCCTTCTAAAAATTTGGCAATTATTGTTTATGAAAAATGCAAAATAATGTCTGGATACTCATTTTACCCCTATCCCAGCTGAAGGTTTTTACTTTTACCCCTTTAATATAATTGCCTAGCTCTGCAACTGCCTCTTGCCTGCAATTTACAGTACCATGATTTACAAGTTCTACATAGTTATCTTCTGGAATTAGAGGAATGTTTGTTTGTTTGTTTGTTTTGGACTGTTTGGCAAATGGTATACCATGAGGTTTTCCATCTTCTTTTTCTCCACTGAATCACTTGGAGTGTATGCAAACTTCTTGACACCAGCATTATCAGTTTCTTCCTGCAAATAGAATTATGTGTATAATTAATTTTTTGATTTTCAGCGTTTGATTGGAAAGATAAGGGTGTGTAACTTGTGAAAAAATTGTTCAAACAGTTCTTAGATCTTACATCAAGAGGCTAGTGATAAATGATATATTTTACTGTAGCATTATGTTGCTGCAGTTTCCTTGAAATCAGTCACACAGGACTTTAACAGGGATAATCAGGAACGCAAAGTACATCAAAAATGCCAAATTTCAAGGTTCGAAAAAATTACTTTATCGTGGGGGCTTAAGGGGACTTAAGAAAATGTAGCATCATTGAGTATTAATCTTACTTGAAACAAGAGGATAACCTTAAGTCCCCGTTCGTTAACCCAAACGGAGCCAAACACTGTTACCCATTTTCAAGAATTGGATTACCTTAGGCCCGTCACCGTTAAAGTGCTAGTGCAACGAAATTTTCGAATGTCTTTTTTTAACCTAATCTAAGACATCTTTATGCACTGATTATCATGCTGAAAACCGATTTAAAATCGGATGCGTGAATGTGTTTCTATTGCAAGTCAAAGTTGGAGATTTTGGCAGATCGCGTGCGAATTTTTCCTGTTAGCCCATGACGTATGAAGTAGAACGCCAATTTGAATGGAACAATAGGATGCGTTCATCACTACAAATTCACATGGCGAGAAAAGCCGAGAGCAGAAAAGAGTCTTGGAGAAAAGCGCTGTGTTGCTGGCGATCGCTCTACTTTGATTAGCTGTGGAAATAGCCAGTACACTGAGGGAGTGTTATTTCATTTATTTTTCGATCAAGGAAAAGCGAGACATCTGAAATAGCCCTTCGAAGATCGTAGACAGGTGAGCGACAATTTAGGCCATTATTAGGCCAATTTGAATTACGCGTTTGTTGTTTTTGTACTTTTATAGATTGATGTCAATCGTAGAATTTATTTTCTCCAGTTGTTTACTTTTAATTACTGTCATTTTCAGATGAGTCGAAGTGCAATGACTCCCTCAGCTTCCACCTGAACAACAGCACAGAGTGACGAGTCATACAAAGCTAGCTACAAGACCTAGAAAGCAAATTGCAAAGAACAGCAGAGCTGCATACAGAAATTGAACAGGTATTTTCTTTTCTATTCTAAGAAACAGATTTGTGTTTTAGTCAGACATTTGCTCCCAGCAAATCATCAAATCCAGTACTAAAAAGAAATAGAATGTCAAATATGCAGTGCAGTTATTTGAAGTTGTCACATTTTCAGTGGGATATTTTTTCTTTGAGAAACTAAGAATTTAGGCCAGTACTGAATGTTTCTTAAAATCATGAGATCTGCACCCCCCTGAACATTCCAAAAGAAGGTGTTTTGAAGCATTCCAATGTTTAGACATTACTCAAGGACTTTCCAAGTGATATGATACAGGAAATAAGTGAAAATAAAGACAAATATACTGGAGTTTCTTAATTTTTTGGCAATCTGAGTCTGAAAGTCTTTTCTTTGAAACATTTGCTGCTTCCTCAAGCCAGATAGTCTTGATATCAAACTTTGTTTGATTGCGATACATCATTTTTCGCTTTCCTGAAAATATCATTGGATTACTTTCATCCACTTTTTCCACAGAAAATGAACAAGAATGCTTACAGTAAGCCCTAATGGAACAGGCTGCAGTATCTACCAATATTAGGAGGAAAAAGACAGATTACCCCTGCTGTGGACAGACAACAAAGAAGCACACACATTGAAAAACTGACTTGCTTTTTTCTGCAGAGCACTTACTCTTGCTATGATTGAAAAAATGCCTTCATTTTAACATTTACAAGCTAAAATGTGACAAAAGTTGACAATACGCAAGTCTTTCTAAACAGCCATGGATTGGTTCAGTTAAAAAGGAGGACAAAATCAAAACTTTACACCTCATTTTGCATAGCTTTAATAGGACTCTCATTTTCATGTTTTTATGTTTGCTCCAATTTCTTGCAAGGTTGTTCATTGAAAAGAAGTCTGGTCAAAACATTTACTCTCCAAATATACAGCCTTCTTCAGCATCTGCTTAGCCAGTACAAGGTGCTGTATGGAACTTTTCCCTCATCTGATGGTATTACAAGTTGGCAGTGATGTTCTGTTGTCCCAACAAAGCTAGCCACGAGCCAAGGAATCAGACATCTGTAGGCAATTCTGCTCAAAGGTACCTGAAAAAAGATAGTGAATTGATAAACAGAAGTCAATATTCCGTATCCATGGCTTAGGCAAATCCATTTGATTCATATACAGCAGCATGGTGGTCATATATACAGTAATTAGTAACTGACTGTAAGGAGCTGTTTCTAAATTATCTATTTGTCTCTGAATTGCTTGGTTTAGGCCTATCAACTTCTTACTGCTCCGTCAGCTATTGTCAACGTAACAACAAAGTGCGCATTCAAATGAATTTGATTTTATCTCAGATTTTAGACTTAACAAAATAAAGATTATAAAGAATTCGTAGCAAATAGTGGCCCTATTCATTTCTGCCTTGTCCTGCTTTTTGCTTGTATGCTCACCCATGTGAGTCTTCCAATAAAGGCCTAACCACTTTTATGACATCTGTGTTTATCAATGCATTGTAATGTAACCTTGGTGCTGGTAAAAAGTTATTTGCTCGAAAATGCCATAAAAACTTGTTTTCCTCTTGTACAGTGAACTTCCCTGCAACATCTGAACCCGAGTTAACTAACCAACATTTCATCCACATATTTTTTGAGAAGAAACTAAGAATTTGGGCCAGTACTGAAAGTTTGCCCTTGTGAACACTTCAAAATAAGGTTTTTAAAGTATTTCCAATGTTTAGACATTGCTCAAGTACCTTACGAGTATGATAGAATATGATGCAGAAAGCAAGCAACAATAAATTAAAAATAGGTAAAGGATTTCCTTTATCAAAATGAATAGTTTCTTGGCTTATATTTTCCCAATACTGAAGTCTCTTCATTTTTTGGCGATCTGAGAGTTTAGTTTCTTATCAGTTTCTTATGAAAAAAGTGTATCCAAATTCTATGCACTATGGGCTTAGGCCTAGCTAAGTTCGACTAGGTCTACTGCGGGCTATTTGTGCCCCCTAAGTGACAGAATTACTCATGTAACAATTGATCAAAAGCTTCGTTTATTATAAAGATCACGTACCATTCATTAACAGCAATCCTCTTCTCGAATCTGGCTTCCAGTTCCAGTGTTTCACGAAGAATAGGCCTACGTAGGTTGTTCATTGATCGTGATGATAGTGCACAGCTTCCTCGTATTGCTTGACGTGGACAGTGGGCTGGCCTGGTACGGTACGGTACAGCTATCTTGATAAGGAGCATGTAGGTTCACAACACCATAATATTGTATTTGCTGACATCTTACGTTGATTTGGTAAAATTGAAATGAATCTGCCTTCGAGAAACTGACAGAAACGGGCACTGTCTGACCGGAGCTCGCTTTGTTGTTGTTGCGCAAATTGAATGCGTTCTACTTCATACGTCACACGCGATGAGAGAAATTCGCCCTGACTTCACGACTTTGGCAGACTTTTTCAAAACAATTCAATTTGTTCCTGTTGACTTTCTTTATATCATATTGCTCAGCAAAGATTGAAGTTTCTTTTAAAGCCAAAAAATGAGGTTCGAAAATTTCGTTGCATTAGCACTTTAAGTTACATTTTCATGCATTCATTGGTAATACCAGACAAAACAAAGTTAATCAATCAATACGCATATGAGATTAAATCTTTAAAATGCTTACAACTGCTCGTTCCCCTTTACGTTAATGTGTTGCGAGTGCAAAACGTATCGATGACTGCCTCAGCTTCGCCGCCATTGCTCCTGGCATCTGATTCCATCTCGAAGCAAAGCGCGTTGCATTGTGGGAAGCTCTGGCCATCCTCCTTGGGTTGACATCTAGATTTGACATTTCTGACGTGTACTAAATCATAGGCCCACGAAATGAAATAGACTTCTGCCCATTTGACGTTTATAGGCCATGGGCAGTCCAGTGATAAAGCGCCTCAAAAAAAAAAGTTCGTTGGACCCAACTTGGAGACTACTTTCTGATAACATGAAATCAACGAACACAACTTTCTGATTACTTTTCCACTTGTTTGCGGTTGCAGAGACCCGCAGTTTGTTAAAAAATCAACAATTTGTCTCCTTATTTTGACAATAGGAAACTTCCTATCCAGCGCCATTTTGAGATTTGTTTTTAGCGCATTATAAAATGCGGACCATATTTGAAAAGAGGCTCGTTATATTTTCACCATTGATATGAAAAAGAGGCTATATCATTCCAGGACATCAAGAACATGGCGAAGATGTGCTGGAATATTTCAATTTATTTGTGTCTTTAATTTTCATCACAAGAAATCCGCTACAACAATTTTCAAGGAAGAAAGAAACTCAACTCGCAGATAAAAGAGTTTGAACCTTTTTATATTCAGGTTGCAGCTCGCCATATTTGCCATATTTGCCATATTTGTCGTACCGTTAAAGTTCTCTGAAGCCCGGGGGGCTTTACCCTAGGTACCAGGGGGCTTATGCAATTTCAGAGACTCCACAGGGCGGACTTACAAGAGAGTGGGGCTCGTAAGTAACATGAAAAGAAAATTAACGACAGCTTGTCAGTTCTTTACCCCACATCTTTTGCGGAATCGACATACACTTCACGAGTCACTTACGCAAGTTTGACACAGTTTTTATCCCAAACCATATCAAAAGTAACTTGCAACGTTTTTTAGCTAGATAAATATAATTTTTTGGTATACTCTGTCATTTTATATGAGTAGGGGGGGCTTAATTGAGAGAGGGGGCTCTTCAAAATGTTGGCTTAGGGGGGAAGGGCATATAAGACAGAGGAGTTTGATAGAGAGGGGGCTTAATAGAGCTTTAACGGTACCCGGGACCACAAGAAAAGTCTAAGAAACTGCCAGTAAGCAAAATCTGGTAAATCTAACAAACATAGGGTAAGGGTAATTTCTCAGCCAGGCGCGGTCTGGCCCGGGGGGCAAAGAGGCGATCGCCCCCCGGGCCCTCTGAGATGTAAAATTAAAAAAAAATTACGGGCCCTTTTCGCAAAAGTTGGAAGAGAAAATTTATATAATTTTGAATTAATGTGGAAGTTCATTATAAAATGAAACAATGGTGACTACAGAAAAGTTCTTAATCTCTGTAGACAGTTTCAGAGTACTATTTCTCTGAAACTTGTCTTTCTGCTAAATTTGAATTGGCCTATGAAATAAGAAAATTCAAAAGTGTTCTCTAATTAGCAGATGTCAGTCATTGTAGGACCCCGAATATGACTGTAATACCTGCGGGTTACGTCAGTCTCATTCAATTAATAACAAACATTTTCAGGGACTTCATTGCATGGAGTCCCCCTGCCCCCTTTCTGTCCCATGAACCTGTAGTGGCGGATTTAAGGGGGGCAAGTGGGGCAATTGCCCCCCCCCCCTTCACGATGAAAACTCAGCTTGGCGCCCCTCTTTTGGCGAGAAAAGCGCCCCTCTTCCTGACTCTAACGCGTAATTTTTCAACTGTTTCGATTTAAATATGGGGGAAACATATAACTCAAGGCGTTATTTAGCAGTAAATCAAAGAATTTTCTTTGAAAAGCGTCCAAAAAATTTTCGCGCGCCTTCGGCGCGCTCAATTTCTATCGTATATTTGGCACCCACTTTGCAAGTTGCCCCCCCCTTCAACTTCGGGCTGGATCCACCCCTGTGAACCTGTGAGGACCTGCGACCATAAGAGCTTAAATATATAGTGATTCCTCCTGCTCCCCCATGATTCCCATGACCTCCGTATAGGTTTTATATGGAACCCCCATTGCACCATCAGCAAGGCATCTTTTAGGGAAATTTGACTAGTGGGCCAGGCTAACCACGAGGGCCCAATTCCCGGGGCAAAAAGAGATACCGGGTGTCCAAGCCAGACCCAAAACTCGTAGACCAAAAGAAGTTTGTGTAGACCCAGACCAAAACTCTTAGGCTTGACGCAGTCCCAGAATGTTGAAAGCAGTTTTGTGATAGACCCGACATGTTACATGATTAGACCCAAAACATCAAAATAGACTAAAGTAGCATGTTCTCAGTCAATCACAAAACTATCAAGGTTTTTCTTGTCGCTAATGAGCTAATGGCAAGCATGATATCGGGAGATGCATTCTAAGCCAAAGTAAAGAATCTTTCTTCATAAATTTTCCTCGTGCTCTGATTCATTGGATAACTGTCATAAAACTATCAAAGTTTTCTTGTCGCTGATGGCAAGCATGATATTGGGTGATGCATTCTAAGCCAAAGCAAAGGGCGTGGCCCCAAAAATTTTTCTGGGGGCTTCGCCCCCAGCAGCCCCCTCATTTCAATGCCCTCCCATTAAATTTACCATGGCCATGCCGCTGCGAACAGAGATTTGTCATAGCTGCGCTAGCATCTAGTTTCTTGTTTCAGCAACCCCCAATGCGAATTTCGTTCCGACGGGCCTGGTCAATTCAATTCAGAGATTGCAGATACTACGATAAGAAATGTGCAATGAAGAGCGCTGAGAGCGACTAGTTTCATTACTCTTATTTGCCACTCTGGCTTTTATTAACGTTTCCAAAGAAATTATATTTTGGCGCCATGAAGAACCATGAAGAACCATGATGGTATATTAGGATCTAAGTTAACTGTATGTAAACAACGTTTGATTGAGATAAAGTACGAAACGTGCAGAAGGTTTTTCTCAAATAAAAGTTTCTCTTCGTGCTCTTCGGCATATCAATAGACAATGGCATGGCATATATATTAATCAATAACTAATATCGACAATGCATCGACTTAAAGTGTTTAAGGTGATTTCTTTAGTGGGTATAGGGTAAAACATTTATCGGCCACACCCTGAACCGGGCCCTTTTCATTTGCTAGCCTCCCTACAACTATGGTGCCAGACCGCCCCTGCACGCCCGACAACACCTTTCTCGAGGAGTTCAGCCTCGCTTTGATGCCCCTATACAAATGTATAGGAAAATGACCGGAAGTGAATATTTTCGTCGACTTTGAACGTTTCTTGCAGTGATGCGGTGTGATTTTTCCGCGTTAATTTAATCTTAAAAGGTAGTGAATTTATCTAAGAAATGTTTAAAACTAAAATCGTTTTGATTTAAACTTCCCGGTAAACTCCACGCAATTTGACAGGAGTGATGGTCTTATTTTAAGAGATTTTCATCCGTATTTGGGCAAATTTTTCGAATTCATTGTTTTGGTGACGTAAGCAGCGCCTTGAAAACCATGACATTTAGAAAATGCCGTAGATCGTAGAAATTGTTTTGAAGCGGCGTGGTCTGCTTGCTGCTTGCTTTCAAGAAAACTTTTTAATTCTGATAGGAAACGAAGCAATAAACCAATATGCAGAGCACTAGCGATCCTTTTACTGCCAGTGAAGGACAAGAGATGCTTTCATGTTTTCAAATAATTCTCCAACCCGCCAGAAAGAAAGAGACAAGAAGAAGCAGCTTCCAACAAAAGAACTCGGAACTTGTGAACAATTTTCGTTGTTTCAAAATCTATCATTTGTTGTATATTTAGCCAACCGAGTTGTTTGATAAGGGGTAGCGAGGAAGCGTCATAGGGGCTATTCGTGACTACCCTGGCTGCTCTATTCTGCAGCTTTTGCAATTTTTTGAAGAGCCGTAATACCACAGTTACCCCAAACAGGCGAACAATATCTTACGTAAGGCTCTACGAGGCTCTTATACATCCTTTGAATGGTCTGTAATGGGAGGTATTTTTTTGAGTATTTCAGCATTCCTATTCCTCGAGAAATTTTTTTGGTAACGATGCTCATATGCTCATCCCACAGCAAGTGCTGATCAACCTGAACACCCAAGTATTTCGCGTGTTTAACCATAGTGATTGGCTCCTCTCCTATTTTTAGGGCTGGTTCCGTGTTTTCAGACTGGCCGATCCTTTTGAGTCTATTTCGGCTACCAATAAGCATGCTCTGTGTTTTTGCTACATTTAGTGATAACCTATTGATGGCAGATGTCTTTGATGGACAAATGGATAGCAAATTATATACAATATGTTATTTGTACTGGGCAAGTTCCTCTCAATGATAGAGCAACTCAATGCAGTCTGGAAATCTTCTCTTGTTGGCTCTAAAAACTCACAGACAAGGAAGATGGGGAAGGATGCTGTCTATTGAAATTGCAATGACTATTTCTGAATGGACAACGGCAATAACTGCTTTTTGGTAATTTTCAGAAACTCATGAATAAGCATGGCATTTCACCTACATGGTGAAACGGGCGAGCTTTGTCTTTGTCTTTGCAAACAATTGTCTCTGCAGATCAAATTCAGAATAAGTTTCAGACTGTTTCAGAGTTGGAAGCATTAAAATTTCAATTTTGTGATGATTCAATTGCAATTATCTTACCATCTTCCTATCATCAGAGTAAAATCATCAGAGTATCAATTATTGGATTACTCAAATTGTTTGATATATCATAATATTGTTTTTCATTGAATGCTTTGTTTGCAACAGTCATGTTCCATCAGTTTTGCGTCAGTCTTCAGGCATTGAAAAAGCAAGAATTGCAGTCTTTTGTGTTTTTTGTCAAATGCTGCTTCAAGGTTGGGCTTGATTGGTAAAGGATAATCTTGTTCTGTTTGGTCCTAAAATAAAACAGAAACAATATTATTTCCTCCTACTAAAAATGTGTGCTGCATAACAAATTTCCCTTTGTCTCCTAGAGAATTGCATGTACAAAAAAGAGCAGCAAACCAAAATAGGAGATGTCTTTGCAAACTTAAATCAGAGCAGCAATATCCTGCTCAAGAAAAAGAAAACAGATTTAAGGGCAAATAATTGCAGTAAACTATCGTATTTATAGGCAAAATAATCAAAGCTGATAATTTTTTGTACAAGGTAGCCTTGAGAACATTGTTTTAGTAAGCAAATCTCCTATTTCTAGGTCAGAGCTTCCCCATTAGTCTTGAAGAAAATAAGCAACAATGCAACTTTATGTTTGTTTACAGTTAGGCCAAACCCGACGAAAAGTTCTCTGAGAGCGAAGTCAAAGTTTTGTTATTATTCTCATTGCTCTGGTGGCCAAAACAGCTAGCAAGTACTCTAAAATACTTTCATTTCTGAAAACATCAGATTAAGTTCGAAAGTGATACATTCAACCAAGGTTAACGTTTGTTTTTTGACTAAAAAGCAGACAAGTTTGTGAAAGGAAGCACGTAAAGTTAACGAAGATTAGATGGTCATGGCTCTCGAGGAAAGATTGCCTTTGAAAATTGTGGGAAACCGGCAAAGGCTACAGCAAAACAGGCAACATTCCTACAAACTAGATGCTTACAGCTATTGCGTTATATCTCCAAAATGAGAATTCCTGTCTTAGTTTAGAAAATATAGGAGTTTGAAAAAATGTTGGTTAAATTTAGGCCAACAAAAGTTCATTTTGTTGAAACTGCAAGCCGAAGTTCAAGACGAGAAAAAGACGAGTTTATTTCATCAACAATTGGCGAAAGGTGGCAAAATAGGACAAAACGACATCGAGGAATCCAAAACTTTCAACAAAATTTCCATGAAACAAAGGAAAAACGTTAAATTTATGATAAAGTCTGCTTACCTGCTGTGCTGAATCCCGAGTTTGTAAACAGAGTTGTCCACGGCCTTTGAAAAATATGAAAAACCAAGGAGCTCTGAGTCCAAAATGCTCAAAGAACTTGAAAGAGCGAAGATACAGCTATTGCGTTATATCTCGATATTTTGCTTTGGGACACTTGGGACGCATGCTGACGCCATTTATCACAAAATTTTACTTTCGCGCCACAGCTTTCTTGCAAGAGAGGCCGGAAGTGACGTCAGAATTCAGGCTTGGTGTTGTCGGGCGTGGTGCAAGGCTTACTGGGGGGGGGGGGGGGCAAGTGATCGCACTCTCCCCATAGGTATAGCCAGAAATGATAATGATAGGTATTGCAATAAACTAAGGAACGGTAACTTTATTAAAAGTCAATTCCTATTTGAACACGAGGACTTAGAAAACAAGTGACGAAATTGGAAATTCAAGTGCAGCGACCAAAAATCTATGGAGAGGAGTCGAATAACGTGTTGTCATAACAAGCACAGTGCTTCTCAAGTTTAGTTAAAGTAGTTTTGGATTCTTAGCTTATTATAAACAAGTTTCTGTTTCAATAAAGTTAAGAAAGAAGAAACAAATGTAACTGCAATCGTTACATTTCCAGGGGTTTATTACAGAATTTGCAAAACTATGATCAAAGTTTTGTAAAAATTTTGGTAATAGACTTGCACTAACATTTTCAATAAGTTTTGTCCAATTCTGCGATATTTTTAACAGAGATATGTATTTGTATAAATTTTCATTCATTCGAAATTTTACCTCGGGTTTTCATCCTGACTCCAGAGCTCCTGGAACAGCACAGCCTCCTTGCTGTGCTAACTTAGAAAGTACCCTTAGCCTCTGTTGGGGTTTGGTCCGCATTTTATAATCCACCAAAAGCGAATCTCAAAATGGCGCTGGCTAGGAAGTTTCCTATTGTCAAAATAAGGAGACAAATTATTTATTTTTTAAAAAACTGCGGGTCTGTGCAACCGCGAACAAGTGGAAAAGTAATCAGGAAAGTATGTTTGATAATTTCATTTTATGAGAAAGTAGTCTCCAAGTTGGGTCCAACGAACTTAAACGATACCGGTGCACTGCCCATGGCCTATTAGAAGAGAGGAGCACGCAAGTCAGCTGCGGTGTTTCTTAGTCTCAGTGTATTATGCTCTGAGTTTTTTACAAATATGTCCGACAGATAGTCAGAAGCAAGACTCTTTGTTGAATTGTACATTACAGTCGCTGTTTCATTTTGAATAACGTCAGAACTATTGGACAATTTCAGCCTTTTTATCAGACTAGCTGCTGAAACATCATGCCTGCTATTTTAACAATTCTGGCGACTCGATTTTGTAACTTTTGAAAGTTTTCAATTTAAGTTTACCATAACATCCCCATACTGAGCAACAATAACGAAAGTGGTGTTCAACAATTTCTCTGTACATTTTATTGAGCGTTTTCTCTGGGAGAAATTTCTTTGCATACTTCAGACAGCCTAAGGCTGGAGAGACTTTTGTTCTCATAAACTTGATATGCTCATCCCAAACGAGATGACTGTCCAACTGAACACCAAGGTATGTAGTACTACCGAAAATCTTTATCTGTGCGCTATTTATAGAGAAGGACGACTGCTTAACAACTTCATCAGAACTCTTTTTAAGCTTTGGACGGGATCCAACTACCATTGCGTGAGTCTTAAGGGTATTTAAGGATAGTCCATTTAAGGACATGTAAGGCCTCTTTCAGATATTCCTGCCGCCCGGAGCAAGAGGCAAATATGTTTTTATGCGCGCGCATGTTGTTAGCGCCCAACCGAGGCTTTCGGAGAGCTTCTATGTCATATCTCAAAACGGCCTCCAATTTTGCAAGATCTTCTCGAACGCCGTGACACTTAACTTAAATTTTCCCGCCAAACAAAATAACTGCTGACGTCAACTTTCAACTACGATGTAAACAAAAATTTTCGAAAACAACTACAGAAATATTTAGCTAGAAAATACGAGAAATGAATTTCTTTAGCATCATCACGTTACTTTGTACTGTTTCTTGCACACTGGCCGTTATATTTCGCTGCGAGGAAGGATGCTCCGTTCGTGGGAAACGCACCGACAAAGTTAGGCCCTTCACAAAAATCAGCGAAGGAGATGAAGATGTTATTCGTTTGGCATTTGACCTGAAACAGTTTCACAGAAAGAATGGATATTTGTGCAGATCATGCAGTCGTGCAGTCCGAAGATTCAAGTCTGATGGGAAAAAAGCAACAACAGTAAGTTCTGTTCCTGGATACACACTTGAAATTTTACTTTTCTTGGAAAGGGGGCGTTGCCACAAATTTATTTCTCCTTTTGGCCCTACGGCAGTCGTTGTGACTGTCGGTAAACCAGGAAAATATTACAAATAGCTATATGAAAAATAAACATGGTTGATAAACTATCATTTCTACGATATTCTCCTTCCTAAAATATAAGCTGGTCAACCTGGGAATCAAGGCACGCGACTGAATAGGCCCAAGCCCAAGGGACAGGCAGACAAAAAATCTGTTGAAAAAGATATGACACACATACAGTAAAAGGACACATAAAACATCAATTTTTCATATTGAATACATCAAGAATTTTGTTTGTGTATTATAGTATAGAATGAAATCTTTAGCATGATAACAAAAGCAATTTTAAAAATTGTTTCATTGGCTTGGTCTTATTCCTAACCTACTGGAAGTGTCTTATTACTACAGAGCAAAATAATGGATTCTTTGATTCATAAAATGTTACAAAACTTTGGACCAGGGTAACAAGCAAGTTTGTAAAATCTGAAGACAGTTTCTCATGAGCTTCTTAATTTTCTACATGCTAAACAAGTTTTCCATGTTTTCTGTCAGCAATTCATTCAAGTACCCACAAGTTAGAAAATAGACACGGTTAGTAAGCGGTTAGCAAGCAAGGTTAGCAAGTGGTACACACTCAGATTCATAATAAATTAAATTCAAATCTCACTAATTTACAGTGACAAAGTAAAGATTTTGAATGACCAGAGAAAGTTAGAGTTGGACATCACAATAGTTTCTCAACTATTTTCAACGTATGTACCATAGTTTCATAAAATTGCATAACTCTTCTAAAAATAGATGAAACTTAACAACATAAATAATCATCTTCGTTCTAGTGTTCACAAAATATTGGCAAGTACAAAAAAGGAAGGAAATCAAAATGTCTAGAACTAAAAGGATGCGCACTGGATTCATTTTCCAAATTTCAGGCAGAGCAAGAAAATAAGGAAAATGAAGAACCAATGACCCAGGGACTTGAAGCTACTCCAGTGACCCAAACCCCTGAACAGATTCCTAGCAACACCTGGAACCCAATTGAAGCCACCAACTTTGGAGAGATTCTGCAGGGACCTTCTGGTGAAACTTTATTGCCACCTGGTATACTTGAAAATATATTGTCACGTCAGACACCTTTCTACCAGATAAGTCAAGAACTGCAGCTCCTCAAAGATGCATTTTATCAGGCTTTCAAGTCGACCAAGAAGCCAATATATGATGCAGAGCAATTTCGCAAATTTTGTGTGGATTCTGGTGCCTCAACCATTTTTGATGGAATAATCAATATGATGTTATCAACTAGAAGAAAAGAAAAGAGGAAGAAAGATATAGAGCAGTTAGCAATAAACATTATTTATACATTATGTTTTGGGCTGAGTCAAAAGTGTAACTTCATGCAGCGGGACTTTAGCCTTTTGTTAATGTCTGAACACCTTAATAGGCCAGCACTTGACACTGCAAGGAGATTAGGGGTCACAACAACAGGTACAACTGGCAGAACACATGCAATCAACACCATGGTCACCTATTATGATTGATGATTTCACCACTATTCACAGCCATAGGAGACATGATAGTGAGACTGCTTCTAATGCAAAAAGTATGTGCACTATGGTCTTCCGCGTTTTCCCCCAGATACCAGCAATACCTCTTGAGCAATACAGTAGTCACCTTGACCCTAAAATCATTTCTCCAGTTGAATTGGCAAATTATCTCATATGTGGTAAGTACACCTATCCTTTGTCATTTACATATGCTTCTGCAATGTCTGATGCTATGACACCTGCTTTTTTCGATCCCACAACTGTAAGGCACAGACTTGCGACACATCAGTACAAAGAATCAGATGATGTAAGGACACTTAGGAGGCTTGATAATCTTTATCTTGTTGACTTCAAGGAATGCAGGATGAAGGGTGTCCAGACTATGAAAATGCACTGGAAATGCTGCTCACAACCAGGCTTCGAGACTATGCATCAAATTTTGCACTTTTTGTCCTTGGAGACTGGCCAACCCAGTTCTACTTGAGGCAAATTGTTTATGATGAGCTAAACAAACAGGAAATTTTGGAAACAGGAAACAATGCAAATGTACCAATTGAGGTAAGAACTGATCACTCCTATTCCTTGCATGAATCCTTCATTCAAAGCAATCATTACTATCAAGAACACGAATCTCTCCAGTTAACTCAGAATCCTTACCCTGTTGAATTGTCAGTCATACCAATGTTAGGGGCATTGCACATATCTCTTAATGCACAGGAAAATGTTGTAAGGATGTACCACCCATTTATGAAATATATTTATGAATCCATCTTTGAAGGTAGCAAACTTGCTGACAAGCCCAAGCCTTGGAGATCAACATTATTACTGGAACTGATATATGGTGGCTGGACCCTTATAAGATCTGCTGTAATAACATCATTTGCCACTTGCAGGGATCCAGAATATGGCAGCTTACTGAATTTGCTAGATAATTATTTGCCATTAGTTCTTGCAATCTACTCTGTGGTATTCAAATCTAACAAATACCTTGAGTACTTTGATTCTGTCTTCAGAGTATGGATCATGTTCTATTGTTTTTAAAAGACGTCATTATGACAAGGCACCACTCATCTGGCTCTCAAATGTGCTATACTGGCAGAGAAATAGGCCTGATATCTTCCATATAATTAGAGAGAATATTACACTATTTGATGAGTATGGCGTTGAAAATGTTCACTCTATTCTTCGGGCACAAACAAAATCATATTTTTCAGTGGAGCAACTAATGCAAAAGGCAAAGACAATATTTGCTTCTAAAGGTGAACAGCATAACTTCAGAAGTGCATTCACACCACCTAAATATTATGCTTTCTCATCAAAACAGCTGAACACATTGAAACTAAAAGCTGCTGGAATATTAAAAACGTTGACTTTCAGGAAAGCAGAATTTCTTGGTAAAGGTAAGTGCACAATAGATGACAATTTGTGGGGTATGGAGAAAATTCCTGGTCAATGTCTCCCTCTTTCTTTCCACACCAAATTTCCTTCACAGGTTGATAAATGTTGTGACCTTCCTGGCTGCATATGGAGACATGACAAAACTGAGCCATGGATAAGGCTAGATGGATGCTGGCATGCCTTTCATAACTAATGTCTTAATGAGGTTGACCACTGCCCCACATGCCAGCCTTTTCTATGGAAGGAAATATTTTGGTTAGCTGGTATTGCTCGAAATTCTGTGAATTCCAAACAAGATGATGCCCAAGGTGGAAAAGCCACTGATGACCTTGAGGATGAAGACAATGTGGAGTGCCCCTATGTTTGTGAGACAAACTTAACTGATATCAATATTCAGATTGAGGCTATGACAAATGAAATTTTAGCATTGACGCCTTCATCATTAATTGAGCAAACAACCCCCTTTAATGTCAATTCTTCTTCTGCATACAGGGGACCACACTGTGCAAAATGTGGACATGAAGTCAAAGGGCACAGAAAGGTAACTGAAACCACTAAGTCATGTTCAACCTGTCCACATGGTATGTGTTCTCCTACTGGCAAAGCAATACCATGCAAGTGCACCTTCCACTTTGGCATGACTCTTTCAGCTTACTGCCAGAGTTCAATTGTTTATCCATCTCAAACTGATACAGTTGACGGGGTAACTCGCTTCCTTTTTTCTTCCCAGGTTTCTCAAGGGGCATTGTCACCAAGACCCTGGAGCAATGCTTGCACAATTATCAGCTTGTATACAGGTATGGCTTTTCTTAATGGTGACATAAAATTTCTTCCACAGATTTACCTGACCGTTTTGAAAAATCATACAAAGAATTGATCATTCTTGGCAACACAGTGTATGAAGACATCATTCATCTACCAGACAACCAACAAAATCTGTCTGTCAGAGACATCCTTGCTCAACTGAAGCTTCCTCTCAAAGACCCAGGTGATGTTTTTAATGGTATAATGTTCGATGGAGAAGCCCAAAGACATTTTCACAGTCTGATCAAAGAAGCAACTAAAAGACCAGGTTTGAACGCATTGCTTTTCATTCTCAATCCAGATCATTCTCTCATCTTTTGTGTCAATGAAGAAATGATTGCAGTATTTGACAGTCATGCTTTTTCCACAGGTCATGGTGCAATGGTAATGTATGGGCCAATTACAAAGTTAGATAGCATTTTGCAATACTTCCATTATAGCATGAAATTTGGATATAACATTCAGGTTGATGGTGGCAACTATACCTCCATTGAGTTAGAGAAGTAGTTGATATTTTTGATATGCTGTTGAAGACAATGTAAATGGAAAAATGAAAAATATTGGTTGCATTGTCAATAAATTGGTGAGCTGGGACACAATTTCAAGTACACTTTCCCCTAAATGAATTTGAAATGCAATGTATCATTGACCAACAACAGACTTTATTAACGACTGTGTTCATAATGTACCTGCTTATCTAGTAGTTCATACTGTATGCAGGGATACAAATCAGATCAGTTACAGGAGACTTTGGTGGTACAGGGTTTCAAAATTTAGTTCTTATCACACAATATGAACATGAAAGTTTTGAAGCAGCATAAAAATTTGAGCTACAGTATGGTGTTTTGACCTATAGGCATACTGTTAACATATTTTAGAGTAGTTGTATACATTTACATTGGGCTTTAACAGTACATCATCACAATTTGCTTTTGGTTGTGTCACAATATTGAAAAATATTAATTGGTTCATGTTCTTGTATTGCCTTTCAAATAAATTTGTGTTTTGCAGCTTGTGAGTGCTTTCTATGCAGGTTTACATTTGGTATCCAGTCTCAGCACTATCAAGTCGGGTAATTTTGATATAAAAGTTTGAAATAAAAGAATTCAATTCACTTACCAGGTATTGCAAATGATACTGCAGGTATAACATTGACTTTCTTGCTAGAAATAAAATGAAGAAAGTCATGTGGTGTTGGTGTGTTAGATATGCAAGCAACACTTGAAAAACTTTTGATGCAAGGAATTAAGTGTTTTAAAATGGTGCTGTATGATCAGTGGTAATTGTCATTGGGGGCATTTGACCAAGATGCTAGATCATACGCAATGCATCTTGGTGAAATGCCCCATAACACCATCATTTCTTATATCAGAACCTACTTCTGTATTTCACAAGTCAGCTGGGGTTATTAAACAATGAATAAAATGGACTGGCTTTTATCAAACAATTGAAACGTTGACAATTTCAGCCTGTACTTAATCCACTACCTACTTATACGCAGGTTTTTACTGTATCATGTGCATTGACAGAGCAGATCATGATATTTGTGGGTTAAAAGCCACAACAATATACAGTATGACTAGGTCCTTTCAAACTTCCTTTTACTTCCAGTGGACTAAGCTTTTGTTGTATTTTTCAAATTGCTATTGTGAAATTGCATAGAGCATTTCCTTATGTCAGATTGCATTATGATGCCATTTTATGTAATCAAATCTACTCTGTCAATGCAATTGTTTTCAATGATAGCCTTAGAAAATTTCTAAAAATTTATTTGGAAAGGTGATTACTGCAAAGTTGAGGTAGAGGGCTTGCTGGTATCAAAATGAACATTGCCAATGCATTTTGTTGAATAGCAAAAATAACTGATTACTCATCAAAAATACTTCTATCGCCATAGAAAAATGAAACTAAACGTATCGGGCCGTGCCCTTCGTCAGTAGTAAAGGAACTTAGTAGAAGCGAAGATTATAGACAAAGAAAGAATGTTTAATAGAACGGTAGGATCGAGCAAGTAACGGAAGAATTAGACGAGCGAAAATAGAACGCTCAGGAGCAAGAGGAAATACAATCATAAAAAGGAAAATTGCTTGTTAAGTCCTTTCGGAACACGCGTGTCCAGTTTAAAAATTATTCTTTTCTCGAGTTTCTTTCTTTTTCGCGAGTCTATGGGGGCATCCGACAGTCCAAGAATGTTCATATCATGAATGGAATGTCCTGCCGAATTAAAGTGTTGCGAGACGTTAATGTCGCCTTGGTCCTTCTTTCTTTCATCCTCGTGAAGCTTGTGCTCAACGTTCCTCTTAGAGAAGAGTTGATCAGCATTATCTGGTAAATGTTCCTTTCCAATTTCTTCTTTAACAGCATTTATTATTACTTTATTGAACTCCTTGGTTGGATCTCGTGCCTTTTTTATGTAGAACTCCTCATTATTCTCAAGCTGTGATAGACCTTCTTCGACGTAGCGATCCCTAATCCAAACAACAACACGTCCTCCTTTGTCTGCTGGTTTTATAACGATATCCTCGCGAGACCAAGTTATTCATGGCATCAATCTCAGCTCCAGTGAGGTTACTTGTTTGGATCTTTTTGCTGTAATTTATCAAAGAGATTTCATGGCGACATTTCTCTATGTAGTAATCTAAGAAATTGTGCAGGCCTTGTGGAGGAGTCCATTTCGATCTTGTTGCAAAAAGGTTGTCAATCAGTGTTTCTGTAGCAGAACGGTCATCATCTGATTGTGAATCTTGAATTTTGTTATGGAAAAAAGCCTTGAGACGTAAACGGCGGAAGAATGTCTCTGTATCGTGTAGCGTTTGAAACTTGTCGATTGTTTTCTTCACTGGAATGAATTTAAGTCCTTTGTTTAGAACTGAAAGTTCATCACGAGAGAGCGGCAACTCGTTTGGAATCTTACGTACAATGCAACCAGTGGTGGTATCAGCGGCGGGATGGTAGTTATGATCTGGACGGGCAGGAGTAATCAGCCTGTCAAATTTCGATTGCTTAACGTCCTTGAGAAATACAAAAAAGTCTATCGTTCAGATCATGTATCTTTCTTCGAATAGCAGTGAAAGTGTCACGATTTCCACAAAAATAGTTCATTTTGTTGAATCTTTGAAATAAGGTTTATCAAAACCTTTTGCTTTCCTTGAGTTCCCTTCTACAAAATATGATATCTGAAGGTTCAAGAATGATTGAGGATGCAAAACGGAAATATTTTCTTAAGGCAGGCACAACCTTAGCTAGCCCTGGAACCCCTAGTAAAACGTATTGGTCCTTGATCAATACTGTTTTAAATAAGGCCAAGATTCCAATAATACCACCACTTTTAGAGAATGGGCTATTTGTGACTGACTTTACTAAAAAGGCACAGTTATTCAATGATTATTTCATACTTCAGTGTACGACTATTGACACAGGCAGTGTAATTCCAGAACATACACCCTTGACTTCTACTCTGATAGATAGCTTTGTTATCTCTGAGGAAAAGATACTACAAATCATACGATCACTTAATCCTAATAAAGCACATGGATGGGATGAAATATCTGTGAGAATGATAAAGCTAGGTGATACTGCATTAGTTGCTCCATTGAAGATAATATTCACAAATTGCCTCAGATGTGGTCTATTTCCCCGTATATGGAAGCATGCAAACGTTGTGCCTGTTCACAAAAAGAATGAGAAAAATTTGAAGGGAAACTACCGTCCTATTTCACTTCTTCCAATCTTTGGGAAAATACTTGAAAAACTCATGTACGATTCCCTATATTCACATCTTGTGTCATCTGAATTACTTAACCCAAATCAATCAGGTTTTCGTCCAGGTGACTCTACAGTCAACCAGTTACTCTCAATAACACATACCATCTTTAAAGCATTTGATTGCAATCCTCCTCTTGATGTTCGTTCTGTGTATCTTGATATTTCCAAAGCATTTGACAGGGTTTGGCATGATGGTCTTATCTTTAAATTAACACGATGTGGCATCTCTGGAAATCTTCTCTCTCTTATCAAAAGTTTTCTCAAGGATAGAAAGCAGCGAACTGTTCTGAATGGGCAGAGTTCTTCTTGGGGAGATATTTTGGCAGGAGTACCTCAGGGCTCTATTCTAGGGCCCTTATTCTTCCTTGTATATATAAATGACCTAACTGACGACCTAAAGTGTAATGTCAAGCTCTTCGCTGATGATACGTCATTATTTACGGTCGTTCAAGATTCAAATTCGGCCGCTAATGACATGAACCATGACTTGGAGTTGATAAGTCAGTGGGCTCATGACTGGAGGATGTCGTTTAATCCTGACCCACGAAAACAAGCTGTGGAACTCACATTTTCAAGGAAAAAGATTAAAGCTGATCATCCAGAAATTCTTTTCAACAACATACCAGTAATGACAGTAGATGAACATAAACACTTAGGAATCATACTAGATTTGAATTTGTCTTTTTCTGCCCATATCAAATCAGCTATCTCCAAATCAAGGAAGGGTATTGGCTTGCTGAAATATCTCTCCAAATATCTGCCCAGGCATACTCTGAACGAGTTATATAAGCTCTATGTAAGACCTCATCTTGACTACGGGGATGTTATTTACCATATTCCGGCAAAAGTATGCGAGTTCAGTGGTAGCATCATTTTACCGAGCTTGATGGAAAAATTAGAGTCTGTCCAGTATTCTGCTGCGCGAGCAATTACGGGAACATGGAGAGGAACATCACGAGAAAAGCTGTACACAGAACTTGGCTGGGAATCGCTAAGCTGCCGAAGGTGGAGCAGACGCCTTACTTTGTTCTACAAGATCCTTAATAATCTAACTCCAGTCTATACTAGGGATCCAATCCCACCACTTCAACAGTTACATTACTCTCTTCGCAACCGGGATGTTATTGGGCGAATAAAGGCCAGAACAGAAAAATTTAAGTCTAGTTTCTATCCTCATTGCTTATCTGAATGGAACGAACTTGATTCTGAGATTAGACTTGCACCGTCTGTTTCTGTTTTTAAGAAGAAACTTTTATCAATAATTAGACCCCCTTTAAGATCTATCTTTGGCATTCATGACCCAACAGGTCTATCCTATCTCACTCAACTCAGGGTTGGTCTCAGCAAATTAAACCTTCACAAATTCAACCACAATTTTAGGGATACCATAAATCCAATGTGCCCTACGAACGATGGTATCGAGGATACAGAACACTTTTTGTTGCTTTGCCCATCCTTTGCAGTACCACGCAGAGATCTTCTCGCTGGAGTTTTTGCTTTATTACGACCATTTGGATATACTAATCTCCAAAATAACGTTCTATTGCAAATTTTATTGTATGGTGATAAAAATTTTCCCAACGAACTCAATAAAAATATACTCCTACTAACTTTAAAATTTATCCACAAATCCGGTCGATTTGATTAGAAAACTTCACACTCCGTTATAAGCCACACAATCACAACCACCATGTCTCATTTAAGTAAATGTGTTCTTCTTTTCTTTGCTTCTATTTTGTTCTTTTTTTCGCTGTATGTTGAACGTCTGTCTCGAATTAGATGCCACGCAATATCTGCAACAATGTCTCATTACCCATCCAAACACTTACATTTTGTTTCGATCGCAGACATTTCCCGTGGCATGTAATTTGAGACAGACTTTAGCTTTAGTTTTAGACTTTAGTTTTAATCTTTAGTTTTAATATCTATGTCAAAATGGCTTCGGGGTAGTCATAGCCTTTTGCTCCTCGGGGTATCGTTCCAGTAGTATTGTATAGTTGTATAGTAATTTTGTAAAGTAGTGTAGCTTGTAAACTTATATTGTAATTTTTAAATGAATTAAAAAAAAAAAAAAAAAAAAAAAAAAAGTTCCCTTCCCAAACTTAAGCCATGGTACAATGCTTAAGCACTGGGACAGTTCTCACTATCACTCAGTCTGTTCTGTGGTATTGTTCACATTTGACATGTCTTCTGAGAGTTTTTATGGCAACAGTGATGCATCATCACTGACAAGATTCTTTTGTCAGCCTAAGCATGTGGAAAAGGGGAAAGATATGAAATAGCCAGCAGACAGAAGGGTCAATAAAACACTGCTTACTTGCTGCATTGTGATAAAATTATTTGCTCTTGAAAGATATCTTACACTAGTCTTAGCTCAATAACTTATTACCTACTTTCACCAGCACCAGAATGCAAGTATTCATTTTCTTTGTTCTATTCTTCTTCTTCATGCTACCTGTACCTGTTTTCCACTCTCCTGTACATGGCTGACAAAAGAAGCAACTTCAATTGTGCATGCTTCATACCTCTCAGGTTAAATTATATCTGGTTGAGATATGGCTATATCCTGCATCTGGGGTGCTTGTTGTGGCAACCATTATCCTAAAAGCAGCCTTTTGCACACAAAAACCTTTTGACAATTTGCTGTGCAGTAAATGTTCTTGACTGTGTTTTTCCCTCTTTAATTTTTTAAATGGTTGTCAAAATATGCATCTAGAGTGTTGAGACTTTAAATTTCCTTGCAGTGCCAATGAAAACACAAAAATAGGTTTATTGCTACCTGCTTTATGTCACATTTAATTATCTCTTTTCCTTTCAATAGAAATGGGGCACCATACGTCATTGCTAATCTGCAAAAAAAATTTAATCTAATTGGTTCAAATTTGCATCATACAGTATAAGCTGTATATGATGCTGCAGTTTTTTTAGTGTGTTGCGCTGGGATCACAGAAGGACACATGTCCCAATGCAGTCTCTATTATACCACATCAGGAGGGTCAAATGGTTATAGGTGGGGTGCAACCATGTCCACTTGCACTGTTCTGGCTGCAAAGCCAAGGATTACACCACGGTGACACACCATCATAAATATAGATGTTATAACAATCTTGTCCAAATTAGAGCATGCAGTAGTTAGAATTGTTAGTTAGTGTGCTTTTGTTAATGATATTATAACATGGTTTTGGTTATATTTACATATTTGTATACACCTGAACAACTTTGTGTAAAAAGTTGAGAATAAAATGTATGTTTGAGGTGTAGCAAAATTTCTATTTCCTCCTAGTTATGTAGTTTGATGGTTGAAATAAAATTGAAAGTCTTTAGTTTTGTGTGAACTAGATTCAATAATGGTTTAAACCCTCTGTGTGATCTGATCACACGTTGTTAGAATATTTTGCTTATTAATATTGCTGGATGTGTAAAAATACATTTTAAGCATTTTAAGATGAAGCAGTGTTACATATATTTATACTGATATTGAAATATATTTATACTGATATTGAAATATATTGTGTACTATTCAAACATGAACCAACTTCCAGTAAAATGTTTGTAATCATTTTTTGTTGCCTGCATCTCTGCCTCTTTCATTTCATTCGGACCATTTATAATTGTTTAGGCCTATTTATATTTCATCAAAGTATAATATCACACAAACTTTTATATCAACCGTTAAAAGTGTATCACATCACCTTTAAAATTGCTAAAACTTTGGAGAAAATGTGCAACTGAACCTAACTGTATACTACCCACCTGAAGTTCACACCCCTTCTGTATGACTGTGTTGGTGTGACGTATGACAGGCCTAAATTTGGTGTGGCCTAACCATCGCGGCAGGATTACTGTTCTTGCATCTAAAAAAAATTAGTATCTCGTTTGAACGCAATATTTCCGAAACATTGCGACAAAACATTCTCCATCCTCATTCTGTCACGAACAAAAGAATAGAGTTTCTTGATGAGGCATGGTCTTGATTTTCCGAAAATCTTTGTTAAACTGGTGGTATTTTGGGCCCATTGTTTTTGTCAAAATTTGACCACAGATCGGATAAATGGTGGTCTAGCATTGTAAGGTGGCACAGATAGTCTCCTCGTCAAGAAAATACATAGTCAGAATTATCAAGTTTCAAGTAAAATAAACGGTAAAATATTTGAGAATTGTTTGACTTTCTGATAGTCCGATAATTGTGACGTTGAAAAGTTAGCCCCATATCGCTCAGCGAAGAGTGGCGTGCTTTTCCCAAGGGAGAGCAATCAAACGCAATATTTGCAAAACAACTCACCAACGCCGCCATTTTGACCACATGTTGAGCTCCATCTCGAGCGAAAGTGGTGATGAGGCATGGTCCTGTTTTCTAGAAAATTAGATTTTCATATTCCGGTAATTTCTACGAATTTAGGCACAAATCCCGTAGATACAGAAAGTGATTTCCAGCCACTGACGATCATGAAAAGTCTTCTTCTTCACCGCCGTCGCACGCCAAAAGTCGTTGAAAATAAAATTTTACATGTGGTTTGGAAGATCGGAAACGCATGTAGAGCGATCGGGGCAAATAACCGCTACCCCGAAGTTCTAGGCCCGTAGCCGCGCTCCAAAACATTCTCTTGCAGTGCAGACACAAAGTGGCACATGGTCAGCGGTTACACATTCCTACGTCTTGCTGCCGCCCGGCAAATCATGCACGATACATGTTGAATGTCTTCATGTGTGAAACGGTTTGGAAGTGAAAAATTTCATGAACGTCAAGTGTTGTCATTGTTTTTGCTACTTTGCAAGGTTTCTTGCCACTTGATTTCTCCGCGATGTTTATGTAATTAATGAATGAATGAATGAATGGATGGATGGATGGATGGATGGATGGATGGATGGATGGATGGATGGATGGATGGATGGATGGATGGATGGATGGATGGATGGATGGATGGATGGATGGATGGATGGATGGATGGATGGATGGATTAATTAAATAATTAACTAATTAATTGATTAATGAATAACATTTCCGTCATTACTTTATCATCTTCAACAAATTTATATTTTTGACAAGTTTTGACAAGGGAAACGTCACTCTCTACCAAACCACCTTCAGAAAAGAGAGTGGAAAGGAAATTGCCAAGCCCTGATAAGACGTAATGCCATCGGCATTGGTGCTGATGGGTCATGATACTCTCGCTTTTTGCATTGTAGAATCCGTGATGATTTAGTTACATTTGATTGTATTCAGATAAGAGTGCATTATGTAAAGGATTGATGGTGATACCTGGTGCGCCAAAATAAACTATGCACGTTTGACAGGCCACAATAAATCGTACACTGGACCGATTTTGAAGATTCATGATTTAATCTTTAGCGAAAAGCCTGAATTAGATTCTAGAATTTTTTGCAAATTGTTCTGTTTTCAGTTTTTAGAGGTAGACGCGAGCTTCTTAAAATTTTCGTTCTCGAAAACACTGAAAACGATCAATAAATGTCGATCAAATTTTTTAAAGAATCGGCATGAATGGAGAAAGAGAAAAATTTTTCGTGGTTGATTTGAGAATTAGAAATCGATTAATTAATCGATACGATTAATCGAAACAATCTATCAATTTCTAAATCCCAAATCACCACGAAAAAGTTTCTCTTTCTCCATTCATGCCGATTCTTTAGAAAATTTGATCGACGATTTTTGATCGTTTTCAATGTTTTTGAGAACGAAAATTTTAAGAAACTCGCGTCTGGCTCTAAAAACTGAAAACAGAAAAATTTGCAAAAAATCCTAGTATATAATTCGGGCTTTATGCTCAAGATTAAGTCATGAATCTTCAAAATCAGCCCAGTGTACGATTTATTGTGGCCTGCCAAACGTGCATAGTTTATTTTGGCGCACCCGGTAGATTCAGGTATTTCTCGCATCTTTCACCTTAGGATGTGTGATGATTTGGATGACCTGGAAGAAACAAAGAAAAAAGTTGACAATGAGATTGCTAAGCTACGCTCACTTGATTCTGAAACGTTTGGTGAGTACTTCATTCTCGAAAATTGCCTGCTGTTTTCAATTTTTTGCATTTGTTTTACATGTTGCTTGTTGCTTGTATTATTGTTATCGCAATTAGATTCTCGAAAGACTGTGTTGGTCGTGGTGAAATGCATCGGAATTTCAAGGAAGACAACATGAATTGTTGAGGCCGTAATTAAAGTAGACACCCTCTGGCGAAAGGCAGGCATTGGCGGCTGGCACCCTAAGCAAACTGTTATTAGTTTCATGTGGTTGCGAATGAGAAATTAAGGGGGTCTGGGGCCCCCCCCCCCCCCCCCCCCCCCGGAAAAGTTTTTGCAACCACGCACTCTAGTTTAGCTTAAATCGTCTTGAAGAAATTCAACAAAGATTCTCCAGTCTAGTATTCTTGGTACATTAAGCAAGCAAACTAAATAGACTAACAAAACTAATCAGACAAAAGTAACAAACAATGACTTTAGATATTAATAAATCTTTGAAAAACGATGGGAGAAGCATGATTGGTCAAAGTAGTTACAGTTACACACTATTATTCCTGTTTTCAGGACGAAGTTGATCTTAAGACCTAATTTCTCTGTCACACATTTATGTTCAGTCGTGTATTGTGTTGTTTGTTCCCGTGTTTTGTTTGTTGTATTGTCTTCTAGTATCTTATATTGTAGTGAACTGACTATTGAGTAGAGGCCCCAAGAGGACTGGACACACATCGTTAATTTATTGAAGGTGTGACTTGTAACGCAACGTAATTGAGTGAGGTTGTTTATCGTTTTGGGGGAACGTTTGTTTTTTTGGTGGAGTTAGGGCGTTGGAGAATGTCGTTGGTATTAATTTATCCGAAGTATGGTTTCTTGATTACAAGTCGCTTTTAGGCCATTTATTATACTCGTGACAATTGGGGGCTCAGCCGGGAATGGCAACAAAACGACAGTGAGCGAAAAGATGAGGTTTCCTGTTTTTTCAAGCTGTTGGGAGCTGAATTTGTGATGTTTTAAAATCGCTTTTTGGAAGATTGGTTATCGGGAATCAATAGAATTTCATAGCGCGGTGGCAAACATCAAGGGAGATTTCGTTCGTTATGCTGAAAGTTTTGAATAAAGCGAAATAACAGCGAAAAGAAGCCAGTAATTATGGATAGATTATTACAGTGTGGTCGCGAGCTTGGGCTCGAAGGAAAGGATTTACAGCAGTTTATCGAAGAGCAGCAGATTATCGAGAGAGATGAGCGGGCAGAAAATCGAAGAGTAGAGTTAGCAAAATTGGAGTTGAAGGTTGCTATAGAGAAAGAGAAAAAGGAGACTTTAGAGCAAGAGCGGTTAAAAATTCAGGCTGTTTTGGAGCTGAAAAGTGAGGGGGTGGATATGTCAATGAATTTCCAAGGCACAGAGGGTAGGCAAAGAGCTAAGGGCCCTAAGTTGCCTGCTTTTGCTGATGGGAAAGACGACTTGGACAGTTATTTGAAGAGATTTGAGCGGTTTGCGATAAGTAATGGATGGGAGAGATATGAGTGGGCGACAGCCTTAAGCGCCCTATTAACAGGGAAAGCACTGGATGTTTATTCAAGATTGCCAGATGATACTGCGTTAGATTATGAGAAGGTTAAAGAGGCATTATTGATTAGATATCAATTAACAGAAGAGGGGTTCAAGAAAAGATACAGAGAATCAGACCCAGAAGAGGGGGAGACTCCTGATCAATTTTATGCCAGGATTGATGGGTACTTAGACCGTTGGGTTGAGCTTTCGAGAACGGAAAAGTCTTACCAAGGATTGAAGGAGTTGATAAATAGAGAGCAATTTCTAAGCAGATGCCAGCAAGACCTAGCAATCTATTTGAAAGAAGTGGCTCCACGTGACCACGATGAAATGACAAAGCATGCACAGCAATATCTTAGTGCACATGGGAAGAAGCTTGCTCGCAAAAGGAATAGAGTTGGACATAACCTAGAATCTTCAAGCAGCCAAGGTCAAGCTAACGTTAAAGCAAAGGATTATGGGGAATTCAAGTGTTTTATTTGCCATAAAACGGGTCACAAAGCTTTCGAGTGTAATTTTGAGAAGAAACCAGAGCGGAAATGTTTTAACTGTGGTGGCCTAAATCACGAAGCAAAGGACTGTCCTTCTCCAGGGCAGGGTAGAAAGAAACCACCGACAAAGGCTGCAGGATCATTGTCAATCAAACAAGAGCTAGTTGATAAAGAGAACAATGATGAGAACATTGTTCGGGTAGCAACAGAGGCAGCAGCAACACAGGCAGATATTGAATCGTGCATAATAGGGAATGAGCTTACTATAGGTTGTGGCAAGAGAATTCCTATTATCAAATCTGCATGTATCAAGCCAGCAATGGGGAGTGAAGATAGCATGCCAGTTGTAACAGGGAGAGTAAGGGACAGATCAGTGAGTGTATTGAGAGACACAGGCTGCAGTGGCGTTGTTATTAAGAGAGACTTGGTCACAGAAGAGGAACTAACAGGCAGATTTGGTTACATGCTTTTGATTGATAAAACAATTAGAAAAGTACCTATTGCAAGCGTTTTCATTGACACACCATATTTTACTGGGGAAGCAGAGGCTCAATGTTTACCAGATGCAATGTATGACGTGATTATTGGGAATATACCAAATGCTAGGGGCCCTGAAGATCCTGACCCATCTTGGGAGACAGCATGTGCCGTTACAAGAGCTCAAGCAAAGAAAGGGCAAGGTATACCACCACTTAAGGTACCTGATGTGACAAAATGTGCAACGGTTACCAGAGAACAGCTCATCCAATTTCAACATGATGACGATTCATTAGAGAAGCTTCGAAAATTTACAGAGCCAAAGATAAAAGAGGATCAATCTGTGCACTTTGAAGAGAAAGGAGGAATTTTGTATCGTGTTTTTAGCCACCCAAGGGTAAATGGAGGCAATGAAATACGGCAAGTAGTTGTACCAGGAAATCTGAGAAATCAAGTCATCGAGTTGGCGCACAGTTCGTTAATGGGAGGTCATATGGGAATAAGAAAGACAAGTGACAGAATTTTGAGTAACTTTTATTGGCCAGGCCTTAATGATGACGTTACACGATTCTGCAGGACATGTGATATATGTCAGAAGACTGAGAGCAAAGGCAGGACAGCAAAAGTGCCACTACAAAAGATGCCCTTGATAGACACGCCATTCAAGAGGGTTGCAGTTGATTTAATTGGGCCTATCTTCCCTTCTTCAGAGAAAGGTTTTCGTTATATCTTGTCTTTGGTTGATTATGCTACGAGATATCCTGATGCTGTACCATTAAAGAACATTGATACAGAAACTGTTGCAGAAGCTTTGCTTGACATGTACAGCAGACTAGGTTTTCCAGATGAAATTTTAAGTGATAATGGTTCACAGTTCATATCAGAATGCATGGAAGAAGTTTCAAGATTACTTAGCATCAGGCAGCTAACTTCAACGCCATACCACCCGATGTGTAATGGTTTAGTAGAGAAGTTTAATGGAACCTTGAAAGCAATGTTGAGGAGATTATGCAGTGAACAGCCAAGACAGTGGCCTAGATATATCAATGCAGTATTATTTGCATACAGAGAAGTACCTCAAGAATCTACTGGGTTCTCGCCATTTGAGTTGTTATTTGGGAGAACAGTGAGAGGACCAATACAGATACTGAAAGAGTTGTGGACCAAAGAAGTACAGGAAGAAGAAGTCAAGACCAGTTATCAGTATGTTGTAGAGTTGAGAGAGAGGTTAGATCAAACCCTAAAGATTGCACAAGAATCACTAGAGAAATCACAAGGACGTTACAAAAAGTACTTTGACAAGAAAACCAAAGAGAGAAGCTTTCAACCTGGTGATCAAGCTTTAGTCCTGCTACCAACTAACAACAACAAGCTTCTTATGCAGTGGAAAGGCCCGTATAACGTGGAGAAGAGAGTAAACAAGAATGACTATGTGATCAAGATTGGTACTAAGTCAAAGGTGTACCATGCTAATTTGTTAAGAAAGTATCTGAACAAAGAAGAAAGAGATGTTTCAAAGAATGTAAGGAGTAGTGAATTACTGAAAGCAGCTGCAGGAGATGTAGGAAAAGAATTAGAAGAGGAAATGTTCCATGAGGAGAATTTACTAGAGATAGGTAGTTTAAGTTCGAAAGAGAGTTACAAAGATGTCAAGGTGTCACCAAAGCTTGTCACAGCACAGTCAGATGATTTAGAGTCTTTAATTCAGGAATTCAAGCCATTATTCACTGACAAACCAGGATCAACCAGGTTGATAGAGCATACCATCGATTTGACAAGCGACGTACCAGTTAGATCAAAGCCTTATTCAGTGCCATACGGAGTCAGAGAGTCACTTAGGAGTGATATTCAAGAGATGCAGGACCTTGGTATCATTAGAGACTCAAATTCACCATATGCATCACCTGTTGTTATCGTCAAGAAGAAGGATGGTTCAAATCGAATTTGTGTTGACTATCGAAAACTTAACAAGTTAACAGTGTTTGATCCAGAGCCTATGGTAACATCAGAAGATCTTTTCAGAAGATTCAGTGAGGATAAACACTTCTCAAAGATCGACTTGAGTAAAGGATATTGGCAGATTCCAGTAGCAGAGAATGACATCCACAAGACTGCCTTTGTAACTCCGGATGGATCATATGAATTCTTAAAGATGCCTTTTGGGATGGTGAATTCAGCTGCAACACTAGTGAGAGCAATGAGGAAATTACTTGCAGGTTTAGATAACGTAGATAGCTACATAGATGACATCCTGATTCATACAAGAACGTGGGAAGAGCATATGCAAGCACTGAGAGAGTTGTTCAGTCGTATGTTGAAATGGGGTATCACTGCAAGACCTTCAAAATGTGTCTTTGGAGGAGAAGCAGTTGACTTCATTGGACATCAGATTGGGAGGGGTGAACTTGGTTTACATGATGAGAATGTCAAGAAAGTTAGAGATGCACCAAGACCAAGAACAAAGAAAGAGGTAACGTCCTTCCTTGGACTCACTGGATATTACAGGAACTTTATTCCTAACTATGCAGCAATTGCATCACCATTGTCTGATCTAACAAAGAAGGGATTGCCAAATGAAGTAGAGTGGAATGATGCACACGAGAAAGCCTACGGGACGTTAAAGAAGATGACTGTAACTAAACCAGTTCTTCGCTTACCAGATATTACAAAGCCATTTGTATTGAGAACAGACGCATCAAACACAGGAATCGGTGCGTGCAGTGTTACTATAAGATCATGATGGTAAACTATTTCCAGTCAGTTATGCAAGCAAGAAATTGTTAGAGAGAGAAAAGGCTTACTCAACAATAGAAAAGGAGTGTTTCGCCATAGTATGGGCAATAAAGAAATTCATGCTGTACCTTTATGGAACAGAGTTCATTATACAGACAGACCACCAGCCATTAGTTTACCTGAATAAAACCAAATTTGTGAATGATAGAGTTATGAGATGGGCAATGTTCATTCAGAACTACAAATTCAAAATTGAATCAATTAAAGGATCAGAGAACATTGGAGCAGACTTTCTGAGCAGAGTGATGTAAGAGATAGAGAGAGAGAGAGAGAGAGAGAGAGAGAGAGAGAGAGAGAGAGAGAGAGAGAGAGAGAGAGAGAGAGAGAGAGAGAGAGAGAGAGAGAGAGAGAGAGAGAGAGAGAGAGAGAGAGAGAGAGAGAGAGAGAGAGAGAGAGAGAGAGAGTGATAGAACACTCAGAAAGATTGACATACTGAACATAAAGGTTAAAGTTGAAAGACATCAAAGATGTCTCTTGAAGAACGGAGGTGTCACACATTTATGTTCAGTCGTGTATTGTGTTGTTTGTTCCCGTGTTTTGTTTGTTGTATTGTCTTCTAGTATCTTATATTGTAGTGAACTGACTATTGAGTAGAGGCCCCAAGAGGACTGGACACACATCGTTAATTTATTGAAGGTGTGACTTGTAACGCAACGTAATGGAGTGAGGTTGTTTATCGTTTTGGGGGAAGGTTTTTTTTTTCGGTGGAGTTAGCGCGTTGGAAAATGTCGTTGATATTAATTTATCCGAAGTATGGTTTCTTGATTACAAGTCGCTTTTAGGCCATTTATTATACTCGTGACAGCCACAAGGCTCAGTATTAGGACCATTGTTTTTTCTAGTGTACATAAATGACCTTGTCGATAATGTTCACTCCGATGCGAGAATGTTTGCAGATGACACATCTCTTTTTTCTGTTGTAAATGAAGTCAATAGAACTGCAGAGGACTTAAATAGGGACCTTGAGACGGTACGTTTGTGGGCATGGCAATGGAAAATGCAGTTCAATGCGGATAAAACTGAAGAAGTTATTTTTTCTTGCAAGAGACGTAAGCCCTCCCATCCTCCCCTGTCTTTGGGATCCAACGAGATAGATACAAAATCCGAGCACAAACACCTGGGACTAACTCTTGACTCTAAATTAAATTTTGAAAGCCATATTCGAGAAGCTAGTTTAAAAGCAAGAAGGGGTATCGGTATGATAAAATATCTTTCGAAATATGTTTCTAGAAATGTGCTCGATCAGATATATAAGCTCTATGTGAGGCCCCACCTGGATTATGGAGACATCATATATCATAGATATGATCCTGAAATGCAATCTGCTGTCACTCAAAGACTGGAGCATATTCAATATTCAGCTGCCCTGGCAGTCACTGGAGCATGGAGAGGTACGAGTAGACAAAGACTCTACGAGGAATTAGGTTGGGAAAACTTGTATCAGAGAAGATGGTATCGACGTTTGTGTCATTTTTTCAATGTGAAAAAGTCACAATCCCCTCATTACTTGTTTGCGGAAATTCCAGATGAACGCGAACTTACCTACAATCTCAGAGCAACACGCGCTTACAACCAAAATTTTGGGCGAACTGTCCGTTTTTCGAATACGTATTTCCAAAATACTCTTTTTGAATGGAATCTTCTTTGTGATGATATAAAACATTCTGTAAGCATTGCTGAATTCAAACGTAAACTTCTTGCAGCCATACGACCATTAGGAAACTCTACTTATAACATTCATGACATTGACGGTGTTAGATCTTTAACAAAACTTCGCTTGAATTTTAGTGCATTAAACGAACATAGATTCCGGCATAACTTTGACTGTCTAAACCCGATTTGTAGTTGTGGAACTGGAAAAGAGGACAATGAACACTATCTCCTGCACTGCCCAGAGTTTGATTTGATGCGTGCAGATCTCTTTGGTCATCTCTCAGAAATCCCTGCCCTGGACATTACTGATATGGATACAACAGCCTTGTGCGATGTGTTTCTAGAAATATGCTCGATCAAATACATAAGCTCTATGTGAGGCCCCACCTGGATTATGGAGATATCATATATCATAGATATGATCCTGAAATGCAACCTGCTTTCACTCAAAGACTGGAGCATATTCAATATTCATATTAATATTCAATATTCAATATCCTTTTATATGGCAGTTCACTCTTGAATATAATTAGCAATAGAATGATCATGGATGCCACTATAAGACCTAATTTCTGTACTTATCATGGTTAGGAAACTAATTGTAATCTGTACAACTGAGTATCTAGTATTATTAACAGTATATGCATGACAAAAATCACTTTTTGGAAAACCCTCAGAGCGCCGTTGATTGTAGGATTTAAACCTAGCAACCACATTTGTTTTGAAATTCTGTTGCTCGGACAGCCATCGAAGCGTTTTGTGTTCAACTTGCAGAAGAACTAGCATTTCCATTCTCTGTTGAAGCATTGTAGATCTTGCAAAAGAGACAACCCTTTTCATCCCACTGAAGACTCTTTCACAGTGCACATTAGTCAGGGGTGTCACGGCATGGCAGCAAGCTCCAATACTTTTACTGCCTGCGGGAGTGCTTCCTTCAATTCTGCCTTTTCTAGCACACTTAACAGGTCTCTAACTGTGGCTTTGACCTAATTTATGCTCTCTACATCTACTTCTACATCATTTGCAATTTCAAACAAATCATTCTCTTCAACTGTATTTGTGTCATCTTCCCTCTCTTCGATGGGATCTTGGTTGGCTCTAACCAATTTCCTGCGATTTTCCTTTTTCATTGCAACCATTTCATTCCGCTCTCTCAGCATCTTTGTCTGGGAGGGCTGACATTTCTTTGCTGTTGTACATAACAGTGAGACAGTTCTCAAGGTCTGTTACGTCTGGAACTGCACACGGATAAATTCCGCGTAATTCACTTTAATTCTTCAGATAAGGATAATGTGGCCCCTCAGATATGAACAATCACAAATATAAAATTTGCTATTTGCCAAAGCCAATGGCAGTGTTCTCTCATCACAGGGGCCAAACTTTAGAATTTCAATTGCACTGGCCAAATGTGCACTCCCGCAGCAACCGAAATAGTTGGGGGTTAGAGAAAAATGTTTAGATTTTTTCTAGACAAACCAATGCACCTAATGTCCATGGCAGAGACAGAAATCCCTCTCATGAAATAAAGGAGCATGGCACGATTTTAGGTTGTGGGTGGGCGGGTGAAAGAAATCGCAAAAACCAACGAAATGCCAGATCTTTACCAAGCTTTTCTGCTTTGCTTTCTGCGTCCAAATGCGAATGCAACGTGTCACAATTTTGGCGTTTAAACTGAATGCGAAAACCAAATCGAAAGATTTTCAAACCTAAGCTATTGTCTATGAAATGCATACTGCGAAAGATTGACTGCTTTGTTGGTCAACCTATTTCTACGCTGCTAGTAAAAGTATTCTTTTGTAAACCAACCAAATGCGAGGCAGGCAGTGTTCCAAATAGTTGGAAAAGTGAATAAACAATCTTCTGGGAATTGAGTGACACTTGTTTTTTACGCACGTAACAATGAGCAAATTTACGAATCACCGAGCACAAAGACTGATTGCTGAAAACAGTTTTCGTTTGCAAAAAACAACAAGAGGCGATGCATGCAGCGTGCTAAATTATTAGAAAGGTGAATAAAACAATCTGCTGATAATTGAGTGATACGTGTAGTTACCCATATCATAAACAAAACGAATCGTAATCAAGGTTGTGGGACACCTTTTATGAACAAACGCTCGCAGCATCTTCCGCGAATTAGCTGGGATATAAAATTTCATTCTTATCCCTATTATGAGTCCTCTGAACTCTCGCAATGGCGCTTTCTTCATTTTCTGGAAAATGCGAAGGATGAACAAGTTTCATCCAATGGAACTTTTTCAAATTCTCAAATCGCCAACCAGTTATACTCAGAGAAATTAACCGTCACTATAGTTCTCTTGAGCTATTGTGTTCTGAACTGGTAGTCAGTAGTCAATATTATTTTCAATTGATCAAAGGATGATTTTTCTCAGATCTGTCCACTTCCTTAAATCGTGCATTAGATCGGTACGATAACATTATTTTAATGGGCAATATCAATATTGATACTCAAAATAAAACAGATCCTGGTTTTGACAAATTGGCTTCTTTTTGTGATGTGTTCGGTCTGTCCAATTTAGTGACGTCGAAAACTTGTTTCACAAAGAACCATAGCTCATCTATTGATGTTATTTTAACGAATAGGCCCAGGTCTTTCCAGAAAACTTCCGTTTTTGAAGTAGGTCTAAGTGACTATCATGGTCTCGTAGCTACCACTATGAAATCAACTGTTCCTAGGCTAAAACCGAAACAAATAAAATACCGCAGCTACAAAAAGTTTGTTCCTGAAAATTTCTTGAATGATGTAAAGCAAGCCCAATTTGAATGCAATGCAACTAACCCTGACAAATCCTACGATCATCTGACCAATACTTTCCGAAATATAGTGGACAAACACGCTCCCATCAAGACAAAGTTTCTGAGGGGAAATAATGCACCCTTTATGAATCCAGAGCTGAAAAAAGCTATGTATACTCGTTCTAGGTTTAAAAGAAGATTAAATAAACACCCTTCAAACCAAAATGAAGTGGCTTTCAAGAAGCAACGAAATCGCTGCGTTGCCCTACGTAAAAAAGCCATCAAGAATCATTTCAAGAGAGTCACCAGCAATGGTCCCATGTCCAATAAAGCTTTCTGGGATCTGGTGAAACCTTTTCTCTCAAATAAGGGTGTGCTAGCTGGTACTGACATCTCACTGGTTAAAGATGACAAAATAGTTACCAATGATCATGATTTATGTGAGATCTTTAACGATTATTACATAAATATCGTCGAAAATACGTCTGGTAAGAAACCTTCCAGCATTGCAGATACGAATTCGATTGAGGACGATCGAGAAATTGTCAAGTTAATTCTCGATAAATATAAGGACCATCCGAGTATTCTAGCCATACTTCAAGACCCTGAACATACTTTTGAATCCTTTTCTTTCAATGAGGTTACTGCTAGAGATGTATGGCTCCAACTGAGAATGCTCGATGGCAGTAAATCAACAGGTGTTGATCAAATTCCACCAAAACTTGTTTCTTTGGCTAGCGATGATTTAGCTATCCCTCTTACTAACGCCATCAATTGCAGCATTCGCAATTTCATATTTCCCCAGAATGCAAAAACTGCAGCAGTCTGCCCTTTAGACAAAGGTGAACCCGTTCGTACTGTGGAGAGAAATTATCGTCCAGTCAGTATACTTAACACTTTTTCCAAAATCTTTGAAAAAAGTCTAAAGGAACAGCTCAGCCCCTTCCTTGATAAGACCCTTTCGATTTTCATTGCAGCTTATCGAAGAGCCTATAGTACACAGCATGTTTTGATTAAACTCGTAGAAGAGTGGAAATCTAAGCTTGATCATAACTTCATGGTAGGGTCCGTCTTGATGGATCTGTCAAAGGCTTTTGATTGCATCCCGCACGATTTGATAATAGCCAAACTTCATGCATATGGCTTTGATGAAAATGCATTGGTTCTTGTCTATTCCTATCTGAAAGGACGGAAACAGAGTGTCCGGATAAATAATGTCTGCAGTTCTTTTCAAGAAATAGTATCAGGAGTACCCCAAGGATCAGTTTTAGATCCTATTCTTTTCAATTTCTATATAAATGATCTTTTCTCTTTCATAAAGCAAGCAACCATGTACAATTATGCTGATGATAATACGCTTGCTTTCTTTTCCAAATCCTTGCCGGATCTTGTCAAGGTTCTTGAAAGTGATGCAAACAGCGCTCTCTCTTGGCTCGAACAAAATGAAATGATTGCTAACCCTAACAAATTCCATGCACTTTTTGTTAAAAAAAGACCAGACAAACACTTGTGGAATAAATCTTGATTTCCAAGGACATTCTATCAAGTCTGAGGAGACTGTTAAACTCTTAGGTGTAACACTAGATTACAAATTGAACTTTGACCCACACATATCAAACCTTTGCAAAAAAGCCGCGGCACAATTAAACGTTCTTAAACGACTTAAGTCATTTATTGGTTTTGCTGAAAAAGAAGTTTTGGTTCAGAGTTTCGTTTACTCGAATTTTAACTACTGTCCTTTAGTTTGGTATTTTTCATCTTCAAAATCAGTCCAGAAAATTGAAAGAATACAGGAACGCGCGCTTAGATTTCTGTACAATGATCACAAAAGCTCCTATAATGATCTTCTTATTAGGTCAAAAAGATGCACAATGCAAGTTGCTCGGCAAAGAACCCTCTGTGTCGAAATCTTTAAGACAATAAACAACTTGAATCCATCTTTTATGCATAACATTTTTAGTTCAAGAAGTTCAAAGCATCCATCTCGGAATCCCAACAATTTAAATCATTTTCGACCAAATCAGGTAACTTTCGGTTCCAAGAGCCTTAAAGCTATGGGACCTCAGATCTGGAACTGTTTGCCAAATGAACTAAAATCATCTGAAAATCTTAACAGTTTCAAGAGTATGATAATACAATGGAATGGCCCTATCTGTAAATGCAATGCTTGTAAATTTAATAATATCCTGTAGATTTGTCCATTTATGTCCACATAGTTCTGATATTTTAGCTTATGTATTTACGTATTAATTTCCTTAGTTATTTCCTTTTTCATTTTTCATTTTACTGTTAGATTCGATTTAGATTAGTTGTATGTATGTATGTATGTATGTATGTATATATATATATATATATGTATACCCCACAATAGGTAAAGACTGCCTATACTATGGCAGGTACATAGACGACATCCTTTTAATCTACAAAGGCAGCGAAAGAGAATTCAAGACGTTCGCTGAGCAACTCAACACAAAACACCCATCAATAAAGTTCGACTATGAAATTTCAAAAACATCAATCCCTTTCCTAGACACCTGTATCTATATAGACGACAACAGACAACTACAAACAACTCTATTCACCAAACCAACTGACACACACAACTACCTACACTATAAATCAGCCCACCCCAGACATCTTAAGAACAGTTTACCCTATTCACAAGCTCTTAGACTTAGAAGGATATGCACAAAAGATGACCAACTAGGTAGCAACTGCAAAAAAATGGAAGAAAATTTTCTCCGACGAGTATATCATAAAGAGAATCTCCAAGAACAAATCGGTAAAGCCATCATAACCCCAAGAGACACGACATTAAGGAAAGTTTCAAAGAAGCGATCCACAAGAATCCCCCTAGTCACTACCTTTAATTCTACACTGCCCCAAATTGGTAAAATCTTGAAAGAAAGATGGGATATTTTAAACATAAAGCCCAAACTCAAGAAACTCTACTCGGAACCTCCGATAATTGCATTTCGTCGATGCAAGAACCTGAGAGAAATAATTGGCAGCAACACTATCATCAATAACAAAGTTAAAAGAAAAAAAGCCAACAAAAGAACAATTAAATACTGCTCACCATGTAATACCAAAAGAAGCCTATGCTGCAACCATGTCATTAAAACTAATTCATTTACTAGCGTAAATACCCACAAAACCTATAAAATCTTTCACGAATCTAACTGCAAAAGCATGAACGTAATATATCTCCTTGAATGCACCCGCTGTAAGAAACAATATGTCGGCAAATCAGAATGGCCTTTCAACTACAGACTTAATAATTACCGTTCTCGTGTAAAATCAGCGCAATACGACAAGCTCCTTCCGGTAGAAAAACATTTCAAAGAGCAAAATCACGTCTTCGAAAGAGACGCAAGATTCATAATAATCGAGAAGATCGAAAAAGAAAACGTCCAAAATATGACACATTTATTAGAAACACACGAAGACAGCTGGATTAAACGACTGCAGACTCTTTCCCCTAAAGGACTGAACAATAAACTTAACCACCCCGACAACTATAAATCATAAAAATCCCCTAAATAATCCATGGTCACTGTCACAGCAACGCTTGTCAAGGATTGCTGCCAACTTTTACTGGGTCCATCGATACCATCCTCTATTCCGCGCCAGCCCTCTCTAATTCCAACTGCTGGGATTTCTGGATCAAGACTTATCACATCTTCATATATCTGGTTCATATCCAAGGCTTCCAGTGTCCTTTGAAAATCTTCTATGATAAATGAAATCTTGACAGATGAAATCATAGATGAAAGTTTGATGGAATCAAAGCGAGTGCAGGTTGACAATTTATTGAATAGATCGCTTGGAAGTTATGCTTTCGATTTCATAAAACATGACAATTCATTTGAATCAAAGAAGAACCAATGTTTTAGGAGGAAATATCGTTGAATTTATAAAATCGGCTTGACTGAAATTATACCTTAAGTTTGACAAATGTGCTACCAAATGCGAGTACTATTAGTAGTTCTTTACGCTTAGAAAAGAAACAGGTATCAGGGTGCATTTCTGCCTTTTCAAACATAACGGCGACATCACAAGCAACAGCCAATACAAATGCAAATACTGCAGGAGATTCAACAAATTTAGCAAGAAAACCAACAGGATTATCTTTTGGGAGGAACCACCTATTCGAAATTGTACAGAGGTGATAGGAGACTCAATGATGAAACACATAATGGGATACAAGATGAGTGAAGCAACAGGAGGATCAGAGAAAATATTTGTGCATGCTTTTAATGGAGCCACAACAGATCACATGAATAGTCAAAAGATGAAAGTGCTGTGCGCACGTGAAGAATTACCATTCATAAACAATGACAATATAGATCCAATGCATCATTTAAATAGAAGTAATCTACATCTGAATGCAGAAGGAACACGTCTCCTGGCAAATAATTTTTTGAACGCCTTAGGCCATTATTGACTTAGGACTTAGGAACGGTATAGAGTCAAGATCAAGAGATGTTCAGGATACTATGGAGCCTGTAAACACGTTAGGAACTAATCAGGTGTCGGATTTGGAACAAGAGGCTTCTGACACTGCATCTGAAACCTCTGAGGTTGACCTCCCTGATGATATTGATGCTCGGTCCAAATTAAAGCTACTAATCGAAGGATGAGACAAGCGACGACAATCATTGTATATTTCATTATTCTTCATATAGACATTCCAGTAAAGTTGACAAAAATCGGTGGTTGACAAAATCAGTAGTTGACACAAATCGATAGTTGACATAAATCAGTAGACATAAACGGTTAAGAAATTATTGAATTAAACATGTTGTACGTTTCGAACCTGTCTAGGTTCATCATCAGCAATTAATTAAGAGATAAACAGTAATTTATACCCTAAGATAAACAAGAGTTAAGGGAAAAACAAGCGTGAGTTACATTTCACGCTACTAAGGTTAAGGAATGTAGGTAGAGTAATCATAGGGTATTTAAACATCAATTGTATTAAGAATAAATTTGAAGCTCTTAGAGAAATAATTGCAGCCAACATAGATATCTTGATGGTTGCTGAAACTAAAATCGATTCTACTTTCCCAAAGGGACAATTTTTAAATGATGGATTTCCTGCTCCCTATAGGCTAGATAGAAACCAAGACGGAGGGGGTTTATTAGTCTATGTTAGAAGTGATATCCCCTCACAATTATTGACATCCTTTAAATTTGAGGATGGTATAGAATGTGTTAGTTTTGAAATCAACCTTAGGAAGAAAAAATTGGGCTATTTTCAGTATTTATCGACCACCAACGCAATCGCAACAGTTTTTCTACGAAAATTTAGGTAAAGCTTTAGATCACTATAGTTTGAAGTATGAGAATTTAATGTTATTAGGAGATTTTAATGCTCTAGAGACAGACGAAGATTTACGGAACTTTCTGAATACTTATAGCATGAAGAAGTTAGTAAAAGAACCTACCTGTTATAAGGCAGAGAACCCAAGATGTATTGATTTAATTTTGACAAATCGTAGTCAAAGTATGCAGCACACCACGGCAATAGAAACTGGGTTATCGGATTTTCATAAAATGATTGTCACCGTGTTGAAAACCACTTTTCCAAAGCAAGGTCCCTCCCTCATAAATTACCGCTGATGCAAAAATTTTGACCAAACTAGTTTTATCCAAGACTTGCGGACTGAGCTTGGCAATGTGGATGCTTCAAATTCAGACTATGGGGCATTTGAAACTGCTTTTGATAAGGTATTAAATAAACATGCACCACTAAGGAAAAAGTATGTTAGAGCTAACGATGCACCCTTTATGACTAAGGCACTCCGGAAGGCTGTCATGCTACGAACTAGATTGCGGAACAAATATAACCAAAACAGAATTGCTGAAAACTGGAATAATTTTCGTCGACAGCGTAACCTTTGCGTAAAGCTTTTTAGAACAGAGAAAAAGAGATACCACAATAATTTGGACGTCACACTAATCACTGACAATAAAAAATTTTGGAAAACGGTCAAACCACTATTCTCCGACAAGATAAAGTCTCAAAATAAGATAGTCTTAATGGAAAATGATGAGGTTATCTCTGACGATCATCAGGTTGCAGAAATATTTAACAATTATTTTGTAACTGTAACGGAAACCCTTGATATAGCAGAGAATTTAGACAATGTTCGTTCAACGGAAGGTATCATTGACCCAGTTGAAATAGCAATAGACAAGTATGCAAACCATCCCAGCTTAAAAGCTATTCAAGCACGCTTCCCAGTTGTAGTTGGTTTCTCCTTTGAGCATGTCACTATTTTCCGAACTTGAAACAGAAATGAAAAATCTGAATTCGAAAAAGGCTACAACTTTTGGGTAATACGCATATATATCTATCCTTGAAATAAATTATAATGATATATAAATAAATTATGATTTAGATCAATCAATAATTCATATGGATCCTGGTACTCTAACTTGTTCTTTATTTGAACTTTGATGGTGTTTCTCTGGTACTTTGCGGTACTTCCCAGTACTTTATAGTTCTTCCCAGTACGTTATGGTACTTCTCAGTACTTTATGGCACTTTACTATACTTTGTGGTACTTCCCAGTACTTTCTAGTACTTTGTGGTACTCCGTGGTCCTTCCCAGTGCTTCCTAGTACTTTGTGTGCCCCTGGATTGACAAAGACCTAAAGAAACTAATGCAGTCTAGGGAAAGGCTAAACGAGTCTGCAGCCAAAAGAAACTTCCCAATCCTTATGGACTCATATAGACAGGTCCGTAATAAGGTCAATGTCCCAAACATCCAACTAAAGAAGCAGTATTATACCAATAAGATCTCTGTATGTCAAGGTAACATGAAAGAGTCATGGAAGGCCATCAACGAACTCCTCAATAAGAGATCAAAGTCTAGCAACATTGATTGTCTTAAAGAGTCTGGTTCAGAGACTGTTCACAAAAAAGATATTTCTACCGCAATGAACAGTTTCTTTTGCTCAGTAGGTAAGGATCTTGCCGACAAAATCGACCCAGCCCCAATTCCCTCCTTGCAGGTGACTATGAAATTAACAAGCATAAGGCAAATTCCACTTCAGGACTATTAAAGTGCAGGAGATCAGGGATGCATTTGCCAAGGTTAAAACATGAAAGAGCTTCGGGACTGACAACATCTCTAGCTACTTTCTTAAAATTGCACTGCCTTTCATTGAAAACTCGCTTGCTTTCTTGTTTAATACATCTATTGAAACAAGTTGCTTTCCTGCTCATGGAAAGTTGCTAGAATTACTCCAATTTTCAAAGATGGAGATAGGGCTGATAAGTCTAACTATAGACCAATATCACTCTTGCCTATCATCTCAAGCTCTTTAAAAAACTAGTAACAAACCAGCTGTACCAGTATATGAATGATAACGGTTATTTTTCATCTGGTCAATCCGGCTTTTTGTGCCTTCATTCAACAATAACATGCTTACTTAAAATTACTGACGACTGGTACAATGTAGTGGATCTTGGTAAGCTTGTGGGTTTAGTGTTCATTGACCTAAAAAAGGCATTTGACACTGTAGATCATAATATCCTCTGCAAAAAGCTCGAGCTTTACGGTGTACAGCAAGGTGAACTCTTGTGGTTTAAATCCTACCTTTCCAGCCGGAAACAGTTTTGTAGGGTTAATGTGGTTGATTCAAAAGTTGGGGACATAGAAGTTGGTGCGCCACAAGGTTCATGTTTTGGCCCTTTTCTCTTCCTCATCTACATCAATGATCTCCCGCAGGCTGTCCAAGATTCCACCATTTCCATGTATGCTGATGACACCAGTTTATGCTACCAGTCTCATGATTTGACTCGGCTGAATGAGGTTATTAACAGCGACCTTAGGAAATTGGACACTTGGCTGCAAGGCAACAAGCTTTCCCTTAAAGTTGCGAAAACTCAATCCATGTTTATTTCTACCAAGCAGAAACACAACATTCTCAAAAGTCAAAATAAAGACTTGGAACTGAAAATTCGTGATATTGAGCTTGAAGTAGTTAAAAAGACAAAATACCTTGGTGTGTAAATTGACTGCTCTTTGGATTGGAAAGAACAAATCAAGGCAGTTTCTAGCAAGGTCTCCAGGGCAGTTGGTTTTTTGAGAAATGCCAAGTCTTTTCTCCCAAAAGAGACTTTGCGAACTCTCTACACAGGTATTGTTGAGCCCCACTTTCGATACTGTTATTCTGTTTTGGCTGTGCTGGTTCAACTGAAATTAATCAGTTGCAAAACTTCAAAAACGTGCTGCTAGGATTATAATGAATAGCAGCTTCGATGCCCCAAGCAGACCCCTTATTGAAGAGCTGGGGTGGAAGACCATTGACGAACTTGCAGACAATGGTCTTCAAGTCCTTCCATGAGCTGGCTCCGCAATACCTGTGTGACCTCTTCGCACGACATTCGCAGTGTTCATCCTACAGCCTTCGTAATACAGGAACCGACCTTAGGTTACCCAAGAAAAGGTCAAATTATGGCCAGAGATGTTTCTCTTACAGAGGTGCAAAACTGTGGAATAGCGTCTCAGCCGAGTTTAAGCAGGCAGCCTCGCTGAAAAGTTTCAAGACTATTTAGGTGCGGTCATCTTTTTCTTTCATTTCGATTGTAAATTAAACATTATTGTACATATGTTTAAGTATTGTAAATAAGGTTTCATAGTTTGATTTAATTTGATTTAGTTTGATAAAATGTAGGCTAATCGCTCCCCTTTCAAATGCATAAATCAGATTCTCTTTGGTTACCGTAACGAAGATATACGCTAGACGATGCTTTTTCAAATTCATAAATCAAATTCTCTTTGGCTACCGTAACGAAGATATACACTAGACGGTGCTCTTTCAAATTCATAGATCAAATTCTCTTTGGCTACCGTAACGAAGATATACTCTAGACGGTGCTCTTTCAAATTCATAAATCAAATTCTCTTTGGCTACTGCAACGAATATATGCGCTAGACGGTGCTCTTTCAAATTTATAACCAAATTCCCTTTGGCTACCGTAACGAAGATATACTCTAGACGGTGCTCTTTCAAATTCATAAAGCAAATTCTCTTTGGCTACTGCAACGAATATATCCGCTAGACGGTGCTCTTTCAAATTTATAAACCAAATTCCCTTTGGCTACCGTAACGAAGATATACGCTAGACGGTGCTCTTTCAAATTCATAAATCAGATACTCTTTGGCTACTGTAATGAAGATGTACGCTAAATGGTGCTCTGTAAAATTCATGCAAGAAGTATCTATGCAGCTGGGTCCTACTTGCACATTGAAAAAAGCAGCACGCGGTGTTGTGTTTTTTGTGCAAAAATGCCGAGGGACCGTTCCTTAGCAAAGTAAATGGAGCAACACGTACAAAAAGAAACGAATATGAAGCCCAAGAAAGCATTGTAAAACCTAGTAAGGTAGAGAAGAGGATGTCCTACAATGTTCGAGACAACGAATGAGACACAAATTATAGATTAAAAACGGGCCTAAATGATAGAACGGATATTGATAATAGCTTACAGCATTTGCTACTGGCTCGGCCTGCTGGCTTTCCACTGCTTGCTATGCTCGTTGTTGAGAAACTTCAGCTACCTGATTAACTGGATGTTGTATTTCATAAATCCCCAGTATCTTTTGACTTCGATTTCAGGTGCTCGAAAAGGCTTGTTCTGTGTCGGTGACGGTTCTCTCACGACAGAACTGAAGTGAGAGACACGTGTGACTGCTTGTTGCGTGGAAAAAGACGGAATAAACCAATTCCAGGCTTTTAATATCTAGCTTGTGCCTCAAAGGGCTACAAACATTGCTAAGCAGATCCCGTGGGGGTAAAGAATGGAGTTGCCATGCGTTATTTTGAGATTTTAGAGTGACCTCTTGAGTGAGTGAGTGAGAATAGATAGCCGTTTACATCGTTCAAAACGAGACAATGTTTGTTTTCCTGGAACTGTCCTAACAGGGAAACTTTTTTTGGGACACCCTGTATTTATAAATATATGTATGTATTTTATTTTTGGACACTTTGGACGCCTGCGGACGCCAACAATTCACTTTTGCGCATCAGATTTCTCGCAACAGAGGCTGCAGTGACGTCATAATTCAGACTTAGTGTTGTTGTGCGTGATTAATAATAATAATGATAATGACAATGCACTTATAGAGCTCTAAAATCTACATACATATATTCTATAGCGCTGAACAACTTAGTATTAAAAACCCTAATTTACAGAAAGTACAGCTGAAATGTCATTCGCGTGTTAAAATGATTGTAAAATAAATACGTTGTTAATCTTGTTTTGAAAGTTTGGGCGCTCCGAGGTCTTCTACCGGGTGCGCCAAAATAAACTATGCCCGTTTGGTAGGCCACAATAAATCTTACACTGGACCGATTTTGAAGATTTGAATTAGATGCCAGGACTTTTTGCAAATTTTTCCGTTTTCAGTTTCCTACACAGCAACGGATGCAATCATCGCAGGTGAAGTTGAGAGGAAAGGTGCAGAATCCCAGCAAACAATGGCGCCATTGACTAGGGGAAGGGACGCGATCTTACTAAACCAAAACATCTTCATGCATATGATTCTGCACATAGGTTATTTTCGTCAATGCTTGTCTCAAACTAGATGCCCACGAATAGAAACGTTCTGCAGGGTTTCTATATAAAACTAAGTAATTTTGCGTTATCGTAAATCTGACATGACATCTAATTTGATACAGATGCACGAAGACTAAGCAAACTAGGGGTAATGACTTTTGATTTTTTGCGTATCATCGTCGTTTGACATAAAGATCAAAATATTGCTTTTCAGGCGATTCTTGTCCTTATACAAGGCGCTTGATTTTCTGTCGAAGGCGACTTTAGCAGGAACACTCATCTCCCTGACTGTAGCTAAAACAGCATCAACGATCATTTGGGGTTATGAAGAAATCAATATTCAGATTTTCTTTTTAGAGCTAGAAGCGAGTTTCTTAAAATGTTCGTTTTCGAAAAAATTGAAAAACGATCAAAAACGTCGATCAAATTTTAAAAGATTCAACATGAATGAACAAAGAGAAAACGTTTTCAGGGGGATTTGGGGGTTTAGTACGAACTCTCGTACAGCAGATTACAATCAGTCGATTTCTAAATCGCAACTCACCACGAGCAAGTTCTCTCTTTGTCCATTCATGTCGATTCTTTAAAAAAGTTGATCGATGTTTTTTTATCGCTTTCAGTGTTTTCGAAAACTAAAGTTTCAGGAAACTCCCTTCTAGCTCTCAAAACTGAAAATGCAAAAAAATGCAAAAGTCCCAGTATCTATTTCAGACTTTCTCCTAGCGAGTACGTCATAAATCTTCAAAATCCAGTGTATGATTTATTGTGGCCTGCCAAACGTGCATAGTTTATTTTGGCGCACCCGGTAATTTGTTCACTGTTCACTGAATATAATCTATGCCTATGCATTGGATTGTTTTGATTTTATAAACTTATTGTATCCTAATAAGTTCATAATCATGCTGCGCTTTCCAGGCACTGATATGGCGAGGTTATGGAGAACAAAATTTACATTTTAAACCGTCACAAGAAAATCATCAGAGACGACTCACAAAGACTTGGACCGAAAACTGCCCAAGCTATCTGAGGTGACAGTATATCTGTTATAATCATGCCGTTTTATTTCTCAGGCTCGAATGACTCAGAAGTGAACATCAAAAAGAGGCTTGGTAGTTTGATGTATGTTCGCAAGCTTTGTGGCACTCAAATTCGTCGTGTCAAAGCTGGTGAACTAGGGCGTACGCCTTTTGTTGTAGGTATCTTTTTCTTTTCATGTATATTCGTTACGACTTCATGTTTTTATTTACATATATCATATATCATATATCGATATAGTTATGTTTTATGCTAATATCTAGATTAATGGATGCCCATCCTTGGATGCCCATCAATTCCTTTGATGCTTATCAAAATTCCAAGTCTTTCATCACAATTTTTTTCTTAGAATATATCGTTCCTTGTTGTGAATCTTTTCTTAATATTCTTTGATCTATCTTCTTCACTTTACGGTCATTTCAATGCAAGACATTTACGTCCAGTTTTGCGCAATGAATGTTATTTAATTGTTATGTGGTAAAATATCTGTAGTGTGCCGGAAATCAGACAATGGAAGATACTTGATTTCCCCGACCATTCTTTCATTGTACAATTTTTTTGCTATAGAACTTTTGTAATTTCTGTCGATAAATTTAATGTTTTTTGACCAGAAGAGAATGTGAAAGTTTTCCAAAAACTTTCAATTCTGTTTCAAAGAAAGAAATCAATTTTTACTGGTCTTATTGCTTTGAAGGTGAAATTATCAGATGCTAAATGACGTGGACTACTTACTATTGCTTGCGTCTGACCTTCTTCTTTTTTCTTGAGAGATCCAAATTCCAATTTTGGGCCTTCGATAAAATCATAAATTATAGCCAGAGGGGCGTCGTGGGACCTGTCTATTAGGGGGGGCCAAGGCCCCGAAATTTCCGAAAAATCAATTTTTTTAATTTCGCCCTTTTCTCCGTTTGCGAGACGCTCGCAGTGGCTAACGGAAAATTTTTGGGTTTATTGGTGTTATGCTAGGATTAGGTCCAAGTGAACTGCGACGAAGAGATCCTCCTGGGATTAAACCCAACTGTTAGACCTGTCGGAACGAAATTGATATTCGGGTTGCTGAAATAAAATGCGAGCGAAGCGAGAAAAAGTGGGGTCCGGGGACTTGCCCCCGGGAAATTTTTTTGCGACCACACTCTTTACATCGTTAGAAAGTGCCCCTTTTTGTGAAGAAGTCGCCGCTGAAAGAAGCAGCAGAACTTGACTGACGGAAGGCTTTCCTGGGAAATTTTCAAAGAACTTAAAAATCACCTAGAAATGGATCGGTTTTTGCTGTAGTTGTATGATATATAAGCATGATAGCTTGATAACTCTGATAGCTTCCTGACATCTTCGTTTCTTTAAATCTTCTTTTCCATAAGCGTGACTTCAGAGCCCTTTTCAGCGAAAAAGGAAAAAAATTGGGGCTGAAGCGAAATTTCTTGTGTGAAAAGAAAATGGTTTTTATTTTTGGTGGAAATGAATAATAACTAATAACTATCATAATAATAACTATTACTATAACTATGAATAATAACTATCAGTCATGAAAAACCTCTCAGTGATGTTCGTGATGTACAGCCAGGGGCGGACTGGCACTTTTTTTCTGGGGTGGCGTTATGGCTCGCAAGGGCCCGTAGGGTGCGGTCAGTCCTTAATTGGGTGCGGTCACTTGAAAAACCAAATTTCACGTACTGTTATAAAAGGTGATCTGAATTTTTGCATGACTCAATGCGTTCGTTAGCGAGGAATCATTGCAAAGTTAAGCTTACTAAAGGCTGGAATCGGTTGCAACGAATTTGACAGTTGACGAGATATATCGTTTTAAGTCTGCATGATGATGTATCTATATTTCTACATTTCTAGATTCTACTTCTAAGTAACTTTTGCGCAAAGACCAAATCGAATACGCAACCCCTCGTTATGACATTCAAGTGGTGGGACCCTACGTGGGATCGAGCCCTGAAGGTGAATTTGCGTTTTTCAGCGCCAAGCGCTGGGATCGCAGAAATAGAGCAGACCTAATAGAGTCCGCGACCCCTTGTCATGACCCTCAAATGGTGGGGTCCTACCGGGTATCGAACCCACTCCACCTGACTGTTTCTGGCTGCAAAGTCAGAGATTACACCAATGAGCCACAACACCTTACACGGCGTGGCCAGGGTAAATTAAAAAAAATTGGGGCTGAAGCGAAATTTCTTGTGTGAAAAGAAAATGGTTTTTATTTTTGGTGGAAATGAATAATAACTAATAACTATCATAATAATAACTATTACTATAACTATGAATAATAACTATCAGTCATGAAAAACCTCTCAGTGATGTTCGTGATGTGGGGAAAAGGAACAGCAGTATTTCATCAACTTAACTTGTTAAGTGCCACCAATAGAGGGGTTCAAATGTGGGCCAAAATGGGGATTTTTGCTTCACTTCAGACCTACCTGTTTATGTGTTCATCAACTTTATCTTCCGAAGCGATTAGCTTTTTCTGAAAGGTCTGCATACAAAACTTACAAAAAGTCTTGTTTTGAATTTTTGAGGCTCTGGTACCCTCTGATACACAGTGTGTGTAAACTACTCTGCTAAAACCAGAACTAATATGTGGAAAATATCTACCGGAATGCAACGAAGAGGGTAAGTGTTGTAGCTATGGGTTGTAGGAAGATGTGAAAGCAATGCACACAATCTGAATCGATCAAATGAACAGTATTAGCCCAAGACAAAGTCAGTGGTTTTCCGACGAAACCTTAAAATTTCCGAAAAATCCAACGATTTGAATTTTAGGGTGGGCCATGGCCCCCCTGCCCCCCGGCCACGACGCCCCTGATTATAGCTTCCAGTGCTGCTCCATGTTTCTATATTTTTGGTAATAGAAGTGTTTTGTTTCTGATAGAAAGTTCTTTACAAAGAACAATTCGTAGAATTTCAGTGGTTCATATATTAGTGGTTCATATGTTTCAGTGTGACACCTTCTCAGCCCCACCACTTATGGCTTACAGACGTGATTTCAATCTGAGAGATACCCTTGTCAGATCAAAACTGCACGACGACAATGAATGCCCTGGTACAACTGCCTGTGGCCGCTCTAACTGCAGAACTTGCGATCACGTTAGAGGTGATACCAAGATTTCTTCAACATCAGGAAAATTTTCGGTTCGCCAATCTTTCACCTGCTCCTCGTCATGCCTTATTTATTGCATACGATGCACTAGATATCAAGCTTTATATATCGGAGAGACATGTCGTCAGCTTAATAATCGTTTTGATGAACATTTGCGGAACGTAGAAAATAGAAACCACGAGAAAGAACAAAAGATTGAGCATGCCGACACAAATGTTTCAAGACATTTTAATTCAGAGGGACATTCGACAGGGGATATGGTCGTTCTAGGACTTTATTCGCGGACCAAGACAGTAGGAAACGAAAGACTTTGGGAAAGAGATTGATTTTCAAATTGGGAACTTTAATACCGAATGGATTTAACAAACGCTTCTCATTCATATCGTAGTTCTTCACCCATCATCTTCTATTAGGTTTTCCTTTTCGAATCGCATGCTCTTTCTTTTACGTCGCATTCTTGCCCTGCATTCTTTTTTCATTCTATTAATACACTATTCTATCAATCGTTCTTTTTCTGCTTCTTACTCTCTAACGAGCAGGGCGGAATAATCTTCTGATTAGCTGGAATTACCGGAAGTGGCGCCCTGTTGATTTTATGCAAATTAGCCTCGCGCCATTACAAGTCAATGGAGAAAGCTGCGGCCGAGGGGTGCAGGGCTATTTGCCTCGGCGGCATTCACGAGGTGCGTTCCGATGCAACAGTGACAGTTGGAATCTTCGCAGAGAAGGTCAATCTACAAATCTGGCGCTTGGATTTTTTTTTCTTCGCCTTGATCGAAAGAAATCGATGTTTGAAAATATTGGTTATTTTGGGCCTAGACCTGCGTGTTTTAAACTGATATTTTCAGTCAGCTCTTCAAATACTCCTTTAGTTCTTTTTTAAAGCGACTAATAGTCGGGAGTTCTCTAATATCAACTGGGATATTGTTCCAAACTTTCATAGCAGAATAGTAATAACTCTTTTTCGCATATTCAGTATGTAGTCTAGGAATTTGTAGATCTCTACAGTACCTTGTTGCATAGTTTGACTGCGACGATCTTTGCTGAAATTTATCCCAGAGGCTTTCAGGGCTTAATTTGTTCATAATCTTATATGTCATGACCGATCTATCAAATCGAATAATATTTTCAACGCTCAGCCAGTCACATGACCAGTTATCCTTGAATCTGGCGCTTTCGATTATTGACCGGGCCCTGTCCTGCAGACGTTGGAGGGTATCAAGTTTTGTTTTTGGAAGGCTGCCCCATATTTCATTAGCATAGCGTAAATGGCTCTCGACAATAGCGTTGTAGACACTACACAGCTTTGTTTGGGGAATTATATTTCTTAATTTCTTTAGTGACGCAAGTCCTCCAAAAACTTTACCCTTCACAGTTTTGTATTGCTCGTCCCAGTTTAGGTTCTCGTCGACAGTTACACCTAGCGATTTCGTCTTCGTAACACGCTTAATATCTGAGCCATTTAACGTGAGTGCATTCGAGATATTCAGCGCATTTACTTTACGAGAATGGCCTATTATCATATATTCTGTCTTTGCGGGGTTAGGACTTAACTTATTTATTCTCATCCACTCCGAGAGGTTGAGCAATTCCTTTTGCGCCTCTAAGACCAGTTTCTCAACATCATCCGATGCGATTGTTACATTTGTATCATCGGCATAGATACTTGCTTGGGAAAATTTCAAACACTTCTCGAAGTCGTTTAGATATATGATAAAAAGGAGAGGACCTAAGCAGGAACCTTGAGGTATGCCACACGTTACCTCACTGGTCATTGATCTCTGTCCATTTACAGAGCAAAATTGCTTCCTATGATATAAATAGGACTGAAACCTGTTCCCAGCGTTGCCCCTTATACCGTATCTGCACAATTTGTTGACCATTATTTTGTGATCGACCGTATCAAATGCTTTCTTTAGGTCAAGAAATATGGTCAAGTTCAATTTTTTACTGTCAATATTTTCATACCAAAAATCGGTACTGCATATCAAGGATGTTATTGTGGAGTATAGTTTACGAAAAGCTGACTGATTCTTTGTGATTACATTATTTTCAAGAAAGAAATCAAACATCTGATCTTGTACTATCCGCTCCAGGATCCTAGAAAAAATTTAAATAACTGAAATGGGCCTATAATTGTTTACATCCTTTTTTGCACCTGATTTAAATATAGGAGTTACTCTTGCAAGTTTCCAAATGTCTGGGAATATACCGTTTTTTAATGATGAATTGAATATCATCATCAAAGGCTTTGACACGAGGTCTCCCACATCTTTGACAATGGCTGTGGGTACTTTATCGGGACCAGCTGCCTTTCCGCTTTTTAGCTGTTTAATTGCATTCAATATGAAAACATCGTCAACAGTTTTAAATTCCATTTCCTTTAGCTCTGGCTTGATGTTTTGGAGACAGTCATCACCTGGCTTAGAGACAATTTTCTTTGCCAAGTTTGGACCAACTGAGACGAAATGCTGGTTTAAAGCCTTCAGAATGTCACGCTCTCGAGTGAGACATTTACCGTCTACTTCCACGCTCGAAAGTTTCACTGGATTTTCATTTTTGTCTAATACTTTGTTGATGGTTTTCCACATTGTTTTTGGATTTCCTATATTTTCATCGATGAGTCCATGATAATAGTCCCTAATTGCATTACGCATCTCTCTTGTTACTTGATTACGTAATCGTTTGTAAGCAGGCCACTTTTCAGGATATTTCTCTGCTTCTTGTTTCAGCATGTCCCTTTCCATCATAAGATTTTTAAGAGAAGCAGTGAGCCAGGGAGCAAACTGGCTACGAACCCTTTTCTTTCTTGCTGGAGCATGAAGATTTAAGATCGATTCGAAAATCTCCTGAAATGTGGCTGCCATACTTACAGGGTCATTATTGAATGGACTAAGGATGGTTTCCCAGTCAATCTGTTGTAAGTCTTCACGGAAGAGCATTTTATCATATTTTTTCATGTTGCGAGACTCGACAATTTTTTTATTTCCTTTACGTCGCCAAGCATTTATTTTCCGAATACCATACACCAGATAATGGTCAACCATCCCAGTTCTTATTACATCTGCTTCTATGATATATTTTGGATTGGTGGAAGAGAAATGGTCGATAAGCGTCTTACTTACTTTTTGCTCACCAGATTCAGTGGTGGTCATGGCAACCCGCGTAAAACCCTTAATCAATTGCTCAAGTTGGTACTCAGAGTAAATCAACTTGAGCTTCTTGACATTTGCGTTTTTTGCGTTTTGAAATCACAGTTGGTGTCTCCAATCAACATTACTTCCTTATCTTCTTTATCTAGATTTTTTAACATTTCTCTAAGGTACCTGCTGGCTCTCACTGCAACCAATTCAGATCATGAGCAATACTGAAGAGCCGCCTACTCCACCAACTTTGCCTATGTATTTTGTTTTCTTTTCGGCAAACTGTTTAGAAATTCGATGAAGCTCTTCATTGCAGTTTGATGTAATTTGTTATGTCGCATTTAAGTGGACTTGCTGCAGTGCAAGGTGTCAAATTCATCAAAATGTGTAAAGAGGTAAATCCAGAATATGTGGATTCAGGATTATCCAAGAACTGATCAAGATTCAAGAACCCCTGGTCACATCACATTGGAAGGATCACGACAGAAGACTGATTGAGGGACCGGGATTCAATACCGGGTGCCCAAAAAAACGCAACGGATTTGATCGGGACTAGCGACAAGAATTTAGGTCCAATAAATCCATAATAATTCTTTGAAAATCTTCGATAGCTAACTTGAAGGTAGATACCTTGTTCTTTTATACAGTAAGAACCCGCAAAATAGAAACCACTTTATAAGAAACCTCAGGCTGATTTTTTCGAGAAATGGTGCCCTCATATAAGAAACTTCTCAGCCTGATTTTAGAAAAGTTTCTTATGGAAGGACCCCAAATAAATGCATATTTGAAAATCTTTGTGAAACTCAGGTGCCCAACATTTTTAGACATTTCATGCAAAGGCATCTCTATCTATAATGATAAATTTGGCTTGGCACGTTGAGTAAATTTAGAGAAATGCTAGGTAACGAGAACATACTGTCATCTAATGTTTGCTTTGGGTTTTCATGAAGATTAAGCTGAAATCATTGCAGGTTTCTTAACCATGTGATAAGAAACCTTTCAGCCTGCACATTCCATTCTGGTCCATTTGCTATTGAAATCAAAGTTCTATTTCTCAAACTGACAATTGGTTGTGATGAATTTCCATGCCTAATAAGTCATGGACCAGAATGGAGGTGGAATTCTTGATTCCCATACAAACCCCTTTTAGGCATTTTTCATATTTTTGGGTGTTGAAGATGAGTGATTTTACCAAACAAAATGTTCTCATCTACTGTAAGTTGGCCTTTGACTGGTAGATTAACACTTAAGTTTTACCGTCCTCTTAGTTTTCATTTCACAGCCCGCCAAATGCCTAAACTTTTCCCTTACTCACTCGGTAAAGTGTACCTGTACCTGGCTATATAATATTTTATGCTTTGAGCATGTAATGCACTAGCCTGCGTTACATGCCATAATAAGGGAAGTGATGGTCTGTGGTTCAGGCTAATTATTCAAGTGAAGGATTGCTATATTTGCATGTTTTGTTGTAGCAGATAAATATACAGTATGTTAAATACGTTTAACATACATAATTCTGCATAACCCTCACCTGCAAAACCTCAAAGTGCACAAGCTTTCCAATGCTGTTGTTAAATAAAGTGTACGTTCCATATTTAGCACAATGTCCTACTGAATCATATCTTCCATCACCACTCCAGGTGTCTGCATTTTCTAAATCTTTTAATTTGCTGATAAGCTTTCCTTGTGATTCTCTCCAATACTTGAGGATGGATGGAAATAAAAACTTGTTTTGGTACACAAAGTATGTCCGGGGTGTTATCACAGCTAATCCCATGTGCTTGAACATTAATAACATTTGGCTAATGTTTACTCCGGACATAATTGTTCCAAAACTAACCTGCAATTTTGAATTACAGTAACCATTGTACCATTTGTCATCATATCAATAGCTGGCTTTGGTGATTTGCACAGGAAGCAAAACATCTCAAACAATGACAGAAGCATGTTATAAAATACGATAAACTTAGGTTGATCCGTCGGTTTTGTATCAGCATCAGCACTAAAGAGAAGAAAAAAGGAATCATACAACATGCACTGTATATACTGTAGATATACTGCTACATCATGGGTGCTGACATTTGTGAGCACCCATTGCCCAAATCATCATTTTAGATGTATAGGGGAAGTGTATGTAAAAGTGAATGACCTTAGATGATATGAAACTGTACATTGACTATACAAAGCTGAATGGGCTGGATGGCTATAAGCTTCCTGTGGAATGAATTGAAAGGGCACAATTTCAATATAGTTGTTCTACTATTTTTGAAGTATTTGAAAAGTCTGTCAAAATTTACCTGACATAATTTCGTGAGCAAAATTTGATATTATCTTCATCATCATCATCATCACAACTATCATTCTCATCACTGTCGCTAGCATAGAACCAATCATCCCCATTATCCATTTCTTCTTCACCCAGTGTGTCATCCAATGCATTCTCTTCAATTGTGTCTTCATCACTTTCGATTTCCATTGATTCTTCGGTTGTTACGTCATTCTCATTGTTGTCCTGGGGATTCAAAATGAGTGATTTTTTATGCACAGCTTTTAAATATGATTTTTCGAGTGATGGGTCAAACACTAGTTCCCAAAAATTATCTTTACAAAACACAGCTTGATGTTTCTGGTTTCTTTGTACTGTAACTCGCAATGAAATTGAGAAATGTCAATTTTCAAAATGTTGGGTATTTTTTATTGAACAATCTGAATTTTTTGTCAGGGTTGATTCATGTTTTTTCAAACAGACAGTCTAAATGTTGTACAAAGTTCTGCAACATGTCTTGTGTTTTGAAATGCTCTAATCAACCCTGTTGGAAATATTGTTACCCATGCATGTAGAAATAATGGAAAACTTTATAGTGACATATTTGCAATTTTGCATATTTAAAAAATCGCTGACCCCATGTTTGGCATATTCAATCAACTGAAGCAATGCAGTGTACACCCCAATGAAAAAATGTATAAGTACATACTGTACTGTACTGTATTTACCTTGTTCAATCTATCCTTTAACTCATTCTTTGATTTTCTAAGCCAACTGATCTTCTTTTGGTAATAAATTATTTTCTGCTCCAAAATTGGACATCTTTTATATGTAGAATCATCATAATTATTCTCTGTCCTTTGATCAAGGCTTCCCTGGAGTTCCTCTTCAGTTTCATCATTGTCATCTGCATGACTCTTTGCATTGATCTCACGAACAATCTGTTGAAAAGGGAAATAATCCAATCATTAGATAGTTTATACATTTCATATATTCTTAATTCATCCTGCCTGAACAAGGACAGCTAAACGAAGAGAGGATGTAGACAAATTTGGCAGAATGTCATGTCCAAAGAAAGAGAAAAACTCAAAAGATGTAAAATATATTCTATTTTGTCAAACTAGATAATCTTCTGAAACTCTAGTTATAATCCTTCCCATAAAATATGGGTCTTCTGTTTCCCAACGTCTCACTTTTTTTGTCTGCTGGCGTACACAAAATTTTTAGGCCCTAACTAAAGAAAAATATGCACCACATACGACCTTACCTGTCGTTTAGCTCTCCGTGTCAAAGAACAATCTCCATCAATTTCTTCTGCTGGCTCCAGTGGCTCGTCGACTGTAGGAATTGCATCGGGCTTTAATTTCATCTTCATTCCCAGTTGCAAAGCAATCGCTCGATTTTTTGTGAAGCAGACTTCTTGAAAATGATCGGAACACAGAATCGAAGAGTTGGTGCTGGTCCACTGTGGTCGATGCCTTCGAACAAATTTCACCCATAATTGATGTCTGTTAGCATCTTTCTGCTTATTTGGGAATTCATGAATAGATTTACCCTCTGTGTACTGTCCATTCTTGCAGCTCTCTCCGTTTGGGCGACCAGCTACGCAATATTGACCTCCACGACGCTTGCACGACTGACTGCTAGACGCCATTTTAGTTGTTGTGATAGGAGGGTTCTCAGAATTACGATCCTAGGCATGACGTCACGACGCGTGGCCTCAGTTTCGCAAGAGAAAGAGCAAATCAATTAATGACCTTTTAATAAGAAACTAAACAGGCTGTTGTGAAAAAACTGGTTTCTATTTTGCGGGTTCTTACTGTATTGGTGCATGGAGAGTGGGAATATTAATCTTCAAAGCTGAAATTTGCCTGAACCTCCAAACCAGAGCTTTTGGGTTTTGGCATAAACTGCAAACGCGCAATCTTGGGGAATCTCCTGAATTACCTTGAAATAAGAGAATAAAGCCTCATATTGAGGAAAATCTTTGAATAGAAATTCAATCAAATTCATCAATTTTGTCCTGAAAAGACATCTTTTTTTAAGCTTCAAAAGTTTCGAAAAGTTAGCATTGCATCTGTCTCATAAAAGAAATCTGCGAAATAGTTTGCTTGGGTGTGAAAAATGAATTAGTTCTTGCAATCTTCATGACTTTAATTAAATGCATTGTGTGTAATCTTTCTTCGAATTATTACGAAACAAGAAATCAAATGTACCCAAGGGGAAATTATCCATTGATAAGATCCTTACAATTGCTCATTCGTGCTTGGCTCTTTTGCAGGTGCACTATGATTGAAGAAATATATCCCTTTGTGAATTTTCAATTCGACGTTGTTATGTTTGTCAATTTTTAGCTTTCAAATTTCAATTGAAATGTGTGCCCAAACATGTGTGCCTTAGCATCCTTACAGTACTACACTATGCATATGACTGAGGAGATTCCTCAAGCACGTTTTCAGTCAGGCCAAAACCTGAAACCTCTGGTTTGGAGATGGAAGCAAATTTGGACTTTCAAGATTGATATTCCAACTCTCCATGCTCCAATATCAACAAACAAGGTATTTATCTTCAAGTTAGCTATCGAGGATTATGTCAAAAATTATATTGGATTGATTGGACCTTAATTCTTGTCGCTAGTCCCGATCAAATCCGTTGCGTTTATTTTGGGACACCCGATAGATTGACTGCTTACTTCTCAATGATCTGGACTTTTATGACGAAATGTTTTCTGTAAGTACGCCATCTTGACCCTTTCAAAAACAGTAAAAAATGGCGCGAAAATCTGTATTCGTCAGATGCAAACTTCAAAACAAGTTTTTGTGGGGGGAGCCTAGTTTGTTCTTTGCAGAACTGCCGAAGTTTAAACGGGCCTGCTCAAATCCATTACATTTAAAATGGAAAGAGGAGGCAGTGAAAGACTTGACAAAATTTGGTGGTCTGCAGCCACTCATTAAGGCTTTTCAGAGTTTAGCTGCAGAGCTTGGTGACAAATGTTTGACAATTTTTTGTGTAAATTGTTTGAAGACATGCCGGCAGAAAAAAATGTTTACACATTATTTATCCTTGGATGAAAACACAAAAATTTCTGCCAATAAGAAGGTACATTTACTGCTTTTCAAAATAAACACTTTATTTCAAAATATAATTAAGCAGACCCTTTCTTTCTCAACATTTTTCTTGTTTTCTAAAACTGTAAAGACTTTCAGTCTCTCAAAATTGAAAGATACTCTGGCTAGATAATGACAAAATCTTTAGCAGGTTGTGAAAGTCTGTTTCAGAAGTCTTGACTTTTGTGTCACAGAAAAAGAAGTCCTATACGTATATACTACTTCACATGTAGTATCAACGTCATGGACTTAGCTACGACCAAATCAGTGATCAGAAGCCAACAGTTGCCTATAAATTTGTGTGCCAATCTGATGCTGGTTGTGCAAGAGGCTTTCTGTATTTACCTTTTATTTTCCATATCTTAAGGCTTCAGAAACAGACTTTCACAGGGGTGTAAAGGGGTTTTCCATTCATTATGAAAATGATAAAATCCTGCATCCCAATAGTGAAAATGAGAAGATGCCATACCTGCTTGCTAGAAGTCCCATTCCCATTTAACTTAGCGGGTCAATCAAATCCAAAAATACAAGAAACAGACACTCTCATAACAGCCTACATAGTAAACCCCTTCATATCCCTCGTTTAATTGTGATATCCGATTAAGGTTACTGTAACGGTTCAAACGAGAATTTTTCGATTTTTCGTTTTCGTCATATTCTGATGTTCCAAGCGGTTTTAGCCACCTCACTTCACAAAACGAACCCAATTACTTGCAAATTTGAGCATTTTGAAAGAAGCACTCTTGTTTCTCAAAAATTGCGCGAACAGCATTAGGCGATTAAGGTAAACTCACTTGACCTTGCGAATGATTCTCATACTCCTGTGGTTTAGAAGGCAATAATTTTAATCCGCACGGATATAATATTTGCTCTTTGTTTAACAAAAACTCCTTTGCTTTCGCAACTGATTCATTCGCAATGGGGCGTTTTCGAAAATCTGACTGGGCGCAGAAAAAACGACGAAAGTTTAGAAAAAGAATTAAAAAATCCTTTCAAAGAGAAGAGAAAACGAACCTTGCGTCATTAGATAAGGGGTCGTGGTTTGACCAGGAAAGTTTATATGCTGAGGAGGGATCAGAATCGGAGTTGGATGAGTTGGACGAAGAGGACACAAACGAAGAAAGCGCATCTGAATCATCAGCGAACCTTTTCTTGATAAGTTTATCCTTACTAGAAACCCAATTGAATACGACCTCGGTTTGCAAGGAATGCCACAGCGATTTAAAAATTATCGATAAAAAAAAGAAGCGTCAGGGCCTCGGTGCCAGCTGGGAAATTTACTGCACTAATAATGACTGACCATCAAAAAGCACAATGAAGTCATTCCCAATAAGTCCAAAAGATGGTCGATCGTTTGCTGTAAATAAAAAGTTTGCTTTCCATTTCCTTCAGCATGACCTGCAACATCCCTTGCTCCATTTTCACATCAAGCGGAATTTCGTGACAGCCACATTCGTAAATCCCTCGTTGCTGTTTTATGGTTTTATTGACAAAAAACTTTACCTACACCGCGCTTAAGCCTTATTGCTTGACCTGTGGTTTCATGTTTGCACTTACAAGCATAATCGTTTTTCCCGCACTTTTTTCTTGAATTTGATAAAAGCCTGATTTCTCGAAACAGGATTCTGGAGTACTGGCAGGTACTAAAAAATCTTTTTGTACCCAACGGACCAATCAAATGGCTTGAAACATGGCCCACATGGTCACAAAGCATGTCACTACGAAACCGTGTCAGCGAATTTCTACGGATCCACGGGTCCGATTTTTACAGAGGTTTCAAAGTTGAAAACGGCATTTCAGAAATTTACACAAATTTAAAAGGGCATTATTTTTAGACTGTACATTTTATCAAAAATCCGTGACACGGTTTTGGAGTTCAAGACCTTAAGGTAAATAGATAGTCGCAGTCCAACGATGGTCGCTGGGGTACACAAAGATTTTTTCGCTAGGGTGGTCGATTTTGCCGAAAATCTAGAATAAATCATTTGTGCTTTCTTTAAATCGACTGCGCATATTTTCATGATATTCTGCGTTTAATTCTGCATCGAATGATATATAGGTTTATTTGGTATATTTTGAGGAACGGCCATGATAAACAAAGTTTCTTAATCACCGTCTGAAAGGTTACAGTAACCTTAAATTAAAACGCATAAGCATAGTTTTTTTTATAATCATTTAGAATGTTACAATACATGTTACATCTACATCCTACCATACTTTCTAATTACTTTGCAGACTATACAACACTACAGGGACATGACCACAAGGAGCAAAAGATAATGACTACCAGGTGGACATTAACATAAAGACATGCAAAAAATAGCAACTAAATAAACAACTACAAAAAGCTACAAATACGATAAATTACTGATAAATACTAGAATCCGTTTCACATTGGATGTCAGGCCAGCATAGTAGTATGATGCTGAGCAATAGGAACCCCGGACGAGAGAACAACAACGACAGCAGTTGCTACCGCTACTGATCCCCCTCCAGAGTCCCCAACGCTCAACACATTGCGCATATGCTGTCAGCTCTGGGCTTCTGATTCGCAATATCAATGGTCCGAAATACTGTAACTTTTGTGTGGATGAATTTTCATTCACCCTTGATGTGCCTAACATAAAATGTGAAACAGACTTACAAAATATACGGAGAAAAGTGTACATAGTGGTTGTGTGGCGTAAAAACGATTGTTTGAAGTTATCCAAGCCGACCTGTTTTGTGGATGAAACTTAGAGTCTGTTCGAGTATATTTTTATTCACTTCGTCAGAAAATTCTTTGTTACCATACAATAAGTATTGAACCAGAACATTGTTTGGAAGGGCGTCGATTTGGACAAATGGTCGCAACAATTCTGAAACTCCAGCGAGAAGATCTTGCCGTTGAATGTCGAATGAAGGGCAAAGCAACAAAAAGTGCTCCGTATCCTCAATGCCATCATTCGTTGGGCACATTGGATTCAATGTATCCCTAAAATTGTGCTTGAATTTGTGAAAATTCAATTTGCTGAGACCGACCCTGATTTGTAAAAGATAACCTAAGCCTATTGGGTCATGAATACCGAAAACAGACTTTGCACGGGGACGAATCATTGACAGAAGCTTTGTTTTAAAGACAGCGACAGAAGGTGCAAGTCTGATTGCTGAATCAAGTTTATTCCATTCAGAGATGCAATTGGGATAGAAACTTGATAGAAGTTTCTCTGTTCTTGCCCTTATTCGCCCAATAACATCCTGGTTGCGAAGAGAGTAGTTTGGCTGTTGAAGAAGTGGGATTGGCTCCTTTGTATACAATGGAGTGAGGTTATTTATGATCTTATAGAATAAAGTAAGGCGTCTACTCCATCTAGGGGAACTTAGTGACTCCCAGCCAAGCTCTGCACACAGTTTTTCTCGTGATGATCCTCTCCATGTTCCTGTTACAGCAAGTGCAGCAGAATATTGGACAGATTCTAATTTTTCCATTAAATTTGGTAAAATGATGTTTTGACTGAATTCACATACTTTATCTGGAATATGATAAATAGCATCCCCGTAGTCCAGGTGAGGTCGTACATAAAGTTTATACAATTCATTTAGGGTATTCGTGGGTAAATATTTGGACAGATACTTTAGCAAACCAATGCCCTTTCTTTTAGAGATAAGCATAGTTAGCATGCATAAAGCTTGAAGGTAGTCTAAATGGCAGTCTTGAAGGTATGTAGTAACAAAAATACGCTAAATCGTTTACAATTAAGTGAATTCATTCACTGTCAGTATGTGTCTTTTTTGAGTCCAACTTTTGAATATTGAACATTTTCAGCTTGATGAACTATTGAATTCTACAGGAGATGAACCAGACAATTTATCAACATTGGATGAATTTTTCCCACAAATGGTGAGCAGCAAAAAATGGCATAACACCAGTACTATGTAAAAGACATTTCTAAAAAAGCATTGCAAGGAAATGATCAATTTCTTGTTATGACTGGATCTTAAGCTTTGTGCAACATACATGCAACTTTTTCTGCAAATTGTGAAATATGTCTCACAAAAGTAAATTGTAGGCAAGAACCAATCAAAGTAAGTATCCTTATGACCATGTGATGTATTTCTCAAGAAATATCTCGTATTTTGTTGAAATTTTCTGAGGTACAATATTGGTGTACTACGAACTAAAATTAGTTTTTGGGAACTTGTAAGGAAAATATTTGGTGATTGGACTGATTTCTGTTAAGTTTACCGTATTAGACCAACTTGATTTTGGTACAAATTCGCTGTGAGATTCTCATAATGTTTATGCATACTTTCAAAACTATTTATCATAACAAACCTATTTAACTAAATCAAACAGGGCAATTATTTCCCAAGATTGGTTTGGAAAAGTTTAGAATCAAGTATCTATTTTCAGGAAAATCTACCACAAGGACAGCTACTGGAGACTGTGAGAAAGAAGACATGAAGGGAGTACATATTTGATGATGTTTCAGAGTTTCCATCCCCTGCTGCAACAGCTCTGCGTTGCCAAAGCAAAGATGTCTTTATTGTACCTGGGCATATTTTTTGAAAAATGTATCCAGAGCAAGAGAAGCTTCATGCACAACCAGGAAAAGAAAGATCAGATATGCCCCATACAGAAGCAATTGATCTGCAAGCAGGAGTTGAAAAGCTGATAAAATTGCTATGGAATACATTAGGCTGCCCAACACTGATGAAGACTCCTAACGTTTTCAGCCCAGCACAAATGAAACAGTTTTGCAAGCAAGCTGGTGCGTCTGACCTCTTCAGTCAAGTGATGAACAGCATGTGTGCCCACATCAAGCAGAGAAATTAAAAACAAGAACGAGTTTAGGGCAGCTACCATTCTCCATTTAATGATGTTTGGGCAGTCACCAAAATGTGCTTGGTTCAGCATGCAAATACTGCATTCTTAAGGAGAAATGGTTTAAGTGAGGCAGGCCTGTCATCATTATGGCGAGAAGGAATAGCAGTTCATCCACGAACAGCCCCACAGTGGGACATCATCATGACATAGACCAAAAATTCGATTTCCTTCAACTACTTCCAAACATAGCTATTTTGAAAGAGTAATGGTTGAGGATCATAAAACTTTTTAAATTTTCTTTCTACCCCTTTTCTGAAAGACTGTACGGGCCTTTAAAGTACTAGGCTTTCTCACAAACAAGAAAGCACATTCCAGTGCAGTTGATCACTGAAAATTAAGCTACCTTAGCTGCCTCCTGTAGCTCCTTCCGTGGGTGTTACAGGTCAAACCTCTATATCAGTTTAATCTTTAGCCACTAGCCGACAATATTCATTACGTTGACAGCACAAAAGACTATTTTTGGATTTTTTGCTAATATTTTGATCTGTGTAACATTGGCTGCACTATTTAGGTCATTCTTAGCAACACGTTTACCTTTCTAGTTGGATACAAAACGTGCAGACAAGAGCAGACAAACCACACTATGCTTAAATTGCACCTAAAGAGTCGATGATAACATGGTAGAAGGGATTTTTTGCGGAAATTTGCGGGTTTCAAGGAAAATCTGTCACAATATCTCAGTCTTTTATGAAATAATGGAAGTAAAAAATAGTGAAGGCATCACTTTGGGACTCTATGCCTCTGAAATCTAATTCTAAGACAGCTGACCCAATATATATTGATGTCAAATGGTTTTTAAGTGTAAAAAAGAAACGAAAACTGCAAAGTAACCGGGCATGGGTAAATAAGGGAGCTATTGTGGGTCTACAGAGTACTGAGCAGAACAAATCACAATATTTTTACACTTTAATCCTTAAAATCCTTAAAATGGTCAAGAGTTACAAAGAGCCTTCAAATTATCCATAGCAACAGAAAACATGATGATGCACACACATTTTGGCAGTTATTATCTCTGGTTTCATTGTAAAACCTTCAAATAATCATAATAATAATCATCATCACAACTGTAATTTAGTATAGAAAATATACGAAATTAAAATGCATGTTTTCTAACCAACCAATTTACTTCAAACATATTTTTACATGCAAAAATAACTGATTACTCATCAAAAATAATACATCTATCGCCATAGAAAAACGAAACTAAACATATCGGGCCGTGCCCTTCGTCAGTAGTAAAGGAACTTAGTAGAAGCGAAGATTATAGAAAAAGAAAGAATGTTTAATAGAACGCTAGGATCGAGCAAGTAACGGAAGAATTAGACGAGCGAAAATGGAACGCTCAGGAGCAAGAGGAAATACAATCATAAAAAGGAAAATTGCTTGTTAAGTCCTTTCGGAACACGTGTGTCCAGTTTAAAAATTATTCTTTTCTCGAGTGTCTTTCTTTTTCGCGAGTCTATGGGGGCATCCAACAGTCCAAGAATGTTCATATCATGAATGGAATGTCCTGCCGAATTAAAGTGTTGCGAGACGTTAATGTCGCCTTGGTCCTTCTTTCTTTCATCCTCGTGAAGCTTGTGCTCAACGTTCCTCATGTGCTCTCCAAATCTTTCATTTAATTGTCGGCACGTTTCCCCAATATATAAGATTTCACCCTTGCTGCATTTAATGGCATAGATTAGGCATGTGGAAGAACAAGTAAAGCGTTTGTGAACAGTGAAAGAGTTACCAAGATTTTGAATTACAGGGGTTTGATAAACATGGTTGCAGGTACGGCATCGTGGATGTCTACAAGGGTAGGTACCAGGGTTTTCTTCTTTTTTCTTTAATTTTGAACGAACCAAAATGTCTCTTATGTTGGAATCACGGCGAAATGCCATCAATGGTGGTTTTGCAAAAATGGCCTTTGTGTCCTTGCTCGTCTGCAGGATGTCAAAATTCTGGTCAATGATCCTCTTGATAGGCATTGATAGAGGGTGATAGGTAAGAGTTAGTGGAATCCTGTCTTCGCTGGTTTCGTTACGTTTGACTTGTAGGGCTTGCTGCCGTGAAATTCTTGATATGCGTTCAAGTGCGTTGTCAATTACATTTTTCGGATAACCACTTTCCATGAAGAATTTGCACATTTCTTTTGCTTTATCTGCAAAGTCTGGCTTGTTGGAGCAAAGTCTCTTGAGGCGTAGTAGTTGTGAGAAAGGAATTGAGTTTTTACATTTGACAGGATGCGAGGATGAATAAGAGAGATAACGATGAGCGTCAGTCTCTTTATAGTGGACAGATGTGGAGATGATATCGTCTTTGATTGATAGTGTGATGTCGAGGAATGGTATGGATGTTTGCGTGATATCTACTGTGAATTTGAGAGCTGGATGGAAATTGGATACGAAATCAATGAAAGCTTCAAGTTGTTCACGTGGAAGGGAAGTAGCGCCAATGATGTCATCTATGTACCGTTTAATGAGGTGAGGAAATGGACCTTGGTATTGTTGTGAAATGAGGTGTTCTTGATATCCAACAAACAAACAGACATAGCTTGGGCCTAGCTTACTGCCCATAGCTACCCCACCAACCTGTACGGAAAACTGTTGATCGAAAGAGAAGCCATTGGTGGTAAGAACCAACTCAGCAAGGCGAAGCAAGGTAGATGTAGGAGGATCCTTGGTTGTGCGTTGTTCAAGAAAGTGTTTGAGAGCATGGAGACCATCGACATTCGGAATGACAGTGTACAAAGACTTGACATCCATGGTAAAGAGATAGCGATTATCACCAGTGAAACGAAATTGATCAAAGATGCGAAGAGCATCAGATGAATCTTTGACAAATGTAGGCAATGAGTGGACGATGGGTGTCAGAATGGAGTCAAGAAATGTAGCGATTTGTGAGGATGGACATGAAACAGCAGATACGATGGGTCTTCCTGGATTGGATGGCTTGTGAATTTTAGGAAGCATGTAAAAGACAGGTGTTCTAGGATGATTAGAGAAGAGTTGATCAGCATTATTGGGTAAATGTTCCTTTCTAATTTCTTCTTTAACAGCATTGATTATTATTTTATTGAACTCCTTGGTTGGATCTCGTGCCTTTTTTATGTAGAACTCCTCATTATTCTCAAGCTGTGAAAGACCTTCTTCGACGTAGCGATCCCTATTCCAAACAACAACACGTCCTCCTTTGTCTGCTGGTTTTATGACGATATCTTCGCGAGACTTCAAGTTATTCATGGCATCAATCTCAGCTCCAGTGAGGTTACATGTTTGGATCCTTTTGCTGTAATTTATCAAAGAGATTTCATGGCGACATTTATCTATGTAGTAATCTAAGGAATTGTGCAGACCTTGTGGAGGAGTCCATTTCGATCTTGTTGCAAAAAGGTTGTCAATCAGTGTTTCTGTCGCAGAGCGGTCATCATCTGATTGTGAATCTTGAATTTTGAGACGTAAACGGCGGAAGAATGTCTCTGTATCGTGTAGTGTTTGAAACTTGTCGATTGTTTTCTTCACTGGAATGGATTTAAGTCCTTTGTTTAGAACTGAAAGTTCATCACGAGAGAACACCTTTTACAATGCTCAAGAAACCTGATGCACATTTCATTATCTAATTTCAAAAAATCTTCTGAAACATGTTCACGGAAGATGAATAATCTCGTCCAATTCGAAGAAAGATACATGATCTGAACGATAGACTTTTTGTATTTCTCAAGGACGTTAAGCAATCGAAATTTGACAGGCTGATTACTCCTGCCCGTCCAGATCATAACTGCCATCCCGCCGCTGATACCACCACTAGTTGCATTGTACGTAAGATTCCAAACGAGTTGCCGCTCTCTCGTGATGAACTTTCAGTTCTAAACAAAGGACTTAAATTCATTCCAGTGAAGAAAACAATCGACAAGTTTCAAACGCTACACGATACAGAGACATTCTTCCGCCGTTTACGTCTCAAGGCTTTTTTCCAGGAGATCGGCCAGCACAGTTTTATCTTTGACAACTTGTTTACAGCCCAGATTGCCCATCAGAGATATCTAGTCTTGTCCCATTCATTGGTGCACTCCATGTATCATTAAATGGCAGAGAAAACCCAGTCCTCATCAACATCATTTTCTTCAGAAAGCTCTACAAGGCAATATTTGGAGAACACAAGAAGCTGGCTGACAAACCTCAACCCTGGAGAATTTCCTTGGTGTCAGAACTTGTCTATGGGGGATGGACTCTTGTCAGAGAGTCAGTGATGCATGTTTTTTCAAACAATCAAAAGATGTCCAGGTGCTAACCCTCATCAACTTGCTGGACAACATTCTCCCATTAATGCTCAGCATCTATTCTGTTGTGTTCAAGAGCAACAACCTTGAAATGTTCATTGTTGCAATGCTGAGGGCATGGGTGGTATTCTTCATCTACAGACGCCACCACTAAAATAAGGCCCCACTTGTCTTTCTGTCCAATGTGCTGTACTGGAAGAAGACAAACCATCAGGTCCTGAAAACTCATCTTCAGATTGTGGATGAGTATGCTGTGGAGAATTTCCACTCAGTGTTAATTCTATTTTAACCGGGGGGGGGGCATTTTTCGCCCCCCCCCTGTCGGATTTTTTTAAATAGCTCTAAAACGATGCTACCTACAATGCTGAAACGCCTTGACTTTTCCTAAAATTTAGTTAAAAATCAGAAAATAAAAATTTCAAGACCCATTGTTCGACCACGTGAACACCACATGCCCATATTTGGAGAGTGGTCACAAAGAAATTCTTTAAAACGGCTCTAATTTCTTTCTTTGTTACTAAATCTCAACAATATATATACCATCCGTTTCGTCTCAATGAGTGCTTTCATTTGATATATAATTTATTTATATTTGCTGACATCAGCACTTTATTATTTCTATGACGTCATCAATCTTTATGACGTCATATTCCTAAAGAATGAGTAATTTTTGCATGCAAAACTGATGGAATTATCTCAAATATCGATGAAGGTACTTGATTTCATCAATAATATGCGAAATTAATGGTTTTAAATCATAATTATTGAGCAAACAATTTTGCATTGAATCAAATTTTCATTATTTAATTAGTTAGTTTATTAGAAACCACAAATATCTGTATGAAACCATATGAAACTACAAATTAATGGTGTCAAGCAGGTATTTGGATGGTTTTTTGCCAATTTTATCAAGCTATTTGCCAATAATTGCCCCTTTTTTGCAAATAGCTATATTTTCACAAAATTTGCATTGTTTTCGGTTGCCTAGCAACCAGTCACGTGACTACTGATTGATTGATGCTATTTTTAGATTCTCCTTTGTTCAATTATGACACAGTGCAAGTTTCATTGTCATAGCTGTTATACATACGGAGAAAAAAAATCACTTTTTTTTACCCGGTTAAAATAGGGTTAAGGGCCCAAACAACAGTCAGCAGCATACCAGTGGAGATCAGGAAGATTAAGTAGGAGATAACAAAGAAAGCACGCGAAGTCAGTGCAACAAAGAACCTTCTGCGCCAATTCAAGAGACAGTTTGTGCCTCCTAAGGTTGCCACATTTAGCCAAAACCAATTGAAACTATTGAAGGCAAGGGCTGCTGGGTTCATTTTGGATGTTTTTGCAGATGTTCATGCAAACCCTGGTGCTGCCAATAAGCTACCAAGAGCCCCCAGGCAGTCCAAGAAAATCACAAAATGGATCCTGCCAAACATATTTGGGGATCAGGAAGTTGACAACAGAGTCCTTCCTCTTGGCTTTCAAGAACCTAGCACTGTTTGCCACACGGAGAGCATGCTTTCCGTGACTCATGGCTGCTTTCTCAGCGCCCTTTTGTTTAGCTGTATCAATTGCTGCCATTGTAGTAGGCCTATCCCAGTCGTATTCCTTCTCGCAAAACGCCGCCACATTTTCGATATATTGGCCCTTGTTTTGTATAAATGAGTTGCACATAACTTTGGCTCCATACAGCATTGGTTGATAGATAGAAAAATATAATGAACCCCTTCCAGAAATTCAAATGAGATACCTATACACCAACATAAAATGCACATTTTTTTCTAAGAAACTGAACTTGGTTTATAAGAAACTAGTACTACAATGACAAAAATTATAAGAAACTCCAGTACTACGTTCAAGAACAATTAAGAAGCTCTAAAATTTTATTTCTACAAAAAGGGTTGGCAGATAACGGTTAGCTTGGCATTTGTGAATATAAAGTTTTGACTGCAAAAAAATTGTAACGTTTTGCCTTAATTTGCATGGCTTATTCGTAGTTGACGATTTCAATGCAAAAAGCAAGCCCTTTGTCGATAAGAAGGCTCAACTTCGAGCCATGGCGCAATTTTAGACCCCAAAAGATAAGAAACTAATTAAGAAACTTTTACTACTAAAACACCGAAATTGTTATCCGAAATTAAGAAGCTTTTAGCACTAAATTCTGATCCAAGTTTCCCATAAAAAACATGTACTCTCCCCTGCCAAATTGCTCAACAAATTTGATAAAATTAATTAGCAAGGGTCATAAAGGCTTGGGTGGTGGGAAAATTGTTTGATGTTCAATGAAGGGTGGGGGTCATCTATTTGGCACCGGAGAGTGCTTCTAACATTGAAAATATCTGTTTACTTAAGGAAATGTGACCATGAAACATGTGACAACGATGGCAGTTTTACTGTGCTCCATGGGTGTGGTCACTCGTATCATCTGAAATGTATGACTACTGAGGCAACCTGTTAACTTTGTTCCACCTTGCTGCACACCACGTTGAAGGATCTGGCCACAAAAACAAATACAACAATTTTCCATCCAAAAAAGCAGTCTGATGCAGACCCCGCAGACATGCCAAGCAGATGAAGAATGCTCAATTGAGCCGTAGGATGAGGCAGATACAGATCTTGCTGCTTGCGTAAATCTTTCAAGTGAAGAAAAGCATTTGGAAAACACAATCAAGTCACTGAACAGGAAGATTCTATCTCTTGCCATTCCTTTGGAGCCTGGAACATAGCCTGGAAATTCACTGATGCTGATTAAAATACAGAGCAGTTGTCTCTAGAAAATGAAAAATAAAAAAATAAATCAATTTAAATGATAGTTGTTTGTACACTATCTACAGACAGTACATAAATTATGGTAAAAATATGCCGATGGGGAAATCACAAGTCACTGGGGAACACTTCATGAACTACTTTCGTTGAGGCTAGAAACTGATAAGTGAAGAGTTTGATTTTGATTCTTTTTTCACAAAATGATTTCGTTAGATTTTCACTTGTTGTCCTTGCTCTTTGCCTGAATCAGGATTTGTTTGTATTGTCCCCCAGAACAACTCCTGTGGGGAACTGAATGAATAAACACGCGAAATAATGATCTCACCTTGGCAATCGAATGCCCAGCATAGCATCGCCATGTTTGCAAATGTTTACTTTCTTAAAATCTTCATTCAGCGTTGCTCATGATCAGATGCATCCGATTTGGTTGCAGTGAGAGCCAGCCGGTCTAGGCCTAAATTAACCAATCTTTTCAAACATCTATTTCTTTCGATCAAGGCGAAGAACAAAAAATCCAAGCGCCAGATTTGTAGATTGACCTTCTCTGCGAAGATTCCAACTGTCACTGTTGCATCGGAACGCACCTCGTGAATGCCGCCGAGGCAAATAGCCCTGCACCCCTCGGCCGCAGCTTTCTCCATTGACTTGTAATGGCGCGAGGCTAATTTGCATAAAATCAACAGGGTGCCACTTCCGGTAATTCCAGCTAATCAGAAGATTATTCCGCCCTGCTTCTCTAACGTAGCCTTTTCTCGTTACTACTGATGAAGGGTTAAGCCCGAAACATTTAGTACATTATGCTCTAGGCTATTCACTCAATTAAAGATATTTATCGTGAGTGGGCTACCACAATTGGAGAATTAAAATGTGCCCCTGCCTGGGATCGAACCTGGGGTCTTCGTGTCAAAGTTTCTCCGACACTCCACTGCGCCACTCAAGCGCAATGAAATGTTGGAGAAATTTGAAGTCATTCAGATCCCTGGGTCTTACACCACGACAGAAGCCATTTTATGTTTAACAAAAAATGGCTTCTGTCGTGGTGTAAGACCCAGGGATCTGAATGACTTCAGATTTCTCAAACATTTCATTGCGCTTGAGTGGCGCAGTGGAGTGTTGGAGAAACTTTTGACATGAAGACCCCGGGTTCGATCCCAGACAGGTGCACATTTTAATTCTCCAATTGTGGTAGCCCACTCACGAAAAATATATTTCACCGTGTCAGCTGATGCCGAATGATTCTACACTCATTTAAAGATATTTAGTGCATTCATATATTAGCGCTGATTATACAGAGGTTTTCTTCAAATGTTGATTTTGATATGATTTGATTTTTATGATATTGATGTTGAATATGGCAAGTATTGTCTATAAACGTAAATTATTTTCCACAATTATGACGTCATAATGACATCATATTTTCAATGAAATTAAAAAAGGTGCCCTATTGTGTAGATCTACACCATTGTACCACTTCTCGCCCTCTTATGTGCACAAATGACGACTTCATGGGGGGGGGGGGCACTTTATGCCCGCTTCTCGTTACTACAAGAATCCAAATGCCCGGTATTTTTAGGATTAAATTGAAGTTAATGTAATTATGTTCTTCTTGTCATCATATAGTAATGCATAACGCTACTGGTCCATTATCAATGCTTCTTTTTCATAGGAATCAGAATCAGAGCCGGAGTTATTGAATTTGATTGCAACAAAAGAAGTGCCAAAACTGCCAATTAAAATGATATTAGAGGACAACACAGCTCTGTCTTACTTCATTGGTATGTCGAGTTCTTCAGCTTTGATTTGTTGATGTTTTCGTGCCCACTTGTTCTTATAATTGCTGTAATGCAGAAAAGTTGCAGAAATTTACAGGTGTAAGAAATCTAACAAGACTTAGAGTTTAATTTAGTCCTGTAAATGCGCATCGATTAAGGCATAACTTTGATTGAGGGATTTATGAAACCATTTAGATATGATCGAAATAAAAATGGAGATGGTCTGTTGATTTATGTGAGAGAACCATCACCGGTCAAGGAGCTCACACAATACAAAGCTCCTGACGATATTGAGTGTGGAATGATAGAGATAAATCTCAAAAAGCAAAAATAGCTTCTGGCTGCCATCTATCGTTCCCCCTCTCAGCCTCAACAGTATTTCTTTGATGAAATTGGTAAAGTACTCGATCATTATTGCAGGCAATACCAATGTCTCATTTTTATAGGAGACTTTAACCGCGAAATAGACGAAGACATCAGTAGTTTCGTTGACAATTATAACCTAGGTAGTCTTGTTAGGAGCCCAACTTGCTTCAAGTCTGACAATCCCAGATGTATCGATTTAATTCTAACAAATAGGAACAGGAATTTCCAAAGTACTGTTGTCATAGTAAATGTAAATGCAAATCCTGATCAAATCCTAGATGCTTTACTCGATTTTAAAAAGGACATAGAAGACCAGGTACCAGGATGCATGGTTGTATTATCAATGCCTACAAAAAGGTTCGACAATGAAGAATATGGAAAGATTATAGAGTCTCTAAACAAAAAGATTATTGATCTTGGAATTATCAACAACAGAAATATTTCCAGAGGTGACATTGGAAAGAAAGGATTACATTTGAACGCTAAAGGTACAAGCAAGCTCACGTCGAAACTAGTATCTAAACTACGTAGTCTTTAACCCCGGGGGGGGGGGCACTCCCATACTTGACCTGACGGGATGTGCCGCTCAACAGGGTGTCCTTTTGCGGTAAAAATTATGCGACAGGGTGTCATTTTCTAGCGAAAATTATGCGATAGGGTATTGTAATTGGTAAACAAATTATGCGACAGGGTATCACAAGCAAAAATTGCGTTTTACACTGTATTTGAGAGGCAAAATTTTTATGCGACAGGGTATCACAAGCAAAAATTGCGTTCTACACTGTATTTGAGAGGCAAAATTTTTATGCGACAGGGTATACTTTTTGCCTATTTTTTATGCGACAGGGTGCAGGGTGTGGAGAGGTTTTCCGCACACCCCCGTCACTTCCCTAGTCAAGTACCCCCCCCCCCCGGGTCTTTAACATCAATTATACGACTGATGGCCAGGCATTAAACTTAGATTCTTCACAAATTATAGGTGAGGGTAGTTCAGATCTTAATTGTTCTGTAGTAAGTACCGTTTCTGATAGGCCTAATGATCATCAGCATCTTGGGCACAACAAAGGTCTTTCTCTTGCGGCCCTAAATGTTAATAGTCTTCGAAGTCGTCTTGATGAGGTCTCATCCCTTATAAAAGAAAAGGGTATTCATATATTTGCCTTGAATGAAACAAAACTGGTCAATTCATACCCTAAAGAACTTACGAATATTGACGGGTATCAACATGAGCGTGAAGATAGAACCGCTAATGGGGGTGGAGTTGCACTATAAAAGAGCCATATAAAAGAGCCAATTCAATACACTCGCCGTATAGATCTGCCTGAAAACGATCTTGAGCTCATTTGTGTAGAAATAAAGCCCCCCAAAAGTAGACCTTGCATTGTTATAGCGCGTTTTGAATTTAGAATGATTAGCCCTGACGATCTGGTTAATGTGTTTGCAAAATTTAAAAAATCCAATGGCTTTGGTGTTGATGGCATCTCAAGTTTCTTTCTCAAGATTGGGATGCCTGCTCTTGCGCCGGTATTATGTGATATATTTATTTGGTCGCTAGCATCAGGAACTTTTCCTCAAAACTGGAAGATTGCAAGGGTTTCGCCTATCTACAAGGATGGCAATATAGAAGATAGATCTAATTATAGGCCTATTTCTGTACTTCCTGTTATCTCACGTTTGTTTGAGAAGATTATTTTTGATCAAATGTATAAGTACTTCGTTGCAAACAAATTATTCTTCTCAGACCAATCGGGTTTCAGGGCTTTGCACTCTGTACTGACATGCTTGCTGAAATTTACCAATGATTGGTACACGAATTTTGACAAAGGCCTCTATACAGGGGTTATATTCATTGACTTGAAGAAAGCGTTCGACACTGTTGATCACGATATTCTGATTGCGAAGCTATGTCATTATGGAGTTGCTGGCAGGGAACTCGATTTGTTTAAATCATATGTGAGTAATCGAAAACAATGTTGCAAGGTGAACGGCCATGTTTCTAAACTACAAGATATCAAATGTGGAGTACCTCCAGGCTCTTGCCTTGGTCCACTCCTATTTTTGATATACGTTAATGACTTGCCGTTTGCCTTGGACAGAACTAGGGCCACAATGTATGCGGATGATACGAGCATTTCTTACTCCTCGAGATCTGTTACTGATTTGACCCAAGTCATGAATACTGATCTAGATAGCATTCGCTTATGGTTAGAGGGTAATAAACTTTCTCTAAATGTGGCCAAAACTCAAAGCATGATTCTGGGTTCTGGAGTACGATTGCGGAGTCTTGGACGAAACGATGATACGGCTAGTCCCGACTTTCAAATCAATGAGGATAGGATAGCCTTTAAAAGTAATGTGAAATATCTCGGTGTACAAATTGATTCCCAACTAAGTTGGAAAGAACATATCACTGTCGCACTCAGTAAGATTTCACGAGGAGTAGGAATGCTGAAGTGTTCCAAAAAATTTCTGTCTTTAGAGACTGTCCAGAAAATGTATTTAGGCATAGTAGAACCACATATCAGATATTGTTGCTCGGTCTGGGGTTGCGCTGGCGATACAGTCCTACAAAAGCTCCAAAAGATACAGAATCGAGCTGCTCGCATCGTTACAAACAGTCCTTTTGACAAAGCATCACTGCCGTTGATTTCTCAACTTGGGTGGCTAAACATAAAAGAAATGATTGATTTCAAAACTGCTGCCATGGTTTATAAGTCGCTCCATGGACTAGCTCCTCCTTACAGGCAGGACATGTTTCACAAACTGTCTGATTGTAGGAACCGAGGCCTACGGAGTACTGAAACAGATCTTGAGATTCCACGTTATAAAACATCTAATGGGCAACGAAGCTTTTCGTATCGCGGAGTGACTGTTTGGAACCAATTGAGCCCCGAAATTAAAACCGCCCCGTCACTGGCGATTTTTAAAAACAGACTCAAGACCTTTTTGAAAAACTCATAGATATATCCCCGGATGAAGACTATTACATCGAAACCAGTGTTTGGTCAATTTTTCTTTCCTTTTCTCTTCAAATTTCTTCCTTGTTTTTATTGTAGAGTTTATATCATAGATACACCATGTAATTCGGTTAGATTTTATTGTTTTTTTAGCAGGGCACATTGTAAAACAGTTTTCTTACATATAAACTGAATGTATTACCCTGGGTAAATAATTAAAAATGAAAATGAAAATGAAATGTTACCGTCCTCCAAGTGACCCTGTTGACTCCTTCAGCAAGCTTGAGACTATCCTCTCTTATTTAGACAGAAAGGGTAAGGAAATTATCCTCCTTGGCGATACAAACTGCGACTTTGCAAGCAAATCTCCGGGGCAATTAAGTGACAACAATGCAAAACATTTTCACAGCGTGTACAATCTGTTTAGCTTTACTCAGCTTATTGAGGAGCCAACTAGGGTTACTTTGGAAACTGCTACGCTGATAGACCACATTGCTACGACATGTTCCAATAACGTAGTGGAATCTGGGGTTTTGAAGATTTCGATGAGTGACTATTATATGGTGGACCGTATTCGAAAATTAAATGGCTCCTTCAAAAAAGACCACAAAGCCATAAAAACGCGGAACATGAAAAACTTTTCAGAAGAGGATGTTTTGCAAGACATTGCTTCTATTGATTGGGAGCAAGTTTTAGGAACTTCTAACGAAGTTAATGAACTTGTTGAGAAATTTTCGAATTTATTTTCCTTTGTGATAGAGAAACACGCCCCTCTTCGTCAAATTCGAGTATCAGAAAAGTATTGTCCGTGCATGAATGCTGATCTAAAGAGACTGATCAGGACCAGAGATCGACTGAAAAGGACTGCAGTGAAACACAAATCACAGGCTTTGATGAGTTCTTTTGAGTTCTTAGGCAATGTAGAAATCAGGTAAATACCCTGAATGTTGCTCTGAAAAGGCAATATTTCTCTGATAAAATCTTACAGCAGAAGGGTAATATGAAGGAATCATGGCAGACTATCGATCAGCTACTCAATAAACAGTCAAAGTCAACAAACATAGAAAGTTTGAAAGATTCAAACCAAACTGTGTTCGATAAACAAAAAATTTCGGACAATATGAATGAGTTCTTTTGTTCTGTTGGGAAGAAATTAGCCGCTGATATTGATGTTACCTCTAATCCACTTCTGTCGGAAGAATAACATTAATGACGGTAAGAAGACTTTTAACATGAGGGCAATTAATGAAGAAAACATCCAAAAGCAATGGCTAAGATCAAACAAAAGAAAAGCTTTGGCAATGACAACGTTAGCCTCACCGTTAACCAACATCATAAACTCTTGATAGCGAATCGACAATTTCCGTCAGCTTGGAAAGTCGCTCGCATTTGTGCAATTCCAAAAGGAAATGAACTTTGTTCAGAGCAGGACTTAAGACCAATATCTATTCTACCGGTTATGTTGAAAGTGTACGAGAGGTTGATTTTTCGGCAAATGAACGCTTTCGTAGAGGAACATCTGATAATAAACAGCAACATTTCAGCTTATAGAAAGGGCCAGTCAACCATCACTGTACTACAAGCCATTCGAGATGATGTAATCAAAGCCTTGAGGCGCTGTGAGGTCACAATGATGGTCTTGGCTGACTTCTCAAAGGCCTTCGACACCATCCAATTTTCAAATTTGATTATGAAGATGAGCAAATTAGGATTCTCGAAACAATTCCTAAAGTAGACTTTAAGCTATGTCACGGACAGGCTGCAATTTGTCCAAATCGATGACAAATTATCCAATATGACTGCACTGAAGTTTGGCGTTCCCCAAGGGTCCATCCTCGGTCCGGTACTGTTCAATATCTACGTAGCAGACCTCCAATCCGAATTGTCAACAAAAGGATATCAGTATATAGATGACACAACGTTGTACATTCATGCGAAGCCTAAGAACCTTGAGTTTTTACAAAAGATACCAGGTGATACGCCATCACAACTGAGTGATTGGTCTGATAGAAACAGCCTTGCATTGAATAGTGCAAAGACGAAGCTTATGATCATTTCTACAAGAGAGATGTCTGCCAAACACAGCCTTTAAGATTTCAAACCTGAAATCTACGTTAAAGGAAAGAAATTAGATAGAACTGATACATGCAAGCGTTTGGGTGTACATTTGAATGATCATCTAACTTAGGATAATCATATAAAGATCATTTCTGGCTCTTGCTACGGTCCGCTAGCTATTCTCAAGAAATTGAAGAAAATGGCACCCTTCAATCTACGAAAGCAGCTTGCAGAGTCGCTCATTCTTTCAAAGATTGACTATGGAGATCAAGTTTATACTCCCCTTACTGTTGCACAGCATAAACGCTTGCAGAAAGTACAAGTCGCAGGAGCATCTTTTGTAACTGGTAATTATGTAACCGTTTTGAAAAATTGAAATTTGGATGGCTACCCATAAAGGAAAGAAAGGAACTCAACCTTTTAAAAGCGACATTCAAGGCGATGGACTATGAGTCCTGGCCAACATACTTGACACTTGAAGAAAAAAGGTCTACCAGAGAGCTTCGATCAAGCAGTGCAAGATCACTTGTGATCCCAAGGGAAGCTGGAACTTTCCAGGATAGTGCAGCAAAACTGTTTAATTCTTTTCCCGAACATATAAGAAACTGTCGCATCTATAATAAATTCCTAACATTATCTAAAGACTTTTTAAAAAATGAAATTGTTACATAAGTTTTACATAAGCTTTTAATGAGGTCCAATGTAATAAGTTAGTGTAAGAGTATATTTTAATGTATTATGGACAACCTTAATTTATTCAGGACAATCATTACTTTTAATTAAAGACAATATTTTAGGTAGCATTTAACAGAAAATAGCCATGTCATGTGGATCTGTATTATTATTATTATTAAAACCAACAGACACCCATCAGCTCCTACATCGCTCTTCCTGCCATCCTTATCATACTAAAAAGGGTATACCTTATGGCCAAGCCCTTCGTATTCGACGAATTTGTTCGGAGGATTCTTCGTTTAACGAACACTTGGCTGATCTAAAATCTTGGCTTATTGATCGGGGATATAAGGGTGGAGAGATTGACACTCAGTTGGAGAGAGTCAAATGTTTGCAAAGGGATACCCTTTTTAATAGGGAATCTAAATCTAAGGATGGCACGAGGATACCCCTCGTCCTTACTTTTCATCCTGCACTTAATGGGGTTCATGAGATCTTGAGGAAATGTGAAAATATTCTTCTTGTTGATCGTGAGCATCGCAGGATTTTTTCGGGAAACTTTTCCGTCTCATTTAGAAGGGCCCGAAACTTGAAAGATAGCTTGGTTCGGGCAAAATTGAAACCGGTAAACGAGGAGCTGGTGGAAAAGGGTACGCGTAAGTGCAATGGTAGAAGGTGTCAAATATGCCCTATGATGCGAGAGGGGTCCACGTTTTATAATGCAGATGATTCTCGGTTTTTTAGGAACTTTTCAGGGGCGTATGACTACAACTCGGATTATGTAGTATACTTGCTACAATGCGAATGTTGCAATAAAAAGTATGTTGGTAGTACGAAGACTAAATTTCGCCAGAGATTTAACGTCTATAAATCGTATTTTCGGACCTACAAACAAAAGCGTATCAGTGGTAATCTTCATACGGGTAAGCCGGTCCCACATGCAAGCCTTTTCTCTCATTTTTTTGAACAAAATCATCGGGGTGAGTTTTCGGTAAAAATAAGCATCATCGATGGTGCAGGTGACGTATATTCGCTCCGTAGAAAGGAGCTTTTTTGGCAGTGTAAATTGGGTTTATTTTCTCCACAGGGCCTAAATGAAAGGGTAGCGGATGTCGAGTTGGACTTGTTTGCCTGCGAGAGCGCTTAATCTTTCTACCGTTGCACTTAGATCTCAGGGGAAGGGTAGGAGATGCTGGCTGGTTAACTTCGTGCAATTTGCATGTGGTGTTGGGGTGGAATTCCCCATCGGGCCATTCGGGATTTAGCAACTTAAGCAAATCCTTGGAGGTTTACTGGCTGGCGTCTGTTTTCCTGTTTCCTTGTAAACATTTATATTTCGGCTGACACTCTCAATCCCATGTGGATAAAAGGTTAAAAGATGGGCTGTATGATTGTAATTTTATGGTTTGGAATGTGTCTAGGGTATTTTTGTTTTTATCTAAATAAGTTTATGTTAATTTTGTTTACGCTGTAAAACGTCTGTATTATCGTAAGTCTATAGTTTGGAATGTATCAAGGGTATCGTAATTTTGATTTTATGTAAATTTTATGTTAATCTAATTTTATTTACATTGTATATAAACCTGGCTGTCCGGAGTTGTAAAGTAAACTGATGAAGATTTTAATCGAAACGTCTTGTCAAATAACAGTGTGTTTTTATATATTTTATTTTCTGTTGTTTTTTATCGTGCTTTTAGTTTAATTTTATTATTATTATTATTAGTATTATTATTATTATTATTATTATTATTATTATTATTATTATTATTATTATTATTATTATTATTATTATTATTATTATTATTATTAACGTCTCTGGATACTTTCTAAAGATTGCATTTCCAGTAATTTCTAGTAGTTTAGTGCAAATATTTAACGTTTCTATTGAAACCAGCACCTTTCTCGATACTTGGAAAATTGCTAGAGTTACTCCGATTTACAAAGAAGGGGAAAAGTCAGAAAAATCTAACTATAGACCAATTCCTGTATTGCCTGTCATATCTCAGTACGTGAATGAGAATGGATTTCTGTCACCAGACCAGTCTGGTTTCAGAGCTCTACACTCAACTATGACTTGCTTGCTGAAATGCACACATGATTGGTATAACGGCCTGGATAAGGGACTTTTGACTCGCATGATCTTTATTGTTCTCAAAAAAGCCTTTTAAGTCCTTTTGAAAACATGAAGTCCTTTGCCAAAAACTCGCGCACTATGGTGTACTATGTAGGGTGGTTCAATTCCTATCTTGCTAACAGAAAGCAGTATTGTCGAGTTAATGGTGTAGACTCTAATATGGGGAGCATCGAGGTGGGAGTCCCACAGGGCTCTTGTCTCGGTCCACTCCTATTTTTATTCTACATAACTGACCTTCCATGCGCTATAAAGAACTCTAAAATGTCTATGTATGCTAATTCATTTCATTTCATTTCATTTCATTTGATTTATTTTAGGAGGGTTGCCCTTCGGTAAAAACCGTTTTTCAAGGGGCCCTCCGATAAAAACTGTTACTATACAGAAATACCAAATAAATTACCTTAACCCTAATTACAATAGAAACCATAATATTAAAAACCTATTTACAAGAATTGATTATTTATATACATATTAGAAATAAAAACAAGAAAGAAAAACAAATCCTAAGTCTCTGACAGGGGCAGAACCTGCAGCGCCAGCACCGGCAGCCCCCCGGCGACACGACAACCCGGAGCGAACAGCGATCGAAACCATGACCGCCATTCGCCCCAAGCCGGCCCGCCACCCAAGTACAACCAGCGCCACCGCCGCAGGCCCCACCCCTGTAGTTATCTAAATAGATGTTTTGAAGCTATTCAGAGAGGATGCCTGCTTTGACTCAGCTGAAAGGCTATTCCACAATTTTGCACCCCTAAAAGAGACACATTTCTGCCCATTTGCAGATGTTTTCTTTGGTACCCTTAGGTCAGTCTCGGTATTTCGAAGGCAACGGGTGGAGCATTGTGAATTTCTTTTGAAAAGGCTACTCAAGTATTGCGGAGCCAGGTCATTGAGTGACTTGAAGACCATTGTTTTTGACTCATTACTGATGAGTTGTTCAATGGTCTTCCAGCCCAGCCTTTCGATAAGTGGCCTGCTTGGGGAGTCAAAGCTGCTATTCGTAACAATCCTGGCAGCTCGGTTTTGAAGCTTCTGTAGCTGCTTGATTTCACTAGAACCACAACAACCCCAAACAGAACAACAGTATCGAAAGTGTGGCTCAACAATACCTGTGTAAAGATTCTCAAGAGTTACCCTTGGTAGAAACTTCTTGGCATGCTTTAAAAAGCCGATGGCCCTTGAGACCTTGGCAGAGACAGCCTTTATTTGCTCTTTCCAATCTAAAGAGAAATCAATTTGGACACCAAGGTATTTTGTTTTTTGAACAACGTCAAGCTCATTGTCACGTATGTTCAATTCTGATTTGAACTTTTGAGAACGTTACGTTTTTGCCTGGTAGTAATAAGCATGGCGTGTGTTTTTGCAACATTCAAAGAAAGTTTATTGCCTTGAAGCCATGTATCCAATCGCCTAAGATCATTGTTAATAGCACCATTCAGCTGAGTCATTTTCAATGCCTGGTGACACAAACTGGTGTCGTCAGCATACATGGACACAGTTGAACCCTGGACGGCCAGTGGAAGGTCATTGATATAGATGAGGAAGAGAAGAGGGCCGAGACAGTATGTATCATTTTTTGAAAGACATTACTCAGTTGAACGAGGCTATCAATGAATATCTGCGGAAACTTGATACGTGGCTAAAGGGGAACAAACTATCCCTCAACGTAACTAAAACCCATTCTATGTTAATTACCACCAAACATAAGAAGAGGCATCTAGAGATTTCAAATCAAACTTTCCAACCTTCCATTCGCAAGACTAAAGTCGAAGTTGCAAGTAATACTAAGTACTTAGGTGTTCAAATCGACGAAATCTCACATGGAAGGAGCAAATAAAAACGGTCACTGCGAAAGCTTCCCGAGCTATCGGCTTCTTGAAATACGCCAAAAGGTATCTTCCTGCTGGAGTTGTGAAGACTCTCTATAGCAGCATCGTGGAGCGTCATTTCCAATACTGTTGTTCTCTTTGGGGTTTCTGCAATTCCACTGATATCTTACAATTGCAGAGACTTCAAAACAGAGCAGCTCGTGTCGTGACCAATAGTCAGTTCGATGCTCCAAGTAAACCCTTGATACAAAGTTTAGGTTGGCACACGATCAAGGAGCTGATAGATAGACAATCGAAACTAATGGTTTTTAAATGCGTCAACGACCTTGCTCCTACCTATCTTTGCAATCTTTTCACCAAAAAAGCTGATTGCACCGAGCGCAGCCTACGAAATACAATCGCATCTCAGAGAGCTCGAAAAGAGAGTAGATGATGCGGAACAATACAGTCGGCGATCCTGCCTCCGTATTTATGGCATTCCTCTTTCGGAGAAAGAAACAGCCGCTCAATGTCTTACCAAAGTCAAGGAAGTATTTGACCAATTAAGTGTGAAAGTGCCGGCAGATAGCATAGACAGAGCTCATAGAATTGGCCAGGTTAAAACGAACTCTGGAAATCAAGAGCGTGAACAGGCAGTCATCGTCAAGTTTAATTCGTGGGAGAAGCGTGTTGCAGTATATCGTGCTAGAAAAGAACTGAACGACATCGCAATTCAACTTGATTTGACTCCTCGAAGGGCCAAGCTGTTTGCTGCTGCTCGTGAAAAAGCAAAGACTACTGACACAATCGACTTTGCCTTCGTGGACATCAACTGTCGCTTAGGCCTCAAAACTGAAAAAGGAAAGCTAGAGTTTTTTAATTCTGAAGAAGAACTGGAAGACTTACTGTGATGTGGCTTAGCTCCGTGAACTTTCTTGGTTGATCCCCAACTTTAGATTTCTTGGGCTCCATAATAAACTTAGTTTTGATTCTATATTTACCTGAGTAGGCTAATTGCAAATGTTTATCTTATGTTTATCATTCAATAGAAATTCACAATTCCCGCTGCAAGGATAAGTTATCCCCAAGAGTATTTCAAAAAGTAGGAAAAGGTAAGGAAAAAGAACCCTTCGATTCAACCCAACTCGTTGAAAGTTGCATTCGCTGATAGGAATTCCCAATCCTTTTGAGACCTCAATAAACCAGAAGTAATACATTGGTTATCTCATATTACAATTGACTGCACCTATTGATATAAATTTTCATTCCCCGTGACAAATCAACAACAGTCCCGAGAGAACTTTCAATTGAACAAAATAGACCTTTTCCCCCAATCGAATTCACATTACTTCTGTTGCCAATTATGTGATTACAAAGAAAATGACCCGCAGTCCATGTATTGAAACAGCAAGTTAAAAAAAATACCATTTCGTCACTTGCGTTGTAAGCATTTGCTTGTTATTCCCGCATGCATAGCTATTATACTTTGTGTTTGTTTTTGTTAATTATTTCATATGTGTTTGTCTTGTTTGCGAAGGGGAAACGCTGTGTTTTGTCGGACGACGATGCACATCTTTGCACGGCACGGTTGAGAAGGTTTAACTTCCCAAATGCAAATTGATGTAAGTCAGTGGCGGGCAGCAATTGGAACGTTCCGATCTCTCCTAATCACAAAGAGATGGGTGGTACATAACAAAGCCTCAATTTTTTCGACAATTCTTTTGCTATCAAAATTATATCTTTTTTGCTCCATATTTATTCTAATTTCAATCCCTCTTTTACCCATTGCAATGTCTTTCCAGGTATTGGCCATCCACTCATTTTACCCGAAATCCCACTTTTTGCACATATTCGCTCAACTATATTCGTTCACTAAAGTCTTGTTTTACATTTCATTCGAGTTGACTAGAAGGCTTCCCCTCGTCCTCAATCAGCCTCACAAACGAAGACTCCTAAAATCAGTTGTCATTAATTATGCATATATAAACGCCATTTGTGTAACGTGTCACATGCTCCATGCGCAATGGACTGTATATAGAACAATCTTATTAAGTGGTGATATTGAGACTAATCCGGGTCCACCTTTTGGTAGTTTTAACTTTTGCTCCTGGAACTTAAACAGTATTTGTGCACACGATTTTCTCAGGGTTTCTCTGATCGAGGCGTACAATTCAGTATACAATTATGACTTAATAGGTATCGTTGAAACTCACCTTGACAACACTGTTGATGAAACCAAGCTGGCTCTTGATGGCTATTCCTTTCACACAAGTAACCATCCTCAAAACGTAAAACGGGGAGGGGTTGGGCTCTATGTCAAAGAATCTTTTCCAGCTAGGGAGTCCCCCTGTAAAATCGGTTTTCAGTATTCACGATCCAAAAGGTTTAGCAATTCTTACACAGTTACGTGTGGGTCTTAGCAAACTAAATCTCCACAAGTTCAGGCACAATTTTAAGGATACAATAGATCCAATGTGCTCAATAAACGATGGCATTGAGGATACGGAACATTATTTGCTGTTCTGTCACTTGTATGTTGTTTGCAGACGTGATCTTCTCAACAGTGTCAATGCAATATTGCACCAACATGGCCTGTCAAACCTTTCTAACAAAATTATGCTTAGAGTTTTGTTGTATGGCGATGAAAGGCTGCCAATTGTCTCGAATACAGAAGTCATCAAGGCAACTCTGAAATACATTCATGCATCAGAACGTTTCCGATAAATCGCTGCAATTGTTTCCTCTCGCAAACAGTTTCCCTTATTTTTAATTACGTGATTTTTCTTTTATAGTCTTGTTATTTGTTTCTTTTATATTTGTTGTCAAAGTCTGTTCCAAAATAGTAACAGGTAAGGCTTTCTCCTCCGACAATCACTATTACTCATGCATATCTCGATATTCATCGAAATTTTCCTGAATGTCTGGCCTGGCGTCTATTTTGGGACAAACTTTGAGTTAATTTTAAATGGCCGCAGGGTTGTTGTGAAATTCCATGCTCCCTGTGGCATCGTTGTGTAATCGTATGTGATTGTGTGTATGTAGGTTGTATTTGTAGTTTAGATATATTGTAAATATTATGAGCATACAAAAAAAAAAAAAAAAAAAAATACAATCACTGACTTAAGGCTGCCTTTGAAAAGTTCCGCTAATGGACAAAAATGCTTTTCATTCAGGGGTGCAAAAAGCTGGAACAGCCTTTCAACTTAGGTTAAACAGGCATCTTCGGTCAATGCCTTCAATAGCCATATTTAGCGTAGATTGCTTTGTAGATAATATATTTTAGATACCTTGTAAATTGATTTTGACACTGATCATTATTTTCAAAATTGTTTTTAATAGATTAGTTAGACTTTTGACCTATTGTAAATAGGTTTTTCTTTCCTTTGTATTATATTATTATTTATTATTGTATAGTATCGTAGATGGAGGGCCCCTGGAAAATCAGCACTTGCTGAAGGGCTACCCTCCCTAAATATATGAAATCAAATCAAATCAAATCAAATCAAATCAAATAGAAACGGGATTGTCGGATTTTCATGCCATGATTGTCACCGTCTTAAAGGGTGGATATGTCAAAAGGGAGCCTAAGATAATTACCTACAGGGACTACAGCCGATTTGGTGCCGTGGACTTCAGAGCTCATCTCTCTAATAGGCTCTCGCAAGAACTAATGGAGAATGGAGACTGTGGTGCTTTTGAGGCTGTGGTCATGGGCGTGCTGATTGAACATGCACCTGTTAAGAAAAATTATATTCGTGCAAAGGAGGGGCCTTTTGTGACAAAAGCTTTGCGTAAAGAAAACATGCATAGAACCAAGCTTCGTAATAAATATCACGACGATAGAACCGAAGGAAACCTCAAAGCATTTAATAAGCAGAGGAACAAATGCGTGAAATTGCTACGAAAGGCCAAATTTGATTTTTGTAAGAATATCAACCTCGGTAACCTCACCGACAATCATAAATTTTGGAAGACTGTAAAGCCATTATTTTCAGACAATGTGCAGCTAAATTCATCTATCACTTTGATTGAGGACGGGCAATGATAAGTAAGGACTCTGAAATTGCAGACATTTCCAACAATTTTTTCGTAAACATTACAGAAAGTTTAGGGATCCCTGCTAGTGAATCATTATTGCTGCCAGCAAATGACATAGTAGATCCAATTGACACAGCTATAAAGAAACTTGAGTCACACCCAAGCATATGCAAAATCAAAGAAAGAGCTACGTTTTCCGATGAATTTAATTTTAGAGAGGTCACTGTTGAAGATTTTGCCGTCCAAATCAAGACACTTAATTCGAATAAGGCTTCTCCGATCAACTGCATACCTGCGAGAATTCTTAAGGAAAATTCTGATATATTTTGTTCAGTCATTCAAAATCTGTACAACTCTGGATTATCCAGAAGTACTTTTCCTGAAGAACTGAAAGCCGGAGATATTAGTTCGCTGCTTAAAAAAGAGGACGCATTTACAAAAATTAACTACCGACCCATCACAGTTTTGCCATCAGTATCAAAAATTTACGAAAGGTTGATGCAAGATCATGTGTTACCTTTTGTCCAAAGCTTTTTTTTGTCCCCATTTCTTTGTGGCTTTCGAGAGAGCTATGGTACATAGCATGCACTTTTAAGTTTTGTGGAACCTGCAAGAAGTCATTTGACAATGGTGGCATTGCAGGGCCGTCCTGGCGGACCTTTCGAAAGCCTTCTTCGATTGTCTAAATCACGAACTATTGATTGCAAAATTGAATGCATACGGTTTCGGTGGATCTGCATCGTTGTTCATCCATAGGTATCTTAGCGATAGGAAACAGAGAGTAAAGGTCAATGGTTCATGCAGCACGTGGACAAAAACCGTCCTGGGAGTACCAAAAGTTTCAGTTTTGGGACCCCTTTTGTTTAACATATACCTGAATGACTTATTCATGTTCTTGGAGGAAACCAAAGTCTGTAACTATGCGGGCGATTCAACAATTTACGCGTATGGTCCTAGGATCGAAACATGATGCCTTTAAATTACTGAGTGGTTTCCAAACAATTGTATGAAGCTAACTGAAGACAAATGCCATTTAATGATTTTTGGTGCGAAGGGAGATAATGAGATAGGCATCAAAATAGGCGAGGCCTGTGTGAAAGAAAGTACAGAGGAAAATCTTCTCTGTATAACTTTTGATCAATCACTATCTTAAAAGGACATGTGAAGACCCTATGTAGAAAGGCCGGCCAAAAACTCCTTGCTCTTGCCCGTATATCCTGCTACATGGACAATGAAAAATTGCAGCAGCCATTGAGAGCATTTGTGCCATCTCACTTTAGCTACTGTCCACTTGTTTGGATGTTTTCTGACAGAACTTTAAACCATAGAATAATCATGTTCACGAAAGGGCACTGCGCATTGCGTACAAGGATCACGGAATTTATTTTGGTGCTCTCCTGGAGCAGACTAGTTCGGTGCCCATCCATGTAAGAAACCTACAGTTGCTTATGACGGAAATTGTTAAAGCAAAGTCTTACCTTAATCCACCTTTCATGAAGGATATTTTTATGGAGCGAGGTATTAGCTACGATAATAATAATAATAATAATAATAATAATAATAATAATAATAATAATAATAATAATAATAATAATAATAATAAAAACACAACTGTTAAATGCCTCAAACGTTTCGATAAAAATCTTCGTCAGTGTGAGCTATTTACAGGGCAGCCAAGTATTTATAGTAAACAATTATTTACATCACAATACATACACTTTAAAATAAAATATAATTTACAATTGAATACATGATACATAAACAAGTTCTAAAAAAACACATAAGTCAGCCTAAAATCAATACCCAAAAGACCATTGTCGTTGTATTCTTAAGAAATGTTGCCATTTAAGAGCTGTGCATTGAGCTTTTGGTAGTTTAATTGAAATGTGAAGAGGAACTGGCAGCCTTTATAAACCACTTGAGACTGTGCCAACTTATTTCTGTGGCTCCCCCAGGTAACTTTCCATGGATTCGCTAGCCGCTAAACTATTTTAGCAAATGCTGAATCCAGGATAGCCCGATAGGGGATTCCACCCTACCACCACGTGCAGAAAGGCACGAAGTTACAGAGGGAACCACAAAAACTGGCGTTAGCGCAGCCTCCCTTGACACCCTTCAGATGTAATGGTAAAATCTATGCTGTTCCACACGCAAACATGTCTAATTCCACATCTGCCGCTCTTTCATTGAGACCATTTGGCGAGAACGTTCCAAGCCGATACTGCCAGTAAAGTTCTTTTCTCCGAAGTGAATAAACATCCTCTGCCCCGTCGATTATTTTTATCCCAACCGTAAATGCCCCGTTGTGTCCGTTTTCTAATAATAATAATAATAATAATAATAATAATAATAAATAATTTATTTAAAGTTGGATACAAAGTTTAGTTTACTCTATAAATAGGGCAACTAATTCAAACCAACTATTTACAAAAATACAATATTTACAATTTCAGCTACTTACAGATATTACAATTGCAACTGTCTCCATTCCATTGTTTGACATGTATTTTGAACGAGGCTATACGAGGCTATACGATATAAGGCATGGCAATGACGCTCAACTTCCAAAGGTGCGAACTACGTCCTTTGGAGTTGAGACCATAGCCTACCTTGGAAATAAACTGTGGCAGTTTTTACCGCACGAAATAAAACAATGAAACACCCTTCCTATTTACAAAAAACGAATTAGATGTTGGAATGGTGATAAATGCAACTGTAGGCTCTGTAAAAATATGTTCCAAGAGTTGGGTTTCTAGCATGATAAATGTTTCATGGGCCTTCTCGCAGGGGTGGGGGAGGTGCGCTGCTTCTCATTGGGATGGCGGGTGTGCTGTGCGGGATGTCCCCTTCGCGATGCAGGCGTTGGACTGCGGTTGAACTGGGGAATTGTTCCCCAGCGGCGGCCGCAGCTTAGTACATGCGTCGGGGGCTTCCCTCACGGGGCGTGTCCGCCGTCTCTTTGGGGGATGCGCGTCGCTCTGGACTTCTTAGGGAAGGCATTATCATTTTTATCTTGTAAATATTTTCACCATACATTTTTAATTGATTAACTTTAGGAATTTGTAAATTTTGTAAAGTAGGCCTAAATTAGCTGTAATTTGGCTATTCTTCTTTAATGTAGCCAATGATAAATAACTTAATGATGATGGTGATAATGATGATTTGATCGTTTAAATCCCCTGTGTATGTCCGGTGTTGGAAATGAGGATAATGAAAAAATTTCCTCCTGCACTGCCCTCTTTTTGACAATGTTCGTAGAGATCTCTTTGGGTCAACTTGGAGACATCCCACTATTGGACGTTTCAGTTCTGGAAAACGTGGCCTTCGGTAACCTCTATTTGTACCAAAGCCCAAATTTATGGAAGATCTAGAAGTGCTTCAAAAAGTTGAAATTATGGTCGCAGAATTTGCCAGACAATTGAGCAAAATGAAGGATATTTCTATTGAAAGATATTTACAAAACTGGCCGCAGCCTCATCACCAATTTAGCTGAAGATCTTCTCCAAGTTGTCAGGAACAGGCCTAGCAAGGTGAGATATTCTGGAAAATCTGGGATCGTAGTTAAAGTGTTAAATTACCAGTGGTCCTTGTGTCCTATCGTCGTAAGAAATTTCGACCTTCTAATGTAAACCTTCGCCGTCTTTTTAATACTTATTATTAATATGCATGGCAATGAAATGTTAGAAAATATATTAGTTAGGAAATGTTGCATCTAATTCCGAAGCCCATATGACTCCTGTGAGCGTCACTAGGGAAGAAATTGAAAATTTACCAGATTTTGCCTGAAAAATTTTCCCAGAAAAATTCCCGATTTTCTATGTCATTCGCGGAAAATCTGGCCGCAGCCTCATCGGGGAACTTTCTGTATTAGTATTATTATTATTATAACATTCTTTAAAGTTGGTTGTTAAAAATAGCTGTACTTCAAGAACTAATAAAGACCAACTATTTACAAAAACAAAATAAATTACAGTTTCATGATAAGAAACGAAAATATCCTAAAATACCCTATTTACAAATTTTGCAACGGCAAGTCTCTCCAATCCATTTTTTTATGCATGACTTGAAAGAACAGACGGAGGCGGCAATTTTTGTATCATTAGGCAGGGAATTCCATAATACGCTACCACGAAAAGATAAACGAAAATATCCCACAAAAAAGAAGGGTTTTGTTGTGTTAAACTGCTATAAACCTCGAGCATTAACTTTTGCAAATTCTTTTGATGAATAGTGCACTCCTTTCCTCTCTGTAACAACTCATCAAAAGAAGATGTAAAATCGTCGAAGAGAATTTGAAGCGCTCTCTTATGGGTGCGATTGAGATCATTATTAGCAACCTTTCCGCAAAACATCCATATCAACGGACAATAATTAAACTGAGACATTATGAATGAGTTGTACAGTAAAAGAGATTGTTTCTCATTTAAATAATTTGAGACTCTAGAGAAGGCACTGATCTTGTTGTTTGCTTTTTGACATAATTTTGCCACATGTTGGTCGAATTTTAGTCTCGAGTCTATGGTAATCCCCAATAATTTAACACTACTGACAATATCAACAGATACATTTCCAATATTGAGAACAATATTATAGTTTGTCTTCAAACCGAGTAGCATAACTTGGAATTTTGATGGATTGGCTAATCAAACTAATTTGATTAGTTTTGAACCAAGAGATCGCTTGAGACATATCTTCTTCTAGGTTCGAAGCCACACTTTCAAAAGTGTCATCACAAGAAAAAATGGTATTATCATCAGCAAAATTGCACACCTCCGAATGTTCGACGATGTAGATGACATCATTGAGAAAAATATTGAATAGTAGTGGCCCTAGCACAGAGCCCTGGGAGACACCAGTTTTTGTTTGTAACCAGTCACTATATTTTGAGCCAACCTTTACTCTCTGCTTTCTATCTGAGAGGTAATTTGCTATCAATCTGAGACCCTGCAGACCAAAACCATACGCATTTAATTTAGCAATAAGTAAATCATGTGGCATGCAATCGAATGCCTTTGATAAGTCCATCAAAATCATACCAGCAACACCTTTCTTATCTAATGTCTTGCGAATAGTTTCAATAAGCCGAATCAGGGCATGCTGTGCACTATTTCCTTTCTATAAGCACATAATAGATTTGATATCTTTGCAATATTTGTGATATATTTGTGGGTAATTTACTTGGTTGTCAGAAAATCGTATCTGCAATGTCGGGAAAATCTGGATGCTATTGCAAGAATGTGATATCTACTTGTTGCTTTTATATTGGTTGCAAAATCTGCCATCTTCCATGTTTGTTTACAATTTAGGAGCCACAATCAAAGAGAAAACAACGAAAACAGATCAATACTAGGGCACGAGCAGGTCCCCATCCGTATTCCGTGATAAAATGGGTTCTTTATTGCTTGGAGACGTTTCGGGGGGCAGTACCTGTACCTGTAGATTCCTCCTTCATCGTCTTTACCATCACGGAGACGATGTAGTGCCTCTCTGCACTAACTCGGCAAACTCTTTCCTCGACTGTGTGGCTCTCTTGACCTGTTCAATTGACACGTCTAGTAGGGATGATATCTTTATCCATTGGTCTCTGTATTATCCTTTGGTTGCGTTTGCAAACATCATTTTCTTTGTCAACGCAGTGTTCTCACCTCTGCAGATATATCCAATGTAATTGAGGTACTGTCTGTTAGCATGGTTTTTGAGTGGTTGTGCTCCTACAATCTGTTGTATTTGATCATTTGTGTATACAAGGCTGAAATCTTCTTCATTCTCATTATTGTTTCCTTTCCGTCTCCAACCACCCCGTACCATCCCTCTCAGACATTGTATCCAGCATACTTCCAGGTTTTTCATTTCCTGTTCGTTTGGATACCTTGCTTGGGTTCCATACGTTAGTCGAGATCTCACGCAACTCTCCATTAATTTCCTCCTGGTTCGTCTGTTCACTCTGTAATCAGTTAGGATATTGCGTAACTCATTGAACGTAGCCATAGCCCGGTCAGTACGATGGACAGTGAAACATACTTCTTTGTTTTTGCTGATAACCTGTCCCAGGTAGGTGAACTGCTGCACGTTCTCAATTGCCGTACCATTGATACTAAACAGAGATTTACTTTCAGTGAGTTCATTGTTGTGAAATACTTGTGTTTTGGTCTTTTTGAACGATATTGTTAACCGAAAGCATTTTCATGTTCTGTTGATGATGTTCATAAGGTCTTCAGCCTCTTTGGTTGTTTTGCAGAAGAGCACTACATCGTCAGCATACAAGATCCACCGTATGATTTCTACACCCCTCAATTTACCTTTACTTCTTTGTTCTCTATTGGAACACCAGTGCGGTATTTCATACTCAAAAGAAATTCCCCATCCATCAGGATACGTAATGTCTATCTCAATAGCTGCTACCTTCAGTACATAATCGAAGTAGTGGTTGAACAGGCATGGTGACTCTTGCCCACCTTGTCTACATCCAATTAGTACATCAAATTTAGTTTTCATACCGCGGATGGATGTTGTTGTTTCTTCATACATTTTCTCAAGTATGGCTATTAGATGTTTTGCTCCTGTGCGAATTCTGAAACTCTGAAGAGGAAATCTCGAGGAACGTGATCATATGCTGCTGTCAAGTCGATGTAAACTGCAACTATGGTTTCACCATACTTTTCAATGACATTCCTAATGATAAATATCTCATCTGATGTTGATCTGTTTTGCCTGAATCCATACTGTTCTTCTCCGATGTGTTTTTCGTATCCTTCTTTCAGCCTGTTCATTATTATCTTCTCTATAATACGACTCATATTCGCACCAATAGATAGACCCCGGAGTTTTCTGCAATGCTCATTACCCCCTTCTTGAATAGACATTCGGAAATTCGGGGAATCCTCTCCACTTCAGAATATCTTATTCGATGTATTTCCCACGATCGATTTGTAGAGTAGGGCACATAAACAAACGATCAGCTGATTTTGACCCCTTACTTCAAATGTAATAAGTCCAAAACTTGGGAGAAAAGTTTGAAAAATCAACGAAAACTGGCCGATCGTCTTGGGCTGATTCTGAAGTGGATAAATCGAGAAACTGAAAACAAACTTTTGGAGGACCTTATTTCAACCCTTTTTAAGGTATTTAGTCATTAATCTGGAGTTAGTAAGTGCATTTAGTAGGAAAACGAGCACGATCCATTTGGGAGGAAAAAGGGCCTAAGTAGAAATTTTCGGGATTTTCCCCACAGCTTTGAAAAATGAAAGGCTCGTTATTCTGCGAATTTTAGAGACAAATTCGAGATTAAGAGTGTTTTAGTGAAATGAAACGGTTTCCCGTCGATTTTTGACATGCCGAGGCCGTTTACCCCTCGCAAAACGGAGTTACGGCCCAAAATGGGGTAGGCCAAAAATTTTCCCAATTTTCGCGGCCCCCGCGCTCCGCCCCTGGGGGCAATATTGAACCCCAAATTCGTGATAAGACTCACAAACGAGTCATCTCTTGTACATTTTTTTCTGTTTTGAAATTGGTTGAGTAACCATCGAGCATCGGCTCCAAATGCAGCTTCAGGTCAGAAAATCGGCCGGGTCGGCTTGCCAATTATACTGTAATGGAGATGACTCCCCGGATTTCCGACTGTTACTAGGGCTGTCAGAATTGGCCGCGCTCACGCCAATCCCTTTTTCTTAATTGGCAAATGGTCTATTTATTAACGCCGATGAGACTTGTTTGCAAACTGCATGGGAAGTTTAGGTCATCCCTGTCATCGGATAAGTTGAAAAGAAGAAATCCCCGCTTTGCACGACATCCTTATTACACAGGAGGAAATAGTTTGACTTTTTCACAACACTGGTATGCGATTAAAGGGGCAGTTGCACAGAAAACGCGTGAAGGATTATCCTGCGGGTATTTGTTTTCATGATAAATGGAGCATGCGCATTGAAGACAATCTATTGTCTATGAAGTCAAAGCCTTCATGTAAGGATCTTCTAAAGTCCCGAAAAATACATCGTCCTCCATGTATCTCCGTTGTTGCTGGCTCATGGCTGCAGAGCTTCGAGTGATGGCTGCAGCTGCAGAGGTTGGAAGTAGCAGCTTTTGTTCGTGAGAGGAAAACTTGGACTAACAGTGGTGAGTACAAATTCCTATAGAAAAGTTATTACAGTTGTAATATAAGCTGACCGCTTTTATGATGAGGTTGTTGGCCTAAGGGCCTAAATAATCTGCAAAGACTTGCAGCAATTTATGGGCATATTACCGTAAAAGCTCTAATAAACCCCTCCCCTCTGAGCCAATATTTTAAATAAGCCTCCCTCTCTCTTAAGCCCCCCCCCCCACTTATATTACATTCCAATGGTTGCCAAAGTTTTTCCATTCAATTGACCTAAATAAATTTGGCATGTTGATTTGTTGATTTTGACATGGTTTGAGATAAACTGTGTCGAATTTATGTATTTGACTCGTAAAATTGTATGTGCATCCGCAAAGTATGCTGTAAAAGAACTAAAAAGCTATCATATATATCCTTGTCATTTGATTTGGTTAATAAGCCCCCCTCTAATAAGCCCCTTTCTTTGAAGCCCCCTTCTGGAGTGTCCAAAATTAAATAAGCCCCCTGGTGGTTAATAGAGCTTTTACGGCATGCATCCTCTTGTTTGTTGCAGGGTGCATATCCTCCATATCAATGCAGGGGACAACTTGTGACAAAGACAACTATAAAAAGGAAAGAATGCAGCTGTAAAACTGGTGGCAGAATCGGCAGCAAACATTGCTCATGTGGCACAAGCTCAGACAAGCCTTGCAAAACCCATAGCAAAAACAAAGTAAGTACACGAAGTTATATGAATACATATTCAGGCATAGATTTCTCTAGGAACTAGGATCAGTTGCATCATTCCATTATTCTAAAAATGAATGTTTGACTCACTTTCATTCGTATTTGTCTTGATTATAATGCATTTGTAGCTCAGTATACATGGCCAAAAGGTTATAAGTCAAATTATTCCATTCTTCTTAAATTGATTGTTCATGGCCTCTTACACTCATATCTTGTTGGTTTCTCTTTACAAGCATATCATAAATAAACCAAAGCATTTGGCCATTTCTCAGAAGCTATCTGCTGATATCATGACACAAGGTGAGGAGGACAAACATGAAAACAAAGTCATTGATTTATCTGAAACAAACTCATTGATGTATCTAATATGGTGTTTTTGAGTACAATATCAATAAAAGTCTGCATAAATAGTGTCTCAAGTGAGTCAGGGCTGTTGAAAATTGCTTTTTGTGATGCATATTATGTCCGATTCTATTCCTACTCTGACCATGGGGCACCCCCAGGTATTTGCTCGCAAAATTTTCCTGGCCCCTACGCATTTGAATGTAAATTTTTCCACAGCCATGGGGCATTTGTGTGGTATTTGACAAAGCAGGGCTTCCAATCATGCTGTTGCTGGGAATATAGCATGTTCTCAGTACCCAGCCCCCAGGCATGCACCAAAAATATTTGGCCTGCCCCTTGACATTTGTACCAGAAATTTTAGAAAAAATGGTTAGGGTAGGACATGAACAAGACATTTATTTTGTGTAATGCATTGATGCCTTAGGCCATGATCATTGATACCCCCTGACCTCCCCTGTAATCATGACCGAAAAAATGATCTTGCTTCCTTCATACTCATTACTTCAGTTGGATCATCAGCTCCCAAATCTCTTCACCAAAATCTTCACCGTGCTTTACGCAGAAAAGTTTGAACACTAGTCAACAATGCATTGCAAGATCGTATTGCCAGTTGCTCTCTAACTAGATTCATTTGATGTTCTAGGAATTTATTGCTGATCTTGACTCTAACATTCTCAAATATTTGGTTCTCAAGTGGTAAAGAATGGAAAGGCTGCTTGGAACATAACAACACTCATTCAAGACAGAGATGTAGCACTTGTTGAAGTAGCATCAGCATCCACAGCAGCTGACAAATCCCAAAATTTGCCAAGAAATGGGCTTGGGCCATATATTTATGTTGACATACCTGCAAGAACAATGAAAAAAATTTGTTTAGCAATTCTTCTTTTACATCAATAGACCATTTGCCAATTAAGAAAAATTCCGACAGCCCTAGTAATAGTCGGAAATCTGGGGAGTCCTCTCCATTACAGTATAATCGGCAAAGCCGACCCGGCCCGATTTTCTGACCCGAAGCTGTATTTGGAGCCGATGCTCCATGGTTACTCAACTAATTTCAAAACAGAAAAAAATTTACAAGAGATAACTCGTTTGTGAGTCTTATCACGAATTTGGGGTTCAATATTTCCCCCAGGGGCGGAGCGCGGGGGCCGCGAAAATTGGGAAAAATTTTGGCCTACCCCATTTTGGGCCGTAACTCCGTTTTGCGAGGGGTAAACGGCCTCGGCATGTCAAAATCGACGAGAAACCGTATTCTTTCACTTAAACGCTGTTAATCTCGAATTTATCTCTAAAATTCGCAGAATAACGAGCCTTTCTTTTTTAAAGCTGTGGGGAAAACCCCGAAAATTTCTACTTAGGCCCTTTTTCCTCCCAAATGGATCGTGCTCGTTTTCCTACTAAATGCACTTACAAACTCCATATTAATGATTAAATACCTTCAAAAGGGTTGAAATAAGGTCTTCCAAAAGTTTGTTTTCAGTTTCTCGATTTATCCACTTCAGAATCAGCCCAAGACGATCGGCCAGTTTTCGTTGATTTTTCAAAATTTTCTTCCAAGTTTTGGACTTATTACATTTGAAGTAAGGGGTCAAATGAGCCGATCGTTTGTTTATGTGCCCTACTCGGCAAATCGATCGTGGGAAATACATCGAATAAGATATTCTGAAGTGGAGAGGATTCCCCGATGTTACTAGGGCTGTCGGAATTGGCCGCGCTCGCCTCAATCCCTTTTTCCTAATTGGCAAATGGTCTATTGGTCTATATCTGTAATGATTCTAAATTTCATATTGCTTTGCTATATATATTGAGCCTGATATGATGTTTATCCTGATCCTAATCCCTGGGGCAAGGTGCCAAGGTATAGGTGTGGAGTTGATATGTCTGACAGAAACTTTGTGCTTTGTAAAATTTTCACAGATTATCAAAAATTGGAATAGTCTACACTTATTTTTGGTCATAAGAAACTGCAAATAAGAAACTCAGTTCTCAGATTGCCCAAAAATCTGATAATTTTAAGAAACTGGCTCAAATTTTAAAAATGGCTCAGAATTTGAGCCAATACAAAAGTATTGCCTCAAATCCTTAGTTTCTTATAAAAAATATGTGTATGAGGTAATTTGGATACCATATACTAACCACATTCAGCTGTATGCTTTCTTCTTCTTTTCTGCTGGGGTTTCTTGCATGTATGTCATGCAATGCTGCAAGGACAAAGGGAAAGATAAAGTTTATGAGATAAGGATGCAGTTTGTGCTAGTTTGTGTTATCCTATTTCCTAATAATTCAATCTATTTCAATATTTTGAACAATGTCCTTCAATAACTGGCCACAGGAAGCCAAATAATGATCATAAATCAATAACCATGTCAGACATGAGCAGTTTGTTATGTTCCACACAACCTTGCAATAAGCAAATTTCATGCATGCACATATAAATGCTAACCACAGGAAAAACAAGGTAATTGAAATCATAATATTTTAGAGTAAGGTTGCTACAATGACACCACATTCAGATGGCAAGTGCGTTGCTTATTTGTTTTTTGGCCCGAAGTGCGGCCTATTATTGGCTTCGGTAGGCTGGCCTAAATCAAAACGTAAAACTTTCTGTTACCTTTTTCGCCGTCCCATTGCAAGAGAGAGAAGATATGCGGCCAAGCCACTGTCCTTGACGAAGCAGCCCTCGTTTTTCATCTTTTCCAGGTATCCATAATTTTCAAATTTAGCACGTTTCTCGTGTGATAAGACTGCCAAATTGTTGTGGTCAAATGTTGTTTTTTGGAAGCTGCAAATGACAATTCCGTGCACCTTCTTTTAGCAGGTGAAGGCTCCACTCTTGAAAATATTAACGTTTCTTCAAGCAGTCATCCCTCTTAACCAATTTCCGTAAGGATTTTCCTTTCGTGGCGCGTCTGTAGCGGCGATGAAACCAGATTTGACCAAGGCATAACTTTTTCAAAAGAATTTGCGCTGCCTAGCCCAATCAACTCGACAAAACTGTTGCCCTGTGTCCCGCGGGTGCGCACGTGCAACTGCCCCTTTAATAAGCTGGGTAAAACTCCGTCTTGAGAATCCATCACTGATCGGCACGTTTCTGTGTGGCCGTCTTTCTTTTTTTGTTTTTATTATTATTATTATTATTATTATTATTATTATTATTATTATTATTATTATTATTATGAAAAACAAAACTGTTAAAAGCAAAACGTTTCGATTATAAAATCTTCATCAGTTCACTTCATCAGTGATCGGCACGTTTCTGTGTGGCCGTCTTTCTTTTTTTGTTTTTATTATTATTATTATTATTATTATGTTGAATTGGATATGTTCGCCTGTGGGGTCGCCTGAATACAGTCATTCCATTTGAATAAGTCTTAGGCTTTATCTTGGGGGCATGCTTCCTTTCGTATTTCGTGTCAGTGTGCACGTGGTGTCAGGGTGGAATTCCCTGTCTTGCCATCTAGGGATTTAGCAATTTAAGCAAATCCCAGGAGGGTCGTTGGGAGGCGTGCTTCTTCGTTTGCTTGAGACTTTATATACGCAGAGCTTCCATTCCGATGTCGAGAACTAAAGGATTAGGGAATTTACCATGAACTTTTATTTGAATTGGAAGTTTTGGTTGGCTAAGAAAACTTAATAGTCTAAGTGTGTTGTTTGGCATTGTTGTTAAGGGGGTCCTCGGGGGGATTTTATCACGATTTTATGTTAATGTTTCCTATAAATACTTGGCTGTCCTGTGGTTGTAAACAACTGATGAAGATTTTATAATCGAAACGTTTTGCTTTTAACAGTTTTGTTTTTCATATACTTTTTTTTTCTGTTATTTTTGATGGTGGTTTTGTTTTAATATTATTATTATTATTATTATGAAAAACAAAACTGTTAAAAGCAAAACGTTTCGATTATAAAATCTTCATCAGTTCTTCATCATTATTATTATTATTATTATGCTGCTTTTACACGGTATTGATCTAACAACCGGCCAATTGTCTGAATTATGTCTCTCATCGAACCACTCCCCGTGGTCTAGGATGGGAAGCATTTCTGCCCTTCTTCTTATTACTGTCCTTCTGTGCAGTACTCCTTTGTTCTTTACTTTGTATCGAGGACCTTCCGGATAATGCGCGCTGTTCCAAGAATACATGTTTTTTTAAGAGCGTCAACCCCCAGGTGCAGACCTACAATGCCTGCCAAAAGTCTTGGAACACCTTTGCAATTTTTGCATTTTTTTGCGATTTCCCCCTCTCCCCCTGAGAACAATGTTGTTCTGTGATGACAAAATGGGGATGGCAGGACGATTCGCTACTCTGATGGAATGCAAGGACAATAACCTTCCAAATCAACATTGTTTTGGGGGTGAGGGGGTGTTTAAGCCTAATCGCTATGGTTAGAACTGCGGATTGTCAAGAAATGGCCTAAGTGTTCCAAGGACTTTTGGCAGGCATTGTCTGAATTTTATTTTGATTACGGTGACTTAAAAGAAAACAGTTTCGAGCATCTAGGGGTTTTCGGTGGTGCTGATTTCATTGGTCATAATTAAAAGTTCATATTTCATACATGTGACGTCATAATTGAACATTGTATAGATTTTCATGGATTTTACTGTGATACCACACTCAGAATTCCACCAAATAGTCAGTGTATCCAGCTCTTTAGACTTGAATAGGATGATAATGATAGGTTATTAGTTTACCGATCGATCTGTAATAAGAAACCCGAATTTTACATCTTTTCATGGTCAAAGAGTAAGTGAATTTATCCTACATGGAAACGAGGCTGCCATTTTTCATGTTTCCCTTTTCTGCTCCTGGCGTTACTTCCATCGACTCATTTGCACCTCTGCAAGCATTAGTGGTTATAGGCATTGTGAAATACTCTAGTACAGCTAGGAATTGTTATTGGCACATTTACCTGCAATGGCAAAACTCGAAATTGTCGACAGACACAGATCACAGTCATATGGCGAGATGTGCCCTCAAATGTATCCTTCGGTGTTGTCCTTCAGAGCAAGTCAGGCGATCGAAATTGATTGATATCAAATCGAGCATCGAAATTGCAAGGGGGTTATCCGTTACCCTTTGTGTTCATTTGGAGGCCATTGTCAACAACAATATGGCAATTTGCGGCGATTTATATGTTGAGATAGTCGTTTCCAATGTCTTTCCTCTGCGGAGCAGTCAGTACAGAAGAATGAGCCTGGTTTGGCATGCTAACTTGCGCCACTTATGTATCGTTGATATAGGTGTCCTTAGCTCACAACATTAAGCACTGTGAAAAGTTCCTAACAAACATTTATTTTCCATTTCTGCCTCGAGTTTCTTGCGTTTTTCGTTGTGCTTGTGCGACCCCAAAATCAGTTGTGCGGCAGTGCCAATTAGTCGCTTACAATAGGTTTCATTGCCAATTATGACGTCATCAACATAAAATATGGCTTTTTGGTGGTCAAAAATGAAATCAGGACCATCGAAAACCCCTAAGTGCGTGAAGTTTGTTTTCCTGTACGACGCCATTATCGAAATAAAATTCAGACAATGCCTGCCAAAAGTCTTGGAACACCTTTGCAATTTTTGCATTTTTTTGCGATTTCCCCCTCTCCCCCTGAGAACAATGTTGTTCTGTGATGACAAAATGGGGATGGCAGGACGATTCGCTACTCTGATGGAATGCAAGGACAATAACCTTCCAAATCAACATTGTTTTGGGGGTGAGGGGGTGTTTAAGCCTAATCGCTATGGTTAGAACTGCGGATTGTCAAGAAATGGCCTAAGTGTTCCAAGGACTTTTGGCAGGCATTGTCTGAATTTTATTTTGATTACGGTGACTTAAAAGAAAACAGTTTCGAGCATCTAGGGGTTTTCGGTGGTGCTGATTTCATTGGTCATAATTAAAAGTTCATATTTCATACATGTGACGTCATAATTGAACATTGTATAGATTTTCATGGATTTTACTGTGATACCACACTCAGAATTCCACCAAATAGTCAGTGTATCCAGCTCTTTAGACTTGAATAGGATGATAATGATAGGTTATTAGTTTACCGATCGATCTGTAATAAGAAACCCGAATTTTACATCTTTTCATGGCCAAAGAGTAAGTGAATTTATCCTACATGGAAACGAGGCTGCCATTTTTCATGTTTCCCTTTTCTGCTCCTGGCGTTACTTCCATCGACTCATTTGCACCTCTGCAAGCATTAGTGGTTATAGGCATTGTGAAATACTCTAGTACAGCTAGGAATTGTTATTGGCACATTTACCTGCAATGGCAAAACTCGAAATTGTCGACAGACACAGATCACAGTCATATGGCGAGATGTGCCCTCAAATGTATCCTTCGGTGTTGTCCTTCAGAGCAAGTCAGGCGATCGAAATTGATTATTGATTGATATCAAATCGAGCATCGAAATTGCAAGGGGGTTATCCGTTACCCTTTGTGTTCATTTGGAGGCCATTGTCAACAACAATATGGCAATTTGCGGCGATTTATATGTTGAGATAGTCGTTTCCAATGTCTTTCAATTTAAGCGCATGAAACAATGCAGGTAGACAATAAGAGACGTTACGTTGCCAAGTGAAAACAATAGCGATAGAATCTACGCGCTTCTCTGCCTCAAAATGTTTGAAATGGACAGAAAACACTCACAGTTCACAGTTTGAAATCGCTCGAAAAACATGCCACAATGTCTGGCAAACTGGCCCTAACTTACTAGAAAGGTGTACCATGGCCGAGGTAACAGATATCCGTACTTTCGGGTTGACTGGACCAATTGTTATGGAGAAAGTGCAGAAAATCTTACACTTTACACTTTTTAAAAAGATGAATTTAGACTATATCAAATTTCATTCTGCATTTATCGTTAAGTGTGGACATTATTCGAAGTTACCCCTCGACCGTGAAAGAAGCCAGTGCAAGTTTTGATGAATTCGAAGTACGTCAATGATGTACACCGACTGGGCACAAAATATCTGTTCTTACTTTCTGTAGTATGGGGGGAAATGGGAATAACTTTTCGTTTACTGTTATTGTAAACTGACATGATTTCATTTGTGTAACTGGGGCGGTTTTTCCTCTGCGGAGCAGTCAGTACAGAAGAATGAGCCTGGTTTGGCATGCTAACTTGCGCCACTTATGTATCGTTGATATAGGTGTCCTTAGCTCACAACATTAAGCACTGTGAAAAGTTCCTAACAAACATTTATTTTCCATTTCTGCCTCGAGTTTCTTGCGTTTTTCGTTGTGCTTGTGCGACCCCAAAATCAGTTGTGCGGCAGTGCCAATTAGTCGCTTACAATAGGTTTCATTGCCAATTATGACGTCATCAACATAAAATATGGCTTTTTGGTGGTCAAAAATGAAATCAAGACCATCGAAAACCCCTAAGTGCGTGAAGTTTGTTTTCCTGTACGACGCCATTATCGAAATAAAATTCAGACAATGCCTGCCAAAAGTCTTGGAACACCTTTGCAATTTTTGCATTTTTTTGCGATTTCCCCCTCTCCCCCTGAGAACAATGTTGTTCTGTGATGACAAAATGGGGATGGCAGGACGATTCGCTACTCTGATGGAATGCAAGGACAATAACCTTCCAAATCAACATTGTTTTGGGGGTGAGGGGGTGTTTAAGCCTAATCGCTATGGTTAGAACTGCGGATTGTCAAGAAATGGCCTAAGTGTTCCAAGGACTTTTGGCAGGCATTGTCTGAATTTTATTTTGATTACGGTGACTTAAAAGAAAACAGTTTCGAGCATCTAGGGGTTTTCGGTGGTGCTGATTTCATTGGTCATAATTAAAAGTTCATATTTCATACATGTGACGTCATAATTGAACATTGTATAGATTTTCATGGATTTTACTGTGATACCACACTCAGAATTCCACCAAATAGTCAGTGTATCCAGCTCTTTAGACTTGAATAGGATGATAATGATAGGTTATTAGTTTACCGATCGATCTGTAATAAGAAACCCGAATTTTACATCTTTTCATGGCCAAAGAGTAAGTGAATTTATCCTACATGGAAACGAGGCTGCCATTTTTCATGTTTCCCTTTTCTGCTCCTGGCGTTACTTCCATCGACTCATTTGCACCTCTGCAAGCATTAGTGGTTATAGGCATTGTGAAATACTCTAGTACAGCTAGGAATTGTTATTGGCACATTTACCTGCAATGGCAAAACTCGAAATTGTCGACAGACACAGATCACAGTCATATGGCGAGATGTGCCCTCAAATGTATCCTTCGGTGTTGTCCTTCAGAGCAAGTCAGGCGATCGAAATTGATTGATATCAAATCGAGCATCGAAATTGCAAGGGGGTTATCCGTTACCCTTTGTGTTCATTTGGAGGCCATTGTCAACAACAATATGGCAATTTGCGGCGATTTATATGTTGAGATAGTCGTTTCCAATGTCTTTCCTCTGCGGAGCAGTCAGTACAGAAGAATGAGCCTGGTTTGGCATGCTAACTTGCGCCACTTATGTATCGTTGATATAGGTGTCCTTAGCTCACAACATTAAGCACTGTGAAAAGTTCCTAACAAACATTTATTTTCCATTTCTGCCTCGAGTTTCTTGCGTTTTTCGTTGTGCTTGTGCGACCCCAAAATCAGTTGTGCGGCAGTGCCAATTAGTCGCTTACAATAGGTTTCATTGCCAATTATGACGTCATCAACATAAAATATGGCTTTTTGGTGGTCAAAAATGAAATCAAGACCATCGAAAACCCCTAAGTGCGTGAAGTTTGTTTTCCTGTACGACGCCATTATCGAAATAAAATTCAGACAATGCCTGCCAAAAGTCTTGGAACACCTTTGCAATTTTTGCATTTTTTTGCGATTTCCCCCTCTCCCCCTGAGAACAATGTTGTTCTGTGATGACAAAATGGGGATGGCAGGACGATTCGCTACTCTGATGGAATGCAAGGACAATAACCTTCCAAATCAACATTGTTTTGGGGGTGAGGGGGTGTTTAAGCCTAATCGCTATGGTTAGAACTGCGGATTGTCAAGAAATGGCCTAAGTGTTCCAAGGACTTTTGGCAGGCATTGTACCTTGTCAAGGTCTTTTCTTAAATTATTTGTCACAGTTCCCAAAGCCCCTTTGACGATTGGTAAGATCATGACTTTATCTACTTCTTTGTTCCAACATTTCAAAATTTCGTATTTCAAGTCGTTGTAGTATTCTATCTTTTCTTGCTCTTTTTTCTTGATTCTGGTGTCAAACGGGCATGCAACATCAATTACGAGGCACAACTTCTGTTTCTTATCTAGGACCGCAATATCTGGCTTGTTATGCTCTATTCTCTTTTCAGTTTGTATAGAAAAATCCCATAACAGCTTAACTTCATCGTTTTCAAGAACTTTCATCTTTGTTTCCACAAAATGCTCGTAGTATTTCTCCGTGCATGCAAAACCAAATTTCTTGCAATAGTTCCAATGGATTATTGTGGCAATCTTATCATGTCTGCACTTCTTGTAATCATTTTGAGCTAACTTTGAGCATTCAGATACAATATGTGCTACAGTCTCGTCTCGTTCATCGCACATTCTGCATTTGGCTGAACACTCTTGTTTATCTATCATTTTCTTGATCCATTTTACCCGTAATGCCTGCTCCTGTGCTGCTAGTATTAATCCTTCTGTCTCTTTCTTTAATACCCCTTTCTGTAACCACAGCCAGCTATCCTTGTCGTCCCTAACCTCTTTTGTTTCTTTGAAAACACTGAATGGAGCTTATTTTCTTCAAAGTTTGCTTTCCGTTTTTTCATGATTTCCTGTTTTTTCCTTTTTGGTTCTACTGACTCTGTAAATAACCCATCCCTCACCACCTCCTCAAGTATTATAAGTATTATAAGTATTATAAGTATTATAAGTATTATAAGTATTATAAGTATTATTATTATTATTATTATTATTATTATTATTATTATTATTATTATTATTATTATTATTATTATTATTATTATTAGTATTGATAATAACCGCCCCTCGGCGGCCTCTTCAGTGAGAATGTTCAAATCTCGCGAACTTTGTGTTCTTGCACTCTTCGTAAAATTTACGTTCGAAAAATTGATCAGTTCGAACCCGTTGTGTCGTTGTCTTAATTTGTTCGAGTTTCCCCATTCTTCTTTCGTATTGAGCATTGGGTTCAATTCATTGATAAAAACCGCTTCCGTAACTTGCCTGAGCATTGCGTCTCCCGAGCACGTAGCCAGTATATCCACCGTAATCTCTTGCGGAACTGCATCATGCCGCTCTAAAGGCTGGTTCTCATATAGCTTCAAACCATCGGCGACCTGCCGGCGACCCATCGGCGACCCACCGGCGACCTTGCTCCGGTAGTCTAATTTTAATGAGAACAGTCAGCACCGATGGGGCGCCGACTGCCGGCGTCCTGCCGCAGTCATTCGAAAAAGTTGAGCTGAGTTCAACTTTTTCACTCTGCTGCAGCACCGGCGCCAATGAAAATTATATGAGAACATGAGGCGGCGCACTGCCGGCGATGCGTCAGCGAATCATTTGCATGCCCTGTGATCAGGTGACCATAGCAAGCCAATCAAATACGAGGATCAGCGGGGAATGCACACTGAGAGATGGTTGACGGCGCCCTGCCGGCAACATGTCGCCGATAGGTCGCCGATGGGTCGCCGACGAATCGCCGGCAGTTCAACTTTTGCTACGCAGTAGTGACGCCGATGGGTCGCCGTCCGGTTGAGATTATATGAGAACCAGGCTTAACATGTGCTTGTAAAACACGGAATTCTTTTCACTGTTTTCGTATTTGGTGAGGTGCTCACTTGCTCTTTCTCCGATGCTTCTTGCTGTTTCTCCAATGTAGGTACCTTCTCTTCCATTGCTTTCTGCACAGCCGAGACATTTCACTCTATAAACGACATCTCTTGTTTTACAGTTAACTAATGGGTGCACCCTGCAAACTTTGCAGGTATCTTTTCCACAAGAATTGTTTTGAAACGGATCAGATTTACTTAAGATGTTCCTCAATGATTTTCCTGATCTTTCAACAACTCGTATTTTTAACTGTGAGTCTTTCAGTGCTTTCTTGCATTCTGCCGCTAGCTCTCCATTCGGTGTTACATCAACAAACATAACCGTCTCGTATCCTCCTTGCTCATACCATCTGTTCTTTTTCTCTATCTTTTGCATTTCCCTTCTTTCACGGTGCCAAAATTTCCCCCGATACATTGGACATTCTCCTGTCTTGTCACGCTCTACAATCTTTTCAAACTTTCTTTTGGCCTTTTTGTAGACCTTGATCTTATCTTCTTGCGAATAACCAGAGAACTGCATTTGGTGGAGGAAGTGTTGTACATGCTGTGTTCTTTCATTCTTTTCGCACTGCCGCGACGCATTCCTCATTATTCTTACTAGGTCTGCAACTAGGATGTTAGTCTTGGCATCTTGAGAAATTGCAGAATCTTTATTTATGACACTTTTACTTGCAATTTTCTTCATGTAATGTGAATGAAGAATTTGATTTCGTGTTACATTATCTACTTTCACTTGCCCAATCCATTGTTCTAGGCCTAACACGGGCATCCTTCCATTGCCATGATTTGATGGATAATCTACGGTGACTCTTATGCTCTTGTGGATGCCGTTAGCAATTCTTTGAATGCGTTTCATCATTGCTTCGTCAGAAACTTTTCTTCCTGGTTCCAGTGATGTCATTTTGCATACGATATTGATGTCGTCGACATAGCGTGAATACATTTGAACACTTATTCCATCGTTTTCCAATTTCATTTTCACTTGTTTATCCCACCATACCATAAACAGGTTTGCGACGTCTCAAGCTATTCCTACCCCTATTGCTCCTCCTTTCATTTGCTTGTAATATCTGTTGTTGGACCGGCATATGTGGTTTATCTATATGACTTTCAAGCTTCTTCCAATGGCAAACACTAGCATTCGTCTTGTCTCTGCTTCACTGCTTGGTTTCTCTCTTCCTGCTTTCCATCCTGACCAACGTTTACTTTTATTTTTGCACGTTCCTGATGCTGCGAGTGTTGGTGCTCTTCCTTTGTTTGACTTTGTTGGGCAATGCTGCTTTAAGTTGTGTTCTTGCAGTTCTTCTGCCGTTGTTGTTAATGCAAGGAAAAGGCTCAACTCCTCCACGTCTACGTACCTAAATTCTAGGTCACTTTCCACAATCATTTCTTGACATTTCTCAACAGCGAAATCTATGTCAATTGATGGATACAGTGCTTCGACATCCATACTTCCTAGGATACTCTGTTCTAAATCTGAGTTTTCGTTACATTCATTAACTCTGCTCAACAGATCTTCCGTGCTGTCACAAACATCTGGAGATTCCCTAATCAGTGGCCTTATCAACATGGATAGAAAGTACGATATTCGGTAGTTGCTTGCGACAACTGCTCCACATACTGGTCTTGTTGGAGGACCTTTGTTTTCATCGTCGAATTTCTTATGATCCTTTCTCAGCCCATAAAGTGGAGGTATCATATTGTTCTTCGACTGGAAATTATTTGCAAGTCTTTCTTTTGCTTCTAATACAGTGCCCCATGCTGACATATGTGCATTCAGTAGCCTCTCAGTGTTTTCGTAGTCCGGTTGGGTGACTTCCATCATACCTTGTAAATGTGGTTTCATGCTTTCAATGTAATTATGTGCTGTGTCTATTGACAACCTTCCTGACTTGTCTGTTGCGTAGCGGATGATTTCTTTTTCTTTCACTCTGTTCTGTAAGCTCTTTCTTCCACTCAATACAGATTTGTTTATGTTTTCATTTCCTTTGACTTTGTTCCTGAATCTATCAATCGCTGCATATATTTTCGTTTTTGCTAATTGCATATATTTTAGTTTTTGCTAGTTTTGTTTTTCATATTATTATTATTATTATTATTATTATTATTATTATTATTATTATTATTATTATTATTATTATTATTAAATTAAACTAAAAGCACCATAAAAAACAACAGAAAATAAAATATATGAAAAAACACACTGTTCTCTTAAAAAACGTTTCGATTAAAATCTTCATCAGTTTACTTTGCAACTCCGGACAGCCAGGTTTATATACAATGTAAATAGAATTATATTAACATAAAATTTACATAAAATCAAAATTACGATACCCTTGATACATTCCAAACTATAGACTTACAATAATACAGACGTTTTACAGCGTAAACAAAATTAACATAAACTTATTTAGATAAAAACAAAAATACCCTAGACACATTCCAAACCATAAAATTACAATCATACAGCCCATCTTTTAACCTTTTACCCACATGGGATTGAGAGTGTCAGCCGAAATATAAATGTTTACAAGGAAACAGGAAAACAGACGCCAGCCAGTAACCCTCCAAGGATTTGCTTAAGTTGCTAAATCCCGAATGGCCCGATGGGGAATTCCACCCCAACACCACGTGCAAATTGCACGAAGTTAACCAGCCAGCATCTCCTCCCCCTCCCCTGAGATCTAAGTGCAACGGTAGAAGGATTAAGCGCTCCCGCAGGCAAACAAGTCCAACTCGACATCCGCTACCCTTTCATTTAGGCCCTGTGGAGAAAATAGACCCAATTTATACTGCCAAAATAGCTCCTTTCTACGGAGCGAATATACGTCACCTGCACCATCGATGATGCTTATTTTTACCAAAAACTCACCCCGATGATTTTGTTCAAAAAAGTGAGAGAAAAAGCTTGCCTGTGGGACCGGCTTACCCGTATGAAGATTACCACTGAGACGCTTTTGTTTGTATGTCCGAAAATACGATTTATAGATGTTAAATCTCTGGCGAAATTTAGTCTTCGTACTACCGACATACTTTTTATTGCAACATTCGCATTGTAGCAAGTATACTACATAATCCGAGTTGCAGTCATACGTCCCTGAAAAGTTTCTAAAAAACCGAGAATCATCTGCATTATAAAACATGAACCCCTCTCGCATCATAGGGCATATTTGACACCTTCTACCATTGCACTTACGCGTACCCTTTTCCACCAGCTCCTCGTTTACCGGTTTCAATTTTGCCCGAACCAGGGTATCTTTCAAGTTTTTTGCCCTTCTAAATGAGACGAAAAGTTTTCCCGAAAAAATCCTGCGATGCTCACGATCAACATGAAGAATATTTTCACATTTCCTCAAGATCTCATGAACCCCATTAAGTGCAGGATGAAAGTAAGGACGAGGGGTATCCTCGTGCCATCCTTAGATTTAGATTCCCTATTTAAAAGGGTATCCCTTTGCAAAAATTTGACTCTCTCCAACTGAGTGTCAATCTCCCCACCCTTATATTCCCGATCAATAAGCCAAGATTTTAGATGAGCCAAATGTTCGTTAAACGAAGAATCCTCCGAACAAATTCGTCGAATACGAAGGGCTTGGCCATAAGGTATACCCTTTTTAGTATGATAAGGATGGCAGGAAGAGCGATGTAGGAGCTGATGGGTGTCTGTTGGTTTTGTGTATAAATCAGTGACAAGAGTGCTCCCTTTCATAATTACCCTTGAATCTAAAAAATTGATGCTTTCCTTAGACCATTCTGCGGTAAATTTGATCGAATGGTGTGATGCATTCAAATAGTCTATAAACCTTTGAAGCTCTTCTTCACCATGCGTCCAAATCATAACTACGTCATCAATGTAACGCCACCATACACTAGGCTTACAATCGTAAGAGCGGATAAGTTTTTCTTTCAATTCCGCAAGAAAAAGAATAGAGTACGGTGGCGCACATTTGGTGCCAATTGCTGTACCCCTTATTTGATGATAGAATCTCCCATTAAACTCAAACATGTTATTCTTAAGTACTACTTCTGCTAGGTCCATTAAAGAATCTGTAGACACCGACCGATCTGCTCTAGAATCAAGGGGTTTTCGTAACACTCCCAATCCCTCATCGTGGGGTATGCTCGGATAAAGTGCGACCACATCAATCGTACACAAAATGGCATCCTCTGGAAGGCTACCTAAGGATTGTATCTTTTGCAAGAAATGATTTGTGTCCTTGATATAGGAACGGACACCTTTAGCCAGGGGTTGTAAATGAAAATCCAAAAATTCCGAAAAGTTCTCTGTGTGGAAACCCGAATTAGAAATAACTGGCCTTCCGGGGACACTATTAAGCCTTTTGTGTATCTTAGGCAACAGGTAGAATCTACCAAGTTTGGGGTTATTGACCATTAAATATTCCAAAGTTTTATCATCAATATCCCCTCGTTGTCTAATTCTACCCATTGCCTGATTGATGACATTATGCAGACTTTCATAAGGATCGTTATCAAGGGGTAAATACACTGCAGAATCACCCAGCTGGTCTTCTGCCTCCCTGATATAGTCTTCCCGATCCCAAACAACCACCCCTGACCCTTTATCCGCTTCCTTGATAACGATCGTTCTGTCAGACTTAAGACCATTCAAAGCTGACATTTCTTCCTTTGTAAGATTACTAAAATTTTTACCATCAGCTGATAATTTCATTATTTCATCCTCAACCTTAGAAAGATAAACCTCGATAGCTACGTCCTTATGCCTAGGATTGAACTTACTGCGTGGTCTGAACGATGGAATTTCCGAAAAATCTTCTTCGTCCTTAAACCACCATTTAAGCCGCAATCTTCTCCCAAAATTTTCGAAATCTATTTTAATTTGCGAATAATCTAGTTCCTTTGGTGTACTCACAAACTTAAGCCCTTTTGACAAAACCGATATCTCTGCTTCACTTAATGCACGTTTAGAAAGATTTATAACCTTATCATTTTCAATGCGTCCACGAATTCGTCCGTTATTATCTAAATCAAAAGAATCGACATTGCCAACCTCTTCTTCCTGAATACTGGTTTCGCCGTGAGTTCTTGACCTTTCCATAAGATCCGGAGGTTCATTCTCAAAGTTATCTGATATCAACTGTCTTTGAATCTCCTCAAAAATAACATTGTTTGGTAGTTCTTCACCCTGATATTATTATTATTATTATTATTGAACTGATGAAGATTTTATAATAGAAACGTTTGGCTTTTAACAGTTTTGTTTTTCATATTATTATTATTATTATTATTATTATTATTATTATTATTATTATTATTATTATTATTATCATTATCAATTTCTTTATCATTGGATTACAATAAAAAAGATGGCTGAAAGTAATTAACTAATTAATTCCAATGTTAAAACTTTACAATGCAAATATTACATAAGAAAAATAGTGGATAAAATATTTACAAGTTATCAAAAGTATACTGTATAAAAGGAAATATCTAAAAATGTTAATAATAAAAAGCCCAAATTCGGGATAAAAACGCGGCATAATTTGCATGGACAATTTTATCCGTTCCAAAGGGATTCTGAAGTTGGTGGTAACGTTTGCCACAGTTGCAGACCTTTGAATCGGATGCTTTCTTTCCCGTTGTTGACAGATCTCTCCCTAAGTTGGAAGAATTCATCATTGTTACGCACATTGTAATGACTTTAATTTTCGCAGAAAATTTCCTGCATGAATGAAGGGTTCAGGTCAATTCTAGTTTTGTACATCTCAGTCATAAGTAGCTGCAAGTTCTTTGTATGAATAGTAACGGCACAGTCCTTCTCTAATAGCTCACTATAAGTAGATTCGGCATCCTTTGTTCTCCGAATTTAGAAATAAGCTCTTTACATGCGCCCTTTACCTGGCTTGTGGTTTTTGCTGTTATCGCTCGAGGTGTAGATAAAAAGATTACTCCAGGCCAGGAGCTGACGCAAAAAGCGTTTGTAACGAATCATGCCTCGGTTTCGATGGACATGTGCGCACGCATAAAAATCATTTTGCACAAATGCTGTATTTAACGTTTAGTGTAGCCGCACGTACAAACAATTTTGTAAGTGATTGTCTGAAATGCTCGCAACTTCGACTTCAGTTTACACGAAGAGTACCGAGGCCAACTGCATGAAATTTTGTACTTGGCATGTTATTGACACATAGTTTCAAAATGTGTTGTATTAAATATTTTTTACCAACTGTAAATAATTTACGAGATTTTTGAAAAAGGCACCTTTTCGCCATTTTGCAAGAAAATGGCATAATTGCATAGTTTTCTCAAAATTTTCATTATTTTGACGTACTTTCCCTTTAGCTTCAATCTTGTATGATATTGATATGATTCTTAGTTTCATTTGCCTTCAATCATACTCTGGCAACTGCGATGCAACTAGGGTGGGAGAGGGTATTTTCGTTTGGCCTATTTGTATGGAATTCTCCCTTTGACTGGCTATATTGTTCTTAAACGCTGTTCATAAACGTCATTTTTACAACAGAATTTTTTAGTGATGATATTCTATTTGTTTGGGTGATACAATTGAATAAAATGTTCTATTTACAATTATAAACGATATACAACTGTAACATTGCCATCTTGTTCGTTTGTGTTCATGGTGAATTACGTCATCAGTGCTCGCTACAAGGCTCACTACAATGCTCACCAACATTGCTCGTTTGTATTCCTTGTTTCTAACGAAGAAAAACGAAAAAACTTTGCGCAAAACGCGTATTATCTTGTGAGTATGAGCAGACACTCTCATTGCAGACCAATGAAAATAAAAAATATCCGCGGTGAGTTGAAATTGAACCAATTTACCAACATTGCTCGTTTTTAGTACCTTCAAAATATTTTTGGAAATCCTTTTTAGTTGCTATAAAAGCGAGAATTGTTGAAGTTTTAGTCATTTTGCATCTAATCAGTGTAGAATTTTTGAGTAAAAAGCTAGCCTATGTGTACACACGGGCTTTTGCTACATCTTGGATGGCTTCGTTTATTTGTTCGTCAACTTTCTTGGACACAAAAGAAACTTTAAAAAGTGAGAATTGTTGGCGAGTAATGTTCAAGATCACTCACTCAGTCTATCATTTAGTGATTTGACCTCTTGAACAATTGCAGTACAGTGGTCGGATGATAAATTGTTTGTTATCGATTATAAGTGGTTCCAAAAGAACTAATGCTGTATTCAAAGGGGAAAAATATACCCTTTTCATTCATTTGGCATTTAAAAAATAGAGGAGTATTGGCCAATAAAGCATGGAGCCGTTATTGTCACTCCCTCAAGCAGCATGACAAATACTGGTAGGAACATTACTTTGCGAACCGAACAAACAAGGTTAGACAATTTTCTCAGTTGTCATATGTTTTAAGGTGAAATTTCTCGATCATGACGGCAATGAAAGAATTTAGACAAAGGCCTGTGTTTCTCCGTAAAGAGTTGTCATTGTATGAAAGTAATACTGATGGTAATGAAAACCCCCATTCTTATGCCGTTCAAGTGAAGTTTCCCACATTGAAATGCGGATAATCCTTACTGCAAAACATTCAACCACAACATCTGGAAAACTTTGACGACTTGGAAACTTGTCTAAGTCACCTTGACTGTACGTGAGGAGCAAGATGGTGCGCTGTGGTGAACTTGCTGCCATTTTGAAGTCGAACTGTCGAATTTTCAAATTTCCCGCGCTCACTCAAGTGAATAAATTCCCTTCTAAATACAACACTAAGGGATATATTTTGTCGATTATGGAGCTAATTGTAGAACAATATGTTTTATATCTCGAAGATACAACTAACAGAGACTATAGATGTTGTAAAGTCGTTTGGAAATTAAATTCCTTCTTTAAATGCGAGGCGTAGCAATGGTAAATTTAGGACGGCTGCAGGCCTACAAGTCTTCAGGCAGAGGGAAGTAATGGTAAGCACGTTATCTGTTTAAAAGAGTCTGTATTTAAACGTGTATAATAAATTTTCTAACTTCGAATTATTACCCCCGATGAATTACCCAAATTTTTTGAAAACCACGCTGAAAATAGGAAGTTGTGCTGCTTCGCCATTTCCGTTTAAAAAATATAAGTTAGTAATTCGAAACGTTGATTGGAATTCTACTAATGCAATAACAGTAAATATCTTGTCATATGCCAACGCCTCAGCTGCTTATTAAGAGATGTAACCAACTAGGCCAATGGTGTAAAAATAGCCAAAATGAGCATATTTTCTAAGGGACGTTGCGAGGCCGCACTAGCGTTCAAAAATTAAAAAACAATTAGAGGAGTGCCTTTATGCAATTATTGCCAGCCCTGTTAATTTGAAAGTATTTGAAGGAAAGACCTTAAAGTCATGACGCCTTAAAGGTACAACATTTTCAGACAATCACTTGCAAAATTGTTGAGCCACCCTGAAAAAAATGAGTTTGCTGGCCCCCCTTTCCCCCATCTCAATGTTGTTTGGAAAAAAGTACTTGGTTATGCTGACAGACGTGGTTTGGCAACTTTTTAGTGGTTTTTCGACATTGACTAGGGGGGAGGGGGCAAGCAGAGGCAAAAAACTGAAAATATGAGGGTGGCTCAACCATGTTGTAAGTGATTGTAGATTCCAAAGGACGTAGTGTGCACGTTTGGAAGCTTCGCGTCGTTACCATGCCTTAAGTCGTAGCCAATGTTTCGCGGCGTGCAAAATATTCTTCATAAAAGTTGGATTCAAAAGCAACTGCAGGTTTCTTATATGGATAGGCATTTAATTTGTTTGCTCCAAGGGAAACCAAAGTCTGTAAACAAATGATTCGTGGTAGAAAATTTAAAAATAGCCTTAAATAACGGACTCATTATATTAAACCCATAAACGTAACAAAAACACCGAAATCATTCGAAAGAAGACTGTTAACTCCTGTAAACGAAACAATAACCAGAATAAACCTGTAACAAGAGATAACCTGCTAAATCCTGTAAGAAAACCGAATGAATCTTAAAACCTGAAAGCAAAGAAGTAAGTTAGTAACTCACCAGTAACTGCTGTAAAGATTAACGTGAAATCACCAAAAACTAGTTTCGTCGCACTCTCATCAGTTTGGTTCGTGCGAAGAACAAATTACCAATAAAAACAGGCCACTTTTATTAGCAGACGAACAAAACAACACCGAAAATCACTTGCCAATAGCACCTAAGCCACTTATTGGCTAAACTCAATAGACAACTGCTAAAGATCATTGTCGCAAATTAGAACAATTGCAACGTGAAAACGTGAAAACAAAGATCTTTGTCGCAAATTAGAACAATTGCAACGTGAAAACAAACTCCTTCTGTCGGCAGAGGGAGCGATCCCGAAGTTTAATAAACACCGCTTCTAAAACCTTGAGGTGGAAGACAAACCTTGCCCTACCCAAAATTCGGAAACAATCCTCGCTATAGTTGTTACCACACTTATTACTGCTCAGTAAGTGAGTACCAATGGCAGAATCACTTTCTTGTTTAGCCAGACCAGCTTTACATTTTCGTTTTGGTTTCGTTTTGGTTTCACGTTAATCTTTATAGCAGTTACTGGTGAGTTACTAACTTATTTCTTTCCTTTCAGGCGTTAAGATTAATTCGGTTTTCTTACAGGATTTAACAGGTTTTCTCTTTTTACAGGTTTATTTTGGTTATTGTTTCGTTTACAGGAGTTAACAGTCTTCTTTCTACTGATTTCGGTGTTTTTGTTGCGTTTATAGGTTTAATATGATGAGTCCGTTATTTAAGGCTATTTTAAAGCCAAACTCATGCAAAATACCTCGAGAGGGGCAATCGTGTAGGTCGCGGGGATTATCCGACAGTGTAAGTACCTGCTTGTGGCTTGTGATTAACCTTAGAGAGCGAGGTGTTAAGATTACCTCAAAAGGGGAAGTAGTAGATTATTTGTGATTGCCCGAAGTGGAAAGTAGCAGACCATAGTCAATGATTACCCAGCAGGCGAGGGAAGTACCAACTTTCGAGCAAGGTGCATCGAGCAAGGTCTCTCGGACTGCCGCATTTGTACTTCCTAACCCCACTTAAACTGATCTTCTTTTCTTTTCAGATGACTGTAGAAATGTAACAGTTAGATCATAGATGTATTGTAATGAATTGTCACCCAGTTTTGACATTCATATTTCTGTTGATTTGCTTCATTCGCCTCTTATTTACTAGAGGACGAGGATGGAGAAATCAAGTAAAAATTTACATGTTACTACAACTTAAATACAGATTTTGCAGGAAGTGAAAATACATAGAGAAGAGAGTTCTTACATTTTGCTACAAGTGAATGTGAGACAGATTTTGCAGGAAGTGAAAATACATAGAGAAGAGAGTTCTTACATTTTGCTACAAGTGAATGTGAGATTTTATAATGAGGAGTCTAGAGAAATTATTCCTACTACGAAGAAGGGGAGGGGGTCAATGGACCTTTTTTGTGCCTATCGTTGTGTTTTTATTAAATATGGCCTAAACTGTTGCAGAACGAACTTAGCTGTAGAAATTTAATAGTTATATTAGTTAGACAAGCACCCTTCCTTAGCATTTTTAAAAGTTGATTGAATAGTAATATGCCTCTATCAGCCTAACTTTATTAATTTTCATTTTTATATTGTGTGTTTTTTTTTATTAGAAAAGGTATCTTGGTCAAAATGGCCTCTAACTTAATCACGACAAATAAAACTATAAGATTAAACTAAGTTATTACAATATCAAATTAGCTACAAAACAAAGAAACCAATGTCAATTGTCCTACTCCTACATAATAACAACATAATAAATACAATCTAATTTACACGATGTTAATTATGATAGTAGACATTAAATGGTGCACGTATATTGCAAGCAGGATTCAGATTTCACTTTGGAACATTTTAATAGGAGTTGTTAACATATTCAAACAGTGCTTGTCCTCTTGACTCAATAACCTGATAAATTTATTCCATGTGGATGAAATTTGAGTACATATTTGCAATTTTGGATTGGAGGCATTTCCTGTCCTCTTGAAACTGTGGGCACAGCATGACAAAGTGAACTTCATCACCAAGAATTTTTTATTCCAAAAGAAAGACAGTATTTACAGTGCCTATCAGATCTGGGTACTATGTTTTTTCCAAAACGTCCAACTTCAATTTCAAGGTTGTGTGCACTCATTCTTAACTTTGAGATACATTGCCTCTTTTTAAAATCATTTATTGCATCTAAATATGGTTCGAATTTGAAAATTGATTTTATCAGAGCGTAAGTACACAGCTTTTTTCTTGCACTAGATGTTCATTGAGATTAGACAAGGTGTGATTGTCAAAGAAGCGTCTAACCTTTGACTTGATAGCAGAGGCGTTATCATTTGGTAGAATATCATATCTAGCTTGCAGTTCGCGAACCCTTGAAACCCAGTTAACAAAACATTGGTCAGCAGCTTCACAAAGGAAGCGAAATGATTTACAGGCAAGTCGATGTGGCTCAGAGCCATTTAGTAATTGCAGTCTTGCAAAGAATTTTAGCATACAGACGTGTCTATTGGACTGAAGCGAAATTCTTGTAACTGTTATTAAACAAGAAGTTTTGCTTAATGTAAGCATAGAAGTAATTTTTAGTCAATTTCTTTTTAGTTAATTAATAATATTGTAAATTTTGACACGGCCCCCTGTAAATCAGTCCTCTGGATTGATTAATCTTGATTGATTACACTAACGTGTAAAGATGATGAAAAATGAAAAAATGAAAAATGAAGGCTAAAAATGAATGAAAATGAATAGAAGCATGTTCACGAGAGAATAGAACCTGCCTGTGTGCAAACTGAACCATTCCTAACTCACTTAGTGTAACTCTCTGAAATGATTAAGTCCATGATGAACTCTCTGAAATGCGTTCACTGCCAACAATGGCTAAGGTCACACTACCTTTGTTGCCCGTTATGATGTGAATTGCTCCTTTGTCTTGTAATTTATTCTGTTGCCAGAAAGTACGGCACTACAATGGTACAACGACGCCATTTCACACAGTGATATATTGTATCATGTGATAACTAAGCAAGGCTGTGATTGGCTTATTCTCTAAAACAGCACTAATTCATAGGTCAGGACAAGGAAGTGTCGTTCGGGATCTTTCTTGTCCGTCGTTTTCATTTGATAGTTTCTTTATGGAAAGTCGCTCACAGGATAAAACGCTGTATCAGCGTTTTATATGAAAACGAAATGCAGCCATATATCACAATTAACCCGTTGTTTTGAAAAGATGCAGCAAGTAGAAATTTCCAGTGTGACCGCTGCCAGTGAACTGAGAACAGTTGTTTAAATTTCGTTTTCTGTCTCAAACTTTTCCAAATTTGACCATCAATCCCAGAGCCTTTTCTAGAATAAAAAAAGATATATTGATAAAAATGATTTTTTTTTCTAGAGTTTATGGGTGGACATAATGCAGAATACTATGTTTTCTTCTATCTGACAGTTGAGGTAAGCTATTTTAAAGAGACACAATGGCAAATTTTTGATGTCAGAAAATCTCAACGAGATTCTTCATGCATAAAGAAGAGACCTTGTAAATTCCAAAAATGTATTTAGCAGTTTCGTACGACTTCTACAAGTATCATAAAACAGTAAAACGAAAGGAAAAACGACGTATTTGTACCCACACTTTTCTGCGGCACGTGCGCATAAACAATGGAAAGACAATAGACAAGTTCTCGCCTTGCAAGTTTCTTTTCATAAATCTCGGTCAATTAATTTTTCGGTTTTGTGTATTAAAGGCATTGAGTCATGGTAAATAGACCGCGTATACCCAATTTGCAAAAATCGCTGAGTCATTATGATTGCTTACGCCAATCTAATTGGCTGTAATTCTAACTGCACACATGATATTCTCACCTGAATATGTTCTTACAGCTTTATTATCGGGGTTTCCCTTGAAGTCAACAAGGCGTAATGTCACATAGCAAAGAAAACAAAAAGATCTGACGACCGTCTTTCATGGCGTTACAAGACAACTGATAAAGTGAGGCTAGGAATACAATTTTTTTCAGGATTATCTCAATAAAAGGACAGCAATGTGCTCAGGGCCAAGGGATTCAATTGAATAGCGAGTTTTTGTGGGGATTAACAAAAAAGAGTTAGGTTTAAAAAATGCAAAACATAGGCCACGCTGCACGAGACGCCAGGCGGAACAGTCAGCGGGATCTGATGCAGCCTCATATTTGTGAAGTTCATCTCTGATCACATGAAAACAGACTGATCACATGAAAGCAGACAGAGCCCCCAGCGGAGAATCGCTATTTACCATGACTCAATGCCTGTTATGTTTTCCTAAAACTTGGCCTAGCCAAACGAGACATAGAAAAACAACGCGTCTACTTTCCAAAACACTCAACTTAGAACTATCGCAGAAATGTCATAAACAACTTTACAACGCATTACTACGAGTTCCCTTGGGGTTAGTCGATTGGGTTTATTCCAAACAATTATAACAATAACACAATATCATCTCATCTCCCCTCTTATTCCGTCTAATACCGTCCTCCCAAAATGTCATAGTCCAGTCTTTCTGGCTGTCTCCTTGCACGATTGGAACGACGTTGAACTGGTACACTTTGCTCCTCCGCATTGGTTTCTGGAATATTCGCTGCATCGTCATTTAACGAGGGAAACGGTTGGTCATCTTCATCTACACATGGCTGATCTCTTGCTCTAACTCGAGATTTCAGTTGCTGAGAGTGTCGTCGCCAAATCAAGCCGTCACGAACAAACACTCGATAAGACAGCGGGCTTATCTTGTGATGTATCTTGGCACGAACGAATTTGGGTCCTCTTCTACTGTAGTTACGTGCCCATACATGATCTCCTACTTCAAATTCTCGCATTTTCGCCGTACGATCATGATACGCTTTCTGCTTCTTCTGTGACTGATGAACTCTTTCTTGGACAACAGCACGATTTTTATCATCATGTACATTTCCTTGCACTCGAGGATGAATCAGATTTAAACGAGTACGTAATTTTCTTCCCATCAGCAATTGGCTTGGAGCTACAGAAGTTGTTGCATGTACGGTAACTCGATATGTAAGCAAGAAATTATTCACGTTGTAATCAATATTCTTGCTATTCTTTGCCATCTTGTTCATGCACTTCTTGAAAGTTTGAATGAATCTCTCCGCCTGACCATTTGCTTGTGGGTGATATGGTGTAACGTAGCAGTTATTGATTCCCCTAAGCTTGCAAAATTCCTTGAATTCCTCTGAAGTGAATTGTGATCCATTATCAGAAACAAGCTGCTCAGGTAATCCTTGAACCGCGAATATCTTCATAAGGGCTGCTGCTACAGTTGCTGATGTTGCAGTTCTCAATTTGATCACTTCGGGCCACTTAGAGTACGCATCTTCAACAACTAACCACATAAAACCAAAATATGGACCTGCTAGATCAATATGTAACCTTTCCCAAGGCCTATCTGGAAACTGCCTAGGATGGAGGGGCACCTTTTGAAGATCATGCCCACCTTCTTGACATTCACAACAACTACGAGCAATATTTTCAATTTCTGCATCCATACCAGGCCACCAAAAATGTTCCCTTGCTAACGACTTCATACGAACAATACCTGAATGAACAGCTTGCAATTCCTTCAACAATCTTCCCCTCAGCTCCTTAGGTACAACAACACGAGATCCCCAAATCAAAACTCCATCACATACAGTCAGTTCAGTCTCACGTCTACTGAAACCATTTACTTCATTATCTTTGAAATTCACATTTTTGTTCCGTTTCCTCCCCTTGCAAACATCATCAATGACACTTGACAGTACAGCATCCCTCCTTGAAGCATCCTTCACCACATCAACAGAGACTGGCAAAGTTCCAAACACCTCATATTCTACTTGATCCACCAAAGCGTGTCCAGATTCAAACTGTGGGTCAAAGCCACAAGGCAATCGAGACAAACCATCAGCGTTTTCATGCTCATCAGTTGGCTTGTAAACAATCTCATAGGTATACGCAGACAATATGATTGACCACCTTTGTAAACGACTTGCAATTATTGTTGGAATACCTTTCTTTGATCCAAAGATGGTTACAAGTGGTTTGTGATCCGTCACTAACTGGAAAGTATGTCCCCATAAGAACTGATGAAATATCTTCACACCAAACACTATGCTCAAACCTTCCCTCTCTATTTGCGAGTAATTCTTTGCTGCAGGGGTTAACGACTTTGAAGCATAGGCTATAGGACGTTCTTCTCCATTTGGAAGAATATGAAATAACACTGCACCAATTCCAGAACCACTTGCATCACAGGAAAGTCCTAAGGGCATGCCAGGATCGAAATGCATCAATACTGACATTGACATAAGATCATCTTTTAAACCATTAAAAGCAGCTGATTTTTCTTAAGTCCAGTTCCATGGAATACCTTTCTTCAGCAACTCATTCAAAGGAGCTGCACGCTCAGATAACTGAGGAAAAAATTTGGCAAAATAAACCACCATTCCTGAAAAACTCTTCAGCTCAGTGACATTTGTCTACTCAGCAATCTTCTGTATTGCTTCTATCTTCTTGGGAGATGGATGTATACCTTGACGTGAAATAACATGACCAAGATATTCAACTGACTCTTGAAGAAAACTGCATTTCTCTTTACGTAATCTCAAACCATATTCCTTGATTCTTTGAAGAACAGCTTGTACATTTTGCATGTGTTCCTCTTCTGTTTTCCCTGTGACAATAATGTCATCTAAATAACACTGTACTCCATTCAATCCTTGGAATATCTGATCCATAACTTGCTGAAAAATTGCCGGAGCAGAGCTGATTCCAAAAGGTAATCTAGAATATTGGAACAATCCTTTGTGTGTATTAATAACCACTAATTTCTGAGATTCTTTATCCAGCTCTATTTGCAAATATGCTTCAGAAAAATCAAGCTTGCTAAACAACACACCACCATTCAGATTTGTAAACATTTCATTTGGTTGAGGCAGAGGATACTGATTAACTTCCATCTTAGGATTAATCGTTACTGAAAAGTAACCACACAGTCGTACTAATCCATCACGCTTCAGAACTGGAACAACAGGAGCTGCCCAGTCTGAATATTGCACTTGTGTAATGATTCCCTTCTGCTCCAAACGATTAAGCTCGTTCTCAACCTTCTTCTTCATAGCATATGGTAATGGGCGTGCTTTACGAAATTTTGGGGTTGCATCACTTTTCATGTTGATTCTTGCTTTAACACCCTTGCATAATCCTGATTCTTCCACAAAAATTTCATCGTAGTCATCCAATACATCTTTCAATTTCTTTTCCTTTGGAATAAAAACAGCAAAAATCGATTGCCAGTCAAGGCGAACTTGACACAATAAATCTCTTCCCAAGAGATTTCGGGCATTTCCTTTGACCACTCTTGCACAAAATTCTGTCCATTGTCCGTTAATTTCGACGGTTGCATTGAACTCTCCCATTAATGGAACCTTTCCATGGGAATAACTCTTTAGTTCCAAAGATGAAGGTCTCAACATTGGGGCATCAAGTAAGTTGCGCCATGTAACCTCATTGATAAGCGTAACGACAGAGCCAGTGTCAACTTCCAAAGTGACCGGGTGTCCGTTAATCATAGCTTCAACTTTAGGACATTGTTTCAGATTTCCTGCAACCTGATTTGTTTCCTTTGAATCAACAGACAATGTTTCAAAATCCAAGGTTTCTTCAGAAATATGCTTGACTTGGTTCTGTGAGAACTTACGAGGGGCACGAGGGGCTTTTCGGGGGGCCTTGCATTCTCTTGCATAGTGTCTCTCTTTACTGCAATTATAGCATTTCACTTTTTTCGCTGCATTGGAAAAGTTTTGTCTTCCTTTAGAAACTTCTTCCCTTCGATTTTTGGTTTCCTTATTTCTCGGCTTAACAGCATGAACATCACTAGATCCTCTCGCTGGAAAAGTGTTGAACTGATGAGCGTCCTTCTGTGCAGCTTCGGCAGCTTTCGTTATTTCGACCGCTCTCGTAAAGGTCAAAACACTAGCTTCTTGTAATAATCGACGTTGCCATGCTTCGTTATTCAAACCAAAAACAAATTGATCCCTCAGTGACTGTAGTAATGGTGTCAAAGCTGGTTCTTGAGAGGCTGTAAATTCGCATGTTTTTGCTAATCTTCAGTTCAATCAATCAGTTCTGCTTCATATTCAGCTATTGACTCATTTGGCATCTGCTTCCTGGAATAAAACTTTTTTTATGTAAATTTGTGGCAACATGCTTTTCTACCTTCTTTGGTATGCTGAGAAAGAGAAAAACGTTGGAGCCAAATTTTCTGACCACGTTTAAGCGTATTTTTTCGAGTTTTTGATTCATTATCTGGGGCTGCTGCAGATTCATGACATCAACTCTTTGCGAAAGGCTCTATTGTCTATTGAGAACAAAAAGACTGTAGTCCCTTATATGTCATAGCTCTCAGAGATTCAGTATAAAAGGCCCTTGCGTTGAATTGTTGTCACCCAAAACAGTTTTCAAAGAATTGCTTTCCAAAAAATATTGTTTTAAGTATCCAATTCTTTTGCTTTATGTTCAGTATATGCTGAAAATATTGTTTATAGCTCCAAACACCTTATACGCCGGCGGCTTTCAATCAGCCTTGTTTACAGCATGTATATTTCTTTTCACTAACTTTCCATTTCACTAGCTTTTCCATGTCATTTCTTTTCATGAGGGTAACAGCAAGATTCTTTTCCAGGCGAATGTGTTGATAATATTTTTCTAAATGGATAGCGATTTAAAATAATCGCGCAAACATTTATGGATCCAGTGATTCTATCTAAAAAATCGAAATAGGGCAGGGTCTCGAAAAATTAATGCAGTAAGAGGATGCGAGGTGAGAGCTTTCCTCGCGCTACTAGTTTTACTTTCTGAAAGGTGAAAAGGAAAAATTGCTTTTGAGTTATGTACAAGATGCTTGACAGGAAGTAACATAGTAAAATCTCCAGACCCTGATTCGTTTGACAAATTTTTACCTGCTGTCACTCAAGGAGCGAGCAAGCTACTGTGATGATTTTGCCATCTTAAAAAATTACCTGGGAAGTGTAAGTGCTGAAGACTTTGTAAGAAATCATGCCTCATGACACAGAGAATATTACCAAGACACGGTTCATCCAGAGAGAATTCCTAGGGCCAAGAAACGGCGCGAGAAACAGATTTTCTTGAAGATAACGAACTTTCGAAGTGGCGTGTAAAACATAACAGACCAGCTTCAATCGTTAAAGAGGAAAAACAGAGCAACCAATGCCTAAAAGATTTACGAGGTCATAAAGCCCCAGCATGATCCTGAAAAGTTTGTTTCTTCTTCTATTTGATTCTTCGAAAAAGTTGGAGGATTAAGATCTTAGCCCCCAGGCTCCTATGTCTATTCACAAATTGCAACTTTACCTTGACTTTCTAAAAAATCCTTTAAAGATGACCCCTTTCCTAATAAAGGGCCCCGAAATTCTATAACAAGATTCTTGATATTAAAGTCTAAGGAAAAACAGTAGATGAAAGACGATCATAAGGTCCTCATGATCCTCTAGGAACCTGACAAACAAAAAATGGCGTCATCCATTTTTAGGTACGAAGTAAAACGAGTACATGTAGGAGTGGAGTTGTGTAACGCACTCAGTAACTCACTAACTAACGAACCAAGAACGCATTCCGCGAACCAGCTAAGAATGCCAAGAATGCAATCAGTTGCCAACTGCTGTATTGTTGCTGCAGGGACGTAGGAAGCATCTCCAACTTGAGGGGGCACGACACTTCAAGGGCAATTTTTTCATTAAGCTTAAGGGGCACTTCCTGGAAATTAAAAGGGCACTTCTTTGTTTAATGCAAAATCTTGGGGGGGCACATGCCCCCAGTGCCCCCCCCCCGATTCCTACGTCTCTGTGTTGCTGCGCCTCCGCACCATCAGATCACGGCATTTGCTGAGACTTTTTTGGCAGATTTGATTTGACAGGAAAACAAACCATTTGCACTATTTATTTTCGATGTCATGTGATCAACGAAAATTTCCCAATCAAACGAACTTACCTGTAAGTGATGTTTGATTGGAATTCTATGATTCGTCGGTCCGGAGCGAAGGAGGTGTACGAGAGAGAGCGCAGTAGTTCATGCAAACCAGTCTTTAGAGCAGCAATGGATCAATGGCGAAAAAATGTAATACAAGGCAGGGAGGGCCGTAAATATAGGCGTCAGATGGGATGGGCGTACACCTCCTTCGCTCCGGACCGACGAATCATAGAATTCCAATCAAACATCACTTACAGGTAAGTTCGTTTGATTGGGAAATTCTATTTCGTCATCGGCTCCGTCGCTACGGAGGAGTACGAGAATTTAGAGCTGTCATTGAGACATTGGTGGGGAAAAGTAACAAAACACATACCTTTAAATTTAGGGAATTGCCAAATAGGTAGTGTCTCCCGTGTAACTACTGTAACCCAATTCATTGCTACATGGGTATGTTACCAGCAGAAAGCAAAGCGTTTCCAAAATTAAATGTATTATTTACAGGAATGTTGTAAAACCGTTGAAACGTTTGTTCTTGTGTCCATCCTGCGGCAGCCATAATGTCTTTCAAATCAAAATTTCTATTTACAAGACACGTAGTCGATGCAGCACGAGTGCTATGGCAACTGTACGTCGAAATGTCAATGCCAGCTTTATCGAGAATAGTGCGACACCAACGTGATATTGTGTCCCTTGAGACGGGCGAATGAGGACGCACAAAGCTGAGCAACAATTGCTTGTGTTCTCCCCGAAAGGAGGCGGTACGACGTAAATATTCCGATAAATGCGAATATATACAAAGTCGAGGTTCAATGTCGTATTTTATGAAGCATAACGGTTTCTGGTGAACACCAGGACGAGTATGTTTCAGCTTTTCAACAATATAAAATGTGTATGTTGTGTCAGTAACATCCATGTGCTGAATATTTAGAAATTGAATCGTTTGACAACGTTGTCCACTGAGAAGACCTAACAAAAGAGCAAGGCGAGGAGACAGCTCTTTGAGAGGAAGTTCACTGATTGAAGGTTGCGAACGCAAAAAGTCAAAAACAGATTTCACTTCCCACATAGAATGATATTTTGGTAGGGAAGGGCGAAGTTGGAACACTCCTTTCATGAAACGTTTTACCACTGGCAACTGGCCGAATGCAACATCAAGCGTTTCAAAATTGCAAAATGATGATAATGCACTCCTTGCTGTGTTGATGGAGCTGAACGACAATCCTTGCTGATATAAGGATGTAAGAAAATCAAGAGCTGTTGCAAGTGGTGGATGTACGGGATCGCAATTATTTGCAGAACAATATAAAACCCATTTCTTTATGTGAGTAGTATACTGTTTTTTGGTCGAATCACGCCATGCCGCCATGATTATGTCAAGGGAAGAGGGAGATAGGCCATATTGTGAGAATCGGTGCCGGATAGAAGGCAAATCATTAAAGTCAATTTTTGATACAGAGGATGTACTGACTCCGGGCACTCCGGGAGATACAGTAATTTGCGGCTTGGCCGTAGAAACACTGGTGGAGCAGCTAGCAGGCGTAACAAATGTGGATACCAGATTTGTGTAGGCCATTTTGGCACAACTACAACTCCCAACGCAAAGTCTTGGCGTATCTTTTGTAGTGCACGTAGCACACAGCTGAAAGGGGGAAAACAATAAAATTTGAGACCAGTCCATGAGATGCTAAAGGCATCAATATGCGATGCACTAGGATCTGGCCTTAGGGAGCAATAATTAGGACATTGTGCATTCAATCGAGATGCAAAAAGGTCAATTTCTGGTTGGAAATTGAGTGTATTTAATGCCTTTTGCAAACAGTTAGGATTAAGCATCCATTCTGCATCGTGATTAGAAAAAATACGTGATTCTCTATCAGCAGTAATAATTTCGGTTCCGGGAATGTGATATGCAGTAAGTAAAATATTATTTTCTTGACAAAATTCCCAAATCTGAACCACAATGGTATTACATGTATCATTGTGGGCGGTACCCTTTCGATTGATTATACAAACTGCTGCAGTGTTATCAAGCATTATGCGAACATTTTTATTCAAAATACTGTCTTTGAAGCTTTTAATGGCAAAAAATGCAGCCAACAATTCTAATGCGTTGATATGATATTGCGATTCTCTGTGGGACCATTTACCACCAGTGGTCAGATGCCCTGTGGCAGCCCCCCAACCGATCAAGGATGCATCAGAATAAATAGTCAGATCAAAAGAGGCTTTTTCAATATTACCATAACTGTGTGGCAGATTTAGAAGCCACCATTCAACATTGCTGATAGCAGATGAGCTAAGGGCCATCTTTTTCTCAAAATCTCCTTTAGAAGCTTTCAAAGCTCGTGTTTTATCTTGTTCTAGCCACCGATAATGTGCACCCCCAAAGGGAATAGCAGGGAAACTCGAGACCATATATCCCAAAGTTCTAGCAACATCGCGAATTTTCACTTTTGAAGCATTTTCGCGGATGAAGTTTAGGAACTGCAGAACTTTGTCATAACGCTTAGGTGTGAGGGTTATTTTCATTGTTACAGAATTTAATACAAATCCCAAGAAGACAATTTCTTGCTTTGGAATAAATTCCGATTTGGTGGGATGTGCAACGAAACCAAGGGTATCAAACAGTTTCAAGGTGGCTTTGACAGTCTGGATACAGCCTGCGTAAGTTTCACTTTGCAAATATATATCATCGATATAACTGGATACTAGGTGGCCTCGTTCCCGCAAAGTAGCCAAAGGAGGCTTCAACAGTTTAGTAAATTTCCTTGGACACGAGGCAAGACCATTCGGAAATGCTGTATATTGGTATAGCTTTCCCAAAAACTGAAATCGTAAATATTTTTGATAAGCAGGTTGAATGGGAACACTATAATAAGCATCCTTTAAATCAATTGAGGCCATCCAGCAATTTGGGGTAACCATGGAGATAACCGTATGGATTGAATCCATTTTAAAGTGATAATAGGTAACATTAGCATTTAATGCCTTGAGATTGAGAATCAATCTGACTTGATTATCAGGCTTTGGTACAATAAAAATTGGAGAAATGAACTCATTGTTTTCATGTTCACAGGGAACAAGAACTCGCTTGGCAAGCAGAGAATCAATCTCAGTTTTGACGTTAGCAATGCTGTCATGTGAAATATGATTATTTGGACAGACATTATTGGTTGGAGGATTGCCATTGAATTCAATTATATCCCCTGCAACCATCTGAAGAATGTATTGATCGGAAGTGATATTCTGCCACTGACGTAAATGATGTTTTATTTGCCCAGCAGAGAATTGCTTTACCCTATCATGCAAATAAGGGCATAATTGCGAATCAACAAAAGATGAAAAACAAGTCACCGTCGTGTTTACTTGCTCCAATTGTTCCAAGACTTCTTTTTGTTTTGGTCTGAGGGGAATTGTCCCTGGTTCCTTCTGGGAGGATACGAGATCCTCCCTCTCTGCGATAAAAAAGGCTGACCATAAGATTTGTTTTGTGGTTTTTGGCCTGAACCCCGAAATTGTGACCCCCCTCATGCCTTTTGTGGGAACTTTTGGACAATCTTGCCCATGGTTTTTACCTCCTGCATTGTTTTGCTGATATCGTTCCCAAACAGAAACTTATCAGGCTTCGTGGAGCGATTGCAGGCAAATTTAAAGTCTGCATTGATGTAAGGGCGAAGAGCCTCTTTACGCCGATATGAAAGCTCTCTGCAGACCGACCCAAGTAAGGATACAACATCGATAAGGCGTGTTGATAACTCCTTATAGTCAAGTGGCTTAGTTTTGTCACGAGACAACAGCAAATCATTTAAGGATGCTGCAATGGCACCAGATGCAGTGACTAGGGTATCTTGCATGGCCACTAGGGCACGATCAGCACCTTTCACATCTGGTTTTAAGGGGTTCCAAATGTGTTCATTGACAGGGGGCCAGAACAATTCTGTGCAATTCTCGGGAACAAGATATTTTGCCTTGATTTGCTTACGTTGGCCTGTTTCAAGCTCGGTTTTAAAACGCGTATTGATAAGGGTAGCCAAATTAGCGGAAACCGAAGGACCTTTGGGGGCAGTAATGCTGGTAGAGCTGTCGATGCTCTCAAGGAACACATCCGAAGATATCAGCTCCTCGTGATCCTGCTGACCGGGTTCAGTTTGAAGACTAGCCTGGCCTTGATCAGCATCAGGATCATGGAGATCATCATTTTTGCGATTAACGCGATGATCGGCCTGATCAATGTCATGATCGCCATAAAGGCTTAAGACACCATCATCATCAACTGGCAGATGTTGAGATGGATCAGGCACAGAGGGCAAAGTTTCGGGCATATTGGCCGTGGGTTCACTTTGCTGTACCCCAAAAGAAATTTGACTAGGAACATGGGATCCAGAAGCAGACGGTTCATTAACCAAGGCTATCTTTTGGCGATGCGGAGCAACTGAAATCGTAGCAGACTCGCGTGCGATTTTTCCCTGATGTGGGCGTGACTCGACGGAAAACGATTCCTCGTCATCAGAATCGGAAACAGAGATTTTCCGTTTACGATTAGGAGACCGCTTGATTTCAGTGACCAGACCAAACAACAACTGATTTGAGACCTGCAGTTGCTCTTGCATATTCTTTAATAGCGTAACCATCATCGGCGATTCCTGCACGCTGGCAGAAGAAGAACTTTCTGTGACGCAGTTGTTATTCGACTGCGTTGTTTCGAGATCTTGGCCCGAAGCCAAGTCTCTCTCCGCGTTATCCATAAGCAAAAATTCGGAAAAGATGGGAAATATAATGCGATACTTAACTTAACAATGCGATAACAGCAAACTTTAATACGAAATGCCAAATTCCACGTTGAACTGGAAGACTCGAAGACTTTCCAAAAAGCTGCAAAAATTCGTGACTGACTTCGCATGAACGCACCACACAACTGGTTTGCATGAACTACTGCGCTCTCTCTCGTACTCCTCCGTAGCGACGGAGCCGATGACGAAATAGAATTCTAGTTCTAGAAGAAACGTTGTGACGCAGTCGATTCATGCCCAATTCGACCACAAATGAGCCCATTAACCATATTGCATGTTGCTCTCTTTACAAAAGTGTTGGCAGATTTTCAATTCAACAATTTTGGATACTGGAAGTAAATATCTTCATTGGTACCCGGACTTCTGCTTCGAAGCCAAATCCCACAAAGGCTACGTTGCTTTTATGTGCCACCGCAGAGGTCGCCGCGTTCGACCTCGAAGTTACTTGCAGGCTGAGTTGGGTTAGAGCTTCACTATCGTACACATTCCAAAATTCTAGAAAATCTATAAAAAATTTTGTAGATTTAGATTTTTCTAGAATAGCAAAAAGGTCTATTGTAGATCGCAGATGCTCTAACTGCTTTTGAAACCTGACACGGGACTGTTGACGTCAGGCCTCAATCAATAACTTGATGGGGTAAATAAACGTCTGGTTTGAAATTTTACTTTCTTGGGGCAAATGTTACAGTTGACTCGAGTTGACTCTGTGCCGCTGTTCAAGCATCAATCCACGGGAACATGTTTTCCTTTTAGGTCGCATAAGGGATGCGAGGACCCCTTAAAAACTAGTTCTTGTGTGCTGAAGGACTGCCCCCTCCAGTAGAAAATAAAGATATGAAACAAGAAAAGTATCGGAATTGCCGCAGCTTCGAATTAGCTCATTGCCCCCATCTGAAGGTCACCATGTGCTCTTTCCTGTCTGCAATGGTTATTTGGAAGCATTTACCCTAAGCTATTTTAAACTTTGTTCTGTACCAGCGTTCATCGTACATGGCTAATGGGCCCCTTTAATTTAAAGAGCTGTAAATTTAGGCCTGTTTTTAAAATGTCATACTTCTCAATCATGTGTTCCACACGGATAAAAACTCTATAAAATAGCCATAAAACTGTTTAGAAAAATTGGCACCAATGTTTTTCTGTGTCTTGGCATCATAGAGAACAGAGACAAGTATGTTGCCACAAATTTACATACAAAAAATACTCAGATACATAAGTTTCTGTACTATGAACACAACTTAAAACTCGACTCCCTGGAAGAGCAGCTGCTATTAGATAGGTAATATAAATTTTATTAATGTAATTAGGATATCTATTTTCTCATTTAGTATTGTGTTTGTAAGCTGAAGGGATTTTTATGTGTAAAGAATTTAACTTGAAAATGAAAATTGTTTATGCGCACGTAAGCATACCGTTCAAATCCTTACTGGTTACTGAAGCACGTGGAAATCATCCAACTTCATGGTACTCGGCCAATCAAATCGCCTCTTTCTAACCCCGTGATATCAAATCGGTCGTTGGAGGGGAATTCTTGAGTACCCTCATGAAAATTGAAATGGCTACTAAGTTAAAATAATTATTACATGGAATTTTTTTTTGAAAAATCGGTAGAAAGGATGTCCCTCTGCAGTTTGTAGCGTGCGTGGACAAATATCTCATTTGGAGCCGAAATTGTATTCATTTTCCGGTCGACGAATATTGACCTTTGTTAAAACATTGATAAAATTCGCTACAAATAAGATATAAGGATAAAAATATCAGAGGTTATAGATATTGCCCTAAGAAATAACTCAAACACTTTCCCTTCTTTTAAATATGAAAATCGCAGGCGATTTTCAGCGATCTCTATCAGAAATGTCATTTGGGCCTAAGCTTCTCACCGATTAAACCTCATACTTTGGCCCCAATAAGGCTTAGTTTGTATTCTTGAGCTAAATGATTCACTTGCCAATGACTCAAGCATCAATTTGACTTCATATTCAATTAAATGTCTCCAAATTTTGTTCAAAAACATCCAATCTTGAGCAACTTCTGGAAATTTTGTTTTGTTCCGACTTTCTCTGCAAGTGCAAGTAACCTGCTCAAATGTCGCATTGCTAGGTATTGTGATACAAAGTAAACCGATTCGATACAGTTTATGCACTCATGAACAGTTTTGGCACGTCTGTCTTTCTCAATCTATTCAAATAGAAACAAAAGGGATAAAACATTTTTTGGCTGTTTGGTGCACTAATTTGGGTACAAATACGTTGCTTTTCCTTTTATTTGACTGTTTGATGATACTTCTAGAAGTCGTACGAAAAATTTTCGGAATGTACAAGGTTTCTTCTTTATGCCCAACACAAAAAATCTGCGATTGTGTCTCTCTAAGGTGGTTTCCTGTAATAATACTTCATTCATTCGTAAGTATTCCAGGAAGTAATTCCTCATTTACTGCTAAAGCAATGCCAGTGTGTTAAGTCGTTTCTCAGATGCGATTTGGTATGCTATGTCCAGTCTTTAAAGCCGAAAACTATCTCCAAGGAGCGACTTTAAGAACAGCGAAGTAATTTTCTATGAGTCCAAAACAATGAGAAAAGAAGGCCGATATTCACTTGAGAATTTTTGAGCGCACAGATGCTGCCACCAGAATTTAGACAAAAGCTGATAGGTTGCGCCTTCACTCCAGTTTGTTCCCGTTCTTTTAACTACAATGCTGGGGTATTTATTTACCAATGACTGTTTATTTACCTCCTCAGTCTTTCCAATTTTGCAGGGATTCCGTGCAACTGCTGTGCAGCAATTGTCGATATTTGCGGAGGAAACAGTTAAAGCACACGAAACTGGAACGCAGAGCGTATGTATTAATGGGTGAAACTAGCTATTTTTAGCTTTGAAACTTCTTTAACTGAATGTAGAGAAATTGAATCCAGCTACGATGCATCATTTCTGCAACGACTCTCCGACTTAGACATCTCGAATGATTGATTTGATTTAATTTTATCTTTTTTTACCCATGATAGCTTCTCAGTTATAATAACTGATTTACAGGGCCATGCTAAAAACTTACAATCTTTATTGATATTTTCTGAAGCAAATTTTGTTGCATGTAAAATTCGAGCACCGTTGCACTGATTCTCGCCAAACTTTCCAAATATCTTCGTCTTCCCTGTACTTGATGCAATAAAGATTTCGTTTTCTAAAATTCGCCCCCAAAGCAGAGAAAGGGGCAACTTCGTTGAAATAAAAGGATCCACGGAATCCCCTTTCAGTTTTCACAAGGAAATGATCTTTAGACATATCACAATTGCCAGACCATTAGTACATTGGAGATTTACTCCGACTTTCTTTTTAGAAGGAGGAGAGGGCAGAATTAGATAGATCGACTTATTTTTCCAGCAAAATATCGTTGGCCCGAGAGAAGAGAATAGGGGAGTTTAATATGGGCTTTGAATGAGAGAGTGAGATCATCCTTAGCCCAAGGGGGAGCACTCAGCACATGCGTATACGGGGGGGGGGCCAGTCCTAGAAATTTTCAGGAAACCCAAAAATATCAGTTTAGCTTGACTGCAATCCAAAAATATCAGCTCCTTTTATACCTTGACATCTGTAAACGAACATAAAAGATCCTGAAACAATGCAAACTGAGGCCAGGATTGCCTCTAAAGAACCCAGAAATATCATTTTGACAATATTTGATGCCCAAAAATATCGAAAACATAATTTCAGTTTATTTCTTTTCACTTAGTTGACAGGGCAAGCTGTAAAGCAGTATTTATATATTTATTGATGCTTCTACCCTGTATAAAGAATTAAAAATGAAAAATGAAAATTGCGATGAAGTTGGATTAATCTGAAATAATAGTAAGTTGAAATATCGCCTCAAGTGTAAATTCTGTTGTAGTTTTTTTTCTTTGTAGTGTAAAGTTTATTTCCATTGTAGAGTACTTTTTTATATTTGTGATGTTGGGTGTGGAGGCAACTAGATAACGGTATGTTTTTGCCTCCACCTCAACAACAATTAAATTTGAGTTTTGTTGTTCGTCTGTTTTAAATGTTAGATATATTGATGAAAAAAAGTTCCCTATATAAGTAAAGAATTATACAATTACCAATTCAAATAGCTTTAGAATTCCATTCGTATTAGTTGCGTAATTTTAGCTCATTTGTCTGTAGACCGATTTTACTATACTTTCATCAACATTTTACTTTATAAACCCTGAATCATTTATTTTCAGAAAGCTGATTTGGATTTTGAACAGTTAAGGGATGCTGCTGCCAATATTTACGAGGAATATTTGTCTCCAAAGGTATATGATATGTTTGGGATCTATCCTTAGAAATATCGTAAAATGAGTTGTTTGTCAAACAATTGTTTTAAAAAGTTGATATGTTTATGTTTGGCTCTGATCATATTATTTGTTGTTTCGCTTGCGATAATGATTCAGCATTGTGGTTTTTCGTCGCTTTTTGTATCATTTAAGATATCTTTTCCTTCACTTAAACCAAATTCACGCCAATCAAACTGTATTTAATTCATCTCTATCTTTGCTTGTTTCCATTTTGTAGTGGCAGGTTGTACTATTGCAAATCAAAGCACAAGAAGCACAAGCTCATTTGCGGTAATTTGCGCTGATGCCGTTTGCTAGCTGCAACATAAAATTAAGACAGCAGTACTTGCTATTTGAATTGAAGAAACATGAAATTCCTACTCATCAATCATCATGTCGCTATGCCAACATGTCACTGCTCCGTAGTTGTTGTTGTATTGATATAACACAACATTATTAGTTGTGTATTTTGTGCAATATATGATTAAAATAATAAGGATCGAAGTTCAATTATTTGCCGAAATCTAACAATAGTTTTGCCCTTTCCCAATCTCGATGAATCTTGCATTAATCTAAATCTCAGGTCGCAAGATTGTTAAATGATAGTGTCAGCCAGTTGCCCACCTTAAAAAGATTCAAAGCCGCATATAAAATGAGCAAGTAATCTTTTCGTTTAACTTTTTATTTACTTAAAGCTTTTATTTTGACATTTTTCTAACATGTAAATTTTGATATGTAGATATATTCCACCATTGTGAAATGGTTGATTAATGTTTCTTGTAGGATTCTTAATTCATGGTCTGATATGAGACAATTGGCGTACAAAAAGTGTCATTTTATGCAATTTTCATTCAAACATATATAAAACATATGTAAAGGACAGCTCAAACGAAGGGGGACTGCAAGAACAGTGCAGTGTCCAATGGGGCTCGGTCGACATGAAACACGGAGAAAATTAGCTCTGTGCTGTGGAAAAGATGTTTAATCAGGGCTTGTTATGATAAGGGCACTTCTCCTGTGGATGGTAGATTGCGTTCTGTGACTGCAGATAAATGTTCTATAAATTGTAAAATTATTTGGAACTAACAGATTTCACAAGTAGTAGGTACCTTAGCTATTCCTCGAAGCTCCCTGAAAATCTCATACTGCTACATGGTGTAGTTTTTCTAGATTGTTTCGTAGTTAAGATGATTTCAGGGGTGATTTCGAAAGGAATATTCTCTGCTTGCTTTCAGTGTATACAGACAAATTTTCTGTAAAGTGCTAAATCATTAGGAACCAACTGATTTCACCAGTAACTACCGTAGTTATGCTTTGAAGCTCCCTGGAAATTTTGTAAAATTACATGGTGTAGTTTGTTTCTACCGGGTGAGTCAATAAAGAGAATCCCCGTTTGAAAGTCAATCGAAAGAAAGAAAACTGCATTCCAACATTTTCCCACAGATGAATCCATTCGGGAAAATCGGATCCATAATCTGTTTGCAAAACGTCGCGCTGCTTGTTGACAAAGTTGCTTTTGCCAAGAGCAATATTTTTCCGAATGCTAGGAGCAAATAAACGTCCTGAGAAAGAAAGAAGTAGACTAAAGGTCAGATAAGCTTCAAAGCGAACCCCTTGAAACCATGAAGCCATAAGAAGACCTGTTTTGGAGGCCCCTGATGGCTGAAACCTCAAAAGGATTTAGGTGCATATGAAAAATGACAGCGAAAACAGGGCGCATAACTATCATTTTTGAATTATTCTCAGAGATATTTGGCTGGGAGCAAAACTTCTACCGCCTTAGATTGGGGCCTCGAATAACTTTTAGATGTTCTTTTTTATTTTATGTCATCAATAATGATAAACTATGGCACTGAATCTTGTTCTATATCTCACGAATCTGGAAAGGATATGATGTGACGTTTTGAATGAGATTTTTGTTCGATATGCAAGGGATAATTTAGAATTAACGTCCCAAAAAAGTCTCAATTTGATGATTTTTCACTCAATGGTTATAAAAGATCTCTATAAAAACTTGCACTAGCCCCAAAAATGAGCAGTTGACTACTGCCGAGGCAACTATCAGTCAAGGAGAGATTTTGTCTACCCCATTACAGAACCCAGCCATTGAGGTTGAACAAGGAATGTGCTGAAAAAAAGACAAGCCATATAATTTAAGCAGTAATTTCATCTAACATGGTGTATGCTTCTGTTCAGATTATCATGAGAATTAAACACAGTTAAGGTTGTGTCCAGCTTGATGAAGACGACCATACAGAGAAAACTGCAACTTGCATCAAATGTTAGCTCTTGCAATGACATCCAATCGTAACAAACAGCAATTCCAAAACGTCTGTCTTTTCTGAAACAAGAGATTGAAAAAAAGCATGAAAATATCATGAATATTACAAGAAAATAAAGGCTCAATATCATTTTCCCCACGATTTTCTTGGATTTTGCTTTTAGAAGTTTCTTAGCACTTCTCAAACATGGTACCAGGGTTTCTTTAAGGTTTTGCCATCCTAGTACTAGTTTCTTGTAAGCCAGTTTCTTTTATAAAATATGTGTACTCACAAAAATCAACTCCTAAGGAGGAAAAAAGACTCAGAATTGAATACAAGAGTGGATATTGAAATGTCAATCCTATAGTCGAAAGCAAGCACGATGACGAAAAGGCAATCGTAAATATGCTGCATCAATGCCCCAATGGCTTCCCCTAATATCGCCTCAAGTATTTGGTAAGGATTCTGCGTTACACAATGAATGCAAGCTGCATATACTTGAAACCAATGTATTCATGTGACGGAAAGAAAAGCACTGCGAATTTTTTGAACAAAGATAAATTTAACGAATAAAGTGCCATCCTTGTAAACCAACAACTTTCGATCGAAGTTCGTGATGGCTTGCTTGGCCGACCTAAAGTCCAAAATACGCCAATATAAATAACCGGTTTCGCTTTATACTTGTACGAGAAACAAGATGTTAAGCCGTTTAAAAGTACCTTCCAGTCAGTGTTTCCAATCCTTTCAGGATTCACGTCGTCATTTTCACTTTCATTTTTGATTCTGATCAGTCACTTCCTTGTTCTTGTTTGACTGCAATGGTTGGGCCTCCCTTCGTCTCTTTGCGTTAGTTGATCCTTACTAGCAAATGTAATGGCTTAGACTGAAAATGTTGGATCTCAATTTCATCGGTATCAAGGAGTCCATAGTCAAGTTCGATGTTCGTCGCTGCTGCTTGTGCTTGCTTTTTGCCAAATCTTTACTTTTTCATTCAACTGGCTGTGTTGTGTGTAGGCCTTGTGAAAGTGGTGTGATCCCTCTTGCCCTAATATTCACCTCTGACGTCAAAAGAGTTCGCGAATGAAAACGCGGGAGACCCCGTCCTTCAATCAAAATGACCGCCAATAGGGCAAAATCGGGAAGTTAGGAGGCTTATAGCTCAAAACTCGTAAGCGGGATCTAAATTCTAACGCGAAATCCGATTTCTACAGGTAATTATTGACTAAATGAAGCAAAGTTGTTTCAACGTTGCAGGTCTCCTTTAAATCAATTTGATCGATGGATTTAATGCAAAGACCAGGGGTCTTCGTGAAAAAGTTATACCATTATCGTTACCGCAATCGTTTATTTAAATCAAGTTTATAGACATAATGTTGACTGCACGTAACTATTTCAAAAGAGAGAAGTGAGAAAAATGAAATAACAAGTAAAGGAATTAAAAAATAAATGAAAATAGAAATATATAAACAAGGGGGGACTTGGTGGTTTCTTGGCGTATAACAAAGTTTTACATGAGCTCAATCAAACCGACCGGTTTTGTGGATGCAATCTAGAGTTAACTCAAGAAATTTCTGTTGAGATCAATAGGCAGGTCTTTATTGCCATACAATACATATTGCATCAGGACCTTATTTGACAGATTGATGTGTCCGATTGGTCGTAATATTGCCAAAATTCCAGCGAGGATTTGTCGCAACAGGGCTACCATTTTGCAATTTCCACTCTTCACTGTGGCCTTGTCGATTACTCAAGGATTTGGTGTACTTTGAAATCTTTGTAGTCTGTGCTGAATATGTAATTTAAAGCAAATTACCCGTTGAAATTGACTGTTTGTTTCTCAGAAGAAGCTGTGTATTTGTATGGGCTGATAGACAAAATGATTGGATTGAACATAATTTTGTTGGTTGGACAAACTTTGAACATTTGCAACATTTGCAACATAACAACATTCTCCTTCCGCCAGCAGTCAAAGCGTTTTCGCATTTGGGAACTTTTTTTTATATATATACCATTATAAATTTTTTACAAGACGAATTACTTATGACGCTACCTACTAATTACTCTACGAAACACTACAAGGACGATAATACCACGGGGAGCAATAGACTATGACAACCCCGCGGCAACTAATATAGAAAGAAATAAAAACTACTGGGTGAATCAGGAAAGATGTACCACCCGCCCACAAAACCGCACCCCAAGAGCCACCCAACCGATTCGCACAATTTCATAGAGATTTAAACGACGTGTCAAAGAGGCTTCAACGAAAATTTTGTCGAGGATTTTGGGAACTTTTGTCAGCGGTATACAATTTTCCTTCTTACTTCACCCTGTATCAGCAAGGTGCAGAAATGTTTTTATGCGCGCGCAGCATTGCGTAATCATTGATTGGATACGAGGCTACTTGTTCACGTGATACTGGCAAGGCGGGAAAACCGAAAAATACAGCAGATTTGTTGTTTGTTGACCTTTCGTGACAAGAGAAAATGTAAACTTAGTTACGACTGTTGTCTTATTTTGTAAATGAATGATCAAGATTACCGAACAATTATCTTGAAGCATTTTTGTTATCATATAATGATTGATTTGATGATACAGCGTGTGGACTATGGAAGGGACACAAATACAAACTTTTCTATGAAGAGGAATGGGAAAGGGGGGCTGATTTGCAATGATAGAAAGTATGGAAGTACTTTGTAAAAAGTGTGATTCGAAATAAACAAGATGATTAACCATATGAAAAAATACCTCTGCCTCTTGAGATGATTAAATGTGAAATCAACCAGATATTTCTCAAAATTTTGTTTGAGCTCTGATTCAAGTTTCTGACAAGCTTATCTAATCCTTATAAAAACCCATTTCCCCTGGGGGAGGGGGGATACACCATGTTCAGGGTACTGGTATGTGCCACCCGTATGGATCCAGATTTCTCTAACAATGGTCCCTTTTCAGCAGATTTTCCTTACACATGGGTGGGCTTGCTTTGGTTAGAATTGGCAAAAAGTAGTTTGGAGAGTATGTTTCTGCCAAAATTCATCATAAAAATAGGTATGCAGGCAAAATTTGTCAATTAGGAGTGGATAGCTTTCTGAAAACCAGGTGGCAGACCCCCATCCATCTTCAAATCATGTATCCCCTGGCTGAAATCAGTTCTTCCTGGCTGAATTTTCCTGCAACACTTTTTCAATTTCACATAATTCTCAGTCTCTCCTTGGTAGGCATACACACAAAGATAAACACAAATCAATTTCAAATTAATTCCATCATTAAAATAACTTCACAGCAGTTGTTAAAAAAACAATTTTATAAGAAACAGGATAAGAAATTTGGGTAATTTTTGTTATATTTTGGTGCACAAAAAGATATAGCTATTCAACAGCTACAGAAATATTTCTTTTCATATGAAACAACATTTGGCAAAAGAGAGCTTTATCAGGCTAATACCATCAATTGCAATGAATTTTACAGTATTCAAGAATGAAGGTTTAGAGATGCCTTTGCCCCAATATCCATTTGAGAGTTCTTTGCACCCAAACATATGCCATAATGGTACTACTCTCAGTCCAGAAAACACAGGTCTAAACAGGGATCAAGATAAATAAACAGGGTGGGTGGAAAAATTCCCATGTGCTAATAAGTGGGCAAGATGCGTTCACTGCAAAAACAAACTCAGATGCATGCTTAAAGCATAAACAGCTTTTGAAATGAAACTACAATTGGGAAACATTTCAGGAAACATGACTTTGCATGTTTTACAGGGCTTTGCAATTCAAGAAGCTCAAAATTAATAAACAGGAGCAAGAATTTCCAGGCCACTTTATTCAAAAAAGTGGGGGATGTCTCTTCCATACTCATAATTTCTTAAATATGAAATGCGTTAGTTTGCCCCTTAGCATCATTATTATCTAGAATCTAGCAAATTTATGTTTTCTATGCAAGCAAGATGCGTCAACAAGAAATCTGTCTCTTTACTATGGAACAGTTATCACAGGGACAGACATTTGCTCATTTCATGGCAGCATTGTTCCATCAAAAATTTCCAGACAACATTTCAAGCTTGTAAGTTCATTGCTCATCACCAAACCAGAGTCAGCAAACACAATTACCTCCACTTTAGTTCAATTATCTCCACTGTAGTTATATCACTGTCTATTAACTTCTTATTTCTCATCCACACACATCACATACATTTGTAAGTTGCAGGATTTTGCCATCAAAGTTATGCCATGCTTGAATTAAATTGTATTATGGTTCATTTTTGAGAAAGGTGCAAATGAATTGTAATTGTAAGATAAGATATCTGGCCTGACGAAGATCCTCAAATAGCTCAGCCGTAACTTTCTATTCAATTCCAGAGCGACTTTTCTCTCGCATTCAATTGAAATTCTGCCCGCTCGGAAAATTCCTCTGACTGGAAATCAGCCTTAAGAAACCTGCAACTAAAATATCCACTTTTCTTCAAAACAGCAAACTGAAAAGTGAAAACTCAAATGCAATCATATTGTACCCTTAGTTTGTAATGAATTTGTTGCCACTTTCATGCAAAACCAAATGTTTAATTAAATTTCCCAGATTTCAAAATTGTGCATTTTTCATTCATATGTGAGCTAACAAATACAAGAAAACTGATAGGCAAAGAAGTATCAAGGTTCTTATTTGACCATATCAGGTTGATTGAAAGTAAAATAAAACAACAACAACAATATTGTTTTGGCTAGGTCCAATGTTGTTTTCAGGCACTTGTTTGGATACAGAGACACCTGCACCAACAAAATTAAATAACTCTTCTTTGCAAAGTTTCCGGGATGAACGGAAACCATGAACAAGCAGTTTGATGAGCACTCTTGAAAGTCAGGATATTTTGGTTTTGCGGCAGCGACTAGATTTTGCGAAATTTTCGTTTAAAGTTTAATGCATAAATCGGGCGCTTCTCTCATCAAAATCTGGTGTTGTTGAAACTCTTATTTTTCGTACTCTTTCTGGCGACTGCGCTGCTTTTTCCATTAGAATTTGTGAAATATTAGGCCATAAGGAACACCAGATAAAAATATAAAGGGGTAATTTGCACTTTTTCTGTTCCTACCACGAGCTTGTTCTGAACACAAGCCAAGAGGCAAGATTTTCTGATTTTTCAAATACCCTGACTTTGAATAAAAAAATAAGGTCAACGCAAATTTTCCGAGAATACTGACCTGTCTTGAAATGAAGTTTGTATCCTGTAGAATATTTCCTGAAATGATGGTTTTGCGGCAGCGACCAGTTTTTGTGCAATTTCTGTTTTCATATTTCATTTTCATTCATTTCATTTTATATTCTTTCAACGCGGTAACCCCGTCGACAAAGGTCGCTTTTCAGGGGGCCGTGACAAAAATTTACAATTTAATTTACATGTTAAAATCTACAAACGAAAATGAATAATCTAATTACAAAACTAAAGTGAAATTGAAATTAATACATAATGTTAAAACCGAGATTGATAAAACCAAGGGTGGCAGGACACGATCAGACCGGACAAGAACAGATCAAACCCCATGCCCATCCTGAAATGCCACACTTTCATGTAGCACCCCATGGCAGGCAAAGAGTCCGACAGACACCAGTCCAATCCAACTGCATACCACCACCCATCATCATGCTTTAAAGTCGATGTTTGAAAGCATATAAAGAGGGCGCTTGCTTAACCTCTGGTTCAAGGCTGTTCCACGGATTCACACCACGATATGAGAATGACTTTTGCCCATTACTCGTTTTAAAAAGAGGGACACGTAAGTCAGTCTCAGAGTTTCTCAACTTGGCAGTGTCACGTGTTGAGTTCTTTGAAAAAATATTCGAGAGATAGGTCGGTGCAAGACCATTTAAGGATTTGTAAACAATCGTCGCTGTCTCTCGTTTGATAATTTCAGCGATAGTTGGCCACTTTAACTTTTGTATAAGGGCATCGGCAGGTGCATCATAGCTACTATTTGCCACAATTCTGGCAGTGCGATTTTGTAACTTTTGCAGCGTAAGTCTCCTAGATTCCCCACAGCTCCCCCACACAGAGCGACAGTAGCGGAAATGCGGTTCAACAATACCTCTATAGATTTGGCTAAGAGTTTCCTGGGGTAGTATTTTCTTAGCATACTTTAAAAACCCAATAGCACGAGAGACCTTAGCACGCAATAATCTAGTGTGCTCATCCCAAACAAGATGTTGATCTAGTTGAATTCCCAAGTATTTAGTTTTCTCAACAATCTCAACCTGTGAGTCACCTATACCAAAGGAGGGGGACTGGACTTTTCCATCAGAGATCTTTTTAAGATTTGGCCGAGATCCTACAACCATGGCTTGAGTCTTAATGACATTTAAAGACAGTTTATTTTCTTGAAGCCATTGTTTCAGGCAGTTCAAGTCTCTATTTAGGTTTTTGTTGAGATCATTGATGTTTTTGGAAGAATATGATATGGTGGTATCATCCGCATACATGGTAACTATTCTGTAGAGAAAATGGCAGATCATTAATATAGATCAAAAACAAAAGAGGATTTCCATGATTTTGAGCAAAATTTGTCTCCTTGCAGTGATTTTTGATGTCGTATTTTCCATATTTATTTTTGGATGATCACTTCCAAATTTTTTCGAGGCCGCACTTTTTTCGAGGCCGCGTCCCATGGGGCCTGGATCACAATGGATTCTGTCAAGACCGAGCGCCTTCTGAGATCGAAATGTGCTAACTGTGTCATTATCAACTCGAAATCACGGCTTTTGTGTATGAAAACAGGTGAAAACGTAGGGGAATTTGCAAAAATGTAGAGAAATGTAGGGGAAATAGGGAAATTTAGCGTAGGGGGCTGTGGGGGAAAATTGCATGCGCAGTATGTGGAAATTACAAATCAAGAGTGGCAGCACTGGTATTTCATTGACAAAGGGGGGGGGGGAGGATTTTCGCAACATTTGATAAACATCGAAACCCTTAGCAATACAAACTTTTCGCAGCACCATATATACATTTTTAGAAACAAACCATTTATACCAAAAGAAAGCTGAAGAAAAACTGTATTTGCCATTTTTCGCTTACCCATGTGGCCAAGCCTTGATTTTTCGATATGAGCGATTCAAAAACCAAGGTATTTCATTTACGGAGGGGGGAGGATTTTCGCAACATTTGATAAACATCGAAACCCTTAGCAATACAAACTTTTCGCAGCACCACATATACATTTTTAGGAACAAGCCATTTATACCAAAAGAAAGCTGAAGAAAAACTGTATTTGCCATTTTTCGCTTACCCATGTGGCCAAGCCTTGATTTTTCGATATGAGCGATTTAAAAATCAAGGTATTTCATTGACGGAGGGGGAGGATTTTCGCAACATTTGATAAACATCAAAACCCTTAGCAATACAAACTTTTCGCAGCACCACATATACATTTTTAGAAACAAGCCATTTTTACCAAAAGAAAGCTGAAGAAAAACTGTATTTGCCATTTTTCGCTTACCCATGTGGCCAAGCCTTGATTTTTCGATATGAGCGATTTAAAAATCAAGGTATTTCATTGACGGAGGGGGAGGATTTTCGCAACATTTGATAAACATCAAAACCCTTAGCAATACAAACTTTTCGCAGCACCACATATACATTTTTAGAAACAGGCCATTTTTACCAAAAGAAAGCTGAAGAAAAACTGTATTTGCCATTTTTCGCTTACCCATGTGGCCAAGCCTTGATTTTTCGATATGAGCGATTTAAAAACGAAGGTATTTCATTGACGGAGGGGGAGGATTTTCGCAACATTTGATAAACATCAAAACCCTTAGCAATACAAACTTTTCGCAGCACCACATATAGATTTTTAGAAACAAGCCATTTATACCAAAAGAAAGCTGAAGAAAAACTGTATTTGCCATTTTTCGCTTACCCATGTGGCCAAGCCATGATTTTTCGATATGAGCGATTTAAAAACCAAGGTATTTCATTGACGGAGGGGGAGGATTTTTGCAGCATTTGATAAACATCAAAACCCTTAGCAATACAAACTTTTCGCAGCACCACATATACATTTTTAGGAACAAGCCATTTATACCAAAAGAAAGCTGAAGAAAAACTGTATTTGCCATTTTTCGCTTACCCATGTGGCCAAGCCTTGATTTTTCGATATGAGCGATTTAAAAACCAAGGTATTTCATTGACGGAGGGGGGGGATTTTCGCAACATTTGATAAACATCGAAACCTTTAGCAATAACAAATTTCGCAGCACCACATATACATTTTTAGAAACAAACCATTTATACCAAAAGAAAGCTGAAGAAAAACTGTATTTGCCATTTTTCGCTTACCCATGTGGCCAAGCCTTGATTTTTCGATATGAGCGATTTAGAAACCAAGGTATTTCATTGACGGAGGGGGAGGATTTTCGCAACATTTGATAAACATCGAAACCCTTAGCAATACAAACTTTTCGCAGCACCACATAAACATTTTTAGAAACAAGCCATTTATACCAAAAGAAAGCTGAAGAAAAATTGTATTTGCCATTTTTCGCTTACCCATGTGGCCAAGCCTTGATTTTTTGCTACGAGTGATTTAAAAATCAAGGTATTTCATTGACGGAGGGGGGAGGATTTTCGCAACATTTGATAAACATCGAAACCTTTAGCAATAACAAATTTTGCAGCACCACATATACATTTTTAGAAACAAACCATTTATACCAAAAGAAAGCTGAAGAAAAACTGTATTTGCCATTTTTCGCTTACCCATGTGGCCAAGCCTTGATTTTTCGATATGAGCGATTTAAAAACCAAGGTATTTCATTGACGTAGGGGGAGGATTTTCGCAACATTTGATAAACATCGAAACCCTTAGCAATAAAACCTTTTCGCAGCACCACATATACATTTTTAGAAACAAGCCATTTATACCAAAAGAAAGCTGAAGAAAAACTGTATTTGCCATTTTTCGCTTACCCATGTGGCCAAGCCATGATTTTTCGATATGAGCGATTTAAAAACCAAGGTATTTCATTGACGGAGGGGGAGGATTTTTGCAGCATTTGATAAACATCGAAACCCTTAGCAATACAAACTTTTCGCAGCACCACATATACATTTTTAGGAACAAGCCATTTATACCAAAAGAAAGCTGAAGAAAAACTGTATTTGCCATTTTTCGCTTACCCATGTGGCCAAGCCTTGATTTGTTGATATGAGCGATTTAAAAACCAAGGTATTTCATTGACGGAGGGGGGAGGATTTTCGCAACATTTGATAAACATCGAAACCTTTAGCAATAACAAATTTTTGCAGCACCACATATACATTTTTAGAAACAAACCATTTATCCCAAAAGAAAGCTGAAGAAAAACTGTATTTGCCATTTTTCGCTTACCCATGTGGCCAAGCCTTGATTTTTCGATATGAGCGATTTAAAAACCAAGGTATTTCATTGACGTAGGGGGAGGATTTTCGCAACATTTGATAAACATCGAAACCCTTAGCAATAAAACCTTTTCGCAGCACCACATATACATTTTTAGAAACAAGCCATTTATACCAAAGGAAAGCTGAAGAAAAACTGTATTTGCCATTTTTCGCTTACCCATGTGGCCAAGCCTTGATTTTTCGATATGAGCGATTTAAAAACCAAGGTATTTCATTGACGGAGGGGGAGGATTTTCGCAACATTTGATAAACATCGAAACCCTTAGCAATACAAACTTTTCGCAGCACCACATATACATTTTTAGGAACAAGCCATTTATACCAAAAGAAAGCTGAAGAAAAATTGTATTTGCCATTTTTCGCTTACCCATGTGGCCAAGCCTTGATTTTTTGCTACGAGTGATTTAAAAATCAAGGTATTTCATTGACGGAGGGGGGAGGATTTTCGCAACATTTGATAAACATCGAAACCTTTAGCAATAACAAATTTTTGCAGCACCACATATACATTTTTAGAAACAAACCATTTATCCCAAAAGAAAGCTGAAGAAAAACTGTATTTGCCATTTTTCGCTTACCCATGTGGCCAAGCCTTGATTTTTCGATATGAGCGATTTAAAAACCAAGGTATTTCATTGACGTAGGGGGAGGATTTTCGCAACATTTGATAAACATCGAAACCCTTAGCAATAAAACCTTTTCGCAGCACCACATATACATTTTTAGAAACAAGCCATTTATACCAAAAGAAAGCTGAAGAAAAACTGTATTTGCCATTTTTCGCTTACCCATGTGGCCAAGCCTTGATTTTTCGATATGAGCGATTTAAAAACCAAGGTATTTCACTGACGGAGGGGGGAGGATTTTCGCAACATTTGATAAACATCGAAACCCTTAGCAATAAAACCTTTTCGCAGCACCACATATACATTTTTAGAAACAAGCCATTTATACCAAAAGAAAGCTGAAGAAAAACTGTATTTGCCATTTTTCGCTTACCCATGTGGTTAAGCCTTGATTTTTTGCTACGAGTGATTTAAAAATAAAGGTATTTCATTGACGGAGGGGGGAGGATTTTCGCAACATTTGATAAACATCGTAACTCTTAGCAATAAAAACTTTTCGCAGCACCACATATACATTTTTAGAAACAAGCCATTTATACCAAAAGAAAGCTGAAGAAAAATTGTATTTGCCATTTTTCGTTTACCCATGTGGCCAAGCCTTGATTTTTTGCTACGATTGATTTAAAAATCAAGGTATTTCATTGACGGAGGGGGGAGGATTTTCGCAACATTTGATAAACATCGAAACCTTTAGCAATAACAAATTTCGCAGCACCACATATACATTTTTAGAAACAAACCATTTATACCAAAAGAAAGCTGAAGAAAAACTGTATTTGCCATTTTTCGCTTACCCATGTGGCCAAGCCTTGATTTTTCGATATGAGCGATTTAAAAACCAAGGTATTTCATTGACGTAGGGGGAGGATTTTCGCAACATTTGATAAACATCGAAACCCTTAGCAATAAAAACTTTTCGCAGCACCACATATACATTTTTAGAAACAAACCATTTATACCAAAAGAAAGCTGAAGAAAAACTGTATTTGCCATTTTTCGCTTACCCATGTGGCCAAGCCTTGATTTTGAGATATAATAATCTTAATAATACATAGTTTTGTGTGATAGTTTTAGCCATCAATATATTCTATCCACTATAGCAGCAACATTCTGTGTTTCTCAAAGTTGTTGGTACTCCTTGCTCCTACAATTCTTCTTTGTGAAAAGATTACTTTTTTATGATTGCGGTAATCCTTTGCCTGTACTCTCCATGATCAGTGCATCCCATGCTACTAAATTCAATTTGTGGTATTTTGTTTCGAGTAGCCATCACTTTCTTATCCCACCGCAGCAACACGTTGCACGTGACTTTTGGCGGCCATGTTTGTCATTTGCAAATTTCTCCCTTGCTGGGACTCATCGTAATCAGTCTAGAAGCTCCCACTTACCTTACAGAAATATTCGTCAGGCTGTCGGATTCATGCAAGAGAGAACTTCGCAATAACAAAACAGATTTGGCCGTTCTTCGTCGCCAGTCAGCTTAACCCTAATCCTACCGGGCTTTTTTGATCTAACATAGCCGGGGGGGGGGGGGCTTTTTTTGATCTAACATACTGTATTCTACTCAAGAATATAACCATCCAACTTCTAACTTCTAACTGCTTTCCACCCCCCCCCCCCTCTATAAATAGCCGTAGACTAATGGGAAATCATTGAAACTTGGCAAGGGCGTAGTCCTAACTATTCTTAGCCGATTGGTAGATTTGGGCGTGGCCACCTCATTAGGTGACGTCATTATGACGTCATAATGCCGGAAAATGTCAAAATATATGGTTTTCCGGCTTATTTGTTCTAAAAACGGAATATAGGTAATGTGAATGACTTTTTCCATTCTCATTTGGCGTATTATTCATTTCCAATTCAAATTTGATGCATAGAGGTGTTTTTAGACTGTTATTTTGGAAGAAAATGACAAACATTGATGACGTCATAACTAAAAACTGTGTTTTTCTGCCAAAAATTGATAATAATTGGCTCAAAATGCTTTTAAAGTATTGCATAACGCAATTCTATGCATTTTTAGCAAATTCTATTGGAAAAAACTTCAAAATTTGCCAAAATGACCCAAAATGGCGGCCCGAGTGACGTCATCATTTAAGAATGCTGACGTCAGCAAATTCAATTGTTATTGACAACAATAGAAAACTAATTGCTTGCTGATTCTTTTAAAGTACAATAGTCAACATTTGGAACTAATTCTGGGAGTAAAAATATTCCAAATATGGTAGTGTCACCTGTCACGTGACACCTATTGTTCAAAAATTTAATTGTCAAAATGTAGCTAATAGATAATTAGTAATTGTCAGAGAGTTTGAGGGTCATAGCTTTTGTCGTTAAAGAATGCTCTGCAAAAAACCGACAGGGGGGGTGAAAAACACCCCCCCCGCGGTAGGATTAGGGTTAAATCCTTTCATTGGAGATGTGTTAAAATTTAGTTGCCAATGCATCTAAACATTTTAGAAATCAAAATCGAGACTTTGAAATGAAATTAGTCATACAAACTTTTTGGGAACAAATTGGCACCAGCCCTTTGGTAGAAACTTGCAGCAAAGGTGTTTCTAATTTTTCAAATTGTTTTGAAGAGCATAGCGAAACATAAGTTTTCTGTCTTTAGCTTTTAATTTTACAATTTATCTTTGGAGGCAAAGATTTTTCAGAAAATTACCATTGTTCAATTGTCTAAAAATGGTCACAAAAAGGCAAACTATCCAAACAAGCTTAAAACATTGCATTGAAGCACGCATTTAGAGCATAGAAATAAAAGGACTAGAATGCGCGGTCTATTGTTTCGCTTTTGTTTGGTGCGTAATACGCATGGAGAGCAAAGATGGTAGCACCACGTTGGCAAAAGATTTGGATAAACAAAGGACCCGCAGTGCGAGGACCTACACCGCTCTTCTGTTTTGGTGCTGCTGGCTTGCAGAAAGGCAATAAAATATCGAGAACGAGTCATTTTAAAGTAAGTAGTGCCACAGGCATTTCATTTTGATCAATTATGAGCCACTTTTAGTCGTTTTAGTCATTGATATCGACCTTAGATCGTAGCAACTTAGGCCGAAGTTTGTCAGATCAGCCCACTGGAAGTTAATTGACGTGCTTTAAATGCAACATACCTGCCAATATTTATGTTTTTAACATATGAAACGTGTTTTCATTGCAATCTACATTTCATCTCTGATCATTTATATCTTTTAGAATGAAGTTTAAGCTTCAACGAAAAGAGAGAATTGACGAAACTTTTGCGTTGTAAGGCTATATACCTATCAACAAACTTTAGGCCCTACATGCTTAATCTACCAACATTCGTGGTTTCGTGGTTTGTCAGTGGCAACAACAATCGAAAGTTTTAATTTGATAAACTCGACAATTTTCAAATTACCCTCCAGTAATAATCTAAGTAAACAATTCTTTCAATTTGAAGCATCAAAAACGCAACGGCAATCAAGATGAGGATAAAAGGTGAAGGGCTGTAACTCTAACTTTAGTTTAGTGATGAAGTTGCCACTGGATGCACTTTTATTTAGATTTACTTGCAACAAGATCTGATATATGTTTGAGGCAACCTCAATAAGACTGCACAAACCTGTGCCCTTTCCCTGGGAAACAGGATATGTTTTCATAAATCAACGGTTTTAGAAAGTCCCCTCACTATTTGTCTAGCTGTGTGCAAGGGGAACATACCATGGTTTTGCTGGTTTTTGGAAGTAAGACAGAAAAGTGCTGGTGACAACTGCGTCGTGGGCTTCAGCTTTAAGAGTGGGATAGTCAGCATTTCCAACAAATTTGGTTATTTTTTGTTACATTGGGTGTTGCTTTTTAATTAACATGTCATCTAGTACCAGTAAACAATCTTCTTGGTCCGTAGTGATTTCTTTTTCCTTGCTCACATTAAATATTTACAGACCAATATCTAATTGTTGCTGTATGGGGCAAATTCAGGGACTTCCTGGCAAATTCATATGCCCTTTGGCTATAAAAATGAAGGGAAAATGGCAAATTTCTTCATTTCCTCAGAGTACATTTTAAGACAATTTATTGCAATTCTTCGCCCCATTCCTAAAGTGTGCTGTAGCAATTTGGGCTTAGTTATCTGCAAGTAATTTGTCTTTTTCTGCTGAGAATTAATTCATTTTTTCAACTGTAAAGTGAAACTTGGGATAATTTCCCCTCCTTAAGGTTTTTGAGCCTAATTATACCTATTTGTAATGTTTTCTTGAGCTTTTCCTTATAATTTTCTTTCTTTTTTTAGGTAAAATCTTTGATGCAAATGTGTGGTCCAATTTTACATGTTCTGGATCCAAGGCAGGAGAAGTTTCAGGAGGAGCAGGATTAGACAACCTTTTGAGAGTGGTCTATATCTTTGGACTTGGTTTCTTAAAGATGTTCTGGACACTAGATACATAGTAGACAGCATCTTTTTGTGAATATTTTTAACTAGAGAATCAGACTTTGGCATAGAAGGAGGTCAGCTGTAATCAAAGGGAGGAAATGGTTCTCACAAATTTGTTGTTATGTTCCTTGATGCCACTTGTTGTGATGCACTGTAATTTAGCTTTTACATATCAATCTTTTATAGCAGAGTTATATCAGTGAGATATTGAAAGTTGAAATAACAGTAGTTTTGAATTGTGTCTGTAATTTTGAATCTTAAGTTTCGTTTATCTTGGAATTCTGCTTAATAATATTTAAATCCCTGGAAAGAGTGAAAAGTAGACAAAACTTTTGCCTTGTTTACTCTGTGGGCCTGAGGTTTTTCATGGAAATTTCTCTATGATCTCAGAGAAGATTTGAAACTGTAAGGGTTTGGCCAAAACAAACTTCAGTATCAATAACTCCATCAGTTAGCAATGATAATCTGCTCTGGGAGAATAGAGAAAAGTGTCTTTACTGGGACCACATTAATTTTTTATAAGGAACCTAAGAAACAGTATGCTCACTTTTTAAAGGTTGAGAAACCATGCTACCTGGATTGAAAATGCTTAGAGCGTTTTGTGATTTGCAGCCTCAATTTTCCTAGTTCACACGAAAATGTTTGCACCATGCAGTAAACTAGTCTTAGGATAGCCAAAAATTTAAGAAACTCCAGAAAAGTGTTTGAGAGGCACTAGGAAACTTTTAAAAGCAACATTCAAGAACATCTTGATAACACTGTTGTTGACCCTTTATTTTTGAGTAATATTCACGAAAGTTATGTCTTCATTGAGCACACTACAACTCTTTTCCTTGCTGAACATCATGCTGTATGTCAAGGAAAAATGAGAGGCAGTGGTGAAAACTATATCACAATTCATGCAGCTAAAAATAAGAAACAAATTAAGAAAATTTTCACACTGAGAACCAGAAATTTTCATGTGGGATATTTATGAAACTTTTAGCACTATGAGCTGATCCAGGTTTCTTCTAATATAAGAAAATTGTGTGTTGTCTATGGTTGACATCATGCTGCTTTGGGTGTGATAGTTGTTTTGAGATCTTCATAGGTACTTTGTACCTTTTCAACAAAATAGGATGAAGTTTACATTTCAAGAGGTAAATATTGGAGAAACTCGTAAAGAAATTTGAAAGCAAAATTTAAAAGTTCCCATCAAAACAACATGGAAAAGCAGATTCATCATCCACAAATGAGAAACAAGTTAACACCAATAAGAGCAAAAGTACTGAAAAGAAATGTCTGCTATTGGGTGATTCTCATGTTAGAAGACTAGACAAGGCCAAATTAAAGAACACAACATGTGCAGGAATTGGAGGTTTGATGAGCCAAAACTTTATCCAGAGACACTCTAACACTATAAACAAAGAAATTGCTACATCCAATGAAGTTATAATTCATGTGGGCTCAAATGATATTGCAAGAAATGTTGCTGTGGAAAGCATTGTTGATAACATTGACACTGCAGGTATGAAACTCTTAGAAAAGAACCCATCTGTTAACATTACAATATCATCTATTCTTCTAGAAAAATACAATCCATCATTGAATGTAAAGATTGTTGAAGCAAATGAAGCACTCAGGCGCTACTGTCTTGGAAAGGGATGGGATTACATCACTCATGGGAATATTGCTTTCAAGCATCTCTTGAGGGATGGCCTGCACCTTAACCAGGACGGGTATCGCCTCTTTGCTCAAAACTTGACAGGCCATATTACATCTGGGTAACTTTCCAAACAGAGAGGATGCCAACAGTAATGCAGCACTAGCAAAATCAACTTCATTGAAGAAAGCTGGTCACGGTAATAATAACCCAGTGACTGGGTGTCGTCAGCATATAGGCTACAAAAAAGGCATGGCAATTGCATCCCTGAATGTTAACGGTCTACGTAGTCACCTAGATGAGGTTCAGTTACTGATAAATAATTTAGGGATACATATTCTTGCCTTGAATGAGACTAAGCTTGATCCTAATTACCCAAAAGAGTTGACTAGCATTGCAGGCTACCAGCAAGAACGCCTGGAAAGGACTTGCAATGGTGGTGGAGTCTCTATCTATATTAGAGACTCTATCAAATACAAACCTCGTTCTGATGTTCCAGTTGATGACTTAGAAATCATATGCATTGAAGTGGAACCTCCTAAAAGTAAGTCCTTTCTCGTTCTTGCCTGGTACAGACCACCAAGTGACCCTGTTGCCTCTTTTGATAAGCTGGAAAAGGTTCTTTCTTTCTTGGACAAAGAGGGTAAAGAAATAATCCTCCTAGGAGACACAAACTGTGATCTCACTCCAAAACAAGCTGAACAGCCTATAGACAACAACTCAAAGCACATGCTTGATCTCTATGAGTTGTTCAGCTTCAAACAGCTTGTTGAGGAGCCAACTAGGGTCACTCTAACAACTTCCTCTATTATTGATCATATTGCTACAACATGTGCCAGAAACATTGTAAAATCAGGGGTACATGAAGTTTCCATGAGTGATCATTATATGGTTTACTGCATTCGTAAATTCAATGGTGCAGTAGAAAAAGACCATAAAATGATCAAAACCCGCAAAATGAAAAATTTCAATGAGGATGCATTTTTGGCAGATGTCTCTGGCATATGCTGGGAGCAAATGCTTACTGAAACAGATGACATCAATACTCTTGTCAATAATTGGTCGAACCTCTTTTCCTTGATCATAGACAAACATGCTCCAATAACTGAAATGCGTGTTTCAGAGAAATACTGCCCATGGATAGATAAAGACCTTAGGGACCTAATGCAGACTAGGGATAAGTTAAGAAAGGCTGCTTCCAAAAGAAAGTCCCAATTTCTTATGGATTCATATAGGCAGGTCCGCAACAAGGTCAATTCTAGGAATATTCAGTTGAAGAAGCAATATTTCACTGATAAGATCTCTGCATGCCAAGGCAACATGAAAGAATCTTGGAAGGCAGTTAATGAACTTCTCAATAAGAGATCAAAGTCCAGTAACATCAGGTGTCTCAAAGTGGCTGGCAATGAAACTGTTCATAAAAAAGGCATTTCAGATGCTATGAACAATTTCTTTTGCTCTATAGGCAAGGAACTAGCAGACAAAATTGATCCTGTCCCCAACCCTCTTCTTACAGGTGAATATGAAGTCAATGCAAATAAGGCTAAGTTTAACTTCAAGACCATTGAAGTTAAAGAGATCAGGGCTGCATTTGCCAAGATTAAAACTGCAAAGAGCTTTGGGATTGACAATATCTCTAGCTACTTTCTGAAACTGGCCTTACCTTTCATTGAAAACTCTCTTGCTTTCTTGTTTAACACTTCCATTGAAACTAGCCAGTTCCCGGATTCATGGAAAGTAGCTAGAGTTACTCCGATTTTCAAAGATGGAGACAAGACTGAAAAATCAAACTACCGTCCGATATCAGTCTTACCCGTTATCTCAAGGCTCTTTGAAAAACTCGTTTTTGACCAGCTGTATCAGTATATGAAAGAAAATGGTCTCTTCTCCCCTGATCAATCTGGGTTTCTGAGGCTTCATTCTACACTTACGTGTTTGCTCAAAAATACTGATGACTGGTACAATGGCTTGGACCTTGGACGGCTTGTGGGATTAGTGTTCATTGATTTGAAAAAGGCTTTTGATACTGTTGATCATGACATCCTCTGTGAAAAACTTCAAATTTATGGTGTTCAGCAGCGAGAGCTGTATTGGTTTAGGTCATACCTATCCAACCGTAAACAATTCTGCAGGGTTAATGGTGTTGCCTCAGACATAGGGGATGTAGAAGTCGGTGTGCCACAAGGCTCATGTCTCGGCCCTCTTCTCTTCCTCATCTATATCAATGACCTTCCACTGGCCGTCCAGGGTTCAACTGTGTCCATGTATGCTGACGACACCAGTTTGTGTCACCAGGCATTGAATATGACTCAGCTGAATGGTGCTATTAACAATGATCTTAGGCGATTGGATACATGGCTTCAAGGCAATAAACTTTCTTTGAATGTTGCAAAAACACACGCCATGCTTATTACTACCAGGCAAAAACGTAACGTTCTCAAAAGTACAAATCAGAATTTGGAATTGAACATACGTGACAATGAGCTTGACGTTGTTCAAAAAACAAAATACCTTGGTGTCCAAATTGATTTCTCTTTAGATTGGAAAGAGCAAATAAAGGCTGTCTCTGCCAAGGTCTCAAGGGCCATCGGCTTTTTAAAGCATGCCAAGAAGTTTCTACCAAGGGTAACTCTTGAGAATCTTTACACAGGTATTGTTGAGCCACACTTTCGATACTGTTGTTCTGTTTGGGGTTGTTGTGGTTCTAGTGAAATCAAGCAGCTACAGAAGCTTCAAAACCGAGCTGCCAGGATTGTTACGAATAGCAGCTTTGACTCCCCAAGCAGGCCACTTATCGAAAGGCTGGGCTGGAAGACCATTGAACAACTCATCAGTAATGAGTCAAAAACAATGGTCTTCAAGTCACTCAATGACCTGGCTCCGCAATACTTGAGTAGCCTTTTCAAAAGAAATTCACAATGCTCCACCCGTTGCCTTCGAAATACCGAGACTGACCTGAGGGTACCAAAGAAAACATCTGCAAATGGGCAGAAATGTTTCTCTTTTAGGGGTGCAAAATTGTGGAATAGCCTTTCAGCTGAGTCAAAGCAGGCATCCTCTCTGAATAGCTTCAAATCATCTATTTAGATAACTACAGGGGTGGGGCCTGCGGCGGTGGCGCTGGTTGTCCTTGGGTGGCGGGCCGGCTTGGGGCGAATGGAGGTCATGGTTTCGATCGCCGTTCGCTCCGGGTTGTCGTGTCGCCGGGGGGCTGCCGGTGCTGGCGCTGCAGGTTCTGCCCCTGTCAGGGACTTAGGATTTGTTTTTCTTTCTTGTTTTTATTTCTAATATGTATATAAATAATCAATTCTTGTAAATAGGTTTTTAATATTATGGTTTCTATTGTAATTAGGGTTAAGGTAATTTATTTGGTATTTTTGTATAGTAATAGTTTTTATCGGAGGGCCCCTTGAAAAACGGTTTTTACCGAAGGGCAACCCTCCTAAAATAAATCAAATGAATGAATGAATGAATGAAAAAGAGATTGGATTTGGACCACAATAGTTAGTTTCTTCAAATGCTTTTTATTTGTTATGTTGATGGGCCTAAAAATCAGTCTTTCATTTTGGCCCGACTTTGGCCACTGTGACTCCTTTGACAGATATTGAAATCTTAAAAATCATAAAATGAATGCAAATTCTAGAACTACGGTTTCAGAATAAGACGTCGTTATCTCTTACTAAAGGACTGTGATCCTCGCTCCATCCACGAAACGGGCCTAGTCTAGTACTTTACTTACTGGTGAAACGAAATGTTTTTCTGGCCAGGACGCAGCTCTTTCTCCGGAATCCAACGCTTTTTGCAGCCAAATTCAGTGAAAGAGACAACCATTTTTCAAACTAATTCGACGATCTCTGAAAATAAAGCTAGAAATTCCCAATAACTTGTCGAGGAATTCGGAGAGTTCACTGCGATCCACTGTTAGCTTGGATTTCCCGCGGCTTTTTGCCAACGTGGTGCTACCACTTTGATTCCCCATAGTTGTTATGCATCATGTGACCTACCATGCATTCTAGTCCTTCTATTTCTATGATTTAGAGAATCAGAATAAGACTAAAATGAAAAAGATCGGTGAAGTCGGAGCCTATAGAAACAAGGAATTGTAAGCCGCGATCAAAACAGTACCATGCCTCTACAGGTCATGTAAACAAAGGTCTGGTTTAGGCCCAACTTTATAAATAAATATCTCCGTTTGCAACGCATTAACCCCTAGGTTATGCTCCATGACGCCAGCCCAAACTCTAGCTGGAATTCGGAACTTTATTTTTGGCAATATTTATTAGATAAAAAGGACCTGATAAATCACACTGCGACGGTACCGTCCACCAAACACCCCACGTCTTTTCTGATTCACCCGGTAGATGAAATTATTCAAGGTTGATTGGTACGACGATTGTAGTTGGTAGACATGGGTTAAAGTTCGCATCAATGCGATGGTGCCAGTGCAAGAGTAGCAATTTCAACAGAATGAGTAGCAATTCTAAAGGTCGGATGAGTAGCAATGCTAGCGGTATCTGCAAGCTATCTCCTAACCTTCCATCAACATTTTTGCTTCAGGCTTCCCCTCGGATAACTCTGGACGATCAACAAGTCAGGAAGATAGTGAAAGATATAAAGAGTTTAGAGCCAAGTGGTGCCTACTTTGATTCGGCACAGATGCAGGTATTCTTTTCGTTATTCAGTGTAGGAAACGCATTGAAATGTGTCAACTTGCCATAGTCAGGGCAAACGACGTATCTGTTATCTTGCTCCACTGTAGGATTCACCGGATATCAACGCAGAATCTTTGCCTTTCATGGAGGCAAGATATAGTCTACTTATTCATTTTAAAGCTAAATATTGTTTCATTGCCCACGCAACTGCATACTTTATGTGAAGGAGGAAATAAGATCATATATTTTTACATATATTTACATGTGTTCGGAGATATGTTCACATGAAACTGTATTCCAGACTGGATACTGTATTGTATTGTATTTTATTGTATTGCATTGTATTGTATTGTATTGTATTGTATTGTATTGCATTGTTAAAACAAGGTTGGAAGAAAAGCTCTATTCCCACGTTTCTTATGTAGAAAGTTAACAGACTTTCCCTTTTATTCCCTATCGAGCCATGATATAATTTCATATTTTAAGTCAGATAACCAGGGGCGGATCCAGACGTTCGCACTGTGCTTGCGTAAGCATGTCTCTTTTGCTAGTTACGGTTTGAAGAAAGAAATTCTGTGAGAACTTTATGAATGGCAGTGAAGCTATGTCTTTCAGTTTAATGAAATCCTCAGTAAATTTTCAGAACATTTATGCTCTATTTTCGCCAACTCAATCCTCAACTCTGTCGAGTCCCTCAGTTCCAAACCGAATTGGTTCATGGAGGATATTGAACGGCACTCTCCACTAACCTCGTTTCTGAAACTTTGTATCTGCATAAATTTGTTGGGAGCATCAAGTTCCGAATAAATTACTTCAACAAAGGCGAATCTGTATTCTGTGCATAAATCTAGTGCGAACGTGGGATAAATTAGAAAACTGCGCGGACACATCAGATGAATCGAAAAGCAGTACCAACTTTTCAGGGCTGAATTTTGTAAGCACATGAGGCGACCGATGCTTTTTAGCAACGCAATAGAAATGTATAGGAAAAGCTTGATGTGGAAGCTCGGCGAAAATGTGGAATTACGTCCTGGGAATGGCCAATATTACATGAATTCCCTGTCACACACGACCACCCGCCAAATGGCTAACCTCATTCTAATAGGAGAACGTTTCTCTCATGTCTCGTGCATGGCCTAAATAACGAATTTGATTATGAAGATATAAACAATCCTGTCTCGTCAAAAAGAAGCGTTGTTGTTTTAATCTCATTACGATGGAAACCAAGTTGGAAACCAGGAAGAGAATGTTGTTCTTTATTTGCAAGAGCTCCTTAAAACTGCTGATCTTGACAGGACAAGGCATTTTAATATGATTTGCAAATTACAAGCAAGAACCGGTGAAATGATATGCTCCCTCTTTTGACTGAATGAGAATGCCATCAAAAAGTTCACCAGGAAGAATTTCTTCTTTTTGGTAAGCAGTTATTTTTGTTTAAACATTTCCACGTTGTTTTAACGTTACTTATTATCACCAGTAATTTAATTCATTCAATTTCAAACAAAATAAAAAACTTTGTGTTGCAGACATTATAGGCCCATTTCAAAGAATTTATAGGAGACGAAAGTTTGTTGTATGTTGTTTTGTGCTGACTTGACAATAGGATTTACGAGACAAGGAATTTAGAAAACTAGCTCCCTTCTGTGTGTAAGAGACTCCCTTTTTATCTGACAGGGCGTTTCTGTGACAAATTGAGAAAAGGGGCGTTGTCTGAGAGTCTGAAGGGCGTGGCCCCAAAAAACTTTCCGGGTGTTCTGCCCCCGGACCCCCGTTTTGCTCTCGCTTCGCGCTCACTAGTGCGTACATCTGATTTTGGGCTGGATCCGCCCCTGGATAACATCAATTTAAAAATCTGTTGATAACCATAATTCATCAAATTACCTTCACCAAACAATAGACCTTTTCAAAGGGGTCTGGGACAGCACGCTACTTTTCTGGAAGATGGCGGATACGAGGGAATCTTCTCCGCTTCGCTGAACTGGAGCTACAGGGTGGGAGAAGTTGTGGACAAAATATGGCATTTATCTCCAGTTACATGGTTCATAAAAGACCAGAAAGGCTTCAGCATGAAAACAATTACTTGCCTGCCATATGAACGCAATATTTAGCACTTTTTTACCAGGAGGAAATCTTTATGTCTAGAGTTGCTAGAAGACCTGATGTCATTCTTATTGATAAAGAAAAGAAAGAATGCAAAATAATAGACTTTGCAATACCTCATGACAGTAGAGTGAATGCAAAAGAGATGAAAAAGATAGAACATAAGATCCTTTTGGATGATTACAAAGTCCGTCCTGAGCTGAGGAAGCATAAGAAAATCTGAATGTTGATTTCTTCATAACCCCAAATGATCGTTGATGCTGTTTTTAGCTACAGTTAGAGAGATGAGTGTTGCTGCTAAAGTTGCCTTCGAGCAAAAATCAAGCCCCTTGTATAAGGACAAGAGTCACCTGAAAAGCAATATTTTGATCTTTATGTCAAACTAGTAGGATGATAAGCAAAAAAAAGTCGTTACCCCTAGTTTGCCTATTTGAGGCCTTAGTTCGTGCTTGAAACTATTGGTGCATCTGTCTCAAATTAGGTGTCATGTGAGATTTACGATAACGCAAAATTTTTAATGCAGAACCCTGCAGAACGTTTCAATTGTTGCTATTTGAGGGCATCTAATTTGAGACAAGCAGTCACGAAGATTGCCTCTGTGCAAAACCATATGCATGAATAAGATGCTTTGGTTCAGTGTGATCACGTGCCATCCCTCAGTCAATGGTGCCATTATTTTCCTCTCAACTTCATCTGCGACGTTTGCATCTGTAGCTGTGTAGGAGGGGGGTCCTTCTACCTTCGGTGATGCTGCGAATGCTAGTCTCAGTGTAGGTCGCCGGTTACATCACCCTCTAAAGTTGACTTATTTGCATAATGAATACTATCAATAAAACGTTAATCAATTTGTTGTTGTGCTTTAACGAGCGTGACTACCTTACTTTCTTTCTGACTTTCTTTCTTTCTTTCTTTCTGACTTTCTTTCTTTCTTTCTGACTGACCGGGAGCCCCCTCTTAGATTACAAAGTTGGACTTTGTAATCAAAAAGTATCAAGACCTGGCACGAGAAGTACAGAAACTATGGAAAATGGGAGCAAAAGTCATTCCTATTATAATAGGTGCACTTGGGACAACTTCGAAGAAACTATCCAAAAGATTAGAAGACCTTGGAATAGGAAAACGAATTGTTGAACTGCAGAAAACTGTAATCATTTACTCTGCAAGGATCCTCCGTAAAGTGCTTGAAATTTGAGGAGTCTTGTTGACACCAAGTTTCAAGCCGTTATCACCACTGACAAAAACATTGTGCAACGCAATTAATGATAATAATGATAATAAGGATAATAATAACAATAAATAATAATAATAATAATGATAATAATAATAGTAATTATAATAATAGTAATAATAATAATAATAATAATTTTAAACTAAACCACATTCAAAGTAAAACAGAAATAAAATGATAAAAACACACAACTGTTTCAGGGCAGACGTTTCGATATAAAATCTTCTTCAGTGTATTTACAATCCTAGACAGCCAAGTATTTATACTAAAATTTACATAAAAATAGTTCCTATACCCTAGGCAAATAAAAGAAGAGGAAAGATAATTATTTTAAAATACTATCAACAGATCAACATAAAAGAATGTTTTTATATTACATATAGAGTAGCGTCACCCATTATGGCCGGTCGCCCATTATGGCCGGCTGGCAAGAGAAATTAAATTTCAGGGGACTGACGACTAGTAATAAAATTGCAATTGCGCGGAAAATCTTCGCTGACATCTGTTTTATCATGATTTGACCTTCACTGAAGTTTCAGTTCATTTGCATTGAAACCTGACGTGATGGTTTGTGCATATCTCTAATTAATTCTTTCAAGTATTGCAAATTTCATGATTCTATTCACATTCCTTCCTTCTTTTTCGTTCGCTTTGATTTTTCAGAAGTCCTGTCTCTTGAGAGGAAATCTACAATGAAACCAAAGCAAATGACTTCTGGTTCAGATTTAAGGTTATGAAGTCTGAGTGCTGCTAATTGCAATTTTTGTAGCCCATTATGCCCATCTGTTTACCATAGAAGTTTCCAATCTCTTCAAAATATTAAAATGCAACACTTATTAAAAAAAAAACACCAATTTGGGTTAAAAATCTTACATACTGACCTCGAAAATCATCAAAACCCAAAAAAACGCAGAATTATATTAAGTCTATTTCCTTTTTAGAAACTATGCCAAAACTCATTCATTCAATCACAAGAGATAAGGCAGGATTTAGAACGACTCGGAGCATGTATTTCAATTGACAAAACTCGAAGTTTAGATTAATTCTTATTGAAATTTTTGGGTTTAAAGTACCAAATGATAAACAAAGAACAGTAATTAAAGCTGTTTTCCTTATTAAAACTTTTTACCGGAGAGTAGTGTTCATTGTTTCTCCTGCGGCCATAATGGGCGACGCTAGGATAAGACGACTTTTTTACCCCCTTCTTTAAAATCTTCTAAAATCAATATAAAGAGTTTACATAAAAATCAATACTCAATGATCTTTTTCTCCATTAGTTGGTGATGTAATCTGGCTAATTGGTTTTTTCATTAATTGCTCTTTTTGGATCTAACTCAGAACTTCGCGACAGCATGGGAAATTATAGGAAAATTCGAGTATAGGAAAATTTTACGAGTTTAAATCAGTATTATGTGATACGCATGTCAACATACCTACAAGGCGTAAGATCCTAGAATCATGTGTTGGATCAAGACTTACATATTGAACAGCTGCCTGGCTTCCAAATGAACAAGAGCTCAAAAAACTTGAATCCTGTTGGAACCAATGCCTACGGGACATGGTGAAAGGTGGATGGAAAAGGAGACATGTTCCTGAGAATGAAGATGATGACGAGGAAGCAGATTATGCCTTCATATACACAAATGAGAAAATTCAGAACATCCTCAAAACAACACCATTAAGGAATTTCATATACAGTCAATACCTGAAGTATATTGGTCACATATGTCGTGCAGAGAACACAGCACTAACAAAGATATTATTGTTTGCCAAACCAGAGAGGAAATACTACCGTGATCCATGGGGAAAGATTTCTGGGTTACTTGGAGTATCAAGTGATCAAGCTAAGAGGGCTACTCAGTCACGTAATGAATTCGCCTAGTTGATACGGAAACGTTTCAACTCGCCTCTGTAATGACAACGTTCATTGTTGGAGGAAGATACAGGTACAGGTAGGATGGGCATAATGGGCGACACCACTCTAAACAAAGCCGCAAAAAAGCAAGGCATGCATTTCTTTCTGCAAAACTCCCCGATGACCTTCTCGAAGATGTTTTCCCCCCTTTTTTGGATTTGAATAGAAAGAAGCAATCTCTAAATCTTATAGACAAGGGACTGAAAGCTCTTCGCGACAACAACTTTTTACAACCCGAGACAACAGGCAAGGGATATTGGCCATTGACCCTACAAAGATTTGCTTAAATTGCTAAATCCAGGATAGCTCGATAGGGAATTCCACCCCATCACTACGTGTAATTATACACGAAGTCAACATGCCGACATCCCTGCCATTTTGTTGCCCAAGGTTTTCAATGCAATGGTATGAGAACTAGGCAGTACCACAAGCAAACATATCCAGCTCAACATCAGCTGCCCTCTCGTTTAGGCCATTTGGTGCAAACAAACCCAATTTGTATTGCCAAAAAAGCTCTTTCCTACGAAATGAGTACACATCCTGTGCTCCGTTAATGATACGAATAACGACGGAGAAGTCACCCTGATGGCCTTCCTCGAAGAAATGAGCGAAAAAACTTGCCTGTGGGACTGCCTTTCCCGTATCAAGAGCACCAGCATTGCGTTTCTGTTTGTACGTCCGAAAATATGATTTGTAGACATTAAATCTTTGACGAAATTAAGTTTTTGTGCTGCCAACATACTTTTTTGTTACAACATGTACATTGCAACATATAAACTACGTTTATCGAATTGCAATCGTACGCCCCCGAATAGTTCTTAAAAGATCGCGAATCATTCGCATTAGAAAAACTGGAGCCCTCTTTGATGATAGGGCAGATTAGACATCTCCTACCATTGCATTTAAAAGTTCCCTTTGGCACCAGCTCCTGATCTTGTGTTTGCAATTTTGCGCAAACCAAAGTATCTTTAATCTTTTTTGCCCTTCTGAATGAAACGGAAATTTTTCCGGCAAATAGTTTGCGATGTTCGTCATCGATAAGAAGAATATTTGCGCAATTTTTGCAAAATATTGCTGACCCCCTGAAGTGCCGGATGGTAAGTTAGAACCAACGGTATCCTCGTGTCATCCTTCTGCTTGGAATTTCTATTTAACAGGTTTTCTCTATCCAAGCTTCTAACTTTGTCTAGTTGACTGTCGATTTCCCCTTCTTGATACCCCTGCCCAATAAGCCATGACTTTAAATTTCCCATCCGTTCGTTAAAAAATGAGTCTTCAGAACAAATGCGCCTAATGTGAAGGGCCTGACCATATGGGATGCCCTTTTTGGTGTGGTAAGGATGACAAGAGGAACGATGCAGGAGCTGATGCGTATCAGTCGGTTTCGTGTAGAGATCTGTAACCAACTTACTACCTTTTCTGATGACCTTAGTGTCAAGAAAGTTGATGCTTTCCTTAGACCATTCAGCTGTAATTTTAATGGAATGGTGTGCGGTGTTGAGGTATTCTACAAATTCCGAAAGCTTCTCTTCCCCATGGGTCCAAATTAAGAATACGTCGTCAATGTACCGCCACAACAGCCAAGGTTTGCAGCTGGAGCCACTCAGAAGTTTTCCTCCAGGTCTTCTAAGAACAAAATCGCATATGATGGCGCACATTTGGTGCCTATTGCTGTACCCCTCAGCTGATGATAAAACGCCCCATTAAACTCAAAAAAGTTATTCTTAAGTACTCATAATAATAATAACTAGGCTTGCCGCGCGTCGCCTGCCGCGCCGCGCTGGCCCGCCGTTGTAATTGGCATTCAAGTGTATGGAAAGTTAAGTTTACATGCGCCAGTTACTAAGGGAAAGATGTGTATATATATATATATATATATATTCTATCTATTTTCCCAAGTTGGGGGGGGGGGTTCTGTTCTGTTGGGTTCCTCAAATTCTAGATTACCTTTTTGGGTCTCAAATTTGGGAGACAGTAAAACAACGGGTAAAATATTTCTTACAAACCAAAGTAAGATCAAGTAACATTACTAAAATCAAAATATTGAAAATTTCCAAATAAATTATGAGCAATCTAATCAGTTGGGGCACTTGTCCACGGATTTAAGATGCTGACTTCATAAATTTTAGTAGTGTTGGGTCAGAGAAGATATTTTTTGGTATCTAGTTTCATGCTAGGAATTATCATGTTGGGTTGATGCTTGGTACCCCAGCCTAAGCACAAATATCCTGAATATACCTTAGGATGGGGTCTATTTGGTACTCTCTATCCCTCTGTTAACTGTTTATATCTTCTCCATGCTGAATACTTTCAATAATTCTGCAAACCCTTAAGATCTCCTCGATCTATCCAGTTGACTCGTTGGCCAACATCTTCTCTCCTTGCTCTCATTATCGTATTTTTTCTCACTCCTTCACTATCTCTCGTTTGCCTGCTTTGCTCTTACTGCCTTCCGTGCAGTGGCGGACTGGCCCATCGGCCCACGGCCGGTGGGCCCCCCTCAAAATCTTACGAATAGGGCCCCATTTTTGCCAGAAAAAGGGCCCCTTTTACGAAATTAGGAACTTCTTTAGTAGATCTGCATTCTTGAATAATGGACATCTCACTTCACATTTGAATCCCAAGGGTGGGCATGTACCGTAATTGTTATGGTCCTATGTATGTTCACGAGAAAAAATTAATCTTATGGGTTTCTTATGGGTTAAGAGGCTGCCATAACCTATCCTTGCCACAAGCACGCACTACGTGCTATGGCTTAGAGACAATATCGTTTCTTGGGTGTAGATTATGGCAGGCACTTCCCAATGACCTAAAACAGTCAGATACTCTCTCCAGTTTCAAAAGGAAAATCAAAGCCTGGAGGGGAGAGGAATGTAATTGTAGAATATGCAAACCTTTCGTGGCACAGGTTGGGTTTTTGAGCTGATATTAAATTTTCTGCCCTGTATTTACCGAGAAAAAAATGAAAACATTGTATATATCAAAAGCATTGTAAAAATCTGTAAAATGTATCTGTATTTAATCATTCGGAATTTTATTTATATTTTAATTTTTTCTTACAAATTTTACTTTTTTAGATAGTAGGCTTGAATTAGCTCTTGGTTATACCTATTGTATCTATATGTATATATGTCTTGTATGTATGTCTTGTATGTATATATATATATATATATATGTAGGCCTACTTTAAATAAATTGATAATAATAAATCTACCAGTTTTCTGGAGAATTATTCTGATCTACTGTCCACCAAAGATTGGTTTTGGGGACAGACATTTGCAATGGAAACTTTTGCTAAATCTACATGTGTTCAGTTCTTTTAAAGTCTAAGTTTGCATCAAGCATCCATTTCTCCCACCATCTTGGTTCCACCTTTGTCTCTCCAGACACATTTAATCTATCCAGGCTTAGCAAAACTGTTTCCACCTGTGTCCAAACTATTCCAAAAATAAACTAGTTTTTTAACTATCTGCCTCAAATTGTCCTCAAGATGCAAGATATAATCTGCACAAATGACATGAGTGATTGCACTTCTGTCCTCTTTAACCTACTGGGGGACATGTAAGCTTCGTCGGACAAACCGTATCTCATCTCCTCAATAAAAACTGCCATTCAGCCAACTCAATGTAAAATTCATTAGATTAACTACCTCAATTCCAGTTTCCACTTCGCTCATTGAATTGGATGACGACATTTTCAGTTTATCAAGGAACGCAACTCCAAAGTAAAGGGTCGTCTACTGCTCCACCACGATTTGAATTTCAAAAGGTTACACCAGATTTTATTAAGCATGAGATACATAGGCTAAAATCAGCAAAATCAGCAGGCCATGACAAAATACCTGTACAACTAGTAAAGGATGCTGCAGATATTTTGTGCACTCCATTAGCATCTATCTTCAACGCTTCCCTTGAAAAGGGGATTTTTCCAAACATATGGACGATCGCTAAAGTGAGCCCTATCTTTAAATCTGGTCAAAAGACTGATTTATGTAACTATAGGCCTATATCAGTACTATCTATTCTCTCCAAGTTGTTAGAGAGAATTGTACACGATCAGATGATTAAAACTTTGTGAAAAAGAATGCTCTTTTTGCAAAAAGCCAGCATGCCTTCCAAAAATTGCACAGTACACTAACATCATTGATTAAAGTTACTGACTCGTGGTTTTCTAATGTAGACAGGCATAAAGTCAATGCAAGCGTGTTTCTGGATCTTAAAAAGGCTTTCAATACAGTAGATCATGACATTCTTTTGGCGAAGTTATCCACTTATGGGGTAGTTGGGGTACCTTATCAATATTGTCACGTTAGTGGCCACAGCTCTAGCCAAAAATATATTCAGTGTGGCATTCCTCAGGGCTCGTGCCTTGGTCCCCTTCTTTTCATCTTGTATGTGAATGACTTTGAGCAGTGCCTTGAAAACTGTACTCCGAATATGTATGCGGACGATACCAGTGTAACCTGTTTTCCTGAAGATATGGAAGAACTCTGCAGCGATTTACAAAATGAGTTAACTAATATCTCAGAATGGATGCGTCAAAACAAGATGAGTTTAAATACCAAAAAATCGGAATTCATGCTTATAGGCCATAAGCAGCAGTTAAACCGTATCCAAAATCCTGTCCATCTGGATATAGGCGGAGAAGAAATCAAAAGGACCCACGAAGTAAAATACCTTGGGGTTACTGTCGATGAAACTTTGTCGTGGACTGCACAGTATAAGAAAGTCAAAAGTAAAATAAAAAGTGGAGTTTACTCTATCCGAAAGCTAAAGAATATCCTCCCACATACAAAGCTGGATCAAGTATACAGGGCACTGCTTGAGAGTCATTTACGATACTGTGATGAAATATGGGGCAGTCTGTCTGACACCAAACATGATCACCTTCAGCGTCTGCAGAACAGAGCTTGCACGCTTATTGAGAGCTCCAGACTAAAAGATGGCTGGAGATGCACTTGGCTGTCTGTTTCAAGCTTGATTAAATATGACAGGGCTTTATTGACAAGGAGCAAGAATTGGAGGGTAAACTACCAATCTGGGGGTGTTTGAACATTTTGTGAACATTTATAGAACCCTGGACTATGTTACATTGTTTCCATTTTTTTATAGTGCGTTATCTCAAAACAACATTTTTGAACTTTTGTCAAATCTCAAAGATCCATTGCACACTATTTTGTTCTGAATTTTTGCATGCCATTTTGTTTCACCCTTAGGCACATCCTGAACTAAGAAAATTTTGTTGGATATTGCATCTTATCTGTGAAAAGCATGTTGTAAATATGTCCGCACGACTGAAATATTGAAAGAAAGCTATAAAAGCAAGGAAAAACTTGATTTTGTAGAAATTTTTAGTTCAGGGTAAAGAGTTTAATGCATTTTATCATTCCCCAAAGTTTCAGACTCCTACCTAAAATGACGGACCTGGTAGACTTAACAAAAGATCAACTTTTTGTGACTGAATCCACCTTAACTGAGTTGCGCCACCTTAATCAAAATTGTTAATTTTTTGTTTCTTTATAAAATTGAAACATACCAAACACTAACATAGAGAAAATTTATAAAACGAAAACGAGGCCAGGTTTGGAACCGGTCAGTAAGCTTTGCTTCCACTTTCAGAAGGCCAGCCTTTTTAGCTGCCTGCGAGAAAATAATCAATCTGAAGCACTTGGAGAAGCCCTTTGCAGATTCGTGGAAGCCATTCTAAGTTGGAGGATATGTTCAAAATTATACTGGCACTAACTTTCTTTATCCTGATAGAAAGGATATAATTGCAAACAGAACTATTATCTACATGTGTCGGCCTACCTAGACTAGGCCTTATTATGTGATGATTCTGTGATGTTGTGTCGTTGCCAAGAAAATTAACATTCGGTCCTGGTTGGAATGATCTATGCAGTATCTATGCCCAAACTTTGTAATGTGTATTCTGCTGATAAATTTTCAATATGAAACTGTTTTTGTAGATGAAGAAAACGTTCGATTTCCGAAGTAACTGGAACCGTTTTGGGTGGCAAGGGCAAGGCTTATGGTTCAACGAATTGATGTTCAAACTGCCAAACCCACTGCAATGGATGTACCAAGTTTTGCAGCACCTCCAGAATTTCAGAGAACATTTGTTTTGATCTGTTGATGCAACAAGGAACCATATCTAGAACTTCAGCCTTTTACTAAAATATAATGTAGCTAATTTACACCTGTGAGCAACACATTTAAAAACAACCAACAATATAGATTCTTGTTGTTCTTAATCTTGCCACCAAATCTTCATCAGATATTGGAAAGGACAATGAAATAAGTAAGATAATATTTGATTGATCTGACAAGTACCAACAAGGATTTGTGAAAGGGGGACCACGGACAAATTATCAGCTGTAATGGGGCACAATCTTGATGAAAGTAGGTAATCATTTCTGCAGACAAGCTACTCTGCTATCCCATTCTATTGTCCTGAAGCATATTAGTACTTCCCAAGAATGAATTATATTTGCCCCAGTAAGGATAATCTATGATATAAATATAAAACTGAAACATTAAATTTTGTGAAACTTATGCTGGGTAGCATAAAATTATATTGCAAGCATAAACTCTTCTTAAAGAGTTTTGCTGAATTTCACTGATGATTCTGAGCGTAGAATTCAGCTGAATTTTGGAGTTTTGAAAATTGAATGCATAATGTACTTGGCAAGCAGTAAAATCAAAGGCATCATTTGAAACGTATAGAAACTGTCTTTCATGCGCATCTGTACTCCTCCCTGTGGGGGGAGGGGATACTTCATTGTTAAATGATACCGGACGTGCTACTCATATATGGGTGGGTTTTTTCATCTGAACTTCCCTACATATGGGTATGTTTTTAACCATGATTCTGGTACAGTAGATGGGGTTAGTTTTTGAAAATGTTCTCATCAATGGGTCATATGAAGGGGCCATATGATAATCCACACCAAAATAACTGAAATTTTCCTTTCTATTTTGCTTGGGAAATTCATACATGGGTCAGAAAATTCCTGATATATTCATGCAAATTGGTTTGAAATTCTTGAATATTCTGTCATACAAATGGGTCCCTTTCTCAAAATCCAGATGCAGGTCGAACCATGTCCACGATGAAGTACTCCCCTGAGGTAATGCTCTATCCCTCATGAGTATTACTTTTCACCAAATTCATGCCGTATCTAAAATTTCCAGCCTTTGTTGGAAAATCAAGGTAAACAAAGTAGAAAGCAGTCATAAAATGGCTTGTTTTCTTTGAAAAGCTCAAGTTTCTTGCATCCATTAGCTCTTGCATCAATTAGCCATTTGACCAAAGGAATCTGTGAAGTAATTTTTTAATCATTTTGAACTGTTGATCTTTTGTGGAGAACAGACAGAAGTGTTATTCTGATAAACATGTTTCAATGTGTATAAACTTCATGAAAAACAACACTTTATGAACAGCAACTGGATTCGTTGATTTAAGACCACATGAGTTTGAATGTAACAAAAGAGAAAGTGCATTTCTAGCCAATGGGCATGACATGTGCTTGTCTATCATAAATTTAGCACATATGCTGTAGTTACATTATTGATTTTGTGAAAGACACATCTGGCACATCTGGTAACTTGCCATGTGGAGTTCCTCAGGGGTCAATTCTTGGTCCACTCATTTTCCTCTTGTACGTGAACGACATGGCACGGGCAGTTGACTGTGACCTGCTTCTGTACGCGGATGATTCCTGCTTGCTCTTTCGCGACAAAGACATTGAGAACATATATACCAACTTAAATAGAAACTTCAACTCCTTGTGTGATTGGTTTTTGGAAAACAAACTAAGTATTCATTTCGGAGAAGACAAAACCAAATCCATTCTTTTCGGCCGAAAGAAATGCAAAAGCCTAAAAAGCTTGACATCATGAGGGGTGAAATAGAAATTAAACAGCACTCAATGTTCTGGATGTGTTCAGGACGAGAATCTCTCTGGGGAATCAATGGCAACGAAAATGCTTGGAAAGATAAATGGCAAACTAAAATTTCTATATAGAGGGGTATCGCCCTTTTGGAGCGCTTTTGTAAGGAGAGCAGGTTTTCACAATATAAAACGAAATTTTTGAATATAACTTACCATGAGTATGATCATCTACTCTTCCTCTCCCTTTCCTGTGAATTTTGTGACCAATTGTGATTTCAATTTGCCATAATATCAGTTTTAATGCCGAGAGGTCTGAGCGGCGTAATTTCAAAATGTCGCCCTTTTGGCCCTAGGATAATTGTTTAAGGAGCCATAGCAACGCTTCGTGATGGTTTCAAATTGCCTGACGAAAACGAGGCTAGAGCATGTGACATAGCATGAAGCTCATACAGAACACGGTGCACCATTAGGGCGATTTAGGCCCGAGAGAATGCTCTGATAATCGAGGCATGCGGTGGCAAGATCGCTTACGTATTTTCAAGGGTTCCTGTTGATTCGTCATCTCAAAGGTTGAAGCTTGACGTTAGGCCATCCAATTTAGATCAGGGTGGCAATATTTGAACTCAAGCAGCGACAAGAGAGATGACCATGAAAAAACAGATTGCAAAAGAACATACCTTCGATTCTCCTTCAGGTTAGTTCAACTTTATTTTCATTTCGTGAAGGAACAAAATGATATAACACAGCGAGGACAAGTCACGATGCTGGAGGTGGCATCAGCAAACTGTTTTTACGCGCTTTTTGTGAAAAACTGGTCCGAGACTCTTTTATTCAGCGACTTTTGCAGTGTGATCAAATGTGTCAAGATTCGAGGGCGCTCCACAAGGGCGATACCCCTCTAGAAAACAAAGCTTCCTAGATAGCTCTCTTCACAGATTGCTCTTAAATGCTCTTATTCAACCCCATTTTGATTACGCATGCACCTCATGGTTCTCGATGCTGAATAAGAGGCTGTCCAAGAAAATCCAATCGGCACAGAACAAATGCATTCGCTTCTACTTGAATTTAAAAAAAAACACAGCACATGTTGGGGCTACTGAATTCAAAGCTATAAATTGGCTCCCCGCAAAGAACAGAGTTGATCAACATACATGTGCACAATGAAATTTTTCAAAGGAACGGCTCCAGCCTATACTGGTGAAATATTTCACCCAATCGACCAAAACCGAGTAACGAGAAGGTCTAAGTTTAAATTAAATCTCCCATTTCGCAAAAGTAACACTGGCCAACAATGCCTGTCCTGCTTGGGGCCAAAAATATGGAATAGCCTTTCTTCTGATTTAAAAACTACAAACAATATAGACTCGTTCAAACACAAGATAAAGGAAACTTTTTGTCCAAAAGATACATAGAGAAGAAAACAACGTATATTTGTTCTATTTAAACACGCCTCCTCTCCCATATATATGACTCGGCCCTACTAAATTATGCTCCATCCAAAATCACTTTAACATCTGTTATTTACTTTTATCATTTTTCTTTTGCAACCGCCTCTAAGGGGACCATTATGGAAATAAGGTCAATATGACCTTTTAATGCTATCCCTGCCACTACAATTAAGAGTGTTTTTAACGTATCTATTTAATGGACATTGTCATCGTATTTTATCTATTCCTTAGCTTTCTAAAACTTGTAAATTCTATTTATTTTTGTAAATTTTTTATTTTACATGGCAAATATTAACATCCATACATACATACATACATACATACATACATACATACATACATACATACATACATACATACAAATCAATGGTAGTTTAGCGGGACTTCGTTGTGAGGACACTTTACCGGGACGGACTCTAAATAGCTTCTCTTTGGTGAATTCATAGAATATTTGGCCTAGTGATACCTTACATTCAAGGAATAACTTGATGCCAGTTATATTTTCCTTTTTATGAGCAAACATTTTCCGTCCCGCAAAGTTGCCAAATGTCAAGCTTTACGAAAATGTCCCGGTAAGACTGCAAAACTAAATATTCATCGGTAAACTGTGTAAAGTTACTAATTGTTCACAAAAACATTTCTTTCTTCCTGAAATCAAACTGTGACACTCTAGAAAATACTGTATGTTCTAGAAAGGTTTTATTATGATTTTGCAAAATGTCCCGCTATGTCAGGTGTGTATCCTTGCAGGTACCTCCAAGTGACCAAAAACGAATATGTGTAAATTTTTGGGCGAGTTCGATTCCTGTCTGGTGGTGCGGTATTCTTACATTCTCGCGTGGAATGAAGATAATTATCTGAATCAATGCCATTTAGCCCTTCACTGCCCAAGAGATAGCATATGTGTGAAAGTTACCTTACAAGTATGCGTATTTTCATAAGAAACTGCCCACGAGAAACTCAGCTCTCAGATCGCCAAAGGATTAAGAGACTCCAGTTCTGGGAGAAGATAAGTTAAGAAACTACTTACTTTGATAAAGGAAATCCTTGATATAATTTTACTTTCACTTGTTTCCTGTATCATGTTACTGGTAAGGTACTTGAGTAATGTGTAAACATTGGAAAGACTTAAAAACAATTTTTTTGAAATGTTCACGAGGGCACAAGTGTGGCACAAGTAGTTAACATGAAGATTGTTATGGAACCTCTAAGAAATTCGTAAGAAACTCTGAGTACTCAAAATCTGACGATTTTAAGAAAGTTTCAGAACTGGCGCAAAATTCTTAGTTTCTTATAAAAAAATACTTGTAGCTATCCTAATACTCAACTGTTATGCGTGAAACTCCATAGGTGACCTTTTCATCAAATTTTTAGTAATATCGGTTCTTTTCTCGGATAGACGCATTTTAATATTCCTTGAAACAGCTGTATGTTCTTGATTATTTATATAAGACATTGCTATACATCTCATATACTTTCTAATTACAATACAACATAACACAACTCAACACAACAGGGACGACACCATAACATGGGGAACATAAAACAATGACATGAGCAATGTTGAACTACATACCAATAGATACTACCAGCTAAATGGATACTGAGGGTTGTGTAGTGATGCATCAAAATAATGCAGCAAGCGCAACACTTTTATGTTATATAGTGGATCTAATTTGAAAAAGAAAATTTACAAAGAGAAAGGACTTGGTGCGACAAAAGGAACATCAAGGGGCTTGGTGATTGCATGTCATGTAACTAAAGTTTCCACAAAACTTAATCAAAGCGACCGGTTTTTTTTTTTGACGAAATGTAGAGTCAATAGACCTTTGCAGTTCTGAAAATGAATCTGAATCGAACGATGTTTTGATACATTTTGTAAAATTTTCGAATGTTCCCAACAGTGATAGAAGCGCGAACGCCACCCAATCGAACCTCTCCTACGAACATTTACAAAAACTTGTCTCTCAATCCAGGTTCTTTTGTAGAATAGCTTAAAGGTCTATTGGAGTTTATTTCAGCTCAAGTCGTTTGAAAGGTGTTCATCATCACGGGATAAAGGATGCATTACAGCAAACTTGAACAAATTTTAGCAAAAGTCAACAGTTCAAGCGAGACGATCTTGTCGTTGAGCCTCAAAAGAAGGGCACAGAAGCAAAAGGTGCTCCGTATCCTCAATGCCACATACGGTATATATATTTACAATTAGAGAATTAAAGAGATAGTTAAATTCCGTTTACAAGAATTAAAAAACTGGCTTTTGAATTGCAACTATCACAACTCCTTAATTGATAAAGCATTCCACAAAGCAAAATTACAAGGTCCTGCACCGAATAAAACAAGAGATGTTATACCACTTGTTACGGCATTTTACCCAAGTTTAAATCATAGCCATGTTATCAAGACCATTTCAAACCTTTTTAAAGGCATTCAAGACAACGAACGCGAAATTTACATCCATCCCCTTTGTGAGACAAGAACCTGGAATTAAATTATGCAATAAAGCACAATGCAAATTATGCCGTTTATATCTACAACCAGTGAAGAATTTCAAAACTACAAATGGAACAATATGGGACATCAAATCAGAAATTACCTCCAATAGCAAAAACATCATATATTTTCTCTCGTGTAATTTATGTGATGGTCAAATGAACTACATCAGCCAGACAACGAATTTACGTCAAAGAATGAACAATCACATATCTGAGTCAAGAAGCGGAGTTTCTTCTTGCAATTTCAAAAACATGTACATAACTGCGGAAAATCTATTAAAAGCCTTAAAGAACCTTTCTTCAAAATTTACGCATTTATGAAACTTAAGGACAATAAATCACGCTTAGAATACGAAAGCAAACTTTTTAACAGAGGACACGCTATATTGAACCAATAATATGAATATTAATAATAATAATAATAATAATAATAGAATTAACCGGCTGTCCGGATTTGTAAAGTAAACTGATGAAGATTTTAATCGAAACGTTTTTGACAAATAACAGTGTGTTTTTTCATATATTTTATTTTCTGTTGTTTTTTGATGGTGCTTTTAGTTCAATTTAATAATAATAATAATAATAATAATAATAATAATAATAATAATAATAATAATAATAATAATAATAATAATAATAATAATAATAATAATAATAATAGCACCGTGGATAACGCAAATTGTCAAAACTTTCTAAGAAACAAGAGTCGTGCTTATAAAAGCTTCGTGAGGAATGGTCAACCGGACGACAAGCCTGAGGGGATACAAAATATGATATCTGAAGGTTCAAGAATGATTGAGGATGCAAAACGGACAAATTTTCTTAAGGTTCGGTCATAACGGAAATGTTTTTTCGGAAATGGAAATGCAGCCAGCTAAGGGCTAAAAAAATCAGTGAGCCAGCCAATTAAAGGCTAAACATATAGAAGAAGAGGCGATGTGACTAAAGTGGACATTTATTGTACATTAACAGAGCCATTATTTATTGAACTTTAGATATTGCTACTTAATGAAAGACTGGTGATTTTATATTACGCTAACGCAGGAGTGGCCATCCTTGTGGCAACGCAATTTTCCATTGCAACAGTTATAATTAATGTGTGTAGATCGACACTTGTACGCATTCATTTTTAAACACAGCTTATAAGAAACTCAGCCTCAGATAGCAGAAAAATTAACAAACTCAGTATTGGGAAAAATAGCTTGAAAAACTAGTTGTTTCGTTGTAGGAAATCCTTAACATATTCTGTATCTGAGTAATGAATAAACATCCGAAAGATTTCAGAATTCTGCACAAAACCTTAATTTAAAATGTTCACGCAGGTACAGGAAATAAACATGACCATTGTAATGCAAACTTAGAAACTCGGCAAAACTCTAAACACTGTGAATCTGGTATTCTAAAAAAAACTCAGCACTGGAGTAAATTCTTGTTGGGAATATGTTCTTTCCTTTCCTTCTCGTTGATTTTTTCTGTCATAAAGGAAACGTTTTGACTTTTTAAGTCAAATCCCTCTCGCTTGTTATCGCATTCAAGTTTGAAATGTCAAAGCTCCTTTTCAGAAAGATACATTTGTTCGTAACGTTGTCTTCTCTGATCTATAGTCTTTTTCGTTAGAACGTGCAAAGACGAAACTTGTCGAATTGCAAGAAGATTGCACTCTGTTAGAGCAAAAATTGATGTAAAGAAAGATAATTTTCTTCCCCTCTTGCTTGCTTTGCCTTCTTTTCTGTTGAATATGGCAATTCAATAAAAGCTCGATCGATCTTGAAAACGTTGTTAAAATTGAGTTGACCGGCTTTGCTAGCACATGGTAGGATATCATTGAAAATAGAGTATTTCAGAACTATAATGTCAATATGTACCAGCTGTTGTAGTAAATTTTATTCTAATACAATGCTCTTGTATCATGTCCCGTTATGGTAGGTGTGTATCCTTGCATGTCCTTCTAAGTTACCAAAACAACATGTGTAAGAAGGACAATGGGAAGCCGTTGCCAGAAAGATAGAGCTTTTGGAGAAAGTATGCAGCTAGCTAATTGCTAAGCAAATCAGTTAGCCAGCCAATTAAAGGCCAAACATATAGGAGAAGAGGCAATGTGACTAAAGTGGACATTTATTGTACACTAACAGAGCCATACATTTTTGAACTTTCGATATTGATAATTAATGAATGACTGGTGATTTTATATTACGCGAACGGCAGGAGTGGCCGTCCTTGTGACAACGCAATTTTCCTTTGCAACAGTTATAATTAATGTGCGTAGATCGTCACTTGCTCGTGTTCATTTTTAAACACAACTTATAAGAAACTCAGCCTCAGATAGCCGAAAAATTAACAAACTCAGTATTGGGAAATATAGCTTGAAAAACTAGTTGTTTCGTTGTAGGAAATCCTTAACATATTCTGTATCTGAGTAATGAATAAATATCCGAAAGATTTCAGAATTCTGCACAAAACCTTAATTTAAAATGTTCACGCAGGTACAGGAAATAAACATGACCATTGTAATGCAAACTTAGAAACTCGGCAAAACTCTAAACACTGTGAATCTGGAATTCTCAAAAAAACTCAGCACTGGAGTAAATTCTTGTTGGAAATATGTTCTTTCCTTTCCTTCTCGATGATTTTTTCTGTCATAAAGGAAACGTTTTGACTTTTTAAGTAAAATCCCTCTCGCTTGTTATCGCATTCAAGTTTGAAGCGTCAAAGCTCCTTTTCAGAAAGATACATTTCTTCGTAACGTTGTCTCCTCCGATCTATAGTCTTTTTTCGTTAGAAGTGGCAAAGAGGAAACTTATGGAATTGCAAGAAGATTCCACTCTGTTAGAGCAAAATTTGATGTAAAGAAAGGATATATTTTCTTCCCCTCTCGTTGCCTTTGCCTTCTTTTCCTGTTGAATATGACAATTCAATAAAAGCTCGATCGATCTTGAAAACGTTGTTAAAATAAAATTGACCGACTTTGCTAGGACATTGTATGATATTACTGCAAATAGAGTATTTTTGAACTATAATGTCATTATATACCAGCTGTTGTAGTAAATTTTATTCCAATACAATGCTCTTGTATCATGTCCCATTATGGTAGGTGTGTATCTTGAATGTCCCTCTTAGCTACCAAAACAACATGTGTAAGAAGGACAATGGGAAGCAGTTGCCAGCAAGATAGAGCTTTTGGAGAAAGTTTGCAGTCAGCTGCTATAAGTAAAGGCTTTAAAAATAGGAGAATAGGCGATGTGACAAAAGTGGACATTTATTTTACACTAACAGAACTCTAAGTTTTTGATCTTTAGATATTTCTAATGAATCAAAGACTGGTGATTTAATATTACGCGAATGGCAGGAGTGGCCGTCCTTGTTGCAACGCAATTTTCCATTACAAAAGTTATAAGTAATGTGTGAAGATCGCAACTTACATATTTTTTATTTTAGAAAGCAGCTTCTAGAAAACACAACCCTCAGATCGCTGAGAACTTAAGAAACTCCAGTACTGGGAAAATATAGCAAAAGAAACTAGTTGTTTTGTTGCAGGAAATACTTAACATATTCTGAATCTGGGTAATGCATAATCATCGGAAGGTCTTATGAATCCTGCAGAAAACCATAATTTAAAATGTTCGTGAAATAAACACGAAGATTGTAATGCAAACTTAGAAACTCGGCAGAAACTCTGAACACTGTGAATCTGGTATTCTAAAATAACTCAGCACTGGAGTAAATTCTTGTTGGAAATATGTTCTTTCCTTTCCTTCTCGTTGACTTTTTCGGTCATAACGGAAACGTTTTTACTCCTTAAGTCACATCCCTCTCGCTCTTTATCGCTTTCAAGCCTGAAGCATCCTTGCTCCTTTTCAGAAAGATACATTTCTTCGTAATGTTGTCTCCTCCGATCTATAGTCCTTTTCGTTAAAACGTGCAAAGACGAAACTTATCGAATTGCAAGAATATTCCACTCTGTTAGTGCAAAAATTGATGGAAAGAAAGGACACAATTTTCTTTCCATCTCGTTGGCTTTGACTTCTTTTCCTGTTGAACATGACAATTCAATAAAAGCTCGATCGGTCTTGAAAACGTTGTTAAAATTGAATTGACCGACTTTGCTAGGACATTGTATGATATTATTGCAAATAGAGTATTTCTGAACTATAATGTCAATATATACCAGCTGTTGTAGTAAATTTTATTCTAATACAATGCTCTTGTATCATGTCCCGTTATGGTAGGTGTGTATCCTTGAATGTCGCTCTTAGTTACCAAAACAACATGTGTAAGAAGGACAATGGGAAGCGGTTGCCAGAAAGATAGAGCTTTTGGAGAAAGTTTGCAGTCAGCCGTTAAAACTAAAGGCTATAAAAAAAGGAGAATAGGAGATGTGATAAAAGTGGACCTTTTATTTATACAAACAGACGTATTCATTTTAAAAAATAGCTTCTAAAATCTCAACCCTCAGATCGCCGAGAAATTAAGAAACTCCATTATTGGGAAATTATAGCATAAGAAACTAGTTGTTTTGTTGCAGGAAATACTTAACATATTCCGAATCTGGGTAATGCATAATCATCGGAAGGTCTTATGAATCCTGCAGAAAACCATAATTTAAAATGTTCGTGAAATAAACACGAAGATTGTAATGCAAACTTAGAAACTCGGCAAAACTCTGAACACTGTGAATCTGGTATTCTAAAATAACTCAGCACTGGAGCAAATTCTTGTTGGAAATATGTTCTTTCCTTTCCTTCTCGTTGACTTTTTCGGTCATAACGGAAACGTTTTTACTCCTTAAGTCACATCCCTCTCGCTCTTTATCGCTTACAAGCCTGAAGCATCCTAGCTCCTTTTCAGAAAGATACATTTCTTCGTAATGTTGTCTCCTCCGATCTATAGTCCTTTTCGTTAAAACGTGCAAAGACGAAACTTATCGAATTGCAAAAATATTCCACTCTGTTAGTGCAAAAATTGATGGAAAGAAAGGACACAATTTTCTTTCCATCTCGTTGGCTTTGACTTCTTTTCCTGTTGAACATGACAATTCAATAAAAGCTCGATCGGTCTTGAAAACGTTGTTAAAATTGAATTGACCGACTTTGCTAGGACATTGTATGATATTATTGCAAATAGAGTATTTCTGAACTATAATGTCAATATATACCAGCTGTTGTAGTAAATTTTATTCTAATACAATGCTCTTGTATCATGTCCCGTTATGGTAGGTGTGTATCCTTGAATGTCGCTCTTAGTTACCAAAACAACATGTGTAAGAAGGACAATGGGAAGCGGTTGCCAGAAAGATAGAGCTTTTGGAGAAAGTTTGCAGTCAGCCGTTAATACTAAAGGCTATAAAAAAAGGAGAATAGGAGATGTGATAAAAGTGGACCTTTTATTTATACAAACAGACGTATTCATTTTAAAAAACAGCTTCTAAAATCTCAACCCTCAGATCGCCGAGAAATTAAGAAACTCCATTATTGGGAAATTATAGCATAAGAAACTAGTTGTTTTGTTGCAGGAAACCCTTAACATATTACGAATCTGGGTATTGCATAATCATCGGAAAGTCTTATGAATCCTGCAGAAAACCTTAATTTAAAATGTTGGCGAAGGTACAGGAAATAAACACGAAGATTGTAATGCAAACTTAGAAACTCGGCAAAACTCTGAACACTGAGAATCTGATCTTCTAAAAAAACTCAGCACTGGAGTAAATTCTTGTTGGAAATATGTTCTTTCCTTTCCTTCTCGTTGATTTTTTCTGTCATAACGGAAACGTTTTGACTCTTAAGTCAAATCCCTCTCGCTTGTTATCGCATTCAAGTTTGAAGCGTCAAAGCTCCTTTTCAGAAAGATACATTTCTTCGTAACGTTGTCTCCTCCGATCTATAGTCTTTTTCGTTAGAAAGTGCAAAGACGAAACTTATCGAATTGCAAGAAGATTCCACTCTGTTAGAGCAAAAATTGATGTAAAGAAAAGATATATTTTCTTCCCCTCTCGTTGGCTTTGCCTTCTTTTCCTGTTGAATTTGACAATTCAATAAAAGCTCGATCGATCTTGAAAACGTTGTTAAAATAGAATTGACAGACTTTGCTAGGACATTGTATGATATTATTGCAAATAGAGTATTTCAGAACTATAATGTCAATATATACCAGCTGTTGTAGTAAATTTTATTCCAATACAATGCTCTTGTATCATGTCCCGTTATGGTAGGTGTGTATACTTGCATGTCCTTCTAAGTTACCAAAACAACATGTGTAAGAAGGACAATGGGAAGCTGTTGCCAGCAAGATAGAGCTTTTGGAGAAAGTATGCAGCTAGCTAATTGCTAAACAAATCAGTTAGCCAGCCAATTAAAGGCTAAACATATAGGAGAAGAGGCGATGTGACTAAAGTGGACATTTATTGTACACTAACAGAGCCATAAATTTTTGAACTTTAGATATTGATAATTAATGAATGACTGGTGATTTTATATTACGCGAACGGCAGGAGTGGCCGTCCTTGTGACAACGCAATTTTCCTTTGCAACAGTTATAATTAATGTGCGTAGATCGTCACTTGCTCGTGTAGCCTCAGATAGCAGAAAAATTAACAAACTCAGTATTGGGAAATATAGCTTTAAAAACTAGTTGTTTCGTTGCAGGAAATCCTTAACATATTACGAATCTGGGTAATGCATAATCATCGGAAAGTCTTATGAATCCTGCAGAAAACCTTAATTTAAAATGTTGGCGAAGGTACAGGAAATAAACACGAAGATTGTAATGCAAACTTAGAAACTCGGCAGAAACTCTGTACACTGAGAATCTGATCTTCTCAAAAAAACTCAGCACTGGAGTAAATTCTTGTTGGAAATATGTTCTTTCCTTTCCTTCTCTTTGATTTTTTCTGTCATAAAGGAAACGTTTTGACTTTTTAAGTCAAATCCCTCTCGCTTGTTATCGCATTCAAGTTTGAAGCGTCAAAGCTCCTTTTCAGAAAGATACATTTCTTCGTAACGTTGTCTCCTCCGATCTATAGTCTTTTTCGTTAGAACGTGCAAAGACGAAACTTATGGAATTGCAAGAAGATTCCACTCTGTTAGAGCAAAAATTGATGGAAAGAAAGGATATAATTTTCTTTCCATCTCGTTGGCTTTGCCTTCTTTTCCTGTTGAATTTGACAATTCAATAAAAGCTCGATCGATCTTGAAACGTTGTTAAAATTGAGTTGACCGACTTTGCTAGGACATTGTATGATATTATTGCAAATAGAGTATTTCGGAACTATAATGTCAATATATACCAGTTGTTGCTGTAAATTTTATTCCAATACAATGCTCTTGTATCATGTCCCGTTATGGTAGGTGTGTATCCTTGCATGTCCTTCTAAGTTACCAAAACAACATGTATAAGAAGGACAACGGGAAGCTGTTGCCAGCAAGATAGAGCTTTTGGAGAAAATATGCAGCTAGCTAATTGCTAAAAAAATCAGTTAGCCAGCTAATTAAAGGCTAAATATATAGGAGAAGAGGCGATGTGACTAAAGTGGACGTTTATTGTACACTAACAGAGCCATAAATTTTTGAACTTTAGATATTGATAATTAATGAATGACTGGTGATTTTATATTACGCGAACGGCAGGAGTGGCCGTCCTTGTGACAACGCAATTTTCCTTTGAAACAGTTATAATTAATATGCGTAGATCGTCACTTGCTCGTGTTTATTTCTAAACACAACTTATAAGAAACTCAGCCTCAGATAGCAGAAAAATTAACAAACTCAGTATTGGGAAATATAGCTTGAAAAACTAGTTGTTTCGTTGTAGGAAATCCTTAACATATTATGTATCTGAGTAATGAATAAACATGCGAAAGATTTCAGAATTCTGCACAAAACCTTAATTTAAAATGTTGGCGAAGGTACAGGAAATAAACACGATGATTGTAATGTAAACTTAGAAACTCGGCAAAACTCTGTACACTGAGAATCTGATCTTCTCAAAAAAACTCAGCACTGGAGTAAATTCTTGTTGGAAATATGTTCTTTCCTTTCCTTCTCTTTGATTTTTTCTGTCATAAAGGAAACGTTTTGACTTTTAAAGTCAAATCCCTCTCGCTTGTTATCGCATTCAAGTTTGAAGCGTCAAAGCTCCTTTTCAAAAAGATACATTTGTTCGTAACGTTGTCTCCTCCGATCTATAGTCTTTTTCGTTAGAACGTGCAAAGACGAAACTTATGGAATTGCAAGAAGATTCCACTCTGTTAGAGCAAAAATTGATGGAAAGAAAGGATACAATTTTCTTTCCATCTCGTTGGCTTTGACTTCTTTTCCTGTTGAACATGACAATTCAATAAAAGCTCGATCGGTCTTGAAAACGTTGTTAAAATTGAGTTGACCGACTTTGCTAGGACATTGTATGATATTATTGCAAATAGATTATTTCTGAACTATAATGTCAATATATACCAGCTGTTGTAGTAAATTTTATTCTAATACAATGCTCTTGTATCATGTCCCGTTATGGTAGGTGTGTATCCTTGAATGTCCCTCTTAGTTACCAAAACAACATGTGTAAGAAGGACAATGGGAAGCGGTTGCCAGAAAGATAGAGCTTTTGGAGAAAGTTTGCAGTCAGCCGTTAAAACTAACGGCTATAAAAAAAGGAGAATAGGCGATGTGACAAAAGTGGACCTTTTATTTACACAAACAGACATATTCATTTTAAAAAACAGCTTCTAAAATCTCAACCCTCAGATCGCCGAGAAATTAAGAAACTCCGTTATTGGGAAATTATAGCATAAGAAACTAGTTGTTTTGTTGCAGGAAATCCTTAACATATTACGAATCTGGGTAATGCATAATCATCTGGAAGTCTTATGAATCCTGCAGAAAACCTTAATTTAGAATGTTCGCGAAGGTACAGAAAATAAACCCGTAGATTGTAATGCAAACTTACAAACTCGGCAAAGCTCTGTACACTGAGAATCTGATCTTCTCAAAAAAACTCAGCACTGGAGTAAATTGTTGTTGGAAATATGTTCTTTCCTTTCCTTATCGTTGATTTTTTCTGTCATAAAGGAAACGTTTTGACTTTTTAAGTCAAATCCCTCTCGCTTGTTATCGCATTCAAGTTTGAAGCGTCAAAGCTCCTTTTCAGAAAGATACATTTGTTCGTAACGTTGTCTCCTCCGATCTATAGTCTTTTTCGTTAGAACGTGCAAAGACGAAACTTATGGAATTGCAAGAAGATTGCACATAATATCTGTTAGAGCACAAATTGATGGAAAGAAAGGATACAATTTTCTTTCCATCTCGTTGGCTTTGACTTCTTTTCCTGTTGAATTTGACAATTCAATAAAAGCTCGATCGATCTTGAAACGTTGTTAAAATTGAGTTGACCGACTTTGCTAGGACATTGTATGATATTATTGCAAATAGAGTATTTCAGAACTATAATGTCAATATATACCAGTTGTTGCTGTAAATTTTATTCCAATACAATGCTCTTGTATCATGTCCCGTTATGGTAGGTGTGTATCCTTGCATGTCCTTCTAAGTTACCAAAACAACATGTGTAAGAAGGACAATGGGAAGCTGTTGCCAGCAAGATAGAGATTTTGGAGAAAGTAGGCAGCTAGCTAATTGCTAAACAAATCAGTTAGCCAACCAATTAAAGGCTAAACATATAGGAGAAGAGGCGATGTGACTAAAGTGGACATTTATTGTACACTAACAGAACCATAAATTTTTGAACTTTAGATATTGATAATTAATGAATGACTGGTGATTTTATATTACGCGAACGGCAGGAGTGGCCGTCCTTGTGACAACGCAATTTTCCTTTGAAACAGTTATAATTAATGTGCGTAGATCGTCACTTGCTCGTGTTTATTTCTAAACACAACTTATAAGAAACTCAGCCTCAGATAGCAGAAAAATTAACAAACTCAGTATTGGGAAAAATATAGCTTGAAAAACTAGTTGTTTCGTTGTAGGAAATCCTTAACATATTCTGTATCTGAGTAATGAATAAACATGCGAAAGATTTCAGAATTCTGCACAAAACCTTAATTTAAAATGTTGGCGAAGGTACAGGAAATAAACACGATGATTGTAATGTAAACTTAGAAACTCGGCAAAACTCTGTACACTGAGAATCTGATCTTCTCAAAAAAACTCAGCACTGGAGTAAATTCTTGTTGGAAATATGTTCTTTCCTTTCCTTCTCTTTGATTTTTTCTGTCATAAAGGAAACGTTTTGACTTTTAAAGTCAAATCCCTCTCGCTTGTTATCGCATTCAAGTTTGAAGCGTCAAAGCTCCTTTTCAAAAAGATACATTTGTTCGTAACGTTGTCTCCTCCGATCTATAGTCTTTTTCGTTAGTACGTGCAAAGACGAAACTTATGGAATTGCAAGAAGATTCCACTCTGTTAGAGCAAAAATTGATGGAAAGAAAGGATACAATTTTCTTTCCATCTCGTTGGCTTTGACTTCTTTTCCTGTTGAACATGACAATTCAATAAAAGCTCGATCGGTCTTGAAAACGTTGTTAAAATTGAGTTGACCGACTTTGCTAGGACATTGTATGATATTATTGCAAATAGATTATTTCTGAACTATAATGTCAATATATACCAGCTGTTGTAGTAAATTTTATTCTAATACAATGCTCTTGTATCATGTCCCGTTATGGTAGGTGTGTATCCTTGAATGTCCCTCTTAGTTACCAAAACAACATGTGTAAGAAGGACAATGGGAAGCGGTTGCCAGAAAGATAGAGCTTTTGGAGAAAGTTTGCAGTCAGCCGTTAAAACTAACGGCTATAAAAAAAGGAGAATAGGCGATGTGACAAAAGTGGACCTTTTATTTACACAAACAGACATATTCATTTTAAAAAACAGCTTCTAAAATCTCAACCCTCAGATCGCCGAGAAATTAAGAAACTCCATTATTGGGAAATTATAGCATAAGAAACTAGTTGTTTTGTTGCAGGAAATCCTTAACATATTACGAATCTGGGTAATGCATAATCATCTGGAAGTCTTATGAATCCTGCAGAAAACCTTAATTTAGAATGTTCGCGAAGGTACAGAAAATAAACCCGTAGATTGTAATGCAAACTTACAAACTCGGCAAAGCTCTGTACACTGAGAATCTGATCTTCTCAAAAAACTCAGCACTGGAGTAAATTGTTATTGGAAATATGTTCTTTCCTTTCCTTCTCTTTGATTTTTTCTGTCATAAAGGAAACGTTTTGACCTTTTAAGTCAAATCCCTCTCGCTTGTTATCGCATTCAAGTTTGAAGCGTCAAAGCTCCTTTTCAGAAAGATACATTTGTTCGTAACGTTGTCTCCTCCGATCTATAGTCTTTTTGTTAGAATGTGCAAAGACGAAACTTATCGAATTGCAAGAAGATTCCACTCTGTTAGAGCAAAAATTAATATAAAGAAAAGATAATTTTCTTCCCCTCTTGCTTGCTTTGCCTTCTTTTCTGTTGAATATGGCAATTCAATAAAAGCTCGATCGATCTTGAAAACGTTGTTAAAATAGAATTTACAGACTTTACTAGGACATTGTATGATATTATTGCAAATAGAGTGTTTCTGAACTATAATGTCAACATATACCAGCTGTTGTAGTAAATTTTATTCCAATACAATGCTCTTGTATCATGTCCCGTTATGGTAGGTGTGTATCCTTGAATGTCCCTCTTAGTTACCAAAACAACATGTGTAAGAAGGACAATAGGAAGCGGTTGCCAGCAAGACAGAGCTTTTGGAGGAAATTTGCAGTCAGCCGCTATAACTAAAGGCTTTAAAAATAGGAGAATAGGCGATGTGACTAAAGTGGACATTTATTTTACACTAACAGAACCCTAAGTTTTTGATCTTTAGATATTTCTAATGAATCAAAGACTGGTGAATTAATATTACGCGAATGGCAGGAGTGGCCGTCTTTGTTGCAACGCAATTTTCCATTGCAAAAGTTATAAGTAATGTGTGAAGATCGCAACTTACATGTTTTTTATTTTAGATAGCAGCTTCTAAAAATCACAACCCTCAGATCGCTGAGAACTTAAGAAACTCCACTACTGGTAAAATATAGCAAAATAAACTAGTTGTTTTGTTGCAGGAAATACTTAACACATTCTGAATCTGGGTAATGCATAATCATCGGAAAGTCTGATGAATCCTGCAGAAAACCTTAATTTAAAATGTTCGCGAAATAAACACGAAGATTTTAATGCAAACTTAGAAACTCGGCAGAAACTCTGAACACTGAGAATCTGATCTTCTAAAAAAAACTCAGCCCTGGAGTATATTGTTGTTGGAAATATGTTCTTTCTTTTCCTTCTCTTTGACTTTTTCGGTCATAAAGGAAACGTTTTGACTTTTTAAGTCAAATCCCTCTCGCTTGTTATCGCATTCAAGTTTGAAGCGTCAAAGCTCCTTTTCAGAAAGATACATTTTTTCGTAACGTTGTCTTCTCCGATCTATAGTCTTTTTGGTTAGAACGTGCAAAAATAGAGCAAAAATTAATATAAAGAAAAGAATTTTCTTCCCCTCTTGCTTGCTTTGCCTTCTTTTCTGTTGAATATGGCAATTCAATAAAAGCTCGATCGATCTTGAAGCGTTGTTAAAATTGAGTTGACCGGCTTTGCTAGCACATGGTAGGATATTATTGAAAATAGAGTATTTCAGAACTATAATGTCAATATATACCAGTTGTTGCTGTAAATTTTATTCCAATACAATGCTCTTGTATCATGTCCCGCTATGGTAGGTGTGTCTACTTGCATGTCCTTCTAAGTTACCAAAACAACATGTGTAAGAAGGACAATGGGAAGCTGTTGCCAGCAAGATAGAGCTTTTGGAGAAAGTATGCAGCTAGCTAATTGCTAAACAAATCAGTTAGCCAGCCAATTAAAGGCTAAACATATAGGAGAAGAGGCGATGTGACTAAAGTGGACATTTATTGTACACTAACAGAGCCATAAATTTTTGAACTTTAGATATTGATAATTAATGAATGACTGGTGATTTTATGTTACGCGAACGGCAGGAGTGGCCGTCCTTGTGACAACGCAATTTTCCTTTGCAACAGTTATAATTAATGTGCGTAGATCGTCACTTGCTCGTGTTTATTTCTAAACACAACTTATAAGAAACTCAGCCTCAGATAGCAGAAAAATTAACAAACTCAGTATTGGGAAATATAGCTTTAAAAACTTGTTGTTTCGTTGTAGGAAATCCTTAACCTATTCTGTATCTGAGTAATGAATAAACATCCGAAAGATTTCAGAATTCTGCACAAAACCTTAATTTAAAATGTTCGCGAAGGTACAGGAAATAAACCCGAAGATTGTAATGCAAACTTAGAAACTCGGCAAAACTCTGAACACTGTGAATCTGCAATTCTAAAAAAAACTCAGCACTGGAGTAAATCCTTGTTGGAAATATGTTCTTTCCTTTCTTTCTCATTGATTTTTTTCTGTCATAAAGGAAACGTTTAGACTTTTTAAGTCAAATCCCTCTCGCTTGTTATCGCATTCAAGTTTGAAGCGTCAAAGCTCCTTTTCAGAAAGATACATTTGTTCCTAACGTTGTCTCCTCCGATCTATAGTCTTTTTCGTTAAAAGTTGCAAAGACGAAACTTATGGAATTGCAAGAAGATTCCAATCTGTTAGAGCAAAAATTGATGTAAAGAAAAGATATATTTTCTTCCCCTCTCGTTGGCTTTGCCTTCTTTTCCTGTTGAATTTGACAATTCAAAAAATGCTCGATCGATCTTGAAAACGTTGTTAAAATAGAATTGACAGACGTTGCTAGGACATTGTATGATATTATTGCAAATAGAGTATTTCTGAACTATAATGTCAATATATATCAGCTGTTGTAGTAAATGTTACTCCAATACAATGCTCTTGTATCATGTTCCATTATGGTAGGTGTGTATCCTTGAATGTCCCTCTTAGTTACCAAAACAACATGTGTAAGAAGGACAATAGGAAGCGGTTGCCAGCAAGACAGAGCTTTTGGAGGAAATTTGCAGTCAGCCGCTATAACTAAAGGTTTTAAAAATAGGAGAATAGGCGATGTGACTAAAGTGGACATTTATTTTACACTAACAGAACCCTAAGTTTTTGATCTTTGGATATTTCTCTTGAATCAAAGACTGGTGATTTAATATTAAGCGAATGGCAGGTGTGGCCGTCCTTGTAGCAACGCAATTTTCCATTGCAAAAGTTATAAGTAAGGTGTGTAGATCGTCACTTACACATATTCATTTTCAAAAACAGCCTCTAATACCCTCAACGCTCACATCGCCGAGAAATCAAGAAACTCCAATATTGGGAAAATATAGATTAATAAACTAGTTGTTTTGTTGTAGGAAATTCTTAATATATTCTGAGTCTGGGTAGTGAATAGATATCGGAAAATTTTCAGAATTCTTCAGAAGACCTGAACTTAAAATGTTCACTAAGGTACAGAAAATAAACATGAAGATTGTCATGCAAACTTAGAAACTCGGCAGAAAATCTGAATACCGAAAATCTGATGTTCTAAAAAAATTCTCAGTATTGGCGTAAATTATTGGTTTAAACATACTCTTTCCTTTCCTTCTCGTTGACTTTTTCTGTCATAACGGAAGCGTTTTGGCTTTGTTAAGTCACATCCCTCTCGCTCGTTATTGCTTTCAAATTCGAAGCGTCCCATTTCCTTTCCAGATCGATACCTTTATTCGTAACGTTGGCTCCTCCGATCTATAGTCTTTTCATTAAAACGTGCCAAGGCAGGACTTTTGGAATTGCAAGAAGATTAAACTCTCTGAGAGCAAATATTGTTGGAAAGACAGGACACATTTTTCCCCTCTCGTTGGCTTTGCCTACTTTTCCTGTTGAATATGACAATTCAATAGAAGCTCGATCGATGTTGAAAACGTTGTTAAAATTGCAACACCGTCTTTTTGTAAGCGTGTCGTACAATGTTTCTATTGTAATATAACTACTTAATATAAAATACATTGCACATGAAACAGAGTATGATTAAAATACGACGTTTCGAGCTTATCGCGTTATCAAGTCAAAATTGTTAAGATTGAGTTGCCCAACTTTGCTAGGACAGTTTATGATATTATTGCAAAAGAATGTATTTCTGAACTATAAACAATGCAATAACATGAACCAAGATTTATAAAGTTTGATCTCAGAGTAAACAGCTCTTTCTTTGGAGATCCATTACATTATATCCATTTTTGGGGAATTATATTAACATCAAGAAAAACTGTTTAAACCTTGAATGATTGACAGAAAGTATCCCTAAGAGATTCCATATTACGGAGAGAAGATAGGCTGTGATGTTATGTCAATATATACCAGCTGTTGTAGCAACTTTTATTTTAATACAATGTTCTTGTATTATGTCCCGTTATGGTAGGTGTATATCCTTGAATGTCCCTCTTAGTTACCAAAACAACATGTGTAAGAAGGACAATGGGAAGCGGTTGCCAGCAAGATAGAGCTTTTAGAGAATGTATGTAGCCAGCCGCTCTAACTAAAGCCTAAACACATAGGAGAATGGGCGATGTGACTAAAGTGGACATTTATCTTACACTAACGGAAAATTAAATTTTTGAACTTTAGATGTTTCTAACAAATCAAAAACTGGTGATTTTATATTACGCGAATGGCAGGAATGACCGTCCTTGTAGCAACGCAATTTTCCATTGCAAAAGTTATAAGTAATGTGTGTAGAGCGTCACTTACGCGTATTTATTTTTAAGAACAGCTTATAAGAAACTCAACCCTCAGATCGCCGAGAAATTAATAAACTCCAGTATTGGGAAAATATTCCAAAAGAAACTAGCTGTTTTGTTGCAAGAAATCCTTAACATATTGTGAATCTGGGTAAAAACATCGGATAGTCTTCAGAATTCTGCAGAAAACCTTAATTTAAAATGGTCACGAAGGTACAGGAAATGAAGGCGAAGATTATCTTGCAAACTTAGAAACTCGGCAAAAGCTCTGCACACTGGTAATCTGATATTCTCAAAAAACTCTCAGTATTGGCGTAAATTCTTGGAGGAAAGATATTCTTTCCTTTCTTTCCTTTTGATTTTTTCTGTCATAACGGAAACATTTTGGCTTTTTTTAAGTCACATCCCTCTCGCTTGTTATCGCTTTCAACTTCGAAGCGTCCCATCTCCTTGTTGTTTATTGTCCCTTCTCGTTTGCTATTCCTTTCTTTTCCTGTCGTTAGTATTTCACTGCGTCAATTTTGCTGGACCAAGCGGACAGCTTAACAGGTCAATCGCTATTTAAAAGAATTTGGTTAAAATGCAGTAGGGGTGATTTTGGTAAAAAGTCTACGATATTTTTCAAATTGAGTATTTTTGAATAATATATTTAATTTCATACCGTAATCCAAGATAGATTTTAACATCAACATAAAATACGACTCTGAATGATTGATTAAACGACATTACTAACAAATGTCGGTATTTTCAGCAAAATTAACGCTGCAATTATATCAATCTAATTTTCTTGTATAATGTCCCGTTATGTTTAGTGTGTTTCCTTGCAAGTTCCTCCAAGTGACCCAAAAGCAAATATGTGTATGGACAAGATTGGGAATCTAGTTTTACCAACTCATTTGTGCTTTATTAAACGTTTCAAAGAGTAATCAAAAATGCAAAGAGGAAACTGTTCAGGCCCTATGTTTTGAAGTCTAAGATATGCTCCATGAATCAAGACTGATGTTTTCATAGGACACAAATATTTTTAGCTCCCAAGTTTGAAGAGTCGTTCCCTTACAAATCAACATGTTTGATTTGACTGCCTAAATTTTGCTAGAACAAGCTGACTCAACAACGCAATTGCTATTGAAGGGATTTTGTTAAAAGTGCATTAGAGCTGACTTTGCTGCGAAATTTTACGCGATGTTATTGAAATTAAAATTTTTCTGATCGATAGAGATCCTAATAACATAAACCAAGCTTGAAGTTGGTTCTCAAAGGAAGCAGTTTTTCTACATTTTTTGGGGAACGATAAGCATCAATCGTCATCAAAAGAAAAAGTGCTGCAATTCCATGACAAAATACCAGGTGTACAGGTGTTGCAGAAATGCTGTACTCTAATTTAATGTTCTTGTAAAATGTCCCTCTTATACTTTTCTGAAAGATTGTATGATGCTGTGCCTGACTATTCTTCTAAACATTATTCTCACAAAAAAGTGTCAGCTCGTCAAGATAAGGCAAAGCAAAGGCGCGCAAGCCATAAAAATACTTTTCAAAGGCTTGCCCACAATTTTCCAACTTATCGTCAGCAAAGGGTGAAGTTAAGAGACGTGGTTTTTTGCCCCAAGCACTGGGATCGCAGGAGTAGAAAAGACTGCATTGAGTCCGCAACCCTTTTCGTGACGCTTGCGTGCTGGGCTTCAAAATTGCTCGAATCCTGTCCTTCCGTCAGATCCGGGCGTCTTCCCTTCAATAAAAATATTTAGATTTATTAAAAAAGCTAGTATACAGTGCACAGTAATAGCATCAGATTAGAAATTGCTCATTTTGATAGATTTTCTTATTACTGTCACGACTTGGATAACAAGCAGCAGCAACATACGATTCTCCAGTTGCTTCAACAAATGAGGTATGTTGCTCATTAAGATCGAAAACATTCTAGGACGCTTTCTAGACCAAACTTAAGCAATGTTTTCCCAGTATTGGAGTTTGTTAATTTTTTGGCATAAACATTTCTTATGAAAAATATGTGTATTCCATTAGGAGGGGAACTTCGGGGTCTGCGGTATTGCTGTTTGCGGTATTTCGGTATCGAACTTTCACAGTGCGGTATGCGGTATGCGGTATGCGGTATTGAATATTAACGTCCAAACATCATGTAATGCCATTTTCCTGTTGAGGAATAAAGCATCTTCGAGACGAATTGACAGGAAAGAAAAACGAAGGAGAGGGGGGTCCCTTATCTCTCTCCCTCTCTCTCTCTCTCTCTCTCTCTCTCTGCCTGCACCACCTGCTCAACCTTGAAAGAGGTACCTGCGGAGGAGAGCACGCAACATTTTTTATCTGAAGAAAAAGAATCAAAATATTTGCACGAATCAAAACTTTGAATGTGGGAAAATCACCCATATTTTCAAATCAGGCAATCCGACAATCTGGACAGCTTTTTGCCTGTCACGGTAAAGCCTGCTCTATCGAATGTTATCGAGAAGATCATTAATAATCACGGCCTCAGTACCATGAATCGAATGGCTTGTTGTGCCCAGACCAGATTGGGATTAGAAAAGAGAGATCTACGCAACATGCAGTTACCTTACTGTCAAAAAAGGTTAGATCTAACATCGATAAAGGGCTATGTAGTGTTCTGTCTATATTGACCTCCGTAAACCCTTCAACACATAATGTCATGCAACCTTGCTGGAAAAATTGCAAAGTTATGGTATAGATTATGTGGAATTACAATGGATACGTAATTATCTCATTAATAAGAAACAAAAAGCAATTTTTGACTAAACCAACTAATGCGAAGAAAACGTTACATGTGGTGTCCCACAAGGATCCGTCCTGGGGCCCCTTCTCTTTGGGCTAATAATTAATGACATCCATATTCCGTTCATTGATGCTGGCATTATACTATATGCCGACGATACAGCTTTATATCATGCAAGAAAGAACTCAAATGAAATAGAACATTTACTTTACAGTCGAATGCAAAAAGTTGCAGACGGGCTTGAAAAAGGTAAAACTGAATTTGTGCTATATGGATCACATCAACAGTTGTCCAAACAGCCAAACGTATACATACAAATCTACAGTCAAACTATTCATGAGACAAAATCGCTCAAGTACCTTCGTGTAGATTTGGATAACCATCTGAGCCTACATCAACATTTTGAACAAATGTATATAATATAGCGACAGCCAGAGTAAAGCTTTTTTCTAGTATTTTCGAAAAAGTCAGCCCTTATGCAGTAGAATCGATATATAACACAATGATACGGCCACTACTGTTGTACCCACTACAGCATTCCATACCCCAAGGAACTGTAAACATACAAAATAGAGTAGCCAGAATTTTCAACCCAAGAGCAAAGATAACGTCATGGGACAGTATTGAAAAAGCTTGAAACACAAGGGTAGCCATTGACGTGTGTAAATCATTGCAGAATCTACTACCCAAAGACATGAATGGTTACTTCAAAAAATCTCAGCATGAAATAAACATTGAAGGCAATGGCTCTTGTGTTGTTTTACCGAAAATGCGCACTGAAACTGGAAAAGAGTGGTTTGCCAACCAGGGAGCCCACATTTTTCGATTTGAAAAAGCAACCCACGACGAAATATCCATCTTGCTATTCAAAAAGAAACAAAACCATCGAAGTCTTTGTAAATGTTCAAAAAAACGTCTTCGACTCCAATGAAATTCTCATCCTTTAATTTTATATTAAACTATTTTCACTTCATTCTACTTTTTGCCTCACGTCTGAACAAGTCAACCTGCCAAAATATTAGTTGTTATGATTATTATTCTATTACTACTTCTTGTTTTGAAAAGTTTCCTTTCAAACCATTTCACATTCGAATACATGTACACCTTTGAGCCGAATATTAAAACAGTTGAGATCAATGGTATGACAATGATATAAGATCTGTTCCATATATTCATATTTTCTGCCTTCAATGCAGTTTTCCTGAAAGTGCATTAATGAAACTTTTCCCATCGTTCTCGCATCATTCTTTTGTCTGTTAACTATCTAAAACTACGAAAACGATCTAATAGATCAAACTACAAATTGTGATAGAGGAAGGTGTATGTAGGTCGCAATCAAACTGCTACAGTCCGGTAAACCGTATTAACAGCGTTGTTTTTTAGTTTCCTAGCGTTAGCGCTATTTTGCAATTTTTTGGTCCAGTATTTGGTTTCATTTTTGTGAAACCAAATACCCTCCATTAGAATTATTGGGAAAAAAATTACAGATTAATCTACCTTCAATTCAAACCAAATTACTTTCAGTACTAGAAGGAAGATACGTTGAGGAGCAAAAAGATTTTCACTACCCACATGGCCAATAAATGAAACATTTTAAACTGCATACAGTTACAGATAGCCCAACACGCAAATAGAAACTTATGAAAAGTGTACTAGAGTCTGTTTGACATTAGATGTCTGATCCGGACTGCTAAACTACAAAATGATGTCAAGAGCAATAGCATAATAGAGCAATAGCATGATGCCTTTTTCTTATTTTTTAATTTGTTAGATGTCAGGTTAGATACGCCTAACATCTAACGAGATACAGAATTTACAAGCAAAAAAAAAAACAACTTATGAAACTTGACGTGGTGGTTGCTTGATACAATATCAAATGCAAAGAGTCGATCATGTAGATGGGAATATATGTGTTGGGTTGTCATAAGCAAAACTGAATTGCCAAAAAGTGTTTAATATCATATTGTTATCAATGTTTTACGGGAGAGTGTATATAGTTTTGGGACATTTTCTGGGGCAGGTGTGTAAATGCGTTTCCATATATGACCTTCATTTACCTAGTCCAGTACCCCTCCTCCCTGGGATTTCAGCGATAATTCACATTGCCTTCAGAAGTAACAGGAGAACATTCCTTTCTATTAGATCTCAAAATAGACCTTTCCCTATTTCATGAAATTCTGAATTGAATGATAGTTTGTACATTTTGTAAAATGTTCAAGTGTGAAGAGAGGTTTTTGAAGCTCTAACGTCACTCAGCATTGGTAACAAAATGTAAAAGACTCACTCGATCCAAAAAAATTGTAGTATAACTAAAAGGTCTACTGCCGAAAATTTTCCGTGACTTTTGGCACAAATATCTTGGCCTACACTTCTGTCCAATTAGACATTCCACAGCACTGAATAGATAACGGTTATGGTTCGTTTGATGTCCTTGAGCAACTCAAGCATCGCAGCTCACTGACTCCTGGTATTCTCATTTTCGAATGTGTAGTATTTGTTCGTAATATTACACACTTGCCGGGACCAGCAGCTTCAAATGTTTACACACCCAACTTATCGGGACATGGTGTGTAAGCGTTCCGGAGTGTTTTTCAGAAGTACAACTCATGTAATACAACACTAGGCACATTTACATTGCATTTCCCACTCTGTTGAGACGGAATTGCCATGGGAACACACAAAAAAACTTTGGTCCCGCTAAGTTGGCATTTTAACTTTTTTTAGTGTAAGTTTTTCACCAACTTCACGGGACCTAACAAAGATGCATTTTTTGACGTTTCTACATGGTAAGGACATCGAAAATTGACAGAAAATTAGCGGGACCCTGGGTAAGTCCCGCCAATCACCAATGTCCCGCTAAGGTAGGTGTGTAACACAATGGATGTCCCGCTAATGTAGCAGATATAAGAACATACATACATACATACATACATACATACATACATACATACATTTTCCTTTATACTTCTTCTTTGGAAGATTTCTCTTTGAAACCTCAATCACATCCCAACAATGTCCAAATAGTTCAAAGATGAGGCGGTATATTTGCAAAATCTGCAGGGTTCGCAAAGCCTCTGTGGTCCATTCAAAGAGGCAGACAATCCCAATATTCTCACATGAACCAGATGATGATAAATCTGCAAAAATGTGATAAAGATTTGATTGTACAGCTGGTAACAAATGTCTCACAGAGGAATTAAATTTAAATTCTCAGCAAATTCCTGAGAAATAGAATCATCATTTAATTGACAAGTATCACATTGGTTGGTTTCACTTAAATTTCTGACACAAAATCAAATGAAAATACAGAAAATTAAAGGTCAAATTTATCTTATCCCCATTAGCCCAAGTGTGTATTTGGCTTAACAATGAATCCTTTAAACGCTGTGGTTCTTTGAATTATAATGTTTGTTTCATATCAGACACTCAGTTGACATTTTCACTCTATTTCATATGTATAAAAATCAATACCAGGTGGCCTATTCAAAACACACAGGCCAGGCCTTCCTTTGCATGCCTAGGCCATATAAACAGTAAAATGTGTACAGTAAACATGACCATCAGATACCAATTTTCAAAGCGAAAATAAAGAAGTTTGCAAATTTTCCTGGAGAATCACAAAACACTGCCGTGTAAAGATACATGCTGACTACCATTTTACGAAGTTTCATTGAGTGGACAGGTGGGGATTTGTTTCTTGAAATATTTTTATGAAGGGTAGTTGAGGGGCCACAATTTTCGACCTAAACGTGTTTGCTTGCAAATTCTCTGAAAAACTTTCTCGCTGGGATAAAGGTCTCGAATCAATGACGAAAACCCAAAAGCAGGGTGTTTATGCTGTCTCTTGGACATTTCTGAGCCTCAAATTCCAAGAACTGCCACGTCAGTGTTCATTTGATTAGGGAGGGGTCTTTTTGCCGGTAAGTCGAGATACAATGACTTGAGCAAAGTAACAGGCTTTCACACACACTTTGCAAATTTTCCCAGATATCCTACCTTGTCCGCCATGTTTGTTGTATCTTCGAGTTTTGTTTCCACGAAGTTTGATTGAGAGGACAGGACCAGTTTTTGGACAATATTGATTTGAACAAATCTCCATTTTTTGCGAAAACTCCACCATTTTGGTCACAGCAACTAAGACATTTTCCGAAGCTTCTTTGACGAATCTTTGGAGACCTTCTGCTCTGGCATCTTTGCCAGCCTCCCACGAGACTGTTTTGATTTGAATCGGGTGCAAATTTTGGCGCGCATACGGCGATCGGGTGCTATATCCAGAGCCTTGCATCTGCCGGCTCCAATCCGGCCCGCCATTATTTTCCTTGGGCGAAAGTTTGCAAGCCAGTCTCGTTTTGCATTTCTTCACTGTGTTCCAAACATTTTGATTTACCTAGAAATTTACTTTTGCTGAGAAAAGAGGATTTTGAATCAATAGGGGTGTTCTACCTTAAGGTATAAAACAACCGCATATCCACACTATTACAAAATGTGACGTTTTTGTTCGGGATTTTTCCAGAATTACTTGAGAAATAAACCGTTATTTTCAATGGAATGGCAGAGGATTGTCAGACAAGCTTTGTTTACCAAATTCACGAAAAAGGTATGGATTTGAAAGGACACTCAACGGTAACTGCGTTACTCGGTATTAAAGATATGATTGTCCAGGCCATGGGAAGAGGTGAGATTACACTTATGGTTCTTGCAGACTTTTCCAAAGTGTTTGATACGATTGATTATAAAACTTTGCTATACAAGATGCATGCTCTCAAGTTTTCAAACTCTTTCTTGAAATGGTTGTTAAATTACCTTGATAACCGTCACCAATTCGTTCAAGTGGATGATAAGATGTCGGAACTGATGCTGACTAGATTCGGCGTACCATAGGGATCAATACTAGGCCCTGTTTTGTTTAATTTGTACGTAACAGATCTTCAAGGAGAAATGGAACAGCCTTGTTTTCAATACGCTGTTGATATAACAATTGTCGCACAAGGCAGACCAAAGAATTGTTGCTCCATTGAAAATGCCATGAGTAATGACCTAGTGAAGCTAAATTCATGGTCGGTATCTGCTAATCTTGCCTTAAATCCAAGGAAGACGAAGGTCATGGTCCTTAGCACAAAGCAACTATCGCGTCATCACAACCTCGATGATTTTAGCCCCGCACTCAAAATCGGACAACAACAAATTGAACGTGAAAAGTCATCAAAATTACTTGGTGTCATCTTAGACCAGCATCTTTTATGGGAAGATCACGTCAACAAGGTAACATCATCCTGTTTTGGAGCACTCTCTATACTAATAAAATTCAAGAATGTCATGTCGCTGAAATTGAAAAAGCAAGTCGCAGAGCTTCTAATCTTATCGAAATTGGATTATGCTGATGCTGTATTTCGACCTCTTTCATTGAAACTACAAAAAAGATTACAAAAAGTTGAAAATGCAGCTGCAAGTTTTGTTCTTGGCCGTTACGCAAAATAAAAAGATGTCGTGTCACTCGGCTGGTTGCCTATGAAAGAGAGAAGGGACTGGCACCTTGTAAAACTAGATTTTAAATACATATCAGATCGAAATAAGCGAGAATACATAGACATATCACTGAAAGAAAACAGCAGACATCTCCGATCAAGCTCTGCACCACTAATTGCAACTTCAAGCGATTCTAAAACTTTAAGGAACAATGCAGCCGATATTTTTAACAGGATGCCAAATGCAATAAGAAATTCAAAAACAAAAGCCGAATTCTCATCAACATTTCTTTACTGAAGCAAAGGAGAGGCTGTTGGTTTCAATCCTAAAAGAGAAGAACTTAACTTTTAATTCTAATTTATTTAAATTAAATTTTAAACTATTTTAACCCTTGCTTTTCAGATTTGATGTAACATTGTTTCTTGCTTTTTGTATCTTTCCTTAGAAATACAGTATCACGTCAGCAATTTTAACCTTGTAAAGTATTTTTGGCGACCAGATGAAGAGCCACTCTGTGGATATACTGGCCATGATTCATTATTATTATTATTATTATTATTATTATTATTATTATTATTATTATTATTATTATTATTATTATTATTATTCTGCTGCGGACAAAGCAATTCCGATGACAGCATTGTCTAGCTTCTGGGGACAAAGATCGCGAAATATAGATGGTCCACACTTGCAGTGTAAAATGAACTACTTTTAAAGGCCTATAAAATACCTGGTTTTGAGGACAAACATTGTCAAATTAAGGACAAAATAAACCGATTTCGGGACATACATAGGACCACTGTCTCCATACCTACATGCCCACCCTTGGAATCCGTCCGTGTCAGTGAACTTGATCAAAGAAATTGATACAGTCGAGAGTGAAGATATGGTAAAGGCCCCTTCCACTTCTGTCAAAAGATGGTTCTAGAGATTCCTTCAAACAAAATAGTTGAGTATAGGTAGTAAAGAGTAAGTCTCTGACAAATGCTAGAAAATGACTGGGAGAGTCATTCTAAGCCAAAGAAAGGTTGCCCCAGTTTCAAAAACTTTCCGGGACAAACTTTGTCAAGGCCTCCACTTTGGGGGCACGCAAAAATTGGATTGCTGCAACAAAGTAAAAGCTTTTGCGCGAAAATTTTTATAAGAGTGTTGATTGATAGAAAACTGTTAAAATAATTTTGAAAATTTCAAAGTTTCCAATTTTGCTCTGGTTAAGATGGGATGGCGATAGGCACTATAAGCCAAACAACAGCTATTTATAAAAAATGTCGCCATGGATGCCAATTCATAAAACTACTGTTACACATGGTAAAAGATTTAATCTTAGTACCGCCAAACATCGGATGGGAGAAGCGTTCTAAGCCAAAGTACTGGGAGTGTCCTCAGAGATTTTCCTAAGTTAATTTGGCCTAACCACACTGCTGGGCGAGGGTTGGGAAAGGGTTGCTCAACAGTTTGAGAAACGAAAACATTATAGATCGCCTGGCCCACCATACTCAAAAAATGTCAAAGTTACTTTAGAGAATATGTAAAGATTTTAATCATGCCATAAGAAGATAGAAGACTCATTTTTAAAGAAAGTGCAAGTGAGTTTAGCTTTGGTATTGGTAAGAACTCAAGGAATTGCGATGAATGTTGCTCATGACCACACCCTCGTCATTTAGGCCACACCCACTCAGGGCCCCTTTTCTCATCCATGGCCGGTGCAGAAATCGAAACCAGTCCGCCACTGCTTCCGTGCGCTCTCTGCTTGTTTTCTTTTTCTCTTTGTTTTAACTATACTCTAAATGATTTAGATGCCCACAATGCGCTCTCGTGCCTTCGCTACTCTCGTTGATTTAGGTCCCCTTTTTTGCTTTGTTGTTCTTTGCTCACCAGGAATAGGGAGACACGTTTGTATCAAATGTTCAATTGTTATCATAGTTGCCGTCTCAGCCATGGTTAATGTTTAATTGGGTCATGTTGCAGCTACGATCTTATTTTCATTCAGGTACGTAGGAAGCATCTCAAAATTTGGGGGGGGGGCACAACACTTCAAGGGCATTTTTCATTAAGCTAAATGGGCACTTCCTAAAAATAAAAAGGGAACGTCTATTGAAAAATCTTGGGGGGCACGAGCCCCCAGTGCCCCCGGTTCATGCCTGTCTGTTTTCAGTTTGCCGGGAAAGTCTTCCACTGACGCTTAGAATTTATTCCATATTGACTTTTCAAAACAACCGATGCCAGGGCCTTTACTCAACCTTTCGCTAAGAGTTCATAACAATGGTTTTTTGGTATTTTATGTATCAATTTGCCACAATGAATATTTAGATGTTTTATAACAAAAATAGATACAATGCGAAATTAAATGTTCAAAACGTAAAGATAAACACTGCTATTTACAGTTTCAAGGATAGCATTAAAAGGCGAAGCTTACCTTATTTCCATAATGGTCCCCTTAGAGGATGCGGTATAACGGAAGTACGTAGGAGAAAAGGAAATACGGAGCTGAATGTGTGTTTTCAATATGGTCCTTAGTATAAGACATAGAGTAGCGTCGCCCATTATGGCCGGTCGCCCATTATGGCCGGCTAGCAAGAGAATTTAAATTTCAGGGGACTGACGACTGGAACTAAAATTGCAATTGCGCGGAAAATCTTCGCTGACGTCTGTTTTATCATGATTTGACCTTCACTGAAGTTTCAGTTCATTTGCATTGAAACCCGACGAGATGGTCTGTGCATATCTCTAATTGATTCTTTCGAGTATTACAAATTTCACGATTCTATTTACATTCCTTCCTTCTTTTTCGTTCGCTCGGCACCTTGCGGTTTGAAATTTTTCAAATATGCTTTGATTTTTCAGAAGTCCTGTCTCTTGAGAGGAAATCTACAATGAAACCAAAGCAAAGTGACTTCTGATTCAGATTAAAGGTTATGAAGTCTCAGTGCTGCTAATTGCTATTTTCGTCGCCCATTATGCCCATCGGTTTGCCAGAGAAGTTTCCAATCGCTTAAAAATATTAAAATGCAACATTTATTAAAAAAAAACACCAATTTGGGTTAAAATCTTACTTGCTGACTTGGAAAATCATCTAAACTAAAAAAAAACGCAGCATCGTATCAAGTCTATTTTCATTTTAGAAACTATGCCAAAACTCATCCATCCATGCACAAGAGATAAGGCAGGATTTAGAACAACTCGAAGCATGTATTTCAATTGCCAAAACTCGAAGTTTAGGTTAATTCTTATTGATATTTTTGGGTTTAAAGTACCAAATGATAAACAAAGAACAGTAATCAAAACTGTTTTTCTTATTAAAACTTTTTACCGGAGAGTAGTGTTCATTGTTTCTCCTGCGGCCATAATGGGCGACGCTAGATGAAGACGACGTTTTTACCCCCTTCTTTAAAATCTTCTAAAATCAGTATAAAAAGTTTACGTAAAAAATAAATCCTCAGTGATCTTTTTCTCCATTAGTTGAAGACATAATCTGGCTATTTGGTTTTTTCATTAATTGCTCTTTTTGGATTTAACTCAGAACTTCGCGACGACATGGGCATAATGGGCGACACCACTCTATATGTCATTTTCCTCTTTCTGTATATTGTAGAAAAAGTTCTCTTTGGTCTTATGTTTGAATGCATTGATATTGTTTGTTGATTTCAACTCAGATGGAAGACTATTCCATGTTTTGGCCCCATATAAGATAGGCATTTGTTTCCAGTTTAATGTTGCGAAATGGAAATTCTAACTTGAACTTGGTCCTTCACGTTGTTAGGCCTTGGTTGACTGGAAGGAATATCTCAGCACTGTATACTGGGGCAGTTTCTTTGAGAAAATTACAGCTCTAAAAATGGTAGCATATGACATTATATGATGTTCATTATTTTCTTTCCAAGAGCTTGTTAGAATTTCTTATAAGAATTTACTTCAACCTGCTTGCAATTCAATAGTTGAAAATGGGGAAATTCAAAAGCAGAGAAAATACACTTCCATCTAAGTGGCGTATGCTGAGATCCATTGCAGTCTCTCTTACATGTCTCATGTTCAAACGGATATGTCTCTGGTGTAATTTCTCCTTTTTCAAACCCAGTAGAATCCTATTTTATCAGCTCTGGTCAGCTCTTTGCACCAGCCTTGCACCAAATTCAATTCCACTCCGTCTCACCTGTCTACTCCGAGACCTTTTTGCACTGTTAGTTGATTTACCTGCATTTGATATATGCACCCTGTATCTTAAAGCTTCGTCCGTTTTGTTTCTCGCAGCCGTCTCTATTCTTGTTGTCCTTCCTTCTGCATAGCTACTCACTTTTTGAAATACGAAGACTTATCACATATAGGCACGGTTTAATCGGTGTTCATTTGCGTCGATGCTTGCCAACGTTCTTTATAATTCCAAAGATAGGAGGCAAGATGAACCTGTTCGTTGTTGTTCCTCTATTTCTCCACATTGTTTCCTCTTTTCACTGCTTATGTATCTTTTCTTTGCTAAATGTTCATGCAATTTAAAGTCCCTCAAGATTTTTTCAATGTATCCTGCTAAGTTGCGCTGCCTAATTTCCCAAATTTCCCACAGTTGCAGTCATTGCTCTTGTTCGGTTAGGGAGCAGTCTTTTTTCATCCTGGGTTACCAAGGCGGAGGATTTTTGACAGGGGTATGAGAATCTTTCCCATTACATTCCAAATATCAAGGGACATTGGTATGAGGTGCAAAGCTATTTCGCTTGAAAACTATTTATGTGAAGTCATCAGTTAAAGGTCATATCCAGCCATTTGTCATTTTTTAATGAAAGGTACTTTAAAGTATGGTGAATTTCATGGTGTTGTTCATTTTAAATTCTTGGACCATTGAATTGGGAATTGGGGGCTTTCAAAATGAGCACTCAACGAAAAAGACGCGTAGTAAAAAAAGCCTGGAACTAGCGAAGTTGTGACGCACGTCGAGTCACACCAAATGATTCTCAAATACAACAGAACGGCGCACATGTGTTGATCGATCAGGGAAAGGCAAGCTTCGACATCTTCAAATCAAATCATCACACGCAGTTATGTCGGAAAGCAAAAGTTCGTCCGAAAATGGTTACAGGAGTGATATCTCACATTTTTCTCTCGACATTGAAGATCCCGAAGAAGCAAGGGATGTAGGTGCTGCCGCTGCAATAGAAGATTATGGGGAACCGTACATGGGCGAGCCATTGGCTGATGAAGAATGGTTGGCCAATTATAACGAGGAGCAACGGGCAGAACGAGTCAGAAACGAAAGGCTGGAAAGACGTTTGAACGGCACAGAAGTTTTAAATGAGTGGTAGGTATAAATTTGCGTCACTGTCCTCATTTATAGTCGAAACTTTAACTTCTTTTGAGGCCGCCGACCAACTTTTTTTACCTACCTTAGAAACGAAGGCTGAGGTGAGGACAACTTACTTAGGCCTAGGCCAAACAAAGCAGCCAGGAAGGGCAAACCAGGCGAAACAAAACTTTTTAAATGGCCTGACCTCTCTAGAAGGATGTTACTCCCATAGCTTAGCAAGCTAATGCATCTTTCATCGTGTTTGAGTATCAGTAGAAAAGTCACTGAACAGGAACATCAAAATTACAGTGACTGATCATTTTGAGGCTGTAGCAAAAGCGAAAGATAAATTTTCTCAGTAGGCCAAGCCAGGGCCTTCCAGCAAAGATCTGTTTTGAAAGGCAAATGTGTCTACTCATTTCTAATTGGATTCCCTTGAACAGGTTTTCCCTTCCATGCACTCATTTTTGCCTGAAGATCTTTGGTGTAGAGTTAAAAATATAAATATCAGGTGTGAACTTGACAGGAAATGCAGGTCCCATCAGAAATATTTACAAGTGGTTTTGAAAAGCAGACGTAAAATTCCATATCACAAACATCAGTTATTACATCTTTCATACAGTAATAGGTGCTGCTGTAGCCATATGACGCATGGCCATAAATTACAGTTGATAGATAAGCTAAACAAAATTTAAGTATAGGAAATTTTATCCAGATTTTCAAAGATGTACAATGATCCATAAAACATACAAAATATAAGTTTAATTTCTTGGTTGTATTTGTGAAAGAAAAATTTCCAACACAACTGAACATGTCTTCATTTCTTATTTTAGGTGTACATGTGGGCATTGTCACACAGAGTTGCTTGTCAATGCAAAAGAGTGTCAGTGCTGCCAAGAGATTCAAATGTGCGAGTTGGCAGTCAATGAATTTCGAGTTGTGGAGGAACTCGGGCAGGCACCACGATGTATCACGTTGCATCCTGGCTTCATCCCGATATGTCTCACACCATGGACTTTAGAGATGTTGGCAGACCAATTTAAAACAAAACAAAATAAACGCTATAAAAGCCTAGGGTCAGAAAATAAGTTTTTACGAGCAGTTGCTTTCCGTGCATTCACAAGGCTCGTGCATGGAAAGATTGGAGCAAGGCGTGTGCCACTTCCTGCATGTGCCTATCATGCCATTCGAAACAAATTCGTTGTGCGCCATGAAGCAGCAACAGGTTATGCAGATGAGTGAATATTGCTTAACTACTAATTATACAGTATTTACCACCATATAAGGGACATTCCTTTCTTGAATTATGTTTTAAAACTACGCATGCTGCTCTGTGAACACAAAAAATGAGGCATAATTCTTCTAGAACACTGTGGTTATTCTTGTTTATAAATTAGGTAGAAAATTTGGTAAGGAAAATTGGATCCATTTTAACTGTTGTTGCGTTTTAGGCCCCCTGACAACTTAGGTATTCTAAAAAGGCATTGCTGAACAAATCGTTTGTAGCATCTTGGTCTTGATGTTGGTCTAGCTTTTGCAACCTTTAATTAAAGGGGCTCCATCGCCACAATGTAAACAAAACGATGATTTTGCAGTTTTTTGAAAGATGGTATTACATAGGATTTTCATATTTTTTTCAAAATGAAAGTTACTGTTTGGACATGAATCATTGTACTTCGCTAAGGAACAAAACAAACCAAATATTCATATCTTCTATGATTGCTCGGATATAAGTGGATTTTTAATAGTGACTTTTGGTGGCTTTTGTGAAGCCACCAAACAAACTGCAGAAAACAATGGATGAACAATGGATAATTTGTGACACGTGCGAGATTACGGATTTGTTTATTGTTTGGCGACTGAGCCCCTTTAAGTTTGTTTTGTTTTGGGGAAATGAGATAAAGGTTTTTCCTAAAATATAATTGGTAAGGACACCTTATACATATGTGGGTAAATATCAGAGTAACTTTCTATTATAACAACATTTCAAGCAAGTAGCAGTAAGTTTTAAAGTTAAAGGGCTCTGTCTCCAAATATGTGCTAAAAAGGTGATTTTGCCATTTTATGAAAGGCAACATCGCACAGCCTTTTTAGCTTGTTATTAAAACGGTATTTTAAAGATTAATCTTTGTACCTGACAGAAGAACAAACCAAATATTCATATATCTTGGGAGTCAGTCATATATCAATTTCGTCCCCGCTTAGCGTCAAATGACGCAAACTTTCAAACCCCCACCCTTAGCGTCGGTCAACAACAACAACAACAACAACTTTCTTTGAGAAACCTTTGGACTTAGGCCATTCAAAAACTAGAGCTTGACGCTGGAAAAGGCTCTCCGGTAAGGTATTTTCTTCTCAAGACATTACCCTCACTTTGTAATCTGTGAAATAATAATCAATGTGAAAAAATGTTTTTCTTAGTGTCATGGCTGTTGACCCCCCCCCCCCACCCATTAACTTTGAAATGATGCTAAGCGAGGATGAAATCGATATATGACTGACCCCTTAAGATTGCTCTGATATAAGTGGACTGTTGACAGTTACTTTTTGGTGGCTTGGATAAGGCCACAAAACAAGCTGCAGAAAACAATATGGACATGTGCCTGAAACAATGCTGTTTACAAATTTGTTTACAATTTGGTGACAGAGCCCCTTTGATGCATCCATAAGTTTTGTCAAGTACCACACATAAAATTAGATATTACAGATTGCTGTATAAATCTACAAAATTTGTCTTTGTGCGCTACTCTTGATTCTTTGGGCAGTCGGTAACAAATTTATGGCCCTTCATTGGCTTTTTGCATACTGTGCAGTGAGGCATCCTCTTTGGTTGGGCTTCCACTGAAGTGACAGCAACAGAATCTGAAACTTTAAACAAAGCAACAGCTTAGAATACTACAACAACAATGAGTGTTCCATCTGGGTGAAAAGAGATTGAAGGCACTTTGGTTGGTAAATCCTTGCTTGCAGTATTTTGTGAAAACAATCCTTATATCATGTGGCCCATACTGTCTGATACATCAAATTTAGGTAAATGAAGGAAAATTGTGGGGTAAATTCTAAGAAATTCAAAGATTTACCTGCACAGTAAAACCTTATTTTTCATAACAGGGTAAATGCAGGTGATACAATATAATTTTGCAGCAAAAAGCAGCATACTGTATGGTGACACACTCTCACTGTAAATCAACAGTCAACACTTGAACATAACACAATGCAACATACCTGAAGATGTTCCAGGAACATTTTGAGTTCCCATTCTTTTCCTGTCCTCTCTTTTCTTCAGGGCATCTTCTCTGCTCTCTTTCTCCAATGCAGCACACAAGGGTGGGGGTGTCATTTCTTTTAATGCAATAGATGCTGCTTCTAAGGACTGTTCTCTGATGCTGTTAACTGTTGTAGTGAACAGCTCTCCCACATAATCTATGATATTAAAATGCAATTATTAGTATTTTTTTATAATGTATACTATATATTTCATTTCTCTTCATTACAGTATTGAATCTTTTTGCCAGGAGTGACATCCACCTAAAAACACTACATCAAATCGAAAACTCTTGGACAATCAAAATTTCATACAATTTTTTGTCTGAAAGTTTATTTGTGCAAGTTTTTGATGTTGATATACTGAACTGTTAATGTAATCTGAGATAGACAGAACTTACCAAAGTTTTGGGCAACTCTCACATCCTTGATCGTAGCTTGACCATTTTTAAATTTTGGGTAGTGGACAGATACTTGCGAAGAGCCATCATTCAATACTTTTACTTCTCTTGTCAAGTTGTAGTTGAAATGCAGAGCAGCTAATGCATGCCTGTAAAGTAGAAGAACCCTCTGTTCTGAAAGCTTCTAGATACTGAAAATTCCGCTGATCACCTTTAAAAAGTTTCAGGACACAGCTATTCGGACAAATTTTTTCAATACTATCATATACACATTATAAATATATATCTATCGTAGAAAGTTGTAGGAATAAACTACACACAGGAAATTTGGATGCAAAAAGACAAGATAGCACATTGGGGACTTTTTGAATTGTGTCTTCATCAGAGTCGGTACTTGCACAAAACTGAAATTTGGATGCAAAAGATATTTAGCACACTGAGGTCTTGCTGACTTGTGTCTTCATCAGAGTGGTACTTACACAAAATGGACATTTGGATACAAAAAACCCTTTTTACAAGTCAAAAAAAGAACACTCTGATAAAGACACAGGTCAGAAGGGCCTGGGTCCCGCTACCCCTTTCTCACTTGTCCTGGTTTTTACCATTTCAAAAACTTTACCTGCACAACATTCCAACATAGGAGAAACCAAGCATCTTGGGACAGAAATGGTTCACTACTGAATGAAAACCTTCCAAGCAGCTTGTTTGTGCAATAGGTGAGGCCTGCTGGATACCATTCTCCAATCTTTTGTTGCTAAGGGCAGCAGCAAGTTTCTCAAATTCATCAGAGTCTGTTAAAAAAAAAATTCAATACTTTCTCAAACAGATCTGAATGCACAAAAAAATACAACATTCTTCTTAGCTTCTGATATAACTTTGGCACCTTGATTGTACAAATTTTATAATTTTATAATGCTAGTGAGAAAAAAACACCCCTTGCAAATTGAGAGTGTTTATGGACAGTTGTGCAACAATTGCAGTACATATGTCAAAAATTCAAAAACTCTAATAACTGTTTCTCAAATTACAGTATGTGTTATCTTGCATGATGGAGTGTTTCAAATTTACGAGTCAAACAAAACTTTGGCATCTCCTTTAGCTGGTAATGCCAGTACTTATTTGACTGGTGTACTGTATTTGTTGTCAATCAAGTTAGCATGCAGCAGTGCAGTGCAGTAAACACCCACATGTAAGAACGTGGTAGATAAAGAGCCTACAGGCTGAAATTTTCAATTGTTTTACAAGAATCAAACCATTGCATTAATAGGCTGACTTGCAAAATAGTACAGTAGGTGATAAGCGAGTGTTTACTCATATTTCAGACTCAGAATATAGCCATTCCCGCGTTCTCTTGTTGCATTTACTCTCTCTTCTCATACCATACCCAGTGTGTGGCTATCCCAGTATGTCTTGAGTGTATAACGAAAGTGCAAAATTAAGTTTGTTGTGGAAAAATCTCAAGGCAAAAAGAACCCTCCTTCTTTTAGCCATGTGCGCTGTGCAATATCCTCCCTATGTGCACACTCATTGAATAGTGGGTCGGTTAGATCTTTGTGCTTGTTGACAATGTGTCCAAGAAAAGATTTGAATTTGGCAAGGATGAGATTCCCATCACCACTAAATGTTGTAGTTGCGCTCCAATGGAGGTGGTTTACACATGGCTGAATCCAATCTGTGATGATATCAAAGCCTTTGAGTTTTGACAGCTTAGATAGTACTTTTCGAACCTCTGGAAAATTAATGAAAAGATACGCATTGAAGGAGATTTAAAAACTAATCATCTTGAGAATAGAAGATGTTACCATTAGAGTAGTCCATTGACAGCATAATGTTGGCGGAATGGAACACAGGAATGGGCGGCACATAGCAAAATGGACAGCATTACTTTAAAACGGATTTATCCAAGACTTGCATTCAAATGTGAAAGTTTTTAACATTGAGCCTCTCCAGCGCCCTGCAACAGATCCCGATATTAGACAATACTTTCTATTTTTCCTGGACCTTAAACTCTTGATTTATCATTTCAAAAAGCTTATGTCCAAACTATTCCTGATATCAGATTGCTTGATGACCCAAGTTTACAAATTTTCTACTGTTCTCTTTCCAACAACATAATCTTTATTGCATTTTACTATGCTGACTTTCTTAGCGGGAACGAGGAAAAGAGAAAGTCTTCACATAAAAGATATTTACTTTTCTTCAAATGCCACAGGTCAAAGTAGTGTGTCACAGATGACAGATGCTCTTTCATGTGCTTGATTATTGTTGAATGCCTGTCGGAAACAAAAGTAGAAACTCCACAATCTTGATCCATCATAACAGCCATGCTTCTTTTAAAACCCTCATATTCCATTGCAGGACTATTTTCAACTTCATTTCGCTAAAATAAGGAAAACAGATGAATGAATGAAGGTTCACAAAAAAGCAAAGAAAATGCATTTAGAGAACATTTCCCTTTTTTCATTCATTGACAAGTAAAAATTCTCATTATAACTATGTTCTTACAAAGATCACAGCATGCAGAATGTAGAATTATTCATGTAAAAACATATTGTGATTTTAACACGCATACATAAATTACATACTCATCATCAATACAACGGATATATTCATCATCAAACTTTGCACACAACACCATGTAAAACTTTAAAACAGCTGAACAATAAATTATTGTGCTTATACACAAATTGGAAATTCAAAAACTTTTGCTTTGGTCAAGCAAACACCACAGAATAGATGACAATCATTTGTATAAGTACAGAGATGTTTTATAGAAACGAAAAGTGCATACAAATGTGAATCCATATATGATATACCTGTACAAGCTCAAAATGGGCAATAGATGGTTTGTTGCAACAAAAGATACTATATATCCCATACTTTGCACTATGCCCCATGCTATCATGGCGTGCATCACCTGTGATGACAAGTTTCTCTCCAAGACTGTTCAGTTCCATCAAGAGTTTGCTCTGGTATTTTTTCCAATGAATGTAAACAGCAGGGAAGAGTTTTTCCTGAAAAAGCAGCAAGAATAGAACTAGTGGAGCAAAATGAACAAAATTCAATTCAAAATCAGATATTGGTGCAGCAGTTATCATACCTAGTGATATAGTTCTTAACAATATGTGTAATACAGTGTTTCTAAATGTAATTCCACACAATGCAAGGTACAGAACATGCAAAACGTTGTCTGCCCATAAGGAAGTGGAGATTTCTCAAACATGATGAAATTTGAACTGAAAAAAGAAACGCAGCATTTTCATGGTTTTTTAAGAAGATACAGACATGTTTGAATAAAGGTAATGCTCGGAAAAAAATACAAAGGAGTAGCTCCTAAAGACTTGAAAAGGTATATACCCCCAGGGGGCAGTACTATTTTTCAGATTGAGATGTCCTGTTTTCATTTTCACCTAGTTATTCTTAGAGTGGGGTATCAAAAGAAGGCAATTTTTCTGGAGCCGGTTGCCAAAATATGTCAAAAGGGGACATTTTGTCAGATATGGTTGTTATTTAGTCCAATTTTTATATTTTGAAGTATACTTTTGACCGATTTTTTTTCTATGAACTTTGCAAGTGTTTTTTTAGTGTATTTACCTTTTGATGTGAAAAGTATGTAGAAAGTGATATACATGAAAGTCCCATATGACTGAAAACAGTTCTGATCTTTGTTGCCGATGCACCAGCTACCAGAATTGCAAACGATAGGAGGAAGTTTCCAGCTGGGATTCTAGTACTAGGCATGTCGGGCTGACTCCTCCACAGCCTCTCCTTGTCCTTACAGTTTGGGTTGGCACAAGAAGAGGCAATCTCAACCATAGTCCCAATAACCCTTGCTTCTGCAAGCAAACCATCTTGTTTACAAGCCGGGCACACATGAAACAGCAGAAGAAGTTGGGAAAGAAATACAATGAACTTTTTCTCTCCACGAACATCCTTTGGTCCATCTTCAGAACTAAAAGTGAAATGATTAATCATTATATAAATGTAGTATTTAAACAGGTTCAGCTTGAAAAGATCTGTGAATCATGATTTTGAAAAAACATATTCAAATTTTCCCCAAGCTTACCATTTTATGCCTAGACGCAACTGTATTGTATTTCAAGATACGAGGAATAGTGAAAATTACACCTTTCAACAGTGGCAGTATTTCTATAGTTGTTTTTGAACAAAAGTTCTTTTTGTTGTGACCAGCAGGGGGAGTGATTCCACCTCCTCGCCCCCCAAGTTTCTGCCAGTGCCTTTCAATTAAGTGGCTCATTTTTGAACTTTTTAAAATTTACTTCAAATTGCTTCATATGAGATCTCTGACCTCAGATTCAGCATCCAAATATTTCTGGTCAAAAATAAGTGCTTTTGATTTTATATTCAATCACAAATCTGTGAAAGGGATTTGACCATGAATAATGACTTTGGGGGGAGGTATACAATTCTATGAAGGAGAGAATATATACTGTATATCATATCATTCTTTGGAGATATTGTGTCAAAATTATTCTAGAAACTCAAATACTCACTAGCTGGCAATTGTTTCATTGAGACCCTCTTCATTTTCACCCCCTTCAATATAACCATCATCCTCCACAACATAATCATCATCCTCTATAACATCCCCACTTTCATTCATAATTTCGTCAACATCTATTTCCTCCTCTGCTTCCTTTTCTATTTCCTGCTCAAATTCATCCAACTCATCTTCAGGTATGTGCTGCGATGAGATGCTATCTAAGACTGCATGCAACCTAGCTGTTTCTCTCCTCTCAGCATCAAGTTTTATTTTTGCAGTCACCCAATAGTTATTGAGCCTCCTATTCTCTTTGGAAAGGTGTATGCAACCCACACAGGCTTCTGTCTGAGTTGAAGAATCATTGATCTGCAACAAGAAAATCATTTTTTAAGATCACAATGAAAAGATGTTTGATGCTGATGTGTCTTCATCTCAGTCCATTGCTATGCTCAATCTTTTGTTTAAATTGTTTACATTAGTTTGCATGGCAAACTGAGTATGCCATGAGCTGCTGTTGTTTCTAGAAGACTTGTCCTGCTTGACAGAAAATGAATTGGCTGATGCAACTTCACCTTCACACACAAATCACATGTGTTGAAAATCAAACAGAAAAATGAAGAATAATTGTCATTTTCATTTAAACTAAATCAGGAGATTTCTTCCTCTGCAACATACGGAAAACAGGCACCACATATTGAGAGCATGGTGTCACCTGGTGTCCCTTAGCGTTTTGGAGTTTTTAAGCAATTACAGGTCCATCTCTTTTTAATTCACTAATCTTAGGAGACTGCTGCATCGATCCATTGGGTTAATGGCTCTGCAGCAAATATAAATTTAACTCAAGCCACAAATTACATTAGGAAAATAAAATGGCCTGCAGAAGTCTATCATCATGAACATTTTGCCAAACTGAGGGTGGATCTTTTGCCCAAGTACAGCTTATTGTTTCTTCAATTCTCTACATTTAGGGGGGGGGGTCCATGCCCTGGCTTTGTACACACCCATGCACATTTTATGCACAGATGTACATATATCAATCACTCTGTCCAGTCATATAGCCAAACCCTGCATACTTACTGGTTCAATTTCAGCCAGGGTAGTTTCTATTTCTGTCCCCCCACAGCCACTTTGTTCAAGAGCGTGCTTTGTCGTGCAAATATCTGCTGATGTTGAGGGCACGGGCACAGCTATTTCTTCCCGGAGAGCATCACGTATGATCTATGGTGAAAGAATATGAATACACTCATTTTCTTATAAGAAATGAAGGTCCGGTGCTGGTAGGCAGTTTTTTAAATTTTTGAGCCATTGTGCTACCAAAAGTTTCTTGTGTGTTTCTAATGTCGGAAGTGAAGGGTCCCCAAATTACATAGTAAGATCTCAAAACAAGTAAATAACATAATTTGCACATCAAAATATTGTCCAAACAGTTGCTATAACTCTACACTGTCAAAACGTTTTTTAGTGCGACAGGAAAATTTAAATTGTAAATTACAAAAGTTGTTTCTTAGCTTTTTCAATTCAGGTAGGGTCGTCTCTTAACTTTCGAAAAATTAAGCCTATCGTTTCTTATAAGCGGTTTATTATAAAAATAAATGAGTGTAGCATGGTACAATTCAATCCTCTTTCATGCAGCCTATCCAATTGCCGTTAAAAAGTAGTAATTACGAGAATGAAGTGGTTCAAGATATAGTCTAAAGACGAAAGAGTAGCAACTTTCAATTTTTTAATGATTTAAGGCCTACCTGTCGATGGGCACGATCTCTGGCTGGCTTTGTCGCCTTTGCTGGCGATGAAGATGACGATGGGCCTAAGTCCTGCTTCCGCTTTTGGGGATAAACAGTTGGGAAAGCACATATTCCATGTTCATCCCGTCTCAATGTTCTCATAAACTTGCCCCCAAAACCTGGCAACTGAGCAGAGGTCAAACATCGCTCAAAGTCTTCTGTCGTGAAATGTTTTGAGCATACTGCGGAAGATTGCGAATCTTTCCAGTTCTTCCTCGTTCTTGCCACGAAGTCTGTCCATTTCTTTCTGCGACTTACGCCGACAGACCGATCATCTCCAAAATAAGGAATTACATACACAGAAATTCCTTTCTCCGAGTTTGCTGCCTCACTGCAACCAAAAACAACACACCTTCTTGGCATATTCCTTTACAATAAATCCCTGATCAGAATCGCAACGAACAATTTTGCGGGTGATTTGCACCAAGCTGCCACGTTGCCTCCACTTCGACTGGCTGAAAGCTGACTCGATATGCGTCACGAAAACACTCGCTCCCAGGCTGTTTTGGCTGCGCGACAATTTTGCGAAATGGGCGTGAAATATCAGATTTGACCGTAAATTTCGGTACTTTTAGCTGATCAAATCGAAAAATCATGTCCATAACGAAATTCTCCGTTTTGGAAACTATCGTTACCCAAAAAATCGCAAATGGCTGGATATGACCTTTAAAAGACAACTGGAAATGATGAATCACTGGACCTGTAAGCAAATTGTCTGGACTAAATTGGCATGCATGTGTATAAATTTTATACATCACGTCCTCGAAGACTTCTGGATGGGGTACAAAACCACCCTGTAGAACGTCTGTCCAGTATTGTAGAGGCTGTTCAGTAAGGCAGCGGTTGCCCAGTGCGATACAGGGATCACATGATGTCATTGGTGGGATTATATGCAGTAAATTTTAGGCTATTCAGTTATTTACAGGGATAACATACAGTAAATGAGAGGGGAACATAATGTCATTGGAGGGATTGCCTCAGTAAATTTGAGGTTATTCAGTAAATTATAGGGCTTACATGATGTCGTTGGCGGGATCACATCAGTAAGGTTGAGGCTATTCAGTTACTTACAGGGATAACATCCAGTAAGGCAACGGGATGAACTCGTTAGCTTGGGGAATTTCTTTAGAAATTCTCAACGTGTTTTTGTAAAAAATGGTTTTTATATGAAGTGAATAGCACTACGGATAATCGTGAATTGCATCAAACACAGTCACGCCGTAATGTTGTTTGCAGCTTAGGCCTTATCAATATAAAGATATTGTGGTTTTTTGTGAACATGGATGAAGAGTTTTGTAAATATTTACTACAAGCACCACACAAGAAGAAGTTGACGGAAAACGTTCGCGAAGGAGATATTGAATTAGAATCCTTCATCGATCTAATTGTCCCAGGCCCGTAGGAAGCGGGGGGGGGGGGGGGCAGGGAGAGCTCAAGCCCCCCAATAATTTTTTAAAACAATGGTGCTACGTCACATGACTTAATTAGATGTATTGTTCTCTATTGTTTTAAGAACAATTGCCCCCCCCCCCCCAGTCCGAAGCTTCTTCCTACGGCCCTGAATTGCCCAGACAGAGTCGAGGGGAGGGGAGCCGAAATGCAGGAAAGGCCTTGCCGAGGAATTCGACAAGATCACCTGACACTGTCTTCTGTCATCTGTGACTGCGAGTCCTCTCAAAGGAATCTTCTTGTGTCTCCATTATGGGAGGCCCACCTCCTGCTTCGTCGCAACGATAATTCAGTAAAGGGAACGGCTTGTTATTGAGCATCAAGCCAGTCGTGAATGGCTTTGACAATTTCATCGGAGAGCTATCAAAATCCTCCGTTTGTCGTTCATGCCATCATGATGCCAAGGCGCTGGGCTGGTGAAAACAATATTGTTCTTCTTCATGATACTTTAATTCAAGATACGTGAAACTTAGCGAGTGTTACCTTGAAGCCAAACAAGAAATACGGAAAAAAGACTGAGCCAGCAGAGAGTTATCGGTCAAGTTTTAGTTTGATAATTAGTCACTGGAGTCATATCAGTCTGGACTCAATTCTTTTTTATTCCCATTCGATTCACACTATATCCAATGTGATCTTAGCCTACGCATTGCTATATTTTTCAAAAGAAGAAAAGATTTTTCAGAATAATGATGAGACACAACACTGGACTGATGTGTTATGCTGCTGATTTGTCATGTAATCTATGCACATTGGCACTAAAGCATCTAATCCAATCATTCATGTTTTTACTTTTCAATGTAGTTATTTGTACAACTTTATCCTCCATCGTAGGATTAATGACTCCATTAGGAGGAACCATTTCTTGTCATATCACAGTTTGCAAACGAATTTGAGAAAAAAATCTCTATTGCACCCCGTACAGGAAAGACGAAGATATTTGGAAAGTTTCGCAAGGATCAGTGCAACGGTGCTCGAGTTTTACGCCACACAAAATTTGCTCCACGCGTTAATAATATAGATAATAGAATCACTTGTAAATACAGTTCATAGATTTAGTTATGACATAGGCATTTAATTCGGTAAGAAAAGGGTTGTCTCATTATCATGAAGCTTGGAAAGATGGTCACCTGTGATTGAATTAAACTACCCGATGAAGAGAAGTTGAAAAGCGTTAACGAAGAAGGGTACATGTACTTGGGTATAGTAGAACTAGGTGTGATAAAGGATAAGGAAATGAAAGAAAATCACGAAGGAATACAAGCGAATGATTAAACTAATATTGACATCAAACTTGAACATCAAGAATGCCATTTCCCCGGGGGGGGGTCTACCTTGGAGAAAAACAACGGGGATGAACCTGCCAGAACAAAATCTTAGGACCCTGTCCTTGAAAAAAATCTGTAAACATAATACCTGTCCTGGAATAAGATCCGGGAAACTGATCGTTCTCGTGATAATGATATTACTAAGAATGCTTTTCGCTAATTGCTTATGTAAAGTACCTCTTCTTCGCATTGCTTGGCTGTGCTTATATCTCTCGCATTATTTGGTTGTGCTCATATCTTTAAACATTTTGAAAAATGTTCTTGTTTGAATTCCAAAGTTAAATAGAATAACTATGGAATGGACAACACTGGAGCCAAATGATGACTTGTGCAAAGGTGTTGTGGCACAGTGGTTCAATCCTCTGACTTTGTAGCCAGAACAGTCAGGCGGACAGAGTTTGATAACTGGTAGAGCCCCACCACTTAAGCGCAATCAACTGAATTGGAGAAAAACTCTTTCTGCTTAAAAGAAGTAACGTTATACGCTGTACTTGTTTTATCATCTACTCTTTCCAGTTTCCTCAGAAATCACATATAAGAGACTTCTCTTCCAGTTTTTTCACAAACAACATTTTTTTAAACTTGGTTATGTTCAATTCCCTGACACTAAGTTTAGTTTAATCAATCAGCAATGCAAACCAGTTAACTTTTGAATTAAATCTACTCTCCTGTTTATAATGCACAAGAAAAAATGACTTCATTCAATCCATCATGGCCAGAAAGAACAATACAAAACTCTATGCACAAGCAGCCTGTTTGGATCCCCTACTTCGCTACTCTTTCCGACCGTTGTTCAGTTAGAGCACCCATCATGACCCAACCAACCACCATGCTCTCAAATTGTCACAGAACTGTCTCAGATCAACAAAATATCCAGACAGAGTGCCCGAATAGTTTGGCCACTTTAACGTGAATAGAACGTTATGTACATAGTACTTGTAGTTCTCCTCTTGCTTACAATATCTCAAGAAAGTGTATTAATAGGCCTACCCTATTCTCTGGTTACTTACCTTCTTATGCTCTTTAATTTCAGCACCTTCACTTCAATTTATTTAGGTAGCCATATGCAATTTCTCCGTGTTTAGCTCTGAAGAAGCCTCTTATGTCGAGGCAAAATATCATCTCGTATATATAATCGATATTTGATAAAAACTATCTAGTCATCTTTCTCTCGTGTTGTTTTGAAAATTTGGTTGGCTTTGCCGCCAAAATTAAACCCAATACGTAGTTGAGGTGAATTCGAGTTGCTGTTGTTGTTTCCTTTCGGTGCGATATGAAGACAAAAGGTACCCGATTCGATTCAGTTGGGGTATGGAGTATTCAATCAGGTAGGGGTATCAGGTAGAGTCCACGCTGAAACGTATAAAGCCTACGATAAGGCACTAAAACAAGCCTACGATATGGCACCATCCAATCATATACAAAAAAGATGGGATGTCAAGGCACGCGCCCGCATGCATGACCCCTAAAGGTAAATAAAACGAAAAAGTGGCGGCTAGGCTTAAGGCCTAACTGTCACCAAAGATGCAGCTGGTGCTTGAGCACCCGGCGGTGCCTAAGCACCCGACAAGGCCTTTCGGCCAAACAGCTGATGCAACGTGCATCCGACACGCCCTGTATTAGGGCACACAGCATTGATACGATCCTGCATCAAGCACGCCATTGACACTGCAAACACGATGACACAAGTTACACTGTGTACGATACAGTAACAGGACAACGATAAGCGATTTGCATTGGGCTGATGGCACGGCCACCCGGGCACACCATATTGCATCACATCCACATCGCACGGCTCCTTGACTGCAGCGAAGCTTATACCAGAGCTTCCAACATGTCAGTCTTTTTCTTGCTTTCATTGCGTTGCATTCCTACAAAATAAAAGGTTGTGTGCCGACTAGGCTTCCGGCCCAGCCGTCACCAGGCATGCGTTTGGTGCGATGCACCCGACTGGCCCGATGGCCCAACTAAACTGATGCAATATGCATCCAACACGCCCTGCATAAGCGTAAGCAGCTGACATCGCTTGGGCTCGGCCCTTTCTATGGCAATATAGAAAACATTGATTTAACTCAAGTAAGCAAAACCAACTCTACGATATACGATATCGCAGGGCGCAGCACTAACAACAGATTGCTTTCGTTAGCTTTACACACCCACACCCTGGCATCTTACGAACCAGGGCTAAATGTACTAAAGGTTGAAGGCTACCCGACTGCCTTCTCGTGCACATCCCTAATCTTTGTTAAACCAGTTCCCCATTTGTGAGGCAGATGCTAACTTCAATATTTGCGACTGGCCTAGACGGCCTTACCATTAACATTGAATATATATGCTGATTCTCACCAGGTCGATAGAGCAACTATCGCTAGATTGACAAGCTTACACAAACATGCTTAAAAACGATAAACACAGATATATGGGTATGATATGCTTTTTTTTTTTTTTCTATTCAAATATTAAATTTTACAAGATACTTTACATTTTACTATACCTAATTCTAATTACTATACGACACTACAAGTACGATACCATGGGGAGCAAAAGACTACGACTACCCCATGGCCAATATCTAAAAACATGAAACGTTAGACCGTATACAATCACACTACGAACAATTTATAAATTAAAGGATACTTTACTGGATTCAGTTTCACTCCAGATGTCAGGTCAGTGTTGCGATGAATTTGTAGATGCAATGAGTGCAACTCATTTGGTGTAAATTTAGGCAAGTAAAATGCCTCCATCTGATGTGAAACAGAATTTACAAGGAAAAGAACACTAACGGTGTTCACTAACACTAATTAATGCTGGAAATATATAAATGCCTCAATTCGGAAAATCCATCTTTTATGTGGAATATCTTCCAGGCAAAAGATGTAGCCTATAACCTAAGGACTAAAAATCTTCTACGGTTACCAAGCACCAACACCTTGTCATATGGAAATGATTCATTATCTTTCAGGGGGGCCATCCTTTGGAACACTTTGTCTGACTCAATAAAAAGCCTGGCAACCAGTGCTAGCTTTAAGAGATCAATTAAAGAGTGGAAGGGTGACAGTTGCTCATGCAAAATATGTAGATAAAGAGTCCGTGGGAATTTCACCACAAATATTTCTGTATTATAATCATGTATTTATCTATTCATTGTAATTAGTATTCCTTTTTGTGTAAATAGTTGGTCTTAATTAGTTCAATTTTGAACTATCAGTTTTTTTAACCAACTGTAAATAATGTTATAATAATAATAATAATAATAAAAACGGTACGGGACTTGGTGATTGCTTAGGGCATGGCTAAATTCTCAATAGATCTTAATCAAACCGACCAGTTTCGTGGATGAAGCGTAAAGTTAATTCGAGTACATTTCTGTTCAACTCATTAGAAAGGTCTTCATCACCATACAATAAAAGCTGCGTCAAAGAATGATTTGAAAGATTGGTGATTTGTACATATGGTCGTAATAATTCAACAATTCCAGCGAGAAGATTTTGTCGTTGAACATCAAAAGAAGGGCAGAGCAACAAAAAGTGCTCCGTGTCTTCAATGCCATCGCTTGTTGGGCACATTGGGTTTATGGTATCTCTGAAATTATGCTTGAATTTATGGAGATTTAACTTGCTGAGACCAACCCTGAGTTGTGTTAGGTAGGATAATCCTGTGGGATCATGAATTCCAAATACAGATTTTGCAGGGGGACGGATTATTGATAAGAGCTTTTTCTTAAAAACAGCAATAGAGGGTGCAAGTCTCAATTCAGGCTCAAGCTTATTCCATTCGCATAAACAGTTTGGATAGAACGAAGACTTGAATTTTTCTGTCCTTGCCTTTAATCGCCCAATGACATCCTGTCCGCGGAGACGGTACTGCGACTGATGAAGAGGGGGAATTGGATCAACTGTATACTCAGGACTAAGATTATTTATAAACTTGTAGAACAAGGTAAGGCGTCTACTCCATCTTCGGGAACTCAGTGACTCCCAACCAAGCTCTGCGTACAGCTTCTCTCGAGATGTACCCCTCCATGTACCTGACACAGCCAAGGCAGCAGAATACTGTACGGACTCTAGCTTTTCCATTAGATTTGGTATAATAATATGTTGACTGAATTCACATACTTTGGCAGGAATATGGTAAATGGCATCACCATAGTCTAGGTGGGGTCGAACATAGAGCTTATATAATTCATTTAAGGTATGCCTTGGCAAGTATTTGGAGAGATATTTTAGCAAACCAATGCCCTTTCTCGTTTTAGAGATCGCTGATTTGATATGAGCTGAAAAAGACAGCTTTGAGTCCAGGATAATTCCTAAATGTTTGTGTTCATTTACTTTCTTGACAGGTACGTTGTTAAAAAGAATCACAGGATGATCAATTTCGAACTTTTTCCTTGAAAATATTAATTCAACAGCTCGTTTCTGCGGATCAGGATTAAAGGACATTCTCCAAGCGTGAGCCCACCGACTTATCAAGTTCAAGTCATGGTTCATGTCATTTGCAGCTGTATTGGAATCTCCTACCACTGTAAACAATGATGTGTCATCAGCAAATAACTTAACATTGCACTTCAAGCCTACAGCTAGGTCATTTATATACACAAGGAAAAACAAAGGACCTAGAATGGAGCCCTGGGGCACACCTGCGGAAATATCTCCCCAATTAGAACTCTGCCCATTCAGCACAGTCCTCTGCTTTCGATCCTTGAGAAAACTTTGGATTAAAAAGAGAAGTTGTCCAGAGACACCACATCGCTTTAATTTATAAATTAGACCATCGTGCCATACCCTATCAAATGCCTTAGAGATGTCAAGATACACAGAACGAACATCTAGAGGAGGGTTACAGTCAAAAGCTTGAAATATTATATGTGTTATTGAGAGTAACTGGTTGATTGTTGAGTCACCTGGGCGAAAACCTGATTGATTTGGGTTAAGAAGTTCATGTGATACAAGATGCGAGTAAAGAGAATCGTACATGAGTTTTTCAAGTATTTTCCCAAAAATTGGTAAAAGAGAAATAGGACGGTAATTCCCCTTCAGATTTTTCTCATTTTTTTTATGAACCGGCACTACGTTTGCATATTTCCAAATTTTGGGAAATAGGCCACGCCTCAAACAGTTTGTGAATATTATCTTGAGTGGCAGAACTAATGAAACATCGCTCAACTTTATCATCCTTACAGATATTTCGTCACAGCCATGTGCTTTATTGGGATTAAGCGATCTTATGATATTAAGTATCTTTTCGTCAGAGATGGTGAAATCGCTTATCAGATTCGTAGTTACCGGAGAATCTTGGGGAATTTCACTACCTGTGTCAACGGTCGTGCATTGAAGTATAAAATAGTCGTTAAATAGCTGTGCCTTTTCGGAGAATTCCGTTACAAACAGCCCGTTCTCTAAAAGAGGTGGTATGATAGGAATCTTAACTTTGTTTAAAACAGTGTTTATTAAGGTCCAGTAGGTTTTACTACTTGTCCCAGGATTAGCTAAGGTATTCCCAGCCTTTAGGAAATAATTCCACTTGGCTTCCTCAATTAGTCTTGTGCCTTCAGATATCATCTTTTGTATACCTTCAAGTTTATCATCTGGCTGACCATTCCTCAAAAAAGTTTTATATGCACGATTTTTTTTCCTTAGAAAGTTTTTGACGGCTTGCGTTATCCAGGGAGCTTGACGAGGCCTAATTGTTTTAACTTTATTGGGGATGAAATTTGAATAAATGTTGAAAAGGACTTCGTTGAGTAGTTTTACCTGTTCATTAGGGCAGGTCATGTTGTCAAGATGTTCGTGCCAAGCAAACATTTCAATGCTTTTCCTGATGGCTACAAAGTCTGCCTTATCGTAATACCAAATTTTGCGGGTATATGGAGGTCGTGCAATGTTTGAAACAGATAATTTACCGTAAACAATTTGATGGTGGCACTGCGCATGTAGTGACGGATGGACACCAGACTCGATGATGAGGTTAGGCTGATCAGTAAATATCAAGTCAATGCAGGATTTAGATTCACCCATTAAATGTGTTGGTTCTGAGATTAATTGATGAAGACCATTGTCAGAAACAAGTGGTTCAAATAGTTTACCTTCATTATTTTCAACATCATTTTTCCACCACTGAGTTGATCTACAGTTGAAATCACCAGTTATAATAACGCAGAATGGATTTTCAGCATGCATTTTGGATAGCATCAGCTCAAAGTTCATGGTAAAGTTATCAAACTCCTCCGGACCCTGACTTGGACTCCTATAGATTACGGCGAAGAAGTACTTTTTCCGGTTCAATTGAATTTCATACACGATACATTCAGGGAGAGTTACTAGGTCAGAACGATTTTTTGAAGGAAGGGAATCTTTAATGTATAACCCAACACCACCCCTTTTCACATTTTGAGGATGGTTATCATTAATAAACGTATATCCATCAAGTGCCAGTTTATCTTTATCAACGGTGTTGTCAAGGTGGGTTTCAACAATTCCAATGATATCATAGTTGTACACCGAATTGTAAGCCTCTATAAGAGACACGCGTAAAAAATCATGGGCAGTAATGCTATTTAGGTTCCAAGTACAAAAATCAAGTGTTTCAGGGCCCGGATTCATTTCTATATCACCACTCAGCAAAATTGTCCTAAAAACTACCCATTGAATATGTAATACGCAACATGCTACACACGCGGTGTGAAAGTGGACATAATGAGACTGAAAGTACCTATATCGAACAATGACGATGACACCTGACGGGATTCGCTTGACGAGCTCTACCGTGATGTAAAGTACTATCTTCGCAGACCGATGCATGCGGGCGAACAAAGGCAAAAAACATAACTCTGGTGCAACGGAGTGAACTGTAAGAAACAGTATTGTCAGTGTGAATGGTAGCACAAGACTTGAGACTGCGATGAACCAATAACAAAACAAATATAACTTAAAGATTTGAAAGAGAATTGAGAGTGGCCTAGCATTTCTGCTTAGTAGTGGGGATATGTTTTGCATAGTTACACGGAAACACCCTATTGTTGCTCTCCATTGATTGATTTCAACCGGCATCATCACAAAGAAATCTTCTTGCTGGTCCTAAGGGGCAACTAAACACAAAGCAATCACCAATGCAAAATAGGGAAAATAAAAGAAACGGAACATAAACTAAACAAAAATACACACTGTTAAAAAGACATAAATGAACACAAGCTGAACAAAATTCAAAATACAAAGGCATTCAAAGGCATTGATATGCTGAGCACCAGATACAAAAGGCAAGGGTACATATAACCCACATGATACCATTTTTCACAAGTTAGTCGCAACACATTGCACGATACAACCGAGCCTGCTGGTGAAAACCTTGCTAATTTGTTTTTTGTTTTTGTCTGTTTGTTTGTTTTTTTTTTTTTTTGTTTTTTGTTTTTGTTTTTTTTTTTTTTTTAGAAACATAGTCCCTTGCTCACCCTATATCATAGTACATGCAACCGGGTATTAGGCCTTTAAGAAAGATTAAAACTTAAACTGCATACAAAAAAGAGCATTCAAGGGATTGGACATTTGTTAGTTACTGCTCCCTAAATAGTACTGGGCAGCGATACATTGTTATTAGATGGAATGGTCGGACAGAGAGAGATAGAGCGACTATCGTAGACCTCAACATTGACAAGAACCACTTTTCAAACTTCACACTGAACATAGCGGCAATGGTTACCAAGCAAAATGATAATTTCATATTAGAAAGGCCCACCAAGACTACTTTGTTAGCCCAAATGTGGAATTTTTTATTGCTGAGGAGTTTCGGTTTTAAACTCAAAATTGCCGGTTCGAAACTTGCAGAAAGCGGAGAAATATGCAATGCAATGAAATTATGGCGAGTTTATTATGCAGCATCATGTGTACCTTTCGATTTATGCTCACCGTGTTTATGATAGGATGGAAATTGTAAGAAAATTGCTGAAAATGATCATTGCAACCTATTCACAACAATGAGGGTTGCAGGTGAACGAAGCTATTATCCTTTGCATGTCGAGGATTACCCCTTTTGTGGGCCAGGATTTCAGCCCTAAATCCACTATTTGCTCGTCAAGCCATCCAGCTGCACAGGCTGGAAATTACGCTTTCAAACCTGGTTCTTTGGCCTATTTGATACCTTTGAGTTTGTTAATTCATGCTTATCTAATTTGAAGCTATGGGCACATTAAGCGGATAACAGTTAAATATGACAAACATTTTTGTTGGAACCACCTGATTAGAAATGAATTCTTTCCATCTTTTTGCCTCAATTGTATTTACTACTAATAGCAATCCAGCACTGAATCAAACATTTTTGCGTATAAACAATCCGCCTATTATTGGTTGTTGAGCAAATATCAACAGGAATAGTTTGCTGAGGCAGACAACGAATATATTCATCGAGCGGTCAGGGCAAATCCCTGCAGATCAAAATAAACAAACGGACGGAATGAATGAATGAAATCGATCAATCCATCAATCAATCAATCAATCAATCAATCAATCAATCAATCAATCGAAGCAGCACTTATAACATCCTCGCAAATATTCCATGACGACATTGACGTGTTTGCTGCCCGAGGGCCAAGAGATCAAACGAGGCGACCGAGACTCTGAAACAGCTAGACCGGTGGGCGTAATGATCAAAAATGCCCTTGCTTTGTCACGAAATTAGTATATTTGTGACATATACCACAACATTCTTTTGACACCTTGCCAAAAACCTGAGAGTTAGTACATGCAGGACATCAAAGGATGTTTCTATTGAATTCAAATGATTCGCATGATTCAAATTGAATTCTATTGGGATCAAATGCATCAAACTTTTCACAGCAGGTATGACCTGAGGGTGACGGCCCCCCAACGCAGCAACCCGGGATAACCCAGCCCCAATAAGACAGTCATTTATCTATGTTTTGACACCAAAGCCGTTGTGCACAAATATTCTGAGTTCTTCGTGACATGTTAAGCGGTAATAGATTAAACAGACTTTCGTTTTAGCAATCCCACGCGATTTGAGTAATCGGTATATATAATGGCAACAAAACAAAAACGAGTTAGACAAATTAAATGAAAAACAAGCTCTGTGTCAGATAGCTTCTGCTAGTTGTTTAACAACAAACGTTAACGCACGAAGCCACCCAAGGGGTCGCTAGCCCGTAAACATCTTTGTGTTGCTGTGCTGCACGCGTCGGTACAAAACGCAAAATCCTTTGCTTTCAAAAGACTGCGTGGAAAATTATAAAAAACTCCCTAAAAGCCAGTTATTGTCCTAATAGACATTCTCGCACGCCCTGGCGGAAGAGCGGTACACCCTCATGTGCCAAAATATTACCCTGTTGGAGTGCTTATCGTATCGTAACGCCGATAGATACATTCTTACATGAATGTTGGGTCTACAGCAGCAAATTTTTGCTTGAAATTCACCAATGTTGAAGGCCGCAGCGCACAAGAGCTCTCCTCACACAGACCATTACTCGAATAAAAAAGGCACACACACGCCCCACATGAAAAACTATCATACATGGTCGATTACTTTACATTTGGACCTTCTTCGAATGAAAAGGCCTTAAAACCTCCGTTAATTTAGTGATTGCGACGATCCAATTAATCCTTGTGTTTTGGGTGAACACCACCACAAAGCAATTCTGCACGCTTGCCTTGGTGTTAGAACACATTAGAAGGCCATCACGGCCAGGAGAGAGGTGCTGGTCTGTCGTTAACAAAACTAGAGCTTGCCTTGATGCCAACAACAGTTACAATCGATTATCGCCACGTCTTGCATGTGATCCCTAACTAGCTAGGCCTAAGTTTAACAGCAGAAAAATTATCTACCGGGTGTCCCAAAAAAAAGTTCCGACGTTTGATTGAGCACAGAGAAAAATCTTTTTAATCTGGCAATTTCTATAAATTCTAGTTACGTGCTAGATATTTCAACTTAGAGTTTGGCATATCGCAGTCTATTGCAAATTAGTAATCTGAAAATGGAGTTATGAGCTCTAACATTTTACTTTCATGTTCAAGGCAAAACCAGAGAGATTATTACGCCTTCCTGCTCCTTGACGGTGGGGACTCCCTCGACGAGCAACACAAAAATTGAGTTGACAATTTTCGTTCATTACCATGACGTCCAGAGCGGGCAGAAATTTTATTCACAAGAGAAAGCGTTGCTTCGTAATTGAACGGATTTTAGATTTAAATCATTTTTGATTGTGTGAATTAGCCTAAGGTGTGAAGAATTGAAAGAAATAGGTCTCGGGACAACTGTTTGCTGCTGTTATTGTTGTCTTGTGCCAACTGGGAATTTCAAATGGGAATTTTTACTGCTTCACGGCACAGTGATCCAGATTGTCAAAATTATGGAATAAATGCCAAAATACAAAACGTTGCAAATGCAAAACCTTTCACACCTATCATAGAGAGGACACTTTGAGCTATTCAGAACAAAAATCTGTATAGAAATCGGACCAACGAGTGGGCCTAAACCAACAATTTCAAATTTTCATTTCTCCAGTTGTATTCATCCGATTTCAATAAACTTTTTTTTAAATTGACCCTCAATGTCTGCGCAATTATACAACGTATCAGTTCTATGAATTTACATCAATTTATTTAATTTATTTGGCACATATTTGTCAGGGGGTATTTTTAGCAGTAGAACTACACAAGACCCCTACATTTCTTCTTTCCTGGTGCAAACAAAAAAGTGAGGAAAAAAGAGTCTTAAAAACTCATTTCGCACTAAACTTCAGGTATCGATGAAGGTTTCTGCCAAAGGGTTCGTTCAGGTTCGTACAGGTAAAAATTTTATAGCTGATATAAAAAATCGAGTCATTTAGGCCCATGTATGCTATTTTCTGTCATTTTCCGTGAATAGAATGTATGTTTTGTTTCTGGGTGGTTCCATTGCATAATTTTCGTTTTAATTGCGTTTTAATTTAATTGGTTTAAATTCTAAATAAAAAGAGGAATTATGTCATTACCTAACAAGCATATTAGCATTTAAGTGGATCAAACGTAGTCTAGCCGACAGGCACTTTATGTCTATGACTTGGGGACACTAGGCCTAAGTCCAAACTCCACCGTTCGATCTATAGTTCATTTTTTCATGTTTGGAAAAAGAGCTTCTTCTTGGTCGGATACAAAGAAAGTCTCATTCTCACATGCCTGAATTTGTCGCTTCAATGGATCGTGTCTAGCATGGGCAATATCTGGTGCAGATTTGATGAGCATCCAGACAAGGGGGCCATGATTTACTGACACAGAACTTGTTCGCAGTCTGCAACCAAAAGTTCCTCTAAATTTTCAGATGTATTTGTTCCACAAAAACTCTAATTGGATTATAAACCAAGAGGTTTTCTTTGAAGTGACAGTTTCAGTCTTCTAAATTGCAGATAACTTTTAGAATATAGTTTCAGTCTGTGCGATTCTGTAATCAGTTTCAACCTTAACCAAAAATAAATGTGAGGTTCCTTTGCATTTTTTACATTCAGCATTAGGTATTGAATAAAGAAAGATAAAGTGATAAATACACAGCCCATGGAGTAACTATAAGTTCATAAAATTAATGATAACTATATAGTTTTTATCATTGCCCACGACATGTAATGAACCAAAAAGCTCAGGCTCGTGAGACCTTTTATTTGAAGTCCAAGATGAAATTTGTTTCTCAAGACTTATACAACAGAATTGTGCTTTATAGACTAAAAGCCCAGGCGAGGTGGTTCTCAAATTTCTGGTCATATAGGCATTTAGGGGAGTTTTTGTCAGAAATTCTGGAAACGGGGTATACTCTCATAATCTTGTTGTGAACTTTCTGGTACTGGGGGTTATTATTTACGAAAAATTCTGACACTGTTCTGTTTCCCGTGACTTTAATGTTAGGCAATTTAAAGTCATGTTAATGCTTTGTTTACGTGAAACAAAAATATTGCAGTGGCTTTGCAGCAAAAATTTTTTTTGTGAAAACGTAACTCGTATTCAAAGATTAGGTATGAAAATCTTCCCTAAATTCTGGGATTGGGTAATGACAGAAATCATTTTGCCACACACCACACCTTCCTGTAACCTATTAGTGCAGTTTCCACGATCAAAAGATGGATCTCAAGTCTAAGCTTTGTATCTTAACAGTCATAGACATAAGATGCTTGTTGCCGTGATTGTAGTTTAAACCATGTTAAACCTGTGTACGATTCCAGTCATTTAAATGTTAATGTGATTGTTAGGTAATAAAATAATGCCTCTTTTTATTTAGAATTTAAACCCTCGCTATTAAAGCTGTGCAATTAAAACGAGAACTATGCATTGGAACCACCCAGGAAGAAATATACATTCTATCATTGAAAATCACAGAAAATAGCATACATGGGCCTAAATGACTCGATTTTTTATATCAGCTATAAAATTTTTACCTGGACGAAATTGAACGAAATCTTTGGCAGAAACCTTCATCGATACCTGAAGTTTAGTGTGAAATGAGTTTCTAAGACTCTTTTTTCCTCACTTTTTTTGTTTGCACCAGGAAAGAAGAAATTTAGGGTTCTCGTGTAGTTCTACTGCTAAAAATACCCCTTGATAAATATGTGCCAAATAAACAAATAAACTGATGTAAGTTCATAGAACTGATACGTTGTATAATTGCGCAGACATTGAGGGTCAATTTAAAAAAAAGCGTATTGAAATCGGACGAATACAACTGGAGAAATGAAAATTTGAAATTGTTGGTTTAGGCCCATTTCAAAAGTGATACACCGGAAATGTAAACAAAAACATGGCCTGGCAATTTTTGTCAACTTCAAAGTGCGATTTCTCTGCACTCCTTGGTCCGATTTCTATACGGATTTTGTTCTGAATAGCTTAACGTGTCTTCTCTATGGTAGATTTGAAAATTTGTGCATTTGCAACTATTTGTGTTTTGGCATTTATTCCATGCTCTGGATCACTGTGCACAGTTTCACGCCACGGAGTGGAATAATGTCTTTTATTAACTAAAGAATTGTTTCAATTGCTTTTTCAACCTGCCATATTATGCAATAATGCATTTTTGTGTGTTCGACCAGTCAGAATTGAGTGGGAAGTTATGAACGTAGTATTTTCCCCCTGAGACCTATTAGATTCGATTTTCAGACCTTTACTTCAAATATGCTCAATGAGTGGAACTCTTGCACGTCGTCAAGGCAATGGAACAAAGTGTCAACCCAGTTTTTGTGTTGCTCATCCGGAGATTCCCCCTCCACCACGATGATGCAGAAAGGCGAGGCGTACTGATCTCTCTGGTTTTGCCTTCAACATGAAGATGCGATGTTAGGACTAATAACTCCATCTTCAGATTACTGAATTCTTCCTACGATATGCCAAACTGTAAGTTGAAATGTCAAGCATGTACCTAGAATGGATAGAAATTGCCAGATAACGAACTTTTTTGTCTGCGTTCAATCAAACGCCGGAACTTTTTTTTGGGACACCCAGTACAAAAATATTCTTGCTGCGTGTAGTGCAATTGTACAATGATAAACAAGCAAATAAAGCAAAATACAAGCACTTTGATGCGAATTTAAACAAGTACGACGTTTCGAGCATAGCCCGTTATCAAGCCATTATCAAAGGCAGAAACACCGCAATACAACAAAAAAGGAACAGCAAATGGTGGAATTAATCCCACGCCCACATTTCGTCCTGCCATGCAGGACTTCTTCACAGGGCAGCAATGTGACTAGCTAGGCCTACCCTGCCTAACAAACTCAACTGAGTCATTTGTTCCGTTTCCTTCAGCATAGTACAACATTAACAGCGGGATTTATGGGTTACAGGCCTAGAATCGCACAAATGTTTTGTGTTCGATTTTTGGAGGTCCAAGAAGAATATAAAATTCTTCTAAATATAAAATATAAAACGGCGTCACCTGAACTTCACCAGTTGTCAAACCTTGTCATCCAAACAACGAATCAGAACAGCAACGATTCTTGATAATAGTTCGAGGAACTTCACTATCTTCCATCGTTGTATCCATTTTTCCAATCAACTTCATATTTCAGAAATTCGTCCTCGAGTTGTATTGTAAATTTTAGAATGAGGTCGGTTGAAATAATTCCGAGTATAGCTTGACAGATCGACAGATAAGGCACCGAAATTAATCCTTGGGCGGTCCGACGAGTCGCCTAGTAATTAAAGCATCCTGTTTTGTTAATATGATGATTCATCTTACCCAATTAATTAGACAGCTCTGGCATTTATCCAAGTCAGTGGAACAATTCCACGCCCCAGCTAAAACCCGGACCAAGGAACCAAGATCCAAGCCAAGGACAACGCAGCAAACCTCCCGAGGACGTATTAACCGGGCTTAAATTGCATTTTAACCCCCATTAAAATGCATATTTTCTTCCTTTTTTAGGTGCTCAAATTATTGGAAAGTCCAGCATATTATGGTGTTTTTGTGAACAGCACTTCGTATATCAAGTAAGAAATCAGTCTCTACAGTAAAGCTCCAGTTTTAAGAGACCACTTTTTAACAATTTCAAACCCTGCAATTTTGAAAGAAAACTTGAAAAAATATGGCAATTAAGGTCCGAAGTAATTGAGTGGATTTCTTAAAGGTGGGAATTTTCTTTTTACTGATATATCACCAGAAGATTCTATTTAATTGGTCCCAAAGTTCATGAAGGGAAAGTGTCATTTCAAGATATTCGTCTTTATTCCATGACATTTGCAACGTAACTCAGAAAAGATGCACGTCGTTTGAGAGGCTAGCCCATGCGTTTTTGTTAGTATCGTGCAAGGATGCATTTTTCATTGAAAGGCTACTTTCCTCTCAATATCAAAGCTATACTATTTGTTGATTTGCGCTCACAGCAGCTGCAACTCTTTAAAATGGGCTTGGGAATGAAAATTAATATGGTGCGTATAGCTGAACTTACAATGAATAATGGTTTTATTCCAAGATTTTCCTGGAAAACAGACTCGTGTTTTCTGCATTCAGGATAGACGTCAGCGGAAGTCTTCATTCATTGTTTTCCATTCACGGTGCAAAATTTCCTTGAAGAAATAAATGTTGAGGAGCAGAAAAGACCACGGCTGATGATGATCGATCGTCGAAGGAAAGACATTTTGTAACAAGGCTTTGTATTCTAACTGGCTCTAGGCTCTAGTGATACCATCCCTGCAAATACAGTCGCAAATACCGCAAGGGGCAGGTGACGTGTTCTGCGACAAAAGTGGACAAGGAGTGTGCTATTTTTTTAACTTTGACCTTGTGAAAGCCGTGAAAGCAACATTGAAAGTTTTACTTCAGCCAAGACGAAGGCCCATGGTCAGACCTACCATCATTTCCTTACGTGCAGTTTGTTTTGTCGCGCGTTCCCATTTTTTGGAAAAAAGTAAAGCAGGTCAAAACTTGAACCATAGATCGATCATTTTCTTAAGAACATAGATGGCAAAGGTTTATTTCCAGCTTGTTTTCTGTCGATCTTTCTAGGCCGATCTGGACGGTCTCAAATTTGAACAACATTCTAGATACAGTGAGCCTATTTTTCGATGATCATCAATGCAGTAAATTCTGTCAACTGACCCAGCGCAGAAAAGCGGACTTAAGATTGAGGCCAAGGATCTGGGTAGGAGTTGTGCTAAAAAATCGAAATTGGTTGACTACATAGAGCGCAAATCTTCAGATATCAATATCTCTCGTTAATATTTCGTTGAATAGCCCAGATGTTAAATTGATTTAAGAACTTTCCTTGTTAAAATTGTCAACTTTATTCCGAAATTGTGAGAAATTCTCCCGAGAAGGCTTATTTGAAAAACCTTCAAAAATGACCTATAATCATGAACCCCCCCCCCCGCCCGGTAAATTTATGCCCTTCAGCAATGACTTGCTTGTGTCGTAGCACGTGTTTACCTCTCAGGACGATGAGTAAGTCTTCCTCATAGTATGATAAAATTAGTGAGGGGAAATCCTTTATCCCAGGATATAACATGTGCTAATATTATACTGGACAAGAATTCACATACTACCTAGCAGCGGACAAGAATTCACATACTACCTAGCAAAATCACTCGTAGAAAAGCCTGACGAAGAACATAACGTACAAACTAGACAAAAACAGACAAACTGCGATGAAGTACGAGTAAGAAAAGATTGTGAAAAGCCACCACAAGACAAGGAAATAGATAATGTCGAAACCAATATGGAATATGCGGATGATATAACTATAGCAACAACAGACAAGAAAGTAATCGAGCATATAAAAGAAAAATTCCCCCAAGATTATAGGAAAAGAGGTCTGATGATTAACATGTTGAAAAATGAAGAGTATACGGTCAAATATAAGAACGAAGATGAATGGAAAAATGGAAAAATTCTAGGATCCAAACTAAACACAGAAGCAGACATCGCAAACAGGAAAAGTCTATCGCTCAATGCGGTAACAAACTTAAAAGAAATTTTCCAAAACAAACGTTTGTCTATAAGAACAAAAGTACGAGCATTTGAAGCATATATCACACCTACATGTTTGTACAATTGTGAAGTATGGACACTAACGAAAACTCTAGAAAATCAAATCGGTTGCTTTCACATGCGAATACTGCGCTCACACGTTCTAAATATTAGATGGCCAAAGATTGTAAAAAATGAAGACGTATATGAAAAAACGAAAATAGAGCCATGGAGCAAAAAAATCGAGAAAAAGCGAATAAAATGGTTTGGTCACTTGATGAGGTTAGACGAGAACACGCCCGCACGACAAGCGTTAAGAGTAGCATTGATGCAGTCCAAAAGACCGCGAGGAAGACCCACGCTCACATGGATTGAACTGATGAGGAAACAATTGCAAGCAATAAATTTGACATGGGAAGAGGCAAGTCACCTGGCAAAGGATCGCGAAAAATGGAAGGATATTTTGAAACGATAGAGGCCCGATAGAGGGCAGGGGTGGGGACATTGTGGGGTCTGCTGCCGAGCTTTTCTGGTTCTTGAGCCTTCGAAAGAATTTGTTCTTCACTTCTCTGCCGTTTTTCCACATAATTTTCATATTGCTCAGTCTCGCTCGACCTTTCAGCTTTCTTTTGGGCTGCATGGTTTTGAGCTCCTGGGAACTCTGGTGAGTGGTGGTGGACTCTTATGGTGGCATCGCCCTTGCTGCTCTACGAGATGTAACTCTGAAAAAAACGTGGAGTGGCTTTGCCACGTTGTATCGTTTATATAAAGATGAACACAAAAATAAGACGACTTGGAGTTCTTCTACAATTTTCTTCTTCAATTCTCTACGCGTTTCGACTCATTCAATAATAGAAAATGCACGCATAAAGGACGAATGGTCATCTAATTGGCTAAGTGTTGAAAATCTTATTCGATTTGATCGTTCTGTGATGGCATATAAGATTCTAAACAAGTTGAGTCCGGAATGCCTTTGGGATAAGTACCAATATAGATCCGCATTTTCAAATTATGAAACAAGGAATTGTAAGGATCTCCAGATCCCCAGGCTGAAAACTGAACATGCCAAAAAAGGATTTTACTACTCTGCCTTAAAGACTTGGAACGATATTCCAACTAATATTAGAGAAATCCAAACACTCGGGCGCTTCAAAAAAGAACTAAAAGCGCATTTGACGTGCTGAACATGCCAAGAAACAAATAACCCCAAACACGACCCTCTGGAAGAACAGCACATTTTTTTTTTTTAGATCTTATTTCATTATCTATAGTAGAAAAAACTGTATTAGGTTTTTAGCTGAAGGGGTTTCGTGTATAAATAATAATAATGTATGTAATGTATGTATGTATGGTCATCGTCAGGAGAACGAATATTTATATGATGGTATGCCCTTTTTGTAGCCTGTTAGCGGTCACGTGATTAAAAAGGGGTCACGTGATGCCTAGTTGGGGTCACGTGATGCAAAATATGGCGTCACATGAATCCTTGATTGGATTTTAAAGTTACGTTTTATGTGTAGAAAATGATAGGCCACAGGGAAACAAAGTATTGAATAAATGGGCGAACGGAAACAAAATGGCCTATCCATTGGTTTTTTGAGGAATTTTTTGCTAATATTTGTCTGTGTGGTTAAGTTTGTTATTTAGACCTTTTGGTGTAAGAGTCTGCAGTCGCATAATCCAGTTATCTTTGTGAGTCTCCAATAATTTTGTGATATTGTCGGCGTCTTCTTTCTCAATTCGTTCGATTATTGTAAACCTTGCGTCCCTTGCAAAGATATGGTGTTGTTGTTTAAAGTGTTTCTCTACGGGAAGGAGCTTGTCGTATTGAGTTGATTTTATTCTAGAACGATAGTTGTTCAATCTGTAGTTAAAAGGCCATTCAGATTTACCGACATATTGTATGTTACAGCGAACGCATTCAAGGAGGTAAATGACATTCATGCTCCTACAGTTTGATTTATGAAAGATCTTGTATGTTTTTTTGGTGGTTGCACTTATAAAAGAATTAGTTTTGATGACATGATTACAGCAAAGACTTCTACTGGTGTTACAAGGTGAGCAATATTTAGCTATTTGGTTTCTCGCTTTCTTTCTGAAAACTTTGTTATTAGTTATGGTGTTGCTACCAATAATCTCTCGGAGGTTCTTGCATCGACGGAATGCGATAATTGGGGGTTCTGGGAAGAGTGCCTTTAATTTTGGTTTTATATTTAAGATATCCCATAGGATCTTACCAATTTGGGAAGTGTAGAGTTGAAAGTAGTTACTAGGGGGATTCTTTTTGTTCTTTCTTTCAAGGTTTTTTGTAGCGTAGTTTCTCTTGGGGTTGTGATGGCTTTGTGGATCTGCTCGTGGAGTATTTCTTTGTGATATCCACGGCGTACAAAATTTGCTTCCATTTGTTTGCAGTGACTCTTTAATTCACTATCTTTAGTGCATATTCTTCGGAGTCTAAGTGCTTGAGAATATGGTAGACTGTTCTTTAAGTGCCTGGGATGAGCTGATTTGTAGTGGAGGTAGTTGTGTGTATCGGTTGGTTTGGTGAAAAGAGTTGTTTGTAGTTGTCTATTTTCGTCGATGTATATGCGGGTGTCAAGGAAAGGAATTGATGTCTTGATATTTCGTAGTCAAATTTTATAGATGGGTGCTTGGTGTTCAGCCTTTCGGCAAAGGTCTTGAATCTTTGTTCATCGCCTTTGTAGATCATCAAAATGTCGTCTATATATCTGCCGTAGTACAGGCAATCATTAGTTACTTCAGGGTAGATGTTTTTTCTTCGAATTCACCCATGTAAATTACTGCGTATTAAAGTGCTGCAACCGTGCCCATGGCACATCCTCTTGTTTGGAGATAGCTGTTTCCGTTAAACGTAAAGCAATTAATTTCTCGTAAAAAGTCGAGGGCAACGCGCCAACCTGTGTTTGGACATCAAATAGTCACACAGGCCAGACATAACAGAGATTACGTCACCACACCAGTATGGATATCTATGATCCGTGCGTACACGTATTCGCATGGTGAGATAGCTCAACTGGTAGAGCGTCTGTCATGAAAGCAGAAGGCTCCGAGTTCAAATCTCGGTCTCACCTCCATTTTTCCATTTTTCTCCATTCGTCGAAAATTTTAGTATCAAATTTATCGTTAAAATGTGCAAGTATCCAAACCATATGTAAAGACAATGGAGAGGAAAAATTGGGATGTTAAGGTGTTGTAATTTCTCGTAAAAAGTCGAGGGCAACGCGCCAACCTGTGTTTGGACATCAAATAGTCACACAGGCCAGACATAACAGAGATTACGTCACCACACCAGTATGGATATCTATGATCCGTGCATGGTGAGATAGCTCAACTGGTAGAGCGTCTGTAATAATAATAATAATAATAATACGAATCTTTATACAGGAATTTACACTTCAACATGTAATGCTGTTATCAACGTGTGTCCTGATTAAATTAAAGTAAAAAGAGGAAAAACAGTAAAATCCTAAAAACTTACATTGGTATTGATTTAGAGCTATTTACAACGGTGATAAGATGTATTACATAAAAAATTCAAAAACTGTTCAGCCAAAATGTTTCTTGATAAGTTTATTGTACTCGTTGAAAGATTCAGTTTTTCTTATGTCAATAGGCAGTTTGTTATAGATTTTAGCACCCATGAAGCGAAATGACTTGCGAGCATATTCAGTCTTAATTTTGGGGAGTTTTAGCAAACATTGATTATTCCTTGTCTTCGTTTCGTGTTCTTGGACTTCAAAGTACCCTTGAAAAATATCACATGCTTCCCTGTCTACACACTTGCGGACGAGTTTACATGCTCGAATGTTATTTGCATTCACAACGGATAGAATGTCTGATTCAGTGGATGAGTTTCCTTGTACTATTTTCAAGGAGCGATCATAAAACGATGCGAGTCTTTTAGATTGGGTGGTGGTTAACTTCAGCTGCAAAATTCCGCAATAAGTGAATGTAGGCAGACAGAATCATTAAGCGATATATAGTCTTTGCAGAAGTCACATCAAGATAATCCCTGAGTTTTGCCAGTAACCTTAATCTGCCTGATGCACGTTTGTAACATTTCTCAAAGTGTGAATTAAGACTTAATGAGCTGTCTACTTCGATGCCGAGATATTTGTATTGGGTGGTCTTCGATACATTAGAGCCTCGATACATGACGTTGAATGTCTCATTTTGTTTTGCTATCCTCTGCGATGTTCCAAAAAGGAGGGATTCAGTTTTTCCTTTATTCAGATTGATTATTAGAGCATTTTGGTCTAGCCAGTCTGCTATAGCATTCATATCTTCAGAAAGCTTCGACTTAATTACCTTGATGTCTTTATCGGCAACATAAATCACAGTGTCGTCAGCATACTTAATTATTTTTGCACTGCTGATTACATCTGTGATATCGTTAAGAAATATTATGAATAACAGGGGACCCAAGATTGAGCCTTGGGGTACTCCTGTTAGGACAGCATGCGCGTTGGATAGACAGTTGTCATAATTCACCATTACTGACCGGTTGAAGAGGTAGTCTGTAAACCAATTAAGCTCTTCTTCACGATTTCCATATTGGGGCAGTTTCTCTAACAGGTTTGAGTGACTTATCGTATCGAATACTTTACTTAAGCCTATAAACGCTGCACCCACCAATTTCCCTTCGTCCACATTTTTTCGTATGTCGTCCAATAAGAGGGCTGCTGCCAACTCCGTTGAGAGCTTGGGCCTAAATCCAAATTGAGAGGCAGACAGTAATTTATTTTTCTCAAGAAACTCCATGACTTGCCGATGCACAGCCTTTTCAATTATTTTTGATAGAACCGGAAGAACCGAAATCGGCCTGTAGTTGTCGAAACTTGTGCGGGACCCAGATTTATGTATTTGTACAATCTTTGCAAGTTTCCAGTCTTCTGGAAAGAGGCCTGTCATGAAAGCAGAAGGCTCCGAGTTCAAATCTCGGTCTCACCTCAACTTTTCCATTTTTCTCCATTCGTCGAAAATTTTAGTATCAAATTTATCGTTAAAATGTGCAAGTATCCAAACTATATATATACATATATACTCATAAGCTCCTTATCAATGCGTAATAAAATAGGTATATCAACTCAGAAAAAAAACACATTCTTTAAACGTTTCGGCGTAAGCCTTCATCAGTACTGAAGATGAAGGCTGAAGAGAACATCCCTGATTACTGATGAAGGCTTACGCCGAAACGTTTAAAGAATGTGTTTTTTTTTCTGAGTTGATATATATTTATATATGTTTTTTTTATCTGGATGCACGGGGAGGAAAAGCTGAAGTCTTTCATCAATCATCTCAACAGTAGCCACGAAACAATTAAGTTTACTAGCGAGCAATCACGGGATAGTATTAGTTTTTTAGATGTTCAGGTTAGCGTATATATATATATACCAGTACCATTAGCGTATATATATATACCAGATGTCCCAGGCAGGGGCACATTTTAATTCTCGAATTGTGGTAGCCCATTCATGATAAATATATTTCACCGTGTCAGCTGATGCCGAATGATTATATATACTTATGCATGGCTCTGATGAAGGCTTAATGCCGAAACACGAAAAAACAAACAAACAAAAAATGGCTTCTGTCGTGGTGTAAGACCCTGGGATCTGAATGACTTCAGATTTCCCCAATATTTCATTGCGCTTGAGTGGCGCAGTGGAATGTTGGAGAAACTTTTGACACGAAGACCCCGGGTTCGATCCCAGGCAGGGGCACATTTTAATTCTCGAATTGTGGTAGCCCACTCATGATAAATATATTTCACCGTGTCAGCTGATGCCGAATGATTATATATACGTATGCATGGCTCTGATGAAGGCTTAATGCCGAAACACGAAAAAACAAACAAAACAAAAAATGGCTTCTGTCGTGGTGTAAGACCCAGGGATCTGAATGACTTCAGATTTCCCCAATATTTCATTGCACTTGAGTGGCGCAGTGGAATGTTGGAGAAACTTTTGACACAAAGACCCCGGGTTCGATCCCAGGCAGGGGCACATTTTAATTCTCGAATTGTGGTAGCCCACTCATGATAAATATATATATATATATATATATTCTCACAAGCTCCTACTCAATATGTAATAAAATAGATATATAGACTCAAGAAAAAACACATTCGTTAAACGTTTCGGCGCTAGCCTTCATCAGTAATGACTTTTCAAAATCAGACAGAGCATACATATACATCTCGAAATTCAAAAACAATATAAAACAATAGCCTAAGCGGGATCCCGCTAAATACAATATATCGCAAAAGGTGTTAAAATAGGGATGTTACCAGAAGCGGCAAGAGGAAGATCAAAAAAAGCGCAGAGTATAGAGCCGCTAAAGTCGGCGGCGGTGTCTGTCTCGCGGCAGCTGAAAAAATGTGTATAATAACAAAACAAGCAATAGAAAGATCCAAAAGCGGATTGGCAGAAAAGAGATCCTTAAAAAACAGCGTGTGACCCTAACGAAAAGCTGAGCGCAAACATCAAAACAACCAAACAACCGAAATGTAAACAAAAATCAAATCTATGTATCAACCTGCCTTGTGTTTAATCCCTTAGGGGCAAAGCAATCCAGCCGATATTGCCAGAAGCTTTCCCGCATCCTATTTCCCCCCGTTAGCCTATCGATTATCTTAATACTAATATCCTTCAGAAACCCGTGGTGGCCTTCTCCAGTAAAATGCCTGAAGAATTCCGCCTGTGGTACTGAGGCCCCCGAATTAAACTTATGACTGCACGCCTTGTAATTGTTAAACCTAAACCTAAAAGGCGTGCAGGTGCTACCAACATATTGTACACCACAAACAGTACATTCCAACAAATACACAACATTTGACGAGTCACAATTAAACGAATAGTTTATCCTATATTCCCGGCTATCTACGTTTGAATGAAAATGTCCACTATTACTCATGACATTACACACTTGAAAACGAGATTTACCACAACGAGAACATCCCTTCTTATCAGTCCCCCCATTTCCCTCACTACTGAGCCTAGCCCTAACAAGTATACCCTTAAGGTTCTTACATCTCCTAAATGCTATTAAAGGTAGCTCAGGAAACACCGCCCTATGCTCCTCCGAGTTTGTGAGCATAGAATGGAGTCTCCTGGCAACCTTCCCCAAACTATTGAGTGCTGGATGGTATGTGGCAACAAGTGGAATCCTTTCCCCCCTCCCTTGGTTATTGGTCCTATTTCCCGCATTTGCTAGAAGAGTTGTCCTATCCAACCTACGTACCCTATCTATTTGTTTGTTAACTAAAGTCTCTTCGTAGCCCCTGTCCTTAAGCCATCCAGCTAACTCGCCTACCCTATCCTGAAATTGACGATCTTCCGAGCATATCCTACGAAACCTAAGAGCCTGACCAAAGGGGGTCGCCTTCTTCGTGTGCCAGGGGTGACAAGACTTCTTAAGCAAGTACTGATGCGTATCAGTTGGCTTGCAAAACAAGTCTGTCGAAAGGACTCCCCCCGCCCCCACGCTAACCTGAACCCCCACGCTAACATGTCAAACAATGGAATGGAGACAGTTGCAATTGTAATATCTGTAAGTAGCTGAAATTGTAAATATTGTATTTTTGTAAATAGTTGGTTTGAATTAGTTGCCCTATTTATAGAGTAAACTAAACTTTGTATCCAACTTTAAATAAATTCTTTATTATTTATTATTATTATAACATCTAAAAAACTAATACTATCCCGTGATTGCTCGCTAGTAAACTTAATGGTTTCGTGGCTACTGTTGAGATGATTGATGAAAGACTTCAGCTTTTCCTCCCCGTGCATCCAGATAAAGAAAACATCATGGATGAATCTCATCCAGATGAGCGGCTTGTCAGGTGAAGCCTCCAACAACCTCTCTTCCAACCGGGTCATGAAGAGATTGGCATTGGCCGGAGCGAGCTTCGTGCCTATAGCCGTGCCCAATTTCTGCCTATAAATCCTATCATTAAATTCAAAATAATTATTCTCCAAGACCAAGGACGCCAACCCCACTAGGGTATCAGTAGCCACGCCCGGGTTTTCCCTTCTATCCAGCGCCTCCCTGATGGCCTCTAAGCCCTCCCCGTGTGGAATGCTTGGATAGAGTCCCACAACATCAACTGTACACAACAAAGCCCCCTCTGGTATCCTACCTAGCTTACTTAGCGTAGACAGAAAGTGGTTAGTGTCCTTAACATATGACCTACTTTGGCTAACCAACGGGTTAAGGTGGTGGTGTAGATTTTCTGAAATATGTTCTGTTATAGTACCACAATTGGAAATGACTGGTCGCCCCTTAACACTACTAAGACCCTTGTGGATCTTAGGCAATGAATAAAATCTACCTAACCTAGAATCTTTAATTTCCAAATACTCAGTCACTTCCTCTAGACCGGGGTCCCCCTCCCTCAGTTCTTTCAACCTAGAATTAATGGTCTTACCCAAATCTACCGTGGGGTCCACCTCTATTTCTTCATAAACCTGCATATCGTCTAATTGTCGGTTAGCCTCACTTATGTAATCCTCCCGATCCCAAACTACAACCGCTGATCCCATATCCGCTTCCTTGATAACTATGTTCCTATCCCATTTAAGCTGTTTCAAAGAAAGTTGTTCAGAAGAAGAAAGATAACTAAAATTCTTGCCCTTCGGCGAGACAGACATCACCTCCATCTCCAGCAGCGAAAGATAGTTTTCCAGAAGTGGGTCATCCTTGGGGGGTTGCCATGTAGATTTAAGTTTAAAATTACTATCCTTGTCCGGTACATATTCTTCCTCATTATTTCTAAAATGCCATCTTAATCTCATTCGCCTGTTATATGCCTCTAGATCAGATTTCAGCTGTGCTTTGTCGATGTCAGTAGGAGTGGGTGAAAACTTCAGGCCTTTGGAAAGAAGACTTACGTCTTCCTCCGAAAGTTCCCTCCGTGACAGATTCACCACACACCCACTGACAAATCGTCCCTTTAGTCTACCATTCTCCAAAACAACCAGCTCCGTTTCCTCTTGTTCCTCGTTCGATGTTGCTGCATCCATTCCTTCATTTTGAACAGTGATCTCTCCATGCGGCAAATCTTCTCCGTTGAACAGTTCATCTTTTTGGTGATCAAAAGTCCTGAGGGCGTCAACGTTATCTGTCGAAGCATTGATTCCTGTATCCTTACAAAGTTTTGCGGCCTTACTTATTCTCTTCCTTTCAAGCGATTCCTTGCAGTTCTTGATTTGTTCGGTGATGTGTTCCAGCTCCCCTCTTGTTGGATTTGAGCGCTCTCTTCTCAGTAACTCATATGCATGACATTTTGAAACTGCTAGTTGCTCTCTGTACTGTACTATTAATAATGTCATCAACTGTCCTTGCGCTGTTTCCAAGATGTTCTTCCACGCTTGCTCAAAATCTTCGCTCGGTCTTATTCTACTTCAGATTTCTCCAACATTTCATTGCGCTTGAGTGGCGCAGTGGAATGTTGGAGAAACTTTTGACACGAAGACCCCGGGCTCGATCCCAGGCAGGGGCATATTTTAATTCTCGAATTGTGGTAGCCCACTCATGAAAAATATATTTCACCGTGTCAGCTGATGCCGAATGATTATATATACGTATGCATGGCTCTGATGAAGGCTTAATGCCGAAACACGAAAAAACAAAAAAATGGCTTCTGTCGTGGTGTAAGACCCGGGAATCTGAATGACTTCAGATTTCTCCAACATTTCATTGCGCTTGACTGGCGCAGTGGAATGTTGGAGAAACTTTTGACACGAAGACCCCGGGTTCGATCCCAGGCAGGGGCACATTTTAATTCTCGAATTGTGGTAGCCCACTCATGAAAAATATATTTCACCGTGTCAGCTGATGCCGAATGATTATAAATACGTATGCATGGCTCTGATGAAGGCTTAATGCCGAAACACGAAAAAACAAAAAGATGGCTTCTGTCGTGGTGTAAGACCCGGGAATCTGAATGACTTCAGATTTCTCCAACATTTCATTGCGCTTGAGTAGCGCAGTGGAATGTTGGAGAAACTTTTGACACGAAGACCCCGGGTTCGATCCCAGGCAGGGGCACATTTTAATTCTCGAATTGTGGTAGCCCACTCATGAAAAATATATTTCACCGTGTCAGCTGATGCCGAATGATTATATATATATATATAAAGATGAACAAAAATAAAGACGAGCAGGAATGAATATATATAAATTCTTTCTCAATTCCCAACTAGTTTCGACCGTGTGGTCATCATCAGGAGAATGAGTTATACTTTCTGATACAACAGTTTTATAAATTCTTTTTATAAATGTGACGTTAAATTAGTTGTTTCAAATTATGTATGATTAAGAAAGTGACAGGTCACAGGGGAACAATGTAATAACAAAAAAATGAACGTAATTCTGTTGCCTGTCCATCTGTTTAAAGATCTATAGTCTTATATTTTCTGGGTGGTTAAGCTTGCCGTTTAGGCCATTTGGGGCGAGAGTTCTAAGACGTAATATCCAGTTGTCTTCATGTGATTCTAGTATCGACGTAATTTCATCCGATACGTTCTTTTCAATTTTTTCTATGATTGTAAATTTAGCATCTCTGGCAAAGTCGTGGTTTGATAAGCGAAAGTGTTGTTCGACAGGGAGTAGTTTATCATAGTCTGTTGATTTGATTCTGTGCCTATAGTTGTTGAGTCTAAAGTTGAAGGGCCATTCAGATTTTCCGACATATTGTTTAGAGCAAAGTGTGCATTCTAATAGGTATATGACGTTTCTGCTTTTGCAGTTAGATTCGTGGTAGATTTTATAGGTTGTTTTAGTTACACAGCTCGTGAATGAGTTAGTAGATTTGAGATGATTGCAGCATAGGCTGTTTTTAATATTACATGGTTGGCAAAATTTAACGGTTTTTGTAGTTGGTTTCGTACGGGTAACCTTGTTATTCGAAATATTGTTGCTTCCTATCATTTCTTTAAGGTTCCTTGGTCGACGATAGGCTATCATACCAGGTTCTTGGAAAATTTCTTTTAAATTTGGTTTTAGTTTTAAAATGTCCCAGCGTTTCTGGATTATTTGGGCCATTGGGGGTAGGGTATTGTTGAATAATTTGAAAAAGTAAAGGCCACGATACCAACGTCGATTGCCGGATCCGAAGATGCTTGCGATGACGAAAAAATGAATAAATTTAAAGGCAGAAACACCGCAACACGACAAAAAACAACAGCAAATACGATTAAATTAATTTTTGCCAATATTTCGTCCTGCCATGCAGGACTTCTTCAGGGCTGTAATGTGACAGTTATAATAAAAATTTGAATATGTACAGCGATTTGAAAAGGAGAAGTAACACGTGATTGGTTAGATATGATGGCTACGCAGAGGTTATATGGGTTAGGTTTATAACGGCTATGTAATGTATGTAGTAAAATGATGATGATGCTAATCAAAATAATAATGATAATAATAATGCTGATGGTGATAATAATAATAATATGATGATGATAATAATAATAATAATAATAATAATAATAATAATAATAATAATAATAATGATAATAATAATAATAATAATAATAATAATGATAATGATTATGTAAATGCAATGTTAGAAACTAACTGCGATATAATGATAATAATAATGATGGGGATAGTGAGGAGAATAGGTAAGGTAAGAGAGTGAGTAGATTAGGTTACTTACAACTGTGTTTGTTAGCGGTCTGTGGTTCTGTTCAGTCCGTTGGGTGAGAGAGTGTTCGCTAAGTCACTGAAGTAATTTTCCTTGGCTCGTCTAACACTCTCTCTGGTGTCATGTATCTTAAGTAGCGGTAGTAATTGCAAGTCTTGTACGGAGTGATTGGGTTTACAAAAGTGTTCTGCAACCCCGGATGTGTCGGAACGTTTGTTTATAATGTCTCGTCGGTGTTCGTTGAGTCTGTCTCTTATGCGTCGTCCTGTTTGTCCTATGTATTGGCAGTCAGTCTTTTTGTCGCGTAAGCATCGTTTGCATTGTAGTAAGTATATGACGTTAGTGGAGTTGCAGTCGAGGCTTTGTCTTATGTTGAAGGTTTCGTTGGTGTTTGTGAAAGTAACTGTGTGTGTTCCGTCTTGTATGTGTTGGCATGTGTAGCAGTCGCGTCGTGATGGACATTTAGATATTCCTCTGGGAGTGGTGGTATTGTTGAATGTTGTTACAAGGGGGATACGATTAGATTTCTCTCTATTTGTTAATTTTAGGGTGTCTTTTCTTGGGATATCAATAGCTTTTTTTATCTGGTTATCAACTAAAGTTGGAGAGTAGCCACGTGCTATGAATTGTTGTTTTAATTTGTCACTGTGTTTATTCAATTCGTTATTATCAGAGCAGATCCTTCGTAGTCTTAGGGCTTGGGAGTAGGGTAGGCTTTCTTTAAGATGTTTAGGGTGGGAAGATTTAAAATGTAGATAGTTGTGGGTATCTGTTGGTTTTGTGTAAAGCGTTGTTTGTAATTGTCTGTTTTCATCAATGTATATTAAGGTGTCCAAAAATGCGACTGAATGTGTTGATTTTTCGTGGTCAAATTTAATGGAATCATGTTTCGTATTAAGGTTTGTCAGAAATTCATCGAGTTTTGTTTCACCACCTGTGTATATAAGGAAAATGTCGTCAATGTATCTGGCGTAAAAGAGGCAATCATTGTTAATTTCTGGATAGATGTGGGTTTCTTCAAAATGTCCCATATAAATGGTGGCATATGATGGAGCTGCTACAGTGCCCATGGCACAACCTTTTATTTGGAGAAAATGTCTTCCATTAAATTTGAAGTTGTTTAGTGTTAATATGTGGTTCATTAGGGTTGCTATTACTTCTGTAGGCGGTTCTTTTGATACTCTGTTATCAAGGCATTCTTTTAGGGCTGATATTCCGTCGTTGTGCTTTATGTTTGTGTATAAGGACCTGACGTCCATTGTAACTAGAATTGCGTTATGTGGTATTCTTTTGATGTGCTTTATTTTGTTTATGAGGTCTGTTGTATCTCGTATATAGGAATTAACTTTCTTAGCAAGGGGCTTTTGATAATTTAGTGGTGTGGCAGTTAACTGAGGAAATTACTGGCCGTCCAGGGTTGTTCTTTTTGTGTATTTTTGGAAGTAAATAGAAGCGAGCAGGTTTGACATTTATTGGTTTTAGTATATCCGATGTTTCTTTGTCAGTGATATTATTTGAAAGCATTTCGTTAAGTGAGTTTATTATTATTTTCTGGTAATCTTCAAAGGGGTCAACTGTGAGTTCTTGGTAAAATTCTGTGTTGTTTAGTTGGCTATTGGCCTCTAGGAGGTACTCTTCGATACCCCAGATAACTATTTCTCCACCTTTATCGGCTCTAGTTATGACTAAGTCATCTCTTTCTGTGAGTGTCTTGAGGGCTTCACGTTGCTTTTTTGTCAGGTTATCATGTGGTAAGTTTCGTTTTTCGTGGTTTTTAATGTCCTCTTTGACTGCAATTTCAAACGTTTGGATAGTTGTATCTATGTTTTTTGGCGTAAATGAAGTGTTTCTTTCTTTGAGTGATTGTAAAATGGTTGGTTCATACTTGGATATTCCAAAATAGGCTCTTAATCTTATTCTTCTAAAAAATGATTTTAAGTCGTTTTCTAATGTGTGTTTATCAAAATGTGGTGGGCGGGGGCAGAAGTTGAGGCCTTTACTTAACAATTTAAATACATCTACGGTAAATTTATTTTTGCTTAAATTAATTTTTCGTCCATCTGGGTCATCTTTAAGTCTATGAGTCTTTCGAAGTTGTTTTTTAAAAGTTCGAAAGCTTGCATTGTGGTGGTAAGCAGATCTTGCATGCCCCCTTCCAAGTTTCTTGGTCGGGGGCTTTCCTCGTTTTTTGAGTTGTTGTATGCGTTTGTGTTTCTTGATGGTTGAAATTGTGTTATTGGAGCCGGAGTTTGAATCTGTGTTCTTGTTGTCGTTGGATATCTTCTAGGGTCATAATTACTTGTTGTGTCTGGGCTACGTGGTGTTGTTCTCTTGTTCTGTGTTGGTTTGAGGATGTCTGCGTATGTGCGTGGTTTTGTTTGTGTTGGTGCTTCCTTTGGTGTTGCAGATTCATCTCCCGGATGTTGCTGTCTTGTTTGTGGGTAGGATTTTTGTGCAATTTTTTGTCTTTGGTGATTGTTTGTTTTTCTCTTGGTGTTCTTTGTTTTGTTTGTCTTGAGGTGAGGTTCCATCTTAAGTGTCTGTGCTTTGCTGTCTTAATTCGTTGCAGTTCCTTGCTCTTTTGTTCGTTGTATTTGGTTATTGTGGTCTTTATCTCGTTATATTCTTCGGGTTCAGCTTGATTTTTTATTCCATCTTCGAGAACTTTGATTTCAGTTTTTTTCTCAGTAACCGTTTTTTCGCAAAATTTGACTGTATCTTTCATGAGGTCCAGCGAGAACTTTTGAATTTCATCGTACCAAGTGGATAGGAATGCTTCATTGTGATTGCCAATTGACGGGTCTAGCTCTATTTTGAAGTTTGTAGGAATCAGTTTGTCTTTAATGCATGCCATTAAGTATTCTTGGTGAGATTCGAAGCGGGCAACTTTATCGATATTGCGATTGAGTTTGATTGCTAGGAATTCTGTTTCCTCGTGTGGAGTAGATTCTACCGAAATCACGGTTGTTGCACTTGAGGTCGATGTAGATAATTCAGTTTCCAATGTTGTCCTTGGTGGAACCTGTGTTCCTTTTCCACGTCTTGATCCCATAATTATAAAGATGAACAAAAATAAAGACGAGCAGGAATGAATATATATAAATTCTTTCTCAATTCCCAACTAGTTTCGACCGTGTGGTCATCATCAGGAGAATGAGTTATACTTTCTAATACAACAGTTTTATAAATTCTTTTTATAAATGTGACGTTAAGTTAGTTGTTTCAATTTATGTATGATTAAGAAAGTGACAGGTCACAGGGGAACAATGTAATAACAAAAAAATGAACGTAATTCTGTTGCCTGTCCATCTGTTTAAAGATCTATAGTCTTATATTTTCTGGGTGGTTAAGCTTGCCGTTTAGGCCATTTGGGGCGAGAGTTCTAAGACGTAATATCCAGTTGTCTTCATGTGATTCTAGTATCGACGTAATTTCATCCGATACGTTCTTTTCAATTTTTTCTATGATTGTAAATTTAGCATCTCTGGCAAAGTCGTGGTTTGATAAGCGAAAGTGTTGTTCGACAGGGAGTAGTTTATCATAGTCTGTTGATTTGATTCTGTGCCTATAGTTGTTGAGTCTAAAGTTGAAGGGCATATATATATATGTAGATATATATATATGTAGTCAAGAAAAACACCTTCAGCTAAGATATATATATATATACTCATAAGCTCCTTATCAATGCGTAATAAAATAGGTATATCAACTAAAAAACACATTCTTTAAACGTTTCGACGTAAGCCTTCATCAGTAACATCTGTTCCAATAATCAGACAGAGCTTAAATACACACCTTCAAATCCATAAACAATACAAAAATAATAGCCTAAGTAGGATCCTGCCCACCACACTGAGTGACAAAAGGTGTTAAATATGGGATGTTACCAGAGGTGGGAAGAGGAAGATCAAAGAAAGCTCAGATTAAAGAGCCGCTAAAGTCGGCGGTGGTGTCTGTCTCGCGGGAGCTGAAAAAACGTGTGTTAAAACAAAACAAGCAATAGAAAGATCCAAGAGTGGATTGGCAGAAAAGAGATTCCTAAAAAACAGCGTGTGTCCCTAACGAAAAGCTGAGCGCAAAAATGAAAACAACCAAACAATTAAAATGTAAAACCAAAATAAAATCTATGTATCAACCTGTCTAGTGTTTAATCCCTTAGGGGAAAAGCAATCCAGCCGATACTGCCAGAAGCTTTCCCGCATCCTATTTCCCCCCGTTAGCCTATCGATTATCTTTATACTAATATCCTTCAGAAACCCGTGGTGGCCTTCTCCAGTAAAATGCCTGAAGAATTCCGCCTGGGGTACTGAGGCCCCAGGAGATACATAGATTTTATTTTGGTTTACATTTTGGTTGTTTGGTTGTTTGGTTGTTTTAATTTTTGCGCTCAGCTTTTCGTTAGGGACACACGCTGTTTTTTAGGGATCTCTTTTCTGCCAATCCACTCTTGGATCTTTCTATTGCTTGTTTTGTTTTAACACACGTTTTTTAAGCTCCCGCGAGACAGACACCGCTGCCGACTTTAGCGGCTCTTTACTCTGAGCTTTCTTTGATCTTCCTCTTCCCACCTCTGGTAACATCCCATATTTAACACCTTGTGTCACTCAGTGTGGTGGACAGGATCCCACTTAGGCTATTATTGTTGTGTTGTTTATGGATTTTAAGGTATGTATTTAAGCTCTGTCTGATTATTGGAACAGTCATTACTGATGAAGGCTTACGCCGAAACGTTTAAAGAATGTGTTTTTTTCTGAGTTGATATATATATATATACCGGGTGTCCCAAAATGATGTATTATCGTTTGATTGCTTTTTTTTCCATAACCAATGAGCCGATTTTCAAAAACTTTATTTTATCCGATTGCCGAAAGGCTAAATTGTATTCGAGGAGGTTGGTTGTAGTTTAGGCCGACGTCTTCATGTCGAAAAGAAGGTCGACAAACCTGCTCAAATTCAAGCTTTAGACGGCAAGAAAAAGAAACGGCCTCCTTTCCCAGTCAATATTTTAGATGTGATACAAAAGGCTGAGAGAATATATGAGAATATATTTGAGAATATATGTCGTTCAGAGAATATATGTCGTTTTGAGAATACGAATTCACTCAATACTGAGTTCAGAGAGTACGAATACGTGTTCAGCCTTTTGTATCACATCTAAAATGTTGACTGGAAAATAGGCCGCTTCTTTCTCGTGCCATCTAAGGCTTGAATTTGAGCAGGTTTATCGATCTCCTTTTCGACATGAAAACGCCATGGTAAGACCACAACCAACATCTTAAAATACATTTCAGCCTTTAGGCAATCAAATACAACAAAGTTTTTGAAAATCGGTTCATTGGTTATGGACATGTAAGCAATCAAACAGTAATACATCATTTTGGGACACCCGGTATATATAAGTACTCAATAGCTAGCGAGCAACCAGGATTTCTCTTTTTTTCGGTGCAAACAGAAACATTTTTGAATTATCAGAAAAATCGAGAAAATCAAAAATTACCACTGCCGGGATTCGAACCACGGGTCTCCTGCTTTCCGGGCAAGCGTCTTAACCACTATACCACAGTGGCATGTTTTAATTCCCTCGATTTTAGCACCTTATAGGTCGCTTTCGACTTTCGCCTTTTTCAAGCAGCGTATCTATAAGTACTCAATAGCTAGCGAGCAACCAGGATTTCTCTTTTTTTCGGTGCAAACAGAAACATTTTTGAATTATCAGAAAAATCGAGAAAATCAAAAATTACCACTGCCGGGATTCGAACCACGGGTCTCCTGCTTTCCGGGCAAGCGTCTTAACCACTATACCACAGTGGCATGTTTTAATTCCCTCGATTTTAGCATCTTATAGGTCGCTTTCGACTTTCGCCTTTTTCAAGCAGCGTATCTATAAGTACTCAATAGCTAGCGAGCAACCAGGATTTCTACTTTTTTCGGTGCAAACAAAAACATTTTTGAATTATCAGAAAAATCGAGAAAATTAAAAATTACCACTGCCGGGATTCGAACCACGAGTCTCCTGCTTTCCGGGCAAGCGTCTTAACCACTAGACCACAGTGGCATGTTTTAATTCCCTCGATTTTAGCACCTTATAGGTTGCTTTCGGCTTTCGCCTTTTTCAAGCAGCGTATCTATAAGTACTCAATAGCTAGCAATATATATTTATTATTTTTTTTTATTTCACATGTTTAAGGAGGGTAGCCCTTCAGCAATGCTGATTTTCAAGGGGCCCTCCACGATAAAAACTTACAATAATTAAACTATTACTAAAAACTAAATTAACCTAATTACAATTCAATATATTACAAATGCTATTAAAACCCAATTAAAATCTAAAATAAAATATCTAAAATAAAAGAAAGTCCAAATGGCAAACCCCTATTTACACCTAAACAAGACATTGTTTAAAGCTGTTCAGGGAGGATGCCAGCTTACACTCAGCCGAGAGGCCATTCCAAGACCTAGCACCTCTAAAAGAGAAACATTTCTGTCCAATATTGGAGTTTTTCTTTGGTAACCTTAGGTCAGTTGCTGTATTCCTAAAATTATTGGAGGTCAGCTGGGATGTCCTTGTGAAAAGATTACACATGTATTGTGGAGCCAACTCATGAAGAGATTTGAAGACCATGGTATTAGACTCACTAGTAATTAGCTCGTCTATGGTCTTCCAGCCAAGTTTCCTTATGAGTGGCATGCCCGGCGCATCAAAACTGCTGCCAGTTACAATACGGGCAGCACGGTTTTGTAATTTTTGCAACTGATTAATCTCAGTCACACCACAGCAGCCCCATACAGAACAACAATAGCGAAAGTGTGGCTCCACAATACCTGTGTACATAGTCCTCAGAGTTTCTTCTGGCAGAAAGGATTTTGCATGCTTCAAAAAGCCAATTCCTCTGGAGACCTTGGAAGAAACTGTCTTAATGTGTTCCTTCCAATCCAAGGTGTTGTCGATCTGCACACCAAGATATTTAGTTTTTTGCACTACTTCCAGCTCAATGTCCCGAATTTTTAGCTTCAAAGATTCACTTTGATTTTTTAGAATTTTATGCTTCGGTTTTGTGGAAATGAGCATGGAATGTGTTTTTATTACATTAAGTGAGAGTTTGTTCCCTTTAAGCCATTTTTCAACTTGTGCAAGGTCACTGTTGATGGCCTCATTCAGCTGAGCTATATCATATGATTGATGGCAAAGGCTTGTGTCGTCAGCATACATGGACACACTTGATTTCCGGACAGCTTGTGGTAGGTCGTTAATATAAATGAGGAATAGAAGGGGTCCAAGACATGAGCCTTGCGGTACTCCAACATTTATTTCCTCAATTGATGACTGAACACCATTGACCCTGCAAAATTGTTTCCGGTTTGAAAGGTAGGATTTGAACCATACTAACTGCTGCTGCTGAATACCATAATACTCAAGCTTTTTGCATAGTATGTCATGGTCAACAGTGTCAAATGCCTTTTTCAGGTCAATGAATACCAGTCCCACTAACTTCCCAAGATCCAACCCATTGTACCAGTCATCAGTGTTTTTAAGCAGACATGTCACTGTAGAATGAAGGCATAAAAAGCCAGACTGTTCTATGGAGAAGTACCCATTATCATTCATGTGTTGGTACAATTGGTTGGCCACAAGTCTTTCAAAGAGCCTTGAGATGACAGGTAAAACAGAAATAGGGCGATAATTTGACTTTTCAGTTTTGTCTCCCTCCTTGAAAATCGGTGTAACTCTGGCCAGTTTCCATGAGTCTGGAAATTGGCCATTTTCAAGTGATGTATTGAACAAACGGACCAAAGAGTTCTCAATAAAAGGTAAGGCTAGTTTTAGAAAATAGCAGGAGATATTGTCATTCCCAAAGCTCTTCGAAGGTTTAGACTTGGCAACTGCATCCCTGATTTCCTGAACTTCAATGGTCCTAAACCTAAACTTGACATGACTGTTATTAGTATCATCATAGTTCCCAGATAGAAGAGGATTAGGGGTAGCATCTATATGATATATATATATATATCAACTCAGAAAAAAACACATTCTTTAAACGTTTCGGCGTAAGCCTTCATCAGTAATGACTGTTCCAATAATCAGACAGAGCTTAAATACACACCTTCAAATCCATAAACATATATATTCTCATAAGCTCCTACTCAATATGTAATAAATAGATAGATAGACTAAAAAAAAACCCCATTCGTTAAACGTTTCGGCGTAAGCCTTCATCAATAATAGCTTTCCAAATTAGATGGAGCATACATATAAATCTTGAAATAACAATACAATATAAAAACAATAGCCTGAGCGGGATCCTGATTATTACAATAAGCCATAAAAGGTGCAAATAGGGGTGTAGCTAAAGGCGGCAATGGGAAGATCAAAGAAAGCGCAGAGTAAAGAGCTGCTAAAGTCGGCGGCGGTGTCTGTCTCGCGGAAGCTAGAAAGAAAAACACGTCTGAACTAACAAAACAAGCAATAGAAAGATCCAAGAGCGGATGGGCAGAAAAGAGATCCCTAAAAAAACAGCGTGTGTCCCTAATGAAAAGCTGAGCACAAAAATCAAAACAACCAAACAACCAAAATGTAAACAAAAATCAAATTTATGTATCAACCTGCCTAGTGTTTAATCCCTTAGGGGCAAAGCAATCCAGCCGATATTGCCAGAAGCTTTCCCGCATCCTATTTCCCCCCGTTAGCCTATCGATTATCTTAATACTAATATCCTTCAGAAACCCGTGGTGGCCTTCTCCAGTAAAATGCCTGAAGAATTCCGCCTGGGGTACTGAGGCCCCCGAATTAAACTTATGACTGCACGCCTTCTAATTGTTAAACCTAAGCCTAAAAGGCGTGCAGGTGCTACCAACATATTGTACACCACAAACAGTACATTCCAACAAATACACAACAATTGACGAGTCACAATTAAACGAATAGTTTATCCTATATTCCCGGCTATCTATGTTTGAATGAAAATGTCCACTATTACTCATGACATTACACACTTGAAAACGAGATTTACCACAACGAGAACATCCCTTCTTATCAGTCCCCCCATTTCCCTCACTACTGACCCTAGCCCTAACAAGTATATCCTTAAGGTTCTTACATCTCCTAAATGCTATTAAAGGTGGCTCAGGAAACACCGCCCTATGCTCCTCCGAGTTTGTGAGCATAGAATGGAGTCTCCTGGCAACCTTCCCCAAACTATTGAGTGCTGGATGGTATGTGGCAACAAGTGGAACCCTTTCCCCCTCCCTTGGGTATTGGTCCTATTTCCCGCATTTGCTAGAAGAGTTGTCTTATCCAACCTACGTACCCTTTCTATTTGTTCGTTAACTAAAGACTCTTCGTAGCCCCTTTCCTTAAGCCATCCAACTAACTCGCCTGCCCTCTCCTGAAATTGGCGATCTTCCGAGCATATCCTACGAAACCTAAGAGCCAGACCATAGGGGTTCGCCTTCTGCGTGTGCCAGGGGTGACAAGACTTCTTATGCAAGTACTTATGTGTATCAGTTGGCTTGCAAAACAAGTCTGTCGAAAGGACTCCCCCCTCCTCCACCCTAACCTGAACATCTAAAAAACTAATCCTATCCCGTGATTGCTCGCTAGTAAACTTAATGGTTTCGTGGCTACTGTTGAGATGATTGATGAAAGACTTCAGCTTTTCCTTCCCGTGCATCCTGATAAAGAAAACATCATCGACGAATCTTATCCAGATGAGGGGCTTGTCAGGTGCAGCATCCAACAACCTTTCTTCCAACCGGGTCATGAAGAGATTGGCATAGGCCGGAGCGAACTTCGTGCCTATAGCCGTGCCCAATTTCTGCCTATAAATCCTATCATTAAATTCAAAATAATTATTCTCCAAGACCAAAGACGCCAACCCCACTAGGGTATCAGTAGCCACGCCCGAGCTTTCCCTTCTATCCAGTGCCCTCCTGATGGCCTCTAAGCCCCCCCCCGTGTGGAATGCTTGGATAGCGTCCCCCAACATCAACTGTACACAATAAAGCCCCCTCTTGTATTTTACCTAACTTACTTAGTCTAGACAAAAAGTGGTTAGTGTCCTTAACATATGACCTACTTTGGCTAACCAACGGGTTAAGGTGGTGGTCTTGATACTCTGAAATATGCTCTGTTATAGTACCACAGTTGGAAATGACTGGTCGCCCCTTAACACTACTAAGACCCTTGTGGATCTTAGGTAACAAATAAAATCTACCTAACTTAGAATCTTTCACTTCCAAATAGTCAGTCACTTCCCCTAATCCTGGGTCCTCCTCCCTCAGTTCTTTCAACCTAGCATTAATGGTCTTACCCAAATCTACCGTGGGGTCTACCTCGATTTATTCATAAACCTGCCTATCGTCTAATTGTCGGTTAGCCTCACTTATGTAATCCCCCCGATCCCAAACTACAACCGCTGATCCCTTATCCGCTTCCTTGATGACTATGTTCCTATCAGATTTGAGATGTTTCAAAGAAAGTTGTTCAGAAGAAGAAAGATTACTAAAATTCTTACCCTCCATCGAGACAGAAATTGTCAAAAAAGGTCTGTGTACCTCGATATTTCAAAAGCATTTGACAGAGTATGGCATGATGGCCTCATATATAAACTGAAACGATGTGGTGTTTCTGGACAGCTTCTATCTCTCATTCAAAATTTTCTTGAAAATCGAAAGGAGCGAACGGTTCTGAATGGGCAGGCTTCTAAATGGGGGAGTATCTTAGCCGGTGTGCCCCAAGGATCCATATTAGGACCCCTATTCTTCCTTGTATATATAAACGACCTGACTGAGAACTTAAAGTGCAAAGTTAACCTCTTTGCAGATGATACATCACTGTTCACTATAGTTCAAGACTCAAACATAGCTGCCAGTGACATGAACCACGACCTGGAGTTGGTGAGGAAATGGGCTCATGATTGGAGGATGTCTTTTAATCCTGATCCACAGAAGCAGACAGTTGAATTAATCTTTTCAAAAAAAAAATCAGAAATTGACCATCCAGTAATATTATTTAATAACATACCCGTCATGAAAGTTGTTGAACATAAACATCTCGGAATTACCTTGGACGCGACTGTGTCTTTCTCTGCTCATATAAAAGCTGCCATCTCAAAGGCAAGGAAAAGTATTGGTATGTTGAGATTCCTCTCAAGATATCTACCTAGGCATACCCTAAATGAACTATACAAGCTCTATGTTCGACCCCATTTAGATTACGGAGATGTTATTTACCATAATCCACCAAAAGTATGTGACCTCACTGGTAGTACCACCTTATCAAGTTTAATGGAGAAACTAGAGTCTGTGCAATACTCAGCTGCCTTAGCCGTAACCGGAGCTTGGAGGGGAACGTCTCGAGAAAAATTGTACCTTGACCTTGGATGGGAATCTCTAAGCCTCCGCAGATGGAGCAGACGTCTTACGTTGTTTTATAAAATAATAAATAATTTAACCCCAGACTACACAAGGGACCCAATGCCACCACTTCAACAGGTCCAGTATTCACTTCGCGAGCGTGACACAATCGGGCAAATACGAGCAAGGACAGAAAAATATAAATCTAGTTTTTATCCTCACTGTTTGTCTGAGTGGAATAAACTTGATCCTGAAATTAGATTGTCACCTTCTGTTGCTGTTTTTAAGAAAAAGATACTATCCTTAATCCGCCCCCCTACACAATCTGTATTTGGGATTCATAACCCTAAGGGCCTGTCTTATCTTACTCAACTCAGGGTTGGTCTCAGCAAGTTAAACTTTCACAAATTTCAACACAATTTTAGAGATACAATAAACCCAATGTGCCCAAGTAACGATGGAATCGAGGATACGGAACACTTCTTGTTGCGCTGCCCCTCTTTTGGTGTTCAAAGGGCTGATCTCCTCGCTGGTATCTCCATTCTTATACGACCATTTGGATATGCAGATGTTGCAAATGAAGCTCTGTTGCAAATCTTACTGTACGGCGATAAGACTTTTCCAAATGAACTGAATAGGAGTATCCTTGAGCTGACGATACGTTTTATACATAGTACTGGTCGCTTTGAATAAAGTATCTCGCCCCCATCCCCCTAGTAAGCCACCAATTATTTAATTAACTATCGTATGTAAAGTCTGTCTCAAATTATATATGAGGTGAGATTTGTGATAGCGCAAAATTTTCCATAACGGCGGCAGGCATCTTGTCTGTTGTTATCGCGGACAATTTTTCACCTTATGTCTAATTTGAGACAGAATGTAGTTTTCTTTCTTTTGCTTTCCCATGTATTATTGTCTTAGTTTTTCGTGATGCCACAGAATAGTCATGATATTTTGCATCTAGTGGCATCGTCTCGTAGTATAGTAAAGTATTTTGTAAGTAGTGTAACTAGTAAATTTGTATTGTAAATTTTTAATGGAATGTAGAAAAAAAAAAAAAAGACAGAAATTTCCTCCTTCTCCAGCAGCGAAAGATAGTTTTCTAGAACTGGGTCATCCTTGGGGGGCTGCCATGTAGATTTAGTTTTAAAATTATTGTCCTTGTCCGGTACATAATCGTCCTCGTTATTTCTGAAATGCCATCTCAGTCTCATCCGCCTGCTGTATCCTTCTATATCTGCTCTTAACTTTGCTTTATCGATGTCAGTAGGAGTGGGTGAGAACTTCAGGCCTTTCGAAAGAAGACATATATCTTCCTCCGAAAGTTGCCTCCGAGATAAGTTCACCACACTCCCACTGACAAATCGTCCCTTCAGCCTTCCATTGTCCAAAATCTGTTCTTCCTCTTCATCGTCCTCTCCTCTCGGTATTTCTGTTGCGATCATTTCCTCTTGATTGATGTTTCTTTCACGCGGTAGATCTTTTCCGTCAAATGTATATATATATATATATATATATATTCTCATAAGCTCATTCGCAAAGTGTAATAAAAAAGATATATGTAGTCAAGAAAAACACATTCTAGTATACGTTTCGGCGTAAGCCTTCATCAGTAATAGCTTTCCAAATTAGATGGAGCATACATATAAATCTTAAAATAACAATACAATATAAAAGCAATAGCCTGAGCGGGATCCTGATTATTACAATAAGTTCTAAAAGGTGCAAATAGGGGTGTAGCCAAAGGCGGCAATGGGAAGATCAAAGAAAGCGCAGAGTAAAGAGCTACTAAAGTCGGCGGCGGTGTCTGTCTTGCGGAAGCTAGAAAGAAAAAAACGTGTGAACTAACAAAACAAGCAATAGAAAGATCCAAGAGCGGATTGGCAGAAAAGAGATCCCTAAAAAAACAGCGTGTGTCCCTAATGAAAAGCTGAGCGCAAAAATCAAAACAACCCTACACTTTGGTTGTTTGGTTGTTTTGATTTTTGATTTACCACAACGAGAACATCCCTTCTTATCAGTCCCCCCATTTCCCTCACTACTGAGCCTAGCCCTAACAAGTATATCCTTAAGGTTCTTACATCTCCTAAATGCTATTAAAGGTGGCTCAGGAAACACCGCCCTATGCTCCTCCGAGTTTGTGAGCATAGAATGGAGTCTCCTGGCAACCTTCCCCAAACTATTGAGTGCTGGATGGTATGTGGCAACAAGTGGAACCCTTTCCCCCCTCCCTTGGTTATTGGTCCTATTTCCCGCATTTGCTAGAAGAGTTGTCCTATCCAACCTACGTACCCTATCTATTTGTTCGTTAACTAAAGTCTCTTCGTAGCCCCTTACCTTAAGCCATCCAGCTAACTCGCCTACCCTCTCCTGAAATTGGCGATCTTCCGAGCATATCCTACGAAACCTAAGAGCCTGACCATAGGGGATCGCCTTCTTCGTGTGCCAGGGGTGACAAGACTTCTTATGCAAGTACTGATGTGTGTCAGTTGGCTTGCAAAACAAGTCTGTCGAAAGGACTCCCCCCGCCCCCACGCTAACCTGAACATCTAAAAAACTAATACTATCCCGTGATTGCTCGCTAGTAAACTTAATGGTTTCGTGGCTACTGTTGAGATGATTGATGAAAGACTTCAGCTTTCCCTCCCCGTGCATCCAGATAAAGAAAACATCATCGATGAATCTCATCCAGATGAGCGGCTTGTCAGGTGAAGCCTCCAACAACCTCTCTTCCAACCGGGTCATGAAGAGATTGGTATAGGCCGGAGCGAACTTCGTGCCTATAGCCGTGCCCAATTTCTGCCTATAATTCCTATCATTAAATTCAAAATAATTATTCTCCAAGACCAAGGACGCCAACCCCACTAGGGTATCAGTAGCCACGCCCGGGTTTTCCCTTCTATCCAGCGCCTCCCTGATGGCCTCTAAGCCCTCCCCGTGTGGAATGCTTGGATAGAGTCCCACAACATCAACTGTACACAACAAAGCCCCCTCTGGTATCCTACCTAGCTTACTTAGCCTAGACAAAAAGTGGTTGGTGTCCTTAACATATGACCTACTTTGGCTAACCAACGGGTTAAGGTGGTGGTCTAGATATTCTGAAATATGTTCTGTTATAGTACCACAATTGGAAATGACTGGTCGCCCCTTAACACTACTAAGACCCTTGTGGATCTTAGGCAATAAATAAAATCTACCTAACCTAGAATCTTTAATTTCCAAATACTCAGTCACTTCCTCTAGACCGGGGTCCCCCTCCCTCAGTTCTTTCAACCTAGAATTAATGGTCTTACCCAAATCTACCGTGGGGTCCACCTCTATTTCTTCATAAACCTGCCTATCGTCTAATTGTCGGTTAGCCTCACTTATGTAATCCTCCCGATCCCAAACTACAACTGCTGATCCCTTATCTGCTTCCTTGATAACTATGTTCCTATCACATTTAAGCTGTTTAAAGGAAAGTTGTTCAGAAGAAGAAAGATTACTAAAATTCTTACCCTCCGCCGAGACAGACATTACCTCCTTCTCCAACAGCGAAAAATAGTTCTCCAGAAGTGGGTCATCCTTGGGGGGCTGCCAAGTGGACTTAACTCTAAGTTTATTTTGATCATTGTCCGGTGTAAAATTGTCCTCGTTGTTTCTAAAATGCCACCCCAGCCTCATTCTTCGTTTGTAAGCATCAAGGTCTTCTTTTAGCTTTGCTTTATCGATGTCAGTGGGAGTGGAGGAAAACTTCAGGCCTTTCGAAAGAAGACTCACGTCTTCCTCCGAAAGTTCCCTCCGTGATAGATTCACCACACTCCCACTGACAAATCGTCCCTTTAATCTACCATCTGCCGTTACTTTGACTTCCTCATCTGGTTCCTCCCTGGTTGTGGTCTGTATCGTCGTCGGATTCTCTTGATGTTGCTCTGCAGGTCGATATATGTAGTCAAGAAAAACACATTCTAGTAAACGTTTCGGCGTAAGCCTTCATCAGTAATAGCTTTCCAAATTAGATGGAGCATACATATAAACCTTGAAATAACAATACAATATAAAAAACAATAGCCTGAGCGGGATCCTGATTATTACAATAAGTCATAAAAGGTGCAAATGGGGGTGTAGCCAAAGGCGGCAATGGGAAGATCAAAGAAAGCGCAGAGTAAAGAGCTGCTAAAGTCGGCGGCGGTGTCCGTCTCGCGGAAGCTAGAAAGAAAAAAACGTGTGAACTAACAAAACAAGCAATAGAAAGATCCAAGAGCGGATTGGCAGAAAAGAGATCCCTAAAAAAACAGCGTGTGTCCCTAATGAAAAGCAGAGCGCAAAAATCAAAACAACCAAACAACCAAAATGTAAACAAAAATCAAATCTATGTATCAACCTGCCTAGTGTTTAATCCCTTAGGGGCAAAGCAATCCAGCCGATATTGCCAGAAGCTTTCCCGCATCCTATTTCCCCCCGTTAGCCTATCGATATATATATATAACCTTATTTCCCCCCGTTAGATATATATATATATACATAACATAATGTCTCATACATAATGTCTCAGGTAGCAGGTTGACAGAGGTAGTTCCCTGTCATAAAAGCACTCACAGCGTCCATTGGCTTTCCTGTTGAGACTGACGTCAATAAACATATCAAAAATATACAAGTCTGCAGTAAATCAGTGATGCCTGTACTCATTTTGTATTTCGTTTCGACTTATATTTTTACTTGTGCACTTTACTTTTTCGTTTCGACCTATATATACATACATACATATATAAAGTGTACCGTTGAAGAGGGCCTAACCATTCGAAGAAAACAGGCATCAATTTGGTCTTTTGCGCTTTTTATTCTTTATTTCAGTGCTGACTAGTTTCGCCCACTAGGGCATCTTCAGAGCAACTGATTTATTCAGAGTATCTACCTCTATTTATAGTGTATTGTCTGTCCATATAAGGTTAATTAGTTTACAAGAATAATTTTGTCCTTATAAGGTAAAAATGTTCTTGTCGTATGTTGTTGTTGTTGTTGTTAGCCTCGTTCTCGTTGTTTTCAGTTGAGTCGTTGTTGTCGTAGGGGTCGGTTCTCGTATCATGGTGTTGTATTTTTGTGCTATGTCACTTGACGTCAGATTGTCTTTTGTCCATCGTTCTACGAGCTTCGCTTTTCCAATTTCATTTTCGGTCCTTCTTTGCAAGTGGTTGATTCCGTGAATCTTAAGCCACCCCGGGTGTACTTTTACCCTGTTCGTTCTGTTCTGTTCGGTTCTTTTCAATTTTCAACAACAACTGCAACTCACCAACACCTGACCTTACAACTCAGGGAAAACATCTGACTACGAATGACACACTACAAAACGGTAAGAAACCACATAACAACAACAACAACAGCAAGACTACGAAGGCGCACAACCGACGTCATAGGACAAGAAACATCATAACAACGACACTTCAAAACGAAAACATCGCATTGCGAACAATGCCATTGAAAGGAACCGAGCAGAACAGAACGAACAGGGTAAAGGTACACCCGGGGTGGCTTAAGATTCACGGAATCAACCACTTGCAAAGGAGGATTTCCTCATCTGGTTCCACCCTGGTTGTGGTCTGTATCGTCGGCGGATTCTCTTGATGTTGCTCTGCAGGTCGTAGGTCGCTGCTGTCCAATATTTCGTCATGATGGTGGTTGGTTCCTCCTAGGTTTTGTAGCCTTTCTGTGGAGATCTTTATTCCTGAGTCGGTGCATAATTTCAGCGCCTTTTTGCTTCCTTTGCAAGGTCTCTTTGGACGTCTTAACCTTTATGAATGATCTAGCAAGATAACCGTTGACGTTGGTAAATGAAGGAAATGGTCGCTTTAACAAACCGAAGATACGAACGTCTTAATGCTTTGTACGTCTTAATGCTTCATGGCATTCAGCAGCGAGAGCCGTCTTGGTTTAGGTCTTACCTTTCCAACTGCAAGCAATTCTGTAGGGTAGACGGTGTTGATTCAGATATAGGGGAGATAGAAGTTGGTGTCCCACAGGGTTCACGCCTTGACCCCCTTCTCTTCCTCATCTATATCAACGATCTTCCCCAGGCTGTCCAAGATTCCTCTGTGACGATGTATGCTGATGATACCAGTCTGTGTCATTAGTCTTACGATTTGACTCAGCCGAATGAGGCTATAAACAGCGACCTCAGGAAACTGGATTCGTGGCTGCGAGGCAATACACTTTCTTGAATGTTGCAAAAACTCATTCAATGCTCATATCCACCAAGCAGAAATGCAACTCTCTCAAAAGTCGAAATGAAGCCTTGGAACTGAAGATACGACATGAGCTTGAAGTAGTTCAAAAGACAAAGCACCTTGGATCCAAAAGAGCAAATTAAGGCAGTTGCTACCAAAGTCTCCAGGGGAATCGGCTTTTTTAAGACACGCCGAGTCCTTTCTGCCTATGGAAAGTTTGAAAACTCTTTACCAGGTATCGTTGAGCTCCACTTTCGATATTGTTGTTCTGTATGGGGTTGTTCTGGTTCTAAAGACATCCACCAGTTGCAAAAGCTTCAAAATCGTGCTGCTAGAGTCATAGAAAATATCAGCTTCAATACCCCAAGCAGACCACCTAGTTTGAAATAGAAATATGAAATATTCAATTGTTATAAAATCTGTCCATGACTCCATCAAAATGATCACACTTCCATTCTTGTTGAATCTCCTCTTGCTCCTACGAATTGTGAAATCATTTTAATGGCACTTCAAGTAGTTTTGGTAAAGATAACGAGCCCACGGTCTTAAGACAACTTTTGACAACATGTGCGCTTTTGTCATCTCGATTGCAGGAGTAAGAGATTGCTCTCTTGCCCGTTAGACAGATTCATTGATTACTTTTTGGACAGGCCATATGATTTATAAGATAATTAGACAAGGCGTAATACTGCATTAATCCTTTTCAAAATGTCTGCTTTTTATGAATATATCAGCTTTCAACTAGATTTGATTGGAAAAAATCTGTTTCTGTCAAGAGAAAGCGAGTAATGACAAACTTATAGTTGAATGAGATTGTCCCCATCCATATCTTAAAAGCATGAATTTGATTTTTTCCTAGGTGCTTGATGGACATGGATTTGATCAAAGATAAATCAGGTAGACTAAAGTTAGAAATTCCATCACTTTCCTTTTCGGGGTGAATCAGAGAACCAACGTGGCCCATATAGTACATTAAGTACAAACATTTTAGGCGGATAAAATTTCGGACAATAACTTCAGCGAAAATATTTTCGGACACATTATTGGTATTTTGGAAAATCAAATTTGTGGACAATATTTTGACTAGTCTTTGAATCATTTATGAAAATCACAGCAGGTTTTAGATTTATTGAAGCAAAACACTTTCGTAAAGTTTGGAATAGAGCCCTTTGTTGTCCCAAAGTCAATTCTAACATTAAGTTTTCCAAAATAGAATAACAAAACATCCACTAATTTTCTTGTTTCTATTCGTATTCGTCACTTTAAGTACAAACTTTGTCTCTTTATTTGCAATTCGTCACTTTAAGTCCTTATACGTACGTACATACCGGGTGAGCCAGAAAAAAGTTCCCACTTTCAGCAGGCCAGGATAAATCACACACTAGGCCAATTTCAGTTATTTTTGATTTAATCTTTTGTCAATACCCTATAGTATTCTGGGTTATTTTTGTAGATTTTTTGGATGCCAATTTATCGATATATTAACGATTTCCTGAAATTTTTTAGCCTGCAGACTGCCCAAAAAGGTAAAAAAACAGTGATCAAATTTCCTACAGATTTAACTTGGCAGAACGAAGGGAGTGCTCTTCGAAATGACAAGGGAATTTGGAAATGGATTACGTACAATCTGTCACGCGAACGGTCGTTCAATGATTGCGCAAGTTTAATGTCATTTATATTAACACAAAGACTCTCAGTTGTTTTATCATGTTTTATCTCGAAATTTGATCACTGTTTTTCGATCTTTTTAGGCAGTCTGCAGGCCAAAAAATTTCAAGAAATCGTTAATATATCAATAAATTGGCAACCAAAAAATCTACAAAAAGTAACTCATAATAATATAGGGTATTGACAAAAGATTAAAATAGAAACAACTCAAATTGGCCAAGTGTGTGATTTATCCTGGCCTATCGAAAGTGGGAACTTTTTTCTGGCTCACCCGGTAGACCCTGAATTTGTAGTTGGTGTCATAGGCATTTTTAAATCTGCAAGTGGGTCTTCTTGTTCTGTGTCGTTTTTGATAACATCATCATTTTTGGCCATTTTTATATGAATTCTTTTCGAACAACATCAGCAATACTGAGAACATGTAAATCGCAAACACGATCTTTATCGAAAACACAATCCTTATAGGTTAAGAAGCTGCCATGATCTACTATTACCAAACGCGCGTACTACGTGATATGGCTTAGAGACGATATCGTTTCTGGGGTGTAGATCATGGCAGGCTCTTCCGAATGACATGAAACAGCCTGATACCCTCTCCAGCGTTAAAATGAGAATAAAAGCCTGGAAAGGAGAGGAATACAACAGTAGACTATGCAGACTTTTTGTGGCTCAGACTGGGTTCTTGAGCGGATAATATATGTTGCATTGTAAACACCAAAAAGGAGCATTGTAAATACCGGAAATAGTGTCAAAGCATTGTAAAATCTCTAACGTATATACTATGAAGGAGGCGAACGCAAAGAAAGGGACAGATTTTTGGCACACTGAGGGCTTTCGAACCTACGTTCTCATCAGAATGTGACTTTAATAAATTTAAAGTTAGAGTATGGATGAGGCGAAAAGGATTAATATGATGGACAGATTGATTTACGTTATCTTATGCCAACGGGGGTTCACAGAGTTGCTTTGATGATTTAATTTATTCAATTCATCAAGGCGTGTCCGTGTTTGAATGGTCTGTTTTCATAATCTACTAATATATTTTGAGTCATTTAATTTCATAAAAGCATAAACTTTGAAGAAGGGTTCTTTCAGGTTTAACTCTCTTCTTGTGTTCTAGATGACGATACTGAATGGAACTATACAGAAGGTTAGTACATCTGTACTCTTGTGTTTGCACGGTTGCTCTGTGAACAGGAAGTCCTTGAACATTTGGATATTGGTCAATAAACAATTTTGTCAGTTAAACAAGAGATCAGGGCTGGTGGTTTGTTCTATGTAGCTCAAGGAGGATGAGCTGTCGTCCCCACAATGCAACAGCGATAATTCAATTATACAAACCGAAGCGCGCGCAGATTTCCAATCAGTTGCGAGTAGGGAGCGTCGGGCTAGCATCTTTTCGTTTCATGTGAGCACCTGCTGGTGAAATGTTCACTTTAATAATAGTTTGGCTTTCGACAAAGTACGAGGCTCGGATCTTGGCTATTGTGCTCGCAAAGTTCGTTTAATGTTTACCTGAGCAAGAACAATTGACCCAGCTGCGACAGAGCGGAAACGATGCGCGCCTGCGCACTAATGTTGCCTAAATCGAACGATGAGAAGGCAAAAACTCACGCCGTCGAAATTCTGATCGAGCAGTGAAAATGAAATGTTTTCGATCGTAAAATGCTTCTTTGCGGAAGTTTATAGAGGGAAATTATTGATTACATGGAACACATCTCGTTCAGTTTTCTTTCGTCCTTCTGTTAAAGGTAAAAACATTTATGTAAGCGGAATATATTTCTGTCAAAATAGCTCAATGAAATTGTATAAGTGAAAGCTAGGACTGGCAATTTCTCAAGTGTCGCCCCTATGAAAGTCCCAAACATAAGGCCGTTTCTTAACACATAAGGGATTTTATGCTTTTAATCTAAGAGGTGGGGATGCTTCCACCATATATCAAGAGTTCTCGTGAATCCAAGGTTGTTCTTGCTCGCAACACCGAAAGAAAGTCGAGGTTTGATTAATTTCGAAAATTTTCAACGCCCTCGAAATTTCACAACAGTGTTGATTCACGGCAGGGACCTTATTTGGTGGAAATTGCTTGAAATCACTTACCAATGAATGAATTCTTGTTAAAACCAGTTGCAAAATTTGTGTATCCTCCAAATACAAGAATTTTAGTCACAAATTGACAATTATTTGCGATGGATACCGGCAATGTTTCAAATAAATCCAGAAGTCTTGCCTAAAATGGGCTCCTTCCATGTTTCTAGTCGCTGGAGATGCTTCAAGTCGTCACTGAAACTCGACTGACGCGTAAAAGATATACTCTGAGTATTTAAAAATCAAAGGCATGCCTTTTCTAGAAAGAAATAAGCTTCTCCACAACTTCTTCTTGCCAAAATAATGCCAAAAAAGTTATAAAAATTTCGCAAGGAGAACATGCTATTTCTCTTACGCGACAGTGTATTCGAATTTCGAATAACAGAGGGGCAAATATAAAGTTTTACAAAGGTTTCATCATAATTTTGAAAAATATTTTTCAAAGAAGCCAAATAGACAAATATTTTCGAAATCCAAGATCAGGATGGAAATTGATTTTCATCCATACACGTATTTTTTTCATAAGAAATTGCCCATAGTATAAGAAACTCAACTCTCGGAGCGCCAAAAAAATTAAGAAACTCCAGTACTGGGAAAATATACTATTTATTTTGATGAAGGTAATCCTTGACATATTTTTAAATTACTTTCCTTTGTTTCCTATATCATATTACTCGTATTAAGAAAAGGCTTAAAAAAGCCTTGTTTTGAAATATTCACGAGGGCACATGTAGTGAACAGTTATGGCTCGTGTTATGGAGCCTCTAAAGAAAGCCGTAAGAAATTCTGAGTACTCAAAATCTGATAATGTTAAGAAGCTTTCAGTACTGGCCCATATTCTTAGTTTCCTATGAAAAAATACGTGCAATGTGTTTTTGATTACACTCTGCTATGAATTTAGAACGGTTTTCAGAAAAATGGAGAAAAAGGCCACTAAACTGACATATCAAATTTCTTCAAAAAGTATTTGAAATCTACCCAGCTGCAGTTTTGGAATGAGCAATAGAAATCTCGCATGCTTGAAGATCGTTTCGGATTGTTCAGTAACGGGACTCAAGCAACGGCGAGTGACGGGGCGGAATATGCGGAGGAAAGGAGAGATAGGAAAAGAGAGATAGCCTCTGGGACAGTTGATACAATGCTTCGTTCCTGTGAGGTGTGATCATCAATAAACACGACAGAAAGTTGTCTGTGACATCTTTTCATCCTGCTCCTAAAATAAGAATTTTGATTTTTATTTGTTCAGAGCATGTCAAGGGTTCTTATCCCTCTTTCTGTCTTTCGTTGCGCGGACTTTTGTTCCTTTTCTTTGCCTCTCAATTCTTTTGGTTCTGGTACCCAGGGAAATAAAACTTAAAATGGTTAAGACTACAACTGTAACTGAGGTGTCTTGGCAAGGGAAAAGATTATCATATTAATGTTTGTCAAATGCTTTCGATTCTTTAATTGTAACCGCCCGTGTTTCAGGCATATTTTTTCAGATTGTCTAAGCAAGTTTCTGCAACAAAAGGGCACGTACCAAAGCCTACTAAAAATTAACTGCGAGAAAGCTATTCATTTTACGCTAAAAACACTTTGTTCAAAATAGTGCCTAAAGTGCAAAAGAAATATTAGTTTGGCCGGAAAAATATAAAAGGTGTAAAAGGTCGTACAGCCAGGCAGACTTTCACTATTTTTTCGGGAAACTTGAATGATCATTGGTAAAAAGTTTCTTGATTTTTTTTAATGTTTCCTAACTTTTTGAGTGGATCCTTTCCTTTCTGATCTTGACTTCTGTCTGTTATTTCAACTGCTATTTACTTGATTCATTTCGAAAATATTTGTCTATTTGGCTTCTTTGAAAAACATTTTTCAAAATTATGATGAAACCTTTGTAAAACTTTATATTTGCCCCTCTGTTATTAGAAATTCGAATACACTGTCGCGTAAGAGAAATAGCATGTTCTCCTTGCGAAATTTTTATAACTTTTTTGGCATTGTTTTGGCAAGAAGAAGTTGTGGAGAAGCTTATTTCTTTCTAGAAAAGGCATGCCTTTGATTTTTAAATACTCAGAGTATATCTTTTACGCGTCAGTCGAGTTTCAGTGACGACTTGAAGCATCTCCAGCGACTAGAAACATGGAAGGAGCCCATTTTAGGCAAGACTTCTGGATTTATTTGAAACATTGCCGGTATCCATCGCAAATAATTGTCAATTTGTGACTAAAATTCTTGTATTTGGAGGATACACAAATTTTGCAACTGGTTTTAACAAGAATTCATTCATTGGTAAGTGATTTCAAGCAATTTCCACCAAATAAGGTCCCTGCCGTGAATCAACACAACACTGTTGTGAAATTTCGAGGGCGTTGAAAATTTTCGAAATTAATCAAACCTCGACTTTCTTTCGGTGTTGCGATCAAGAACAACCTTGGATTCACGAGAACTCTTGATATATGGTGGAGGCATCCCCACCTCTTAGATTAAAAGCATAAAATCCCTTATGTGTTAAGAAACGGCCTTATGTTTGGGACTTTCATAGGGGCGACACTTGAGAAATTGCCAGTCCTAGCTTTCACTTGCAATTTCATTGAGCTATTTTGACAGAAATATATTCCGCTTACATAAATGTTTTTACCTTTAACAGAAAGACGAAAGAAAACTGAACGAGATGTGTTCCATGTAATCAATATTTTCCCTCTATAAACTTCCGCAAAGAAGCATTTTACGATCGAAAACATTTCATTTTCACTGCTCGATCAGAATTTCGACGGCGTGAGTTTTTGCCTTCCATCGTTCGATTTAGGCAACATTAGTGCGCAGGCGCGCATCGTTTCCGCTCTGTCCCCAGCTGCACGATATCTTGCATATGCAGAACTTATCTTGCACGATAAGTTCTGCATATGGCAATCACGGATGGAGCGATGTATTCTTGCCTTGAAGATCATAGCAGTATTTATGTCGGGATTTATGTCCACTGCATCGGAATTGATATCATTTTTATCTCAATGACATTAGATGTGAGCTTCAATCTTGCTTTTGCTGACATGTTATTTACGGAAAACCTGGACCAGTGAAGATTTGTTGTTGCTTGACAATGATGAAGATGAGCTGTGCAAACTTCATTCACCTTCAATTGAAGTGCCTTGGAGCTGTTATTATCTTCCCTCGAGCTGTTATTATCAAGTAAGATGATCATCGTTATTGAGTTATAACCCAGGCTATGGAATTTGCTTCGATTTTACTGAAACCTTACCTCTTTCTATTTTAGGCCCATCATAATCAAGACTGAAAATTTACCTACACAAACTATTCTTTTACAAATTCAAATGTTTTGTTGTTTCATATGAATTTGTATGAAGAAGACCTTAGCAATCCTCTTGATTTACAGTAGAACTAAAGCACATGCGTAATTTGGACGACTAGCCTCTGGGAAATGATGATGAGAATCCCACCTTAGCTTTTGATGTCACTTTAGCCCCAATCCAGATCACGTAACAATCCATCTGAGAAGGCCAGTTTAAACTGGTTGTGAATGGTTTGTGTTTCAGTAAAGAAATGAAAGCTTGCAGACTGTTTTTGCTTGTACCTCAAAAGCTATTTCATTTCGTTTCAGATTAAAGTTAGTTGACGGAGATAAATGGCCACCTCCAGGCCTGCATATGCAGGGAGCTGGGCGAGCTAAAAATAGATCTTGTTTCTTAATTGAGAACTCTTGTGGTGATCACCACTTTCACGTGATCAGGTTTTCTCGAGAACAAACAAATTTAAAATGGCTAACGGATTCAGAGTTGTGCTCTCCTGCAAGAAACAGAAGCGAACTCAACGAGCTGGAAAGTTGAACACTTTGTTTTTGGGGTACGGGGAAAAAGAAGAGGAGTTGTTGGACGAGCACGACGATATCCAGTTGTTATTAGGCTTCGAGACTTCAGCTGAGACAACACTAACAGATCGGATTTTGGAAACAGTTGAGTTAGGCGCCTTAGGCCGATCGTTGCCAAAGACGTACGAAACTCCCCCGAAACTCAGTCCGTGCATGACAAAATTTGAAAAGCTGGAAGATGGATATGTTCACATGCTGGAAGATATTCGTATGCAAGAAAGTTCCACGAAAAGAGGGCAAGTGTGATTATAGAGGATGATATTATTTTGTTGTATTGTAGTCGTACGGCCTTGTGCATTTTCCATCCAGGGGTTTCCCCTCTTCCTCAATTCAGTGGCGTGACGAAAGGCAATCGCTGATTGGTCAATTCATTTCAACTGAGTTGAATTGAAGTTATTTTTAGAAAGCCGTTGGCTTTTGCTCCGTCAACTAACTTTAACCTTTGTACAAGAAACAAAAATGACTGTTATTGGTTGTTTGGATGTTATGTATTATTTTTGTACCTCCAAAATGTTCAGTTCACTTACTATCAAAGTCGCATCAATAGGATCTCTTCAGACCACTGTGGGACTGAATGAGAGAAAAAAATTCTGAATTATGACCCCAAAAGAAAAGAATCTGTTGAAGACAATTTCTTTCAGGCCCAGCTTATTTTCATCTTGTACATCAAAGCACTGATAGAAAAAAAAACAATTGAACATTAGGCAACATTTATTTGCCGATGTGTTTCTCACAAGGTATCAGTTCAAATCAAACAAAAATTTCCGTAATTAATCCAACTCCTAGAATATGGCTGTATTTACAACAGGGATTTCAAAAAGGAACCAAATTGCACATATTCAACACATACAATCTGACTGAGGCAAATAAATTTAAAAATATTTTTACGAATGGGCCTAGGCCTGATATTTTTGGTCTGACTGTGGAAAATCTAACTTTTGCAAATCTAACTTATACGAGTTTGAAATTGGGAACTAAATTCTCAGTTTTTCCATCAAGTGCTGCATTGGCAACTGTGCAAACTGTTGAAAAAGAAGAATCATTAGAGCTTGGAGCAACAATGAGAAAGAAGACCATCAGTGTATCAGTTTTTAATAAACAATTTTCAGGTTAGATACTATACTCAGAAAATCTATTCACAAAAGACCATACATCTATTCATAAAAGACCATGACATTTACGCATTATTTATAACCAAGGGCTAGAGAAAGTAGTGAACTTACAATATTTGTTTAAAAACTGTAGGCTCTTTAGCAATTGAAGTTTAGCATTTTACTTGCTAATGATAACACATGCTACTGCCTTTTTTCTTTAGTTGATAACTGTTGAATATCCATGAAGCAAAAATCAAGACTCTAATGTTCTACACACCCGAGACTGCTTGAGAGGCCTGGGGAGAGCAGTTTCGTAGCCCCTAGGGAATAGGTCAGTATATAGGAAAAATCCGAGCTCATTTCAGCCTTCTTTGTGAGCAACAAGCAGTGCTTACAGTAATAAAATCTCTATCAAAATAAATGTTGCTCCCGTTGCTGACATGGCCTAAGGCCCTCAGGCAGGCAGATGCACTCATGGAAGCTTCTACAGTCGGTCTCAACTATCTGCAGTACTTGAAGCGAAATGAAATGTAAGGTATACTCCTGCCGCAGTCCAGGCAGTAAGTTATCATCTTCATTCACATTGAAATGTCAGAAAACATTTGTTTCTTAGGCCGAGTTTCAATTCGATTTTATGTTTCTTCGGCATGACAAATTATGTTGTGAACCCTAACGAGTCTATGATGATGGGTCCAAAGGTCAACTCCCTCAAGAGACATAATTCAGATACAAAAAACTCTCACGAGACATGTCGTTTTCAAAAATGTTTATTCCCTGATTGTTTATCATTAACTTGAAAAGTATATCTGAGATAAATGGATCAAAACTAGAGCTTCTCTTGTGTTGACATGGACGAGGCCCCCTTTACAACATAACATATTTTTAGCAGCGTAACATCTGCGTTTATGCATGACATCGTTAGATTTAGGCTAAGAATTTTATGCATGTTTCTCAGCAACGAGAGATCTGCGTTTTAGCATGACATCGTTAGCTTTAGGCTTAGAATATTATGCATGTTTTTCAGCAACGAATGATCTGCGTTTTAGCATGACATCGTTAGCTTTGGGCTTCGAATTTTATGTATGTTTTTCAGCAACGAAAGATCTGCGTTTCAGCATGACATCGTTAGCTTTGGGCTTCGAATTTTATGTATGTTTTTCAGCAACGAAAGATCTGCGTTTCAGCATGACATCGTTAGCTTTAGGCTGAGCATTTTATGCATGTTTTTCAGCAACGAGAGATCTGCGTTTTAGCATTACATCGTTAGCTTTGGGCTTAAAATTTTATGCATGTTTTTCAGCAACGAGAGATCTGCGTTTTAGCACGACATCGTCAACCATCTACTCAGCAACGAGAAATCTGCGTTTTAGCATGACATCGATAGCTTTAGGCTAAGAATTTTATGCATGTTTTTCAATCTGCGTTTTAGCGAAAGATCTGCGTTTCAGCATGACATCGTCAACCATCTACTAAATTATTTTAGCTGTTTTAGGTTTTAGGTCATATCTTTTGCTGTATGTTTTTGGCACCAAAATACTGCCATGAAGCAAGGTATCGCTAGCGATAGGTTCATGGCATATTTCTATGGTTCAAGGCTATAATTATATAATATTATGTTTTTTCAGCAACATTGGCTTTTATCATAATAGTATCTCACTGAAGCCCTTATTGCGGGAGCAATCTTATCAGAGGAGAACAAGAACATTTTCTGATGCTTGGATCGTTGTGGCAAGAATAGATCCATCAAGGGTTTTGAATCGAGGTTATATATCCCTGCTTGACCAAGCATTGGAAGGAGTTTTTCAAAAGCAATTTGAAGGATCGCTTACTTCTTCTCAACCACTCGGGGGCCTAACTAAATACCTTAATACACGGCTCTAAGCTGCTGTTCTGAGTGGTTGGGTTGGAGGGTTCTCCTTCTCATTTGTCTTCATTATTAGTTCCAAGATTATTATTGTTTGTCATCCTTCTACAACTATCTGAGTGAACTATTAGAGGATTAGTGTTTAAAGATAAATTATCTTGATGTAATTTTGGGGGGAACCTTCCAGCCCAACCCGTCAGAGACCTATAAGTTCAATCCAAGAAGGCGCATAGGAAATAAGATAGAAAACGATTAAATTCACAGGTGTCTCCAAATTATGTAATTTTCCGAGTACGATGATGTTTTATAACTTGCAATGTTCATAACATTTGTGCTCCTCGTTGTTTTCATTTGGCGCCGATCTTCTACGAACCTATTCTACTTGAGTAATGGAGGGGGCTCTATAGTATGTATGATGTTTGGAAAAATATTTAGTGTGTTTATTTTCTGTCTCCATTTTCGTTGAGTCCAGATCTGCGGCCCCCGAAGTTCTCTCCATATCTTAGTGGTCTGGAAGGAGGGGGGACGGATCCGATGAGAATACGTTGGTATACTCACCGGAGAAGTCTCACGAAATTCCAAGACTCTAATGTTCTACACACCCGAGACTGCTTGAGAGGCCTGGGGAGAGCAGTTTCGTAGCCCCTAGGGAATAGGTCAGTATATAGGAAAAATCCGAGCTCATTTCAGCCTTCTTTGTGAGCAACAAGCAGTGCACAGTAATAAAATCGACCCACCACTCCTCCCTCAGCGACGTTTCGCACCATGATCCTACTTTCCTTCCAGACAGCGAAGCCCCCTTCGCTCTCTCCATATCTTAGTGGTCTGGAAGGAGGGGGGACGGATCCGATGAGAATACGTTGGTATACACAACGGAGAAGTCTCACGAAATTCCAAGACTCTAATGTTCTACACACCCGAGACTGCTTGAGAGGCCTGGGGAGAGCAGTTTCGTAGCCCCTAGGGACTAGGTCAGTATATAGGAAAAATCCGAGCTCATTTCAGCCTTCTTTGTGAGCAACAAGCAGTGCACAGTAATAAAATCGACCCACCACTCCTCCCTCAGCGACGTTTCGCACCATGATCCTACTTTCCTTCCAGACAGCGAAGCCCCCTTCGCTCTCTCCATATCTTAGTGGTCTGGAAGGAGGGGGGACGGTACGTTGGAATTGAAGCTTGGCATTTTATTTGCTAATGATAACACATACTACTGCCTTTTTCCTTTAGTTGATAACTGTTGAATGGACTCACATTGATTTCTTGAATATCCATAAAGCAAAATTCCATCAGGAAAATTCAGGTTGTAGGTTTTAGCAGTGGAGCGTTCTTATAGAATCGGGCAGGTTTATTTTCTAATGAGTCAAATGTGCAAGTGTGCTTCCAGTAAGATTGCATGTGCTGCTGCACAATACTATGGATATCTCTGAACATGGGTGGCTCCCAAATATCGACTCTGTCTCCTGTGTTTTTTTTGTGCGAAGGGCAAAGGAATTATCTGCTAACTATATAGTAGATATAGACCCTATTCACAATGATGTCAGTTATTTTGAAATGCATAATTTGCCTCGATATGATGTGCAAATCCCAAAAATGTGGATTGCTCTCTGCAACACATGAAATAGTTAAATGTGTATATGCATAAAACAGGCATGGTGTAGATGTCTTGTTGTGCTGGAATTTGCATCATTCATCTCAAATTGATATTAATTGTGAAAAGGGTAAATAGCAAGTGAAATTTTTGGTGACTCAAATGGGATAGGTGTAAAAAAAGAAATGAAAACTAATGAGAATCCACTCTCATTAGGTGCTACCTAACTAATTTACCCACATTGTTTGCACTTTATAGTACAAACACTGAAATACCACAAATACCTTTTATCAGTGGTAGGGCCAGGGGAGGGATGAGGGGTAAATGCCCTCTTCTAAAAATGTGGCAATTATTGTATATAAAAGAGGCAATAAAAAGCCTCCAAGCCAGCTTGAAGATTTTTTACTTTATACCACCTTAATATCACTGCCTGGCTCTGCAACTCTCCCTTGCTTGCAATTCAAGTACCGTGATTTACAAGTTCTACATAGCACAGTTATCTTCTGGAAATGGATGGAGGACTGTTTGTTTGTTTGTTTGTTTGTATGTTTGTTTGTTTGTTTGTTTGTTTGTTTGCTTGTTTTGGACTGTTGGGCGAGTGGTATTCCGATGATCTTTTCCATCTTATTTTTCTCCACCGAATCACATGGAGTTGATGCAAAACTTGGCACCAGCAGTATCTGCCTCTTCCTGCAAATAGCATTATTTATATCATTAATGCATGTTTTAGTTTTCAGTATTCTAATTGCTGCCGAAGGCAGCCTTACAATTCTTCTTCAATCAGCGAGCGAAATTAGCCTGCCTGCTGTCTGTCTGCCTGCTGTCTGTCTGCCGTCAGGCTTTGTAGACGGGCCAGCTTACGGCTGCGGTTCGCAGACTCGCGGCTTGTGAGCATTTATCCAAAAAACAACAACAAAAGTTCTCCAAAAAGGATAATGAGTTCTTCCTAACTACTTAACTACCTAACTACGTCAATGGACGACAAAGGTTTATTTCTGACAATGCAGAACTCAATATTACGGACCACGAAACCATGGACTACAGAACTGTGGAACCAAGAGCCTTGGACGCAGGAACTAGAAACCGGCGGAGGAGAGTAACTCAATATTCTAAATCATTTACCTTTTGAACCATTACCCAACTGTAAATTCAAACATAATACACGTTTCATTCAATTAATTTCTATAAAATTGACCTCGCTACAGTCGCATTTGGTACAAACACTAATCGGTAGCACTCGCTGATTGATGTTATATCTAGTCAGATTAATAAAAGTGTGTAACTTGTAAGAAAAAACTGTTTAGAAAGTTCCTAGATCTTACGTCACGAGGTGGCGAGCGATAAAAGACAGCTTTTCAAGCAGAATTATGTTGCTGCAGTTTCCTTGAAATCAGCCAAACAAGCATAATCAGGCACAAAAGATCACCAAAAATGCCAAATCTCAAGGTTCGAAAAAATTACTTTATCGTGGAGACTTAAGGGGACTTAAGAGAATGTAGCATCATTGAGTATTAATCTTGCTTGAAACATGAGGATAACCTTAAGTCCCCTTTCGTTAAGCCAAACGTAGCCAAAAACTGTTACCCATTTTCAAGAATTGCATTACCTTAGGCCCGTCTCCATTAAATGAATTGAGTCCATATAAATAGCTGAGCGTTAACACTATCCTAAATTGTTGCTGACAAACCGCTGACGGCCCTTTGTTATCGCACAATAGTGATAAAGTCATTAGCAATGGAGACCAAACGCTTCTTAATCCTTGCATTATCCACAGGAATTTCTTTGGTTTAATTTCAATTGCGATTAAATCACAGCTTTTTACGGACTCGATGCCTTAAAGTTACATTTTCATGCATTCATTGGTAATACCAGACAAAACAAAGTTAATCAGTCAATATAAGATTAAATTTTTAAACTACTTACAACTGCTCGTTCCTCTTTATGTTAATGTGTTGCGAGTACAAAACGTATCGATGGCTTCCTCGGCTTTGCCGCCATTGCTTCTGTCCTCTGATTCCATCTCGAAGTAAATTACGTTGCATTGTGGGAAGCACAGCTTACCCTCCTTGGTTCTAGCTAATGGCAGACATAAATGCTGTGATGCTGCGGTTTGATAAATGATTTATTGAGCTTTAATGGTTTACATTTGTAGTTACAGTAAAAAAAAGGAGAGCGTGAATATGAACATTACTTATGACCCACTAAGTGCCTAGAAGAAGAAATAATTTCTCTACTTCCTGGACCTTAGATTGATCTGCTTTGACGTTTTCTAACAGTCGAAGCAGGATAAAGCATGCGTTTGGATGCACTCAGAGATGAAAACTTGTGGTTAGTTTCATTAGCCTACTGCAAAGTATTTTGGGAAAAGATCGATATAGAGCGATAATGTACTTCAGTATCTGTACCTGTTATTTATTTACTTCTGATATTATTTGACTCTTATAACATAAGCAGTTCAACATTAAGCAATTCATTGTTCACTCTTTACAGACGACACCATAAGCACTATGAGCGCAGACTCTGAAATGAGCAGGGAGGTATGTTGATCATACATTATATTTTGCTCTTCAGCCAAATCATTTCTTAAAGTGCCACTAAAGTCAGTTTGGCAGAAACCAATTTTAGAATGTTAATATTCTTCGTAGAATACACATCCGTGAATCGATTGGCATCAGTAATTTTGCATTTTGGTGCTAGGATTTGCTACTCTTTGGGGTGTTTTACCCAGTGATTTGCAAAAAGAGCTGGGGCCAGTGAGTTAGTCTGATTAATCCAACATTTCATTAATTTCAACGCGTAGCACCACACACAGTCAATGAGTGGAACAATATAGGCTTGGTGCTAATATTTTGCGACACAAAGTTGTGAAGATTGCTGCCAGTTTTATGAGATTTTAGATTCAGATTGAGTAGCAATCGCCTTTTTAACTTCAAATGACTACGAGATGGCATAGAACAATTGTAACGGTGCGATGTTGCCGTTTAAGGGACTGTGCAAAACTTATTGCTGACGAAGTCAGCCTTACTATTCTTGATCAATCAGAAAGCGAAATTAGTCTGCCGTCAGCTTATGTAGACGGCATACAGTAAAAATAATTTGAAAAGTAAAGGCCACGATACCAGCGTCGATTGTCGGATCCGAAGATGCTTGCGGTGACGAAAAATGAATAAATTTAAAGGCAGAAACACCGCAATACGACAAAAAACAACAGCAAATATGATTAATTTATTTTTTGCCAATATTTCGTCCTGCCATGCAGGACTTCTTCAGGGCTGTAATGTGACAGTTGTAATAAAAATTTGAATATGTACAGCGATTTGAAAAGGAGAAATAACACGTGATTGGTTAGATATGATGACTACGCAGAGGTTATATGGGTTAGGTTTATAACGGTTATGTAATGTGTGTAGTAAAATGATGATGATGCTAATCAAAATAATAGTGATAATAATAATGCTGATGGTGATAATAATAATATGATGATAATGATGATGATAATAATAATAATAATAATGATAATAATAATAACAATAATAATAATAATAATAATAATAATAATAATAATAATAATAATGATTATGTTAATGCAATGTAAGAAACTAACTGCGATATAATGATAATAATAACGATGGGGATGATGGGGATCTCATCATCCCCATCGTTATTATTATCATTATATCGCAGTTAGTTTCTTACATTGCATTAACATAATCATTATTATTATTGTTATTATTATTATTATTATTATTATTATCATCATCATTATCATTTGCATTATCATTAACAACAACAGAGCTTTACAAAACAACTTAACAAATAGTGATACTAACCACAGTAATGACAATAATGAAACACTGATAAGCGACAGGCTCCACGACGAAACACTGAACGAACAAAGGAAACCAAACGAACAAGACACACACAACCAAAATCACAACAACAAAAGACGCAACAAACGGAAACAAAAGAGACCAAAACACTTAGAAACAGATACAGTCATCAACCTTTCTACAGTCGACCTTACAAACGCTGAATTATCACTACTCTCACATGGACTTAACTTTTGCCCCACCCCACAGAAAATCGACTGGAACGAAATAAACGCTGACCTAGCAGAATTCAAACGGAGACTACGACTCAAGCATTACTTCCACGACAATACAGAAACTGAAGATGACAGCACTGACAAAGACACAGACAGAGACACAGACAAAATGACAAAAAGGTACAAAAAGACTAGCAATTGGACACCACCAAGAAACTTAGACCCGTCACTAGACTCTTACATAGATAACGTCGAAGACAACATAAACAACATACAACCCACACGCATATCAGACAACCTCACCAAAGACGAACGCACCGCACTGAAAACCTCATCCAAACGCACGGACATAATCATAAAACCGGCAGACAAAGGTTCAGGTACAGTTGTGATGGACAGACAAATGTACATAGACGAATGCAACAGACAACTGGACGACACTAACTTTTGCGAAAAATACAACAAAGACATCACAAACAAAGTTACAATTACAGTAAAACAATACTTACAAAAAATGAAACAGGACGAACACATAGACAGCGATACATACAGTTACTTGACCCCACGTGACCCAAAATGCTCTAGGTTCTACATACTACCCAAGCTACACAAAAACAGAGACAAACATCTATCGTCTCTGCCAATGGCCACCCTACAGAATGCATCTCCGAATTCGTCAGTGACACCCTTAACCCTCTCGTCTTTAAACTTCCATCCTTCCTTACAGACACAACTCACTTTCTAAATAAGCTCTCTAATATCGCCACCCTTTCTTCTAATTCGCTTCTCGTTACTTTAGATGTATCTTCACTCTATACTAACATACCCCACTTTGAAGGCGTTCAGGCTGCCAGGGAGTACCTTGACAAACGCACCACATAAAATCCTCCCACCCAAACCATCTGTGACCTTATAGACATCATTTTACGCAACAACAATTTTGAGTTTAACGGACAGTTCTACTTACAGAAACACGGCACAGCTATGGGCACTCGCATGGCACCCCCATATGCAAATCTTGTTATGGGAGTCTTCGAAGAAAATGCCCTAAAAACGCACCTCACAAGCCCCTTGTTTGGTGGCGTTACATCGACATCGACGAAATTTTTTTAATTTGGACCCACGGAGAGGAAAAACTCACAAAAAATGTATACGCACACTCAACAACATCCATCCCAACATCAAATTTACCAGTGACATATCTTCCACCAGCACACATTTCCTGGACGTCACAGTAATACTTAACGAAGACAACAGCATCTCGACAGACCTCTACGTCAAACCCACAGACACACACCAATACCTCCTCAGATCATCCGCCCACCCCAAACATACGAAAAAGTCCATACCATACAGCCTTGCACTACGATTACGACGCATATGCTCCAACAATGACACTCTTAAGAAACGCACAAATCAACTGCTTACATACCTTACAAACAGAGGATACAAACGCAAACACGTACGTAACGAAATATGGAAGGCTTCCAAAATAACACGACAATCCAGCTTAAAAACGAAACAGAAAAAACGTAACAACAGAACGCCATTTGTGGTTCCCTACCACCCTAGTCTACCACAATTAATGTCCATACTTAACAGCAACTTCCACATATTACAAAACTCGACAAACTGTAAGGAAGTCTTCCCAGACCCACCGATACTTAGTAACCGTAGACCAAAAAACCTCAGGGAATACCTGGTGCGCGCCAAAATGAAAAATGACGCCACCACCACTCCCAGACGAATATCTAAATGTCCATCACGACGCGACTGCTACACATGCCAACACATGCAAGACGGAACACGCACGGTTACTTTCACAAACACCAGCAAAACCTTCAACATAAGACAAAGCCTCGACTGCAACTCCACTAACGTCATATACTTACTACAATGCAAACGATGCTTACGCGACAAAAAGACTGACTGCCAATACATAGGACAAACAGGACGACGCATACGAGACAGACTCAACGAACACCGACGAGACATTAAAAACAAACGTTCCGACGCATCCGGGGTTGCAGAACACTTTTGTAAACCCAATCACTCCGTACAAGACTTACAATTACTACCGCTACTTAAGATACATGACACCAGAGAGAGTGTTAGACGAGCCAAGGAAAATTACTTCATTGGCTTAGCGAACACTCTCTCACCGAACGGACTAAACAGAACCACAGACCGCTAACAAACACATTTGTAAGTAACCTAATCTACTCACTCTCTTACCTTACCTATTCTCCTCATCATCCCCATCGTTATTATTATCATTATATCGCAGTTAGTTTCTTACATTGCATTCACATAATCATTATTATTTGAATCATTATCACAGTACAACTGGTAATGCATAGTCCACTTTCAGGTTACATCCCGTAGCTTAAGAAAGTGTGCATGCTGTCTCTGTAGAAAACATAAATAGTTCTTCCTGCTATTTAGTCTCTTATGTCCAGTACTTTTCTAATAATCCTGGCCGTACCAATGAGGCATGCTTTCTGTAATGGCTTTATTCCCGTTTCAAAGTCAAGTGCTGCAATGTAATTCTTGAAATTTTTCGAGACTACTCCAAACGCCCCAATGACCACTGGTATTATTGCAACTTTCTTTACTTCATCCTTCCACATTTTCAAAATTTGGTATTTCAGATCGTTATAATGTTCCAGCTTCTCCTCCTCTTTCTGCTTTACTCGAGTGTCAAATGGACATGCTACATCGATTATCTGGCAACTCTTTTCTTTCTTATTCTTCAGCATGATATCTGGTTTGTTATGATCTATGCGAGTTTCAGTTTGGATAGAAAAATCCCACAATCATTATTATTATTGTTATTATTATTATTATTATTATTATTATTATTATTATTATTATTATTATCATCATCATCATCATCATCATCATCATTATCATCATATTATTATTATCACCATCAGCATTATTATTATCACTATTATTTTGATTAGCATCATCATCATTTTACTACACACATTACATAACCGTTATAAACCTAACCCATATAACCTCTGCGTAGCCATCATATCTAACCAATCACGTGTTATTTCTCCTTTTCAAATCGCTGTACATATTCAAATTTTTATTACAACTGTCACATTACAGCCCTGAAGAAGTCCTGCATGGCAGGACGAAATATTGGCAAAAAATAAATTAATCATATTTGCTGTTGTTTTTTGTCGTATTGCGGTGTTTCTGCCTTTAAATTTATACAGTAAAAACCAGACCCTAGGACCCTAGGACCATTAAGTACCAATGTATGATAGGACCCTTAACACCGGAGGGTCATCACCCTCAAGAGAGAACAGAATATCAATATTTCCTCATATAATACTACCATTTTCTGCTGTTTTTATTACATCAGATGACGTCAAGAGTAGATTTAAAGATTTTTTCTATGTTGTGTGAATTTATTACATGGAAAGAAAGGCTTCATATTTTACAGTGCTTTTCATCAGTGAAACGTTTCCACCCGTTTTCATTGCTCATCATGGACAAATTTCATATCTCCATGGTGTTCATGCTGAAGAAAACAGTAAGAAAACAAATGATTCTTTACGGTGGAATGATGCCATTATTGCTCTCTGTTCTAAATTTCAATGAAATTCTATTGCCGCTTTGCTTCATTGACGTGGAATTCTTCTTTGAAAGGGCGTTGTTTCAACTTAAAAAAGTTCCTTAGAAACCTGATTTGGTTTTCTAGGGTTTCTTTTATGAAGGAACCTCAGAAAACAAATAGAGAATTCCAAGCGACCTTTTGAAGGTGAAATATTTCTTTTACTTCTGAAATACAAATACCTGCCAAATCACAGAAGAGTTCAAATAACTTTCTTTTTGTTGTAAATCCTTTCCAAACTACATAAACAATTCAATTTTTTGTGATTTGGATGCAAACCATTCGTTTGGTAGCCTGCGTGCAGCCTCAAATGCACGCAGGCCATTCGTTTGGTAACTGGGTGTAGTAGGAGGAGTTGAGGCTGCACGGAGGCTAGGTGTAGTAAAACATCCATGTGGACTCATTATTATTATCATTATGTAATAAATTCACACATAGCGGTACAGAAAAATTTCTCTAAATGTACCTCTTGATGTCATCTGATGTAATAAAAACAGCGGAAATAGTAGTATCATATGAGGAAATGGTGATATTCTGTTCTCTCTTGAGGGTAATGACCCTCCGGTGTCAAGGGTCCTATCACACATTGGTACTTAATGGTCCTAGTGTCCTAGGGTCCTAGGGTCCTAGGGTCTGGTTTTTACTGTATGACTATGTAGACAGGGCTGAACTCAATATTACGGACCACAACCAATGGACTACAGTAGAGTCTAAAATCATTTTGAGTTTTTACGAATATTATAGTCGCATAATGCAGTTTTGAAATTTGCAAACAGTTCTCGTAGTTCTTTAGAAATTGTTTCTGTACCTACAGAACTACGGAACCAAGAGCCTTGGACTCATAAACTAGAAACCGACCAGCGGAGGAAAGTAACTCAATATTCTAAATCATTTACCTTTTGGACCATTACCCAACTGTAAATTCAAACATAATACACGTTTCCTTAGTGATAATCATTCAATTAATCTCTATGAAAATTAACCTCGCTACAGTTGCATTTGGTACAAATACTAATCGGCAGCACTCGCTGACTGTTGTTATATCTAGTTATTTACATGGCCGGTGGACAAATAAGATGCTGCTAAAAAATCTGTTCAGGTCGTATATTTTTTTGAAAAAACCAACTGCCCCATAAATCATTCCCTAAAAGGATACCTGCCCCCATACTGTTCGACCTTAAATATGATACTACAGATGAATATGAGGATTTCGTGTTGGTCTAAATATGAACATTTACAAACTACTAATATATGTTATTCTAAGCAGTTATATACCAAAATAACCAAAATATTTTTTTTCTACAGGGTGTCCCAAAAAAATTGTGCCCCGTTTGTCTGAAGATTATGACAAAACGGCAAAAGATTCTCGCCAAACTTTTGCATGGTGGTGCTCTTCAGATGTTCGATTAAAATCTCCCACCATCCCCATGAAAATCCGTTGAAAAATGATGGAGCTATGACCTTCAGGAGACCAAATTTGCCCGATCACTGAAGCCAGTGGTCGGCCATTTTGTCTTACTATTTTGTAGCGATAAATAGCTTCATGGATTGAAAATGAAACAGCAGCCTCCAATTTCATAGCTCTCGTGAAAATTCCAATAATCCTCGGAGAGTTAAACTATTTCTGACCTCACAGAAGTTATTTCTTACCTCACGTGAAGATACATATCACTGCAAAATAGTAATACAAAATGGCCGACCGCTGGTTTCAGTCATCAGGCAAATTTGGTTCTCTGAAGGTCATTGCTCCATCATTTTTTAACGGATTTTTACGGGAATGGTGGCAAGCTTTAATTGAACATCTGAAGAGCACCATCATGCAAAAGTTTGGCAAGAATCTTTTGCCGTTTTGTCACAATCTTCAGACAAACGGGGCACAATTTTTTTGGGACACCCTGTATATTCCATTTAATAACTTGCAATGCGTATTACTTATTACACTTCTTACAAAATACTTTACCCTACTACTAGAACAATACCATTTGGAGCGAAAAACTATGTCTACCTCATGGCAACATAAAGCAGGAAATACGAACATAACACTGAAGGTGATGGTGAAGGTGAAGTTGCGTTTTTCAGCGCCAAGCGCTGGGATCGCAGAAATAGAGCAGACCCAATCGAGTCAGCGACCCCTTGTCGTGACACTCAAGTGGTGGGGTCCTACCAGGTATCGAACCCACTCCGCCTCACTGTTCTGTCTGCAAAGTCAGAGGATTACACCACTGCGCAACATGGGGTTTTTTCGTTTTTTATGCGCACGCACACTCGGTTTGAAGCAGAGGCATCTTAATTTTTGCAAGCGTGATACATCGAGGCAAAGCAAAGACAAATTGTCATACTTGTAAGGGCAGTACTAGACTCATTACACAAGTCCTTCAATGCTTTTCGAGAAAAATTGTGAAATTCGTTGATTAGTTTTGCAATCAGAAATCTGTCAATTAATCCAATTCGATCTAACACATTTTGTTAAAATGATTTTCCATGAATAACAAAACTTGAAAGGTACCTCAACTTCCAACATTGCCTCTGATCACTGCTACTAGAAGAGTTTCTTAATTTCTTGGAAGGGCCTTTGTTTCTTATGAGAACAAGAATGCACTCTTCACAAACTGGTTTTGAAATAATTTTTTTTTATTTTTCAACAGATTTTGCTTGCCCCTGAAATTTTAGGTGTACATTATTGAGGATACTAGCATTACTGTCCAAAAAATCATGAAATGTGTCAAATTTGCTCATGTTGGTCAACATTTTTTTCTGGTGACCCTTGACCTATTCCAAAACATCTTTTTCTACCAATAGAATTTTATTGAAAATAAAACCATCATTCTGTACAGATACACACACAAATAAAAACAGAAAAATTCAGTGAAAGCAACTTGAAAATACCTCTCAGAATTAAAATACAGTTATCTAGCTCCCAGGGGGGGTACTCAGGTATATTTAGGATAGGGGTGCTCAGGCTGGGGTACAATGCATCAACCCAAAAAAGTACTTTCTAGCATGAAAATAGACCCAAAAAATAATTTTTCCGACCTTACATACCCAAAAGTTATGAAGGCAGTATCAGTATCTTAAACCTGCATAAAAATGTCCTAACTGATTAGATTTCTCATAATGTGTTTGGATATTTATGTTTTTTTATTTAGTACTGTTAATTGACTCTAATTTTGTTTGTAAATTATATTTTCCCCGATTTTTTTTACTTTTTCTCATATTTGAGACCCAAAAAAGTAAGCCAGAATTTCTTGAACCCAAAAAAATAAATGTACAAATCATTAACCCAAAAAAATAATCCTTGCCTAAATTTTAGACCCAAAAAAGTAACCTGAGCATCCCTATCCTGAATATACCAGAGTACCCCCCTGGGATCTAGCTAAAGATATCCTGCAATAATACTGTGTACTTCTGCAAATGATGTTTAAAATGTTCATAAAATGTTCTTTCTTTCAAATCTCTCAGTGATATAGGAACCAGGAGGCACTGGGGGCACATGCCACCCTTAAGAGTGCCTTTCCACTTTAGAAAGTGTCTCTTTAGCTTGATGAAAAACTCCCTTGATGTGCTGTGCCTCCCAAGTTCAAGATGCATTCCTACAGCCCTGAAATCTCTTAATTGCAACTGTTAACATCTGCTGTACAGTCCAGTGCTGTTTTACATCTCTATGCCATCTATGTATAAAAGCTAGCCAAGTTGGATGGGTCAAGGATATGCAAGCAAAATATCACTGTAAATGTTGTATGCATTGAAGGTGCATGGATCTGCAAGACAAAAGAATATGCCCTTTTGCAAACAATTGTCGCCCTTTTCACATTAATACCTATTCAGGGATTGCAAAAGTTAGTTGGACAAGACAAAGCAATAGAAAATAACATAGTCAGGTAATTTCTTAGATGGCAGCAAGGGCAGTCACCCCTATGCCCCTTTTCCAGCATTCCTGACCCCCTTCATATAAAATGGAATTAAAACTAAATTGACACATTGCCCTCAGCAATGTATCAAACAATTTGCACATGTTTCTGCATGAAATAGGAATGTGGGTAAATTTCTGACTGTTAATTTGAGGATTCGTTACTTCTTGCATTCTGTCTAAAGAGATGCAGATAGCTGGATTATATAGTAAATCTTATGACATTAAGTACAAAAATCCCTTTGGACGCGATGTATCAGGTACTGAAATCTCGGCTTCTTATGACACATGACATGTAGCCCTTGCCCCGTATGTGATTGTTAAGGACAAAGCTTTTCCTTGCCCAAATCGTTGTCGATGTAAACAAAACCTTCCCCTAAAAAGATGAATATTGACGTTTAACGCAAAAAACAGTGCATATACCGACACTGGCATACTGTTACTGAAGACATTGCAAGTGCACTGGCAAAGTTTGGTGATGTGGCACGGTGCCGATTTTGAGAAATAAAGGCCTCAAAATTGGCAATTTCAGATGACGACCGTAGAACCATTTTAGACTGCAGTTTGATAAATAACATTTTACCTGCCTTTCCAACCACTCACGACTGTGAGCTTCTGGGTATCAATTGTCCATAGGTAGTTTTATCAACATAAACAAATGCCAGACTTCCAGCTTGAGTATTTCAATGCAAACAAAATATGGAAGAAATGGTTCCTTCTGCTACTTACGTAACATGGTTCTAGAGTAATGTCTAAAAAACCTAGAATAACGTCACAACGCAAAAACGGTGAATAACCCATCTGATAGGTCATGTTCCTGATATTCTTGGCAAGGACTCCTGTAAAGTTCTTGATGTGGCACGGTGTAGTTTTGGAGAAATATCCTCTTTCATCAACATGAATCTGCGTATGAATTAGGCCATTTTTTCATGGCCACAAGAAGTCTTCGAATAGTGCTTTTTAATTAGAAAATTTCGTCGATTGATGTCTCCCAATGTTCGCCAACCTTTCTTCCATCAAAATCAAATAGTGGATTTAACTGCCAACGGATGAGCTCACGCTGGAATGCAAAAGCCGATGCCCGACCCATCTTGGCCAGTTGTCTCACTCGCTTTGAAATCTAGCTGTGAGACTAGTGATTTTGAGTGGTCAGCGGTTTGTGAAACGAAATGTCACTGTGTTCCACTGCGCCACAGCACCTTGCAGTAGGCTTGAATTAGCTTTTATTTTAGAGCTACTTTTGTATGTGCCTACTTTAAATAAAGTGATAATAGTAATAATGAAATAAACCTTCACTACACGTAACCACTAGAAAAAAAAAGATACTTCATAAAACTACACGTTACCTGCTGCAAAAAAAGAAAGACACATTTACTTTAACGGGGATATACAAAATATATTAAAGTTTACATTTTACTGTACTTCTTAATTAGAAATAAGTAGGTTAGGCACAAGATTTAGCGAAATTTAATGAAAGGACCATGATATTATACGAAGCGTTCCGTTCTTGAAATATCTAAGATGGTAGATTTTAGGATGAAGTTATTTACTTCAAATGGCAACTTTTTGTCGCCATACAAAAGAATCTGTAAAAGGACAGGATTTGGAACGTCAATAATTTCAAATGAGCACAGCACCGGAAGGACACCAAAGAGGAGGTCACGCCTTTGTTCTTCTAAAGAATGGCACAACAATAGGTAGTGTTCCGTATCGGGTTGATTGTGTCATTAAAGTTATGACTGAATTTGTGAAAATTTAGTTTGCTCAACCCTACCCTAAGTTGAGTTAATAAAGAAAGCCCTCATGGATCATAAATACCGAAAACAGGGTTAGAAGGTGGTCTAATAAGCGAAAGCAGTCTGTCTCAATATTTCAATATATTTCAATATATTTCAATATGACATCAACAGTTGCAGGTATTTTCTACATTGAAAAAACAGTTCTCCTGCGTGAGAGTTGTAAAAATGAGAGTTGTAAAAATGAGAGTTGTCACATTAGTATCATCAGCAAAGATATCTGCCTTCGAAAATTTTAGGCCTCGTTCAAAATCATTTAGATATGTTATGAAGAGAAGGGGGCCTAAGCAAGAGCCTTTGGGTATACTGCATTGAACTTCTCTCGCCTTAGATTTTTTTACCGTTAAGGGAACAGTATTGCTGTCTATTATCAAGGTAAGATTTGAACCAGTTTCCTGGGATCCCTTTGATGCTGTATGCTCTCAGTTTTTCAATCATGATTGTGTGATCGACCGTATCGAATGCTTTCTTAAGGTCCAGAAAAATCGTCAGATTCAGTTTTTTGCAGTCGATATTTTCATACCAAGAATCAGTGCTACAAATCAAGGATGTCACAGTGGAGTATAGTTTTTGAAATGCAGATTGGTTTCTTGTGATCACTTTATTTGCCGCCAGGAACTCAAAAGCTGGTCATGAACTATTCTCTCCAAGATCCTCGAGAAAACCGAAATGACTGATTTAGGCCTATAATTATTAACATCTTTCTTAGCACCTGACTTAAAAATAGGAGTAACTCTGGCAAGTTTCCAAATATCTGGGAAGACTCCACCCATAAGCGATGAATTAAAAATCATTGTTAGAGGTTTTGATACCAGAGCCCCTACATCTTTATTGATAGTCGTGGAGACCTTATCTGGACCTGCTGCTTTTCCATTCTTCAACTTTCTAATAGCATTCGCCATATAAGTTTCATCTACAGACTTGAATACCATTTCATTTGACTCTGAGTTGATGTAGGGGAGGCAATCATCACCTGGCTTAGGAATGATCTTCTCCGCTTGTCTTGGACCAACCCAAACAAAGTGATGGTTCATTGCCTCCACTACATCACGCTCTCGTGTTAGATATTTACCATCTATTTCTAAACTTGAGAGTGAAACTGTATTAACATTTTTGTCTAGGACTTTATTTATTGTCCGCCACATTTTCTTAGGGTCTCCTATATTTTCTTCGATCAACCCATGGTAATAATCCCTGATAGAAATGCGCATCTCATTTGTTAATTGATTACGCTTCCTCTTGTAGGCAGACCCTATTTCAGGAGATTTCTCCGCTTGCACCTTTAGTCTGTCTCTTTCAAACATTAAATTTCTCAAAGAGGGGGTAAGTCATAGAGCAAATTCACTGCGAACCCTTTTTCTTCTTAGTGGTGCATGAAGATCCAAAATAGATTCGAATACCTCCTGAAACGTGGCCGCCATACCCGCGGGATTATCACTAAACGGAGTTAGGATAGCTTCCCAGTCTACCTGCTGAATGTCGTTTCGGAAAAATGCTTTGTCGTATTTTTTCATATTGCGAGATTCGATTACGTTTGGTTTCTTACTCTTAAATCTTCGCCAAGCATTGATTTTCCGAATTCCATACACGAGATAGTGGTCCACCATGCCAGTCTTAACTACATCTGCTTCTATGATGTATTTGGAATTGGAGGAAGAGAAATGGTCAATGAGTGTTTTGCTTGTTCGTTGCTCTCCAGATTCTGTCATTGTCATAGCAACCCGCGTATATAACTTTTATTAACTGTTCGAGTTGGTACTCGGAGTAAACCAACTTGAGCTGTTTAGCATTTGCGTTTTTGCTACATTTGAAATCACAGTTGGTGTCCCCGATCAAAATAATTTCCTTCTCTTCCCTATCTAGTTCTTTCAAAATTCCCCTTAGGTTTTCAAATGCATGTTCATCGACACCAGCAGTTGGGAGTCGATACCAACAAACAAGATGAAAGGACCTTGCATGGACATTTTAAGAAACTTCAAGGACATTTTGAGAACTAAAACCGCGCGTGTTCTCTCACATTTCGTGATTCGGTCTTACTAAAATATGCTTCATCCAAAAGCACATAAAATGTATTGTTTATGATTTTTTTGCAACCATCTCTAAGGGGACAATTATGGAAATAAAGTCAAGTGTTTTTAACTTATATTTCATTTTTATCTTTATTAAAGTTATTAAGTAAATTGTATTTTAACTATTTTATATTTATTTGAACCGTTGTAAACATTTAATTTTGTGGCAAATCTTAACATACATACATACATACATACATACATACATACATACATACATACATACATACATACATACATACATACATACATACATACATACATACATACATACATACTTGCTCCTCGAACGTGACTAGGGAATTTGGAAACGGATTAGTTCGCACGAGCAGTTGAAATGATACTTGCTAGCTGTTATAGCCTGTACAAGTAGGGAATTAAAAAACATTTCATAGAAGCGTGTGGATGTAGTACTTTTTGATGGAAAGACCTACTACCCAATTCCATTCATGCACAAACTACAGTAGCTAGCAAGAATAGTTTCAAAGCGATGATCAAAGGACTGAAAGTGTTTATATTGATAAAAGTGACACTAAAATTGTGCAATCATCAAACAGCCGCTCGTGCGACATGATCCATTTCCAATTTCTCTAGTCATTTCACGGAGCACTGCATTTTTTCTGCCAAGATCAGTCTTTTAAACACTTGATCACTGTTTTTCGATCCTTTCGGGCAGTCTGCAGGCAAAAAAATTTCAAGAAATCGTAAATATATCGATACATAGGTATCCGAAATTTCGACAAAAATAACCAAGAATCAAAAGATTAAATCAAAAATATCTGAAATTGGTCCAGTGTGTGATTTATCCTTGCCTGTTGGAAGTGGAAATTTTTTCTGGCTCACCTGGTATTACAAAAACCATACCGGGTGTCTCAAAATAAGTACCTCCTTTTGATTGGATAAAATAACAAAACGATAAGATATCGGGACTTTTCGAAAACATAACTACATTTGTTTATGTGCAACTTGAATGCATGAATCGTCAACCAAACATCGGAGATATGAGCTCGCAAAGTCAAAATTTAGAAAGCACCTGAAATCAGATATCACCGGCAGGTTCCAAAGGGATTTTTATTTTCGATCTTTAGGTTTTACTTTTTGAAAGAATTATACTTTGTGATGGTTCAATAGACCATTTCGCAATTTGGAAAATGGACTGAGGAGAGCGCGGCCCATTCTGACAGCCTTGGCAACAAGTAGGAAATCTAGGGAATCCCCTCTTCTGCAGTGCAAAGTGTATGGTTGGCGGCTCGCTCGCATCTCTCTCCAAACTCGAGTTATTTTCGATTTATTTGCAACTTCCAAGAGTTATGCGATGCTTGTTTCGTATGGTAAGTGTTTTCTTTGGATTATTTAGCCGTTTTGTCATCTTTTCGCTCATTTGTGAATGTATTTCGAGCCATTTTATTTCAGTTGTTTCCCTCGAGTTTGAGGCTGCTCAAGCTAGGCCTATTGATCTTGCATCATCTTCCTCGACTTCTATTGACTTGGTTTGACCTGTTATTGCTTGTTAAATTAATCAAAACAGTTTCGATTTCGTTGTGAATCTTTATATGATTCCAAACAATGTTCTACATTTGCTTGCATTGCCGTAAATGCGTTCGATTATTTAGTAAACAAGCAAAACTTCGTTGTAGGTCGGCTAGGCCTATAAACTGAGCCGTTTCAAAGTCGAGGGAAAATACCTGAAATAAAGTGGCTCAAAATACATTCACAAATGAGCGCAAAGATGGCAAAACGCCTAAATAATCCAAAGACAGCACTTACCATACTAAACAAGCATCGCATAACTCTTGGAAGTTGCAAATAAATCGAAAATAACTCGAGTTAGGAGAGAGATGCGAGCGAGCCGCCAACCGTATACTTTGCACTGCAGAAGAGGGGATTCCCTAGATTTCCTTGTTGCCAAGGCTGTCAGAATGGGCCGCGCTCTCCTCAGTCTCTTTCTCCAAATTGCGAAATGGATTTATTGTTATTGATATTACTTTTCTTCTATCCTTGCATCGCATTTTATTACAAACGTTATCCTTGTCAAAGCAGAGGAAGAGGAGCACATGGACGCTTATTTTGAAGCTGTGGCACGAGTTTATCACTCATACCTCGCTTTTATTCTATTCGCTTAAAGGCATTGAGTTATGATAAATATTCGTGCTTTGACATGTATCATGTGATCCCTGTTGTAAAGTTCAATTATCACTCCTAACAAAGTAAAATGATCTGCTGTTGCACAATGCGTTTCATGTGATCAGTTTCATTTCACATCAGTGTTAGCCAATCAGATGCGCCATGCAGAGCCACGAGTCAGCAAATTCTGACAGATGTGATATACCTTGCCGTCTTATGCTGATTAAATTCCATTAATTTGTGTCCTAGCCATGCGTCCATAATTCTTTTCAAAATAAACAAAACTGAAAATTAAAGTTTGCAGGTGCTTTGGAAAACGCATATGATATCAAATCATGGCTAGGCCTGTTTTGAAACCTCTGGCTTCATGTGCACTCTACCTTTTTCCTTCACGCCATCGTACCGCCGGTGTTTTATGAAAACAATTTGAATACAAAGTACTTGCATTTATATTGAAGATTAAGTAATTTAGCTGTGGACTCGCTAAATCCAAATATTTTATCGTTTTGTTCCTTTCTCCAGTTCCAGTTGAACCTCTCAAAAGTGTACGACTGTCTACCCCATGATCTGCTTATCGCTAAACTTGAGGCTTACGGCTGCCGCATAGACAGTCTAAAACTCATACACAGTTACCTCACTGGGAGAAAGCAGAGGGTCAAAATAGGCAGTAGCTTTAGTAGCTGGAAAAATTTATCAAAAGGAGTTCCACAGGGGTCCGTACTTGGCCCCCTCTTATTTAATATATTTATAAATGACTTCTTCTATGCTATAGAGCACTCTCAGGTTTGCAACTTCGCTGATGATAACACGATCTTTGCATGTGGTGAAACCTTAGACGAAGTAGCCATATGCATTGAAGATGACATGAAAGAAGCAATGAACTGGTATAAACTAAACGAAAT